>CM060929.1:1039867523-1044728773 GCA_030765085.1 Allium cepa
AGTTGTTGGAAAGATTTGCATGCAGAGACAAATTCCAGATTGAAAAGAAAAAGCTTTTTCTTTTTGTTTGAAAATGGGCAGGCTACAGATTTGAAAAGGTGTTGTAGGGATTTGTATTGCTTTAGTTTTCAGGTTGCATGCAGAGCCAATTTCCAGATTGCAGAAAAAAATGATGCAGGCTTTAAAACAGATTGCAAATGTTACATGGATTTGATTTTTGGTTTGAAGATTTGTTTACAGGGTTTTGATCTTTGATATGAGGTGTTTAATTTGAGTTTGTAAACTGATTTTGGAGATGGTTATAAGTTATTCTCATTTTTGTTTCTAACTTTGAATTATGAAGATAGAAAAAGGAAGAAAGGTGAGAGGCAAATGTATTTATATAAGTGAATTTTGTGATTTAATATAATAAAAGAAAAATGAAAATAAATAAGGACACCTGTAAATTATCTTAACATTTGTCAAATTGGAATGTTTAACACTTAACACTTGTTATATGAAGCTTAGGAAAACAACACATGTCTTTTTAAAGTAATTTGTATTTAATTTAGATGTTAATATATAAGTTATGCCTTATTAATTAGTTAATTAGTATTTTATATGTATAGAAATTTGTTTAAAAGAAATAAAAACCAATTATACTTATAAATAAAAGTTTATACATATATTTAGAAATCTAAAACAATTTAAAATCTATACTTTGGATTTCAAAACTTTATATTCAAATTCAAATCAAATTCTAAAATTCAATTTGAAAACAATTCTATTTTTATTAAGGATCCAATTGTAAAACAATACATTGTTAATATTATTTAAAAAAAACTCAATATCTAATTAAAATAATTATAAAAGAAATTATGTCTTTATTAATAAATTACTTATTTTATTAAGTAATATTTTAAAAAGAAAACAAAACAAACCTTTTTGTTATCTAATTTAAATTTAAAACTTAAGCCAAAATCATTTTAAACATTTAAACATCTATCTTAACAATTTAAAATCATATAGTCAATTATTAAATAGCTTTAAAAAACTTAATATTAAATTAAATCAAAATTTTGAAATTATTAAATATATATATTAGAATTTGAAATCAAGATTCATTTATTAAATTTAAACCAAGATTATCGATTTACAATATATACATACAATATATTCATTTAAATGGAAATCAATTTATTAGTTTTTAAAAGATAAAATTCACCAATTAATTATTTATTAAAGGAAGATTATTAAATCAATTCAAATTTTATTCACAAAAATTATCAAATCAATTTCAATTTTAATATAGATTATTAAATTGATATTGCTAAAAATTCCGGGATATCACATTCCTCCCCCCTTAAAAGAATTTCGTCCCCGAAATTAAAAAAAAAAGGTAATTTAATAATCTATGTAAAAAAATTAATTTAAAACCCAAGCATATATCAATCATATGCTAACAACCAAAGCAACCAATTCATCCAATCAAACAAATCTAACTATCCAGACAAAATTCTGGATAGAATTTCCTCGAGTTTCCCAAGTATAAATACCGGAATACTCGTTCTACAGAATCCAAACAATCGAAACTACTAAGCTACAGAGCTCCTATTCATCTATATCTACAAAACTTGAAAGGATATCATACTACAGACGAGTCTGACTCAACAACCAAAACTCCCGAACTGCTGGTTCCAAAACCTCCCTCAAAGATACGTGAACTCATCGAATCCCAGTTATCTAAACTAAAAATTCAATCCTGTAGATCAATCACTTATTCTTACAAGAATACAGAAAAGATCCAAAACACCTCGGAGCTAACTTCTCAGACTTACCCAATCTTATAGCTCCCTTAATCGGAGAAAACTTATCCAAAATCAAATTTCCAACTCCGAAACCAAATTCCTTCGTCTCTTATCCACAAAATCTTTGGACGATCCTGGGCTGCCTACATCCTTACCGATCAGCTCAACCCTTGCCGATGCCTCTAGAAACAAACTAGACCAAAACAATCCAACACAATGATCTCCAAGATCAACCAAGGCCAAGAACACCAACTCAACTCCTCAAATGTCAAAAGAAAAACAACTTCTCCTAACTGGAAAGAAAAGCAAATGCACTCCCAAACTACTCCCGCTGCACAACTCTGATCCGAAGTAGATAAGAATGCGATGAGGAACATGAGCACAAAGTATACAACACATCCCAGAAATATGGTTCATCGGATCCATAAGAAAACTCAGAAGCTCCACCAAAACCCGAGCTGCCCATCAAACTCTATCTCTAAGAACCATCCTTCTACTAAGCTGAACCACCGGTAGCACTCCTGGAATCCTAGACGATAAGAAAACTCAATCTCCAGATGTTGACAAACTTCTGACTTCCCTGAAGACATCCGGAGAAACTCTGATAACCCAAGAGAACACTCAAACAATCGCAAGTCACTTTTGCGATCAATCCAGACCAAATCCAAGGAAAAATATTCTTCATTTACCAAACAGAACATCTTACACTTATCTAACCAATCCATCGAAGAAAAGCATCTACTCAGCTGCTTCCGAACTCCTCCTTCAGAAAAACTACTCAGTCAGAAGACTCCCTGCCGTCATACAGAACACTCCAAGCCGCACTGATGCCACAGATGCCAAAGATCTCCATATCCAAAGCTCTTCGAGAAACTCGGACCTCAAACCAAATAGAAACACCACGCTGAACACAACCACATCATCGATGCAGACCTACTTCCTTAAACTTGTTCCAAAGAAAACTTCTTCGGAAACGTCCATAGTCACTGCATCTCATCACGCAACTACTACTTCCTGAGGTATCAAAATACCATCACTCGCTTCTGCCTAACCGACAGATCCAAACTCTACTCATTCAAACTTCTAAAATAGACTCCGAATCTTAGCAGGTTTCCTTCAGAGATCAATGAAATTCTTCATCACTGCAAAGCTCACTCGAGATGATATTGGGCCTACAATCTCGCCAGATGCACTTCCAACCTCAAACATTCAAACTCCAACCAATGGTAGTCGTTATACACACCACTACCATATCTACCTTTATAACTTATATTGGAAAACCTGAACAGGTAACCCAACAGATAGGTAGAAATAAATATATGAAAATATATTTAAAATTACAAATACGCTCCCTCAAGATAGACACCACTCCAGAACCTAGGTATTCGTTCAACCTAGCGCTCTGATACCAAATGAGACGACACGACTTTCTCACCACAGAAAATCGCATCACTTAAAGAAAGAAAGGGATAGAAAAGAGAAAAAGAAAGAAGAGAAAGAAGAAACAACATCAGAATCTCAACAGCGGAACGAATAAATTATATTGATAACATAAATATTACATAGTTTACAACCATTATTAGAGTTACACAGATTACACATCACATACTAGACAGTTATAAACATCTGTCTAGTTATACAACTCAATACAATACAAGGAAACTACTCAGAGAAACCCACACAGCGGAACACTATATATAACTATAACGCGGAAGCCTCCCGCTCCATTGCTCCTCCAGAATTCGTCAAAACTAACCTGAATCCCTTGCCTACTCGTAAAAATTTGAGTACCCAAGAGTTTAAGAAAACAGAAGATAAAATCCGGGTCAGACATGGGTCTGGTGTGAGTAACATGTTAGGGTTGCCTAACTTTTGAAAAGCCTTTGAAAACAAAAAGTGTCACGTAATACTTCCCACACATAAACATGGAAAAGTTTTTACCTTACGCTAACCAAAACATTTGATAGGAAATCCAGTGATATTATAATAGGTCTAGAGTTTTCAAGTAAAATGAAAATAGCCGAAATTGTTACATCTATTAAATTCTAGCTACTAGCCACAAAAGTGGGTAATACAATCAAAACCGAGGGCACTTATTGGATTTTGGATTCCATACAATGACAGGGCTACTGGGGTACCGCCCGTCACAGTACGTGGCCTAGATCAACGTACCGAGGAGCCACCCTAACTCCCCTGCAACACAAGGACGGAGCCATCCCTTACTGGACAATTCCGAACAATACAACCCCGGCAGTTGGAGCTCACAAAAAATCTCATCCTACTTGGGAATGACCCACTTAGCCTTGCTGCACCTCCCCTGTTTTAGCCATTCCCGGTTGATGAGGCTTGAGGCTACGATTACCTTTAATCAGAACACATCATTTAGAATGCTCATCGTCCACCTGACGATGTTATGAAAGCATTCAATCCATACAAGTTCGTTCCGGGTTCGAACGAAACCGAAGGCATTATCTCGTTACACTCATTTTGGAATCACCCTCAGAGTTAACGATGATAACCCTTGCACTCTGAATCTTCATCTTCACTTGAGATTCACGACCTATCATTAATTTGGATCGATGTGGTTTTCGGATATCCAAATCTGGAAACCCGATCCCGGTCTCATCGAAATCCAAAACGTATCTTTTAAGGCTAAGTTGTTTAAAGGTTTAAAACAATTCAATTAATTATCTATATACACACAGATAGATAATTCACAAATCACAATAGATAATCAACATTATCATAATAAACAGATGATCCACATTATCATTATAAATAGATAATCCATACTATCATCAAAATAGATAATCCATATTATCATCACAGTGCAACCAAAGCATTCATACCACACCGCATTACTTATCTCATTTCTGAGATCACAAACCATTCAAAGCAATCGATATCATCCATTTATACATAAGCAAAGATTTACTTAATCATACCATCTATAATCAATTTAAAATGAATTAAATTAATTACTTCCATCTAATTAATTTAATGTTAATTAAATTAATTACTTTATCTTTAAAAATCATGCTTACAAAACCATTTAATCGATTACAAATCAATTAATCATTCAAATTAATCACCTTAATTAATCACCCTTGATTAATTATCCTTAATTACATTCAAGTAATTGTCCTTTAATTAATTTCACAAATTTAATTATTCTTAACCCCTTACAGTAATTAACCTTCAATTACTTCAATTAATTAATTAACTATAATCAATTACATTAATCCTTAATTAATTACATTAATTAATTACCTTTAATCACTTATCATTGATTAATTAATCTTAGTTAATTAATCCTTAATTACATCATTAAGTATATAAATTAATGATCCCTAATTATGTTTAAATTAATTTCTTTATTTAAATTAATTATAGTAAGTAATTAATCTTAATTAAAGCATAATTATTAATTCCTCTTGATTAATCACATTCAGTAATTAACTAACTTTAATTAATTCATTAAAATAAATTAATTACCCTTTAATTAATTATCTCAATTAATCCCTTGATTAATTACAAAGTAATTATACTTAAATTACTTCCATTCTTAAAACATCTTCCATTAATTACATTCAGTAATTACCATTAATTATTTCACTAAGTAATTACATTCCATAAATTACATTAAGTAATTATTATCAAATCATTTGGTGTTTAAATTAATTAAACTTAATTAATCAATTTAAACAATCACATTAAACTAAATTAGTTATATTAAGTAATTAATTCCTTAATTACTTCCATGAAGTAATTATTCTTAAACAATTCACACTTGATTATCATTAAATTAATTAATCTAATTAATTATTTAAATTAATCACATTAATTAATTATTAAATAAACCAAATTAATGACCTTCATCAACCATTATTTAATTACTTCCATTAAGTAATTAACTTAGATTAACCATTGTTAATTACAAATTAATTTATCTTTAATTATCCATTAATTAATCTCTAATTATTTAATTAATTAAGTGTTAACTGTAACTTAATTAATCCTTAATTATTTAATTAATTAACCTTGATTATAACTTAATTGTTTAATTAATAAATCTTTAATCATTAATTAGTAATCTTTAATAATTTAATTAATGATCTTTTAATTACAAATTGATTAACCCTTGATCAATTATTTATTAATCCCCAATCATTACTTAATTAAATTAACTAATTACTCCTTAGTTACCTCATTAATTTAATTAATTTCAAATCATTAAATCTTAATTTAACTTTAAGATAAAAACATTCTTAATTATGACTAAATTGTCATTAACAAAAACATTTGAAAATAATTTACTTTTGAATTTACTTTAAAATTTCATTTCAAATATGAGATTTAAAATTAATACAATTTAACTTAACAAAGTTTAAACAATTTAAAACCCTTTTAAATTACATAGTAAAGAAATGCTTGTCTTATAAAAGAAATTTATAAGAGTTTAATCCAAATTCATTTTTAAATTCAAATAATTTAAATATAAACTTTAACATACAAAGTTGTTTAAATCTTTCAAATTTAAAACTTCTTTTATTTCAAAAACCGAAATACATATTTAAATCTTTGATTTCCAGAATTAAACTTAACTTTAAAACTTACTCACATTTTTAAAACTTCATTTTTTAAAATTTAAACTACTTAACCATTTTAAAGTAGTTTAACAATTCAAGTTTAAAACTTTATTTTTATTACTATTTTTTTAAAACTGAGATTTAAATTTAAACTTGAATTCCAGATTTTAAACTTGGATTTAAAACTTAGTTTAAAACTCTTGCTTTTCATTTATAAACTTCAGTTTTTAAAGTTTTAAAACAAACAATACAGGTTACTGTAAAAACCTGTAACATCTTCTAAACCCGAGCCCAACCCCATTTTGCTTCGAGTCTAAAACCAAACTCCCCCAAGCAAACTACCCCACTACTTCGAGTCCAACACTCGAATCACTCGAGTTAAACTCGAGCAACCTCCTCTGCTTTCAAAATCCAACCAAAACATCACCAGACAAATCACTTCACCGTGCATATGCACGGTGGCTCCGGCCACCATTGATCATCAACGATGATCGCAACACATCAAAAATCAACTCTGCAACCCACCACGATCATCAAATCGTGTCCAACACCCAGAAATCACAATCGAGCACCCAATTCCAAAACCTGGAACAAACTGAACATCACCAACCCAAAACCTGAATTCGCCTCGTCTTCACAACTCCGACCACCGTAGATTCTGAAACTTCGGCATCGAATTCGACTACGGCCAAGCTACCACTACCCAAAGATTTAAAGCGCTTGATCAACTACGTAAGCCGTGGTGATCAATACACTAAGCACAACTAAAACTAGGGTTCTAAAAGAAATCCCACTACTGCAACTTCCCCGATGATTTTCATCACCATCAAATATTTTTCCTAGCATCTCTGATCACCCTTCCATTATCAGGAAGAAACCCATCCCCTCTAGATACATAGATCACCAGAAAACCCCAAAATTTCCATCCCAGTTCAAACCCAAACTGCACCTTCATTTTATTTCTAAAAATCCTGATTTTAGTATTAAAAATCATGATTTAGTTGATGTTTTTGATTTATAATACTGAATTAATAAATTACACAAATTGGATTTTTATTTATATCAACATGAACTGATGTTTTAATACTTCCAGAAACAACAAGCCTTATTTTTACTAATTTAAATTTTTAAACATAAATCTAGGTTAAATCAAACAACATTTATTTGATAATCAGATCCTATCAAACACTAGATCATGTGATACAGATTTTTAAAAAAAAATTGAGCCTGGAAACAAGACAGAGCGCAATATATATATATATATATAGACACACACACACATACACACACACACAGAGTATGCACATAATCAAATATTCACATCAGATTTTTACCTATATACACATGCAATACTTATTTATATTCAACCATACTAACATGCAGCCAACTATATTTTAAATTTTTAAAAGTTACTCACCTGTAAACAAGATGAACAGAGCCTTGATTTAGATAAAGCTTTTGAATTTGAGTTGCTGAAGACTTAAATGTCTTTGCTGAAACTTGAGTTGCAAATGCTTGCTACTTTGATTTGATTTTTGAAAACAGATTTTGTACTTGAAAAGGCTTTGATCTTTGAACTTTAAGATCTTGAGTTGCTAGAAAGATTTGCATGCAGAGACAAATTCCAGATTGAAAAGAAAATGCTTTTGCTTTTTGTTTGAAAATGGGCAGGCTACAGATTTGAAAGGTGTTATAGGGATTTGTATTGCTTTAGTTTTCAGGTTGCATGCAGAGCCAATTTCCAGATTGCAGAAACAAAATGATGCAGGCTTTACAATAGATTGCAAATGTTACATGGATTTGATTTTTGGTTTGAAAATTTGTTTACAGGGTTTTGATCTTTGATATGAGGAGTTTAATTTGAGTTTGTAAACTGATTTTGGAGATGGTTATAAGTTATTCTCATTTTTGTTTCTAACTTTGAATTATGAAGATAGAAAAAGGAAGAAAGGTGAGAGGCAAGTGTATTTATATAAGTGAATTTTGTGATTTAATATAATAAAAGAAAATGAAAATAAATAAGGACACTTGTACATTATCTTAACATTTGTCAAATTGGAATGTTTGACACTTAACACTTGTTATATTAAGCTTAGGAAAACAACACATGTCTTTTTAAAGTAATTTGTATTTAATTTAAATGTTAATATATAAGTTATGCCTAATTAATTAGTTAATCATCAATAATTTTTTCACCTTTTTTCTCCAATGGCCTCTCCCGCCCATATCTCCCCCCATCCCCTGTCAACTCAAACTGCCATTCCCATACCTACAACTGTACTCTCTTCTTCTCCTAGCTCGGCTATCTTGTCCACCTCGCCTCTTTCCTTACCACCGCCGGTCCCTCCCCCTCCCCCTGTCCCATCTTCATCCTGTGTCTCCTCTGAGCCCTCTTCTTTGCCTTGGTCCTCTCTTTTTAAAAATCGTCCTCGCAACGCTGGCCAATATATTCCTGTTGATATCCCTCTTTCTTTCGTTGGGCCAGCCTTGGTTCCTCCCGAAGTGGTTATGGATGCTGGGAATAAGGTGTGGGAAGATTGGCTAGTTGGATTCTTCCTTGATAAACCACTCTCTTATATGACAGTTATCACCCACCTGAAGAAACTTTGGAAACTTAAAGGTGAAATTAAAATCAAGTCTGATGGTATCTTGTTCCTGTTCCATCTTTCCTGTGCTGAGGATAGAAGGAAGATTGTGGAATCCGACCCTATATTCCTGAGGAACAAGATATTCATTATTAAAGCATGGGATCCTTTTATTGGTAACAGTTGTAGTACCATTAAATCAGTGCCTGTTTGGATAAGATTATCGAACATTCCACTCTACGCGTGGTCTCACCTTGGTATTAATTGGCTTGCGACGAGAATTGGTAAGCTCCTCTGTCTTGACTCTTCCACTGTAAAGATGGAGAGAATAGATTATGCAAAGTGTCTAGTTGATGTCACGCCTAACCAAGACTTGGTTGATGAGTTTCCTGTTAAGTTACTGGATGGATCCATTCAAATGGTAAGGGTCGACTACCTATGGAAGCCTGAAATATGCCACCTATGCAAGGAATTTGGTCACATGATATATATTTGTTTAAGAACAGGTGGGGAGAAGGAAAAGGATAAGGTAGAGGTGGTGGTAAAAAGGAATAATCATGTAGTGGTATTGAATGAGCAGAAGGATGGAAAGCAAGCAAGTAAAACCATTCAAACGTGGCGGAGAGTTGTTAATAAGAAAGCTAAAGAGGGAATTGGACATAATTTAAAAGAGCATGTATCAATTGAAAAAAACAATAAAATTAATCGTGCTGATGCCTCGATTGATTTGCAGCAGCAAAAAGAGGTCAGTTATTCTGGTGGAACAAATGGAAATGGAATGCTATTGGTTTATGGTGATACTGTCAATGACTATGGCACAACAACAGTTCATAATAGTTTTGATGTGTTGAATGATTTACATAACGTGGAAGATGATGGTGCTGCAGTTAATGCTTGTGGAGACCAAATTGATGTGCATGTCAGTAGTATACTTGGTTGTGATGACCATGGCACAGCAACAGTTCATGATGAGTTGAATAATTTACAAAACGGGGAAGATGTTGGTGCTGCAGTTAATGCTTGTGGTGACCAAACTGATGTGCATGTAAGTAGTATACTTGGTTGTGATGCTAATACTCTGAATCAAAATCAACATGGAGGTATTCACCACGTGCATGACACTGTTACACTTAATTGTGCACATAAACCCAACACTGATCCAACGGCAAAACATCAACTTGGCAATTGCTACAGCAAACTCAATTCAGTTACTTCTCTTCCTTCTGAAGGAAATGTGCAAGTCATGATACTTGCATCTGATGATGGAACACAAGGGAACCTGAAACAGGGGGAGGAGTGTGACGATGTGCATGTATCTGTAACATCACTGCATACAAATGATACCATGATACCTCAACAATCTGAAAACACTCCCTCAAATCTTTTTTCTTTATCTTCAAAACATCCCATAGCCATCACGTCCCAAAACTATCAGGAGGAATCTTTCTGCATCTCAATGCAAACCCAAATTTTTGATTTAGTTATGAAATATTCTTCAATCCTTGCTGCCTCCCCTTTCACCCCATCCACTCCTCCCCCTTCCATTTCAAATTTAAAACAACCGTATATATTTCAGGGATCAATTCCAGGTTGGAAATCACCCCCACTTGATCAAACTTCGAACCTGAGCCTATCATCAACTCTTGACAAAGGCAAATGGGGTAAGAAAAATAGGATACAAAATCCCAGTATTAACAGAATTAATTCTCCTATTACTAGGAGCATGAAAGAAGGGGATCATTAGTCATTAGTTTAATAATGCCACACAATATTGGTGCTTGGAATATAAGAGGATCCCTTAATTTCCTCAAACTTGAGCAGGTTAAGCAATTAATCTTCGATCACCAACTATCTATTTTTGCTATTCTCGAAACCAAATTGAATCTCTCCCTAACAATTTCTGTTGCTAATTTCATCAATCCAACTTGGATTCGATTACATAACCTGCCTGAAGCTAACTATGGCAGTATTTTTGTGATATATAACCCTGTCCTCGTTTCCCTAGAGCTTATTCTTTCCACTCCTCAGTTAATGCATTATCATGCTAAATACAACAATCCTACCTCTTCTTTCTACATCACCTTCATTTATGCTCATAATTCCCCCTCCTCTAGGCTTTCTGTTCTTTGGCTTCTTCCAGCTTTAAGGCAAGAATCACATCCATGGGTTGTTCTCGGTGACTTTAATTATTGTCTCTCCTTAACTGATAAGCAAGGTGGCCTCTCTCTTATGCCAAATGGCATCCTTCCTCTCAACACTGCTATATTTGATTCGAATCTTATTCCTATCAGTAGAAAGGGTGCTTTATACTCTTGGAACAATAGGTCGAGGAGTGGTACTCGTGTATTCTCCAACATTGATCACTCCTTCTCCAATTTCAAAGCTCTTTCTTCATGGCCAAACCTCTCCACTCATCTACCCCAACCTATCCTATCTGACCATTCTCCTCTTATCCTTACCACTGGCAAGAAGCCAATTGGAGGCAAAAGGGGGTTTAAATTCTATAATGCTTGGGTCAATGATCCTAAGTATAATAATATAATTAAAAATGTTTGGTCATATAACTACTATGGAAATCCAATGTATGTTTTTTGCAGGAAAATTAAAGCAATTAAGGAGAACTTAAGGGCTTGGTCTAAAGCGAAGTTTGGCAACGGCAACCTACTATCAACCAAATTAAAGGAGCAACTTGAGGAAGCCCAGGAACATATGATGGCTCAACCTGATGATGCTGACAAGGCAGAAAGGGAAGCTATTCTATACAATGAACTAAATCAAGCTCTTGCCTTTGAAAGTGAGATGAGGAAGCGACAACTAAGGATCAAGAAGGCCGCTGATGGCGATAGGAACACGAAATTCTTTCATGCCTCCCTGAAGGTCAAGCACACAGCTAGCAACATCTCCTCCATCATTGATGAAGCAGGTATTCTGAACACAACCCCTGAATCTGTTGATAAGGCATTTCTCCTATATTACACTGGTCTCTTTGGCAAATTTGAGTAACTTTGAGCCGGAGCTGGATCTTTTGTCCTCGATTGCCCTGCCCAAAATAACTCTGGATGAAACTAATGGTCTGGTTGCCAAAGTAACTGATATTGAAATTAAGAATGCTCTATTTGCAATGAATAAGAACTCCTCTGGTGGTCCCGATGGATTCAATGTCCTTTTTTATACATCAAGCTGGGATATAGTGGGTAGCCAATTCTCCTTAGCAGTGCACAATTTCTTTAACAAGTTTAAAACGCTAAAATTAGCGAATGCTACTAATTTGGTGCTCATCCCCAAGTGTAAGAAAGCCTCTTCTGTCACCTCCTTCAGGCCAATCTCTTGTTGTAATGTGGTCTACAAATGCATTGCAAAGATCATTGCTTCTAGGCTTGTCTCTGTTCTTCAAAGAATCATATCCAACAATCAAGTGGCATTCCTGCCAAATAGAAATATACTAGATAACATAATGCTAGCTCATGAGCTCCTACTTGGTTACAATCGCGTGAATAATTCGCCGCGTGCCATGCTTAAGCTGGATCTTATGAAAGCCAATGACTCGATTCAGTGGAAGTCAATAGTTAGGATAATGTCTCTGATGGGCTTCCCCAAAGTCTTTGTTGCTTGGGTTTACGAGTGTATTTCTACACCAACATTCTCTCTGATAATCAATGGTTCTAGCACAAGCAACTTTGTTTCTAGGCAGGGAATAAGGCAGGGGGATCCCCTCTCTTCCTATCTCTTTATCATGGTTATGGAGGTATTCACCTGTATGTTAAGGCCATTGTATCATAATAAACAAATACACTACCACCCAAAATGTAAGGAACTTCAAATTACATCCCTCCTCTTCGCGGATGACATCATGATCTTCACTAAGCCTAACCTGCAATCTATAGAGTGTATTAAGAGTGTTCTTCACCTTTTTTACAGGTTAACTGGTCTTAAGCTTAACTACACCAAGTCAAGCATTTTATTCTCAGGGATATCTAGCCTTCAGGAAACCAACCTCACGACTGTAGCTGGTATGCAGTCTATGGCATCTGATATGACTTACCTGGGGTTGCCTCTGTGCTCCTCACGTGTCACTCATGCTAACTGCCTGCCATTGTATGAAAAAATCACTGGTACCATGGATTGTTGGGCTAACAATTTCTTGACTCAAGCAGGTAGGTTGGTTCTAATTCAATCAGTGAGCTTCTCTGTTATGGTTTATTGGGCTAGGGTGTACATGCTTCCAACAAGGCTTTTGAAAATGATAAGACGTGCGATGTTAAGATTTTTTTGGTTTGGTACTATTCACACGAGGAACTTACTGCCTTGTTCGTTCTCCTCCATCGAGAAGCCGAAGTGCAAAGGTGGATTGGGGTTGCTTAATATTGAGAGTTGGAATAAGGCCGCATTCGTTCAACACTTCAATGTGTTGTTAAACAAGCATGGCTCTTTATGGGTGAAATGGACCATCAGGTACAATATTGGGACTAATAACTTCTGGTGTATGGAGATACCCAATTCATGCAGTTGGATATGGAGGAGTATCTTAAAGCTCAGACACATTTTCTTACCACTTGTTCGTATTAAACTGTCTGCTGCGAGTCAATGTAAGTTTTGGTCAGTGCCTTGGATTGGTAATGGAGTCGTGCTTGATCATCTTTTCTCATTTCAGCAGAAGCAGCAATCTGGAATTGGTTTTAATGCTCTAGCTATGGATCATGTGGTTGATGGTAAGCTTGTTGTTCCTTTCTCTAGCAATCAAGATGTCAGAGCTTATTGGAAGCTTCGTGAACCACGTACTTTTGACCACCCTGAACATGACACTGTGCTGTGGACTGAACGTGCACATTCCATTGGTGGTGTGTACAATGACTTGCGAGGTATTGACGCAATGCCTGATTCCAAGTGGAATCAGGTCACTTGGTCTCCTGTCTCATCTGCGAGTGATAATCTTGTATTCTGGAAGGTTATAAGAAATGCCCTGATGACAAAAGATAAACTGGTTCGATTATGTATGGTGGTCCTTCCAACTTGTGTGTTGTGTGATAAACAAAGTGAAAGTGTCGAACACTTATTCTTTGACTGTCCATATGTGCTTCACTTATGGAACATGCTGCTATGTTGTGTGCAAGGGATGTTGCCTACTCACAGCAACTTGAACCATTGGTTGCTGATTGAGCATGCGACTGGATGGAAGGAAGACTTTAGATTATACTTTTTCTTTTTGCTGAAAAAGCTTCTTAAGGCTATATGGTTAGAAAGAAATCAGAGGGTATTTGAAGGGAAGTGTAGTAGTAGGGAAATGGTGTGGGCATTGTTGAAGAATGAAATAGTTAAGGGGATGCATGACAGTAGGCACTCATTTCACGTCAATCAGTTTGATCCCTGGATTCCGTAGTTTTCCTTCTTTTTTTCTTTTTTGGTTTTTTACTCTCTGTTATGTTTGTTTCCCATTGTTGTTGTGTTTTTGCACTTTTTTTTCCTTGTCATTTAGTTCTCCTCCCTGTATGTCTGTTTCATTAATAAACCTGGTAGCGGCCCAGTTTAACCCCGCTTAACTTGCAAAAAAAAAAAAAATTAGTTAATTGGTATTTTATATGTATAGAATTTTTTTTAAAAGAAATAAAAACCAATTATACTTATAAATAAAAGTTTATGCATATATTTAGAAATCCAAAACAATTTAAAATCTATACTTTGGATTTCAAAGCTTTATATTCAAATTCAAATCAAATTCTAAAATTCAACTTGAAATAACAATTCTATTTTTATTAAGGATCCAATTGTAAAACAATACATTATTAATATTATTTAAAAAGAACTCATTATCTAATTAAAATAATTATAAAATAAATTATGTCTTTATTAATAAATTGCTTATTTTATTAAGCTATATTTTAAAAACAAACCTTTTTGTTATCTAATTTAAATTTAAAACTTAAGCCAAAATCATTTTAAACATTTAAACATCTATCTTAACAATATAAAATCATATAGTCAATTATTAAATAGCTTTGAAAAACTTAATATTAAATTAAATCAAAATTTCCAAATTATTAAATATATATATATTAGAATTTGAAATAAAGATTCATTTATTAAATTTAAACCAAGATTATTTATTTACAATATATACATACAATATATTCATTTAAATAAAAATCAATTTATTAGTTTTTAAAAGATATAATTCACCAATTAATTGTTTATTAAAGGAAGATTATTAAATCAATTCAAATTTTATTCACAAAAAATTATCAAATCAATTTCAATTTTAATACAGATTATTAAATTGATATTGCCAAAAATTCCGGGATATCACAACCAAATGCTCTGATACCAAATTTGTAACGACCTGATTTTTTCAACTTCCGAAAGTCGACATTAATGCGTCCACTGTATCAAATGCCGCACAATCGAATGCCGGAAAATCGAACTGTTAGGGTTTAAGAAGAAGAAGATAGAAGAAGAACAGAAACAACAACAGAATCTCACATTTCGCAGCGGAACAAATATAATAGATAAATGAATATCTTTAAAACAAAGAACTATATTAGTTGTTACATTACATCACATTACATTATCAGAGTGTTACAATAACAAACAGCAGAAAAGAATATAACATATACTAGTGATACGCCTTGCCATCCAGCTTGCTCCTGATCTCCACAGCATCTCTTTTTCGACTTCGTTCCAGAATAATGATAACCTGACTCTAGGCTGCCCGTGTGGAAAATTATGGGCACCTAGAGTTTAGGAAGGGAACAATAAACTCAAGGTCAGTCATGAGACTGGTGTGAGATCCTAAAAATAGTTATTTTCTCAAAGAAAATAAAAGAAATCCGCTATGCTTTTTTGAAAAATGAAACTAGCATAAGGCCTCCCGCAACACACACAATGCAAATGCAGAATTGGAGGAGATTTCTCCTTATGATAGTCAAACATGCTTGATACGCAAAATCCTTTGATATTATTATTATTAGTGCATAGTGTATAAAATATTTCGAAAGTAAAATATTAATCTTAGCCAGCATACAACCATTATTGTATGCCTACTATAGCTACCTTGTTCAATAGCAGGTTACCACCACATTCCATGGCAGGTTATACAACTAAAACCGTACAGGCCGCGTATTGTTTCTTTGGATTTCCAACAATTGGTCAGGCTAGGAAACTTCCTACTGCCACACGGTTACGCCTCTGGAGGGACGTCCCGAGAACTTAACCAGCTCTCTGCCAACACAAGGTCGGGTTACCTCTGTAACTAGGTAACTACTACATGACTATGCCATCCCTCGGTCGTTTGCAACCTTTATCCGAGGATCCTCAACCACAAAGCAACGACCACGAAGAGTAATAGATTTGCAGCAACCACATAGGTTAAATATCTGGGCTCCATACCATGTACCACCCTTTTCCAGAAGGAAATGACATACCCTAAAGGGCGCAACCCTCATAACCTTGTCGCATCCTTCCTGTTTCGACCAATTTCGGGTTGTGAGGTCCGATGAGGTCTCGTCCACAAAGCTACACTTTTTACAAAGTCATGCTTTGAACAACAAATGATCAGCAGCACTTCGTATGCCACACTACCAAATTGGGAGTATATCACTAATAACCATCAACTACATAACCTCTGAGCTCGTACGTCTCAGAGAAGGGTGTTAAGCTAAGAGAATAAATTCTCCGCCACCAACAGAAATGTATTTGATAGAAATCAGCTTTATATTTTAAAGTGTAATGTCAGTCACACATCCATACAAGTCCGTTCCGGGATCGAACGGAACCGAAGGCACTTCAAAGAAGCCCTTGCAAATCCGGATATTCACTAACCACGTCCGGAATCCCTATCACAAAGGGTGATAAAATCTCTATACCGGAGCAACCCGGTGCAGAGACATTCGACAGGTAATCCTATCGCTTTCGAAAATACCCGGTCTTCAACACCATCTTCAAATGCAATCTCATTTCGTCGTATCATTATTCGAAATGGGTTTTATGACACAAAGTCATCTCCCGGCTAATCCGAATAACGAGCGCTTATTTTAAAAATAAGTGTTACATTCAGATTTCAAAGAATCACAACAAATTTCCACTTTGATCTTTTAAACAAGAGATCCATCATAATCACAAAGGTTCGATGTGGTTTTCGAATATCAATTTGGAATCCGACCCCCGGTCGCATCGAAATTCAAATGTCGTTTAAAGGCAAATATTGATAGTCAGTTATTTAACTATCAATCAAAATTCACAACAATTACCAGATTTAAATAATTTTCCCCAATTATTTATTTTCAAAATATCTTATATATTTCATACTTCAACCATTTGAAAACAAATTTCAAATTACTTTCCACATTTCAATACTTTGAAAACAAATTTCAAATCACTTTTCCTTACGCGGAATATATTTCCAAATATTTATTTCCACTGAAAATCTGCCGAGTTCAAATGCTTTAAAATAATTTAAATTACTTATCCAAACATATATAGTTGGAACATTCAGAATAAAAACTATTTTTAAAACACTTTATTTAGAACGTTAGTTATGAAGATATTATATTAAAATCTCATATAAAAATTCAAGTCCAAACTAATTTTAAAATAAAATTAGTAGATAGGATATAACTATTTAAATATCCATTTTCTAAAACAAATATCAATTAAAACTTTAAATAATCACTTCTATAATAAATTAAAATAAATCTTAACTTTAAAGATTTTCAAAATAACCTAAGTAAATAATTTTTTTTTCCAAACATTCTATCCTTAAAACCATCTTTACAACTTCAATCTATATTTATAAACTATATTGAAATCATTCTCGGCTTTCAAGGAAAGTACACATTCCATTCTAAAATGGTTCATTCAAATCAATTTATATATCTTTCTGGATTTATTTTAAATTTACGTCCCAAATCTGTAAATTCCTTTCCACACTTTTAAAAATAAAACAATATTTATTTAAAACAAAGTTCCCTTTCTTTTATAAAATTCCCATTGTGGATTTAAATTCCAAAATATCCACTGATATATGATTTTTTTTAGAATTTATTCAATACGATTTCACTATGTATTTTCTACTTAAATTTGAAAATCCAATTTTATTTATTTTTGGTATCTTACGATACCGAAAATATATTCGGCTAAAGTTTAGCCTTCAACGATTTCAATCATAATATAATTGTGAGAAATGCGGATTACGGATCTTAAGGCTAGGATTAACACTAGAGGAGGGTGAATAGTGTTAATAAAGAATTACTAAATCTTTTTGAGTTTGTGTTAATTTAGACACCGATGTATGCAATATGCAGACACAGATATGATCACAGAAACAAGCACAGATGCAGAAATAAAATAAAAGCAGTAAAGGAAAAACACACCGGATTTTATATTGGTTCGGAGTTACCCTACATCCAGTCCCGCAACACAAGTACGGATTTCCTTTCAAAAGCAATTGTACAATTACACCCTCTATAATTTCTACCCTCTGGGTAGAGATACTTGATTTCCGGGCCACAAGTTTACCCAATTGATTTACCAAGGCTACAATCACACCTTTTCTCTCTTGATTGATTTCCAAGGCTACAATCACACCTTTTCTCGCTTAATAGATTACAAAGAAGTCTATAACTCTGAATAACACTGAGTACTTGTAGAGATAGTGATACAGAATCAAACTAGACGTAATCGAGTTTGATTCAATGTTGATTTCGGCGGAGTAATGGTAAGAATATGTATTAAGAAATGTGGAAGAAGAAGAGGAGTGAAAAACTAGAAAATCTGATATAAAATTCATTGAAACTAACCCCTATTTATAAAAGAACAACAGCCGTGTCCATTCATGAAGAGTTATGGCGAATAGACACTTCTTTTGAAATTTAAATTTTGAATTCAACTAACACCATGTCGACATGGTTACCCTAGGCATGTCGACATCCCAAAGCAATTTTTGGTGATTTGATTTTCTTTGAAAATAACCTTTATCTTAGATTAAAACTATTTTAAACTTTACAAATATACTTGACTATAGTTAAAATTCATAAGTAAATATAGAGAATAATATATATAGATTTTAACTATAATTTTATATTTAAATCTAAGTATAAAAGTTAAATATATAATTTAAAAATATAGTTTAAAATTAGGAGTAATTTGACTTTGAAATTAAAGATAAATTTAAGGCTAAAATTATTTAAAATCAGGATAGAGAGTTTTGATGCTTTTAAAAGGAAAGTTTTGAAATCATTTTGAAAACAAGATAATTTTGTAAGATCATTTGAATTAAAATTAGTGGATACGGAACAATGTTCCACCAGATTTACGTAGGTTCCATCCTACTTAGGGTTCCATCCCTTTATCCGGCTCGAAGTGGATTCCATTCCACGAAAAATTGGATTTTAAGATGCCAGTGCTTTTCTACGAGTTTTAACAAAAATTCCTAATAAAAATACTTATGATTGAAATCTTGAACTCTTGATAATCTTGATACTCATGAATCTTCTATCTCGATATCTTGAATCTCTGTACTGTACAGTCTTCATTCTTGGTACCTACGTGGTTAATCCTGCATATACATATATATTAAAACTTATAATGTCATTATTTATATTTTATAATCTATTCTAAGGTTGTTGTCATCAAAACCATCATCTCACGGACTAATAATAATCACACACAGATTTTAAATAAATCAACACACGATATTGAAACAAATTCAAATATTTGAGGAATCCAGTTGGATCCCTCCAACCTATTTTCCCCTGCATCCACAAACATTAGCACAACAATCAAATACCAATTCCACTTCGAGGTGGAATATCGCGGTATATGGGATTTATAAAACATCATCCGCTATTATGCGGCACATAGGGTCTCATCCGCTATATAATGCGGGAAATCAACAACTCCAATAAATACCATATACGACTATATATAATATAACACATCAAATCAATTCAATCATTCAACCAAATATTGAATTTAACTATTTAAAATTAAATAGCAACTAGATGAGTGAGATTAACTCACCTTTGCTTTTTAATTTGCAATCCAATCCCAACCGGCTAGTCTTCTTTTCGATTTTAGACATTGTATAGGCACATTACATATCGTTATTAATCACTGAGGTAATTTAAATTTTGTTTTAATTTAAAGTTGACTTACAAAATTTTAAATTATTGTATCCAATTAAACTTTCCCTTGGAAATCAAGTCCAATATATATATAATGATCTATAAGATTTCAAAAATCCAATTTTTTTATATAACCTTTCAATTCAAAACGTTTAAAACCCCCCTTTTTTTTTCACAAATCTTATCTATATTATGTTCCGGTTTAACTACGCTTCACAAACCGTATATAACTTCCCTTTATTTTTATCCCTTTCCGACCAGAAAATTTTCTATTCTAGCCTTTACATTTTTTATAAAATCTTGTCTGTAAAAAGAATTAAATTAAAAGTTTCAACTTACCTATCATTAAATCAAAATGTTAAAATTAAATTACCATAAGATATATCCTTAAAATCAAACGGTAAGTTGATGTATGCATTTTGTATAGTTTCTGATCTATATATTTATCGAATCTGTATGTATATAATTTTTTTCTGTATGCCTAAAAATTATCACAGTAGCCCCTTTTTCTCTTTTCAAACTAAAAATTCAAATTGAGGAAATCCTAAGGTTTAAGAAATTACCAGAAGGAACCACCTTCCCCTTAATGACTGTCACTGCTCACGACGAGCTCCTCGAACTCACCATCGCGTGCCCAAAAGTCGACCAGAAAACGCAAGCTTCGAACCCACACTTCCTCGATTTCCAAAGAGGGAAACCCTAGCACCGCCAATCACCAATACCACGCGTGCTAGGTCACGGCTATCACTCGATCATTAAACCCTCGTCGATCGAACGCCGGTGCTCCTCACCATCCCCTTCGAAACCCTTCCTCGATTGAACTTCCAAAGCCACAGCGAACCACTAGCTACGCCACTCTGATTCGATCACAACTCCTCGTACCCTCACCCCTAATCCACACGAAGCTGTCTTGAATTCCCTAGCTCGAGTTCGAATCGGCTTGTCATCGTTCGAACGAGAATTGGAAGAGAACGCCACTTCTTTGTTAACGAACGAATTCAAATTCGTTTGTGAAAAGGATTTCGATTTCTTTTAAACAAAAGGGTTGCGGCCATATTTTTTTCTTGTTCGATTGCGCTGAATTGAAGATAGGAGGAAGAAGATAAATATAAGCAATTCTTTTTTTAGCTTGGAAGAGAAGGAACGAAGATATGGGTTTCGTTTGATTCGATTTGGAAGCTTGGAATAAAAAGAAATTTCGTGATTTAAAAAGGAAAGGAAAGAGGCAGGCAACGCGATTATTTTTTTTTCGTTAAGAAAGAACGAAATCGATTTGAATTTTCGATATATAATTTCAGCATGTTTATAAGCCGTACGCTCACACAACAACTCCAAATACTATGAAAATTGACACTCGATAATAATACAATATTACAGATCCAATGGAACTGGTTTCGTCGAATTTCGAGGCTATGCCTTGGAAGGCTATTTTTAAATTCAGTTTAAACGATATATTTTTAAAGCTGAACAAAACACTATCAAATTCAACATTAAAAGCTTTTATTATCTTCAAAACTATTAATATAAATTTTACAAGCCTTGAAATTATTATTTTTTAGCAAGCTTAAACTGAAGATTCGATAATTTATCCAATTTCAGATTATTAAATCCAGTAACTTAGTTGCTAAGTAATAGTAATATTTGACTCCAAGTTAAAAAAAATAACTTTTAAATATTTAAAATCAATTAAATATTTCGATTTCAAATTTTAAAATTCTGGGTCGTCACAAATATACTTTCCAACTTTTAAAAATAAAATCACCTTTTTATTTTTTTAAAAGGAATTGCACATTTTCTTATATATTCCGTCGGAATCTATATTTCCCAATTTATCCACTGATAAATATTCCACTTCATTTATAATCCCAGTTTACAAATTTCCATTTCTCATTTTCCTTTAAATCACAGTTCCCAAAACACTAAATCGAATTCAAACCGATTTCCTAGTTTAAATTCCCTTTAGCATTTATTACTCGATTTATCCAAATCCCAATAATTATTTAGTTAAGAATTTTCTTTTCATTTCCCTTTAAAAATCCAAACTTTATATATATATTTTCCATTTCTCAAAATACCAACATATATTCAACCAAGCCATAACGTTCAATAATTTCAATTCCCAATATAATCTATCACAGATCATCAAATAAATCACATCGCTGAATATAAAATAAATTCAACGTTTTGAGGAATCCGGTTGGATCCCTCCAACCTGTTTCCCTACATCCATAGATGTTAGCACAATAATTTAAAATACTAATCCCACTTCAAAGCGGGATATCACGGTATAAGGGTCATCCACTATTATGCGGGGGGCATAGGTCTCATCCGTTATATAATGCGGGAATATCAATCACTCCAATATATATATACATATACTATATATAATAATATCACATCCAATTTATAATATATCATCAATGCAAGCAATCAAACCAACAATTAAAATTTTTCTTTTTAATTTAAGCAGAAATCCAAATGAGTGAGATTAACTCACCTTTGATATTTGTTTGCAATCCACTTCAATCTCGACTTGGTTTCTTCACGATTTAAGACCCTTGAATAAATATTAGATGATTTTATTAACATTCGAATAATCAATCACCGTTTAATAAATTTAATTTAAACTAATGATTTAATTTTAACAAATGATTTAATTTTAAATGAATAATTAAGTTTCAAACTAATTTTCCTTTTAATAATCTTTTAGTAACTAAAATAATTTTAAATAAGTTAACAAATAAATATATTATTTTAAAATTAAACTAGTAAATAAAATATATATGTATGTATATTTATTTTTTTATTTCCAAAATAAACTATATAGGTACTTTTAAAAAAATCTAACTTTACATCTCCATATATATACTGTATATATTCAAATAATCTTCTGCTTTTACTGTATATATTCATATATATTCATATATTATTAAATTTAAAGTAAACACACTGTATATATTTATACCTGCTGTTTTACTGTTAATTTTAAAAAAATTATTCTATATATAAATACACATATATATCTCAAATCGGAGAAAATCCCCCACTGCCACTCTCGCGCACCAACTCGAGCTTGCGCAACCCTACTGCAAACGCCATCATCACTATCGAGCATGTCACCTCCAACTACCCTACGCTGCATGCCCCCTCGTGAGCCATTTCTTCGATGCCGTGCCTCCAACGCCATCGCTTCGACGCCGTGCCTCCAACGCCATCACGACCCATCACAACCTCAAAGACAACCAAATCATTCAAGTCCTCCTCATCTTCGAGCTCCCACTACGCCTCCGCGACACTCCTCTGCCCACCAACGAACTCGAGCCCAAGCGCGAGCCCCCCTCATTCTCACGATTACAAATATGATTTTGATTTCGTACTCAATTTATTTTAATTTCGCCAGAATCGAATTTGAAGGGAGATAAAAGGCCTGATTTTGGGATTGTTAATTTATGAAGAAGCTCGTCATATTCAATTTTCTCTTTTATTTTATTTAAATTGATTTGAGTTTTGAAGAGAAACAAGGTGGATAACTGTAGCGTGAATGAAAAGGCAAGAAGACACGTGCTATAAGGGAGGAATCGTATTTAATCGTGAAAACATTACTCTGAATATAAAATATATATCAAATTTAAATTCAAATTTTAAATCATCTCGATAAATGCAACTAAAAATCTCGACCTCCTATTGAAGCACGCTGGTACATTCTCGGTTTTTAGCTAGATTTAAATTGGTAATTAATCTAATTTTTTGAAGTAAATTGTGAATTAATTTAAAATTTGAAAATAAATAGATTATGAATGGAATAAAATATATATTTATAAAAAGATATTTGTTTGTTTATTCACTTATAAATACAAATTGATTGTGTATTAATTTTTGAATTGAAATTTAAAAATAAATGTTTTAGATAATATATTGGATTTGAAATTCAATAATAAAAATATTATGAACAAATTGGATTTAATAATCTATATTTTAAATAGTTTGTTTTCTAATTATAATATAAATATTTGGAAGTTATATTTGAAGTTATATTTTGAAATTAATATAATAATTTTCTAAAAGTTAAATTTGAACATTTTTCAACAATAGTATTATTTATATGAATTTAAGAATAATAACTTAAGTTTAATTTTAAATTTATACATAACTAAATGAAATTTGTATGTATACATATACATATAAAAGTATAATAAACTAAGTTTAAAATAGTATTGGCTATAAAGATTAGAACATTTTCTTTTAAAAATATAGTTTGTTAATATATAAAGTATAATTTGCTTAAATTAATAAAAAGTTCAAAATACTTTTCTTTTATACTTGAAATAAAATGATATTTTATATATTTAAACCAAATAGAAAATATATTACATAAAACAAAATTTGTAAATTTATTTAAAGTAAGGATTTAAACACAAAATGCTCATGTTTTAACAAGTGTAACCATTTTAAATTATATTAAGACATTTGTAAAAAGATTGTATAAGAAATTAACAAGTGTATGGTTTAGTTAACAAGTGGCAAAATTATTCTTTCCTTTTGAAATTGAATTACATAAACATGTATTAAAAGAAAATAAGCTAGGTTATTTTCAGTTTTTCAAACCCGAGAACAAAGAAAAATATAAAACACAAACAAGAAATCAAATTAAATCAAACAACAGATCCTCATCAAACTAATACAAACCTGAATCAAAGTACAGATAAAATCCAGACCAAATAAAGTAGATTCAAATCATCAAAAACAAAATGAAAAGTTTTCAATCTGGAAACCAAAACAGATTCAAATTTGCAACTAGAAATCAATCTGAAAACAAGCCTGGAAAATCAAACTAAGCAACCTCAATCTGGAAGCAAGAAGAAACCTAGAAGATCAAAATCAAAGTTCCATATTTAAGCAAGAACTTCCAGATCAAACTGAAAAGATTTAACATCAAGATCATTTCTAGATCAAAGGTTGTTTCCAGATATTCAAATCCAAGTTCTAGGTTTCAGGCTCAAAAATTTCTTCTCCGTTTAAACTTCAATCCAGGTGAGCAAACACAACCTGATATATATCTAAATGATCTGTGAATTATGATCTTAAATGTGCTTGATTGATGATGTGATTATGCTTGCGTGTTTGTGTATGTTTGGGGATGATGATGTACATGTCTTTATTTAGGCTCTGTTCTTATTACATGTTTTTAAAACCTGATAGAAAATTCAAAAATCATCATATTTAAATGATTTCAGGGTTCGATTTCTAAACAAAAAGTAATTATAACCATGTAATGCTAATTTTAAAAAATATTTCCTGAATATTTATTATGTAGTTAGTTTTGAAAATAGAAATGTCAGATAAACATTTATATGTTAAAATTTAGTCATCTTGTAATTTAGTTTGGATAATATGATCATATTCGTATTACAAAATGACGATTTTAGAGAGTTATTTCAAGATTTTTAGTTGCATGGTTGTCGAGATATTGTGGGATGAACAGAAATCGTAAATTCGTCAATTTCTGATGATCGGGGAGATGTTGAAATTCGATTCGAATTTGTAGGTAAATAGAACTGGAATTGGAATTGAATTTGATTTGTGAGAAACAAAGCGAAGTATTGAAATAAAATTAGTAAGTAAAACTAATTGAAGGAATGACAAATTAAATATGGTCTGGAAAGAATATAATTCTATAATTATGAATGAAAGGTAAATTGAATTCATATGGAATTTGAAATCCAGTTTAAATATAAGTAGATATTAACCGAAGTGTCTAATGAAAAATAAAAATAGAAAGTATGTAAAATACTTGTATCGAACTTAAGAAGAAAATGGTGAAATTCTTAAGTAAAATTGATATTGGAAATATACAAAGTTAATAATTGAGTGACGGTTAAACTGAAAATTGTGGAATGGTAATTATGATAAAAATGAATGTGAATAAAATAAAAAGAAAATTGATAAAGCTAATATCAAATTGGGATAAATACGTAAGATGTACGTATATTACTTTATTCGCATAACGATTTGATCCAGAATTCGAGCACAGAATTTCGAGATAATTATATCGATCCAAGTTTGGATTGTTCACTCGATTTGCGACGACGAACCTGGATATGGATTATTGGTTGATTCTAAAAATTCTCTACCATAGTTTACGGCTATGCAAGGAGAATGACGGTTTCTGATCAAGAAACCAGATCTAAGTCCGCATTAGGAAGTCGGGTGAACGATACTAGTTCGAAAGTGGAATTATGTGATTAAGTGAGCGATCGGATTTGATATTGCGTACGAATGATATACATACATCGTACAGGTTTGAATGAACTGAATATTAAAATTTCGTAGAGAAATGTATAAAATGGTTTTGAATGTCTTGCTTAGACATTATTGTTAAGAAAATATACAGGTGTTATAAAGGAAAAGGAAAAGGAAAAGGGATTTTTGATTTTGAAGATAAATTTGAATTGTTCGAAAAAGATATGTAATTTAAATTTCAGTGTGAAATTTGATGACATTCTTGTCTAGCCGCTTGGATTTTCGTTTTCTTTTTGAATATGGGTCCCACTGTGGCATTTTGTAGTCGTACCGAGCTAGCCGCACAAAAGAGACGCTGGCACAAAATTTCGAAAATTTAGAAAGTTAGAAAAATTTTGAGAAAATTTTGATAATTTAAAATTTGAATTCAAATTTAAATTTGAATTGTGGAATAAATAATGTTGTTTGGAGACAATGAAAGGCTAGAAGGTTATTTGAATCGATAATTGGTCTTTAAGAAAAAGATTGTTTTGGAAAGTTAATACTGTTTGGATTGCGAAAATGATAAACGGGTTAAGGATCATTCTTCTTAGCTAGTAATTTCGGGACGAAATTCTTTTAAAGGGGGAAGAATGTGACGACCCAGAATTTTGAACGTTTGAAATAGAAATATTTAATTAGTCTTAAATATTTGGAAGTTAATTTAACTTGAATTTTAGATATAGCTATGGATTTGGAAATTAAATTATTGAATTTAATTTGTTGAAGTTGGGTTAAATGTTGAATTTTGATTTTTAAGCTGATTACAAATATTTCAATGGCTTAGAAAATTTATATTGACAATACTGATGATAATGGAAGCTTCAGAATTGAATTCGAAAGTAAATTGTTCAGTTTTGAAATTATATAGTTTAAATCGATATTTAAAAATAGTCTTCCAGGGCACAGTCTCAGAATCTGACAAACCAGTTCCACTGGATCCGTAATATTGTATTATTGTCGCATTTCAATTTTCGTAGTATTTGGAATGATCGTTTGGCCGCACAATAAGCAAACGCGCTGAAAATTATATCGAAATTCAGTTTAATAACTGGACCGAAAAAGCTATCTTCTCCGTACGATCGTATTTTGGACTCGAAACCTTTTCAATCGCGCTCGAGATAGGGGTTAAACATTATTAACGACTGGCGGCACGTCTCGATAGGAGTTTGGAAATTTGAGTTGCGAAATTGTGACAGTTTAAATTTAGATTTTAAATTCAAATTTAAATGAGATTATTGCATTAAATTTTTGTGACAGGACCCTGCATAAACACGTTGCATGTCTCTTCTAACACTTGGCAGGAATAATTAATACGCGTTGAAAAATTTTCTCCTTCAAAATAAAAAAATCGAATTGTTCAAAAGAGGATAACAGATTAAAAAATTGACTTCGAAAAAAATGGAAGGCCATCTTTTTTTCATTCTTTCTGGCCGCGTATCTCTTCCTCGAGCAATCGATTCGAAGTCGATAAAACAAAAGGGGGAGTTACGGGATTTGATTGAGATCGCGTTCGGCTTCGTCGGAGGCCATGTGTATTGTCGAGTGGAGTAGCTGGAAGTTAAGGCATGGTACGAGGTGGTCGTGAAGCGTTCGATTTCGAGCTCGAGAACGGCGGAGTCGAAGGAGGTTGGAGGGTTGATTTCTGGTAACTAGAGGCATGCACGCGCCACAGCGATGGGGATCGATGGTCGGGGCGGCGAATCGACTCGCATGCATGTAGGATGTAGGGCATCGTCACAAGGCGAACTGGACGTCAGTGTGTCGTACGACGGCGAGATCTTCCCGAGGCCGCAAGGTATACGATCGATTTTTTTCCTTTTAATCTAAAATCGAATTGATATATTTATAGAGGAAGAAGGTCACTGTTTGTATTCATAAAATATATATATATCTAGGTATAAAAAAACTCAGTATTCGATTTTAGTTGCTAAGAAAATTATTTAAAAGAAAATTGGTTTAAAATTAAATAATATATATATAAGTGATCAATTTGTTTAATAAACTGATTTGATTTATTTATGATACAAAAGGTTTAAAAAAAGGAAATTATCAGTTTGAATAAAATTGTTAGTCGATTAAATAATTTAATAATAAGTGATTGTTTGATTTATTTAAATATTAATAAATTGTATAATTATTCATACAAGGTCAATATCTGAAAGAAATCAAGATGAAAACGGATTGCAAAATAAAAAGGGCAAATGTGAGATCTTCTCACTCAATTGGATTTTCCAATTTAATTTTAAATAGTTAAATTTAAAATCGTTAATTGTGTGCTTGGATGATAAATTATTATCAGTTGTGTTAGATTAGACCCTATGCACCGCATAATAGTAAAGGATATTATATAAACCCATATACCACGATATTCCACCTCGAAGTGGAATTGGTATATATATGTATTTGGAGTGATTTATTTTTTGCATTATATAGCGGATGAGACCCAATGCACCGCATAATAGCGGATGATATTATATAATCTCATGTACTGCGATAATCCACCTCGAAGTGGAATTGGTATTTAATTATTGTGCTAACATCTGTGGATGCAGGGAAACAGGTTGGAGGGATCCAACTGGATTCCTCAAATTGTGTGAATTTGTTTCATATATTATGATGTGCTTATTTATAATCTGTATGATTATATTTGTGATTGAAATCATTGATGGCTATAGTTGAGCCAAATATATTTTTGGTATCGTAGGATACCAGAAATATAAAAATTGGATTTTAGGAAGTTAAAGTAGAAAATTTCATGTAAATAAATATTAGAGAATTGTATAAATTCAAAAGAAGGAATTTAAAAATATAAAAGTTGATTTTTATAATCTTATCGAATTAATTACAAAATATGGGAAAGTTTAATAAATGGATTTCGAGTAATATTGTTTAAAAGTTGAAGAATTTATTTAAAATTCAGATTTTAAACAGTTTGGAAGAAATAAAGGAATTTGTTTTAAAAGATAAATCTTTTGGAAATCAATATGAAAATTTATTTGGTGTTTGAATGGAAATTGATTTGGTATTTAAAAATAAATCTTTGGAAAATCGATTTGGAAATTAGTTTGATGTTTTAAAATAAATTTGGAAATCAATTTGGATTTTGATTTGGTGTTGGAAATAAATTTGGAAATCAATTTGGAGTTTGATGTGGTGTTTGAAAGTGAATATTTGGAAATCGATTTGAAAATCGTATATCAATGGATATCTGGAAATGTAAATTCACAACGGGAACTTATAAAGGAAAGGGAAATTTGTTTTAAAAATAAATATTGATTTATTTTTAAGTGTGGAAAGAAATTTACGGATTTGGAACGTAAATTTAAAATAAATCCAGAAAGATTTATTAATTGGTTTAAATGGATCATTTTCAAATGGACAGAGTATTTTTCCCTACAAAGCCGAATATGAGTTCAAAGTAAGCTTATGAATATAAATTGAAGTTCTAAGGATGGTTTTAAGAAAAGAATTTTAGAGAAATTATTTTCTCAAGTTGTTTTTAAATCTTTAAAGTAAATATTTATTTAGTTAATTATAGAAATGATTATCTAAAGATTTAATTGATATTTATTTTAGGAAATGGTTATTTAAATAGTTATACCCTAACTACTAATTATATTTTAAAATTAGTTTAGGCTTAATGCTTATATGTGATATTAGTATAATGTTTTCATAACTAATTTTTAAGTAAGTGTTTAAAATAGTTTTATTTTAAATGTTTCTAAGAATATTTTGGATAAGTGATTTGAATTATTTTAAATTATTCGGCCTCGGCATATTTTCGATGGAAATAAATATTTGGAAATATATTCCGCGTGAGGAAAGTGATTTGAAATTTGTTTTCAAATGGTTGAAGTGTAAAAATATATCTTGCAAATATATTTTGAAAGAAATAATTGGGAAAAAAATTATTTAAATCTAGTGATTGTTGTGAATATTGATTAATAGTTAAATAACCGACTATCAATATTGGCCTCTAAATGGAGTTTGAATTTCAATGCGACCGGAGGTTGAATTCCAAACGGTTATCCGAAAACCACATCGAATCTTTGTGATGGATCTTTTGTTTGAAAGATCAAAGTGGAAATTTGTTGTGAATCACTTGAAATCTGAATGTTCCACTTATTTTTAAAATAAGCGCTCATTATTCGGATTAGCCGGGAGAGGACTTTGTGTCATAAAACCCATTCTGAATAATGATACGACGAAATAGGATTGCATTTGAAGATGGTGTTGAAGACCGGGTATTTTCGAAAACGAAAGGATTACCTGTCGAATGTCTCTGCACTGGGATGCTCCGGTATAGAGATTTTATCACCCTTTGTGATGGGGATTCCGGACGTGATTAGTGAATATCCGGATTTGCAAGGGCTTCTTTGAAGTGCCTTCGGTTCCGTTCGATCCCGAAACGGACTTGTATGGATGTGTGTCTGACGTTGCACTTTGAGATGTAAAGCTGGTTTCTATCAAATACATTTCTGTTGGTGGCGGAGAATTTATTCTCATACCTTAACACCCTTCTTTGAGACGTACGAGCTCAGAGGTTATTTAGTTGATGGTTACTAGTGATACATTTCCAATTTGGTAATGTGGCATACGAAGTGCTGTTGATCATTTGTTGATCGAAGCATGGCTTTTGTGAAAAGCTAAGCTTTGTGGACGAGACTTCGTCGGACCTCACAACCCCGAAATGGTCGAAATAGGAAGGATGCGGCAAGGTTATTTGGGGATAGCGCCCCTTGAGGGTATGTCCATTTCCTTCTGGAAAAGGGTTGTATCATGGTATGGAGCTCAGATATTTAACATATGTGGTTGCTGCAAATTTATTACTTTGTGGTTGTTGCTTTGTGGTTGAGAATCCTCGGATAAAGGCTGTTAACGACCATGGGATGGCATACTCATGTAGTAGTTACCTAGTTACAGAGGTAACCCAGCCTTGTGTTGGCAGAAATCCGGTTAGGTTCTCGGGGCGTCCCTCTAGAGGCGCACCGATGTGGCCTAGAAAGTTCCTTAGCCTGACCATTTGTTGGAAATCCAAAGAAACAACACGAGCCCTGTACGATTTTAGTTGTATAACCTGCATTTTACTTATGGCGGTGACCCGCTGTTTAATTGGTAGCTATAGTAGGCATAGTTCGAAATGTCTATGCTGGCTAAGATTAATATTATACTTTCGAAATGTTTTCCACACTATGCACTAATGATAATATTAAAAAGGATTTGCGTATCAAGCATGTTTGACTATCATAAGGAGAAATTTCCTCCAATTCTGCGTTTGCATTGTATGTGTGGCGGGAGGCCTTATGGTAGTTTCATTTTCCAAAAAGCATTGCAGATTTCTTTTAAATTCTTTTGTTTTGCATTTGTTAAAGATAAACTGTTTTTGTTTGCTCACACTAGTCCCATGACTGACCTGAAGTTTATTGTTCCCTTTCTAAACTCTGGGTGCCCACAATTTTCCACACGGGCAGTCTAAAGTTAGGTTTTCAGATAGTCGGATTATAGATGTAGCTTTTGGTAATCGCATTGGGATCGAGTTTGCTTCACTTCACCATTAATGGTGGTTCGAGCTTTCGATTTGGAGTCCTTGGAGCTTTGGCTTTAAAGATGGAGTTGTTGGGATTTCTTTCCTTCTCCCTTTTGAAAATAATGTTGTCGTTCCTCTGTCGAAGATTTTCTTTCTGCTGTTGTGTGTCTCTGATAAATATTGATATTCATTTGTATATGATGTTGTGTTAAATATTGTATATCAATGATATTCATTTTCTTCCACTGTGTTGTTGTACTTAATGTGTTATAAGCTCCATCTGAATTGGAGTTCGACGTTCGAATCTACGGCATTCGAATACGGGTGTAGTATAGATGTCGATTTTCGAGCATCGAATTTCGGGTCGTGACACGTACCACCAGGTGTTTATAATGTTATACGCCTATTCCGAACGCAATGGGAAAGGTTTCGAGTCCTAGTTCGATCATATGGAGAAGATAGCTTTTTGGACTAAGTTATTATATTGAATTTTCGATATGAATTTCAACGCGTTTATACAACGTATGATCACATGACAACTCCAAACACTACGAATTTGAAATCCGATAATAATACACTACTACAGATCCAATGGAACTGGTTCGTCGAATTCCGAGACTGTGCCTCAAAAGGCTATTTTTAAATATCAATTTAAACGATATATTTTTAAAATTTAACAAAACACTTTCAAATTCAATTCTAAAGCTTCCATTATCTTTAGTACTATTAATATAAATTTTATAAGCCTTTGAAATATTTTTAACAAGCATAAAACTAAAGATTCAATATTTTACTCAACTTTCAATAATTAAATTCAATAATTTAATTGCCAAATAAATAGTGATATTTGAAATTCAAGTTAAACTAACTTTCAAATATTTAAAATCAATTAAATATTTCAATTTCAAATATCCAGAAATTCTGGGTCGTCACATTTAGTTTACCAATATGCGTTATAAAATCAAGGAAACAGAAGATCTATGTAAGCAATATTACGTATGTAATGTAAAACGATCAGAATACAAGAAAGTTAATGTGGACACATTTATGACAAGTCAATGAATGCGTGTTTTAAGACTAATAATTTGTTGTACTAGTATTTAAATTAGCCATTATGCTTGGTTCAATTTGCTTGATCACATTTTTTCATTAACATTTGAAATATTATTCTCCAATTCGATGTTAGAAAAGTTAGTGCTTAAGTTATTGAATGAATATGTGACCATTGATATTTTAATCAATGGTCAGTTATTTCTTATATAAGTTGCTGATTTACCTATTTTATTGATGATTCAACCGCGTTCTCTTCTAAAAATATGAAAATGAGCTTTGTTTTACCAGTTTCGATAATGGTCAGCTATGTCTTATACGAGTTTCCTGGCCTCTCTTTCTAATCTTTCAAATTGATCTTATATTACTAGTTGTATAGCATGCAGTCATCGTAGCAATCGTTTACAAAAATCCACCAGTTCATTGGCTATTGATGTGATTTATTCCAATTTTAACAGAAATTCAATCACATAACAAAAATTAAATAGTGAAAATAACTTAATAATCCATGATCTTAACCACCTTTCATAATTAGAGTACTATTCCTAATGTAAAAAAGAGACAGTGTCAAAGAGTAAATCAAATGAGCGAGTGCTTCACTTCTGACGTAAAGAATACAAGGTACAAGCAGAATGCTACCATGACTAGTACTATTACACTTTGTAAATATTGTAAGTTGAGTAAAGAATTTGACAATATTTTCGAGGAAGCCTTAAATTAATAATATATTAATTTTCAGTGATAAAATAAAACTAATAATGATGAGCATTTCATTGTGTAATTGACATCCTTTGCTAAATAGACTTAAGTTTACAAATAATTACAACTGTAAGCAAGCAAGTTACAACCTTTTCTTGCAATATGTGTTTATTTTAAATATTATAATATCTATTTTAAATATTATAATGTACATTTGAGATGATGCAAAAAATACAAACACACACTCATATATATGAATCTTTTTATGATGCCTTTCTTGCAGTCCTGCTCTATTTAACGTTAAACGTATAATGGTATTCACCGTGTTTCTGTAACCCAAAGCCAATAGACAATAATCTAATTAATGGTTGTAAGGAACATAAAGTCAATGCTATGGTTTGCTTTTCTTTCGAAATTGTATTTGTCAAATAGAAGACACTCAAATGCTTATTCAGCTGTGCACATTTTTGCAATCGAAATGCATATGCTGCTTATTATCGAGTAATTTCTATGAGTAAAGAACTTTTATTCTGCTAATGCAGGAGGAGGTGGTTGATGGATCACTTGAGTACTTCATACTTCTTTTTTGGAACTTATGATTTATAGGATGTGGTATCAAATGAGGTATTATTATTTAATTTTTTACTTTCGACTATTACAAGCTACATAGTATAATCAATAGCTACTAGAAAATGAATTTGATTTGGGAAGCTGTTACTATCCTTGTTTGTTGCGTAACATTTATAAAAATTAAATAAGTTTATAATAATAATAATAAAATATTAACAAAGTTTATGAAAATTAACTAAGTTTATTATAAAAACTAGGTGTATAATAATAGTAGTAGTGGTAGTAGTAGTAGTAGAAAATTATAATAACCAAGTTGACTAAATTTTATAAAAATTAACTAAATATATATAACAATAGTTAAAATCGAAATAATAAATTAACCAAGTAATATATATATATATATATATAATAAATTACCTTAGTTTATAATAATAATAGTAATAGTAATAGTAATAGTAATAGTAATAGTAATAGTAATAGTAATAATGATGATAAAAATTAACCGAGTTGACCAGGTTTCATAAAAAAATAACAAATTTATATGATAATAATAATAATAAATTAACTAAGTTTATAAAAATTAATTAAGTTTATAATAATACTATTAATAACAATGACAAAAACAACACCAATAATCATAATAGTTAAAATAAAATTTTATAATCTTAGTTAAACGATAATAATAATAAAATTAAGTAATATTAGTTAAATTAATTAACCATAGCAATAAAAATTTAAATAATAATAATAATCATAATAAAATTAACTAAGATTATAAAAATTAACTTCGTTAATTTAGTTTAATAAAAACCAAATAAGCATATAAAAATTAACTAAGTTGATAATAAAAATAATAACATAATTAGGCTTTAAAATTTAATTAAGATTGATAATAATTAACTAAATTTTGAACAATAATAATAATAATAACAACTTATAAAATATTAACCAAGTTAACTAAATTTTATAAAAGTTAACTAGATTTGTATGACAATAACAATAGCAATAAATTAACTAAAATTATAAAAATTAACTTCGTTTGTTAACTTATATAAAAATCAAACAAGCTTATAAAAATTAAATAAGTTGATAATAATAATAATAATTCAATTAATTTTTATACCAATTAATATTTATTATAACAATATTAACAACAATAACAATAAATTAACCTAGTTTTAAATTAACAATGTTTAAAATAATAACAACAATAATATTAATACTCATAACAAAGTACTTACCAAATTAACTAAATTTTATAAAAAAATAACTAAATTTATTTATTTATATAATAATAAATTAACTTAGTTTATTAAAATTAATTAAGTTTATAATAATATAATACAATTAACAAAAATGATGACAATGGCAGTCGTAATAATAATTACAAAAACAATATATAGATCATGTTTATAAAAATTAACCAAGTTTCATAACAATTAACTAGTTTAAAATAATAATAAAGTATTAACCGGGAAAGTTTTATAAAAATTAACTTAGTTTATAATAACAATAATAAATTAACTATAATTTTTTGTTCTTAGGTGCTTGCTCCATGATGACGTTGGAAAGTTTTGATTTTTGAGGGAAATTTATAGATTTATTGGGAAATAGCCAAATCCTTGGCATAGTCGGGCACATAGAAAATTCATTATTGACAGTAGTTACTTACACCACTTGCATTTTCAATTCAGGTTGTATGTAGAACATACAATTCTTGGGGTTGCCCATAGAACACATGTTTGAATGCTCAGATTATGGATTCCTAGTAGTCTTCGATATATTTATATTGTGGTATTTAAATGTGAACGGACAAATAATTTAGAACTGGACTTCAAATATTCTTAAAGACCTATTAGCTAAATAAGCATTTGCCATGGGAATGTATTCCATGATCATGAAGCAAAAACCAATACAACAAGAGAACCACTTTATAGTGTTGCTGGTTGTCAACTTAGAATTCTAATTTAATGGAACTGGTTCACTCACTTCGTTCTACACATTTCATAGGCCAGACATGTCAAACGGAGGAATAACTTCAATCTCTTTTTGTGGCGGCTTTTGCCTTTACCAGTGTTATCTCTCACATTCATTGGATCTTCTAGAAGGCAAGGTGTAAATGGCATGCTTTAGTATTATAAAGGTATATTAAAAAAAGGTAGTCTATAATTAGAGAGTTGCATACGTAAACTACATTTTTGATATCTTGAGAACATGGAGTCTTTAATTAATCAAATGCCAAAGCATCATAAGTTCTCAACTTCGTAACCATGCATTTCCTCTTTTACTTTGTAACCAACCATTGGTTTAAACACTGAAATAAAAAAAACTCATTTGTTGATTATTTTATTAATTTGCAGTGTTTCTATCTCTAGTTCAGTCAGCATCTCTTCTTAAAGGTATCAGATTAACCATTTCTAAAGTTATATAATATTTCTTGAAAGCTTTTTCTACAAGTACATCAATGCTTTTTGATGTGTTTTATACTTTTATTTAATTCTAATATGTTTTTGAAAATAGGCATACTCTGTATTCAATTAAAATTGTAATGTGCTCCAAAACTGATTTGGATGTTCAATTATTCTGTGTAGTTACTGTGATAACAAAACTGATCTTTTACCCTTGTCGATAAAGTCCAAAAAATTTGTTCATCTGTTGATGAAAATAACGGAGTTATGAAATTGCTAAGTTTGGGTTTGTGTTCACTGCGAGATACACAAAAGGAGAGCGCAAAAACACTGGAGGGTGTCATTGCAGAGCTCAAGATCAAGGTGTTTTTGTTGTATAAGTAATGTTTCACTTAACTTTCTATGTTAAATTGGTTTCGGTTATTGCATTGCATCAAAACCTATTTAATAGTCTTGTTCTATATTTTTTCATCCCTTGCCAGAGAATTAATGAAAAATTGGATGCTGAGATAAGAAATTGGGCTATTGGCAAAGAAGGCAACTTGCGAGCTTTGCTCTCAACTTTACAATATGTAGGTTCAAAGTATTTTTGCATCTTTTATGTTAAGGATGACATGCATGAAGAAAGGCTTTAAGCAGTTCAAGTTCTTAGTGATGCATTTGGTACTTGTAGACATTAACTTCGAATTATGTTGTCTTTTGTTATCATGAATATGTATTGAATTTGGTAACTCGTGTTTTGAACTTATATATTGTTAGTTGATACTTTTTTATCATGAATATGCATTACGTTTGCTGATTATTATATTTTTTCGTTCATACATTGTTCAAATTGTTATCTATTTAAAGAAGATTCAATTTGATTGTTATTATTAAAATGTAATAGTGGGGTGCATCAAATATATAGTAAAATAAAGCATATCCTAAAAAGCGTTATAACTATATGACATAAGTGCTATAAAAAGACAACGCATGAGGTTACTTTCAAAGGATAGTGGCAAATAGGTGTTATTCTATCTACACATTTTATAGTGGTATATATATGCTATGAAATCATGCTCTTTTATAGCTGTTTTTTGTGTTTAAATGTGCAATTCTTTCTTCTAACATATTGTTATACGACTTTTATCATACCGCCATAGTTGTGTTTAATAGCGGCTATATGCCACTATAAAGACTGTTTTTCTTGTACTGTTATTACAGTTGTAATTAAATGTTGAAATTAATTTAGTATATAGATATTGGGTTTAACATGGAAAATTGAATTTCAAAGGAAAACAATTGAATTAATTATCTTCCTTGTATTAGGGTATATTTTGAGATTCAATTATCGTAATTAATAGCAACTAAATCTTTCCAAAATAAGAAATAAAAGTAAATGGTAATTAATTAGCGATATGTGCAACTTACGTTTTGTGTTAAAAATTTAATGAGAGCTTGAATGAGAAATATTACATTCAAATTGTGAGTACTCAATTTTTTTACAAATGTAATGAAAATAGAACATCAATTGATAAAAAAATGACGTGAATGTACAACGTATTATTTTTGTAACTCTTTAATATGATAATCTTTAAATATAAGTTGGTTTTAAAGGGGGAGGTGTTAATTGTAAACTAATGTGTAATAGAAAGAAATATGTTTCAATAAAAATAAAAGAAAATGATTGATTTATTGAAAAGAATATTTTTATCAAATAAAGTGATTGTTTCATTTGTGAATATAAATTTAATTTCATTAAAACAAACAACTGAATTTTGTTGTCTGTTTCTAGTTGGAATATTTGATTTATTTAAATATTCAAACTTGATTTGAATCTGATTTATATAAAGAAATAACAACAATAAAATGGTAAGAAAACAACTTGAAGGTTTGGTTAAAATTTTGATTTGGAATAGTTAGCATATTTACATAAGAAATTTACTTCGTTTCAAATTTGTATTTGGAGTCTCAGTTCATCTTTTATTGTAGGTAGTGGCAGTCCCCATTACGTTAAGTGCAATGTTTAATTTTATTTATTGTGTACTAAATAAAAATATATGTGCGTGTGTAAATTTAAGCGTATTGGGGTTAATAAAATATGTTAAAATGAATGTTTTTTTATTTGAGTATATTAGAGTTGTGGTTTCCATGTACGGTCTACCTTCTCAAATTTAAATCATAGCTTTAATTTAATTTATTTTATTATTATTATTTACTTTTAAATACATAGCCCTTTTGGTTTTCAAGTAAGTTTTATTTGTTTACACATGAGCCTTGCCTTGAAATATTTTCTGTATGTTAATGAAATTAATTGAGGCAGCACACGTTTTGAAATTTTATACCAAAAGATTTGCTTGTCAGGTAAACATTTGTTATCAAATTCCAACGTGTATCTTTCATCCTTTGTTAATTACCTGCATGTTAGTCTCTTTTCATTTTGCAAATTTGCATCTTCTTGTATCTTCCCTTTCATATTGCAATTTCCAAACCTATTTTACCCATATTCATTTCCTATCTAATAAATCACTTCCTCTAGCTTTCCATTTCTAAAATGTGCTTCCATTATTTTTTTGGCTAAAGTTTTCTTTCTTTTCTAAAAATATGCAAACTGTGACGACCCGGAATTTTCGAGCATTTAAAACCGGAATATTTAATTGATTTTAAATATTCAATAGAGTAATTTTAACTTGAATTACGAGTATCGCAATTTATTTGATAATTAAAATTTTGAATTAAATAATTTGAAGTTGAATAAAATGTTGAATATAGAGTTTTAAGCCTGTTAAATATAATTTGAAGGCTTGTAAAATTTATATTGATAATACTGAAGAGAATAGAAGTGATGAAATCAAATTTAAAAATGGTTTGTTAAGTTTTGAAATTTATATCGTTTAAATTGAATTTAAAAATAGCCTTCCGAGGCACAGTCTCGGAATTAGACGAAACTAGTTCCATTGGGTCAGTAATATTGAATTATTATCGGATTTCAAATTTCGTATTGATTGGAGTTAGTGTGTGAGTGTACGATATAATAACGCGCTGAAAATTTAATTGATAATAATCGAATTGAATTTGAATAAAAAAAAAATAAGTGAACACTGTAGCAAGGCGTCTTCAACACGCTTCCTTTGCCTTCTCGAACACACTTTCTTTTAAAACAAATATCCCGAGCCATCCTCCATTTATCATGCAACTTTCTTCTCCTTCCATCAGAAAAAAATATAATAAAATTAAAATAAAACAATGGCTTCCTTCAGAAGCAAATGAAAAATCTCCCGTCTCCTATTATTTCACAGCCGAGTTCCCCCTTTTCCTCAAACCCCTCATTCTGTTCGAAGAAAAAAAAATGGCGATTGTTCCCAAATTATAAATCGCGCCTCCCTGTACCTTAAGATCGGATTGTTTAGCATGAACGCGAGCTCGAGTTGGTGTCGCGTAGGGGGAAACTCGTGTGTAGGGGGTTGTTCGAGTCTTAGGGCTGCAGCGAGGTTGTGAGTGGGTTTCGTGTAGTCGAGTGGTGAAGACTGCTTGTCGATCGACCCATGAGCGTGCGTAACGAGGTCGAGGCTCTCCGGAGTAAATGGGGTCATGCTGGGGTCGTGGACATATATGGGTAAGAGGCCGAACTCGATGCGGTCATTCGAGTGGATGGAGTATGTGTGCTGTCGCGAATCGAGATAGTGGGTTTGCGTGTGTCGCGAGTGGTGGCAGAAGCTCATACTGTAGGCAGCAAGGTATACTTAAATTTGCAATTTAATTTTGAAATTTAATAAATTACTGTTGAGATTTAAATTATATACAGAAAGTTTATTTGGCAAATCTGAATTAATGTAAACATGTATAGAAACAGAAAAGGCATTTTACAGTAAAATAATTTTGTTTTGATATATGAGTTCAGAAGGAAATTATTATACGTTTATTGTTTTAAAAATAATTTATGTGCAGTAAGGTATAGAGTTGTATATTTTAATTTAATTTCATAATTATATGTACATATGTACAGATCAGAAAATATATATATGATTTTATACATAGAAATCTGTCAACTTTAAGTAATCGGTAAATTTATTTGAGGAGTTAATATATATATATATATATATATATATATATATATATATATATATATAACCTGTCTTTGAAGTTTTAGATTGGGCAGAAAAGAAATGTTAACTAAGTTAGTCAACGATCATTTGGAATTTAGTAAATTGAGTTAGTAAGTGACAAGTTGATTTATTCAAGTTAAATCATAATTGATCATTCGATTTGTTCGAATATTAATAAAATTTCATATAATTGGTTATATAAGGTTAATAGTCGGAAAATAAATAGCTTAAATAAATTGTAAGTTAACTAAAATATTAAACGATAAATTTGTCATTTGATTGTTCAAATATTAATAAACTGTAAATGTTTATTCGAGGTCTAAATCAGTCGAGACTGGAGTGGATTGCAAATAATAGCAAAGGTGAGTTAATCTCATTCAGTTTAAATTTAAATTTAAAATGATTAAATTAAAATAATTGTTTGAATGGTTGAATTGATTGATGTGATATAGTATGATATTTTGGAATTGGTATATTATATTGTGCTGACGTTTGTGGATGCAGGGAAAAACAGGTTGGAGGGATCCAATTGGATCCCTCAATATTTATTTAAATTATTTAATACCCTCTGTTGTGATTTATTTGATATCCTATGATGATGTTTATTGGAATGTTGAATGCTATGGTTAGACTGGATATAATTGGGTATGATGAATTACCAAAAATATATAAATTGGATTTTGGTAAGATAATAAAAGAAGTGAAAGTGTAAGTAAAATAATTATAGAAATTTGAATAAATTTTTAAATGAATTGGAAAGAAATAAAGTGACTTTAAAAGTCTAATAAATAAATCTTGGGTATAGAATGGTAATTTGAATAAACAGAAAGTTAATGAATTTTAATCTTCGATGATATTAATTAAAAGAATAAAACATTTATTTAAAATTTAAGATTTAAATTATTGAAAAGAATAAAGAAGAAGTTGGGAAAAGCTGAAATCCGTATATTTCAGTTAAAAAGGTTTAAAAACAAACGGGAATAATAACATTAATAATAAGTCCATAACTAATGAATTTTGAAATGAATTAAGAAATTAAAGAAACTTATTTCAAATAAAATAAATTGGAAATCAATTTTGTGGAAATTGATTTAAGTGATTGAGGTTGGAATTTTCTCTGGATGGCCAAGTACATGTTTTTAAAAGTAAAATTGTAAATATAAATTAAATGTTTTAAAGTTGTTTTTAAGAAAGCAAGTTTTGTAAAATTTATTATTTCTATTATTTAAAGTCTAAAGTAAGTATTTTCTTTTAATCTATTTTAGCAGTAATTATTAAGGAGTAACTTAGTATTTTGTTTTTTTTAAAAGTAGAAATCTAGTTTTTATATTTTATCAAGTAACTTTATTTTCAAATGTTTATATAGTAAGTATTTTTAGTAAATTATTAAAGTAGTTTTAACTTAAGTGTTTAAAGGTAAATTCCAAAGTAAGTATTTTTGTTTAATCTATTATCATAATAATTATTTAAAGAATGATTTGGTCTTTTGTTTAAAGTATTATTATAAATTAAGTATTAAAGTAAATTTTATAAATTAAATGTTAAATATATTTTACAATAAAGTGTTTTTAAATTATTTTTAAATCTTTAGTTTTGTGCTTGGTAATTCTAATAGAAATAAAAATACTCGAAAATTTATTCTGAGAAGGCAGATAGTTTTGAAAACTGTTTTCAAGGAGTTTGAAAAAGTGAAAATACATCTTGTGAAGATAATTTTGAGATAAATAAATAATTTTGGAAATTATTTATTGGATGATGGTTGTTTGTGAATATTAATTGATAGTTAAATCACCGACTATCAATATTGGCCAAATGCGTTGATCGTTTCGAAGAGACCGGGATCGAGATTTATTTCTCGAAAACCACTTCGATCCAGTTTGTACATTTTCGTGAAAAACGATTTTGGATTCGAAGATGGAGCAATGAAGTGCAAGGGCTAGTCGCTACTAATCCTGAGGATATTTCTAAAATGGATGTAGTAGGAATAGTGCCTTCGGTTCCGTTCGAACCCGAGACGGACTTGTATGGATGAATGCTTGCGAAACATCGTTAGGTGGACGATGGGCATTCTAAGGGATATGTTCTTAAAAGGTAACACTTAGCCTCAAGCCTCATCAAATGGGAATGGTGAAAATCTCGGGTTATGCAGCAAGGCTTCGTGGGTAGCCCCCACTGGAGGGTGAGGTCATCCCTGTCTAGATGTCCCTTTTATTTCGGCTTAGTGGGCGGTTGCTGATCCCAACCGCGGGGTGATCTTGCTCGGAACTGTCCAGTAAGGGATGGTTCCGGTCTTGTGTTGCAGGGGAGTTAGGGTGGCTCCTCGGTACGCTGGTCTAGACCAGGTACTGTGATAGGTGGTACCCCAGTGCCTAGCCATTAGTTGGAATCCATTTTCGCTACGCGCCCGTACGGTTTTGATTGTACCCAACTATTGCTGAAACGTGAGATGCAAGCATTTAAGCTAGATTCTATTTTACTTTCTATAGACACTATTATAATATCAGAGGATTTTAAGAAAATGTTTTAGCTATCGTAAGGTAAAAATCCGACATGTTTATTTGTGGCATGGTCTTACGAGATGCTTTTGTTTTCAAAAGGATTTTTGAAACTTTAATAATCAATTGGGTGTGATTTTCTCACGCTGGTATTCCAGACTGACTCGGGTTTTATTTAACTGTAATGCTCAGGTCAGACCGAGTATTATAGGATACAGGATTTGATGATGTGGAGCTCAGGAGACAAGCTGGATGACGATACGTACTTCCGTACTTGTTTATACATATATTCCGCTGTATTGAGTTGTTGTGATCCATTTGTATGTTGTTATTGAACTGTGATTGATGTACTCTGATGATGTAATATATATAAACAGATATATTTGATTTGAATAAAGATCATTATTATTTATTATATTTTATTCCATTGCGATGGTTAGATTCTGATGTTGTTTTCTATTTTCTTCTTCTACCTCTTCTTCTTTAACCCAAATGGTTCGTATTTCTATACAACTTGAGTTGATTTTAGTAGAATAACGTTGACTCAAGGGGTACGGACCTGTGGGCTGTTACAGTGGTATCAGAGCGAGGTTGGTGATAACCTTGGCTCTGGTGGGAATTACTCATAAAATATAGTCTATAGTACTCTAGAATGAGTTTGAGCGTATTAATATATATGAGCGCGTATTTGTTAGTGTATATAAATTGTTTTAATATTGTGTTGATTGGTTTATGGAGTGGCATATGAACCTTCGTCGGCACAGTCTGTACAACTGTATCGAAGGGGTTTCTAAACACTTGAATAGAAAAATTGACACGGTATTGTTTTAAATGTGGGTGAATGGAATAATTTTACCCAAAAATATATTTTGATATAAGGAAAAGTTTTTCCTAAACTATTTAGCTAATATATGATTGCTTGGATGTTAGGAAGATTAATACTAAATTATTAGCATTGTTGAGTGGAAATTTAACTAGAAATTGAAAATATAACCAAGGTTTAAGGCAATAAATTCATTATAAAATGAATTTTATAAATATGAATTATAAATGTAATTCATGAATTGAAATACAATTAAATGGAAATTTGTATAAGCATAAACTGTACAAATGAATTATAGTTAAAATTTATTTAAGCGGGCTTTATAAATTTTAAATCCCGGAAATTTGGAAATGTTTATCGAGGTATTTTTAATAGCATTGTTGTTTTGGAGATATTTCTGAAAGAAAATGTGTTTTTAAATGGATTTTGGAAGTAATATAGCATTGAAATCACTTGGATTATTGGAAAATAATTCTGATGATGACGGCCGCATCATCAGTATTCATTTTCGAATTTCTGAGTGACAGATTGCTGCCAAAAATTGATTTGTTCAGAAAAGTTAGTTGTTTTTTTTGAAAATCTTAAAAGAAATTTGTTGGAAATAAAACCAGGGTTGGTTTAATTTTTGAGAAATGTGATTTGAGATGTTGGAGATTTTAAAATAATTTGAAACCAAAGTCGGGTATTTAAAAATCCTGATGAGATAGTTGTAAGCTTATAAATTGAGATGATTTTTAAATCAGGAAGGAAATATAAGCTTTGTATGTTGGAAATTTAAATTTAAAGTGAAAAGTTAAAATGGAATTAACTTGGATTAGGAAATAAAAATTTAACTGGATTAAAATAAATTGAATAAGCTGAAAATAATATCCAGTTGTATTCGAATTAAGTTAAAATCGAATTGAATTAAATAAAACTGAGTTAAAATAAAATTGAATTGGAATAAAAGTTCAATTGAGTTATTAAATGGAATTAGATTCTTACCTGAACAAATGGAAAATAAGAGGAATAAGGATTGGATTGAAATAAATAAATTAGAATGACTTATAAAAGAATTAAAATCCATGGAAATAAAATATGCCTGAGCTATAAATAAGCGTAAATCTTGAGTTAAAAAAATTAAATATGAATATATTCAAGCCTAGAATGAGTGTGATTGTATAAAATAATAAGTGTGACTTATATAATTGGAAAATGAAACGGAAATCCAAGCTCGAATTATATAATAAAGTTGAACTAAGAAAAATAAAGTGAAGTGGTATTTGGAATTAAATCAAGTATTGAACTATAAATAGGAGAGAACTAATTTTATAATAAATTAGTTAATAAAATGTGTAAATGGGAACGTAATATAGTTTAATAGAAGCTGAATTGTGAATTTATGATGAAATTTGGAAATAAAACTCAAGTTATAAATTGAATTGTCAGTAAAGTAAATGTAACTGAATTGTGAGTTCATGAAATTGGGTGGTAAATTGAAAATGGATAGTGGATTCAGAACTTGAGTTTTAAGTTAAAATTTAACTTGAAGTGTTAACAAATTAAATATAATTGAAATGTGTCGAATAAAAATGTAAATGGATTAAAATAGTAATGGTAGGAGTTGCAAATAAAATCCAAATAAGTGAAAATAAATTGGAAATGGCCTTGTAATTAATTGAATGAGCTGAATCTAAAAAGTTAAAATGTATAATAACTAATCAAATAAATTTGTAGTTTGAAATGAGATTGGATTGAAATAGAATCAAGTTAAATTGGAAAAGGGAAATTTATTTGCAAAATGAAATGAGCTTAAGTATATAAAAAAAAAATTTGAATAAATTGAAGTGGAATAACTTAAGCTGAAGAGATGAAGGAGAGTTGAATTGAATTCAACTTAAAACTAAGTGTAATGATAGTGGACTGGATTTAAATCAAGTAAAAATGATTTTAATTGAAATAAAATTCGGTGAGTTGTCGATAATATTTAATGGAATGAAAATTCTTAAATAAATAATTGTAAACCATTTAAATTGTTAAGGAATTGAAATAACTTGGAGTCTATAAGAAAAATTGAAATGGTTATTGAATGAAATAGCTTAGATTGTCTTTGAGCTAAATAAAACAGTTTGGAATAAACAAATATGGAATGGAATGTAAATGAATGGATTGTGAATAAAATTGAAATGAAATGTGGCGAGCTAAATAAATGGTTGTGAATGAATTAAAATAAAAAGGAAATTTAATTTGTACTTAAGATACATCTAAGTTGTTAATGGTTTTAAATGAACTAGTTTGGTTAATAAAATGAAATACAAGTGAATGTATTCAAATCTGAAATGCAATGAAATGAGAATATATGGATTGTGAATAAATTTAAAATGGAATAGAATTAGGTATAAATTGAGTTGAAATCAATTTAAATTGGTTATAAAACATAAGTATTTATTTATTCACACAGATCTCGTCAAATTGCATAGAATAAATTGTCATTGGATGTAAATGAAAGTAATTAAAATTCTATGAATCATTGCAAGTAAATAAAATTGATTTTTAAATCAATTGGAATAATATGGGTTTGTTGAAAATTAAAAATGAATTGGATGTAAGCGATTAAGTTTTAAAGCATTCAAATTGAATGAAAATGGTTATAAATTAATTGGAACAGTGGAATTAGTATGAAAATTGTATAAATTGCTTACGAAAAATGTTTGATGTGCATTTTTTTTAGAATTCATATGTTTTAACCATTGCAACTAAGTGAAATATAGTTAAACTGCATATATTTGGCACTTACATGTTTAAATTGAGTAAGTACAGGTACTTGGAAGCCGTGTGGCTGGATTTGGTTGTGCTAATTGCTTAATAAATAAGCTGCTTGCTTAAAAATTCTAATTAAGGTACGCCTGCGCAATAAAAATAGGGAATATGGACTGTTTTTGATTTTTTCCGACCGTGTGGGTCGATGTATATATATTTATCTCTTTTGTCAAATTGCAAAAGCTCATCCATACAAAGGGGACTCTGCCAAAAAATTTCAGAAATTTTGGGAGCTAGAATTTTTTTTTGAAACTTTTGAAAATTTTGTTAACGACAAATGTTTTCAAATTGTAAATTGAAATAAATTAAGAAATGAAACTAATTAAAATAACGAAATGAATCAGTTAAATGGAAGATAAAATCTAAATATTTAGAGTTGAAGATAAATTAAATTCATATAGAAATGGAAGGATCAATTTGAATAGAAATAGATATAAGCTAAAGGTGGTAAAGTAAAAATAAATAAAGAAACATATAGAATGCTTATGCTAAACTCAAGTAAGGAATGGAGAATTCTGAATTGGAAATTGAATATTACAGATATATTCTGAGTTAATATTTGAATGGATAAATATTGACATTTGGAAGGAAGTTGATAAAATGTTTTTGAATATTGTGATTGGATATTAGTGCTGAGCAGGATATGCAGGTATTATAAAGGGAAAAGGAAATTGGATTTGATTTCAAAAGATAAATTTGAAATGCTCGACAAAAAGGTATGTATTTAAATTTCTGTAAAATTTGATTGGGTTTTTGGATTGAGCCACTTGGCCTTTTGTTTTCTTTTTGGATTTGAGAGGCCGTAGAGCCATTTTGTAGTTGTACCGAGCTAGCCACGCAAAGGAGACGCTGGCAAAAAATTTCGAAAATTTAGAGAGTTAGAAAATTTTGATAATTCAAAATATGGTTTTAAATTAAAACTTGAATGGTTAAACGAATAGTATAGTTTGAAACTCTGGGAGAGTTGAGAAGTTATAAGAATGATAATGGGTCTTTTATAAAAAGATAGTTGGTTGGATGTTGGATTGTTTGGTTTTGGGGATAAGTAAATGGGTATTCGACCATTCTTCCTAACTAGTAATTTCGGGGACGAAATTCTTTTAAGGGGGGAGGAATGTGACGACCCGGAATTTTCGAGCATTTAAAATCGGAATATTTAATTGATTTTAAATATTCAATAGAGTAATTTTAACTTGAATTATGAGTATCACAATTTATTTGATAATTAAATTTTTGAATTAAATAATTTGAAGTTGGATAAAATGTTGAATATGGAGTTTTAAGCCTGTTAAAAATAATTGAAGGCTTGTAAAATTTATATTGATAATACTGAAGAGAATAGAAGTGATGAAATCAAATTTAAAAATGGTTTGTTAAGTTTTGAAATTTATATCGTTTAAATTGAATTTAAAAATAGCCTTCCGAGGCACAGTCTCGAAATTAGACGAAACTAGTTCCATTGGGTCTGTAATATTGAATTATTATCGGATTTCAAATTTCGTATTGATTGGAGTTAGTGTGTGAGTGTACGATATAATAACGCGCACTGAAAATTTAATTGATAATAATCGATTCGAATTTGAATAAAAATAATAATAAGTGAACACTGTAGCAAGGCGTCTTCAACACGCTTCCTTTGCCTTCTCGAACACACTTTCTTTTAAAACAAATATCCCGAGCCATCCTCCTTTTATCACGCAACTTTCTTCTCCTTCCATCAAAATAATAATAATAATAATAAAATTAAAATAAAACAATGGCTTCCTTCAGAAGCAAATGAAAAATCTCCTGTCTCCTATTATTTCACAGCCGAGTTCCCCCTTTTCCTCAAACCCCTCGTTCTGTTCGGAAAAAAATGGCGATTGTTCCCAAATTAAAAATCGCGCCTCCCTGTACCTTGAGATCGGATTGTTTAGCATGAACGCGAGCTCTAGTTGGTGTCGCGTAGGGGGAAACTCGTGCGTGGGGGTTGTTCGAGTCTTAGGGCTGCGACGAGGTTGTGAGTGGGTTTCGCGTAGTTGAGTGGTGAAGGCTGCTTGTCGATCGACTCATGAGCGTGCGTAACGAGGTCGAGGCTCTCCGGAGTAAATGGGGTCATGCTGGGGTCGTGGACATATATGGGTAAGAGGCCGAACTCGATGCGGTCATTCAAGTGGATGGAGTATGTGTGCTGTCGCGAATCGAGATAGTGGGTTTGGGTGTGTCGCGAGTGGTGGCAGAAGCTCGTACTGTAGGTAGCAAGGTATACTAAAATTTGCAATTTAATTTTGAAATTTAATAAATTACTGTTGAGATTTAAATTATATACAGAAAGTTTATTTGGCAAATCTGAATTAATATAAATATGTATAGAAACAGAAAAGGCATTTTACAGTAAAATAATTTTGTTTTGATATATGAGTTCAGAAGGAAATTATTATACCTTTACTGTTTTAAAAATAATTTATGTGCAGTAAGGTATAGAGTTGTATATTTTATTTTAATTTCATAATTATATGTACATATATACAGATCAGAAAATATATATATGATTTTATATATAGAAATCTGTCAACTTTAAGTAATCGGTAAATTTATTTGAGGAGTTAATATATATATATATTTAACCTGTCTTTGAAGTTTTAGATTGGGCAGAAAAGAAATGTTAACTAAGTTAGTCAACGATCATTTGGAATTTAGTAAATTGAGTTAATGAGTGACAAGTTGATTTATTTAAGTTAAATCATAATTGATCATTCGATTTGTTCGAATGTTAATAAAATTTCATATAATTGGTTATATAAGGTTAATAGTCGGAAAATAAATAGCTTAAATAAATTGTAAGTTAACTAAAATATTAAACGATAAATTTTTCATTTGATTGTTCAAATATTAATAAACTGTAAATGGTTATTCAAGGTCTAAATCAGTCGAGACTGGAGTGGATTGTAAATAATAGCAAAGGTGAGTTAATCTCACTCAGTTTAAATTTAAATTTAAAATGATTAAATTTAAATAATTGTTTGAATGGTTGAATTGATTGATGTGATATAGTATGATATTTTGGAATTGGTGTACTATATTGTGCTGACGTTTGTGGATGCAGGGAAAAACAGGTTGGAGGGATCCAACTGGATCCCTCAATATTTATTTAAATTATTTAATACCCTCTGTTGTGATTTATTTGATATCCTATGATGATCTTTATTGGAATATTCAATGCTATGGTTAGATTGGATATAATTGGGTATGATGAATTACCAAAAATATACAAATTGGATTTTGGTAAGATAATAAAAGAAGTGAAATCGTAAGTAAAATAATTATAGAAATTTGAATAAATTTTTAAATGAATTGGAAAGAAATAAAGTGACTTTAAAAGTCTAATAAATAAATCTTGGGTATAGAATGGTAATTTGAATAAACAGAAAGTTAATGAATTTTAATCTTCAATGATATTAATTAAAAGAATAAAACATCTATTTAAAATTTAAGATTTAAATTATTGAAAAGAATAAAGAAGAAGTTGGGAAAAGCTGAAATCCGTATATTTCAGTTAAAAAGGTTTAAAAACAAACGGGAATAATAGCATTAATAATAAGTCCATAACTAATGAATTTTGAAATGAATTGAGAAATTAAAGAAACTTATTTCAAATAAAATAAATTGGAAATCAATTTTGGGGAAATTGATTTAAGTGATTGAGGTTGGAATTTTCTCTGGATGGCCAAGTACATGTTTTTAAAAGTAAAATTGTAAATATAAATTAAATGTTTTAAAGTTGTTTTTAAGAAAGAAAGTATTGTAAAATTTATTATTTCTATTATTTAAAGTCTAAAGTAAGTTTTTTTTTTAATCTATTTTAGCAGTAATTATTAAGGAGTAACTTAGTATTTTGTTTTTTTTAAAAGTAGAAATCTAGTTTTTATATTTTATTAAGTAACTTTATTTTCAATTGTTTATATAGTAAGTGTTTTTAGTAAATTATTAAAGTAGTTTTAACTTAAGTGTTTAAAGGTAAGTTCCAAAGTAAGTATTTTTGTTTAATCTATTATCATAATAACTATTTAAAGAATGATTTGGTCTTTTGTTTAAAGTATTATTATAAATTAAGTATTAAAGTAAATTTTCTAAATTAAACGTTAAATATATTTTACAATAAAGTGTTTATAAATTATTTTCAAATCTCTAGTTTTGTGCTTGGTAATTCCAATGGAAATAAAAATACTCGGAAATTTATTCTGAGAAGGCAGATAGTTTTGAAAACTGTTTTCAAGGAGTTTGAAAAAGTCAAAATACATCTTATGAAGATATTTTTGAGATAAATAAATAATTTGGGAAATTATTTATTGGATGATGGTTGTTTGTGAATATTAATTGATAGTTAAATCACCGACTATCAATATTGGCCAAATGCGTTGATCGTTTCGAAGAGACCGGGATCGAGATTTATTTCTCGAAAACCACTTCGATCCGGTTTGTACGTTTTCGTGAAAAACGATTTTGGATTCGAAGATGGAGCAGTGAAGTGCAAGGGCTAGTCGCTACTAATCCTAAGGATATTTCCAAAATGGATGTAGTAGGAATAGTGCCTTCGGTTCCGTTCGAACATGGGACGGACTTGTATGGATGAATGCTTGCGAAACATCGTCAGGTGGACGATGGGCATTCTAAGGGATATGTTCTTAAAAGGTAACGCTTAGCCTCAAGCCTCATCAAATGGGAATGGCTGAAAATCAGGGGTTATGCAGTAAGGCTTCGTGGGTAGCCCCCACTGGAGGGTGAGGTCATCCCTGTCTAGATGTCCCTTTTATTTCGGCTTAGTGGGCGGTTGCTGATCCCAACCGCGGGGTGATCTTGCTCGGAACTGTCCAGTAAGGGATGGTTCTGGTCTTGTGTTGCAGGGGAGTTTGGGTGGCTCCTCGATACGCTGATCTAGACCAGGTACTGTGACAGGTGGTACCCCAGTGCCTAGCCATTAGTTGGAATCCATTTTCCCTACGCGCCCGTACGGTTTTGATTGTGCCCAACTATTGCTGAAACGTGAGATGCAAGCATTTCAGCTAGATTCTATTTTACTTTCTATAGACGCTATTATAATATCAGAGGATTTTAATAAAAATGTTTTAGCTATCGTAAGGTAAAAATCCGACATGTTTATTTGTGGCGTGGTCTTACGAGATGCTTTTGTTTTCAAAAGGATTTTTGAAACTTTAATAATCAATTGGGTGTGATTTTCTCACGCTGGTATTCCAGACTGACTCGAGTGTTATTTAACTGTAATGCTCGGGTCAGACCGAGTATTATAGGATACAGGATTTGATGACGTGGAGCTCAGGAGACGAGCTGGATGACGATACGTACTTCCGTACATGTTTATACATATATTCCGCTGTATTGAGTTGCTGTGTATCCATTTTTATGTTGTTGTTGTTAAACTGTGATTGATGTACTATGATGATGTAATATATATAAACAGATATATTTGATTTGAATAAAGATCATTATTATCTATTATATTTTATTCCGCTGCGATGGTTAGATTCTGATGTTGTTTTCTATTTTCTTCTTCTACCTCTTCTTCTTTAACCCAAATGGTTCATATTTCTGTACAACTTGAGTTGATTTTAGTAGAATAGCGTTGACTCAAGGGGTACAGACCTACGGGCTGTTACACAGACAAATGTGAGCAACTTATTTTCATGAAGCCAATCTTTTCCATTTGTTTGCAAATCTATTTCCTAAAGCCTCCTTCCTCCATGCGTGAGCCATCGTGTCATTTTTTCCGTTGATTCCCTAGGCTTTAGAAACACGAGTAGGCTTCAAATTTTTTACATGAGTAACTAATTTTATTATTATTATTATTATTAAAATATGTGTACATGTTTTTATATTTCATTTTCATAATATTCTTATAACTTGAATATCTTCCGCATACGAACTCCGATTGATGGATTTGTATCGAAATTCCAGACACCATGAAATTGGTTTAGTTGAATTTGAAGACTGTTGAGATTTTAGGCTTTTATTGGATTTTTAACCGTCTTTAAATCAAAGGTGAGTGATTCAACCCACTCACGCAATACTAAAATTTCCATTGCAAGTTAAATAAAATTTATGATGCGATATATAAATTTTTGATTGTTGTTTATTGATTTAAATTGACATTTGAATTGATATTGAATCTGAATTGACATTAAAATGAATTGACATTTAATTTTATTTTAGAATTTAATTGATAGTTAAAACTCGATATTGATAACTAAAATTTGTTGTAATGTATTGGTTGATTTGGATGTTGTTTGAAATGGATGCTTATTGATTGATATGTTGGATGTATGGCTGTTTGTTTATTTTAATATATCCCTGTTATTACCTTGCATATTATTGACATCATTTGAATGGTCACCTGAATCATGCTAGAATTGGATAACTAAGACATTTAAATTATGAGTTGAAATGATATATACCCATACAATTTCTTGAATTTGGATTATTTATAAGAAATTGAATTACTTGAAAGGTTTTAGTTTTTAATTTAAACTTCGGATTTATTTTAATTAAAATGGTTAAATTGGTATTTCGAATTATTTGAAATCTCTTAAGTTATTATTTTCAAGTTGTACACTTGATAGGAAATGGAAAATCCTGCAACATCTCTGAAACCATTGGACTCTTATTTTTATTTGATATTGATTTGACTTGCACAGGAATTTTTAGTTCTGACTCGAGTGTATTATTTTTCATTATGCTCGGGTTAGCTTGAGTATTTCAGTGTTTTGAAGACGTTATTTCTTGAATATGAAGATGAAGATTGGTGATCTTTTTTATTATTATTTTTTCGCTGCATTATTTGATATGTTTGCTTATTATACGCTGACTGATGTTGTAAAATGTGTAATCAAATGTATATTGTAAAATAGCTTCATGAACTATTTTATTTGAATATTATATTTTGTCGTTCCGCTACGAGATTTTATGTATTGTTTTCCTCCTTTTCTCTTGTTTTCTTTATTAAACCCAACTGATAATCCGCCCTTTTGAATGGTTTGAGTCAGACATATGTGTTTTATTGTCGACTTAAGTTGTCCAAAAGGGTGGGTATCAAAATGAGCTTTTGTTTTCTAAAGAGCGTTTTTTGGAAGTGAATGACTTGGCTAAAAGGGAAAACTAAAGGAACCGAAAAGGTGGCTATGAATTGAAAGGGTTAGTGTTTTTTGTGTTTGGATAGCGATTTGAAAAGGATATGAATACGATTTTTTAAATTGTTTTTTTATTAATGACTAGTTTAGTGTTAATTAAATTAAAACTTTATTAATTCAAAAATTAATGATACATGTACAACAATTTAGATATAGTGATAAAGATACAATAATTCGAAACTACAAAAAAAGCGATACAGACACAATTATTCCAAACCACAAAATAAATTGAAATAAATAACAATTTAAATCAACGGATACAAAGATACAAATAAAGTATGTCACCACATCTCTACTATAACTAGTTTGTTTCTTATGGCATCTCAAATCAACGTCTTTTCTTATGCTACTTCGCATCCATTCACTATATTTTATGCCAAATGTTTTAAGACCAGTATTTGATAATGTAATCATCTCAAGTAAGATCAGAATCATCGTCATATAACATAAAATTTTAAAAAGTACATAGTTGTACTTTTGTGTAAAATTATGAATAACTATCATAGCAACGATTGCTTTGACATGAGTTCAAAAACTATGCGTGGTATATTTCTTAGAATGATCATTTTTTCCATATTAAAAAGATTCTTTCAGCCGTCATTCATAAAGTTGAGTGATAAAAAATAAAATTTCCATTCTTTATTTTCGGTTGAAAATTATCTTCACGATGAAAAGAATACTATATCTTATATATTTATAAAAGGGTAAATATCCATTCAGAAGTGGATATCTTGTATTAACTATATAGTGTTAACCCGTTGGCAGATGAGGAAGTTACAGTTTGTATTATCTAAAACTGATGAAAAAACTCAACCATATTATGCAATATCTTCAGAATCAAACATATTATATAAATAATAAATCCAATTTGCAAATACCTAGGATTTTTTGCGTAGCGTATCATTTTCGTCGAATATATAAAATAACGCGATTGTTGGGCAAATGTGTCATTATATGTGTACCATCTATAGGTCTTATGCGGTTTTAAAAATAAAAACAATATCAATTTGAAATTCTACTTTGTTCCAAGATGGTGTCAAACTGAGATTTCATGGTATAAAACACACCTTTTAAAGCAAATAGGAAAATAAGTTAAGATTATGGTACCTACTCTTCGATATCTTCTACAATTTACCAAGTTTAAAGAGCTAGAGCTATGATACAAAAATGTAATCATTTCTTGAATAATTTTTTTGTTCATTTGTCATTAATCGTAGCTTTTCGATATCAAATCAAGTACTAAAGTAGGAAAAACATACAATAAAAAATTAGTAAAGCAATGGCGGACAGCAATGAACAGATTCTTCAGGACACTTTCTCCATCAATTCCGATCTCCCACCATCCCTCAACACTTCTTCTTCCACTAACCCAAAGAAGAAGCCACCAAATATAGACAATGAGGGGTTCCACACTGTAAGGAACCACCAAAATAGGGTAAAGCTCCATTATCAATCAAATCTCACCCAAGATTTCACTAAGAATCAGTCATGCTACAACGATAAGGGACAAAGTGATCCAAGGAATCTAAGAAAAAGCCATATAACTTCAATTCAAATCAAAATGCTCGAAATACAATTAGATCGGGTTCTAATTCAAATCAGAATGCTCAGAATATAATTAGATCAGACTTGAATTAGGCTACACAGAATCAAACTACAATGGATCTATTGTGCATAGATCATGTTCTTGGGATGACATGATCAAAAATGGTGGCTTAAACCGTAATTTTGATATAAAATATATAGCACCTATAACAATTAGTAATAAGAAAAGGGTTATAGTGAAGGAAGGAGTAAGTAAGAGGACCGACTCCTAATGAAGCAGCTCAATGATTGCCTATGTGTTCGGCAATAGGCCTTATTATCATCATTTCAATGCTTTCATGCAAAGAACATGGAATCCTACCGGTATTTTCAAAATATTCACTGGAAATAATGGCTTCTCTATGATTAGATTTTAAATGTCAGTGATTGTGAAAAACCTATTAATGGTGGGACTTATTTCATAAATGGAAAACTCCTTATCTTGAAAAAATAGAGTTACAAAATACGCCTTCCTGAATTAAGTTTAAAACTGTGGGATAAATAGGAATTTAGTGCAATTGCAAGTATTGTGGCTATTAGTTAAGAGAAATAAAATGAATACGAGACATAAAGTAATGAAGCAAGTAAGGATATATCAGATAGCAAGTGATCTCAACCTTTCACAGAAATCTCAACGGAAGAAATACTCTCTATGTACAGGGTTATTAAGTTAGTGGACTGGGCTGTTAATATACTTAGCCCAAAAGTAATAACTTGTATCTATATATATCAGCCGTGTACATTACAGTATACATATCAATTCTATTCTGCCTTTTGTAAAAAATACGCTGCTGATAATCATCAATAAAATTCTTTTATTTAGTTCACATAAGAACTTCATTTTGGTATCAGAGCCAACTTTTCAAAACTTTGCTTAACAGCAATTGGAAAAGGAAAACAGTAGATCATCAGAATTCATCACTTACATCAGAATTCATCATTTGATCTCCAGAACCCATCAGATTGTTCATCATCATCTGAGTTTCTGAAATTCATCTGAAGATTTCAAGAAGACAAGTGTCGTGCCAAGAATTATGTAATTCTGGCTGCAACAAGTCTCTCAAACTCAGGTGAAAGGGTTGCAGAAATTTCAAAAAAAATCAAGAAAATCAAATTCAGAAAGCAAGAAAAGATCACAAAGTCATAAAAGAGTTAGTGCCTCGCCAAGAAATCATCAGATTAGTATCATCACCTGACTTCTTGGCTGCATCAAACCTGTTTTTTATCATTCTCTGAGTTCTTTCTTGCATTTCCCGAATTCTATCCTGTCTTGAAGAAATTTCATCATGGCCAGTGAAGGGCCTGAAACCTCAAACAACGGTGGAGATAGTCAGCAATCAAATGCAGCAGAGAACTTGATCAAGACAATCAATCTACATAGTCAGCTAATCACTGTACACTTAGATGAAGACAATTATCTTCTTTGGAAACTTCAGATTGGTACAGCAATCAGAGGCTATGGATTGGATGGTTTCATTCTTGGGACACAAACATCTCCACCAGAGCACATTCCTAATCAAGAAAACAACCAAGTCATAAATCCAGACTATATCAAATATCAGAGACAAGACAGTTTGATAAGTTCTTGGCTATTATCCTCAATCAGCACTAATCTACTACCTCAATTAGTAGGATGCAAAACGTCAAATGAAATCTGGACAACCATACAACAGATATTCAGTTCTCAATCTGCAGCTAAAATCATGCATTATAAGAGACAGTTGCAGAATATCAAGAAAGAAAATTTATCAATGAGAGAATATCTCTCAAAAGTCAAAACAACATGTGATTTGTTGGAGGCAGCAGGTCATAAGGTGTCTGAAACAGAACAGATACTGACTATTCTCAGTGGTCTAAACAAAGAATACGAAGCCGTAGTGGCTGTAATATCTTCCAAAGAAACCTTACCATCTATGCAATATGTCAATTCAACATTACTGGCTCATGAAGGGAGAATTGATCACAGAAAACCACAAGAAACAGATCTGTCTATCAACTATGCATCCAATTCAAAAAACAAGAATCAACGCAACAACAACAGAGGAGTACAAGTCGTTCAGAGAGGGGGTCAGTCAAATAGGTCTAGAGGTAGAGGCAGATGGAACAACAATTCAAGACCAAGATGTCAGATTTGTGAAAAGCTTGGTCATACAGCAATGAGATGTTATTTTAGATTCAACACAAACTTCACACCAAACCAAACAGTTAATTCACAGAGAAGTGGTAATTCAAGTGCAAATATGGCACAGATTCAATCAAATTCAAGCAACTCAGCAGAAAACTCAAACATGTGTCATCTGAATGAATCAGCCAGACATGAACACATTAATGATGAAGGCTGGTACCCAGATTCAGGTGCAACCAATCATATCACTAACAATTTGGATAATCTAAACTTGGGCAATAAAGAGTATAAAGGTAATAGTTCCATTCACATGGGAAACGGTGAGCCTATAAAAATATCACACACTGGTATTGCTTGCATCAAAGGTAAAAAAAACTTAACCTCAATAACTTATTAAGAGTTCCACAAATTAAAAAGAATCTCATGAGTGTATCACAGTTTGCAAGTGATAACAATGTTTATTTTGAATTTTATCCTACATATTGCTTAGTTAGAGACATACTGACTAGAGAAATTCTTTTGCAGGGTGAAGCAGTCAGAGGCTTATACAGATTTAACTCTGTAAACTCAAGAGATTCTGAAAAATGTTGTAATTTTTCTGAAACAGTTCAATCCAATGTTAGATTGAGCAAATTTGATGTATGGCATTACAAGTTAGGACATCCCAATGTTAATGTTGTGAAGAAAATCTTGGCAGAAAATAAAATCCCTGTTGAAAATATCAATTTACCATATATTTGCACATATTGCCAAATGGGTAAAAGTCACAAACTTCCTTTTCTTGACTCACTGACTGAATATACAAAACCACTGGAATTGATAGCTACTGACCTTTGGGGACCAGCACCTATCAATTCTGACTATGGTTACAATTATTATATCTCTTTTATAGATGCTTATTCTAGATACACTTGGATTTATTTTCTAAAGTCAAAATCTGAAACTCATAATGCTGTAATAAACTTTATTACACAAATAGAAAAGCAAGTTAATCATCAAGTTAAAATTTTACAGACTGATGGAGGTGGTGAATTCAAACCACTCAGTAGTTATTTTAGCAGAAAAGGAATAGTTCATAGAATGACTTGTCCCTATACTTCCGAGCAAAATGGTCTAATAGAGAGAAAGCATAGACATATTGTCGAGTCTGGATTAACTCTTTTAGCTCAGGCATCTCTGCCACTAAAATTTTGGCCAGACTCCTTCAATACTGCAGTGTGTCTAATTAATAGATTATCAACTAAAGTATTGAAGGGTAAGGCACCAATTGAAGTTTTATTTAATACAAATCCAGACTATCAAAACCTAAAGACCTTTGGTTGTCTATGCTTTCCTTACACTAGACCATATAACTCTCATAAACTAAATTTCAGGTCTACACCCTGTACCTTCTTAGGGTATGCCACTAAACAAAAAGGATATAAGTGTCTTGACAGTAATGGAAAAATATACATTAGTAGGCATGTGGTATTCAATGAATGTGTATTTCCCTATTCTGATGCAAGTACAAAAACAACCAAGAAAGTTTGTAATCCCAGAGTATCATTACCTCCAATACCTTTATGCTCAAGTGACAAGAGTCATGAAGAAACTGAGGCAAATTCAGATAACTCTGCTCCACAACGCACTTTGTTCACTGAACCAGGTCAGGCAGAGTTCTCTGAGCCCACAGATCAATCTCCCAACTCTGCATCAAGTCAAACACAAAACAATGATCAGCAGCAAGAATCAGATAACATGGCAGATAGTAATACTGAGTCATCTCACAGTGAACCACAAATCAGAAGTGGACATCATATGATTACCAGGGCAAAGAGTGGAATATTCAAACCTAAAGCATATACTGTGATTACTATATCCACAACATCAGAGGAACCAGTTACATTCAATCAAGCAATCAAAGACAAAAACTGGAAAGTTGCCATGGATAATGAATACAGTGCTCTCATGAGAAACAAGACATGGAGTCTAGTTCCACCACCAGAAAATAAAAACATTGTGGGTTGCAAGTGGACATCTAAGCTCAAAAGAAATCCAGATGGATCCATTTCAAAGTACAAGGCTAGATTGGTAGCAAAAGGCTACACTCAACAACAAGGGTTTGACTTTAATGAAACATTTTCTCCAGTTGTAAAGCCAACCACAATTAGGATCATACTCACATTGGCTTTACATAAACACTGGAGAATAAGACAACTAGACGTCAATAATGCCTTTTTAAATGGTGATCTGAGTGAGGAAGTCTACATGGACCAAGCTCTAGGATATGAGCAAGACAAAAACTATGTCTACAAGTTAAACAAGGCTATATATGGTCTAAAGCAGGCACCCAGAGTATGGTCAGATAAGCTGAAAATCACATTATCTAAATTAAATTATCAACCTACCAAATCAGATAATTCTCTTTTTGTTAAAAGAAGTGCCGATATTACTGTTTACATTCTAATCTATGTTGATGATTTAATTGTTACAGGCAATGATGAGGCAGAAGTTAGCAACATTATTCAATACTTGGATAAACAATTCTCAATCAAAGACCTAGGAGATCTGAATTATTTTCTGGGCATTGAAGTAACAAGATCAGACTCAGAAATTTTTCTTAGTCAAAGAAAATACATTACAGATCTTCTAGTCAAAGAAAAGATGAATGAAGCTAACCATCTACCTGCACCTATGATTACTAATCAGCACTTCTCCAAAACAAAGGAGAACCTATACTAAATGATAAACAATATAGAAGCATCGTTGGTGCATTACAATATATAACCATAACAAGACCAGATATTTGTTTTAGTGTTAATAAAGTGTGGCAATTTATGCAGAATCCCCTTGATGAGCACTGGAAGGCAGTCAAGAGAATTTTGCGATATCTCAAAGGGACTGTAAATTATGGCTTAACACTAAAAGCATGCAACACTCTCAACATAACAAGTTATGCAGATGCAGACTGGGCAAGTGACCTAGACGATAGAAGATCAACAACAGGCTTTCGCATTTACATGGGGAATAATCTAATTTCATGGTGTTTTAAAAAACAACCCACAGTATCTAGATCCAGCACGGAGGCCGAATATAGAAGTGTTGCTGCTGCAACCGCAGAAATCATGTGGATACAGTCATTACTGGGTGAATTGAAAGTCAATACTAATATCAAACTGATCATATGGTGTGACAACCTGAGTGCCGTATCACTCACAGCAAATCCTATACTACGTGCAAGAACCAAACACATAGAAATTGATTTATACTTTGTGCGTGAGCAGGTATTAAAGGGAAAGTTACAAGTAAATCATGTACCTTCAGCCTATCAACGTGCAGACATCTTAACTAAAGCCTTATCAAGTAAAAATTTTACCAGATTAAGGACAGATACGAAGATTCAAGAAAAAAGGTAGAGACTTGAATTTCGAATCTGAAGGAATATGCCCTAGTCTCTCATCAACACTGCTTCAGCTATCGCGCACTCAAGGCGTCGTCTTTTTCATGAATTCATTGCTCACTGCCACAGCTGTCAGCATTGCATCTGCTATTATGTTCTCAAGTCCTCGCCCTTCTCATGTTGTCTCTGCTCACTCCCATAACCCTAGATCTTCACTCTGGAGGAACAATAAAGATCAGAGTCTCCTTGATGATAAAATCAACTACAGATCTCAAATCGACTTCAAAACAGATCTAAAGTCAACGAATCAGAAGAGGCGAAACCAGATCCATGGGTTACATACTCTCAATATCATCTACACCAGCACAACTACTCAGATCTGAGCTTTTCATCACTGTCTTTTGAGAAGGATTGAAGATTTTATGAATTTTTCCATAACCCTAGATCGGTTTGCAGGGGGGAGTTAAGAGAAATAAAATGAATACGAGACATAAAGTAATGTAGCAAGTAAAGATATATCAGATAGCAAGTGATCTCAACCTTTCACAGAAATCTCAACGGAAGAAATACTCTCTATGTACAGGGTTATTAAGTTAGTGGACTGGGCTGTTAATATACTTAGCCCAAAAGTAATAACTTGTATCTATATATATCAGCCGTGTACATTACAGTATACATATCAATTCTATTCGGCCTTTTGTAAAAAATACGCTGCTGATAATCATCAATAAAATTCTTTTATTCAGTTCACATAAGAACTTCATTTCTATTCCTCTAAAGTTGGATGAAGAAACCAGAGTAAGTTTTACAAGAATCCTTGTTGAAATAAATATAAATGCAGATCTATCAAAAGAAGCTTATATCATATAATGGAGAAATCATTATTCTGGAAGATCAAATATGAATGGGTACCACCAGGATGTATGATTTGTGCTTGTTTTGGGCATTTTACTAAAAATTGTTCGACAAAAAAAGTTTGGAGAGAAAAAGTTAATGAAAACGTGGTTAATCTAGAAAAAGAATCTTCATCTGAACAGAATCTTGAATCAGTTTCGGGCATGGAAAACATATCAAAAGTTATTTCTGAGCAAAATAGGAGTATTTCAAAAGATTCTTGTATTACTGTAATAACTGAAAAAAATACATTTCTTTGAAAACATGAGAAATGTGGCAATTTCAAATGGTATGGATACAAATGTGCAAAACTTGGATGTAGTAGAGCATCTGGAAATTACCCAGAATCAAGCAGAATCAGTAATTAATAGTCAAGGAAAGATAAGTGAGAATTTTCGTTATGCCCAGCAGAATACTACACAAAATCCCACTAAGAAGAATGAAATAGGCAATTCAATCAAAAATCAAGCAGCAAATATATAGCAATTCACAGGGGATCATAGTTCTCTACTTACTGAGCACTCTCCTTAAAGGATGTTATAGAAGTAAACACAGAAGCAAACATGGAAATATGTACAGATTCAGAAAACATAAACATTGTTGCTCTGAAAGCATGAAGTATTCATGCTACTGAAACAAATTCTTCTACTCAAAGCATTCTTGAAAACTTAGTTCCGAAATCAATAAAACTTTTACCAAACTCCTCCTCTCATATTAACAAAAACAAAAGGAAAAAGAGCGGGATAAAAAATTTGTAGGAAATACCATCCAAAAATAATCAAGAGAATAAAGAGCAAAATGATTTCGGAGAAAAATACAGTATTGAAAATCCAAAGTGGGAGGAACAACTAAGAGTGCAACATAAAAACCCACTCAAAAGAATGGGAATAAATAACTCTTAGATTATGGATGTAAGAAAAAATTCTGAGATTTTGGAGGACAACAGCTCTAGATTTTCTATGAAGTTGCTAAAGATATCATTTTAGTATCCTTTTTACTTTTTTTATAGTTTTATTTTATCAAGAATGTCGATTATTGCTAGACGTTGGGGGATTAAATTCACCATAAAGAAAGGTAGATTTAGCTAACTTATTGTTTACTAATAAACCAAATATAGTAGGTATACTTGAGCATAAGCTTAATAATACCAAAATAGAAGATTATTACTTTAAATCTCTAAGAGACTGGAGTATTATAAATAACAATCTTATAGAGGGGAATGAGAGGATTATGGCCTTGCGGGATCCCAAATAATGGCCTTATGGGATCCAAGTATTTGGGTTTTAAATCATCATTTTATAAATTTACAATTTATACATTGTAAATTTATAAATAAAGGTGGTCTTCAATTGGAAATCACATTTGTTATGTTTCTAACAGTGAAAATAAAAGGAGTTTGCTTTGGAGTAATTTAGAATAATTAAACAAAAATATGACTTGGCCTTGGATAATTATTAAGGGTTTCAATACTGTTTACATTCATTCGGAAAAGGGGGAATATCGATTTCTTTTTAAAAAAATTAAAATTCTCAATAATTTTTTTCTAAAAACTAGGTTGATTGAGCCATTATAATGGGTGATAAATTCATTTAGAAATTAGGGAAATATAGAGATACTCACTGTAAATTGGATCTAGAATTAATAAACCAAAAATTTATACATAATTTTCCTAATTTCCAATGTTTAACATTACCACAAGTTTCTAATGATCATACCCCCATACAGATTGGTCTTTCAAAGGAAAATAACATAAGGAAAAATACTCCATTCAAATTTGTAAATGGATGGACTTTGGAGGAAAATTATTCATAAATAGTAAGAAATAGCATATCAATTATAAATCATGGTACTACCCAATATAAATTCAGTAAAATTCTCAAGAATACGAAGGGAAATTTGAAAATCTAGAATAAAAAGAAAAAGAAAAACGATATTAGGCAGATAAGGAATGAATACGAGTCTTTATTAAATATGACTGGCTTGGTTAGCTCAGACAAAATTTTGGTTAACAAATTTATTTAATGTAGGACAAATTACGTAAAGCATTGCATGTGCAAGCAATCAATATGAAACAAAAAGCCAAAATTGACTGCCTCATTAGTGGGGACGAAGCTAGCAAATTTTTCTATGCTAAAATGTCAAATATGAAATTAGAAATGACGTAGGAAAATTGCTAGATGACAAAGAAGCCATAATTAATTATTCTTCTGAAATAGAAAGTAGTGCTATAAATATTTCATTGAGTTATATAACTTTGATTCATACAAGAGAGTTTTTCTAAGTATTGGTACCAAATACTTACTTAATGTAAATAGTGAAGAAATTATACTTTCTCCAATTTTGTTTGGAAGAAATTAGAAGGATAGTTTATAAACCAATACAGATAAAAGCCCGAAACTAGATGGATTTGGGGCTAAGTTTTATAAAACTCATTGGGAGGACATTAAAATAATATTATATGAAGCAGTAAATGAATTTTATATAACTAGAAAACTACTGAAAATTTTAAATCATACTTTTATTACTCTTATTCCAAAAGTTAAAATCCCTAGCGAGTTAGGTGATTACAGACCAATAGCCTATTGTAATTTTGTTTACAAAATTAATGCAAATATATAGTAAGAGAATATTTATTTAAATATCTGATATTTGAAAATCATGGAACCTTTATACCAAGAAGATACATAGTTGAAAACACTTTATTGGCTCATGAAATAATTAAGAATTTTAACAAAGGATGTAAAAATAAAGTGTGAATCAAAATTGGCTAGCATAAAGCTTTTAATAAAATAAACAGGCACTTTACAGTACACATGATGAGACAAATGGGCGTTCATGAGAAATTTTGTAATTTACTAAAAGAATATATAGATACTGGTTCATTTTCTATTCTTATGAATGGATCCCTATGTGGTTTTATAAACACTAATAGGGCTATCAGAAAAGGAGACCCTCTTTCTCCTTATTTGTTCATTATTGCAATGCAATATTTATCTTTACAGATGGAATTAGAGCACATTAAGGGTAATCTAAAACCAGTAAATAGAATTAAGCCTAGTGTTTCCCACTTATTATATGCTTATGATTTGTTGTTATTAATGAATGCATATATTTATATTGCAATCTCTATAGAAAAAACTTTTAAAAATTTAAGTGACTTTGTAGGATTGCAGAATAACGAAAGTAGAAGTAAAGCATATTTCAGCAAAAACTGTTTATGGAAAGGGGAGATTCTTTAGATTCTAAAATAGTAAAATTCAGGAGGTAGAATTGCTTGTAAAGTACTTAGGACTACCTATAAGTATGAATCAGATTATAGATTATGACTACAATAGACTATCTAACATCATTCAAGGCAAACTAGAGAGTTGGTCAAGCAAATTGCTACCTATTGCTAGCAGGCTAGAGCTCACACATACTGTCATCACAACTATCACAATGTATTGAATTCAGACTCACAATATTCCAACCAAAGCAATACACAAAACTGAAAAAATGTGTACTAACTTCATTTGGAGGAGGGAGAGTGCACAAAGTTTCATGGGACATAGTATGTGAAACTAAGAGTACAAGTGGTTCAGGATTAAGAAATATTAAGGACTTAAATGATGCTAGCGATCTCAAGTTATTTTTGAAATTTATAGAAGGCGATTCTTTATAGTCAAGTGGATGAAAGAAAAGTATGTCAAAAATATTTTTTTTTGGACAATGCCAATTGGAAAACATTATTCCTACACCTGGAAAAGAATTTTAAAGTGCAGAGAAATTAGTATCAAATTATTAGAAAGGAATTCAAAGATGGAAAAGCAACTAGCCTTTGGTTTAATCCTCGAATCACGGGCGATTCGTTGATAAATTTATAAGGTTGGTCTAACTTATTGCCATTTGATGGATCGAATGCTAAAGTGGAAAGCATCATACAAAATCACAAATGGAATACTAATTTATTCAGAAAAGCCATAGGAAGCCTTGAAATAGATTCAAGTAGATACAGAGACAGTTGGAGCCGGAAATTATCTATAAAAGGAAAATTTTCTTTTAAAAATACATGGAGTACGTTAAAGGTGTAGAAGTTGAAGTGAATTGGTACAAAACAATATGGAACAGGCAAACCGCCCAAAAAGGGCATATTGTGCCCATTTTTCTTTGTTAAAAAGATTGCTAACAAGAGATGGGTGTAACAAATGAAGCAAAAAGGTGAAATTAAATGTCTTTTATGCAAAACAGAACCAAAAACAACAGAGCATCTTTTCTTTGATTGTATTTTTTCAAGACATATATGGTTTATTCCAAAAAGAAAACTCAATCTCAATCAAAATGTCTAGCTGCAGAAATTTGAACAAGCATTCAACATATTCAACAAAAATTCAAAATCAAGTCAAAGAGTATGACAATGCCTGCATTCTATTAAGAATAGTTATTTATCACATTTGGAAAGAGAGGAATGCAAGATTCACTACAGTAAAAGACCATATTAAAACTATAATTTTACAATTATCACAAAATGCCAGTTGTGACAAAGGTTTTCTTACAATGTTTTTCTTTAGAAAGTTGAGATAAACTTATTTTCAACAACACTTTTATTTTGCTAGTAGTAATAGATGCCTATTACAACATTTCTATTTCGCCGGTTGTAATAGATGTCTATTTTTAACAGCTCTTTTATTTTGCAAGCTGTCATAGACGCTTATTACAACATTTCTTTTTTGCCAGTTGTAACAGATGCTTATGTTTGATAATTCATCTTTTTTGCCAGTTGTAACAGATGCTTATTTTATATAATTCACCTTTTTTGCCAGTTGTAACAAATGCTTATTTTTGACAACTCTTCTTTTTTGCTAGTTGTAATAAATGTCTGTTTTGAACAACTCTTCTTTTTTGCCAATTGTAGTAAATGCTTGTTACAGCCATTTTCGTTTGCCCATTGTAATAATTAATTAATAATTATAATTAAAAAATTAATAATAAATAAAAATTAATGATAAATAATAATAATTAATAGTTAATTTGAAATATAAAATAATTACTATTAATAGTTAATATTAACAATTACTATTTAATAATTAATATAATAAACAATAAATAGTAAATAGTAATTATTATTAAATAATTAATATCTAATAAATAGTAATTAAAGTTTAATAATTAATATTAATATTAATAATTAATAATTAAGAAGTAATAATTAATATTAATAATTAAGAAGTAATAATTAATATTAATAATTAAGAAGTAATATTTGGTAATTAATTTGTGATAATTAATAATTAATAACTACAATGTTTTTTTTTAAAAGTTGTACAAACTTATTTTCAACAACTCTTTTTGTACCAGTTATAATAATGGATTATTAAATATTAATATAATTAATATTTTATAATTAATTAATAATAATATTATATTTGTGAATAATTAATATTTAATAATAACCTTACAAATTAATAATAATTAATAATTAATAGTTACTATTACATATCTAACAAATAAAAATTGGTAACATATACATAATAATTAACTTTTAATAATTAATATACAATTATAACTAAGAAGTAATATGTAATGATTAATAATAATTAAGAAGTAGTATTATATTTTAATAAAAATTAATTTTTAAGAACATATCATATTTAACATAAATATTCACCAATTAATTCTAACCTATAATATTTATTTGTACAAATTTTGGTGAAAATTTGACCATGACTGGTAAAAAATTAGTGGCAACCCACGAAATCATTGTGGCAAGATATGAAATTTAGGCAGCAAATAGTGTAAAATTAGCTCCAAAACTCACATGTTGTATTCCTTGCCTAAAGATCGACTTATCACGTAGGCCTCTTCCCAAACTATTCCTTGCCTAAATCAAAATCGATCCCAAACTCTTCCTCCACTCAAACAAAGTTGCACCTCAAAAATGATCCTCTTCATCCCTCTCGTTACCCAATACTAACCCGAAATTCATCAGACCTCTCAAATTATCAAATCCTAACCTCAACGAGTTCTCCAATTTCTCCTCAAGAAAGGGAAAACTCTTCTAATTAAAAAAATTGACAACCCAGAACACTTCGTGCTACTTCATAATAAATTTCACCCCTCGAAGTCAAAGATGTCGCGTCAAAATCAGGGCCGTCTGCCTTTAAATCGGAGCCGACTGTCTTTAGTAATTTTCTATCACGTCTTTTGCTTCATCAAATTTTGTGCGCTGTTCTTATCTAAGTTCATGATGCCATGGAAGATTCTGCCATAGCCTACTTTCTACAACTGGAGATTGATGTCGATCTGAAGTTGAAGGTTCTGTCGTGATGCCTAGTGAAGGTGAAGCATACTGCGTCAAATTTGGTTTCAAAACCAATACCGTAATGCTAATAAGTGAAGGCGATTGGTTCGAGGTCGTTGTAGGAGGTGTGTCTCGGTTGGGATGCGGAGGTACTGGAGAGTTCCTGATTCGCCGTTGGATGTTGGTGTATTTTGGATAGAAGTTTGGTTGCAGTTTCGGGACGTGTTGTGGTAGGTTGGCCTGAATTGGTTTCAGAGTGGGAGTTCTTTGTAGATTGATGGCAGCAAGGTGATTGTAGGATGGCTGAAGTAGTAGATGTTGCAGTGAAGAAGAGTTGAAGGTTGTAGTGTGTGTTTTTGGGTTGTGGTTCTGGTTCGCAATGGAGTTTGGTGGTTGTGGCAGGTTGGTTCGTGTGGCAAGTTCCCTAAAGGAGGAAGGGGTTGGGCCAAGGGTTGGTGAAGGCGGTGGATCAGGTGATTGAAGTTACTGAGGATTTTTGGAGTTTTGTGTTAATGAGATGAAGGGGTACTGTAGTGCACTGTTGTAGTAGGAGGAAGTGAGATGAAGGTGGTTCTAGCCATTTGAAGTGGTGTAGAGAGCTTGTAGTATAGCAGTTTAGGTTGGTGTAGAAGATGGTAGTAGGTGCTTTCGACTGAGGTTTTGGAATTGAAGTGGTTCGGATGAGTGGTAAGTGGTTGCTAAGAGCATTCCCAACGCAATGGGTTGGTAGCCATCAATTCGAAAAAAAGCAACGAAAACCAACCCCCAACGGGGTAATTCCTTAGCCGACTAAGGCATTACACGTGGATTGCAATCCACAGTCGTTGGATTACAGTCCATAAGAGTCTGCCGACTCAATCCACAGCATTGACTTAGCCAACTTTTATTTAGCTGGCTAAGTTTATGTAGGGGTAGTCGGTTATAAATAAGCCGCCTACCCCATCCCCCCCCCCCCCTCCACCGCTTCCATCCAAGAATACTCGAGCCCCTTTCGGCAAAAAAATATTAACAAAAAGAGAAGAGCTTAGATGAGCATCCGAGGTAGCAGCAGTCGCAGCGGTGGAAACGTTCCGTCGGCCGACACCCCTACCAAGGAACACGTAGACACACTAACGACAAGTCCTAGAGGTCGACAAAGCCCAGTGGTGAGGCGAAGACTTGTGGCTAGAAATACAACAAATACGATTCTGGATCTTTAACGATCAAAATTTGGGACCTAACAAGGATTTGGTCAATTTTCGTATACTCTCCAACGATGAAGTACACAATAGCACGTGTGTCAAATTTTTGTAAGTTATCTACCTTTAAATTATGTTTTTAGTTAAAATTGTAGAATAAAAATTGAATATGTGACCTGTTTAAAATTAGGCTCGCCGTGAACGCACCCGTGGCTCTTGGGTTAGTTTAATCTGCCTATATAGAATGATGTGATCTTATGATGCCAATAGCATTATTCATGTTTTTCTTTAAGATATAGGATTTGCAGATTTCTTGAGTACATATTTACATAATTACTCTTTATTTATTTAATGCTTTTCGGCGCTTTCAAAAATCGTACATTGCTTTAATAGGTATCGATAATCTTTTAAATTTGGATGTTCAGTTATGTGGTGCTTTAGCCGCGTGTTGGTGGAAGACCACTCAAACATTCTAATTTAGTTTTGGATAATTAGGTTTTACCCCTTTAGATTTTACTATGCTTACCGATTTAGGCATCAGACGGGGGAAGACTTTACCATATGACAAGGAGTATCAACACTTCGACCGTTTATCTAGTGTACTTCCACATCTTGACTTACAAGATAGACTGTCATCCGGAATGCAGATTAGATGTTCTTACATTAGACAAGCAATTTATGAATTAATATATGGTCGTAGCATAGACAACCATTTGAAGATTGCTCGACTGTTTATTCTATACATGATGGGGAACTTATTTTTTTACAAATGCATCGAACACGTTGCCGGTCGGATATGTTGCAGTTGTTGCGGAGTCGTCGTTTGATAGTCCAATCATATATGATTGAGGGACTTCGATATTAGCGTATTTATATCGCTCTTTAGATCATCACCGCGTCATTATGGGCAGATCCACGTCCATTACAAGTTTTTGGAAGATTTTACAGTACTGGTATTATGAGTACTTTTGCAACATGACTTTTCCGACGTTGGAGTCCACGTTACCTCTTTTCTTCCCAGAATTAGAGTATAGGCTCGAGATACCCGCAGAATGGTGTCAGGAGGGGAAGCACGTCATATATTTGATGTGGCCCGAAATCAGATCGAGTTACGAACCACAAGAGTGAGTGTTGTTTGGCATTCTTATGACGTTCACCTTTTATGACCAACCCTATCGTAGTGCACGCTGCATTCCTAACTACTAGATGTTTTCCATTGGTATCGTCCCTATCTAATTTAGGATGCTATTGGTTTCTCGATGAGCGTTGTTGGAGACAGACTTTAGTTGGTGATTTTGTTCCTGACGATTCACATCAGGATACACCTTTTTTTGAAGGTGTATGACAGCGCCGTTTTACAGGAGTATGTAGGGAGTGGTGGTCTGCTAATTACTTCATCATCATGAATTTATATTATACATCTTTTTGGCGTCGGTTTTACACTCCACTGCATATGGCTACTTTTGTTCACGCTGCATCTGTTGATTTGGTAAGGCCTTTAGGCATCCAGATTGGTGTTGGTCCCTCGGTTTTGCAGTATCTTACACAGATTACTCAGGTATATCATGCCCCATAGCCATCCCAGATAGAAGATTATGGTTGGACAGTCGGTATACCGACAACATCAGGAGTTGATAGATATGTTGATATTCGTCGGCTTGAGATTTCGAAGTATCCAGATCCAGCTGCGTTTTCATATGAGGATTTATTTCAGATGCAGATGGGACTTCGCCAGGTAATGTAACTCGAGCATCGACAGAGCACGGATGAGTTGACTGCTCGTATTACTAAGCTTATTACTGCTGATGAGCAGCGATATTATCATATGGGTAGAGAAGATGATGATGATGGTGAAGATGCAATTAGTCTTTTTGATGATGAGTACCAGTTTGATGAGCCATAGTGTTTGTATGTACTATCAGTATTTGTATGTCCTATCAGTATTTGTATGTCCTATCAGTGTGTGTATCAGTGTTTTATATTTACTAGCAGTGTTTGCATCGGTGTATTATCAGTGGTTTGTATTTACTAGCAGTGTTTGTATCAGTGTATAATCAGTATTTGTATCGGTCTACTATCAGCGTTGGATTTCCTATTTTGTTTGAGTGTCTGTACTTAACTTTGTGAAGGAATAAACACAGTTGTGTTTATTTATATTCACATTTGTGGATGCTTGCCACGTTGTCGATCAGATGACACTTGATTCATGAAACGCGTATCATGAACTTTATATTTAAACAAATGTTTTGTAATTAAAATTCACAACATCTTTAATAATCTTATATGTCAATTGAAAGCTGGACTCCCGATGATTTTTTGGTACTAACCAAAGCGTACATAGAAATTGACCACAGACACATGGAAGAGGAGTTGGAGCAAGATTTTTGGATCACTCTAAACGAGGTTTTAACAGTCATCCGGATTGTAGATTAATTCGAAGGCTTCTGGAAACTCGGGAGTACTATTTTACTAGAGCTTGTCGAAGATAGAGAATCGTTATAAATACAGTAATGGAAGAAGATCAATTTCAGTTAATACGAGCCATGTTTAATTCTCGTTATTTTAGGATATCACGTTGATTTTGTTGGACATGCTGCATATAATCTTTGGGTTAGATATATTACACAATTTGAATGACGTTTGGGTTAGTTAAGTAAGTTTCTCAAGTTAATTACCTTCAACAAGTTCTTTGCACTTTCGGTAAGTTATATTGTGACGCCCCACCTCTATACCCACGCTAGCCAAGAACACTACGGTGTAATGCTGTCGACTAGCACGGAGAATAAGGCTGTTGAGGAGCGACCATCCTTGTGATTTCTTATCACACGGTGGCTATAAATAATCTTCAGAAACAAACATAGAAATAAGCATAACACAAATCAGTCACAGACATCCATATCACAGAGGCGGAATAAGATATGAATATACAACTAGCACATGAAAGTGTACATCAGAGTAGTGGTCAAAAAGATCCACAATAATCCAAAAGAATAGCAACACGTGCTATACAAAAGAATACAACTATGATTCTATGTCTCAAGTGTATACAACAACAAAAAACTGCTAATCTAAATAGTTAGCCAAAAGTCAGAGTAGCAAATCCCGGGAAGAGGTCAAGCAGAAGCACCTGTAACATCTCGGTCTGACCCGAGTATTATTTAAGAAAATAATAAACGGATCAGTCTAGCTATAAATATCAGATGAAATGGTATAAAATAAAAGATATGGCATAAACATAAAATATCCATACTGACATACTACTATAAGTATGCAAATGATGATCAACAGAAGATCAATCAATAAGAGATAAATCGATATCACAAGAATCTTCTCAAAGATCCAAAGAGGGCATCATACCCTAAACTTGTACTCATAACAAGTCAATGACATAAATTCTAGAAATCAACACAAGAAATCCAGAAATCACAGAAAAAGGGAAAGAGGCCTATCACATGAAGGTCCGAAGACCATAGGGAGCTACCCCATATGGGTGAGTCGGAATCACCCAGATGAGGTCTAGGCTAACCAAAAGCATAAAGGTATGTGTGAGTGGAATCACACAAATGGTGTCTAGCCTAACCTCGCAACAAAAAGGTATGTGTGAGTGGAATCACACAAATGGTGTCTAGACTAACCTTGCGGACAAAGAGATATGTGTGAGTCGGAATCACACCAATGAGGTCTAGTCTAACCTTGCAAATAAAGATACATCGCACAATTGCTAGTCTAAATCATAAAATGATCATCATGATCAACGAGAAGTGTCAATTACACTAAGTTAGTAAATATAAAAGTTTAGTTTCATGTCCCATAACCACTAGCTTAACTTAAATATTTACGAACATACTGTAAATCTTCACTAATAAAATTGTCACTAGAGGTTCAATCGAACAAGTCCAAGAATTAACCGACGAAGCAAACGCAAGCGTTTCATACCACTTGTTTTACTAAACCGTTTAATTAGATTTCTCATCCGAGTGAGGTAAAGGTTTGTATATACTAATAGATTGGAAAACGGGTTAAGAAAAGAGCTTTGTTATTAAAAATAGAGTTGAAATCATTTTGTTGAAAGAGATTTGATATTTACTACTAGTATTGAAACCTTTATATTTTAAAGTGACAAATCACAGAAGCGATTGTAGAAACAATCAATCACAAAGATCACATTCGAAGATGTGATAAAAATCCAAGGAAATCAGCTCAACAAGTTCTGTTGAATGTTTTTCACATAAGATCCCCTACAGAGGGGGGGTCTAGGGGGGTGGCAACCCCCCAAGGTGGGGGTGCGGGGGCAACGCCCCTGCTACGGGGTTCGACCAGCCCGATGAGGTCGTGGGGGTTCAGGGGGCAGCGCCCCCGGCGGGTTGCGGGGCAGCGCCCCGTCCAAAACGGTACGACCTAGTGAAGACAAGCGGCCTACGACCTAAAACAAAAATGAGGTCTAATGACCTAAAGGGGTGCACGACCTAAGAAGGTACGCGAGCTAAGGATGAGCGACCTAACAAGGTTCACGACCTAAGAAAAACAAGGTCATGCGACCTAACAGGAAACAAGGTCAAGCGACCTAAGGGGTTACGCGACCTAACGTAACACGGGTCAAACGACCTAAGGCATCACAGGTCGAACGACCTAACTACTTAAGGGACATACGACCTAAAGATGTTTGCGACCTAATGAGGTTCACGACCTAAAGGTATACGTGACTTAACGGGTTATAGGTGTAACGACCTAACGACATAAGGGCCTAACGACCTAAAGGTGATAGGGTTACACGACTTAGGGACAGAAGTAGGACCGAGCGACCTACGACTTAGTAGACCATGACCTACAACCTACGACCTAAGGCCCGCGCGACCTAGTGAAATAGCAGAGGCAATATTAGGTCGGAGACGACCTACGACTTAAGGCCAGCGCGACCTAAGGTTTTAACACGCGAGCGACCTAACGTTATAAAGGCCAAACGACCTAAGGCTTAACTCGCGAACGACCTTCGGCTTAAGGCTTAACTCGCGAGCCACCTACGACCTAACGTCCAGGCGACTTTTCCACGCGCGCAAGCCACGAACCCGAGCGACCTAAGGGTCCAGAACGACCTAAGGTTGGAAATTCACCAAAAACACTAAAAAGTGGAGTTTTTCGCCAATCCAATCCAAACCAAATGCAAATGTGCATGTTAAAGTGATAGGGAACCATTCTCAACAGTCCAAGATAGTTATAAGCAAGAGTGTGAGATAAAAATCTCACCTTTTCGCTAAAACGGATGAAGATGAAGCTTGAAGCCAATGGAGAAGCAATCCAAAGCTTGAATCCAATATCTTCTACTTGAATTTGGAGTTGAATGTTGGATTAGCAATTAAATTTGAGCTTGGAGTTTTAATTTCCCATTCTCTTCACCATTAATGCAAATTTCAAGTTAGTTAGGAATTTATGAAGAGTGAGGAGAAGGGGGTTGGAACTTGGGCTTAATAGGCTAAACTAACCCAAAGTCCAAAGCGGGAAAAGTTAGTGAAATTCCACTAACTCTAAACCTATCAATGTTTATACTTAAAAGAATTGTAAACGGCATTTCGAACTCAATGGAAGTGGTCTCGAGTCCTAATTTGACCGTTTGCAAAAAGTAGCTTTTCGAACCAATATCCGATTAGCGATAAAATATTTAAATATAAAATCGATAAATATGCGGGTTGTTACATATATGTACTTTCAAATTCAAGTAAAGTCTGTGTTTTCAAAATCTAGTATGCACTTAAGATAATAACAACATGTAACCAATGAAAAACATTAACAAATAAGATTTAACTTACTAAGACAACATATAATAAACGAAGATAACTTCATAGAAAACAAACAAGATAATAGACAGTAAAACACAACAACATCATGGAAAATGAACAAGACAACAAAAAGACGAATGATGATTAAAAAACTGCCTTCATCACCTAATAAGTTAATTGAATCCAACGTCCTTTGAAGCTTCTGAATTTGTTCTTCAAGTTCATTAGCATACACAACTAATCGATGAGGAAGAGGATTGTCACTTCATTGCCAAAGTCCACAACCATCAAGGAGAATTATGGCATCTATAGTGGCGCTGACCAATGTTGGTTTCGTTTCTTACAACAACATACATAACAGAAACCCCATAGTTACAGTGGATCTCTTCAGAATTAACTTCTTGATCCGTGTGAGGTACATGGTGTCGTATTTCATTCCTTCGTTCTCTTCCCTCGTTATGGCTACGCCGCTCTGCTCTTTGACGTCTACCATTTTCCAGCTGCATGTGCACTTGCACTTCCATCTCATGATTTCTTACATCGATAACTGTTCCTTTCCTCTATTTCAATGTACCACTCGGTTGGTGATTGAAGGGAGGATGTATTCGTCGGGCTATTGTGTTGTAACGGACTTTCATATGAGTATGAGGAGGGCAAAGAAATATGATTGTAATCGATCATTTTCATATACTACCGCTATGACATGAATGAAGAGAAGTATGGCAGGAAGAACGATATTTTTATAGCATAATACATTGCTCATGTAAAGCAGTGCAACATGGATACAGTGGCCGATTTGATCCGACACTTTGTGATTCTCACTTCACATCCATTAGCTTTAATCCGTATAAAGCAATGCAAAGTGGCTACATTGTTCGATGTGACCTGACACTATGTCATTCTGACTCCATATGACAAAGCTTTAACACATGTAAAGTAGTGCAACATGGCCATAGTGTCCGACAAGACCCGACACCGTGCCATTCTGTCTCCACATGACAAATCTTTAATCCATATAAAGCAGTGCAACATGACTATAGTGTTCAATGTGACCCGACACTGGACCATTCTGCCTCCATCTTCAGTGCAACGTGGACATTCGATTTATCAGTATGGCATTATATAGTATAATAAATGCTGCCTCCATGTGATTAATCAATATGGCTACAGAGTCCAATATAACTGGACATTGTGTCATTCTGCATCCATTAAATAGTAAGAGCTTACAAATAGAATTAAGGATGTCGAAAAACATACTCATTCAAACTTCCAAACTCATAATCACCATTCTTCTGCCTATATTAAATGAGTTCTCTAAAAAAGTTTGTGGTGCTTCTCATCCTCGTCGCCATCATCGCCATCGTCTTCGGATGATTTCATACAACATTGCATTAATAAATAAAGAATGTTTGCTGCTGAAATGAGGGATTTAATGGCATGTGAAATCGCTGAAAGATCTACTTCAACCCAAGGAGGTACCGTTGTTGGAAGGAAAGATTTGCGTTATGGACGAGTCTATGCTGACGGTCATAATCAACTGATCAAGGATTATTTCACAACAAATCCCGTGTACGGGGATATGGATTTTCGACGAAGATTACGTATGTCGAAAAATATCTTTACTCGGGTTCTCGACAAATTAACTGAAACAAACATTTTTTTTCACCCATAGAAGAAGTGGAATCAACGAACTTGGAATTTCTCCAATGCAAAAGGTTACGGTTGCACTTCGCATGATATCATTCGGAATATCTGGTGATTCACAATATGACAAAGTGCAGATTAGAGACTCAAAGGCAATCTTATGTATGAAGGAATTTTGCAAAATCGTTGTTTATATGTTTGGTGAAAAATATCTTCGGTCCCTAACTCCTCTGACATTGATAGATTATTAGCAATGGGATCTCCACATGGATTTTCAGGCATGTTAGGTAGCTTAGAATATATCCATTGAAGGTGGAAAAACTATCCAGTTGGATTCTAGGGCTAATGCACAGGGCACTGCAAAAAGGCAACTCTGGTATTAGAAGTTGTTGCTTCATTCGATTTGTACATAGGGCATGCTTTTTTGGAGCATCAGGTTTACTATATGACATTAACGTTCTACGATAGTCATATTTATTTTATGACTTATGTAATGATATATCACCTCCATGCAATTACAAAATAGGAGACAAAGATTATTCCATGGTTGTTACCTGGTAAATTGAATATATCCAAAACGGAAAACACTTGTGCAAGCATACAAAAACCAAACAATGCAGAAGAAGCCAAGTTCACCAAACAATAAGAGAATTTGAGTAAAGATGTTGAATGAGCATTTGGAGTGCTTCAAGTTAGGTTTCATATATTAAGAAAAGAGGTATACTACCCCGATCTGGCGGTATTATCTGATAGCATATACTATTGTATTATTTTACATAATATGATGTTCGAAGAAAAAAGTGGTGGGTACGAGCTTCAACTGAGAAACTATCCAGATATTGCTGTGGCATTTCGAAAAAAACCTTTTAAGGACCTAAATACTTTTGTCGAGTACTCGCAAAGAATACAAGACATTCGAGATCCACAAGCTCATCATAATCTAAGTGAAGAACTAGTCAAACTCTAGTGGAACATATAGGAAACCAGTAGCAGAAGTGATATTAAGATAGTGTTTATGTTTTACTTATCTATTGTATTAAGTTGAAGTTGACGTTTTGTAATAGTGTTTGTGTTTGAATTTGTTATATCTATTATACTAAGTTGTTGTTGACATGTTCATAATAATAACAACAATAGTGAGAATGAGAAAACAAGAACGACAATAAGCTATAACAACAGCAATAACAAAAAAATGACAACAATAGCATTACCAATAACTGCAACTAAAACAACAACAATCACAATAACAATTACACTACAACTAACACTTAAGAGAACAAATATAAGAGGTAATGCCAAGATATATAACATGTACCTATTTTTATACAAACCCTCATGACGTCTATGGTACTCCTCAAGTTTCTTCTCCATATACAACCTGGCACTGGATTGAGTTCATTTATGTTTTAACTTAAAAGAGCCATATCATCATATCTTTGTTGTCGAGCTAATTCTTGTTTTCTTAACTCTAACTCGTCAATTCATAACTTTTGTTTTTCATTGTGACGTCGTTGTTTTACCTTTTCCCTTTCAAGTCTCTTCGTTTGTTTTGTTTTCATATATAATTTATTTGCATCTTCAGCTGCTGCCGTTCGCTCACCAATATGTTCGTAATGTTTGTTGTAATCGGTGCTGGTTTTTTCTTCCCTTTGTACTTTTTCGGAGGTCTACCACCTGTACTAGTTGTGAATGTGTGTCTTCATGTGGATCAGAACTACCAAGGCTAGATCCATCACTTATCTTTCTAGGCAGAAAGCGCATTACTGAATGTTCTTGTCGCACTCAACTCCATTTTTCCTCTTTTGCGAGTATGTCATAGCAGTAATGCATGTTTAATAGTTGATTATTAAGTTTAGACATATGCACTGCATTTGCTTGATTGAGCTGTAGATGATGAAGTACTATAAGAAAAATAAAGCATAGAACTTGATAATTTGAACTACAAATTTAAAATCATTACCAGGTTCATGTTGTTTGCCCCACTTTGTTGTCTTGAATTTAATCTAGCCATTATTTCTTTCCAACTTTGACAAATGACATTTATTCTTTTCCAAAACTACTTCAAAGAATCAGCAGTTCTCGGAAGACAATTTGGACTTCGATGGTTGAACAAATTGCATACAGAATTCCAAAAAAACTTTCACTTTGGGTCGTACCTTTCTTATTGTCTCTAAAACATCAATCCAATAGAATACTAATTTAACTTGCTCGTTCGGCAACCATTTAACAATTTGTGGCTTTTGGTCTTGCATTTGGAGATTTGTTAATGTTGATTCCCATTGTTTTCTTTCCCCAAGCTTGAGCAGAAGACAAATTAGAATTTCTATAAACATCTTCTTCTTCGGCAGTTTCATTGCCATCGAATTGGGTTTCTTGATTTTCACATCTGTTGTCTCCAAATTGATTATTGAGATTTCTTGATAAATTTTGTGAACGATAAGGCAATACTGACCAGTATTAGCTATTGGGAGAGACGTAGTTTTGATCATAGTTATAGTTTTTTCGAAACGAACTATCTGGCGAATAATTAGAATTTTGAGAATTTTCGTAATGGTTCGAATCTTGTAGAGAATGAAAGAAAATTTGATTTTATTGTGGATGACACGAATTTGGAGCTTGTTGGGCAAAACCAAAATCTGAATTTTGATCTTGTTGTTGAGAATTTTCAGAATGATGTTGATTTTGACCATGTTGAGAATTGAACATACTAATTGAATTGATTCGGATTCTAATTATTGGATTTGAGTTGAGATAGAAAACTAGGAGATGATTTTTTTTGAGATTTTCCTTCTGGGTTTTTTGACATGATATTGTTTGAAGATAATTTTTTGAAAAGAGTAAGAGATGTAGAATACATGATGTTAATAAAATTTTGTTGTATGTTATATAAAGGGGGAATGAGAGGGATATGCAACGACCATTTAAATGACTGTTTGCACTTATCCAGCTTTATTATTGCCGGCTAAGTGGCAACGGTCATTTAAATGGCCCTTGCCAAAAAGAAGACTTAGCCGGCCATAATAAAGCTAGCTAGGCTTAGTCGCTAAGCCTTCAACCCTCTGGGTTGCTTTGGCAACCTTCCGAGTTGTCAAAGCAACCCAGAAGAGCACAGCCGACCCCTGTAGGTCGGTTGCTTTCCAACCGATATTCGGTTGGGAATGCTCTAAGGAACAATGTTTTTAAGGGATTGATGTATGTCGAGGTGGGTTTGTTTGTAGAAGTTCAGGTAGGGAGGAAGTGGTTTGGTAGAGGGGATGTGTAAAGTTGACAAGAGTTGATAAATGCTCTGCTTGTATCTTAAGGTTGGTGTATTAGTTGCCTTAGGACCAAGCTTGTATATCTTTCAAGTGATAGAGATAATATGTTTATGGTTGAGGCAATTTGATTGCAAAAATTATTCTTGAGAGCTAAACAATATATTTTCAAGTCATCGTATATCAATGCAATTTGTCGTATGTGTTTGCTTTATAGGACCCTTCGTTTTTGCATATAGATTACTATAAAAACTAAATTTTTTAGATCGTCGGTTATATGAATCTTATTCCAAATTGACAAAAAGGATTTATGGATAGTAGTAGGGAAGACGAGTGTGGTTAAGGGGTGAGGAGGGGATTTCATAGAGGAGGAGTTTGTGTCTTATGGGTCATATGCCAAAGGATCTTCATAATTTTTTCCCCTAACTAGTCTTGACCGAGTTCCCACGTTTGAGATATTGGTTGAATTTGACACATCGGGCATGAAAATGAATTCTACATTAAATGCGATGAAGTTAAGAACTATGCAGTTAAGAACTATACAGTTTGGGCTTTTCTTTTAACATCTACGTTTACTAATTTTTTGGCATTAGCTAAGTGTTAAATATTATAATAATATGTCTAGTGCCTAAGACTATGGGGCAGGGTTAAAAATTACTAGGACCGCGCGCTAAACGCAATCAATTCTAGTAGAAAAACATGTTTTCTAACTTTAATTGAGAACTCTATATCCTAGATATTTCTTATCACATCCAAGTTTAGTAAATTTACGGTACTCAGTAAGACATAAATAATGTGTTGCTAAAAGCGCGTAGAAATGTGCTTTCGAATACCATTTCTAAAGAGCACTACGTATAATTTACTTATATGCTATTTAATACCACAGAAGGTAATTAGGAGGCATCCAAAACAACTAAACCCTAATTTTTGTTCGGCTAGTTCTATTCATGCACCATATTTTCTTTACACACATTCAAATTTAGCACAAAACATTGTACGCTTTTTTTACTTCACATATACGATGAAATTTCCAACACTACCCTTAAATAACTTCTAGTCTTTTATAATTCATTTCTCTTCTCTTCATGAATTCACATACAAGCCTAACAAAAATTATGTCACCTAACGGGACAACTACGAGGAAAAAACACATTCCGAGTAGGGAAAATATAAGGAAAAAATACATTCCAATTAGGGCAACTACAAGGAAAAAAATACATTTCTAGCGGGGCAGCAATAAAAATAAATGTAGAAGTCTCTCTATGCGGTTGTTTTTTGAACCACTAATTGAAGCTCCGTTCATCATGAATTCAAACAACTCATCCTTTTCCATAGAAAAAGGGAAAAAAAGGAAATCTTTTGCCTTTTTTTGAGATTCTCCTCAAAATCATAGTCCTTCTCTATGTCTAATCCAAAATCATAATTTCTTTTGATTCTACCACTCAATTGATCTCTCTTACCCAATTTTCTTTGTAGATAATAAGATTTTAATTTACTATATTTTATTAGGTTAAGTAGGGATTAAGTGTTTAAGCAATAAAGAGTACAATAATTAAAACTTATTATTTAGTATTGTTGTATACAAAGTTATTTTTTGTCTTTAATTTCTTTTAGGAAAAGGTCTGTACATGTAAAGCAAATTTTGGTGTACAGATAGGATTAGCCTTTCCGTTTTTCTTCCTTTTCAACAAGTAGCCGTAAGCCACGATACGCAATAATCTTCCAATAATAAGGAAATCGGTCAAAACCGTCAAGTAAAGCCAAAACTCGCAACAATCTCACTGATAGTTTTCCATCTTTTTATATTTACCTTCCTCCTTAGAGTAGTGGTCTTCCTTCATGAATGAGTGATCTGAAATTGAAAATTGATCAATTTTGATATAGAGATTTTGGATTTTAGGGTTTTAAATGTTTGATTACGCCGAGGTGTTTAAATTCAACAAAAAGTTTTGATGATTAATTACTAAGTAAAAAAATAGAAGTGATTTAAGTAGTATGTTTATTTATTAAACTTGATTAAAATATTATATGGTATTAGAAAGTACTTTTTTGGGTGCTTTTAGTAACACACTATAAACGTTACAGTAACATGCATTCTTCCCTGTTTAATATTGATTTGCTTGTAATCCGGCATATGAGATAAAACAAGAATAAAATTTGATATACCAGATTAAATGATAATTGGACCTGTAAAACAACCAAATAGGCAGATAACACCATCATTCTGAATTAAGCCTTAGTATTAATGTGCCAAATATTCAATCAAGCGCCGTATTTGTAGAAATTGGTTTTCTACCTCCTTATTTTTATACAAAATTAGGTTAGCCAATGAAAAGTAACTCCATATCTTTAATGGCAAGCAGCAGCTGAAACAATACACTGATGAAACAAAGAAAAACGTTGATATACAGTAGAAAATAGACATAACTTACATTTATTATCAGAATTAGTATTGTTGTATCAAAATTTATCACACATGCATGAGAAATTTCGACAAGTGTGGCACTAGAGTAATTTGCCAATACTTATATGCTACACAAACTAACTATTGTCCAATAATTAAATTAATTCTTGACAATTGATCTAATAACAAAATGTATTGTACAATATATAAGTGAAGTGTACATGTAAACGAATTTTGAAAAAATATTTCAAAAGGTTGAGATATAAGCAGAGATCCACCATGTAGCGATGGCTTGTTATTGTTGGGGTTTATCTTTCTACCAAACAACACAGATGCGGAAGCAAATAAGATCAAATACAGAATAGCGAAACAATCAAATAAAATTATTGGCGTTGTTCACCTTGAAAAGGTGAAATTAACCATTAATAATAAATGAAAGAGAAGCACACTGTTTTTTTAAAGTGTTTCCACTATCAATGTGATAATGTATGTCCACTAACTGGAGAAGAATTTTATTAATACTTAGGGAGAAGATTACAGAAAAGGTACAAGTTATTTCTATTACATAAGTTCCTTTATATATAGTTTTTGGAACATGGGATTGAAATTATCTTGTGATGTAGGACTAAACAAAAAAACATAAAAATCCAATGTTATATCACCTTTTCCAACATTCCACCTTAATACAAAATATAACAAAGCCATCTAACTCCATCTACACTTTCATACTCTGAGAAGTCTCGAGCATAACAGATACATTCCCAATGAGCTTCGACAATGCCATCACCCATTACACTTTTCGATGAACTTCGGGAATGCCACTGCCCACCAACAAAGTGTTTAAACGTATCCTTCCCATGTAGGATCTATGAATCTTCTAAATGAAAACAAACATCTCCATCTACCGATCCTCTCTCCCTCGTTCCACCGTGTGTCCCCTAGCACCTTGATAAGCGGATCAAGTTCGAGCAATGCTTGAATTTTGCAATAGGAAGGACTTGTTTAACATGTCTGCTACATTCTCCTCTGTGTGAACCTTCTAAAAGAAAATTAGCTTCTCTTCATTCATTGAGACAAGAAAGGATTCTCTCACCTTTATGTGCTTTGTCCTTGAGCTGAAAGCTAGATTTTCAGCTAAGTGAATTGCACTTTGACTATCACAATTTATTTCTAGTCCATCAAACACGAAGCCCAAATCACACATCAACCGCCTTATATATAGTATCTTCTTAGCCACTTCAATAGCAACTATATTCGCCTTTGTAGTAGTCAAAGAAACAACGGTCTGCAACCTCGCTTTTCAACAATAGTTGTCCCTCCAAGAGTGAACACACAACTTGAGGTTGACTTCCTTCAATCTCAATCGCCGGCATAGTCAGAATCATAAAATCCTACCAAGCTAAAATCTCTATCTCTATAGCCAAAAACAAGCCTTGGTATAGGGTTGCTCTAAGATATCTAAAAATATACTTTAATACCTCACAATGGGTTTTTATGGATTTGCAATATATATACTAACCAATCCAACAGCCTATTCAATGTCATGCCTCATGAAAACCGTAGCATACATCACACTACCAACTGCACTCACATAGGGAACTTTCTCCGTGTAAGCTTTATCCCTCTCTGAGATAGAAGAGCCTTTATTTGAAAGATGTCTATGTAAAGGCATGGATGTACTAATTGCTTTTTCTCCTTCTATGCTAAATCGAGCAAGCACCTTTCTATAGTGCTCCTTTTAAGTAAGCTTTAAAAGTCCTAGCTTTCTATATCTTTGGATTTCCATACCCAAAATCTTCCTTGCTTCCCTAAGCTCTTTCATCTCAAAATCTGCTTTTAGCTTCATCTTCAAACTACTAATTTCAGCTATATCCTCGAAAGTAATGAACATGTCATCCATATACAAGAGTAAAAACACTCAACTACCGCTCTCCAAATGCTTGAAGTACATACAAGCATCTTTGATATTGCGATCAAAACCAAGTGAAAGCATAAAAGAGTTAAACCTCTTATACCATTGTCTAGGTGACTGCTTAAGTCTATAAAGTGACTTCTTCAACTTGCAAATATATTTCTCTTTCCCACTTATGATAAATCCTTTTGGTTGCTTCATGTAAATTGTCTCCTCCAAGTCACCATGTAAGAAAGAGGTCTTCACATCAAGTTGCTTCAACTCCAAGACATGAGTAGCAATAATAACAAGCAAAATGCAAATGGAGGTATGCCTTACTATGGGAGAAAATATCTCATTATACTCCACTCACTTCCTCTGTGAAAACCTTTCAGCAACTAATCTAGCCTTATATCTTCCATCGTCCTTCACCTTGAATACCCACTTGCAACCTATGACTCAACTACTTAGAGGAGGTGGTACCAAGTCCCAAGTCTTGTTCGTTCTCAATGACTCTAACTCTTCTTCCATAACACACATCCATTTCGAGCTATCGCTCGACTTCGTAGCTTCTTCAGGGCCAAATGGTTTATTATGAACCACATGTAGAGCATAATTGAACTGATCATCAAGGCTAACATTTGTATAATTCCAGTCCCATACCTCTTGGATGGCCTAATAGTACTACGATTGGCCCGAATAGGTACAACTTCGCCGAAACTCCTTCCAGCTCCACCTTGAACTAAACTTCCTCTAGTCTCATGCACATCATCCCCACTACTAGAAGGAAACCATAGACTACTTTGTGATGTCTCATCAATTTCCTCAACAACAACAACTCTACTGTTAGGCTAAAATATGGAAACATCTTCCAACTCCTTAGGCCTATCAGATTCATCTAATGTGGTAGGTAACTCCTTCTTAGGATTGAACATTGCAAACTCTTCAAAAGTAACATGTCTAGAATGCAGAGTATTTCTATAAATAGGGTTCTAAATGAAACAACCTTTTATACCATCTGTGTATTCCATAAATATGCCTTTGTATGCCCTACCCTTCAACTTATCGTCACCTACATAGTAAAGATACACAGGATGACCAAAAATATGAAAGTAACCAAGATACACTGCTTTACCCCTCCGCATCTCCTCCGGAATCTTCCCATCAATGGCTGAGCATAAAATTTGATTTATAGTATGTGAAGCAGTCGATAAAGCTTTAGATCAAAAGCCTCTAGGCAAACCCACCATTAATCTCAACCAACGTGCCTTTTCAAGTAGAGTTTGATTCATACTCTCAAGAACCTATTGGATTGCAGATCTTCTAGTGTAGCGAAATGACTCTGAATACCATGCCACTGTGCAGTTAAAGTGTTCGGCGGATTTAATACGGCAGATGTGCAAAAAGTCATAGTGGGAATACAACGAGGATGCAGCGGGATATAGCGGATAACTCTAAATTAGCATATAAAACTTGTACTTAATATTTTTACAAATATATAAATGGTAATTAAATAAAAAATTAACATTCGATTGAATTATAATTAATACATAAATAATTTTAAATAGAAACATGTGAGAATATACTGTAAATAACTGTAAGACTGTTATATAATATAATTGAATTTAGTAGAATACTAAAGTATTTTCATTTCTAAAAATATATTAAATATTCAGTTAACTAAATTAATTTCATAATTTTTTTAATGTATGAATATCATTTTTCAATTGATTTCTTTTAAATAAGGTATAGCGAAAATAGTAGAATATAGCGGGAATAACGAGATATAGCCGAAATAGCGGGACTTAAAGCGAAAAGGCTATATTTGGGGCTATATGGAAAAATCATAGCGGTAGAAATCTGCTATGAGATATAGCAGGGATATAGCAGGGTAATAACAGGGCATTAACTACACAGCATGCCATTGATAAAAATGGCGGAACTCCTTAGAAACAAATTCACCACCGTTATCATATCTAAGAACCTTCAAGTTACAACCAGATTGATTCTCAACTATCGCTTTCCAGCTTTAAACTTCTAAAAGGTTTCTGATTTGGTCTTCATCGCATACACCTAAACATTTCGAGAAAAATCATCAATAAAGGAAACAAAATACTTTGCTCTTCAATGGAAGCAATAGCTACTGGACACCAAACATGCACTAAATCAAGCACTCTTTTTATCTATGAAGTCGAACTCCAAAAAATACCTTCGTCTACTTTCCCAGCACATACTCCTAGAATAATTCCAACTTATTGAAGCTTCCTCCTTTGATCGTCTTTCAACCGCGAAGCAACTCTAAACCCTTCTTCGAAATATGACCCAATCTTAGATGCCAAAGTCTAGTGGCATCCAAAACACGAGAACCATCCACTCCAATACAAGTCTCTCCAAGAACTATGGTTCCCTTCAGCAGACACATATTTTGGAACACATCTCCCTTCATTAAAACAAGTGCACCTTTTGAAATCTTTAAACCATTCTTCCCTATATTCATCTTGCATCACATGGATGCCAACTGCCTTAAAGAAATCAACGACTTTCGGAGACCCGGGACATAGTGGACGTGCGTTAAAGTGTGTATCACTCCATCAAGCATTATAATCTGAACTGTATCCTCTCCCGTAGTTCTACAACTAGCATCATTTTCTATAAGGATTGCACTTCCCTCTTTTCCTACAAAGAGCTAAAATAATCGTTGTTTGGTATCATATAGAACGTTTCCCCAGAATTAAGCACATAATGGTCTGCTACATCAAATACCGCTACAGTCAACACATCATCAGATATGGTCTATTCCACCATAATCGATGAACATCCATCCTCAGCCTTCTTCTTCAAATCCAGATAGTCTCTCTTCCAATGGCCTGGTATCTTACAAGAGTGGCACTTTCCATTTCTTGACTTTCCACTCATCGATTTTCGAACTTCCTAGACTTGGAACGCCCTCTAGGATTCCAACTCTTCTTCTCTTCTCTTCCTCTCTTGTCAAATAGGCCCTGACTACTATTCCTTTCTCTTGTTGCACTCATCTCTTTCATCTAATTCATCAAGTTTTCAGATAAAAGACCCAACTTCACATCATCTATAGTCAAAGTGTCTCTCTTATAAATTAGACTATTAGCGGAACTTATGTAACGTTTGGAAAGGAACATAAACCATCACCTTCTACTCTTCATCCACCTTCAAATCCACGATCTTCATCTTCGTTAAAAGGACATCGAAGAAAATAAGATGTGCCTTCATTGAAGTATCGTCTCTCATCTTCATGGTGAAAAACGTCTTCGGGAAAAATCAAATGATTAGTGAATAATTTCTTTACATAAAGATTCTCCAACTTGGTCCAAATTCCTTTAGCAGCGGTTTCCATGCTAATTTCCAAGATAACATTTTCTCCCATGGCTAGTTGTAGAGTAGTAAGCTCTCATTATTCTATCTCCTTCTCTGCATCAGAAATTTCAGTCGATAACTCCTCAGTGTCAAAAATGACCTATGAACCATATTCCTTTTATAGAATAGCCTTCATCCTCCACTGCCACTTCTCAAAGTCTTTATCCCTGTTCCACCTTTCTATTGCCAACTGAGATCCAGATGCAATATAGGAACCTCTGACATATAGTCCTGTTACAATAGGGGTACCCCTAACTTCTATCATACTTTCTTATACTTTCTATAAACCAACCCAGATGCTTTGATACTAGATTGTTAGGGTCTATTCTTCCAAGCTGATATTACCCAATAACAGGGATGTAGAAACAAATAGAATCAAATATAAAATGATGAACCAATCAAATAAAATTATTTGGATTGTTCACCTTGTAAAGATGAAGTTAACCAATTAACAATAAATGAAAGGAAATCAAAAAAAATTAAAAAGTGGTTCCACTATCAATGTGATAACGTACGTCCATTAAGAAGAGAAGAATTTTATTAATACTTAGAGAGAAGATTAAAGAAAAGGTACAAGTTATTTATATCACATAGGCTCTTTTATATATAGGCTTTGGAATATGGGATTGAACTTATTCCGCAATGTAGGACTACTAAAGAAAAAACATGAAAATGCAATATTTTATCATTTTTTTAAACAATTATGATTTTGGACATACAAATGAAAATATTTTTATGAAAATTTCAATAAACTTTGTGTTAATTATTTTATTTTAGAGGGAAAGAGAAAGAAAGAAGAGTAGGAAGTGGCAACAGTCCCATGTCTCCAAATTTATGTAATAGTATTGTTTTACATGTAAGTTCAGAACAGAAAGTTTAGGTCCTATTGGCATCCAAATGTTTTTTGTTAAGTCGAATAGGGAGATCATGCATCATAACATACATGTGCATGAGCCTCCATTCGATCGACTGCAGTGATCCCTGTTTGGATCTAAATAATTTTTTTTGACCTTTTTATATAATAACACCAGGATTTTTTGCATAATAAAGGGGCCCAAAATTAATAAAAATTCAAAGGAGGGTTAAGGGTGGGAAAACGTCAATGGGCCCGACTTTTAAGTGAAAAATCATAGTCATTGAAATGAACGGACATGATCGTTAGAGCAAATGGTGACGAATATAACTGTTTGTTGCCTATATATATGACCACATTTCCAAAAACAAATATTCATTATAATCCACATAGATTTTCGACTCTCTTCTTCTATCTGTTCTTTTTTTTATTTCATTTCAAAATCTAAGCTTGTAATATTGCAGATTACGATCTCGATACTCTTTTCACTGTAGTCATCTAGAAGATAGCTAGGATCCGACTTTAATTGTGCAACCATAGCCAATCAAAGAGTTTTCATTACTCAGGCTCCATGGTATCTTAGGATACAATTTCCAAACTCTACGCCCCTATTCGTTTTGTTGAAAGGTTGTGAGGGCAAATTGCCTATTAAGGAAAGTGCCATTCTAAGTGCCTTAGAGCGAACATTAACAGATCACCAACAAATGTTGTAATATATATATATATATATATATATATATATAAACGTATGTATGTATGTATGTATTTGTGCATGTGTATGTGTGTATATATATGTTTGTATGTATGTTTGTATGTATATGCATGCACGTATGTATGTATGTGTATATGTGCGTGTGTGTGTGTATAAAAACACTAAGACAAGCACAATCAAACATCATATACTACTTAGTTTGAGCAAGTTTTGGTACTATAGCAATACCACCCATACTATTTAATTTTCTATAATGAATTTAGTGTTGTGCTAAGCACACCGCAATTTCCTCATTTTAATACCTTAGTGATTATTAATAAAAATTATGTGAATACTAATGCCAGCCTTCCTATCATTTCAATCAACTGAAAACCACTATACATTAGCAAATCAATATAGGGATTAATCGGCCATTAACAACCAAAAAATCACATATGGTGATTTATAGTCGTATGTTTTTACCTTAAACAGCAAAAATACTATTGATTAGCAATAACTTGTAGCATGAATATTTGATATTAAGAAATCTATATAATAATATTAGCATTGAGTAGGAAACAGTTTTCTCTGAGGCCTCCTTTATTTTTCACCGTCCATTTTCATTAAAATGGAATAAGATTGTGCAAGTGTATTTTTGCACTCAACAGTCGCAAAAAAATGTCGTATGTTCCAAAGTTCCAAAGTTCAAAAGTCATGTCATTTACTTCTATAGGAATGAATTCCTCATTTCATTTCATTCTCCTTTTTTCGCTGCCCCAAGCTGATAACCTAATGCTCGTTGATTTAACACCAACGAACTAATCGACACTTGCCATCAACGCACCATCGCTATTACTTTTTCGATTGGTTTTTCTTACTCCATCTTGATGATTATCACCACATCCGACGAGTTGTTTGAAATCCTTTTAGATCTAAAACCCCATCGTTCTTCCTCATTCATGTTTTTGGTTGCTTCGTCTTCGTTTGGATCTGATAATCATTTAATGCAGGAATGGTTTCCTAGGTCTTCCCTCTTGCCATCTTTTGCAATTACCAAGGTCTTTGAAAGTTAATTCTTACTCCTTTTGATTTTTAATCATTAATTAAATTTTTAATGTTCAAATGACAGTCTATTTTACGATGAGCACATGGTCTTTCTCTTAACAAGTTATTTTTCTAATGCCCTGCTATTTGTTTAACTTTTATTCCAACCAGTTTCCATTATAAGTATCTAATGTCAAGGACTGTTAGGTAATTTTCATACCTCTTATGATTTATTATTATCAAAAGTATCGACCTTTAGTATCTCAATCTATGCATGATAAATGTTTTATGGCTGATTTGTAATTTGTTTACGGAGCTTAGATAAATATTATGTCTGAAAACAACATTTACCATTAATCTTAATTACTATATGACTGCACATAGTAAACCATTGTTAACGGCCCAATGACTGCTAATTATGAACAGGCCATGCAATCTGAAATTGTCAAAAATAGTTGTTAGGTGTGGCTCGCATTGTATTAGAGTGGATGCGTAGATTGATTATGATTAGTCCCACATTGTAAGATATTCTAAAAGAGATCAGCATATGGGATTGATAGCTTGTAATAATAAGGGAATCCTTTTGTTATAAATAAATGATGCCATGAAAATATATGTGTTCTACGCGGATGTAGGGATATCCAATCATGATGCTGGCACTTTCAGTGGTCTTGCTTCATCTACACTAAATGAAGTGTGTGAATAGCGGAAGATGCGAGGGGGTGTCGAAAATTACAACATGGTATGAGAGCTGATGGTTCGATGGGACCAATACGATGCAGCGTTGACCTAAGTATGCTCCAATATGTGTGGTTTGAGCTCGGGATTGTCATTAAGATAAAGTTATAAGTTAGAACACGGCCTGCGCCAACCGTGTGAAAAGAGAACTCTTGGTGAAACAGCTTGGCCCAACTGTACTGCTGGAGGTGGTAGCGACCTAATCTAAACTGCTGGAGGTGTTAGCGACCTTATCCAAGTGTTTGAGGACTCTGTATAACTTCAAGTTGAATTGAGAAAATGCTCGCCAAGGTGGAGATCTATTAGGTGTGGCTCGCATTGTACTAGAGTGGATGCGTCGATTGATTGTGATTAGTCCCACATCGTAAGATATTCTAAAAGAGATCAGCATATATGTGGGATTGGTAACTTGTAACAATAAGTGATTCCTTTTGTTACAAATAAATGTTGCCATGAAAATATATGTGTTCTAGGCGGATGTAGGGATATCCAATCATGACGCTGGCACCAAAAGAGCTTCGTTCAGTGGTCTTGCTTCATCTACACTAAATGAAGTGCGCGAATAGCGGTAGATGCTAGGGGGTGTCGAAAATTACAATGTTATGAAAATAAAACCTATTACTTTTTATGAGTTACTTTTGATTGGTCTAGTCCTATAATTTTCTAACGGTCTGGCATTTTCATGAACGTTTACTTATAATAAGTGTGGATAAATTTGTAAGATGGCTACAATCACCCTGGTTCGGGATCTAAGAAATAAGTATTTCGTAAGAAAAATAATATTTTCTTTTTTTCGACAAAATAATATTTTCTTTTTTTCCTCCCATGATAACATTTCTAAGTAAATACAGAAGAGACAGCATAATTTATAATTGTTGAGCATGAATTTCAACTTTTACAAAATAGTATGTATATTGGTGCATATAAAAAATGAAATGGTTTGCTAAAATGAAGAATAGTGGGTACCACTTTTTTAAATTGATTTCATTTCAATTCTACCATCTTTTTCCTCGATCAAAAATGATGGATAGTATTAGAACATATTACTAAATTTATGATAATGCATAGTGAACATGTGAAAATATATATTTAATTGTTTACATCACCTATTCATTTACGTCTAATTACATAGAGACATAATTGATAGCCACCTATAGGAGATAACATATGTGTTTGGATATTGATCATTCGATTTTGGGTATTTTTCATAGCTCATCTCAGATGGGTTTTTCATGGTTCAAAAAACACCTACGGAGGCCTTTTAGTTTTGAATCAAAACTAAACCATATGCAAGTGGAACTTTTTACCATTCTTCTTTACATATGTTGTTTTGACACCTTTTGTACATTGTAGTTCCTTTTATGTATTGTAGTTCTAATTTTCATATTTTTATATATTTTAAGTTATCTCTAGCTGGCAGAAACTATATTTTGCAAGTAATTCCTATCAATGTGTTCATTTATAGTATCACCGGTCACTGAATCACAAATATTATTATTTCTTTTGAATTATTATATGCCTTTAACAACTTAAAACTAATATTACTGCAAATGCAATCTAAAACTGAAATTTTATTTATAATGGCAAAATAAACCAACTCGTGGCTAATATATACTTCGATCATTGTTGTGCATATGGACATTTGACTTTAGTTCTTTAGTATTTAACACATGTTTCACCTTCTCTCATTGTAATTCAAAACTGATGTTTGATTTGTAACTGCAACATGGGAGAAGTCATGGCTATTATACAATTCAACATGTGCGCACTTGACTTTATTTTCTCTACACCCAATTTTATTCAAAATTAGACCAAGTCTTGACTATTATATCCTATTGTAATTATTTCTAAATGGACAATACGTACAGTTTATTTTAAACCTTTAGTATCTTACTCACTATGACGAGCCACTTTTTTAAAAAAAATTAAGAGAAAGTTTGCCAACAAAATATTTTTAAACTTTAGAACCATAAATAACGGCAATGCTAGATTATTTCCTTACATTTACATTATTAGGAATTGATAAATCAATTGCAAAAAATGCATTACGGCTATTTCCAGTTATTAATTTTATACAATTTAGTTTTCTAACCAGTGTGCGAAGCATGGGTTCGCACTAGTAGAATATAAGATTTTGATGGTATTGCGCATTAAATTGTATTGAGAGGAGAAATTGTGATGCTCTTAGAATCACACTCAAAGGCAAAGGCATATATTAGTTGGAGAGGTCACGTGGACCCCCTTGAAAGCAATTAATAAAAATCTGCCTTCGTTCACCAAATAAAAAAACCTAATTTACTTTTACTCCTTTATTGCCAAAGAGCCAATTAAATAACCCTCATCACATTGTCTTTATTTCATAAGAGCTCACTCCATTGCCCATGAGCGATGGTTGCTGCCTGTTGGTGCTCATCAACATCACTCTACTGGTGCAAATCGTCATCACCGTTGTTGCATCGTTGCTACTATAATGTTATCATTTCAGTTCATCCGATCGTATGTTGCATTATCGTCCTCAATTGCTATGGGTAAACCCTAATTTTGAAATTTATTTATGAATTTTCGTTTGGTGATAAATCATTTCTGACCTTAGTTTTGAAACTGATATGTGCCTCTGCCCTTAGTCTCGATGTGATTTTTTGATGAAGTTGCGCTAAATTTGATTGATAGGCTCCATCTATTAACCCCTCGGTATTTTATCTTCACACCCCGGTTAAAAATTTTATTCCAATTATACCATTTAATAGTTAAATGGATATCTCATTCAATTTACTATGTCTATTCATCTTCCCTTCATCTCTCTTCCATCTTCTTCTGCCTGCTGAAATTGACATGGAGGATACGAGCACTATAGATAATTACGTACAACAAAATCAGGTATGTTTCCTTCATAACTGCTATTATACTAGAAACTAACATAGTCATAGTGTCATATACACTAGGAATTGCTCAAAACTTAGTTTACCATATACTAGGAAGTGATGAAAACATTGTTCGTTAAATACTACGTCCGTTCTTTTATTTTGTAGATTGGGTGGGTGGTCGAAGAAGATGAAGAAATTGTCATGGATTATAGTAATGAATTCACAACACATGATGTGTGTAATTTATTTTACTATTATGTAAATTAACTCATTTTCTAAATTGATTTTTTTTATTGTATGAAGGTATTTCCAAATAGATATAAAATGAAAGAATGGATTGATTCTATGGCTAAAAGGAATGCGATGGTAGTGGTAGTTTTAAAATCGGATATTAATAGTAGCGATAGAAATCCAAGAATTATATTTGAATGTGAGAGAAGTGGAGCATATAAAGAGTGCAAAGGCAAGAAATCTAACAGTATTAGATTAACAAGTACAAAAAAGTGCAATTGTCCATTTCGTTTGAAAGGCGTTAAACTTCATAGTTCAGATAATTGGAAATTAGAAATAATATGTGGTGTTCATAACCATTGTGCACTTTACAGTTCGAAAGTCACTCTTTTCTTGGTTGATTAACGGAGGATGAAAAAAAATTAGCCGTTGAAATGTACAAAAACATGGTGCCAAAATCCATTTTGCACGTTATAAAACAAAATGATTCATCCAACAGTATGACAATTAAAACGGTATATAACGTGCTTTCCAGGCATAAGAAAATGGATAGAGATGGTCGTTCTCAAATACAATACCTCTTAAGCAAGCTTAAGGAAAAAAATTACTTCGAATGACATCGTAATACCTTAGACTGAAGTGATATAATTACAGACATATTTTGGGCTCATCCTACGAGTACAGATTTGCAAAGATCATTTCCACATCTTCTTGTTATGGATTCTACTTACATAAAAACAAATATAGAATGCCTTCGTTGGAGATTGTCGGTGTTACATCAACTAATCAGACCTTTTGCGTTCCTATTGCATATCTCGTATCAGAACGGGAAAATTACTATCTTTGGGCCTTAAATCGTCTTCAATTGGTAATTACTGATTGTGATGTAGGAATGCCAAGTGTCATTGTCAAGGATAAAGAGATAACATTGATTAATGCCATTAACTTTTTTCCCCAAGCAGCTCATATCCTATGCAAGTGGCATATCAAAAAAATATTCTTGCTTTTATTCAAAGAAGAGTTACGGGTATGAAAAAAGAAGTAAAAAAACAATTTTTTCAAGATTGGACAAATTCATGTGAGTCCGAAAATATTGAGCAATATAACAATAATTTACAAGATTTGCATGTCCAGTATGATGAGAACCCAAAGTTATTAAAATTTGTTACTGAAAATTGGCTTGATACGTGGAAAGATCGATTTGTACGTGCTTGGATTGACAATTTTATGCACTTTGGAAACTACACATCAAATAGGTAAGACACTTGCTTACTTACTTATTTATTTAGCTTAGACTTATTTATAACAATAACTTAATATAAAATTTCTTTTAGAGCCAAGGCCGCACATGCTAAATTGAAAAAACATTTGGCCACTAGTCAGTGCAACTTCGAAAGAGCATAGAAGCATGCATTCACTGCTTGAACTATCGTTTATCGACTAAGAGATTCATTTGAAACAAGTCTTTTAAACGTATAAAATTTTACGTGGTGTAGTTTCACTTGCGGCATTGGATCTAATTCAATCCGAGCTTCTACAGATAAATTCTTACGAAATTTTAGATGATGGCTTATGCGGATGTGTGGTTCGTAAGACACACAAACTTCCCTGCTTTCATACGTTAGCAAATCTCGGTCGAAATGTAGAAATACCTTTGGACTTGATTCATGTTCACTGGAATAGATTGCATATTATAAAAATGGGAGAGAAAAGAGATTTTAAGATGAAGAAAAAGCTTGAAGAAATGCTAAATGAAGTTCTGAAATTGGAATTACCGCATCAAATGAAAATCTATAAGAAAATAAAAGAGATCGTTTATCCGCAAACGTCAACTCTTGCATCTCCGATTAGCAAAGTCAAAACCCAAGGACGATCTCATAATAAAATTGATACTTCAACAAAATGGTTGCCTTCCACATTTGAGCTAGGTGAATGTGCTTCAACCTAATGTAGTGTAGCTAAAAAAACAAAAGGTTGGTCTTTGTATTTCGGTGAAGAAATAAAAATTGGTTGTTCGTAGACCTAAAAATATAAATTTAGATGTGTGTGAAAATTGCATACCAAAAGAGTGGAAGCCTTATATCGAAGGAATTGTAGACGTGAGCATGGATGATAATTGTGGATTTAGATGTGTTGCTTCTTTCTTAGAATTAGGAGAGGATCGATGGTGGCAAGTCCGTAAGGAATTAATGGAAGAACTTGAAGAACGTCAAGAGATGTATGAATAAGTGTTTATTGAAAAAGGTAGAATCATCTATTTGCTAAATGTGCTTAATCACGAATTTGGCGGTGCCGAACCAAGTAAATGGATGATTATGCCCGAGATTGGGTACATAATAGCTACGAAATATAATATCGTCGTTTTTAGTATCAGTAAGAGTTTGAGTTTGACTATACCACCTTTAAGAGGAAAAATTCCATCTCAATTGCATCGTCTTGAATTAGGGATTGTTCATGTAAACAATGACCATTTTGTCTAGGTGTTATACATTATTCATTTTATTTTCAACAAATAGATAAAGGATTTACAATTACAATGAAATGTTTTTATTTGTACAATCCGTCTTACAAGCAAACCATCCGGTACCGCCAGTATACATCAATTGGTTTAATAATCGCTATGTTGAAGCTGAACAATGGGGGCATATGTTACGAGTTAGAAGAGAAGAATGGGAAATGATGGAAGACTGTGAAAATATGGCTACGTGGGAAAATCGTGACAATGTTATTTTAAGTTAAATTGTAGTTTGAAATCGAATATGTTGAATATCATTGTTAAACATCTTTACAAGATTTGAAATCATTCTAGTACCTTTGAATTGAAATTGTTGTTTTGAAATTGTGGTTTGTATATGCTATCTCTAAATCACTGCCAAAAGTTCATGCAGTACCTGTTATAATATGGGCCATTATTTATTTGCTTCAGAAATGCACTGGTGATTGCAGTACAATAGACGTGGTCTACAAAGAAGTCGCGTTAATGTACTACGTTGACTATAAAAGAAGTCACGCTAAGGCCGGATGAGGTCTTTAGAAAATTAAAGCTCAATAGAAACGTTAATTACGTGTTACCCTCATTGTATACAAGGTCTTCAAAATCAACATAACCCGAGAGTTTTCCACATCAAAAATCAACGTGTGAACAAGGTCAATATTAAAATTACGTCAAGTGAGAACTTTGTTACCATAAAGATCACGTCTCCAGCTGACATGGTACTTAATACTGGCAACGTGTAACCTGAACGACGTTGATTTGCAACCATCATTTTTTCCTAATGTTGTTTGTATGTAAGTGTCGTTCTCTATAGGGTATTGACCATAATTTAACCCGAAAGTTGTGTACAACAACGATGAAAATGAAAACGAGGACTGCATAAGCGCAACGTCCAATTATTACGTGGTCAACTGCGGAGGCCACGCAAGGCTAAACGAGGTATAAAGGTAAATGTAGCTAGGGACAAATGGTTTTAGCACGTTAACTCATTCTATACAGGGTCCAGAATTTTTATCTTACCCGAAAGTTTCAAACAATAGGAATCAAACCAAGGACGAGGTCTCTGTAAGAGTAACGTTAGGATGGGACATGGTAGGTGTATTGCCCTCGTTCATTTTTGACGTTGTCACCCTTATCGACCTTGTTTATTTTGAACTATATTGCCTAGCTATTCTCGTTGTATACAAGTTGGACAGATAAATTATATACAGGTTGCAGACAAAGTGAATCTGACTCATAAACAAATTGTATCAACCAAATTGTTGCAAATAAGACAGATTTGGAGACAGAATTGCAGAAATGATCATACACAAATTACAGACAGAATCATAATAATTGTAGACAGAATATCAAACATAATCAACAAATTGTATCAAACTGAATTGCAGACAGAATCAAAAAAAAGAAAACAGATGAACTTTTAACTGAATTGGAGACAGAATCAAAAACTTAATTGTACCATAACCATCCGTCAACCTACAAATTAACCGTCCATAGACTAAAAAATAATCATCCAATTTAACAACAAAAAGAGTCGAAATAGTTCCACAGCAAGAAATACAATAATTGAAAACCACTAGCTAAAACTAATCTTCCTTTATAACAAAACAAGCACAAATCTTTTTAGCATTAGTGAGGGCTTTTTGGATTCTACCAAGATGAGCCAGATGTGAAGTCTCCGGTTGTGATGAAGCCAGGGTTATGCCTTTACTAATCACATCATTATGCTCTTCATAGCTCTACAGTGGAAATTGATAATAAGTTATTACTGCAAAATCAGATGTAAAAGAATGGTACATTGAATTTTACCGTGTATAAATGATCGTACGAAGGTCGATGGCTACGGTGAATAATTTGTTCATTAACCAGATGAACTTTTAACATGGTGCGAGGGTAATACCAATCAAAATAATCACTTATCAGCGTTTCAGTTGATTCACGCAGAGGAATGGAACGATACTGCGCACCAACAACATGATTTGGCCACTCATTCCAAATATTTTCCACAAACTCGTAAAGCACTTTATACGTTGAAGCCGTAGCACTACGATGAGTGTTTTTACTTGTTTATTGAATAATAGGCCATGGAATGTTTTGAACCCTACCGAATTGCCGCAAAACACGAGTGGGGTGATATGGTTCTACCACATTTAAGCATAATAAACAACTAGAATACCAAGCAATTCGCCAAAAAGGATGGAATTGTCTTGCATGCATGTAAGGGTCAAAGACTACCTAAAAAAAGTTTTTAAAAAAATAATGAAGTTATTATAACTTAAATTAAAAAATATATTCAAATGATTCAAGCCTAATAACACACCTCATGTTCTTGAATGTTGTCAAGATACAGCCTTAGTTACTTACGTGATGCACGATAATCATTTGCTGGATCCCAACGGGCCGCTCTTGGTGAACTTTCATTATACATTTTGATTGATGGATGCAAATGTAGAAATGTTCATATGTCCATGATTCCAACAATCCGAGAAAACCAGCAACTTGTTTCACTTCTATTCTACTTGCAAGACCTAGCAGCCTATATAGCCAACATAGAGTTGCCGAACCCCAAGAATGATTACGAACTTCATCCAAATTACCAATTTGATTTAAATAACGTACAGACACATGAGACTTACTTTTATCCACGAATAATGTATTGTCCACTAAATACAGTAGATATGCACGAGCAGCTTGTTTAATTTTTTCTTCTTCCCAATCATCGCAGACTCCATCAAAAATTTCGTATAATTTAGCGTAAGGCAATTTATATCCAACATTGTCCTTCATGGTATTTTTTGCTTCAATATCACTTATCCCCAAATTATAGACAACCAAATTAGTACTATCATTACGGGAATAATTATATGTCTATATTGGTAATCCTTCAACCGGAATATGTAGTAGGGAGGCAACATGGTCTAATGTTATAGTCATCTCACCGAATGGTAGGTGAAATGTATTTGATTCCTGATGCCGACGCTCAACAAAACAAGATATAAGTACTTTATTTACCGAGCTATAACATGTCTCTACTAGAGAAAATAATCCGAAAGATTCCAAATATCCTTTAAAAATTGTTGCATCACTTGGTATTTTCCAATTTAAAATCTTTGTACCATGGTTTACACATAAAAAAGTGTTTCGTTCCTAAATGATAACTTAACATTGTATTACACTATTGTGATATATAATTTATTTAATAGAATTTTGTAAGATATACCTTGCCATCTTGTATCAATAAAGCAACGTGGGTATCGTAGCTACTAATCACATCGGTAATTCTCGGTCCATCGAAAGATGTATTTTATATGCCATTAGAACCACCGATATCTTCACGCGTACGATGCTCTTCAACATGTTGTGGAGGTTGCTCTTGAACAGGCTATGGAGGTAGCTCGTCAATATGCTCCTATAAATTTTGCTCTTGAAAACATGCTTAATATTTCGCTCTTGAATAACATAATTGTCTCGATTTTGCTCCTCTGTTTGATTTGTAGTGTCCGGATTTCTTGCTTTCACATATCGATTTCTTTCGAAAGTCGTTAGAGGATTGCGCGTTGGTTTTTTTGAACTTTCTGCAACAACAAAGCAAACTGTGAATGTTAATTATTTCAAATACAATGATGCAAATTGTTTTACATAGAATTATTGAAAGTTTTTGTGCTTCTTAATTCATATGCACTAAAATTCATATGTATTAAATTACAGCTTATTTCTTCCATACTGAACATGATAAACGACTTATAATTCGTCCATAATGTTAGTTTTACGATTGTGTTAACCTACAAAACCAAAATAAAAATAGTGATAAATGCATTTCCATGCGAACTAGGAAGGATAAAAATGCAGTAAGACAACTATGAAGGGAAAAAATGCAAACACTCAGACCAACATTGTTCCATGCGAACGAGGTTGTTGAACCAACCTCGTCTGATCAACACGTGGTTGTTGTCACAACCACGTTCGTGGCGGATGAAGTTGGTTCAAAAACTTCGTTCGGTGGAAAAATGTTGGTCACATAAATACGTCATACTCGATTCAGCAAAATCGAACCAGCATTGAAACGAAAGATTCAAATAAAATTCGGCTCTGCATAGAATTCGATTCGCTAAATCACCTACCGTGCCGATGTTTACTCCTTCTTTCCTTCTCCATGGCGCGACGGCGATTGAAAAATGATGGTTAAAACAACGGGGTAAGGGTTAGGGTTTGACAGAGTAAGGAATAGGCTGAGAAGCTTTTTTCAATCCTTTTTTTAAAGAAAGGGAAGGGTAGGATTGGACGTATACGGGATGTGACGAGTAAACAATGGGGTGTATTTTTTTTCTCAAAACAAAAGGGTGGGAAAAGCATAATACGGGGTGAGAATAGACGAGCCCAATTTTATAATGAAACCTGTTTTGATTTGAAATTATGACCCTATGAGTTTTGATTTGTGCAACGATAACGAAGTTTAATGACAATGAATTTTTGCGTAAATTTGAAAATAATACAGTTTAACGACAGTGAATTTATGCATAAACAAATTTCAAGAATCAATGAAGTTAATATAATTAATAAATTTATTTACTTCAGATTTATGGAAATATGTCAAAAGATTAATATACCCAATAACATTAGATCTTCTACTACTTCACCGTCTTCTAATAGTATAGCGAGCGATGGTACTCAAAACATAATTATTCCAAATCTAGTAATTTAAATCCACATCCAAGTGGATTTATAAGATCTTCCATTTGATATCAGTTTGAGGCATCAAATTCAAACTATGATGCGGATAATTAAGGCATGGTTAGAAGAGCATATTTACAGAAAGGACATTGTCAATCTTCCTTACAAATGTTTGCACAAATAATAATTGGTGGGAAAACTCTTTGCTTCAATCAATCATGGTTTAATGTCTACAAAATTTGGCTGGAGTATAGTGTGAAAGAAGATGTCATATATTGCTTACCATGTTTTGTTTCGCCTTCAATCGATGAGTAGAAGTACAAGTGAAGAATTTATTAGAGGTGGGTTTAGCAATTGGAAAAGCTATCAAAGACTACAGGAATATGCTAATTTAGTTGTTTGTAATGCTGCATACGTGAAGGTTGAGAATTTGATGAACCAAAACCAACATACTGAGAGGGTAATTGAGAGACAATTAAATCAAAATCAAATTGATTATCAAAGTCGTTTAAATTCAACTCGTTTAACTCTGCTCTTTAGTCTAGTCATTTAAATGCAACTGTGGAGAGAGTATTCTTCGCTACGAATATAGTGAAAAACGATCTATGAAATTGAATAGGAGATGAATGATTAAATGATAGTTGTGTGACGTACATCTAGAAAGATACATTTACTTAGATAAAAAATATTGCAATCATCGATCGGTTTCAAAACATGAAAACTCAATGTGGACAACTTTAGATTTCTAGTATTTTAGTTTGAAAAAATCAAAATAATTGACCTATTTTGTAATAAAATACTATTATATCAGTTATTATTTATGGTTATTTCAATTTATGATGAAATTTTCTTTTATGTATTCGAATAATTGTAAAAAACAATCGAGTGTTATCTCTCTCAAATATTAAAGCTTTTAAATATGTGACATTGCTTGACGTTGTTCCTAGCTACGCTACTGATCACACTTTATTTAATCACTTTTGTACTTGCATTTTCAATAAAACAAACTTGTCTCGATATGTTGACTAAAGTAGCAACAACACCTACTATCGTACATCACAAAATCGATCGGCATGTAGAACTTCAGATCGTAACATAGAAAGTATGTTATTACATGACAAGTGAAATTGAGAAGATTAAGACAACCTTAAATTTATCCTAAACAAGAAAATTGCTAGAACAAAACCAATAATGGAAGAAAATGAGAGAAGAAGATAACTAAGAGCTCTACAACAAACATATACAATGTTGACGATTATAATTTATTATTGATGAAAGAAATATTTGAAATCAAGAAATACCACTAATTTGAGAAATAAGATTTTCACTTTTATTTTGAGTTTTTCTTTCGACGATGTACTTCGTGATGATAGTATTACAGTTGCAGTCAACCTTAATTTGGAATCACTTTTAAGAGAAAATAAAACTTATGAATTACCTCTTTTGAACGCTAAACTAAATCGAGACACTTATTGTATCCGGATCAAATCACTAGCTGTGAGGAGAAAATAGGGAAATGGAAGCCAGTAATAAACAAGAATTTGACTTTACAAAAGCGACCATCAATCTTAGGTTTTGGATACGTTTTCTTACTCGACCTATATTAGGAATGGAATGGAGGTAATGGGCATGCGTTTTCGATGCTGCAAGTCCGTATCGATTTTCCAAACCCCTAAAAATGATAAAAACAAGAAAATAAGAGGAAATGGAAAGGATTTTGTCCTCTACCTAGTGTGTGAGAACCTTGTCATACAATATATCATAAATACAATGAAATAAATGATATGTTTATTAGAATTGATATTATTATTTATGTGTAATTTACGTTGTGTGTGTGTATAAGGTTCGGCTATTTAGACAAAAAATGTAACACAAATGGTGACACAATAGATCTAAATCGTTTGATCCTATTGTGTTCACATTCAGGGTTTAATTCAAGGAGCAATCCAATGGCTAATATCTATTGTGTCACCAAGCTATGTCCCAATAGAATTTCCAATATACTTTCATACATTCAAATAATAAAATAGTTTCATCATTTTTATTAATATGAATATAATATACACGTTAAAACCGATGTATATTACACATTTACCAGATAAGTTACAAATACTATTTAATAGAATTTGCATAAGTTAAATTTAAAATTATGCAATTAGTTTAACTGTATAGACTTAAAAGATAAATGGTATGAAGAACTAAGAAGAAATTTGTTAAAAAATGAATAAATTTGACGTAGAGTTATTGAATTAAAAAAACAAAATTTTTAAATATAATATATGATAAATTCTTGATGTAAATGAATTATAAATGATTTACAAATTATCTTCGTTTTTATTGTTTATGTACATAAGTTATGTTACTTGATTTATATACCTTTATATTGAAAGAAAAAAATAGTTTTACAATTTTATTAATATGAATACACACACACACACACACACACACACACACACACACACACACACACATATATATATATTAAAATTAACATATATTTGTAGGATATTAGAGGAATAAGCCGAATATATATATAAAGTTAGTGTATATTTTTAGGATTTATTAGAGGAATAAACTAAATATTCAATGAGATTATCTAAATAATTTAAAGTTAAGATTCAAAAGTAGTTTAAATATATGGACTTAAATATAAATTATTAAGAAAGAACTAAAAAGGGTTTAGTAAATAATTATAGAAATGTTAAAATGTTGGTATTTTAAGCTAAAATCATAATTTTACAAGTGTAATGCACTTCATGATAAATTTATTAAGATAACTTAGTTGTAAATTAAATTTTTATTTTTTGTTTATGCATATAAGTTATGTGATTTATGCATCTTTACTTCAGTGAAACAAATAATTCTATAGTTTTTGTTAATATGAACATGGTATGCGTATTAAAATTTCATATTTCCAAAATTTAGTAAATGAATTAACGAATATTAGTTAATTAGACTTATCTAATTAGTTTAAATTTAAGATCTCAAAATTAATTTTTATATATGAATCGAAATGTAAAATATTAGGACAAAAAATAAGCAGGTTTTGTAAATAACTATGGTAATTTCAAATGTAGATATTTGAAGTTAGTATAATTTTACAATGCAATGCATGATAATTTTTTTAAAATAAGTTAATTGTAAATTAAATTTTTTATTACTATTTTAGTGTGATTTATATATCTTTATAGTTGAATGAAAATTTAATTTTGCCTCTTTGGTTGATATAATACTGATATACATATTAAAATTATCATTCGTTGGTATTTATAAGAAATATTAATGAATTTTAATTAACTGAATTTGTTTAAATAGATTAAGCTTGGATTTTAACCTAAATATATGGACTTAAATATAAAATACTAGAAGATGATTGATGAATTATTTGTAAACAGTTTATAAACTTTGAAATATTTGTACCAGAATGTAAAATAATGGGAGAGAATTTGTGAAATATGTCTAAATCGATAAATTAAAGTGATTTAAAGATAAAATGTCAAGAGAGAGAGAGAATATGGAGAAGAGAGTAAACTCCTAGAATCAATAAAGAGCAAGAATTTTGCTGTGCAACGAATGATAAATTCAGAGAAATAAAGCAATTTTAGTATAAAACTGTTATTATTTTTTATGTATAATTTATGCTATGTAACTTTTATACCTTTATATTCAAGTAAAAAAATTACTTTACCGTTTTTGTTAATTTGAATATGGTATACATGTTGAAATCAAAATATTTTAATTATTAAGTAAACGAATTAACCAATAATACTTGATTGATTTTTAAGGCATATCAAACTCAAAATTACGTAATTAGTCTAAATATATGGACTTAAAGGTAAATAGTAGAGAGAATCAAGAAGGGTTTTGTAAAAAATCATAGAAATACTAATGCTTGGTTATTTGATGTTCAAACCAAAAAATTTAATGCATTGTATGATAAATTTCAAACATAAATGAATTATAATTGATTTGCAAATTAACTTTGTCATTGCTATTCATATACATATTTATGTCTTGTGTTCTGTATATCTTTGTAGTTAAATATACATTTAACTTTGTTTGTTAATACGAACATACATACATATATACATATATATACATACATCCGTGCGCACACACTGAAATTGGCATGTATTATGAGAGAATTGAAGGGATGTGAATAATTGTACAAATGTTGAAATGTTACGTGATTTATATATATCTTTATGTTCGAATTTCACTTTACTACTATTTTTGATGGGAAAAATAAAGTATTACTATATTGCACATGCAAGCCATTTTATAGTTGTCGCACCACTTCATAAGAATATTACAGGTGTCAAGCAAAACGCTTTAGCAGCTACAAAGCTAGTTTTTAAGTTGTTGTCCACTAGCATGAATGTAAATGCAGGTGTGGGGCACAAACACCCCAGCAACTACAGAAAAAACACATACTAATCCTCTAGTACAAAGAAGGGTTCAAACTCGTCCTCGGACGACTCGGCACTAATAATATTAACATACTCACTAAATAGTATGCAATTTTGGGATCGAACACCTCTGAATCCTTATCGAATATGCATCACCTGTCCCAAAATTCATCTTTAAAATCTCACTATCATATTCTCCATATCTTCCATCCACATAAAATATAAGGGAATCACTAGAAATGTGATAAAATAAGAATCTATGCTCGCCCTCCACTTCAAAAATGAACTTAAAGTATGTGTTAGTCAATGGGGAACAACAAAATTGCATCAGTTCATGGACCCAAGTCTTCTCTTCAGAGTATCAAACAAAGTGATAAGTGATAGAGCTTGTGCTACAGCTAGGCGGATCAGGTAAGGAGCAAGCAATGGCAATACCTACATAGGTGGGAGGAGACGAGTGTTTGGGAACCCAAACATATTTCATGACTTTTGGAAGAGGGATCTTCTAAAGGACAGGAAGTTTCACAACAACTTCCTCAACATCAGGCAATGGCGTAGGAGTAGGGAATTGCTTGTAAGAAGCGACAAGAAGACCAAAAGATCTACAATTGTGCATATCGACGGTTTCCCCTTATAACCAACATCTACTAAAGCAATAAGAACAGGAAAAGGTTTAACCGGTTATACAGATGGTAAAAATCTAATAGGCTTTACGTCAATCAAAGCAGTTGCATAACCTAATCCATCCCTTTTCACTGCCGCTTCATCAAAATAGACCAACTCACCAATCGGGTTTCCAACCAATCAATACCAACCATAGACTGAAAAATAGAAGGGACATTCAAGAAATGGACCCAAACATGAATAAAGAGTACAAGTTCACATACGGTGTCAACCGAGGGCCTCGAATTGGTAATAATAAACGGCCTTCCCTAAATAATAACTGGCTCGACTTCAAGAATGCGAAGTCTATCCTCGGGCATGTAAAAGCGAAATAGAACATAGAATTATCGAACTGCATGGTAATTTTCTCTTTCAATCTCCAAACTTCCTCAGATAGGATTTCACAATAGCAAATGTGGGGTTATCATCCAAGAAGAAGCCAATAAGTTGGCCGTGCCAAAATCTTTTCCCTGCATCAACAACTTCAGGAGGAAGGATATCATTCCATTAATTGTCTTAAGATCAAAAAATGTTGGAGTGTAAACTCTAGCATTACGTGGTTTATTGGCAAACAAGGAGGACCAAGATGTCGGGATAGCGGAACCTGGAACCGCAGTTAAAGGCACTACAGTATTTGGTTTTAAAGATCCTAAATTCGCATTGAATTTGATTGGTGATACTGGGTTCGACGACACATTATTAAGCAAGTTATTATAAGCAGCAAGATAAGTAGAAAAGTTATAGATAGGAGATCAGACAACATCACTAGCAGTTACCTGCACATGATTCTCAAAAATGTCCATGTAACTTCAGAATTAACAGGTGTGGTTGCTAGTGTATAAATACCCAAACAAACAATTGGAACAGCTGAGATTAACTGAATGTCAGGTGTTGAATCATTGGCTAAGAACAGTCATTGTACCAACATTCATAGAAGACCCTGGGGTAGTATCGCCAGCTGAAGCATTGTAACACACTGGGTAGAGAGTTTCATCGCCATTTTGGAGCTGGAACCATCAGACGTCGGAGAAGGTACTACAAAGATGCTACAAGATCTAGTGGCGGAAACTTGTTACTCGATTAACATGGCAAAACATTGCTTCAACATTCTATTTTTGGCTATCGAGCGACAAGCAGATGAAAGAAGAGAGAGAGGGAGGACAGTCAAGATGAGGGCAAGGGAGTGAGGAAAATGGTGGAAAGGATTAGGGCAATGGCCAAAATCAGTCGATTTTAAATTTAGGGGAGGACTTTTTAAATTTGGGCAATGTTCGAAATTGGTCGATTCTTTCAACTTTACCACTAGTACTAATATGAAAATGATATAAACATATTGAAACTGTCGTATTTTAGGATTAATTACATGAATTATGAATATTGTTGATTGATTTATTTGAATGGTTTAAATTTGAAAATTACATAATTAATTTAAATATATTTACTAAAATCAAAATATTAATATTGAGGAAGCTTTCGTAAATAACAGTAGAAATTTCAAAAGTAGGTACTTGATGTTAAGAAAAAGGAATTGTACAAATGTAATGCATGGTAAAAATATATAAATTAAATTTGTGATTATTATTTATGTTATGCGATTAATGTATCAATAAATTTAAGTGAATTTTTTATCCTTTGTGTTAATATAAATATGGTATAAATATTGAAATTTTCATATTTTCATGATTTTTAATGAATCAATATATAATAATTTACTAAATTTATCTTAATAGTTTTGAGGTTATGTAGTTAATTCTTCTATATGAACGTAGATGTAGAATAAGGGAATTTAGAGTATTTTGCAGATGATCCTAGAAAATTTAAAATGTAAAAAATCATAATTTTGTAATGCGGTCTTCATATCTTTATAGTCAAATGAAAATTTGGTTTTTACCATTTTTATTGTTACCAAAGCGACATGCGTACTTAAATTTTCGTTCTTCGGTATTTATAAGAAATATTAATAAATATTAGTTAACTGGATTTATTTTTACATAATGAACCTAATTGTATGGACTTAAATATAAAATATTAGGAGGTAACAGATAAATTATATGTAAATAATTGTGTATTCTTTAGAATGTCCATACCAAAATGTAAAAATAGAAGTTAGTATAATAAGTGTAAAGTGATAAATTAAACAATTTAAAATAAAATATACAAGGAGAGAATTAGGAGAAAGGAGAAAACTCGTAAAATCATCAAGAGAGGTAGAAGTTCTTTCGCTTTACTACTATTTAATTGATAAATATTACGATCATTTTTTTAGTGTTTAAATAATATAGCAGAAACTACACTACATAGGGTTGACCTCTAAATTTGTTGGATTGGATTTGAACCCGATCGGCAAATCTCAAGTCTAGCTAGATTATTTTCTTAACACATCATATGCATTTTGAAGTCTGGGTTTGATCTGAGACTGGGTTCAAGTCTGATTGGATAGTAGCACAGATAAATAGACGCGTGTATTGTTATTAGCCGATTGAATTATTTTCTTGGCAAAGCCAGCCATTTTATAGTAGCCATACACTTATTATTAATGGAGAAAAACAAGCTCCCTGCATATGCATAGAGCAGCTATAAAAAGAAATAAGATATAGAGCAGGAGATAGACAAAAGTGCCTAAGCTACTATCAATAACATAGAGACTAATTCGCTGACTCCCAGAGGAATCACTTCCTTCATCCGTGCTTTCTGGTCCTATAACATGTAGATAATTTGCAAAAGTGGTAACAATTTTAGGGCAATATCCAATGCATCCCTTCCGATAGATAAATTTCCTATCCCAACTCAAGTCACTTAGGATAACTTTATTTCTAGCATCGTGTGCTCCATCTATGGCAAGCACAAGGTCTTCACCGACAATAGAACAGTAAAGGCGTCTGGTTTGACAAAGTTTTTCACAAACAAACATATAGAAGTCATGTTTAGTAGGGTCATTGTCACGATCCGAAATCCAATGTTCAAAAATTGACACTAAATACCTTACTTGTATTCGACTGCCAAAGATTCAAACATCGAACTCCAGTCGGATGGATCTTATAACAACATTAGATGAATATAAACAACGGAAACAAAAATGAATGTCATATATCAGCACAGATACAACATGATACAATATCCAATACAACATCTATCCCAGCTATCAGAGTGATACAAATATGATACAACAATAATATGACAACAGAAACTTCTACAAATTTCCAACATACTACAACTTCGACAAGGTATTCAAAACTCCAACACTTCAAAGGATTCCCAAAACCAAAGAAGACTTCAAAACCAAGCTAGCTCCAAAACACGAATACCTGCTTCTAGGCTGCCCGTGTGGAAAATTATGGGCACCCAGAGTTTAGGAAAGGAACAATAAACTCCGGGTCAGTCATGGGACAGGTATGAGTAAACAAAACAGTCGTTCGAAATAAAAGCTGTTTATTCTTATCAAAAGCAAACAAAAGAATTTTAAAGAAATCCGCAATGCTTTTTGAAAATAAAATTGCCATAAGGCCCCCCACCACACTCACACAATGCAAGCGCAAACTTGGAGGAGATTTTTCCTTATGACAGTCAAAAATGCTTGATACGAGAAAACACTTTTAAATATTATTATTTGTGCATAGTGTGACAACCTTTCGAAAGTATAATATTAATCTTAGCCAGCATTCGTACCATTATAGTATGCCTACTATAGCTACCATGTTAAATGGCAGGTTCTACAACTAAAACCGTACAGGGCTCGTATTGTTTTGTTTGGATTTCCAACAAATGGTCGGGAAAAGGAACTTCCCATATAAAATGGAACGCCTCTGGAGGGACATCCCCAAGAACCTAACCGGATCTCTACTACACAAGGCCGGGTTACCTCAGTAACTAGGTAGCAGCTGACACGAGTATGCCACCTCCCTTTCGTTGCCAGCCATAATCCGAAGCGCTTCACAATCGACAACCACAAAGCCATAAGTTTGCAGCAACCACACAGTAAGTATCTGGGCTCCATACCATGGTACCACCCATAATCCAGAAGGAAATAAACATACCCTCAGGGGAAGCTACCCCCAAATAACCTTGCTACCACGATTCCTGTTTCGACCATAACCGGGTTGTGAGGTTAGACGAAGTCTCGTCCACAAAGCTACGCTTTTTCACAAAGCCATGCTTCGATCAACAAATGATCAGCAGCACTCAGCATGCCACACTACCAAATTGGGAGTATATCACTAATAACCTTCAACTACATAACCTCTGAGCTCGTACGTCTCAGAGAAGGGTGTTAAGCTAAGAGAATAAATTCTCCGCCGCCAATAGATATGTATTTGAAAGAAATCAGCTTTATATCTCAAATTGTAATGTCGGACATACAACCATGCAAGTCTGTTCCGGGTTCGAACAGAACCGAAGGCACTTCCGAAGAAGTCCTTGCAATTCGGGCATACACAAACCCGATCGGACTTCCCATCAGTTAGGGAATCTCTATACCGGAGCAACTCAGTGCAGAGACAATCGATAGGTTGTCCTATCATTTTCGAAGATACCCGGTCTTCACCACCGGTCTTCAAATGCTATCCATAATGTCGAATCACATATTTAGAATGGGTTATACGACACAAAGGTCCTCTCCCGGCTAATCCGAATAGTGAGCGTCAATTTTAAAAAACATGTGGATGTCATTCACAAAGATTCACATGTTCGACGTGGGTTTCAGATAACCAACTGGAATCCGACTCCCTATCGCATCGAAATTCCAATGCCGTTTTACGGGCCAATGGGTTTTCACAATCGCACAGCAGTATATTCAATACCAATATCACAGCTCAGCATAAAGCATTATTACATAGCATCACGTCACATAATTGGAATATCAGTCCAACACACAATATTCAAGAACGATCAAAATGCCTTTAATTCAGATAAATAAATCATGTAGTTTAAATTTATTTATCACATAATTAATTTCATTAGAATCTTTAATCAATGATTAATTACAATTGATTACAGTTGATTAGATCTTAATCATTTTCATCAATTAATCACTTCTTAATTAATTATCTTAATTAATTTCAAATTAATTAATCTTAATTATAAATTAATCTAAATCTTAATTACCAATTAATTACTCCTTAATAATTAATTACAAATTAATTAACCTTATTTATGTAATTAATAATCTTAATATTAAGTAATAAATTAAGTAATCACTTTTTAAATAATTATATTAACAAAATCATAAATTATTTAACAAAACAAAAGATAAATTAATTACTTGATTATCTTTTTTTAAAACCTTATTTAAGTCATCATCTTATACATTGGTTGCTCTAGAAAGTTAGGATTAGTTTAAATAATATTCCATTTTAATTTCTCTCTAGATTTCATTATTTAATATAAATGACTTTATAAAATGATGTATCAAAAATTAAATAAATTAAAATTTAATTACTTTAAAATCATCTTACTTAAATACTGAATTTAATTCAAAACTTTGATCAAATCGCCCTTTGAAAACATGGTTTACAAGTGTTTAAAATCAGAAAACTTTTACAGTAAAAACTGTTTAATTAGTTAGCCCCGAGACCTGCTTATGGTCATGCGCGAGAAAAGCTCGTGTTTACTTCGGGTTTCTCAGGAATTCAACCCGAGTGCCCCCTGTTTTAACTTAAAAAAATTTTCTAAGTATTTAAACCCGGTGCACCAACATTTTTACTCGAGTGGATACTCGAGCCACCAAACGATCTTCCCCATGCCTACTTCGAGCCAAACACGAGTTTCCCCGAGCCAACTCAAGACAACACCTTCTCCTCCATTTCCAGGCTACTGATATAACCACAAACGTATGCATGTTGCACGCAGCTTCGACCAACCCTGGACGATGCTACGACCGTCATCACGTCAATGACAACCACCACTAACCCCCAGACCACCGTGAAGCATGAACCCACGTCGCATTCGAAATCAAGCTATACGACCCAGACTTCATCAAAAATAACCACCAGAAAATTGTCTCGTACCCCTACCTCTGACCATCATAGGCCATAAAAATTCGACCGAAGCTTCGCCAAGGTCCGATGCCTCGATTGGCACAGGTGCGGTTGATTCCGGTTCAACGACGAGTCGCCAGCAACCCAAATTCTGACATTTACTAAACTGCGCGCTAAAACCCTAGCTTAGCAATTTCCGGCCACCGCAATGGTAAAAAAATTCATTAAGCATTTTTCCCACACTCATCGATCTTTCGACTAGCTCCAGCTCCGATCACGAGGCAACCATCTCGCTGATTACCGTAGTTTGCCCAAAAACCAAATTTTGTTCGCCTTGCAAATCTTCCCTCGATCTCACACTATAAATATGAACTTTTATTTTAAAAATCATGATTTGCAAACATAAATAAGATCATGCATTCAAAACTTAAATTTAAATCAATTGAATTTTTTCAAAAATTTAGAATGCACTGTGTTTTGATATATTCCAAGAAATGCTTGATTTATTCTACTTAATTTTTAAAAAAAAATTTAAAGCATGATCATACTAACCAAACTTACTTAAACATTGAAATATATCCAAGGTTGTATGATGAGAATTTCACTTTCTAACAGGTTTTTGAAACCTGTTAAGCTCTAAAATAGGGAACACTGTCTGTTCACAAACACGCAAAGCAATACACACATATATCCACCAGATTATACACATGCAAGTAGTTTTTCAACCCCACTTTAAACAAGTTTTCAAACCTTAGATCAAAAATCCAGAAATCAAAGAGGTTTACTCACCTGAAAACTGAACAAAGAATAACTTTTGGGTTTTGAACAGAGACTACTATTTGAAACTGCAGTATTGATTGTTTTTTTTCCTGTTTTGATCTTGAGTGATATTTGAATTTTTGTAAGATAATGATGCTTTTTTTTTCAGGTTTGCAAAGTTATGGTTTGAACGAAAGAAGATAAGAGTATGCTCATATAAGGAAGATAGTTTGAGCACAGGGTGATTAATTTTCTTTGTACCTTCATCATAAATATTCATTTATTTGGGGGCTGGTAATCTTGCTTGATGTACTAGAGGTAATGGCATTAAATGCCTTGGTCCCTTCTTATGTTTACACATATATTTTTTTCCTTTCAAGTACATCTCGTGTATATTTTTCTTGTTTCCTTTCTTGTATTTGCTGTTTTATCTTGCTTCATACTTCATGTCTATTTCTTTAATTGTTTGTATATAGATAATTTGCATACATTTTTGTTTTGTTATTTTCTTCTTTTATACACTTTGTTTTATCATTATTTTACATACACAAAATTTCACATATATTAACTTATCTGATGTATCCATATTAACATGTAACTTAAACATATACATATGTTTATTTTTATGGTTTGACAAAAATCCTTGTTTGTTATATATTTTTGTTTGATTTAATATTAATAATATTCCATTTTGTTTTTGAAACTTTCCAAATTAATTTTCAAAAATTTAAATAAGTTACAAAATTTAATTTAAAAGTTTTGGGATGTTGCAAATATCCCCCTTAAGAAAATTTCGTCCTCGAAATTTGAAAGAGAAAGAGAAACGCAAACATAGAATATACGAATTTGGAAAAGGATAAAGAAATGGCTTACCAGTTTAAGCCAAGATGTCTACTCTGCAGTTGGGATATGATTTCTGCATACTCTCTTCGGTTTCCCAAGTGTAGTCCTTTGGATCGCCACTCCATTGCACTTTAACCAGTTTCACAATTTTGTTTCTCAATCGCTTTTCATCACGATCCACAATCTTTATTGGCTCTCTTTTAACTGCCAAGTTAGGAATGATCTCAAGATCCTGCTGAGCTGCCTCCTCAATAATACTATCTGGGTCGTGCACAAATTTTCGGAGGTTAGAAATATGAAATACATTGTGCACGCCAGATAACCAGCAGGGTAGCTGCACTTGATATGCTAGAGGACCAATCCTCTCCAGAATAGGAAAAGGACCAATATAACGTGGTGCTAGCTTTCCAGTTTTCTCGAATCTCAATCACCCCGCATCGAAGATACTTTCAGAAATAAAGAATCCCTAATTTGAAATTCCAAATCTCTTCTTCGACGGTCATAATAGCTCTTCTGGCGACTTTGAGCAGTTATTTATTTCTTTTGAATAAAGTCTACCTTCTCCAGGGCTTCTTTGACCATCTCTGGTCCAAGAACGAGCCTATCACCGATTCGATCCGGCATGCAGGTGATCGACATGGACGACCATATAAAGCCTCATAAGGAGCCATTTCAATACTGGCTTGATAGCTGTTGTTATATGAGAACTCGACCAGATGCAAATGGTCCTCCCAAGAACCACCAAAATCAAGAATGCAAGCTCGCAAAAGGTCTTCTAAAATTCGATTCATCCATTCTGTCTGCCCATCAGATTATGGATGATAAGTAGTACTGAAGTTCAGTTTTGTTCCCAATGCGGCTTGGAATGCCTCCCAAAATCTACTATTGAAGATCGGATCACGATCACTCACTATGCTGCTCGAAATATCGTGGAGACGAACAATCTCTTTTATATATAGCTCTGCTAAGCTTGCTACAGTCCGAGTGGATTTCATTGGAATGAAGTGAGCAGTTTTGGTTAGACGGTCCACTATAACCCAAATTGCTTCATTTCCCTTCTTCGTTCGTGGCAAACCGTCGATAAAATCCATCGATACCTGATCCCACTTCCATTTTGGTACTTCCAAAGGCTGAAGTAAACCGGCTACTTTCTTTTGATCGCTTATAATTTGTTGACAAGTAGCACAGCGACTCACATAAATTGATATGTCCCTTTTCATTGTTTTCCACAAAAACGTTCTTTTAACATCACGATACATTATATTGACTCCTGGATGGATGCAAAGTTTGGATTTGTGGCATTCGTCCAAAACTTCACATTTCAGCTCTGGAATGTCCGGGACACAAATTCTTCCTTTGAACTTTATAACTCCACTATTATCGATTCCAAAACTGGAATCCTCCCCTCGACGAATCCTTGTACATATTTCCTGAAGAAATTTGTTCTCTTTTTGCTTGCTGGCGATTTTTCCAAGGAGAGTAGGAGTGATAACAATATGAGCGAGAATGGCATGCTTTCTACTCAAAGCATTGGCAACTACATTGGCTTTTCCAGGTGTATATAGAATATCCAGATCATATGATGCCAGAAATTCCAACCAACGTTGTTGTCGTAGATTCAAATCTTTCTGGGTGAAGAGATACTTTAAAGATTTGTGGTCGGTGAATAATTCAAATTTCTCACCTACGTAAGAATAATTTATTTAGTATATATTAAGTTAAGTTGAACTTTAAAGTTTTCTTTTAGAAAAGCTGAAGGAGATTCTTACCCAGAAGATAATGTCGCCGGATTTTTAAGGCGAAAATAACAGCCAAAAGCTCCAAATCATGTGTTGGGTAGTTCTTCTCGCGCAGACCTAATTGTCTACTCGCGTAGGCAATCACCTTCCCGTTTTGCATCAATACTGCACCTACCCCATCACCACACACGTCAGTATAGACAGATAAGCCTTGGTTCCTGTTAATGATAGCGAGAACAGGAGCAGTAGTCAATCTCGTTTTCAATTCCTGAAAAGCTTCATCACATTTTGGAGTCCAATTGTATTTGGCATTCTTCATGGTTAGCTTGGTTAATGGGCTAGCAATCTTAGAAACATCCTGAACAAACTTCCGTTAATAGCCTGCTAAACCCATAAAACTTCGAACTTCTTTCGGTGTCGTGGGTCGCTTCCAGTCAAGAATAGCGGAAATTTTGCTCGGATCAACAGAAATTCCTTCTTCATTAACAACATGGCCAAGAAGTCTAACTTCTTTGACCCAAAAGTGACATTTAGAAAATTTAGCGAATAAGATATTCCTTCTCAAAATTTCCAAAACAATTCTGAGATGTTCAGCATGTTCCTCTTTGGTTTTGGAATAGATTAGGATATCATCGATAAATACATGAACAAATTTATTTAGCACCTCCCGAAACACACGGGTCATGAAATCTACGAAGTACGCGGGAGCGTTAGTTAGTCTAAAAGACATGACTAACCACTCATAGAACACATCCGGACCCCTAAAAGCAGTTAGGTGAACACAATCTTCAGCAATTCGCAATTGATGGAATCCCTGGGCTAGATCCATCTTAGAAAAGAATCGTGCACCATGAAGTTGATCGAATAAATCATCGATCCTGGGTAAAGGAAACTTATTCTTGAGAGTTTGCTTATTGAGATCGCGATAGTCCACACACAATCTCAAAGACCCATCAGATTTAGCAACAAATACTACTGCTGAACCCCATTCGGAAACACTAGGACGAATCAATCCTTTCTTAAGCAAATCACCAGTTTGTTTGACTAGTTCAATTCTTTCCCGCGGTGCCATCCTACGACTAGCATGAACAACAGGACGAGCATTTGTAATTAAGTCAATTCTGAATTCAATCTCTCTATGTAGGGGTAAAGATTCTACTTCTTTGAATACATCGGGAAAAAGCTGGACAATAGGAATGTACTCCAAACTAGATTCTGGATATCCCAACGTATACATCAGTTTATCTCTTTTCGGACTAAGGTCTTCACAAGAAATTTCAATGAGATCCCCAAGTTTTGTTTTGACTAGAATCGTTCGATTGCTGCAATCTAACTTGGCTTCATATCTCGATAACCAATTCATCCCAAGTAGGATTTCAAATTCATTAAAGTCGAGAACATAAAGGTTAATAGGAAATTTATGGCCAAAATAAGAAATAGGCACTCTCCTACAATATAGACAAAGATTTGCAGGACCACCCACTGGATTGTTCACGCAAATAGGTTCATCGACAAATTTGAGTTTAAGTTTTAATTCGTCCATGATCTGTTGGGAGATAAAGCTATGTGAAGCTCCCGTGTCGAATAAAACTCTAACAATTCTTTTACCAATAATAAGATTACCCTCCAAAACTCCCTTTCCTTCATTCGTCTTTGAGATTGAGGGGTTATCTTTTATTGCGCACACTTTCGCTATTTGTGCTCGTTTCTTTTTCGAGCAATTCTTAACTCCATGACCTGGCTGGTGACAACAATAGAATTCCTTGGATCTTCGACTCATCTTTACAGATTGATCTTTCTTAGTTTGTTTCTTTAGCTTCTCACAATTATTTGCTAAATGACCTTTCTCCTGATAATTATAACGAGTAACATTTCGGGCTGAATTCTCTTGATTACTCCTCTTCTTCTCCTTGCCTTGAACCGGTTTCTTTCCTTCGAATTCTCTTTCCTTCCAATTCAAACTACTTGAACTCCTCTTCTCTTCCGGAATTTCCTGCATATCTAGAGTAGCATATTGATAACCTATATCAATCAAGTCTGAAAAAGATTCTTTAATGTGGGCTGTCATCCTCTCGTGATACTCCTTATTCATTCTCCGAATGAATCTTTCAGTTTTCTTCAAGGGTGTACTCACTAGTTCCGGACCAAATCGAGACAATTCATTGAATTTATTCAAGTACTCCTCAAATGATAAACTTCCTTGCTTCAAATCTAGGAACTCCTGGTACATTCGAGAGATACCAGCAGATGGAACATATCGCTGCTCAAACACTTCTTTAAATCATCTCTAAGTAAACTTATCTTCTGACTCATCCACGGTAACTGTCTCCCACCAAGTTGATGCTTCTTCTTGGAGCTGCCAGGAAGCTATTAGTCGCTTTTGATCATCTTCCAACTTCAATCCTTTAAAAATTCTTTCACAAGATCGGATCCAGGATTGGGCTTCTACAGCAGATTCTTTGCCAGTAAACGACTTTCCACCAAGTCTCGAAAATCTTCTATACAGATCAGATAGATTCGGTTGAGATTGAGTAGGCACAACTGCAGTTGCAGAGACTTGACCAGTTGCAGTGTTATTTCCCTGTTCCCTACCTTGTCCACTTCTTCCGCTCATTCTCACTATCTGTAAATAGCAAGAAAAGTTGATTTAGGCATACGGACAAGATATCTTAGGAAACATTAACAATTTAAAAGGTACAGACCAAAAAATTAGGGGTTTTGGTATCTCGGTTTATACTCATTCTAGGGTATACTTCACCATATCTCTAATGAGCCATCTAATGTGTTATACTCCATAGCTAAAGTTCTTACTAACATTAAGCTCTGATACCACTTTGTCGCGATCCGAATCCAATGTTCAAAATTTGACACTAAATACCTCACTTGTATTTGATAGCCAAAGATTCAAACATCAAACTCCAGTCGGATGGAGCTTATAACAACATTAGATGAATATAAAAAGCGGAAACAAAAATGAATGTCACATATCAGCACAGATACAACATGATACAATATCCAATACAACATCTATCCCAGCTATTAGAGTGATACAAATATGATATAACAATAATATGACAACAGAAACTTCTACAAATTTCGAACATACTTCAACTTCGACAAGGTCTTCAAAACTCCAAATTTTCAATGGATTCCCATGTTGATACGCGAAGATTTTGATCAATGACAATGCAAAGCTAAAGGAAGATCGATGAAGACCAAACAAACATAAGTATGATTTTTATAGGTCTTAGTCTAGATTTATTGTTAAATTCTATCCTCAAGAGGCTTGCACGAACACTAGAACACATTTTATGAACTTCATTTTTTAAACTTTCACTGTGCATATTTTAGTAGTTCAGTCGACTGAACAGGAATGGCCAGTCGACTGAAACCGGTGCACATATATAAACATGCACAGTTTCAGTCGACTGAACTTCCTGCACAGTCGACTGAATTTGTTCCTAAAAATTTTACTTCATATTTTCAGTTGACTGAATTCCCTGCTCAGTCGACTGAATTTGAACCTACGAATTTTCTCTAAAAAGACACCTTCTTCCTCCCAAGAGTTGCAACCATTCTCCAATGGAAATGGAAGCATCTCTTGTTTGCAACCTTTGACAACAAATGCACCTCTTCTACAAGTATAAATACATGATTCTAACATCATTCAATTTACCGAATTCTCTTGCTTTAATCTTACTATTTTCTTGATCATATTCTCTAGATATTCTCTTAGCAATCACCAATCTATTGCTTGAATCACTGTTTTGTTTATAACATTCTGTTGATTCATAGCAATTCACATTTCCCAAATCTTCACAAACACATTGTATACTCTCGAGGATAAGATTATAGGAATATTGTACTACATTAGACTCATTAGTGTTGACAAGAACACAACAAGTCGAATAATGTTTTTTAGTAATTGAGTTGAAGTCCTCTTCGGTAGTTGAGGCAAGAAATCCCGTTCGGTTGTTCGGGTAAGTTGTAAACCTATTCCTCCGGGTTAAGTGAGGGGTGTTAGTAGAATTCCTAAGAGAAGCTTAGGGACTGGACGTAGGACAAGAGGTCCGAACCAGTATAAAGTCTTGGTGTCTACTTTACTTATTGCTTATCGTTATTTATCTATATCATTCCGCTATTCCATATTATACGATCCTACCTCATAGCCCCCTCTTTCAACTGGTATCAGAGCAAGGCCGTCCTATAACCATAACACCGTTATCATACATATTGATAATATGGAAAATAACGCAAGTACAAGCACAACATCTGCCTATAGTTCTACATTTGCGGAAGGGCAATCTACCCAAAGACCCCCCTATTCAATGGACTAAACTACAACTATTGGGCTATAAGGATGAGGATTTATACACAAGCAACAAGTTTCGAAGCCTGGAATGCTACTCAAGCTGAGTTTGTTGTACCCACGACCGATTATCCTACATGGAGACAAACTCAGAAGAATGAAGCTAGTGCAAATGCCAAAGCTATGAATATGATATTTTGCGCCCTGGATAGAAATGAATTCAACTGTGTTAGCATATGTACTACTGCATATCAAATTTGGGAAACACTTAAAGTCATACATGAAGGCACAAACAAGGTTAAACAAACAAAGATATCCATGCTGAAGAATCAATTCCAAAACTTTAGAATGCGACAAAATGAATCCATCAATGACATGTACTCGAGATTTCAAGACATTCATCATGCCTTAATAGGACTAGGAGAAAAATACACGGATTTTGACATTGTATCTAAAGTTCTAAATTCACTCACTGATCAATGGGAGAGAAAAGTACTAGCAATCGAGGAAGCAAATGATCTATCTACAATGAAACCAGAAGAATTGATTGGAAATCTTATGTCATATGAAGTAAATATGCAAGCTAAGAAAGATTAAGATCAAGAAAGAAAGAATGTTGCTTTTCATGCGGAAAAGGAAGAATCAGAGTCTGAAGATGAGGATCTAGCATTTATAGCCAAAAATTTCAAGAAATTATTAAAGTGTAGAAAAGGAAACAAAAACGGATTCAAAAAGAATTTCTTGAACAAACCTTCATCCTCAAATATAGAATGCTTCAATTGTCATAAGAAAGGACACATGCAAAAAGATTGTCAAGAACAAATAAAGGAAAATCAGAAAAGCTTCAACAACAAAAACAGGAAGGATAAATTCAAAAAGAAGGCATTTTCTGTAACATGGGACGATTCAGATTCGTCTTCATCTAAAAATGATAGTAATAGCGACAATGAACAGGCAAATGTATGCTTCATGGCTCAAGATTCTGAGGTAAGTAGTTTAACTTTCGATGATTTAATTGAAGTAAACACTGAACTTTTAAGCACAATAAAAATTCTTAAAAAGAAAATTAAGGAAATTCGTGAAAATCGAAACAAAGCCGAGTTTGAGAGAGATATGTTAAATGATGAAAAGAAAATTCTTGAAGAAGAACTTGAAAAAGTTCAAGAATCTTATTCAAATTCGGAAACTCAATTATCACTTTTAAGTCAAGAAATTGAAACTCAAAAGAAAAAGAATGATGTATTTGTTTCTGAAAATCACGAGTTAAAAATTAAGATTAAACATGTTGAATTAGAAAATAATAGTTTTCAAGCTAAATTAGATGACATCACTAAAAATGTTTCTAACTTTAACAAAAGAAGAGAAAATTTATCTAAGATATTAGAAAATTCTCAACCATCTTCAAACAAACAAGGTTTAGGTTATAAAAAGGAGTCAAAAATTCCTAATAAAAAAAATATAAAACTTAACAGGAATGTTGATTCAAAACAACAAATATTGCTAAAGAAACCTATTAAAACAAAAGTAGAAACCAAGGTAGTTAAAATTTGGGTACCAAAGACTAACAATGTATTAATAAGAAATAAATATATTAAAACATTTATGGATAATGTACATCATAATGAAAACTATATTTATAAAAAGGATACTAAACCAAATTGGGTTTGGTTTCCTAAACTCTAACTTTTTAGGACCCTATTAAAAGGTGGGTACCAATAATTTCATATTTATTTTCAGGTCCCACTCAAAAAGAAGAAATGGATATTAGACAGTGGTTGTTCAAAACACATGACCGGAGACAAGATATGCTTACAAACATCACATACTTTGATGGTGGCTCGGTTACCTTCGGAGACAATTCAAAAGGCTATATCATTGGCAAAAGAGATGTAAACAATTACGGTACATTAAATTTACCTTTTATAACAAATGTTTCATTAGTTGAAAATTTAAAACATAATCTACTTAGCATAAGTCAACTGTGTGACAAAGGTTTTAAAATAACTTTCTCGGATAATAAATGTAGTATTTTTGATCAAAACCAAAATCTTGTTTTTGAAGGAAATAGAGATAGAAATATTTATGTTCTAAATATGAATATTAATCATAATACAAGCATGTGTTTGCTTGCCAAAGATAATGATCCTTGGTTATGGCACAAAATATTTTGTCATATAAATTTTAAAACTATTAGAAAACTTTCTAAAAATGAATTAGTAAGAGGTTTACCCAAAATAAACTTTAAAATAAATAATCTTTATGATGATTGTCAAAAAGGAAAATTAACGAAATCGTCTTTCAAATCTAAGAAAAATATTTCGACTTTACAACCATTAGAATTACTACATATGGATTTATTTGGACCAACACAAGTTCAATCCATTAATCATAATCGATACGTATTTGTAATAGTTGATGATTTTTCAAGATATACATGGACTATTTTTATGAAAAATAAAAGCGACACTTTTGAGCATTTTAAAACATTTGTCAAAAGAATTCAAAACACTAAAGATTTGAAAATTAAAAATATTCGAAGCGATCATGGAGGCGAATTTGATAATGAAGCTTTTGAAACTTTTTATAAAAAGAAAGGAATACATCATAAATTTTCATTTCCTAGAACTCCTCAACAAAATGGAGTTGTAGAAAGAAAGAATAGAACATTACAAGAATGCGCAAGAACATTATTAAATGGATGTTCTCTACCAAAACATTTTTGGGCAGAAGCCGTTGCTACTGCATGTTATGTATTAAATAGAATATCAATTAGACCATTAACTAAAAATACTTCTTATGAACTATTTAATAACAAAAAGCCAAATATATCTTATTTTAAAATATTTGGATCAAAATGTTTCATTTTAAATACAGAAGATCAACTAGGAAAATTCGATCCAAAAGCTAACAAAGGAATTTTCGTAGGATGCTCAGAACGAAGTAAAGCATATCGAGTATTTAATAAATGAACAAACATAATTGAAGAAACTTTGCATATATCTTTTGATGAAAATTTTAATAAAAATTTAAATATAAAAGATGATGAAGAATTGATAAATATAGAAGAAACAAACCTTGAAAATAGTAATAATGAACTAAGATCTCCTCCTAGAATATTACGAGATCATCCAACTCAAAATATAATAGGAGAAATAAATTCTCAAGTTAGGACAAGAAATCAAATAAATCAAATGGGTCATGTAGCTTTCATTTCATCAATAGAACCTAAAAATCCTAAAGAAGCATCAACAGATGATTATTGGATTATCGCAATGCAATAAGAATTAAATCAATTTGAACGTAACGATGTTTGGGAATTAGTTCCCCGTCCTAATAATCAATCAGTAATAGGAACAAAATGGATTAACAAAAATAAAGTGGACGAACAAGGTAATATAACAAGGAATAAAGCAAGACTAGTAGCACAAGGGTATAATCAAGAAGAAGGTATTGATTTTGAAGAAACCTTTGCTCCCGTTGCAAGACTTGAAGCAATACGTATACTATTAGCCTTTGCATGTTTTCACAATTTTAAACTTTATCAAATGGATGTTAAAAGTGTATTTTTAAATGGTTTTATTAAAGAAAATGTATATGTAGAACAACCTCTTTTATTTATACATGAAAAATATCCGGATCATGTATTTAAATTAAAGAAAGCACTATATGGTCTTAAACAAGCACCTCGTGCTTGGTATGAAAGACTTAAAAGTTATTTATTAAATTCGGGTTTAAAATTGGAAAAGTAGATCAAACACTTTTTATTAAAAATACTACCAAAGATATTTTAATAATTCAAATATACGTAGACGATATTATTTTTGGTTCAACAAATGAAAATTTATGTAAAGAATTTTCAAATATAATGACTAATGAGTTCGAAATGTCTCATATGGGAGAATTATCATATTTTCTCGGACTTCAAATCAAACAATTAACAAATGGAATTTTTATAAACCAAGAAAAATATTGTGCTAATTTAATTAAACGATTCGGTATGGAAAACACTTCTGCTAAACCTACTCCTATGAGTACCACTACACATCTCGATCGAGATGAAAATGGCAAAAGTGTAGATCAAAAATTGTTTAGAAGTATGATAGGTTCCTTACTTTACTTAACCGCTAGTAGACCTGACATAATGATGAGTGTTTGTTTATGTGCATGTTTTCAATCTAATCCTAAAGAATCACACTTAAGAGCGGTAAAACGAATTATGCGATATCTTGACAACACTAAAGATTTCGGTCTTTTCTATCCAAAGGAATGTCCATTTGAGTTAGTGTCATTCAGTGATGCTGATTTTGGTGGATCTCGAACAGATAGAAAAAGTACAAGTGGTACTTGCCATTTCATTGGAAAATCACTTGTGTCTTGGTTTAGTAAGAAATAAAATTGTGTCTCCCTTTCCACCTGCGAAGCAGAGTATATATCAGCCGCTTTAGCTTGCACTTAAGTTATATACATGCAACAAACACTTAAAGATTTTAATATAAATTTAACAAAATCTACAATATACTGTGATAATACAAGTACAATAAACTTATCTAAAATCCGGTTAATCACTCTCGTACAAAACATATAGATATTCGTCACCATTTTCTACGTGACAATATCGAAAAAGGAATAATTAATTTAGAACATATTTCTACCGAAAATCAAATTGCCGATATATTTACTAAACCTCTATTAGAAAACTCCTTCATAAAATTACGACGAGAGTTAGGAATAATGTCTTTTAAAGATATCATATAGAGAAAGTTAGAAAAATCTACACAATTCAGTCGACTAACACTATATGCTCAGTCGACTGAATAAAAAATAATGAGATTTTCAATTTATTTTTCGAATATGTTACATAATATATTATAAAATAATAGTTATTTGTAAACCATACACTTTTAACTGAATTATGGTAACCATTAAATCATTAAGTGGATGAAAAACTTTGAAAAATTATAACCACTATATATTTAGAAAATCCCTACTATAAATATATCGTAAAAATATTTCTTTTTCACAACTCATTCTCACGAATAAAAGCTTGAAAAATTCATTATAAAAATGTCGTCCAACAACTCTTTTTCCCTGATAAACATCACCTCTTCAGTCGATAACACTCCAACGTCTCCAAAACTTCCCACTCCAACACCGACACATGAGCCAGTTTACAAATGGAATAATTATCATACTGGCTACATACCAGAATCCAAGAAAGCGAAACGCGGACTGTTTATTTCTCCAGACACAAAAAGAAAGATTGATGAAATTCATCACTTTCAACGACAACAAATAAACCTTCAACGAGAATTATACTTCGAACAAAAAGTTACGGCTAGACGATTAAGCTTCCTAGAGCAAATCGGTTTACGCTTTTGTGGCTCAAAAAAGAACGAAGTGGCTGAACCCCTACCTCGCCCCGTTAGTTCACTTGATCCGTCTTCATCTTACCATACACCAGTCGATCCTGTGAATCCTTGGATGTCTCCTAAGACTCCTCAATATAGTCCAAATTCATGGGATATAAATTATATGAAGAATGAAGGGAAAAAGACTCCAAGTCCATCCCCTAAGAAATAGATAGTTTTGAAATCTATTCATGGTGTTACATCTATATAATTGTAATTATTACTTTAAATAAAGTGTTTACTTCCAAAACTAACAAAGAACGACAAAATACATGTGTCAGTCGACTGAAACCCCCAGCTCAGTCGACTGAACTTAAGGCAAATGCCAAAAAATTTATAACTCAATCGACTGACTCCTCTGCACAGTCGATTGAAATACAAACAGAAACTTTCAGATAAAAATTCAGTCGACTAAAAACCATGTTCAGTCGACTAAATTCAACCCAGAAAATTTCGTCCTTCAATTCAGTCGACTGAACAGTCTATTCAGTCGACTGAACGCCAATTCCCAGGCAACTTTCCCCTTTTATCCACCAATTTTTTACCTATCCGTTCACTTTTTACTTTCCAAAATAGTTTCTTCCCCAATTATTTTCAAAACCCTAGCCCCCAATTCCTTAAAATTCACTCAAATCTCACTCAAATGGCACCAAAGAGATCAAGAGCTTCCTCTTCTTTATCCTCCGAGCCAATTGATGCTCAAATAGCGCAATGGCTTTACGATGGAGTAGCTGTCACTAGGTGGAATATGATGAAGAATTCCCGTATTTTCGAGCATTCCTTCGTTGATTTCCAAAGCTTTCAAACATACAACATCCAAGCGTTAACCGATCAAGCAGGATTAACTTCTCTTATGGGTTTGAAAAGAAATGACCATGCCATAAATCATATAATGGTCAAATTATTTTATGCTAACCTTAATCTTGGACACCAAACTCCAAGAAATCCAAACAATAGTGTTTGGAGTATGGTATGTGGAAAGAAAGTTTGGTTTTCCTTAGATAGAATGGCACATATTCTAGAATCACAAAATGTCGGGAGAAAGTTAAGCGAGATAGAATTCAATCCACAAATTCGCGATAACATAAACCATCGATTTATGGATGATAATATCAACGTTATAGATTTTAACTCCACCTATCTTCGACCTATGGCAAGAATCCTTCACAAAGCTCTAATGAGAACAATTACTCCACGCACGGGCTATATCATTCCGCTATTCCATATTATACGATCCTACCGCATAGCCCCCTCTTTCATCCCAAAACCAAAGAAGACTTCAAAACCAAGCTAGCTCCAAAACACGGATACCTGCTTCTAGGCTTCCTGTGTGGAAAATTATGGGCACCCAGAGTTTAGGAAAGGAACAATAAACTCCGGGTCAGTCATGGGACTGGTATGAGTAAACAAAACAGTTGTTCGAAATAAAAGATGTTTATTCTTATCAAAAGCAGACGAAAGAATTTTAAAGAAATCCGCAATGCTTTTTGAAAATGAAACTGCCATAAGGCCTCCCACCACACGCAAACAATGCAAGCGCAAACTTAGAGGGGATTTTTCCTTATGACAGTCAAAAAGTTCTTGTTACGAGAAAACACTTTTAAATATTATTATTAGTGCATAGTGTGAAAACCTTTCGAAAGTATAATATTAATCTTAGCAAGCATACGTACCATTATAGTATGCCTACTATAGCTACCATGTTAAATGACAGGTTCTACAACTAAAACCGTACAGGGCTCGTATTATTTTGTTTGGATTTCCAACAAATGGTCGGGCAAAGGAACTTCCCATATAAAATGGAATGCCTCTGGAGGGACGTCCCCGAGAACCTAACCGGATCTCTACTACACAAGGCCGGTTTACCTCTGTAACTAGGTAACAACTGACACGAGTATGCCACCTCCCCGTCTTTACCAACCTTTATCTGAAGCCCTTCACAACCGACAACCACAAAGCCATAAGTTTGCAGCAACCACACAGTAAGTATCTGGGCTCCATACCATGATACCACCTATAATCCAGAAGGAAATGAACATACCCTCAGGGGAAGCTACCCCCAAATAACCTTGCTGCCACGATTCCTGTTTCGACCATAACCGGGTTGTAAGGTTCGACGAAATCTCGTCCACAAAGCTACACTTTTTCACAAAGCCATGCTTCGATCAACAAATGATCAGCAGCACTCAGCATGTCACACTACCAAATTGGGAGTATATCACTAATAACCTTCAACTACATAACCTCTGAGCTCGTACGTCTCATAGAAGGGTGTTAAGCTAAGAGAATAAATTCTCCACCACCAACATATATGTATTTGAAAGAAATCAGCTTTATATCTCAAATTGTAATGTCGGACATACAACCATACAAGTCTGTTCCGGGTTCGAACAGAACGGAAGGCACTTCGAAGAAGTCCTTGCAATCCGGGCATTCACAATCCCGATTGGACTTCCCATCACTTAAGGAATCTCTATACCGGAGCAACTTAGTGCAGAGACAATCGATAGGTTGTCCTATCGTTTTTGAAGATACCCGGTCTTCACCACCGGTCTTCAAATGCTATCCATAACGTCAAATCACTTATTCAGAATGGGTTATACAACACAAAGGTCCTCTCCCGGCTAATCCGAATAGTGAGCGTCAATTTTAAAAAAACATGTGGATGTCATGCACAAAGATTCACAAGTTCGATGTGGGTTTCGGACAACCAACTGGAATCCGACTCCCTGTCGCATCGAAATTCTAGTGTCGTTTTACGGGCCAATGGGTTTTCACAATCGCACAGCAGTATATTCATTACCAATATCACGGCTCAGCACAAAGCATTATTACATAGCATCACTGTGATGTCCCAGAAATTTAGGCAATACTTAATTAATAATTTTCATTAATAATTATTTTAAAATGTGAAATATTGATTTAATAACCTAATTTAAACAAAAATTATCTTTTGAAGATTAATAATTATTTAGTTTGACCAATGATATTCTTTTGAAAATTTATAATAATAATTATTTAATTTGGGAATTTTATTCTTTTCAAAAGTTAAAAATATTTAAATGATAAAATTGTCTTTCTAAGCTTATTTAAAAGATGTTTTATTTATAATGTATATATGTGTATACACTGTAAATGGAGAATTTGATTTTTAATTTAAATTTAAATCTAATAAGAATATTTCCAATTTATTATATATATATATATATATATATATGTAGATGTATAAATTATGAATGGGTTAATTTGATTTAAATTAGTATAGAAAATTTTCAAAAGTTAATTTAAAAATTTATCTTATATTTTAAAAAGGAAATATAAGTAAATATTTATTTTGTTTATGAATATAAAAGTTTAAAATTGTATTTTATAATGAAAGTTTATTTTGTTTTATTTTAAAAAAATTGTTTTCTTTTGAAATAGACTTAGTTCTTATATACTAGAGTAAAATATTTTAGTTTGAAACTTTTGAATAAAATTGAAATCAACATTCTTTTTTTTTTAATTTTTCTTTCTTGAAAATTTAGTTTTAAAAATATTATTTTAAAAATATTCAAATAAACATTAAAATGTGTAATTTTATAAAGGAAGTTTTCATGTAAACATTTATAGGCTAAATGAATTAAGCATTTATATAAACATGATAACATAAATTAGAAATTGATTTAGAAAGATTTAAAAACATTTATAAATTAAGAAATTTCTTTTAGTATTAAAAAGAAAATGTGTTAAGCTTTTAACTCATATAGAAGACACTTGTAAACATTTGTCATTACTAAGACAACAAGTGGCAATGTTAATATATTTTGAAATTAATTTTTGTAGATAAGAAAACTTAGAAACTCATTATTGTTCAATACTTTCCTCTCTTCTAAAAAAAACTGAGATCGGATTTTAGAAAATTTAAAACCCAAATTCAATATAAATCTGCAAAATAACAATTGGTTCAATCTTCAAAATATGTAATCTGTATGAGATCAACTTCAAACTCAAGCAAATGAAGATGGGTCAGCATGCAGTTTTTAATTTAACTAAAGCAAATAATTCAGTAATCAAATTGGAAGCAAACAAACACTAGATTCAACTAGCAAATGCAGTTTTTAATTCAAACTACAATCAAATTCAAGTTCCAGGAAGAATGAGTTGCATCTGGATTTGTCATCTGCCTCTTCAATTAATAGGTGAGTAAATTTCTTTGTTAAAAACAGTTTTCTTTTTAAAATCAAAGCTAAAGTAAATTTACAACACTCAAGTTTCAAATGCAAACTGTTTTCCCAAAAAAAAAAATCAAAACTGCTGTAGAATTAAACTGCTCTGTCTTCTTTTTTTTAAGTAAGTATCCTCAAAATTGAAAAGCTTAAATTTATTTGTTGCATGAGAATAAGTAAGACTAAGTATGCTTGTATGATTTTTGTTGTGGTGATATTCTGTGTATATATATGAATATACATATGGGTTGTTGTTGTTAGGTATCTGCATACCTATTTATGTTTTAAACTAAGTTTTAATAAAAATACCTTATCAACTTGATTTGATTTCAGTTAGAAATTAATGTGTAAACAAAATATGTTTGTGTAGTATAGATTTAGGGTTATAAATTATAATTTAGTTAAATTAAGATCTGTTTCTTTTGAAAAACAATAATAACAGCTATTATTTTCAAAAAGCAAGAATCTCAAACACCTAAATTATTAAAACAAGTTTATAATTTGAATGCATGATTGAAATCATGAATTTTAAAACAAACATCACATTTTTAAATCAACCGTGGAGTTAGCATTTAGGGATTGAACAAAATTGGGAATTTTTGGGTTTATCTGGTGGTTCAGTGATTTTGGTTTGTTGTGGTGCTTCCTGGAGGAGAAGGGCTTATAGGTGAGTAGGGGATAATTTACAGGTGGATGGCCAGAAGTTGGTGGCGACGGCAATAGCTATTTTCAGGTTTCTAACCCAAATTTCTTAGTGGTCTAAGTTTTGGTTGCTTCTCTGTATTTATGTTGCATCGAGTGATGCAAGACTTTGGATATGGGAAGAGGAGTTGTAGATGGAGGGTTGGCCGGAGTTGTAGAGGGTCAGATGGTCGGAGGTGGATTTGCGAGTCGATGACAGGTTTGGGAATGTTGCTGGGTGATGTTCCAGGTTTGGCTTGGCTATCTCGAATTTGTTTTTCGAGCTGCAGTGGATTTACGGAGGTCGTGATCATGTGGGATGATGGTTGGCGTCTTGGTGAGGAGGGTTATGGTGGCTGGAGATCGCCGGAGTGCCGGTGCATATGCACCGTGCATATTTGAAGTTCTGATGAACTCTGGGTTGTGCAGAATTGTGACTCGAAGTTTCACTCGGGTATTTGTGTTTTTGTCTCGGAGTAGTTAGGTTGTGAACTCGAAGCAGATAATGGGGTCTCGGGTAAGTATTATTTCAGGTTTTATAAACCTGAAATTGTGCAGTTTTTTTTTTAAATTTTGAAGGAAATTTAAATTTTAAAAGCATGAATTTTTAAAACCAGGGTTTTTAAAATGCAAAAGTTTAAATTTGAATTCAAGTGAGCTTTAGAATTCAAAGTTTTTAAAATGAAAATTTTAAATTTAAGCAAGATTTAAATCAAGTTTTAAATCAAGACAAAAATATAGTTTTAAGCCTACAGTGAATCCAGATTTTGAGTTTAATCAGTTTGTAATTTTAAAATATTGAACAAATTTAAATGTTTTTAAAGAAGATTTTAAAAATGGGTTTGTTTTCAAATAAAGGTTTAAACTTGGCAAAAAAATTCTTTTCTTTAATATTGAATTAAAGTTATGATGTGTTTCAACTTTAATTTGAAAGTTAAAAAAATCAATGTATTTTAAAAGCTTGATTTCTTTAATAAAATTAAGTATTTTAGTTTTAAACTTTTCTTATATAAATATCTTATATAAGTAATGATTATTCTTCACTTTTATTTTAAGGAATTAATTTATTTAAAATCTGGATAAATGTTTAAATAGTTAAACATTTTAAATCTTAAATTTTAAAATGGAATTTGAATTTAATTTAGAAATGTATTGTTTTAAATACATTTGAATGTAAATAAAGTCATTAATAAGTAAATGAATTATTTTGGAAATAATTAAGATAATTAAGAATTTACTTATATTTGATTTTAAATAATGATTTGGATTAATTATTAATTAGAGATGATCAATAAGGACTAATCTAAGATAATTTCTTAAGTAAGTAATTAAAGAAAATGTTGTTAATCAATAAAGATAATTATCTAAGGATAATTAAGTAATTAACTAATGTGATTAATTTTGATAATTAATTGGATTAATTAATTGAAGATAACCAATTGTAATTTGTTAAGTATAATTACTTGATAAAAGTAATTAAGGGATTAATTACTTATTGTAATTAATTATGGTAATGCGATTTGTTTAAGTTAATTAATTTACTTTAATTAATTTAAGTAAATCATTTGATGGTTTAATAAGAATAATTACACTTAATGTAATTAATGGAGCATTATTACTTAGGGAAGTAATAAAATGATAGTTACTGGAAAGCAATTAGTAAGAGGTGATTTATAATAAAGTAATTTGGATAATTACTTTTGTAATTAATCAAGGGATTAATTAATGAAGATAATTAATTATGGAATAATTAATTTGTTATGAGTAATTAAGGGTAGTTAATTACTGGATTGAATATCAACCAAGGGTGATTAATAATTGTATTTTAAAATTTCAGATTAATTACTAAATGTAATTAATTTTAAATAATGTGATTAATTTAAATATAAATTAGAGATCATAAATTAATATAATTAATGATGTAATTTAGGATTGTTTAATTAAAAGATAATTAATTAATTAAGGATTAATTAATATAATTAATTAAGGATAAATGTAATTAATTATAATTAATTAATAAATGAAGTAATTAAAGGTTAATTACTTATGATTAAGGTTAATTAATTTTGTGAAATTAATTAAAGACTAATTACTTATTGTAATTAGAGAATGATTAATCAAAGGTGTTTAATCAATTTGAATACTTAGAGAATGATTAATTAGTGGATATATAAGCAGGATTTATAGATGTGATAATTAATTTAATTTATTTTAAATTAATTAAAGATAGAAGTAATTAATTTAATTCATTTTAAATTAATTATAGATGATGGTTAATAAATCATTGCTTATGGATGATATTGATATTTCATTGGATGGTTGTAATCTCAGAAATTAGATGAGTAATATCTATATGATATGGATGCCTAGTTAAAGTATGATAATATGGATTATCTGTTTGTGATGATTATCTGGTTGTGACGATTATCTGTTTGTGATTATGATACGGGTTATCTGTTTATGATGAGAATGTGATTATCTATTGTGATATATGAAATATCTATCTGTGTGTATATAGATAATGATGAATTGAATTAATTGTTCAAACTAAATTCACTTAGACATTAAGATGGCGTTTGGATTTCGATGAGACCGGGATCGGGTTTCCAAATATGGAATTCCGAAAACCACATCGATCCAAATTAAACGTTAGGTCGTGAATCTCAAGTGAAGAGTGAAGACACAAGGTGTAAGGACTATTCATGTTAATACTCTGAGGGTGATTCCAATACGAGTTTAACGGGGTTAGTACTTTCAGGTTCGAGATGGTGATTCAGAGTGCAAGGGCAATGGTCGTTGACTCTGAGGGTGATTCCAAAATGAATGTAACGAGATAGTGCATTCCGTTTCATTCGAACCCGGAACGAACTTGTATGGATTGAATGCTTTCAGAACATCGTCAGGTGGACGATGAGCATTCTAAGAGTAATGTGTCCTATAAAGGTAATCGTAGACTCCAGCCTCATCAACCGGGAATGTCTAAAACAGGGGAGGTACAGCAAGGCTAAGTGGGTCATGCCTAAGTAGGACGAGATTTACCCCTCTCTAGAGGTCCCTTTATATTTCGGTTGTGTGGTAGTTGGCGACGACCAATCTGCGGGGTGGTCTTGTTCGGAACTGTTCAGTATGGAATGGTTCCGGCCTTGTGTTGCAGGGGAGCGGGCGTACTCCTCGGTACGGTGATCTAGGCCACGTATTGTGGCGGGCAGTACCCCGGTAGCCCTGTCATTGATGAAATCCAAAATCCAATAAATGCTTGTACGGTTTTAATTGTGCGCAACTATGTTGGAACGTGAGATGTAAGCATTCCAGCTATTTCTGTATTTAATTTTGAAAACCCTAGACACTATTATAATATCACTGGATTTCCTATCAAATGTTTTGGTTAGCGTAAGGTAAAAACTTTTACATGTTTATGTGTGGGAAGTCTTACGTGATACTTTTTCTTTCCAAAAGATTTTCTAAAGTTAAGCAACTTTTAAACCCGTTTACTCACACCAGACCCATGTCTGACCCCGAGTGTTTATTTTCTGTTTTATTAAACTCTTGGGTACTCATATTATGTATGAGTAGTCAAGTGTTTCAGGATTGCTTTGACGAACTCTGAAGGAGATATGGAGCAGGAGGATTCAGCGTGTAGATATATATAGTGGTTCCGCTGTGTTAAGTTGTATCTGTTTCCTCTGATGTACTTGAATTGTAATAACTAGACAGGTGTTTATAACTGTCTAGTTCGTGTTGTATTAGCGGTATAACTCTGATGTCTATGATACTATGTTATGTTTTATGTGATATAATATAATTTATTCGTTCCGCTGTGAGATTATGATGTTGTTTGTTCTTTTCTTTCCTATCTTTTCTCTTTTTTATCTCTTTCTTTCTTCTTAATGATGCGTCTTTCTATGGAATGAAAGGTGGGTCGTTACAATCGCATCACATAACTGGAATATCAATCCAACACACAATATTCAAGAACGATCAAAACACCTTTAATTCAGATAAATAAATCATGTAGTTTAAATTTATTTATCACATAATTAATTTCATTAGAATCTTTAATCAATGAATAATTACAATTAATTACAGTTGTTTATATCTTAATCATTTTCATTAATTAATCACTTCTTAATTAATCATCTTAATTAATTTCAAATTAATTAATCTTAATTATAAATAAATCTAAATCTTAATTACCAATTAATTACTCCTTAATAATTAATTACAAATTAATTAACCTTATTTATGTAATTAATAAATCTTAATATTAAGTAATAAATTAAGTAATCACTTTTTAAAATAATTATATTAACAAAATCGTAAATTAATTAATAAAACAAAAGATAAATTAATTACTTGATTATCGTTTTTTAAAACCTTATTTAAGTCATCATCTTATACATTGGTTGCTCTGGAAAGTAAGGATTAGTTTAAATAACATTCCATTTTAATTTCTCTTTAGATTTCATTATTTAATATAAATGACTTTATAAAATGATGTATCAAAATTAAATAAATTAAAATTTAATTACTTTAAAATCATCTTACTTAAATACTGAATTTAATTCAAAATTTTGATCAAATCGCCTTTGAAAACATGGTTTACAAGTGTTTAAAATTAGAAAACTTTTACAGTAAAAACTGTTTAATTAGTTAGCCTCGAGACCTGCTTCTGGTCACGCACGAGAACATCTCGTGTTTTCTTCGGGTTTCTCAGGAATTCAACCCAAGTGCCCCCTGTTTTAACTTAAAAAAAATTCTAAGTATTTAAACCCGGTGCACCAACATTTTCACTCGAGTGGATACTCGAGCCACTAAACGATCTTCCCTATGCCTACTTCGAGCCAAACACGAGTTTCCCCGAGCCAACTCAAGACAACACCTTCTCCACCATTTCCAGGCTACTGATATAACCACAAACGTGTGCATGTTGCACGCAGCTCCGACCAACCCTGGACGATGCTACGACCATCATCACGTCAATGACAACCACCACTAACCACCAGACCACCCTGAAGCGTGAACCCATGTCGCGTTCGAAATCGAGCTATACGACCCAGACTTCATCAAAAACAACCACCAGAAAACTGTCTCGTACCCCTACCTCTGGCCATCAAAGGCCACAAAAATTCGACCGAAGCTTCGCCAAGGTCCGATGCCTCGATTGGCACAGGTGCGGTTGATTCCGGTTCAACGACGAGTCGCCAGCAACCCAAATTCTGACGTTAACTAAACCGCGTGCTAATACCCTAGCTTAGCGATTTCCGACCACCACGATGGTAAAAAAATTCGTTAAGCATTTTTCCCACACTCATCGATCTCTCGACTAGCTCCTGCTCCGATCACGAGGCAACCCATCTCGTCGATCACCGTACTTTGCCCAAAAACCAAATTTTGTTCACCTCGCAAATCTTCCCTCGATCTCACACTATAAATCTGAATTTTTATTTTAAAAATCATGATTTGCAAACATAAATAAGATCATGCATTCAAAACTTAAATTTAAATCAATTGAATTTTTTCAAAAATTTAAAATGCACTGTGTTTTGATATTTTTCAGGAAATGCTTGATTTATTCTACTCAATTTTTTAAAAAAAATTTAAAGCATGATCATACTAACCAAACTTACTTAAACATTGAAGTATATCCAAGGTTGTAGGATGAGAATTTCACTTTCTAACAGGTTTTTGAAACCTGTTAAGCTCTAAAACAGGGAACACTGTCTGTTCACAGACACGCAAAGCAATACACACATACATCCACCAATTTATATACATGCAAGTAGCGTTTCAACCTCACTTTAAACAAGTTTTCAAACCTCAGATCAAAATACCAGAAATCAAAGAGGCTTACTCACCTGAAAACTGAACAAAGAATAACTTTTGGGTTTTGAACAGAGACTACTATTTGAAACTGCAGTATTGACTGTTTTTTTTCCTGTTTTGATCTTGAGTGATATTTGAATTTTTGTAAGATAATGATGCTTTTTTTTTTCAGGTTTGCAAAGTTATGGTTTGAACGAAAGAAGATAAGAGTAGATGCTCATATAAGGAAGATAGTTTGGGTACAGGGTGATTAATTTTCTTTGTACCTTCATCATAAATATTCATTTATTTGGGGGCTGATAATCTTGCTTGATGTACTAGAGGTGATAGCATTAAATGCCTTGGTCCCTTCTTATGTTTACACATATTTTTTTCCTTGCAAATACATCTCGTGCATATTTTTCTTGTTTCCTTTCTTGTATTTGTTGTTTTGTCTTGCTTCATACTTCATGTCTATTTCTTTAATTGTTTGTATATAGATAATTTGCATACATTTTTGTTTTGTTATTTTCTTCTTTTATACACTTTGTTTTATCATTATTTTACATACACAAAATTTCACATATATTAACTTATCTGATGTATCCATATTAACATGTAACTTACACATATGCATATGTTTATTTTTATGGTTTGACAAAAATCCTTGTTTGTTATATATTTTTGTTTGATTTAATATTAATAATATTCCATTTTGTTTTTGAAACTTTCCAAATTAATTTACAAAAATATAAATAAGTTACAAAATTTAATTTAAAAGTTTTGGGATGTTACAGTCATTTCTCATCTCAGTCAATCTATGTATCCAAGCCATCTTGGAAGAGTCCCACACAATCTCTTTTGGATCAATTGGAGAACATGTTGATGTATCTAGAGCAGCATATGAAGGATCAGGAGCAGGAGATATTATGTCATCATCAGAGGAAGGATCCAAGCTAGGAGGAAGCACTGGGAGAGAATCAGTAGTGGGATTAGATAGAGAAACTGTCATTGGTTTAGGAACCCACTTGCGCAACTGTAGACGGGGTAGCGGAATCTTGGCTGGAGGAGGGTCCTTACAGGACAAGACCGGAGCCGAGCATGAAATCGCCAAGTGGCCAAAAGATCTGCAAGTAGTGCATATATCAGGCGTCCAACCATATATAACACGAACTTCCGCTACATGACCGGGAGCAGTCTGAACATGTAGTAAAGTAGGAAGTGGCTTGTCAGGTGTTCCTTCAATCAATGCCTTAGCATATACCAATTTAACTCATGCGACCATGTTAGAATCAAAGCACTTCAATTTTCCAACGTAGCATGCAAGCCAATTCAGACCTTCTAGCGGCTATAAAACTGACGGAATATGAGAAAAATAAGTTCAAATAGGAATAGACATCGCATGTTCTCTAGCACCATGCACAGAAGAAGACCAAGGTGTAATTATGCAGGGCTTTCCTTCAATGAAATTTGGATTAGATTCAAGAACATGCAACCGATCTTCGTTGTTGGAAAATTTGAGATAGAACATTGAGTCAACGAAGATAACACGAAGATCTCCACTGATTTTTCATACATAGCGCAAATAATTCCTATCATCCTTAATTGTCTGATTCAGGTCAAGAAAGAACCCAACTAAAAATCCAAACCAGAAGACAGCTCCAGCTTGAATGACAGAAGGAGGAGGCAGTAGAATTCCATTGGATTCCTCAATTTCATAGTCAATGGGCTTGTATGAGTCAGCATTGCGAGGCAAGGAGCAGAACAATGATGACCACTACTTCAGACAGGAAGGGATAGGTACCGAATGTTCAGGGAAGGCAGCTGTAGTCTTAACAGGTGCAGCAACAACAGGTTTAGGCAATCCTGGGTGGTCAGAGGTGTTAGCGGCATTTAGTTGAATAGGTTATGTGCTTATTTCATCGGAAGGCAAGATAAGCACATTGGAAGGATTAGCTTCAATCAACAGCTTACCATTCATCTCAGAGTTGCTCCAATTATCAACAACATCAGGCGCAAGCACATGGGATATAGGAATACATGTTTGAACAGCACGAGGGGGAGGCCAGAAATCAACGCGGTTGTAGCATTGTTATCACCATTCGAAAATAAAAGATCAGCAGTAGAACAGATCTCAGGAATAGGGGGATTGATTGGAAAATCTGAAGGCATCAAGTCAGTTGTACCAGCAGCGATGAGAATATCGTCCACGATCGATAGGTATTCAGAGCCATGAGCTAGAGGCTTCAAAGATTGGAAAGAGTGCATATCAACATTGGCATCTAAAGGAAGTACAGAAGTACACGGTCGAGAAGGAGAGGATGCCACTTTTGAATCTGCCAACAATGAGGATTGCTTACCACTTCTGGTCATAGCTCTGGCCGGAGGAAGACGAGCGAATCTGGACTTGTCCTTGCGATTTTTGGCCATAGCTGAAACAAATAATCAGACAAAGTACAGAAGAGGAGAGAAGAAGAATGCGTTGAAGAACGGAGGGGAGGCCATTAATCCATTATCTGATTGAATTAGTTAAGTCTAGATGGTCTTTCTTGTCGGTAGTACTCGAGATTCATCCGGTTTGGATTTTATCGGCTTGGTTTAGCAGTTCTGCTTTGTCGGTGTCGAATACAATTATCCATGTTAAAATCTTGTTGATATGGTAGTATCTCTTATTTTATACTTTCTTGCTTCCTCGGTTATCACTTCAAATTTATCAAGGCGGAAGAAGAGAACGACCTATTAATGCCAAAATCTCACAAGGAATCAAAAGGGGGAAGGCAACCACTTCTAATGTCTTTTCTTCTTGAATGCCTTTTTTTTCTTAGTATTTGATTTTAATTCGTTTAATCTTGTTCTAGGATCATTTTTCCTCTAACCGTGGACTTTGGTTTTAAATGGGAATGGTAATTTATTTATTTTTCTTTCGTACGTACAAGATTTTGAGTGCAATATACATTTAGGGGAAAGAATGGTTTGAAGCATCTACCATTAGTTACCATAGAATTTATGGTCGTTCGAAGATGAAGATAGAGGTTTGTACTCGATTACCAAAGATGGATTGAATAAATGATATCTAACATGTATTTTTCCATGTTGGTATTAGTTGTTTTATCACACTTTGTTCTATAGCATCATATATCTTTCTCTACCTAGAACCAGGACATACATTTTATTATGTCTGTCTATTTTCCTTACTAAAGGTAATATGAGTTCTAATAATTTTGATAAAGCGATTGTAATGTTGGAAGATAGATCTTGAAATAAGTATGAAAATGCATTTCTTTATTGTTTCTATTTTATTTATCCGTTCTATGAGCTTGAAAGTTGTATTGTTCAGGTAGCGATTGTAAGGTCCTTTTAAAAACACATCAAATTTTTTGCATTTCGTCCCATAATGTGCACCAACATAGGATAAAGCTTAATATCACTACAACAAATAACATCGAATTACTAGCATATACGCTCATAACCCAAAAATCTAGTCATAAATAAGTTAATGTTAACTTAAGTTATAACAAAGCAATGCTTATGTCACATATATACTATGTAGCTAATCTTTCAGGCATAGCCACAAGACTCTCGTAACCAACATATAACAACAATATATTTATAAAAATAACGCAATACATGCAACGTTTCACCTACATTCAATAGGTTAGCACAAAAATAATACTATCATAAAGCGTAAATGTATAAACGTCAAAATATGAATACAACACCGACCACCAACCATTTGCCCTTACTGATAACTTCGATAGTCAGCATGTTGAACATTCAAACTCTTCTCACGCTCCTACATTACAAGAGTCACTCCGTCCTAAACAACCAAAGACTAATTCCAACTTGCTAAGCTAAGTCTTCCAACTTGAGACTCTAAATACCAAAGTCATGCTATTCTACTTGCAAACACACACACACACTCATCAGGCTCTTTCACTTTATTTGCATACCCATCAAGTGATAGTGTTAAGGTGCTGGACAATTATGCAATTTGATTATATAATTCACTCATAGAAAACCTTGTTCAAAATAAATTAAAATGTTTTATTTTCTATTATATGTGTAATTATATTGGGATATATGTAATGCTTTCGATGCTTTATATTCAATTTGAAAATCTTTAGGAAAAGTGTTTAATCGATTGCAATTATGAACGTGCTCATAACCATGAGTATTGAATTGTGTCAATAAATGCTTGTACTTAAATATTCCTTATCAAAATGTCTTGAGAACGGGATGCTGATACACCCATTGAGACTAGTGTACATAACATTCTTCACACATGAGCGGTGAACTACTCATGACCCTTGGGGTATCAAGGGGTTATGTGTATGTAATTGTTTGGAATAATTACAACATTACTAAATGAGAGACCATTATGGAATAATTATAAAGTTAAATATAAGATCTCAAGTAATGAAGTGCAATAGTATTTTGACTTAAGAATAATATGAACTTAATTGTTAAATTATACTTTGACTATAGTCGGTCATATGGAAATTGTTGGACATAGGCTAGCACGTAGCAGGTTAAAAAGGTGGATTTCAAAATTTTTATCATTGTGGATCCTATTAGGCCTATGAAGTCTAAACTGATTTAGATCCAATCTAAATAAATTTTAAATAAAATCCTTATTCTATTTTATTTTTGAACAAAAGTGTATTGATATTATATTTATATAATATGATATATATATGCATATCATATACACATGTACGTGCATGTGCAACATATACAATGTGCATGGTTTTACATGTTGTATCCAAAGTTGGGATTTACATCGCAACAGACATGTTAGCCCCTCCATATTACATATGTACTGTCTCATATATGTAAGTATGTATATGAATTAATATGATATAAGATTATATTCATATTAGTGTGATATATATGTGTGTGTGTGTGTGTATATATATCTGTATGTGTGCGATATTGCAAAAGTAGTATTATTTATATACATACATATGTAATATATAAAATAATTTTCATAAATATAAACATAGACAATTTCAAATTCAAATTTCAACTTTCAAGTCTAAATCTCAACAAAAATACCTTATAATTTAAATTTTAAAATTCTGATTTTGCAAACAATTATATTTAAAATTACATTTTAAATATATATACGGAAATAAAATAATAACAAAAAGTATTTATATCTATCTATATATATATAAACTAATATTTTTAAACAACAATAACAAATAAATATTATATAATTGAATATGTAATAAATAGTTACATATACACACATATTTTCCTGTCATATATGTATTACGAAAAATACATTTTTCGAAAATCCATTTGAATTTATATTGTTTTGTTTTTTGAAACAATTTTTGATATGAAAATTGATAAAAAAATTATTATGAAAAATTAGTTTATAATGTATGTGAATTTTATGTATATTAAAAAAAATATACACACATTTATATTTAAAATATATAAAGGTTAATTTAATATGCTATATTTAAACTAATATGTGTATGTGTAAATCGAATAACATATATATATATATATATATATATATATATATATCAAAATGACAATCTATATAGTCTAATTACAAATTTACATATAACATAAATGTTTTGTTTAATTTAAAAAACCAATTTATTATTTAAAAATTCATTTAAAATCATTTTTAAGTTCGATTTTTTATTTAAAAACCCACAGTTGAGAGCGTATTGTATGTATATATGAAAAAAAATATTATACTAATAAGAGATTTGAATACACACTGTTATCCCGTCTCCTGGCAAGGCCGTGATATCAAGGAATTGACTAGAAAACAAAGACAGTTCATCCCGAAGATCGATTATAAGTAGGTTCACTATGGATGTCGGTAAATTTTATCTGAATCCGGATTAAGCTACAATTGGTATGACGAGACAAGCACAACTATGAAAGCTAACATTCGAAATTTCAAGTCAATCAGAGTTCGTAAGCTCAAGATATGATCAATGCAATTTAAGCAATCACCTTGTTCGTATCCATCAAGCAACCAGGGAAAGTCCTTCTTCATATCAATCGGTTTCGAATTCATCAACTGTACACAGTTTCGAATCGATCAGCAGCAAGTGAGTCAACTTCATATAGATCCAAATCCACTTACTTCGTATCCATCCTTCTTCGCACTGCTTCGCATCGACCATTCTATCACTTATTCGTATCAGTCAATCAGCGTCCACTTTGTATCCATCGGTAAGCGGCACGGGACTCTATTTTGTACCGATCTATTTTAGACACACTTCGTATTGAACGACCACAAATCGATACGAAATACACACCCACCTCCCACTGATATGAAGTGGAGCGTGCACAACTGGTACAAAGTGAGATGTAACCGACCGATACGAACAAAGCAAAGACGATCGATACGAACAGAGCAAAGGTGATTGATACAAACAGAGCTAAGATGATCGATACGAACAGAGCAATGATGATCGATACAAAGGAGGCATCTACAAAGAAGATTCAATCTTTCGGTAAAAAAAGTGGATCGATCGGAGGAGTTAGCGCCATGTCAACTTGCAGGCACGTGCCCAAAAAGCGATACGAATAGCATCGATACAAAGAGAATGGCGACCGAAAAGCCCAAACTTGCATTGATCTTAACTCACAATCTACAAGTCCAAATGCCACCAAATTTTCACAGGAGCTTACGCACATCCTTAGCAACATTCACAATCGATCTCGACTCAATTGGATGAAGTTTTGATCGATACGAAGCTTGTTCGTATCGATCCTAGATCGTGTGCAATCACATGAGATCAATCGCGTGGGCCCACCCACATGCCAGAAGAGGTCTTTCGAGATCTGAATGGGATATTTGCATGCTACACCTATAAATAGCATCCTAGAGTCTACAAAAAAGGGATCGTTTGCTCTCCTACATCCAGACCCTGCCAAAACCATTTTTGCACTCCAAGATCATTGCTGTACTCAAAATTTACTACTGTAATCCATTGTAATCAGTTGTAATCAGCAATCAAACATGAATAAAATCATCAATTTCATAGTGGACGTAGGCCATATGCCAAACCACTCTAAACCTCTGTGTTTCTGTGTGTTTTTCTTTTCTATTTTTGAAGTATTTGTTTGATAATCCTCTTTTTACATTTACTTTCTTCATTTTACCTCTTTAAATACTTATGAAGAGTGTTGTGCCCAATTTTGGTACAAACACTTTGGTGCTTTCATTGAGAAAACACAGTTTTTCTCCTGCTTACTGGATCTACTATCGATATCGGATTGCATAAATCTAAGAAGAAGATCCAGATCTCAAGTTCAAAGTTCTTCCATCCTATTCAGATTTGCATCAAGTCTAGGAAAGAGCTTTGTTGTTCACCATAGTTAACACACAGACCACTTCTACTGCTGTAGATTTAGAAGGACGAGATCGACAGATCTCGCACAGCTACCTCCGACTGATCAGAATGCTACCGGACCATCAGATCCGCAAGGCCCTATCACCAGGGAAGAGTTTTAAATGCTTATGCAAGAGCTGACACAGAACCATCATCAACTTACTCAATAGCTGTGCACTAACATGGAATTAACCGATCGGCTGAATCGCCAAAGGCGTAGGAGATCCAGAAGGGATCAAGCTTCTTATTCATCCACCGAGAGTTTAGCTTCTTCAGACCATCATCACAGAACCACGCACCCATGGTTAGATGGAAGTTATACCCAAGCTACTGGACATCAGCGCGCACTAAGCCTTGGGCAACCAAGAGTTGGCCTGTCCACCATCCATCAGAATGGATCCCTCTCCCGAGGAGGTACTATTCCATATCATGTCGCAAACAACCACACTATCGTCACTGCTATTGAGTCGGGAGTCGATGCCCGAAACCAAACAGATCCAATCCTACGTCAACATACTCCCAAACTTTACATCCCTAAAGACTTAGAACCAAGGAGGTGAGACCTGGACCATCGACCACGTCCGACCTAGCCTCGCATTATGGAACCCGACCACGCCTTGGCCCATCACGCTCAAAATGTCTAGATGCTAGATATACCGACGATGATACGTCAAATGATCCGTGAAAGTCACGGTTTAACTAATGACGACTAGGGAATCTCCTAAAGTCATACCCTTTTCACTGATGACATACTCTATGTTGAACCACCTCGGCAAATTAGGATGCCGACTCTACCCGTCTATGAAGGGAGTTCAGATCCCGATCGGCATATTTTAAAGTACGAATGGTTGATGAATGTTGCACGAGCTGACGATGCAGTTAAATGCCGGAGTTTTCGATCTCTCTTGGGGGCATAGCTACCATGTAGTTTACCCGTCTGCCACCTTGATTTATCTCATATTTTGATCAGTTGGCGACGAAGTTTGTTGAACAGTTTCGAATGCATGTAACAAGACCAAAGGATGTTAACACTTTGTCTAGTGTTACTCAAGCTCCTGGAGATACACTCAGGTGTTATCTAGAAAGATTTCATGTTGCATGTGCTGAGATTAGCAATCCCAATGATAATTCTATTCTGATGGCACTAAGGTAATTGATCCCCATTCTGAATTCGGCAACTGGTTGGCCAGAAAGCCTCATGCATCGTTGGACCGTTCTATTCCAAGGCAGCCCAATTCTTGAGAAGGGAGGATACGAAACAGTCTAGGAAAAAGGACGATGCAGAGCCCAGTGTCGAAGGAATCCAGAGTAATGTAGCTGTTAAACAATCCGAGGAGAGTTCCAGAAAAGTGCAGTTGAATAATTAAAATAAATAGAATCAGTAGAGAGGTATCGTATATCGAAATAAGAAGCGAGATCAGAATCGTGGTCCACGAAGTAGGGCTCCCATGTTTGATAATTACACTCTTTTGAATACGTCGCTAGAGAATGTGTACTTACAGACTTGTAATATTATTCAATATAAGAAACCTGCCCCAAGACCATCATCGAAGAAACAAATCCAGATGGGAAAGTTTTGCAGATTCCAAAATAGCTACGGCCACAACACGAATGAGTGTCATCACTTGTAGGATCTCATTAAAAAGTTGATAAGGGAAAGGAAGTTAGAGCAATTTGTTCGGGCACCAAAGTCCAAAGGTGCGGGCCCATCAAATCAGAATCGTGTACCTAATCAGGGGAGACATGAGGAACCCGCTCGTACTGGCGGGAGGTTAGTGATAAATATTGTTAGTGGTGGTCCTCATCCAGCAGACCGAAGCTGGAAGGAAATGGAGTTGTATTCCACTTCTATTAGACATGCGAACTTCGAGTGTTGTAGTAGTCTTGAAGATGAGGCTCCAGCCAAGCACCAGAAGACGATGACCGATGACATGGTGTTTCGAGGTAGAGATGCCGACAAGGTTGAAGCCTCCACTATTGATCCACTTGTCATATCAGCTCAGGTAGGTCCTGTTTAGATGAAGAGGATCCTAGTTGACAGTGGAAGTTTTGTTAATATACAGTTTAATTGAGCCTATGACCAGATAAAGATGGAGGCTTAAGATTTGAAGCCTTGCCAGTCCCTTATTCATGGCTTCAATAGGAGTGCAACCATACCCACTAGATGGTGGAACTGCTAATAGAGTTAGAAACTGGAGAACACCGAAGAGTTTGGATATTACAGTTTGTTGTGTTGGACATCGACTCGCCGTACAATGCTTTCTTGGACTGACCGGCCCTAGCTGAGTTTAGGGCTGCTAATACCCCATGGTGTTTGACTCTAAAGTTCCCCACCAACCATGGAGTTGGAGTCTTCAAGGAGATCAGGTTGCTGGACGAGCCTGTTATGTTGCTGAGCTGCGCGAAGCGCAGCGAAAGGAGAAAGGAAAAGGCGTAGAGGAGTCTCTCTGCGTCCGCTTTGTTGAAAATTTACAATTAATGCCTAGGCCCATGCCCGGGCATACTAAAAATTTCCAAAGAGATCATGACCCGAGAGATAGCAAAAGAGAAGATGAAAGTAAAGACAATCAAGCTTCTTCTACCGAAATGACGATCGATGTCCCGATTGATGATAGCAACGATTATAGAATGATAAAGATTGGATCTCAGTTAAACCAACAAATGCAAGAGGAATTGGTTGAATTTCTCCGAGCAAACCTTGACGTGTTTGCTTGAACACTTTCCGACATGTGTGGAATGTCCCTGGACATCGCGAGCCACACATTGAACATTGACCTGCAGTACATCCCAGTCAAACAAAAAAGGCGTGGTATGGATCCAGGGAAATCTTCCGCCCTTAAGGAAGAGGTAGATAAGCTTAAGTTGAATGGATTTATTCGAGATGCCTTATACCCGGAATGGGTATCCAACCCTGCACTCGTCTGAAAGCCAAATGGAAAATGGAGAAAATGCGTCGACTATTCAGACTTGAATAAAGCTTTGCCCTAAAGACAGTTTTCCACTTCCTCGAATCGTTCAACTTGTAGATTCAACGGCTGGACATGAACTCCTACCTTCATGGATGTGTATTCAGGCTACAGCTAGATACCCATGCACTGGTCCGACCAGGAGCACATCAGCTTTGTGACCGATCTGGGACCCTCTTGCTACAAAGTCATGCTTTTGGACTCAAAAACGCCGGTGCAACTTACCAACGATTGGTTAACCGGATGTTCACCAACCAGATTGGGAAAACTATGGAAGCATACGTGGACGACATGCTAGTGAAATCACGATTCTCCACTGATCATATTAAATACTTGGAAACAATGTTTAATATCCTCAGAGAATACATAATGAAGCTTAATCCATTGAAATGTTCCTTTGGGGTCGCATTCGGAAAATTCCTTGGGTTTATCGTCAACGCTTGAGGAATTGAAGCCAATACTGAAAAGATCTGGGCGATCAGAAATCTTGAGACTCCAAGAACCATAAAGTAAGTCCAGAGCCTCAACGGGAAAGTAGCAGCACTGAGTAAGTTCATTTCAAAATCCACTGATAAATGAATTCCCTTCTTCGATTTGATCCGAAAAGGGAAACAGAACTTTGAATGGACCACGGAATGTGAGGGCGCATTCCGAGCACTAATTCATCACCTCCCCACACCACCTATTTTGTCAAAGCCTATCGATCACTATAAATTGTACCTTCACTTGGCGGTATCAGAAAATGCAATCAGTGCTGCCCTAATTTGGAAAGATGACCGAGTATAAAAACCGGTCTACTATATTAGTAAACGGCTAACCAGAGCTGAGAGAAATTATCCAAAGCTTGAAAAGTTATCTTATTGTCGTGTTATTGCCTCAAGGAAGCTCCGTTCGTATTCCTAGGATCATCCCATCACCGTTTACACCGACCAACCATTATGACAGGTCCTTACATAGCCTGAGATGTCGGGTAGGTTACTCAAGTGGAATATTGAGCCAAGTCAGTATGATATTATCTACACTCCAAGGCGAGCCATTCAAGGACAAGTCGTAGCAGATGTCATAGCTGAACTTACCATCCCAGAGGACTTGCTTGAAACCAGCGAATCTAATAAATATATTTGGAAGCTACATACCGATGGTGCATCAAATGACCGTTGCTCAGGTGTCGGGGTTGTACTTGAAACTTCCAAAGGTCGATCTATATGCTATGCTTTGAAGTTTGATTTTCATGCGACCAACAATGAAGCTGAGTATGAAGCCTTACTTGCCGGATTGAGGCTTGCCCGAGAATAAAAAATCATTGCTGTGGAGATTTATTGTGATTCACAATTAGTTGTATGTCAAGCTCGGGGAGAGTGCCAGGCCAAAGATCGAAGATTGGTTGCTTACCTAGCTCAGGTCTAGGAGATACTGAATCAGTTCGATTATTATGTCATCTGCCGTATCCCCGGAGAGCGCAATCAAAAAGCTGATTCATTGGAAAAAATAGCCAGCACAGGTGAAGCACAAAAAATGGGACTCATTCCAATGGAAACATTGTCTTCTCCAAGCATCGATCGAATGGAGACAAATGGGGTATTTTAAGTTATTCTTGTTAAGGAGTCATGGATGACTCCGTTCAGAAATTATCTCGAGCATGGAACACTGCCAGAGCGAAGGAGTGAAAAAAGACAAGTTCTTCGAAAAGCTTCGTGGTTCACTATTCAAAATAGAGTCATGTATAGAAGAGGATACTCTGTTCCTGTACTCTGATGTATCGCTTACGATGAAATTAAACGAGTGTTACATGATGTACAAGAAGGACAATGTGGCGATCACATCAGGGGGCAAGCCCTTGCTAAGAAAGTACCCTGATATCGATACTATTGGTTGACTGTGAATCGTGATGCGTTGGACTACACCAGAAAATGTGACAGATGTCAAAAACATGCTCGGATTCCTAGATCCCCTCCTACCGAAATAACCTAGAAGGTAAGTCCACGGCCGTTTGTATTCTGGGGCATTGATATTATTGGTTCTCTACCTCTAGCCAAAGGTGGGCGAAGTATGCCATCTACGCAATTGATTACTTTACCAAGTGGACTGAAGCTGAACCCCTTGGTACAATCACGACGAAGAAAGTGATTAACTTTGTAGTCCAAAACATTATCTGCCAATTTGGTCTCCTACACACCATCATCATCGATAAGGAAGCCCAATTCGACAGCGTTGTTGAATTCTAGGATTTTTGTCAACGATTTTACATTCAGAAGAAATTCTCTACAGTTGCACACACCCAAGCGAATGGATAGGTTGAAGTTGTGAACAATGTTATAAAGTTTATTCTGAAGAAACGACTGGAAATGGCCGGGGGCAAGTGGGTTGATGAACTTCCTATGTCTCCATAGGCTTACCGAAACCCACAAATCCACTACCGAACACACTCCATTCTCTCTTTCTTACGGTTCAGAAGCCGTTATTCCAGTCGAAATGGAAGTGCCTTCTCATCATGTGAATTATTATGATCCAAAGACAAATGCCATATTGCTTGCTGAATTCTTGGGTTTATTAGATGAGAAGCGCGAAGCGGCTAACTTGAGTGCAGCGCATACCGAAGTTGAGTCGACCGATTATACAATGCCAAGGTCCGACCCCGAACCTTCGAACTCGGCGATCTCTTCCTCAAAAAATCTATCTGATTCCTTCGCACATGAAACCAACATGAGAAGGGCCGTATGTGATTGAATGAAATCTCGGAGATGGCACATTTAAACTATCGACTGTTGACGGTCTTACTCTGCCAAGAGCCTGGAACAGCGAGAATCTTCGTCGCTACTACACATGACAGGCTTTATTTAATTAGTCTATTTCTCATCTGCAATTTGTTTCTGCATTTTGAAATTTGAATTTGTAATAAGGCAACTGACTTTGCCGTGTTTTCTTATTTCACCAATAAAATGCAATCTCTTCGAGCCAGAGCTATGATTTATTGAATGTGTCATACCACCACCATGAACGAAGAGCTAAGTTCCATCATATGGTGGGATTTATCCAAATAGGAAGTAACTGTTATACGACCGGTTACTCGCTAAGTGAAACCCGAGCTCAGGGGCAAGCCGTCATACTGAAGCCAAAAAAGGATTGATACACGATAATCTTTCAACTAGCTCCAGTCTCCCAGAGTGCGAGTTGGAGTATAGACTTATAAATGCAGTTTCAAAGAGTGTGGATCTGTCCACCTAACGACTTCGCTCGTATCTTGACCAAGTTTGAGGAGGACGGACCCATCCATCTAACGACCTCGCTTGTTAACTCAGGGTGGATGTGAATCGACCATCCACGATCCTGATAAATTCATTGTTCCCGGATTGCGAACGAAATTTAAAATCATAAACAAATGTGACTGACTGTTTGGCATCCAACTCCAAGTTTGCAGAGTGCAAACTGGAGTATAAACATCAACTCCAAATTCCCAAAGTGCGAATTGGAGGATAAACATCAACTCCAAGTCCCAGAGTGCGAGTTGGAGTATAAAAATCAACTAACTCCGGATTCCCAGAATGCGAACCGGAGTATCAACATTAACCAACGTCAGATTCTCGGAGTATGAATTGGAGTACAAAGGTCGACTAACTCTGGATTCGCAGAGTGTGAACCGGAGAATCGACCGCAATTAGCTCTAAGTACACAGAATGCAGATTGGAGAATAAACATCAACTAACCCTAAATCCACAGAGAATGGATTAGAGTTTAAACATAAATCGGATATGAATCAATCATCCGTAACACAACTCTGAGTCTCCAGAGTGTGGTCAGAGTATAAACATAACTCGAGTGTGACTGACCATCCATAAAACAACTTAAGTACTCGGAGTGCAGGCAAAAACTTAAAACTTAAACAGGCGTGACCTACTGCTAATGTACAAATGCAAATCCCCGGAGTGCGGATATGATCATCAATAAGTGGGCAAGTGTGATTCAACCACTTGACCCTCACTTGTTTCCGCATCAATTCAACGACGTTAAACTCGATGCATTGGAGGAGAGATGCAATCGCTAGCCAATCTTTACTGCTCATTCCTGAAATTGGAGCTAGAAATTAAGTGTCGATCACTGACTGAAGCAGTGCAGCATCGGAGTTCAACTTAGTGTCCGGGCACGACTCATAGCCGTAATTCAAGTAATAAATAAACTAAAAACCTGATCCAAAGGTCAAAACTTCACAAGTTTACTGAACAAGAGTTCAAATGCTGGAACACTTAAGCAAATAAACAATAATTGAGTTGAAGACAAAATAGAATTTCATTTCAACTACTTGTGGAAGGAATTTATTTACAAGTTATTTCCAAAATTCCTACTAGCAGGGGCCCAACCTGCATTTATACATGGCTAACAAAAGCTAAAGAAGTTCCTGTCTGCCTAAAAATAAACCAAGGAAGCATGTCTATTCTTTCTTTTTCTTTGGTTTCCTCTTTGGCATTGAGCCACTGGGTCCACTAATTGGTTTTCTCTTCGAGACCTTACCTTTCGACGACTGACTCCCCGCCAAGAGCATTATGTCTACCTCCTCCTCCTCTGAACTCACATGGATAGATATGCTTCCAACAGGCGGAGTCGGAGGGGTCTGGTCCACTACATGAGGTAGAATAGGCATGCTGGTGTCGACAACAGTTCCACTAAGAGATATCATTTGTAACGGGGCCGGACCAGGGCCTTCCATTCCACCTCCGGAGCTGCTGGCCCGAGCAGCTACTTCCATTTCTACGTTAATCTCGGCTATAATTTCTTTCTCATAAAGTGTTTGTGCATTGTCAGAAACGCTTGTGGTTGGGACCGAGGAACGGTCACTTGCGCTACTCCACGCATGAAAAACGGCAAGTCAGAGAAAGGTTCGCTATGACGACTGAGAAGTTCCTCCATCATCTGTTCATCGAATGAAAGTGTGCTCCCTTGTACATCATCTATAGGTGCAGTAGCCCATGTCGTGGTCACTTCCGTAATGATCACCTCCTGCTCATGATGCGACTTTTGAATTATAGGAGGCACGACTGATGTGGCTCCAATCACTAGAAAGAGTCAAAAAAAACCATTATAAAGTATTTCAAGTGAATCTCCCGATCATAAATAAGCATACGGAATGTTCAGAGTACCTTCCTCAGTTTGACTTGTTGGTGGCTGAACGACCTCAGAAATTCGCTCTCCAGCTTGAGATATCTATGGCTGATCAGGTTTGTAAGCAGGAACAGATTGAGAATCAACTGTAGAAGTCAGTACGGTACTCAACACCAGAACCTTCTCCGAGCTCGAAGTGCTGAGCGCCAAGCTTCTCCTTCTCATATGAAATCATAGCATCATGGAGAACATTCCTTTCGTCTTCATTCATCACTCGGTTCTCAAGCTCGAATTTGTTGACCGATTCGCCCTGATGGGCAGCCTTCTCATCTTCTATTAATTGACCCCAGGCATTGTATAATTATGTCGGATAGTTATCGAGCCAGGCTAGGTTCCTATGCCTTAAGATGTTAGCGTTATAGGTAATGAGGAGATCTTCAATGTCAGCCTCTAGCCTGGACTCTGCCATTTGAACCTTCTCCTCGACCTCAATCTCCACCTCCTGGACCTTAGCCGTAGCCGTAGCCGCATCCCGTTCGCCCTGAAGCACAACGGCCTGTTCACATGCCTCCTGGGTTGCGCTATTTGCATCATACCTCTCTTTGATGATTTCAGAAATTTTGGCTTTGAGCTCGTTAATTTCTTTGAGAGCAGTATCCCGTTCGGTTGTGACAGTGGTGTTTTGCTGGCCCATCACCTCCATCAAGGCAAAATGTATCTGCTGCATTCTCTCCATTGCCAAGTTTGCCTCATCGGCCTTTTAAGCGGCCTCTATTTCTGATTTATGAGAGGATTCGGCTTCGTCGTTAATCACTTGAATTATCCGGTCCTTTTGAGCGAGATCGATTTCTAATTTCTCTATGGTATTCGCATGCTCAAAGGCTACCTTCGATGCTTTCTTTGCAGCTTTCCCCCACTCCTTGTACTGAGCGTAGATATCATGAATATAATCATGTATTGTGTGCTCTGCCTCTGCTGGAATTACCTTTAAGCGAGGGGGGAAGATGTATCCATCGAAACAAATATTCGAAAAATCCTTCTTCAATTAAGCAATCTTAATCGCTCCTTCCCTTGTAGGATCAGTGATGGCCTGCTTAGTAATAACGAGGGTTGTAGTTTCAGTTCTACGGCGGTGAGGATCAGGCCTCAGAGCGTGGGAAGACAGTTTGTGACGTGGAGGCTCCAAGGGATGTGTGACATAAATAGGAGGCTATGTAGGGATTCCAGGAGGTGGAGAACGGGATCGGGATCGATGTATGTAGTCCCTGTCCATATATCTTTCATATCGTTCCTGGCTAGAGTACCTACGATCGTGGTCCCTTTCTGCCTCTCTCCTACGTGATTCATAATACGAAGAGGATCGGCGAGCTGAACGAAGGCTCCCCAACATCGACCCACCTCTGGACATTGTATCTACAAAGTAAAAGAAACAAAGTTAATAATCTCTAGAAGTAGTCAGTTTAAGACTGGAAACCGTGTAGTGCCGTGAAGTGTATATGTATGTGCAACCTCCGACCAACCGGAAATGTCAGCCATGCTTGTGCGAAGAGCCTCGCTTAAGTCTAAAGCACTCTGAAGCTCCTCCAATCCGGTGTCATGTTGAAGTGACACATAATCCAGGATTGGAATATCGGCAAGCCCTTCGAAAAGTTTCTCCGCTTGCGAGGGAGGAGCCTCTGAAATTCTAATACCGGAAACAAGCAAAGACACGATTACGGATTTCCATCTTAAAGATTTGTTGCGCTTATGCGCTATAGCCTTGCCTTTTCTCCTTCCTCTTCGGTTATAACGACCCTGGGTGCTCTACGTTTAGCGCATTTCATCGGAGCCGCCCTCAACGTTCCTTCAAGCCTAATGCTCTGATTTTGCTCGATTAGCCTGACGGTCCTCAAATTTCTATCTGTTAGCATCGATTCCATGTCCCTCATTTCACTTGGCACTTCTTGAAGAACTTGTACTAGTTTTTTAAAATGTACGCCTTTAGGTTGTGGGATTACGGCTGTAAAAGGAAAGAAGATACGGGATTAAGCATCGGTTATGACAAATTCATGAATTACCGAGGAAAATTGTGATACTTACGTCTAGCTAGCCATCGAATGACGAATTCTAGGGGGCATCGAACATAGAACCATTATGTATTGAAATAGCTAGTCCGGTCCAAGAGCCCGTCACCACTTGACAATTCCTAACTGACTCCAGGAATGTGAATGAAGGACTATCTCCCTGACTCTTAACATTAAATAGGTATCTGATTTCGATCGGAGTCGGGGGTCCCAAAAAAAACCATGAATATAATGAATAGACTGTTTAGCAATGCATGTCTGTTGGGATATAGCTGCGAAGGGGAAATTCGAAAGAAAGAAAACACTTCTCTAATATACTGGTTAAACGGAGGAAGTGTTCCCACTGTACAGGCATGGCGATTAAAGGCAGTAAACCCCACTAGGAGAGCATGTGGTCTGTCATCCGGTCCTGGTAAGAAGACGTCGGCTAACGGTAAACCGTGACTTAGGAATATCTGCCCCAACATATCTTCTAAGACGTTGGACGGTACAGAATCTTGCGGATTTCTGATAAACCTGGCTCCAGGTAGCTCGTCCGGAGCTGGATCGATAACTTTGGCTGCAATGGTCGGCAATTCTATTATTAAGGAAGACGGACTCTTAGTTTCCTGCTGCTGTGGGCTTGAAGATTCCATAACTAATTAACTTATCAAAAATCGTCATCAGATGATAATAAGCAAGTGTGTTCCCTAATGCGAAGTGAGTGAATGTGTTATGCAGTGCTACATAATACTTAAAGATATTTGCAGAATTTAATGAGACTTTGAAATCCAATCGGAATGACTGTCATCATTGACTGTCACAACCATGTCATCCATGCTTCCATGATCGGTGCAAGTTAAAGTTAGGCAAATTGGTTAAGTTACAGTTCCATCGACAAGCTTCAAAAGGTAGTCAAATACGCAGTGAAACAGTTATGTCCAGATATGCAAGGAAGAAGCTCTTCGGAGTCAAAAATTTGAATATGTGAAAGAGTTTGCATCAGTTGAAAACTTAGGTCGATCAATGAAAAATCTACTTCGTATCGATAAGGAAAGACAATCTTCGTATCGATCGAAGAACATTCACCTTCGTATCGATTGTCCACAATGATTTTGTATCGATGGGCGAAACTTTCTTTCCTATCAATTGCCAACAGGTAGTTCGTATCGATCATTCAATGTTCCTTCGTATCGATTGCATTGTCCATGCTTCGTAGCGATGGCCTTAGATCGATACAAAGTTATGCGACTCTAATCGATGCGAATATCTCCGCCTGATAGTTGTAGACCTGCACGAACTCCGCACTCCTAATTGATACGAACAACTCTCTTTCTTTTTTATTTTCCATCGATACGAAGTCATAACCGAGCGCCCATCCACTCTTCTTCTTCCCCAAACAATTTGAACGCCATTTCTTCCTCCCTCGGCCATGTTCCGAACCAATTCCAACGTCAACATCGCCAGAAATCGGCCATGTATATGAATGGATTAGCAATTGGATTCGAATCTCATCGTTCTTAACGCGAGTTCATCGAATAATTTCCTGATTTCAATGGTTAGTTCAAGGGACTAGAAGTTTAGTTTGATTCGAAGACAAAAATAGTTTTCTTTTTCTGGGTCTCTCTATCGACATGAAGGAAAGACAGAAAAGTGAACAAGTAAAAAAAAATCTAAGTACAAAATTGTGCATTTATATGGGTGCAAAACCAAGAGAAGGAAATGATTCGTCTCCCAGTTGTTTCGACCGATTAAAACAGGTTTATCCTATAGTCGATACGAAGAGCGCTATTCGTATCCATGAACCACTTAGTTGAGGCAATGCTTGCTCGCAACCATCCAGCTATCAATACGAAGCGTTGTTCGTATCCATCTACTCATATCAGCCAAGAATATAACTATTCGTATCCATCATATCATCGATACGAACAAGGCAACGGAGACTGGTTTGGACCATTCCGATCCATCGGCAGTCCATCAATGCAAAATGGTAACTTCGTATCCATCAGCGAGTTAACCCCCGCTTCGCATCCCTGAATTCAAGTCTCATCGATACGAAAACAATTTTTCGACCTTTAACATCGATCCAGGAGAGGATCGATACGAAGGAAAAGTCCAAAACAACCATTAAGCATTGTTACAGATCGAATTTCACATTGATTTAGGAGAGGTTCAATACGAGGTTCAATACAAAAAATTTAAGAAACTGACAACGACTCGTGAACGTACGAACGTTAACGGGAGTCAGGCTAACATATATTCATGTATAATGGACTAACATTCGATTTTCAGAATTTATAGGAATTGAATGCTCACCCAATGACAATTATCACAACAAACGACGGTTTACTATAGTTCGATAGTCAGTTATGACAGTGCACAGTACAACGATTAGCAGTCAATAGTTCATGATTTATGCTTCCATCAATCAATCAAAGAGTAAAACTTTCGATAAGAAAAGAACAAATGTTTGACAAGTCAAATGGAACTTTTCAGAATGAAGATTGTCGCTTTTCAAAGAACATCGTGTCCTCACAAGACCTACTTTGGAGGTAAAATGTTATCCCGCCTTTTGGCAAGGCCGTGATATCAAGGTATTGACTGGAAACCAAAGACAGTTCATCCCGAAGATCGATTATACTCAGTTTCACTATGGTTGTCGGTAAATTTTATCCGAGTCTGGATCAAGCTACAATTGATATGACGAGACAAGCATAGCTATGAAATCCAACGTTGTAAATTTCAAGTCAATCGAAGTTCGTAAGCTCAAGATATGATCGATGCAATTCAAGCAATCACCTTGTTCGTATCGATCAAGCAACCAGGGAAAGTCCTTCTTCGTATCGATTGGTTTCGAATCCATCAACTATACACAGTTTCAGTTCGATCGGTAGCAAGTGAGTCAACTTCGTATTGATCCAGATCCACCTACTTCGTATTCATCCTTCTTCGCACCGCTTCGCATCGACCATTCTATCACTTGTTTATATCGATCAATCAGCGTCCACTTCGTATCCATCGATAAATGGCACGGGAATCTATTTCGTACTGATCTATTTTAGACACACTTCGTATCGATCGACCACCAATCGATATGAAATACACACCTCCCACCGATACGAAGTGGAGCGTGCATAATTGGTACAAAGTGAGATGTACACGGTCGATATGAACAAAGCAAAGACGATTGATATGAATAGAGCAAAGACGATCGATACAAATCGAGCTAAGATGATCGATACAAATAGAGCAATGATGATCGATACGAAGGTGGCATATACATAGAGAAGACTCGATCGTTTGGCATAAAAAGTGGATCGATCAGAGGATTTTGCGCCACGTCAACTTGCAGCCATGTCCCCAAAAAGCGATATGAACAACATCGATACAAAGAGAACAACGACCGAAAAGCCCAAACTTTCATCGATCATAACTCACAGTCTATAAATCCAAATGCCACCAAATTTCCATAAGAGATTACATACATCCTCAGCAACATTCACAATCGATTCCGACTCAATTGCCTTAAGTTTTAATCGATATGAAGCTTGTTCGTATCGATCACATATCGTGCGCAAATCACATGAGACCGATCGCATGGGATCACCCATGTGCAGAAGAGGTCTCCCGAGATCTGAGCGAGATATTTGCATCCTACACCTATAAACAGCATCCTAGAGTTTACAGAAAAGGGACCTTTTGCTCTCCTACATCCAGACCCTGCCGAAACCATTTTTGCAATCCAAGATCATTGTTGTACTCGAAGTTTACTGCAATAATCTGCTGTAATCAGTTGTAATCGGCAAGAAAACATCAATAAAATCATCAATTTCATAATGGACGTAGGCCATACGCCGAATCACTCTAAACTCTGTGTTTCTGCGTGTTTTCTTATCTGTTTTGAAGTGTTTGTTAGATAATCCTCTTTTTATATTTACTTTCTTCATTTTATCTCTTCAAATGCTTTCGAAGAGTGTTGTGCCCAATTTTGGTACAAACACACACACACACGCACATACATTCCAAACTGACAACACACATGTATAAGGGTTGTGATAATTATATTTGTCTTGCTACATATGAATCATATAATGAACATATATATATATATATATAAGCTGTCCCAAATGCCAATTCTAAGTTGATTTTGGAAATCATCCTTTGTTAATATCGAAAGCAATATAGTATATCAGAGTGCAACACAGACATGGATTAGGGAATGGATATGCGACCTAGGGTAAGCAGTGCAAGCCGATAAGAGTGGGAAGGATAGATGTCCATTGTCGAAATTAAAGACCGTGAATCCTGGTTTTGCATCCCAACCTCAACTTAAATCTAGGACCTAGAGGCGTATATTGACATAAATAAGGGTAATGAAGAACGATTCAAATTAGGCTCTGCATGTATCTACCATCGAGGCATCCATTGTTTTCCCAGATTCCGAGCGTAGAGGAAGATGATGATTGCAAATTCTAGTTTAGGAAGATAACAGCCACGTTAGTTGACATATAAGGACCAGTTTCATGTGAAGCAGTTTCACAGAGATGGTTTTTGGAGTTGTTACCTCTCCTGCAAAACTGCAAAAGAAGCCCACATGTTTGTAAACAATGAAGAACAAATCGCTTTTTACATCATGGAAGAAATGGTTCAAACCTCCACAATATGGGTGCATATGTTCTATCAGTACTTGCGAGAGGATGCGTACTTATTTCTTGCAAGTTTTATTTAATATGTATGGCCATTAGATTAGTTGTTTTACATTGTTATATGTATAAGTAGATGAATATACCTCAACACTAGTTGAGTAGTATGTAGTGGTATGATTTGTATTGTAATATAATTCATTAGTTGCAATAGAGGAACCTATTTTCATATGTGTATATATATATGTATAATGTAAATAAGAGTGTTATCTTTACTATGTCCTATTAGTTACACCATGGATGTTGAATTTAATTAAATTATGGATCTAAATCCAATTGCTCCCAGATAGACTACCCGACTGAATTATATACGCACCTTTGCGCTGTTTTATATTTGTGTTTTTAATTTTGAAATGATAGACATAGGCTAAGGAAGCCTGCGGCCAAAATGATAAGAGGGAGAGCAAAAGCGAGGGTTTAAAGGAGTTTAAATAGGAGAGAAAGGAAGGATCTAATTGTGGATCTACATCCACTGTTTCCTCTGTCAGTTCAAATCCCTCTAAACAAACTTTATCCCATCCTCCTCACTAATCTTGCCAGCTATAGCATGCTTCTATATGAGCCTCTATTCCATTTCGAGCTCGATTAGATAATTCACATTTAAGTCAAATTTAAGCATTTATATATTGAGACCTGTGTATACGACTATTATACGTGCATTATTTTCAATATGAATTAACACAAATCAAGTAAAATTTTATAATTAATGTTTCACATATATTAATTAACTTAATTGATTTATAACTATTATGATTTTATTAAATCATGTGATAGTCAGAGTATTCACCATTTCAGATATGTGACTCTTAGGTGTAAATTTGGTCAACTATTAATATCGAACAACTTAAATATTAACATTTACACATTACATTAGCTAGTGGTGTGACATTATAGCTAAATCTACCGCTTACATATTTTTGGTAAAATTCAAATTTACTTATCTTAAGTGGTCTCTTGTAGTGACAATTATTTACACAATTTCTCTTGATTAAACTATATCACATTGGATGGTCAAAATTTCAGTATCATCCATATTCAACTTGTATACAAAGTCTTTGATTTAATAATAATTACCATTATTAACCGAACTGTGCTAGTCAGAGACTTTGACTTTGAGTTTACTTTATTTGACCATGACACTAACCTTATATAACCGAGGAGACGAATTCTCTGTTGAATAGTGTTTCACTTCCAATGCTTTAACTCGACCCACCTATAGTCTTTTGATGGACGTCGTGCCACGATTTAACTAATCAAAGCGGATTTTTCACATTGAAGCATGATAGTATTATCAAGTTGAGACAATTGTGTAATACATGGCATCCAATAACCAATAACATCAGTATGTAACTTCTTGGTTCCTCCAACAACCATGAGTAATACACTGCCCAAGTGTTACATATTTCAGTTTCAATGGATGTATCGATATCTAGTCTCAATACACGTTGGCTTGGAATATTTAAAACGATTTGTTTATTATATTGTGATAAAATTTTCATATTTACAACACTTTGTAAGTACTATCACAAAACACTATGTAATCCTCTACTAGGACAGTCATCTACGCTCAAGTTGAGGGATTAGGGTTACCCCCAGATCTCACGGATGAGTCTGCTAGTGTTGAAAGGGTAGGAGTTATTGTATTGAATGTCGCGACTTGCCAAAGAGGTGCGACTTGCTCATTTCATGTTGTGATGAGCTCTTTATATCTTTGGGGAGCAGCTAAGGAGAATATGTTCTTGCCATCCAATTCTTCATTGTGGCAAGCAGTCCTGGCATGACTTTGAAAGTTGTTATGCTTCAGGGTACTCTCGGGTGATAGGTGGCCAATTGATGTAGCTTTGCTGGTATTGGTGGCATGTCACGAACCTCAGTGTTGATGGGCTCAAGGATACTCCTGAGTGACACATTATCAGCATTTGTACGTTTAAGGGCAAGGATGGTCTCGGCACAAGTGTGAGCACTGCTCGGCTTGAGCACTCTCTTAGATGGCACGTCATTGATTGCTGTGACTTGATCAATTAAATCATTGTCCAAAATGGGAGCAACTTATGTTGATGCCTTAGCTTCAGGGTTAGGGGCAAACTTGGCACGAACTTGAGCGCTTATTGGCTCAAAGGATCTCTTGAGTGACTTATCACTAATAGTTAAAAGTTCATGCTGAAGCATGAAGACACTTTCTTAGCTTGGCCGAGGTAAGTCCCATAACCCAAACTGGCATTCTTTCAATTGCCTTAGATTTCCTCGATCCCACTTAGGATAAGGAACTTCAGGATGAGCCGGTTATCGGAGATAATTGCATCTAATTCCGCAAGTGCTGGTGACCTATTAAGAGCTTGTAAGAAGATGGTCAATCAACAAATACAAAGTTTACCTGAATCTTTAAAGAAAGGGACTCTTTGCTGAATGTGGTCACAAGAGATTTTTTATATTAGGAGGATGCTTACACCCTTAAAGCCGTAAATTGGTAAGCTGCATGAGGTAAGGTTAGAGGCATGATGCTTGAGAGCCTCAAAGACATGTCTGAACATGACATTGACCGAGTTTCCCCCATACACGAAGGCTATGTGCAGATTTAAATTAGACATTGCGAGAGTAATGAACATAAGATTGTGATGGGAATAAGAGATGGCTTCCCTATCTTCGACAGAGAATATGATAGGATGATTTGTTTCCAACCAGGGTGCTTTGGACGCTCGGTTCTCTAAAGAGTTGGTATGGTCGGCTAAACCCACTTCTCTCCGATACAAAGACTATGTTTACAGGCTACTTCTAGGCACATGCGGACCCCCACATATGGTCAAGATGTTGGTTATAGTTGCAACATTGTTGTTGTTTTATTAAGGTGGTGCTGGCAGATTGTTGTGAACCACCCATTGTTCCACTTGATGCCAAAAAAACTATAGAATCCTCCTTTCTTGGATCAGTCTTTCAATCTTGTCTTAAGCACCCGACACTATTAGCAGAGTGGCCATTGATTTGATGGAACTGGTGGTATTTGTCATTGCATGAGGTTCTTCCCTTCTTCCGCCTTTAGTGATGTTCAGTCTTTGGATTTATACCTGATCCCTGATTGTGAGATATATTATTTCCATATCCATGTTCAAAGTTTCATAGTTAGTGTATCTGAACCTGTATTGGGTGCCATTTTATATTCATCTTTTAGTGTTGTTCTACTAACCATTGGGTCAACCGTCGATATTTTCGCAATGAAAGGCTTGGCTTGTATATCGGGTCTCATTATTGCTATTAAAAAATTAGTATCCTTTATCCTTATAATGTTGTTTGCCCATTGATAGAAGTCAGATAGGGACGTAGTCGGTTGCTTTAGGAGTTCCTTCCACATTCTTGATTAAATCTGATCCCTGAGAAGAGGCCACAACCAGTCTATTCTTGTTAGCACCCCTAACCCAGGTGGATTCTTTGATGAAGCGATTCATATATGATTGAAGGCTCTTAGTCTACCCTTTTTTGATGTTGCCTAGCTTACTAGCCATCATAAGATTCATAACATGGGTCTCTGAAGTGAAGGATCTGGTCCTTAAGTCTATATATGGTTGCGCTAAAGAAAAGATGCTGCTTGGTTGTAAATGCAGGAACCAGGGAAGGTCAATCCTGTGAGAGTGGAGGGGAAGAGTAGGCACTTTGCTGGGCCAGAAAGTTATTCTACACGGGTGATGGAGTTAATTGCAATAATGTGATTTGATGGCTCAACACTCTTATCATACTTATCAATAAGCGACAAGGCATACTACTGGTGGATGTAAGTGGTTGGAATTTAGTTAGAAAATGGCTCTCCATTATTGTCATCAGCAAATGATTTGCCCATGGCATTCCGAGCATGCATTCTGTTGAGTTAGCAACAAAGGGTTTCATCTTCTCATGGAGGCCAGCATCAGTTTACTATGGGATTATCTGGCCAATGACCGGTTATGGGCTCAGCCATCACCTTTGTGGAGTGGGGTTTTGGTTATGACAAAGTGATGGTAATGTGAGACGGAGTAGGAAACCTCCTCTCTCAATGTACAGAGAGCGATTGTGAATAATCAGCCTACCCTTCTCTTGATCTAGGCCTGGCTGCACTCCTATAGGATCAGGAGTGCATCGAGGGGCCCTTGGATCTCTGTCGATGGCATGAGTATCATCGCTAGGATGCTCGATCCTCAAGTCTCAAGCTTTTTTGGCCATTCAGAGGCGTTCAAAAGCCGACTGCCGTTCGTATGAAAGAGAACGATGATGTCTTGGTTCCCTGTGCCCACTATCTCTAGGTCAATGTCAATAACATTACTTGGCCCATGCATATGTCTTCTTGGATGAGCATGGACATCCACAACTAGGATTTAATGCATCACTCTACCTTAAGCCTTGGTAGTATTCATTAAGTTATAAGAATCTGGGGGAGTAGCTTGGAGAGGGGTCAGTTCAACCATTAGAAGGGGAGGTGCAATAAATTTTATAGTTGATTGAGTGTCCAGCCTTGTCCTGAGTTCATTTCCTCGTGTGTTAGACTTCCTACGTTGTTGAAGATTTGGACCACACTGCACTATAAGTCATTGCTGAGCCTAAGGATGAAACTAGTAGCATTGGCGATAGTGTTACTATTAGTCTCATAGTCATTACAGTTGATGAGTTCATTCTCACCATTAGAAGTTGACAGGTGAAACGTGAAAAGAGTGTACTAAGAAGAAGAAAAATGTAGAAAGTGAGATCTTAAAGGGGGAGGCCCTCCTTCTAGCACTAAAACATTGACAAATAAATTAGCAACCTCGGAGTTAGACTAATGCATTGTATTAGCGAAATGGCACTTTCTAATACTAGGGTTAAATGTAAAATGAGAAGGAAAGCAAGAAAATTTTAGTGAATGATGCAGATGTAGAGTGGTTCAACAAAGATTTGCCTATAAAGATCTCTTACTATGTTTATCTCTTACAATTATAAGGAATTATAAGAGAATAATAAGAAATTTAGCACTTAGTTTACAATGATACTAAACTAAGGAGTTTTGAGGGGCTTTGCTTGATGTAATTGAGAAGTATGAACATAAAATCAGCCTCTTTCATGTTGCATGGCATAGGGTATTTGTAGTAGCTGAAATGGATGATGAACGGCTGAGATTGCATAGTAAATTAGGCAGGAAATGCTCATGGCCATTGCATGGGCTGATGGGAGACAGCTGTAAAGATGGAGAGGAATATGTGGCCAAGAAGCATTCTAGCTACCACTCTATACCAGGCACATGCCTTGCATTTAATGTAGCGGCATGCTACAGGAGTAGGCATGCATGCTTTTGGCGGATATGTTATAGTACCTAGTATAACTGGCCATACTATTTGCCATTTACATTTTCTTGTCCAGGTGGCTAGGGAGATGAGAAGCTTAGCAGTTGATCTCTTGTTGTTTAAGATTACTGTGTGAAGCTGAATATTTCTAAGGACCAAGTTGAAAGATGTTTTTCGAGTCGTTAATAGGATGATGAGACAGGATGCATGATGAGACGGGCTACCTGGGTTTGGTCGAAGGTGGGCTGAGATAAAGTCGGACTAAAAATGGATCGCACTTGAGCCAGATCTGGTTAGATAAGTTGGTCATGTTCACTTATGCCAGCCTGGGCCTTTAAGAGATCAGGACAAGCCCGTTGTGACTTGTTGGTCGGACTTGCTGAGATGGAGCCAAATTGTTGAACATGGGCCGATCTCAACTGGGCCAAGCTAGGGGCTAGCTGACTTGGATCTGGACTGGGCCTTGATGTGCTAACCAACTAATTATACTTGCGAGAAATTTAAGCAACGGTATTATATGTATACCATATATATTTACAAATAATGCGTGCTTTATAACATACATTATATATTATATGTGATTATAAATAACAATAATCATGTGAATGAATACTTATGTATATAGCATTTATAAAACCCAAAATAGTATGTATGTGCGTGTATATTACGTTACATATTATTATAATATAATAAAGGACATATAATTTTCATTATATACATTATATATAATTCAACTAAAATATTGAAATTATTTCAAAATAAATCTCATTATATCAAATCCAATATTAAATTTGAATTAACGTAATATATCGATAACATGTTACAAATATCTAGTGCATAATGAATAAAAGAATTTTTTAATTTGCTAAAATTTCCATGCTGCCCAATGCACCTGATCTAATTGTGAGTACTTATTAACTAATATCATTCACATACTATTCGAGTGATTATAAATGCTCATATAATAACCGAGTACTTACATGCTAGTCAAATACTATTTGAGTGCTTAAACACAATTCATTGAATAATTGAGTCCTTACACGATACTGAAGCACTAACTAAGCATTTATGCACCGTTCAAATATCAATTGAACATTTACACATCCTAAACATCAAAATTAATACAAATAACTATAGAACCTTTCCAATCATAGACTTCCTAGGTTTAGGATTTCCTTGTTGATTTTCTTGTCATTAGTGTAACTACGAAAATGTTAAATTCATTCAGTCAGTATCTTGTATTTGATCACTGACCTTGATCCTTCTATGTTATTCAACTATAATATATCCTTGTTAGATGCCTTGGATCGAATGGTTAATAATGCGGTCTCGGTTTACGAATACACTTAATCATATCATGAATGCACACCTGCTAAATACACATAAATTTATTCACGTTACCCTCCGACAACGTGCATTAATTGAATAACATAAAGTTTAATATCACCATAATAAATAGCACTAGACTGATAATGTACGTTCTCACAAGTACTAACTTTAGCCATAAAGAATAAGTGTTCACTTACTACATTTATTATAATAAAGGCATACTTAGGCCATGTATAAATTAGTTAGCTAATCCATCTTGCATACCTACAAGACTCTTATTACCAAACTAAGCAAGCTTCAAATCTACATGTGTTCCTCTTAACATACCCAATTATGGGTACTTGAGTGAACATGGAGAAAAAAAGTGCACTAGATTTTGATAAAAAGTCATGTATAAGTTGTTAATACCTTAGTTATTATTTTTGAAGATAACAACCTTGATAATAACAATATACATTCATATAAAATATAGATACTAATGTTTTGCCAAGTTATATAACATATAGTGCATTATATTGTACAGGTGTTTTGAATCGAAGACTGTACAGTATAAAAACTCAAGAAATGGTCATGAAGACTCATGAGTACAAAGACCAAGACATGAAGATCTTAAGACTATAATATATTGTATAGGGTCATAATATATTGTTAAAGTTCCTGGTAGCAATCTTTGATCTCTATCTCTTTTTTCTATCTTTTATAATTTTAAACAAAATAAATATTCAAAATATATTATTAGAGTTTTTCAAAATTTAAAACGTTTATAAACTATGTTCAAACTATTTTACAAAGTATCAAATTATTTTACGAAGTATAGGATTTTCAAAATAATTTAAAAAAACTAGTTTTTCAAAATTTACAAGCTTATATCGACATATAGGAAAATGATATGTCAACATACATGCCACCAAATGATTTTTCAAATTTTGGAAGAAGTGTCTATTGATCGCAACTCTTCACGAATGGATACATATGTAATTCACTATATAAATGGGAGGTTCAAACAGATTTTTTCCATAGTTATAAACTTATTTTCATTCCTCCTCTTACTCCCTTGAAAACTCCATTAAAATATACTCTATTCTCTTCGAAATCATATAGAATCAATTCAAACTTCATTGTATTGATTCACTACAACTTTCTTACTATTTTGGAATCATCTCTCTCTCAAATCAAAGATAAAAGTGTTATCCAAGTGGCTATAGGATCCATTGTATGCAGAGTTCAAAAAATTATCTTTGGAAAAACTATCAAACTCTGTTTGTATTTGCTTAGGTGCACTTGCTGGCAGTTTAAATCAAGTGGGTGTGCATGGTAGCCCAAAAATCTAAATAGGTGGGCTTATGGCCCATCAAAATCAAGTGAGTGTACCTTGAGCCAGGAGTGTGTGTTTCGTAGCCTCAAAATCGAGATTATATTTGGGTTTGACTTTTGCCTATTTAAATATTGGCATTTGAAAAGAAGTATGTATAAGCAATTATATGGGACTGGATATAGGATAAATCTGAAATAGTATAAAATCCCTGGTGTTATCTTTTTAACTCATTACTTTGCTTTATTGTTTTTATCTTCGCCTATGATTGCATCTATGATTGTTTAATAGTATACTTCTGTGTTATTAATTTATGATCTAATATTTAACTTGGAAGAATTTGAAAAGATTTATAAAATTTAGAAAACACTATTCATCTATCCTCTAGTGTTTAATTAGCCTTAGATCCGTGACACCTCAAATTTTTAATTATGCAAAAGATTCAATTAGATAAATTAAATAGAATAATGTAAATATTAAGTGATAAGGGGATTAATATTTGAATAAATACTTGAGGGGTCGTGCTAAATTAAATAATTAAATAGGCTTGAAAATGGTTTAAGTTGATTAATTTACATAAGGGCATAATGAGAATTAGCCACACATAACCCCTTACCCTTATATATTCTCATTCCTACACCATTCACGTTTCATTTTTCCTATCCATGTTCAAAAACAAAACACAAAAGCGTAAGAGAAGCCGACTATTGCTAGGAAGAAAAGAAAAGAGAAATCAAATTAAAGCTAAGGATTAAAGCTAGGGGAATAAATCTCAATCTCAATCCATTCTCCTTATCATAATCAAGGTGAGTAATACTTCGTACCATCTCTATTTTTTTTATAATCATATGCTTTCGGATTTAAGATTAAATTCGTTGTTATGATGATTTGGATGATGATATGCTTAAATTATAATTTGTTTGATTTAAACAAGATTGTTTAAATGAGGATTTGTACGGTTTTAGGGAAAAATGATAGAAAATGATTTTTGAATGCCATAGAAAATTTTTACATTATATAAAACATGATTTTGGAGTTGGGTTTTAATTTTGATAATTTTCCAAGCTATGGGAAGATTACTATGAATTTTCAAAGGAAAATATGGTTAATTGGGTTTATAAATTTATTTCAGAATTATATTGAGAATTTTGGTCTGATATTTTGATATGTAAGATAAAATGATGAAAATGAATTTCTGTAATTTGAGGATTTTTCCTAAGTGATTTGCTATGAAAATTAAAATTATATTAGAAGAATGACTTATTTGCAATATTAGTTTTGTTAAATGGAAGGGCTTATTTGCTGAATTAACCTTGTTTTAGATCTGAAATTAAGCAGCGGTAGTAAAGAATTTGTAAAGTTAAGGAAACCAATCATATGTTTACATGTAGTAGGTTAGTTAGAAATTGTTTGCTTTAATGGGTATTAAATCAAGTTTACTTAGAAAAGAAGGTTCCACCTCTATTTAGAAGCACCTTTCGACTCCAATGCTTCCATTTCATCTCAGTCGGAACCAACCCAGGCCGAAACCAATATACAATGTATTACTTAGATGGTATGTAGTGGATTGGAGAAAGGCGGAAGACATGGTGTCAACAACATTGCTTCCAATGGGGTCAATACCTTTGTTTTTTTTTAAAAATTAAGCGTCTTCCCTTTTTTTATTAAAGCTTTCGAAGGAGATGAAACATATGTTTACGAAAGGAGTTTTCTAATAGGTTTCGAAGGTGTTTCCATCTTACATTTGAAAGTATAAGCTATCGAATGGGTTTCGCTTTCGAAAGTAGTGGTTCTGGCTAGATCAAAACCCAGCTGCTGTTCTTTTGCCTTTCAAGTGTATTGAAGTCATCAATACTTTCGAATGGCAGATTTTTTTTAAACTTATACTAAGCCTATTCCTAAATGCTTTCAAAAGGGTTCAAGGGTTTCGAAGGGAGTGGCTTCGAAAAGGGGTTTCGATGCTAACCTGCAATGTTTTACTTAAGTGTTTTGAAGCTTTCGAAAGGGATGGTGCTAACGTCATCAAGTTTTCTCGATACTTTTATATGATGAAGAATGGTTTATAAAGATATACTTTCTTTAAATTCACTTTTACCCAAATGATATTTTTATACAAACCCAATGGTTTTGAAAGAGGGACTTTCAATAGTTTCGAATGGGAAACCTTCAAAGGTTTCGAAAGGTGTACTTTCAATGGTTTCAAAGCTATGCTTCTAAGTGTTATTATGTAATACATAATTACATTCGAAAGGTTTCGAAAGAGAGGTTTTAAAGTGTTTCGAAAGGCATGGGCCTATTGTTTTGAAAAGAGATTTATATACTTTCGAAGTAGGTTATCCAGTGAGGTCGAAAGCAAAGTTTTGAAGGTTTCGAAAGCCTTAGTTTTTCAAAACAAATAACCCAATCTTATTTTAAAAGGAAACCATGGAATAAATAAGTAAAGTGTTTTGAAAAAGTGTTTTTAAAGAATTTTTCTTTGATTAAAAAGGTTAAAAGGATTAACCAAGTTGTTGTGTTGGCTTCTTCATATATGTATATATTCACATTGTAATGGACCCATAACTATATTTTGGGGAAGGGCAGAATAACCAGCTAGGTTGATCCAGTAGTGAATATAAATTAAGTTTACTCCAGAATAAGTTGAATTCTATCCAGGAGGTCAGGAAGACAGAATATAGGATGCTAAAATATTAAAGGAATATATTGGCAGGAGGCAATAGGTTCAGGGTGAGCCCATGAAAACTGTGCATTGGAAAAGATATTGGCATGGTCTAATAGTTTCATGGTAAGCCCATGAAAACTATGTATAAATGAAGATTTCAGAAAGATAAGTTCATAGTTAGCCTATGAAAACTATGATTCGATATTGGCAGGGGCCAATAGGTTTGTAATTAGCCCATGAAAACTTTATCCGGATTACGATATTGACAGATGGCAATAGGTTCTTAGTTAGCCCAAAAAAATAGGATAAGAAGAAAAGATATTGGAGTTACCAATAGTTTCCTAGTCAACCCATGAAAACTAAGATAAGAGTGAAGATACTGGAGTTAACAATAGGTTCTTCACGATCCCATGAAAACTATGTAACTGGAAAGGGAGTCCATGATCATTTTACCGGTTATTGGTCAGCCCATGAAAACTATTAGGTTAATAGTAACCCTAGAAACTATAACTGTGACAGATAGTCAAAATTAATGGGGATAGGTAATCCATAATTTATTCACTTGTTTTGCGTATCCTCATATCATATTATTTTGAGATGTTTTAATCATTGTAGATGCAGGATCATAGTATATGGTTTTATAAAAGTTTTAGGATATTAGTGAGGGCAAAACCCGTTCCGTTAAGCGGCATGGTCTCACTAGATATCTAAATGATTTAAGATGGTAGATTATTATTCATACCAAGCTCTATGTCTTTCTCGAAGTTTATGTTTTCCTCTTAAACTCTAGAGTACTCAATTATTTTGAGTAGTTTGAGAGTTGAGGTTTTCATGTATCTCATTTGACGAATAAGCTTCCAGAGACATGCAGGGGGCATGATAGCTATCTAGAGTTTTCTTTTATTTTGATTTCGTTGTGTTGTTTGTTGCTCTTGATGTATGTTGTAATAAATATATTTTCTTTGAACATGCCCAGCAGTTGTGGAATTATGTAATGAATTGCAAATGTTTTGAAACGGATTGTGATCTTGTTTGATGTTTAAATTTTTTTTCCATATTCATGTGTTTCTGTGTACTTGTATCTAACATAGCCGTATTTGGTCGCCAAGGATTAATAACTATGGATGGCTGCAACATCCATAGCCGTTAGTTTTCGGCCTCCAAGTAGGGGGATGTTAATAGTTGGTATCAAAGCATGAGTTTATGAAAACTTAAAAGAAAAGTTAAACCTAAAAGCTTTTTGAAACATAATCCAATAAATCAGAAATATGATCGAGGTTTGGGATAATTCTATAGTAACATTCTTGTATTTGATATATAGGTATATGTATAAGTACGTATTCCCCCTCTCTTGGACCGTTCTTTTGTATCTTACTAAGGCTTATATGCAAATTTATTAGAAAGAAGACATGGAAGCAGGAAACGTAAGAGGAAATCTCAATGGAGGAAGCACCATAACCAGTGCTCGACCTAATATCAGGAGAAACCAAGGTCAACAGGCTAATGCTAACCAAAATGCTGATGCCAATGTGGGTGTTGGAAATCCACTAGTAGATATGGGGGAAATGTATCGGTTCTTCGTCAATGTGATGCAAGCAGGAATTATTGTTGGAGTTGCTGGAAATGTTGAAGGAGCTAATCCTATGGCTCCAGTTGGGATTAATTATGTTAAGATGAGCAGAGATTACACAAGTCTCGATGCAAAGCCGAATTGGTTGTCGAACTATGAGAGAATTTTTGCAGATCTAGGTTTATATAATGAGCAGAAGAGAAAGCTGGCATCCAGACAGTTGCAAGGGTTGGGACTTCGTTGGTGGAATAATGTTACTGCTAGAGTTCCGGAGGAAGAATTGACATAGGCTAAATTCAGAAGGAGATTTGGGTAGAGGTTTTTATCTAAGGTTGCTAAGTCGGTGTTGATGAGAAAGTTTATGGATCTAGTTCAGGGAGAGATGTCGGTTATCGAGTATGCCACTAAGTTTGATGAGCTACCTCGATATGGATATGCTACTATAGACACCGTCATCAGAAGAAATGAGAGGTTCATTCGGGGATTGAGGCCTGAGCTTGCTAGGGTGACCCTGACACATATCCATGACCTTTGTAATGTGGTTGTGAAGATGGCTATTCGCCATGAGGAGATGCTTGCTATTTGTGCTACAGAGAAGTCAGTTGAAACCTAGAGTTTTCAGGGAAAGAAGAGAAGGTTCTTTAAGAAGAAGGGAGCCCAAAAAGAAGATGCTGCTAAGAAGGCAAATGATGAGTTAGTTTGCTACAAGAGTGACAACAAGGGTCATTATGAAAATGATTGTCGATCAGGTAAGGGAAAGAAGGCTGCATATAAGAAGAATGTGACGTGCTTCAATTGTGATCAGGTTGGGCATTATAAGAATCAGTGTCCAGAACCAGTTAGGGCGGATAAGGGAAATGTTTTTGCTATTGGACCATCATCTGCTAAGCCAAATGCAGCTGATAAAGGGAATACTATGATGGAATGTACGTTTTTAATTCAGAATATACTAGTTGAGGTATTAATTGATACTGATGCATCACATTCATTTATATCCTGGTGTTTTGTTGATAGGTCATGCTTAAAACCCACATGCCTTGTTACTTCCTTAAAGGTTGCGAATCCAATAGGAGGGTTTGCAACTCTGGGGATGAGATGTGACCAATTAGAACTTGATTTGTTAGTCATACGTTTCCATGCAGTTTGTATGTTTACGATTTCGTAGATTTTGGAATCATGTTGGATGTGGATAGGATATTTTGCCAAGATGGGGAGATATCACTAAGACACCCTAATAGTCATAACCGAACTATATTCTTAATAGATAATTCTAACCAGAGTAGTTGTTCTTTTTAAGTGCAATGGAAGTGGGAGAAGAGCTAATTCAATTTCAACTAGCAAAAGAGTTTGCAGGTGTCTTTGAGCCAGTCACAGAACTACCACCGAAATGAGCTGTTGAGTTTCGGATAGATCTTGTGCCAGGAGCTGAACTAGTGAGTAGATCACCGAGCAATATGACACCTACTAAGATAAAGGAATTGAAGGTGCAGCTAGTGGATCTAGAAGGAATGAATTTTATTACACCAAGCAGTTTGCCTTGGGGAGCGGTCATGGTATTCGTAAAGAAACCAGATGAGTCGTTGAGGATGTGTATCGACTATCATAAGTATAACGAGAGGAAGATCAAGAATAAGTATCCTTTACTGATAATTGATGATCTATTTGATCAGTTGAGTGGATCCAGAGTGTTTTCCCAATTAGATTTGGTGACAGGTTTCCATCGGTTAAGAGTGGCAGAGGACAACATTCCTTTGACAGCATTTCGGACTAGATATCATATGAGTGGTTAGTAATGTCATTCGGGCTAACGAAAGTACCTTCCTGTTTTGTTGATTTGATGAACCGAGCTTACCAAGAATATTTGGACATATTCATGTTGGTGTTTATAGATGACATTTTGGTATACTCTAAGGATGAAAGAGAGCATGAAGATCATCTTAGAGTTGTACTTGAGATGTTGAGGCAGTATCAGCTATAAGAGAAGTTCTTCAAATGTCATTTTTGAAAGAAAGAGGTTAAGTTTCTTGGTCATGTGGTTTCATAGCAGGGGTTGTTAGTCGATCCAGATAAGGTCGAATCTATTAATGATTGGAAGAGACCGTAGACGATTACTGAGAATAGAAGTTTTCTTGGACTTGCTGGCTATTACCGGAGATTTATCAAGGATTTCTCGCAGATATCAGTGCCTTTGACTAAACTAACTAGAAAGGAGGTAAAGTTTGTTTGGTTCGACAAATGTGAGGAAGCATTCCTTAAATTAAAGCATTTGTTGACCAATGTACCTATGTTAGTAGTTCCGGATGGAAACCAAGGACTGGTGGTATATAGTGATGCATGTAGGACTGGATTAGGAGATGTGTTGATGTAGAAGGGTAAAGTGATTGCCTACGCTTCATGATATCTTGGACCGCATGAAGTGAGATATCCTACTCATGATTTGGAGTTGGCTGCGGTGCCATTCACATCAAAGATTTGAAGGCATTATCTCTTAGGGGAGAGATTTGAGCTATACACAGATCATAAGTCTTTAAGATACTCATTCTCTCAGGAGGAGTTAAATATGAGACAACATAAGTGGCTAGAGTTTTTGGCTGCTTATATTTTGGTATAGAGTATACACTAGGGAAAGGAAATAAAGTAGCGGATGCTCTTTGCAGAAGACATCAGAATGTGGTGTTAGCTATGTTAGCAGAATGGAAGGATTTAGAAGCTTTGACTATCTATAGTGTGCAGTTAAGATCGACTGCTAGTTCTAGTCGAAGTATTGCCTTGTTGTCCTATTTAGAAGTTCGACCAGTGTTGATCGAGAGAATTGCTTCTAAGCAGAAGGAGGATCCATTATTGGCTGAGAAGATTAGAAGGTTTGAGGTTGGATCAGAGATCGATGATCCGGAGGACTTTAATCTTGACCAGAAGGATGGTTGAGAAAGAAGGGACTGTTATCTGTTCCAGATTAAGGAAAAAAGTTCTTGGAGAATGTCACTGATCAAAGTTTACGATTCATCTTGGAGGGACCAAGATGCATCAAGATATGAAGATGAGCTTCTATTGGGAATGTACGAAGAGGGATGTTAGCCTGTGGGTTAGGGAATGTGCAAACTATCAACTAGTGAAAGCCGAACATCAAAAGCCGAGTGGATTGCTTCAACCTCTAGAGATTCCAGTTTGGAGTTGGGATTCGATATCCTTCAATTTTATAGACCAGTTTCCAAGGTCAGATAGGGAAAATGAAAGTATATGGGTTATAGTGGACAGGTTGCCCAAGAGTGCCCATTTCATTCCAGTAAAGTCAACCAAGATGACACATGTATTAGCTAAATTGTTCATGAAGAACATAGTTAGACTATACGGAGTTCCTAATAGCATAGTCAGTGACAGAGATGCTTTGTTCACTAGTGAATTTTAAAATACTCTACAGGATGTGTTAGGCATTAAGCTCAAGATGAGTACTGCATATCACCCTCAGGAGGATGGGCAAATAAAGAGAGTCAATAAGGTACTGGAGGATTTGTTGAGAGCTTGCGAATTGGACTTTGGTGGATCTAGGGAAGATCACTTACAATTAGTTGAGTTTTCCTATAATAATAGTTATTAGACTAGTATAGAAATGATGCCTTTTGAATATTTGTATGGAAGATCAAGCAAATCACCAACATGGTTGTTGGAGACTGGAGACAGATTGATCTTAGGTCCAGATTTGGTTAGGGAGGCGTCAGAGAAGATTGATTTGATTCGAGAAAGGATGAAGGAAGCTCAGTCCAGATAGGAAAGTTACGCAGATAAGAGGCGTAAAGACCTAGAGTTCTCGGTTGGAGACGAAGAGTGTGGTACCGTTCGAAAAGTCAGGAAAACTGGCACCGAGATAAATTGGTCCATTCCAGATTATAGAGAAGATTGGAAAGCTCGCATACAGTGTAGAGTTGCCGAGCAGTATGGCAGGTGTCCATAATGTATTTTATGTGTCTCATCTTTCCAAGGATGTGCATGATCTAGAGACTACTATTCCTCCAATAGAGTTGAAAGAATTGCTAGTAGAGCCTAATTTGACTTTTGTTAGACAACTAGTTCAGGGTGAAGTGAGAGATGAGAAAAGATTGAGGAATAGGACAGTCAAGTTGGTGAAAGTTCAGCAGAGCGACAATGAGAAGGATACTTGGAAGACAGAGGATAGGATTTGAGATACTTATCCTAACCTACTTTGATGGTATGTCTATATTAGATTTATATAGAAAATTTCTAGTTAGGTAGAATAGTATGTTTGTTAGGAGTCATTACAGATGATTGCTGTGTTTAGTATTTAGTTCTTACTGAATTTTGAGGATGAAATTCTTTAAGGATGGGCGCTTAGAACACTCTAATTTTTAATAACATTACTCAAGAGATTTAATTATATAAATTAAATAGAATAATGTAAATGGTAAGTGATGAGGGGATTGAGATTTGAATAAATACTTAAGGTGTCGTGCTCAATTAACTAATTAAATGGTCTTAAGAATGGTTTAAGTTGATTAATTTACATAAGGGCATAATGTGAATTAGCCACACATAGCCCCTTACCATTATATGTTCTCGTTCCTACACCATTCACATTTCATTTTTCCTGTTCACGTTCAAAAACAAAACAAAAAAAACGTAAGAGGTGCCGGCAATTAGTAGGAAGAAAAGAGAAATCAAATTAAAGCTAAGGATTAAAGCTAGGGGAATAAATCTCAATCTCAATCCAATCTCCTTACCGTAATCAAAGTGAATAATAATTCCCACCATCTCCATTTTGTTTTATAATCATATGTTTTTGGATTTAAGATTAAATTCGCTTTTATGATGATTTAGATGATGATATGGTTGAATTATAATTTGTTTGATTTAAACATAATTGTTTAAATGAGGATTTGTACGGTTTTAGGGTAAAACCGATAGAAAATGGTCTTTGAATGTGATGGAAAAGATATATGTTATGTAAAACATGATTTTGGAGTTGGGTTTTAATTTTGATAATTTTCCAAGCTATGCGAAGATTTCTATGAATTTTCAAAGGAAAATATAGTTAATTGGGTTTATAAATTTATTTCATAAATTATATTGATAATTTTGGTCTGAAATTTTGATATGTTAGATAATATGTTGAAATTGAATTCCTTTTATTTTTGGGGATTTTTCCTAAGTGATTTGTTATGAAAATTAAATTATTTTAGAAGAAGAACTTATTTGCAATATTGGTTTTGTTAATGGAAGGGCTTATTTGCCAAATTAACCTTGGTTTATATCTGAAATTAAGTGGCAGTTATTTTGGTAAAGAATTTGAAAAGTTAAGGCAATCGGTCATATGTTTACACGTGGCAGGTTAGTTAGAAATTGTTTGCTTTAATTAGTATTAAATCAGGTTTACCCAAAAAAGTGGGTTCTGCCTCTATTTAGAATCACCTTTCGACTCCAATACTTACGCTTCATCTCAGTCAAAACCAACCCAGGCTGAAATCAATACAAAAGGCATCACTTAGATGGTACGTGGTGGATTGGAGAAAGACAGAAGGCATGGTGTCAAAAGCATTGCTTCCCATAGGGCCAATACCTTTGTTTGTTTTAAAAAGTTAAGCGCCTGCCTATGTTTTATTAAAGCTTTCGAAGGAGACAAAACATATGCTTACGAAAGGGGTTTTCTCATAGCTTTCGAAGGGGTCGCCACCTTATGTTTTAAACTATAAGCTTTCCAATGGGTTTCTTTACTTATAAAAATGACGCTTTCGAAAGTAGCGGTTCCGACTAGGTCGAAACCCAACCGTTGTTCTTTTGCCTTTCAAGTGTATTGAACTCACCAGTGCTTTCGAAGGGTAGATTTTGTTTTAAACTTATACTAATCCTATTCCTAAATGCTTTCGAAAGGGTTCAAGGATTTCAAATGCAATGGCTTTGAAAGGGGGTTTCGATACTAATCTATAATGTTTTACTTAAATGTTTTGAAGCTTTCGAAAGGGATAGTGCTAACGCCATCAAGTTTTTCCTAATATCTTTATATGATAAAGAATGGTTTCAAAAAAATACTTTCTTTATAATCACTTTGACCCAAATGATATTTCTGTATAAACCCAATGGTTTCGAAAGAGGGACTTTCAATAGTTTCGGAAGGGATACTTCCAAAGGTTTTGGAAGGGGTACTTTCAATGGTGCCGAAGTTATGCTTCTAAGAGTTATTAAGCAATACATTATTACACTTGAAAGGTTTCAAAGGAGAGGTTTTAAAGTGTTTCGAAAGGCAGGGGACTAATGTTTTGAAAAGAGATTTATATGCTTTCGGCGGAGGTTATCCAATGAGGTCGAAAGCAAAGTTTTGAAGGTTTCAAAAGCCTTAGTTTTTCAAAACAAATAGCCCAATCTAATTTTAGAAGGAAACCGTGGAATAAATAAATAAAGTGTTTTGAAAAGGAGTTTTTAAAGAAGTTTTCTTTGATTTAAAATGTTAAAGGGATTAACCAAGTTATTATGTTGGCTTCTTCATATTTGTATATATTCACATTGTAATGGACCCATAACTATATTTTGGAGAAGGGCAGAATAACCTGCTAGGTTGACCCAGTAGTGAATATAAATTAAATTAACTCCAGAATGAGTAGAATTGCATACAGGAGGTCAGGAAGACAGAATATAGGATGCTAAAATATTAAAGGAAGATATTGGCAGAGGCCAATAAGTTCACGGTAAGCCCATGAAAACTGTGTATTGGAAAAGATATTGGCATGGTCCAATAGTTTCATAGTATGCCCATGAAAACTATGTATAAATGAAGATGTCAGAAAGACAGGTTCATAGTTAGCCCATGAGAACTATGATTTGATATTGGTAGGGGCTAATAGGTTTGTAGTTAGCCGGATTAAGATATTGACAGATGGCAATAGGTTCTAAGTTAGCCCATGAAAACTAGGATAAGAAGAAAAGATATTAGAGTTACCAATAACTTCCTAGTCAACCCACGAAAACTAGGATAAGAGTAAAGATATTGGAGTTACGAATAGGTTCTTCATGATCCCATGAAAACTATGTAACTAGAAAGGGAGTTCGTAATCATTTTACCAGTTATTGGTCAGCCCATGCAAACTATAAGGTTAATAGTAACCCTATAAACTATAACCGTGACAGATAGTCAAAATTAATGGGGATGGAGTCGAAAATTGATTCACTTGTTTTGTATATCATCATATCATATTATTTTGAGATGTTTTAACTATTGTGGATGTAGGAGCACAATATATTGTTTTATAAAGGTTTTAGGATACCAATGAGGGGAAAACCCATTCCGCTAAGCGGCGTGGTCTCACTTGATATCTAAATGATTTGAGATGATAGATTATTATTCATACTAGGCTTTATGTCTGATTCGAAGTTTATGTCTTCTCCTTAAACTCTTGGGTACTCAATTGATTTTGAGTAGTTTGAAAGTTGAGATTTTCAGGTACCTCATTTGACGAATAAGCTTCCGGAGGAGGCATGATAGTTATCTAGAGTAATATTTTATTTTGATTCCGCTGTGTTGATTGTAAAGGTAAAGTTGTTAAATTCCCTATCTATACTTTGATCATCCAAGGGGCCATCTTCATTTATCGTCGTTGACGTATGTTATAATAAATATATTTTCTCTGAACATGGTTAGCGGTTGTGGGATTATGTAACGAATTGTAAATGTTTTGAAATGGAATGTGATCTTGTTTGATGCTTCAAATTTTTTCCATATTCATGTGTTTCTGGGTATCAGTGTATCTAACATCGCCGTATTTGGTCGTCTAGGATTAATAACTGTGGATGACTGCAGCATCCGTAGCCGTTAGTTTTGGGCCTCTAAGTAGGGGGATGTTACAAGATATATAATTCTTTAACCCACATATGTGGCTCTTATACATCACTAGATAATGTCATTAATGTAGCAATGACTTATAGGCTAATGTAAAATATAAGAAAATATTGAAGTTGTTAAATAATATATTTTTTAAGCATAATGTTGTTTGTAAAAAGTTTTGACCCAATTCCTTTTCATGTGCATAGATATTTCTTGGTAGAAACAAATAAAAAATAAATATGTTAAATTTGGATTAACGGTTTTGGAAATGTGGTAAAGTATGTTATTTTTGTATCTAGATCACGGTGCAACAGTAAAAAAAAGTTAATTTTGACAAAATTCCTTTTTCTAAATAGACGTCAAGAGGGTTAGGGGTATGCTATTATGATAATTATGTAATTTGTTACAGATATAACTTTATAACCAATTTATTTGTAATGCAAGCATTTTATTTTTATTTTTTATTTTGTATTTTAATAAAAAACGTGGACCTTAAATGAGGAGAGCACTTGTAGTTCTATTAAATAATAGCCATAAATCATATAAATAGCTCAAAAAATGTGAAATTATAATTCTAGGGAACTGTCTTGATTTTGACGAAAGTAGTGCAATCGGAACCGAAATAATGAGGTGATTAATTGGTTGATTATTATATTCATTAAGTTATATAATTCAAAATCTATTAGAATTAATATCTTTTGCATATGAGGTCTAATTGAGATGTCATCTTCACCATTGCACTCATAATGAGATTATCTATGACTTGGTTTAGCTTGGACTTGGGTGATGTAGCCTACCATTTAACTTGTACATATTGTGTATATATTTGTTGTGTTGAAATATAAGTTAAAGTAGATAACAATGCAAGTTATTACTTTTGGACCCATCCTCGCTTTGGAAAGCAAAAGACAACATTATATGTAGTATAATCTCTCATATAACTCTCTAAAATATGTAACATGGTCGAGAGTTGTTGTTTACATGTTTGATAATGTTGTTTTGAAAAGATGAAGTGTGTTATGAATGGTTGGCATGAAATAGTTACTATAAACGCACTTTGAAATCCATTGTACTTAACGCATGTTAAATTGGTTAAAATGTGATTATATTGTGAAAATATACGTTTGGTTGTTCTTCACACATGTTTTAGTTTGTTTGACATAAAGGAATTGGTTAAGTCATAGAAATTGTGAAATATGTTTGTGAAAATTAGAAGCGAAAAGGTTGCTATGGATGCACTTTGAAAATACCTTGTTTCAGTGATTTTTAAAGTCAGCTTTAAAAGAGATCCTAGGGGCTTCTTTATGTTTTTAATAAGTACTATAAGTGTACTTTTTACTGGAAAAATTATGGGTTAGAAGTCAACTTCAATGAAAGTTAAATCTAGTAGAAGATGTTCGTTATAATCTAAAGAAAAGATACGATATTTTGTGAATAAACATTTGTGAAAAGATTTTATATAAGAAAATAATTTTATATAAGTATGGTTTATAAAAGTATGGTTTGCCTTCTGGTGCGGTTATCTTTTTGATCTAGTATGGTTTATCTTTTTGATAACACAAAATACTGGTTGAACCTTTTTTTTTCTTTTCTTTTCTATAGCCTTCAACCTTGTATCCTCTTCTTTTTATTTTATCTTTCATCACCCCACTCTTCTACATCTAGATCATCTTCTCTCCTTTGCTCCTCCCTCACTCACTTTCCACCTCTTTGTAGATCAACTTCTACTCCTACCGACCATTTACGCACCATTCTAATTATTCTTCCACCATTCACCCAGTAAGATTCACCCATTCTTGACTCACCAAACCCCTTTTCATTATCCCCCCTCCTTACCAACCAAAGCTTCTGCTACCGTACCTTTCCCTAACCTGAATGGCCCGAGCTTACTGCAAGACCAACCAAACCCTAGCCTGCAGGAATGTACTAGTCATGATATTAAGGCAACAACTGTTGCTAGTTCTTCTACGGCATGGTCTTCTTTATTCAAATTGAAGCCAACAAACACGGGTACATTCCAATCACATCACTTTCATATAGCTCGTGATGGTCTTTTGAAATCTCCCCCTAAGAGATGAGGGCATTTTTTACTGGCGAGATCATATGGTATGATTCTTTCTTGATGATCCTTTATCTTATACTACTATTGTTACTTGTTTGAGGAAGATGTGGAAACTAAAAAGGGAAGTAGGCATAAAATCGAATAGGAAAACTTCTATTTTGCCTTATATTTATTAAGGGGAAAATGTTTATGATTACAACATGAAATCCATCACATGGATGTGCACAAGAACAAATCCCAAGTGTTCCAGTCTAGGTACACTTTTATCGTATCCCTCTAATAAATGGGACACTACTAGGCAGTAATTGGCTTGCACGCCACATTGGTCGGCTAGTTTGTTTTGACGAAAACATGGAAAAGTTAAAGAGATTTGAGTATGCTAAATCCATAATTGAAGTCTCTCGAGACAATGACCTCCCTGACCACATTGAAACAGTCGGACTTTGTAACGGCTGCCAAATGTTATTGTTGAATACGATTGGAAGCCTAAAATATGCACTTCATGCAAAGTTTTTGGTCATGATGGTTATGAATGCGACAAAGGAAATAAACTCTTTGAAACATAGACATCACTCATATCCCTGAGCATGATCAGCATGCACAAACAAAATCCCTGAAATGATGGTTGCTGCCCTGTTACAAGGTAGTAAAATTACTCCAATAATTGGTCATAAGGTGATCATGCAAAAATGTAAAACATGGCAGCAGAAGAAATTGGTTAAACAATATCAATACAAATCAAGGTGAATCTTCTTCTATTCAAAAAACCCAATAGAGCACTCACATCTACCCCTCATGCAACTCCCATGCAAACATCCTCAATTATTGCTAAACATCTTGTCGAACCCTCTCCATTAAATACTGAAGCTTCTACAATAACTACCTTTTCCTAAGCTATACCATCCTCATCTACCCTCGTGTCCTTGTCCCCACATCTGTCTCCTCTGCATCACCCATCCATCTTGGGACCCATCCCCATAATTCATGGCCATTCAGCTACCGTTTTTGCCATTCCATCACATTGTTCAAGCTACAATCATTCCCATGCTATACTTTAGGTGCATGTAACCCAAAATAATCAAACCAATCCAACCACCCTTGCCGGCCTTTCCACATCCATTCCCTTGCACACTCCCCATGCAAGTAATCACACAGCCACCCAACAACATCCTCCTTCTCCATTCTTCGAACAAACAACTACCACACTACTCCCCTCCAGCTCTCAACCTCTAAACTTTAACTCTGAACAAACCTACCTAGTGGTATCTTCCTCGTTACTTCAAGCAAATTTCTTTGGTCCCACCTTCGCCACACATTCAATATCCATGCAACCTCCTTCCTATCCTAGACACACTACCTCTCTTCATGTAAGCATGCTTGGTAATCAAAACTCCTCCCACACAAATATGAAACATCCAAAAGACACACTGCTTCCCAATAGCTTTCATCAACATACCAATTCTGCTAGCATCCCCACTTTTAACCCTTTCTCTGTTCCTGAGGAACGTGTTCAACCATCCTTAGATACATCTATCTCAAAACTCCAAGCTGGCACTTCTAGTCCCACCTCTTCCACAAGCTCTCACTGTTGGGGGAAATTCCTTCAGATGATCAGTCTAAGAGAACAAAAACCCAATGAGGCGGAAAAAACTGAATCGTGATTGTAGTGAGACGGAACAAACAAAAGATGAACACTAGAACAAACAGTCACAGATCTATACAATGCAGAAAAATAAATAACACCAGTATTTATAGTATTTCCACTACCGCTAGGCAGTATACGTCTACTTGGGGAGAGGATATTTTATTAATCACTGAAAGATTAGAGTTACAAGATTGATTCACTTTTGGAGGCTATACATATAATGCAGTCAAAATTCTGCAGAGTTTCCGCTCTTTAGGAAGGCTCTGAAATTGGCTGAGATTAGTTCTCAATTTCAGCTGCCATTGTTGTGCAGAAGCTCCTCTATTTATAGAGTGAAGATACGAGAAGGGGTGGCTGCTATATGGAAGCTTAGGATTTGGTTCGGCATGTTTGGTCCGACATATGGCACTTGGCATTTGGTTCGGCATAGTACACTTCAAGTCTGGACCGGCATCTCCCAATTGTCGATCGATAAACCTGGAACGGTCTTCCTCTTCACCTACTAATGTTTGGTTTTTCTTTACACATGTTTTTCTGTGTTTGACATAAAGAAATTAGATTGGGATGTTATAGAAAATGTGAAACAAAGTTGTGAAAATTAGAAGCGAAAAGGTTGCTATGGATGCGCTTTGAAAATATCTTGTGTTCGACCATTTTTAAAGTCGACTTTGAAAATCATCATATGGGTTTCTTTTTATTTTTGGTAAGTGCTATAAGTGTACTTATTACTGGAAAAATACCAAAGTTTAAATATATTTGCAATAATTATTTATGAATTTTTTAAGTAAAGTGTTTAAATTATGAAACATGCTTTTTATGGTTTTTAAATAAATTATGAAATAAGTAGTTTTAAGTGATATTTTAAATAAATGTTTTAAACCATAGTATAAGTATTTTTAAATATATATAATATTTAGAAAATTAGTTAGAGATTTTATCAAAGTCTTAAAAAGCTTATGTAATATAATATCTTTCAAATTATTTTAGAATTTTAATACTTATATTAGCTTATAAACAAAGTAGTGTACATATAAAAATATACATAATTTTAAAAAGGTTTTTCATAAATAAACATAAGTTTTAAAAAGCAAGTCATGTAATTTATAATGGAATAAAGGAAGTGTTGGTTATGACATTTATATGTATAGTAAATGTTTTCGTAAATTTAATTTAAAGTAGTAGGTTGCCTTGTTAAATAAGTGTAGATATACTTAGACCTTTGAAAAGAATCTTCTAAGATAAAGTTGAGTATAAATGAATTTGGGTTTGCAGTGACACTGTTTGAGTAAAATAAGTCTTAAATCTTTTTGAATAGATTTAATAATGTAACTAGACCTTTTAAATTGATATTTTAAAATTAATAACAAGTATGGAATCTTTTGAAAGGATAGAAAAAGCAAAGGTTTAAAGTAAGAAATTTTGTTAATGGTTTGTGAATATACTTATACCATTTGAGATAAGTATATAAATACTTTTTGAGGTATTCAAAGAGCATAAATGAATAATAGAAATTGATAAATGGTGTTCTATCAAATAAAAGTAGTTTTTACTAAAGAAGAGGTTTTATTTAATAAAAGAATTAATTAAATGGGATTAGAAGTCGTTTATGTGACTTAATCGCGCTTCGTGTGAATTGATTATGCTTTGTGTGTTTTTCTTATGTATGGAAAATAGTTAGTCATGTGCTTAGCACTAAAAAATGACAAAGTAGACTTGTTTCTATTTGTGAGAGTTAAAAATGATGATTCGAACAGGGTGTAGGAGTAATGGTGCTAACCTACCGGGCTTCACTCTTGATCTACGGAGAGTGTGAGGCGATAAGGTGGGAAACATGATAAGTACATGATAATTGGTTTCCATCTACAATTGTCTATTTTGAACTTAATAGTCGATTAATTGACCATCGAACTTGACCAATTAACTTAGGAAGTATTTAAAAGCTTAATGTAACAATTTAAATTTTAAGTTTCGAATGGGAATATTTAATTTATTTGAATATTTAGATTTGGTTTGAATTTAATAAATTATAATAAAATTAATTGTTAATAAAATGACTCGATTTTTATTAATGTATTTTTATTTTTATTTATAGGATTTTTCCATAATTGTTTATCTAGAAAATATTTAAATTGTCATTTGACGTATTTTACAGCTAACGGACATATTTTACAGCAAACGGCGGTATTTTTGTGCTTATATAGAATAAGATAACTGGTGTATACTATTATAATTTTGCGATCATGTTGTAATTTTGTGCGTGATCATATTATTCCTTTTCGTTCGCGGTTTGTATGCAAACAAAATACTGTGTAACGAAGTGCTGGAAACATTTGTATAAACCATCTTCAACAATTAGAAAAATCAACACTCTATGTTTTCTTTTACCTATTTCTCTTTTCTTTTCATTATTTCCTATAAGCTAAGAAAATAAATGGCAACTTCCTTCAAAAATTAAAACCTCAAGCTACACTCCATAAAAAATATAAAAATAGATTCTTTGGATCTGTACTATCTAGATCTACAAATCTATATGAGTTTGGTGATGTGTGGATGGGTTATGGGTTTTTCGATAGTAGACGGCGTGGCCTAAGAGAGCTATGGTTTGATTTTGGGTGAGGTTTAAGCAAAATTTGGTGAATCGAATGGTGGCATGCTGATTCTTGTTTGAAGGAGTTTTTATTGGTGGACTTTAGCATGGAGCGCTCATGGTTTTGGAATCACGTTGTCATTAGACTATAGCAGGTCAAGCCAGGTCATGATTTGGTATAATGGATCGAGCGTGAGTTGATGGTATGGGACACGGAGAGGAGGCGGAGTGGAAGAAGTTGGCGAAGTCTGTTCGTCAAATGGTGGTCCGGATCTCTATGTCAGGGTTATGCATATACGGTGTGGAATGGGTTCATGTGCATGTACGTTTGAATTGGGGATGCAAGAAATGAATTAGAGGAGATGGTGATTATTTTAAATGTAATCATTGAATTAGTGAATGGTTTCATTGAGAGGGCAATTAGAGGAGAGGGTAATTATTTTAAAAATTATAAAATATATAACCCTTCCATATGAGTTTCAATCGAGACGCGGTCTTTTGTGTTGCGCTCGTAGGAGTGTCTCTATATGTTAGAATTGTTTTGTTGAGCTTGAAGCAAGTAAAATTTTGGATTAATAGGGAACGGCGTTCGATTTTAGTTCAAACCGAAAACGCATAAGCGTCAATTAGAATTTTGGTGAGTTAACTCACCTCTGATTGAGTATTATAATGATATATAGTAGATAAAAATTATCGTTTTCATGTTTGGTTGATTTATTGGTTTGGTTTAGTTGAATATTCGCTTTTAAAACACAAATGGCATTTAAAATGAAATAAAGGGAATTTTGAAGAGAAATCCTTATTTATCACCATTGTAATTTTAAATTTCAGTTATATACCCGTTCATTTTAATTCCATTTATATACTTGGTATATGGATTGGTAAATGTCAAAACTTGATAGTTAGCCATATTGGATATGACATTGGTATATGTTAAAAACTGAAACTTTTTAGTTTTAAAAATAATAAAAGTATTGGTTAAGTGCTATAGTGGCAATTGGCTTCGTCATAGTATTTTGAGATACCATTAATTGCTGTTTTGGTTTGGAAATGGTTTTGGTTTGGAGACCAATTTTAAAATCTGACATTTGGATTTTCTAGAATATTTTATTTAAAAATGGGTTTCGAACTTCACTATTTTATTTCAACCGTTTATTAATCTTTTCTAATTATTATTTTCAAAAGTATTTTGAGAAGTATTTAATTTTATAAAAAAGTTATTGTACTTATGAATATATATTTTAAAGGAAGATAAAGGGGATTTATCTATTTTAAAATAAAGTGATTCTATTTTAAAAAAGAGATAGAAATATTTTGGATTAAATAGTTGTGAAACATTTTATACGAGATGTTGTATAAAAAAATAGATTTATCAATGCTATTTTATAAATAAAATAATAGATTTTTATTTGATATTTTATAAGAGGAAAATTAATATCATTTTGATAAATTGGAAATAAATCACGTTTGTGGATTTATAGTAATATACAGAACAATTGTTTTATTGAAAGTATTTGTTCCGATTTTGTAATCAGAGATTTAGGACAAGTATAGGACATTCAAAGTTTTATAAGGAAGTTTTATAAAGAATTTTGTAAAAAATATTTATAGAAAAGAGTTCTATGAACAGATTGATTTATACAGAAATTTTATAAAAGAGATTTATGAAAAGGGATGAGACCCGATTTTCATAAATGATCATTTTAAAATTATGGTGGTATTGAAAATTATTCTTTTCAGACTTAACATCAAATTCGGAGGTATGAAAACTTGTCTCTATCTTGAGAAGTGATAATATATGTCGAGGCTAGGTTCATTTTCTAACTTGTCTAACTACATTGTTAATCAAAGGATAATATTGTTTGGAATTAGAAAGTGGTGGTAAGTATAATTGGTCTAATTTATGTACGATCCATTTACTTACACCGAAAGGAAAGTGTTATGGAGTTTGTTGTTATCAACGTTTGAAATGACATTTGATTTGACACAATTAACTTTGGGTTTGAAAATGTTGTGTTTTGCGAATTTACTTATACCGTTGAGATAAGTATATTGGTACATTTTCTAAGTATTGGAAATGTATGGTTTTATGAATATACTTATACCATTGATATTAGTATATGGAAATGTTTTCTAAGTTTTGAAAGTGAAATGTTCCGTGTGTATACTTATATAGTTGATGTAAGTATATCAATATTTTCAAGTAGTGAAAAGAGGGTTTTTGAATATATATTCCTAAAGTATTTTGATACAAGTGCTTGCAAAGTGATTTTAATTAGCGAAGGGATCAATTAAAGAGGCTTAGTGGTTGCTTATGTGCTTAACCAGTGTTGGTTTCCATATGGAATTAAATCTCTTATTTGATTGTTTGTTTATGTGATAGTTAAATAAACAATTATCAAATATTGGCCAGTTTTTAAAACTACCGTTATCAGTTCGGACAGACCGAGATCGAATATTATCCAAAACCACTTCAAATTGCCATAAGCATTCAAATTAAAGACATCTTGAAGATGATGGAATCATAGACAAAGATCTTTGAAGTGAAAGGGCTACTTGTTACTAATTCCGAGGATGATTCTAATGATGTAGTAGAAGTAATGCCTTCGATTTGTTCAGTCTTGGACAACTTGTATGGATGAACGCTGGCATTGCATTTTTGCTTGGAGGATAATGTTAGCCTTTCGAGTGGGATTTGCCAAAAAGGTAAACCGTAGCCTCTAGCTTCACAATCGAAATGACTAAAACAGGTGATATGTTTTAGGGCTATGTGGGTCGTACCTATTAAGGTATGTCATCACCTTTCTAGATCACTATTTATGAATTTATGGATTTGGTATGTGCATGAGAGCTCTCAAGGAAAAGGTTCCAAATCAACCAGGGTGATGTTATATTCAGTACTATCCAGCAACGGTTAGGTCGGTCCTGATTCATAGGGGTTGAAAGGTTTTCGACCTCGGTACGTTTTTAAATGTGTACTATTGCAAACCATACCCCAGCAGCTTCATCATTGATGGAATATATTCTCCAATAAGTGCCTTACAAACATAGTTATGCCCAATTATGCTGGAACATGAGATGTAAGCATTCCAGCTATTTTATATATTTATTTTAAACCCTAGACATTATTATAATATCAATGGATTTTCTATTTGAAATGTGTTGGTTATCGTAACATAAAAACTCATCTGTGTTTATGTGAGACATGGTCTTATGACATATCTTTATTTTGGAAAGATTTTTATAATAATAAAATCGATATGATATGTGTTTCTCACACTGGTTTACCAGATTGATCCGGCATTATTTTCTTATAATGCTTGGGTCAGCATGAGCATGTTTTCCATATTTATTTTGGATGCTTTGGAGCTTCAGGAGACGAGCTAATGCCTCCAAGACATGTTCACGTATATTTTATTTCTACATCATTGGTTGTTTATATTTATCAACATTTGTGAGGACAGGCTGTTATAACTGTCCAGGCTGATTATCGATTAGTTTACTCTGATTGATGTATGTATATTACAGTTTTCTTTTGTAAAGATATGTTGTATATTATATATTTCTCGTCACGATGTAAGATTCTTTTCTATCATTTCTTTCTTTCTCCCCAATAATCTATCTTTCGACACTTAGATGCTCAGCTCATAAATACCATGGAAGTATTAGTATCGGCTTTTGCCAGTCGAAAAGGAGGGTCATTAGAAGTGGCATCAGAGCTTTGGTTAAGTAAATACCAAGACTTTGGTAAGGTAGACTCATTATAGATAGGGTTAATAACACTCTAGAATGAGTCAAATGCATTTATCGGAGCATATATTTGTTAGTGCTATAAAAATATTTTATGTTATGTTGATTTATCTCTTGAGTGATTTATGAATTCTGGTTGACACAAAAGGTACAACTATACTGACAAGGGTTTCTAAAGACTTGAACAAGGCAAAATGACGCAGTATGGTTTTAAAATTGGGTAAATGAAATAATTTTACCTCGATTTATATTTTATATATAAAAGAGATAATTTTCAAAAATTGATACAGTTATCTATACCGTGTTTGTCTGTTAGGAAATGGTAATATTCAATTATTATCATTTATGGTTTGATTAATCATGCTCATCTAGTTTAGGAGCATTGACTATTGTTTGTTGATTAATTGTTTCTGCTCAGATAGTTTATGAGCATTTATTGTTTTGGTTGAGTTAAATACAACCACTTTGCGAATTAATTTTCATAGTTTGTCTATAAGGCGTTCGACGATAATGTTGAGTTAAAATTTAATTTTAATAAAATTTGTTTACTATAATTCAAACAAAGATATACATTTGTGAAATGATTTTATATAAAGTGAAATTATATAAGTATGGTTTATAAATAGAACTTATAAATAAAAAGGATTTAAAGCCGAGAATTTGATAACTTAAATCCTAGTGTTTTAAAAATTGTTTTTCAAAATTTTTAAGGAAATAATAATTTAAAAGTATTTTTATATAAATATATTTTACAAAGGATTTTTTTCAAAGACGTAAAAAGGACTGAACTTACTTTTATCGTTGGAAAATAATTCTAGTGATGACTGCGGCATCATTGGCATTTATTTTTGAGTTACTAAGTGTGGGAAATGCTAACATAGTGGTTTTGCTTCAGAGTTGTTCCGGTAAAACCAATTTTTTTTAAAAAAAATTAAAACTATGAATTTGATATACAAAGGAGATATGTGTATTAATAAAACCCAGGTGTTTAGTTTAGAAGTTTTCAGTTAAGTTATTTTGTGGACTTGTATCCTATGTATTAGGGTAGTTTGGTTTGTGCATCTTATTATGATGTGTTGTTTGGTAGTTTTCATTTGTTGAAATGAAATGGAAGTTTCAACTATTTTGGACAATCAAAAACTTTCGAGTTAAGTGAGAAATTAAAGCAAAGTGTTTTTATGAAAATATAAGAAAATAAGTTTTTGTAAGTTATAAATTTGAGAAGACAGTAAGTTAAACGAGTTTTATATTTGTTGAACATCGTGGTTAAAGAAAATGAATCTAAATTGTATTTATACTCTAAGGAAGTAGAAGAGTGTTAGTGTTTTTGAATACAAACTTAAATTTTGAAGTGTTGATAAACATAAGTTGTGATTTATAAGATGTTTGTAAACTTAAGAAAAGTTTTATGAAATTGTTCATAAATGATTTTAGTATTAAGTGAAATACTATTGGTAGAAATGGATGTGAATAAAAAGTAATTTGTGTAGTTAAGGAACCAATTGGAATAAGTATATAAGTTATACGTAGATCATTTTATCCGCATAACTATTCTTGATCCAAATTCGAGTACGTGATTTCGAGGTGATTTACAACAATCCAAATAATAACTTTTCACTCGATTCTTGACTACGAACACTTGATATGGATTTTTGATATGATTCTGAAGTTTTCTATCATAGTATATGGCTATGCAATGAGGACCGAGGGTTTTAATCAAGGAACCCGATCCGAGTCTGAACTAGGGAAGTCGAGTGAGCGATACTGATTTAGAAATGAAATTTGTATGATAGAGCCTATGATCGGATTTAAAATTATGTACGGGTGATATATGTACGTCGTGCAGGCTTTAATATAATTATATGTTTTTGACATTAGAAATGTAAATTATACAGTTTAATATCATTTATAAGTTAGATACATATACATGGAAGCAAAGGCTAGTAAGATGCTTTTGGTTTCATGAGAAGAGTTTGTTTGCTCGACAAAAAGGTACACATTTATATTTTTGTTGATGATTTTATGCCTCAGATATGGGAGGCCACTTTTGGGCTTTTGTTTTCTTTTGTAACTTTGGCCAGTTACGGCAAGTTAAAGTTTTTTCGGATCGAGTCGTACAAAGGAGGTGTTGCTAAAAAAATTCTTAACTTTAGTCAAAATTTAAATAATCCATTTTTATTAATTTATTTTTGAAACCTAAGAGTGAGAAGTATTTAAAAGCTTAAGGATTTGGAGATATTTTCCTGCCTTTGGGAATTTTGGGGACGGGAATTCTTTTTAACGGGAGAAGAATGTAATGACCCAAAAAATTTAACATTTCGAATGGAAACATTTAATTTATTTAAATATCCAAACTTGATTCAAATTTAATAGATTATAAGAAAATCAATTATTACTTAAAAGACTTGATTTTCATTAACGTATTTGTATTTATATTATTTTTTCCATAATTTTTAGCATGAAAAATATTTAAATTGTCGTTTGACGTATTTTACAGCAAACGACGGTATTTTGGTAATTTTATAGAATAAGATAACTAGTTTATATTATCAATATTTTGGGACCGGGCGCATTTTTTGTGCAATCGTATTTTAGTTTTTTCGTTCGCAGTTCATACACGAATGAAATCCTACGTAAGAAGTGCCAGAAATATTTGTATAAGCCAACTTCAGCACTTACAAAAACCATTGCTTTGACTTTTCTTTTCCCTTTTACTCTTTTCTATTTATCGTTTCTTGTAAGCTAAGAAAATAAATGGCAACTTCCATTAAAAATTAAAATCTCAAGATACACCCCACAAAAAATATACAATTAGAGCCTTTGAACTCGTATTGTCTAGATCTACAAATATATATGGGTTTGGTGATGTGTGGATAGGTTTTGGGCCGTTCAACAGTGGACAGGGTGGCCTAGGAGATCTAAGATTTGATTTTAGGTAATATTTAAGGGAAATTTGGCGAATCGGGTGGTGGAGTGGTGATTCTTGCTCGAAGGAACTTCGATTGGTGGATTTTGGCATTGAGGAATCATGGTTTTAGAATCGCATTGTCATTTGGCTGTAGCAAGCCGAGCCAGGTTGTGATTTGTTACAATGGATCATGCATGGGTTTAAGGCATGGGACATGGAGAAAAGACAATGTGGAAGACGTTGGCGAAGTCCGTTCGTCGAACGGTGGTCCGGATCGGAGATTTGGGATAACTATAGGAGATTTAAAGTTTTATAAGGAAGTTTTATATAGAAGTTTTATAAAGAAGTTTTGGAAAGGAATTTTGTAAAAGAGGTTTATAGAAAAGAGTTTTATAAATAATGGAGTTTATAAGGAAATTTTATAAAAGAGATTTATAAAAAGGAATGAAACTTGATTTTCATAAATGCATATTTTAAAATTATGGTGGTATGGAAAGTATTCTTTTCGAACTTAACACTAAATTCCAAGGTATGAAAACCCATCTCTATCTTGAGAAGTAAGAATGTATGTCGAGGCAAGGTTAGTTTTCTAACTTATCCGACTATATTGTTAATCAAAGGATAGTATTATTTGAAATTGGAAAGTGGTGGTAAGTATAATTGGTTTAATTTCCATACGATCTCTTTACTTATACCAAAAGGAAAGCGATATAAGGTATATTGTTACCAACATTTTAAATGACATTTGTTATGACCCAATTAAGTTTGGTTTTATGAATATACTTATACGGTTGAGATAAGTATATAGGTACATTTCCTAAGTACTGGGAGTGCAGTGTTTTGTGAACATACTTATAGTGTTGATATAAGTATATGGAAAAGTTTTCTAAGTTTTGAAAGTGAAATGTTTTGTGTGCACACTAATATGGTTAAGATAAGTATATCAACATTTCAAGTATTAAAAGGAGTAGAAAGGGTTTGTGAATATATCTACGTAAAGTATTTTTGATATAAGTGTTTGCAAAGTGATTTTAATTAACGAAAGGATCAATTAAAGAGGCTTAGTGGTTGCTTATGTGCTTAACCAGTGTTTGTTTCCATATGGAATTAATTTTAAGATTTTATTGTTTGTTTATTTTATATTTAAATAACCGACTATCAAATACTGGCCAGATTTTAAAACTATCGTTGTCAGCTAGGATAGATCAGAATCAGATATATTTTCCGAAAACCACTTCAAATTGGCATAAGCATTTGAATTGAAGATATCTTAAAGATGATGGATTAAAGACAGAGACCTTTGAAGTGCAAGGACTACTTGCTACTAATTCTAAGGGCGGTTCCTAAAAGTATGTAGTAGAAGTAGTGCATTCATTCATATCCTGAACAACTTGTATGGATGAATGCCGATATTTCATTGTTGCTTGGAGAGTAGTTTTAGCACACCAAGTGGGATTTGCTAAAAAGGTAAACCATAGCCTCTAGCCTCACAACCGAGAATGACTAAAATAGGGGATTTACTTCAGGCTATGTGGGCTGCACCCATTAGGTATGCCATCACCCTTCTAGATCACATCTATGAATTTATGGATTTGGTATGTGCATGGGAGTTCTCGAAGAAAAGGTTGCAAAGCAACTGGGGTGATGACATATTCGGTACCATCCAGCAAGTGTAGACCGGTCCTAAGTCACAGGGATCGTACATCTAGAGGTGTACTGTGGCAGGTGGTACCCACTTAGCCTTGTCATTGATGGAATCTATTCTCTAATAAGTGCTTTACGCATTTAGTTGTGCCCAACTATGCTAGAATGTGAGATGCATGCATTCCATCTATTTTATATATTTATTTTAAACCCTAGACAATATCTTAATATCAATGGATTTTCCATTTGAAATGATTTGATTGTCGTAAGGTAAAAACTCATCCATGTTTATATGCGGCGTGGTTTACGGTATACCTTTATTTTGGAAAGGTTTTTATTACAATAAAATGCATATGATATGGCTTCTCACACTGTTTACTTAACTGATACAAGCATTGTTTTCTTATAATGCTCGGATCAACCCGATCATGTTTTCTAGATTTAGTTTGGATGCTTTGGAGCTTCAAGGGCAAGATGGATGCCTCCTAGACATATTCACCTATATTTTATTTCCACTACATTGGCTCTTTATATTCAACATTTGTGGGACAGGCTGTTATAACTGTATAGGCTGATTATTAGTAAGTTTACTCTTATTGATGTATGTATACTACGGTTTTCTTTTATAAAGATCTGTTGTATATTATATATTACTCGTTACGATGTGAGATTCTATTCTGTCTTTTCTTTCCCCCCAACAATATGTCTTCCATCACTTGGATGCTCGACACATGAATACCTTGGATGTATTAGCGTCGGCCTGGTTAAGAAATCAAATCTACGGTTTCGATGACAACAACTATACAAATCGAATATGCATATATATATTTCTATTTGCATATACTTGCTAGAGTAACATCACTAGATAGACAAGAACAAGGCTCAAAGAACGTTACAAGAGACTACAAGTCGATAGGAACAATGGAGCAACAACATAGATGCACAAAGTAAACAAGCATAGGTTTCAGACATCTGGGTGCACTAGCCAGATGTCTGAAGAAATCCTCCGGAATTCAAAACAGAAAGGGTCAGACGTCGGGTTAATACACTAAGATGTCTGAAAGGCTACTGCATACAGAAAAATATATATAGCCAGACACCTGAAATAAATACCATACGTCTGAAGCTGAACTTGGAATTTAAAATTCAAATTACAACTGCTGCATTTGAAAAGACGTCTTCGCTTCTCTTCGCTGCAACTATTCATCACCATCAGAAGCAACTATAAAGCACTTGTTAATGGATGCAACTACTCAAGTAATTTCTCTACCGCTATAAATAACATCAAGAATCAAAGAGAAGAACTCACTTTACTCACTTGCGATCTTTACTTACATACTCTGTTATATTCTTGATCTCTAGCAATCTATATTTGTATTTCACTCTTTCATATATTCAGATCTCCTCAATCAATACTCTATATATATATATATATTGGAAGAATTTGTACCTAATAGTCAATATCCGTGTTATAGAACACATACTTGACAAGAACAAGCTATTGTAACCAAGCCTATTTCTCCAGGCGAAGCGAGGGTGTTTGATAGTCGAATTCCGAAGGAGAGCTTCGGGACTGGACGTAGGACGGGAGGCCCGAACCAGTATAAAATCATGGTGTGCTTATTCTATATTTACCTAGATTAATTTTATCTCATTTGCATCATATAGTTAGTCACATATACTTGAATATACACTACATGATCCACCCTATAGACTTTCAATTGGTATCGGAGCAAGGTTAGATCAAAGTACAGTAACACATTTTTGAATCACTTTAATATGGCAAGTATTTTTCAAGAAGGACAATCCATAGCGCGATCCCCACTTTTTAATGGCTCTAACTATTCATATTGGTCAACACGTATGAGAATTTTCATGGAAGCTAATGGTCTAGAAATTTGGTCAGCCACTCAAGATAAATATGAAGCACCTACTACTGCTATGAACACATGGACCGATGCACAAAAAAGGGCAGCTTCTAATAATGCTAAAGCTATGATTTTTTTATTTTGCTCACTAGATAAAAATGAATTTTCATGTATCATGTTATGTAACACTACATTTGATATTTGGCGTACCTTACAAGTTACACACGAAGGCACCAACAAAGTTAAACAAACTAAGATTTCAATTTTACAAAATCAATTCCCATCATTTAAATGGAAACAAAATGAATGTATACGAGATATGTACTCAAGATTCCAAACAATTCAACATGATTTAATTGGACTTGGAGTCAAATTCACAAATTTTGATTTAGTATCTAGAATACTCAATTCTTTAACTCCAGAGTGGGAAAGAAAAGTATTAGCTATCGAAGAAGCTAATGATCTCTCGGCACTCTTAGTTAAAGAGTTGATAGGAAATTTAATGTCCTATGAAGCTGTGTAGTTAATGCCCCGCTATTACCCCGCTACAACCCCGCTATATCTCATAGCGGATTTCTGCCGCTACGATTTTTCCATATAGCCCCAAAATATAGCCTTTCCGCTTTAATCCCCGCTATTTCCGCTATATCCCGTTATTCCCGCTATTCCCGCTATATCTTTTTTAATAAAATGAATTGAAAAATTGCATTTATACATTATAAAATTATGAAACTAATTTATTTGATTTAATTTTTAATATATTTTCAGAAATGAACATATTCTAATATTCTACCAAATTCAATTATGTTATATATAACAGTTTTTCGTTTATTTAAAGTATATTCGCACATGTTTTTATTTAAAATTATTTATGTATTATTTATAATTCAATTGAATGATAATTTTTCATTTAATTACCATTTATATATTTATAAAAACATTAAGTACGAGTTTTATATGCTATTTTAGAGCCATCCACTATATCCCGCTATATCCTCGCTGTATCCCCGCTATGACTTTTTACACCTCCACCGCTTTGAATCTACCGAGCGCATTAACTGCATAGCTATGAAGCTAATTTGCAGACACGAAAAGAACTAAATTTGAAAAAGAAGAACATAGCATTCCCAGCACAAATGAAGACTTTGACTTAGACGAAGAAGAAATTGTATTTATTGCCAAAAATTACAACAAATTCAAGAAGTTTAGGAAAATGACTAAATTTCAGAAAGGAGGAAAAGCAGGCTCAACAAATCAAACATCAATCAAATGCTATGAGTGTGATCAATTTAGACATATGAAGGAATATTGTCCCAAGCTCAATAATGATAAAAAAAAGAACAAATTTCAGCTTTCAAAGTAACATGGGATGACTTGGATTCTTCATCATCTGATAGTGATATCGATAATGACGAAGAACAAGTTAATGTGTGTTTTATGGCACAGACTGATGAGCTATGTCCCGAACTTAGCTATGATGAATTATTAGAACTTAGCATGGAATTAGATGATAAATTTAGACAAATTAAAAAATTGAACAAAGAACATATAGCCAAAATATATAGATTAGAACTTGAAGTAGGAATGTTAAAAGATGAAAAAATTATCTTAGAAGAGGAACTAGAATTATCTGAAGGAAAAATTAAAAATAATTTAGTCAAAAATGAAGCTATTGCTATTGATTTTGATAAAACTAAAATAGAAAAGGATAATTTATTAAAGGAAAATGTCAACTTGAAGAGTAATATTGAAATATTAAAAAAATTAAATTTAGAATTAAAAGAAAAATTAGATAAAATTACAAATAATATTTCGAAATTTAATAAAGGAAAACAAAATTTAGGAAATCTTATCAAAACTTCAAAACCATCAGGTAATAGAAATAGAATAGGTTTTAAAAATACACCTAAACAAAGAGGAAATGATGTTAAGAATTATAGTTATAAAAAGACTAAAAGTTCACCTAAGTCTAATATGAATACCAAAAATATGAAAATTTGGATTCCTAAGACAAATAATAATTTGATTAGACAAAAACATATTAATAATTTCTTAGAGAATGAAGTCTATAATAAAAATTATATTTATAAAGGTACCAAACCATCTTGGACATGGCTACCAACTACTCCTAATATCTAGGACCCTAACAAAGTATAAGGGTACCAATTAAAACATTTTTATTTTGCAGGTATCCAAAATAAAAAATAATGATAAATGGATACTAGATAGCGGATGCTCCAAGCATATGACCAGAAATTCAAAAATGTTATCAAATATAACATACATCGATGGTGGAACAGTAACCTTTGGAGATAACTCAGAAGGATGTGTCATAGGCATTGGAGAAGTCATCAACTCTGGTATTTCTAACTCTTCTATTATTACAAATGTTTTATTAGTAGAAAATCTAAAACACAACCTACTAAGTATTAGTCAATTATGCGATAAAGGTTTTCAAATCAATTTCGAAAAAGATAGGTGTAATATTTTCGATAATAACAAACAACTTAATTTGAAGATTTTAGAAACAAAAATATTTATGTCTTAAATATGAATATAAATAAAATTCAAATTTGTGTTTAACCGCCAAACATGACGATCCATGGTTTGGCATAAACGATTTTTTCATATCAATTTTAAATATATTAATAAATCAGCAAAATATGAGCTAGTTAGAGGTTTACCTAAAATAAATTACAAAGTAGAAAATTTAAGTGACGATTGTCAATTGGAAAACTAAAGAAAAAATATTTCTACAAAACAACCATTAGAATTATTACATTTAGATTTATTTGGTCCAACACAAGTTCGATCTATAAATCACAATAAATATGTTTTCGTAATAGTTGATGATTTTTCGAGATATACATGGACTTTATTTTTAAAACATAAAAGTGATACTTTTTGTATGTTTAAAATATTTGCTAAAAGAATTAAAACCCAAATGGATTTGAAAATTAAAAATATTAGAAGTGATCACGGTGGAGAATTTGAAAATAATCTTTTTACTAATTTTTGCAGTAAGAAAGGAATAAGTCATAATTTTTCTTTCCCTCGCACACCTCAACAGAATGGTGTAGTAGAAAGAAAAAATTGTACGTTACAAGAATGTGCACGAACACTACTAAATAGTAGTGGTCTACCCAAAACATTTCTGGGCTGAAGCTATTGCCACAGCTTGTTATGTGTTGAATCGAGTAACCATACGTCCTATGATTAAACAAACTTGTTTTAAAATATTTTTTGGAAGAATATCTAAAGTATTATACTTTAAAACTTTCAGATCAAAATGTTTTATATTAAACACAAAAGATAATTTAGGAAAATTTGATCTGAAGGCCGATGAAGGAATTTTTGTTGGATATTCGAATCGCAGAAAAGCATATAGGATTTTTAATAAACGAAATAATACTATTGAAGAAAGTTTACATGTTTCATTCGACAAAAATCTTCTTAACCATCATACTAATGATGATGAACAAATAATTCCAATAACAAATACAACAAACCCTATAAATAATGAGACAAATGTGCAAAATAATACTTTGATATCATCCCCTAGAATTCTTAAGGATCATCCAAAAGATAATATCATTGGAGATCTTAATTCTAGAGTAACTAGAAATCAACTTAATCAAATAAGCCATGTAGCATTTGCGTCAAATTTTGAACCAAAAAATTATAAAGAAGCTTCAAATGATAATTTTTGGATAATCGCTATGCAAGAAGAATTAAATCAATTTGAATGTAATAATGTTAGAAAATTAGTACCAAGACCAGAAGATCAATCAATTATAGGAACAAAATGGGTATTCAAAAACAAAGCTAATGAAAACAGAAATATTGTTAAAAATAAATCACGTTTAGTTGCTCAAGGCTGTAATCAAGAAGATGGTATCGATTATGACGAAACCTTTGCACCAGTAGCGAGATTAGAGGCCATTCGTACATTACTCGCTTTTGCAAATCATCACAATTTTAAACCATTTCAAATGGATGTCAAAAGTGCCTTTCTAAATGGTTTTATTAATGAAAATTTATATGTTGAACAACCCCCATTATTTGTTCACGAAAAATATTCCGACCATGTTTTTAAATTACAAAAAGCATTATATGGATTAAAATAAGCCCCTCGTGCATGGTACAAACGTCTTAAAAAGCACTTAATTACATCTGGTTTTCAAATAGGAAAAATCGATACAACTTTATTTATTAAACGAGAAAATAACGATATTTTAGTTGTACAAATTTACATTGACGATATTATTTTTGGTTCAACCAACAAAAATCTATGTAATCAATTTTCAAATATTATGAAAAATGAATTTGAAATGTCTCACATGGGAGAATTAAATTTCTTCTTAGGTTTACAAATAAAACAACTTGAAAATGGTATTTTTATTCATCAATAAAAATATTGTAATGATCTATTACATCATTTTGAAATGGATAAAACTTCAAGCAAACCAACACCAATCAGTTCTACTGTTCACTTAAAAAAGGATGATAACGGAAAAGATTTCAATGAAAAATTATATCGCAGCATGATTGGTTCCTTACTCTATTTGACGGCTACGACCCGTATTATGATGAGTGTATGTCTCTGTGCTCGATTTCAAGCAAAACCAAAAGAATCTCATCTAAGAGATGTTAAATGTATCTTATGATATCTATCTAGTACTAGAGATTACGGTTTGTTTTACCCAAAACGATCATCATTTGAACTAGTTTCATATAGTGATGCGGATTTCGGTGGATGTAAAACAGTCGCAAGAGTACTAATGAAACATGTCGCTTTATCGGACAATCATTAGTTTCATGGTTTAGCAAAACGCAAAATATTGTGTTTCCTTAACTACTTGCGAAGCCGAATATATTTCAGCAGCTCTAGCATGTGTACAAGTGATATACATGCAACAAACACTTACGGATTTTGGCAAAATTATCAATAAATTTCTAATATATTGTGATAACACGAGTGCAATAAATTTATCAAAAAACTCTGTAGATCATTCGTGAACTAAACATACAGATATACGACATCATTTTTTACGTGACAATGTTGAAAAAGAATTATTTCATTAGAATACGTAAATACCGAAAATCAAATAGCAAATATTTTTACAAAACCACTAAATGAACAAACTTTTATTAAACTCCGACACGATTTAGGGATATGCTCTCTTAATGATCTTCTAAATTGATAACCACTCCTTCATTTATGCTATGATTAGCTAATCATTTTCTATCCACAAATTGCAATTGATAAATCCTTCACCTTTAATTTTTTAGTTAGTTAGTTTCTGAAAATTATCTATAAATAATGTTTGAAATTATATATAAATATTCTTACAACAAGAAAGAAAATATATATACACAATTCATTTTTTTAAACAAAATATAGTCATCGCTTCTGAAAATTCTTATCTATCCATCTCGACACCTACTACGGATAGCTCGGCTGATACACCACAACGGCTTCCTACACCCACATCAAATCAGGAACCGATGTATAGATGGTCCTCATATCATACGGGATTCACTCCCGATAACAAGAAGTCCAAACGATCTTTATTTATCTCTCCTAACACAAAGGAGAAAATTGATGAAATACATCACTATCAAAAACAACAAATAGTTCTACAATGAGAACTATATTTTGAACAAAAAGTCACGGCACGTCGACTAAGCTTTTTGAAGCAAGTAGCGATGAAGTTTTGTACTTCACGGAAGAAAGATGTCCATGAACCACTTCCGATGCCTTGCAGTTCCTTGGATCCCTCTTTCTCGTATCGTACACCCTTGATCCTTCACCAAGGAGATTCTCTGGTTCCCCGAGAACCCACGAACGTGGAAATATATGGTCTCCACTCAAACCATGGAGAGATAACAAGTCAGATAATCACAAAACTCTATCGCCATCTAAATAGATTATATTTTTTTCTGTATTTGCGTCTACGTATATTTGTAATTTTGTTTCACAAAAATAATACATTTCTTTTTAAACAATAGAGGGTCGAGAAATAAACAACATCTTTAAAATTTAGACTATTTTAGAAAGATTGCTTGTTTCAGACATTTGGATATGGACCTCAGACGTCTGACACTTGGATATTCCATGAATTTTTCATCACTGTGCGTATTTCAAACGTCTGTTATAAACCTCCAGACGTCTGAAAATTTGATCTACCGCATTGAAATAGATACTAGACTATTTCAGATGTCTGAACTTGGAACCAGACGTCTGAGTTATGTCTCTTCCACCAAATTATAAATAATCGACCTATTTCAAACGTCTGATATTGTAACCAGACATCTGAAAAATCTCTCTGGCTATCAAATTTTTAAAACTCGACTAGACCAGATGTCTTAATTATTTACTATGTTCGAATTAGCGTAAATCAGACATCTGAATTCGCTTCCAGACGTCTGAAATTCAATCGACACTTTAAAACACCCTGATAACGTCAATTTTTTTCCTAATCTCAGTTCTATTTTCAACTATGTATAATACGACGACGATTTTTTCTCAAAAAAATCTTTTCTTTTTACACTTGCTCGATTACAATGCCTCCTAGAACTAAAACCCTAAGATATCTAAAAGAAAACAAGAGCAACCAACATCCTCAAATCCTCAAGTTTGCTCGGATGATCAAATCGAAAGATGGATGAGTCGAGCACCACACTCACTCAAGAGATATGAGGATATACTAAAAAAGAAACTTTACACAGGTCCATTTTATAACCTACTTAAATTTCCAATGTACATTTTGAATGAAATGTGTGAGAATGCCGGTCTAAAAACATTGATATCATTCACTTCCAATGACATCCAAATCGATCAATTGGCTATATTTCTTTTTTACGCAAATGTGGATAGCACGACAGTATGGAACACTGAAAATGAAGACAATTGGTTATGGTCTAGGGTGTATGGCAACGTGATTAGACTCACTCTAGGAATAATAGGTAAAACTCTCGGATGTTCCGATACGGACGAAGATCTATATAATATTCCTGATATGCGCTTCAAATCAAGGAACAGTATAATACGTCAAATATGGGAGGATGAAATGCCTAAATTTGCATCCAAATATCTATGACCAAAAGCAAGAATTCTTACTCGAATGATCATCAATACCATCGTTCCACGTCTGGAAAGTCATGAACAGGTAACTGAGTTGGAACACAAAGCATTATATGTTCTATTTAGCGGAACAAGGGTGAATAGGCAAAATTTATTTTTGACGAGCTCAAACATTTTTTGACTCGGTCACGGCCATCAATTATCTACCCCACATACATCACGAGACTTCTACGTGCTCACAACATCCCCTCCTACTTATCAACTTTTGAAGAAATCTCACTAAAATATGCTTCCACAAAGTTTTTCACACTAATGCACCTACCGGAAATTCCTCCAAAATTTATCTCTTTTAAAGATTGGACGCACAATCATCAAGCCAGACAAGTTGGGCCTCCACCTCAACCACAAAATGAACCATCACAAGAGGAGGAACAACCTCGTGAGACAACTCCTCCTCCTCCTGCACAATTTGATTATACAAGCCAGGATGAGATTTTGGAAACTCGAACAAAAACAAACCCAAATGAAACTCACTCTTAAAAATCAATATATATTGTCTCAAAATCAAAAAGTTTTGGCTAAGTGGATTGACAGTTTGAAACATCTTTTGCCACATGCCTAGCAATAGTTTAAACATCACTTTCAATTATACTATCGGTTCTCAAAGAGGTTCTTCAAAGGGTTCGCGGTTTGACACCTTCTTCTGAAGATTGGCCAACCCCAGTGCATTCTCCTCCTTCGAAACATTCCAAACTTTTCGAGAACGAACCTCTAAAACAAGCTTCGACATCTCCTACAAAGCAACCTAGCTCTTCCCAAAAAGAAGATAAAGGGTATGATCAAGAAAAAGCTTCTCCGAAAGACTCATAGATTTTAGGATTTCAACTTTTGTACACTTGACAAAATCCATGAATGTACTCTATTTCAAATTATTAATGAAATTCTTTTTTGTGTGTTATCTTTGACGATTTGCTAAAATTTTAGAATTCTTTTTGATAATGCCAAAGGGGGAGAAATATACGTATATATATAAAAACTATAAATAAGCACATATTCAGGGGGAGATTTATAAATTATATGTAAGTGCATTGTATAGTTTTCATCATTAAAAAGAGAGATATTGTTAGGAAATCAAATCTACGGTTTCGGTGAAAACAACTGTACAATGGAAATCGAATATGCATATATATTTTTATTTGCAAATACTTGCTAGAGTAACATCACTAGAAAGACAAGAACAAGGCTCAAAGAACGTTATAAGAGACTACAAGTCGATAGGATCAATGGAGCAACAAAACAGATGCGCAAAGTAAACATGCACAGGTTTCAAACGTCTGGGAGCAGTAGCCAGATGTCTGAAGAAATCGCAGACGCATGCAGAAATCCTCTGGAATTCAAAGCAGAAAGGATCAGATGTCTAGTTAATGCACTCAGACATCTGAAAGGCTATTACATACAAAAAAAAATATAGCCAAACATCTGAAACAAATACCAGATGTGTGAAGCTGAATCGGAATTTAAAATTCAAATTACAACTGCCGCATTTGAAAAGACATCTTTGCTTCTCTTCACTGCAACTCTTCATCACCATCAGAAGCAACTATAGAGCACTTGTTAATGGATGCAACTACTCAAGGAATCTCTCTACCACTATAAATAACATCAAGAATCAAAGAGAAGAACTCACTTTACTCACTTGCGATTTTTACCTACATACTCTGTTAGATTCTTGATCTCTAGCAATCTATATTTGTATTTCACTCTTCAATATATTCAGATCTCCTCAATCAATACTTTCTAGATATATATTGGAAGCATTTGTACTTAATAGTCAATATCCGTGTTATAGAACACATACTTGACAAGAACAAGCTATTGTAACCAAGCCTATACCTCCGGACGAAGTGAGGGTTTTTGATAGTCGAATTCCAAAGGGGAGCTTCGTGACTGGACGTAGGACGGGAGGTTCGAACCAGTATAAAATCCTGATGTGCTTATTCTATATTTACCTAGATTAATTTTATCTTAGTTGCATCATATAGTTAGTCGCATATACCTGCATATCACTACACGATCCACTCTATAGACTTTCAGGCATTTTAAGGGTCGAAAAGGCAGGTTATTACATTCATGGTTTCATACAATTTCGAACCCTCGGGGAGGAGCATTGGTATGAAACGTCTCTAGCTTTAAAACCTTATACACACACACACACACACACACGAGATCTCCCAAAGAGGACTCCTATTTATATATTGTTTGCTTACTTCTAAAAAAACCAAAATCGAGTTTGCTGGAAATTCATCAATTTAGTTTTGAGAAAATTGGGATCAATAAGTGTTTTACTTATTGAATATCACTTCAAAAATAGTATACAGGCTCTATGTTTTGGAAGTAGTTGTGAAGTTGATGATGTAGAGTTGAACTGTCTATCCGAAGGTTAAATTCAAGGAAGAGGTCAGCATTAGCGTTCGTCAGAGGACTTATGGTTGGATCTATATGGAGATTCGAGATCTTTTCAAGATGTTCGGATCCATGTAGAGATTCTTGATTTATTTGAGACGTTGGAATCCATTTGAGGTTTCATGTTCTGTTCAAGTGATGAAGACTCACATGAGAGATGCCGAACCTAGCCTCAACATCAGAAATGACAGAAAGCAGAGTAGAACTCACAATTAGCTAACCTATGATAGTGTATATCAACTCCATATCTAGCGTATGCTTATTGATTTGTGCGCGGGAGTTAATGGTACTTGGTTCCACGTGGTTCTATATGTTCGTGCATGTGCTATTTGTATTTACCTTAATGGTATATTTTATCTTGAGATATACGATGCTTGGAAGGTACTTTCTGACCCTGTTAGGAGGCTGGCCTCAATATATCCACGGATGTCTCCCATGAAAAATTCATATGCGAACGTACCTTAACGGTTTTAAGTGTACTTCAGTTTTTTTTGTCTCGTGAGATGCAAGTGGCACAACTATTTTCTGATTTATATTCTACACCGTAGACATTATTTATTATATCATCTTATGTACTTATTAAATGATGATTTTTTTGAGGGGGTAATCATTATGGCATTCTGTGCGATCTCAAAATTACTATTATATGTTGGTTGCATATTTCTTGAGTTTCTCATACCAGACTTATGTCTGATATGTGGTTTTTGTTTTCCTAAAATTCCTCATACGCTCTTTCGAGTAGTCGGAGAAAGGCAGGTTTACATTGATGTTCTTTGGAGCACGAGGAGATGAGCTAGATGTACTATACAATTCTTATTTCTACCGCATTACTATTATGTTAACATCGGAAATTACATGGACAGACTTTTATAACTATTCAAGCTAATGATAGTATTTAAAATTGCAACTCTAAAGTGATGTGTATCTTAGAGTGTCGGTTTATACTATCTTTTGATAATATATAATCGTTCTATTGTAGGATTCTGATATTGTGTTCTCTTCTTTCTTGTTATGTTTTCTTTTTCCTTTGTTTTACCATAACAATCTATCTTATCAACACTTGGATGCTTGACACAAGAATACCGTGGATGTAATTGTGTCAATATTTAGAGGTCGAAAAGGCAAGTCGTTACATGTGGTATTAAAGCTAAAGGTTAAGCGAGAACCTTAGCTTTGATTGGGTATGGCACACTAGAAATAGGGTATTGGAATGCTCTAGCAAAAGTTGAGTGTATTTTACATATAATAGTGCATTTGTGTTTGTTATAGCATATGCCTTAAAGGTATTTTAACTATGAAAATTAAAGGTCTTATATAAGGTAACTTGTATAAGTATGAATTATTAAAGTATGGTTTAATTAAAGTTGGGATTAATAAAGTTCATTCATTACCGCTCATTAATTAGTTTAGCCATGCTCGGCCAATTTATAAGCATTACTATCCATTATAAAATAATTTGACATGACCAGTTTATGAGCATTGTTATCATTTGTAGATTTATTTGCTTAGTTGTGCTCAACTAGTTTATGGGCATTGACTACTGTTTATCGATTATTGATTTGTGCCAGACCAGTTTATGAGCAATTTTACCTTTTCACTTCATGGGTTAGGTAGACAGTATTTGTAGATGCATTGGAGCGAACACCTTGTGTGTTGAGTTTCATAGCTTTACTATAAGACTTTTGGTGACAATGTTAGGTTATAAGTTAACTTTAATAAAAGTTAAATCTAGTAAAAGATGTTTATCATAATCTAAAGGAAAGATAAGATATTTGTGAATAAACATTTGTGATATGATTTTATATAAGAAAGTGATTTTATATAAGTATGGTTTATAAAAATAAAGTTTATAAATGTAGAGGATTTAAACTGATATTTTGTGAACTTAAATCCCGGTGTCTTTGAAAATGTTTTTCAAGATTTTGGAAAAATAATAGTAGTATTATTTGAAAGAAAATATTTGGTAAATTGTTTTACGAAGTCGAGATGATGGTACTTGGTAATATTTACGAAGTATTTTACACCGCTTTAAAATTTGAATTTTGGTCAAGTCCGAAAAGTGCAATTTGGATGTACTGAACTAATTTATGTTGCTTGAATATAATTTTAGTGATGGCTACAATATTGTCGGTGTTCATTTTCATGTTTCAAAGTAAGGGATGCTACAATAGTAGTTTTCTAAAGAGTAGGTTTTGGTAAAATAGATTTTAATTTAATCTCAAAGTATGGTTTGATATACAATAGATATATGTATATATTATTATTTCGATTAATTTGGAGAAAAACCCCAGTGTTTAGTTCTAGAGCTTTCCTTAAATAATTTTGATATAAGATACAGAGTAGTTTGATAAAGATTTTGAAATAAGCTTTTTGTGTGGAATTTTTTTTATGCATGCTATGTTGGATGTCCAAGTGGTAGTAGCATAACCCAAATGATTAAGAAACTTTTTTTTTGATAGGTTATTTTATAGACATGTATCTTATGCATTAGGACGGTATGGTGTGTGCATCATGTTATGATAAGTTGTTTCATAGTTTTCATTTATTAAAATGAAATGGATTTTTTAGTAATTTTGGATAGTTATAAACTTCTGAATCGTTATATAAACTTGATGCTAAGTGCCTTTGTGAAAGTATAAAAGTTCATTTTTTGTAACTCTTGAGTGAAGAATGTAATAAGTTAAAACAAGTTTTAAATTGTTAAACACACCTGTTAAGTGAAATGAATTTGATGTTTTGTATATATTCTTTCGATGTAATAAAGTATTAAATGAGTATGAACTTAAGTTATAAAATGATTATGAACTTGAAGTTATGTTTTGGTGAAATGGTCATAAATGATTTTGGTATTGAATGGTATACTATTATATAAAAGAATATGGACAAATGTAATTGGTATAAGTTAAGAAACCAATAGGGTAAATACATAAGTTGTACATATATCATTTTATCCACATGACTGTTCTTGATCCAGTCTTCGAGTGCATGGTTTTTGGTCCGAGCAAGGATTTTTTTTACTTGGTTCTAGATGGAAAACCCTTGATATGGATTCTTGATATAATTGTGAAGTTTTCTATCATAGTATATGGCTATGTAAGGAGAACAGAGATTTATAATCAAGGAATCTAATTGAAGTTCGCACTAGAGAGATCAAGTGACATATACTACTTGGAAAGTGAAAACTATGCGATCGAGCAAGTGATCATATCTGATATTGCATATGCATGATACATGTGTAGGATCTATTCCACCCTAGAGGGGGAGGGGAAGTGAATAGGGTGATACTGCTAATTATAAAAATTTAATCTGGAAGTATATAAAATAATCACAGCACTGATAATACCAGAATAATAGCAACACAGATAATAGCAGAATAATAAAAGTAGAAAATAGAACACAGATTTACCAAGCTTCGGCCAAACCCTGCCTACGTGCTGCCTCCAAGGTTTCTACCAGAAATTAAGTAGTCAGACGCTTACACACGTAAACTCACGACACAGGCTACCGACTAACCTAACTCTACGCTCAAAACTCTGCCACAACTCAGCCATTGAATTGCGAATTCTCGAACTACACCACCGTAGTTTGTCCCCTAGTCACACGACTAGAATTTGCAAAAGTTTAAAGGAAAAATACAAATTTAAAAACAATTAAAACCCTAATTTAAATTTCAAAGCCCAATATCATTAAGACCCTAAAATAGAAACCTGCCCAAATTAAAATAGAGTAAAGTTCCCCTTTTCTTTTCTATTATCTTCGGCCCATTTTTCACTCTATGGTGGTCTCGTTTCTTCTTTCATTCCCCTTTCAGATTTAGGGATTTATAAAAATCTTTGAAGCCGCTGACTTTGTTGATCGATCAAATGGGTGTTCTCGTGTTTGCTTTGATGATCAAGAATTCCTTCTAGAGCCTGTTGAATATTTTTTATAGATTCCTTCATTTCATCGATTCGTACCTACTATGTGAAAATTTCCAAATTCAGAGAACCCTACAACTAAAAATGGGCAATCCTGAGCCAAATCTTTATTTTTGGGAGAAGGGGTGCTCTCCTATCCTTTGATTCGGAAAGCGGCATGTACCAGCTCGTCTGTTAGGGGAAACTCAAGTAGATATAGAACCTGCTGGAGATAGAAATCAACTAGCTCAATCAATCACATGGATTGGAGTTTGAAACAAAACTTCTCCTCAAGAGGATAGATGGGGTGAATCAGGTGAGATCCAATGTTGATCTGTCTCTCTATTCACTCGTGGGATCCAGGCGGTCCAGGGGTTGTTTCTTCACTTAGCACACGGCTGCTCCAATTTTGATCGAGTTCGACTAAAGTGTATGTGAATTATTCCTTTTTCTTTACTGATTAGCTTGCTTGAACTCGATGGTTTCATATGCCGATGATGTTACAGTTTAAACAGGGTTTAATTCCCTTGACTTTCGTTCGTCTGATAGTTTGTTTTGCCGTTCAATTTTGCTTCAATGCTTGAGATGTTTCTGACTTGTTCAAATCGTATATCTGTTACTTGATTGTCACAGCTTGTTTGATTTTGCTTTGACGACGTTTTCTTGATCATCACGGCTTTGAATTTGTTGATTTGAAACTATGTTAACTTCGGTACTTGCTTGTATGCTTCACCTGATCCTCTGGCTGTTGAGTTGTATGCATGCCTGAAGTCTTGATACATGCCTTGTTTATGTTATGTTCACCACTATTGCACTGTCCAATTTATTAAAAGTTATTGAATGTTCTATAGTGTTTTCGACCTGATGCTTGATCACTTGTTGTTGCCTTAGTATTTCAGTCTTTGACTTGTTTCATACATACCACTGTATATCAATGCATATTGTTTATTGTATACATGATTGAAGTTATAGCCTTATTGTTGCCTCTGGTTTTGTTGTACATATATGTTCGTGTCATATTTCTCTATATGTATATTCATACATGTATATATATTCACTGCCTCCATATTTATATTGCATAGTCTATTGGTTCATCATTGTTGCCAGGTCTGCATTGCTGTCACATGATCATTTGTATTTTTCATTGAGCTAGCCGTTAGAAACAGTGCACATACACACATGTATACACACACACACACATATATATATATGTATGTATGTATGTGTATTATTCTTGTGCCTCTTTCTCTTTCATTCAGTCCTTGTGCTCTCGAGTCTTTCTGGTTCTATGCGCAGTTTGTAATTTGTCGAGCACTTATATTGTTGTGTTGTTGTTTCATTCACTGTTCTAGTTGAAGTCACTGTGTTTTGTTCATATGTGCACTGCCTATGTATATTTGCATATTTGTATCATGTTCATGTTTGAACTTGTCTTTGAGTTGTTGAGCCACTTGGTTGAACATGTGCTCTTTTTGCCTTACCCATTTTCATGTGTTATTGCAGTTTGACTGGGAGTATTGATACATTGATTTGTGATCTGGTGTTGTGTTTGATGTGCATTTGTACTTTGATTGTTTTCTTTATTCTTGTGATTATTGATTTGGAGAACTGCCTTATATTTGAATGCTTGAATCATGTGTACATTTGCTTGCATTTTGGTTGGACTGTCCAGCCTCTGTATTTATGTGATGTCTTTGATTATCGCATTCATGTGTACATTTGGATTGCACCTGTGTTGAATCTAGTTTATAGCTCGGGTTTGACCTTGTGCTAATATCGTGACTTTATTTGTATTGCACTTGAGTTGAACCCGGCTTTTGATTGGGTCTGACCTTATGCTCACCAGTCCTTTTAATTTTATTAAGTGTATATCGGTGTGCATGGCCTTATGGCATGTACAGTGATACACTGTGCATGTCACAAATTGTTCGTGTATGATGAATTCAAAATTAAATGATGACGAACAACCCAATAACTGAGTCATAATAATATTTTCAAAATACATTTTATTTTACACTGCAAAATATTTCTTTTTCAATTTTACTACGTCAGTGTTTTATTTGCAGATAATTCAAAAGCTGGATTCAATTGGACTGGAGTTAAAGATAAATATGAGTGAACGAGTGATATGTAGTGAGGTGCACATGTAAATAATTATTATATAGTGACAAACTGTATTGTAATTGAAACTTTTGTGTGTGTATATATAGAGTGAGAGCATAAACTTGTACTATTTAAAATTACAATAAAATATTTGTTTGAAGAAAATATCTGTTTAAATTTAAATTCAATGTTATTTATTTTATTCAGCAAATATTTATTTAATTATGTGAAAGATAAAATAGTCTATTAACAAATACATTTAATTGAATGTATATATGTTTATTATCATCAACAAAAATCATATACTTGCATATTCAACGACATGTACATCGCATGGGCTTTATTATATATACATACTATGTTATGTTGGCTTATGGAGAGTTTTGGTGATGAATCTTCGATTAGTTATGAGGTAGCATGAATAATCGGCTAGGTAATAATCTGAGGCCATTGGGAGTAGGTACATTAGTAGATTACTTATCATCTTTGTGCGATAAGAGGATTTTTAAACTTAGAAAAACTATGAGCTCTGTTTGCTATTAATTTTGAATACTGTTAAGTATTGCTATATGATTTCTCTCTTTTGTTGCTCATGTTGAAATTTCGAGGACGAAATGTTTTAAGTGGTGGACATTGTAATGTCGTAGAATTTCGCACACTTCATATTTAAATATCCGAATTATTTAAATATTTGAATATTTATTTAATGTGATTAAATTAAGTTAATATCCTTATTAATCCCCTTTTAAATAATGATAAATGATAAGAACTATGTTTTTGAAATATGTTTACAAAAATAAATAGTTCAAAGAAACACTGATTCAAAAAATCATTTTACTTATAAACGGTTTGAAAACACGTGAAATTATCATCGTGGGGCATTGTCTCGGATTTTGAGAAAACTAATGTCATCAGGACTGGAACAATGAGGTGATTAGTTAGTTAATTATTTTATTAATTAAATTATATAGTTCAAAATCGAATAAATTTGTATATTTTGCATACAAGGTCCAATCGAGACGTCGTCTTCAACGTTGCACTCGTAGTGAAATTATCTATGACTTATTTTAGCTTAGACTTGGGTGAGTTAACTTACCATTTAATTTGTATATGATGTGTATATATTTTTTGTATTGAAATATAATTTGAAATAGATAACAATGCAAGTTATTACTTTTGGACCTCTCTTGCTTTGGAAAGTAAGTGATAACAATATTCATAGAGTTAGAGGTATGCCTTAGGGGCAATTATGTTATTTTTCATATATATCTAACTTGATAACCAATCTTGTTCAAACTAAAAGGTGTTTGCTTACTATTATATACTTGATATAATGTGTTATATTAATTGATTTAATTAAAAGTATAATTAATAGAAAATCCATAAATGATATATTTTATGATAGTAGTTACAAAGTGTTGTAACCGTAAGTAATTTATCACAATGGAAATAAATATACCATTTTGAATATTTCTATTCAAGATGTACGAAGATCGGATATCTATACATCCGTTGAGACTAATGTACGTAATGCTCTTCAAATGTTGGGCAGTATATTACCCATGACTACTGGATGCACCAAGGGGTTACGTACTAATAGTTATTGGAGAAGGGTGCAATGACTCACTTGATAATTTTCTGATGGTTAATATAATTAAGGTCAAACAGAAAATATCAATTTGACTAATTTACGTAGTTCTCTCGACTTGAGAATACTGTTGATCTTCAATATAGAAGCTCTGCTTTGATTATAGTTAAATCATGGCATAGCGTCCATCGAACGACTATAGTTGGGTCGAGTGGAAGTATTGGAAGTGAAACACTATTCATGAGAGGATTTGTCTCCTTAGTTATATGAGGATAGTATCACTATCAATTGATGTCAAATCAAAGTTAAAGTCCCTGGCCAAGAGCAGTTTGGTTAATAATAATTGTTTTAATTGAACCAATGACTTTGTGTTTGGACTATAAAGTTAAATGTAGGCGATATTGCAATTTTGACCATTACCAAATTTCATAAGTGCTAATGTAATATAATTTTGATGACGAGAAATGGTGCAAACAATTGTCATTATGGGGTAACACTTATAATAAGTAAAAATGGATTTTAAAAAAATATGTGTAAGCGATAAATTCAGCCAAAATGTCACACCACCTGCTAAGTGACTTGTGAACTTTAATGTAACGATCTGCCTTTCTTACACATAAAGACGACACTTAACGCATCCATCGTATTCGTGTGTCGATCATTTAAGTGTTTGAAAGTCAAGTCATTTAGGGTGAAGAAAGAAAAAGGAGGAACAGGATCTCATAAAAATGTGATGGGTAGCATATAATATATAAATCAAATCTTTAAAAAAAGAAACAAAACTTAATATACATACAACATCAGAGCACTCTAGCCTATTATTAGCCTGAACAGTTATAACGAACTATCCTTAAAATTGATGATAAATATAGACAAGAACAAAAAAAAAATAGAACAGTGGATGAATATAAGATATGTGAGTATGTCTTGGAGAATCCAGCTCGTCTTCTGAAAGCTCCAAAGGATCCGGCTAAATCTAGAAAATATATTCGGGCTGACACGAGCATTATAAGAAAAATAACTTCTAGATCGGTCTAGTAGCACCAACGTGAGAAACTCAAACCGTAAGGAATTCAATTTATTATAACTTGTAAAATCCTTTAAAATCAAAGGTTTCTCGTAAGACCATGTCGCATATAAACGCGGACGGGTTTATACCTTACGATAACCAAAACATTTTCTATAGGAAATTTGGTAATATTACAATAATGTCTAGGATACAAATACATATTAATCATAACCGAATTCATTACATTATTAAATTCCAGCATAATACGCATACAATCAAGTCCGAAGGCACTTATTGGAGAATGGATTCCAACTATTAAAGGTTAAGGGTCTACCCAAAGAATTCGTAATCCTCTGGACAAAATGTACGGGAGGCTACAACACATTATGCCTCTGCTACTCAGGCCCGACCCTACCCCTTACTGGATAACAATGAATATGATCGCCCCACGGTTGCAATCGAACAAGAATAATAGGCCTCGAATCATACATAGAGATATTGACACTAGATCTTGGGATGATCATACCCTAATGTGAGTGATCCACATAGCCATGCTGCATGTCCCTACTTTAGTCATTTTTCGATTGATGAGGCTTAAGACAACGATTACCTTTTATGTAGCAAACCATCTTGGAATGCTAACACTGTCCTTTAGGCAGCAATGCAGTGCCAGCATTCATTCATACAAGTTTGTTCTAGGTCTGGATGAAACTGAAGGCACTACCTCTACTACATTCATTTTGAAACCACCCTCAGGACTAATAGCAAGTAGCCCTTGCACGTTAAAAGCTCTATCTTCAATCATTTTCAAGACATCTTCAGTTCGAAACGCTCGAGTTGAATCAAAGTGGTATTCAGATAATTTATACTTATTTGAACCCGATATCTTCGAAACAACATTCAATAGTTCCGACAAACTCAACCCTGTTTTTTTGGAAATAATCAGACAATACAAAGGAGCAGGGATCACCCCCTAACCGTTTAAGTGGATGGATCTTCCTATCATTTGTCCTAGGAGAATAAAACAAGATTTATGCGCACAATACTACATCATCGAAGATGGCTGTGCCATTTAACTCATGTGTTTCTCCTAGATATTTTCGGAGTTATATATTGGTCCAGAATTGATAGTCGGTTATTTAACTATCAAAGAAACAAATAAGCAACATTTTAGAGATTTAATTACCCACGGCAACCACTTAATCTTAAACAATATCGTTCATTTATCAAAACTCTTTTCAAAAGTGTTTATCAAAAACATTCATATACTTATCTCACCGACATAAGTATATTCACCTAACATTTGTGAAAGATTTCTCATTTTAAAATCATATTAAAAGGATCAAAACAAATGTTATTAAAAATAGAGATAAGGATAACCTCGAAAAATATTCCTTCGGTGTTGAGCGTGGAACGAATGTCCATACAACCATAATTAAAAAGGCCAGTTAAAGGAAATCCAATCCTAAATTCTTTTATAAATTTCCTTCTATAAATCCTCTTAATAAATTTCTTTTATTTATGAATCTCCTTTACTTAAATTCCAAACATATTTACAAAACTCTTTATGAAACCACCAGTTAAATTTACAAAACTCTTTTGTAAATATCAAAATTATTTATAAAACTTCCTTTGTGAATATCCAAATCATTTATAAAGCTTTTTTTATAAATATTCCTTATTTAAAACAAACTCCTTTAATAAACTAATCTAGTAAAGTCCATTTGATAAACAAAACGATTATTTAAAACAGCTTTACTAAAATAATTACTTAAATTGAAACCATTTTTAAAGGTATGGTTCACCTTAAAAATCAATAAGCAGCTTAGTGACCACAATGGTTCTCATTTAACCGGGTTTACTTTTTGAGTTATAATATGGGTACTTACATAACAAGTAGATATGTATAAGGGAACCAGTCAATAACAATCAATTATATAAGCAAATGTCCAAATTACCGAAATAGCAGATAAGGATTTGTTCTGCTAAACACATGTCTAAGTTAATATAATGCCAGAATGGGATTTTATTTTGCCTAATAAATGTCAACATAATCTACTTGGTTAATTATAGTAGAATGGTGATTTATTCTACTAAAAAGATGTCAAATACAAGTCAATTAAGAAAACAGTGACTTATTTTGCAAAACAGATGTCATTGGGATTCATACTCAATTGAGGTTACTTAAGGGTAGTCAACAAAAAAATCCCTTCGATTTAAATCTTCCTTTAAAAGAAAGTCGCTTCTTGAAGACAAAACCAATCTTTAAAAAATAAGGTAGTCTAACCTATAAAAATTTATTTAATAATTAATTAACATTTAAACTTTTTAATTAAAAATAATTATACCTTTAATTAATAGTTAAATTACAATTTACTTTTAAATCAATAATTAAACCCTAATTAACCCTTGATTAATTATTAAATGATAATGTAAACATTTAATTAATAATTAAATATCAACTAATCTCAATTAATTAATTCTTAATTAAAACTAAAATAAAAATTAAACCTTCATTTAAAATAATTAATTAAGTTTTAATTAAATCTTAAATTAAATTAAACTTGATCGGTAATTAATTAAAAATTAAACCCTTTTATAAATAAAAAATTAATTAAAAATTAATACTTAATAAATAATTAAATAATAATAAATCCTTAAAATTGGTTAAAAATATAATTAACCTTTTATTAACTAACCAATTAAAATAAATTTAATTAATACTTAAGTGCTAATTCCTTATAAATAATGATTAAGTACTAATTACCTTATTCAATTAATTAATTAATAAATCATTAAATAAACAAATAAATAAATAATAATTATATTCTAGTACTTATAATATGTTTTGGAAATACTTTTCAAAAATATACTTAAGTGAAAAGCACTTTTAAATTTGCAAAAAGAGTTCGTCTTACGAACTGCATTTCTAGCGACTACCGCTATATGACCTATAATGTCAAAACTTGATTTATGTTCTAAATCACTTCCAAAAACTCTATCTTTTTATGTTAATTACTTTTATAACTTATAATTTTTTTTAACAATGTAAAGTTTTTGAAACTAAATGAAAACATCTCTAAAAGTAAGCAAAGAAAACAAGTTTTTTGAAAATCAAAGGATTTCGATGTCGCAACTATGATTCTAAATACTAACTTTTCATTTTACATATAACCTCATACTCAAGTGCTAACTTTTAGCATGGACAATACAAACACAACAAATATACATGTCATGGTTTACATAACCAAGCAAAGAATATAACTTTACATCCATACACACTTTTCAACTTAGATTTCTAAGTCGAACCAAACATCATATCAAACATATATGTTAACATTTCAATCAACATCAATATAAAACCATCAACAATTATCAAAGTAAGCATCATATTTAAAGTTAGAACTTTTAAATGAATTAGTGAGCTATACTCACCCAAAAGCTACCAAAATGACTCGAACTTCCCTACCTTTTGAACCGAGCCTAGATTCATGCTTTGACTTTGGCGAGAGCAAGATCTGGTGGCCCTACGGTGGCTTTATGATTTGGCCAAGTTATGGTGCACACATCCCACAGGTGATGGAGTTCGGCCTTGAAAGGTGGAGGGGGTTCGTACTATCATCGAATTCATAAAAATAGAATCCAAAAATGAGTCATTTCCAACTGATTTTTGGACAAATTAATCATAGAATTTAGAAAAGCTGTAAAAAGAAATGTTCTTGTAAATTATTTTCTATATCGTTTCAAAAAAAAATCGTTCAATTTGGATCAGGTTTTGAAGGAGACATGGTTAAAAGAAGAAGAGGTATTTTCAGACTTGAAAATCTAGGTTCGAGAATGAGTCTGAAAGACATGTATTTTGGACATGGCTAGTTTCAAAATTAGAAGAAGTGCTACGCATAAAAGTTGTAGCCACTGAAATTTTGCACAGTTTTAATAAAAGAAAATCTCTATTTGGACGAGGTATGAGAAAGATATGACAGAAGAAAGAGGAGGAAAAAATGAAGAAATGAAATGGGTATTTATAAGCAAGAAACAAAGTGAATTACCTTAATGCCCTTGATCCTTTACCCTCCACCTTCCCTTGCCACATCACTATATGTTCACATCGACTAAAGTTCTATGAACTAGAAAATAGCTGAACGAATTTTATAACTAAAATAACAGCAAGCGCACGACATACACTTGTAGTACGTGGCGAATACGAGTCGATCCGTAGGGAATTGTTGATTTAAATCTCCTATTCAATCAAATTAACCAAAGTTGAAATGAAAGTTAAACTAGAGAATTAACTAACTAACTAAAAGAAAAGAGAAGCAAATATAAGAGTTAAGTGACAATTTAGAGAATAAATCCACTTTCTAGCTTATGTAGTTCAACACGTATGAAATCATAATCTCTCTTTTTTGGTCATTAGTGATTTAATTGATGTGCTTATCATAAGTATGGAATATTTGTGCTATTGATTAGCCAACATAAGCCATTAAACTACAACATACCCCTTAAACCACTTACTAATTTTCATGAAACTTGACAATGAAAATGAAAATAAAATCTATTTTAAGTATGATCTAATAACTATTGATTAGAAATATAGATCATCAACTTTGAATTTCAAATCACTTTCTTATGCTACAATCATATTTCGATGAAGAGGCATTTGTGTTAGTGAATGTTTAAGCATAGCCTATTTGGTGTCAACAATATAGGCTATCAAATTCAAAGCAAGACCAATAAATAAAACACTTCATTGATCATCATTAAGCACAAAAGGAGAGCATGAATTAACAAATAGTTGAAGCTACATAATTAGAGAGCTTCATTACCCCTAAATTGAAGGGGTTTAGCCTCTCATATTTGTCATTTGATTAACAAATGTAGCTAGCAACATGAAAGCAAAAAAGAAAGGAAAATGAAAGCTAATGGAAAAGAGAAGCTAATTAACAAGAATTAAAACTAATTTACTTTGCATGAATGTAAATCTACACTACTAACATTAAAGTAAATGAACAAGGAAAGTAAAATGAACAAGTAATTAAATTGCATAAGAAAAGAAAGTAACATGAAAATAAAAATAAATGGCTAAGTAGCCATGAAAAGAAAGAAGAGAGCTTAATTTATTTTTGAGCCTAAACAAAAACTAAGAGAGACTAAGGGAAGAGAGCCTAAAAGAGAGACTAAGGGAGAATAGGGTTACATGAAACATAAGGGGTATATATACATGTGTTAAACCCTAATTCATATTTTTAGGGAACGCCCACAATAACCTTGAGAAAGTATGGATGCCAAGTAATCATTAGCTTCTACTAATCATCATTTAAGTGTACATGAAGCCACAAACTCCATAAGCATGTGCATTAGCCTCTAATTGAAAATCAAGGTATGTGGGTGGGGTCCTCCATGTTCTTCACTTTAAATTATTTCCATCTTCATTCTTTTGTATCTTCTTTATGCATGCATATTTCATCATAAAACCACTTGTAAAATTCACCAAATTTCCTACAAAAAAACATAGAAGATTCCAAGTAAATTTTCACAATTTAGTAAATGCACAAAAATGACCATTTTACCCTTGTATGAAGATGAATATGTGACAATTTGAAAATAATTTGAATTTTGGTTTGAACAAGTTTAAATACCCAATACGATTATTTATTCAATTTAAATAGATTAAATATGGTGGTAAAATTATGCATATTTACATGCAAATCACTATACCACCCCACCTTCATGTACTCAGTCCACATTCATGTCCCTCCTCCTTTTCCAAGCTCCAACATGTTTAAACATGTTTTTGTACTTATGTTCCATGTGATGTGACATTTTCTTTTTTATTTATTTGTAAGTACAATATATATTATCCTAAATACACACACATATTACTATGATACATAACCTAACTTATAAATGTATGTAAATATTTATACTTTAGGGTTTAAATGTTTCCGGTAACTTTTATTCGAGAAAAGTCAAAAATTCGAAAAACGCCACATTTTCGATTTTTCTTCAAATTATATGTTTTTGTAAACACATTTTGGAAAACTTTTACCATCATTATTTATTTAAAAGAGTTTTACTTTAATTATAAAATCTATTATTTCAATATTTAAAGTTAATTAAATATTAGCAAATCAAAGTGGTGAAATTCTAGGTTGTTATAAATTAAAAATATAATTAACCTTTTATTAATTAATTAATTAACTTACTTAATTAATACTTAAGTACTAATTCCCGTATTAACCAATGATTAAGAAGTAATGACCTTATTCAATTAATTAATTAACTAATCATTAAATAAATAAATAATTAAATAAATAAATAATTTCTTTTATCACTTATAATATAGTTTTTAAAGCACTTTTCAAAAATATACTTAAGCGAAAAACACTTTTAAATTTGCAAAAGGATTTAGTCTTACGAATTGCATTTATAACGACTATCGCTGTATGACCCATAATTTCAAAACTTGATTTATATTCAGAATCACATTCAAAAACTCTTTACTTTTTTGTTAACTTACTTTTATATCTTAGAAAGAGTTTTTAGAAAAACAAAGTAAAGTTTTTGAAACTAAATGAAAACATTTCTAAAAGTAAGTAAAGAAAATAAGTTTTTGAAAATCAAAGGATTTCGATGTTGTACCTACGATTCCAAATACTAACTTTCTATTTTACATATAACCTCATACTCAAGCGCTAACTTTTAGTATATAAAATAAAAACACAACAAATATACATGTCATGTGTTTACATAACCAAGCAAAGAACATAACTTTACATCTGTATACACATTTTAACTTAGATCTCTAAGTCGAACCAAACATCACATCAAACATATATGTAAACATTTCAATCAACGTCAATATACAAACCATCAACAACGATTTTATTATCAAAATAAGAATCATATTTAAAGTTAGAACTTTTATATGAATTTGTGATCTATTCTCATCAAAAAGCTACCAAAATGACTCGAATTTCGCTGACTTTTGAATCGAGCCTAAATCCATGCTTTGACTTTGTAAAAACAAGATTTGGTGGCCTGGTGGCTTTATAATTTTGTTAAGGTATGATGCATATGGCCCAAAGGTGGTGGAGCTTGGCCTTGAAAGGTGGAGGGGGTTCGAATTATCGATAAATTCACAAAAATTAACCCGAAAACGGGGCATCTTCCAACTGATTTTTGGACAAATCAATCATAGAATTTAGGAATGCTATCAAAGGAAAGTTCTAGATAATTATTTTCTCTACAATTTCAAAGAAATCTATCATTCAATTAGGATTTATTTTGAGGGAGATATGGTCGAAAGAAGAAGAGGAATTTGTGGACTTGAAAATATGGGTCCGAAAATGAGTCTGGAAGAAATGTATTTTAGAAATGGTTTGGCTAAAAATTTGAAGAAATGTTACACATGAAAGTTGTAGCCACTGGAATTTGATACGATTTGAAAATAAGTAAATCTCCATTGGAAAAAGATATGAGAAAGATATGGTAAAAGGAAGAGGAGGTAAAATTGAAGAAACGAAAGAAGTATTTATAAGCAAGAAACAAAGAAAATTACCTTAATGCCCTTGGTTCTTTACCTTCCACCTCCTCTTGCCACATCACCTTTCCACCTCACCTTCATGTACCTCAGCCCACACTCATGTTCTCCCTCTTTCTCCAAGCTCCAACATGTTTAAACATGTTTTTGTACGTATGTTTCATGTGATGTCACATTTTCTTTTCATTTATTTATAAAATACAACATATATTATCCTAAATACACACACACAAACAGACACATATATTATAAATTTATGCTAATGTTTATACTCTAGTGTTTATAATGTTTTCAACAACTTTTATTCGAGAAAAGTCAAAAATCCAAGAAACAAATTTCGGTTGCATTTCGATTTTTCTTCAAACTATATATTTTTGTAAACACATTTTGAAAAGGGGCATTTCACTAGAAGGACAAACTTTGTAGTCCAATTAGTTTCTAGGACACACATCAATATAAATTAATTTCAAGGCCAAAGTCAGCAGAATAATTATTTTCAAGGACAAAGTCAGCAGTACAATTAGTTTCAAGGACATAATTTCATAGGTTTTTAGGCCTTAGAAACTAATTATTTTGCATTTTGTCCTTAAAAGTAATTATTTCAGTTTTATGTCCTAGAAACTAATTGCACTTGCTAAAGAGGCCCTTGTGGCTAATTTCCACTTTTAGAAAACTATTTCACCATTATTATTTATTATTTAAAAGAGTTTTATTTTAATTATATAATTTATTATTTGAATAATTAAAATTAATTAAATATTCGTAAATCAATGGCGAAATTATGGGTCGTTACATTTAATATTCGAACAGCTTGATATTAATTACTGACTGAATCTACACCTTTGAGTCACACAACCGTAATGATGAATTCTCTGAAAAACCACATGATGTAACTAATTTATTAAATGTTTTAAATTTATTAGATTAATTGATATTTGAGAAAAAATCATTATTATTTAATTTATTTATTTTTCGAAAGTTGTTTGTAATTATTTTAATGCATTTATAAAAGTTATATTGCATGCTTTGATATATGATATCGATGTAATTTAAATAAAAGATAATTTCATGAAATGATTTATAGAAATTTTATGACATTTAATGGCATGATTTGTGGAAATTTTATGTCATCTGATGACATATCATGTGGAAAGAAAGGATTGGAGAGAGAGAGAAGATTAAGGGCATCAACTAGGGAAGCTTTAATTAAAGAATGAGAAATGTTTTATTCTTTCAAATAAAACATGACAGATTCCATATCAATCCGAGTATTTACTTAGTAGCCCCCCAAAATAAAAAAGTCTATAAACCCAAAAAAATAACTTAGTTGTCCCTTACCATTTCCAGAATCACCCTTCCTATCATGCAAAACGTGAAATTTTGAATTTTTTCTTCACTAATTTAGAATCTCGGGTCAGAATTTTTTCTTCACTGATTTAGAAACTTAGCAGTGAAAAATTGAATTTTTTCTTAGTAAAGTCCGTAAACCCAAAAATAACTTAGTAGTGAAAAACTGGATTTTTTCTTCACTGATTTAGAAAACCAGTTCATATTTTCTTCAAAACTACAATTAAAAAAGCCTATAAACCCAAAAAATAACATAGTAGTGAAAAATTGAATTTTTTCTTCACTAATTTAGAAATTAGGATTTTGAAGAAGCGGTGATTTAGACAGTAAGAAACTGAATAAGAAGATAATGGAATTGAAAAGAAAGAAACTACACAGCTTTCTAAGGGTATTTTAGCCTTCAAGATCGCATGTATCCTTTCTGATCTCTTTTATAAGCATAACATTTGCTGCGTATGTGACCTTTCTTACTAGTATCACCATACGTAGCCTTTTTCTGATCTATTTTATAAGCATAACACTTGTTGCGTATGTGACCTTTCTTATTACAATAATGACAAGTGATAATACCTTTACCATTAGTGTCCTTATTCTTCCAAATTGTATCTTTCTTCGAGTCCCTTGTCATCATAGCCTCACTTTGAATTGATTTTATACCTGACCCTTTTCTTCTGAGCTTCCCATTCAAAAGACTGCTTCAAACAGTTTCCAGAGCGATAGTTCCATTAGCATAAGAATTACTCAATGAAACAGCCAAAGTTTCCCAACTTTTTGAAAGTGAACCCATTAATAAAGAGCCAGTAGCTCATCATTAAAATTAACCTTCATATTTGCCAATTCATTTATTACATCTTAAAATTCATTCAAATGCTCTGCAACAGACTTCTCTTCATCTAATCTCAGCTGTACCAACTTTCGAACCAGAAAAACATTACTTGTAGCACACTTTGACTCATACAAAGATACCAACTTGTACCACATAGCCTTCGCGGATTCACAACTAGCCACGTGATGGAAAACTGAATCATCAAGATATGGCGAATCAAAGCAATCACCTTTTTATCCATCTTCTTCCATTTTCCCTTATCTACATCAGAGGGCTTCTTTCCATCTTATCAATCGGATCATTGAGGTATAGAACATCCTTTATCTTAGGCTTCCAAATACCCTAATTTTTCTTATCCAAGATAGCCATCTTTGAAAACGAAATCATATACGACATCAATAATTTTCCAAACCAAAATTACTCTAAACTTTGCGATGATCTATGCTCCGATACCAAACTGTTATGAAAATAGTAGCGCTTTACGAAGCTTTTATCAACGGATCTTTGTCACCCAAATCACAAAAAGATAACTTGGATTGAAAACAAGACGGAATTGAAATCCAAATGCAATAACACAAAATATTCCACCCAACCACCCACTTTATTGATTCACCAAAATTTTGTTTACAATTAATAGAACAAAGGTAAAGTAAATAAAATACCATTGAATAAATAACCAAATTGAGAAAGGAAGCAAATATCCATATGGCTAAAATTATTGGAGAAAAAGAACAAAGACGAAGAAGAGAAAATTAGCAAATAGATTTTCCACCACACTTTTACCCTCTCTTCTAGTCTCTATTTAGTAATCAATTATTGAATGCCCAAGTTAACATTATATGGAGAAAAAAAATTTGATTAGCCAATTAGAGAGAGAAATAAACATACTCAAATATGCCTATTAATTAGACGAAACAAAACCTTCTCTTTCTTTCTTTTGCATATTTCTTTCCCTCTATTTTTGATTTTGTATCACCAAAATATAACACTCCACCTTGATGAAAAATCATATATCTCCAACATATCAAGCATACCATATCTAGATCTATCAAAAATTCCCGTATCTCAACCATACTAAATTACAAACCTTAACCACCTTCTGCCAGTGATGCATCTCCCACATAAGGTGTACCACACAAATCCAGTCTAAAAAATGTTTGTACTACCACAAAGATCTTTGTGGATTTTGCAATTCGACACCCATCTATTACTCGATCTGAGCTCATTACCTGATCAATATCGATTCCTCGAGTATCATCTACATGAAGACCCATGTCAAAAATATGATCCTCAATGCTAGAATCATAAGCAGTGATCACATTAACGTCTCCACCTTGCTGTGGACTAGGTCCTTTAACCATCACTCGCTTTCCATTGTCGACTACAGAACCAACCAAGCTATAAAGATTTCCTTCTTCCAACACTCCTCTCATCCTTACACGACCACCTTTCTTCACTCTCAAAACTTCACCTTGAGTCTCATAAGTGCAACCACGGCGTTCCAACTGACCGAGAGAAATAAGATTATGCGAACAAGTGGGTACATGTCTCACTCCAGAGACTTCTCTAACCACACCATCATGCAAACGAAATTGGATAGATCCAATACCACAAATCGGTAGCTCTTCTCCAATGGTTGTCCTAATCATGTGGACACTCTTCTCATAAGAAGAAAAACAATTCATATCTCTACAAATGTGAAAATTGGCTCTTGAATCCATCTTCCAAGGCTTATTTTCACTAAAGATGACATCACAAGAAGCATCACTGTCGGTACCTTCAGCAAAACCTGCATGTGCATCACTACTAGTACCACCATGCGCAGCTTTTTTCTGATCTCTTTTATAAACATAACACTTGCGGCGTATGCGACCTTTCTTATTACAATAATGACAAGTGATAACACCTTTACCATTAGCGTCCTTCTTCTTCCAAATTGTATCTTTCTTCGAGTCCATTGCCACCATAGCCTCATTTTGAATTGATTTCATACCTGACCCTTTTCTTCCAAGCTCCTCATTCAAAAGACTGCTTCAAACAGTTTCCAAAGAGATAGTTCCATTAGCATTGGAATTACTCAATGAAACAACCAAATTTTCCCAACTTTCTGAAAGCGAAATCATTAATAAAAGAGCCTATAACTCATCATGAAAATTGACCTTCATATTTACAATTGATTTATTACATTTTGAAATTCATTCAAATGCCCTATAATAGACTTCTCTTCATCTAATCTCAGTTGTACCAACTTTCAAATTAGAAAAGCTTTACTAGTAGCACTCTTTAACTCATATAAAGATACCAACTTGTCCCACAAAACCTTTGCTGATTCACAACTAGTCACATGATGGAAAAATGAATCATCAAGATACTGGCAAATCGAAGCAATCACCTTCTTATCTATCTTCTTCCATTTTCCCTCATCTACATCAGATGAGTTCTTTCCATCTCCATCAATTGGATCATGAAGATCATTGAGGTGTAGAACATCCTCCATCTTAGGCTTCCAAATACCATAATTTTTCCCATCCAAGATAGCCATCTTTGAAAACGAAATCATATTCGATATCACTAATTTTTCAAACCAAAATTACTCTAAGCTTTGCGATGATCTGTGCTTCGATACCAAACTATTATGAAAATAGTAGTGCTTTGCGGAAGCTTTTATCAACGGATCTTTGTCACGCAAATCATAAAGAGATAACTTGGATTGAAAAAAAGACAGAATTGAAATCAAAATGCAATAACACAAAATATTCCACCCAACACCCACTTTATTGATTTATTAAAATTTTGTTTGCAATTAATAGAAGAAAGCTAAAGTAAACAAAATACCATTGAATAAGTAACCAAATTGAGAAAGGGAGCAAATATCCATATGGCTAAAATTGTTGGAGAAAAGAAACAAAGATGAAGAAGAGAAAATTAGCAAATAGATTTTCCACCACATTTTTACCCTCTCTTCTAATCCCTATTTAATAATCAATTACTTAATGCCCAAGTTAACATTAGATGGCAAAAAATAATTTAACTAGCCGATTAAAGAGAGAAGTAAGCATACTATGCTTATTAATTAGAGGAAATTTTTTTCTCTTTCTTTCTTTTGCATATTTATTTTCCTCTATTTGTGATTTTGTATCACCAAAATTTAACATGTATTGTATCTATTATATATTTATGTTAATTATTGCAGATATTTTTATATCCATTGCTCCTTTGGCTCTTTCGTTCATATTGTATGTTTAATTCAGACTTGAATCTTATTATCATAAATTTATATGTGCCTTAGTTTTCTTATTCTTTTCTATTTTAGAATTTATTATTTAAATGGTATTTTATTTTGAAAATTATTTTTATTAATTGATTAATTTTATGATGCATATTTGGAAATTGAATATACTGTCACAAGTTATTTTCGAACAAATTTGGAGATTGAATGCCCGTTTAACATATTTGTCGTTTTGAATACAATTTTGGTTTGCTATAGATTTTGTTTAAAAGTTGTTTCAATTAAAAAGGAGAAAGACATAAGTGGACTTTTGTACAAAACATTATAAATCTTTTGAATTTCACTTAAGTTAAAGAAGATTTCAGTTTGTTACTTTAATTTTAAAACATGCAATATTACAAAGATTACATATATGTATATACACATGTTATGTTAATTTAAAACATAATTTGAAGTTATTCATATATGCGTACATATACGTGTTTTAGTGTTCAAATTGTTTTGAAATAGAATTAAAGATAAGTTAATGAAATAAGATAACTTATCTACCTTTTCCACTACTTACTAATTGCTTTCTTTAACTTGATTAATTGTCTATTATATATATGAGAACTTTTGATTATGTAAAAACAACTTTCTACCATATATGTGTATGTAACTGTAAATGTTGTTTTGTTTTAGAAAAAGGATTAGACAACAAACGCATATTTATGATGGCAACCACTGACTATGCACACTTCTTATATGTTGCACTTGCACAATATTCACTGTAAATATATTTGGATATACTTATATTTCATGGCATGGTTAAATTGACCATTAATTTCATTTAATTAATCAATCAATTAATTTAGATAAATGGAAAGAAATGGATATTTTTTCTCTCTCTAATTAAAGCTTTTGACCCTTCATTAATTAAATAAGCTAAGATAAGGAAATGAAAAGTTTGCTTCTCTAAACTCAATTTAATAAGCAACTGCCACACATAAATAAGTATATAAGAATATAATTGATATACTCTAATTTATACACCACTGATATATTGCACTTACGCTTCACACAAATGAATGTATTCAATATATTTATTGTAACACCTATAAGTTGAAATTAAATTTAAATTTACTTTTTACCAAATTAAATAAAATATTAATTTTATTTAAAAGAAAATTTAAATAAGATCTAAATGGATTTAGACTTCGCAAAGCCATTAATCATTCAAAATGGTAAAAAGAATTAAATTCACTCATTTCTTCCATAGTGGGTTAACACAGTTCCAACAAATATATGTAGCATAATCTCTCTTATTGCACTCTAAAACATTTATCAAGGCCAATCCTTGTTGTTTACATGTTTGATGATGTTGTATGATAAGTTGGAGTATGTAGTGAATGGCTGAAGCGAAATAGTCACTATAAACGCATATTGAAATCTGTTGTACTGAATGTATGTTAAATTGGTTAAAATGAGTTTACGTTGTTAAAATATATGTTTGGTTATTCCTCACACATTTTTTGTGTGTTTGACATAAAGAAATTAGTTTAAGAAGTTAAACAAAATTATGAAACAAAGTTGTGAAAATAAGCAACGAAAAGGTTGCTATAGATACACTTTGAAAGGTCTTATGTTCGATGATTTTTAAATTCAACTTTGAAAGACATCCTAGGGGCTTCTTTGTATTTTTAATGAGTTCTATAAGTTTATTTAATACTGGAAAAATACCAAAGTTTAAATATATTTTTAATAATTATTTATGAAACTTTAAATCAAAGGATTCTTAAAGTGAAGGGTTTAAATTATTAAACATGCTTTTTAAGGCTTTTAATAAATTATGAAATGATTAATTTTTAAGTGATATTTTAAATAAATATTTTAAAACATAGTATAAGTATTTTTAAATATATTTTTTTAGAAATTAGTTAGAGATTTTATTATGGTATTAAAAAGCTTATGTAATATAATATTTTTTAAATTGTTTTAGAATTTTATTAATTATGTTAGCTTAAAAATGAATTAGTATACATATATAGTTATACATCATTTTATAAAGGTTTTACTAAATAAATATAAGCTTTAAAAAGTAATTTAATTAATTTGTAAAGGAATAAAGAAAGTTTTGGATTATAATACTTATGTTATTATAAATGTTTTTAGGAAGTTAATTAAAAGTAGATTACCTTATTTAATATGTGTAGATATACTTAGATCTTTGGAAATAATGTTTTAAAGATAGGTTTGAGTATAAGTGGTTTTTTTGTTTGTTGTGATAATTTTTGAGTAACACTAGTCTTAAATTTCTTTAAATAGATTTGTGAATTTAATTAGACCTTTTAAATGGATATTTGAAAAGTAATAACAAGTATGGAATCTTTTAAAAAAGACAGAAAATGTAAAGATTTAAAATAAGAAATCTTGTTAATGATTTGTGAATATACTTTACCATATTAACATAAGTATATGAATACTTTTTAAAGTATTGAAAGAGTACAAATGAATAGTAGAAATTGATAAACAGGGTTTATTTAGATAAAAGTAGTTTTTACTAATAAAAGAGGTTTCAATTAATAAAATGATTAATCGAAATAAAAATTAGAAGTCATTTATGTGACTAAATCATGCTTTGTGTGAATTAATTGTGCTTTGTGTGTTCACCAGTGTATGGAAAATATTTAGTTGTGTGCTTAGCACTAAAAGCTGACAAAGTAGACTAATTTCTATCTCTGAGATTTAAAAATGATGATTCGAGTAGGGTGTAGGAGCAATATTGCTCTTACCTACCGGGCTTCACTCTTGACCGAAGGATAGTGTGAGATGAAAAGGTCTGAAACATGATAAGTACACGAGACATGGTTTATATATATGATTGTTTATTTTTAACTTGATAGTCAACTATTGAACTTGACCAATTGACTTAGGAAGTATTTAAAAGTCTCATGGTCCCGTACAATTTGAAAAACCCTAAGGAGGAGCATTAATATGAAAGTCTCTAACTTTAATAACTTATATATATATATATATATGTGTGTGTGTGTGTGTGTGTGTATACACGAAATCCCTTGGAGAGGACTCCTCTTTTTATATTATTCACCTAAAAGAACCGAAATTGAGTTTACCGAAAATTCATCGATTTAGTTTTGAAGAGGCCGTGATCGGCATGTATTTCACTTATTTAATACCACCTCAAAAGTAGTATATGGGTCCTATGTTTTGGAAGCATTTATGAAGTGGGATGCTATAGAGTTGAACTGTCGATCCTAAGGTTCAGTCCAAGGGAGAGGACAACATTCGTCGGAGGACTTATGCTGGAATCTATGTGGAGATTCAAGATCTGTTCGTAATGCTTGAATCCATGTAGAGTTTCATGGTTTGTTCGAGATGTTGGGATCCACTTTGGGAATTCGTATTCTATTTGAGTGATGAAGACTCGTCCGAGAGATGCTGAACGTAGATTCGACATCGAAAATGACATAAAATAGAGTAGAACACACAACCTGGGGTTTATCTAACTCGTGACAGGGTATATCAAATTCATCTCTATAGTATGCTTATCAACGTTCATACGAGATTTGATGATACTTGGTTTAGTGTGGTTCTATATTTTCGTACATGGGCTAGTTGTGTTGACCTAATTAGTATATTTTATCTGGAGATATACAACGCTCGCGAGTTATTGTCTGACTCCTGCCAGGAGGCTGGCCTCATTATATCTAGGGATGTATCCAATGGAAAATCTATATACGAACGTACCTTAGTGGTTTTATTTGTACTTCAATATTGTTGTGTCTTGAGATGAAAACAGCATGGTTATTTTCTGATTTATAATCTAAACCCTCGACATTATCTGTTATATCATCTTATGTACTTATTAGATGGTGGTTCTTTTACATGGATAACCGTTATGGAATTCTGTGCGGTCTTAAAAGTACCATTTTGTGTTGGCTTCATATTTCTTGGCTTTCTCATACCAGACTTATGTCTAACGGGTGGTTTTTGTTTTCCTTAAAATTTTCTAGTGCTCTTTCGAGTAGTCTGAGAAAGGCAGGTGTAACAACCCGTCATTTTGACCATCTAAAGTTGATACCGAACACTACCACTGTGTTCAAATGTCGCACATCCAATAGACAAAAGAGCAGACTGTTAGGGTAAATAAAAAAGAAAAGAACAGAGAACAAAGAAAATTGGAATATCATAGCGGAATCGACAACATATAATATAATAAAGATGGTATAACTGTCACTCTTAAAATACAGAGTATATCAGAGTTAAAAAAAACCTTATCAACTAGACAGTTATAAAATCTTGACCTTACAATTGCTGATAGGGATACTATATAATACAGTGGAAAATAAAATGCTACGGTAGGTGATCCTCCAGCTCCTTTCCATAATCTCCATAATACCGAAGCCAACTTGGGAAAATACTCGGTCTGGCCTGAGCATTATAAAAATAATAATGCTCGGATCAGTCTAGAAATACCAACGTGAGAAAAATCAAACAATGCAGAACATATAAAAGTTTTGTGAGACCACGTCCCTAACGCGGAATAGGTTTTTACCATACAAGAATGACATCCATAAGGAAAGAGTAGAGATAAACAAAAGGAAGCAAATATAAATAAGAATGAGCATAAATAGTATGAAAAACCAAACTTAAAAGAAAGAAATTAGTCCAAGCAAAGTCCAAACTGGACAGAAGGATAAAGTAAGTTAACAGTCCAAACTTGATAGAATAAACAAAATAAGATAATAGTCAAAACATGATAAAATGGACAAAATAAAGTAACAGTCCAAGCTTGATCGAATGCACAAAATAAGGTAATGGTCCAAATTTGATTGAATGCACAAAATAAGGTAACAGTCCAAATTCGATAGAATGGACAAAATAAGTAATAGTCCAAACTTGATAAAATGGACAAAATCAATACTTAAACACCGCGAAGAGTGGTTGACCCTTCTCGTTTTAATTTAAAGATAAACAGATTCAAAGGTTCGAATCAAATAAGGAATGGAAAATTTCCAACAAATAACTAGGACCATTTGAAGTATACCTCTAGTAATAATACTTCTAAGAAGCTCATATACTCCATGACACTTCTCGAAAATGCACCAGCTAGACCTTGCAAAACCTTACCAAGAATCCGAATATTTCACATCTAAATCTTAACCTTTTTAAGGTGATGGTACACAAAAATCCAGACAAGATGTGAAAATACCCTAATGGGAGCAACGCCACATAGCTAGACATCCTTTCGTGCTTTGGGTTTAGTCACTTTACCGACAAAGGATAACAAAGCTAAAAGGAGCAGCAAACCGTTTTTAAGGCCACGATACACCATGAAGAAAACTGGATCCGACAGCAAATAAATCAACTATCAGTGATAATTAAAATGATCGTATATGGAAATTGAATATCATATATCCAACACTACTCGTCGATTCCAAACAAGTGCTATCCCTTGATTGAAAATGAAACTAGGCAAGTTGAGGTAGTGTTACCTCTAGGCATCGCCTTGATGACATTTTTAACTTTCAAGATAGAAACGAGCCCAAGCCTCAACGTTTAGCATTAATAGTATGACTAAATCCTTTCCAAATAAGCGATATCGAGTTATCGATTACGGAAATACTTTTCTGTAACCAAAATCGAACTTTACTTTTAAAAACTAAACTTGTGCTTGTTTTCCATATTACAATATTGGTAAAACACTTTCAGAATCCTCTTTTAAAATGTTCTTTAATATAATAAAATTTATAATACTAAGTGTATTAGTACAATGGTCAAAAACATCATTAGTTAAAATGATAAATTAAAACATCGTTTGTTACAATGATAAATCAACTATAAACCATCATCAACTAAATGATTAATTAAATTTCAAAAATCTTTTGTTAAAACGATTAATTAGATTTAGAACAATCATTAATTAAAATGATTATTTAAAATCTAAAATCATTAATTAAAATGATTTAATTAAATCCAAATCTCATTAATCAAATAGATTAATAAATTTCAAACATCATTAATTAAAATGATTGATTACATTCAAATATCAAAAATTAGGATGATTAATTAAAATCAAATATCATTATTTAAAATGATCAATTACTTTTAAATACCATTAATTAAATGATTATCGATTTAAGCTATCATTAATTGAAGTAACTAATTAAACTCCATTTTCATTAATTAAAATAATCAATTAAACTCAAATAATCATCACTGAAAATGATTAATGTAACGTCCCAATATTTTCAACCATTCGCATCCGCACATTGTCGGACTTGAATTGTTCAAAATACTGCGTTGTAGAATAAATTTGGCAAAACTCAGAATATACAATAAATAGATCACAGAATCACATACACAGATATCAGAATCTCGCAGCGGAAATTAAAAATTTAGTGGTTCATGAAGCCACTGATATAACTTCAACAAAACAGAACTTACATTGTCTATAATCCTCAATACAAATTTTAAGACATAAATAGAGATAGAGTCTTCAAAGTCTTGAATTCCAGAAAAGATAAAGGCTGAAACAACTTCCAGCAGCGCGAATGATCTACTGAGTGTCCTAGCTACGGAGAAGAAATTGAAGCTGCAACTCAGGCTGACCCGAGCGTAAAAATAAAACATAACACTCGAGTCAGGACATACATACTTATATAATGTAAGCTAATTCAAGTGTACTGTAATATAGAGCAAGTAACTTAAAGGATGCTTGGGACCGCCCATCCTCTAAGGATCCGTCAAACTATTTACTATGTAGTATATTGCGCTATTATACTAGTGTCTATTTATAAAATAAACTTACTTTTTAATAGCGTTAAGGGGTTACCCATATAGCCCTTAACACGTAATAGTCCCAGTAGTCCATCCAATATCATAGTCCCTCCTGATCGGGAAGCCACTAGAGGATACCACACGGGCTACGGGAGAAAACCAAACTCGTACAAGGCGCGATAGGGTAGGTGACACGGCACAACTAGGCAATGCCAGGGTAGATATACCAATTGCTATCCAGGCTGATGGTAACGCGCAGCGCGCAGCTGCCGCCCACCTCGAACTAACTCCCCCAAAATCAAAATATAGAAGTGGCCACTGAATCAATCCAAGATCATAGTATAATATCGAAGAGGAGCGTCCGATCAGAGGAATGACCTCATTGGCCTGGAATTGCTCCTGTTTTAGCCACCTTATGCCAACTCACGGGAGTCGGGTCCACGTATTTACCTTACAGGAAACGCCACCACCGACCTACTTCATTCTGGAATCTCCACCGCGTACACGGTTGGTCAAAGTGGTTTTCGGTATCGACAGAGAGTATGTCCATATCCGATCCCGGTCTCTTTGCCAACCCATCGTTATTATAACCCGTGGTCATTTAAAAACAATTTATACTTTAAAACCAGTATAAACATTTCCATTTCAAAACTATAAATACGATATCATTTAAAACCCAAAACAACATGATATCGTTATATTCAAATATAATTCTTTTCCAAAACCATACTGCTTAAAATTTATAATATCTGGAAACCAAATATTTGAATTATACCTTTAAACCATAATATATTGGAAAAAAAAACATAACTCCCAAAACACAAATGGTTTGGATATAAATGGTTTAACTTTATGGTTACTTTGTAAAGAAGATAATTTACATAGCTTTACAAATATATTTCTTTATTTTAAACCATAATTTAAATATCACTTCATGTTCCCAAGACCATTTCAATTCCTATATATATATCCAATTGGAGTATTAATATTCAAAACTAAGGTTGGATATTTTTTTCTTTCAACAAATTAGTGTTTATTATTTCGTCTTGAATATTCCCATAAATTCCATAGATAAAACTCCAAAATTATGCCATTAAATAATTTCAAAATTTACTTAACACAAGAATGTTCATCTTAAATTTATTAAGAAAAATCCAGTTATAAATCTCATATCTTAAAGGTCTCCAAAACTTAAACATAAATATAATTTATCAAATTCCTTAAATTTCAAAACAATCAAATTCCAGATTCTATAGCACTTAGGAAATGCTACCTAAAGTTACGGGTAAAACTAGTCCAATTTCAAAAGACAGCATTTAAATGCTTTAGTAGATTGTTTAACTTAATAAATATTTCCAAATATAACTTATATATATATTTCTTAACTGAAATCTTATCCTTTCAAAAATCCAGAATTTCCAAAATAAGTTATATTCCAAAATTTTATTCAAATATTTATTTATTTATTTATTAACATTTATAACTCATTCAAAATCAATATAAAATCCTTTAAAGATATTAAATCAAATATTTAACTTCCAAAATAATTTTAAATATTTCAGAAAATATTATAAGGACCACGGGCCTGTATATAGTTTTCTAGCCTAGGTCAAGTGATACGGATTTATATCATTTCAATCCGTAATTTACAAACCCCGGGTTCTATCATTTCAAACCCGCAATCCCAAGTTAACAGTTAAACAGTTAACATAATAATAGCACAGTAATCATCATTTAGGCCTATCATTTCAGCCCACAACAATCTAAATTTAACAGGGAACTTGCAGTGGTGATTTAAGCAGTAAATAAACAATAATATAATATAACTGCAGAAATAATACAACAGATAATAACTGATAAGGTGTCAATTTAAATGGGATTCATCATTCTACGTTATACTACAGACAGATAATATTTAAATAAAATTTTTACACATACACTTGCGATAATTCACAAAATATATGTACATATGTCTGGTGAGGAATACTCACCTTAAACGCTGCAGTGGATCTAAATCAAACACGGTATCTACTTCGGAAAAAAAAACGGAAAGCACGATCAAACTTCGGCGGATGCAAAGCCTTGACTTAAATCTATAAGATCCAAATACCAAGTATGCGAATTTAAAAATTACGGTCAAAGCAAAATTTCAGAACAACTGGAACGAATAGAATAAAAGAAATTTAGTTCAACTTGCTCGACTACTACAACCCGCTAACCGTCTCAACATATCCTAGGCCCATACTTCAACCGTACGCATGCATAAATAAATTGAATAAATTGCAAAATAAATTGCAAATTTAATACAATTGATTGAATAAAAAGATGTTATGCACCCAAACAAAACAAATACATGTTTAGACATTATTAAATTATTTCTCACATTTTTAATCATATTTATCATGATCAATTATTTTCATTCTCATATATATTTATTTAAATAAAATGACAATATTGGCAACAAACACAATACTGTTCAAATTATTCGATTTAATCAAATGTAGCCACTAACTACATTCGAATTCATTAAATAATACTTTATTTCACATACATGTTCATCATGTTTAGGCAAATTATTTCTTCTTTTACTTTTATTATTAAACATTAAAAGGTGATTATTGGTATACATCACCAATATCCTTTTATTAACCATAATAAATACAATCCATTGATATTTATCCACCCAAATTCTCAAATAAGTAGTTAAATTTATTTTTAACCATCTTAAATTTATTTCAACCATTAAAAATTGAAATAAATGTCATTTTATTATATTCACCCAAGATTTATTCATACAATATTGTTTATTTGAATTAAACAACATTTCATATCATTTTCTCCTTATCAATTTATCTTCTCCATTATTAAATTGTAATTCTTTTTTTTCTTTTTCTTTCTATGCCTTCCTCTTCAAACTGCACTTATCCAAATCCACAATACCACTAACTACATCATAACTACACTAATTCCATAGTCTAGCTTCCTACAATCAATTTATATCATTTCTTCCAGCCTACTACTAACAAAGTTCTATATGTATTTATAAATGGCACGGCATGATGGGGAAGTAGCCGAGCAAGGAAATCAGAGAACACAAGAAGGAGGAAGGAAAATTGGAAGAAGCAAAGAAATAAACAATGCAAATTATTTACCTGATAGAAGCTTGTACCAGAGAGGGACAAACAAGGAGATATGAAAACTTATGTGAATGAGGCAAAGTATTTATAGATAAACTTGCGAAATAAAAAGGGGAGATAAATAGGCAGGTTTGAAAACGTAAGAAATAAATGCAAGCGTTGATTTTTGAGTGCATGCGTTTAGGCAAGAGATTTATTTCCAGTTCTTCTTGTTTGAACGCTACACGAAAATTGTGATAAATGCATGCGTTGATTTCTCTTTCCAGTTTTATGTTTGAACGATATCACTCTTTTGGATTATTTTTTTTTTAGATAGCTTGCGTGATTTATACCAGTTATAATCTAAATTTAAAGCATGCGTTACTGCAAATTTGAACAGATTTGATTGAGGAAGCAAAACTTGAGCTCTTGCGTGATTTATGGTAAGCAATGAAAAAGCTTTTAACTGAAAAGGCAAAAGTAATAAATTCTTACATAAATATTTACTTGATCAATGGTTCGAAAAATTTATTTATTGCAAAACAAACGCAGTGGAAACAGAGAGATATAATGGGTATGCGAAAATTTGCAAAGATAGGCAAGATTAAATTTTGAATGCATTTAATTTAGGTGAGAGGAAAAATGGCAATTGGAAGAGTTGATATTTTTGTGGATAAGGCTGCGTGAATAAATGAATACAGTGACATGCTCAAGAAACAAATGGTAAGAGGCAAATGTCAAAATGTTAAAAGAATAAAATTTTGTGTCACGCGCAAAGGAAGGCAAATTTGATTTCCATATTCTTCTAATCAATTAATTCCCCTTTAATTGCCTTTAATTGATTTCAATTGATTACCTTATCCCTTTTAATTACCCTCCTTAATTGATTTCAATTAATTACCATATTACCAATTAATTATCCTCCTTTAATTACATACTCAAATTTGGTTACTAACTTAATTAGTTAATTAACCCTTTTTGTTAATTATCAATCCTGCGACGTCTCACATTAATCCGTCCGCTTTGTAGGCACTGGTAGCCGGACTGGTTACACGGGCAGATTTCTCCTACAAAATGGGGATTAACCTCGTGTCCTCATGCCATTAACCAAAAGAATTAACTTATTTATCTTTCATCAATTTTATTAATTTGCATTAATTATTCAATAAATTAATTCTGGTCAACTACTGAAATTTTACAATTAATTTCTCTATTAATTGTCATAAATTTCTTTTTGAAATATCTATTAATTGTCATTAACTCCATTTTAAAATATCCGTATGTGCCTTTATTCAAGTTTTGAATTGCTAACTAGGAATAAGGTAGATTTATCAAATAAATTGATTGTAAGTTTCATTGTTTTAAATTGCTTAACAATGTTCACTGCTAACATAATTAATATGTCAAAATTGAGAATATTCCACCAACATGATTTGCATGTCATAACCTACCAAATTAACATAATTAATTAACTACTTTAATATGTTACAAATTTTCTCCTTTTCATTATTTTTAGGGAATGGGTATAACAACAGATATTATGATAATATCCAAAACATTTAGTTACCACACACTTCATTATACATTATAAAAATTTCTTTTTTTTTTCTTCTTCTTAAATTTAGTTACAAAAATCATATTAAATTAACGAGTTTAATTCTCTAAATTAAATATTTAAACAATATTGGTAAACACAATTTATATAAATTATATTTCTAAAAACAAAAAAATTAAAAGAAATAAATAGATAAAAACTAGGGCTGTTACACTCTCCCCCTCTTAAGAACTTTTCGTCCTCGAAAAGGAACAAAAGAAAAGAAACAAAGGAAGATAAGCTAGATAAACAAGAACTTTAAACGAATAGTTCCGGATTTGAAGCACGAAGAAGATCTTCTAGAATCGGTTTTACTCTTTTCAGTTCGACCGTCGGTCTATGGGTGGTAAGCGGTGCTCAGGCCCCGATGAGTAACAAAGATTTTTAAAGATTATAGAAAAGATTTCTAAATAGACTGGTATAAGCAATAGCCTCCTCATTCTGTAGCAGATAGGGAAACCAAGGACACTTAAAGATAGTTTGAAAACAAATAAGATAATAAATTTGCAATCATAATGCTTTGAAATCATTAAATTTATAAATATTATCATTTGGAAATCATGCTACTAAAATCATAATACCTTTAAAATAATCTTCATTTATACCTTTTAAATTCAATGCCAAACAATATTCATTTCAAGGTTGAAATATTCCTAAGTTCAAAAAAAATTTCCAAAACATTTTATTTTTAGAAACAGCAGCACTCATAATATGCTATAGTAGATATAATAGTATTCCTAATCAGTTTATTATGTACTTAACTCTGAATTTTAACAAATAACCTAACACTTTATTAAAAATACTTATCTTATAAATAAGATATTCCTTCAATAAGTTACCCTTGAATTTCCATTTGAAAACCAATTCTCAATTATCAAAATTTAGTGATATTAGAATACGTCTTAACTATTTATTTAGACATCAATTAAACTATGATTTGAAGATATATAATCCTTACTCCAAAAATATCCCTTTCAAATATATTTTCCTTATTCAAAGATACCTTGTTTATTACACAAACATATTCATTTCAGGAAATAACCTTTTATTAAAATCTCTTGGTTAGATTTACGGCTCCATATTAAATTAATTTGATTATTAAGACATTTGAATAAAATTCCTTAAATTCCTTTTCCTTATTTATCCCCATTAATCTTTTATAACTAAAATTTAAGTGTATAATATTTATTATAACCACTCAAATTTTATTCATAAAATCCTTTTATATTGTATATTATCCAATTACATGTTAACTTTTGAAAATCAAGGTAAGTTATATTAAATGAAATTGGGTGTTATACAAATAAAACTTTCAATTTAATTATCTCCAATTGGAACCTTTTTATTCAAATTTTTGTTATTATATTTATTTTCCTTCCTCAAGATAACTTTAAGAATTAAATTCCTGATTCCCTTCAAACCATTTAGAGATAACTAAATATATATACCTAATATGTCAAATCAAATTTAAATTATATATCTATATATATTAAGTCATACTTTAGAAATTCAAATCAATTAAAATCTCAAGGAAACACTGTAGCCAGACTACAGAATGGTCTTTTCACTTCGAAACTCGAAAATGAATGTCGATGATGCTGCAGTCATCACCGAAATTATTTTCCAGCGACAAAGAGAAAAGCACTAATTTTAAAATTTCTTTGGAAACAAATTTCTATACAAAAATACTTATTACATCCTTTTAAAATTTAAACACAAGGTTTGAAATCATCAGAAATTTAATTCTCAAGTTTTAGTTTTAAATTCATTTCTGTTTCCAAATTAATTTATAACCATTGTTTTATATTCACTTATTTATTAGACAAACACATGGCTTACAACACCATAAATAAAATCAAAACTATTATCTCTTGACAACTAGTTAAATTAATTATAAAATTTTGAAAATTATACTCATATATATAATATTAGATTTTAATTTCAAATATAGGAATAAACTTCTCAAACCAGGATAGAGACTCAAATTTGATGAACTCAAATCAAATAGAATTCAAGATAAATTGAAATCAGAAGATCAGAATAAGGAAACTGGGTAAGTCTATATAAGTCGCGGACAACCTTGACCTAGTCATCCGTGACTTAAAGAGCCATATCGATGTGGTTGGGGTAAATCTACATTTGATCCGAAGAGATAGAATTTGGAATAACCAAAGATACTAGCATATAAACCGAGGATAAATATAAATCTCCGGTGAATCAATGCTAATGGTAAAGGAGTTTCACCCCTTTATTAGAATAATGGCGAGACCGCCAATTTACAATAAAGATCATCCGAAGTGGAGTTATGAGATACTCCAGAATCTAAAGCAGATGAAAAAGTGAGGGATACGAATGAGCTTTGGAACCGTAGGGAATGTTCCAAAATTCGAAAAGAGAGTGGTTCAATCTCGAATGAACGTGATTCTGTAAATCAAATTTACCATACATTCTAAGTTTTGCCTAGAACCAAAGCTCTGATACCAAATGTAACGTCCCAATATTTTCAACCATTCGCATCCGCACATTGTCGGACTTGAATTGTTCAAAATACTGCGTTGTAGAATAAATTTGGCAAAACTCAGAATATACAATAAATAGATCACAGAATCACATACACAGATATCAGAATCTCGCAGCGGAAATTAAAAATTTAGTGGTTCATGAAGCCACTGATATAACTTCAACAAAACAGAACTTACATTGTCTATAATCCTCAATACAAATTTTAAGACATAAATAGAGATAGAGTCTTCAAAGTCTTGAATTCCAGAAAAGATAAAGGCTGAAACAACTTCCAGCAGCGCGAATGATCTACTGAGTGTCCTAGCTACGGAGAAGAAATTGAAGCTGCAACTCAGGCTGACCCGAGCGTAAAAATAAAACATAACACTCGAGTCAGGACATACATACTTATATAATGTAAGCTAATTCAAGTGTACTGTAATATAGAGCAAGTAACTTAAAGGATGCTTGGGACCGCCCATCCTCTAAGGATCCGTCAAACTATTTACTATGTAGTATATTGCGCTATTATACTAGTGTCTATTTATAAAATAAACTTACTTTTTAATAGCGTTAAGGGGTTACCCATATAGCCCTTAACACGTAATAGTCCCAGTAGTCCATCCAATATCATAGTCCCTCCTGATCGGGAAGCCACTAGAGGATACCACACGGGCTACGGGAGAAAACCAAACTCGTACAAGGCGCGATAGGGTAGGTGACACGGCACAACTAGGCAATGCCAGGGTAGATATACCAATTGCTATCCAGGCTGATGGTAACGCGCAGCGCGCAGCTGCCGCCCACCTCGAACTAACTCCCCCAAAATCAAAATATAGAAGTGGCCACTGAATCAATCCAAGATCATAGTATAATATCGAAGAGGAGCGTCCGATCAGAGGAATGACCTCATTGGCCTGGAATTGCTCCTGTTTTAGCCACCTTATGCCAACTCACGGGAGTCGGGTCCACGTATTTACCTTACAGGAAACGCCACCACCGACCTACTTCATTCTGGAATCTCCACCGCGTACACGGTTGGTCAAAGTGGTTTTCGGTATCGACAGAGAGTATGTCCATATCCGATCCCGGTCTCTTTGCCAACCCATCGTTATTATAACCCGTGGTCATTTAAAAACAATTTATACTTTAAAACCAGTATAAACATTTCCATTTCAAAACTATAAATACGATATCATTTAAAACCCAAAACAACATGATATCGTTATATTCAAATATAATTCTTTTCCAAAACCATACTGCTTAAAATTTATAATATCTGGAAACCAAATATTTGAATTATACCTTTAAACCATAATATATTGGAAAAAAAAACATAACTCCCAAAACACAAATGGTTTGGATATAAATGGTTTAACTTTATGGTTACTTTGTAAAGAAGATAATTTACATAGCTTTACAAATATATTTCTTTATTTTAAACCATAATTTAAATATCACTTCATGTTCCCAAGACCATTTCAATTCCTATATATATATCCAATTGGAGTATTAATATTCAAAACTAAGGTTGGATATTTTTTTCTTTCAACAAATTAGTGTTTATTATTTCGTCTTGAATATTCCCATAAATTCCATAGATAAAACTCCAAAATTATGCCATTAAATAATTTCAAAATTTACTTAACACAAGAATGTTCATCTTAAATTTATTAAGAAAAATCCAGTTATAAATCTCATATCTTAAAGGTCTCCAAAACTTAAACATAAATATAATTTATCAAATTCCTTAGATTTCAAAACAATCAAATTCCAGATTTTATAGCACTTAGGAAATGCTACCTAAAGTTACGGGTAAAACTAGTCCAATTTCAAAAGACAGCATTTAAATGCTTTAGTAGATTGTTTAACTTAATAAATATTTCCAAATATAACTTATATATATATTTCTTAACTGAAATCTTATCCTTTCAAAAATCCAGAATTTCCAAAATAAGTTATATTCCAAAATTTTATTCAAATATTTATTTATTTATTTATTAACATTTATAACTCATTCAAAATCAATATAAAATCCTTTAAAGATATTAAATCAAATATTTAACTTCCAAAATAATTTTAAATATTTCAGAAAATATTATAAGGACCACGGGCCTGTATATAGTTTTCTAGCCTAGGTCAAGTGATACGGATTTATATCATTTCAATCCGTAATTTACAAACCCCGGGTTCTATCATTTCAAACCCGCAATCCCAAGTTAACAGTTAAACAGTTAACATAATAATAGCACAGTAATCATCATTTAGGCCTATCATTTCAGCCCACAACAATCTAAATTTAACAGGGAACTTGCAGTGGTGATTTAAGCAGTAAATAAACAATAATATAATATAACTGCAGAAATAATACAACAGATAATAACTGATAAGGTGTCAATTTAAATGGGATTCATCATTCTACGTTATACTACAGACAGATAATATTTAAATAAAATTTTTACACATACACTTGCGATAATTCACAAAATATATGTACATATGTCTGGTGAGGAATACTCACCTTAAACGCTGCAGTGGATCTAAATCAAACACGGTATCTACTTCGGAAAAAAAAACGGAAAGCACGATCAAACTTCGGCGGATGCAAAGCCTTGACTTAAATCTATAAGATCCAAATACCAAGTATGCGAATTTAAAAATTACGGTCAAAGCAAAATTTCAGAACAACTGGAACGAATAGAATAAAAGAAATTTAGTTCAACTTGCTCGACTACTACAACCCGCTAACCGTCTCAACATATCCTAGGCCCATACTTCAACCGTACGCATGCATAAATAAATTGAATAAATTGCAAAATAAATTGCAAATTTAATACAATTGATTGAATAAAAAGATGTTATGCACCCAAACAAAACAAATACATGTTTAGACATTATTAAATTATTTCTCACATTTTTAATCATATTTATCATGATCAATTATTTTCATTCTCATATATATTTATTTAAATAAAATGACAATATTGGCAACAAACACAATACTGTTCAAATTATTCGATTTAATCAAATGTAGCCACTAACTACATTCGAATTCATTAAATAATACTTTATTTCACATACATGTTCATCATGTTTAGGCAAATTATTTCTTCTTTTACTTTTATTATTAAACATTAAAAGGTGATTATTGGTATACATCACCAATATCCTTTTATTAACCATAATAAATACAATCCATTGATATTTATCCACCCAAATTCTCAAATAAGTAGTTAAATTTATTTTTAACCATCTTAAATTTATTTCAACCATTAGAAATTGAAATAAATGTCATTTTATTATATTCACCCAAGATTTATTCATACAATATTGTTTATTTGAATTAAACAACATTTCATATCATTTTCTCCTTATCAATTTATCTTCTCCATTATTAAATTGTAATTCTTTTTTTTCTTTTTCTTTCTATGCCTTCCTCTTCAAACTGCACTTATCCAAATCCACAATACCACTAACTACATCATAACTACACTAATTCCATAGTCTAGCTTCCTACAATCAATTTATATCATTTCTTCCAGCCTACTACTAACAAAGTTCTATATGTATTTATAAATGGCACGGCATGATGGGGAAGTAGCCGAGCAAGGAAATCAGAGAACACAAGAAGGAGGAAGGAAAATTGGAAGAAGCAAAGAAATAAACAATGCAAATTATTTACCTGATAGAAGCTTGTACCAGAGAGGGACAAACAAGGAGATATGAAAACTTATGTGAATGAGGCAAAGTATTTATAGATAAACTTGCGAAATAAAAAGGGGAGATAAATAGGCAGGTTTGAAAACGTAAGAAATAAATGCAAGCGTTGATTTTTGAGTGCATGCGTTTAGGCAAGAGATTTATTTCCAGTTCTTCTTGTTTGAACGCTACACGAAAATTGTGATAAATGCATGCGTTGATTTCTCTTTCCAGTTTTATGTTTGAACGATATCACTCTTTTGGATTATTATTTTTTTAGATAGCTTGCGTGATTTATACCAGTTATAATCTAAATTTAAAGCATGCGTTACTGCAAATTTGAACAGATTTGATTGAGGAAGCAAAACTTGAGCTCTTGCGTGATTTATGGTAAGCAATGAAAAAGCTTTTAACTGAAAAGGCAAAAGTAATAAATGCTTACATAAATATTTACTTGATCAATGGTTTGAAAAATTTATTTATTGCAAAACAAACGCAGTGGAAACAGAGAGATATAATGGGTATGCGAAAATTTGCAAAGATAGGCAAGATTAAATTTTGAATGCATTTAATTTAGGTGAGAGGAAAAATGGCAATTGGAAGAGTTGATATTTTTGTGGATAAGGCTGCGTGAATAAATGAATACAGTGACATGCTCAAGAAACAAATGGTAAGAGGCAAATGTCAAAATGTTAAAAGAATAAAATTTTGTGTCACGCGCAAAGGAATGCAAATTTGATTTCCATATTCTTCTAATCAATTAATTCCCCTTTAATTGCCTTTAATTGATTTCAATTGATTACCTTATCCCTTTTAATTACCCTCCTTAATTGATTTCAATTAATTACCATATTACCAATTAATTATCCTCCTTTAATTACATACTCAAATTTGGTTACTAACTTAATTAGTTAATTAACCCTTTTTGTTAATTATCAATCCTGCGACGTCTCACATTAATCCGTCCGCTTTGTAGGCACTGGTAGCCGGACTGGTTACACGGGCAGATTTCTCCTACAAAATGGGGATTAACCTCGTGTCCTCATGCCATTAACCAAAAGAATTAACTTATTTATCTTTCATCAATTTTATTAATTTGCATTAATTATTCAATAAATTAATTCTGGTCAACTACTGAAATTTTACAATTAATTTCTCTATTAATTGTCATAAATTTCTTTTTGAAATATCTATTAATTGTCATTAACTCCATTTTAAAATATCCGTATGTGCCTTTATTCAAGTTTTGAATTGCTAACTAGGAATAAGGTAGATTTATCAAATAAATTGATTGTAAGTTTCATTGTTTTAAATTGCTTAACAATGTTCACTGCTAACATAATTAATATGTCAAAATTGAGAATATTCCACCAACATGATTTGCATGTCATAACCTACCAAATTAACATAATTAATTAACTACTTTAATATGTTACAAATTTTCTCCTTTTCATTATTTTTAGGGAATGGGTATAACAACAGATATTATGATAATATCCAAAACATTTAGTTACCACACACTTCATTATACATTATAAAAATTTCTTTTTTTTTCTTCTTCTTAAATTTAGTTACAAAAATCATATTAAATTAACGAGTTTAATTCTCTAAATTAAATATTTAAACAATATTGGTAAACACAATTTATATAAATTATATTTCTAAAAACAAAAAAATTAAAAGAAATAAATAGATAAAAACTAGGGCTGTTACAATTAATTAAATCCAATCTCCTTTAAATCAAAAGATAAACCAATTTTAAACATCATTAATTAAATTGGCTAATTAATTTCAAAATCTTTGGTTAAAATTATTAATTACTTTAAATTATCATTAATAAAAAATGATTAATGAATTTTAAAATTCTGTTTAGTGAAAACACAAGCTCAAGTTTAGAAACATACGATAGAGTTTGGGGATGAAAGACAATATACGACGATATAGTGAAAATCAATATAATGACATTTAAACAGTTTAAATGGAATATTAAGATTTATTTCAATTAAACATCAATATAAGAGTATAATGATGCAAATAAATAATTATTGGAGAGAAACCCCTCGGGGTCCCTCTATAAAAATTTCCTGCAAAACAATGGTTATGGATAATATGTATAATCATATCGGTTGATAACAATCAAATTAATATGTCATCCATTTTTCAGATGGAATTTCAACCAAATAATTAATCAAAAATTTAACCAACATATAATCAATCAATAATAGTTATAGCATCGTAGATATGATATAGTAAAATGGAATGTGAGTTAAACTCAAAAGATTTTCAATTTTGGGCGAAATGTTCTATTTTGAACTAAAACCGAACAAGCGTTCGATTTTAGCCAAAAATTCTACTAGCTCCAGATCAAACCAAACCAACTCCGTTGGGAAGACAATGTCCAAACGAGTGCAATGCAATGACGGCATTCAAATCTGACCTCGTATGCAAAAGTGATTAGATTTATAAGTTTTAGAAATTAAAAAATATAATTAGTTACTAATTACATTTCTTAATTAACTAACCCTAAACTAAAAAATCTTCTTCCTCAACATTTAAATGTGCATAGCCGAGAACAATGAACCCATCCAAATGTGCATGATTTTGCAGTGATACGGAGATCCGTTTGATGAAATTCAATCCTTCTTTGCCGTCGAGCTGCTCTTGATGAACTTGACTCGACTACCACCAATTCGACACCACCCACCCCTTTCCTTCGACATTTCTGGTAGCAGCCTCAATCGACGTGTCCCCCAAAAATCGATCAGAAGTGATGAAACTTGGCAAAGCGATGCTCCTCGACAAAAGCAATACGATAGCGATCTCCGAATCACCTGAAACCGACCCAAACTCCGATAAAAAACCAACCCTAGGTCGATTTCTCTTAAGTTGAGCACTACAAAAGATGATTGCACTGAACTACGAGACTATGAACAAGAAGCTTATCACCATGCGAATCTATTGAATCAAATTTGAGGATTTTTAGTTGAGAAACTAAATTGGATTTTTATTTTTAAAGTTTTGAAATGCTTCATTTTCTTCTTTCTAGGCAAGTATAAAATAGAAGGAGGATATAGTGATAACATGGAGGGCACGGGGTTTGAATTGACTGGGTATGGTGTTTGAATATGGGTTGGGTTTAAAAAGATTTGATTTTCTATTAGTTTATTTGAAAATATTCGACATTTCACATCCAAAAATTAGGAAAACAACAGAAGCGTGTCGACTGGCATTCTATATTAAATACCCCTATTCTAAAGTCAATGGAACTAGTTTTAAGACTTAATTCGATCATGTATAGAAGATAGTTTTTAAATCGAATTATATCATAAATTTTGAAATTAATTTCTACACGTTTCGAACTCGCACGACCAAACAATACATCTGATAGCTATGAAATTCGACGACATAATATAATGAATTATTACGGATCCACTGAAACATGTTTTATTGAAATTTGAGGCAATGTCCCGGAACGATAATTTCACAAACTTAAATATCGTTTTATATTTTTGATCTGATTATCGACGTTTATCCAATCTATTTATATTTGTAAATAAATTTTCCAATTGAATTCATCAATATTATTTCTTAGTTAAAAGGAGTTGAATAAAATTATTAAATCCATTTTATAACCATTTAATTTACAATTCAAATACTTAAACATTCCCTATATTTGAATTATAAATTATTAAATTCTAAAATTCTAAAATTCAATTATTTAAATATTTAAAATTAATTAAACATTTAAAATCAAACGACCAAAATTTTGGACTTTTACATTCTCCCCCTTCAAAAGAATTTCATCCTCGAAATTCCCAAGAAAGAAAACGTTTTCGAACCCTTTAGTTTAAAACTATTAATTAAAATGAGTTATTAAACTTATTAATTAAATCTCAAAATTTTACAGCAAATTTCAGCAGCATCTTCTTTGTGCGGCTCGATTGGAATAACTATAAAGTTCCTATACAGGCTCTAAACCAACCAAAGAAAACAAAAGCCAAGTGGCTACCGATAATTGAGGTATAAAATCATCAACCAATTTAAATTTCTAAATTTATTACATACCTTTATGCATTTGATTTATATTTTGGCTAGTAATTTATTATCTCCACGCAAATGCAGGTGCATAAGAATCAAACAGCAATCTCTTGCATATCTGTACTTACAAAATCTAAAAGAAAATCAGGCTAAAAAAACAATATAATGTAACTCTATATGCAAAAACTAACATGATATAAATCTACATGCAACAAACAACCAGATCTCAATCATGTACTACAAAACATAGAGAATATTCTATAACGGATGTTATGCATCCAATAATTTAAAATGATAAATTTAGATCTAAATGTCCGGGTTTTTAAATTCAAAAATTTATTTTTAAATTTTCCATACGGAAATTAAATCAAAGATCAAAAATCAAAATGACAAGGGGGAATTCCTCGTAATAAAGTATGGTGAAACTTCTAGAATTAAAACAACATGGAGTATCCAGTGGTATTCTGGTTCCTCCAAAAACATCAACTAGAGTGAATAGATATTATTCCTGTCTCAAAATCTTCAAATTTTGCTTTCAAAATCACTGGATTTAAGTTCTAATGATAACAAATCAAAACCTTGGTTATAAATTTTTACTTATTAAACAATGGTATATAAGATCACTCAATCAGTTAATCAAATTCAATCAAATCAAATCAATAAATCAAATTCCATAAAGGAATAAACTAACACTATCAATCAATCTAATTCCGTAAGGGAAAACCTATCACTTAATATTGTTTCAAAATGCCAAATGACTAACAAACAAATCTTAACTTAGGTTCAAAACTTTCTTAATTGTCCAAAAATATTGATAATTATCTAAGCGTACCGGTTTTCTTATTAGCTTATATTTTCACTTAGTATTTTATTCAATATTAAATTTATTTATGAATTATTTCATAATTTTTCACTAAAGTTTAAACTACATCAATTTTTTTTGTAAATCACTTATTTATGAATTTATTCAATACGAGTACTCGGAGAGGAGGTTGATTACAGTTCCATGGTGGCGTCTATTTTTGATTTTGAGGTCCGAGGCATTGGTGAGGATGTGTGTATACAGGAGGAGGTGTTGTGTCATCGTGCATACAGAGGGAAGTAAGTAGTATCAAGGAAGATGAAGTTAATTAGGGTAATTAACTTAATTTTGTAATTAAGTTGATTCAATCAAAATTATTTAATTTGATATCTTATAAAAATCATATCTTGCACGTGCGAGGTCGGATTCGGATGTGGTCAACGTTGGACTCATAGGAACGTCAGTTACGCATTGGAACAGATTTTAGTTCAAACCGAAATGCGAAAGCGTCGACTGTAATTTTGGTGGGTTTATTCACCTCTAAATAAACTATTTAATATCTATGTCGCTATAGATTATTGTTGAATGTTCAGATGATCATTTATATTGTTGTTTAATTGTTAGTTTGAATTTAAATTCCCGCTCGAAACGCGGATGGCATAATAACCATTTTGTTGCATGGAACAAACATAAAGGAAAGTTGGGGTGTACATAATGAATGGGTCACTACGGAACACTTCAAAATACACGTTGACAAGTGTAATTTACAAGGAAATTTTGTAGAGAAACCATAAGGGGTTTCTCGCCAATATTTATATATTTTATCCTATTCTTATGCTGTTGATATTATTGATTGGTTGAAATAATTATGGCATACTGTTTGATTGTGAAGGTGACTTACAGCGATTGTCGCTGTAACGTCACTTATGATTATCATCCTCTTAAACCCATGTTGTGTGTTGAACTTGAGCTTGTATTTTTTACAAAATAAATGTTTGGCCGTGGTTTGCACTTCGAAATTGTTTAAAACTATATTTTAAAATATTTTGAGGAATTTGGAAAATAAATTATAAGTGTTGATTAAAATTTATAAATGAAGCTGTAAAATTTAATTATTTATCCTTTTTGGATAATTAACGTTGTTTAAAATTTATGAAGAGAGTATAAATTTATTTATTGTCCTTTTGAGATAATTGATGTTGTTTAAATTTATAAAGGATTATAAATTAGATTTAATTATCTTTCGGGATAATTAAAGTTGTTTTAAATTTATAAAGGTTATTCGCCTTAAATATTTTATAAATTCTTTTCAAATGTGTGTGTAAGGATTATATAAATTCTGAAAGGAATTTGAGGGTTTAAATGTATTATCAATTATTATTTAATTATAATAAAATTAATTAATAAAGTTATTAAAAATGTTTAAAATAAATTAACTGATTTAATAAAAGTTTGTAAAAGTTGATTAGCTGATTTAATAAAAGTGATTAAAGGTAGTTAACTGGTTTAATACAGTGGTTTAAAGTTAGTTAATCATTTTAATAAATGACGTGTAAAGTTAATTAATTGTTTAAACAAAGGATTAAAATTAATTATCTGATTTAATAAAGATGTTTAAAGAAAATTGATTTATTTATTAAAGGAGCTATAAAGTTGATTAAATCTCTTTCGGGATAATCATGTGGTTTCTAATTTATAAAAGTATTTTAATTGATTTATTATCTTTTGGAATAATAAATGTTGTTTGAAATATAAAAGTGATTGTTTATAAATAAGGAAATCTTTAAAAATGAATAATTTCAGAAAAGTATTTTTAAAGTGTTTTACAAATATTTGTGATGTGAAAACCACATACAAGTTTGAGTTTTAAAAGTTTAAAATTTGATTCGGAAAGGATAAGAAATTTAAATTTTTGTAATCTGATATCGCTCATATGGAAAACATTTAGTCATACTCTTAGCACTAAAACGTCAAGGTATGGAATCGTGTCCCTATCTTGAAAGTCAAAAATGTCGTCAAGGCAATGCCTAGAGGTAACACTACCTTCACTTGCCCAACTTCATTTTTAGCCAACAAACAGTATAAGTTTGAAATTAACGAATAGTGGTAAGAATATGAGATTTACTTTCCATATACCAACATTTTATTTATTTTATGGTTGATTTATTAACTATCGATTCAGCTTTCTTCCTTATGTATCATCAATTTAAGATGGTTTATTGCTCATTTGGGTGTTGATATCCTTTGTCGGAAATGGCTAAAACAAGAAAGCAAGTCGGGACCAAGCTATTTAGGGTTGCTTCCATAAGGATATTTTCATATATATCTTTCAGTTTAGGAGGTATGCGCACGGAGATGTAAAATACTCGAATTCTCGATAAGGTTGACGGGTCCAGCTTGAAGTTCCTAAGAGATGTTACATGACTCTCTAAAGTATATTTTCTAGAAGTATACTTTCAGTAAGGGGGACGTACCCTCCTAGCCATTGTTGGAAAATTCCTTTCCTTATCGTTGATTCAAATATTTGAATTATTTTCTTAATTGCATTAAGAAGTGACTGGAGCTCTTCTCGATGTTTAATTATTGATGTTTATTCTTTAAATTTGGATTTTCATCTTATTTATACTCATTCCTTCAAGTTTGGTTTTGTTCTAATTGTTTCCATTCTTTCATATATCGATGTTGTTCTTGTGGTATAAAAACCCGTACCATATTTAGTGCTATGGCCTCACAGAATTAATACATGTTCACTACAATATTTAGTTTTCTCACACTAGTATTTCCTGACGGACCTGGATGTTATTTTATTATTGCTCGGGTTAGACCGAGTATTTTTTCAGGTTGTCATTGTTGGAACATGAAGCTCATGGAGTGGAGCTGGATGTTCACCTATCACAGTATTTTATTTCCGTTGTATTATTATATATACTCATCAGCAATTGTAAGGTCAAAAAGTTATAACTATCCAAGCTGATGTGATTTGTTTTTTACTCTGATATCTTATGTGTTTTAGAGTGATAGTTTTTACCGTCTTTGTTATATTATATGTAATCGTTCCATTGTGAGATTCTATTTTTCTTATTCCTTTTCTTTTCTTTTTACCCTAACAATCTTCTTTTCTGACGATTGGATATACGACATTTGAATACGGTGGATGTATTCGGTGCTGACTTTCGATGGTCGAAAAGGCAGATCATTACAAATGCTATATATACAATGAGTTTTATTCGGTTTAAGGTACAAAAAGGGACAAGTAGGGGTTACTTCACTTTTTATATGGTAAGTTAAGTGACAAAGGGGCAATCTAGATATGGTCGGCACAATATAGGTAATGATAGGATACCAATAGATTATAGGCAGTCCAGGTATTGCATTATTTCACTAAAGGCTAGAGGCAGACTGGGTTGATATGAGTGAGAAGTCATATTACGACGAGAGAATTCCCCATAGTAGAATTATGCAGTGGTATTAGTAGAAATTGGTTTCCACAGTGGCATACGGGAGATGTTGCCATATTGGGTTCTATCATTGTGGATGTGTTCCAAGTATGCCTATGTAAATCTTCGAATTGTAGGGTTATAAATTTGCACATATTTGAATCTAGAAAATAATGGTATTAGTAGTCCTTGATTATAGTATAGGGAATTAGTAGTCCCTGAAACTTATAGATCATGTGATGGTTCCAGATTTGTAGATTTGAATGACATATGCAAGTGAAATGTAAACTAAGTTATCACGGTAAATTGTTGGGATTTCGGTGAGCCTAGATTTGTTGCATAATTTATATGGGTTAGTAGATATGAGTTAAAGTAGTGATTTGGTAATGGGATTTAAGTAGTATTTTAATTAATTGGAACGTAAAGGGTTGCAATATAAATTCCTATGGATTATCAATTTTAAATTCATAAATAAAAGTGTATCATTTGAAATGACAAGAAATACGTCCAAATAGAAAGAGATGTACATAATATTGATATTTACCATATTTTGTACCGTACATTTAAATAATTAAGAAAAAGATAATTCCTCGTAACTCTAAACATAACATAAATTCTTTTGGGATAAGACATTGAAGTTTACACTATCAACCTTTTCTCTAAATGATGAGTAGTTCAAATGCATTAAAATATAGAAACCCCTAATTATAAACCAAGATATTGGTCATCATGTTTATTAGATTAAAATGGCAAGGCTTTAGTCCATATTGAGTTATCTCAACCATGAAATAATAGGAATAAAATGATAGAAGGTTATGTTTAGTAAAAAGATCTCATTTACAAGAGGACATTAAGAAATGGCAAAGTTTGGGAAGTTCAAAACATAATATCCTAGATAAGATTATAGTCAAGATTTTCAAGGGATAGTTAATTCAAGGCTTTGGGTCTCAACCAAAACAAAGATATTGATAATTGCATGCATTGGGAATTGGAAGGCGATTTTCATAGAAAACTAAATCAGGAAATTCTTAATAAGATTTGAAGGAAGGGATAAAAAAGATTATTTTCAATCATCCCTCGTATTGGAAGAAAACTATTTAGTTAAGAAAATTCATGGAAGACTAATTTAGAATGCACAGTTGTGTGCATATTAGTCGCACACAAATAAAGCACCATTTAAGAGATTATCACCCATGCTAGAGTGATTCTAAGTTATGACTTCGATTAATTTTGAAAATTTATTGTCGAGGTCGAATGAGAAGATAGACCAAACTTTCACTAGTAGAACATAGGATGGATCCCCATAGACTGTAAACATTATAACTAGATACCATGTTTTTAAAGGACCGAAGAAACCATTCAAAAGTAAAATGAGATTATCTAAGTTGAAATAAATCGAAAAAGAAATTTTTCTATTTTCAACATTTTAAGAAATCATCAAGTTGGATACCTTTTGATTAAGTGGAAATTCACAAAGAGCTAAGTAGAAAGTATCATGGAAGCAGACACCGTTCATATTCAAGTTATCTCACTTGGTGTCTAGAAGCTGAAGTGATTAGGTATACTACTGGATAAGTTAAAACAATATGTTGTGCATTTAAGATTTTGTAGAGTTACAGTTTCACGGGAGCATACTTATGCTTAAGCTTTTTAGCGTGGTATATGTCGATACTATTTGAGTTAGTAACAAGGATTGTAGAGAATTACCTATGCACATACATTTAGATTATAGGTTTATGCTAGCGGTAAAGGATGAGAAGTGCAGTTGAAAAATATAGATAAGCTTATATCATAGAAGGGCAAAGAATGCAGAAGATAGGCAGAAAAACATGTACCAATAAGGGGCACATATGGTAGCTCATGGAGCTGAGTCTACAATAGTTTGAGGAACTAAGTACTCTACAGTCCATGGAGTGGAGTCCACGATAGGAAGTAGAAAAGTAGAAAATTTTCAAGGCAATATAGAATACGGCTAAAATATTATGAAGCCATCATTGGGTACTTGCAGAAGTGTCTATGCGATTCAGCTACCATTGTCAAGCTGGGTGAGCCTCTTGTTTGCAATGCACCCACCCGTATTTTTAGGCATGGGACAAATCGACTCTGTAATGAAATAATTAAACTGGTTAGAGTCCAATAGGAAGAGATTCAGTTGAGAGTACATGAAAGCTTGAGGAGAAAGTCTGAGCTACCAATCTCCAACTCTTGTCTGGCACGTTTTCATTTTGGTTAGAAGATATTAATTTTGCAAATAGGTTCTAACTTAGATAGAGACCATTGGATGGTAGGAATGGTTGTAAACATGTCAATAGGACGTGTTATGGATGATGATGCTAGTGGATATATTATTTGGATTACTTGTTATACATGGTTAGGACAGTATATTCTCCAGGTAGTACACATGCATTCACATTATCCCTTATTATTGTCTAGCTTGTTTTATATAATATATATAAATGCTCGATTGTTGTTTTTCATGTATATGGATGTTGCTTATAAATGGAATGATTGCGCATACAAGTAAAATTGAAGGTATACTTATTTAGGATGTTGCATATATGTTGGACGCATGACATAAGCACTTTGTATGATGGGAGGTCGACTGGATCAGTAGACCACCTAATTTTTGGCAAAAGTATAGGTTTGCGTGCATTTCAAGTTGCATATATATGTACATATTGCATTAGAAAATTTCCGAGGACAATTATTGCCCATGGATGATAGCTAAATAGATGGTTGTAGCTATTGGTTATTGTGTGTATAAGTTACATTTTTTTCGCCCTTTAAGATTTCATGGACGAAATCCTGTTGAAGGGGGAGAATGTAACACTCGGAAATTTAACATAAATTTAAATGGAAATTTAATAAGAAAAATAAATTTAATTAAAATAAGGGCTAAAAAATTTCCACACACGTTCGAATTTGGTTGTGTAATTCACACTATTGGGTTTGTAGTGATTTTTTGGATAATTTTCATATATAACACTTCAAAATCAAAGTTAGTACGAAGAAGTTACAACCATTTGAAAATTTGAAATATTAATAGCTTAACAAATTTAGGTTGACCCATTTGACTAGTCGACCCAAGAATTGGATGGTCGGCCGTTGTAGGTCGACCTGTGGCTTTCAATGGTCGCCATGTCACGTTGGAAATGCAAAACCTAGAGCATTGCATGGACGACTCTGATCGTTCCTTCCTGGCTAAGTTTGTGATAAGCGTGTCTGATCAAAGTGAAGATTCTGCAACCTAAATCTAATGGCCTAAACTATTTTGCAAACCTTATAGATTATAATCTAACCTAACCCTAAAATCCACAAAACAGTTTACTATAACGAAACTCCGTCAAAATTCTCTCTTTTCTCTAAACCCTAATATTCTTAAAAATTAAAATTAAATCAACCTAGAAGAATACAAACAATTGAATCTAAATGGAGCTAGCATACAGACAATTCTTAGGCAAATCAAATAGGAACAACTTAGGCTTGAGGTGAGTAAGTAATTTTAATTAGGTGATTATTACAGTTAAAATTGATTTATCTCCATGATATAGGATGATCTTAGAAACCCTAAATGAAAACTTATAACCTTGATAGAAATTGAAATTACAGTAAACTGTAAAACCTAATTTGATGCTGGCATACCTCTATTGTCATTAAATTGCAAAACCCTAAATTGAAAAACCCTAATTTATAAATCCCTAGATTAGACAATTGAACATTGAAATTTGAATCTAGACTAGTCAATTAGTAATTAGGATTCAACCAAATCATCGAAAAACATGAATTAAACAAAAATCGACAATCGAAAATGAAATAAATGAAACTCTAAATTTTGCTACGATCACTCGACCCTAACCACAACGATCGATCGGTTAGGGTTAGCTATTAACTGGTAGGCATGTAAAAAGAAAGTCCGAACCTCGACCTAAGTCCAAATTTATTAATAAAAAAATATAAACGTTAATTGCTTAAGGGCCTATTTAAGGGCAATTGGATGCACGTTAGGACTTGTAAGAAAGTTAGTTCCCTAGGAGCGGACGCTAGGCCATTACGGTGTTGGGTAAATATTATTTACCCAACTTGGGATCAAGTAATCGACTGGAAGAGATATATTTTCGCAAATGACAACCATAAGAGGTTTCATGGTGGACATGCGACATTAACGAGGATGCCTGATGGAGTAGGTCCGACACAACATGAATCCTAGTATGCACGATTTCTGACGCACGTGATACAGTTCAAATGGAGGATTCCAGGGCGTATAATAAGAGGCCAACACTACGATCAAGAAGTTGAAGTGGATGCAGACAATTAGATATATCGGCGAGTCGGAATCTCGGGTTCTTCCTCTCCAAGCGTAGAGAGGGGGAATCTGTTACCAGTAGCCTAGTGGCGGTGATAGTAGTGTGAATTTATTCCCATGGTAGCCTAATGGCGATATTTTCATGATTAGTAGCCAAGGGGTGGTGTTTCCATGTTTAGTAGCATTGTGGCGGCGTCTACATGTTTTAGTAGCCTAGCGACATTGCTTACATTGAGTAACTCTAGGAGTGGTGGCAAATCGTTAGATGTGAGGTCCGATCCTTGGTTCGATCCATTGCAATAGCCTACACAAATTATAATGAAGGAATATATTAGACAAGAACCCTTAGGTAACAGACCTTTGGAATTCGCGGGCACTATAGCACATCCTGTATCGTCTAGCGTAGAGTTGAAGTTAACCACATATGATCATCACATATTAAACTTGTACTCATTCACCAAACTTTTGTTTGGCCCGCCCTCTTACTTTTCATTTATCACCCACCATAGGATGACATGTTAGCAGTTAGTTGGACATAGTACGGGGAGAAAGGAGCTTCACGTTAGAGTTCTCATATTCTTTGTTGTCCATCATGTAGTTACTTACCGTAGTCTGTAAAACATCTATTGTACTTTGAAATAGTGTATATGGAAAATAAAGTATTTTGGATACCGTTTTTCTAAAAATGTCCATTTTCAGTACTTATATTTTAATTCTATCTGTTGTGAGAACTGAAAATGTATAATATCTTAGAACTTATCCTTATAATTATGTTCTATAATGTTTTAAAAACTCAACAGTTCGTATTTCTTGGTATGACGCGAGTCCGAAAGTGACACTAGACTTTGGATCGGTGTGTTGGAAAGTACGAGTTGTTGCACACTGAGCTTCTGCACATCCACATTGCTCTGCTGCTACTTCCGCTTATCGTAGACATCTACTGAGTGGAGCTTCTTCGCATGACATGGAGATGACATGGACCATTGGTAAACATATGGTTTTATCTCCTATATCTCGCCCGTGATCTCAATTTCATATTTAGGCGAAACAAAACATCAAATCTCCTTCATATCACCCCCGGTACCTACCTTACCCGAAATATTCAAACCTCGCCTGAAATATAGATCAAAATTTCAATCCGAGATCTCACTTAAAATTATATCCTTTTCTTCTATCATATGATTTTTTTATTTTCAAATACATTCAAAAGAAACCACTCAGTCCAATTACTTTTTACCAACTCATTGAACATATTGTTTTACTTTTTATCTTAATGAAACAACTTATGACTTCATTTCTTTTTTATGTTCAAATAAGAGAATATTATTCAATTATTTCCAAATTAATTAAGCTAATCAGGCTACCACTCTTTGTCCAGCATCACTGTCCTAATGGGTAGACGCTCTGATTGGTCTAATGAGTCACATATTCAAATCTTGCATATGATTTGAACCATTAGATATGTTTTGACTTGCAGTATGATATATAATTCATAAGACTTACAGTACAACTATGTACTACTATCTAAATACCTAATTTCAAACAAAGCTACCTCTCTTCCCCAAAACATTTATTTTAGTTCTTTTTCTAAGCAAATCAAACATGTTACAATTTATGTTTTTATTTCAAAGTTGTTAAATAAACGATTAAAACATTAATTTTTGACACATGGTTACACCGTGATATTTCCGAGGTGTACTTTAAGATCTGAGATATTAATCTAAGATGTACACCCGAGATACATCATCTCCTTTGATATGGGATAGCTTGTGTGAAAATTCCAAGACGAAACGTGACCAAAATCCGATATTCAAAACCATGGGCAGATGCATGGCTGTAGGGGGATTAGCCATTTTTCCAAATGGGAAACCACATTCATTCTGGCTAATAGAGATGCTGACTATAGAGTTGTCCGTTTACTGATGGACAAGGCCGAAGAGCTTAGACGACTTGTTGTATATCTAGTAGAGAAATTTAGAAGAGAGATTTAGCATTGTATTTGTATTCTGAACTATTGGTATGTAATAAAAATTGTCTATCTATTGCATTTTTCCTAGCATTTCACGATTATTTACGTTTTCTTAAGTTGAAAGTTTATATTATACGCATTAAGTGCACATTGACTGCTCAAAGTTATTTATTATCATCATATTTGTTTATTTTTAACACTTTAACAATAGATGAGGTTAAAAAAAGGTTCATATCAAACTAAATTTTTTTATTTGTTTCTTGATTTATCAGTCGTTAGTGAATATAATAATTATCCGATATCCGTTCGTATTCGCAGATGCAGATGTTCGATATTCGAAAATGATTTCGGATGCGGGTACGAATGTGATACTATCCGTATCCGCAAGTATCATTGACAGACCTACATAAATCTTCAACGTGATTGACGATGCAATATAAAGTAGATAAAATTTGTTCTTTTTTATTGTTTAGAATTTTAGTTAAATGAGTTTTGAAAAAAAAAATTGTAATTAAAAGTGGACGATGAGTTTGTCCTAACATGAATCTAAAAAATAAAGATGAAGGTTAACTTTTTCTATTTTAATTTTCTATTTTTATTTAAATATAACCACTGAACCTACTAAACAGTCTTCAACAAATCATATCCTAACTCAGAATGACATTCCACTGGTACTTTAATATAACAAATGTATCATCAAAATTCACGTTATATTGATCTCACACATCTAAACTTCGTGATTTTTGCACCATATTATGCCTTTCCTTTCTTACCCATAAAGCAAGGGTGCGTTCTCGACGAACGATAACTAAACATTTGTGTGGAGAATTTGAACGGAGTATTTGAACAAAAAAGTTGGTGGAACATTAAATGCGTTAGGCAATGTGAACAAAGTGTTCCTAAACGGAGTATTTGAGCAAAGTACTTAAAAGAATAGAGGGAAGGAGACATAAATCAACGACTGTGATTGTAAATATTGATGACGCGTTGGACGTCAACGTACCACTTTTTAACTTTCATCCAATAGTGCTCGAAATTAGAAGACTGCTACCTAAATGAATTATGTTTAAAAAAAAAACACTACCTAATATCCACTTTAGGAGATGATATATTATAGTTAGCTTCGTTGTGATTTTTTAACTGTTAATATACATTTCGAGTAGCATCATGATGCCTAAGGGTGTAAATCGGTCGGACCGGACCGGACGGAGATGTATTCAGTTTTTGTTCTAAATAAAATCAGATTGAATACGAACCGGACGAGATTTATATTCGTACAGTTTTTGTTGCCCTAGCTCGTATCCTAAATGAAATCAGACGAACACATACATACGTTTTTCGGACATGGACTCGAGCGGACGCGGACAGACATTGTTATTTACATCAAATTTTATGTTTTTAATAGAATTTTCATCAGCTATATTAATTTATCAAGGTATATTGAAGTATAAATATTTTATGAATTCTTACTCAATTAACCGACCAAATAGTTGTCATGTATGTTTTGAGAAATATAGAGAATATACTGACTTATAAGAAATTCGGACGACTTCAAACGAACATGGATCGGACGAGATTTTTATTCGTATAAATTTTATTGTTCTGGCTCGTGTCCCAAATGAAAATCGAAGGAACTCAAACGGACGGACTTGGCCACGCATACGAACGGACCGCGATGCCAAATTTTAGTACACAGCCTTGGTCACGTGCTCAACATTATTTTCATGTATGGGATAGCTACGCGCAGTTCCATTAAAACAAGCAGCATACAAACGAAACTCGACAAATGGGCCCACGAGAGCCGGTGCTAGCATTGGTATTGGGTGGGTAATAGATAAATAGCTAAGCTTCTCGATTTCACTGTCCCTTTCTCCGTCGTTTCTTATTTCTCAATTTCTAACCCATGGATCAACTTCAATGTTTTTCTTCTAAGTCTATCACAGGTCATTTGGTGGATAATCTCCATTGGGTTGGTTTTCTTTCTTTTATTTATTTCTTTCATTATCAATGTCCTTTCTAGAAATTTGGATGCTAATGGATTGCACGGCGTTGGTTGTAGTTGCTATTTTGAACGATACTTCTACTGATTATTGCGCTTGAAATTGAATTGACGCCATCCTAGAATATCAGATGATATATACTTCAGTTGATGATTCCTATGTACTAATACCGTTTGTTTGTTCATTCTTTCCTAAGAGTATCTCCAGCACGAGCAATTTACTAGAGAATGGGGAAAACTCCCGTATTATTTCGAATCCTCACGCTCCATCAGCGTCGGTTTGAGTGTCAGGAAGAAGAAAAATTGCCCGATTTCTTCCATTTTATTTCCTGACCGTGGGTTCTTAAACGGATTTCTGAAAGCCGTTTAAGAAAAAAGAAAAAAGGTTTCTGAAACCCATGCAACTCTATAAACGGTTTTATGAACACCGTTTATAGCATTTTTTTTTCCTTTTGTACAATTCCTTCTACTTGTTGCTGAAAGAGGTGGAGAAATTGGCGTTTTTCTTTCGCCTCCTCCTAGAAGTCGCGACCGTGCTGGAGATGCTCTAACACGTTGGCAGCTAAGACGTGTGAGTTAATTACTTGGTATGTATCATCTGATTCCACTCTAATTTGAAACTATGAATAGGCACTTCATGCTCTTGTGTTTTTAGGAAAAAAAAAAAAAAAAAAAGAAAAAAGAAAAGGAAGAAGAAAAATTTCCGCCCTCAAGTAATTAATTTTAATATCAACAAAGTCTCTACAATCTATAAAAAAGGAAGGACAAATTTTATTTATAGGTCCTAAGCAAAAACCTATTTCAACTTTAGGCCTCATGCAATACTAATTACAAAAGCAAGTCACTTTTTTCTTATATCAACATTTTATACTTGCGCAATTTGAATTTGCACAATCACAATTTTTTTTAAAAAACTATTATGCTCGCACAATTTCAAACTGCACAAGTACAAATTGAGATTTTGTGCTTGCGCACTTTACAATTACGCAAATACAAATCCCGATCCGGTGAAAACCAGAAAGGAAAAGTAGGGAAAATGACAAACATAATAATTTTCTTAGATCTAGACCACTAGTTTTAAAATTTGAAGAGAACGATAAACTTCATCTCCAAATCCAAATTCCTCCCAAACTCACTGTCCCGTCTCAAATAAACACCGTACCACCTCATCGCCGCAGCCATCCTCCGCTGATGCACCATCACGCCGTCCACATCTCATCCACCTCATCAGCTAAAACACCACCGATCCATCGTTGTTAAGCACATTGAGATGCCCAACCTAAACTCTAAATCATGAACGTTGCTTGATGTCGTCATTGCATCACCATGACACACCATGTCACCAGAACTTGATGCATTATCGTCGCTCAATTTAAAAAAATAATCAATAACATTACTAAGAATGCTAAATTAAATTAGCATTAAATCATCATAATGCTATGCTCATCCCTTTATAGTTCAAAAAATGATAAATTAAATTAGCACTAAATCATCGTAATGTTATATTCATTTTTTATAGTTCAAAAATGTTATACATCAAACTAGCACTATCATTCATTCTTATAGGTTAAAAAATGCTCAAATAAAATAGCATGATACACATACAATGCTATATTCATTTTATGTAATTTTTTTATAGTTCAAAAAATGCTAAATTAAACTAACACAAAAATCTATACAGTACTATATTCATTTGTTATAGTTTAAAAAATGAAAAATCAAACTAGCACAATCATTCATTTTTACAGCTTAAAAATGCTAAACTAAATTAGCATTATACACATATAATGTTATATTCGTTTTCATTTAAAGATAATGCTAGTTATATTTAGCATTTTCGGCTGTAAACGGTTCCAAAAAAAGAATCGACCGCCATCAGCATCCCCATCTTCATTGCCACCATCATCGACGTTACGGCTCGACTACGCTTCGCTGCTACACATCCAATACTTATCTCTTCCGTCGTCTTCCAATCCACCTCGACGCAAAAACATTTCGTTCAGCAAAACGAACCTTAATCATCTCGATCAACCACTGTGGCCATCCCAAGTCGCTACCGCCATCGCATCACCTGCCAAGCCGTCCCATTTCAGTTGCGTCAAGATAAGTTTGGTGTTGCGATACATATTTGCAAAAAGTTTGGCCTTCATACTAAAAAAGAAACACGGTGTCCTTGCGTCAAAATTTTCCTTTATGTCTGTAATTTTTCATATTTTCCTCACGTAATTTTTAATAAGTTTTGAACGAGGCCTAAAATTAGAATAAGTTTTTTCTCGGATCTATAAATAAAATTTATCCAAAAGGAAATTGGAAAAAAACCTTGTGCATCTTTAAATTTCATAATTACCCGTACAGCTTTCATTCCAACCGTTTCATACAATCACAAATGCACATCTATCATTACCTTTTCCATTCATTCAAATTATAAGTTCACCAAAAATAATGTAAATATACTCATGTCGTACGTGTCATTGTACTAGCAAAACTAAGATAGACAGAGTATGTAACAAGGGTGGGCGCTGGCCTAGTGCAAACGGGGCATGGGCACTGGACATCGGACATCAAATTTTGAGGGGTATTAATTTCATTTTTTCTCCATTATATTTATATATTGGTATGGTCTCAAAATGAATTAAAACTTCAAGTCCAAATGTTTGATTTTATCCATTAAATTCTCTTTATCAAAACAATAGTGCATTGGAGGAAAAAAAATACACCCAGAATTGAAACCACTAGCGCACACAGAAAAAAAAATCCAAGGTAGAACGTTGATGGAGCAGAACTAAAAGATCGATGGAATTCACAATTTCAATAAGGATCATCATTCTTCGTCAATCACCATTTTATTCTTCTTCTTTACGAGTAAGAAACCTTATCCCTTGTCTTGTTGAAATATTTTTATTTTTTGAACGAGAATTGAGTTCTTTCTTATTTCAATAGATTTGGATTATAGCTTTTTAATTTTAAAAATATTTGTCATTGTTTAATTAACATAGTTGATTTGAGGACTGAATTTTTTGTAAATGTTGTTATTGGCTTTCTTCTCATTAATGAATTTAGAGAAAAAAAAAGAATTCTAACATTAAAATAACAGAAGTCCTAAGACTTAATTTTGTTAAAAGAAATTAAATTTTCTATTCATGCTTATAGTTTTTTTTATGTAGTAGAAATGTAAAATATTTCAGGCACACAAGTTATACTTTAAATCGGTTTATATTTAAAAGTATATGAAAAATTGTACGCTTTATTCTACATAAATTTAAAATTTTGTTTTGCATAGAACTATGTTTCAAAATTGGGATTTAAATTTATATAAAAGTTAGATTATAACCGAGTCATATTAGATGTTGCTATGTTTCCGAGAAAACAATCGTTAGGAAGTAATAATGGAGAAAAAAAAATGAAGAGATAATTGAGTCAAGGGTCGCGTAACAAATAATAAAATTTTATTATTTTTGAATTTTTTATATCAAGTTTGTGAACTTTGAATCTTAGTATTGATAGTAGTGTTGCTTCATAAAAGTAGTAGATACTTATAACTATGTAATACTAAATCTGTATTTATCTAAGAGTTTAATTCACTTTGTTGCATTAATTTCCCCAAAAGTTATGATCCTTCTAAATAAGAGTTTATCCACTAGTTTTTAAGCGTACTTATAACATATAGGGCATAATCTAAAAACCGCACTGGACATCATAAATGTTAGAATCGGCTCTAGTAAGTAACTAGATTTATAAACTTTATTACACATGAAAAATAGTAAAGTACAAAATTGCAAAGTTTCAAGTTTATACACAAACTGAGACTTATATTTTTTTTTTCTTTCTATTTGAATAATGCCTCCTCCCAAAGTTAAAGAGACCTCCCAAAGTTAAACACTCTTGAAGATAGTCATAATTAATTTTTTATGTGTACATGAAAAGATCCTTAAAGCATTTGGGTTTATCTTGTTGAGTTTTTGATGTTTGATGATGAAATGAGAAAGTCTACTCCATATCTAAGCCATGGAGAAAAGTTTATAACTTCATTTATGTCAAAATAAGAAATCACACCAACTTAAGTTATACACTGTACAAACAACAACTTAAGTTATACACTGCACCACAAATTTCTTAAATTGCTCTTTTATTTAATTATCATATTTTTCTTTTTTGATTTTGATAATATTCCTTGAATGAGTTAGGTTAACGTGTGTTTATTGGGCACATGTTAATTTATCTTTCTTTGATAAATTACAAAGAACGTATGTATATTTCCAAAAACGGTTTTTAAGATTTCGAATAGCTGGCTCGAATTCAAGTTGATCATGTTTCACTTCTTTCTTGGAGAAAAATGATCAAACAATTCCTAATCATGGTTCTTGCGGATCGGATCTTCCGTATCGTATAAAAAAAGAAACTCCAGATACTAACCATAATAAATTATTTTTTAATTGAAGACATGTGAATATGTCTCAAATGGATTCATGAACATATGTACATTTCCCTTAATACCAAGAGTAAAAATTACACACTATGAATTAAGGAGTTGTGATATAAACAATATTATCAGCAATCAAAATCACTAATATAAACCTCCCTTCTAACAAGCCATTGTGCATATTTTACACGGGATAATTGGACAAAGTTTCCACGTAGATAGTTTAAATTTGTGTCAAAATATTATAATATAGTAACTAACACATGCACATTTGTGGAATGCTCAAGTGTTATTATAAAATTTGGACCTGCTCATTTATGAATATATATTTGAAAATTACACCGTTTTTTTGTTCAAATATGTTTGTGTATTCAATAAATAAGCATGTACATATTTCATTCTCTATGGGAAAATAAGCCGAAGAATTTTCTCAAATTTCCCTTCTTTCAATCCTTCATAAAACATATACAAATGCCCTTCACAATCAAGTGGATTTAATTTTGATAGTAGATCATCAGAGATATTGTGCATCGTCTACTTAACTAAAAGCGATATTTTTGCTCACATCCTTTAAAAAAAGTTAGGATAACATTCCTCGAAAAACAAAGTAAGCAAGCAACATCTCTTTTTCTGTATTTTATTGTTGAAAATGATGTTAAAATGAATTTGTGATATTTTTCAAATAATCATTAAATCTTTTATTTTTTATTTTTTTGGCATATAGATCTAATGCACAAAAAATGGATGCTTAAATTTCGAAACAAAGTACTACCAATGCACTATAAATATTTGCAATGAAAAGTATTTGCACTGCACATATGTTTATAGTCTCAACGTTCGTTGTGCAACAACAGTAAAATATATCAAACTTCTCGTTTAGAATCCCAAATATCTACCATGGTGTTTGCCCAAACTAAACCCACGATTCAAAATTTTGGGCTGAAATAATCAAAATGCAGATATTTGCAGCAAAACGATTAGGGATATATAAAATAGAACCAAAATGGAAAGGACCTGAAAGTTATCTTTTTTATATTGTATAATAGAACTAAGGTCCTAAAGCGAATACCCACTAATCAAATGTATTGACTTCGAACTCTATTTTTCTGTTTATAGATTTGCAGCTAATCGTGGTTGATTAAAATAAAAGATAAGGTGTTAAATTTGTTAAATGTAGTAGATTTGATATTTACTTGTTGTATTTCACTGAGATTATTAATATATTAAAAAAAATCATAATTTTATAGATAACTTTAGTGGCTTTGAGTGCGTATGTTTGTGTATTGAACAATACTCAGGAAACCCCGACGGGTTGGTAAACTCCTGAGAGGGATTAAGTTGTGCATGTCCGCTTCAACTTATGACACCTATGACTCCCGAATTCTATTTTTTGAGTATATATTATTATGTTGAAGAATCGTTGAATTTGGGCGTTTACATCTCTTGCTTTATATTGATGGTACTTATTTGTCCAAAAAACTATCTAGGTACTTGTAGCGATAGGTGTTTATGCAAATCAAAATCTTTATGAATCATCTTCTGTAGTTGTGCAAAGTAAGTCCGGGAGGACCTAAAAATGATTTATTTGTTGCATATGGACCTTATTTGTGCAACAAGTGTTTTACATCTGTTTCTGACCGGATGAAAGGAATTATGGGTGCACTCATTGTTGTCTAAAATCTTAAAATCTTGCGATGTAAATCCCGATTCAGATTGAATTCCTTCCTTAACGATTCGATTTACATTACGGTTCAAACTTAGTTAAAACTACAGTCAAAATCACATTCCACTCATACTAGCATATTAAATATACTTATTTAGATTCACAATTCCCTTTATAATGTTTTTAAAAAAGGAATTAAAGAGAAAATTAAGTTTTAAGTTTAATTGTTAAAGTTCAAATGTCAAAGTCGACTTCTAAATGCATATAAACCTTAAAATGTGAATATTTCAAATCTACGATTTACGATTTAAATCTCGTTTCGATTTAATATTTAAACTTTACGATTTATGATTTAAATCCCATTTTGAAAACCTTGGGTGTGCTAACCCAAAGATAATCAATACAAATCATCGTTGCTATTGTATTTAACATATTTAGGCCAATTTCAAGAAGGGATGGGTTAATATGGGCCGACTGGGCACACGTCGACAACCATAAAAAGACGATGAATAAACATATGAAGGTTAAAAAACCCTCATGATTATCCATCAGATCGATGATGAATTATTCTTTAATAGCGTTCTATTAAATTTGAAACTTTAACGTGTGCCTTATGAGCAACTATTAACATTTTCTTTTCAAGAAACATGGTCTTAGTTCAAAATGACTTCAAAATTTGTTACATGCTCGTGCTATTGGATAATGGTACTAAAATAAAGAAAGCAACAAAAGACCCCTAGTTCAAATTGTGATGCTTGGATAAAAAATAGTTTAAAAGACCAAGAAAAAATTAGGCACTTTGGGAAGACGGTGGAATGAGATTAAATATGATGATAACAGATGTATTTGAAAATTCCAAGTGGTTAGTAAGAGGAATAAGGAATTCTAATGAAGCCAGTGGTTGTACATATTTTTCGTCGTTTGAACTACTTGTTAACGTCTTACTGATGGAGAGGAGCGAACATCGCGAAGAATGGGAGAGCCAGTGAGTTTACATATTGAGAGAAATAGTAGTACCGAGTGGCAATGACCTATTCATCCCCAATCATAAGTGAATGTTGAGAATAGCACAACAAAGTGTTCTTGCAATATTCCTACCTTAGATTATTTTTCTTGTTAACATAAAAAGTTTGAACAGAGAACATCATGATATATACATGATTGAGAACTATAACTTGGCTATGCTACACTACTTTATCCCCTGCATGACCATATTACTGAGAAGTCTATGAAGGATTTATGATGCCACCATCACCGTTGTAAAGAAATCCCAAACGAACATGTTCTACACAAACCAGAGGAGTCACGAATTAAAATACAAATTACACACAAGGTAATTAAACCATAAAAGAGGATACTAGTATCTGATACATTTATGTTTGTAATATGATTTTGTGTTTATGTTTTTAAGACTTATGAATGAATGAGTATAAGTTGATTTATGCATTGCTGGTTTTTGTAAGATTTATTGGGTTATGTTAATCTTGGGGTTTGTTTGAGTTTGTGGTCTGGTTATACGACGATTGTGTTTTTTTACAGTTTGTGGAAAAAGATCCAAAAATGTGTCTTTTTTTAGATGAATGAGTATTTACAACATGCACATGTGTATTTTTTGAAAGAGCAATTGAAGAAACAAGGCCCGGGCAGAAAACTATTTGCGTAAATAGGCTCAGCGGAAAACTAATTGCAAAAATAAGTCTCGTTTTTATATAGCTTGCGCAAATATGGATTGCGCAAGCTATATTTTAAAAAAAATGTGTCACTTGCGCAATTCATATTTGCATAAGTTGTATATTTATAGCCTACGCAAATATGGATTGCGCAAGCTATAAATCGTGCTTTAAATTTTAGCAAGCACAGAATCCATCCTCCGCTTCTCAAACCATTCTCCTTCTTTCCAAAATCAATCTCAATCCCCATTCCAACCCAACTATTTTCCAAATCAAACCTCTCATTTTATTTTCAATCAAGCACTTATTTAATATCTAAATGGAAGACTCTTCTTCATCTTCACAAAATAGAGGTAATAGTTTATGCTGTTAAAATTGTTGCTAATTTTTTTAATTTTTGTTGTTCTTGATAATTAATAGTTATTGTTGTTGATGTTGATAAGTATTAGCTATTGGTGTTATTGTTGAAATATTAATTAATGGTTAATGAAATTGGAAACTCTAGTTATAAATTGAAAACCTTAGTTGAAATGTTAATGTTTTATTGTTTATTTTGACGGTAGACATTGTTTTTTGAGAGATTGATGATGAAACATTGATAAAACATTGATAAAACATTGTGATGTGCTTAAAGTGCGAATCAGTATTGCGAGCTCAAGTCACATTGACGTTGATGTTGATCATGATCCGGAGACACAATTATATCCAATACCGCGTAAATTTCATTCTGCACCATCAATCTTACACGCTCGTTTACACTAAGTTGTTTCTAACCACAGATCCGGTCATCAAATTCGCGTTGATGAAAATATGCTAACGTCTACATCCTGTCCTTCCATGCCATGGAGGCAACGACTTAATCCAATTTGTGACCGTGGAGATATGTGTGTAATTGTCGTTTGCGGAAAGGAAAAGAATGCCGGACGAAGATATTTCGATTGTAGTTCGTACAATGAACACAGATTGAACCCTCGTGAAGTTGATTGTTGTAATTATTTTAAATGGATCGATCAACCGTTGTGCGAAAGGAGACTCGAGTATGCCCACGAATCGCAATTTGAAAATATGGCATTTGAAAAAGGTGAATGGGGAACTAAGTGAAACCAGTTGGGGATCAAGATTTTGCTAGCCGTTTGAGCCTAGGAGAACGTCGTCACTTTATTGTTTTTTTTGAAATGTGGTATCTTAAATTGAATTTCTGAATTGTTTGTTGATGTTTTGTAATATGTATTATGTGCTAGTTACTCACTTAGATAAACAATGAAGTGATTTTGGGTTTAAATGTAATGTAGAACTATAGTCTTAATTATGTTGGTGAAATATATTGGTTATGTTACTATATTGATTTGCTTACTTGCTTTTGCTTGAAGACTGATTTGACTGCTTTTGGTTGAAGATTGTCTACGGAAAGATCTTCTTAGAAAAATAAGGTATTAATTCAACAAATTTTTGTTTAGGATTTTATCATAAAATCAAGATTTTTAATGTAGTATTGTAATTGATTTTGTAGATAATGTCAATGGTTCCAATTATATTTTACTATGATGGAAAGTGTTGGTTGATGAAGAAAGTATATTTAGCTATGTTGGTGGAAAGCGAAAAGGATCGAAAATAAAGAATTATTGTAGTTTTGTAGAGCTTAAACAACATACATTTGAAGTAACAAAAGTCAATCATCTCGAGTATGATTTAAAATCAGTGGTGAAATGGGTTAGAGATGATGGTTCATTCGTTATTGATTTGAAAGATGACTATGATTTGAACTTTACATTTTCGGTTGGAATGAGAGTGATGGAAATATTTGTTGTGAACGCAGAACATGTGGAAACACATCAGTCCGTAATTTCTATGGATGATCATGTATCTACCACCTAGTTTCAAGAAACACAATGGTCGGTATATCCTTCTTATTTGACAAGTCATCAAGTTGGGGAGTTTACAACGGAATTGTTGGAGTATCTTTAAGTCAAGCACAAAATATGGAGCATAACTCTATACATCCAAATCAATCGCAAACCTTGTGAAAGTGAGTAATATTATAGTCTAGCACTTTCATTTGGACTTACGTTCACCGAATTTACTCTTACCATTATTTTTTATATTTGTAGTGTCGAAATAAATACATTGGAAGAAGCATTCATTGGTTGTGCCACCGACGACGATCATGTTGATATTGCAAACGAAGCAAAGTGCAATTGGATGACATGCAAATAGCTTGTGCGGATGATGTAGATAGAACTTGGGTCGATCAAATGGAGGTTAACAACGATGCAATCATATATGAAAACAGTCGACTAGCTGATGATTGAAGTGTTGAAGATGAGCAAATCACGTATGAAGATTCCTCAGCCGATGATTTATGCACTACAACAATGATAGTGAAATCGATTACGAAAAATTTTCAATTAGAAATGGAAGTGTTTGGAAGAAAATGTACTGAAAAAGGACCACCACGAATTGGGTTAATTTTTGGAAGTAAACAGAAGCTCATTGAACAATTATGTGAATGGGCGATTAAATGTTCAGTTTCTTTTCAAGTACTGAAATCACGTGCAAATCAATACGTGGTTGGTTGTGATGTGGATGAAATATGTCCTTGGAGTGCATGCTAGCCTATCGGTGAGAAAATCTCAAAATTGGTGGAAAATAACATATGACGGCGATCACACTAGTTTAAATGCAACCGTCAGTTCAAACCATCGACAGACAACATCAAAGTTTATATATAACAAAATACTTTCCTTAATTAAAGCTGAAACAAATATGACTGTAAGAACAGTTCAAAAGACAATGTCAAATATGTTTCATATAAAAGTGAGTTATTCTCGAGCGTGGCATGGACTACAGAAAACGGTTGCAATAATTTATGGAGAGTAAGAATCGTCATATGCAGAATTGTCAAAATATCTTAGAGCCGTGCAACGTACCAACCTTGGAACCGTATATGATGTTATTTATAGTCGTGGTGTTTTTGATGGTGCTTTTTGGGCTTTTGGACATTCTATTGATGGTTTCATCCACTGTCGACCTATAATGTCTGTTGATGACACTCATACGGAAAGTATCTGGATACATTACTAGTGGCTACTGATGTAGAAGCAAAACAAGGTCTTTTTCCATTAGCCTTTGTTATTGTACAAAACAGAGTCTTGACAAACGTGGAATTGGTTTATTCGTTGCGTATGGAATTATATTTCATCTGTACGTATCCGATGTATCACATTTATTTTAGATTGCATGAAAGGAACTTCATGTGCGCCAATACAAGCTTGGCCAATCGAACATCATCATCGCTATTGTATTCGTCATATTAAAGCAAATTTCAAGAAAACAGGGTTTGGTATGGATGAGCTACAAATTTGATACATGCATGTACCATGATATTGGAGGTTGTAAAATATAATGAACTAAGAAAACAGTTGAAGGCGGTAAATCGAGAAGCCGATGCATGGATTGAGAGAAGTTTGAAAAATTAGGAATCAAGCTGGACTCTTTATCACGATGGTGGCGTAAGATTCAATACGATGACAACTAATGTTTTTGAAAGCTTTAACTGTGTGCTGAAAGGAACTAGAAATTTATCTGTTAGATCATTGGTTGCACATACGTTTCATCAATTAAATCATTATTCTTCGAACGTCGAACTCAAGGAGAAGAGTGGATGTCACAGTTGACATCGAAGTGGGAAACATTAGCAAAGAGAAGAACGGAAGAATCAAGACTCCTGTCTATAAAGAGATATAGCTTAATAGAATGGCAGGTGAAAGATGTTCATATGTTTGATTATACGGTGAATATCGATGATAATGTCGCCAAGTGTTCGTGTAACATACCAACTTTAGATCATTTTCCATGCTTCCATGTATTAGCAACGTGTTCACGTAGGTCAGGTGGTGCGAAGAGAGCGTATTTTGGTTTAATCTCAACGTGGTACACAACGGCTAAGTATAGCGTTGCTTATGCTCCTTTATTCCACCATGTACCTGATAGTCGTTATTGAAATGTCTACGAAGATCCTACTATACAACCACCATCGGTATGTAGAAATTCAGGACGTCCACGGTCTGCTCAATTCATGGATCCACCATATTCATCCGGTCATGATAGATGTAACAAATGTGATGCTTTTTTGGCCATAAGAAGAAATCATGTCCTTGTTGATTTGTTTCATATGTATGAGTTATTGTATTTAATTCTTGTTGCATATATAAGAAACGTTGGATTCTAGTCTTATTGTTTGTTTTAAGAATTGTTGAACTTTAATGTTCTTTTCAATGTAAGAATTATTGAACTCTATTCTCGTTTTCTTTATTGTAGCGACATGGAGTTTAATTCATGATATAAGATGTAAACTTGGTTATATGGTGTTACATTGGTGCAATAGCGGTGAGTTTTGAGGTTGTAAATATGTGAGAATGGAGCAGCAGGTTGGTGTCTTTTTGAACACCAGAATATGGCTTGTGCATTTTTGAAATGCCCAAGTTATATTCTGATGTTCTAAAAGACAACGACCTACTGCTCCTTCCTCCACTACACAACATCCTTATACCATCAACATTCCATCAACGTAAAATCATTTATACGCCAACACGAACAACATACGGTCATTAATACAACTGAATATTATCAACACAAACCATCTACATTACATATTAAGATCATGTTCCAACAAAACAACACACATACCAACTCCAACATGAAGTTGAACAAAATATACCATTCATGCACTACATAAACATCAATAACTACATAAACAACTAAATAAACATCAACATGATATATCATTCAAACAACAAAATCACTCAATCGTAAAGCCTTCTAACTTCAAGATGTGTGTCTCTTTTCTTTTTTCTTTTATAGGCGATTGGAGCTGAACTTTGGGATTCGCCAAAGGTTGAAACATGTATTTCTTGTTCTTGAGTAGGACCGAAAATGGTTTTCTTTTATTGTCTCTCTCACTGCGGCCACTCTTCATTTTGCTTTATAGTTGGTTGACTAACATACCCAAATTGTTATTCGCCTTAATTTCAAATAGGTCATTGAGAATGAATTTCTCTTTCGACATCATGTGTTTCGTCCACTTATGTATGTGGTTCCTCCCCTGCCGTTTGTCTTTCCTCCGCTTTCTTCGCTGTTTGTATGCATCTCCTCCCCAGTATATGGTTATCTTCTGCAATACGCAAAGGTCTTGCTGGATTTCTTAACTTATTTCTACCTAGAATCGTATCAAGCATACGTCGTAAGTCAATACATTTAGTTTTCATCTTCTCCGGTTCCATACGATTCTCTTCAATTTCGTCAACCACATCCAAAATACTATGTTACCCGCTTACTACGCGAAATACAAAACAATGTAATAATGAATATGATCCAAAAGTATGGATAATCAAAATTTATATATTAAAATACTAACATCACGCTCTAGTCGAGCTCGGGGAATGTAAGCAACTAATTTTCTAGCCGACATTTTCAAAATATAATGGTGAGTTATTTACCAATACCAATACTCATACCCACTCAACGGTGTCAGAGGATTACGTGCTCCTTCGGCATGATCGATCTTGAATTTCATAAATTGATACTTTTTTGAAGGAAGTCCATACAACTATTGTTTCTGGATCTAATGGCACTACGAGATCGGGAATGTATTGATGGTGAAAGCCAAACTATCTCATCATTCGGTCCAGAATATATAAAAAGTCCAAAAAAGGGTTAGTCTATTCTTAGCGATCCAACCTGCATATATATACTGAACATCAGGATGTCTAATTCAACCAACAAAGAATATGATTCTCAGGCCACGGCGTCGTCCGCTAACAAATCCAATTCATTTCGGTAAAATTGTACATTTTTGGGAGTTTCACACCAACTTCTAGCACAATTCCACCTACACCGAACGGAAGATAAGGATCTAAATCTGTAGGAATGCTTACAACAGGCCGTCCAATAGCGATATGAGACTAAGATCATATTTGCAACAGTGTTGCAGAACCGTCTAACATTTTTCTAAAGCAACATTTATCAACTCACTGTACAAATAACGATGTGATTTTACTCTATGAATGGTAACCGCAATTTGCTAAAACTTCCAGAAATGGTAAAAATTTCAAATTCAATTTACCTTTTGAATGAACTGAAAAAGACGACAACTTAAAAAGTACAAGATAACATCACGACGACGAAGTATATACAAATCCATTGCATCTTCAGTTAGTGGTTCAGAAAATTCACTTTTAAACCAAGTCATTGCTAGCTCGTTTTTAGATTTTTACCGCCTCTTTTGGTGGAAATATACCAAGCAAATCATGACACAACTTCATATAATCAACATTCAAATTTTGTAAACATACAGGGAAACCGTCCGTGCCTCGACCAAACAAAAGTAAAAATCAACTAGAGTTACAGTCATTTCTCCGACTCTAAAATGAAAAGTATTTGTCTTAGTCTCCATCTATCACACAATGTCGTAATAAGATGATGATCTAGTCTAATGCAATCAACTTGCATTGCTTTCCAAAACCCGGTTATTTTTAGGTTTTGTTCCAATCTAGGATTTTTAAATCTATTTCTTTAAGCTTGCTTGAATGAACACAAAGTTTAATTGTTTCGACATCCTGATTTATAACAAGGAATTGCAATTAGTAATTCCTATTTGCATTTTGGGTTAAGAATAATTCAATGTGTATAAAATAAATACGTCCATAAGCGAATCATTTTAACTTCTATGATGATTTTGAACATAAAGAACACTTCTATTCTCGGGTCCGGAAGGCAGTTCTACGATATATTTTCATCCAATTATTCATTCAAAAATCAATTTTGCAACTAGGGTTTTTGAAATGATTTATCAATAATCAAAATTTCAACTACGACAACAATAGGTGGTAATTGTCATCGACAACACCAACAATACTTCGTACTATTACCAACAACAATCACTTGTTAATTTAACATTAATTTCAACAAATTATTTTACCTCTAATTGTCATGCATGAAGAAGTTCCTTCCATTTAGAGCGAAAACAATTAATTACTTTAAAATATACTTGAGATTAATGTAAACTGGAGATTTGATTTGGGAAAATAGTTGGGTTGGAGTGATGATTGAAATGGATTTTAAGAAGGAGAGAGATTTAAGAAGTGAGGGATAGATTCCGTGCTTGCTAGAATTTTAAAGGCCGAGTTATAGCTTGCGTAATCCATATTCGCGCAAGCTATAAATATACAGCTTGCGCAAATATAGATTGCGCAAGGTACATATTTTTATTCAAAAAAATACAGCTTGCACAATCCATATTTGTGCAAGCTATATAAAAACAAGATCTATTTTTGCAATTAGTTTTTCGCTAAAACTATTTGTGCAAATAGTTTTTTGGCCGAGTCTTGTTTGAAAATTTGTCCTTTTTGGAATAGACAAGTTTTTCAAAAAGCGAGCATGTATATTTGCTCAATTTTGCATGTGTATATTGTAAATGTGCATATTTATTTTTGTATTCTTTTACATAAGTATGTTTGAACCATATGATTAAACCACATGCTAAATTATCACCAACGAAATTATTATATAGTCAAACGAAATCATATACCAAAAAAAATCACACCATGCTAAAACAATTTAAAGCACAAGTTCATTAATCGTCAAAAAACCAACCAAAAATAAGACATTTCTTAACAAATCCTAAATCCGATATAATGCTTCATAACATGATAAGTCATAGCTATTCTCAGATTCATCGTATATCAAGATTCTAGTGGTGTTTGTCTTTCAGTTTTTTTTCCTTTAATAAATTTTGAGCTCAACTAAGGTTTGAGAAGCTTTGGGTTGGTCTTTTGTAATAAGAGGTTGTTCTTGATGTGAAGAATGGCTGAATATGTGACCTTTTTATTGTTGGGATGTTATTAGAGCCATCGTGGCCATTGTAGATCATTTTGAGCATATTCAAACCCTTCATTTTCTCTTTACCACGACCATAGTGTCAATTGCTTTTGCGATTCTACCAGCGTAAATTGAAATCCATGTTCGTATGATTCAATATGCCCCTCTTCAGATGCTCTTGTTCTTGCCACACCTATCGTTGCCCTTCAGCATGGGTATGTCTAGAAGTTCTATAGATAACCACAAACCAATTCAATTTGTTTCTTTGTAAAACCATGTTGAGCAATTTTTTGATGTCAATGCATTTACTTTTGACCTTTTCAACTCAAAACAAGTGTACTCAATATCACCAACAACCTCAAAAACACTATATATTGTGCTCACTTACAAAATAAAAATTTATATATATTTATATTACATGAAAATAGTGTTAAGGATAAAATTTCTCAATACTTCAGCCTCAAGGACCGGCCTTCAATATTTTAGCACGAAGGACAACTTTTGAATTTCAATTCGAAGGCAGGACAAGAAATTAGGGATCATGACAAACACACAAATGAGTTTGGAGCGTGTCAAGCTTAGACGGCGTTGTCAACGAGGGTTGCTGCGATGGCGTTGGCTACAAAGGTGGTTGGTTCAACGGTGGATGACAACAACTATGGTTTTGAAGTAGCTCGATTTGAAGTCACCTGATGATGAAAAATTGATGACTTTGGTGGCAGAGACGCCATGGTGAAGTGGTGTTTTAGAAGAAACAACATTTCAAGGAAGAAGAAGAGCAAGTCGAGAAAGAAAAAGAGCGAGTCATGAAAGAATTAGGAGAGAAAAAGTGGTATCAACTGTTAGGTATCAGTATTCCAATTTGTAGGTATCATTTTCGAAAATATTTATTATTTTTGAGTTGTGCTTTAAATATGATGATGAACTGATTTTCTACACGGATGATTGTTATGATTGAAATGATTGTTCAAGAATAAATTGTAAACTTTGATAATGGTGATCGAATTTGATACATTTGAAAACGTAGGAGATTATGGATGGTTTATTTGAGTATCAGCTGTTATTACCAGTTTTAGTTGTCGGTAGCAGCTTCTAGATAGCAGTTTTTAAGTACCGTTTTTTAATTACTGGTAGCAGTTTTTAAGTTAAGAATTATCGGTAGCATGCGATGACAGCGGATGGTGTTGGGAGCGGTGGAGAGGCTGGTGGTGCAGGTGGTGGCAGTGGGTGGTGGTGGGCCGTGTGGCGGTTTGTCTTTATGACTAATTTTAGAAGAATATTTGTCCTCATCACTAGTTTTGGGAGAATGTATGTCCTTGTGGCTAAAATATCGAGGTTGTGTCATTGAGACAAAAATAATACAAATTTTTGTCCTTTATACAAAAAATCCCTTTATATTAAATAAAAAGACAAGAACAAATTCATCATATTTAACATTTATTACTGATCACGCTCTAGCGGTGCACATTGGATGCAAGCAACTAATCGCCTCGAAGATTATTTTGAGATAATTCGATGAATTATTTTTTGCCAAACTAAGTTCCTGGATTAAGTAGTCAAAGTCTTCTGTTCCATAACTCCATGCTTTCATTAAACAGTCCACCCCATTGTCCAATACTGCTTTTGATTGACACAACTACATTGAGAATGTGCTATAGGTTTCAAATTTTCTCATTACTCGGTCAAGAACATTATGTTGAAAAATGAGAAGAAAATAAATCTAGTCATAGCAATCGAAGGTGACAAATATCAGAAAATGTCCAGTGGTTTCAGTTACTTAGACATATGGATCCCAGGTTACTATATCACTTGGTAAAACTATCGGATTCATAACGGTAGTATTAGATAATGGATACTATGGTTTGAAAAATGTTTCCATTTTTTATGAGTATGCCATCATTATAAATTTAAATAATCATAAACATTGCCTCTGAAGGACATAAAGTTTCATTTTTGGATCGAAGGACAAACTTTGAAAAAATTTAGGCTGAAGAACAGTGCTAATTATAGTTAGCATTTTGTCCACTGTAAAACTGAATACAATGCTAGTTAACTAGCATTGTCCTCCAGCCTATTTTTTTTTTAAAATTCGTCCTTCATCCCAAGATTGAAACTTGGTATCCTTTAGCCTAATTTTTCTTCTTCAAAGTTTGTCATTCTCCTTAATTCTCTCTTCCGTGAAATTAACTAAAGTTTTCTACATAATATTAATTGATATTAGAATATAGATAAACAAACAGTTATACATGTGAGAAAGTCGTATAACTGCATATGTCTTTAAATTTTTGCAGCACAGCATCACTGAACTCACTATATGGATATGAAAGAACTGCACTGCTCCGTGAGTATCTGCCGCCCTGTCCAATCTCAAAATAAAAACATAAAAAATAAAAATAAAAATAAAAAGTAGAAATAAAAAAAAGAGAAGTAAGAAAGAAAGAAAGAAAGAAAGAAAGAAAATAATCAACCTTATGAATGATTTGTAAAAGGTTGGCAGTTAAGAAAGTTTAAAATAACAACACGAGTATGTTGTCATGTGTCAACATCTGAAGCATCTGATTGTAATGGTTATTTAAATGCTTTTCTGATCCATGTCATTCTGACATAGTTTTTGAATTTAATTTCGTCACCAAGAAGTGGCAGACCTAACAAATCATGTAATATCCCATAATAGTCATCGTCGTCATGTTTTCCACATTGTTAATTTTTTTTTTCCATATTAAATTTTCTTGTCATTTCTCCTTTTTGGTTTCATATAATGAATGATAAAAAATTATGTACATTTGATAACAAAAAGAATGAATATTTTTTAGAATGTTTAAGGAAAAAGAAAGGGGTGTGTATCATTGATAGACACTTCTAATAACTCACTAGCATTACCTGAAGTAACCGTCAACTCTCTTACTATAAAGTAAAAGATGTTCATTCCTGGCCTCAATCTCTCACACGAAGTAGTAAAAAGATGCTGATATAATCTAATATACTCGAGCTTCATTACCTTTCAATAACCGGCTGTTATTAGTTCTCGTTCAAAACTTGAATCCTCTTAATTGACTGTTTAAATTTGTTTGTATGATCAATGGGACTAATTGTAGACAAGCACCTTTGTCCAAGTGGTTAATTGATTCGGCTTTGGTGCAGGATGTCACAAGTTCGAAACTTGCTTTCGAACATTTATTTGACATGAGATATGTTGTCCCAATGATTTGTTGTATATGAAGTATCAGTTCAAAAAAAAAATGAGACTGATTGTAGCATTAATATGTCTTTTAAATTAGAGAAAAGACAAATTTCTGTAAAATATTCTAATATTCCATCTAAGGATAAAAAGATATTATGAAATGTTATATTTCTGTGAGCGATTCATTTACTCCTATGTCGTTTCTATGGATGTTGCAGATGATTATTATTTTGACATATGTCTGTGCTTCAAAACAAATTGTAATTGTAAAACTATGGTTATATTTTGATTCAAATATTAATTAAAATCCACATATAATTTGTATTTCATTAACATATACGTCCATCTAGTAGCACCCAGTTGGCTATTAATGACTTGTATTTTTCAAGTAGAAAATGGATTTTGAATTTTTTTACCTCTAATTGTAGAAGATGGTGAAGTTCTTTTCATTAGATTGTTTTTTTTTTTTTTGGAATGATACTTTATATACAACAAATCATTGGGACATCATATCCCATGTCAATAAACGTTCGAAAGTAAGTTTCGAACTTGTGAAGTCTTGCACCAAAGCTGAATCAATTAACCACTGGGACAATGGTGCTTGTCTTTTCATTAGATTGTTGTTAATGAAATACAAATATGTCCATCTAATGAAATACATATAATATTAATTAAAATCCACATAAATTTGTATTTCATTAACATATACGTCCATCTAGTAGCACCCAGTTGGCTATTAATGACTTGTATTTTTGAAGTAGAAAATGGATTTTGAATTTTTTTACCTCTAATTGTAGAAGTTGGTGAAGTTCTTTTCATTAGATTGTTTTTTTTTTTTTTTTTGGAATGGTACTTTATATACAACAAATCATTGGGACAACATATCCCATGTCAATAAACGTTCGAAAGTAAGTTTCGAACTTGTGAAGTCTTGCACCAAAGCTGAATCAATTAACCACTGGGACAATGGTCCTTGTCTTTTCATTAGATTGTTGTTAATGAAATACAAATATGTCCATCTAATGAAATACATATAATATTAATTAAAATCCACATAAATTTGTATTTAATTAACATATACGTCCATCTAGTAGCACCCAATTGGCTATTAATGACTTGTATTTTTGAAGTAGAAAATGGATTTTGATTTTTTTTACCTCTAATTGTAGAAGATGGTGAAGTTCTTTTCATTAGATTGTTGCAGTGAAGTAAACTTTCAAAGAGTCTTTTGTTAAAACGAGGAACAATTGAATTTTGTCTTTGGGAATGAAAGGAGATTTGAGTTTTTTGTTTGAATTTTGACGAGAATAAGAATGAAGATTACACAGCTTTACCCCGTATAAGAAAAAAATTGTGCACCCACATTTACAAAATGCACATGTACAACTTTGTAATAAATTAACATCGGGTTTGTACATAGACCTTACATAAACATGCATGTACAAGTTTTAAAATAACACATGCACATCTAAATATGGATATGTTATTTCATTAACTTCAAACAGTGGCTTATGCTTGCAAAGAGTACCAACGGAGACCTATTTTAATTTGACAAATAGTATTTTAACTTCCAACTAAAAAAAGTCCATTTGTTTGTGAATAAATGAATTAACAGCGTTTCAATTATTTGAAAAATAGGTGTGCGCATATGGCTGAGACCTCTTTACTGTCAAGGATTTACTACAAGTACCCGGTTAGTCTTCAGATAACAAACTTTAGACAGTTCAGTAATGGCAGAAGTGGATGTAAACAGTCAAATCTTGGATTTACAAGGCCTCTATTAAGATATGTGCATTTTACTCCAGCATGGTCTCATTGTGACATTGATGTATTAAACACGTGTAGCTGTGAAAGAAAATTGAAAACACTATGTTGTGACATGAACGAACAAGTTGTGGAGTCCTCATCCAATGATTATTCTACCAGTGAACTGAGCAAAAGAAAGAAAACTTTGGATTCCTTGGAAAGTTATTTTGATAAAATGGAACCAGGTTTGTGTTTTTTTTTGTCTTTTCCAGATTTTGTGTTTCTTAATATGTTTGCAAGCAACAATTGGTTTGTCAACCATTAACGGAACAGGACTCTTATTTAGATGAACGAAATCACACAAGAGCAAAGTATCAAGAAAATACAAGCACAGAGGATACTACATTTATAAAACCCCTAATAATCGCTAATGATGAAGCTGATCGCATGGCTTCTAATACTGAAAATACTGGAAATCTACAGATCGAAGACGAAGCTTCAAATTTTTATCTGATGTAAGTTCTTGCACATTAATTTCGATACACTCTCATATTTTTGGCAAAAGAAGTTGTCTGTCTAGCACTTAATCAGTTAATATCTGTATGAATGCAGAAGTTTACTTGTAGGAGTAAATATTGCAGTTTTCCTATTTGAGATTGCAAGTCCAATTAGAGTATCAGATGTGGAAAGTTTGTCACTGCCAGCAATGTATGGTGCAAAGGTGAATAAACTTATCTTAGTAGGAGAGTGGTGGAGACTACTGACTCCTATGTTTCTGGTACACATTTAGATTCAGTTCGTTCTTCTCTGTATGTTATAAAAAGATGTAATTCATGTCTTTTTAAATTTTCTTTGACTGCAGCATTCGGGATTTCCACATGTTGCTCTTAGCAGCTGGGTTCTTCTTACATTTGGACCTCAAGTTTGCAGAGGCTATGGACCTTTTACCTTTCTCTTACTGTATCTACTTGGGGGCATATGTGGAAATTTAATTAGTTTTTTTCACACTCCTGAGTTAACCGTTTGTGGAACTGTAAGTTCAGTAACTCCAGCTAGCTGTAAAATTTTTAGAGTTAGCATGCATACAAAATTTATAGCACTAATGCTTATTTCTGTGTTACTTAGGGACCTGCTTTTGCAATAATAGGAGCATGGCTTGTATACCAAATGCAGAATAAGCAAGTAGTTTCTAATGAGTTATCCGAAAGTATGTTCAGGAAAGCAGTGGCTGCTACAGCTTTCAGTTTTTTGCTTAGCAATTTTGGGAGCATTGATGACTGGTTAGATGCTAATGTGCACTAGAAATCATTTAATCTTGTAACCGATTAAATTCTCAATCTGAAACATTATTTTTTTAAGCTAAATCATTTAGTATTTTGGGTTGCAGGACACATCTTGGGGCTATTTTTTCTGGAATAACCTTTGGATATCTTACATGTCCAACGTTGCAAATTCTTGATAGCACATTGTCATCAGAGAATAGCAGAAACCAAGAAAGTGTCAGCACTCTTGTACGGCGGCAGGTTGATCCATGTAAATCATTGCTTGTATTTGCTGTTTCGATTTTAGTTTTGAGTTGTGTAGTGTCATTGTTTGGACCTCAGCTTGAATTGTTGGAGATAGAAGATTTGTAGAGAAAGGGTTATGGTATTATATATAGCTAATATTTGTATGATAATCATATCAAATATTTCGGTGAGTAACTATGTTTGCAATAAATGTATAGCAAAAGGCTTGATCCAGGAAGTTAAAAAGATAGATTCATTACATCTGCGAGCCGCACAACCGCATTGATAGATTCCTAAAAATACCATTTGATTTAATTTAATTTATATTTATAAAATATTAATTTTTTAATCTATTGAGTGCCATTAAGTCATTAGTAGTTAATTGGGTGCGTGTATGCAAGTTATGCACTAATGGGTATACGAAACAGTTAAGGTGCATTTAAGGGCAGCATCAATAAGGTTAACATATTATTTTATATATATTTTCATGATGATGTCGATCTAGTCATTTAGTTGCTTTAACGAATTTGTATGCGCATTTGTTGTCCACCTTCAATTTGCACTTGTGTAGATCAGTTTGTTGATTTAGATAGCATTTGATATTAATAATAATGGTTTTGATTGTTATTTCTTATTGTTAATATCTAATGTTGATGTTGTTTTCGATCTTGATCTAATAGCTAATTTATCATTCTATATCTACATATATTTATTTATTCAAATATTAATATTAATTTCCATTGTTTCATAATTTGTTTTCTGTTTCAAAACACACACATATATGTGTATGTATGTATGAACATATGCATACTAAAATTAATTTGATTTTTTTTACAATGGATGGATGGTGTTATCCAGCCTTTTGACCAGGCAATATTCGAACAGATTGGACAAGTCGAACTTCGAGTTATCAAGGCGAAGGTCAAAGAGATATCCAGAAGTTTAGAAACCAAGCATAAACAAAGTCGGAAGGGCAATGCCAAAACAACCCAAGCCAAAAGGACACAAAAACCATCTAAGTGATGGGTCGGTACCGACCGTTACTTTCCTCCCCAACCATGCTCATCTTCTGCCTACTAGTCCTACTTGGTGCCAAAAGCCTATTTTCAATGTCGCTTTGTTGATCCAATGCAATTCTCCATCAATCTCCATAAATACTTGAAGCTGCAACTCTGTTCTTACACAAATCCATCATTTAGATCCAGAAACAAGCTAATATTGATGCAAACAATTATGGAATGACGAAGCTAACCACAAATGAGCCTAGATGAAGAGTTGAAAACAACCATATTGGCCATCCTATCGGTCAGTACCGACCCCTAACCTTGGAGTTGTACCAACCCATATAAAATGATGAGTTGACACCTACATTCTTGGGAGAATTGGTCTAAATCATGGATAACGGCTTAGAGATATTCTTTTGCGAGATTTTAGGTTCCCGCCTCTATAAATAGGAGGACATGGTTCATTTTTGAGGATTCTTTTAGGCTCTAGTTCTTTCTTACTATATATTCTTATAATTCTAAAAATCTAAGTGTCAGAGTTGTACCACCCTAATAACTTTTGCCTCGAAGTCAGATATAAGCAATAAAATCTTAAAGTGGTTGTAGGCGTTGCTTTGTTGAACCACTATAAACGATTGTATCTTGTTTATTTCTTACTTTCACTTACATTTTTTAATATTTTATTCTCTATATAAACTTCTATAGTTCACGATAGAACGCACGAAGTTCTTCTCTGTATCCGGAGATAGATACCAACCAACTCTTATCCTCGGATTGGAGGTAGGAGTAAAAATTAAATGGACGTAACCCGGCCTTCCATTAGCCAATTCTTGTCTTCGGATTAGGGGCAGAAGTATAAATTAACTGGACGTGACCCGACCGTCCATTGCCTAACACTTGTCCTTGGACTGGAAGCATGAATATAAACTAAATGGACATGACCCGACCGTCCATCCGCAACTCATCCTCTGATTGGGGGCAGGAGTATAAACTCATACCCGATGTGACATGACCTTCTATACACTAATCTCACCCTTGACGTGGGGGAAGGAGTATAAATTGAACGAACATGACACGATCATTCACTCGTTCAACTCTTGTCCTCAGATTGGGGGTGTGAGTATAAACCGAAGTGGATGTATTAAGACCGTCCAATCCTTAACATTTTGCCCAGAGTAGGCAAAACAAAAGGTCCAAACCTGGTGTAAGGTGGATCTTACCGATGAAATTTGAATTGATGTTTGGAGTTAGGCATGATTGAAAATAACCATCCTAGATGAGGATGTGCGAACTACATTATTAAGTACTTAATTTTGAATTAGCGCCAGATGTTCGCCGCAATCGAGTATCGTAATCCTAGAAGAGGATACCCGGACCACGGTCCTAAGTGGTAAAACCTCAACTAATGCCTAGAGTTTGGCACTTCAACAATTACTTTGTGTTTGCAAGAGCGATGAAAGGTCAGAAAATTACATAGCGGGCAAAGGATTTGGTCTGACAATAATAACTAAAAGAAATAGATTGCAAGTACATTGAATGGAAAGTGTATTTCTTAAGTACTTAAACAAATCCATGCAAAGAGTTAATGATGATAGAATTAGGGGTATGCTCTAGGGGCAATTATGTAATTTATTATATATATATAACTAGTTAACCAATCTTGTTCGGAATAAAATGTATTTTCTTCCTATTATATACTTGATATAATGTGATTATATTAATTAATTAACTTAATTAAAAGTATATTTAATAGAAAAATCCATAAATGATATATTTTGTGTTAGTAGTTACAAAGTATTGTAACTGTGAGTAATTTATCACAACGAAACAAATATAACATTTTAAATGTTCCTAGTCAAGATGCATCGAGACTGGATATCGATGTATCCGTTAAGACTGGAGTACCGTAACGCTCTTAATGTTGTGCAGTGTATTACTCATGACTACAGGGGGCACCTAGGGGTTACGTACTAATAGTTACTAGATAACTATGGAACGACTCACTCGATAGTTTTATGTTGGTTAACATAGCTAAGGTCAAACAGAAAATATCGATGTGGCTTATTTACACAGTTTTCTTGACTTGAGAATACTGTGGATCTTCAATATGAAATCTCTACTTTGATTATAACCAAATCATGACATGGCATCCACCGAATGACTATAGTCGGATCGAGTGGAAGTATTGGAAGTGAAACACTATTCAAGAGAGGATTCGTCTCCTCAGTTATATGCGGTTAATATCACAGCCAACTCAAGTCAACTCAAAGTTAAAGTCTCTGACCAGAGCATTTCGGTTGATAATAATTGTTATTATTAAACCAAGGACTTTGTATTTGGACTATAAAGTTGAATGTGGATGAGGTTGGAATTTTGACCATTACCAAATTCTATAAGTCCAAAGTAATATAGTTTTGACGAAGAAAATTGGTGTAAACAAATGTCACAACCAAAGTAACGCTTACTAAACTAAAAGTAGATTTTACCGAAAACGAGTAAGTGATAAATTTGATCATAATATCACACCATCTGCTAAGTGACGTGTGAACGTTAACATTAGAATAGTTCGATTTTAGTTGCTGACCAAATTCACGCCCAAGAGTTACACAGCCGAAATGATGAATTCCCTTAAGACCGAACGATTTAATTAGTTTATAATTATTATAAATTAATTAATATTTATGAAATATTAATTATAACATTTGAATATGATTTGAGAAATAAATAACATTATATATATACATCGACTAGCGATAAATTAGATTTAATTGCATAGTATTTTGGCTTGGGCTTAGATGGGTTTAATGCCCATCATTAGGGCTGCAAAATTTTGGTTTTGGGAAGGCCTAGGGGTGGCTAAACATAGGGAATTGGCTTGGAGATAATAGGTTAAGCTCAAGTGAGAATGGGTAAAATGGTTTTCCTCGTTTCTCTCTAATACAACTGTGTGTGTGTGTATGTATATGTATATGTATATGTATATGTATATGTATATGTATATATATGTATATGTATGTAGCTCTAAAATAACGACTAACCTTTTTTGGCCACCATTACCTTCTACATTGCTGGTTAAAACATAGCTCTCAATCCACTCCAAAATTCTCAAATATATTTCAAATTAAAATAATACTATTCGATGGTTAAAGGTCAGTGATTCCGGACTTGCAATCCAAGAACAGTAAAAGAAAGGGAAGTCATTGCTTCAATGTGGATTCAAAGTCATCATTAAATTGGTAATTTTAATTCATATTAAAATAATTAAATTATATTCTATGATCCTATAATGAGCAATTTCATATCTGTTTAAATATATTGCTACTACATGTTTAATTAGGTGAGATTTTATAAGTAGATGTAGCTGTCACAAATTAGTTTGGTTATGTGCATAACTTGTTTATTATACTATTTGATTTATGTATAGAAAAATGTTATTTACTATACAAAATCAATTTTTGTCATTATAATTGATTTATAAACATTTATTAATAAATTTATATATATATATATATATATATATATTAGTGTATATTTCTCTCTCATAATAGCATACATGCATATATATATATATATATATATATATATATATATATATATGATTTAAAAAATTTAGTACACTTATTTATATATAATATGAATTTAAAAATTCGAAAATTAATTATCATACATATGTTCATATTTTTAAATTAACATTTATTAAATTTTGAATTGTTTATTGTATATAAAATAATTATTATGTTAAAAATTCAATTTTATATTTTTTTAAATATGCATCATTCCAGAAACGTATAAAAAAATTAGGATTTTTTTGTAAATTCTATTATTTTTAATAATTAATATTAGTTTGGAAAAACTATTTATGATTTATTAAAAATAATAATTGTAACATCCCGCCTTTTCGCACACTTTAAACCGACACACGTGCCAATTCAAAGCATACGCAAGGGCGGATTGTTATGGGGTAAATAAGAAAAACAGAGAAGAAATAAAACAAAATAGAATCTTACAGCAGAAGGATAAAATATAATAATAAATATATAGTTCAAAACAGTTTACAAACACTTGATTTTCTTTATACAATAAATATCAGAGTTACACATACCAATACAATCAATGCAGCGGAATAGAAAGAGTATGGTGCAATACTATATATAATAATAATACGACTCCTTCGTCTTCATCCTTCAAAGCTAAAGTCTTCGATCATGAAACGCTCGGACTGACCCGAGCGAATTTGAAAAGACAAAAACACTCGAGTCAGAACTAAAAGATCTTATGTGAGTTAAATTAACAGAAATAAATATGAGTGCAGTAACTCAAGAGATGCTCGGGATTTACATCTCCTAAGGATCCGTTAAACTATTTACTATGTAGTATATTGCGCTATTATAATAGTGTCTATTTGTAAAGTAAACTTACTTTTTAATAGCGTTAAGGGGTTACCCATATAGCCCTTAACACAAATAATGCCAATAGTCTATACAGTACCGTAATACCTCCTGATCGGGAAGCTACCAGAGGATACTCCATAGGTACGACACAAATAGAAACTCGTAGTAAAGGCTCGGTATGGTAGGTGACACGGCACAATTAGGCAATGCCAGGGTAGATATACCAATTGCTATCCAGGCTGGTGGAAACGCGTAGCCGCAGTTACCGCCCACCTTGGACTAACTCCCCAAAATCAAAATATAGAAGTGGCCACTGAATCAATCCAAAATCAAAGTATAATATCGAAGAGGAGAGTCCGATCAGAGGAATGACCTCATTGGCCTGAGAATCGCTCCTGTTTTAGCCACCTTATGCCAACTCACGGGAGTCGGGTCCACGTATTTACCTTACAGGAAACGTCGCCACCACCTACTTCATTCTGGAATCTCCACCGCGTACACGGTTAGTCAAAGTGGTTTCGGTGTCGACAGAGAGTATGTCCATATCCGATCCCGGTCTCTTTGCCAACCCATCGTTATTATAACACCGCGGTCATTTAAAAATAGGTTATACTTTAAAAATCAGAATAAACATTTCCATTTTAAAATTATGAATACGATATCATTTTAAAACCCAAAACAATATGATATCCTTTATCCCAAATATAAACCTTTTCAAAAATCCAAATGCTTTAAAATTTATAACGTCTGAAAGCCAAATATCCTTTCAAAGCATAATATTTCGAAATTCATAATTTAAAACCATAACTTTTAAAACTTGAATGGTTTGGATATTCAACGGTATATGAATTAAAAGGTTTAACTTAAATGTTACTTTGTAAAGAAAATAGTTCTCATGGCTTTACAAATACATTTCTTTATTAAAGTCTAAACCAAAATTTATATTATCTCTCTCAAGTTCCAAAACCACTTCAATTCATTTATATATACGTATATCCATTTTGAGTATCAATATTTCAAACTAAAGTTGGATTTTATTCTTTCAACAAATCAATTGTTCTATTAATTAGTCTTGAATATTCATATAAAATCCATAAATAATAAGACTTCAATTTCTAGTAATAAAATATATATATTTTTCCCAATTCAAATTATACTAGAATATTCATTTCAATTTATTTTGGGAAAAATCCAATTATAAATATCATATCTTAAAATTTCCATCTTAACATTTAAACATATGATATAAATTATTAAACTCCATTTTCTTAATTTTCTTCCATTTTTAATAAAGATTTTTATACACCTTTTAATTTCAAAATTTTCAACTTCATATGTATATATATATGGAAGAAAAATATTTATACAATATAAAATTTAAGATTATTATAAACCGTATTCCATCCAAACCATAGAAATCATATTTAAATAGTTATATATATACCGCGGTGCCTGTATATAATTTTCTATCCTATGGTCAAGTGATACGGATATTTATCATTTCAATCCGCAATTTAAAAGATATAAAATTTTGCGGTTATATATCATTTCAAACCACAATCCCGAATGAAATGAAATATGCATGATAATTTGCAATTTAATGATATACAATAAACATCCATTCACCAACATCATCCATCATCCAAATCGCAATCATCAATCAATATCAATCAATAACAATATTATATTTGATAATATATAACAGGTAATAACTGGCAATTTTATTCAATTTAAATTTAACGACCATAAATCTAACAGTTTATATTCAGTAATAAATTATATAACTGTTAACTAGCATTTTCATGCAAACACAAATTCTAACTGTCAATTAATACGCAATAAATAAATTAAATTAACAGTTAAATTCAATAAATGCAATTCAGCAGATATGAATGAAATAAGCATGCCAAATACTCATAAATAAATTCTATTCATTTCTAAAATTTATTTAACAAACATAAAAGCTTCTAGTAGTTGTGAGTGGGTTAAAACACTCACCTTTGGAATTTAAATCGAATTTAAATTCAATTTAAACTCAAAATTTTGACGGTCTCCAAATCCATCCAAACCAGCGTCAAAACGTCAGAAATTCCGATACGATGCCAGCAAAACAAACCGCGCGTGAATCCGAGCTCGTATGCAAAAGTTATAGAAATTTGAAAAATGGAAAAATTCTGGTCCTGGGTCGACTTCGGGTTCGACTTCGGTGCGCCGCCTCAATTCCCCGGTGCTTGCTTGGAGTTTTCGCCAAAACGACCCGGAGCGACCCGAGTCATTTTCTTCCTGACCCGAAGTTGCTCTAAGGTTTTCTCCCCTGAAACCCGAAGCGCAACCAGAAGCTGCTGCAGATCCGCAATTTTTTTTTTTTTTTTTTTTTTTGAATTTGAAATTATTTTTTTGGAATTTGAGAATTAGGTTTTTTTTCTGCCATTAGAATGAGGAGTTGAGAAGGAGATGAAGAAAAATGTACGTACAGCCAAATGACAATAGGAAGGAGGCTAGGGTTTATGATCGCATATATATAGACAAATAGAAGAAGGCTAGGTGGGTACGGGTAACGAACGCGCTAAACGGTAGTTGGCCCAAAAAGCCCGTTCTGACCCCGGAACGAAATTTATCAAACCCATATATCCAGATAGGTAATTTAAAAAATATCCTGAACGCGATGGAAAAAGTTTCACGTCCAAATTTGATCGTATGAATAAGTTATGCTGAAAACAAAATTTCCAAATTGTTTTCAAATTGATTTTAATTAATTCGATTTCAAGGCGTTTCGCGTCCGTACGATCAAACGACAGGTCCGATCGATACGAAACTTGAAACCCTATAATAATTCACCGATACGGATCCGATGAAACTAGTTTCGTCGAAATCCGAGTCCATGGCCAAAATGGCTATTTTTAATATTCATTACATAAATTAAATAAATTATAAAAATCCAATTTTATATTAAAACTCTATAATTGACTAAATTTTATCGCCAAAAAAATTCATAATCAATTTAAATGACCTAACAAGTTTAGCTGTGAATTAAAGTTGACAAGTACATTAATTGCAATGTTAATTTCTACACTTTCTTATATTTAAGAATTTTATAAATTAAATCTTCAAAACCCATACTTAAGATTTTTTTTTTAACCTTTATATTCTAAACTTTTACCTAAAATAAAGATGCTACTAACATTAGTTCAAGATTTCACTATAATGTTTACAAATTCCATTTTAATTAATATTTTACGTTTAATTCCATTTTATTTGTAATAATAAATACCATTTGTTGAATTAAATACTCAAGTTAAAAATTATAAATCTCGCTTTCTAAAGTCTATATCAACCAATGGTCCAATTAAAAAAAAATTAGTATAGACCTCACCTTATAGAACTAACTACTGCAATTACAAACCAAAACTACGCAACTGCAAAAATTTAGTGAATACATTTGGGATTTGATTTCGAAATAAACTTAACAACAAATAAGATAGGTAACGAACAATAATTATTGTTGTCAAATCTATTTCAAAAGTCTACACTCAAATATTACCTTAAAGTAAGTCTTACGTTTCTATAAATTTATTCATACTTCCGTTACTATATTTATGCTTAATAAAGTAACGTTCATTCTTAATAACAACATTATAACTATCCAACATATAAAAGAACTCTATTCCCAAATACATTCATTGACAAATAAGTTAGGAAATTTATAATGGTTGTTATTCTTTCTTAAATTTACCTCCAAATTAACGTACTATCAAATTTCATTCACTTATGTTCTATCCAACATTCCTTTATATTTTATTTCCATAAATTTGTTAATATTTACATTCATTTATTAACAATTTACTTCCATAATACAATTGCAATCTATTAAAGTTTTTATTACATTAATACTATTTCAACATTATTCTTTTAGTATTAATTAAACAATCGTATTAAATTAAGAGATTATAATGATTTTCACTGTTTATATATACTCCATTAAACCCAACAGTCGTTCCAATCACCTTTGTATTGCATTAAATTGGTTATCCCTCACTGCCATTTATTTTACTTCCTAAATTCCCATATAGTTACAATTTTACCAATATATATAAACACATAGGAAATTTAAATTCTTGTCATAAATTCTTAAATTTATTTTTTATTCAAGTGCAACAATTACGCTATTTCCCTATTTATATTTCACCTAATTTTTCAACAATTAGATTAAATAACCGTTTCTACAATTCATAATTAACTATACATTTAAATCTCCTATACAGTAATTAAACAAATTTGTGGGTATAAATAACCTTTGCTTATATACATTTCACTTGTGCATTCCTTTTTATTTTTATAAACTCTCCCTTATTAACTAGGCACATAAACAACCCAAAAAAAATCTATTCAGATCTATTTCAAACTATTTCCATTCTTAACAAAATAAAATAAATGGTTAACCTACACTTGTCATTCTTTTATATCCAAATTCACTAACAACATTATTAACAACAATGTTGCTATAGACTTTAATAAAATAAATTATATGAATGGTAAAATTTGGTAATTATGGCAAACGCCCAAATATATGCATAAATTTACTACTTGTTATTATGAATCCCATCTATTACTTTCTAAATGCCTTTGTCTTCTCATATCCCATTTACTACCAAACCGCAGATTTAGTTATAGCTTATCAATACGTAATCACCTAAACAAACAAATTTTATTACCCTTTTAAGTGCGTTTATTATTGACCATTTATGAAAATTACTTACCTTCACATATTGCATTGGTTTATTCAACGGTCACTTTTACTTAGTCTCTATTTATAATTACAACCAAATGTACAATCACCACTGTTTATTTTATATTAATTGAATTCCATTCTAGTAAATATTTTTATTAATATCCACTGAGTGTATGTTTCTTAAAATTAACTTTCAACAAAATGTGACAATTTACATTATACAAATCTATTGTCATAAATTTTATTGTTACTTTAAATTCCAATTACTATAACAAATTTCTACACTTACTCAAATAAAATCTTAAGACTTTATTTCATTCTAAATTAGATTAGAACATATTATATTAATTCATTAAATATTACCAAATTTAACGGGTCGTTACAATCTCCCCCACTCAAAACTTTTCGTCCCCGAAAAGGAAAAAGAAGGGAGAAAGAAGAATAAAGCAGTACCTCTTATTTCAAATATTAACTTATAACAATAATTTACTAAATTAATTTCCTTAAATGAGATATGCCCGTTTTATAGTCATTATAACTTTTATACTTAAATTATTAAAGTTGGAAAACATTTTCACAAAATTCTAAGTCCAAAATTTATGGAAAATTTTGGCAGAGTCTCCTTTGTACGGAGAGGTTTGGAAGAAAAATATAATATCAAAATATACAAATATATACATATATTATCCAAAAATTATATCCCAATCACGGGAAAATTATATAAAATAGCGCTACAAAACGTAATCCGAAAACGTACCTATTTGTCGGGAAATACGCTTATTATTATGGAACCAAAAGTAGTAGCAGTTGCTTCCATCACCTGTATTTCACTTATATAATCTAAAAGGTTAAATATTTATACCAAAGTGAAATATTCAAGTAGATTCAATCATTCATATCCCATCAAATGCAACAACCATAAATTTTAACAAACAGCACACACCACAAACAAACAATCATTCAATCAACCAAACAATTAGTTGTTCGGGTTCAAATTCTGAAATTGTACGAAATGAAAAATAACTATCAAGTGCATCATTTACTCAACAGTCGTATATGGAACAAAGATAGATTATTTATTCATCCAACAACTTCAAATTCCTTACCCAACGAACATACATCAAACAAAACAATTCAAACCAACACCAAATTAGCTTATTATACTTTTATTTCAGGCTTCAGTGGTTTGATTTTCTTTTTTTTCCATTTATGGAGGAATTTCTTTACTTCTTACAAATTTCATTTTCCATTTATTACAAAATTCATTATATTTGTATTCCAATTTACTGACTAAAGTTTATATCATCTATTTATACTACTTACCTTTTCTTATATAGTAAAATTTCCAATTTAGCTTAAGTTTATACAATTAATTCTCATTAATACAGCAAATTTAATGAATACTTTAATTTCTCAAGCTTCACTTGTAAGATTTCCCTTACATTTTCTTACTAACATTGCAACTTTTATTATATGGTAAGTTATGTATGTTTTAAGAATGTAAGTGAAAATTTACAAGTTTCTTCTCCATTCCTTTAATTAATATATATTTGTTTTATAAATTACAATTTCGACTTACCTTTAATCTCATTCATTTATTTAATGTTGAAGTTTCCATTATATTTAATTACAGTAACCCTCTACTTACACTTAATTTATTAACCTTTTAACTTGCATTCCTATAAGTGAAAGATTTTACTCATTCATTAACTATGGATTGCAGTCATTTATATTTTTCCTACTTTCCATTATATTAGAATAGGGGAAATTAAGGCGTACTTAAGTTAATAACCCTACAATCAAACTTTATAAATTAAGGAATTTCATTTTTACTTTCTTAAGGTTAAAATCACCTATTAATAATACAACCTTTAATTTTAGTAAAATTCCAATCATCACTTAAGTTAATACCATTAAATTCTTATTTATGACAGTAATTTATTGAATACTTCATTTTTTCCAAAATTCTACTTGCATAATATTCTATTCCACTCTTAATTTACATTTCAACTTTTTATACTTGGTAAGTTATTTATGTTAAAGAAAAAGCAAAAGAACTTATGCAAGTTTAATCTCAACTCTTTTAATTCATTGATTACTTCTTTTATTTCACTAACCTAAATTTTTACAACTAATTAATGGAAATTCAAGAATTAATACCGGGTCAAATTCCAAAATTACTTTAAAATAATAGATAATTAATTTCTTACAACTTTTATATCTCTAATTACCTTTAAACAATTAAAATTTTAAATAATTTCAAAACAAATCTGCAGTAGAATTTACTACAGTGGCCTTTCCCTTCGAAACTCGAAAATAGAAGTCGATGATGCGGCCGCCATCACCGAAATTATTTTCTAGCGACAGAGAGGAAAGTACAAAATTTATATTCTCCAAAATCTTCTTTAAAATAATTTTTCCGAATTATACTAAATATTTATATAAGAAAATACTTATAAACCAAATCCCTATATCCCATAAATCCATTGAAAACAGATTTTCAAAATCCCAGACTTAAGTTCTAAAATCTCCAATTTGATTTATTATAATTCCAACTTAGCTTCAATTGTTATAAATATTTTTATTTCCTAACACCCAATCTACAGCAACCAAATATATATATATATCTTTATAAAAATATTTTTATATATAGAAAATATAATAGGCAAAATTATTTCATCCACCTATATTAAAAACAAATATTATGTCGGTCTGTCCTATTAAGTGTTTAGAAATCCCTATTGATGTCATAGCGTCCCATGCACCAACCAGAATTTATAAATACAAAACGGAACAGATTAACACAATATCAAAATCTTTTTATAACACTAACAAGTACGCTCTCTCATATATATACGCTTAGTGACTCCCATAGGGTATTACTACCCTATTAACAAAGAGTCAAACCCCCACAAAACCAAGGTTTATCGCTAAACCAAAGCTCTGATACCAACTGTAACATCCCGCCTTTTCGCACACTTTAAACCGACACAGGTGCCAATTCAAAGCATACGCAAGGGCGGATTGTTATGGGGTAAATAAGAAAAACAGAGAAGAAATAAAACAAAATAGAATCTTACAGCGGAAGGATAAAATATAATAATAAATATACAGTTCAAAACAGTTTACAAACACTTGATTTTCTTTATACAATAAATATCAGAGTTACACATACCAATACAATCAATGCAGCGGAATAGAAAGAGTGTGGTGCAATACTATATATAATAATAATACGACTCCTTCGTCTTCGTCCTTCAAAGCTAAAGTCTTCGATCCTGAAACGCTCGGACTGACCCGAGCGAATTTGAAAAGACAAAAACACTCGAGTCAGAACTAAAAGATCTTATGTGAGTTAAATTAACAGAAATAAATATGAGTGCAGTAACTCAAGAGATGCTCGGGATTTACATCTCCTAAGGATCCATTAAATTATTTACTACGTAGTATATTGCGCTATTATAATAGTGTCTATTTGTAAAGTAAACTTACTTTTTAATAGCGTTAAGGGGTTACCCATATAGCCCTTAACACAAATAATGCCAATAGTCTATACAGTACCGTAATACCTCCTGATCGGGAAGCTACCAGAGGATACTCCATAGGTACGACACAAATAGAAACTCGTAGTAAAGGCTCGGTATGGTAGGTGACACGGCACAACTAGGCAATGCCAGGGTAGGTATACCAATTGCTATCCAGGCTGGTGGAAACGCGTAGCCGCAGTTACCGCCCACCTCGGACTAACTCCCCAAAATCAAAATATAGAAGTGGCCACTGAATCAATCCAAAATCAAAGTATAATATCGAAGAGGAGGGTCCGATCAGAGGAATGACCTCATTGGCCTGAGAATCGCTCCTGTTTTAGCCACCTTATGCCAACTCACGGGAGTCGGGTCCACGTATTTACCTTACAGGAAACGTCGCCACCACCTACTTCATTCTGGAATCTCCACCGCGTACACGGTTAGTCAAAGTGGTTTCGGTATCGACAGAGAGTATGTCCATATCCGATCCCGGTCTCTTTGCCAACCCATCGTTATTATAACACCGCGGTCATTTAAAAATAGGTTATACTTTAAAAATCAGAATAAACATTTCCATTTTAAAATTATGAATACGATATCATTTTAAAACCCAAAACAATATGATATCCTTTATCCCAAATATAAACCTTTTCAAAAATCCAAATGCTTTAAAATTTATAACGTCTGAAAGCCAAATATCCTTTCAAAGCATAATATTTCGAAATTCATAATTTAAAACCATAACTTTTAAAACTTGAATGGTTTGGATATTCAACGGTATATGAATTAAAAGGTTTAACTTAAATGTTACTTTGTAAAGAAAATAGTTCTCATGGCTTTACAAATACATTTCTTTATTAAAGTCTAAACCAAAATTTATATTATCTCTCTCAAGTTCCAAAACCACTTCAATTCATTTATATATACGTATATCCATTTTGAGTATCAATATTTCAAACTAAAGTTGGATTTTATTCTTTCAACAAATCAATTGTTCTATTAATTAGTCTTGAATATTCATATAAAATCCATAAATAATAAGACTTCAATTTCTAGTAATAAAATATATATATTTTTCCCAATTCAAATTATACTAGAATATTCATTTCAATTTATTTTGGAAAAAATCCAATTATAAATATCATATCTTAAAATTTCCATCTTAACATTTAAACATATGATATAAATTATTAAACTCCATTTTCTTAATTTTCTTCCATTTTTAATAAAGATTTTTATACACCTTTTAATTTCAAAATTTTCAACTTCATATGTATATATATATGGAAGAAAAATATTTATACAATATAAAATTTAAGATTATTATAAACCGTATTCCATCCAAACCATAGAAATCACATTTAAATAGTTATATATATACCGCGGTGCCTGTATATAATTTTCTATCATATGGTCAAGTGATACAGATATTTATCATTTCAATCCGCAATTTAAAAGATATAAAATTTTGCGGTTATATATCATTTCAAACCACAATCCCGAATGAAATGAAATATGCATGATAATTTGCAATTTAATGATATACAATAAACATCCATTCACCAACATCATCCATCATCCAAATCGCAATCATCAATCAATATCAATCAATAACAATATTATATTTGATAATATATAACAGGTAATAACTGCAATTTTATTCAATTTAAATTTAACGACCATAAATCTAACAGTTTATATTCAGTAATAAATTATATAACTGTTAACTAGCATTTTCATGCAAACACAAATTCTAACTGCCAATTAATACGCAATAAATAAATTAAATTAACAGTTAAATTCAATAAATGCAATTCAGCAGATATGAATGAAATAAGCACGCCAAATACTCATACATAAATTCTATTCATTTCTAAAATTTATTTAACAAACATAAAAGCTTCTAGTAGTTGTGAGTGGGTTAAAACACTCACCTTTGGAATTTAAATCGAATTTAAATTCAATTTAAACTCAAAATTTTGACGGTCTCCAAATCCATCCAAACCAGCATCAAAACGTCAGAAATTCCGATACGATCCCAGCAAAACAAACCGCGCGTGAATCCGAGCTCGTATGCAAAAGTTATAGAAATTTGAAAAATGGAAAAATTCTGGTCCTGGGTCGACTTCGGGTTCGACTTCGGTGCGCCGCCTCAATTCCCCGGTGCTTGCTTGGAGTTTTCGCCAAAACGACCCGGAGCGACCCGAGTCATTTTCTTCCTGACCCGAAGTTGCTCTAGGGTTTTCTCCACTGAAACCCGAAGCGCAACCAGAAGCTGCTGCAGATCCGCAATTTTTTTTTTTTTTTTTTTTGAATTTGAAATTATTTTTTTGGAATTTGAGAATTAGGTTTTTTTTCTGCCATTAGAATGAGGAGTTGAGAAGGAGATGAAAAAAATGTACGTACAGCCAAATGACAATAGGAAGGAGGCTAGGGTTTATGATCGCATATATATAGACAAATAGAAGAAGGCTAGGTGGGTACGGATAACGAACGCGCTAAACGGTAGTTGGCCCAAAAAGCCCGTTCTGACCCCGGAACGAAATTTATCAAACCCATATATCCAGATAGGTAATTTAAAATATCCTGAACGCGATGGAAAAAGTTTCACGTCCAAATTTGATCTATGAAGAAGTTATGCTGAAAACAAAATTTCCAAATTGTTTTCAAATTGATTTTAATTAATTCGATTTCAAGGCGTTTCGCGTCCGTACGATCAAACGACAGGTCCGATCGATACGAAACTTGAAACCCTATAATAATTCACCGATACGGATCCGATGAAACTGGTTTCGTCGAAATCCGAGTTCGTGGCCAAAATGGCTATTTTTAATATTCATTACATAAATTAAATAAATTATAAAAATCCAATTTTATATTAAAACTCTATAATTGACTAAATTTTATCGCCAAAAAAATTCATAATCAATTTAAATGACCTAACAAGTTTAGCTGTGAATTAAAGTTGACAAGTACATTAATTGCAATGTTAATTTCTACACTTTCTTATATTTAAGAATTTTATAAATTAAATCCTCAAAACCCATACTTAAGATTTTTTTTTTTTAACCTTTATATTCTAAACTTTTACCTAAAATAAAGATGCTACTAACATTAGTTCAAGATTTCACTATAATGTTTACAAATTCCATTTTAATTAATATTTTACGTTTAATTCCATTTTATTTGTAATAATAAATACCATTTGTTGAATTAAATACTCAAATTAAAAATTATAAATCTCGCTTTCTAAAGTCTATATCAACCAATGGTCCAATTAAAATAAAATTAGTATAGACCTCACCTTATAGAACTAACTACTGCAATTACAAACCAAAACTACGCAACTGCAAAAATTTAGTGAATACATTTGGGATTTGATTTCGAAATAAACTTAACAACAAATAAGATAGGTAACGAACAATAATTATTGTTGTCAAATCTATTTCAAAAGTCTACACTCAAATATTACCTTAAAGTAAGTCTTACGTTTCTATAAATTTATTCATACTTCCGTTACTATATTTATGCTTAATAAAGTAACGTTCATTCTTAATAACAACATTATAACTATCCAACATATAAAAGAACTCTATTCCCAAATACATTCATTGACAAATAAGTTAGGAAATTTATAATGGTTGTTATTCTTTCTTAAATTTACCTCCAAATTAACGTACTATCAAATTTCATTCACTTATGTTCTATCCAACATTCCTTTATATTTTATTTCCATAAATTTGTTAATATTCACATTCATTTATTAACAATTTACTTCCATAATACAATTGCAATCTATTAAAGTTTTTATTACATTAATACTATTTCAACATTATTCTTTTAGTATTAATTAAACAATCGTATTAAATTAAGAGATTATAATGATTTTCACTGTTTATATATACTCCATTAAACCCAACAGTCGTTCCAATCACCTTTGTATTGCATTAAATTGGTTGTCCCTCACTGCCATTTATTTTACTTCCTAAATTCCCATATAGTTACAATTTTACCAATATATATAAACACATAGGAAATTTAAATTCTTGTCATAAATTCTTAAATTTATTTTTTATTCAAGTGCAACAATTACGCTATTTCCCTTTTTATATTTCACCTAATTTTTCAACAATTAGATTAAATAACCGTTTCTACAATTCATAATTAACTATACATTTAAATCTCCTATACAGTAATTAAACAAATTTGTGGGTATAAATAACCTTTGCTTATATACATTTCACTTGTGCATTCCTTTTTATTTTTATAAACTCTCCCTTATTAACTAGGCACATAAACAACCCAAAAAAAAATCTATTCAGATCTATTTCAAACTATTTCCATTCTTAACAAAATAAAATAAATGGTTAACCTACACTTGTCATTCTTTTATATCCAAATTCACTAACAACATTATTAACAACAATGTTGCTATAGACTTTAATAAAATAAATTATATGAATGGTAAAATTTGGTAATTATGGCAAACGTCCAAATATATGCATAAATTTACTACTTGTTATTATGAATCCCATCTATTACTTTCTAAATGCCTTTGTCTTCTCATATCCCATTTACTACCAAACCGCAGATTTAGTTATAGCTTATCAATACGTAATCACCTAAACAAACAAATTTTATTACCCTTTTAAGTGCGTTTATTATTGACCATTTATGAAAATTACTTACCTTCACATATTGCATTGGTTTATTCAACGGTCACTTTTACTTAGTCTCTATTTATAATTACAACCAAATGTACAATCACCACTGTTTATTTTATATTAATTGAATTCCATTCTAGTAAATATTTTTATTAATATCCACTGATTCAACATTTGTATGTTTCTTAAAATTAACTTTCAACAAAATGTGACAATTTACATTATACAAATCTATTGTCATAAATTTTATTGTTACTTTAAATTCCAATTACTATAACAAATTTCTACACTTACTCAAATAAAATCTTAAGACTTTATTTCATTCTAAATTAGATTAGAACATATTATATTAATTCATTTAATATTACCAAATTTAACGGGTCGTTACAATAATTTAATTGAAAAATTCTTCAAAAATTTCCGTAACTTTTCATTCATGATTCTGAATTTCTGAGAAATTTTTTAATTTGAATTTGTAATAATATATTATTTCGTATTAAATAATTATTACCAAAATCAATATATTCATTTTAAAAATAATATCTCAATTTTGAAAAATCTTCCGATTATTTCTAAGCTCTATTCTAATGATCCTATATTTTCAAAAAAAATTGAAATTTGAATTTTCATCAATATATTACATTATGTTAATTATTTATGGTTGAAAACATTATTTTATTCGTAATATATACAAATTAAAATACTAGAATTATTATGTTTGCAAAACTAAGTAGATTTTGAATTATAAATAATTTTTAATAAGTGTTCTCTCTCTTTCTATATATATATATGTATATTTATCTATGTATAAATGTTTTATGTTCATATATTATATATAATATATTTATACATACATATGTGTGTGTGTGTGTATTTTATAATACATATACATGCATATATTTGGACAACATACATGACATACAAAATGAGCTAATATGTCTGTTGCGATGTAAATTCCAACAACTACATATGGGCACATTATACCTTTCATGCATTATTATGTTATATATGCAATCACATATATATGTATATGATACATTTATGTATAAACTCAATCAACTAAAATTAATTTTATTATCTTAATATATTTGAATTTAAATAAAATAAATGATTTTATTTAAAATAAATTTATAAATTTTATAATTCAATTAGACTTCATAGGCCCGATAAAAGATCAATAGGGTAAAAGTTTTGAAATTCATCCATAACTTCTGCTACGGACTAATCCAGTTCCAACAATGGTATCAAAGCCCAATAGTCTATGCGGTCTAAATTAGTCATATTAGGACTAACTAATTAAGCTTTCCCACTTAGTACGGTGTCTAGAAAGGTAATGTCTAGGATTGTAATTGGGTAATCAAGTACTCTGTCCTACTTGGTTGCCGGCCTAGTCCGAAAGGTGAAGTGAGCCCAAATGTTGCCCCTAATAGAAAAGGCCCAACTAAATTTGTGCCTTGGGCTATTTTTCAAAATCTTTCTGAAAATTAATGTTAAAGATTTTAAACTTAATAGTTAAATTAAAAATAAAGCATGTTTATTATAAATTTATAATACTATATAAGTTTTCAAAATGTTTGAAAGGATAATGATATTTTCAAAATGTTTAAAATATTTATATAATAATTTTAAATTTTAAATTTGTTAATAGGATTAATAAATTAATTAATTAAATATGTCAAGTAATTAATGCATATATACATGTATTATATATGTTGATATATGTTATGTAATTTAAAAATATTTAAGATAACATAAGTATATATGTATGTATACAAGATAAATTTGGAAACTAATAAATTTTAATAAAAAATGCTTAATTGAATAAATTAATTGTAGGTTATTTGATTATATAAAATGCACATATATATGATATACGTGTTACACTATAAAGGTTATAGTATACACTATAAATATTATAGTAGATATGTCCGATATAAAAGTTATATTGGAATACTAATTTAAAATTAATTAAAGAGTTAATTGATTAAAGTTAATTAGATAAGATTTAATTAATGGTATATTATACGTAAAACTATCATACAAGTAATATGAATAACGAAAGTTATATAACCATTAAACTTATACGATATGTGTATAAACTAAATGTGGACATTAAAGAAACCCAAATGGACTTGAGAAATAAATACATATGTAAATGTACATGTACCGTGATTTCTGATATGTCTGAAACTTGAATTGCTGAGGTATTTCATAAGAAATGTATTATTTTATAAGTCGATATCACTCAATATTTTATATTGAAGATTATAAATCTTCAATATAATGTTGTCCTCTGCCATATATATTAATAAATTACTTACACACTCCTTAGTTGTTAAGCAAACTCAAGCTAGGGATGTTATACGTAGCATTATTAATATATTGAACAAATGAGGTAAGATAACTATATGTATTTGTTGAGCAAACTCAAGGTACATGTACTATACTCAGGCCATTACAATATGGTAGGTATGAGTGAATAATCTTTTTCGATTTGTTGAGTAAACTCAAGGTCGAAATGAGATTAGAACAAGGAAAAATGGGTTAGGAGTTGTATGTGATACAACCGCTAAGGAGTTATCCATCGTTTGTGGGGATATGATTCGTTGAGCAAACTCAAGGTCAGAATACCAAAACAAACGAGTCCTAACACCCACTAGTGAAGTTGTAAGACTTCTATGTTTCATCTTTGGGTTTGGAGATACATAAAAGACTAGTGGGAGCCTTATTAGAAAAATGAAATGGTAACATTTAACCTTTCTAATATTTTAAGGACATATGTTATATAATGTTATAATTATCTACAATGATAAATTTGTGCATTTAATACAATTGATAAAACATTTGTCAATTAACATATATATATACACACACACACACAAACTGAATTGAATGTTGACAAATAGAAATATAATATATACTTACCAATAATTCTAATTGCATGTTATATAATGTTTCTATACCCATGCAAGTGTCTAATTTCCACTACTTATTACATTCGTAAGTTGGTCACTTATATGTTTATTTGGTTTAGACAGTGTATCACATTTCATGAGTTTTTGAACTCTAAATGCAACCCAAGACTATGGATATTTGATCCATGTTCTTTCACATATAAATGTTATATGGTGAACAATCATAATTGTGGGGTACAATATTTAGATGAAGTTAGTTCATTCGAAGTAAGCCAATAAACAGTATTTTAAGATCATGTATTCAACTTGATTGATTTCAAAAGGATCATATTGTGTTAATATAACACAAGACCATAAACTACGAGATACATCTAAAAACTCGATCGTTGAAATGTCATCTTGATCAGTTTACATAAAGTGCAACATATTTGATGTCTTAAATGTTAAGAATAATCTAATGCGCTTTTGTAAAATTTTGTTATTATATTGTAGTAAGGTTTTTGAATAGTTTGACCATTTGAAAGAAAAATGAATGTATAAGAATAGATGTAATTTAAGGTAAAGTTGGAATGAGGAGAATGAATAGTCACTTCCGATTCATAGAGAACATTAGGAACAAGAATTGTAACTTAATATTAGAATATGAAATATGATTTTTATTCCGAAATGTATTTTCATATAGAAAATTGTTTTCTATAACATTTATTTCTATGAGTTCAAGATATTTGATCAAAGAACTCTCCACTGTAAACTAGTTGCAGCATACGAAAAAGTAAACAATATTAACAATATTTAGTGAACGGTGGACCTCTAAATTTAGTACGCTATTATAGTAATGGCAGAAATAGTGGGAGCATGCCACATAGCACCTAATGATTGCATCAAATTATGGAAATTGTTTACGTAAAATGTACCGAATACTATTTTTGAAATAATGTTTATTTTTGGTATTGCCTGAAAAATAGATATAACAATATTTCAATATGATTATTACGAATATACATTATGAAATAGAACTATATTATGGAATTTGTTTTCATAGTAAAAGTGATGCAACAAAAATACATATGCGTCTAATATTATTTACAGTTGTTTTGAAATTATAGACTAAGCCGTAATTTTGAGAAATAATTTTACTATATGATTATGAATTATATGATGCAGGTTAATTATATCTCAAACAATTAATGACTATGCACCCATTCAGTGGGAGCATCATAAGAGTTGATGAACTCTTTAAATTAATACATATTAATGTATGAAATCACAAGTCTGTTAGTACCAAAAAGGTTCCATATACTTTGTTATATTCATCGATGATTTATTACCAACATGAACATGTATATTAGATACACATGTAGTAAGTTTTTGATAAAATCATAGAATATAAAAGAAAAGTAAATAAAATAACATACAACAGAATAAAATGAGTTGATTTGGTCGAATAATTGAGTATATTGAAAAGAGTTCCAAATGTACCTAAAAATGAATATAGATTCAATCTCATAAGTCACTCCTCTATGTGATACATAATGATGCATCGATAAGGAGTAATCAGACATTGTTGGACAATTCACAAAATTATGAGTGAAGTTGAGTTAGTTTCTTTCCATATGGTTATGTAAAAGGTCGATATTATTTCATCTAAACAAAAGTTTACGAAATCATACATGATAAGGGTTTGGAAGAAATCCCAACATATCTTAAGATAAGGAGTTGGTAGGTTGTGCATGTCGAAAGATTGCACGTAATAATTGTTCATGAGGGATTTTGTATGAATCTCCAAAAAGTATTTTGGAAAGGTCTATCATCAAATGACATATTTATGTTTTAACATATTGTAAACTAAAATCAGTTTTATAAATAAAAAGGTTCATAAAGCGTTTATGAATCCCTATTCTATTAGAACTAAGAAACAATTGTTGTTTCAAGATATATCAACTTCATTGTAAAGGAATTTATTTGAGAAATTTTTGGCAGTTAAATGGAATTGGATCTGATCCAAAGATAGAACTGACTATATGAGATGAAGTTAAATTATCTAACCTAAATGAACACATAGCATTAGAATGTCTTATAAGTATTCTCGTACATCGAAGAGAAACTACGAGTTAATTATTAATGTCGAAAATTTACATTACCCTCGGTTGTTCAATTAAACCATTAAGGTTGTTGACTCTATATGGTATGATACACAAATCTGAAAGAACTCCATGTACTCTATCGAAATATGATTTGGTGGTCATAACCAAAGAGATGTGATCCATCGGCCGAGATTGTGTCTTTATTGGAAAGATTAATGTGGTTGGAATTAAATGAGCAATGTTGATAAGAACAATATTGCAAATACAATTGTTGAAATTAGCATAACAGATTCAATATTCAACATGCTCAAGTTAATTCAGATTTACTCATAAAATTATCGCTCGATAAGACTTAGTGTTTGTTACTTATGTATTGAAATAGAAAATTCTAAATAATGATTTAGAGTAAGCCATTTACACATATTAACCAAAAATGCCTTGAAGTCAGTGGGAGAGATATTGGGTTTGTTAGTCCGTGAGATGATGATTTTGATGACACCAACCATAGAATAGATTATAAAATATAAATACTGACATTATAAGTTTAGATATATATGTATATGCAGGATTTAACCATGCAGGTACCAAGAATGAAGACTGTACAATATGGAGATTCAAGATATCGAGATAGAAGACTCATGAGTATCAAGATTATCAAGAGTTCAAGATTTCAAGCATAAGTATTTTTATTAAGAATTTTTTGTTAAAACTCGTAGAAAAGCACTGACATCTTAAAATCCAATTTATTCGTGGAATGGAATCTACTTCGAGCCTGTTAAAGGGATGGAACCCTAAGTAGGATGGAACCTACGAAAATTGTAACGACCCGAAAATTTCCATCCCGAAATTTCCAGATAGTTAGTGAAAAGAAGAAAAGAGAAAGAAGAAGAAACAGAAACCAATCACAGAAACCTCACATTCGCAGCGGATCAAAAAATAATATGACATAAATAACAGTTTTACAAAGAAGAATCATCATTAATACAGTTATATTTTTATACATCAGAGTTATAACCATTACAATACACCGGACAGTTTAAAACAACATGTCCAAGCCATCTATACTATACACATCAGTAAATACTCCATACGTCCCATCCATCCAGCTCGCCTCCTGAGTTCCAAAACATCCTTACCGGAAAATCTGTAATACTCGGTCTGACCCGAGCATTACATCAAAGTAACACCCGGGTCAGGCTGGAAACCAGCGTGAGTAAACTCTTCTAACATGGGATACAAAAACATACAACTTATATAAACCCGGGTAACTCATATCAATTTACAACTTCACAAGTTATTATAGACATCACAAATTTCACACATCAATTCCTAAGTGTCAAAACTTAGATTAAAAGGACCAATTCACTTAAATCATTCCATTCCATTACAGCTCATTGATCTAACATAACAATCTATAAAGAATCGAAGTGGTTTCGGGTATTTACAATTACCCGACTCCGGTCTCTTCGAATTCAATTTCATCTGAATTCAAGTTATTCAATTAAATACTACTCAACTTTAATTTTCGGATATCCCTTTTACATAGCAACTCATAATTGTTAGATAATATTATTACCGTTCATCCAACATAGCATATCAAAGCAATTCATATAAGAGATATCAACCAATTAAGTTAATGACCTTCATTAACATTCTTAATTACTTAATTAAGAAATTAACTTAGATTAATCATCAATTAATTACAAATTAATTAATATTTAATTACCAATTAATTAATCTCTAATTATTTAATTAATTAAGTGTGAATTACAATCTTAATTAATCCTTAATCACTTGATTAATAAATCTTAATCATTAATTAAAATTTAATTAACAATCCCTAATTACAAATTAATTACCTTAATTAATTTATCTCAAATCTTAATTAATCAACTTAAAAATTATTAATTACTTAATTAATCATCCACATTATTAATTAATTAAATAATTAATTATTCATCTTAATTATCTTAATAATTTAATGAATCCAATTCATCAAATTCCATTTACCTTTTAGACAAACATTACTTATTTAATTAAGCATTTAAAAACAAATTGTTTTTAAATTTACTTTAAACTCCATTAAACTTCATTTTAAAATTTGAGATTTTAAAATGGATACAAATTTCAACTTAAACAAGGTTTTACAAACAATTCAAATCCTTTATCTCATATTTTAAAAGAAACATATACTTTATAAAATAAGTTTTAGAGAATTTAAATACCAATTCAATTTAAATTCAAACTTATTAAATTTAAAAACTGAAATTAAAATTTAATTCCAGATTTAAAAACCCAGATCTAAACTCATTTTTAAATTTCAAATTTTAAAAAGATAAGCTTCCAATTCAAATCCAAATCACACATATGCTTTAACACTTATAAGTTTTAAAATCAAATTTAAATTTAAAAACATAAATAATTTCAAATCTCAGACAATCTAATTTGAATTCATATTCAAATTTCAGATTTTAAAAACTTAGTTTAAATTTCCATTTTTCATTTTATACTTCTTTAATTTAAAAAAAAAACAGAACAGGTTTTCTATTTTTATTTAAAACCCAAACTAAAATTTCAAATTATTACAAAGACCAGCATTTAAACTATTTGAATTCATATCTAAATTCAGTTTTTTAAACTCGGTTTCAAATTTTAATTTACATTTAAACTTTACTTTTAAAATTTAAAATGACAGATCAGGTTTCTGTTTATATTGAAAAGAAAAACTTGAAACTATGTTTTACCCGAGCAACCCCATAAATTACTTCGAGTAAAATCATCTCCTACTTCGAGTTAAAACCCGATTTCCCCGAGACAATTCCGAGTTTCCCCCAATCCAACAATTCACCTGCAGATTCCATTTGCACTGTGCACGTGCACCCACGACGCCGCCTTCTCCGATCAACTCTGATGACTGGAACAAGTCATCGATCACCCAGGCATCCCATATCCATCACCATTTCCCAGTTTCCCCACGAAATCAAAAATCGAGATTAAAATCCAACTTGAAACAAACTGGAATTGGAAGCACCTACTCAACCAAAACCTGTCAACGACCCTCGTTCTCGCGCCTCCGGCCACCTTCACCTTCGAAACTAAGGCAAAATCTTCCTCGAACCACCATCTATCAATACCCCAGAAATGGTTGAACTCGATCAACCGAGGAGATCAGATTCCAGCAAAATCAATAACCCAATGAAAACTAGGGTTCAAGACTTTAAATCCAAATCTCAATATCAAAAATAAATTGCAAACCAAACTAATAATTTTCCTAATATCTCTGATAGCTCCACTTCCTCCAGTAACAATTTCGACCACCCCAAATACTCCATCTTCCAGAAATCACCATAAACCCATTCTCCAGTAAACCCCAAAGTACACATTCAATTCATCATTATAAATTTGGATTTTTTTTTGTTTTTAAAAACATAATCTTAAATGATGATTCGATACACATACATAAATCAATATAATTCTACATTTTATTTATCACATTATATAAGTTTCCACTGCATTCTTCTTGTTTACAGGTAATTTCTGATCCTATATTACTTAAACATGTTTTCATAATCAAGATGAATTTGAACTTGACTAATGTGTTTGGAAATTCAAAGTTGCAAGTGTTTCTATGGGAAATTTGAATTTTGTTTATTTTTTTATACTCTGTACTTCAGGAATGAACAGAGGAATACCCATTACAGGCATGCAGAAACAAATACATTCATAATTACAGATTGTCCACTAATATCCACACATGCAAGAATCAATATCCAGAAATCACTTAAGCAACATATTTTATCCTACTTAAGATTTAAATTAGTAGTTTACTCACCTGTTACCTTGAAGAACAGAGAATCCTCTCCCTTCTTTTCCTTCTTCTTCTTTTTTTTTAAACTGAAAATTGTCTTTTCTTCTAAAACATGGGTCTTGATTTTAGATTTTAAACCTGATATTTTGATTTCTGAAACTTGTATTGCTTGAATTAAGAACTGAAATGCTTCTTGCTCGATTAGCTTTCTGAGTTGTTGAATTGGCCTGTTTGATGATTTGAACTTGAACGTTAACTTACTTAATCTGAAGCTTGATCTGTTCTTTGAATCAAATTGAAAGCTGCTGTAGTTTTAATTTTTTTTTTTTACAGTTTTTTTTCTTTTTCCTTTGGTTTTGCATTAGGAAGATGAGAGAATAACTTCAGCCTATCTTCTAACTTTGATATTTACCCTAAAGAAAATTTTATATTTTAACAATAATAACATTTTTGGCCACTTGTCTTTACATATATTATATATTATAAAGGTTACAAGTGTCCGTTTCACATATTAAATGTCTTACAAATGTTTAATTCCTTTATTAATATTCTTATTGTATTTTTTTTATAATTTTTTTTATGTATTTATATTACATATAAACTATATTTAGCATATGTATAAATTAGAAGGAAAGAATATTAGTCCCTTATTAAATCTTATTACCCATGTTAACAATGAGCTCATAATTTAAACATTTGTATTTACTCGTTTTCTTACAATTTTTAAATGATTTTGAAAGCTTTTGTATTTAATGGTTATATATGTAATTAAATGTTTATAATATGATCTTATATTATACTTTTAGTTTGGTTCATACTTAAGCATATAATAATTTAAAAGAGGGTATATTAAACATTTTTTTTATAAATCTTAGTTTACATCGATAAATTGTATATAGAAATTTTAGATTTAAAATTTCAAAAGGGAAGATTTTAAAATCTTAATTATACACTAATATAATTATCCTTTGAATTTCAAACCTCAAATTCAAATTCAATTTAAATTGACTCATATACATATTAAACAAACACACATTACATTTGTTTGAAAATAATGTTTTTTGCAAATTTTAAGATAATTATACTAGAAGATTTTTTTTTAAATAAATATCTATCCAAGTATAAATATTTATCATCAGATTTATTTGTCAATATTTTATTAATTATCCCAGTTTGTTAATCAATTACAGATGTCCAAAAATTTGGGTTATTACATTCCTTCCCCCTTAGAATCTTTTCGTCCTCGAAAAGAAACGAAGCCAAAATTTATTAAAACACTTTTAAAATCTACATAATATTGTAAGATGGTTTTATTAAAATACTTTTTATAACTCGATGTTTCCACAAGTCCAACTTCGTTCTTACAGAAATTCGGTCATACGTTGATCAGGCGTATGACTGAAAATCTATAAGTACTTAGCAAACCCGTTTTCAACACCCAGTGAAAATACTTGGAAAATAATTTTATTGAAAATATAGAAAACAGTTTTTGAAAATAGAGGATATATCTTTTGGTGAGAATGCTCTGGAAATCATCACCCCCATCCATGGTCACAGTTACACCCAGGGTTACGTTGCCGTCGCAGCAAAAGTCCATGTAACTGCAGGCTCTCAGCGGCCTCTCGATTACGCCATGGATCCCACACACAACAGATCACAGTTACACCCAGGGTTACGTTGCCGTCACAGCAAAAGTCCATGTAACTGCAGGCTCTCAGCGGCCCTCTAATTTTCGCTGTCGAAATGAAACTTCTCCACTCCAACATAGGTCGCAGTCTACCGATATAAAATCAAACGCAGACTGTTGGCTCTCAGCGACACACACGACCTTCACTCTGTTACCATAGATCGCGGTCTACCGATATAAAATCAAACGCAGACCTTGGCTGTCAGCGACACACACGACTTTCGCTATGGTAACCTCTACTCAAGATCCCCAGGAACTAGTTTTGTCCGGACTCCTTACAGGATCAACTTTAGAACCCCCCCTTGGGGCTCAAGGCAGCACCACCCGGTGGTACTCCTGAGAAGTCCATTTCAAGGGAGCGCCTTTTTCCCCAGAGCCATCATCAAAACAATTTATACTATACATATATAGTATCTTTAAATCATACACCTAGTATGATCTCATACAAAGCTCCTTTACTCAAAATCGATTATTCCAAAATCGATAATTCTCAAACTAGGCTTTCCAAATTCTCATATTGATTTTACCCAAAAATCAAAAGCCTTTCCAAATCCATAGGTTCCCAAAACCTTTTTCCAAAATCCTCATATGATCCTTTACATATATATATATATATCTACAGATATATATAATTTTTAAAACTTTGGATCATTTCAAACTTGTATAAAACTCCTTTTATACTTCAAACACCTTCAAAAACACTTTTCTTCTGACAAAAGATTCATCAGGGGAAGTTTTATCTTATATAACAAAGATATATAACTTTATTTATCCAAAATCAAATATTCAAATTTGATTACTCTTTTCAATATCAATTTCATTCAAACCCGTACGATGTACACATACCATCCGTACACTATACCAATCTGATCGCTCACTCGATCACACAATTTCACTTCCGAACTAGTATCGTCCACCCGACTTCCTAGTGCGGACACAGATCTGATTTCTTGATCAAAAACCGTCATTCTCCTTGCATAGTCATAACTATGATAGAGAATATCCAGAATCAATCAACAATCCATATCCAGGTTCGCCTTCAAAAATCGAGTGGAAAATTCCAACTCGGATCGAAATAACTATCTTGAAATTCTGTGCTCGAATCTGGATCAAATCACTATGCGAATAGAATAACATATGTACACCCTACGTATTTATCTTTATTGGTTATTAGCCAAATTAATCTCTTTCTATTCACATTTTCTTTAATTTTCATTCACTTATTCACAACCGCTTCAATCCCATTTGGATTATCACCTCAATTCTTATCTCGATTGGGTATTTAACCAATAACAGTTTGAACTCCGTCCAGTTTATTTAGAAAATAGCTTGAAATATTTAAAAATAGATAAGTAGTTGGAAAATAATTACTAGTTTTTAAAATAGGTGTAAAATAGTTAGAAAATAGTTAAAATAATTATAGAAAATTTAGATAATTGCAAAATAATAGTAAGATAGTAATTTTATAAAATAGTTGGAAAATTGTTAAACAGTTTCAAAAATAATTGTAAAACAAATATAAGATAATTTGGCTTTTAAAAGAAAGGTTGTATGTATAATAAATAGCTTGGAAAAATAGGTTTATACTAAAACAATTTATATTAAAATAAAATAGTCCAGAGTCAAAAACTGCTCAATTCCCGATCTCCATTCTCATCAATTCAATTTAAATTTCCACTTCCATTTAAATTGACCCAATTCAATTTTAAATAATTCCTATTTCCATTGGACTTGATTTATTCCCAATTCAAGTTGAATTAATTCTCTACTCCCCTTTAAATTTAAATCAAATTCCATTTGATTTTAAACATATTCAACTTTAATTACAATCCCAAGTTATTCCAATCACTTTGGACTAATATCCATTTAATTGAACCCACTTCAATTCCAATCCATTTCAATTCCAGTTTGAATTAATTCCAATTTCAAACTCCATTTCCAAATCAAGTTGAATTATTCTTGATTTCCTTCCAAATTTAATTCAAATTCCATTTGAATTTAAAACTATTCAACTTTAATTACAATTCCAAATTATTCAAATCAATTTGGACTAACTTCAAATTGAACCCACTTCAATTTCAAATCATTTCAAATTAATCCAATTCAAATTTTCCATTTGACTTTTATACTTATACAACTTCAATCACAATTTCAAATAATGCAAATCAAATTCAATTTGAACTAATTTCAAAGTTAAACCATCTCGAATTATATAAATTCGAGTTAATATTTCAAATGTTGATTTAACTCTTTTAAATCAATTTACCTTTTTATCCCAACAATGGATTACCATACTCCATTTCTCATTCATTTAAACAAATCTAATTCACAACTTAAAGATTTTTAACAACAATAGGATGATATTATCTAATTCATCTTAAACCATTCATCAATTTACAATTTCCAGATCTCAAACCCAATTTGAGATCACTCAAACTCCCTAATTCAAATCAACCATTTAACTTTCCAAGTTAAATCTTAATTTCATCTTAAAATTTACAAATCAGGTTGAACATCCCAACATATTTAACTTTTCCCAATTTAAACTCAATTCACTTAATCCAGTCAACCTTACCCAATTTGAACTTCCATTTCAACTTTTGAACTTCTCATAAATAATCTTCCCACTAATTAAGTTTAAAAAAAACTTATCATTTTGGGTATCACATCTTATTCCAAATTTAAAACTCAATACTCAGAGTTTATCTTCAACTACCTTTGATATTATGTATATCCACATGTATTCATAATAATTTTCTTTTACATACCAAGTTATACTTTAAAATTTTTAAACCACCTTTGGTTTCACTTCAAAACAAATTCTCTTTAAAATTTTCAAACATTTCTTATTTTAAAATAAGATCATATTCCAAATAGTTTGAATAACATAATTTCCTTTAACATTTTGAAACCAATTCAAATGTTTTAAATTTTAGAATTCAAAACTGCACAATTTGAAATCCTCTTTAATTTTCATCCTTTCAAACTTACAAGTTACTCTTTTTAAATGGTTACTTCCTTAAAACATTTTATTTTTTATTGAAAAACAATCATTCCATTATTAAACACAATAACCATCTATTTCTTTGGTTTGAAACCAATTCTAGTTCATCTTTTTTTGAAATACTTCTCCAATTCAAGATTTCAATTTTAGTTTGAATCCATTTCAAACTTATCTTTATTTAATTTCAATTTGGTTGTAATTCTATTACCACTTAATTCTTACTATTACTTTTAATTTAATTAATACTACAACCAATTTCCTTAATATAATATAGATAATCTATTTCTTATATAAGATTCATTTACTTTTGAAATCATTTAAAAACCTTTATATAAGAAAATAACAAGTATGTTCTCTCATATATATATACACTCAACTCATTCTAGGGTACTACTTACCCTATTCTTAATGAGTAATCCCACCAGAGCCAAGGTTCTCGCTTAACCTTCAGCTCTAATACCAAATGTAACGACCCAAAAATTTCCATCCCGAAATTTCCAGATAGTTAGTGAAAAGAAGAAAAGAGAAAGAAGAAGAAACAGAAACCAATCACAGAAACCTCACATTCGCAGCGGATCAAAAAATAATATGACATAAATAACAGTTTTACAAAGAAGAATCATCATTAGTACAATTATATTTTTATACATCAGAGTTATAACCATTACAATACACCGGACAGTTTAAAACAACATGTCCAAGCCATCTATACTATACACATCAGTAAATACTCCATACGTCCCATCCATCCAGCTCGCCTCCTGAGCTCCAAAACGTCCTTACCTGAAAATCTGTAATACTCGGTCTGACCCGAGCATTACATCAAAGTAACACCCGGGTCAGGCTGGAAACCAGCGTGAGTAAACTCTTCTAACATGGGATACAAAAACATACAACTTATATAAACCCGGGTAACTCATATCAATTTACAACTTCACAAGTTATTATAGACATCACAAATTTCACACATCAATTCCTAAGTGTCAAAACTTAGATTAAAAGGACCAATTCACTTAAATCATTCCATTCCATTACAGCTCATTGATTTAACATATCAATCTATAAAGAATCGAAGTGGTTTCGGGTATTTACAATTACCCGACTCCGGTCTCTTCGAATTCAATTTCATCTGAATTCAAGTTATTCAATTAAATACTACTCAACTTTAATTTTCGGATATCCCTTTTACATAGCAACTCATAATTGTTAGATAATATTATTACCGTTCATCCAACATAGCATATCAAAGCAATTCATATAAGAGATATCAACCAATTAAGTTAATGACCTTCATTAACATTCTTAATTACTTAATTAAGAAATTAACTTAGATTAATCATCAATTAATTACAAATTAATTAATATTTAATTACCAATTAATTAATCTCTAATTATTTAATTAATTAAGTGTGAATTACAATCTTAATTAATCCTTAATCACTTGGTTAATAAATCTTAATCATTAATTAAAATTTAATTAACAATCCCTAATTACAAATTAATTACCTTAATTAATTTATCTCAAATCTTAATTAATCAACTTAAAAATTATTAATTACTTAATTAATCATCCACATTATTAATTAATTAAATAATTAATTATTCATCTTAATTATCTTAATAATTTAATGAATCCAATTCATCAAATTCCATTTACCTTTTAGATAAACATTACTTATTTAATTAAAAATTTAAAAACAAATTATTTTTAAATTTACTTTAAACTCCATTAAACTTCATTTTAAAATTTGAGATTTTAAAATGGATACAAATTTCAACTTAAACAAGGTTTTACAAACAATTCAAATCCTTTATCTCATATTTTAAAAGAAACATATACTTTATAAAATAAGTTTTAGAGAATTTAAATACCAATTCAATTTAAATTCAAACTTATTAAATTTAAAAACTGAAATTAAAATTTAATTCCAGATTTAAAACCCAGATCTAAACTCATTTTTAAATTTCAAATTTTAAAAAGATAAGCTTCCAATTCAAATCCAAATCACACATATGCTTTAACACTTATAAGTTTTAAAATCAAATTTAAATTTAAAAACATAAATAATTTCATATCTCAGACAATCTAATTTGAATTCATATTCAAATTTCAGATTTTAAAAACTCAGTTTAAATTTCCATTTTGCATTTTAAACTTCTTTAATTTATAAAAAACAGAACAGGTTTTCTATTTTTATTTAAAACCCAAACTAAAATTTCAAATTATTACAAAGACCATCATTTAAACTATTTGAATTCATATCTAAATTCAGTTTTTTAAACTCAGTTTCAAATTTTAATTTACATTTAAACTTTACTTTTAAAATTTAAAATGACAGATCAGGTTTCTGTTTATATTGAAAAGAAAAACCTGAAACTATGTTTTACCCGAGCAACCCCATAAATTACTTCGAGTAAAATCATCTCCTACTTCGAGTTAAACCCGATTTCCCCGAGACAATTCCGAGTTTCCCCCAATCCAACAATTCACCTGCAGATTCCATTTGCACTGTGCACGTGCACCCACGACGCCGCCTTCTCCGATCAACTCTGATGATTGGAACAAGTCATCGATCACCCAGGCATCCCATATCCATCACCATTTCCCAGTTTCCCCACGAAATCAAAAATCAAGATTAAAATCCAACTTGAAACAAACTGGAACTGGAAGCACCTACTCAACCAAAACCTGTCAACGACCCTCGTTCTCGCGCCTCCGGCCACCTTCACCTTCGAAACTCCGGCAAAATCTTCCTCGAACCACCATCTATCAATACCCCAGAAATGGTTGAACTCGATCAACCGAGGAGATCAGATTCCAGCAAAATCAATAACCCAGTGAAAACTAGGGTTCAAGACTTTAAATCCAAATCTCAATATCAAAAATAAATTGCAAACCAAACTAATAATTTTCCTAATATCTCTGATAGCTCCACTTCCTCCAGTAACAATTTTCGTCCACCCCAAATACTCCATCTTCCAGAAATCACCATAAACCCATTCTCCAGTAAACCCCAAAGTACACATTCAATTCATCATTATAAATTTGGATTTTTTTGTTTTTAAAAACATAATCTTAAATGATGATTCAATACACATACATGAATCAATATAATTCTACATATTATTTATCACATTATTTAAGTTTCCACTGCATTCTTCTACTTTACAGGTAATTTCTGATCCTATATTACTTAAACATGTTTTCATAATCAAGATGAATTTGAACTTGACTAATGTGTTTGGAAATTCAAAGTTGCAAGTGTTTCTATGGGAAATTTGAATTTTGTTTATTTTTTTATACTCTGTACTTCAGGAATGAACAGAGGAATACCCATTACAGGCATGCAGAAACAAATACATTCATAATGACAGATTGTCCACTAATATCCTCACATGCAAGAATCAATATCCAGAAATCACTTAAGCAACATATTTTATCCTACTTAAGATTTAAATTAGTAGTTTACTCACCTGTTACCTTGAAGAACAGAGAATCCCCTCCCTTCTTTTCCTTCTTCTTCTTTTTTTTTAACTGAAAGTTGTCTTTTCTTCTAAAACATGGGTCTTGATTTTAGATTTGAAACCTTATATTTTGATTTCTGAAACTTGTATTGCTTGAATTAAGAACTGAAATGCTTCTTGCTTGATTAGCTTTCTGAGTTGTTGAATTGGCCTGTTTGATGATTTGAACTTGAACGTTAACTTACTTGATCTGAAGCTTGATCTGTTCTTTGAATCAAATTGAAAGCTGCTGTAGTTTTAATTTTTTTTTTACAGTTTTTTTTCTTTTTCCTTTGGTTTTGCATTAGGAAGATGAGAGAATAACTTCAGCCTATCTTCTAACTTTGATATTTACCCTAAAGAAAATTTTATATTTTAACAATAATAACATTTTTGGCCACTTGTCTTTACATATATTATAAAGGTTACAAGTGTCCGTTTCACATATTAAATGTCTTACAAATGTTTAATTCCTTTATTAATATTCTTATTGTATTTTTTTTTATAATTTGTTTTATGTATTTATATTACATATAAACTATATTTAGCATATGTATAAATTAGAAGGAAAGAATATTAGTCCCTTATTAAATCTTATTACCCATGTTAACAATGAGCTCATAATTTAAACATTTGTATTTACTTGTTTTCTTACAATTTTTAAATGATTTTGAAAGCTTTTGTATTTAATGGTTATACATTTAATTAAATGTTTATAATATGATCTTATATTATACTTTTAGTTTGGTTCATACTTAAGCATATAATAATTTAAAAGAGGGTATATTAAACTTTTTTTTTATAAATCTTAGTTTACATCGATAAATTGTATATAGAAATTTTAGATTTAAAATTTCAAAAGGGAAGATTTTAAAATCTTAATTATACACTAATATAATTATCCTTTGAATTTCAAACCTTAAATTTAAATTCAATTTAAATTGACTCATATACATATTAAACAAACACACATTACATTTGTTTGAAAATAATGATTTTGCAAATTTTAAGATAATTATACTAGAAGATTTTTTTTTAAATAAATATCTATCCAAGTATAAATATTTATCATCAGATTTATTTGTCAATATTTTATTAATTATCCCAGTTTGTTAATCAATTACAGATGTCCAAAAATTTGGGTTATCACAAAAATCTAGTGGAACATTGTTTTGTATCCACTAATTTTAATTCAAATGATTTTACAAAATTATCTTGTTTTCAAAATGATTTCAAAACTTTCCTTTTAAAAACATCAAAACCCTCTATCCCGATTTCAAATAATTTTAGCCTCAAAATTATCTTTAATTTCAAAGTCAAATTACTCCTGATTTTAAACTATCCTTTTGAATTATATATTTAACTTTTATACTTAGATTTAAATATAAAATTATAGTTAAAATCTATATATATTATTCTCTATATTTACTTATGAATTTTAACTATAGTCAAGTATATTTGTAAAGTTTAAAATAGTTTTAATATAAGATAAAGGTTATTTTCAAAGAAAATCAAATCACCAAAAATTGCTTTGGGATGTCGACATGCCTAGGGTAACCATGTCGACATGGTGTCAGTTGAATTCATAGTTTAAATTTCAAAAGAAGTGTCTATTCGCCATAACTCTTAATGAATAGACATGGCTGTTGTTCTTCTATAAATAGTTGTTAGTTTCAACGAATTTGTGATCAGATTTTCTTATTTTTCACTCCTCTTCTTCTTCCACATTTCTTAATACATATTCTTACCATTACTCTGCCGAAATCAACATTGAATCGAACTCGATTACTTCTAGTTTGATTCTCTATCACTATCTCTACAAGGTTCTCAATGCTATTCAGAGTTATAGACTTCTTTGTAATCTATTAAGAGAGAAAAGATGTGATTGTAGCCTTAGAAATCAATCAAGAGAGAAAATGTGTGATTGTACCTTGGTAAATCAATTGGGTAAATTTGTGGCCCGGAAATCAAGTATCTCTACCCAGAGGATAGAAATTCTGGAGGGTGTACCTCGTAGCCTTGAAACCGAGGGTGTAATTGTACAATTGCTTTTGAAAGGAAATCTGTATTTATGTTGCGGGACTGGATGTAGGGTAACTCCGAACCAGTATGAAATCCGGTGTGTTATTTTCTTTACCGCTTTTATTTTATTTCTGCATCTGTGTTTGTTTTTGTGATCATATATGTGTCTGTATATTTGCATACATCGGTGTCTAAATTAACATAAACTGAAAAAGATTTAGTAATTCTTTATTAACACTATTCACCCCCCCTCTAGTGTTAATCCTAGCCTTAAGATCCATAATCTGCATTCTCACAATTGGTATCAGAGCGAGGTTTTCAAAGTTTCATAATCTGATTTTTGAAAAGTTTTCAAAATGGCAACCAATACTGAACTGTTACTAAAATTAGTATCCCTGTCACTAGTTCATTTGTAGAGAGTCAGTCTGCTGTCAGACCACCACTTTTTAATGGCAGTAACTATGCATATTGGGCATGTAGGATGAAAATATATTTACAATCTATAGGATTAGACACTTGGAATATCACACAAACTGAATATTCTGAACCCACAACTAATTTTGCACAGCAGACTGCTGAGCAAAAGACTGTTGCACAAAATAATTCTAAGGCTATGAATATTCTGTTTTGCTCACTAGATAGAAATGAATTCAATAGAGTGTCAGTTTGTAAGTCTGCATATGAAATCTGGAAAACTTTGCAAGTTACTCACGAAGGAACAAGCAAAGTTAAACAGACCAAAATTTCCATGCTCAAAAATCAGTTTCAATTATTTAAAATGAATCCTAATGAGTCTATTTCAGATATGTATAGTAGATTTTAGGATATTGTGCATTCTCTAATATCTTTGGGAAAGGAATTTTCTATAGAATATCGAGTCAGAAAGATTTTAAATTCTCTAACTCCAGAATGAGATCAAAAACACTTGCGATCGAAGAGGCAAATGACATCAGTACTTTAAAGATAGAAGAATTAACTGGAAATCTAATGTCGTATGAAGTTCAAATGATCGGGAGAAGAGAAAGTAAAGCATATGAAAAGAAATCAATGGCATTCAATGCATTGACTGATGGATCAGACTCAAACAGTGATAATGATGAAGAGATAGCCTTTATGACTAGAAATTTTAGGAAATTCCTGAAATGCAGAAAGATGAATAATCTCAAGAGAAACAACTATAAGAATTCTGGAAATTCGAATGTAGTGCCAAATAATGACAAATGTTATAACTGTGATAAACCAGGTCATTTTAAAAGAGACTGTCCGTATCCAAATAGGCAAAATTCTCCTATGAACAATGATCCAGCAAAGAAACGGAAGCGTGCATTTACTGCTACTTTAGATGACTCAGACTCGTCCTCAAGTGATGATGATCAGAAGAGAGATAATTCGAATTTGTGTTTCACAGCTGTTCATGACTCCGACGAATTCAAAGAAACGGACTCAGAAAAAGGTACACGTTTACAATACAATTGGTTGAAATTGCTTGCTTAGAATTAGTTGCTTGATTGTTTGATTGATTGATTTTGAATTGGTGTGTTGTTTGAATTTTAAAATTTGTTTTCTATTTTTTATTATTATTTCATTATTCTTTTATTTTGTTTTATTTTTTTTATTTTTTAATAGTATAATAATATTTTCTGAAATATACTTGAAGTTTAATAATATTTCAAATATATATATAGGCATTAAAAATAATAATAATATTTATATACATATTAGAGAACTTAGGAAAAATCAATTCATGAAAATTCAAAGACACATGTCGACATGGTCCCTACCATGATGTCGACATAGGTACCTGAATGTGAATTTCAAAATTTGAATCCAAATGTTTGAATTCCCTCCACTTTTCACTTCATTCTATTCTCTAAAAAGCTACCTTTTGACCAAAGAATATGTCCTTTAAGAATCTATTTATTCACTATCTTTTATCATATCTTTGCACTCTCATTTTCAAATTCAAACTCTCTCTTCATAACTTCAAGCTCTCTACTCTCTACTTTAATGGCTTCTTCAAGCAACCCATCCACCACGAGAATTTCTAGAAAAATCAAAGAGCAATTATTCAATGATCCGGAGGCAATAAAAGCATACATCAATTATGCTAACTATGCCAAAGTCCATCTTGGAAAATTTGCTATTTTTCAAGATTTTTCTTCTTAGGAAATTGATTCTCTTTTTGCTAACAATGGAGTTCTTAGTCTTATTGATGCTTCTCAAAATGATTTTGTTTGCTATCCTAATCTTGTCAAAATTTTCTATGCGAATTTAAATCGCGGATTTTATGATGGTAATGAGAATGAAATATGGAGTAGTGTCAAAGGCACTAGAATTGTTTTGAATTGTGATCTTTTGGGTATTATTCTCAATTGTAAAAATTCGGGAATGGATCTCTCTAACTATAAAATCGATGAACATGATCGTGATACATTTCGTCACATTTTCGAAAGAGACGATGATTTTGAATTTAAAAATAGAAATTTTCGACCAAAAGCAAGAATTGTCAATCTTCTTTTGCAACATACTTTGACCCCAAGATCGGGGAATTTTAACAATCCTACTTCAAAAGTTTGCAAAGCACTGTTTGCTATTTTTGAAAATTATGACATAAATTGGGCGCAAGTTATTTTGGATGAACTTCGTCCCAAAAATCTTGAAATGGGTAAGAATATTTTATATCATGGAATTTATCTCACTCAGATTTTTAACTATTTTGGAGTGGATTTCAAAGGCGAAGAATTTGTTTCTAAAAGGGTTTTCAATCATTCCAACATTTCGCTTATGAAAATTAACCTTACGAGACCCTTACCGAAAAGGAAGAGCATTTGGCTCATGAGGAAATGGAAGAAGAGGAAGAAGAAGGGGATGAAATGGAAATTGAAGAAGAAGAAGAAGGTGTAACCTCTTTGGAAAGTATTGACTATCCTCTAAATCCGTCCACCAAAATCCTTCTCAAAAACCAAAAGACTATTGTTGAGAATCAACGGATTCTTAAACGATCCGTTAGTAAAAAGTTGGATAATATTTCTTCGAAGATGAACAAGTTCATTTCAAAAGTCAGCAAGAAACTTGGACTATCTTCGTCATCTTCATCCTCTAACTAGTTTTATCTTCTCGTATCATGTTGTATTTGTTTTAGTTTGCTTTATTTTGAATATTCATGTAGTTTGTTGTGTGCTTAATCGTTGTATTATCATAGTATGCAATGAAATGAAATTTCCTTTCTGTTACCTACCTTATCTTATCTCCAGTATAAATTTTAGTATATTATATAAATATATAATATATATCCATAATTATTCACAAAATCAATTAGTCATAAGTTTTCACTAACCCATGTCGACATCCCCTATATGACCATGTCGACATGTACTGGTCAGAAATGACAATTGATTTTGAATTTGAAATTTGAACAACTATCAAATGTCTATTCATTTCAAACGAATTTCTCCACCTATAAATACCTGTTTCTTCTAGAATTTTTCACTGAAATTTATTTCTTATCATCTATATCCATTATTTCTTTCACAAATTCAAACTATGGCTAACCTATTCACAATCTATCCGAAAATCTTGAAGAAACCCTTAATTCGTTCAAGAATATTCTCTCATTTATTCTACGTAACCAGCGTCACTTAGAATTGAGTCAAATGCAGATGATCAAGGAACAAGAAAGGCACTTCGATGCGATACGATGGATGATCTCCTCTCTGCACAAGGATGATAACGAAGCACATCCTCCTGTCTCTCTCACCAAGGACAATGAAAATTGGGATGCAATTAAAGCAGACCCTATATTTATAGAAGAAGGATGGGTGGAAGTTCCTCGTAACGTTTGATTTCGTTACTTTTTTTGATTTGTTTGAATTGATTTGGTTTGAATTGATACTCTGTGTGAACTGATTTCTTGATACTGGTTTGAAGTTTGTTGTATAAAACATATATATATACACATTGAAATGTATATAGTCTTTAATTAGTTGTCATGATCATAAGTATAATTATTTCTTAATCTATATATTATATATTCCGCTGTATAGTTTATCAATGCAGGCACTGAAGTCCAAGAATGAGGGGGAGTGAGTTTTTGTTGATGACAAAGGGGGAGAAATATAAAATAGGGTAGTTAGGCATAAATTAAGGGGGAGTTGTTAGTTTTAGGGGGAGTTATTAGTTTTAGGGGGAGTTATTAGGATAGAAGTAATATTTTATAAACAAAGGTTGTCATCATCAAAAAGGGGGAGATTGTTAGTCCGTGAGATGATGGTTTTGATGACAACAACCTTAGAATAGATTATAAAATATAAATACCGATATTATAAGTTTAGATATATATATGTATATGCAGGATTTAACCATGCACGTACCAAGAATGAAAACTGTACAGTATAGAGATTCAAGATATCGAGATAGAAGACTCATGAGTATCAAGATTATCAAGAGTTCAAGATTTCGAGCATAAGTATTTTTATTAAGAATTTTTTGTTAAAACTCGTAGAAAAACACTGACATCTTAAAATCTAATTTATTCGTGGAATGGAATCCACTTCGAGCCTGTTAAAGGGATGGAACCCTAAGTAGGATGGAACCTACGAAAATTTAGTGGAACATTGTTTTGTATCCACTAATTTTAATTCAAATGATTTTACAAAATTATCTTGTTTTCAAAATGATTTCAAAACTTTCATTTTAAAAACATCAAAACCCTCTATCCTTATTTTAAATAATTTTAGCCTCAAAATTATCTTTAATTTCAAAGTCAAATTACTCCTGATTTAAACTATCTTTTTGAATTATGTATTTAACTTTTATACTTAGATTTAAATATAAAATTATAGTTAAAATCTATATATATTATTCTCTATATTTACTTATGAATTTTAACTATAATCAAGTATATTTGTAAAGTTTAAAATAGTTTTAATATAAGATAAAGGTTATTTTCAAAGAAAATCAAATCACCAAAAATTGCTTTGAGATGTCGACATGCCTAGGGTAACCATGTCGACATGGTGTCAGTTGAATTCAAAATTTAAATTTCAAAAGAAGTGTCTATTCGCCATAACTCTTCATGAATTGACATGGCTGTTGTTCTTCTATGAATATGAGTTAGTTTGAACGAATTTGTGATAAGGTTTTCTTGTTTTTCACTCCTCTTCTTCTTCCACATTTCTTAATACATATTCTTACCATTACTCTGCCGAAATCAACATTGAATCAAACTCGGTTACTTCTTTTTGATTCTCTATCACTATCTCTACAAGGTTCTCAGTGCTATTTAGAGTTATAGATTTCTTTGTAATCTATTAAGAGAGAAAAGGTGTGATTGTAGCCTTGTAAATCAATCAAGAGAGAAAAGGTGTGATTGTAGCCTTGGTAAATCAATTGGGTAAACTTGTGGCCCAGAAATCAAGTATCTCTACCCAGAGGATAGAAATTCTGGAGGGTGTACCTCGTAGCCTTGAAACCGAGGGTGTAATTGTACAATTGCTTTTGAAAGGAAATCCGTACTTGTGTTGTGGGACTGGATGTAAGATAACTCCGAACCAGTATAAAATCTGGTATGTTCTTTCCTTTATGGCTTTTATTTTATTTCTGCATCTGTGTTTGTTTCTGTGATCATATCTGTGTCTGTATATTGCATACATCGGTGTCTAAATTAACATAAACTGAAAAAGATTTAGTAATTCTATATTAACACTATTCATCCCCCTTTAGGGTTAATCCTAGTCTTAAGATCCGTAATCTGTATTTCTCACAGGGTTTGTGAGTCTTTGGATATGATCCAAGAAGTGATACGAACATTTTATAAGCATCAAGCTTGAATGAGTATTTTGATAGAAATATCAAATAGTTTGATTTTCAATCGAAGTGCAGAGGAAGCATGTGTTCATAAGAAAGAACGTTAAAATGTACATTGTATTTCTAAACTATAAGTAAACAACACGTTGTTGATTTTAACAATGTGCTTGTATTAAAATCAACTTTAGCTGTTTTAATACTCAATTTTGGATTGTAAATGAAGTCTTTTATGGTGAGTACAAAAGATATAGGGATTGTTCCAAAACAATATACAAGAGCACATTATTAAAAAGAGAATATGCAAGTTGGATTCCTTATGCATTAGCAATATGAATTGTCATAAAGATATTGTTGTGTGTAACACTGTGTTTTGCTTATGTATTTGATAAATGGAACAAATGCAAAATCCAAATTGATATCACTAAATGGTTGTTTGAGGTGTTCTCACGTATTTATGAAATGCTAGAGAATTGTTTATAGAAACAACGAACTCGTTATGATGGAACGTTTGGACACAAATTTTTATAAGTGATATTGAGTATAACGTGTGAATGATAAAATTCAAATTAAAATCTTTAATTTGTAAATGTTTCAAAATAAAAGTGACTATGGTCGATTCAACGAAATGTTGAGAATATTAACTTGAATAGGGCTATACTAAACCAACGTATATAGATATAAATGCATAAATTTATAATTGAGCCAAATGTGATTCCAAATGATGAAAATCCCATAATATTGCTATGAGATAACAATGTCGTGAAATTGGCCATGATAGAACTTAAAGCTCATTAGAATTCTGAAGACATACATCGAATCGGTCCAGATGATAAAGGCATTTTATCAGTGTCAGAGAGAGTTAATAGACAACGTAGATAAAACATAATCGCATGTGCGTTCACTAAGGGACTGACCTAAATTGTTTTGATAAAACTGATTGGAGAAGTTAGAATTAGATTCCATGATCGACCCCAAGTGCACATGGGAGATTGATAGATTTAGGGGTATGCCCTAGGGGAAATTATGTAATTTGGAACATATATCTATTGACCAATCTTGCTCAAAATAAAAGATATTTTCTTCCTATTATGTACTTGATATAATGTGATTATATTAATTACTTAACTTAAAGGCCCAACATTAGGGCTGCAAAATTTTGGTTTTGGGAAGGTCTAAGGGTGGCTAAAACATAGGGAATTGACTTGGAGATAATGGGTTGAGATCAAGTGAGAATGGTTAAAAAGGTTTTCCTCGTTTCTCTCTAATACAACCGTGTGTGTGTGTGTGTATGTGTATATATATATGTGTATGTATGTATGTATCTCTAAAACAATGACTGCCCTTTTTTGGCTGCTATTACCTTCTACATTGCTGGTTAAATCATGGCTCTCAATTCACTCCAAAATTCTCAAATATATTTCAAATTAAAATAATACTATTCGATAATTAGAGGTCGGTGATTCTGGACTTGCAATCTGACAAATTAAGAATAGTAAAAGAATAGGAAGTCATTGCTTCAACGTGGATTCAAAGGCATCATTGAATTGGTTCTTTTAATTCATATTAGAGTAATTAAATTATATTCTATGATCATATAATGAGCAATTTCATATCTGTTTAATATATTGCTACTATATGTTTAGTTAGGTGAGATTTTGTAAGTAGATGTAGTTGTCAAAAATCAGTTTGGTTATGTGCATAATTTATTTATTATACTATTTGATTTATGTATAAACAAATGCTATTTACTGTACAAAATCAATTTTAGTCATTAATAATTGTTTTATATATATTTATTAATAAATTCATATATATATATAATGTACATTTCTCTCTCATAATAGCATATATGCATATATAAGACATATATATATATAATTTAAATTTTTTACTACACTTATTTATATATAATATGATTAATTATCATACATATATTCATATTTTTAAATTAATATTTATTGAATTTTGAATTGTTTATTATATATAAAATAATTATTAAATTAAAAATTCAATTTTATATTTAAAAAAATATTATATCATTTCAGAAACGTAATTTTTTTTATGATTTTTAATAAAGTTTATTATTTTTAATAATTAATACTATTTTTGAAAAACTGTTTATGATTTAGTAAAATAATAACTTAATTAAAAAATTCTTCAAAATATTTCATAATCTTTCATTCATGATTCTAGAATTTCTGAAATTTTAAAATTTGAATTTTTAATAATATATTATTTTATATTAAATAATTATTGCCAAAATCAATGTACTTGTTTTCAAAAATAATGTTTCAACTTTGAAAAATCTTCAGATTTTTTCTAAGCTCTATTTTATGATCTTAGGTTTTTTAAAATTGTAAAATTTGAATTTTCGTTAATAGATTATTTTATGTTAATTATTTATGGTTGAAAATATTATTTTGTTCATAGTAAATAAAATTAAAATACTAAAATTATTATGTTTGCAAAAATAAGTTAATTTTGAATTATAAATAATTTTTAATTGTTCTTCTCTTTATATATATATATATATATTTATCTATAGATATAGGTTTTATGTTTATATATTATATAATATATTTATATATACATGTGTGTGTATTTTGTAACACATATACACGCACATATTTGGACAACATACATGACGTACAAAATGAGCAAATATGTCTGTTACGATGTAAATCCCAACAACTACATATGCGCATATTATACTTTCACAGATTATTATGTTACACATGCATTCACACATATATGTATATGATACATTTAATTTCATATCTTAATATATTTGAATTTAAATAAAATAAATGATTTTATTTAAATGAAATTTAGAAATGTTCTAATTCAATTAGCCTTCATAGGCCCAATAAAAGATCCAATAGGATAAATTTTTTGAAATTCACCCATAACTTGTGATGCGGGCTAGTTCAGTTCCAACACATGAAACCTCTTCTATTCAAATGAAATTTGGAAAACTAAGTACAAGTGTTATTGACACTAAAAAAAGCGAAAGCGGAGGTCGAATCTGCATTACATGGGCTAAACAAGAATAAAAGCCTAATTACTAATATATAACTAGAAGGCACAAAGAAGACAATTGATCACTTCTTGGGCCTCTTCTTCCTTTCTTTCCTCTCCTTTTTCTCTACAGAAGAAGGCGTGCTAGATTCTTACGGCTGCTTCCTTACTCTTCCTTCACTTCCTTTTGCCCTTGGGCGGATTGCTTTGCGATGGTCCAACATGCACACTTTGAGTGCTCACAGGTGGAGGAACGGAGACTGGAGTGCTTTGCCAGGATCCTACATGTGTGCTTTGAGCGCTGCAAGGCCGAGCAATATGGACCGAAGCAAAGATAGTCTGCCCGGGCAAGGTGATGGATAGAGGAGGAGGGATGACTTCCATCTTCTCCTACTTGATCTCTGTGGCAAGGAGGATGTCCTTTCCAAATTCCTACTCAAGCTCATGTATGGTGGGACCCGACAGGGACTTGGAGACCCCAGTAATAACAATATCTTCATCATTTTTAGTTTCTTGAGTCTCACTAGCTCCTCCATCCAACAAAGCATCAATTATCTGCTTGTCAAGGCCGGGAGCATCTTCAACCGGGATGGTTAGAATCGTTGTTGAAGTGGTAACATTAACTGATTCTGTTACAGTCACTTATAGTCCTAGTTGAGAGTCCTTGTCAAAAAGTGAAGCAACATGGGGCTGACCTAAAGCTTGAAAAACAAAGAGAGAGAGAGATTAGCTATGTTAATCGGTGACACATCAACCTTTTGGAATACAGGAGAAGTCAATGAGATACCTTCCCAATTTGGGGTTCTGTGTGGCCTGGAGTGCCACCGGAGTTCCCCTTGGGGATTGAAGAGAGAATTGTAGACCCATGGACCTCAGGCCTCTTGAGATCATACCCAAGATCGGAAGATGAATCTCGGGCAGCCTAGGATCCAGTGTTTGGTTGGCAGTAGCATCAAGTGGCATCAATCTGAAGCCTTCTCCCAAGTCTTTTTGCACTGTTGCAACTAGCTTCGGATGGAGTATAAGTTGAGCATCCTTTAACACTTTGAGCTCGTCTCCCACCAGGATTTCTCTCTTGAGATGCTTCAAATTCACTTCACCACCCTTAAGATAAGCCTTTTCTTCTTTAACAATCCACTCCCAGCTGAGGGCAATGATTTGGGATAATCATCTTTGAACTCTCCATGTTTCTAAATCATGTTGGCATTGTATTGGCTCACCAATGCTTCAAACTTCTCCATCACACGCTCTTCTATCCGTTGTTCCATGGCCTCAAACTCTCTTTTAACAAGTGCATCAACATATCTAACACGTTTGAGCACTTTGTCCCTCTCTTCCTTGGCATCGAGCAACTCACTATTATAATTTTGAGTTGTTGGAGTGCTTCATCTTTCTCTTCTTTATGTGCTCAAGCTTGGTCTTTAGCTTAGCTGCATTTTTGTTTGCAGTATCTCTCTCAATCACCAGATCATGGTTTCAGTGGAAAGCCTTCTCTATTTCATCTCGATGCTTAATCTGCTTCTCTTTGAGTGCCTTACTGGCCTTCTCGGTTTTCTTCTCGGCCTCGGCTTGGGATATTTTCAGTTTCTTGACCTCGGCATCGAGATTAGCAATGATTCTCCCATTGTCAGCCTCGATGAGCTTTTGATTTTCGATCTCTTGCACCTATTCCTTAACACTTTGGAAATTTTTTTCAACAAACTTTGACCATTCATTATACTAACTGTGAATGTTGATTACACAATCGATGGTCATCTTTTGGATGTCAGTAGGGATTCTTTTCAAGTTACGCATGAACATAAGAAACCAAAGAAAATGTTTGGAAATTTTTCCTTTAGTTTAGCCATTTGGGCATTGGTCGTAAGCTGTTCTTCCATAGAGATAGGTGAGACTATAGCAGTTTCTTTACTAGGCCTGCGCTGGGAAGTTCTAGAGCCACTCTTTTGATGTCTGCGGTCGAAGGATCGATTGAGGTGAGATGGCATTGAAGGTTGTATAGGGATAGAAGCCGAAGGTGGAGCTCGAGGAGTATCACCATATAGGATGTCATCATGACGATTAGATTGATTGTCTAGACCTTTAGGAGGTGGTGATCTAGACCTAGGGCGATGCTTAGAAGTAGAGTTGTGTGATGAGCGATCTCTACCATAGCTGCTTCTATCTCGATCATCCCTATCGCGGCTAAAGTAGTAGCCTGACTCATAATCGTGACCACTTCCTTGATGTTACGAACTTGATCGAGGCCTTTGTGCTTGGGATGCTTTCTCCTCCAAAGATTGATATATGTATTTCCTTTTCTCCATGGATCTTATAAGGAAAACAAGAACAACTTAGATCCAACAAGAAAGGACATAAGTCAAGTGCGAGTGTTATGAAGTGCACAAGTGTGTCCTATTTTCCTCTCGACGGACCATGAGCCGAAGTATTACTCATGGGAGTAATCTCTTCCATACTAGTACGGATGAAGCCTTTACCAACGCGGATAGGGGAGATGTGACGACGCGACTTTTCGACGCTCGAAAACCGGCATCAATACGTCCACTGTATCAACTGCCGAGCAATCGAATGCCAAAAACCGTACCGTTATGGTTAAAAAAGAAGAAAAAGATAGAAAAAGAGAGAAAAAGATAGAATAGAACAGAAAGAAATAACAGAACAATATCAGAATCTCACAATCGCAGCAGAACAACATATAATAGATAAATGAATAATCTTTAAACAAAAGAATTATATTAGTTATTACATTACATTACATCATTAGAGTGTACAACAACAAACAACAACAAACAGCGGAAAAGAAATAATATATACTAGTTGATATACGCCATGCCATCCAGCTTGCCTCCAGCAACTCCTGAATTCCAGAATATCCTGATATCCTAACTCTAGACTGCCCGTGTGGAAATTGGTGGGCACCCAGAGTTTAGGAAGGAAAACAATAAACTCCGAGTCAGTCATGTGACTGGTGTGAGAACTTAAAATAGTTTATCTTTAAAACAAAGAACATGATAATTTTAAAATAGATTCGCAATGCTTTTTAGAAAATGAGACTACCATAAGGCCTCCCGCACACACATACACAATGAAAACGCAGAATCGGAGGAGATTTCTCCTTATGATAGTCAAAGATGCTTGATACATATTAAAAAGAAACTTTTGATATTATTACTAGTGCATAGTGTAGAAAACATTTTGAAAGTAAAGATATAAATCTTAGCCAGCATAGGCATTCCGCACTTATGCCTACTATAGCTACCATCCAAACAGTGGGACGCCACCATAAGTGAATGATAGGTTCTACAACTAAAACCGTACAAGATCGTATTGTTTCTTTGGATTTCCAACAAATGGTCAGGCCAAGGGACTTCCCATTGCCACATGGGTACGCCTCTGGAAAGACGACCCGAGAACCTAACCGGATCTCTGCCAACACAAGGCCTGGTTACCCCTAACTGGGTAACTACTGACACGAATATGTCATTCCCCGATCGTAACCGATCTATATCCAAGGATCCTCGATTTCCAAAAACCACAAAGCAATAAATTTACAGCAACAACATAGGTTAAGTATTTGGGCTCCATACCATGATACCACCTCTATTCAGAAGGAATGACATACACTAAAGGGGCGCTATCCCCTAATAACCTTGTTGCATCCTTCCTGTTTTGACCATTTTAGGGGTGTGAGGTCCGACGAAGTCTCGTCACAAAGCCACGCTTTATACAAAAGCTGTGCTTTGATCATCAAATGCTCAACAGCACTTCGTATGCCACATTTGCAATTTGGGAATGTATCACTAGTAACCATCAACTACATAACCTCTAAGGGTGTTAAGCTAAGAGAATAAATTCTCCACCACCAACGAAAATATATTTGATAGAAACCAGCTTTACATCTCAAATTGTAACGTCAGACACACATCCATACAAGTCCGTTCTGGGATCGAAAGGAACCGAAGGCACTTACAAAGAAGTCCTTGCAATCCGGATATTCACTAATCACGACCGGACTTCCCATCACAAAGGGTAATAAATTTCTATATCGGGGATCAGCCGATGCAGAAACATTCGACGGTAATCCTTCCGTTTTCACAATTATCCGGTCTTCAACACCGGTCATCAAATGCAATCCATAACAACGTATCACATATTCGGAATGGGTTATACGGCCCCAAGGTCCTTTCCCGGCTAACCCGAATAGTGAGCGCTTATTCAAAAATAAGCGTGGCATTCAAATTCAAGCAAATCACAACAAATACCTATTTAAAGGTAAATATTGATAGTTGGTTATTTAACTATCAATAGGCGTGTTCAACATCACAAAATTCCAAATAATTTTCCAAATTATTTATTTTCCAAAAATATCTTTGCTAGATATATAATTTTCCACACTTCAACCATTTGAAAACAAATTTTCAAATCACTTTTCACCTTTACAACTTTTGAAAACAAATTTCAATCATTTTCCTTACGCGGAAATACTTTCATTTCAAAATGGTTCATTTAAACCAATTAAATAAATCCTTAACGATTTACTTTATATTTACGTTCCAAATCCGTAAATTTATTCCCACACTTCAAAAATAAATCAACGTTTATTTTTAAACAAATTTCCCTTTCTTTTGTAAATTGCATACTGAATTTGCAATCCTAAAATATCTATGAATATACAATTTTCAAATCGATTTCTAATATTCATTTTTAATTTATCTTTAAAAGATAAAATCTTAAAATATTCAGTTCATATTGGAAAACATTTCCATACTTATTTAATAATAAGTAATTTACAAATCCATTTATTTTCAACACTTGGAAGATATTCAATATACTTAAATCGAAATTAAGTATATATTTCATTCTTTAAGGAAAACATTCACTTAAACACATTTATTTGGGCCAAAACGAATGTTGCGTAAAACATCGTCACGACGACCCAAAATCACTAGTATAGGGATTCGAAATTAAGATAGATATATAAATCCTAATACTATATAAAACATTTCCTTTCGGAAATCATTTACTATAACAACAGTGTTATAGTCCACTATTTCCTTATTTCTCGAAAACGTCTATTTCAACAATGAATGTTGAAATCTATGGTTTCGATATTTAACATGTTTTAAAACATCGTTAAAACAATTAACTTCATTTTTAAGGTCACTTTCCCAAAACATACCCATTTTACTTAATTAATATATTCACCGTCCAAAATCGTGAATAATACTCCCGATCCAAACTTTTTATTATGACACATATTATACAAAAGATAATTCGCTATCCAAAATCGCGAATATATTCCCTTTAATAAACTTCTATGTTTATTTCACCAAATTCAATTGATTTCGGATTTATAAACAACGTTTATAAATTCACACACACACACAGATATATATATATATATATACACACACACACATTCATTTCATAAAAACTTCAACTTATAAAAATCACTTTTATTTACCAATTTAATTTATAACTCAATTTTGTACCAAAAATCTAATTTATAAGTTAATTACTTATAATCTTTTATTTTATGAAATCTATTTATTTTAAAATTTCACAATTTATAAATCTATAGATTTCATTCACTTATGAAATCCATTTTATACTTCATTTTAACACTTAATAAACTCGTTTTATAATTCCAATATTATATATATATATTTATTATAAATATCAATGTTAAAAATCTTTTATATACATCCTTTATAATAATTCAAAAATCCAAATTTAAACTATTTTATAAATCTATTTATTTTAAAATTTCACAATTTATAAATCTATAGATTTCATTTTATGAAATCCATTTTATACTTCATTTTAACACTTAATAAACTCGTTTTATAATTCTAATATTTTTTGTTTTAAATATCAATGTTAAGAATCTTTTATATACATCCTTTATAATAATTCAAAAATCCAAATTTAAACTATTTTATAAATCTATTTATTTTAAAAATCACCTTTTGGTTATATTTCAGAAAAATCTTAAATTTTATAACATAAAAATTTATAACGTTTTAATTATTTAAAATGAATCAATTCAAAAATTTAATAAAACGTATATTTTGAAAAATCATTTTAAAAGTCCTTTTAAAATCAAAACCGTTATTTTTAAACTTTAAAAATGGATCCGATGATGCAACAGCACCAAACAGTCGATCACGACATCCAAATATCATATATCGATATGATAATCAACAAACATCACAATATCTGTAAACAAATAAATACTGGTGAGGAATCCAGTTGGATCCCTCCAATCTGTTTCACTGCATCCACAAACATTAGCACAATACCAATTCCGTTCCAGTACGAAATTATCGCAGTATATGGGATTGATAAAAATATTATCCGCTTAATAGACGGCGCAATAGGGTCTCATCCTCTATATAATGCGGGGAAATCATCTCCAAGTACATATATAATACCAATTCCAATCAAAATGGAATTATCGCGGTATATGTTTTTAATAAATAACCTCCGCTTACTAACGGCGCATAATGTCTATTTTAACAATCAATCGATAACAATCATCATTCAGGCATACAATCAACAATTTTAAATCTAACTATTTAAAAATTTAAATCGAAACAATTCGATTGAGTGAGAAGTTCTCACCTTGATTTCAATTCCGTTTCAGTGTTTTATTTCGAATAAAATTAAACGCGCGTTTAATTTTACCCGAAATTTTCACTAGCTCCAAACGACTCCAATCCAGTTCCATAGCGTAGTGCTCGACAAAACGAAGCCAACGCAAGTTGTTTCGTCACAATCTGACCTCGTATCACAAAGTTATACTATTTTAAAGATTACAGAAATTATAAATATACTAAATTACAAATTTCTTTTATTTATTTAACCTAAATCAATCAGAACCGTGCATTCCCTTTGATGAAATCTAGGCCGCTCCTTCTGTTTTCTTCCTTCTCCCAGTATTCACGTTCGAACGCGACCAAATGAACCCATCTTGCCGCCTATCATCTTTGAATTTTCGCACGCCATACAAGCAACTTGAAGACGATCAGATAGCGCCACCTTGTAGCCCATCACGAACTCCATGCTCGGCTAGAAGAGCACGAAGCTCGGCTCCATCTTTGGCACACGAAACGAGGACGAACGCACGACGTTCCCAAGCCATTTGCCACCGATCCTTTGCTCCATATCCCATCATATCCGTATGGATTTCAAGCACTTGCAATCCTCTACAAGTTTCCAGTTGACAACTTTCTATAATTGTTGGTGGGTTTGAAGAAATTAAGGGATGAAGATAGGAAGATTTCGGCCATTGGAAATAATAGAGGCGGCGGCTGAAGCTAACCCTAGGGTTTGAGTGTAAATTGAAGAAATGAAAGTCCTTTTATAGAAAATTTGCAAATTACTATTCATCGAAAAATTTTCGAACTCCAAACGAAGCATGCCGGTTGGCGTTTCTAAGGTTTACCCCGCGTTCCGAACACAATCGAACATGTTTCGGAGGCGAATTCGATCATCTGTGCGAGTTACGGCAATAAACGATTGATTTTAAATTAAACCGATTTAAACTAATTTCTATGCGTTTTGTCTTGCCCCGGACAAACCGTACATCCGATTGACACGAAATTTGAAAACATATAATTATATAACATTACGGATCCGATGAAACTTGTTTCGTCAAAACCCGAGACTGTTTGAAAAATGGCTATTTTAACTCGTCAATTAAATATTAAAATATCCAATTTTCAAAAATTAACTTTAATTTCAATTTTAAAAGTTCACAAACATTTTTCTAACTCCAAGATGATTAAATAAAATTTTACAAATCAATTTTAATCATATTTAACCCAATTTTCAATTATTTCTGTATTTTCACATATTAAATTATCGATTTAATTATCCAATTAAATCCAATTATTCGAAATATAATTTATTCGACTTATAAATTTCACTTATTAATATTTAAAATCAATTAAATATACAAATGTTAATTAATAGAAATTTTGGGTCGTTACATACTTCCCCCCTTAAAAGAATTTCGTCCTCGAAATTACCAAGTAAGAAAAAGTTACAGAATCCATTAACTTTCCAAAACAAACCATTCAATTTAGATTTTTCAAATCCCTTAAATGTTTAACTTTCCCAAAATTCATAGTTAAACTTCTTACAAAATCTTTACTAAGTTTCCAAATCCAAACTTAGTTTTCAAAAATTTCCAATTTTCTCAAAATCTTTCTAACGCCTTAGATTTTCGGAAAACTTCGCCAGAGTCTCCTTTGCGCGGCTCGATCCGAAAAAAAATGACAGTATATATATCACAAATATACATCTCATCAAGTGATGAGGCATCCCGCAGGGAAAAAAGTGTAAAAGTACGATATTTAATCCGAAATATGTACCTTATGTTTTTATTAACGAGCATATACGGCTAATATAGCGCGAAAGCGAGCTCCAAATGCGAAGCAAGTGCAATCCGCACCTACTAAACACTCAACAAACAATGAGAATCATGCACATATGAAAATAGTATCAATATACAACATATACCATCAACTATATATGTCAACATAGCAAATGCAACAAAACAACAAATGCAACCACCAAATCAATATAAATCCACCCCTCATTTATATTCATTGAATTGTTTTTTTTCAATTTAAATCACATTTGATTCATTAACGTTGGATTTTACTAACATTTATTCTCAATTCAATTAGTTAACATTCACTAATTTACATTTACATTAGTTCACTTTCAATTTGAATTCAATTACTTAGCTTCCAATTTTATCAATTCAACTTCATTAATAGTTAATGAATTTACACACAATCAATGAACCATCAAGTAACAACTAATGTATATTCAACATAACCAAATTATTTACTTCGCTTACATTCATTCCATTTGGTTTAACACTTTTAATTCCAATTAGTTTAACATTAGATTGACTTCCATTCAACCATTCAACTTCCAATAACATTAGCTTTTAATGAATTAACACTTATATTTATTATTCCATATCAATTCATTTATATTCGATTGATTAACATTCAATCCATTCATTAATTAAATTGCTAATTCATTTAAAAAATAAAGTTGAATTTCATTTATATAACTCTAAGTTCATATCCACTAATGACTTTATTTCATTAATTCACTTTATCATCTTACTTTCATACCAAAAATCAACTTCATTCAACATCACTTAAGTTATATTCCATTAAACATCATTTGTTTAATTTAACTTAAATTTCTACCTATAAATCCAATTCAGATTCCAATTCTAAAGTAAATTCTATTTAACTTTTACCAAAGTCAAATTTCATTACTTATTCAAATTCCATCTCATTTTGCTTAACAAAATTGTTTAACCACTTCAATAATTGGTTTTACTTATCCTTTCCCATTCTATAAGTTATACAACTTATTTATTAACTTCCAAATCCATTAACTTTCCTTTTGTTAAATTTCAAATCACATGTCTTTGATGACAACTCAAAATTTATTTCAAATTGGATTTTATTGATTTACTTATACTTTCCTTTAATTTAACTCCATCCTTTAAGTTAAATTTATTCTATCAAAATTCAAATTGTATAAGTTATCAACTCATTTATCATTCCCATAAATATTTTAAATAGGATTCCAGAGTCTTTTCAACCTTTCAAAACCATTTTTGAAACCAATTCAAATATCCTTTGAATTTCAAAACCCAAACTCAAATTTTCCAAACAACTTTTATTTAAAATAATCTGGCAGCAATTCCTCTTTTGGAAACCCGAAAATGAACACCAATGATGTCGCGATCATCATCGGAATTATTTTCCAGCGACCGAAAAGAGTTTAGAGCTTTAATTTCTCCAAAACAATTTTCTAAAATATCTAATCTGTGACGACCCGCCTTTCTCAACCCAGAAAGATGTTTCATTATTAAGAAAGAAAGGGATAGAAATAGGAAAGAATAGAAAGAAAGAATAACAACATCAGAATCTCACAGCGGAATGGAACAAAATATAATACATCACATAACTATTACATAGTTATACATACATCAGAGTTATACAATATCATATAACAGGACTGTCATATACATATATTTCCATACATACATCCAAAATACAACATACACTAACTACACAGCGGAACTACATATATAGATACATAGGTCTGGTCTTCTTCCCAAAATAGCTTCTCCAGTAAATCAACACTTCCAATACGTATCACTTGGCTACTCATAAAAATTTGAGTACCCAAGAGTTTATGAAAAATAAAATATAAACTCTGGGTTAGACATGGGTCTGGTATGAGTAAACAGGTTAAAATTGCTTAACTTTAAAAATCATTCGAAAATAAAGGTATCACGTAAGACTCCCCACAAATAAATACGGGTAAGTTTTTACCTTACGCTAACCAAAACATTTTATAGGAAATTCAGTGATATTATAATAGTGTCTATGGTTTTCAAGTAAATAGAAAATAGCCGAAATTGTTACATCTATTAAATTCCAGCTACTAGCCACAAAAGTGGGTAATACAAATCAAAACCGTAGGGTCTCGTAGGGAAAATGGGTTTCCAACAATGGCAGGGCTACTGGGGTACCACCCATCACAGTACGGGGCCTAGATCACCGTACCGAGGATCACTCCCGACCCGCTACAACACAAGGTCGGAACCATTCCTTACTGAACAGTCCCGAACAAGATAACCCCGCAGTTGTGGCCAACAACTGCTCACACAACCGAAATAAAAAGCGACATCTAGACAGGGGAATATCTTGTCCTGCTTGGGCATGACCCACCTAACCTTGCTGCATCTCCCCTGTTTTAGCCATTCCCGGTTGATGAGGCTTGAGGCTACGATTACCTTTATTGAACATTATTCTTAGAATGCTCATCGTCCGCCTGACGATGTGTTGAAAGCATTCAATCCATACAAGTTCGTTCCGGGTTCGAACGAAACCGAAGGCATTATCTCGTTACACTCATTTTGGAATCACCCTCAGAGTTAACGACGATAACCCTTGCATTCTGAAACACCATCTCGATCACCATTTGATAAGTCACGACCTATCGTTTAATTTGGATCGATGTGGTTTTCGGAGAATCAAAATTGATTCTTCCGATCCCGGTCTCATCGAAATCCAAACGCCATTTTAAGGGCCAAGTTGTCTTTTTAACTTAACAGTTCAATTAAATATTAAGAATTCACATAACAGATATCACAGATAAACCATACACAGTTATCACAGGTATCTATAATATATTATAACATATCACAGAAATATCATCAACAGATATCAAAGTCAATCAAACAGAATTATCCATGCATATCAAAACGGTTTAGTTTCTTAACTTAATTAATTTCTTAAGAATAAACTATTTAATTCTACTTAATTAATCACTGATTAATTAGCTCATTAATGATCAATTAATTAATTAGTTACCATTAATTATTAATTTATTAATCATCTAATCTTTAATTAGTTATTTAATTAATTAACCTTTATTCATTAATTGTTACTTAATTACTCAGTTAATAATTTTTAATTGTTAATTCATAACTTACTTATTAAAGATTAATTAGCTATTCAATTGTCACAAATTATTTAAACTAATCATCTATTATCAATTTTATTAACTATATAATCTTCAATTAATCACTGAAGTTAATTATCATTTATGAATTAACTTTTAAGTAATTAGCTAACGTTTTAAAGATTTAAATTGTTTTAACTTATGATTTATTTCTAATTACAAAATCAATTTAAAGTTATCAATTTAAAATTTCAAGTATAAATTGATTAACATTTTAATTACTTATTATTAATCACCTATCCTTACCTACTTACCTTATTAAGCTTTTAAAACAAAGATTAGCCTAACTAACTAATTATTTAGTTAACTCAATTATAACAAAAATACTTAAACAAAACTTATGCTCGACCAATAAGAAAAAGACCCAAGACCGCACCTTTTACTCGAGCAAGTCTCGAGTTTTTCCCAAGTCTCGATCTCTCACTCATCCTGTTCTTTATTCTTCCTGCTTCTTCTTCCCATATTTTTTTAGGATAAAATTATAAATTACCGCAGAAGCTACACACGAAAACGACCCGAAGTCACGTTCGAAGCAACCACCAAAAGTCACGAACACGCGCACGCGACCGCCCAGGATAACTCGCCAACACCTCTTCACCACCGTGCACGTGCACGGTGGTTCGCTTCGCCTCCGGCGACCCACGACAACGTCCACAAACCCCAAATCATCCCTAGAATCGAAATCGAAACCCAGATTTTCAATTACAAGTTGAAAACAAAATATGACCTGTAGCTCGAACATGCGACAACAAACACCACCGACAATTCCTTAGTGCGGCCACCATCCATCACCGGAGGTGATGGAACTCCACCAGAACTTCGCTCACATCCCCCCTAACTCCACCTAAAATCGCGTTCCACTCGGTTGCCCTATGATGCCGAAAACAATTTGTTTTACAGAGCATTGAAAATATGAACTTAAACCCTATTTTAGATTCAAACCCAAAATCCATTCATTGAATAATTTTTCCAACATTTTTCTTGTGTTAAATGGATTACAAACTTGCTTCATATCAATTTACAGAAATTAAAATTAACTCAATCTTCCAAAATTTGCAAAAACCCATTTTAGTTTCATTATAAAACTGCTCTTCATACTCTTGCTTAAAAATCATAATTTTTATGCTAAAAATCATAATTATGTGTATGAAATCTAAATATGTTACTGAATTTACAAATTTAAACATTCGAATTCTTGATCCTTTTAATTATTTTTCCTGTAATCTTGCAATATCAATGTTTATATCTTACTGTTATACTTGAAAACAAGTTTCAGGCCTATGTTTAAGATAATTAACTTAAATCAGCAACAACACCAAGTTACAACAATTATATGAACAAGTGTTTATAAATTTCTTGGCTTTACTTTGTTCAGATTTTCAAAAAAATCTTGAAGAACAGCTACCTGTACTACCAAAGCAACAAGAAATACTCAAGGCTATTCATTTAAAACAAATATCAAAGTACTTACCATTTATAAACTAAAGATACAGGTTTATATTTAAAATAGGTAAGTTTACTCACCTAATAACTATTGAACAGAAATGATGTGTTGAAGAAGACACTGCAGAAAGAAATTCCCTGAAACCTTTCTTTTTAGTTTCCTGTTTTGAATTAATTTTAAGTTTGCAAAGTAAAGCTGTTTGTTTCTTTCTTTTATCTCAGGGTTGCTTTAGGTTTAGTTAAGTTTTTATAAACGAACATAATATAGGTGGATATATATAGAAGCTACTTAACAGGTTGTAGCTGGCCAGTTTGTATTTGTTTGTCATTTTTTTCTCTTTAATTGGTCAAGTATCATGTTCTGCAGTATGAAATGATTTAGAGATTTCGGCTGTAGTACTTACATGAACAAAATGTTGTGCTATTAATTGTTTATGCTCTTAATTATGATAACAAGTATTTAATGTTTACTGATACTCTTATGTGTTGTACAAAGATGTTTTTTTTTTATTTCGGCCAAGCATATCCTGTAAGACACATATTTTGTTTTATTATATTAAAGTAAAACTTGTTTTCTTATACATATAAATTTCCAGCACCTAAGTTTCATTTTTAGTTTATATATTTTTTTCTCTGGACAAAACACTTGATTGCTGTACATATGTATATGTGTACATAGGCAATGCATAAAGATATCTTATATTTGACTTCTTTACACTCTTGTTTGCACAACAACTTAATATGATTTTTATTAAAATTTATGTTGTTCATGTATGATTTCCATGTTTATGCTTTCTAAATTTATCCTATTTGTAGTTCACTTATCAAACATTGATTTATATCATATGCTTGCATTTTTATACTTCAAGTTATAATTTATATTTGTACATTTATATTCTTAGTTAAATTTTATAATTTATGATTATGTTTTATACTAGTTTTGTATGTTTATGTTTATAATTATTTATATTGTTTTATACTTATGTATTAGATTTCCATGTTTATGTTTAATATTACTATGTTTGTTTATTTTTAGACTTATTATTTTAAAAACTACAATTGTATTCATATGCATATTATCAGGGAATAAAATATAGAGTCTTTGATTTGATTTTATTGAATAAGACAGATTTTGTTTTAAATGGTTTTGAAGCATTCTATTTTAAATTTTCTAATCAAAACTTTCTTTTATAAATACATATATAACTGTTAAATATCCAAGATCTCATCATTTTAAACATTGACAAGCTTATATTTAATTTAAATTAGATTAAATATTCATTAAAATATGCTGTCAAAAATTCCGGGTTGTTACATAATCCTTTCAAAACACTTCTCTGGAATTTTATTTTCAGATTGTAAATCACCTTTATAAATCTTTTTCTCATATAATTTTACTTATTATATATAAGATTATTTCCCAATTGTAAATCATTCTAATTATAACTTCATACTTATAATTCATTTGCTTATACAATTATTCTTTAAAAATTGTTGTTCTTATTTAACTTATTCAACAACCAAACAATCAATTCATATACACTTTAATAATTCTGAAAAATTATTTCCTTTATATATAAAATATAATCAAAGTAAAATTATTTCATTTACCCTATTTTAAATAATATCGTGTCAAATTGTTCTGCACAAGTGTTTAGAGATCCCTATCAACAACGTTAATTACTCGTGTTGACCAGAATCCATATACCACTCAACAAACCAATCACCACAATATAAAACAATTTATTATTCACTAACAAATACGCGCTCGTATCTATTATTACACTCACACTCATTCTAGAGTACTACCGACTCCATATCTAATGAGTAATTCCCAACAGAGCCATGGTTGTCGCTTAACCATATGCTCTGATACCAAATGTGACGACACGACTTTTCGACGCTCGAAAACCGATATCAATACGTCCACTGTATTAACTGCCGAGCAATCGAATGCCGGAAAACCGTACCATTATGGTTAAAAAAGAAGAAAAAGATAGAAGAAGAGAGAAAAAGATAGAACAGAACAGAAAGAAATAACAGAACAATATCAGAATCTCACAATCGCAGCGGAAGAACATATAATAGATAAATGAATAATCTTTAAACAAAAGAATTATATTAGTTATTATATTACATCATATTACATTACATTACATCATCAGAGTGTACAACAACAAACAACAACAAACAGCGGAAAAGAAATACTATATACTAGTTGATATACGCCATGCCATCCAGCTTGCCTCCAGCAACTCCTGAATTCCAGAATATCCTGATATCCTAACTCTAGACTGCCCGTGTGGAAATTGGTGGACACCCAGAGTTTAGTAAGAAAAACAATAAACTCCGAGTCAGTCATGTGACTGGCGTGAGAACTTAAAACAGTTTATCTTTAAAACAAAGAACATGATAATTTTAAAAAAGATTCGCAATGCTTTTTAGAAAATGAGACTACCATAAGGCCTCCGGCACACACACACAATGCAAACGCAGAACCGGAGGAGATTTCTCCTTATGATAATCAAAGATGCTTGATACGCATTAAAAAGAAATTTTTGATATTATTACTAGTGCATAGTGTAGAAAACATTTCGAAAGTAAAGATATAAATCTTAGCCAGCATAGGCATTCCGCACTTATGCCTACTATAGCCACCATCCAAACAGTGGGGCGCCACCATAAGTGAATGATAGTTCTACAACTAAAACCGTACAAGATCGTATTGTTTCTTTGGATTTTCAACAAATGGTCAGGCCAAGGAACTTCCCATTGCCACATGGGTACGCCTCTGGAAAGACGACCCGAGAACCTAATTGGATCTCTACCAACACAAGGCCGGGTTACCCCTAACTGGGTAACTCTGACACAAATATGTCATTTCCCGATCGTAACCGATCTATATCCGAGGATCCTCGATTTCCAACAACCACAAAGCAATAAATTTGCAGCAACAACATAGGTTAAGTATCTGGGCTCCATACCATGATACCACCTCTATCTAGAAGGAATGACATACACTAAAGGGGCGCTACCCCCTAATAACCTTGTCGCATCCTTTCTTTTTTGACCATTTTCGGGGTGTGAGGTCCGACGAAGTCTCGTCACAAAGCCACGCTTTATACAAAAGCTGTGCTTTGATCATCAAATGCTCAACAGCACTTCGTATGCCACATTACCAATTTGCGAATGTATCACTAGTAACCATCAACTACATAACCTCTAAGGGTGTTAAGCTAAGAGAATAAATTCTCCGCCACCAACGGAAATATATTTGATAGAAACCAGCTTTACATCTCAAATTGTAACGTCAGACACTGTAACAACCCGCATATTTAACGATTTTATATTTAAATGTTTGATTTAAATATAGCATCGTTATTCGGATTTTGGGGTCCGAAATGTTACTTTCTGCAAATGGCCGAATTGGAATTCGAAACCACCTCCATTGGTTCCAAAATGGCGTTTGCGATCTTTTTGAGTATAATCTTTGATATGTTTGGAGTTTGTGAAATTTTGGCTACTTTTCCTATTGGGTTTGGGATTGGGTTCAGCCCACTAGCCCACTTAACCCCCTAGCTCAACCCTTCTCTTCATTTCATCTTCATTTCATTTCTTTCTTAAGCTAAAAACTGAAATGGGGGAAAGGGAAGAGAATTAGAAATTAGCAAGCCCTAGTTTCTCTTTTGTATCTTGATTTCTTGCTCCAAATTCATAGAGAATCCATTGGTAAGTTCATCTCCATCTTCTCCATCTCTTCTCCTCTTCAATTTCTGTAATTTTCCTAACCCTAACCTAGGAAATACTTTCTTTGATTCTAGATTGAAGCTTGTAGTGTTGAAGTGGAGTGTAGTTGGTTGATTCCTTGCAATTGTGCTTCTTCATCTTCTTTGTTTTGTATGAAAAGGTGAGTTTTGAACTCATATCTACTTCTCTTGATTTCATTGATGTTAGGTATGAATTCCTAACACCTTGTTCATATGCACTTGCATTTGGTTTGGGTTGAATTGAGGAATAATCCAATTTTTAGTGTTTTGGGTTAAAATCTTTGAAATCCTAACTTTGATGTTTTAATCATGTTTTGGTGATGCATCGAGGAACATATAGGGCCGGGTTGTCGATTGGCATAAGCCCTTAGAGCCAATGTTCGTCCGATTGCATTTTGGGAGAGTTTGCTCTTCATTTGAATAAGGCTGGAAAACAGCCCAGGCAAGATTCAGTCGACTGAAAACTCTGCACAGTCGACTGAACCTGAAACCCGAGAGTTTCCAGGCATGATTCAGTCGACTGAAAAACTCTGCACAGTCGACTGAACCTGGAAACAGAAAGTTTCCTGAACCTAGAAAATTTCCAGGTACAGGGTCAGTCGACTGAAAAACTCTGTTCAGTCGACTGAACCTGCTGTTTCAGCCCACTTTGCCTTTTGGGATTGAATTTTCAATTTGAATTGATTCATGATGATCCTATGTATGATTATCAATTGTTTTGACTTTGATGGTTCCTTTTAATTTTAATCCACGGGTTTTTATGAAATAATCTCTCGAATCGCATTTAAAAGTTCGTTTCTCTAATTTATAAATTCTATTTAAAACACACACACTTTCGCACTTCGAACGAAGTGGGAGGGTGATTAAATGGTTGGGCAAAACACGGACCATGAATCCGTGCGTTTATCCTTCCGATTAATCCTTGACCTATTCGATTGATTGTTTTGACATTCGGGTTTGGTTTGTCGATGATATGAGGTAAACATTGTACTGCTTTGAGTGTGAAAGGGACTGACGGATAGTAAACCGTTTAGTGCGAACGAGTGGTTATGGGACATACGTTAACACTTTTCGGATTCCTTTTCGAGAGTTGTGACACATTCCGCCAGTTAGTAGTGTCCAGTACTGGGTCTTCGACCTTCACCACTACGGTTTGTTGCCTCTGGGATAGTGTCTTCGGACTGTCTCCCTAGGTTTGTTGCCTTCGGGTATGTTGCCTTCGGGTGTGTGCCTTCGGATTTGTTGCCCTATATAGTTTCGCTCTGATGTTGGCCTTACGTGCCGCATGGGTGATACTTGGGTTTGGAGTCTTCGGGCTCATGGATCCTTGTTTGTACAGTACTGAGCTCGAGCAAAATTTCATGATGTTTCATTGATATGTATATTCCCTTGGTATCGCCCTTCGGTGTTGGTCTTTGTGAGCCGCATGGAGTATAGCGATTACCTTGTGGAACTTGTATACCTTATGGGTATTTGTTATTTGCCTTCTGGCTTGTTTTGGGATATTTGTATCCTTTGTTTCTATATGTTGCCGATGATATGAGGCTTGCTCTATATGATTCATTTCTTGTTGATGATTGTGTTATCTCCTCTAGAGATATTTGTTATACTGTATGACCTTGCAGGTTTATTATTGTTCAGTTAATCTAACTGATTTGTTATCTAGACTGATCCGGGTATTTTATACTCGGGTCAGACCGAGATGTTTCAGGTTAGGTGCTTTTGGAGACTTAGCCTATTTTGCTTCCGCATGGACTATTCGCTAGCTTCATTTTGTTATAGCGTCTTTTGTAGTCCTTATCTGCTGTAACTTTGATTTATACTCTTTCGTCTCGTCTGTATATTGTGGTCTCCTGTACCACCTGACATGTATTATTTTGTATACTCTGTTGTGTATCGGTGTATGTGTATATTATGATTGACTGTTCTGTGATGTATATTACATTTGAGTTGTTATATTTTCTTCTGATAGATCCTATAGCCATTGTAGTTTTGCTTTAAATATTTATTGAATAGGTCGAATTCTAATGTGTTTCTACTTTTCGACTTATTTAGTGAATAGTTAAGGTAAGATTGCACATGGTCGCTTCCATTATACTCTATTGTCCGCGTTAGCCGACAGTATTATCTATGTAATACTCTTTGTTAACGAGGCTCTCGGAGTGGGGCGTCACAGCGTGGTATCGGAGCTGAGTTCAGAACAAAATATGATAAACACAGAATAGATGCACATATTATGGTACATCAAAGTGTACAAGTGATACCGATCCTTGAATCATCGTGTCTCTTTATTCCATCAAGGTTAGATAGATATTGGAAATACGTCTAGGAATGCATTTTATTCCGTAGTATCCCATATTGTAATATCTACCTTATGAATAATCTTGTTCTTATTTTACTTTCAGCTTATGTCTGGAAGAGGCAGGGGTCGACATTCGGATGCTGGGCAATCTAGTGGCTCGCATCCGGATGGCGTATATATGTCTGCCGATCAATTTTTGGAATTGTTTAGGAGCACTCAGCCTCTCGTTCCTCCTCGAGTGTCTCCACCTCGCAAGTCTGCTTTTGCACGTCAGTGCAGTGATTTTGCTCATCTTGGAGGAAAGCCGTTTAAGGGCTCCGAGTCTGTTCTTGAAGTCCAAGCTTGGCTTCGCACGTGCGAGCGTATTTTCTCTCGCATGGATCTTTCTGACCATGATAGAGTTCTTGTAACTTCTAGCTTATTACAAGAGCGTGCTCTTGACTGGTATGAGCTTCTTGTAGCTGAAATTGATGAGGCTACTCTTTCTTGGACTCAGTTTCGGGGACGATTTGAACTCAAGTTCGTTCCTGAATCTGAAAAAGTTTTATTGACCCGTCGCTTCCTTGAGTTGAAGCAAGGGAAATCTTCTGTTTCTGAGTATGTCGCATCGTTCGAGGCTTTATCTCAGTATGGTCTTGAATTCATCAGCACTTCTTATAAGAAGAATTTGAAGTTTGTTTCGGGCCTTAAGAAATATCTTAAGAAGTCCTTGTTGCTCCAGCTTAAACTTTCTTTTGAGGAATTGGTTGATTCGGCGCTTCATCTCGAGACCGTCGAGAAGGAGTGTGATAGTGATGTTGATGTTGAGGTTTCCAGAAACCCTAACAAGAAGCAGTTTCCAATTCAGAAGAAGCCTTTTCCTTATAAGAAGAAGAAGACCGGTGGTCCTAGCTCTCAGCCTCAATCTTCCGGAACACCTTTCGTTCGAAAGTGTTTTAATTGTGGTTCTCCGGATCATATTATTCGAGCTTGTCCAAAGCCTCTCTTCTGCCATAATTGCAAGAAGGAAGGTCATCATGTTTCTGCTTGTCCTACTGCTCCTGCTAATGCAAAATCTGGCAAGCTCAATGTGGCTAATTCTTCTGGAGGTCCTTCTCAATCCAAAGGTATGACTCCATCTATTCTGGAGGGTTCAATTCTATTTCATGATCATAGTATACGAGTTCTTTTCGATACGGGTGCTTCACATTCTTTCGTATCGAAGAAGCTTGTAGATGATTTATCTTTGGATGTTTGTTGTATGGTTACTTCTTTAAGGATTGCGAATCCTATTGGGGGATCCGCGACCCTTAGTTTGCTTTGTGATGATATTGAGATTGTTTTATGTGGCTTTTCTTTTCGTGCGAATCTGCACGTTGTTTCTCATTTGGGTTTTGATATGATTTTTGGTATGGACTGGCTAGTGAGGTACGATGCCAGGATTATTTGTTCTGAGAGAATTTTATATCTTTGTCATCCTGATTCACCTTCTCAGTTATCTCTTGTTCTTCGGGATGTGGATAATTCCGAGATGGCTTTGTATTCTCTTGATTCGCGAGATGGTGATGATGTATCTCGTATTCCTATTGCTTGTGACTTTTCTGATGTTTTTGAACCTGTTTCGGGTTTGCCACCCAAACGGGCAATTGAGTTCCGCATTGATCTCATTTCAGGCGCGCAGCCAGTTAGTCATCCTCCCACGAGGATGTCTACAAAGGAAAATGAGGAACTCAAGAAGTAGCTTTTAGAGCTCGAGTCCAAGCAGTTGATTCAGTCCAGTTTTTCTCCGTGGGGATCCGCGGTCGTTTTTGTGAAGAAGTCTGATGGAACTCTTAGGCTTTGCATTGACTATCGCAAGCTTAACGAGTTGACCATTAGAAATAGGTATCCATTGCCTAGGATCGATGATATGTTCGATCTATTGAGTGGTGCCAAGGTCTTTTCTCAGCTTGACCTTGCCACAAGTTTTCATCAGTTACGAGTCGCGGAGGATAGCATACCTCTTACCGCTTTCCGCACTCGTTATGGTTCCTTTGAGTGGCTCGTTATGCCGTTCGGTTTGACGAACGCTCCTGCTTTCTTTGTTGACCTCATGAATCGGGTATTCCGGGAATATCTCGATAAGTTTGTTCTCGTCTTCATTGATGATATCCTTATTTATTCTAAGTCTGAAGCTGAGCATGCTAATCACTTGAGAATTGTCTTGAGTACTCTTCGTCGTCATCTGCTTAAAGCCAAATTCTCCAAGTGCTGCTTTTGGGAGAATAAGGTTAAGTTCTTAGGCCATGTTGTATCTTCCGATGGCATTTCTGTCGATCCCTCAAAGATCGAAGCCATCCAGAATTGGAAGAGGCCTGAGAATGTGCATGAGATTCGTAGTTTCCTTGGATTGGCGGGTTATTACCGACGGTTCATTAAGAACTTTTCCCGTGTTGTGCTTCCTCTCACTTGCCTTACTCGGAAAGGCATTCATTTTATTTGGTCCGACAAGTGTGAAGCTTCCTTTCAGACATTGAAAGAACTTCTCACTAATGCTCCTATTCTTGTGGTTCCCGAAGGGAATCATAATCTTGTTGTCTACACCGATGCGTGTGGCAGTGGTCTCGGTGCTGTGCTTATGCAGAGAGATCGGGTAGTTGCTTATGCTTCTAGGCAACTGCGTCCGAATGAAGTTCGCTATGCCACTCATGATCTTGAGTTAGCCGCCATTGTCTTTGCCTTGAAGATTTGGCGACATTATTTATTGGGCGAGCGCTTCATTCTCTATACCGATCATAAATCTTTGAAGTATTTGTTTACTCAGAAGGAACTCAATATGAGACAACAGCGTTGGCTCGAGTTTCTTGCTTCCTATGACTTTGATATCCAGTTTACCCCTGGTAAGGGTAATCGTGTTGCAGATGCGCTTAGTCGTAAACATTCGGCTGTTATTTCTATGATGCTTGCCGAATGGAATATTCTTGAGACTCTATCTTTTTGTGAAATTCGTGATCGAGATTCATCTTCTGATTCTCCTATTCTATTATTTAGTTTGGGAGCTCGACCTATTTTATTGGATCGTATTGCCGATGCTCAGCGGCGTGATCCTGATTTGTTGCATTTTATTCAGCTTTGTGAGTCTGGATCTTGTGATGAGGCGTTGCAAGATTTTAGCATTGATTCTCATGGGTGTCTTCGTAAGAAGAACCGTCTTTTTGTGCCTTCTGATTTTGCACTTAGGCATGACATTCTTGATGATTGCCATCGTTCTAAGTATACCATTCATCCCGGTAGTAGTAAGATGTATGTCGATATGCGTCGTCTTTATTATTGGGAAGGCATGAAGCGCGATGTGGCGAGTTATGTGAGCAACTGCATGACATGTCAACGCGCGAAGGCCGAACATCAGCGTCCTTCTGGACTTCTTCAACCTCTTGAGATTCCATTGTGGAAATGGGATCAAGTTTCTATGGATTTTATTGACGGCCTACCTCGTTCGAGATCAGGTCATTCTAGTATTTGGGTTATTGTTGATCGCCTCACCAAGTCTGCTCATTTTGTCCCTATTAAGTCTAATAGGACAGCTTCGCATTTGGCTAAGTTGTATGTCAAGGAAATCGTGAGACTTCACGGTGTTCCTAGTTCTATTGTGAGTGATCGTGATCCTTTATTCACGAGTCATTTTTGGAAGAGTCTTCAAAAAGCTTTGGGAACAAAGCTTAATTTTTCTACAGCTTATCATCCGCAGTCTGACGGACAGACTGAACGGGTGAATCGTATTTTGGAAGATCTTCTCCGTATTTGTATCTTTGATTTCGGTGGTAGTTGGGAGGATCACCTACCTCTTGTAGAGTTCTCCTACAACAATAGTTTCCAGTCTAGTATCGGTATGGCTCCTTTCGAAGCCTTATACGGAAGGCCATGTCGATCACCTTCATGTTGGTTGGAATCTGGGGAGAAGCTTATTCTTGGCCCGGACTTTGTTCGTCATTCTTCTGAGAAGATTGATCTTATTCGATTGAGGATGAAAGAGGCACAGAGTCGCCAGAAATCCTATGCGGACAATCGTAGGAAGCCTCTCGAGTTCTCGATCGGCGATCTTGTTTTTATTCGTGTTTCTCCTTTGAAAGGGGTTATGCGTTTCAGTGCGACTGGAAAATTGGCTCCTCGTTATATAGGACCGTTTTCTATTACTGAACGTATTGGCCCTGTGGCTTATAGAGTTTCACTTCCAGCTCATTTATCCGGCATTCATGACGTGTTTCACGTCTCGCAACTTCGGAAGTGTCTTCGAGAATCGGATTCTGTAATTGATTCTCCGGATTTGCAAGAGCTTGAGATCTCACCGGACTTATCTTTTGTACAGCAACCTATTCGCGTGCTTGACACGGAGGTGCGACACCTTCGGAACAAGGACGTGCCGCTCGTTAAAGTTCAATGGTTCGCTAATCCCAATGACTGTACTTGGGAAACCAGAGAGAATATTGAGCGATCTTATCCGGGTTTTCTATCCTTGCTTCGTAATGGTAAGTCTATTTCTGTGTCTAAAGTTTATTCTTTCTTTTGTATGTAGTTGTTACAAATATCGTCTCTAGGAATTGCGGGGACGCAATTTTGTAAGGAGAGGAGATCTGTAACAACCCGCATATTTAACGATTTTATATTTAAATGTTTGATTTAAATATAGCATCGTTATTCGGGTTTTGGGGTCCGAAATGTTACTTTCTGCAAATGGCCGAATTGGAACTCGAAACCACCTCCATTGGTTCCAAAATGGCGTTTGCGATCTTTTTGAGTATAATCTTTGATATGTTTGGAGTTTGTGAAATTTTGGCTACTTTTCCTATTGGGTTTGGGATTGGGTTCAGCCCACTAGCCCACTTAACCCCCTAGCTCAACCCTTCTCTTCATTTCATCTTCATTTCATTTCTTTCTTAAGCTAAAAACTGAAATGGGGGAAAGGGAAGAGAATTAGAAATTAGCAAGCCCTAGTTTCTCTTTTGTATCTTGATTTCTTGCTCCAAATTCATAGAGAATCCATTGGTAAGTTCATCTCCATCTTCTCCATCTCTTCTCCTCTTCAATTTCTGTAATTTTCCTAACCCTAACCTAGGAAATACTTTCTTTGATTCTAGATTGAAGCTTGTAGTGTTGAAGTGGAGTGTAGTTGGTTGATTCCTTGCAATTGTGCTTCTTCATCTTCTTTGTTTTGTGTGAAAAGGTGAGTTTTGAACTCACATCTACTTCTCTTGATTTCATTGATGTTAGGTATGAATTCCTAACACCTTGTTCATATGCACTTGCATTTGGTTTGGGTTGAATTGAGGAATAATCCAATTTTTAGTGTTTTGGGTTAAAATCTTTGAAATCCTAACTTTGATGTTTTAATCATGTTTTGGTGATGCATCGAGGAACATATAGGGCCGGGTTGTCGATTGGCATAAGCCCTTAGAGCCAATGTTCGTCCGATTGCATTTTGGGAGAGTTTGCTCTTCATTTGAATAAGGCTGGAAAACAGCCCAGGCAAGATTCAGTCGACTGAAAACTCTGCACAGTCGACTGAACCTGAAACCCGAGAGTTTCCAGGCATGATTCAGTCGACTGAAAAACTCTGCACAGTCGACTGAACCTGGAAACAGAAAGTTTCCTGAACCTAGAAAATTTCCAGGTACAGGGTCAGTCGACTGAAAAACTCTGTTTAGTCGACTGAACCTGCTGTTTCAGCCCACTTTGCCTTTTGGGATTGAATTTTCAATTTGAATTGATTCATGATGATCCTATGTATGATTATCAATTGTTTTGACTTTGATGGTTCCTTTTAATTTTAATCCACGGGTTTTATATGAAATAATCTCTCGAATCGCATTTAAAAGTTCGTTTCTCTAATTTATAAATTCTATTTAAAACACACACACTTTCGCACTTCGAACGAAGTGGGAGGGTGATTAAATGGTTGGGCAAAACACGGACCATGAATCCGTGCGTTTATCCTTCCGATTAATCCTTGACCTATTCGATTGATTGTTTTGACCTTCGGGTTTGGTTTGTCGATGATATGAGGTAAACTTTGTACTGCTTTGAGTGTGAAAGGGACTGACGGATAGTAAACCGTTTAGTGCGAACGAGTGGTTATGGGACATACGTTAACACTTTTCGGATTCCTTTTCGAGAGTTGTGACACATTCCGCCAGTTAGTAGTGACCAGTACTGGGTCTTCGACCTTCACCACTACGGTTTGTTGCCTCTGGGATAGTGTCTTCGGACTGTCTCCCTAGGTTTGTTGCCTTCGGGTATGTTGCCTTCGGGTGTGTGCCTTCGGATTTGTTGCCCTATATAGTTTCGCTCTGATGTTGGCCTTACGTGCCGCATGGGTGATACTTGGGTTTGGAGTCTTCGGGCTCATGGATCCTTGTTTGTACAGTACTGAGCTCGAGCAAAATTTCATGATGTTTCATTGATATGTATATTCCCTTGGTATCGCCCTTCGGTGTTGGTCTTTGTGAGCCGCATGGAGTATAGCGATTACCTTGTGGAACTTGTATACCTTATGGGTATTTGTTATTTGCCTTCTGGCTTGTTTTGGGATATTTGTATCCTTTGTTTCTATATGTTGCCGATGATATGAGGCTTGCTCTATATGATTCATTTCTTGTTGATGATTGTGTTATCTCCTCTAGAGATATTTGTTATACTGTATGACCTTGCAGGTTTATTATTGTTCAGTTAATCTAACTGATTTGTTATCTAGACTGATCCGGGTATTTTATACTCGGGTCAGACCGAGATGTTTCAGGTTAGGTGCTTTTGGAGACTTAGCCTATTTTGCTTCCGCATGGACTATTCGCTAGCTTCATTTTGTTATAGCGTCTTTTGTAGTCCTTATCTGCTGTAACTTTGATTTATACTCTTTCGTCTCGTCTGTATATTGTGGTCTCCTGTACCACCTGACATGTATTATTTTGTATACTCTGTTGTGTATCGGTGTATGTGTATATTATGATTGACTGTTCTGTGATGTATATTACATTTGAGTTGTTATATTTTCTTCTGATAGATCCTATAGCCATTGTAGTTTTGCTTTAAATATTTATTGAATAGGTCGAATTCTAATGTGTTTCTACTTTTCGACTTATTTAGTGAATAGTTAAGGTAAGATTGCACATGGTCGCTTCCATTATACTCTATTGTCCGCGTTAGCCGACAGTATTATCTATGTAATACTCTTTGTTAACGAGGCTCTCGGAGTGGGGCGTCACAGACACACATCCATACAAGTCCGTTCCGAGATCGAACGGAACCGAAGGCACTTACAAAGAAGTCCTTGCAATCCGGATATTCACTAATCACGACCGAACTTCCCATCACAAAGGGTAATAAATTTCTATATCCGGGATCAGCCGATGCAGAAGCATTCGACGGTAATCCTTCCGTTTTCACAAATATCCGGTCTTCAACACCGGTCATCAAATGCAATCCATAACGACGTATCACATATTCGGAATGGGTTATACGACCCCAAGGTCCTTTCCCGGCTAACCCGAATAGTGAGCGCTTATTCAAAAATAACTGTGGCATTCAAATTCAAGCAAATCACAACAAATACCTATTTAATGGTAAATATTGATAGTTGGTTATTTAACTATCAATAGGCGTGTTCAACATCACCAAATTCCAAATAATTTCCCAAATTATTTATTTTCCAAAAATATCTTTAATAGATAAATAATTTTCCACACTTCAACCATTTGAAAACATATTTTCAAATCACTTTTCACCTTTACAACTTTTGAAAACAAATTTCAATCATTTTCCTTACGCGGAAATACTTTCGTTTCAAAATGGTTCATTTAAACCAATTAAATAAATCCTTAACGATTTACTTTATATTTACGTTGCAAATCCATAAATTTATTCCCACACTTCAAAAATAAATCAACGTTTATTTTTAAACAAATTTCCCTTTCTTTTGTAAATTCCATAGTGAATTTACAATCCCAAAATATCTATGAATGTACGATTTTCAAATCGATTTCTAATATTCATTTTTAATTTATCTTTAAAAGATAAAATCTCAAAATATTCAGTTCATATTGGAAAACATTTCCATACTTATTTAATAATAAGTAATTTACAAATCCATTTATTTTCAACACTTTGAAGATATTTAATATACTTAAATCGAAATTAAGTATATATTTCATTCTTTAAGGAAAACATTCACTTAAACACATTTATTTGGGCCAAAACGAATGTTGCATAAAACATCGTCACGACGACCCAAAATCACTAGTATAGGGATTCGAAATTAAGATAGATATATAAATCCCAATACTATATAAAACATTTCCTTTCGGAAATCATTTACTATAACAACAGTGTTATAGTCCACTATTTCCTTATTTCTCGAAAACGTCTATTTCAACAATGAATGTTGAAATCTATGGTTTCGATATTTAACACGTTTTAAAACATCGTTAAAACAATTAACTTCATTTTTAAGGTCACTTTCCCAAAACATACCCATTTTACTTAATTAATATATTCACTGTCCAAAATCGTGAATATTACTCCCGATCCAAACTCTTTATTATGACACATATTATACAAAAGATAATTCGCTATCCAAAATCGCGAATATATCCCCTTTAGTAAACTTCTATGTTTATTTCACCAAATTCAATTGATTTCGGATTTATAAACAACGTTTATAAATTCACATATATACACACACACACACACATTCATTTCATAAAAACTTCAACTTATAAAAATCACTTTTATTTACCAATTTAATTTATAACTCAATTTTATACCAAAAATCTAATTTATAAGTTTATTACTTATAATCTTTTATTTTACGAAATCTATTTATTTTAAAATTTCACAATTTATAAATCTATAGATTTCATTCACTTATGAAATCCATTTTATACTTCATTTTAACACTTAATAAACTCGTTTTATAATTCCAGTATTATATGTATATATATATGTATTATTATAAATATCGATGTTAAAAATCTTTTATATAAATCCTTTATAATAATTCAAAAATCCAAATTTAAACTATTTTATAAATCTCTTTATTTTAAAATTTCACAATTTATAAATCTATAGATTTCATTCACTTATGGAATCCATTTTATATTTCATTTTAACACTTAATAAACTCGTTTTATAATTCCAATATTATATATATATATTTTAAATATCAATGTTAAAAATCTTTTATATACATCCTTTATAATAATTCAAAAATCCAAATTTAAACTATTTTATAAATCTATTTATTTTAAAAATCACCTTTTGGTTATATTTCACAAAAATCTTAATTTTGATAACATAAAAATTTATAACGTTTTAATTATTTAAAATGAATCAATTCAAAATTTTAATAAAACGTATGCTTTGAAAAATCATTTTAAAAATCCTTTTAAAATCAAAACCGTTATTTTTAAACTTTAAAAATGGATCCGATGATGCAACATCACCAAATAGTCAATCACGACATCTAAATATCATATATCGATATGATAATCAACAAACATCACAATATCTGTAAACAAATAAATACTGGTGAGGAATCCAGTTGGATCCCTCCAATCTGTTTCCCTGCATCCACAAACATTAGCACAATACCAATTCCGTTCCAGTACGGAATTATCGCGGTATATGGGATTGATAAAAATATCATCCGCTTAATAGACGGCGCAATAGGGTCTCATCCGCTATATAATGCAGGAAAATCAACTCCAAGTACATATATAATACCAATTCCAATCAAAATGGAATTATCGCGGTATATGTTTTTAATAAATAACCTTCGCTTACTAACGGTGCTTAATGTCTATTTTAACAATCAATAGATAACAATCATCATTCAGGCATACAATCAACAATTTTAAATCTAACTATTTAAAAATTTAAATCGAAACAATTTGATTGAGTGAGAAGTTCTCACCTTGATTTCAATTCCATTTCAGTGTTTTATTTTGAATAAAATTAAACGTGCGTTTAATTTTATCCGAAATTTTCACTAGCTCGAAACGACTCCAATCCAGTTCCATAGCGTAGTGCTTGACAGAACGAAGCCAACGCAAGTCGTTTCGTCACAATCCGACCTCGTATCACAAAGTTATACTATTTTAAAGATTACAAAAATTATAAATATACTAAATTACAAATTTATTTTATTTATTTAACCTAAATCAATCAGAACCATGCATTCCCTTTGATGAAATCTAGGCCTCTCCTTTCTGTTTTCTTCCTTCTCCTAGTATTCACGTTCGATCGCGACCAAATGAACCCATCTTGCCGCCTATCATCTTTGAATTTTCGCATGCCATACAAGCAACTTGAAGACGATCAGCTAGCGCCACCTTGTAGCCCATCACGAACTCCATACTCGTCCAGAAGAGCACGAATCTCGGCTCCATCTTTGGCATGCGAAACGAGGACGAACGCACGACGTTCCCGAGCCATTTGCCACCGATCCTTTGCTCCATATCCCATCATCTCCGTATGGATTTCAAGCACATGCAATCCTCTACAAGTTTCCAGTTGACAACTTTCGATAATTATTGGTGGATTTGAAGAAATTAAGGGATGAAGATAGGAAGATTTCGGCCATTGGAAATAATAGGGGCGGCGGCTGAAGCTAACCCTAGGGTTTGAGTGTAAATTGAAGAAATGAAGGTCCTTTTATAGAAAATTTGCAAATTACTATTCATCGAAAATTTTCCGAACTCCAAACGAAGCATGCCAGTTGGCGTTTCTAAGGTTTACCCCGCGTTTCGAACACAATGGAACATGTTTCGGAGGCTAATTCGATCATCTGTGCGAGTTACGGCAATAAACGATTGATTTTAAATTAAACCGATTTAAACTAATTTCTATGCGTTTTGGCTTGCCCCGGACAAACCGTACATCCGATTGACACAAAATTTGAAACCATATAATAATATAACATTACGGATCCGATGAAATTGGTTTCGTCGAAATCCGATACTGTTTGAAAAATGGCTATTTTAACTCGTCAATTAAATATTAAAATATTCAATTTTGACAAATTAACTTTAAATTCAATTTTAAAAGTTCACAAACATCTTTCTAACTCCAACATGATTAAATAAAATTTTACAAATCAATTTAATCATATTTAACCCAATTTTCAATTATTTCTGTATTTTCACATATTAAATTATCGATTTAATTATCCAATTAAATCCAATTATTCGAAATAAAATTTATTCGACTTATAAATTTCACTTATTAATATTTAAAATCAATTAAATATACAAATGTTAATTAATAGAAATTTTGGGTCGTTACAGGAGTCGATGCCCTCAATACTAATATTACTGACATCAAAAGAACCAAACTCAAAAGGAATACGCCCTAAGCCAGCGAATGTGTCTGTTGAAGGAAAAGATGGAGTTTTCTCTACATCTGTGATCAGAAGGAAAAGATGGAGTTTTCTCCACATCTGTGACCAGTAGGGGATCGGTAGAAGTCTGTGCCTTGGAGATTTTCACGATTGACCTCTTCTTTAGAGCAGGCGGTTGATCGTCCCTAGATTGTTAGGGTGAGACTCATGATTCGCGTTAACATTACTTGGCCAGCCATGCCACTTTCACTAATAATTTCGCTTTCCTCGATGCCTTCTGGTACTTGTTCAATATTTTCTTCAACTCCAGCCCCAAGATTTAGGACTGGGGGCAAATCTAGATCAATCTCACCTCCTCCGAGCAGATTGTTATCATCATTGTCTCGTCATCATTGGAAGCTATTTGGATGATGCCATTTTTGTGGCCCTCTTCTAACAAGCCATAGGAAAGAATATTTTCATCTAATAGGAGAGTTCTGATATCTCTATCTCCTATCGGAACTGCCAAAAGAGTGTTAATGACATCTAAAAGCGTCTAGCTACTAGGTCTCGCTAAAACATCTGGATAGCAAAGCAAGGATATAGGCTAAGTCTGCATACTATAAGGAAAATTCATACAATATAAATAGGATGAAACTTACGTCTGGATACCTATCATTAAGCATACCTAGGTGGACAATGAATGTAGAACCACTCACTCTTAAAGTACCTCAACTTGTTCCATGCTCTAGAACTACTCTACAACCTCCAATCAGTTTTAAGTAAATCAAAGACAGACTCTCTTTTCGACTCTTGAAGCTATAAGTGTATTGGATATCCTCATTGCTGGGTACTTGGTTCAAGTGCTTGAATAAGACCATCTATGTATTGAGGAGAAAAGAATATCTGTTCAGATGCAGCTATGTCGATGCTAAGTGCATCAAATTCAGAACTCGACAGACAAACTGGCTGAATGATGGAATGCAACCCGCCAAATACATATATCCATTGCAGCCAGCATACCTTTCCGGAGGGTTGTGTGGTCTTTGATGATGGGAGGGAGCTACAACATCTTCAAACATAATCCTATGAGAGATCCTTCGGTGATTTTGGAAGCAATAGAATCAACTGGATCATCTAATATTACGGCATCCTTAGGGGTGTCGAGTGTTGGATCTATTTCTAGCCCACATACTAGCTCTATTGGATTCTCTGGAACTTATTGTTCAACTTAAGGATTTTCTAGATTTTACTACTCAACCTGTTGAGTCTTTTTTTGTTCTCGTTGAAATAGAGTTGTTGTGTATTCTCTATCGAAGTTTATTTGGCACATGGAGTCATAGTTGAACTTAACTCAGCGTTGAATTTGACATATCTCAAAGTGGATGTACCTATGGCTTGAGAAACCAGACGTTTGGAACATCTTTGACTCATTTCTATAAAAAAAACTCTATAGATAATTAACATTAGAAGATCCATTGGTAGTTGTACCCCCGTGCTAAAGTGGATTCTAGTGCGGTGTCGTGCATTGATGTATAGTTCAAGTATTCGTTATTATTTAACAGTTCATTTTTAAATTTTGGATATAACTCAAATTGATTGTCATTGCTGACCATCCCGACAAGTTTCACATTCTTGACCATGCTTTGGAAAAGGTTTAAGATCGAGAAGAAGACATTAGTTCACATGGCAATATTCTCATATGAGCCTAAAATCTAGAAAATTACCTAATTGTTGGAGTAACACAACCCCAACATTTGAAAGAATTTGAATCCCTCTTCTTTAACCTTCACCCTTTCCCAAACCACAGCGCTCAGCTGAGGCCTCATCCATGACCAAGCTCGCTTATTTCCTTTCATGTCTATGGTCAAGCTCCGCACCTACCTATGTAATTCTGAGCTCAAGTAAGGATCGAGTCAGTTTGCGAAGTGGAGGCTAGGGTTCGGGTCGATGGGGCTAGGTCTAACCATGGCGAGGTGAACGATGTTGGGTGTAGGCAAGAGTAGGCGGCGGCGGTCCTAGGTTCGAGTGGAGGCGAGAGTTTGATTTGAAGTTCGAAATTTTCAATGGTAGATCGAAACTAGGGTCGGTGGTCAGCACCATAAAAGTGAAGAGGAAGTGAAGTCATATGGGTTATATACCCACTTTGGAACCAAAAGTATATGCAATGCATTTGGAGAATTTCTCCAAATTATGGAGTCGGTACAGACCTGAGATTTATGGGTCGGTAGTGAGTCCTAGAATTTAAAAAAGAAAAGGAAAAAAAAATACATACATATATACATATACATATATGTATATATATCTGTGTGTGTGTGGATTTATTCCTAAGCATATGCATGTGATGGATTATGTATCTATACTCATCCACTCAACAATGTGAACGTGAATGTGTGTACGAATATATATATATATATATATATATATATATATATATATATAATGCTCGACAACTAGAAAAAAATGTTAAATTCGAACATGAATAATCCATGGAAGGAATCGGTTTAAAATCGTCAAGTTCAGAATGACATATTATGATGACACATTCCAGATTTATAATCTCGGATGCTGGTCGAGCATCGCGACGGATGACAATGGACATAACATTTCACACAAACGATTCGTAGGAAGGATAATGATCATTAAACATAGTGTGTGTGTATATATATGAATTCAATGAAGTAGAGCATACATTTGTGAGTGAAACACTCACATATAGATTGCGTTTCCATCTTCCACTATTCTCTAGCCCTAGCACACGCACATACCTAATGACCTCAGCACTACGACCACCTAAATTCTCACCATTGATGCACACATGCATGAAGATAGATTTATTCAAGTTTGAGAAATTAAAATAATTTATTGAATTTGATTTTAATTTTTAATATGATATAGGTTTTTATGGTCTCTTTGCTTTAGTAGGAAGCTAAAAACATAAAGATTTTTTACCTCCCCTGTACATATGCAAATTTGTGGATGAGAAAAATGGAAGAAAGAAATTCGAGAAGTGAATTCGGACCTAAGATATTTTGGCTTAGGTACAAAATGCTCGGCCTTCAATTTATAAAATAAACAAGTTTGTACATATTTATTTTTCTTATAAACTAAATCCCATTAAATTTTAATTTTAACTAAACACTAATTTATCTGCAAATTCAGTTGATTACTTATGCAGCTTCGTATTTCAATTATATTACTTTCCATAAAATATTGTTTATATATCTAAACTTATTTTTAAATTTCAATTCTCATAACTTCACATTTTAAATTCTTTTATTAAATAATCACAGATCAATTTATCAAATAAATTTCCAAATCCCAATTTAATTAATTTAATTATTATTATTAACTTAAATTAGTTATTACTTAAAAAATTAGGTTTTTACATCACTAATTCAATTCGATGACTTTATTAATTAAATGATTTACTCTAGCCAAAGATTTTGACTTTTAAGTCAAATATCAATCATAGTGATACTATCCTTCTATAAAGAAGGAGACAAATCCTATCTTGGGTAGTATCTCACTTTAAGTAGTTCAATGTATATCCAACTATGGTCGTAACAAGATCGTCACATCAAGTATTTAATCATAATCAAAGTATTGCCTAGATACTTAAGATCCATAATACAATAAAATCGAAAGATATTTGTACTTCTTTACAATGAGATATTCCACCTTGATTTAGTTGTATTAACCTATAGGAGAATCTCTCGAATCACAAGTATGTAACTCCCTTGGTACCCCCAACGGTTATAAGTAAATAATTATCTATCGAATGGAGAGCGTTATGTACACTAATCCCAATGGATGCATCAATATCTTTTTCTTGATACATCTTGACTATGAACAATTAAAGAGTTAGTGTTTTTGTATATAGTAATTCAGTACCTCTTATTATAAACACATTTGTAACTGCAACCGATTAAACATTTGTCCTAAGTATTTTATACTTAGATATGTTTAATGTAATAAATTCATTATATATATACATATCACTATATAAAAACACTTATAATAGAAAATATACCAAAGCATACTTGATCACGAATAAGATTGTTTATAGAGTTAAGTTTATATAACAAACTATACAATTACCCTTTGGCACACCCTTAAATATATCATAGTTATATCAAGTGGAGAGAAAAGATGACGCTAGAAGCAAGATAGGTAGAAGGAGAGGTTTAACCCAAATCAAAAAGGAAGTAAGAACCAACAGAAAAGAGTGAAGACCTCATGGGAGGAGCTTAGAAGCTGAATGTGGTAAAGGTTGTTTTCTTTAATTGTGGCAAAATGGTCACTATTCAACTAAATATGCCATGCTATAGGATGAGCGGAAGGCCAAGTGCTTTAGTTGCTATAAGCCTAGCTATAAGAAAAGAGATTTGTCCATAGTTGAGGTAGACGAAAGTTTTAGCTTCAAAAGGGCCAACAACTGGACCATCTACTAAGGAAAAGCGGAAGAGTGTAGTGGTCAATGGTATGATTTTGATTTTTAGTATGTTGGTTAGAAATATATTTGATACTCAGGCTACTCACTCATTTATTATGAAAGATTTGGCTAATATTAGGTTTAGACACAACTTATTTAGTTATGTCTTTACATGTGGTTAACCCGATCGATGGGTATGCCACTCTTGGATTAAGGTGCATTAATGTAGAGTTTGTTCTATGTTGACATTTTTTTCTTCTTGTAATCCATTTGTGTTTGGCTTCATAGGTTATGACGTTATTTTGTGTATGTATTGGCTAATACATAATGATGCTAGAATCCACTGTGTTGATAGAATTATCGCTTTATGAAACCCAAGAGGAGGTGAAAGGGTTATGGTAGCATAAGATGTGATGAAGGAAATGTCTGAAGGTAAATGGTATCAATGGAGGCTCAGAAAGATAAGGTTAATAAAGCACTGGTAGTTCGAGAATTTGTAGATATGTTTGAACCAATGATGAGATAACCGTCAAGTAAAGCGATTGAATTTCAAATAGACTTGATATTAGAGGCACAATCTATTATAGACCAACTAAAAGATTGCCATTGAAGGAGATGTAGGAACCAAGGAAGCAACTAGTACAACTTGGGCATAAGAGTTTCATAGGCCGAGTAGTTCACCAAGATGAGGATCAATAATATTTCTGAAGAAATCAGATGGATCACTTTAGATATACATCAATTACCGAGATTAAATGAATTGAAGGTGACAAATCGTTATCTTTTGCCTAGGATAGACGACTTATTTGACCAGTTAAGTGGATCTAGACTATTCTTGCAACTAGATTTGACAATGATATTCCATCAACTGAGAGTAGCTAAAGATAGTATTCCTTTGATCGCATTTAGAATCAGATACATGTGAGTGGTAGTTATGCCCTTTGGACTGACCAATGGTTCTGCATTCTTTGTAGATTGTTAACCTGCTTTTGAACCAAAGCAAATTTCAATTAGACTTATAAGATCAACACAAGAACGAAATGATTCACAAACTTGGAAATACACTTGGAAAAACTAAAGAAGCAAATTGAAGGAATTTCACTTGGATTGGAGCATACACCTTAACTCGTTATCGATTTGATGGCCATAGGCCGGCACCAACCTATCACATCTCCCATATTCTTCTCCAAAACTTCGCACAACTCCTATGTAACTCTAATGGCCCAGTATCAAGTATTTTTTAAAAAGTTTGTACAATCAATTAAAGGACTAGTGAGATGATGACAAAAAAACCACGATGACTCAAATGCGATCAAGAAGATATGTAAAATCAACTCAGAGGCGATGGAAAAGAGGCTCAAACAATTCAAATAGACAAAGGAAAAGCAAGGCAAGTGAAATGATGCAACTTGCACCAAGTATCATAGGTTGGTAGCGACTTATGGACCTTAGCTCAGTACCGAGCTATGCTTTTAGCTCACGTGCACTTGAGATTTCCTGTATGACTTCAGGCTTCCTTCTGGGCGTTATTGCAAGTGAGCTTCTAACTCCATAGCTTTGTTTCTCTATAAATACCAACCTATCTACAACCAATATGGGAGTTGGATCTTCTTCTCTTTACTCTGGATTTGATCTTTCTGTCGTTAGAGACTTCTTTCTCTTATTCACAACTAACCTCTCCTCCATTAGAATCTCATTGAATGCTACTATTTGTTGTTTTAGGACTTGGATCAGCAAACTGTGGTACTCGTGACTCTTAAGCACTTTAGAAATTCCATTATAAATCTAAGATCCACTAGATTCTGGTCAGATCTGAAATAGTTAGTAGTAATCCAAAGAGAGAACGACTAATAAAAGAGATTAAATGGACATAGGCCAAAGGTCAATCCAAACCACTATAATGGACAATGATCCATTTTTTAGGTTAGATCTATGAACAAATCTTTATGATCAATTTGATAGATTTATGTTAGTCTTGATTAATGACATTTTTGTGTACTCTAACAATAAACCAGACCATGTGGTACATCATAAAATGGGATTAGGGAGCTTGGGAAAGTATAAGCTAAAGGCAAAGTTTCTAAGTGTCAAGTTTGGAGATATGAATTTAAGTTTCGTAGTCATGTTGTCTCAGAGAATGGATAAGCAGTATATCCATCAAAAATAGAGATCATCAATGGTTTGAAGAGACTAGACATAATTATGAAGATAAAAAGTTTCTTAGGATTGGCTAGCTATTTTCGCATATTAAGTACTTCTTGCATATAGTAGCACCCTTGAATAAATTGACCAAAAAATGATAAATTTAAGTGGACTAATGAGTTTGAAGGGTCATTTTAGGAGTTGAAGAGGTTATTGATAAATGCTCCTATTTTGAATGTACCTAAAGGGAATTAAGATATGGTTGTGTATACCGATGTTAGTGATATCTTATGCATCTTAGTAGTTGAGACCATATCAAGTTTGCTATCTAACCCATGACTTAGAGATGACAATGATGATCTTTCATTAATGATGGAGGTATTATTTGTTAGGAAAATGATTCAAAATATATACGAACCATAAGTCTCTTAAGTATCTATTCTCTCAAAAGGAGATGAGCATAAGGCAACATAGATGGTTACATGAAGAATATGCCATGAAAGGGAAATAAGATTGTCACTACTTTGAGTAGGAAGAAGGGATATGGAGTGTTAGCTACGATTATGAAATGGAAGCCCTTGGAGGCGTTAGATTCTCACGGGGTGCATTTTCGACTGAATGCAAAATTAGGTCAACATGTAGATGCATTAGCAAGTTTTGAAGTTTATCCAACATTTGTGAACAGAATTTTTATAAGGCAGATGGATGATGTGACAACCTAAAATTTCAGTCATTCGAATTTAGAATATTTAATTGATTTTTAAATATTGAAAAATTAATTTTATAAGTTAAGTAAATTATATTTCTAGTGTATTTGAAATTATTTACATAATTTAATTTCGAATTTAAGGTGAAGAAAAATAGCTTCTAAAGTTGATATAAATTCTATTTGAATAAGAAGGAATATAGTAAACTTTTTCATTTTGATTCAAAAGAGATTAAAATGATTTTTAAAATTACTCGTTTTGATTAACATGTAAAAATAATCTTTTGGACACTGTCTCGGATTTCGACGAAACTAGTTTCATTGGATCCATAACAATGAATTATTATATGCTCTCGAATTTCGAGGCAATCAGATGCATCGTTTGGTCGTGCGAGTTCGAAATGTGTACAAGTTAATTAAAAGAATTTAACTTAAAATTATCTGATTTTGAGAAGCTATCTTCTCAATATGATGTAATTAGCTTCCGACATATATTTTGTTTGTGTTCAGAATATTGGTATAACATACAGAACGCCAGGCGGCATGCTTCGTTTGAAGTCCAAAATTTTAAAGGATGAATAGTGCTTTAGAAAATTTCCTATAAAGGCCATCAACTATCTTCATTTGCTGAAACCCTAGCTTCCAATTTCAACCACCGTTAAAATATTACTATCTAATGGCCGTGGTTGATCAGAACCTCTATGGGCCGAACTGGCCTTCGTCTTCAACTAGGAAAACGTAGAGCACGATGATATGAAGCAATTCACTGGTTGGATCATCGAATCATTGATCGAGGTGATAGAAATTCACTCACTTTCGCTGCAATAATGTTGGGTTTTGTGGTGTTACATGCGTGCATGCTTACTGGAGGTGGAGGTTGGCATGGCGCAGACGAAGCAGCACTGGTGGGGGCGGTCGTGGGTCAGGCGAGATCGTTGATCGAATGATTTGGAAAATAAAAAAAAGTGCACGTGGTTGCCGTCTTGAACAAGATTTAGGGAGGGGGAAAGGTTATAGTTTCAAATGTTTATTTAATTATGTTAATTATAATATTAATTACATCGAATGTTAATTAATTTGTAACTTTTTCCTATGAGGTCCAAATCGAGCGCGACAAGTTGCTTTGCATTCTGTCAGCTAGTACTACGCTATGAAGTTGGATTGGAAGAATTTGAAGCTAATAGGAATTTTGGGTTAAATTGAACAACCGTTTAATTTTAATCATAAACGTAGCGCTTAGGAGATTTCTAGAATTTTAGTGAGTAAACTCACTTCTCTGGCATGCTTATATTTTTATATAAGTGGGAATAATTTTATTTATGATGTTTGTTGCTTGTTTGGATGATATACTATATTTATTAGTTGGTTTGGATGTGTTCTCGTCTATTGAAGCAGATGGGACCCTATTACTTTTCCGTGTAAGAGCGGATGACCATTTGTATAAGAATCCTGCCTCGAAGCGGTTGATTTTTATATTTTATGATTAAATGCTGTATATGATGCAGGAGAACATGTTGAAGGGATCCAACATACCACTATTGATTTTATTTTTCAAATATATGTTGATATATGATGTGCTGGATGCCATATTGTTGATTATGACATGATTTGACTTATTTAGTGCTATAGTAGCACTGGGCCTTATTTTTTGTATTTTGAAATACTAAAAATGATGGTTTTGATTTAAAAAAGATTTTGAAAGAATTTTGAAAGTATAAATAATGCTTTAATAAATTTTGAATTGTTAAAAGAAAGGAATTGGTTTTAAAATAAATAAAAGTATGATTTTTAGTATTTTCGATTTACTATTTTTTAAAGTGTTTTTAAATAGAGATTTTTAAGTAAGTTTATAAAAAGGATTTGTAGAAGTGATATTTTATGAATTATGAATGGGAATTTATAAATACTTTGTAAAAAGATTTTTATGAATAAATTTGATTTATAAAGAAATGGATTTACAAACAGATTTTGATATTAAAATTAGTTTTCATAAAAGAATGGATTTAAAAATAGAATTTTTTGAATAAAGAAATTTTATAAAATAGAAGTTTTATAAAATTGAAAGGAGATTTATAAAAGAGGTAATTAGGGAAAAGGACAAACTTTGAAGAAGAAAAATTAGGTTGAAGGATAGTAAGTTTCATTTTTAGGTTGAAGGAGAAACTTTGAAAAAAAATTAGGCTGAAGTACAATGCTAGTTATAACCAGCATTATATTTAGTTTTTGCATTATACAAAATGCTAGTTTTAACTAGCATTATACTTTGTTTTACACCATACAAAATGTTAACTATAATTAGCATTGTCTTTCAGCCTAATTTCTTCAAAGTTTGTCCTTCAGCTTAAAAATGAAACTTACTGTCCTTCAGCCTAACTTTTTTTTAAGTTTGTTCTTGCCTGTTTTCCACTTTATAAAAATAGTTTTATAAATATAGGAATGACTTATGTTGAGATTTAAACATGATTTTTATTTAAAGGAATGTTTGAAAGTGATATTTTGATGGAGTTAATTGTCTTAAAAGGTAATTTATCTTTTTAAATTAACGTTTGAAATAATAATTCCAAATGGAATTAAATGGTTTTGAAAAATATTTTAAAATGTGATATGTATCGAAAACATAGATTTCAACACTCATTTTTGTAATAGACATTTTCGAAAATAAGGAACGCATGACTATAACACTATTTTTATAGTAAATGATTTTCGAAAGGAAATGTTTTATATGAGATTTATATATCTATAATTAATAAAATCTCTACAACAATATTTTTGGGTTTTCGTAACAAAATTTTATGCAACGTTCATTTTGAACCAATAAATTATTTTGACCTTCCATCGTGAAATACACGAATCTGTTCTTATGATCGTACTAAAAGCTTGGTGGTGTAGGAGAATTGCTTCATATACTTAACACCCATCCTGAAGCATACGAACTCTGGAGTTGTACAGTTATAGAAATCTATTTAGTGTGTCTCCAAATGGTAGTGTTATTAAATATATTTGTATCATTGATATAAGTATATGAATTTCTAAGTGTTAAGAGTGAAATGATTTGTGATGTACTAATACCATCGGTATAAGTATATGGAAATGTCTTCCATTTATCGAAGATTTGAAATGATTTTAAGTATATATCATTTCAAAGATAATTTAAAGTAGATATTTGAAAATTAATTTAATTAATAAAAGATTAATTAAATAGGCCTAATGATTTATTATGTGCTAGATACTATTGTTTCTTTGATAATTAAATAACCGGCTATCAAATTTGGCCTCTTTATAATTGTTGATCCAAAGAGACCAAGATCGGGTTTATCGAAAAACCACTTCGGAGCAACGTATATGCGTTTCAATGTGCAGGTTTGGAAAACATTGATATTTGAGTTTTACCTAATGAAGGACTCCCTATTGATCATTTGGGGTAAACTCCCAATATACATAAGTAGCAGTGATCCCTTCGTTATGAAATATTCAATGCAAGGTCTAATCTGCATTAATCCTTGGAGTGATTCCCAAAACAAGATGTGGTAGAAGAAGTGCCTTTGGTTTGTCATGTTCCTAGATAACTTGTATGGACGAATGTCTGGCATTGCATTTTTAATTACATTGATCGATCTCTATGAACATATCATCTGTTTGGTGGCAGAGAAGGAAACTTCTCTTAGCTTAACACCCTTTCCTGAGACGTACGAGCTTAGGAGTTATACGTTTGTAGAAATCAATTATGCGATGATGGAATCGAAATATGGCATTCTAAGAGGAGAGTGATATGCGTTATGTGAAAAGTAATCGTGATCTCATGCCTCACGCCCGAAAATGACCGAAATAGGATAGATGTGGCAAGGTTATGTGGTTCGCAACCATTAGCATATGATCATCCCCTTTTACATATATTTATTCCCACTATGATGTTTTGATTTTAAATTATTGTGGATGTATGAGATAAGGGTCGTCGGATAGGTAGGTAACGACCGAGGCGATAACATATTCGGTACTATCTTGGAAGAGGTAGGTCCATCTTGTGTTGGTAGAGGTGTAGATGTTCTATAGTCTCGGTACATTTTTCTAAAGATGTACTGTCGAAAGGCAGTCCCTTCACCTGGTCTTTTGTATGGAAATCCATTATCCACTACGTGCCTGCCATTTTTTCGCAGAACCCATTTTGTGGCTAGCATGCTGGACTTTAATCAGTGTATTTTTTTTGGCTATGATTAATATTATTTGTATACTAGACACTAGCATAATATAATAGGATTTGATATGAAATGTTTTGGCTATTGTAAGGTAAAATTCCGTCTGCGTTTATGTATGGACGTGGTGTTACGAGATACCTTTGTTTTGATAAAGGAAAGTTTTATAACTTTAAAATTCAGTTGAGATATGTTTTCTCACATTGGTTTACCAGACTGATCAGGGCGTTCCTCTATTTCAATGCTCGGGTCAGACCGAGCATATTTACAGACTTAGATTTAGATACTTTAGAGCTTAAGTAAACAAACTGGAGGTCTTTTGGTCATATTCCACATATATGTTTATTTTCCGTTGCATTGTTGTTTAAGTTATCAGCATTTGTAAGGATAGGTTATTATAACTTTCCAGACTGATTATTAGTGATTGATTGTTGTACTCTGTTGAATGTATGTATATTACAGTTCTGTTTTGTAAAGATCATTGATATTATATTATATGTTTTCCACTACAATTGTGAGGTTATGTGAATGTTTTAATTTCATTGTTTCTCATTTTCTTCTCTTCTCTTCTTCTCTTCTTTTCTCTTTCCTGTAACAAACTGTTTTTTCGGCATTCAATTACTTAGAATGCAATACAGTGGATGTATTAAAGTCGATTTTTAAGGGTTGAATAACCTCATTCATCATAGAAGACATATTGTTAGTCAAGCGGATAGATGATTAGAATTGGGTGTGGATGTAAAGAACTTAAACTGCCTTAAGGCAGACTCAAAAGAATGATTTGGGAAGAAAGGTTTATTATTTGTCCCTAATGTAGGAGACCTTTGAAAGGAAATCTTAAAATAAATTCATCGGTCTAAGTCTAAAATTCATTCCAGAGGAATAAAGATGTACAGTGATAAGAAGCATTTATTGTTTTGGGAAGGGATCTTGGTCAATGTGTGAAGAAGTGTTCCACATTTCAACAAGTGAAGGTTGAGCATCATAAGTCAAATGGATTAGTTCAACCTTTGAAATAATGACTTGGAAGTGGGATTCATTTTCTACAGATTCTGAAGATGGATAATCAAGGTCGAGAGCATGAAACAATAGTATGGGCAAAAATCGATAGCCCAACTAAGAGCTCCCATCTTATCCCAGTAAGGATGGCAAGAATATCTACCTTAGCTAGTATATGTGTGAAGAAAATTGTAATACTCCATGATATTTCGACCGACATTATCGGCGGTAGAGGTCTATTGTTTACCAATGTGTTCTAGAAAAGTTTACAGAATACCGTAGGAATATAGTAGAATTTGAGTATGGCTTACCACCCAAGGAAAGGGTTAAATGAGTTCTAAGGGAGTTGCTGAAAGTGTATGCCTTGTACTTTAGAGGCTCATGGGAAGACCATTTGCATTTGCTAGAGTTTGCAATATGGTAATAGCTACCAGTCAAGTATTGGAATATCACCATTTGAGGCACTTTACGGGAGACCTTGTAAGCCACCTATTTATTGGTTAGACTTGGGAGATTAAATCGTATTAAGACCCGACTTGATAAGGGACGCTACTGTAAGGACCCATTTCTTTGGCTCTTGGAAATTGACACTAATGCATCCTCAGTGTTCACGTGCCGCAAATCCAAGTGCCAAAGAAGCGGATTCTCAAAGGTAAGAATGAAAAATAAAGACAAAACAAAATCTCACATATGTTATTTTTAATAAAAACTTTACCGCAGAAATTAAAATTCATTTATTAGAGTTAAAATTAAGGACAGTTATAAATCCTTATCCTTACAATGTGGAATACTATACTACTCAAGTGTGCAGAAACAATCTTCTGACTTCATGCTTCAAGATCCATATAGATTTCTTCTACACTATACCAGACTAATAGGCTTTCCAGGAAATTTAGGGCACCCAGAGTTTAAGGAAAACGAAAAATAAATTCCAGGTCAGTCATGGGACTAGTGTGAGAACTCAAAAATACGCATTTTGAAAATAAAAAGGTATCTCATAAGACCATGCCGCACATAAACGCAGGACGGGTTTTTGCCTTATGTCAACCAAATCATTATTACGTAAAATCACTTGCTATTATTTCTAACGACGTATCTTTGAATTTTTTTGCCAACAGACTTATTAATCTAAACCAAAATTTTTACATTATTAAATTTAAGCATGCCACCTTGTAATAGAAGGCTTTTCTATATCTAAAATCGTACAGGCTCTTATTGGAGAACGGGTTCCCATACAAATGACTAGGTGAAGGAACTGCCTTCTAGCAGCACATCTCTAGAGGAATGTACCGAGGTCCAACTGATGGTCCTCTACCAACACAAGACCAGCCTACCTCTTCGTAGATAGTATCAAATATGTCATCACCCTGGTTGTTACCAACCTATCTGAGGGCCCTCACAGCATACATTCATAATAATTTAAAACCTGAACGTCGTAGCGGGAATATATACATATATATATACATATACATATATATATACATATATTTATATATACATATATTTATATATACATATATATATATACATATATATATACATACACACACACACACACATATATATATATATAAGGGAATGATCATATCTTAATGGTTGCAAACCACATAACCTTGCTGCATCTACTCTATTTCGGTCATATCCGAGTGTGTGATTACCTTTTACTTTGTTCTTAATTAATGGTCCTCTACCAACACAAGACCAGCCTACCTCTTCGTAGATAGTATCAAATATGTCATCACCCTGGTCGTTACCAACCTATCTGAGGGCCCTTACAGCATAAATTCATAATAATTTAAATCCTGAACGTCGTAGCGGGAATATATACATATATATATATATACACACATATATATATACATATATATATATAAGGGAATGATCATATCTTAATGGTTGCAAACCACATAACCTTGCTGCATCTACTCTATTTCGGTCATATCCAGGTGTGTGATTACCTTTTACTTTGTGCTTTTCACTTTGAATGACACATCGCCATTCCATCGATCTCTATTGACTTCAACAAACATACAACCTCTGAGCTCATACTTCTTAGAGAAAGATGTTAAGCTAAGAGAAGTTTCCTTCTCCGCCAGCAAACAGATGTATACTTATAAAGTCAATGATGAAATCTCAGGAATGCAATGTCGGACATCCGTCCATACAAGTTCAGTTTGAGACCTAATGAAACCGAAGGCACCCTCCTACCATATCCTATCGGGAATTAACCCTAGGATTAGTAGCAAGAATTCCTTGTAACCCAAAGAGTTTCCAAAATGAAGGGACCACTACTACTTTAGTATTTAGGAGCTAACTAGAATTATCAACAAGCAGTCCTTTCACACAAAAAATCCTTGGTCTTCATCCTTCATTTTCTGTATTAATACTTCGATTTTCGAATGCATACAAAGTTTGAAGTGGTTTTTGGATAGGAATTACCTTAGATTCGACCCCGGTTTCTCCATACCAATCATCGATAAAGAGAGGTTATGTGAATGGAGAATCATTCTTTAATTGATTAAGTTCTTTTGTAAAATTCTCTTTTGGAGATATATATTTCTAAAACATTCTTTCCTACATATACATAATTATTAAACCTCTTTATTAATTCCTTGATTATTTAAACCCATTTAAACTTGGAAAAATTCGAAATCATTTCATTTTTCACTTAGGAAAACATTTCCAAAATCATTTTATTTAAATCTTAAGGATGCTTTCTTAATTCAAAACTCATAACTTTGATTGAGTTAAAACCATGTTATATAGGATGTTAATCCCAAATCCAGTAAATATTTAGTGAGCGGAATCTACAGAAATCGTCTAATTCTACCCAATATCAATTTCCGTATTCAGCAAATACTATGGGCGGAATAATGATGAAGTCACCTTTTAAATTCCATGAATATTACAATTTTAGGGATTTAACACCAAGTACAAGAAGATCATCTTCATACAATCAAAGTAGTATTCAATTTGGAAAATTTAAATCTTTTTATACTTAACTCATTTCCGACATTTCGCCCTTATCTATCCCTGGCCCAGGGAAGAGGCCAGGTGAGCTAGGGTATTGGTTGCTCCTGATCATCTTCTTAGTTTAACCACCTCGCATTTGGATCTCACGAATAGAAAATTCAAATCTACATGTCGGCTTTTAGAGCCAAGATTAAACCACTTAATTTGTAATAGCTTTTCTTTAAATCGTTTATTTAAATTCCTTTTAAATAAACTATAAAAACTTCCAAATCCTTATTAAAACACTTAATAATCCATTTGAAAACATTTATAAAATATTTGAAAAAGAACCGTTAAGTTTAAAGCTATATTTCAAAAGTTATAGAAATGTGCTGCGAAAAAGTGCTGCAAAAAGTGCTTTTTAAGCTATATTGATCAAACCGACTTTTTATCATTTAGAAATTCAATCTTATGACTCAAATAACTTTTGAAACATGTTAAAAGATTTATAAGATTTATTTATTATTTTTAAAAAAATTTAAAACATCATTTTTAAAGAAATCCAGTTTTGGATTCCGAACTGCAAAACCGCGATTTTCAAAAAGCTTGTTTTACTCATATCTCAAAATCTACTTATCAAAATCTTAAATTTTTTGATTCGTTGAAAAAATATGGATATAGTAGTTTGAAAAATTCTTATCTCAAAGAATTCCGAGCTATATTCCAACTTTTACACTCGTTTGACTTTTATGGCGCGAACTACCGTTACGCAACACGCCTATTTTTGACTTCATTTTCCATTCACATTCAAACTTCATCAAAACACTCTTAAATGTTTATAAAAAAATTCAAACTCATTTTAAAACCGTTTTAAAGGGGTTTAACATTCTACACACACCATTTCAGTAATTCAAGGAAAGTGATTTCCTTTGTGCTTATCAACGTGTATTTCTGTACTTGCATATATATTCAACATTCATATTTAAACAACCAAACTTGATGATCAAAGCATATTAATCGTCCATTGAAAACATCATATCATCATTCAAAATATAATATAATAGTATAGGAGTTTTCACCTTCATTTTCCCTTCGATCTAATAGAAAATCGGCCATGGCTCCACTACGGTCGAACCCAAAGCAAACAAAACCAAGCCTACGACCTAAAAGAGAGCTTGGCCTAGCCATGATGGTGATGATGCTTACGGCCTAGGTAGTGTGGGGTGGTGGTCGTGCACTTTGGAAAAGTAAATGAGGTGTTTAGAACTAGTTTTGAAGTGGATCGATATTATAAACTAGTGTATACATTTTCCTCTTTTATTTGATACATTTTATTCCTAACTTTTCTAAAATATTTTCTTATGAATAAGAAGCCATTAAATATTCTCTTGGAAATCTTGAAAAGAAGGGGAAGAAGAAGTGGAATCGTATTAGGATTTTTATGAGAAGAGGGGTGCCATTTATAGAAATAAACCTTAGAATAAAATATTTAATTGCATAATTACCTAAATACCCATAGCCCCTAGCACATGGCTTGCCCCCACCCCAAAGCCATGTGATGGTTGATGTGAGGTGATGGTGTAGTACAATGAAGTGATGTTTGCTTTATGGTTACTTAAAGGTTAAGCGTAGGAATCATTAAATCATTTTTGTAATATATATATATATATATATATATATATATATATATATATGTATGTATGTATGTATGTATGTATGTATGTATGTATGTGCATATTTTCATGTGCATGTGAAATATATATGTATGTACATGTAGGTGCGTAGCATTTCAAATATCTTCGAACAACTTTTGTTCATTAAATCGTTGAAATCTGTAGAACCGATTATCGGTCACATTTTCACTTATTTATTAATGTACATATATTTGTAAAAAAAATTCAAAAACAACAACTAATTAAAATTTTACATTTGAATTATAAGACTACATAAATTATTATTAAAAATTATTTACAATAATTGCCATTATACCGATAATGCGTGTTGATTTTTCCATATATTTTCAAATCAAATATATATCTTTATAGAACTATTACAAATGTTCATTATCACTTTATAAATATTCAGAATGAATTATCATCATTTAAATAATTATTTAGATAATTAAAATAATTATCAAGTCACTAAATCTTAATTTAAAATCATAAATATTTATTTAAATATAATATCATTTTATACATATAAATTTTAAAGAAAATATTTATTCAAAATAAGGTTACTATTACTTATTATCACTTGAAACAATATTATTTATATTATCATCCTTCTATTGGCATAAATTTAAAAATAAATTCAATTTATCAAAGTGATAAATTGGTGGCTCATTACAGACTCTCCTCCTTAAAAAAATTTCATTTTCGAAATTACCCAAAAAAACCCAAAGGTTTACCCAAAATATTTATTTTTAAATTTATACTCGTACGATGTATATAGATCACTTGTACGCAATATCTGATTCAATCTTTAATTCGAATCCACAACTTTACTTTTGAACTATTATTGATCCCTTGATCCTCTAGTGCGGACTTTGATCTGGCTTTCTGATAAAAAATTTAATTTTCCTTGCAATTCTCTCAACTATGATAGAAAGCTCAAGCATCTAACCATAAACCCTCATCAATGTTTATCGTCAAGAATCGAACGATATATTCTTTTTTGAACCGGTGTAAACACCTCAAAGTTCTACACTCGAATCTTAGATTAAATCATGCGACAAAATAATCCACATACTTCATATGTGTTTATTAACCTTCCAAAATTCTTATAAAAATACTTCATAAAACTTCCATCTTTTATTCATACTTTTATAAAGATACTGCTTTATACATAAGCATTTTACATTTTTTATTTCCAATAATCATCCTACTTAAAGAAAAAATTTCTTTTCAAAAGATACATTTCTTAACATATCTTAATAGTTTCTGGAAAACTTATTTTCAAAATAATTCATTAAATTAATAAAACACCATAAACTTCCTTTACCTAATATCAACTGTTAAAACATTCTATATTTAGTTAAAACTTTCTTTATCAGTTAACACTCCTTTATTAATTGAAACTTCCTTTATATATATATATATATCTTTACTTATACCAGTTTTAATACTTAACAAGTATTTATATACCTATTCAATTTTTTTAAGTATATTCATAATTTACATAACAAGTTTTACTTTCTTTAAAATTTAATCAAAGAGATTAAAACAATTACTATCAAAACTTTTTTATAATGAACTCCTTTGCATTTATAAATTTGAACTTATAACGTTTCTGTCTTTATATATAACATTCCAATATTTGTTATTATCTTTAAAATCCCATTATAAAAGATTTAAATATGCTTTTAAAATTTCTTCCAAAGTGTCATTCAAAGGTTTAAAAACAAATGTTGCAAAACATCGATTTCTACAAACTCAAAACCATTCATTAATAACTTTAAATATTTATTTTAAAGATCGGTACTAATGAGAAGTTAGGACAACATTATATTATAATGCTCACATCGTTTTAAAAAAAATTCGAAGCTTGGGTCCAAAAAGAAAAATCCCCCCTCCCTTACTCTAGTACAATTCAAAATACCAAATCAAAAATAAACATCCCATCCATACTCATACATTCTTATTCTTCCGAGTCAAAAGATAATGGTGGACTCCAACATCTCAGGCCAATCATCATTTCACCTTCTTCTTCCTTATTGTTATCCAGTTCATCATCGGCTCATTGTCGTCTTCCTCCTGTACCTCTTCCATTCCTTGTGGTAGTTATGTATGTTTCCATATGACATGTCCCATAACGACTGGTACTCTAGGAATGACTCCTTCTGTTTCTAACTCCTCCAAGCCTTACACGTTTTCCTCCCAAGGGTTCTCAAATTCGTTGACCACTCTTCTTCTTCTTATGTTGCTTCTTCATTGTTGCTTTCTATCGCGTTCCAGTTTATGTATGAACTGGATGATCCCTCCTACCATATGACACGCTCCCCGTCCATATCATATTCTACATTGCTACATTTGCTTGATAAGATAGCATCAGGGTCTTCCATCAGCACTAATTCTTCCTCCATGGGCTCTATTTTCTCTTCCATGGGTTCTAATTCTTCTTCCATCGACTCAATCTCTTCTATTGGTTCCAAAATGGAGCTAGCAAGATCTGCTTTCCAATTTCCTCCCGAGGCCTGCTCGGGTTCATCATCGCTAGAGATTATATTTACTTCTGGAGCTGGGGGCGGTATAAGCATTCCAACCATATGGTATCCATCTTCACCCCTCTGAGTATATGGAGCATATTCCCCTTCGACCGGAAACCCACCATTGCTAGGAGGATATTCTGGTTGCTCCTCTTCATCAGTAAAGATAATAATAAGGCTATCATTCTCGCCCTAATTTGCTCTAGAAGACTCCCATTTTGCCTAACTTCCCTCACATGGTTTCTTAAAGGCAAACAATTATTATTTTAGACACAAGTAGCAGGTAATTGCCAGCGTAATCTTAGATAGAGAGGTTTGGTCAATACTTAGAAAATGTTTTGAGATTTATTTTTAAAGATGGCTTTTAAGATTATTTGTACAAAATGTTTATTATTTCGAGAACTCTTTGAAAATTATCAAAATATTATTTCCTTTTCATATATATATATATATATATATATTTAGGTAGAATAATTTCATATAAACCAAATTCATCTGTATATTTTAATAAAAAAACACGCTCATACACACACACTCACTCTCTCAAACTCATTCAAAGGCGTCACTAACCCTATCTCTAATGAATGACTCATCCTAGGGTATTACTAATCATATCTCTAATGAGTCTTTTACCCTTATCAGGCTTAGGTATTCGCTTAACCTAAGCTCCGATACAACATTGTGAGGACCCATTTCTTCAACTCTCGAAAATCAACACTAATACATCCTCGGTATTCATATGTCACAAATCCAAGTGCTGGAGAAGTGGATTCTCAAGGATAAGAAAGAAAATAAAGACAGAACGGAATCTCACTTGTTATTTCAATAAAAACTTTACAGCGGAAATTAAAATTCATTTATTAGAGTTAAAAATATGGACAGTTATAAGTCCCTATCCTTTCAATGTGGAATACTATACTACTCAAGTGTGGCGGAAACAATCTTCAAAAAATCTTGTGACTTCATGCTTCGAGCTCCATCTAGAATTCTTATAAACTAAACCTGACTACTAGGGTGCTCGAGAAAATTAGGGCATCTAGAATTCTTATAAACTAAACCTGACTACTAGGCTGCTCGAGAAAATTAGGGCACCCAGAGTTTAAGGAAAAGGAAAAATAAACTCCGGGTCAGTCATGGGACTAGTGTGAGAACTCAAAAATACGTGTTCTGAAGATAAAAAGGTAACTCATAAGACCGTGCCACACACAAACATGAAATGGGTTTTTACCTTATGATAACCAAATCATTATTATGTAAAATCACTTGATATTATTTTTTCCATATCTTTGGAAACATTTGCAAGTAAAGTTATTAATCTTAGCCGAAATTGTCACATTGTTAAATTCCAGCATACCACCTTGTAATATGAGGCTTTCTACATCCAAACTCGTATAGGCTCTTATCGGATATGGGTTTCCATACAAATGACCAGGGTGTAGGGACCACCTTCTGGCATTACATTTCTAGAAGAATATACCGAGGCCCAACTAATGGTCCTCTACCAACACTAGACCAGCAATCCTAGATAGTACCGAATATTTCATCACCCCATTGTTACCAACCTATCCGAGGACCCTCATAGCATACATCCATAGTAATTTAAAACCCGAACCATATAATGTAACGACCCGTAAAATTTTAGTGGTTTTATTTATTTAATTAATAGAATTTTGTGAAACTTCAAATAATAAAATTTTGAAATAAAAAGTTGAAATTTAGAATGCGTTTAATTAAACATAGCAAATGGTAAATTTTCATCAGATAATTTGAAAATTTATTTTATTGTGTAATTCTATTTCAGTTTGAATCAGTTAATATTGGATGATAATAAAATATTTTTCAAACCTGAATATTTTTTCTATAGAAAATTTGTAAATCATCTTCCGAGTGAGACATCATATTTTGACTGCTATTGCTCCGTTTACCTTATTTTCGGCAAATTAGTAGCATTTTCTGTACTGATTATCGACTTTTGATAGGATGGTCGTATCACTGATATCTTTACACCGTTTTGATCGTCCCGTAGTGCTGATCTTCGTAGTATATTCACTTCTACGATTTGAAGTCCGGTTAGCTACGGGATCGATGAAACGATTTGCAGTGTCAGTATAGTTTCGAACCCTTCAAATTCCTTGTGACCATTCAGTTCTCCGGTTGGAACCCAATGATTACTAACCTTAAATGCTCCCTGAATTCAACAGATTGGTTTTTGGTATTCCACCTATTATTATTTGGGTTTGTACTTTTCTTTTAAAATTTTAATCTACTAATAAATGTATAAAAAAATTATTACTGAGTAACCACGGCTCTCCTCCTCATTGAACCCTTTCCTCTCCATCTTTTATTTTTGTTTGCTTCTCCTCCTATGGCTGCAGTGCCGCACCCACTACCATCGCCACCGTGACGACATATCCACTTGCTTTTCCCTTTTTTCATGTGTCCCATCATCGTTTCTTACACCCATTGGAAAGTTCGCCAGCTCCTCCTCCCTTTGACACCACTAAAGCTGCACCGATGGCCGCTCCACCCAGGCTCACATCATTTTGCCATCAACTCGGACCCGTGCGACCGTGGCCCGCCTGTCTTTCTCCCCTCGGCTAGCCGAAACCCTCTTCCACACCTGCGTTTATAAGAAGGTATATATTTATATTTTATTTTTGTTTTTTGTTTTGTGTGTAGGTACATGTATACATAGAGCTTATAATATATATATATATATATATATATCTGTGTGTGTGTGTTAATCTTGAATCTTGGTTGGCTGTGAAATTTTATGTTTATACTGATATATGTTTCGGTATATCTTATTGCAGCTTTTAGATGTATATATATTGATTTTATTTTTATTTTATATATATATTTGTGTGTGTGTCTGTGTGTGTATAAGTGTATATATAGCTTATTGTATGTCAGTTTTTCTAATATATATTGTTAAACATGTATATATAAATTTTAAGTTGCATATATGACATTTTGTATCTATATTTTTATGCAAGTATATTTCTACTACTAATAATGAAATACAACCAACATAAATCAACCGTGTCTTTTTGAATTTCCCAAATTACCCTTTCTGCATTTTGACCTCCCCTGAAGCGATTCCAAATCCAAGGCGATGCCACACCTAACGTCTTCTCCAACGAACCGCGTAGACTAGGGATACTTCGGGGTGATTCCAAATCAAAGCTAATTCCAGTCCCAGCATCTTCTCCAATGAACCGCATAGACTAGGGATACTTCGGGGTGATTCCAAATCAAAGCTAATTCCAGCCCCAACGTCTTCTCCAACGAACCGAACAAATTAGGGTTACTTTAGTGCGATTCCAGATATAACGCCTTCTCCAGCGTCATTATGCGATTAACGCTTATGGATTGATTGAAGGTCGACTAAGGTTAGTTTACAAATCCGATATTTTAGATTTAACATCCACCGACTGTAAGTATATTCTAAATTTGGACTTCTGTTCATCCTTTCTTCTATCCACTGTACTATAAATTAAAGTAAAACCGTTGTACTATAAGTTCACGAACACACAATTCTAAACTAAATTACGGAAAGGAAATTGTACTGATTTAGGCTCATAAGGCGATGAGGTTGCGGTCCAGATTTGGGAGAAGGAGATAGTTCGTTTGTGCTGCAGGGTTCGACAATTGATTCGAATTGGTTTTTTTTCACGAATTCGATTTGGATTGGAGTGGTTGCAAAGTTCAATGGCGAAGAGGATGGCCGCGAGTGGTGATTGGAATGCGGTGAAGTCACGAGTTCACTGATTTGGTCGCGATTTTGAGGGTGGTAGGCGAGCTGAGTTGAAGGCGAATTGGGGTGATGGTGCTCGCAGGCAATGTTGGAATGGGCAGTAAATTTGTTCATGGGTTCGTGAGTAGAGTTCGTGAAGGGCACTGTGATGTAGTTTGTGATTTCAGGGGGGTATTTGAATAGCAGTGGATGGTTTGATAAGTGCAGTGGCTGAAATATATCAGTGTAATGGTGGTGGCACTGTTAACGATTGAAGATGGCTATGTTGTTATTGGCGTGAAGGAAGAAGTATGATGATGAAACTGATTGACGGTGAAGAAAGAAATGATGGTATTGTGGAGATTGAAGCAATAATGTTTGGTGAGAAGTGGCTGAGTGTAATAAAATGCAGTAGAAGGTTGAAGTGTGGACAGGCTGAGGTAGTGAGTGTTGCAGTGTGATCAGTTAGATGAAGTGCAATTGTTACAAAGTGCAGTGCAATTATTGTAGTAGCTGTTAGATGAAGTTTGTAGTTGATCTGATGATGGAGGAAGACCGCGATGATGTCGTATATGGTGAATGCGACTGTTACAGTGATCTGAAATGTGGTGTTTGGTTGGAGGAATGTCAGGTCAGTTGTGAGATGTTTTGAAGTGTGGTGAAAGAGACATTTAATGTATCATTGTCTAGCTTAAAAGTTTCTATATTTTAATGCTATTAATTTTGTATGAGTAAAAATAATGAACACATAAAACTCTTTGCTTTCTAAGTTAAAAAGCTAAAATGGCAAAGAAAAATAAATATGTGACTTTTCATTCAATATAGACTCAATTCCACTCTTTCTGTGGTATCATCAGTTTGAAGATGATGAATTTATGGTTCCTGGAACTTTAATTCTCTCAACATTGGGTCAGTTCAGTTGAATTTCTGTTGTTGAAGTTAATATTTCCTTCTTGATCCACTAGGTAATTAATTACTTTATTTGTTGATAAGTTTATGCTATTATTTTTGTATGAGTAACAATAATGCACACATAAAACTTTTTGCTTTCTATTTTAAAGCCTATGATCTAATTAGTTTCTCCTCCGTTCTAATTTCCAATCCATGCTCCCTCTTCAATTAGTTTGTTGCAACTGATTGACTTTGGTATTAGTTTGTTTGTTAGAGAAAGCAAATTCCCAGCTGTAGCAACATGCACTCAACGACCAACAACTGCCATTTAGAGGAATCTCTGACTTTCAACGTGTTATCTTCCCATTTTGATTCTGCATGGCATCCAAAATCAGCCTACAGTACACTGCATGACATCCAAAATTTCAACATCCAAAATATAAACTTATACATTTTACTATATTTACATTTATCTATGACGTGTTCCAGAGTGTAAGTCCATTTTTAGAAATTGATCAGGTTTTGCTATACTTAATGTTTTTGACAGTCATACATCATGTTATTTAATGTTTTATTTATACCTACAAAATGGGCCAAGTGACGTGGATGTGCACATTGTACTTTATTTCCTCAGTACCTAACTTTATTTATAATTATACCAAGTCATGGCCATTATATTTCATTGTATTCATTTCTAAGTAATGACTAGGCACCTGTTTAGTCTGAACTTTTACTATCTTATCATTGTCACGTGCGATTTTTAGATAAACATAAATTAGGACAGCCGTTACCACCGAAGTATTAATAATAATGTACAATTATTTTATGCCTTCAAACGGTGAATGCCTTCACTGTTACATAACTGCTCAATGTTTACTACTATTCAGTAAAGATAAATCAGTTGAGACAAACTAATAGGGTTAGGGTCAACATTAGCGACTGATTGACTTTGGTATCTACAGTAATTGAAATTAAAACCAGTTTGGTACCCTCAACTATTAGCTTTGTAGGTAGCCTTATGTCTTTTATAGTAATAACTATATATGAGTGTTTTTCTAATTTTGATAATGGATTGGTGAGTTTGATAATGGTTAGAATCTGCAAGAAATTAATGAAATTTCCATGACCTACGTATTTAACAATTAATATTAGTATTGTATACATAATGAGAGGTACAGCAGAGAGAGCTGTGTTGTAGGGGTCTACATTCACCAAGAAAAGTGAAGAAAATGAATGGATAGGAGGGAGTAGAAGGAAAGAAAATGAAAAAGGATAAATGGAAGAAATGATGAAGGAATGCTAGGGAGCAATTAACATGTCTGTTTCTGTAGGCTTTTGTTTTCTTTTGCACAAGTTGAATAGAAAAAGTACATTATGGGATGCCTTTTGATTTTGAAATTTGTTGAGACTAGCTTACTTATCTTAAAACATACATTTAGGCTAAAATTGGGGAAAGCAACTTTACAAAACTTTAGGCTAAAGAATGTTTTTACATGGTTACCCCTCATACAGTAACTCTAAGAAAAAAATCCTACTTTTGCGAGAAGCACACAACTTTAGAACTGAGATATGCATTCTTCTTAATAATCTATCTTTTAGCAACAAGTTATTGAAAATGAAATCAATACTCAAACATTTTTCTCTTTAGCTTTCACTGTGGGATAAAATGGAGAACATAATTGAAACATCAATCGAGTAGCAACTGAGCTCTACCAGCATTTGTAGTGCATTATTCTATATTATCAAGCTTCTTCGAGTGGTTGTCGTTGGACTCTGAAACTGATTATTAGAGGAGCTCACTTGATCATGACCCTAATTGATTTCTATTTTTAAATAACAAGTTAATTTGAATCCATATGTTTCTAATGAGCCTGAAGATTTGATGACTAAGAAGAACTTGAACCAATTGTGAAAAACCACAAGGATGAACTTATTATTTTTTCCTAATTTAGGTTCAATTTTATCACTGATACATAACCTATTTTCATGCTATAGAACTACCACAAGCTAGAAAATTTACATGAAAACATAAGGATATATAAATTTTCATACAAGTGTTACTTATCATGGGGACACCAATTGAACATTATTAGTACCTCAAAAAGATTTATGGACATAACTGGAAATTCATGTGATGAAATTTTTATAACTGGAAATTGCATTTGGTTAATCATCTTCTTTTTGTACTGTAATAGTATGTTTGCGCTAGATTTTACTGTATTTGATTATTAGATGTTAGGTTTATTAAATTGTCAAGCGTTGAATCGGTATGATTGTTTGTGGCCTAATTGTGGATTTAAATAAACTCGGCTGTAATGAGTGCACTAGCTGCAACAAGTAGAAACTCCAGATTTCTGGGCTTAGAATCTAAACTTGAAAAGAGTTTGCTTATCCCATTTAGGGATATCAAAGTGAGTAGGATGGATTTTTTTTCTATTGATTTTTCTTCTTCTTCTTGATTTAGATCTAATGTGAATTTGCAAATGATGGTATTTTATGGGTTGTTTTATAGTTTTATATGCTTTAATTATACATGTTTTACATATTTTCAAAACATTATATTTGTAGGTTTGTTGCACAGTTCTAAAAGATGATGGCACTTTGGCATCATTTTTTAGATTTAGAGTATAACATGATGATGCAACAGGTCAAATGAAGAGTGGAATCAGGTACCGATGTGCCACCATGAAGTGAGCCCACCATTCCTTTTGTATTGTTATTAAACACAGCACATCTTTCAGACCGACCTGTTACAACATCTTGCAGTATCATCCCTGTAGGCCTATTATTGCAGCAACCTGGTATATATGATAATTATCAATCTGAAATCAAGCTTAACTTTCATTAAAATATTCAGTTGGTGGGAGTTATAAACTAGCAATAATATGTGAATCGGAACATCGAAAGACACAAAAAACATCGATACAGACACGACACTACGGATTTAACATCACAACGGCTACAGATACGAACCAATGGAGATGAACACTATATATTAGTGGTTGCTTCGTTGTGGGTGAGAGATCTTCTGAGATATCCAAAAATGCCCCTTACCCAACCTCTGCCCTTTCGTCTTTCATTCTGCCTCATTCTCATGTTGACAAACTTCAATCGCTCTGAGAAAACCCTAACCACTCAACTGTTACCTCATCGGCGACAATCCGATGTTCATGCAAAGCATCCGCCTTCTCATCACTGAATCTATCAACTACCAGAAATTACACCTGCTGCACCGCATCGCACTTCTTAATCGAATGACCATGCAATCAACTGTTGCTGCTCCGAATCCTTAATTTACCTGGCTTACTCTTGATTGGAGGTTACTATTCCACCACTTACCTGGTATATTGTGCTCTGAATCCTCGGCCGATGCTCCTTTGATGCCGATCTTTGAACGCTTTTAGGTATTTTTAGGTATCTTTCATCACTCATTTTTTTTCATGTAACTTATATCAACCTACTGCTGCTTTTGTGATTGGTTATTATTCTGATCAATGTTACTACTGTTGATTGTTACCGTTGTTATGTTTGCATCATTCATCAATCATCTCTCAGTATTGTTAGTTTACTATTGGTTTTTATATCTTTGTATGAATGTTACTGCTGCTTATTTGTTGTTTGTACTACCGAAAGCAGCAAATAAATTTTAAATTACAACATTTATTACACATTCCTAATGAATCAATGCAATGTGATCCATCAAAGGAGGAGTAATTGAAAGTATTTGCTAAATATATTTATGAAAGGGAAACATATTACCATATCTATCTGTCTTCAAGATTATTAAAGAAATAAATAGTTTGGCTTATAGTGATAGCAATTTTAGACACATATTGAATACTACACACCTCTCTATGGTACATTCAGCAGCATTTAGATTTTGGAATTTTATTTCAGTAACATTTGGAATTTGATTTCAGGAGCATTTATACTACACACCTCTCTCTGAATCTTCCCTTTTTTTATGATAGATGTATATAATATCCATGATAATATTGACAGGATGTTTTATATTTCTGGATAAATGCCACCGTAATATACTTCATATAGTACTTCTTTGGTTTCATATATGCTTCAGCAATTTGTTCATGAAACGACTGTTTTGACAACGCATGTTGTTATGATACACAGATTGTAGTGTAAAAAATTCGACTTACATTACGCATTAGTTTACCTTTACTTTATTATTTTATAATCCATCCGGTACTAACATGAAGCATTTCACCTTACCCTAATAATATTTTTATGTGAGCAGGAGTCACATGTTACTACAGTATCATCGTTTTGACAACTCATGTTATTATGTCACACAGATTTTAGTGTAAAAAATTATTTACAATTTTGAGTCGTTTCCATTTTTCTTTCTTTCTTCTTTTTGAGTTTTGCTACATTTATTTAGTCACTGTTTGGTTGTTTTTGTATGCTTCAGTTCCATGTTGTGCCATGACAAATTACAATGGCTATGCAATAATCATTTTTAACCATAATTTTACAACAGCTTCACCGAACCAATTACCTATACTAATATTTCGTTCACCCATACTAATATTTCATCAGTTGTTACATTTTGTGCATTTTACTATTTTATTTTTTGGTCCACTTCGATCAGCTGTTGTGTTAAATGCTTTTATATCGATTGGTTCTATGTAGTGTATGTGTAAGATATCACATAATAAGTGCTTTTATTTCAACTACGTATACACTATATAATAATAATCAGTGCTTTTCTTTTAGTTAAATAATTACACCATATTAGTCAGTGCTTAGGCATCATAATCAGTTGAATGTACAATATATAATTAAGCATGCTTTTATTTCAATTACATATACATTATATAATAATCGGTGCTTTTATGTTCTTTTTTTCACATTATTTATTATTGTGGTTGTGATTTTTCATTTGTCACATTTTTTTAAAGTGCACCGATTTATTTTTAGACTAAAAGAGTTCATCATAGCAGTTCTCACCAGCATCTTCTGTCTGTTGTATTATGCTAAAGATACATACTGCTCATACATGTAATACAATTGGGTGTTTCTAAATTGATATCCTACTTATCGAACCATCTGTAAATGAAAATCATTTCAAAATTATACTTAAAAACCCACCTTAACTTGAATCCTACTACAATTTACTATTTTTAATTAAAACATGTCTTTGCTAAACTCTACTACAATTTGGTCTTTTGTCATTACTATTACAATATTACCTATGATGATTTGTATAATATCGTTGTCTACCAATGTGTAGCATCCTCATATTTTTTGTATTGTTATCATCACCCACATATAGATAAACAATACTCTTGATACTAATTTTTTTGTTTAGGAACCTAAGTTTTGAATGATTGCTGAAATAGTGGTGTTCTTCTAGACTAATTTATCTTACCATATGTCTGTTAAGTATTAGTCTGATGTGAACATAACTTAAAATATTCGTAAGTAATGTCATGCTGTTAATTATAATATCATTCAGTCACAATATTTTATGTCAGAGTATCCTACATGCTTATGCTTTAATTCCTCATTTCCTATAAAAATATGCATATAAATCTGGCATAACAACTATATTAGTGCTTTTGCTTCACTCAAAACGTGCAATTACAAACCCTTTAGATGTGGCTCTTGAATCTGGCGGTAATATTATGGATAATGCCATCGGCTATAATAAGACAAATGGAACCCTTAATACCAACTTAAATGCAGCAGATGATTGTGAAACTAAGAAAGAACCAAATTCAAGCTTGAATGGAGCATTTGACAATGAGCAGCTGCACAGAGATCATAATCAATTAAATATACACTATATAATTAAATATGCTTTTATTTTAATGTGTAAGTTATAGGAAAAGGCAAATATGAAGAACAATTTTATTAAATTTAACATCAATATTGGTGATGCATGGTATTTTTTTCTTGACTGGCTCTTTATTTGCATTTGGAGGTAGACATAGGCAGTCCAAGATATTGTATTGCATCATTTATTACTGCATGTTTATAGCAGACCACATTTAGGTCCATTTTATTCTTTAAATTGCTACATTTTTTATAATTCCCACCATCGTTGCAAATTATCACTAACATTGCTTTTGTGTTTGGTTGTTCTTTTGCTGCTGTATATTGCTACTGTAGATTAAGATTAACCTAACTTGACATTAATTTCTATTTAAACCAAAATTTAATTACACATAGCCAAAATTAAAATGAGGGTTTTGGTAATTTCTCTCTATGTCTCCTATATATTGGTTTTACATATTCACATTTCTTTTTACGAGTTTTCAAGAAATTTGATTGTATTTATCATATTCACTTGCCTATATTCTTCTGATTGCATTATATTTATATATGCGCTCTCTTGCATTCATTTATTTTTTTAATCTTAATTTCAATTTTTTTTTTCTTCCGTCTATATATCTTTAGTACTAATAATAAGAATTCTTTAAACATAATTCAACCGTGTCTTTCTAAAGTACCAAAAATGCCTTTCCTGTTTTGTTCGGGTCTTATTTCGTCCATATCTATTCGCATGTGCGAACGCGACTCACCGATCATCCTCCCCAGAAATCAGACGCCTTCTCCTACTAAATCGCTCGCATCGCTCATCCTCCTTATCTCCAATCTCTAATCGCCATGGCGATTCACCGCTATTTTGTTCGGATTTACTCTCATCATAGATATCATGTGGTTGAAAATTGGACATGTCAATGCAATGCTTGCCACCATCTACCCATGATCTGTCAATTATTCAATCCGCCCTTTTTTCATCAATCGTTTCTTATTTCTCCACACTGTTATCTTCCGTACCGATAACGGAAATATGAGAGATGCTCTTCGTGGATTGGAAGGTTTCCTATCTTCTAATATAGCAACTTTTTGTTTGATTTTTTGTTTATGGTTCTTTTTAAATATACGATGTTATTTCAATTGTATTCCCTTCGAATCTCCAGTTTTATCAATTTTTTTGTTTTTTGTTTTAGACTTGGTTTATGAAGATTAATGTAGTTATTTTGCTTATTTTTTTGGTATAATATTTCTTTACATGATTTAGATTTATTTCAAGTTGGACAAAAGGAGCAGCATGAATCGGCTCCTGAAATGAATTAAGAAGTATTGATTGTGTTTTTTCAAGTAGTTTTAACATCTGTATTGTTTTTACAGCGTATGTGAATCTAATCGTATTGGATGGTTTCAAATTACATTACATTGTGTATTAGCAATTGGTGCATTGGACAGTTATCTACAGCTTTCTAAGCGTAGGTTAAGCAATATGGTAAGAATTTATATTTTTTTTATAATTTTTATTTATGTTTATTTCAAATTATTCTTAATAGAATGTGTTATTGCCATATCTACCTTTACTTGAATCGGCCAGTACTAAACAATAAAATATATTGCACCCGATAAGCATGTTTTCTTAGAGTAAAATTATGATGCTCTTAACTGTTAAACAATGACTACTCTAAGTCTCTAAGACACATATAGCTGACTAGAGGAGATACCCTTACAATTTTTCCTTATGCACATAATACAAATAAAAAGATCAAAACTAATTTTTTTATATTTAATTTCCATATAAATAAATTAGTTTCTTGACTTGGAAATCAAATCTTGCACTATATCTGGGAGTGTTAGGGTGGTACTGTATGTAATTTGGCATTTTATCCAAATTTAATGTTGTATTCCACTTATAGATAGTGCATTATACACACACATAGCATAGAGATATAGGGTATGGTTATTTGCTTAGTGTATCGTAATCCATAATTTTGAATTTTGAAGTTTATTTACTACAGTGACATTATGTTATTATAATAGTAAACGTTGGTATATTAGCCTCTTAAAATTTAGTAAACGACAAATTTGAACTTTTCTATACATTTATACGTGCACTAATATGCTTTGTATAAAAGGCTATGTGATGATAGCACAAAACTACACCTCTCGTTGTTCCACTTTTGATATTATCGTGATCATAATTCTGCTGATCGTCTCTTTTCCACAAGTATAGTCAAAACATATAAATGTATGAAATTTTTGAATAAGGAACAAATCCATGGGTTAGTCAATTATGACTATTTATTTTACATTTAAAAGTTGTGCAATTATGTATATGTTTGTATTTAAGCATTTTGCATTCAAATACGCAGACAACTTCTAATATACAAAGTTCCAAAATTGAGTTCACAAGTCTTTGGCTAAATTTTCTTTCATTTTCAGTTCTGTAAATACTGTATAAATTTGACTACTAATAAGTATATTCAATGCATACTTAGTTGGATCTCATGAATAGTTTTAGACTGATATTGTTATGCCTATAATGATACATATCCTGTTTTAAAATAATACATTATGATATGTCATAGTGCTTCGGCCCCGCTGTGGAATTTACCAATGCGCATCTTAGTACGATATTCTTGCTTGAATTTGTTATTGACTTCTAACACACAGAAGAATTGATGATATGATGGTGCTGATAAGCATTGCAAAATGCAAACCATATACTTATTTTTGACTAATAATCCTTGAACGATATATTATGATTTGTTCTTAAGAAAAAGAATCTCTCATCCTATAAGCATTCGTAGTTATTTTATTTGCACCCTTACTGTTTGAACTAAAAGGGTCAATCTTTTTGCTAGATATGTTTTTCTAGGTATTCATGGTTTAGTCTTATTCATGACGAGCTATGCGTTATGTATTAGGTTGTCAAAAGACTGAAAAAGCTCAATCCTTTTGTACCTCAGGACCATCAATGTTCTGCTTCGAATTCCTTGAAAATTAAGCTACAGGGTATGGCTCCAGAGGTCAATAAACTGAAAGATCCTGAGAAAGTAAGCTTAAGAGAATCGCATATTAAGAAGGAAAAAAAAGCAGTTAAATCGTCAACCAATGCAAAAAAAATTCCTCAGAGTGCTTGCATCAAGACTATTGAAAATTAAAGGTACCCCTTTTCCTAATTACTTTTTTTTGTAGAGAAGTGTAACATTTGATTCTATTCGAAATTTCAGAATGTTCTAACCATATTCCTTAGCGGAATAATGAGTAGAAAATATAAAAGAATTTGACAATATGACAAATTTAGTTCGCATAGTTGATTCTTTGAGCAATCCTCGGAATCTGAAGTGTCAGCGTTACTTGATTTGCTGTGTTCAAATCTTTTGAAGGAGTCAATTAGACTAGCAGGACTAGGACTTTTATTTGATTTACTGCATGTTATTTCACTAATCAGTAATCAATTCTTTTGAGCGGATCTGAGGTCATTTTAATTTTAATCCTCTAATTTATATTGCTATTAGTTTATACCCTTTTCTTTTAAGAAGCCACTTCTGTTCTCTTATAACCAAGAACAAACATGCTGGATTTCATGTTACGTTTTGATTTATATACTATATATCTACTTAGTTATATTATGGCATGTTACTCAGCTGTAGTTTTGACCTTTGTTTTATCAATCATGGCATGTTACTCAGTTTATACAGTAGTGCATTTTAGTGTCTCTTCGAATGAGCGCAGCTGTACGTAGAAGACTGTCTTTTGGTATGTGTTCTATATATCAAAATTGAGTGCATGTGAACACCATTTTGTGCATAAGTATAATCTTTTTATCAAAATGTTACTTTGACTTTGTAGTTACTGAGCTTTTTTGGGATATACCGACCTTCAAATTAAGGACATATTTAGTTATAATTCTAGAAAAAACTCACTTTAACTATAAATTTTGGTGCTAAAAAATATACCTGTTTTTCCATTAGATTGATGGTGAACAATAGGTCTACTTATGCATATAGTTTCCTTGGAAACTTACAGTTGGCGTAAGTTATTTTACCAGGCTTATAACTAATTTCTTTTTATTAATGAGGTGAACCAAGAGTGCATAGAGTGAGTTGTGTGCACTTGCATTTTATGCATTCAAAGTTAAATGTAACGACCTACTTTTTTAGACGATTTAAATCGACAATAAACCACATGTCTAACTCAAACAATTCAAAATGGAGGATTGTCAATCGGATAATAAAAAATAAGAGAAAAGAAAGAAAAATAACAACACAGAATCTCACAGCGGAATGACAAAATATAATAATCAAATAAATAGTTCATGAAGCTGTTTTGTAATATACATTTGATTATAAATTTTTTACAACAATCAAAGTTCAAACGACATACCAATAATGACGCAGCGGAAAATTACTAATAATATAGTATATCAAACTCCATCTTCGTCCTTTAGAAATAAAGTCTTCAACACTGAAATGCTCAGGCTGATCCGAGCGTAATGAAAAGACAAAACACTCGAGTCGAAACTAAAAGATCTTATGTAAGTTAAATCAACAAGAAGTAAATATGGGTGTAATGGCTTCAAAATTTACTAAGTTTATTCCAGAAACCTTCTGAAGAGATTCAGAACAAACAGTTGAGAGGTATAATGCAATGTCCATGACTCCAATAGATTCACCTCCATAAAACTCTCACAATTCTGTAACGCCTAATGCTTGCGATGTAATAATGTATAGTGATTTTTTCTAAGTAATGTTACTATGCATAGCGGTTTTTCCATGTATTGTGTATTTTGGCTAAGTGTGTTGAGTTTATAACTCATGTTTGTAATGCATTATGCATGAGTTCTAATGGTTGATATATCTCCTGCCTCCTTTCTGTGTTTCTATATGCTTTATGAAATATAATAGAGGACCGTTAAATTTTGTTTGCCATGCGAACAAACTCATATTTCTTTTGAAACTAATTTCTTTTCAACAAAAGTAATAATAACGCTTTCAAAATGGGTTGAACCACTGGGTCAATATGCTTATTAATTATTATGCCCAATTAACGCACAAATTATGACATAATATATCAAAAAATTGCCCTTTGTCCAACGTTTTGCAAATGACATTTGGCGTTTATCTTTCTCTAAAAAACAACAGGTTCATACTTTTGAGTTCTTTTGTTAACATTTGCAACCTGAAAAAGTAGGTAATATTCAACACCTTTGGAAACTGCCTCATTTCGCCATGAAGCATTTTAAAGAAATAAGAATTTCCTTGACTCCTTTAAAATGATTAATACTTGCAAACTTGGCTATATCTTCCAAATGGGATAATTCACATTGTTGAATTATGCACACATTATGATTAGAAGCAGGCCCATCTGGGCGTGCGTATATACTCGTATATATATATTAGTTTATATATATGTTTATGCAAGTACGAATAAAACTCTTACACACATAATAGTGTTTGTGATGGCTCGGAATTTTAGGCAATAACACTTTGATAATCTTTATTAAAATTATTTAAAATGTGCAATATTAATTTAACAGTCTAACTATTTAATTGAGCAATATGAATTTATAATCTTCTTTTTTCAAATAGGCCTATTTTTTCATGGGCTAATAATATTTTAAATTGGCAAAATTTATCTTTTCAAAACTAATATTTTCTAATTTTAATGTATATATATGTATATACATAGTGATTAGGAAGTTTTGGTTTGAATTTAACAAAAATGTTTTCAAATTATATATATATATATATATATATATATATATATATATATATATATGGCAGTCCCTCGTGAGTGCGGCACGCACCTTTTCTATATTGTGATTTGGAAGATTATGTTTGAATTTAATTTCAAAAGCTATTTAAAAGTTAATCATATATTTTCAAAACACTCAAGGTAAACATTTATTTTGTTTAAAAGTATGATAGCTTAAGATAGTATTTAATAATAAGAGTTTAATATGTTTGCTTTAAAATTTATACTTGAAATAAATTTAGTTTATATATATAGTATCAATTTAAGTATAATAACTTAAGTTTAAAATTTAAAATAAGATTTAATTAAAGGTTCATTTCTTTTATTTTTAATATTCTTTCTTTTTAAATTTATCTTGAATAAATGTAATTTGTGTATATGTAAACACTTAAAAACATAATAGATAAATAATAAAAAACATATATAAACATAAATGGATATAAACGTAATACATATTAATATAAGTAATTAACATAATATAGAGATTTAACATGTGTAAGACTAGAATAACATGCAATTTATATTTGTAGCTTAAGTGCCATTCAAGTTAACAAGTGGCAATGATTTTCTTTATTGATTGAAATGTTTATAAATAGATGTATTGAGAGAATTTGGCTATTCTTATTTCAGTTCAAACTTCTCAATTCTTTCTTCTTCTTCTAAACTAAAAAGAAGTTAAAAAATGAAATCAAAATCAAAAGAAAATCAAAACTAAACCACTTTATTTGTTTCAAGTTTAACCTAAGCTAAAGAGAAAATCTATAACCAGAGGAGATTCAAAGCATTAACAAAGTTCCAGATCAACTCAACATAGATTCAACTCAACCTAAATTCAAATCATCAAGCAAAGATGCAAATTCAACTTAAATACATCAACTGTCAAGAACATATCAAAGAGTTCCAAAAAGAAGACATAACCTATGTTCTCTGTTTTTATAACTGGTGAGTAAACTTTCTTTTACAAACAGTTTTAAATCTATTCTTATGGTTGATACATGTGATTAATTATTGTAGTAGTACAGTAAATGATGTTTATATGCATGAATGTATATATACATATATGAATATGAGATGACTGATCTGTGCATGTCTGTGCAAAGGAATGTACCTACCTCTGTTATATTCTAGGTTTTAATTTCTTATATAAAAATTTGTATCTTCCTCTATAATTAATTTTGGGTTAAGATTTATAAATGAAAAATGACTATTACAATGTGTTATAAATTTTAAAAATAGTATCAAGTATTTACATTTAGTAATTATTTCAAAATTTGGAAATTATAGTAAAAAATTTAAATAAGTCAAAAATCAGTGATTACGAATTCATGTTCGAATTTCATGAAATGATTCGTAATAGGAAACAATGATTTTTGATAGTAATTCCAAGATTTTTAGGTGAGTAATTATCGAGTGATCTCAAGTTGGACAGATTTGACACTTTCGTCAATTTTCGATGAACGATGACAGGTGGTGGGTCGTGATTGATACCGAAGGAAGCTTGCAGGATAGGGATCACTGGAAAAATAGTGGAGGGTTTTTTAGATGGCCGTGGTGGCCAGACGGCGTCGAACTAGGGTTCGATTTCAGTTTTGGGTTGATGCGTCTTTCGAGACGAATACATCGCCGTGGGGTAGCCGGAGGCGATCGCGAGGGATGGGACAGTCGCTTGGGTCTATGATGTTGTTGTGGTCAGAGGGACGTGAGATTTAGTGGTCGAGTTCATCGTCCGTGAGAGGTTTTTGGTCGTTTTTTTGGTTCAGGTTTGATCGACTTGTTCAATTTTGATTCGTAGGGGAGATTGTCGATCTGGATGGTCGTAGCCCTCGTGGGGAACGTCGTCGACTTGCGAGCATCGTCGGTGAGGATTAGGTGACATTTCAATCAACGTGCACGTGCACATGTGCACGTCTGTGTTGAGTTGGTTGTTGATTTTGGGGAAGAAGAGCATTTTTCTCGGGTAGATCTCGGGTTGTTTGTGTGTTTGTCTTGAGGGAAAGAATGGACATCAATGAATCGTTGTTTGCTCAGGGTTTGGTTGGTTTAGCTCGGGAAATTCAAGGGTATGGCTTGGGTTTTATTTCTTTTGATTGTTTCCTTGTTTATAACAAGCAAATATACGAGTTTTATAAAGCTAAAGGAAATCATATCAGGTTTTAAAAAGTAAGAATTTTGTTAACATGTTTTGGATAACAAATAAATGTACAAGACTGAAGTTTTCAAACAAGAAACTATATAGAGTTTTTTTAAAAGTAATTAAGTTTTCAAAAAGAAGTTTTCAACAAGTTTCCAAGTAAAGTACTTATTAAGTTTTTCCAAGCAAGATGTTAAAAAAACAAGTTTTAAACAAGTTTTCAAAGCTTTAAAATGTTAAAGTTAATGTTTAAAATTGTTGTTTAAAGATTCCTAAATGTTTTCAAATAAAGTTTAATGATGTAATTAAGAGGCAGTTTAGATAAAGTGTATTAATTTCAATTAATCAAGTGTTTCAGATGATCTTTGTGTAAATTAATTTCAAGTATTTAAGTTTAATAAGATTTAAATAAGTAATTAATTAAGATAAATAATTTATCTTTAAATTATTTAAGATGGTGATTAATTAGGAAAAATTAATTAATGAAATTAACTAAAAGTTGATCACTTAATGTAATTAATAAGGGTTAATTAATTAGGGTTAATAATCAAAGGATAATTACTTAATGAAGTAATTAATGGATAGTTATTGAATGTAATTAATTTAAGGATCATTAACTAGTGATTAAGAGATAATTAATTAATGTAATTAATTGGTTTACATTAATTAAGGATAATCACTTAATGAAATTGATTAAGTATAATTACTTAATAAAATTAATAAAGTATAATTACTTATGCAAGTAACTAATAGATAATTACTGAACGTAATTAATTAAAGGGAAATTACTTAATGAAGGAAAATTAAATGGAAGTAATTAAGGTTTAATTACTTAGTGTAATTAATAAAAAGCATAATTACTTAATGGAAGTAATTAAGGATTAATTACTTAGTGTAATTAATCAAAGGATTAATTAATATAATTAATTAAGGAGTTAATTAATTAATGTAAGTAATTAAAAATAGTTAATTATTGAATGTGATTAGTTAAGGATGATTAATGAATGTGATTAATTAAATATTAATTATTAAATGTAATTAATTAGAAGAATAATTAATTAATGAAAGTAATCAGAGGATCATTAACTAATGTAACTAACGAGAGTAATTAAGGTTGATTAATGTGAATGGTTAAAGAATAACTAATTGATGTAATAAACTAAAGGATGATTACTTAATGTAATTAAAGGATAATAATCAAGGGTGATTAATTAAGATGGATAATTAAAAGATGATTAATTAATTGGTTTGTAATTAATTAATGTTAAGTAAGTAGGATTAAAGGTATTCTAAGTAAATAAAGTTAGTAATTAATTTAATTAGAGATTAATTAGGAATTAATCAATCTTGCTTATGAATGATTGAATGATATTGGATGTCTTGGATTATTTGTTATCTCTGAGATGTGATATGTGCTGCTCTGTGATATGAGATACTTTGGTTGAATTGTGATAATATGGATTATCTATTAGTGATAATATGAGCTATCTTTCTATGTGAATATTTTCTGTTAAATAATAAATTGATATGTTAAAAACCTTAAACAACTTGGACATTAAAACGACGTTTTGGATTTCAATGAGACTGGGATCGAATTTTCAAATTGGATATCCGAAAACCACATCGATCCAAATTAAGCAATAAGTCGTGAAATCTCAAGTGAAGTTCAAGATGAAGGCTCGAAGTGTAAGGGCTATTGTCGTTAACTCCGAGGGTGATTCCAAAACGAGTGTAACAAAATAGTACTTTCAGTTTCGAGATGAAGATTCAGAGTGCAAGGGCTATTGTCGTTAACTCTGAGGGTGATTCCAAAATGAGTGTGGCGAGATAGTGCCTTCGGTTTCGTTCGAACCCAAAACGGACTTGTATGGATCGAATGCTAACAGACCATCGTGACTGGAGGACGATGAGCATTCCAAGATATGTGTTCTAAAAATGTAATCGTAGTCTCAAGCCTCATCAACCGGGAATGGCTAAAATAGGGGAGGTACAGCAAGGCTAAGTGGGTAGCACCCAAGTAGGATAAGCTTTCCCCTGTCTAGAGGTCCCTTTTTATTCGGCTGTGTGGGTGGTTAGTCGCGCCAACTGCGGGGTTGTCTTATTCGAAATTATCCAGTAAGGGATGGTTCTGGTCTTGTTTTGCAGGGGATCAGGGTGGATCCTCGGTAGTCTGATCTAGACCAGGTACTGTGACTGGTGGCACCCCAGTAGCACTAACATTATATGGAATCCAATCTCCAATAAGTGCCGCACGTTTTGATTGTGCCCAACTATGTTAGAACGTGAGATGTAAGCATTTCAGCTATTTCTGTATTTTACTTGAAAACCCTAGACACTACTAGACACTATTATAATATCACTGGATTTCCTATCAAATTTTTTGGTTATCTTAAGGTAAAAACCCGACATGTTTATTTGTGTCGTGGTCTTACGAGACACCTTTGTTTTCAAATGATTTTCAAAGTTAAACAACTTTAACCCGTTTACTCACACCAGAACTATGTCTGACCTAGAGTTTATTTTTTGTTTTCTTAAACTCTTGGGTATACAAATTTTTACGAGTAGGCAAGGGATTCAGGTTAGCTTTGACGAATTCTGGAGGAGACATGGAGCAGGAGGCTTCATCGTATATAGATATTATGATTCCACTGTGTTAATCTCTGTGTTGTACCTTGAGTTGTATGATAGACAGGTTTTCATAACTGTCTAATGTGTTGTGATGTTTCAGTTGTATAACTCTGATAGATGTTGTATATTATGTAATAACTATGTGATTAATATATTTTATTCGTTCCACTGTGAGATTCTAGCATTGTTCAGTTCTTTCCTTCCTATCTTTTCTCTTTTCTATCCCTTTCTTACTTTATGATGATGCGTCTTTCTATGGAATGAAAGGCGGGTCATTACATTTTGGTATCAGAGCACTAGGATTGAGATAATACCTAGGCTTTGGAGTGATATTTTTCTTGAGAGAGCATACTTGTATTTTTATTGTATATATATTCCTAATTTGTTGGGTTACCTTTCTGGGTTACCTACATAAGATAGGATGGTAGCTTGAGTTCTAGAGTAGGAGAGGTAGTGGTGTGTGTAGCATAACTACCACAAATGAAAGAAGTCTGAGTGTTGAGATTGGAAGAATATCTACCGAGGCTGTAGACCCAATACCACATCGAGTAAGTTTTGCAACATGGTATAAGGATTTCACCAATCTTGGAGGAAGCCTTTTATAAGGTACGGAGTCCATCTTTGAAGTGCAATTTGGTTGCGCTCGTGTGAGCAGATTTTCAAGAGTTTGAATCTATCGGATGTATAGTAGCGAGTGATGGTATCTTGTCAACTTCAAGAAGGAGCAGCTGCATGGTGAGATGTAGTGACCATGGATGTTTCCGAAGGTGTTTTCTTTTAGCGAAAGTTTAAGGAAGTTTTTAAGGTTCGAGGAGCTTATGATAAGAAGCTTTTGGCATCTGTGGCAGCAGTGCAGCTCGGAAGTGTTTTGTGTGCCAGTAGGAAGGTTATCTGCCTAAGCGATGTCCTAAAGAGTTCAAAAGCAACGGAGTGGACCCTTTTGCTTTGATGGTTCATAAGTCTTTGTGTTTCAACTGTCAGCAGCCCGGGCATTTAGTGGAAGCTTGCCCACTTCTTCAGAAGTTTCAGCAGGACTAGGTGTTTGCTATTGAAGATGGACCATCAGTTTCTTCTGATAGGATAAGCAGAGGCGTTCTTGAAGGATTTGACCTTATTTTGGAAATGGATTGGTCAGGCTTGCATAAAGCTGTTCTGATTTGTGAAGAGAGAACAGTGTCTTTGGGAGCCGAACTTGGTAGGATCGCAAAAGTGACTTGCGATAGTTCAGGAATTTATCTGAGTAATTCTTTTGCATGGGACTGAGGCATCTCTAGAGGATGTAGGAGCCATCGAAGTTGTCAGAGATTTTTCCAGATGTTTTTAGAGAAGTTAAAGATTTGCCGCGTAGGGAGTTGAATAAGGCAATCATTTGGAATAAGTACCCCTTCCCTCGTAGTGAGGATCTTTTTGATCAATTTCAAGGTGCTTCTGTTGGATCTAGTTTCGAATTTTCTCCAGCTAATTGCAGTTGAAGTCAGTATACACTTGACCGCTTTCAGAGGACTCAACTATTTCTTTGAGTAGTTGGTTATGTCTTTTGAGTTAACCAATATTTCAGCTTATAGTATGGATTTGATATACCGTGTCTTCCGAAATGGGTTGATCAAGTTTGTGCTCATGTTCATCGACGGCATTCTCGTTTACTCCAAATCAGAGTTGCGCAGTGGAAGCGAGGCAGCAGCTGTGCTAGAGTGGAAGCAACCTTAGACTCCTTGGGAGTTCGTAGTTTTCTGGGATTAGAGAGTCTCTACAAGGAGTTCATTTGGGATCTGAAGGCTAGGTTGTCCAGTGCACCTGTTCTGGCTACTACGGATTGGAGAAGTAAGTTCGGGGTCTAATGATGCATGTGAAGTAGAGTTTGTGTTTTGGATTTTCGATAGATCCTAATAGGACCATCTTGTTGAGTAAAATTCGAAGATCATCTTATTCTTGGTCTAGATTTACTTCGAAAGGCATCTGAAAAGGTTGAGCTGATCAAGAATGGATGAAGGCAGCCTAGGATCATAAGAAGTGTTATGCGAATAAGAGACGAAGGGATTTGAAATTCGAAGTCGGATATTTGGTTTTTGTTAAGGTTTCTCCAATCAAAGGAGCAATAAGATTTGGTAAGACTAAAAGGCTAGCTTCAAGGTATATTGGATTTCCTTCCGTATTCTCGAAAGGATAAGTATTTTGACCTACAGGATTGAATTGCTAGTCCGGATGGCTGGGATTCGCAATGTGCATGTGTCTCATCTGAGGAATACATGCTTGATTGTTCACTGGTTTAGAACCAGCAGTTCATGAAGGATTTGGAAGTAGAGGAGGACTTGACTGTGGTAAGACATCATGTTTGGATTGTAGATCTTGAGGAGAAGGAGCTCAAAATCAGAGTGGTGTAGCTAGTTAAGGTTCAGTAGAGCGAAAATCCCAGTGGTTATACCTGGGAAAATCTAGATAGTATTAGGAAGTCTTATCTAGAATTTTGCCTGGATAGTTGGATTTGTTTGCTATGATTGTTGGTATATGGTTGATGTATGCTTTGATATTTGTAAATAAAACCTTTTTTGGATTATTAAATTATATTTGCTTTTAAATTTCGAGGACGAATTCTTTTAAGAGGAGAGGAATGTGATGACCCGAAATTTTAGGCAATAGTAATATGATAATATTCATTAAAATTATTTAAAATGTGCAATGTTGATTTAACAATCTAACATTTAATTGAGCAATATGAAATGATAATCTTCTTTTTTCTAATAGTCTTATTTATTTTTTCAAGGGCTAATAATATTTTAAATTGGCAAAATTTATCTTTTCAAAACTAATATTTTCTAATTTTAATGTATATATATGTATATACATAGTGATTAGGAAGTTTTGGTTTGAATTTAATAAAAATGTTTTCAAATTATAATATATATATATATATTGTGATTTGGAAGATTATGTTTGAATTTAATTTCAAAACTATTTAAAAGTTAATTATATATTTTCAAACACTTAAGGTAAATATTTATTTTGTTTAAAAGTATGATATCTTAAGATAGTATTTAATAATAAGAGTTTAATATGTTTTCTTTTAAAATTTATACATGAAATAAATTAAGTTTATATATATAGTATTAATTTAAGTATGATAACTTAAGTTTAAAATTTAAAATAAAATTTAATTAAAGGTACATTTCTTTTGTTTTTAATATTCTTTTTTTTAAATTTATCTTGAATAAATGTAATTTGTGTATATGCAAACACTTAAAAACATAATAGATAAATAATAATAAAAACATATATAAACATAAATGGATATAAACATAATACATTTTAATATAAGTAATTAACATAATATAGAGATTTAGCATGTGTAAGACTACAATAACATGCAATTTACATTTGTAGCTTAAGTGCCATTCAAGTTAACAAGTGGCAATGATTTTCGTTATTGAATGAAATATTTATAAATAGGTGTATTGAGAGAATTTGGCTATTCTTATTTCAGTTCAAACTTCTCGACTCTTTCTTCTTCTTCTAAACTAAAAAGAAGTTAAAAAAAGAAATCAAAATCAAAAGAAAATCAAAACTAAACCACTTCATCTGTTTCAAGTTTAACCTAAGCTAAGGAGAAAATCTATAACCAAAGGAGATTCAAAGCATTAACAAAGTTCCAGATCAACTCAACATAGATTCAACTCAACCTAAATTCAAATCATCAAGCAAAGATACAAATTCAACTTAATATACATCAACTGTCAAGAACAGATCAAACAGTTTCAGATAGAAGACATAACCTCTGTTCTCTGTTTTTATAACTGGTGAGTAAACTTTCTTTTAAAAACAGTTTTAAATCTATTCGTATGGTTGATACATGTGAATAATTATTGTAGTAGTATAGTAACTGATGTTTATATGCATGAATTTATAAGCACATGTATGAATATGAGATGACTGACTGTGCATGTCTGTGCAAAGGAATGTATCTGCCTCTGTTATATTCCAGGTTTCAATTTCTTATATAAAAATTTATATCTTCCTCTGTAATCAATTTTGGCTTAAGATGTATAAATGAAAAATACTATTACAATGTGTTATAAATTTTAAAAATAGTATCAAGTATTTACATTTAGTAATTATTTCAAAATTTGGAAATTACAGTAAAAAAATTATATAAGTCAAAATCAGTGATTTTAAATTTCATGAATTGATTCGTAATAGGAAACAATGATTTTTGATAGTAATTTCAAGATTTTTAGGTGAGTAATTATCGAGTTATCTGGAGTTGAACAGATTTGACACTTTCGTCAATTTCCGATGAACGACGACAGGTTATGGGTCGTGATTGATGTCAAAGGTAGCTTGGAGGATGAGGATCACCGGAAAAATGGTGGTGGGATTTTTAGATGGCCGTGGTGGCCAGACGGCGTCGAACTAGGGTTCGATTATGTTTGAGTCGATGGGTTTTTCGAGACGAATACATTGCCGTGGGATAGCCGAAGGCGATCACGAGGGATGGGATAGTCGCTTGGGTCTGTAACGCTGTTGTGGTTGGAGGGACGTGAGCTTCGGTGGTCAAGTTCGTCCGCGGCGAGAGCTTTTTGGTCGTTTGGTTTGGTTTAGGTTTGATCGAGTTGTTCGATTTTGGTTCACAAGGGAGATTGTCGATCTGGATGGTCGCAGCTCCCGTGGGGAACGTCGTCAACTTGCGAGGATCTTCAGTGAGGTGTAAGTGACGTTTCGATCAACGTGCACGTATGCACGTCTGTGTTGGGTTGGTTGTTGATTTTGGGGAAGATGAGCATTTTTCTCGGTAGATCTCGGGTTTTTCGTGTGTTTGTCTCGAGGGAAAGAAAGGACGTGAGTGAATTGTTTGCTCGGGGTTGGGTTGGTTTAGCTCATGAAATTTAAGGGTATGACTCGGGTTTTATTTCTTTTGATTGTTGCCTTGTTTATAACAAGAAAATATACGAGTTTTATAAAGCTAAAGGAAATCATATCAGGTTTTAAAAAGTTAGAATTTTGTTAACATGTTTCGAAAAACAAATAAATGTACAAGACCGAAGTTTTCAAAATGGAAAATATAAACGAGTTTTTTTAAAAGTAATTAAGATATCAAAAAGAAGTTTTCAACAAGTTTCTAAGTAAAGTATTTATTAAGTTTTTCCAAGCAAGATGTTAAGAAAACAAGTTTTAAACAAGTTTTTAAAGCTTTAAGATGTTAAAGTAAATGTTTAAAATTGTTGTTTGAAGATTCCTAAATGTTTTCAAATAAAGTTTAATGATGTAATTAAGAAGCAGTTTAGATAAAGTGTATTAATTTCTATTAATCAAGAGTTCACATGATCTTTATATAAATTAGTTTCAAGTATTTAAGTTTAATAAGATTTAAATGAGTAATTAATTAAGATAAAGAATTTATCTTAAAATTAATTAAGGCGGTGATTAATTAGGAAAAATTAATTAGTGAAATTAATTAAAAGTTTATCACTTAATGTAATTAATAAGGGTTAATTAATTAGGGTTAATAATCAAAGGATAATTACTTGATGAAGTAATTAATGGATAGTTAATGAATGTAATTAATTTAAGGATCATTAACTAGTGATTAAGAGATAATAAATTAATGTAATTAATTTAAGATAATTATTGTTTTACATTAATTAAGGAGAATCACTTAATGAAATTGATTAAGTATAATTACTTAATGAAATTAATAAAGTATAATTACTTGTGTAAGTAAATAATGGATAATTACTGAATGTAATTAATTAAACAGAAATTACTTAATGGAGGAAAATTAAATGGAAGTAATTAAGGTTTAATTACTTAGTGTAATTAATAAAAAGGATAATTACTTAATGGAAGTAATTAAGGATTAATTACTTAGTGTAGTTAATTAAAGGATTAATTAATATAATTAATTAAGGAGTTAATTAATTAATCTATGTAATTAAAGAATAGTATATTACCGAATGTGATTAATTAAGGATGATTAATGAACGTGATTAATTATTAAATGTAATTAATTAGAAGAATAATTAATTAATGAAAGTAATTATTGGATCATTAATTAATGTAATTAATGAGAGTAATTTAGGTTGATTAATGTGAATGGTTAAAGAATAATTAATTGATGTAATTAACTAAAGGCTAATTACTTAATATACTTAAAGGATAATTAATCAAGGGTGATTAATTAAGATGGATAATTAAAGGATGATTAATTAATTGGTTTGTAATTAATTAATGTTAAGTAAGTCGGATTAAAGGTAATCTAAGTAATTAAAGTTAGCAATTAATTTAATTAGAGATTAATTACATTAATTAGGAATTAATCAATCTTTCTTATGGATGATTGAATGATATTGGATGCCTTGGATTATTTGATATCTCTGAGATGTGATATGTGATGCTCTGTGATATGAGATACTTTGGTTGAATTGTGATAATATGGATTAATTATTGGTGATATTATGAATTATCTATCCGTGAAAATATTTTCTGTTAAATAATAAATTGAAATGTTAAAAACCTTAAACAACCTGGACATTAAAACGACGTTTTTGATTTCGATGAGACCGGGATCGGATCTCCATATTGGTTATCTGAAAACCACATCGATCCAAATTAAGCGATAGGTCGTGAAATCTAAAGTGAAGTTCAAGATGAAGACTCACTACACCAAAAATCATTTTTAACAGCAATTATTCTCAGCGTTTATACCCTAAATGGGATTAAACGCTATATTAGTTAGATTATTTTTAACGCAAACGCTGATATATCAATGTGGATTTTAATTAGAACACTGAGAATGATTGTTTTACTGGAAAATAAACAATTGCCGCCTATCTACCTAATTTTTATTATTTTCCCTCCACTCATCCTTCATTTTCTTCCAGCTTCGTTCCCTTTCATCTTCTTTTTCATTCTTCGATCTTCGATTTCGTCCTTCCAATCTTATTTTTTTCCAAGTACGTCGATTGAATAGGAATGATAATCTAACTCATCTCGACTTCTTTCAATTTTTGGATTATCAAATACCAATTTCGTTTTCATCGACTGTAGAAGATTTCATTCGGATGTGATTAAAAGATTTATTCAGACTTTAACTAAGGCGTGGATTTTTAGGTTTGATTCAAACTTCGATGTTAGGTATTCTTTGCTAAGTAGAATTACTCTGATTTTGTAAATTTTTAGTCTGTGTATGTTTGGTAGTCTTAAGTCTATCAGTTTCCTCTCTATAAGAAACAAAGGTGAAATTGTAGCAATTATATTCTTCTTATTTCTACTCCACAAAGGCATTTTAATCGTGTGGCAAGTGAAGAGGCATGTGACTATATATACACATGTTTAGTAGGTAGATGGGTTGTTTAGTTAATGTAATCATGTCATAATCATTATTTTTTAGAATGAAATATTTTTTCTCACAGTAAGTACCATCGAGGTTTAAGAACATTTTTTCAAAATTTTATCTATGTTGTAGTTTTTTAAGTGGTGTGAAGTATGAACTAAGTAAACAGACATTTATTTTAAATTTTCTGAAAGATTGTTTCTGCAATTGACAGGAAAATTCTGAGCTGGCATTTGCAGTTAACTACGACAAATGTGTGATGACAAGAATTCAAAAGATATCTCTCGATTACCATTTCAAAGTCGAGCAAGAAGCAGGTTGTTTTATCTCTGCATTCTTCGGATTCAATGGTGAACAACTAAACATATCATTCTTTTTGCAGTATCACACCAGTAAACATCAGTGTGTCCATGAACTCCTGAAAAGTCCGTATAGGTATCACGATGCATATTCAAAATACTTGGCAAAGACATCTTTAGAATCCTTCCTTTGCATCTTTTATGGTTTGGTCAAACAAGTTATCCTTGTTGTGTGAAGTGCCATGTAAAGTTTAGTGATCCAAAAGAAAACCTTATTATATTAGACTATTAGTTGATCGTGTATGTTATTAGGAACTGGTGGAGTTTGGAGAATATCAACTGTTAATGAAGTTGGAGGTTAGAAAGATGGAACTACAGTAGAGGACATGGACTTAGCCATTCGAGCAACCTTAAAAGGTTGGGATTTGCTCTACTTCGGTGACATCAAGGTATACTTACTCTACATAAATCTTTCAAGTCCACAAGCAAAATATCGACCTTTTGATACTAACATATGCTACTACTATATATAAGTTAAAAGCGAGCTTCCAAGTACTTTCGAAGCTTACTGCAGTCAACAAGATCGATGGGTATGTGGCCCAGCAAACTTATTCAGAAAAATTGCTTGGAGGACGATAACAACAAAAGTAAGACATACAAATTTCGACCATAAGAAAGTATATGCCTTACAAGACATATTTCAGATAATCAGCAAATGAAGTTATCATCTTTGTTGAAAGGTTTAATGCTTTGGTCAGATGAGCTTTTATTGAAAAGTTTAGTATGTTCTTAAATATTTACTTTTTGTGCGCAGGAAGTGCCAGTATGAAAGAAGATATACATCTTCTACAACTTCTTCAGTTAGAAAAATTGTTGCACAAATCTTTGCTTTCACTTTCTATAACATTATGATACCAATGTCTATTGTGTTTCCAGAAGTTAGAATTCCATTATGGGGTGTTATGTACATCCCTACAATTCATACTTCTTCTCACCGTCCTTACAAATCCAAGGTATATATGTTCAAATGTTTGTTCTTCTCTTCTTTTGCAGATGCCTTCAATTAACCCAAAATTCTAAAATTTAGGCATCACAATATTGAAATGTGCATTATGTGCAGGTTAGTTCATCTAATGGCAGTATGGATATTATTTGAGAATGTCGTGTCAATGCATAGGATAAAATCTACAATCATTGGTTTAACCAACATTGGAAATGTAGATGAATGGATAGTGACCGAGAAACTAGGCAACAAAAAGAAACGGAAATAGTGCTCCAATCCTCACATTTTTGAATTCCAAGAGAAAATAAGAAAATATTTCAAGTGAAAACATTTAAAATTATGTAGTTATGCTAGCCTAAAACAGAGTAGAAGATGTTAATCGGTGTTTTAAGGTTCATATTTTCTTTACTAGGGTCTACTACTTAGAATTAGCTATTGCAATCTTCCTGCTCTTTTTTGCATCATATAATCTTGCATAAGCAAAAGACAACAAATTTGTGTTCCTCTACGTTCAACCCTCTGCATTCATAGTTATGGGTTTTGGGTGTGTAGGCACATATGTCTCCAATCGATAGCACTTTCTTGATATATGTCAATTTATGTTTATTTAAGACTTCATTCTTTCATTGATCTATACACAATCCTTCAATGATAAAACAGATAAGAAATTCTTGAAACTAAATATTGATGATGATATTTATGTAATGTTCTGCAAGAACAAACAAATACATGCTCTCTTTCTAAAGGGAAAAAAACTTTTACATAGCAATAACATGTGCACCTTACGACTATAGCACTAAAAAACATGAATGTTGAGAAGGCAGATAGAAGTGATGTTCCAGACATAGATTAGAAAAAGTACGTGTTTTTACACAGTTGTTTCATCAAATTTTTAACTAAAATGATTTATTTTTGAAGTTGTAGCTAATAGTCTCTTATCTGCAGCGTAGATGTTCTTTCTTCAAAACATGAACTCATATCAAACACATAAATAACCATTCATATACAAGGTGACTCTAGCTCAATGATAATCCTGCCTACACTTTGAGGAGACAACATGGATGAGAAGGGGGAGGAAAGTTTTAACTAGTGAGACAAGCAAGGTGATTTAATTCATTTACTTAAATACAGTTTGTTTACAAATATAAAACTATAACTTTGAATAATGATAAATCTTGGTGCCATCTCTTCCTGCATTTGGTAATAGTTTGATGCATGTTTTTGCTAGAATTACATTTTAGCTATAATGAGCACTATAATCGAATCTACTTTTAGGTTTTGGTTGTTTAAAAAAATGTGGTGATTTGTTATCTACTCTTTAGAAATGAAAATATTTATTCTCTTCATTACTTTCCTGTTAAAAGCATGCTTAAGTGCCGCTTAAGCAAAAATCGTTTATGCTTAAGCGCCTTTCCCTGTACGTTTTCCTGCTCTACACTGAAGCATCCAATGCCTATTTTCTTGGACTGTGAATTCAGTATCCTATTGTCATATTGGAAAAGAAGAATGATTTCATAGCATTTTAAGGATCAAATATCTTATTATGAATATTTGGGGAGGAAGTGCACCATCATATCTTTATAATGGCTTTCTTGAATGCTGCAATTCTCCACAAGTTCTGCATATGCTTCTAGAATTATTTGTTTCATTGTTTCAATGTCCTCTGGTGTCCCTATTCCAGCAACTACATCTTCACCCTATATAATTGAAACTTGTTTTTAGTAATATATTTAGACTGTTATTATAGTCTAGTTTTAAAAAAATTGAATTGCTATTGATCACAATCATGATTTGTCAATACATTTGGATATTTTTTTACCTGGGCATTTATCAGGAATTCACCATACAATTTTCTTTCTCCTGTACTTGATTTCTTGTGAAAAGAATACTAGTTCCTGAACTTTCTCCCATGTTCCCAAACACAATGCATTGAATATTCACTGCAGTCCCTTTCAAACCTGTAACTTTGTTTTTGTGCTTCTGTGTTTTATAGCCCTTGGACTGTCCAATGAGTCGAATACTGCTGTCACTGCTAAGTACAACTGCCTTTTTTGGGTCTGCTATAAACAGGGATTTATATTTAATGGTGCTTAACAAAGAAGTGAAGGAGAAAATACAAGAAGCAGTGAGCTCAAATGAACTGAAAAGCAAAGCAGAGGCTTCAAAAATAGAAGTGGAGAAGGCAAGAGAATCGCCTAGTTCTGAAGCTAAGAGAAAAATTTCAAAAATGAAGGCAGTAGTATGTGGATGAATAATCGCCGCATTAGCACTGAGGTAGGGCTGATCATTGAGATCTGGAGCATGGCAAGGAGATGAAGCAGAGGAGAAAACTGGAACTATCCATGGTGACCATGCTATTATGGTTGGCAGGTAATACTTCTAACAAAACCTTCAATATCAATAGCTGGTTAGCGTAGTATTAGTTAATAATATTTTAGCATGATTGAGTAATACCTGAATCAGCAAGATATGTAATTACGAGCTTATTCCTTCTCTATATAAATGATATATAAATTAACCATGAGATATATTTAACCACTTCCCTATAATATACTAAAGTATTGATAACAAGTCTTATGAAATTAACAAAATTTTATAAATTAACCATGAGAAATATTTAACTAAGTTTATAAAAATTAACTAGGTTTATAATAATAAGAACAATAATATAATTAACTTAACCGAGTTTTAATAACAATAATATAAAATTAACTAAGTTAACCAAGTTAATAATACTCTACGGGTTTGCGTCTAGCTCAGGTTTTAATTGTATTAATTGGGCTTGGATTTTAAGATACTTAGATCAAACCTAGTCAGTTGACAGGTCTAGCTCTAACTATTATCTAAGAAGATAGTTGGAGAATTGAATAGCCAAAGTAGAAGAAAAGTAAACAAAGGAGTAGAGGAAAAGTAAAAAAAGAGACGAAAGGAGAATAAAGGCATCACTCTTCTTGCTTTGTTGACACCGATAATTTAAGATAGATATGTCCACCAAAAATAATAATAAGCAAAAGGGGAAGTAAAAAAAATTAGACGGTTGAAAATTGCATCATGGCACTTGAAAGCACATGCAAATAGAGTTGGTGGGCTGCTCTGCTAACCATTCCAAAATATACATTCCTCTCTTATTCAACTGCTCACACCATCCTTTTAAGACTTTCCCCCCTTCCATTTGTCATTTCATGCCATTATTTATCATTGTAGTGGATGCTTGAGTTTGGCGGACCAGCCATATTTACAACTATTCCGTGAAGTGGTTTTGAAGGTAGCATTATTTATTAATTATTATCTTGTGAAAAAGAGCATTGTTACATGTAAAGCTCAAATTGTGAGGATCCCTTCCACACCCTTTGTTTGTAGTTTTTGAAAGAAATAAAAGTTTGTAATAGTAATTCTTATTTGTCAGAGAGATCGTATTTCCTGTTGATAATTAAAATAGATATTTGTTAACTTATACTGGTATATGATTTCAAAAACAACTATTAAAAATTTAATAGTAATGAAAGTTTACATAGGTCCAAATTTGTGCGCTCCCTTGTTATATAATATAAAATGTTATGTTACCTGGTTTCAACGTCAAATCCTGCCAGAGGTATTATATTTTTCAGAGGCTACACCTTCTAATTTACTTAATTTCCATCAACTATAATAATTCTCAGTAAAACCTGAAATGTCAATCCCGTAACTTGTCCACAGCAAAATGACTTACTTCCTAAGAAGACCGGTTATAACTTGTGTTCTCTTAACAACCATCAAATCAATAATATAATTAAGTTCCTAAGAGTAGCGCACTCAGTTAGAAATGAAGTCAACAAAGCATTTACAACTTTCCGCTGCATTACTGCAAAAAAAATCAGAAGAAATTTGTTATAATTAATAATATAATTAAGTATCCAACGCAAGTGATTTTTTTAATTGTAGCGGTAGAATATTATCCCATGTGTGGATAAAAGTTGCTAGATATAATTCATGACCAAAACAACATCCTAGCAATCACTGCATTTTATATGTTTCAACTTGCACCCGGTAACAAAATACAAAGAAATAACTTCTCTTCTTATAGTGTTATTTTAATAATTATGGAATACTAGCCTGTAGAACTTTAAAAAATGAATATATGAAGAGCGTTGTGTTGACAATGGCAAATTTATGCTGACGCAAATCAACTATTATTGGTGAATATATATGAAGCTTGCTGGCATTATCAAGCTGTTGTAGCTATTCTGATTGCATGCTCTATGTGCAAGTTGCCTCTTATCATCTCCTATGCTATCACATAAGTTTGTGTTGCAATTGTTAGTCTTTCAAAAGCTCATTCATTTTCACTTAAGTTTGCTTGCATGTAAAAAAGTGAGTTCATTCTACTGACCTATTTATGTTGTTTGGTTCTTTGGTTCAGACTATCACAAATACATGGTGCTCATCTGGAGGATTCAGACTAGATGGAACCTTATTATCGACCAGTAGTTGGAAAGTTGAAGGTAGGTCAGTTTAATACTGTGGCATGTTCAACTACAAGTACCACCCCCCCAAACCCGGAACCTCCAACACCAGCAGCATCCCCTCCTATTCCTCAAAGAAATAAGGACAACTTTGAAAAAAACCTCTACCTGTTCGCCGACCATTCCCTGGATGGATACATCTTCCTTATCGATAACAACCACGCCATCCTCCTCGACCCTAAGTCTGGATCCATTCTCCACAACTAACGGATCTACTACTCCCGAAATATATGGTAATCATGGCACCTTTTTTGCACTAGTTGGACATGATGCATTAACTAATTATATATGGCATATTATAAAATCAAATATTTGACTGCTTGATTGTGTTATTTTTAATAATTATGGAATACTAGCATGGATATCTTGGAAATGTTAAATTTTATGATGTTAAAATGCCCATTACCTTGCAATATCCAGTGTATAGGTAACTGCAGTTAAAGAATCGAGCCTGCCTTTGTTTTCTAGGATTTCAAACAAGGTTCCCTTGCATTAGCAAAAATTTACAGTTAGTAATTTTATAAACTGGTTTTATAACAGTAAACTATGTAGTTCCATCAGAGGATGACATAGAAACTCACTTTTCTAAGGTACTCTGTCAGGAATATAAGGCGATCTGGGTGCTTCAATACACCGAGAAACTGCACTATATTTGGGTGATGTAACCTTTGCCACAGGCCAAGTTCTTTCATGAAACAACTCTTGCATTTTTGTAGAATTACTCACCCAGGTAACAAACAACATATTGGTAGATTTATATATCATACGTTTACAAATGTTAATAAGAAGAATTAGCATATAAAAAATTATATTAGTTTTGAAGGTGAAAAAAAGGCATTTGCCTAGCATGTTTGCAGATATACCAGGTCACAACCCATTAGCTTTGTTTTGTACAAATATACATATGCTACCAACTAACAGCATTTCGGGTTTACCTAAATTGCACTGAATAGCCACACAGTTTCAGTGACTATAGACACAAAAAATGAAGTTGTCAGCGACTCACTATTCTCGGCCAGAAGTTTGACCGAGAATGCTGTAGACTGCACATATAGGTTCTTCTTGATTGATCTAAGGATAATCATTTACTTGCATTCTAGAAAAGTTGGGTATGAATGACATGTATGTACCTTAAATAGGAGTGTTGACTGTTAGAATAATAAAGCACCATGATTATAGAAATCTCCTTTTCACATTCTTTCTATTTATTGTTGTAAAAAAACAAATTAACCTGCATGTAACTGATACCTTTCTAGACAGGAGCCTATAGTTTAGGTTCTGTGTTTTCATATAGTGCAGGTGCGTGCAAATGATGAATATTTGGAAGTAAATCACATGATGAATATGCTAAAACATGTTCGTTTTCTGAACGTTGACAACTCTCAGTTTTTCCACTGCTTTGTGCACTTGCCGGTATCTTGTAGAAAATCCAATGCATGCTTCGCAAGGGGTACAATTATCTCAGTTTTCTTTCCGGACCCCAAAACCACTTCAGAACTCCGTTTTGACTTGTCTTTGGGCATTTGGTTTGATCTTGGTCATGTGTAGATTTTATATTAAGAAGGACTGCTTCTTCACTTAGTATTTTGGTGATCAACTAGATCGTGAAATATAACTATGTTACTATAGAGCAGTTTAGCTTCGTTAACTGAGCTAACCTACTAATGCGTATATTGGCTAGGTTTCGGCTTAACATACCATATAGTATTTTTTGGCGCAGTTAAGCATTTTAGCATATGAAACTTCAAATTTTTAGATGGCGTTTACTCACTGACTTCAAATTTCTTCATTGTAGGTAAATAAAGATGGCGATGACACAGTCTTCTTCCGTAGCAAGTAGCAAGCATATGAAACTTTTTAGATGCACGTTTTGTTGTTGGCATTTGGTGCAGACTTACTGTATTGATATTATATTTTTGTTTAACATATAACGTGTCTTTGTTTAACAGAATTTGTGACAATTTGGTTTACTTTGTTACTTTTGTTTATGGATATTATTGAAACTTGGTTTATGGATGTCTTTTGTTTATTAATATTGTCTTAGCTAGTTTATGTAACTAATTAATAGTTATTAGAACATGTTATATATACTAGTTGCTTGAATATACTTAAAATATAGTTTTGGAATATTCAAAAATAGAGTGGAATATTAAAGCTGTTATATAAATAGAAGACAGCGTCTGATTAATGCTGCCAATGAAGAAACAACAGCGTTTAATTCGTGCTGTAATTATCTTTAAATAGTCAATAACAGCGTTTAGTACATGCTGTCGAAATAGTTGATGATTCAATAACAGCGTTTATAAAATGCTGTTGTAAACAATTAAAGTAGAATTAAAACATCTCCGACAACTAAATTATCAACGCTGTAGAAGCAAAATACAGCATGTTTGAAAACGCTGTAAAAACATTATTGACAGCTTGTACGAAACGCTGTCAAAGTGATGTTTCAACAGCGTTTATCAAAAAGCTGTTGTAAGTTCTGTATATACGACAGCATGTCGTTATACATCGTTTGAACTAAAGCTGTTGTATCGTATTACAGCGTTTATCAAACGCTGTTAAAAGCCTTTTGTGGTGTAGTGACTAGAAGTGTAGGGGCTATTGTCGCTAACTCCTAGGGTGTTTCCAAAACTAGTGTAACGAAATAGTACTTTTCAGTTTCGAGATTAAGATTCAGAGTGAAAGGGCTATTGTCGTTAACACTAAGGGTGATTCCAAAATGAGTGTAGCAAGATAGTGCCTTCGGTTTCGTTCGAACACGGAACAGACTTGTATGGATTGAATACTATAAGACCATCTTCACTGGAGGACGATGAGCATTCCAAGATATGTGTTCTAAAAAGGTAATCGTAGCCTCAAGCCTCATCAACCGGGAATGGCTAAAACAGAGGACCTACAGCAAGGCTAAGTGGGTAGCACCCAAGTAGGATAAGATTTCTCATGTTAGAGGTCCCTTTTTTTATTCGGCTGTGTGGGCGGCTGGTCGCGCTAACTGCGGGTTGTCTTATTCGAGATTATCCAGTAAGGGATGGTTCCAGTCTTGTGTTGCAGGGGATCAGGGTGGATCCTTGGTACTCTGATCTAGACCACGTACTGTGACGGACGGTACCCCACTAGCCCCGCCATTGTATGGAATCCAATCTCCAATAAATGTCGTACATTTTGATTGTGCCCAACTATGTTGGAACGTGAGATGTAAGCATTCCATCTATTTATGTATTTTACTTGAAAACCTAGATACTATTACAATATCAATATATTTCTTATCAAATGTTTTGGTTATCGTAAGGTGAAAACCCGACATGTTTATTTATGGATATGAGTTTTACAGATTTGGCTTACCGTTAGTTATATATATTTTAAATGATTGGTCTGTTGTTGTGGAAAGATTTATAAACATATATTGATTTCTTTTGTTCTGTAATGCTTTTATGATTTGTTGTCCATATACATTGTGACGCCCCACCTCTGTACCCACGCTAGCCAAGAACACTACGGAGTAATGCTGTCGACTAGCATGGAGAATAAGGCTGTTGAAGAGCGACCATCCGTGTAATTGCTTTGTGCGAGCACCGATATGTCAGATAGTATAACATGCATTTTATTTCAAGAGGAAATCCGACATACCGATACAAACACAAACCTACTACACAGTGGCTATAATAATCTTCGGAAACAAATATAGAAACAAGCATAACACAAATCAGTCACAGATAATTCATATCACAAAGGCGGAAGAAGATATGAATATATAACTAACACAAGAAAGTGTATATCAGAGTAGTGGTCAAAAAGATCCTCCATATCACAAAAGAATAGTTACACGAACTACACAAAAGAATAAGTATACATTATGGAGTCTATATCTCAAATGTATACAACAAAAACTACTAATCTAAGTAGTTAACCAAAAGTCAAGGAGGTAATCCCGGATGTAAATTCAAGCAGAAGCACCTGTAACATCTCGGTCTGACCCAAGTATTATTTAATAAGAAAATAATAAACGGCAAAAGAGAGTTTTTGCAATAACGGGACATGTAGATATAAGATGACCCGAACTTTTGCAATAACGGCAAAAGAGAGGTTTCAGGCACTCCTTTGCATAGTGGTCCGTGGAACCACAATTGTAGCATCGTCCACGACTAGAGATAGGAGACTTTGCTACCGGAGTTTGTTGCTTCCCTTTCTTGATGGGATTGGGGCCTTCAAATTTAATAGGCTTCTTCATGTTGTTGTTGAAGTTCTGTTTGGTACGCACAACTTCAATATCGCTTTCTCTATCGAACTTCAATATCGCTTTCTCTATCGGCCTCTTCAAGACGAAGAGCGATATCAATAAGCTGATCAAATGAAACCTCAAGTTTCAAAAGCAATGGCTTCTTAAGATTCTTATTCAAGCCATAGACAAATCTTTGATTTTTCTTCATCGGGGTATTAATAAACTCAACCCCGTATTTAGAAAGAGACTCGAAAGATGCGACATAATCTGTCATAGAAGATTCACCTTAAACAAGGTCAATAAAACGCCGGGCTAAAGTTACTTTTTCAGCCTCCGGCACAAATTTCAATTCGAACCTTTCTCGGAATTGCTCCCAAGTGAGATCCGCTTCAACGATTTTAGAAATTAAAAGCTCATACCAATCTAATGCTCTTTCTTGGCGCATGCTAGAAGCCACTTGGACTTGATGTAAATCAATAAGGTTCATGCGAGAAAAGATGTGATCGCATGATTTGAGCCAAGCTTGAATTTCTATAACACTCTCGGATCCCCTGAATGGCCTTCCACCCAAATCGGTATAGTCTCTGCACAAGCGTGCAAAACCGGATCTAGGATGAGTAGGCTCTGGAATGGGTCCTGCAGCTTGAGCATTCTTCACGAGATCTAAAAGCTGCTGAGCAGACATGAATACTCCATCCTAAGGAGTAGCACTAGATTGACCGACGCTGGGACGGCCTGGTCTAACCATTTCTCTTCTTTAAGAAAGAAAGAAAGAAAGAAGAGGAAAAAGTTATTCTCAAAATAAATATCAAGCAATCTTGATAGATAAAACAAGGAATCATAAAAGAAAATATGATAAATCGGTACGAAGATTCGAATTAAATCCTAAAGCACGACTCCTAAGATGGACTTAGGACGATGATCCTTGTTATAACATTCCATATTGTTCCGAAGTTTGGCTCTGATACCAAGATGTGACGCCCCACCTCTATACCCACGCTAGCCAAGAACACAACGGAGTAATGCTGTCGACTAGCACGGAAAATAAGGCTGTTGAGGAGCGACCATCCGTGTAATTGCTTTGCGCGAGCACCGATATGTCAGATAGTATAACATGCATTTTATTTCAAGAGGAAATCCGACATACCGATACAAACACAAAGCTACTACACAGTGGCTATAATAATCTTCGGAAACAAATATAGAAACAAACATAACACAAATCAGTCACAGATAATTCATATCACAAAGGCGGAAGAAGATATGAATATATAACTAACACATGAAAGTGTATATCAGAGTAGTGGTCAAAAAGATCCTCCATATCACAAAAGAATAGTTACACGAACTACACAAAAGAATAAGTATACATTATGGAGTCTATATCTCAAATGTATACAACAAAAACTACTAATCTAAGTAGTTAACCAAAAGTCAAGGAGGTAATCTCGGATGTAAAGTCAAGCAGAAGCACCTGTAACATCTCGGCCTGGCCCGAGTATTATTTAATAAGAAAATAATAAACAGACCGGTCTAGCTATAAATATCAGATGAAATGATATAGAATAAGAGATATGACTAAACGTATAATAATCACCATGCCAAGCTGTGATAAATGAATAATTGAAAAATCAATAAGAGATTAATCAATATCGCAAAGATCTACAAAAGAATCAAAGGAAATGTCATACTCCTAATTTCATTCACCAAGCCACAATAAATGACATACATATCCATGCCAATCGTAAAAGTTGGTGAAACATAAATTCCAGAATTCAACACACGAAATCCAGAAATCACAATCAAAGGGGACAACGACGTCGTACAGCGTGACATCCGATGAACCATATCACAATCAAAGGGAACAACGACGTCGTACAGCGTGACATTCGATGAACCAAAACACAATCAAAGGGAACAACGACGTCGTACAGCGTGACATCCGATGAACCAAAACACAATCAAAGGGAACAACGACGTCGTACAGCGTGACATCCGATGAACCAAAACACAATCAAAGGGAACAACGACGTCGTACAGCGTGACATCCGATGAACCAAAACACAATCAAAGGGAACAACGACGTCGTACAGCGTGACATCCGATGAACCAAAACACAAAGACATTGCACAATGCTAGTCTAAAACATAAAATGATCGTCATGATCAAAGAGAAGTGTCGATTACAGTAAGCTAGTAAATATATGAGCTTAGCTTCATGTCCCATAACCACTAGCTTAACTTAAATATTTACGAACAAATTGTAGATCTCCACTAGAAAATTGTCACAAGAGTTTCAATCGAACAAGTCCAAGAATTAACCGACGAAGTAAACGCAAGCGTTTCATACCACTTGTTTTACTAAGTCGTTTAATTATATTTCTCATACGAGTGAGGTAAAGGTTTGTATATACTAATAGATTGGAAAACGGTTTTATAAACGAATTTGGTATTAAAATAGTATTGAAATCGTTTGAGGAAAGAGTTTTGATATTTACTACTAGTATTGAAACCTTTATATTTTTAAAGTGACAAAACACGAAAATGATTGTAGAACAATCAACCACCAAAATTCACATTCAAAGACGTGAATAAAAATCCAAAGAAATCGATCCGAATCCATCAAAATGGGTATTCCCAAAAATTTCAAGAATAGAAGTCATTAAAGTCGTAGCAACAACAAGTGGGAAATAACACGAATCGATGGAATTTGGAAACCAAGCAAAAATATGCACAAATATGCACAATTAGGCAAATAGGTGCAGGTCAGTCGACTGACTAAAAGGTCCAGTCGACTGGACCAGAGGCATGAAAAAATAATTTCCTGCAGTCAGTCGACTGAATGCATGGAAAACAGAGGACCCGAGCCTCTGTTAGTTGCCTTCGGAATGCCTATGTGCTACAACCAGTCGACTGACTCAAAGGTCCAGTCGACTGACTGGCATCAAGGCTGCTTTCCAGCCTATAAAATGAAGATGCAATCTTCTTCAAAAATGCAATCGAGCGAGCACGGTCACTAGGGGTTTATGCCAATCGACTACCCGGCTCTATAAGCTCTTCGATGCATCACCAAAAACAAGTTCAAACAACAAAGCTATGATTTTTGAAGATTTGAACTCAAAAAACTAAAATTTGGAATGTTCACAAAACCTATCCAAATCAAAATCAAATACACATGAATAAGTATTAGGAATTCATACCTAACAATCAAAGATAATCATAGACCTAGATGTGAGATTAAAAATCTCACCTTTGAACCCAAATTAATGAAGGAGAAGCTTTTAAAACAAGCTAAGATCAATTCCTCTTCACTATCAACTCAAGAAGCTTCAATCTAAGCTTACAAGTAAAATATTTCCTAAATTAGGTTTAGGAAATTTCTGAAATTGAATGGAGAAAGAGTTGGAGAAGATGAAGGAGGTGCTTACCAATGGGTTCACTTGAGTTTGGAGCTAGAAGTTGGATTTGCAAAGAAAGCTAGGGCTTAGGAATTTCCTTTTCCCATCTCTTCCACCATTTTTACTTTAGCTTGAAGTGTTTTAATTAAAGAGGAGAAGTTATGAAGAGAAGGGTTGGGCAGAGCTAATAAGGGTGCAGTCCAAACCAAAGTCATAAGCGGGAAAAAGTAGCAAAAATCAACTTTCTCCAAACATATCGAAGCTTATACTCAAAAAGGTCGCAAATGGCATTTTGAACTCAATGGAAGGGGTCTCGAGTCCCAATTCGACCGTATGCAAAAAGTAACTTTTCGGACTAAATTCCGAGTATCGATAAAATATTTAGATAAAATATTTAAATATAAAATTGACAAATATGCGGGTTGTTACAGACTCCCCTCCTTAAAGAAATTGCGTCCTCGCAATACTTAAGAAGAAGATATATAGTAACAACCATAAAAGCATATTCAACACAAAAGAAGTTTGAAATAAGAAGTTCACCTCAAAGAGCATGAAAGAGTTAGCACGAACGCGATCGCTCGATGAATTCTCTAGATTCCCAAGAGTAATCCCTAGGATTTGAGAACCATTGAACTCTCACAAGAAGAACATCTTTATTCCGAAGGCGCTCAACCCCCGAAGCAATGATGCGAATGGGATGTTGCTCATAAATCAAATCTGGTGAAACTTCAATTTCTACAATATCACCGGGCACAAGAATAAAAATCGGAATCCTAAGGCATTTCCGTAGATAAAAGACGTGGAGAACATCAAGAATAGCGGAAAATTGAGCTGGTGCAACGACGTAGTATAATAACAGTACGGCCGAGGAACCAGAAACTCAAATAATTTGGAACATCAGCGTAGTATAAAAATGGTACGCCCAATGAACCAAAGCCCGAATAATTTCGGAACACCGACGTAGAACAAAAACGGTACGTCCAATGAACCGATAAACCGGAACAATGATGTAGTATAATAATGGTACATCTATTGATCCAGATAAGATGGAACATCGATGTAGTATAATAACAGTACATCCGATGAACCGAACACCATAAAAGAACATCAGACGCGAGTCCATAAAAGAAACGAGATGAAACTCAATAAAACGAAGTACATCAAAACGTCTGATGAACTTGATAAAAAGATAATTCCGTTCAGACATCGTCAAAGAATCAACACCTTGTTGCCTACGACAAAGCGCGTTGGCAACACAATTTCCAGAATATCAAGATCATAAGATGCCAGAAACTCGAGTCGACATGAAGTTCCCTATGAGAAAATAAATATTCCAAAGATTTATGATCGAGGTAGAGAACAAATTTCTCATCCAAATATGATGATGCCAAATTCTAAAAGTAAAAACAATAGCCGCGAGCACTAGATCATGAGTGGCATATCTAGTCTCGATAAGCTATAATGATTTAGAAGCACAAGTGATAGCACGTTCTCTTTTGCAAGAGAACGGCATCCAAACCAATACGACTAGTATCGGTACAAATAGCAAAGTCTTAGTTCCCCTTCAAGAATCACAAGAAAGAATAAGAGTATCGAAAGAAAGAGTTCTTTTAAATAATCTTCTTTCCCGAAAAGTTAAAATTTTCAAAATTACATTTATCTTTATGTAATAATCTTTCTAGAAAAATTTACATTTTTACAAGTCAATATATCGTGTCTGACTGTCTTATCAAAGCGTTTAGGAAATTCCTATCGATAACGTTGATCAAGTGCATCGACCAAAATTCTTAAAACACTAAATGGGCAATACAATCACAAAATCATCTTCTATATGACAAAAATGTCTCTCAAAAATTTTAAGAATATTCTTTGTTCGTTTTAAGAACAAAAATCCAATTATACTTATAAATAAATCTTATGAAAAAGATTTGCAAAATTTTAAATTGTTATTTTCATCCAAAATCAATAAATACAAGAATGGAGTCATCGAGATATTCATAGAATATTCGATCTATAAAATGGATGAAATAAGCTGGACAAACTGAATGACAAAATAAGTCATTCATAAGAACCGTAATGAATGCGGTAAGTGAAATGCGAACTCCCGCAACTCGTAGCCAAATGAAAATCGGTGACAATGTCGAACTAAAAAGACCTTAACACCACACAAAAGATTTCTTAGGTGATAATCCTAAAACAAACTCCAAAATACCGAAAAAGTTTCACAAATTATTTAGTTAAGAGAAATAACACTTTTCTCATCTTGAGAGCTTAAAGAATAAAATGATGGCTTCAAAAATTTGAAATCGGAATCTCAAGAAAAAATAGAAATCTGCTTAACAGATAGAAAATGTCGAAGATGAATAGTCCATACCGAAAATAGGATATGGGCTTCACAACCATTAAGCCAATCCTTACAAAAAAACAATTCCGAAGCCTAAGTAAAAATATCGGCTCGGAAAGAAAAATCACATAAAATAGTTTCGACATCAATAGCAAGCAAATTGAGTGTTGCGGACCTACCATCCAGATTCACAACTCTCAAAGAACTCATCAAGCCCAAAATATTTTTAAAGAAAAAGAGTCAACAAGTTCTTTTGATATAAAATAGTAAGATGGAACCCATATCAAAAAGGACTCAACTAAGAAGATCACGAAATAAAACAATGCCATCAAGGATTCAGTGAAAAATACCTTGACCACGAGAAGTGTTACCAGGAGCTTACACAATATTCAGCTCTCCCTCTCTCCTGCTTTGAAGAATGGGACATGTAGATATAAGATGACCCGAACTTTTGCAATAACGGCAAAAGAGAGGTTTCGGGCACTCCTTTGCATAGTGGTCCGTGGAACCACAATTGTAGCATCGTCCACGACTAGAGATAGGAGACTTTGCTACCGGAGTTTGTTGCTTCCCTTTCTTGATGGGATTGGGGCCTTCAAATTTAATAGGCTTCTTCATGTTGTTGTTGAAGTTCTGTTTGCTACGCACAACTTCAATATCGCTTTCTCTATCGAACTTCAATATCGCTTTCTCTATCGGCCTCTTCAAGACGAAGAGCGATATCAATAAGCTGATCAAATGAAACCTCAAGTTTCAAAAGCAATGGCTTCTTAAGATTCTTATTCAAGCCATAGACAAATCTTTGATTTTTCTTCATCAGGGTATTAATAAACTCAACCCCGTATTTAGAAAGAGACTCGAAAGATGCGACATAATCTGTCACAGAAGATTCACCTTGAACAAGGTCAATAAAACGCCGGGCTAAAGTTACTTTTTCAGCCTCCGGCACAAATTTCAATTCGAACCTTTCTCGGAATTGCTCCCAAGTGAGATCCGCTTCAACGATTTCAGAAATTAAAAGCTCATACCAATCTAATGCTCTTTCTTGGAGCATGCTAGAAGCCACTTGGACTCGATGTAAATCAATAAGGTTCATGCGAGAAAAGATGTGATCGCATGATTTGAGCCAAGCTTGAATTTCTATAACACTCTCGGATCCCCTGAATGGCCTTTCACCCAAATCGGTATAGTCTCTGCACAAGCGTGCAAAACCGGATCTAGGATGAGTAGGCTCTGGAATGGGTCCTGCAGCTTGAGCATTCTTCACGAGATCTAAAAGCTGCTGAGCAGACATGAATACTCCATCCTGAGGAGTAGCACTAGATTGACCGACGCTGGGACGGCCTGGTCTAACCATTTCTCTTCTTTAAGAAAGAATGAAAGAAAGAAAGAAGAGGAAAAAGTTATTCTCAAAATAAATATCAAGCAATCTTGATAGATAAAACAAGGAATCATAAAAGAAAATAGGATAAATCGGTACGAAGACTCGAATTAAATCCTAAAGCACGACTCCTAAGATGGACTTAGGACGATGATCCTTGTTATAACATTCCATATTGTTCCGAAGTTTGGCTCTGATACCAAGATGTGACGCCCCACCTCTATACCCACGCTAGCCAAGAACACAACGGAGTAATGCTGTCGACTAGCACGGAGAATAAGGCTGTTGAGGAGCGACCATCTGTGTAATTGCTTTGCGCGAGCACCGATATGTCAGATAGTATAACATGCATTTTATTTCAAGAGGAAATCCGACATACCGATACAAACACAAAGCTACTACACAGTGGCTATAATAATCTTCGGAAACAAATATAGAAACAAGCATAACACAAATCAGTCACAGATAATTCATATCACAAAGGCGGAAGAAGATATGAATATATAACTAACACATGAAAGTGTATATCAGAGTAGTGGTCAAAAAGATCCTTCATATCACAAAAGAATAGTTACACGAACTACACAAAAGAATAAGTATACATTATGGAGTCTATATCTCAAATGTATACAACAAAAACTACTAATCTAAGTAGTTAACTAAAAGTCAAGGAGGTAATCTCGGATGTAAAGTCAAGCAGAAGCACCTGTAACATCTCGGCCTGACCCGAGTATTATTTAATAAGAAAATAATAAACGGATCAGTCTAGCTATAAATATCAGATGAAATGATATAGAATAAGAGATATGACTAAACGTATAATAATCACCATGCCAAGCTGTGATAAATGAATAATTGAAAAATCAATAAGAGATTAATCAATATCGCAAAGATCTACACAAGAATCAAAGGAAATGTCATACTCCTAATTTCATTCACCAAGCCACAATAAATGACATACATATCCATGCCAATCGTAAAAGTTGATGAAACATAAATTCCAGAATTCAACACACGAAATCCAGAAATCACAATCAAAGGGGACAACGACGTCGTACAGCGTGACATCCGATGAACCATATCACAATCAAAGGGAACAACGACGTCGTACAGCGTGACATCCGATGAACCAAAACACAATCAAAGGGAACAACGACGTCGTACAGCGTGACATCCGATGAACCAAAACACAATCAAAGGGAACAACGACGTCGTACAGCATGACATCCGATGAACCAAAACACATTCAAAGGGAACAACGACGTCGTACAGCGTGACATCCGATGAACCAAAACACAATCAAAGGGAACAACGACGTCGTACAGCGTGACATCCGATGAACCAAAACACAATCAAAGGGAACAACGACGTCGTACAGCGTGACATCCGATGAACCAAAACACAATCAAAGGGAACAACGACGTCATACAGCGTGACATCCGATGAACCAAAACACAAAGACATTGCACAATGCTAGTCTAAAACATAAAATGATCGTCATGATCAAAGAGAAGTGTCGATTACAGTAAGCTAGTAAATATATGAGCTTAGCTTCATGTCCCATAACCACTAGCTTAACTTAAATATTTACGAACAAATTGTAGATCTCCACTAGAAAATTATCACAAGAGTTTCAATCGAACAAGTCCAAGAATTAACCGACGAAGTAAACGCAAGCGTTTCATACCACTTGTTTTACTAAGTCGTTTAATTAGATTTCTCATACGAGTGAGGTAAAGGTTTGTATTTACTAATAGATTGGAAAACGGTTTTATAAACGAATTTGGTATTAAAATAGTATTGAAATTGTTTGAGGAAAGAGTTTTGATATTTACTACTAGTATTGAAACCTTTATATTTTTAAAGTGACAAAACACGAAAATGATTGTAGAACAATCAACCACCAAAATTCACATTCAAAGACGTGAATAAAAATCCAAAGAAATCGATCCGAATCCATCAAAATGGATATTCCCAAAATTCCAAGAATAGAAGTCATTAAAGTCGTAGCAACAACAAGTGGGAAATAACACGAATCGGTGGAATTTGGAAACCAAGCAAAAATATGCAAAAACATGCACAATTAGGCAAATAAGTGCAGGTCAGTCGACTGACTAAAAGGTCCAGTCGACTGGACCAGAGGCATGAAAAAATAATTTCCTGCAGTCAGTCGACTGGCCTAAAAATTCAGTCGACTGAATGTAGGGAAAACAGAGGACCCGAGCCTCTGTTAGTTGCCTTCGTAATGCCTATGTGCTAAAGACAGTCGACTGACTCAAAGGTCCAGTCGACTGACTGGCATCAAAGCTGCTTTCCAGCCTATAAAATGAAGATGCAATCTTCTTCAAAAATGCAATCGAGCGAGCACGGTCACTAGGGTTTTATGCCAATCGACTACCCGGCCCTATAAGCTCTTTGATGCATCACCAAAAACAAGTTCAAACAACAAAGCTATGATTTTTGAAGATTTGAACTCAAAAAACTAAAATTTGGAATGTTCACAAAACCTATCCAAATCAAAATCAAATACACATGAATAAGTATTAGGAATTCATACCTAACAATCAAAGATAATCATAGACCTAGATGTGAGATTAAAAATCTCACCTTTGAACCCAAATTAATGAAGGAGAAGCTTTTAAAACAAGCTAAGATCAATTCCTCTTCAATATCAACTCAAGAAGCTTCAATCTAAGCTTACAAGTAAAATATTTCCTAAATTAGGTTTAGGAAATTTCTGAAATTGAATGGAGAAAGAGTTGGAGAAGATGAAGGAGGTGCTTACCAATGGGTTCACTTGAGTTTGGAGCTAGAAGTTGGATTTGCAAAGAAAGCTAGGGCTTAGGAATTTCCTTTTCCCATCTCTTCCACCATTTTTACTTTAGCTTGAAGTGTTTTAATTAAAGAGGAGAAGTTATGAAGAGAAGGGGTTGGGCTGAGCTAATAAGGGTGCAGTCCAAACCAAAGTCATAAGCGGGAAAAAGTAGCAAAAATCAACTTTCTCCAAACATATCGAAGCTTATACTCAAAAAGGTCACAAACATCGTTTTGAACTCAATGGAAGGGGTCTCGAGTTCCAATTCGACCGTATGCAAAAAGTAACTTTTCGGACTAAATTCCGAGTATCGATAAAATATTTAGATAAAATATTTAAATATAAAATTGACAAATATGCGGGTTGTTACATACATGGTTATAAAAGTTTATATAAGTTGGTTTTAATATAAATCTTGCATATGTAAGATCTGTTATATATGTGACTACCCGGAATTTTGGACAATTTAAATTGGGATATTTAATTGATTTTAATATTTAAAAGTTAGTTTGTAACTTAAATTTCAAATATCACCATTTTTTGGAAATTTAATTATTGGATTTAATTACTGAAAATTGGGTAAAATGTTGAATCTGGAATTTTAAGCTTGTTAAAAATAATTTGAAGGCTTGTAAAATTTATATTGATAGTACTGAAGATAGTAAAAGTATTAAAATTGAATTTGGAAGTGATTTGTTAAGTTTTAAAGTTATATCGTTTAAATTGATTTTAAAAAATAGCCTTCCGAGGCATAGTCTTGGAATTCGACGAAACTAGTTCCATTGGATCCGTAATAGTTAGTTATCATCGGATTTCGATTTTTGTAGCGTTTGGAGTACCGTTTGTCCATACGGGTGAGAAACGTGTTGAAATTAAAATCGATAATTTAATATTTAAACTCGATTCAAAATGATATCTTCCACATATGACTGAATAGGCTCCGAAACACGTTCCGTTATGTTCGTAATACGGGTAAAACCTTATAAACGCCTGGTGGCTTGTCTGATTCGGAGTTCGAGATTTCGAGTTATGCTAAACGAGATATTTTGGAAATTTAATAATATTAAAAAAATTGAAAAGTCAAACCATCCACCCTATAATCGTACTCGAGCCACCCTAGCATCTGAACGCACAGTTCTGCATTGCCCCTTCTCGTTTAAATCATGCTCAACCCTCCTTCTGCTAAATAAACGAAATTGAGAATTAATTTAAAAAAAGGGCAGACCGATTAAAAAAATAAAAAATATATAAGGGGTTTGAATTCGAATTCGATTTCAAATCGAAATCGACTCGATTTCGAAAGGAAATCATGCGCAACTCGATCGTTGAGCCCGAGAACTTCGCAGTGTCGTCTAGTTATCGCGATTTCGCAAGGGAGGCGGCATCACGACTCCATGCGGCACGATTTCGCGAGTAAAGGGAGCGAGTATCGTCTTCTCATTGATGGAGTGGAGCTCGTGTGGCCAGCGCGACGGGTCTGTGGTTGTTCGCCGATGGTGGAAGGCCCGTTCGCGAGACCGGTGTTGGCGGCTGTGATATCCCGGAATTTTTGACAATATCAATTTAATAATCTTTATATGAAATTAAATTGATATTAACAATATAGATTAATAAAATATGTTTTGGTTTAATAATCAGATTTAAATAAATATTTAATTTGTGATTTTATCTTTTAAAACCTAAAATAAATGTTTAAATTATAATGTATATATATATATATATATATATTTGTATATATATTATAGTTTATCTTTGTTTTGGAATTTAACTTACATGAAATTAAATAAATAAAGTTTTGTTTTTAATTTCTAATAAAATATTAAGTAATTAGGAAATTATGTTTTAAATTAATATTTAGCTTTTAAAAATCTATTTAAATTAATAACTATAAGGTTTGATAATATTTAAAATAAATATTAAATTGTTTAAAATTTATCTTAGCTTAATTTTTGTTTTAAATTTAAATAAAAGTTGATTTTATTTCTTTTTAAATATTATTTGAGTAATATGATTTAAGTATATTTTATATAAGTCTAAATATAAAATAGCATATTATTTAAATTCATTTAAATATAAAAGTGATCTATAATTTCTTTATAAATCATATAAAATTTGTTAAATTGTTATTTAAGCCATATGAATAAATATACTATTTTTCATAAATATAAAAGGAATTAAATTAAGGAAATAGTATTATCATTTTTAAATTAAATAAATTGATTTTAATTTTGATTTCAAAAATTTAATTTGAATTGAAATTGTTTTTGAAATTCAAATAATTTGATTCTTTAAAATATTTGTGTAAGTTTTAATTTATAAATTGTTTCATTTACATTTTCTAAAAATAATAAAATCATATATATTCATTCTAACATAAAACAAATTAAAGAAAACTCTTTTTAAACATTTAAAAATATAACTTAATTAAACAAGACAAGTGTTAACATATTAACAAATCAAACTACATGTGTTAAATAGTGAATCAAACAAAATGACAAGTGTCATTAAATTTCTATTTTCTTTTATTTATTTTGTCAAATTTATTTCAGCCCTCTTTTAAAAACATTTTCACTTTTCTTATTTTCTTTTAAAAATCGAATGCTAGTGAATCAAAGAAACATTTCACTTAAAAAAATCTGAAAACTCAAAGCTTCTCAAAACAAGATCTGAAACTTCACTCCTCAAATTGTGATTACAAATCAATAGCCTGTAACAAGGTTTTCAACTCAAATCTGCATATTCATTTCAAAAGAAAACTCTAGGATCTATGACTCCTCTCAAAACCAAAATCTGTAAATCAAAAGCATTAAGGAGTCTGCATTTCCTTCTTTCCAACCTAAAGCTCACTGCATTTCATCTCTGAAAAATCAGGCCTGCATATAGCTGCATCTCTGAAAATCACCAGCATCAAACTACAGTTATGAAATCACTGCATGCATATGATTTTTGGTCAGAATTCAAAGGCTTTTCTAAATCAATGAAGGGTCTGTTTTCCGAAGATAAACGGTGAGTAACTTCTAAATTTCTTTCAACAAAATCTGGTTGCATGTTATTATATCTGGAATGAATTGATATGCATGATAATATTGAAGCTATTGCTGTATGTATATGAGTTTTGGAAATTACCTAAATAGGTGTGTATACTCTGTTAGTATCAGAACTTTTGTGTTCTTGACTTAAGTTTTAAATTCAAATTTTAGTAGTTTCATAACTTAACCATTATTGAGAAATGGATTACAAACAAATCTGTTTGTTAAAAATAAAACTGAAGCATAAGAATTTAAAATAAGGTAAAGTGAAAACAAAACTTCTCTGGAAATCAAAATGACCTGAAACATGATGTTGTTTAAAAATATAAATTCCTTAATTTCTTAATTTAAGATTATAAATTGAAAGCCCATATGAAACATGATTTTAGATCGGAGACATAATATTTAGTTGTAATTTGGGGAAGTAGTGATGTGATAGGCTAAAAGATGATTTTGGGAAATTTTAAGGATTTGGAACATTTAAGGGTCTGAAGTTTCTGGTGAATGAAGATTAGTGATCAGGCTCATTATAAAAATTATCAACATTAATGGATAATGTTTGGGATTAGTTGTGATAAGGGTTTTGGGTTCTGTAACCCTAGTTCTTGATCATTTTCAAATTTGAATCATCCTCTCACTCTGGTTGACCGAGAGTGAAACTGTTTTGGGAAAGTGTAGCTGGGACTATGACAAGAGTGTGGTTGAAGTTTCGACTTAAACAATGGTCGGAGGGAGGTGAACTTGCAGTTGACAGGTTAGCGCTTTAATGAGGTACTGTGTTTCCTGGTTTTATAGAAGAGGCTGGACTTTGATTTTGGGTAATGAAGATTTTCTGATGTTTTGGTGATCATATTGGATTCAAGAGAGGATTTATGAAGGTGGATGATCATCACTGATGATCGGTATTTTCCATGGTTATGTGCATGTGCACAGAGGTCTTTTGGAAGGGGGTTTTGGTCTTCTATAAGTTGTAGGGGAAAGACTCGAGTAGCTTGAGGGTGTGACTCGAAGTTAAGGCAAAGATGACTCGAAGTAAAATAGCATTTGACTCGGGTAGTTTTGGTTACAGTGTTTTGTTTTCTGTAGCCTGAACAGTTTCAGGTTTTTGAATTTTTAAGCTAAAAAAAAATAGTAAGGCAAGTTTAAATTTAAACTTTAAGTAAGATTAAACTATGAATTCAAATAGGTTTGAATTCCAGATTTTGAATAAAATTGCAGTAATAAAATAAAGTATTTAATAAAATAATAAAACCTGCACAATTTTTATATTAGTGATTTTTTAAATCTGAAATAAGATTTTAAACACAAGATTTGAATATCTAAGTTAAATCTGAGTTTTAAACCTGATTCCAAATTTGAAGATGAATCAGTAAGTCTCAAATAAAAACAAGTTACAAGTCCAAATGTTGAATATTTTTAGAATTTTATAACATATGAAATTTAAAACAGGATTTTAAATTTTAAATCTTTGAATCTATCTGAAAGCATGATTTGAACTTTGGTTGTAATATAAATAAGATTTGAATTTAGATGTTTCAATATCATTTGAAATATTTAAGGTATTTTAAATTTTATTTAAATTGAATACAGGCTTAAGTTAAACGATTCTTCTAAAATTTCTTTAACAGGTAAGTGATTCTTTAAAATGAAAACTAAAGAGTTTTTAAATTACTTAAAATGTTGTTTAAGTTTGATTTCATTTTAACTCTAATTTAAAATGGAATTGAAAAATAAAATAAAATAAAAGCAATTTGTTTTTAAGTTACTTTAATAATGATAATCAAAACATTAATGAGATAAATGATTATCATTAAGTTGATTTGAACTTAATGATTTATTAATTAATCAAGGTAATTAAGTTTATAATTAATTAATTTAATTAATTAATAATTAGGTTAATTAATTAAATAATTAAAGGTTTTATTTAATTAATAAAAAAATTAAGTAAGTTAATTAAACTTGATTAAAGTGTGATTTAGAAATTAACTTAAATAAGATTTGATAAATTTAATTAATGAATTGAATTATTAATCAAGTAATTATAAATTTATTAAGTTTTTAATTATCACTTGATTAATTTAATAATTAGAAATAAATTAATGAGTTTCTTTAAATAAATTAAGAATTAATATTTATTAATTCAATTAATTACTTTGGAAAAGTAATTGAAGATTTGTTATTGGTTAATGAAGATCATTAACATAGTATTATTTTATAATTAATTAATGTAATTAACTTTAATGATTAATTGTATTAATTAATTCAAAGATAATCATTTGAGAATTATTTAAGTATAATTACTTAATGAAAATAATTAATAAATTAATTACTAATTGTAATTAATTGATTTTATTTTGATTAATTAAGTTAATTAATTAAGTTTAATTAATTTAATTTAATCACTGATTGTTTTGAGAAGTAATTACCAATGTAATTAAAAATGAATAATTACTTAGTGAAGTAATTAAGAAGATAAATTACTTGTTGTAATTTAATTAAAGAATACCTGAATAATGAAGGAGTTTTGGAAATCAATTACTTTGTGTAATTAATATGTATGATTGAATAATTACTTAAGTAAGTAATTAATAATCAATTACTTAGTGTAAAATATAGGGTTTTGATAATTGAATTATTTGAAGAAGATAAATAGATGTAATTAATTTAATGTAATTACTTAATGTGATTAATCAAGAATGATTAATCCATAAAGATAATTGATAATTAGTTTAATGGAATTATTTTAAATAAAATAATTTGAGATCATTAATTAATGATGTAAGTAAGATGGATTAATTAAGAACAATTAATCAATAAAGGTATTAATTAATGTAATTAATTAAGGAGTAATTAATGAAGTAATTACAGGTTAATTACTGAATTTGGTTTGGGATAATTAATTTGTGAAATTAATTAGAGGTTAATTACTTAAAGGTAATTAAAGGATAATTAATCAAGATGATTAATTTGGGTGATTTGTTAAGAGTAATTAATTGATTGATATATAATTAATTAATTGATGTGTAAGCAAGATTTATATGGATGAGTAATTAATTTAATTTATTTTTAAATTAATTATAGGAAGAAGTAATTAATTTAATTCATTTTAAATTAATTTTAGAATGGTGATTTAATAAGTCATTGCTTTTGAATGATGATTGATATTTATTACCCTGAATGGTTGAGATCTCACTTATGAGATAAATGATGCTGTGTGATTTGGATGTTATGGTTGCATTGAGTTGATAATATGAATTATCTGTTTGAGTTGATGATATAGATTATCTGATGTGATGATAATATTGATTGTCTATTATGATGTTGTGAATATCTATCTGTGTGTATATCAATAATATTGAATCGAATTGTTTTAAACTTTAAAACAACTTGGACCTAAAAGACACGCTTTGGATTTCGATGAGACCGGGATCGGGTTTCCATATTTGGATATCCGAAAACCACATCGATCCAAATTAACGATAGGTCGTGAATCTTATGTGAAGAGTGAAGACTCGAGGTGTAAGGACTATACGTCAGTATAACTCTGGGGGTGATTCCGTGATGAGTTTGACGGAACTAGTTCTTATAGGTTCGAGATGGTGATTCAGAGTGCAAGGGTTATCGTCGTTAACTCTGAGGGTGATTCCAAAATGAGTGTAACAAGATAATGCCTTCGGTTTCGTTCGAACCCGGAACGAACTTATGTGGATTGAATGCTTTCAGAACATCGTCAGGTGGACGATGAGCATTCTAAGAGATGTTTTCTCTAAAGGTAATCGTAGCCTCAAGCCTCAACAACCGGGAATGGCTAAAACAGGGGAGGTGCAGCAAGGCTTCGTGGGTAGCTCCCACTAGAGAGCGAGATTGATCCCTGTCTAGAAGTCCCTTTATATTCGGCTGTGTGGGCAGTTGGTTGCAAACAACTGCGGGGTTGTCTTGTTCGGAACTGTTCAGTAAGGAATGGTTCCGGCCTTGTGTTGCAGGGGAGAGGGCGTACTCCTTGGTATGGTGATCTAGGCCACGTACTGTGACGGGCGGTACCCCAGTAGCCCTGCCATTGTATGGAATCCAAAATCCAATAAGTGCCAACGGTTTTGATTGTATTACCCACTTTTGTGGCTAGTAGCTGGAATTTAATGAATGTAACAATTTCGGCTATTTCTTATTTACTTGAAAACCATAGACACTATTATAATATCATCGGATTTTCTATCAAATGTTTTGGTTAGCGTAAGGTAAAAACTTTTCCATGTTTATGTGTGGGAAGTCTTACGTGATACCTTTCTTTTCAAAAGGTTTTTAAAGTTAAGCAACCTTAACCTGTTACTCACACCAGACCCATGTCTAACCCGGAGTTTATATTCGTTTTCTTAAACTCTTTGGTACTCAAATTTTTACGAGTAGTCAAGAGATTCAGGTTAGCTTTGACGAATAATGGAGGAGCAATGGAGCAGGAGGATTCTGCGTTGTAGATATATAGTTCCGCTGTGTGTTCTCTGTGTTGTGATTGTATTGAGTTGTAAATACTAGACAGGTGTTTATAACTGTCTAGTATATGTGATGTGTATGCTGTGTATCTCTGATTGGTATTGTATATTATGTAAATACTTATGTTATTAATATAATTTATTCGTTCCGCTGTTGAGATTCTAGTGTTGTTTCTTCTTTCTCTTCTTTCTTTCCTTCTTCTATCCCTTTCTTTCTTAATTGATGATGCGATTTTCTGGGAGTAGAAAGTCGGGTCGTCACAGGTGGTATCAGAGCATTAGGTTGAGTGCATACCTAGGCTCTGGAGTGGTGTCTATCTTGAGAGAGCGTATTTGTAATTTTTAATATATTTATATATATATATATATATATATTAATTCTACCTATCTATTGGGTTACCTGTTCGGGTTTTCCAATATAGGTTATAAAGGTAGATAAGGTAGTGGTGTGTGTAACACGACTGCGATTGGTTGGAGTTTGAATGTTAGGTTGGAAGTGTATCGATCGAGACTGTAGACCTAATACCGTCTCGAGTGAGTTTTGCAGTGGTGTAAGAACTTCATTGATCTCTGAAGGTAACCTGTTAAGGTTCAGAGTTTATCTTTGAAGTTGGATGAGTAGAGTTTGGATCTGTTGGCTGAAATGAAGCAAGTAATGGTACCTTGATACCTCAGGGAAGTAGTAGCTGCGTGATGAGATGCAGTGACTATGGACGTTTTCGAAGATAATTTCTTGGGAACAAGTTTAAGGAAGTAGGTCTGCTTCGGTGTTGTGGCTAAATTCAGCAGGGTGTTTTTGTGTGGTTTGAAGTCTGAGTTTCTCGAAGAGCTTTGGATGGCAATTCTTTGGCATTGGTATCAACAGTGCAGCTCAGGGTGTGCTGTGTGTCGGTAGAATTTTCTGGCTTAGCAGTTTTCTGAAGGAGGAGTTCAGAAGCAGTAGAGTGGATCCATTTCTTCGATGGATTGGCCAGACCAACATAAGCTGTTCTAATTGGTTTAGAGAGAACAGTTTTCTTTGGAATTAGATTGACTTGATCGCAAAAGCGACTTGCGGTAGTTGAGTGTTCTCTTGGGTTGTTGGAAATTTTTCTGGATGTTTTCAGAGAAGTCAGAGTTTGTCCTCATCTAGAGATTCAGTCTTCTTATTGTGGTACCGGTGGTTCAACTAGTTAAAGGTTGGTTTCTTGAGATGGAGTTTGTTGAAGCAACTTAGGTTTTGAGAAACTTCTGAGTTTTCTCTTGGTTATCTGAGATCTTCTTGGTTTTGCTGTCTAGTTGTGCTTGTGTCCTTTATCAGCATTCTTTTCTACTCCAGGTCAGAGTTGTGCAGCGGAAGCAGTTTGGGAGTGTATCTGCTTTTCTTTTTCGGATAGGAGAAGTTGTTTTCTTCTGATGATTATGAGTGGAGTTGTTCTTGGTCTTGGTTGATCGTGGAGGATCATTCTGGTGAATTGGGATTGGTCTAGTTTGTTTCTTGTGACCTCAGCAAGGATTGAGCTAATTAGGTAGGAGATAGGCAGTCGAATATCTGATTTTGGATAAGTTTCCCAGTTTTTAGGAGCTATAAATTTTGGTAAGGTTGGGTAAGCTAGCTCCGAGATGTTTTGGATTTCTTCTGTGTTCTGTTTTGGATAAGTGTTTGATTATCTGGATTGAATTGCCAGTTAGGACAACTGGAATTCGTTGTGTTTCACGTATCTCTGAGGGAGTACGTGTATGATCTATTTCTGGTTTTGGAATCAGCTGTTCTGGGAAATTTGGTTGTTGAGTCAGACTTGTTTGTAGTCTGATGTTTGGTTCATTTGTAGATCTAGATGTGTAGGAGTTCTGTAACTCAGTAGTGTTGATTGTTTGGGTTTTATAGAGCGAGTAACCCGGTGTTTACTTGGGAAACTCGAGGAAACTCTATCCAGAATTTTGTCTGGATAGTTAATTTGGTTTGATTGGATGAATTGATTGCTATAGTTGTTAGCATATGTTTGATATATGCTTGGTTTTAAAATAAAAAATCTTAAATAGGTTATTAAATTACCTTTGTTTTAAATTTCGGGGACGAAATTCTTTTAAGGGGGAAGGAATGTGATATCCCGGAATTTTTGACAATATCAATTTAATAATCTTTATATGAAATTAAATTGATATTGACAATATTGATTAATAAAATATGTTTTGGTTTAATAATCAGATTTAAATAAATATTTAATTTGTGATTTTATCTTTTAAAAGCTAAAATAAATGTTTAAATTATAATGTATATATATTTGTATATATATTATAGTTTATCTTTGTTTTGGAATTTAACTTACATGAAAATAAATAAATAAAGTTTTGTTTTTAAATTCTAATAAAATATTAAGTAATTAGGAAATTATGTTTTAAATTAATATTTAGCTTTTAAAAATCTATTTAATTAATAACTATAAGGTTTGATAATATTTAAAATAAATATTAAATTGTTTAAATTTTATCTTAGCTTAATTTTTGTTTTAAATTTAAATAAAAGTTGATTTTATTTCTTTTTAAATATTATTTGAGTAATATGATTTAAGTATATTTTATATAAGTCTAAATATAAAATAGCATATTATTTAAATTCATTTAAATATAAAAGTGATTTATAATTTCTTTATAAATCATATAAAATTTGTTAAATTGTTATTTAAGCCATATTAATAAATATACTATTTTTCATAAATATAAAAGGAATTAAATTAAGGAAATAGTATTATCATTTTTAAATTAAATAAATTGATTTTGATTTTGATTTAAAAAATTTAATTTGAATTGAAATTGTTTTTGAAATTCAAATAATTCGATTCTTTAAAATATTTATGTAAGTTTTAATTTATAAATTGTTTCATTTACATTTTCTAAAAATAATAAAATCATATATATTCATTCTAACATAAAACAAATTAAAGAAAACTCTTTTTAAACATTTAAAAATATAACTTAATTAAACAAGACAAGTGTTAACATATTAACAAATCAAACTACATGTGTTAAATAGTGACTCAAACAAAATGACAAGTGTCATTAAATTTCTATTTTCTTTTATTTATTTTGTCAAATTTATTTCAGCCCTCTTTTAAAAACATTTTCACTTTTCTTATTTTCTTTTAAAAATCAAATGCTAGTGAATCAAAGAAACATTTCACTTAAAAAAATCTGAAAACTCAAAGCTTCTCAAAACAAGATTTGAAACTTCACTCCTCAAATTGTAATTACAAATCAATAGCCTGTAACAAGGTTTTTTACTCAAATCTGCATATTCATTTCAAAAGCAAACTCTAGGATCTGTAACTCCTCTCAAAACCAAAATCTGTAAATCAAAAGCATTAAGGAGTCTGCATTTCCTTCTTTCCAACCTAAAGCTCACTACATTTCATCTCTGGAAAATCAGGTTTGCATATAGCTGCATCTCTGAAAATCACCAGCATCAAACTACAGTTATGAAATCACTGCATGCATATGATTTTTGGTCAGAATTCAAAGGCTTTTCTAAATCAATGAAGGGGCCTTTCATGAGTTTAAATTCAAAGTATCTTCGTGCCTTTCTACAAGCCTTAAATTTATTTCCCATCATTGTATCCAATCTAATTTAATACCCAATCGAGCCTCGCCCGGTCTCTGGTAGAGAAAGTCAAAGTGGAGAGCCTCGCCCGGTCTCTGGTGCTTGCGAAAGAAGGAGCTCCTCTTCATTTCTTCCTGGCGTTCGTGTAAAGGTGCGTCAGATCACTAAGGTCGACTTTCGTCCCTGCTCGACGGGTGGGTCTTGCAGTCAAGCTCCCTTATGCCTTTGCACTCGAGGGCCAATCTCCGTCCGAAGCCGGTCACCGTCTTCCCTAAGATCGCAACTCTTTCCATATGCTAAAGTTCATACTCCCATCGGGGGGAGAATAAAAAAATATAAATAAAAGAGCTCAGTCACTCTCCCTGTTTTCTGAAGATAAACGGTGAGTAACTTCTAAATTTCTTTCAACAAAATCTGGTTGCATGTTATTATATCTGGAATGAATTGATATGCATGATAATATTGAAGCTATTGCTGTATGTATATGAGTTCTGGAAATTACTTAAACAGGTGTGTATACTCTGTTAGTATCAGAACTTTTGTGTTCTTGACTTAAGTTTTAAATTCAAATTTTAGTAGTTTCATAACTTAACCATTATTGAGAAATGGATTACAAACAAATCTGTTTGTTAAAAATAAAACTGAAGCATAAGAATTTAAAATAAGGTAAAGTGAAAACAAAACTTCTCTAGAAATCAAAATGACCTAAAACATGATGTTGTTTAAAAATATAAATTCCTTAATTTTTTAATTTAAGATTATAAATCGAAAGCCCATATGAAACATGATTTTAGATCCGGAGACATAATATTTAATTGTAATTTGGGGAAGTAGTGCTGTGATAGGCTAAAAGATGATTTTGGGAAATTTTAAGGATTTGGAACATTTGGGGGTCTGAAGTTTCTAGTGAATGAAGATTAGTGATCAGGCTCATTATAAAAATTATCAACATTAATGGATAATGTTTGGGATTAGCTGTGATAAGGGTTTTGGGTTCTATAACCCTAGTTCTTGATCATTTTCAAATTTGAATCATCCTCTCACTCTGGTTGACCGAGTGTGAAACTGTTTTAGGAAAGTGTAGCTGGGACTATGACAAGAGTGTGGTTGAAGTTTCGACTTAAACAATGATCGGAGGGAGGTGAACTTACCGTTGACAGGTTAGTGCTTTGATGAGGTACTGTGTTTCCAGGTTTTATAGAAGAGGCTGGACTTTGATTTTGGGTAATGAAGATTTTCTAATGTTTTGGTGATCATATTGGATTCAAGAGAGGGTTTATGGAGGTGGATGATCATCACTGATGATCGGAATTTTCCATGGTTATGTGCATGTGCATAGAGGTCTTTTGGAAGGGGGTTTTGGTCTTATGTAAGTTGTAGGGGAAAGACTCGAGTAGCTTGAGGGTGTGACTCGAAGTTAAGGCAAAGATGACTCGAAGTAAAATAGTATTTGACTCGGGTAGTTTTGGTTACAGTGTTTTGTTTTATATAGCCTGAACAGTTTCAGGTTTTTGAATTTTTAAACTAAATAAAAAAATAGTAAGGCAAGTTTAAATTTAAACTTTAAGTAAGATTAAACTATGAATTCAAATAGGGTTGAATTCCAGATTTTGAATAAAATTGTAGTAATAAAATAAAGTATTTAATAAAATAATAAAACCTGCACAGTTTTTATATTAGTGATTTTTTAAATCTGAAATAAGATTTTAAACACAAGATTTGAATTTCTAAGTTAAATCTGAGTTTTAAACCTGAATCCAAATTTCAAGTTAAATCTGTAAGTCTCAAATAAAAACAAGTTACAAGTCCAAATATTATAATCAAGTGAATATTTTTAGAATTTTATAACATATGAAATTTAAAACAGGGTTTTAAATTTTAAATCTTTGAATCTATCTGAAAGCATGATTTGAACTTTGGTTGTAATATAAATAAGATTTGAATTTAAATGTTTCAATATCATTTGAAATATTTAAGGTATTTTAAATTTTATTTAAATTGAATATAGGCTTAAGTTAAACTATTCTTCTAAAATTTCTTTAAGAGGCAAGTGATTCTTTAAAATGAAAACTAAAGAGTTTTTAAATTACTTAAAATGTTGTTTAAGTTTGATTTCATTTTAACTTTAATTTAAAATGGAATTGAAAAATAAAATAAAATAAAAGCAATTTGTTTTTAAGTTACTTTAATAATGATAATCAAATCATTAATGAGATAAATGATTATCATTAAGTTGATTTGAACTTAATGATTTATTAATTAATCAAGGTAATTAAGTTTATAATTAATTAATTTAATTAATTAATAATTAGGTTAATTAATTAAATAATTAAAGGTTTTATTTAATTAATAAAAAAAATTAAGTAAGTTAATTAAACTTGATTAAAGTGTGATTTAGAAATTAACTTAAATAAGATTTAATAAATTTAATTAATGAATTGAATTATTAATCAAGTAATTATAAATTAATTAAGTTTTTAATTATCACTTGATTAATTTTATAATTAGAAATAAAGTAATGAGTTTCTTTAAATAAATTAAGAATTGATATTTATTAATTCAATTAATTACTTTGGAAAAGTAATTGAAGATTTGTTATTGGTTAATGAAGATCATTAACATAGTATTATTTTATAATTAATTAATGTAATTAATTTTAATGATTAATTGTATTAATTAATTTAAAGATAATCATTTGAGAATTATTTAAGTATAATTACTTAATGAAAATAATTAAGAAATTAATTACTAATTGTAATTAATTGAGTTTATTTTTATTAATTAAGTTAATTAATTAAGTTTAATTAATTTAATTTAATCACTGATTGTTTTGAGAAGTAATTACCAATGTAATTAAAAATGAATAATTACTTAGTGAAGTAATTAAGAAGATAAATTACTTGATGTAATTTAATTAAAGAATACCTGAATAATGAAGGAGTTTTGGAAATCAATTACTTTGTGTAATTAATATGTATGATTGAATAATTGGTTAAGTAAGAAACTAATAATCAATTACTTAGTGTAATTAATTTAGGGTTTTGATAATTGAATTATTTGAAGAAGATAAATAGATGTAATTAATTTAATGTAATTACTTAATGTGATTAATCAATAGAGATAATTGATAATTAATTTAATGGAATTATTTTAAATAAAATAATTTGAGATCATTAATTAATGATGTAAGTAAGATGGATTAATTAAGAACTATTAATCAGTAAAGGTATTAATTAATGTAATTAGTTAAGGAGTAATTAATGAAGTAATTACAGGTTAATTACTGAATTTGGTTTGGGATAATTAATTTGTGAAATTAATTAGAGGTTAATTACTTAAAGGTAATTAAAGGATAATTAATCAAGATGATTAATTTGGGTGATTTGTTAAGAGTAATTAATTGATTGATATATAATTAATTAATTGATGTGTAAGCAAGATTTATATGGATGAGTAATTAATTTAATTTATTTTTAAATTAATTATAGGACGAAGTAATTAATTTAATTCATTTTAAATTAATTATAGAATGGTGATTTAATAAGTCATTGCTTTTGAATGATGATTGATATTTATTACCCTGAATGGTTGAGATCTCAGTTATGAGATAAATGATGTTGTGTGATTTGGATGCTATGGTTGCATTGACTTGATAATATGAATTATCTGTTTGAGTTGATGATATAGATTATCTGATGTGATGATAATATTGATTGTCTATTATGATGTTGTGAATATCTATCTGTGTGTATATCGATAATATTGAATCGAATTGTTTTAAACTTTAAAACAACTTGGACCTAAAAGACATGCTTTGGATTTCGATGAGACCAGGATCGGGTTTCCATATTTGGATATCCGAAAACCACATCGATCCAAATTAACGATAGGTCGTGAATCTTATGTGAAGAGTGAAGACTCGAGGTGTAAGGACTATACGTCAGTATAACTCTGGGGGTGATTCCGTGATGAGTTTGACGGAACTAGTTCTTATAGGTTCGAGATGGTGATTCAGAGTGCAAGGGTTATCGTCGTTAACTCTGAGGGTGATTCCAAAATGAGTGTAACAAGATAATGCCTTCGGTTTCGTTCGAACTCGGAACGAACTTGTATGGATTGAATGCTTTCAGAACATCGTCAGGTGGACGATGAGCATTCTAAGAGATGTGTTCTCTAAAGGTAATCGTAGCCTCAAGCCTCATCAACCGGGAATGGCTAAAACAGGGGAGGTGCAGAAAGGCTTCGTGGGTAGCTCCCACTGGAGAGCGAGATTGATCCCTATCTAGAAGTCCCTTTATATTCGACTGTGTGGGCAGTTGGTTGCAAACAACTGCGGGGTTGTCTTGTTCGGAACTGTTCAGTAAGGAATGGTTCTGGCCTTGTGTTGCAGGGGAGCGGGCGTACTCCTCGGTATGGTGATCTAGGCCACGCACTGTGACGGGCGGTACCCCAGTAGCCCTGCCATTGTATGGAATCCACAGTCCAATAAGTGCCAACGGTTTTGATTGTATTACCCACTTTTGTGGCTAGTAGCTGGAATTTAATGAATGTAACAATTTCGGCTATTTCTTATTTACTTGAAAACCCTAGACACTATTATAATATCATCGGATTTCTTATCAAATGTTTTGGTTAGCGTAAGGTAAAAACTTTTCCATGTTTATGTGTGGGAAGTCTTACGTGATACCTTTCTTTTCAAAAGGTTTTTAAAGTTAAGCAACCTTAACCTGTTACTCACACCCAGACCCATGTCTGACCCGGAGTTTATCTTTGTTTTCTTAAACTCTTTGGTACTCAAATTTTTACGAGTAGTCAAGAGATTCAGGTTAGCTTTGACGAATAATGGAGGAGCAATGGCACAGGAGGCTTCTGCGTTGTAGATATATAGTTCCGCTGTGTGTTCTCTGTGTTGTGATTGCATTGAGTTGTAAATACTAGACAAGTGTTTATAACTGTCTAGTATATGTGATGTGTATGCTGTGTATCTCTGATTGGTATTGTATATTATATAAATACTTATGTTATTAATATAATTTATTCGTTTCACTGTTCAGATTCTAGTTTTGTTTCTTCTTTCTCTTCTTTCTTTCCTTCTTCTATCCCTTTCTTTCTTAATTGATGATGCGATTTTCTAGGAGTAGAAAGTCGGGTCGTCACAGCGGTGTAGGTGGTCGCCACGTTTGAGGAAAGGGGTGGAGTTCTCTGATGGGTCGCGTGAAGATCTGATGCCGAACAGTGAGCTAGTTTTGGGTTTTTATTTTGATTTGATTTTATATATATATATATATATATATATATATATATATATGCACAATGAAATTAGGGTATATATGTGTGTGTGTGTGTATATGTGAATGTTCAATCGGCTTACTGTTGAAATTTAAATATATACGGATTAAAGAAAGTATATAGATAGACAAGATTTTTTTTATGTTCAGTAAGGTGTAAAACAGTTTGTTATTTAAAATTTAAGGTTTATATACATAGGTATGTTTACAGTAAAAGAGAAGTATAATGTAAATATTAATACATATTCCTGCCTATTTTAATTATAGGTAAATAGGAAAATTATATATATATATATATATATATATAAGACTTTGAAAATATATATGAAATTTTCATAGTGTTTGAAAATTTATAAAAGTTAAACTTTTGAAATCTATAATCTATTTTTATAAGCAAAGGGTTTTAAAGGAAAATTAGTCAATCAAATTTATTAAATGATAATTCATTTTTAGGGTATTTTAATTTATTAATAAAACCTTATAATATTTATACAAGGTCAATAATCGTGGAGTCAAATCGAGAATGAAGTGGATTGCAAATTTAAGGGGCAAAGGTGAGTTAATCTCACTCATCTGGGTTTTATTTAAATTTAAATAGTTAAATTTAAATAATTGGTTGAATGATTGAATTGATTTGATGTGCTATATTATACATAGTAGTATATAGTATATATTGGAGTGATTGGTTTGTCGCATTATACAGCGGATGAGACCATATGCGCCGCATAATAGCGGATGATATTATATTTAAAACCCATATACCGCGATATTCCACCTCGAAGTGGAATTGGTATTTTATATTGTGCTAACATTTGTGGATGCAGGGAAACAGGTTGGAGGGATCCAACTGGATTCCCTAATATTATTTAGATTGTTTACTATTCTGTGTTATGAATATTTGATATTCTGTGATGAATTATATTAATAACTGGAATATTGAATGCTATAGTTTGCTTGAATATATTTCGGTACACTGAGTTATAAAAATATATAGAATTAGATTTTTGAAAAGAGAATAAAAGAGTGAATTTTGAAGTAAAATAATCATAGAAATTTGAATAAATTAAAAATGAATTGGAAAAGAATAAAAGGTGATTTGTGAATTCTGATAAATAAAATTCCAAATGCAGGAAATGAGATTTTGTATAAATGGGAATAAGTGATTTTATTTTTAAATTCAAATGATATTATTTCAAGGAATAAAGGATTTATTTTAAATTTCAAGGTTTAATTTATTTGAAAGGATAAATAAGAAAATTTGGGAAATATGAAATTGGTATTTTCAGTTAAAAAGATTTTAAATCAAAATTAAGGAATAAAATCTGAACTTAATGGATTTTGGAATAAATGGAGTAAGTAAGGAATTTATTTAAAAGTGAAGTAAATTGGAAATCAATTTGGAGATCGATTTAAGTGAGTAAAACAGAGATTTTTAAAAGAGAAGTGAGACTTTGGAATTTATAAACTGGGTTTATAAAGGTGAAGTAATATATCAGTGGATATTTGAAGAATTAATTCACGATGGGAATTTATTAAAGAAATGGGAAATTTTGTTTAAAAATAAATAGTGATTTATTTTTAAAGGATGTGAAGAGAAGTATATTTCCCTGGATAGCTAAGTACGTTTTCAAAGTAAATTTTTAAATATAAGTTAAAGGCTTTAATGTCGTTTTAAAAAGCATGTTTTATAAAATTTATTATTTCTAAATGTATAAATTCTAATGTAAATATTTTTCAAATCTATTATCGTAGTAATTATTTTAAAGGTGACTTGGTATTTTGTTTTAAAAAGAGAAAATCCAGTTTAATATTTTGTAAAGTAACCTCATTTTCAAATATTCCTATAGTATATATTTTTAATAAAGTATTGAAGTAGTTCTCAATTTAAATGTTTTAAAGTATATTTTATAATAAACTGTTTTAAATTATTTTAAATCTAAAGTGTTTGTACTTGGTGATTTCAGTGGAAATATAAAATATTTGAGAAATTTATTCTGTAAAAGGAAGATGGTTTGAAAACTGTTTTCAAAAAGGTTTGAAAGCGGAAATATATCTTGCGAAGATATTTTAAGGTTAATAAATAATTTGGTGAAATTATTTATGTTTGATGGTTGTTTGTGTATGTTAGTTGATAGTTAAATAACTGACTATCAATATTGGCCAATGCGCTGATCGGTTCGAAGAGACCTGGATCAGGATTAATTTCTTGAAAACCACTTTGATCCGGTTTGTACGTTTTCGTATGGAAAACAAGAGTTCGGAGTCGAAGATGGAGAAGTGAAGTGCATGGGCTGGTCACTACTGATCCTGAGGATGATTCCAAAATAGATGTAGTAGGAGTAGTGCCTTCGGTTCCGTTCGAACCCAGGACGGACTTGTATGGATGAATGCTTTCAGAACATCGTCAGGTGGGCGATGAGCATTCTAAGGGATGTGTTCCAAAAAGGTAACGCTTAGCATCAAGCCTCATCAACCGGGAATGACTGAAAATCAGAGGTTATGCAGCAAGGCTAGGTGGGTAGCGCCCGTTAGGGTGAGGTCATCCCTGTCTAGATGTCCCTTTTTATTCGGCTTAGTGGTGCGGTTGCTGATCCCAACCATGGGGTGATCTTACTCGGGATTATCCAGTAAGGGATAGTCCCGGTCCTGTGTTGCAGGGGATTGGGAGTAATCCTCGGTACGGTGATCTAGGCCACGTACTGTGATAGGTGGTACCCCAGTACCTAGTCATTAGTTGGAAATCCATTCTCCCTACGCGCCTTTTACAGTTTTTGTTTGTGTAACCCACTTTGTGGCTAGTAACTGGAATTTAATCATGCAACAATTTCGGCTATTTGAATAAGTATTTGTATATAGACACTATTATATTATCAGAGGATTTTTAATAAAAGTGTTTTGGCTATCGTAAGGTAAAAACCCGACATGTTTATTTGTGGCGTGGTCTTACGAGGTGCTTTTGTTTTCAAAAGAATTTTGAAGCTTAAATAACCAATTTGAGTGTGGTTTTCTTACGCTGGTATTCCAGACTGACTCGGGTGTTATTTAACTATAATGCTCGGGTCAGACCGAGTATTATAGGATACAGGAAAGGATGCTGCGAAGCTCAAGAGACGAGCTGGACGGCGAGACGTACTTCCGTACTTGTTTTTAAATATTCCGTTGTGTGACTATCTGTGTATTCAGTTTTATGAGGACATGTTATGATTATTGTCCAGTTCTGTATTATGTATACTCTGATGTTGTACTCTGATGATGTAATGTATAAACAGATATACTTGTTTTTTTTTTAAGATCATTTATCATTTATTATATTTTATTCTGCTGCGATGGTTAGATTCTGACGTTGTTTTCTATTTTCTTCTTCTACCTCTTCTTCTTTAACCTTCATGATTCGTATCTCCGTTATCTTGAGTTAATTGATGGAGAGTAGTGTTGACTCAAGGGATACAGATTTGCAGGCTGTTATAATATATATATGTATGTATGTATGTATGTATGTATACACACACACACACAAAGTTTTGTTGGTTTCCAGGTTCTTTTGTTTTCTAGGAATTTCAATATTGGTTTAGATAATATGAATATAATAATTTTTAAAATTTAAGGTATATGTCTACATTTTGATTTTCATATATATATATATATATATATATATATATATATATATATATATGCAAATTCAGATTTTTTTTATGAATAGGCTTTAATATTGCAGCTTTTATATGTTTGTGGTAGTAAATTTTATTAATGACAATAGAGTTATATAAGTCTGTATCATACCTGATTGGTATATTAGTTATATACATGTTTATATATATATATATATATATATATCTGTGTTACATAAACTAGTTGTTTATTAAGTTTTACTGTTCGAATATATAATAATATATATGCATACTTTGACAGTTATATAGCTCAGACATTCTGGTTTTCATATATATACATACATAAATATACATACATATATATATATATATATTTAAAATACTAATGTTAAAGATATAACTTGTTGGTAAGCGTTTTGCATTTTTTAGTGTGTATATATATATATATATATATATATTTGTTTCAAAATATAAGATGATATATGTTTGGATTTTTAAAATATAATTATATATATATATGGTTATATATGCGTTCACTTATAACAATTTTACTCATCGATCCAGTTCTAATTTGATTTCGTCGATTCCTTGTTATCAGCTTTGATCGTCAAATTCGTGCAAATTTTGCTTTGCTTTGGAATTCGTAGCTTGTTCTATTGCCAAACTCTCTAGCCTCGAAAGGTGAGCAATCACTCACGATTAACGTTCTTATATTTATTAATTTTGATTTCAATTGAAACGACAATTGAAATATTCCGATGCTAGTTATTTACATTGCTATATATATGCTGTTATCTGTATCTATTCCCTGTGACATCTAACACCATTATCTGTTATTTATATTGATGATATATGTCTGTTATATCTTTATCATATCTGTTATCACTCTGCAAGTTCCATGTTAGTATAGAATTTACTATGGGTTGAAATGATACGTACCCGAGCGATCCGTAGAATAGGAGGAAATCGTTATGGGTCGAAATGATAAACCCAAGTGATTTTCGTTTGAATTGAATTTGGGATTGTGGGTTGAAATGATATATACCTGTATGTAATTTTAAATTGCAGATTGAAATGATAAATATCCGTATCACTTGACCATAGGATAGAAAATTATATACAGACACCGTTGGTCAATATATATATATATATATTTATGTATGTATGTATATGTATATGTATATGTATATGTATGTATATGTATATGTATATGTATATATATATGTATATGTATATATTGAAATAATTTCCAAAGTTTTGAAATTGAATTTATTTACGAATTATACTCAAATAAGTTTGATTTAAAATTTGTTAAATTTAGGATTTTAAAGATACGATTTTATAATTTGATTTTGATTAAAAGTGATTTAAATGAATATTACAAATTTACATAAATTGAAATGGTATATTTCATTTTATTTAAATTTGAAGTTTGAATTTTTATTGAAATGTTATTTGAATGATTAAGTAAATATTTCAAACTAAATAGTAAAGTGGTATATATATATATATGGAATTATCAAATCTGGTTTTGAAATGTTTGAATATTTAAAGCTTTGAAAATATTGGAATTGAAATGGTTTATTTTGTGGTTAAAAATCTATCTTTGAAATCAATATAATTTGAAATGGTTTATTGAGAAACTGAACTGAGTTGAAATTGATGAACTGAGAATGAATTAAATTTGAATTTTTGGAATTCGAGTTAATTGAATCGATTTTTGAAATTTGTGGAAGCTATTTTATTATATAAAGTATTTTTAAATTATATTTAAAACTATTTATATTCTACTTTATAAATTATTTTAATATAGACTATATTAATATAAATCATTTTTAATATAAACTATATTAATATAAACTACTTTAACTTATAACTCTTTTATATAAACTATTTTACTTTATAAACTATCATATTTTATATATATTATTTTAATATCTAAACTGTTTAAGTGGTGGAAACTATGTTTTCAAAGTTATGAATTTCAAAGTATTATGTTTTGAAAGTGTTATAATTTTAAGTGTTTGGTTTTGAAAGTGTTATAACTTTGAAAGTGCTATGATTTTGGAAATGGATATATTTGAAATGGAAATGATATCATATTTGGTTTTGAAATGGAAATGACATCGTATTGATATGGTTTTGAAATGGCAATGATATTTTGGTTTTAAAGTATAAACTATTTTGAAATGACCGCGGTGTTACAATAACGTTTAGTTGTTAAAGAGACCGGGAACGGAAGTTGTCGTACTCTCTGCCAACTCTGAAAACCACTTTAACAACTGTGTACGCAGTGGAGATTGCAGAATAAAGTAAGATGGTGGCGACGTTCTACTGAGGTATATACGTGAACCCAAGTCCCGTGAGTTGGCATAAGGTGGCTAAAACAGGAGCGATTCTTAGGCCAAGCGAGGTAGCTCCTCCGATCGGACACACTCCTTTGTATGTCATTCTATTACTTTGTGATTGATTTGGTGCGCACCTTTGATTTTTTTGGGAGTGTGGCTCGAGGTGGGCGGTAGTGGCTGCTATGCGTTACCACCAGGCTGGATGTGTAATTGGTATATCTACATTGGCATTGCCTTGTTGTGCCGTGTCACTTATCCTAGTGCGCCTTGTACGAGTTTGATTTGTATCATACCTATGGAGTATCCTCTGGTATCATCCTGATCTGGAGGTATTACGGTACTATATAGACTATTGGCACTATAAAATATGTTAAGTTGAAAAATGTAAAGCCTTAACGCTAATTTTAAATAGTATAATTTACTTTAGACATTATTATAATAGCGCATAATACTACATAGTAGATAGTTTAACGGATCCTTAGAGGATGGTTATCCCAAAAATCCTTTGAGTTACTTGTATTTCAGTTGTTATTTCATTTGAGTTGGATTTATTGACATAAGAATGTTAATCCTGACTCGAGTGTTTTGTGTTTTGCTTTACGCTCGGGTCAGACTAAGCGTACCAGTATTCGAAACTCACCTTTGGAGTTGGAGCTTCGCTTGGAAGATCCATCTACATCTTTTCAGCTTGCAATTATTCAGTTGATTCCAGCGATGTATTCTAATCTTGTATTTGATTACCATATTAAGACATCCATGTGTTCGAGACTTCTGTTGTATCTTATTTAACTCTGTTATATATATACAGTAGCTTCATGAACTACTATTCTTTTGTTTCCGCTACATTATTGTTATATCACTCTGTATCTGTAATTCTGTGATCTTTATTTACTGTATATGTTGAGTTTTGCCAAATATAAATTAACAATCTGGTATTTTAAGCAATTCAAATCCAACATGTGTGTCTACCTATGCACTTGGAGGGTGCAGCATGATAGGGGGTTCCCGCATTTGGTTTGGTAGCGAGCAGATGACTCTTATTCCTACATGTCCCTGTTGGGTTGGTGCAGTCGAGAGGCTGGCCCTAAAAGCAAGAACATATGTACGACTGTATGCTACGGTGGGCGTTACCACACTAGCGTGGCCGGTTACATGTGGTATCAGAGCTTTGGCTTTCGGCAAAATTCAGCATGTAAAGTAAATTTAATTACAGAATCACTTTCGTTCGAGTTTGAATTCCTTTCACTTTGATTCAGTTTCCTTTGAATTTTAGAACTCTCCTATTCGTTCTAAAATCCATTCTTTTCCTACTCTATTCGAGTTTCTTCGATTCTGGAGCATCCCATAGCTCCACCATATAATTTGTAAAAGGGTGAAACTCTTTTATAATAGCATTGATTCACCGAAGATTTCTGTATCATCGGTTTACGATGATGTCTATCTCCTGCTATGGCTGAATTCTATCTCTTGCGACCGAATGTCGATTATCCTCAGAATTCCGCATCGATCTTATTCTTGAAGTCATAGTTGACCCATTAAGATTGCCCGCGATTTATACAAGTCTATCCATCCTTTTCTCTCTTTGAAATCTATGTATTACCCTATCGAGCTTATCTTCTAGTTGAATTCTTTTGGTTGGAGTCCCTCTATGTTTGGATCTCTATCTTTGTCTCGAAATCTATTTTTGTATCATCTAGTGAGGGAGTGAATTTGTAATTAATATTTAAATGTTTTATATATTGTGTTGTTTGAGTTGTTGTTGTTGATTTCGGGTTTCTATCGATTCGTTTGATCAACATTATCGATAGGAATTCCAAAGCACTTGAACAGAGCAAACCGACACGATATTGTTTTCAAATTTAGTAAATGAAATAAACTTTATATAATTATATTATATATATGAGTATATATTTTTCTGAAATATTAATTTTAAATGATCTGGTTGTCAAAAATGGTAATATTGATTTTCATTTATTGTTTTATAAACCATTGACTATTGTCACACGATATAAATAAAAATGGAATTAAAAACATGGTTTAGAAGTTGTTTTGGAAATTTAATTGAATTTAAAATTAAGAATTTAAGGATTAAATTCCGATGATTCCAAACTTTAGTTTGAAAGGGTATATTATTTAAAAGTATTTTCGAATAGAAATTGTTTCCAAAGAATTTTAAAGGTTTTAACTCGGTACTCTTCTCTATTGTCACTGGAAAATAATTTCGGTGATGACTACAGCATTATCGACATTCATTTTTGAGTTTCAAAGGGGAGGGACAATTTTGTAGTTTGCTACACTTTTGTTTTGGAAATAAAATTGATTTGAATTTCTAAAATATGACTTGATTTATAATATATATTGGCATATGATTATAGATTTGATTTGATATATATATATATATATATATATATATTTATCTCTAAATGGTTTGAAATTAATCGAAAATTTAATTTTAATTGTAAAATAAAGCCAAAATTTTGAATGAATATTTAAATTTGAAATAATTAAATTAGAAATTTTACTTGTATAATACTCAATTGCATTCCAATACAACTTACCTAAATTTTTTTTAGAAGTTGAATATGTAATTGGATAATATACAATATAAAATGATTTTATAAATAAAATTTGAGTGTTTATAATAAATGTCATACACTTAAATTTTAATTATAAAGTGTTGATAGAGATCTGGTTGTCTCTATTCTGCTACCTCGTTCTTTTTCGGGATGAAAAGTTTTGAGTGGGGGAGAGTGTGACGACCCGTAAAATTTTAGTGGTTTTATTTAGTTAATTAACAGAATTTTGTGAAACTTTAAGTTATAAAACTATGAAATAAAAAGTTGATATTTGGAATGCGTCTAATTAAACATAGCAAATGGTAAATTTTCATCATATAATCTAGAAGTTTATTTTATTGTGTAATTCTACTTTAATTTAAATTAGTTAATATTGGATGGTAATAACATGTTTTTCGAACCTGAATATTTTTTTCTATAGAAATTTGTAAATCATCTTCCGAGTGGGACGCCGTATTTTGTTTCGTCAAATTTTGACTGTTATTGCCATTTACCTTATTTTTGGCAAATTAGCAGCATTTTCAGTACCGATTATCGACTTTTGATAGGATGATCGTACCACTGATATCTATATACTGTTTTGATCGTCTCATAGTGCTGATCTTCATAGTAAATTCACTTTTGCGATTTGAAGTCCGGTTAGCTGTGGGATCGATGAAATGATTTGCAGTATCGGTATAGTTTCAAACCCTTCAAATTCCTTATGACCATTAAGTTGTCTGGTTGGAACCCAATGGTCACTAACCTTAAATGGTCCCTGAATTCAGTAGATTGATTTTTGGTCCATCGGTTGTTATTTGGATTTTGTGCTTTTCTTTTAAAATTTTTATCTACTAATAAACGTATAAAAAAATTATTACTGAGTAACCACGGCTCTCCTCCTCATTGCAGCCTTTCCTCTCCATCTTTATTTTCATTTGCTTCTCCTATAGCCGCAGTGTCGCACCCACTACCATCGCTACCGTGATGACATATCCACTTGCTTTCCCCATTTTTCATGTTTTGCATCACCATTTCTCCCAACCACTCGACAGTTTGCCAGCTCGTCCTTCCCCCGACACCACCAAAGCTGCATCGATGGTCGCTCCACCCAGGCTCACACCTTTTCGCCACTAACTTGGACCCATGCGACCGTGGCTTCGCTTGTCTTTCTCCCATCGGCTAGCCGAAATCCTCTTCCACACTAGCTCTTCTCCTGCATTTATAAGCAGGTATATATTTATATTATGTTTTTGCTTTTTTGTTTTTTTGTGTAGCTTTATGTATAAATAGAGCTTATTATATATATGTGTGTGTGTGTGTGTGTGTTAATTTTGAATCTTGGTTAGCTGTGAAATTTTATGTCTATACTGATATATGCTTCGGTATATGTTGTTGCAGCTTTTAGATATATATATATATATATATATATATTGATTTTATTTTTATTTTATTTTATATTTATAGATTTGTGTGTGTGTATATATATATTGATTTTCTTTTTATTTTATTATATATATATATTTTTATATATATAAGTGTGTGTGTATATAGCTTATTGTATTTTAGTTTTTCTAATATATATTGTTAGTTATATATGTATATATATAAATTTTAAGTTGTATATATGACATTTTGTATCTATATTTTTATACAAGTATATATATATATATAAGTTTACATATATGTTTATGTAAGTACAAATAAAACTGTTGCACACATTTCATATATAAGTTTATATATATAACCTATTCGAATTTATATGTATATTATAATACAGTAAATGATAGGCATACACGCATGCATAAGATTTATGGATATGTGTTTTACAGATTTGGTTTAAAGTTAGTTATATATATTTTAAATGATTGATCTGTTGTTATGGAAAGATTTAAAAATATATATATATTTCTTTTGTTGTAATGGTTTTTATGATTTTTTGTCTATATATATGGTTATAAAAGTATATATAAGCTGGTTTTAATATAGATCTTACATATGTAAGATCTGTTATACACACACACACACACAAAGTTTTGTTGGTTTTCAGGTTCTTTTGTATTCTGGGAATTTCAATATTGGTTTAGATAATATGAATATAATAGTTTTTAAATTATAGGGTATATGTATACATTTTGATTTTAATATATGTGTGTGTGTGTGTGTAAATCCGGATTTTTTTATGAATAGGCTTTTAATATTGCAGCGTTTATATGTTTATCGTAGTAAATTTTATTAATGACAATAAAGTTATATAAATCTGTATCATACCTGATTGGTATATTAGTTATATATATTATATATATATTTATTTATTTATATATGTTTTATAAACTAGTTGTTTACTACGTTTTACTGTTCGAATATATAGTAATATATATGCATATTTTGACAGTTATATAGCTCTCTATATATATTAAATATTAATGTTAAAGATATAACTTGTAGATAAGCGTTTTGCATTTTTAAGTGTATATATATATATTTCAAAATATAAATATGTTTGAACTTTTAAAATATAATTATATATATATATGGTTATATATAAGTCACTTATAACAATTTTACTCATCGATCTAGTTCTAATTTGATTTCATCGATTCCTTGTCATCAGCTTTGATCATCACATTCGTGCCAATTTTGCTTTGCTTTGGAATTCATAGCTTGTTCTGTTGTCAAACTCTCTAGCCTCGAAAGGTGACCAATCACTCACGATTAACGTTCTTATATTTATTAAATTTTATTTCAATTGAAACGAAAATTGAAATACGCTGCTATTAGTCATTTACATTGCTATATATATGCTGTTATCTGTATCTGTTCCCCTGTGAGATATAACACCATTATTTGTTATTTATATTGATGATATATGCATGTTATATTATTATAATATCTATTATCACTCCACAAGTTCCCTGTTATTATAGAATTCACTATGGGTTGAAATGAAACATACCCGAACGATCCATAGAATATGAGGAAATTGTTATGGGTTGAAATGATAAACCCAAACGATTTTCATTTGAATTGAATTTGGGATTGCGGGTTGAAATGATATATACCCATATATAATTTTAAATTGCGGATTGAAATGATAAATATTCGTATCACTTGACCATAGGATAGAAAAGTATATATAGACACCGTTGGTCATTATATATATATATATATATATATATATATTGAAATACTTTCCAAAGTTTTGAAATTGAATTTATTTTAGAACTATAGTAAAATAAGTTTGATTTGAAATTTATTAAATTTGGGATTTTAAAGATATGATTTTATAACTTGATTCTGATTAAAAGTGATTTAAATGAATATTTCAAATTTACATAAATTGAAATGGTATGTTTAGTTTATTTAAATTTGAAATTTGAAGTTTTATTTAAATGTTATTTTAATGATTAAGTAAATATTTCAAAATAAATAGTAAAGTGAATTTGATATATATATATATATGGAATTATCAAATATGGTTTTGAAATGTTTGAATATTTAAAGCTTTGAAAATATTGAAATTGAAATGGTTTATTTTGTGGTTAAAAATCTGTCTTTGAAATCGATATAATTTGAAATGGTTTATTGAGAAACTAAACTGAGTCGAAATTGATAAATTGAGATTGAACTAAATTTGAATTTTTGGAATTCGAGTTGATCGAATCGATTTGTGAAATTTGTGGAAGCTATTTTGTTATATAAAGTATTTTAAATTATATTTAAAACTATTTTATATTTTACTTTATAAATTATTTTAATATAAACTATTTTAATATAAGTCATTTTTAATATAAACTATTTTTAATATAAACTATTTTAATATAAAATATTTTAATATAAACTACTTTAACTTATAACTCTTTTATATAAACTATTTTACTTTATAAACTATTTTATTATATATATTTTAATATCTAAACTGTTTAAGTGGTGGAAGTTATGTTTTCAAAGTCATGAATTTCAGAGTATTATGTTTTGAAAGTGTTATAATTTCAATTATTTGGTTTCGAAAGTGTTATAACTTTGAAAGTGCTATGATTTTGAAAATGGATATATTTGAAATGGAAATGATATCATATTTGGTTTTGAAATGGAAATGACATCGTATTGATATGGTTTTGAAATGGCAATGATATTTTGGTTTTGAAGTATAAACTATTTTGAAATGACCGCGGTGTTATAATAACGTTTGGTTGTTAAAGAGATCAGGATCGGAAGTTGTCATACTCTCCGCCAACTCCGAAAACCACTTTAACAACTGTATACGCTATAGAGATTCCAGAATGAAGTAGGATGGTGGCGACATTCTACGGAGGTATATACGTGGATCCGACTCCCGGGAGTTGGCATAAGGTAGCTAAAACAGGAACGATTCTCGGGCCAAGTTAAGTAGCTCCTCCGATCGGACACACTCCTTCGTATGCCATTCTATTACTTTGTGATTGATTTGGTGCGCACCTTTGATTTTTTCGGGAGTGTGGCTCGAGGTGGGCGGTAGTGGCTGTTATGCATTACCACTAGTAACCTCCCGATCTGGAGGTATTGCGGTACTGTATAGACTATTGGCACTATATGTGTTAAGGTATAAAATGTAAAGCCTTAGCGCTATTTTTAAATAGTATATTTTACTTTAGACATTATTATAATAGCGTATATTACAACATAATAGATAGTTTAACGGATCCTTAAAGGATGGTTATCCCAAACATCCTTTGAGTTACTTGTATTTCAGTTGTTATTTCGCTTGAGTTGGATTTATTGATATAAGAATGTTAATCCTGACTCGAGTGTTTTGTATTTTTCTTTACGCTCGGGTCAGACTGAGCGTACCAGTATTCGAGACTCACATTTGGAGTTGGAGCTTCGCTTGGAAGATCCACTTACATCTTTTCAGCTTACAATCATTCAGTAGATTCCAGCGATGTGTTCTGGTCTTGTATTTGATTACTGTATTGAGATATCTATGTATTCGAGACTTCTGTTGTATCTTATTTAACTCTGTTATATATATAGCAGCTTCCTAAACTACTATTCTTTTGTTTCCGCTGCATTATTGTTATATTACTCTGTATCTGTGATTCTGTGATCTTTATTTACTGTATATGTTGAGTTTTTCCAAACATAAATTAACAATCTTGTATTTTGAGCAATTCTAATCCGGCATGTGTGGATACGAATGGTTGAAAATATCAGGATGTTACACATAGCCTTGCTACATCTACCATGTTTCGATTATTTTCGGGTGTAAGGCTTGAGGTAACTATTACCTTTTACTTTTCACTTTTCACTTTGAATGCCACATCGCCATTCCATCGATCACTATTGACTTCCACAAACATACAACCTTTGAGCTCATACGTCTCAAAGAAGGGGGTTGAGCTAAAAGAAGTTGCCTTCTCCGCCACCAAATAGATGTAAATTGATAAAAGTCAATGATGAAATATCAAGAATGCAAATGCTAAACATCCATCCATATAAATTCATTCTAGGACTGAAGGAAACCGTAGGCACCCTCCTACCAAATTCTGTCGGGAATTAACCTTAAGATTAGTAGCGAGAAGTATTATGACCCAAAGAGTTTCAGAAATGAAGAGACTGCTGCTACTTTAGTATTTGGGTGCTTACCAGAATTATCAACAAGCAATCCTTTTACTCTGAAAATCATTGGTCTTTATCCTTCATTTTCTTTGTTAAGACTTCAATTTTCAAACGCATACATCAATTAGATTTGGTTTTCAGATAGGAACTACCCCAGATCTGACCCCAGTTCCTTCGAGCCAATCATTGATAAAGAGAGGTTCTATGAATAGGGAATCATTATTTAATTAGTTACGTTCTTTTTATCAAAATCTCTTTTGGAGATATATATTTCTAAAACATTCTTTCCTGTATATACGAAATTATTAAACCTCTTTATTAATTCCTTGATTACTTAAAACTACTTTTAAACTTAGAATAATTCGAAATCATTTCATTTTTCACTTAGGAAAACATTTCCAAAATCGTTCCATTTAAATCTTAACAATGATTTCTTATTTCAAAACTCAAAATTTTGATTGAGTTAAAACCATGTTACGTGCCACGTTAATTGTGACGATCCAAAATTTTGGACATTTGAAATTGGAATATTTAATTGATTTTAAATATTTTAAAAGTTGATTACTAACTTGAATTTCAAATATCACTATTTATTGAGTGGTTTAATTATTAAATTCAATAATTGGAAATTGGATAAATTGTTGAATCTGAAATTTTAAGCTTGTTAAAAATAATTGAAAGGCTTGTAAAATCTATATTGATAGTACTGAAGATAGTAAAAGTTCTAAAATCAAATTTTAAGGTGGTTTGTTCAGTTTAAAAATATATTGTTTAAATTGATATTTGAAAATAGCCTTCTGAGGCACAGTCTCAGATTTCGACGGAACTAGTGTCATTGGATCCGTAATAGTGTTTTATTATCGGATTTCAATTTTTATAGCGTTTGGAGTTGTCGTGTGATCGTATGGTAGATAAATGTGGTAGATCTATATCGGAAATCTAATATAAATAAATGGGTCAAAAAGCTATCTACTTCATACGATCGAGTTAGGACTCGGAACCCTTTCCATTGCGCTTGGAATTGGCGTATAACATTATAAACGCCTAGCGACATGCCTCAAAAGGAGGTCGAGATTGTGAGTTGCGTTATTGTGACGATTTAAATTTGAATTTAAATTTAAATATGAATATTATAAATTGCAATGAGTACTATAGCTTGTGATTCAACACGTATCTGCCTTTTTCAAAACACGTGTTCTTCTTCGTGAAGCACACGCTCCCTTCTTTTTGTTCCAAATCTTAGCCGAGCATTTTAAGAGAAAATAAAATTCATTTGCAAACGAAAACTATTTTTCGTTCAAAATAAATAATGGTCGATTCAATGAAAATTTTCAATCAAAAGAAAAGAAAAAAATCAATCAAATCGAACTGCATCCCTCCTCCATTTTTTCCAGTTCGAACAAATCACGACTTTCCCCTCTCCTCTTCGAACATATTCATTCGTAATTGGAGTACATAATATCTCGTCCCCCTCAAAGACTAGAATCGAAATCGATGCTAAGGGAGCGAGCGATTCGAGGAATCAATCATGCGGTCATCTGGTTGGACGCGGTGGAGGCGGGTGTCGCGATGACTGGACGCCGTGTTTTCGAAGTCGACAGTAGGGCTGAGCTCAAGGTCAGAAACTAGGAGTATAGGTTTCGTCATCGAGCACGACTATGGCAAGGAGTTCGGCGGCGCGTCAAGGTCGAGGTGAGGTTTTTGCTGATCGTTCTTCGATGAAAATTTATTCATCAAAGTACATATATGATTTTTCTTTTCAATTTAAATACATGTAGAGGAAGAAATTTTTTTATAATAAATTACAGTAAGTTTTATAAGAACAGTGATTTATATATATACATGTATGTATGTATGTATACATATGTATATATGGAGTATAATTAACTGCTGTTGTCATTAGAGAAAAGGAGAAAACAGATTTTTATATACAAATATATGTGAAAATATATATGCATGTTTAATGTACTGAGATAAACAGAAAAATTTATACAGATAAGATTTTAAAGGTATATATATATGGGAATTTTAAAATATTGAAAGTTTATGTAAAAATTAGATTTTTAAATCGTTATAAATTAAGTTTCTAAGTATATGTAGTTAGGATGATTAATTTTCTAATAAACCTATTTAATTATATGTCACTAAAAATAATTTTATTAAAAGAAAATAGTTTAAATTAAATTATTTGTTAATTAAATCTATTAAATGATAATTAACCATTCAATTATTCCAAGTGTTAAAAAAATTATATAATGTTTCTACAAGGTTTAAATTGTGGGAAACAAGTCGAAATGGATCGGATTGCTAATTTGAAAAGCAAATATGAGTTAATCTCACTCATTTGGATAACCTTTTAAATTTAAATAGTTAAGTTTAAATTATTGGTTGTTGCTTGAATTGATAATTAATTATCAACTTGGATGTGATATGCTATATATAGTGTATATATATATATATTGGAGTGATTTATATAGCGGATGAGACCCTATGCGTCCTGCATAATAGAGGATGACCCTTTATACCGCGATATCCCGCCTTGAAGCGGGATTGGTATTTTAAACTACTGTGCTAACATCTGTGGATGTAGGGAAAAAGGTTGGAGGGATCCAGCTGTATTCCTCAAAATGTTGTATTTATTTTCAGTAATATGATTTATGTAATAATCTATGATAATTTTATTGATTACATTGGGAATTAAAATTATTGAATGATATGGCTTGGCAGCATATATATTGGTATTTGAAAAATGAAAAATATATAAGTTCGGATTTTTAAAGGAAATAAAAAGGAAAATTTTAAGTAAAATAATACAGTGAATTTGGGTAAATTAAAGATTGAATTTGGAAAAAATATAGAAGTTTGATTTTTAAATTCTGTTAAATAAAGCTGAATATGGAATTAAAGATAGATATTTTAAATAAATGAAAATAAAAGAGTTTTGGAGACTTAAGTGATATTGCCTAAGAATTAAATGATTTTTTAAAATTTAAAATGATTGGAAAAAACTAAAGGGAGGATTTTGAAATTTAATATGAAATAAATATTTCAGATTTAAATAAGATTTTTAAAATCAAAATAAAGGAGTGGATATGGAATTGATGTGTTTTGTAATAAATTTGGATAAGTAAAGGAATTTATTTTAAAATGGAGTTGGTTTTGGAAATCGATTTGAGAACCGACTAAGTGTTGAAACTCTGTTTAAAGGAGAATGAGATTGTGAAATTTATAAACGGGGTTTATAAATAAAGTGAATGTTTGTCAGTGGATAAATTTGAAAGTATAAATTCACGATGGGAATTTATAAAGGAATGGGTAATTTGTTTTAAAAATAAATGGTGGTTTATTTTTAAAAGTGTGGAAAAGAAATTTACGGATTTGGGATGTAAATTGAGATAAATCGAGAAGGATTTATTAACTGATTAAATGGACTATATTGGCATGGAAGTGTATTTTTCTGAAAAAGCCAAGTATGTTTTCAAAGCAGATTTATAAGTATAAGTTAAAAGTTTTAAAGTTGTTTTAAAAGAATGTTTTTGAGAAATTATTATTTAAGTTGTTTAAATTGTTAAAGGTAAATATTTATTAAATTAATTATAGTAGTAATTATTTTAAAAGGTTAATCGGTATTAAGATTTAAAAGATAATTATTAATATTTCTATTTTATAAAGGAGTTTTATTTTGAAGATAGTTGGCTAAATTTTTTATTCGAAAAGCTTGTATGTAATTTCATAACTTTTATTTTAAGATTTGTTTTGGCTTAAGTTTTACATGAGAAATTATTATAACATTTCATAACTAGTATTTTAAATAAGGTGTTTAAAATAGTTTTTATTTCAAGTGTTTTAAAGTATATATTTTTGGATAAAGTGATTTAAATTATTTTAAAAATATAAAGTATTAAGACTTGGCAAATTTTCAGGGGAAACAAAAATTGGGTGGAAATTTATTTCGCGAGAGAAAAGTGATTTGAAAACTATTTTAAAAAGGGTTGAAGTGAAGAAGAGATAGTTAAAAAGGGTTAAACTATTTTTGGATAGAGAGAAAAGTGGCAGTTAAATAACCGACTATCAATATTGGCCAACGCGCTGATTGTTTCGAAGAGACCGGGATCGGGAGTAATTTTCCGAAAACCACTTCGATCCGCTTTGAATGTTTTCGAGAGGAAGACAAGAGCTAGGAGTCGAAGATGGAGCAGTGAAATGCAACGGCTAATCGCTACTAATACTGAGGGTGATTACAAAATGCATGTAGTAGGAGTAGTGTCTTCGGTTCCATTCGGAGCCGGAACGGACTTGTATGGACGAATGCTATCAGAACATCGTCAGGGGGAATGATGAGCATTCTAAGTGAATGTTTGCTAAAAAGGTAACGCATAGCCTCGAGCCTCATCAACCCGGAATGGCTAAAACAGAGGAGGTGCCCACAAGGCTAAGTGGCAAGAAACTAGTTAGGGTAAGGTCATCCCTGTCTAGATGTCCCTTTATTCGGTTGTGTGGGCGGTTGCAGATCCCAACCACAGGGTGATCTTATTCGGACTATCCAGCAAAGGGTAACTCCGGTCTTGTGTTGCATAGGATCAGGGTGGATCCTCGGTGCGGTGATTAAGACCACGTTGTGATATCTCGAAATTTCAAGCAAATAAATATGTGATAATTTCTTTTATATATTATTTAAAATGTGCTAAATTATTATTTTCAAATAAATTTAAATATGGGTTGTTTAAGTGTGCGTGTGTGTGTGTATATGTGTTGATTTTAAATAGGATTTGAACTTGAATTTGAATTTGAAAGAATGAATATCTTAAATTAAATTGGATTTAAACATATATGTATATGATTTTTATTAGTATAAATTAGTTTTATATTATTTTCTTTAAAGAATTTTATAAATATAGAAAAAAGAAATATATTAAGCTAAATAGAAATATAATATAGAATTGTATAAAAACATTTAAAAATAATAAACACATGGATAATACAAGTGTTGAGTTAATAGTATGTAATTTAACAGATGTAAGACAATTAACTCATGCTAATGACAAACGGGAGCAAATTAAACAAGTGTCCCCATTTTGTTTTTTGTTTCCTTTTATTTTTAAAAATCATAATCAAGGCTATAAATATATCTATAGTCTTCTCCTCTCATTTTTTTCTATCTTCATCTTTCAAAACAAAGAAAACAAAAATCTGTAACTTAAAACCAGTAAACAAAATCAAAGGAAATTTAAAACATTCTCTTCCATATTCAATCAATTCTTTCAAAAAAATTCAAACCTGAAGCAAGCTAAGCAAAGATCAGATCATCTCAACAATTCAAGATCAACTCAGTTTCAAAAACAAAGTACAAGCAGATCATCTCAACTAAGTTTCTAGATTTCAAAACTTCAAGCTTTCTCTGTTTCTAAAATCACAGTGAGTAAACAATTCCCTTTAAAAGGTTTAAATCTGATTCAAAATCTGGATGCATGCAACTAATATCTGAAGTAAAGTGTGATAAATTGTTTGCATGATTGTTTAATATAAATTGTATGTATATATCTGAATATATGGATGTGCATGTTTGAATGTGGAATGTTGGCTCTATTCTAGTTGTACAGGTTTTTAAACCTTGACCAAAATTCAATATCTCTTCCCTTGATTCTTTTTAGACCTTGATGTATAAACACAATTTGTTAGAAATATCCAGATATCAATTTTAAAAATGTTTTCAGGTAGAAATTAAAGATAGTTTTAACATAAAGGTGTAATTACAGTAAAATTTAAAATATATCAAAAATTCCACCTCAACAATTTATTGTTTCATGATTATAATCTAATTCGTTATCGGAAACAAGGATTTTTAAAAATAAAATCTTGATTTTTAAGCATTTAATTCAAGAGGAATCGTGTGTTGACCGTGATTTGGGTTATTGTCGATTTCTGATGGCCGGCGAGGTTAGGGGTCTCGAGGGCTTGATTGAAGCTAGCCTGGAGGTAGGCGATGTCGGCAAAAATGGTCGGACAAATTCTCTTCCACCAAGGCGGCGGCAAATCGATGATGTAGGGTGTAGGGAGCCTGATGGGTTGTTGATGAAGTCGGATCATTTGCGAGGTCGTGGGTGATCGGGAGATGATCGATCGTGGGGGAATGGATGTGAGGATTCATGGCAGGGCTGTGGCCGGAATTTCAAGGCTTCACGTGATCGGAATCATCGAGGTCGAGGCAATTTTTGGATGATCAATGGGATCCAAAGGAAGCTGTCTTGCTCGATTTCAAGTGAGTTATGATTTCGAGTTTCTGGATGGTCAGACGGCTAGAGGTGGTTGAAGGGGACTTATCGGCGGTGGTCTTAGAGGCCGAAACTTCTCCGTTGATCGGTGCAAGAGCACGAGACGTTTCTGTGCATTAGTGTTTTGATTTAGGACGAAGGGAATTTTCTCAGGTCTAAGCTCGGGGGAAATCAAGTTTTGCTCGGGTTCGTCTTCATGTGTGAACGTGAGGGTTAAAACATGATTGTAGGTTTAAGTTTTAAAACTAAATCCAAGTTAAAAAAAAGGTAAATTGTCTCAGGTCTGGGCTCGAGGGTCTATCGGGTTGAACCTGAAGTAAGTTATTACAGTTTTAAAAATTTAAATATAAGCAAGTTTTAAAATTTAAAATGAATCAAGTTTAAATCCTTTTTCTTAAATGAATTTCTCATATATATAATAAATGTTTTTATTAAATATTTGGTTTAACATGTTGTATGTTTTATTTCACTTAAATTAATTAAGATAAATTCTTAAGTTGTTTTTAAAACTTAAATGGTTTAATTAAACAGTTAGTTAAAGATAAAATGTTTAGATTTATATGATAATGATAATTAAGAAATTAAATAAAGATAAATGGTTAATCTTAAGGTTAATTAAGACTTTGGATGATTAAGGATTAATTAAATTAATAAAGTAATTAAAGAGTAATTAATTTATTTAAGTAATTAATGATTAAAGAGTAGTTAATTAATTAAATTAATTATGAGTTAATTAATTAGAGATTATTTAATTTGTAACTAAGGATTAATTAATTAAGTAATTAGAGATTAATTAATTGGAAATTAAGGATTGATTAACTGGTAATAAAGGGTTAATTAATTAGTAATTAAGTTTTATTAGTTAATAATTAAGATTTATTAATTAATAATTTAAAGGATAATTAATCAGTGGTTAAAGATAAATTAATTAATTTATAAAGGTAATTAAAGAATGATTAATTAATTCAAATGGTTGTAATTAGTTAATGATTAATTAAGGAGGGTTAATTCTTAAGTGATTAATTTAATTTGAGTTAATTAAATTAATTATAGTACAGATTAATAAGTCTTTCTTATAGATGACTGATGGTATAGAATGTCTGGATTGATTGATTTTTATAGTATGTTAATCTGTGATATTCTGTAATGTGATATACCTTGGATATAGATGTGATAAATGTGTGTTATTTACCTGTGATGAATGCTGTATAAATTCAATGTTTTGAATTGCATTAAATTGTTTAAACCTTAAACAATGTGGATTAAAGATAACATTGGATGCGAAGAGAGCGGGGTCGGGTATCAGTAAATACCCGAAACCACTTCTATTTGTAATTTACAATAATTCTTTATAGACTTGATATGTGTAATCAATAGGCTGGAATGGAATAATTAAAGCAAACTGGATCATTGAAACTAAGTAAGGGTACTTAAGGATTGATTTGTGAAATAAATGTCGACTATAACAAGTTATGAGCTCGTAGTGAGGTACAAGTTACCACGGGTTTCCAATTATGTTTTTAATTTAGTATTTTAAGTTATTTGGGTTTACTCACGCTGGTTTGCAGCCTGACCCAGGTGTTACTTTGATGTAACACTCGGATCAGACCGAGTATTATAGATTTTCAGGTTAGGACGTGCTGGAGCTCCGGAGGCGAGATGGATGGCAGAACGTATGGAGTTTATTCAGCTGTGAATTGCAATTATATTGATAGTAGTCTTGGACAGGTTGATGTAACTGTCCAGTTTTATGTATAAATGATTGTACTTTAATGAATTGTATGTAAAATTGACAATTACAACTTTCTTTGTATAAATGCTATTATTTGATATTATATTTTATCCGCTGCGAATGTGAGATGTTGTTGTTTCTATTTCTTCTTCTCCTCTTTTCTTATTTTTCTCTAACAATCTGAAATTTTTGGCATTTGATTTCTCGACACTTCTACAGTAAACGTATTAGTGTCGAATTATCGAGGTCGAAAATTTTGGGTCGTTACATACGTACCGTGACGGGCGGTACCTAGTAGCTCTGCCATTATATGGAATCCAATCACCGATAAGTGCCTGTACGGTTTCGATTGTGCCCACCTATTGCTGAAACATGAGATGCAAGCATTTCAGCTAGATTCTATTTTACTTTTTATAGACACTATTATAATATCAGACAGATTTGATAAAAATGTTTTGGTTATCGTAAGGTAAAAACCCGACATGTTTATTTGTGGCGTAGTCTTACGAGATACCTTTGATTTCAAAGAATTTTGAAAACTTAATAATCCAATTGAGTGTGTTTTCTCACTCTGGTTTTCCAGACTGACTTGGATGTTATTTAACTATAATGCTCGGGATAGATCGAGTATTATGGATACAAGAAAGGATGATGTGGAACTCAAGAGACGAGCTGGATGGCGAGACGTATCACACGTATTTGTTGTATATTCCGCTGTGTATGATTAACAGCATAGTCAGTTTTGTGAGGACAGGTTATGATAACTGTCCAGTTGTGTGCTATGAATTTTGTTGTACTCTGATGATGTAATGTATAAACAGATATAGTTCTTGTTGTTTAAAAGATTAATCATTTATCTATTATATATTATTCCGCTGTGATTGTGAGATTCTGATATTGTTTTCTATTTCTTCTTCTACCTCCTTCTTCTTTAACCCTAATGGTTCAGTTTTCCGGCATTCGATTGTTCGACATTTGATATAGTGGACGTATTGATGTCGATTTTAAAGCATCGAAAGATCGGGCCGTTACGTTAATCCCAACTCCAGTAAATGTTTAGTGAGCAGAATCTATGGAAATCATCTAATTCTACCCAATATAAATTCCCGATTCAACAAATACTATGGGTGGGATAATAACGAAATCACATTTTAAATTCCATGAATAGTACGAGTTCCCTCTTTGGGATTTATACCAAGTATAAGAAGATCATCTTTATACAATCAAAGTTGTATTTAATTTGAAAATTTTAAATCTTTTATGCTTAACTCGTTTTCGACATTTCGACCTTATCTATCCCTTACTTTGGAAAGAGGCAGGTGAGCCAGAGTACTGGTTGCTCCTAAACATCTTCTTAGTCTAAGCACCTCACTTTCGGATCTCATGAATAAAAAATCATGTCTACTCATCGGCATTTAGAGCTAAGATTAAACCACTTAATTTGTAATAGCTTTTCTTTAAATCATTTGTTTAAATTCCTTTTAAATAAACTATAAAAACTTCCAAATCCTTATTAAAATAATTAAATATCCATTTGAAAACATTTTTAAAATATTTGAAAAAGAATTGTTAAGTTTAGAGCTATATTTCAAAAGATATAGAAAAGTGTTGCGGAAAAGTGCTGCAAAAAGTGCTTTTTCAGCTATATTAATCAAAATGGCTTTTTGTCTTTTGGAAATTCATTTTTATAACTCAAATCACTTCTAAAACATTTAAAAAGATTTATAAGATTTATTTCTCATTTTTACACAATTTTAAAACATCATTTTCAAAGAAATCCAGTTTTGAATTTCGAATTGCAAGACCGCGATTTTCAAACCGTGATGGTGCTCATGGACTAGGTGGTGTGTGGTGGTGGTCGTGGAATTTGGAAGATTAAAGGAGGTATTTATAACTAGTTTTGAAGTGGAACGATATTATAAACCAATGTATGTATTTTCCACTTTTAGTTGATTATTTTTTCCTAACTTTTCTAAAATATTTTTTATGAATAAGAAGCCATTAAAGTGGCTCTTAGAAAGCTTAAAAAGAAGAGGAAGAAGAAGTGGAATGGTATTGGGATTTTTTGCGAGAAGAGGGGTGGTATTTATATAAATAAACATAGAATAAAATATTAAATTTCATAATTATCTAAATACCCCTAGCCCACACCCCTTCCCTAGTCCCTAGTGCACGGCTTCCCATCCCCCTAAAGCCATGTGATGGTTGATGTGAGGTGGTTGTGTGGTAAAATGAAGTGATGTTTGTTTTATGGTTACTTAATGGCTAAGCTTAGGAATTATTAAATCATTTTTGTAACACACATGTATATATGTATGTATGTATGTATGTGCATGTTATCATATGCATGTGACATATATATATATATGTACATGTAGTTGCATAACACTTCATACGTCTTCCAACGGTTTGAACAACTTTTGTTCATTAAAAACTTGAAATTCGAAGAACCGATTATCGGTAACATTTTCACTTATTTATTAATGTACATATATTTGTAAATAAAATTCAAAAAATAAATTTATTATCCTTTTAAACTAATAAAAGTCATCCCATTTGAATTATAAAACAATATAAATTATTATTAAAAATTATTTACAATAATTGCCATTATACTGATAAAGCATTATAAAAAATTTCTTATATTTTCAAATCAAATATATAACTTTATGAAACTATTATAAATAATTCATTATCTCTTTTTAACTATTCAAAATGAATTATCATCATTTAAAATAATTTTTCGGATAATTAAAAAAGTTATTAAATCATTAAATTTTAATTCATAAATCTTTATTTAAATACAATGTCATTTTATCGATATAAATTTTGAAGAAAATATTTATTCAAAGTAAGATTACTATTACTTATTATCACTTGAAACAATATTATCTGTATTATCACCCTTTTATATTAGCATAAAATTAAAAATAAATACAATTTATCAAAGTAATAAATTGTCAGTCGTTACAGCTGCCGAGAAGATAGTGTTGGTTCATGCTAAAATGAAAGTTTCACGGTCGAGGCCAAAGAGCTGTGCCGGTAGGAGGCGTAGGGAATAAGAACTCACAGCATGCAATTATGTTTGTGAAGTTTCATTGATGTGTGATGTTATGCACTTCGGGAAGGCAAGGAAATTGGCTCCATGATATGTAGGCCTATTTCCAATGAAAGATAGGATTGGTAAACTCGCACATCGAGTTGATTTACCTATTATTTTGGCAAGTGTGCATTATGTTTTCCACATTTCTCATTTAAGGAAATATGTGCATGACCCTTGTATGGAAATCGAGGACTTATCTATCAAACCAGATTTTACGTTTGTTCGAAACAAAAGGGAGAGTAGGTGTAATACGAAAAAGTTAAGAAATAAAGTTATTAGACATGCTCAATTCTATTAGAGTGAAAATAATGATGATTCTACCTTGGAGGTAAAGAATAAGATTACAAATATCTATCCTACACTGTTTTAGACATATATTTCGAGTAGTGTGCTTTGTTTGTCTAGGGCATGTAGCAGTAGTGGCACTAGTATAATTCTGTATTAAATGTGATTATGTATTGATAGTGACATTAATAAATTATGATTAATGATAGATTATTTTGATAGAGTTACGAGTATGCCTTAGGTGAAATGTTACATATATATATATCTCAATAATCAACCTTGTTCTAAATAAAAGGTATTTCATCTCTTTCATATAAATGATATAATATGTTTATATATTAACTAATTAATTTAATTAAAAGTATATTTAATAGAAAATCCATAAATGGTATGTTTTTTTATAGTTGTTATAAGGCGTTGTAACCATGAGTGATTTATCACAATAAGGTAAACATATCATTTTAAATATTTATATTTAAGATGTATCGAGATTGGATATCAATTCATTCGTTGAGATTAGAACACATAACACTCTCTAAATGTTGGGTAGTGTATTACTTATGACTGTTGAGGGCAATAAGGGGTTACATACCAATAGTTATCGGATAACTATGGAATGACTCACTTGATAGTTTTCTATTGGTTAATGTAAATAAGGTAAACAGAAAATATCGATGCGACAAAATTACACAGTTCTCTTGACTTGATAATATTATTGATCTTTAATGTGGGAGCTCCGCTTTGACTATAGTTAAATTATGGTACGACATCTGTCGAATGACTATAGTTGAATCGAGCAGAAGCCTTGGAAGTGAAACATTATTCAAGAGAGAAACTATATCCTCGGTTATATGAGGTTAGTATCACGTCAACTGAAGTCAACTCAAAGTCAAAGTCTTTGGCCAGAGTAATTCAGTTAATAATAATTGTTATACTGAACCACGAACTTTGTGTTTTGACAACAAAGATCAATATGGGCAATATTGGAATTTTTGACCATTAAAAAATTCCATAAGTCTAAAGTGATATAGTTTTGACTAATAGTATTGGTATAAATAATTGTCACTGCCGAGTAACGCTTAATAAAGTAAAATTGGATTTTATAGAAATTAAGTAAGTGATATATTTAGCCAAAATATCACGCCACTTGCTAAGGGATATGAACAGTAATATTCGAATCGTTCGATTTCAATTGCTGACTAAATTTATAAGCAATGTCACACAACCGAAACGTTGCATACTCATTTTACCACCTGATTTAATTTTTTTAAAATTGTTATAAATTAGTTAATAAAATATTAATTATAAAATTTTATTTGATGTGTTGAATAGTATTAAGTAGTGTATTTCAAATAGTTATAAATATACTAATCGATATATAATATCGGTATGCGTTAAAATTGGATTTAAATGCAGTAATTATTATTTGGGCTTGAAATAAATTGGAGGCCCGTGAGGGATTGAAATTTCAATTAGGAATTGATGGGGTAGGCTGGTCAAAATGAAGGATTCGGAAGTTTGGATTTTGAATTCAAAAGAAAGAAAAAGTAAGAGAAGAAGGTGGATCCAGATCCTCCTTTTACTCCTTGGACTCTTTCATTGAAACACTATAACATCATTTTCAAAAGTAACTTTTAGCCTCCCCTTCATCTTATCTTTCTGGCTGAAAGTTCTACCTCACCCCTTAACATTTCCAAGCATTTCTAATATCAAATTAAAATCAATTCGATCGTCGGTGGTAGTTGTGTTCAAGAAGCTAGAAACTTCTAGATACGAGATTCAATTCATGAAGTTAGGTTCTTTGTTTTAAGGTGTACCTTCTAGGATTTGGTGAAAGGTACAATTCCATATTTATTATCATATGTGAATGTTTAATATGTTTATGTCATAAGATAGTTTAGTTAGAAGTCGGTATGAATCTGTATGTATCTATGTTGTCACATTGGATGGTTGTAAATGAGTGTACATAAAAAGAAAAAAAAATTATTTTTGTACTTGTATTCATCTTAGTTGCTCACGACCTTTCTTTAAAAATAATGATTTCTTTTCAAAAATTAAATATATTAATAAATAATTTTCTTTCAATCAATATCAATAGAAATAAAACTACATAATGTATGATGCATATATTATGAATATTTATTATATAAATGTTTCAGAAATTAAAAAAAAAAGTTATTTTTTATGTATATATACACACACACACACACATATATTTAATTCATATAATATTTATGTAAATCTTTTTATTTATTTAAGAGAATTATATAAATAATAAATATTTACATGTATTTACATATAATGTAAAATATTAGCATAAAATTTTAATACAAAATATACAACAAATTATTATTTTTTGGAAATTATAATATAATTTTACTAAAATTTTTTTTAAGAAAATTATATAAATAATAAATATTTACATGTATTTACATATAATGTAAAATATTAGCATAAAATTTTAATACAAAATATACAACAAATTTTTTTTTTGGAAATTATAATATAATTTTACTAAAAAAATTCATACAAAAAAATTTATTACTTCTGGCAGTGAACACTTAAGAGTGTATATGTAAATTTCATTATTCTTATTTACATGAGTATATACGCACGTTCAGGTGGACTTGCATTTGATCGACGAATCACATTTTTGCAATCTAGCTTTCACAAAGTAATTTTTTTAACATTATGCGAAGAACTATTCCATGTGAACCATTGATATCACATCAATACAAATGATGCATAGCTTTACACAAATGTAGTATATGCATCATTCATGCACATGTAAATAAATTTGCTAGCATAAGAGAATAATAAGAACCCAAGTCACATTAAATGCACATATATTGGATATTTTGTTATTGAATACATACGTAAGGAACAGTTTGAAATGTAATTGTTAATAGAATGCATATGTAAGTCACATTTAATAGCATTGAATGCGTTGATCATTCAAGATTTATCATTCTCCTTGTAACCAAGTTGACCACTTCTAAGCTTGCTCAAGGAAATTGAAAAAAAAAACCATAACAAATAAAAATGAGTTATCAAAAGTATACTTTTTCTTTGAAGCATACTTAGTACTTAAGAAAACTTTAATATAGTATTCATGCGTCCTAACTCTACTGACTCCGTAGAGTGCATTAAATAAACAAATGGAATTGAACAATTTGAGCATATAGAAAGTGAAATCAGTTCCCAACATTCAATTGCCATTTAGCATAAACAAAAAATTGCTACTAACATGTTCTAAGAATTGAACATAAAATACAATTACAGTCCATAAACCATAGTGCGTAAATCATCAAAAAGCATCCAATTTTTGATTTCTGAGAGCATCAATACCATGAACATAACATCAAAAAGTGTCCAATTTGTGAGAGCACAGTATTGTTCTCAGTTTAGAAAATGGCTTTAAGACCAAAATAACCTACCCTAACACCATGAAATGACACTATTATATAAATATATAGATAATTGTAAAATGATCATCTATAGTAGCAATTAACTGATTGTTGTCAACATCCAAAATTTTGCAAGAGTTAAGCTGATGAGTTGCTATAAAGAAAGTAATAAACCATTTAATAAATGAACCGCAATGGTCAGTTAGCACAATATCCTTCACTAATTACTCCATGCTTTCAGAAACGATGTACATTGTAATGTTATGCGATATAAGAATATAATATTCCATAAGAAAAATAATACATATCAAAATTTGCTTGGCATTGTGGCTTCTTCAGGTAATAATATAGGACCCGATATGTACTTAATGTCCCTATAGACATGTTCCTATCTTGTGTCCCTATAGACCATGTTCCTATCTTGTGTGATGTAAGCCATCCTAGAGTGCCAACTACCACTTTGTATGTGTTGTAAGCCTTATCATTCCTGATATAAAATCAAAACATGTCCTGTGTAAGTTTGACAAAAGGTTCTTAGGTTTATTGAGTTGTGCACCTTTCTAGTGCCCTATTTGTCAACTACTATCTGTTGTACTTAACAAATAAAATTGATCTGGGTTATTGTATGTACAGTTTGGATTACAGATACTTAATAGATAATGAATATGAAGCTAGAATACTAATAATCCTGACAAATCATTGGGTTATGAACTTTTTAATGTTAGATTATGATATTAAAATATGATAGATGCAACTAAAGTTGTTTGTAAAGACATTGGAATAAAATTCTAGTCCAATGGGGCAAGCTAAAAACTGTAATACAGTTTATAAATTGAAAACTCGCTTAGAAATAAAAGGTTGGATGCATGGCAGCCAAAGAGTAAATTTTTCTGAGTGATACATTGAGAGGTAAAGATTCAAGTGTGAAATTATTACCGTTAACCCGCATTTTGTCAAGGCCGTGACACCAAGGACTTAACTAGAAACCAATGATAGTTCGTCCTAGGGATCGTTATTACATAGGTCTGCTATGGATATCGGTAAAAAAATTTCGAGTCCGGATCAAGCTACAATTTATATGACATGATAAACAAAGCTAAAAAAGCCAACATTCCAAATTTCAAGTCAATCGGAACTCGTATGCTCAAGATATTGATCGATCACGGTTGAGAAATCCAAACTTGCATCGATTATAACTCAAGATCTACAAGTCTAAATACCGCCAAATTTTCACAGTATCTTACTGGCAACATGAGGAATGTTCATGCCAAATTTCAGCTCAATCGGATCAAATCTTGATCGATTCGAAATTGAGTTCGAATCGATCCCGGAACGGACCCCAATTTTCTAAGGCCGGGTATGCGGGCGCCTCACGTGCCAGAAGTGGTCTTCCGAATTTTCAGCGAAGTATCAGCCTCCAGCACTTATAAATAGAGTCCCTGGTCATTCAGAAATGGGTCGGAGAATTTTCAGAGTAAAAGAACGCCCGAACTCTGCAACGTTCACTCCAGAACGCCATTACTGCCATTGATCTCGAATTTAAGCTTATTATCTGCTGTACTTCGCTATAAAAACTTATAAGCTTCAAGTATCAAGCAATAAAGTGATAAAACTTCATAGTGGACGTAGGCCATACGCCGAACCACTCTAAAACTCTGTGTTTCTATGCATTTTCTTATATGTTTATTGGTGTGTTTGTTAGATCTGCTTCATTTTACAAATTTTCTCTTTATTTTATCTCTTCAAACACATCCAAAGAGTGTTGTGCCCAATTTTGGTACTAACACTTTGGTGCTTTCACCGAGAAAAACCCAGTTTTTCTCCCGTTCCTTGGATCTACTTTCGATACCGGATTGAATAAATCTAAGAAGAAGATCCAGATCTATTGTTTAGTGGTTCCTTCTATTCTATTCAGATCGCTCCAGATCTAAGAGGAACCATATTCATTATGAAGTCCGTACCCATATTTTCGAATCCAGAAAATATGCTGTTTTTCGTATGCATAATTTCGTATCCATGAAAAAATGATGAATTCCTTACCCATATTTTCGAATCCAGAAAAAATGTTGTTTTTCGTACCCATATTTTCGAATCCAGAAAATATGCTGTTTTTCATATCCATATTTTCGTATCCATGAAAATATGATGAAGTTCGTACCCATATTTTCGAATCCAGAAAAAATGTTGTTTTTCGTACCCATATTTTCGAATCCAGAAAATATGCTGTTTTTCGTATCTATATTTTCGTATCCGTGAAAATATGATGAAGTTCGTACCCATATTTTCGAATCCAGAAAAAATGTTGTTTTTCGTACCCATATTTTCGAATCCAGAAAATATGCTGTTTTTCGTATCCATGTTTTCGTATCCATGAAAATATGATGAATTCCGTACCTATATTTTCGAATCCAGAAAATATGCTGTTCTTCGTACTCATATTTTCGAATTCATGAAAATATGATCATTTTCGTATCCATGTTTTCCTATCCATAAAATGTGATGATTTTCGTATCCATGTTTTCGTATCCAAAAAATTTGGTGATTTTCGTATCCATGCTTTCGTATCCAGTAAATGTGGTGATTTTCGTATCCATGCTTTCGTATCCAGTAAATGTGGTGACTTTCGTATCCATGCTTCCGTATCCAGTAAATGTGGTGATTTTCGTATCCATGCTTTCGTATCCAGTAAATGTGGTGGTTTTCGTATCCATCAGCAGATAGTCTCTCTTCATATCGATCACCTATTGACTATTTCGTATCCATCGGGGAGTGCTACTTCGTATCCATCCTGGAAGACCTTGCTCGAATCCATCAGGGCTCGTTAGTTCGTGTCCATCAAGTTACTTCGTATCCATCACGGAATCACTGTTCGTATCCATCAAGTTGGAGCAAAAAGCGATCGATACGAAAAGCGATCGATACGAAATTATATCGATACGAAAACTGATCGATACGAAATTCGATCGATACGAAATGATGGGCACGAAATGCATCTAATGATCGATTCAGCCAGCTGCATTTCGAATCGATACGAATTACGCAGTTCGAATAGATCAAATCACAACCTTCAGAAGCCAATATCCATTGATACGAACTGCGAATCATCAGTTCATTTCCAGTGACATCGAGCTCATCGATACGAAATGAAGTCCACTGCAATGGAGTCCAACGAATTTCATAACCATCTATGCGAACGAACATTTCGTATCCATCATTTAAAAAAAAAAATCGGATACAATCCAAATTTCCTAAAAAGAGGCTAGCCGCAGCGTAGAGCACCCGCATAGTTAATTCAAAACTCAACTTAATCAACGAACATTCTGATCGTTCCATGACTGGACGGGACGTAGGGGATTACAACAGCAATTATTGAATTGCAATCAAGGAATGGGTATAGAAATACCACTCAACCGTGCTCCCAGAGGTTGGAGAACCTAGCTAATATTCGAAGAATTAAAGTTAATCAATGTATCATGCTTCTAACGTGGACTACAACTTCCTCCAGTTGACCAGCTTTTAAAACTCCTAAACTGACAATTATGGTGCGATGGCTAGTATGACGACTACTCTACGCTGTCAACTCTTCCAATTCAAAGCATAGCCGGTCACCACTGAATCATCTTCAAATGTCCACGATCTTGATCATTCCGTGTCTATATGACTAAAAGCATGGCATACAATCTAAGGAGGACTTCCTTAACACGTTATACGGGCCTCCTTCCTGGTGAAAATCAGAAATAATCACCAATCTATGAGCCCATCTTAATCTACTCACCATCCAACCGGCATTACCAACCACTCGAACGTTGGGAAATCGTGCATACATCATTCGCTAGTATTACAGAAGCATGTAGCCATAAAATGGACTTGGCAATGTTGATTGGAGTATCTTTCCCAGTCAGGACCTATTCATTAAGACTATCCTACATATTGAATTTCCAGCTAAAATTCAGCATGCCGACTATGCCAGTGTACAATGCAAATACAACCTCCGACACTACCTCGTGAAGTGAGAATGGTGCATGGATTCCACAAAGAGTGATGAATGCCATTAATGCAGATATCTCTCCCTATTCGCCAAAGAAGACTGTCAATTGTGGTTAGACATACCATTTCTACTTCTCATGTTGCTTAAGGGAATAAAGAAGCTGACAGCCAACGAATTGGTCAAAATCCACAGCCCGTTGTTGCCAACACTTATAAATGAAATCAGCACAAAAGCTTATTTCCAGAGTTTGATAAGAGAACTGGCAGATAGCCACTAATAACTACACCAACATAACGTATCTAATATTGAATTAATGAGCTAGATGAAGGATCGGTGTCGCAAGATACGGAGAAAACCTACTCCATACTCTAAATCGGGAAGCTCCTCTTCTTTACATAGCTAACGTGGATGTCAACGCCATAAGGCTGCTCTGGAAAGGATAGCTCTGACTATATGTTCAATCCCCATAAAACGAAGGGCCGGGAACTATCGATCCCTATCAATCAAGAACTTTGATCAAACTGAACCACTTGCATTAGACTTCTAACTGAGAAGGGCTGGACTGAAGTGCAGTAGAAAGCATACGACGCTGCTTCACTTATCAATGAGATTTAATCCGATCTCTTTTGAACTATTCCAATTTCGTTTGTACTGCAAAATATGACCGACTTGAATTAAACTACTTGCAAATGATGTAGGTAACTGAGTACTTAAGAATGGGTGCAAAACAACCTCCGTGGACTATGATAAAGTCATTTAGGTGTCATCATGATGAGCATGATTCAACCACTCGCCGGCTGCTCTATGCACCTGAATTGGGGGCAGGCCATCAAAGTGGAAGAGACAGAGAAGGTTGGGACTCCAGTACAAAGTGGATGCAACTGACCATCCACCCATTTTCCTATTCAATTTATTTAGGAGATTTGAGAAAGACTTGTAGTTATATGTCCCAACAATGCACTCTCCACCTCGTACTTGAAGCTCGCCAAAATACTTATGCTTCTTCTGATGCCCAGTAGAATCAGAATCATACCAAGGGTGGACATGACCGTCCATGCATCCAATCCTGCATTGGACACTTGGGGTTTTTTAAGAGCACATATTTATAGTGGATATGGTTTGACCATTCACTCTCCAGTTTGCATCAATGATTCGACAAAACAATCATGCCTCAAACCGACTTTATCAGGGGCCAACCCTCAATTTATAGTCATCAACAACCGACTGCTTACTCGCTAATCATCATGAGCCATCGTTCCAACTCTCTTCCTCAGCTCGACTGGAAGAGCACAAAGCGTAAAGTGGACGTGGCTCGACCGTCTACTCTCCAAGTCTTGCCCCCAACTTAAGGGAAAATACACAACTCAAAGTGGATGTAGTTCAGTCATCTTCTCCTCTGCTCGAGCTTAAAGCTTGCCAGAACACTAATCTTACTCCTTAGGCTTGGCAGAACCGAGATCCAAATGAAGATGGATGTGATTCAACCGTCCATAAACTAAATCTCATCCTTCGTTGATAGCAGATAAGTGGAAAGTAATCGAGATCCCATCGATCACTTGCTAAGTGAAACCCTGAGCACGGGGACAAGTCACCACATCGAAGCCAAAAAAGGATTGATACACGATAATCTTTAACTAACTACAAACTCCCGGAGTGTGAGTTGGGGTACAAAACTCATAAATACAGTTTCGAAGAGGGTGGATCCCTTCACATAACGACTTTGGCCATATCCTAACCAAGTTAGAGGAGGATGGACCTGTCCATCTAACGACCTCGCTTCTTAACTTAGGGTGGATGTGATCCGACCATCCATGAGCCGTCTCTTCATTAGACCAGTTGCCACAAAATTTGTTGAACGGTTCCGCATGCACGTCGCAAGGCCAAAAGATATCAACACTCTATCTAGCGTTACTCAAGCTCCTGGAGAGACGCTCAGACACTACTTAGAGAGATTCCATACTGCATGTGTGGAGATCAGCAATTCGAACGATAACTCCATCCTTATGGCGTTGACTAAGGGGATCGACCCCGATTCTGAGTTTGGCAACTGGTTAGCTGGAAAACCACCTGCATCATTGGACCGTTTCCACGCCAAGGCGGCTCAATTCCTGAGAAGGGAAGATGCGAAACAGTCTAGGAAGAAACTGATGCAGGGCCAAGCACGGAAGGAATCCAAAGCAATGTCGCAATCAAACAATCCGGTGAGAGCTCCGGAAAAGTTCTGTTGAATGTTAAAAACAAACAAGCTCGGCGGAGAGAGAGCGTGAATCAAAATAGAAAATGAGATCAAAATCGTGGCCCACAGCGCATGAATCCCATGTTTGACAGTTATACTCCTTTGAATACATCACTAGAGAACTTGTATTTACAAAGCTGTAATACAATTCAGTACAAAAAACCTGCACCAAAACCGTCGTAAGAGAGGCAAATCCAGACGGAAAATTTTTGCAGGTTCCATGAAAGCTACGGGCACAATACGAACGAGTGCCGTCACTTACAAGATCTCGTTGAAAAATTGATCAGAGAAAGGAAGCTGGAACAGTTTGTGCGGGCACCGCATCCTAGAGAAGCGGGCCCATCAAATCAAAATAATGATCCCGATCGACCGAGACAGGAGGATTCCACTTATCCCCGTGGAAGATTGGTGATAAACGCCGTCAGTGGCGGACCCGCTTTGTCAGGAGCCTGGAACGACGAGGATCTTCGTCACTGTTACACATGAAAGGCTCTATTCAATCTATGAATACTTTGCAATTTCCTTTACATTCTGAAATTTGAATTTGTAATAAGGCACTGACTTTGCCATGTTTTTCCGTTCCAGCAATAAATTACTATCTCTTCAAGCTAGAGCTGGGATTCACCGAATGCAACATTCAACAATCACGACACACGAAGAGCTAAGTTCCATCGAATAATGGAATTTATTCAAATAGCGAGTGACTGTGATACGACCGGCCACTTACTAAGTGAAACCTCAGCTCAGGGGCAAGCCATCACATCAAAGGCCGAACTGGAACGACACACGACAGTCCTACAACTAACTCCGAATTCCCAGAGTGTGAATTGGAGTATAAACATCAAATAAATCGTTCCCAGAGTGCGAACGGACTCCAAATTCCCAAAGTGCGAATTGGAGTATAAACATCAAATAAATCGTTTCCAGAGTGCGAACGGACTCCAAATTCCCAGAGTGCGAATTGGAGTATAAACATCACATAAATCGTTCCCAGAGTGCGAACGGACTCCAAATTCCCAGAGTGCGAATTGGAGTATAAACATCAAATAAATCGTTCCCAGAGTGCGAACGGACTCCAAATTCTCATAGTGCGAATTGGAGTATAAACATCAAATAAATCTTTCCCAGAGTGCGAACGGACTCCAAATTCCTAGAGTGCGAATTGGAGTATAAACATCACATAAATCGTTCCCAGAGTGCGAATGGACTCCAAATTCCCAGAGTGCGAATTGGAGTATAAACATTAAATAAATAGTTCCCAGAGTGCGAACGGACTCCAAATTCCCAGAGTGCGAATTGGAGTATAAACATCAAATCCATCGTTCCTAGAGTGTGAACGGACTCCTAAAAAGCCCAAATAGATGTGACTGACCATATATCGGCTAACTCCAGATTCCCAGAGCGCGAGTCGGAGTACAAGCATCAATTCCAGGTTCCCGGAGTGCGAACCAAAATGCAAATGCTAACTCCAGATTCCCAGAGCGCGAGTCGGAGTACAAGCATCAATTCCAGGTTCCCGGAGTGCGAACCAAAATGCAAATGCTAACTCCGGATTCCCAGAGTGCGAGTCGGAGTATAAACATCAATTCCAGGTTCCCGGAGCGTGAACCGAAACGTCAATGCTAGCTCCAAGTTAACAGAGCGTGAATTGGAGGATAAACATCAATTCCAGGTTCTCGGAGAGCGGACCGAAAAAATACAAATGCTAACTCCAAATTCCCAGAGCGTGAAGTGGAGTATAAGCATCAATTCTAGGTTCCTGGAGCGTGAACCAAAATATACATGCCAACTCCAGATTCCCAGAGTGCGAACTGGAGTATAAACATCAACTAACTCTAGTCCCGAGAGTGCAGACTGGAGTATAAATACCAAACGGGTTTGACTGACAACCCATCAACCAACTCCAGTCCTCAAAGCTAGAATTGGAATATAAATATTAGTAGGGATGTGATTCAACCATCCACTTTCCTATCTTCCCCTGACATGGGGGCATACTTATCATTAAAAATCGAATGCTCCGACCATTTAGCATAAAGCGGGAACGACACGACCGTTCACGCATCAACATTTATCCCCGGCATGGGACCTACAACATAATCTTATAGGGATGCACTCCAACCGAACAAGACAGAATTTCTTCCATGATTCGACAGGGAGATGCAGATTAGAAAAACAGACCTAGCTGAACGTCCTATTCTAAATGGATGTGATTACCTATCCTATCGCAAATGAACGTGACATGACCGTTCATCCGCTAACTCTAGCCAATGATCTGGCGGGTTGTGCATGCAACGTGGCCGGATATGACCCAACCATCCGCCAATTAGCTCCTTTCTCCAAATCATAAGGAGGAACATAAAATTAAAGTTGTCGCAATGTGACCGGCTACACTTCGACTTTCGGCATTGACTAGTGCCAGAGGAATTAATCGAGGAAAATGTGGTTCGACCATTTTCTGCTAAAATTCTTAGTCCCCAGAGTGTGGACAGGGATGTAAATATCAAATAGGTGTGACTAATGGCCCTTCAACTAACTCTCATCTCCGGAGTACGACTACGAGCGTAGGCAAATGAATGAATGTGATCCGACCATTCATTCACCAACTTCGACCAAAAGTCGAAGGGAGGAATATAAACTCGCTACAGGTGCAATTAGACTGTCCACAAACTAACTCTACGACTGTGGGCAGAATAAAAAATCATTGAAAAGAAGAGAAAGGTGACTCGCTACATCGCTAGCTTAGCGTCCTTTACAACTTAAGGCAATGACTGCAAGGAGGCCTTAATGCTAACCAATTAAAATGATGCCCGAAGTTACGGGGAGCCAATTATATCATACCACGAGATCGACGGAAAATATCGATATGCACCTTTCATATCATACCAATGGGTCGATAGGCAATGAGGTCCGTACATTCTACATTGTGTCGCTAAATCGACGACCAATACCGATCCTCTTCGATTACAAATCGATGTGACACGAGCGTCCATCGAATACCTTCGACCACCAGAGCATGGATAGAACCACGAATGAGTGTGATGTAACCATTCATCCTCCGTCGCCTTCCTTCAATCTGCTAGAAAGAGCATGAGACTGGTTGAGCATGACCTGACTGCATTTGAGCTGATTTTGTCCGTAGATCTGACGGGAGAACGTAAATCGAAACGGACGTGGTTGATCTCCCAACTCCGAAAGAATGCAATGTGACCATTCATTCTTCGACTCTTACCATGATCCGACTAAACGAGCTGTTCACAACGAGTGCAACAGAACTGTCCACGCACCGATTCTTACCCTCAATCCGATTAGGGAAGTATCAATCCTACATTGGATCTTACTGGACGATTCACTCTTCAATTTTTGCTCGGAGTATGACGACATAAGCAACAAAGTGAATGTCGATGAGGCAACGATGCATTCTACCTAGAGGAAAGAACTAGGACAGAATGCAGAATATGGCACGGCTCGGCCTTCCATCGGTTAACTCGATATCACGGTTCAATGGGATAGAGTGCGAAATTGAAGCGAACATTATCTACCTTGCTACTTATCGAGATATTCCCCAAACTTAGGGGCATGCATGAGAAATGAGATGAATATAATTTGATCTTTTATCAAAAAAATCTAGCTCTTACAACTTGGACTATAGTATAAACACAGTAGAAGCTAGGCTCAATCATTCGCGCAATACATCTATCAATCCAAGACCTAATATTACGTATCCATCAGTACAAAGCATACATTCTAACATCTCAAATCGATCCAGGAGAGGATCGATACTTAAAACAACCATCGTGCGTTGTTACAACTCAAATTTCACTTCGATCCAAGAGAGGATCGATACAAACTCAATCCAAACAACAACTAAAGAACTTGATGACGACCCGCAAATGTGCAAACATGAATAGGTGTTAGGCTAACATATGTGCATGTATGCCAAACTAACACTCAATTCTCTAAGTTACCAGGAATTGAATGCTTACCTGATGACGATCAAAATGATGAACAACAAACCGCTAGTGCTCAACACTCAGTTACGACAAAACACTACATGATCATTGACAATCAACAGTTTGACATCTACGTCACTGAAGATCAAGAAAAGGCAACATCTTTTGACGAAAAGATAGCAACTACTCAGTGAATTGGATAGAACTTTTCAGAATGAAGATGGCAGCTTTTCAAAGCACGTCATGTTTACACAAGACGTACTTTGGGGGGCAAATGTTATCCCGCCTTTTGGCAAGGCCGTGACACCAAGGACTTAACTACAAACCAATGATAGTTCGTCCTGGGGATCGTTATTACATAGGTCTGCTATGGATGTCGGTAAAAAAATTTCGAGTCCGGATCAAGCTACAATTTATACGACATGACAAGCAAAGCTAAGAAAGCCAACATTCCAAATTTCAAGTCAATCGGAACTCGTATGCTCAAGATATTGATCGATCACGGTTGAGAAATCCAAATTTTCATCGATTATAACTCAAGATCTACAAGTGCAAATGCCACCAAATTTTCACAGTATCTTACTGGCAACATGAGGAATGTTCATGCCAAATTTCAGCTCAATCGGATCAAATCTTGATCGATTTGAAATTGAGTTCGAATCGATCCCGGAACGGGCCCCAATTTCCTAAGGCCGGGCATGCGGGCCCCTCACGTGCCAGAAGTGGTCTCCCGAATTTTCAGCGAAATATCAGCCTCCAGCACTTATAAATAGAGTCTCTGGTTATTCAGAAAAAGGGTCGGAGAATTTTCAGAGTAAAAGAACGCCCGGACTCTGCCACGTTCACTCCAGAACGCCATTACTACCATTGATCTCGAATTTAAGCTTATTATCTGTTGTACTTCGCTATAAAAACTTGTAATCTTCAAGTATCAAGCAATAAAGTGATAAAACTTCATAGTGGACATAGGCCATACGCCGAACCACTCTAAAACTTTGTGTTTCTATGCATTTTCTTATATGTTTATTGGTGTGTTTGTTAGATCTGCTTCATTTTACAAATTTTCTCTTCATTTTATCTCTTCAAACACATCCGAAGAGTGTTGTGCCCAATTTTGGTACTAACAATTACAACTAAAATCTTTGGTATATGGAACCTTCATAAAATTACAGAAAGATAATCATCAATGCTGACTAAATAAGATTAAATGGAAGATTGGGAACCGTTAAGCGTCATTAGTATATACTAGTATGGGTCCATACTTCGCACACGGGCAGTTTGTATTATTGTAAATGGAAGGCAATGGCATTTTTGGAATTTCAAGAAGACACAAAGTAAATTAGTTTAGCAAATTTTCTTTATTAGTAGTAGAGATATGATGTTTAAGTGAGAAGCTTTACACAATTAGGAAATTTTAACCTTTGAGTTGACACAAAATTTAAGTTAAAAATCTTTACAGTAACATTAGAATAACGGTCTTTATATTTTTCATAATATGCATACACACACGTGTGTATGTATTTGTATACGTGTGTATGTACAAATACACATATGTACATGTATATATAAATATGTCCAAAAATAAATTGATAGTATATGTAATTAAGCAAAAGAAAAAATTGAAAAGTTGATTTGTTGAGTATATTGACAATTTGATAATATAAAAGCAAACAATAGACAACAGTAACTATGTGGGTGAAAATACCATCAAAATTAGCAATAAATCATGTAAAAGAAAGTGTTACAGAATGAATGCATGGTTGATATAGATCTAAATTAAGAATTACGAATATTTCCTCAAAATCATTTTCGTACTCTTTGAGTAGAGTTCTATGGCATCCATCATGAGTGGGTTGTTTTTACTTTCAAGTAGTCTCTTTAACTATATGAATATTGCGATAGCATTTGGGATTAAATTCTTTTTAGCAACATGGCATACTAATGGTAGTGATGTGATTCGGACCAACACAAATGCTAAACATTATTTGCTAAGTGAAAGTCTCTAAACATAGGGTTAACAATAGATTAAAAGAAATTAAGTAATATTCACAAATTGTATTGACCAAAACATATTGCAATATAGTTTGTTCAACAATTACCCTACCAATCTTTAAATAAATAATTTAGTACGGCTCTAAAGGTTGAATATTTGATATATAGTAAATGATTTAACATTGTATATTTTTAAATTAGCATGTATTCTGTGTATCTCATTATATGACATACGGTAGTATAATTTTAAAAAACTTTCAATAACCATTAATACATGCCAAGCATGGTCGAAAACTAAAATTGCAACAACTATAGAAAGCTTTATAGTGAAGAAACAAAATTAGAGAACTGAAAATAATAAATATTAAAAATTGAAATCAAATGCTAAAAAAACCAAAATAATTATTAAAAAATTCATAGTAAAAGGAAAAAAAGCACAGCCCACTAAATTTGAAGTTGAAAAATCATAAAAAATTCATTAAATCGCAATATTTATGTGATAAATGCATATATTTATAGGTGAACAAAATGTTGGAGCGATGATAAAGGGCTACTCAATGAGTGGTGAATAGTACTAAATTTTAAAGCAAAACCTACAGTAACGGTTGAACTAATATAAAAAGAATAACAACTTGAGAAAGCAATTAGATATCATTTAGTCAATAGTGATGAGTGGCTCCTACATAATTAAAACCAAAATAACTTACATTTAAACAATATACATGCAAAGTACTGTTATATGTCTAGTATACCAAAATAGAGAATAATCAATTATAAACTCGTCGCACAAGTTTATAACTCAGATTTCCACTACACTGGAATTCTGTAGTAATTATTATAACAATATGAATGTTGTAAATAAATGACAACAACAACGTTATACTATTTTGAATAAATAATATAACCAGAATAACGGATAGAATATAGAATAATGTATATAAATATACAATCAGACTAGAATTCTAACCGGATTATGTCTGAGGCTCGTCGTAACGATTTCCTTAAGAATTTTATTTCAAAATTCCCCAAGATACAATAGACGTATTCTGCACGAGACTGTAATGAGTATGTCATCTCTGTGATATGTATGGAACAGTGAGCAGTAGAGAAAAGAAGCAGAAGAAATTAGATTGGAATGGGATAAGAATGTGATCAGTATTCTCTCCTATTTATAATTTCGTCCGCATCCCTTCAAACAGCCGCGTCTGCTTGACGGGTCGCACCCGTTTGCCTTTTGGTCGCTGCTGTTTGTTAACGGGTCGCACCCGCCTGCTACTGGTTTGCATCTGCTTGCGTCCAACGGTACTGTTTCGCACCCGCTTGTACCGCCTAGTACTGTTTCGCCTACACCTCTTCAGTCGGGTCGCATATGTTCACCCGCGTCCGCTTCAATCGGCTCGCGCCTGTTTGCTTCTAACGGGTCGCACCCGCTATTGTTCGCGCCTATTCAACCTGCTCGCTTCGGAAGTCGCACCTCCTCAGCAATCCGCGTCCGTTCGTATACCTGCAAGTGTTAAAAAGCCCGGTCCAGTTTGCAGTAAAAATACGAGTATCATATTAGACCTAAACCCAAACCCGACCCGGCCCTGTTCGGTTCGGTCGGACGGACGGCGGCGGCGGCGCGCATGTGTGGTGGAGATGCATGATCTCCCTCCTTACAACGAAGCATACATTTGGGAGCCCCAGGCCCCCAACCTCCACTTGAGAAAGCTATTAATATACTTGGCTTTCTTAGTATATTAGGCGATGTGGGACTTTATGTATTTTTCATTCATTTTGTTCTATAGGAATTCCAACAATCCCCCACATGAATGATAATATACATATCCCCCACACAAAGCAAAATATCACAGAGTACATATGGAATAATGCTTTATCGTGGATAAGTAGATATTTCACTTTGAACTTTCCCTAATTAAAACTTATCGGATCTACTTGGCTAATCGGTGAATTATTTCATCTTGAACCGTCGGCCTTTATTGTATATCCAGACAATAAGCTTTACGAAGCATTGATTCCCTTCTCATCCAATCTCTTGGTTGTGTTCATTTTGGTCCTGAACAATTTTTGGTTCTGCGAGTGTTTTAGAGAATAAAAGCCTTTTAATATTCTCATAGAGCCGACCCAGCTCACACTAACATAGGTGATCGCAACCATTAAGAGTATCCTACATATACCCCACTTGTTATTTCCAAGATATGGTCATCATTAAAAAAACATAGTTTTAACCTTTAAATACTTCTGTAGGCATGCATTTATGTTGTGCACCATAGGAATGGAGTTGGACTATGTCCATGCAAATGCATTACATCTTGAGTTATTCAGAACTGGTTTGCCTGTTGATCCTAGTCTGTAGGATCTCCAGTCGCTAAGATAGGTTTTCGTATAAGATAACTCTTTGTGGTTTAGGCTTTTAAACCCATTCCCCTCGATGCGCAGTCAATTTTCTCTCTTGATAAACCTTTAGTAAGTGAATCCGCCAGGTTATCATTTGTTCTCACATAATCAATGGAAATAGTTCCATTAGAGAGTAATTGCCTAACTGTGTTATGGCGACGACGTATGTGTCGTGATTTGCCATTATATACAAAGTTTTTTTTCCTTTACTCAGCGCTGCTTGATTATCGCAGTGAGTACATATGGCCGTCACAGGTTTGGGCCAAAATGGAAAACTCAGATTCCATGATACTGCTGCTCCTTCAAGGGTAAAGACATAACCAACTGTGGATTTTGATTCCTCTGAATCTGCAATCCAGTTTGCATCACTATATCCTTCTAATACTGCAGGATATTTTTTATAATGTAAGGAAAAGTTAGTGGTATTCTTTAAATATACCAACACTCTCATTAGTGCTTTCTTAGGAGAGGGAAGTGGAACTTTTTGCCAAGCATCCCCACACTCTGAGGTATTTAAACTTGGTTTGTGTCCTTTCCATAACTCATATGGAATTGTAACCAATTTAATTGTGGCGAATATGGTGATGTTGTTTGATGAATTATTCTATTTTCTGCACAGAACTGTTCAAACGGTGATTCATATTCTCCACCTTGATCAGAGCTCAATATCTTGATCTTTCTATTTAACTGATTTTCTACCTCAGTTTTGTATTCTTCAATTTTGGAAAATTTATGTATCCTAATCTATCATGCCATAGTAAAATATCGTGTTCAAGCACATAAGAAACTTCAATTTTCTTAACAACACAATCATAATACATAGTTTTATTGCCAATAACGGCTACATTTGCCTTAAATAGGCCATCATGCTGAGTAATCGGACTCGTCCATTTCCATGTTGTTAACTATATTCGCCTCTGAGTTGCGTTCCTTCTTGTGTCTGCAATCTCTAGCGGCGTGTCCCATTTTGCCACAAACCCAACATTCACCATTAAACCTCTTGGTTTGTTTGTTGTCTTTGGATTTGTTTTCAGGAGCTTTCCTTTTCTTCTGTAAATTCCTCCTTTTGTTTTTGGTCTTTGACCCTTCATCCACAAATGCTTCATCGCTTTATTTTGTTATTCCATGGTTATCTGCCTCAATTTTCAATCGGACTATGAGATCCTGTAAAGAGATTTCCTTCTTTTTATGCTTTAGATACTTGCGGTAATCTCTCCATGACGGCGATAGTTTTTCCGTGATGGCTTCAACCAAAAATGATTCTCCAACCTTATGACCTTCCACCTCGAGTTCATGAATGATGATTTGTAGTTCATGCAGTTGAGCGGTTACTGGTTTGGAGTCAACCATCTTGTAGTCCATGAATTTGTATACAATGAATTTCTTAAGACCGATATTCTGCGTCTTGTACTTTGTGTTAAGTGCATTCCAAAGTTCTTTTGATGTCTTTGAAGGCTGATATACTTTGTATAGCACCTTGTCGAGACAATTCAGAATATAGTTTCTGCATAAAAAATCGGAATGCTTCCACGTATTCACCTCTGCTTCCTTGCCTGGTGCAGGAATCGGTTCCTCCTCCTCGAGGTACTTTTGCAGACCGAGTGTGGTGAGATAAAACAACATTTGATTCTGCCATGTCAAGAAATCATCACCATCTCCCTTGAACGGTTCAGGTCTGTTGTGAGTAGTATTCTTTGAAAATTCTACTGTTGTCATCTCTGTTTTAGTAAGAAAACAGTAAAATTCTTAAGATGTTATACGTCTAGTGTACTAAAACAGATAGCACGCTACAATAAACTCGTCGCACAAGTTTATAAATTAGATTTCCACTACACTGGAATTCTGTATAAATTATTATAACAGTATGAATGTTGTAAATAAGTTACAACAACAGCGTTATACTATTTTGAACAAATAGTATAACCAGAATAAAGAATAGAATATAGAATAATGTATATAAATATACAAATAGTCTAGAATTCTAACCGGATTATGTCCGAGGCTCGTCGTAACGATTTCCTTAAGAATTTTATTTCAAAATTCCCCCAAGATACAACAGACGTATTCTACACGAGATTGTAATGAGTATGTCAACTCTGTGATATGTATGGAACAGTGAGCAGTAGAGCAAAGAAGTAGAAGAAATTAGATTGGAATGGGATAAGAATGTGATCAGTATTCTCTCCTATTTATAATTCCGTCTGCATCCCTTCAAACAGTCGCGTCTGCTTGACGGATCACATCCATTTGCCTTTTGGTCACTGCTGTTTGTTAACGGGTCGCACCCGCCTGCTACTGGTTTGCATCTACTTGCGTCCAACGGTATTGTTTCGCACCCGCTTGTACCGCCTGGTACTGTTTCGCCTGCACCTTTTCAGTCCGGTCGCATCTGTTCGCCCGCTTCAATCGGCTCGCGCCTGTTTGCTTCTAACGGGTCGCACCCGCTACTGTTCGCGTCTATTCAACCCGCTCGCTTCAGAAGTCGCACCTCCTCAGCAATCCGCGTCCGCTTATGAACAGTCGCGTCCGTTCATATAGCCTGCAACTGTTAAAAAGCCTAGTTCAGTTTGCAGTAAAAATACGAGTATCATATTAGACCCAAACCCAAAGCCAAACCCGACCCGGCCCGCTTCGGTTCGGTCGGACGGACGGCGGCGGCGGCTGAAGAGGTGCAGGCGAAATAGTACCAGGCGGTACAAGCGGGTGCGAAACAATACCGTTGGACGCAAGCAGATGCAAACTAGTAGCAGGCGGGTGCGACCCGTTAACAAACAGCAGCGACCAAAAGGCAAACGGGTGCGACCCGTCAAGCAGATGCGATTGTTTGAAGGGATGCGGACGAAATTATAAATAGGAGAGAATACTGATCACATTCTTATCCCATTCCAATCTAATTTCTTCTGCTTCTTTGCTCTACTGCTCACTGTTCCATACATATCACAGAGTTGACATACTCATTACAATCTCGTGCAGAATACGTCTGTTGTATCTTGGGGGAATTTTGAAATAAAATTCTTAAGGAAATCGTTACGACGAGCCTCAGACATAATCCGGTTAGAATTCTAGTCTGATTGTATATTTATATACATTATTCTATATTCTATCCGTTATTCTGGTTATACTATTTATTCAAAATAGTATAACGCCGTTGTTTTAATTTATTTACAACATTCATATTGTTATAATAATTACTACAGAATTCCAGTGTAGTGGAAATCTAAGTTATAAACTTGTGCGACGAGTTTATAATTGATTATTCTCTGTTTTGGTATACTAGACATATAACATTCTCTCCTATTTATAATTTCGTCCGCATCCCTTCAAATAGTCGCGTCTGCTTGACGGGTCGCACCCGTTTGCCTTTTGGTCGCTGCTGTTGTTAACGGGTCGCACCTGCCTGCTACTGGTTTGCATCTGCTTGCGTCCAACGGTACTGTTTCACACCCGCTTGTACCGCCTGGTGTTGTTTCGCCTGCACCTCTTCAGTCGGGTCGCATCTGTTCGCCCGCATCCGCTTCAATTGGCTCGCGTCTGTTTTCTTCTAACGGGTCGCACCCGCTACTGTTCGCGCCTATTCAACCCGCTCGCTTCAGAAGTCGCAAACCCAAACCCAAACCCGACCCGGCCCGATTCGGTTCGGTCGGACGGCGGTGGCATGCGTGTGTGGTGGAGATGCATGATCTCCCTCCTCACAACGAAGCATACATTTGGGAGCCTCAGGCCCCCAACCTCCACTTGAGAAAGCTATTAATATACTTGGCTTTCTTAGTATATTAGGCGATGTGGGACTTTATGTATTTTTCATTCATTTTTTTCTATAGGAATTCCAACAAGTACTTCTAGCCTTCGTGAAAGACTTTCAATGGCTGGAAGCCTTAAATCATCCTTTGTATGCCTAGTAATTGTTTGGCAAAAGACTCGCTTGAAAAATAAAATCATAATTAATAAACAGAGCAATAGAGGATCGTGATTAATTGGCTCTTAATATTATTCATTATCCAACCCACCTAAATTAATCTTAAAGCGAAATATTTAGAGACAAAATAGCATAAATAAATCCAAAATAATCTACCTAAGTGCGGCATACACGCAAATGAGTAAACACTGGATTAGGTTTTTAACATAAGGCTTGCTTTGGATTACCAAAAAAACTAGTTTCATAAGATATATTATACTGCATAGTAGATATACTATTTACGGTTTAAGTTTATTTTTTTGACATAAAGCTCCTAATTCTTATTATACTACCTAAAGTGTGGAACAAAAATGATTCAAGTAAACTACAGAAAAAATATATTTCAAATGATTTAAGATATTGAAATAAAAGTTTGTATACCTCACAGGTAGTACGGAAAAGGAGGGAGTAACAATAAATGAAGCAATAAAATCTTAAATGTTGGCAATGCATAATCATTGCCAAAATATTTGAATATCCATTTATTAGATATTTCAAGCCCTTAAATAGTATAATTGCAGTTATATGTACTTTTAAGTACCATAGAGAAATCACAAAAGTTTCTCTTTCACTTTTTATAGTAAGGATCAATGTGTTCATGAACAAAAGTAAATGGTTTTGCATGAACGATCTATGGGCATAAATAGAATAATGGAGTGATGAATAAATATGTACATAATACACATAACATTAAAGGTATAGATATACATAAAGAAAGGTTAATAAATGAATCAAAAATAATTTACACATATATGAAAATGATTAAAAACTGAATTTAAAGTAAGGTCGTAACAATACTTAAAATATGTAAACAAAACCAACTCATCATGAACCTACACATGAACCTAGATGGTAAGACTGACAGCAACGGTGACGCTGTAAAACCAGTTCATTTGTAAAAGAAAATTTGTTTCTATCAAAAGCCTATCGAAATTCTACCAAAGTCCACATCCATAATTTGGTTAACTAGTTTTTTGCAACAATATCACAAATTTGATATTTAAAGACATATCCTTATATGTCGATTTAATAACTCATAGTATATATGTACATGATCCAATCTCAATTATAAAACTAAATAAGTTTTATTTCAACATTTCAAAATTTTTAGCTTATTCATATTAAACTTTTTAAGAAGAATGTTTAACTATAACCATTATAGTTTTATACACCAGAATGAGTGCAACTCAATTCATGGAGAGTTTGTTAGTTAAAATTCATGTTATTGTTATCAGATTTTACATGCGCATCATGTAGTCATTCACTGTTGTCTTAATGCTTCTATCTTTGATCTCCTAATTTAATGCTCGATCCATTTATAAATTGATATAAAGCGATGAAATGTCTCTCTTTCAGCTTCAATAACTCTCAAACTTCGATGGTTGAAGCATTGAAATCCATGATAATTGAAGGCTAACTACATGATGAAATTCAGTATAGACTGAAAATTTGTTCTACTGCACTAACTTTACTGTATTTAAGTCCTTTGGATGGATCTCTGAAAGGATTTGAGTAAAATGTAAAAACAGAAATTTATTGATACTGAAATTGATGCATTACATGATAGTGTTAACACACTATATATATACACGTTCACGTTCTCAACTGATCTGAAAATAAAAGAAAATGGCCTCAGGCCCAAGGCCTGCTATTTATTTATATTAGTAGTACTAAACCCTAGAGACACTTCTCGTATTCATTTACTTCTGATGTCTTCCCTCAATTCAAGCGGCGACTTTGCGATTCCTTGCAATTTCTGAGATTTCTGAAAGATCTGAAAATCCTCCCTCTATATATATGAATAGCAATTTAAGTATTACGACCTGGTCTCTTCAGATCTGTAAGCAAAACTTTGTCTTGTCGCTTGAGATTTGACGAATTAGGGATATCAGAAAGATAGACCATGAGATAAGGTGGATCTTTGAGGCTTGAGGTGAAAAACTTGATGAAGTAAAGTAGCGCTCGGTTTTATCCTAAACTTGAAGTCAGATTTCAAGTTTTAGGGTTTTGGTAATGCTTGCTGCAGAAGCTTCAATTTTGCTCAAGCTAGAAGAGTCTTGAACAAGATTAGCAGTAGATCTAAACTCTGTATTGTTGATTAGTGCAATCTTCAACATTGAGTTCTTGTTTCAGACGAAGGAAGCTTTTGGCCGAAAGAGCTTTAGTGAGAATATCAGCTCTTTGGTAAGTGTTTGGTAAGTGGTTGACTTCAATAATTCCTTGTAGAACTTTCTCTCTGACAAAGTGTAAATCCAGTTCCATATGTTTGCTTCTGCCATGTGGAACTGGATTGGCAGTAAGAGAGACTGTGCTTAAGTTGTCACACCATAATACGGCTTTGCTAGTGATGTTAATCTGAAGTTCGCTTAGTAGAGATTTAATCCATAGTAATTCTGATGCAGCGTTAGCCACGCTCCTATATTCAGCCTCTGTACTAGAGCGCGATGTGGTGGTTTGTTTCTTCGAACACCACGATATAGGATTTTTTCCAATATAGATGCAATATCCAGATGTTGATCTTCGATCATCTGGATCTGTAGCCCAATCAGCATCTGCAAAACCAAATAAATTCATATTAGTACAGTGTTTTAATATTAATCCATGATTTCCTGTACCCTTTAAATATCTGAGAATCCTTTTCACTGCCTTCCAGTGTTCATCTAATGGATTTTGCATAAATTGACTAACTTTGTTGACGCTATAAGTAATCTCAGCACTTGTAATTGTAACATATTGAAGTGCTCCCATGATGCTTATGTAGAATTTTGCATCAGTAAATGGTTCTCCTCTATTTTTTGATAACTTTAAGTTGGATATCATTGGTGTAGGTAGACTGTTTGCCTGATCCATTTTTGTTTTGAGTAATATTTCAGATATGTATTTCTTCTGGCTTAGCTGTATAACAGAACTTGATACTCTGTTGACTTCTATTTCTAGGAAATAATACAAATCACCAAGATCCTTAATTGAGAACTCATTATTTAGTTGCTGAATAAGATTGTTGGTTTCAGTTTCATTATTTCCTGTAACAATGAAGTCATCAACATATATTAATACATACACAATAATATGTTTTGAAAATTTAGTAAACAATGAGTTATCAGATCTGGTATGATTGAACCCAAGTTTGATCGGTGTTGTTTTTAACTTCTCAAATCACACTCTTGGTGCCTGTTTGAGACCATATATGGCTTTATTTAGCTTGCATACTAGATTGTTTCCATTTTTTCTGTAGCCCTCAGGTTTCTCCATATATACTTCTTCTTGAAGTAATCCATTTAGAAATGCATTGTTGACATCAAGCTGTTTTATTTTCCAATTTTTTGATAAAGCCACTGTAAGAATTATTCTAATGGAAGTTGGTTTAACTACTGGTGAAATTGTTTCATTGAAGTCAAGTCCTTATTGTTGTGAGTAGCCTTTTGCAACAAGCCTGGCTTTGTATCTAGCAGTAGATCCATCTGCATTTCTTTTTAGTCTGTAAGTCCATTTGCATCCAATGACATTTTTCTGATTTGGTGCAGTAACAAGATTCCATGTATTATTTTTCATAAGTGCCTCATATTCTTCATCCATAGCTCTTTTCCACTTTTCACTTTGTATTGCTTGTTGATATGAGCATGGTTCAGTAGTATCCAAATTGATAGTATACAATTTTGGTTTAAAAATAACACTTTTTGCTCTTGTGATCATGTGATGACCAGTTGTTGCAGGTGTAGGTGATTGATTTTGGTTTGCTACTTCCTCTGATTCAGACTGTGATATAGGTGTCTGAATTTGATTACTTCTGTGTTCTTCATCAGATTGATGACTGGTATCAGGATGAGTTGGATAACAACTACTTGTGGTTCGACTCCCTAATACATGACCTGACCCAACATTGGGTACAGTGTGTTGTGGTCCAGTGTTATCAATCTGATCCTCTTCATACACTTCATGTGGCAAGGGAGGTATAGAGAATCTTGAGTTGTAAATTTTCTGTGTTGTCTTTATTTCTTTTTCACTGAATGGGAATATGTCTTCATTGAAGACTACATGTCTTGAAATAAATACTCTACCCTTACTATCAATACACTTGTATCCTTTGATGTTGTTGGCATATCCTAGAAATGTATATGGTGAGGATCTGTAATCCAACTTGTGATTGTTGTACTGTCTTAAGCATGGGAAGCAAAGGCATCCAAAGACTTTGAGATTTATATAGTCAGGTTGAACATTATGTAACACCTCAGTTGGACTCTTCCCTTGCAGAACCTTAGTTGGTAACTTATTGATTAGAAATACTGCTGTGCTGAAAGCATCTGGCCAGAACTTTAAGGGTAAGGATGCTTGAGCTAACATGGTAAGTCCTGTTTCAACCACATGTCTGTGTTTTCTTTCAATTAGTCCATTCTGTTCAGAAGTATAGGGACAAGTAGTTCTGTGCAGTATTCCTTTTCTTTGAAAAAATTCTCTGAGTGTTTTAAATTCAGCACCACCATCAGTTTTTATAGTCTTGACTTCATTTCCAGTTTGCTTTTCTGCCTGTGCAACAAACTGCAAAACTGCATAATATGCTTCAGATTTTGTTTTTAGAAAATATATCCATACATATCTTGAATATGCATCTATGAATGATATATAATACTTAAAGCCATAATCTGTATCAATGGGTGCAGGACCCCATAAATCTGTAGCTACAAGCTCTAATGGTTTATTATAAATAGTTTCAGAATCTTTGAATGGTAGTTTATGATTCTTTCCTAGCTGACAGTAGGTACAGACATATGAAGTTACTGCATTATCAAAAGAAATGTTATTATTATGAAGTATTTTCTTTACAATGTGTACACTTGGATGACCGAGCCTGTAGTGCCATAGATCAATCATACTCATATTTCTTTTACTTTGAGATATTTCACACACATTACAACACAGATTTTGTTTTGCACTACTTCTTGAATCAGCTAGTGTAAACTTGTACAGGCCCTTCACTGTTTTACCCTGCGAGAGAATTCTGCATGTTAGAATATCTTTAACAGGACAATAATTTGGATAGAATTCAAAATATACATTGTTATCACTAGCAAATTGAGACACACTGAGTAAGTTTTTCTTTATTTGTGGAACTCTTAAAAGATGATTAAGATATAATATCTTTTCACCTTTTATGTAACCATTACCAGTGTGAGTAATTCTGGTTGCCTCACCATTGCCCATGTGTGTACACTGTTTACCTTTGTACTCTTTATTCCCCAAGTTTAAGTTGCTCAGATTGTTTGTAACATGATTTGTAGCTCCAGAATCTGGATACCAAGTGTTATCCTGAATATCTTCCACTTTAGCCAATTCAGATTGTTGTTTTGTATCTGGTTGAATGTTTGCCATGTTAGCACTTGGTTTCTGATTGTTTTGTTGCCCAGGTGTATAATGAATATCAAATCTGAAGTAACATTTATTTGAAGTATGGCCAATTTTTTCACAAATTTGACATCTTGGCCTTCCATTATTATTACTGTTGTATCTTCCACCTCTGCTCCTACCTCTGTAGGATTGATTGCCTCTCTGATTGTAGTTAGATTCATTTCTTGATTGTGTCTTTTCTTGATTTTTTCCTTTGTTCGAAAGGTAATTGACTGAGAGATCAGAGACAATTGGTTTCTTTTGTTCTAACCTGCCTTCATGAGCAAGAAGTGTGGAATGAACATATGGCAGTGATGGTGTGATATCTCTGGATGATATCACAGCCACAATAGATTCATACTCATCATCTAATCCACCTAAAATGTGCAATATGTGTTCAGTGTCACTGACACTGTATCCAACAGCACCAAGTAAGTCACACAATGTTTTGATCTTGGAGAGATAATCTCTCATGGCCATACCATTATTTTTCAAATTTTATAACTGTCTCTTATAATGCATTACTCTTGCTGCTGATTGAGAACTAAATACTTGTTCCACAGTATGCCATATATCATGTGCATTCTTGCATCCTATAAGTTGTGGTAATAGGTTTGCACTTATTGTTGATAAAATCCAGGAAGAAAGTAAACTGTCTTGCCTTTGATGAATGGTGTATTCTCTGTTCAAAGTTGAATTTCCTTCATTATTGATGATAAATTGCTGTGGTACTTCCTTGGTGCCAAGAATATAATCTTCTAGTCCATAACCTCTAACTGCATTTTGAATTTGGAATTTCCATAACAAGTAGTTTGTCTCATCCAATTGAGTCTGAATTAACTGTGTTTGTGGACTAATTATGATTTTTGATATATTTTCAGTGGTAACAGATGGTGCAGCAGTGTTTAGAACTGGATTTGCAGATGTTGAGGAGTTATTATCTAAAACTCCTTCAGCCATAATCGAAAAGAAAACAGTAAAGATTCAATGCAGTGCGTATACAAGATAAAGTTGATCAAGAACCTGAGCTGTGAATGGAAAATGGCAAGAAAAGTAATAAGTGAGCAAATGCTTTACAGGTGACTTTGTTTAAGTTTCTTTTCGATGAGTCTGAGAGCAACCAGTGAACAAGACTACTGGCAAGGCTCGATGATGATTCAATGATGATTCTTGTTTCAGTTCTTGATTTCTTTAATGGTGATTTTCTTTCTTTCTTTCAAATATGAAAGCAGCCGTTGAGTTGAATGATGAAAATTTTCTGACAACTCTTCTTGGCAAGGCTTGATGATGATTTTTGAGAATCTGGATGAAGTTTAAGAACTGAGACAACAACAGCAATTTCAGATGATGATGATGCTCTGATGAACTGTTGTGAATCCAAATGATGAGAAAAAAAACTCCGATGGATTCAACACAGAAAATATAATTCTGTTGTTACACAGCTTTTTCTAAAGCTCTGATACCATGAAAGGATTTGAGTAAAATGTAAAAACAGAAATTTATTGATACTTAAATTGATGAATTACATGATAGTGTTAACACACTATATATATACACGTTCACGTTCTCAACTGATCTGAAAATAAAAGAAAATGGGCTCAGGCCCAAGGCCTGCTATTTATTTATATTAGTAGTACTAAACCCTAGAGACACTTCTCGTATTCATTTACTTCTGGTAATCTCAGCTGAGAAAATTTAGTAGTTAGAGGTTTTTTTTTCTTTTAATTATTCTCTTTTTTGCTGAAAAAGACACTTCTACTTCATATGGACGAAAATTCAATGAACTAAGGACGATGTATGCAGTATCAAAACGAAAATAAGTTCACTAAATACATGGTTCACAAAAGCATTTTTTTAGAAAGCCAAAATTGGGAATATTTTTTCCATCAAGGATACATGTTTTCACATCACAAACTTTCCTTGTAATTTATCTGGATTTTGATTTGTGACTTTGACGTGTATAGAATTTCCAAAGGTAAGCTTAGTTTTTGAATCATTAAAAACAAAATTAACCCTTATCTTGAACCTGCAATACGGAATATGAATAATTTTGGCGACACGTTTCCCTTTACATGTATAAAATAATGTAGTAGGATATGGAATTCGTTCCTAATTAAATGACACGGAAGCATGTAAAATGCTTCAGATTTAAGCAACGGGCGTACGCAGGGAAGAGTGCCACCAACATTTTTCTAAACTTTTGTTCCTTCGCATGGAAGCACATTACACAATTCGACAGATATTCGGGACAAAGAGTATATATATGGGATCAAATAATCAACTCAATAAGCTATATATTGCATTTTTGTATTCTTCTACTAAATTCTTATCCAGATTTGCATTTAACAACTTCTTATCAATAAGCTAAAATGTCTAGAAATTGAACACAAAAAAGTAGATGGTGGGAATCTCATATAATAATTAGATAATGCTCAATTTTTTGGTTAGGGTGAGATATTAAGGATTTTACTAATAATATAAAAACTAAATCGTGCTCTATTTTGTATATAAGAAATACTCAGGTCAACATATTTAACTTTTTGATCCGTAACAATCAAAAGGTTATTAAGAACATCTAACTATTCATATCATAGCTTCAATGAAGCTTAAAACTTTAAATTAAAATCAAGTCATCTTTTGTTATGACGAACAGTGAAAATTAAAATAAGACAAAAAAATGAAATTTGTTTATGCTAATTTTGAATTGTAATTTCATTGGATGTATCCAATTTCATATTGTTAAAGTAAACAACATCACGTTAAATATGGGAAAGTAAATATGATAAATGCAATCAAATTTCTAGGAAAACCATAAAAAGATATGTGAATATGTAAAACAAATATATAAGAGATGATGGAGAGGGATTACCAAAACCCTTATATAACTTTGGTTATGTGTCATTAAATTTTGGTTTAAATAGAAATTAATGTTAAGCTAGGTTAATCTTAATCTATAGTGGCAATATCAACATCAAAAGAACAACCAAACACAAAAGCAACGCTAGTGATTATTTGCAGCAGTGTGGTAGTAACTATAAAAAATGAAGTAGTTTAAAAAAAGCACCTGAAAGTGGTCTACTGTAAACATTGCAATAATACAATAGCTTGGACTGCTTCTGTGTAACGACCAGCCTTTTTGGACAGTTTAAACCGACGATCAAATACACATGTCGATTCCAAACCATTCAAAAGGGCAGATGGTTATTGGGATAAATAAGAAACGAAAAGAAAGAGAAATAAAGGAAATGAAACAACACAGAATCTCACAGCGGAACGATAAAATATAATAGTCAAATAAACAGTTCATGAAGCTGCTTACTATACTTTGACAATTATTTATACAACATTTATCAGAGTTATACATATACAACAGAACAATTAAAATAATGCAACAGATAGCATGATGCAAGGGTAATAATAGTAGTAGAATACCAAATCTTCGTCTTCGTCCTCCAGAATAGATCTTTAAAAATCTGAAAAACTCAGGACTGACCCGAGCGTAATGGAAAGACAAAACACTCGAGTCAGGACTAAAATATCCTTATGAAAGTGAAATCAATCGTAAATAAATATGAGTGTAACGGCGTCAGAGATGTTTACGGGGTTTGACATCTCCTATCCAGTGTCAACGTGCGTGCAATAACTCAAGAGATGTTACGGGATTTTCCATCTCTCAAGGATCCATGAAACTATCTACTATGTAGTAATATACGCTAAGTAGATAATGCCTATCAGTAATAAAAGTATCAAAATAGCGTTAAGGCGTTACCATAATCCCCCTTAACACATTTTATATTCCCAAAAGCATATACAAGACCGTAGTTTCCCCAAAACCGGAAGTCACCAGAGGACAATCCATATACTCAAGGTACAAATCAAAACGTAGTGGTCGCGAATAGGATAATCAGTATGACAAGGTACATGAGGCGATACCAACTAGGATACTAGTAGTTGCGTGATCCGGACTGATGTTGGGCATATCCAGCAGCCACCCCAACACCGCGAAACAACACTCCCAAATCAAGGGGTGCACCCAAATTGCATCACAAATGTAATAGATATGGTATCGAAGAAGTGCGTCCGCTAGAGGTGGCGAACCTCAATGGCCGGGCGCGGCTCCTGTTTTAGTCATGTCAGGGGTCATCCAATATCGTTCTCTTTCTTCAGTCAACGCGTTCACCAAACCATCCACTTCATTCTGGATCAACACTCCGCGTATAATAGTTATTAAAGTGGTGTTCGGTATCGACAGAGAGTATGTCCATATCTGATCCCGGTCTCTTTAATAACTACGTATTATTACACCGTTGGCTCTTTTACATTTCAAATTGATTCATAATTGATATCAAAATATCATATTCGTTTCAAAATCAAATCCATTTCATATATCATCATATCTATTCAACTGTAAGATTCCGTTTCAAAAAAAACGTTTTTCGCATCAAAATCTCATTTCGTTTTCAAAATCATTTCGAATTTCAATTTAGGTTGCAACTTCATTTAACCCAATTCGTATTTAAATTCAAGATTTAAACATAAACATTTCACCTTATTAACCAGCTTGAAATTTTTAGAAAATAGTTTTAAGTAGTTTAAAAGTAGTTTGAATAATTAAAATAGTTAAAAATACTTAAAATCTTTAAAATGGATTTAAAATAGATAAATTAGTTTAAAATAATTTAAATTGGGTTAAGTAGATTAAAAATAGATTAAAATAGTTTAAGTATTCAAAATGGTTTATATAACAGAGTAATTTGGAAAACAAATTAAAACAGCTTCAAAACCAATCCATTTCAATTATAACTTCCCAATTCAAATAAATTTCAATTTCCAATTTACCGATTCAATTTCGATTTCAATTCAAATCAATGTCAACTTTGACTTCAAATTTATTCAATTTTACATTCACCTTCAACTTATTCAATTCCAATGTATATCGATTTTTAGCTTGATTTTTCAAAATATCAATTTTTAACACTTAACAAAATTTTCCTTCAATATTCAAATTTAAATCCCACTTACAAATATGATTCAATTTCAAGCCCAATTTCAAATATCATTTTATATCGCTTTTACTTAGTAATATTCAAAGCTCGAATTTAATGTTCAATCTTTAAAACAAATAAATTTCCGACATTCAATCATATCCAAATTTTAAATCTCAGTCTTCACTTAAATTTATTCAACAATTTCTTTTAACCAAAATTTTATTTCAACATTCCAAACTCAATTTTTCGATAAATTCGATTTCTATAAATTGATTTCTATTTATCACTTTTAAATCAAAACATTTAAATTAATTTCAAATCGACGATTTCAAAATTTATTAATTTAGCCAATTCGGTGTCCGTATATAATTTTCTATCCTATGGTCAAATAATTATTTATTTCAATTAAATGTCAGGGATGAATATATATTACTTATATCAAATCATAGTATCATATGTATGCATAACAGTATATATAAGCAAATAAACATCCAAACATTTAAATATCAACCAATAACATCCATCAAAATACATCATCCAATAGACAATACAATTCATGGCAGTTTCATAGTTATAAATGTCAGGTAATTTAATCGCAATTCAATTTCTATTTCTATTTCAATTTAACTGTCAATTTAATTCCAACGGTTAACTCAAATGACAATCTATATGGCAATTAAATTTATCAAACAACGACAAATAAAAATCATTACACTTCATAATTTCCAATTTAACTAGCATAAAGATATTTAGTACGTTGTGAGCGTTATAAAACACTCACATTGATTTTCGATTTTAAATCAAATCGAACGATGTTCGATTTAACTCAAAATTTTCTCTAGCTCCAAATGATTCCAATCCAGTTGCAATACGAAGAGCTCGTCGATACGATTCCAACGCAAAAAGTTTCGTCGAATTCCGACCTCGTATGACAAAGTTATGATGGTTTAAAGTTAACATGAAATTTTATATAAATTAATTACAGCTTAATTAAATTTTTAAAACCCACCCCATCATCACCGTTGATTTCCTGCATAGCAGATCTGGGCCGCACTCCATCATCTCCTCACGCACGCGTATCATCTTCCAGGTAGTAAATCACGCAACTTGAACTCATTCATACGCCACTAGGGTTTGATTTTGCGACCTCCACGACGAACATGAACACGATCAGGTTACACCACTTCGAAGCCACCGCCTTACTCCACCTTCACCATCAATAGCCTGAAGCTCGGCCACCCCCTCTGCCTCGAATTGCGTGAAAAACGCAGCAGCTTCAATCTCGATTTGCCATCGATCCGTGGCTCCGTTTCCGATCTCCACCGTTGGATAGCTAGATCTTGATGCCCTCTAAAACTTTGTAGTTGAGAGTTTTTACTAATTGTTGATGGATTGAGAGGAAAATGAGGAAGAAGTTTCGAAATTTTCTGGCCATTGAAATGAAAGTGGCGGCTAAGGGATGAAACCCTAGGGTTTTTGCAAAACAAAGAAAGTGGGGGTCCTTTTATAGAAAATGGCCAAAACACTATTCATCGAAAATTTTCCGAACTCCAAATGAAGCGTGCCGGCTAGCGTTTCTAGGGTTTACCCCGCGTTTCGGACACAATGGAACAGGTTTCGGAAGCTAATTCGATCGTATGTGTGAGTTACGGCAACAAACGATCGATTTGAAATTAAATCGGTTAATCAAATTTCTGTGCGTTTGGGCTCGCCCCGGACAAACGGTAAATGCGATTGACTCGAAATTTGAAACCTTACAATAATATGACATTACGGATCCCATAAAACTGGTTTCGTCGAAATCCGAGACCGTTTGAAAAATGACTATTTTAACTCGCCAAATTAATACTAAAACAATTTCAACGCGTTTCGAGCTGCCACGGTCAACCGACAACTCTGATTGTTACGAAAATTGAAATCCGATAATAACTAACTATTACGGATCCAATGGAACTAGTTTCGTCCAATTCTGAGACTGTTCGAAGATTGGATATTTTTCAGTCGCTAATTAAATATTAAAATATTCAATTTTTACAAATAAATTTTAAATTCAGTTTTAAAAGTTCTATAACATCACTATGACTCCAATATGATAAAATAAAATTTTACAAATCATTTTTAATCATATTAAACCCGTTATTCAATTTATCCAATAAATTCCAATTTTAAAATCTTATTAACTCTATTAAAATCCAAATATAACTTACATTCACTTTGGAAACCAATTTGAATCATATTAAGTCAAATTTTAATTATTCACTCTATTTTCATATATTAAATTTCAATATCAAATTAATCATATCAAATTCGGAATTTAATTATTCAAATATTTATAATATTAAATTTAAACAAATTTGATTATTCTTAAATCACTATCTTTTGAAATATTCAAACGAACTTATAAAATTTAACAAATTCAAATTATAGAACAATTATTTCCATCATACGGTTATTCAATTCCCATTATTAAATTATTCAATAAATTCCAAATATTCAATTTAAATAATTTACCTGTTCAATATTCAATGTTTGATTTTAAATAGATTTTTCTTATCAATCAATTACTCTATTATACCCAATGAATTCAACATTTATTATCCTATTCAACTATTGATTGCAAAGGCATTCACTAAGTAGCTTTTATTTTTCATTACTTGGATAATTATTGTTGTAATTCATTCCAGTTATTATTATTCCAAACGACTTACAAAATTTTTTTCTGACACTGAATCACGAAATCTTATTAAATTATCTATTTTAATTATCGAAAATTTACGGGTCGTTACACTCTCCCCCACTCAAAACTTTTCGTCCCCGAAAAGGAAAAAGAAGGGAAAAGGAACTAAGTATAGAATTCAACATTAGATATATTTTATTCAAAAGTGTCCACTTAAAACAATGAAATTCCATTTATAATGTCGTTGCTACACTTCCACTAAGTTACTCCGAACGGTGTTCTAACTCTAAAAGTTAGTTATCAAAACAAGTTATAAAAAATTTTAAAACTTGAAAAAATTTCTGACACCTGGATTTTACCCGGCAGAGTCTTCTTTGCGCGGCTCGATCGGAAAAAAAATGACAGTATATATATCACAAATATACATCTCATCAAGTGATGAGGCATCCCACAGGGAAAAAGTGTAAAAGTACGGTATGTAATCCGAGATATGTACCTTATATATTGTTAGCGAGCATATACGGCTAATATAGTGCGAAAACGAGCTCCAAATGCGAAGCAAGCGCAATCCGCACCTACTAAACACTCAATAACTAAGTTAGAACCATGCATATAAAGATAGATCGATATACTTAGCCTACACAATATATATATAACATATATAGCTTCAAAATTGAGATTTCAATTTCAGGACAGCCAACAAATCCTAGTTTTAGGTCACCTAAACTATAAAATTCGGCAACAGAATCTAAACAAAAGTTGTTGCATTCATTTCAGGCTTTCCGGAATGTCCAAAATCATCGAATTCGGACCATACTTTCAAAAACTATGGCCGTTTTACTCAGAGGATACGTCTCAGCCTGGGCAATGAATTACGCAGGTCAGCGACGTTCACCCGCATTTTCGACCTTCTAAACGACATCAAAACACAAAACACTTAAAACAAAAGTTTTAGATTATGTTCTTAGCTTTCCATAAAGTACAAGATCATCAAAATCCGATAAACCATTCAAAAGATATGGCAAAAATACTAAGGGTGTATACTATAGATTTTACTTATTTTTACACAGGACAGCGAGTAACATTCAAGTTTTTAACCTAGTAGACGAAGGAATTTTCTTAAGTTATCTAAACAAAAGTTGTGCTATAGTTTCTAAGCTTTCCGAAAAGTCCAAGATCGTCGAATTCGTTCAGCCATTTAAAAGTTATGGTTGTTTTCGTTTCAGTATATATTGGACAAATTTGGATTTTTCCCAAAAATTTGCTTTTATTATTTCAAAGTGCAAACCATCAAAACTTCAAATTTTCTAAAGAACAATCATAACACAAAGTCATTTATTTTCTTATTCATCCATGCAATAGGTTTACATTCAATTTGTTTCCGATTTATTCAAGTTTGTTTCATTCACATTTTAAATTCAAGTCAATTTGCTTCAATTTAAATTGAATTCAATTATATTTAATTTCACTTTGCTTCAAATTTGAATTTAATTATTTTAAAATTTTATTCCGTTTATTCAATTCCATTACACTAATGTATTCTACTTAATCAATTATCATCCATCTAACAACCAATGCATATCAAACATTAACATCCATCCAAAATCTACACTAAATTAATTATACATTTCCAAGTCAATTTTAATTTCATACACTTCCAAGTTTATTGACATTTAGTTATATTCAAATTTAATTAGTTTCCATTTACCAATTTTATTTCTCATTAATTTTAAATTTTATTCATTCACTTATATATATCATTCATTTTACAGCTTAAATTTCTTTTATATTTACAACTATCAATAGATCTTCACATTTTATTATTCATTCTCACACTGGTATATTATTTCTCTACTTATCCTTATTAGCATTTTAAACCTTTTAAGTATTTGGTAAGTTATAGTTATGCAAATAGAATGTAGTTAAACAACATACAACTTCTTTTCATTTAAAGTTGAATTTTCAATTAATTAATTCTTAAGTTATTACTTAAATTACACTATAATTTAATTTCACATTTACATTCACATATAGTATTTCCATTTTATATTAACATAATTGTGAATCACCTTTAAATTTTAATTTAAATTCCAATCATTTACTAACAATTTTATTTATATTTGCAAACCATTAATTAAATGCATATTTCATTATTCAAACCTATACTCGTATATTATCCAATTAACAATTCATATAACATTTTTGAACTTCTTAAATATTTTGGTAAGTTATATCTATGCTATAGAATGAAATTTAATACTATGCGAGTTTTACAGTTTCAATTTTACTTTAAGTTCATAATTTCCTAATTCTAAGGATTTCTACTTCAATTGCTATTTTCATTTAGCTCTTAGGTTCATTTCTCATTTCACAATTCAGAAGTTCCTTAATGATTCAAGTCTAAATTCATTTCAATCATAAAAAAAAATCATTAATTATTAAAGGACTTAAGAATTCCAATCCCGGTTTCATTTCAAATCAAGTTTTGAAATAATATTTACTTATATAATTTATATATCAAATCATACTATAGAGAATACAAAACAAAATAAAATTTGAATCAAAACAAGGTTTAGACAAGCTATTAAGTGGTCTCCCCCACTCGGACTGTTAAAAATAAACGCCGATGATGCGTGCACACCGAAATCATTTTCTAGCGTCAAGAGAAGGGAATATAACACTTATCATTAAAAAAAAAATCCTTCGAAAACAATTTCAACTCAATTATACTATCATATAATACTCATATTATATTTTTCAAATTCTTGTAAGTCAATTTCAAACACCGAAATTTAAATTCCCAAATCCAAGTTAAAATTCATTTATATTCGTTATCAATTGTGTTTACAAGATTTCATTTTCCTAAATCCATTGTTATTTAATCAATTGTTGTAAATATTGACTGATCAAACAATAACGATAATAATCTAATATTATCATCTCCTAACAATCAATTCAATCAAATGAATAAATATTCGAATAATTCTTTTATATAAAATATATTCCAAAATGATATTGTGTTGGTTTGTCCTATTCGAGTGTTTAGAAATTCCTATCGACGCCTTGGCGTCCCAAGTATCGACCAGAATTCATAAATACTCAACGGAACAAAGTTAACGCAATATAAAACCATTTTATATCAAATAACAAGTACGCTCTCTCATATACACTGAACTCGTTCATATAGTTTACCTCTATTTCAATGAGTTATTCCCCACTAGAGCCAAGGTTTATCGCTAAACCAAAGCTCTGATACCAACTGTAACGACCAGCCTTTTTGGACAGTTTAAACCGACGATCAAATACACATGTCGATTCCAAACCATTCAAAAGGGCAGATGGTTATTGGGATAAATAAGAAAAGAAAAGAAAGAGAAATAAAGGAAATGAAACAACACAGAATCTCGCAGCGGAACGATAAAATATAATAGTCAAATAAACAGTTCATGAAGCTGCTTACTATACTTTGACAATTATTTATACAACATTTATCAGAGTTATACATATACAACAGAACAATTAAAATAATGCAACAGATAGCATGATGCAAGGGTAATAATAGTAGTAGTATACCAAATCTTCGTCTTCATCCTCCAGGATAGATCTTCAAAAATCTGAAAAACTCAGGACTGACCCGAGCATAATGGAAAGACAAAACACTCGAGTCAGGACTAAAATATCCTTATGAAAGTGAAATCAATGGTAAATAAATATGAGTGTAACGGCGTCAGAGATGTTTACGGGGTTTGACATCTCCTATCCAGTGTCAACGTGCGTGCAATAACTCAAGAGATGTTACGGGATTTTCCATCTCTCAAGGATCCGTGAAACTATCTACTATGTAGTAATATACGCTAAGTAGATAATGCCTATCAGTAATATAAAGTATCAAAATAGCGTTAAGGCGTTACCATAATCCCCCTTAACACATTTTATATTCCCAAAAGCATATACAAGACCGTAGTTTCCCCAAAACCGGAAGTCACCAGAGGACAATCCATATACTCAAGGTACAAATCAAAACGTAGTGGTCGCGAATAGGATAATCAGTATGACAAGGTACATGAGGCGATACCAACTAGGATACTAGTAGTTGCGTGATCTGGACTGATGTTGGGCATAGCCAGCAGCCACCCCAACACCGCGAAACAACACTCCCAAATCAAGGGGTGCACCCAAATCGCATCACAAATGTAATAGATATGGTATCGAAGAAGTGCGTCCGCTAGGGGTGGCGAACCTCAATGGCCCGGCGCGGCTCCTGTTTTAGTCATGTCAGGGGTCATCCAATATCGTTCTCTTTCTTCAGTCAACGCGTTCACCAAACCATCCACTTCATTCTGGATCAACACTCCGCGTATAATAGTTATTAAAGTGGTGTTCAGTATCGACAGAGAGTATGTCCATATCCGATCCCGGTCTCTTTAATAATTACTTATTATTACACCGTTGGCTCTTTTACATTTCAAATTGATTCATAATTGATATCAAAATATCATATTCGTTTCAAAAATCAAATCCATTTCATATATCATCATATCTATTCAACTGTAAGATTCCGTTTCAAAAAAAACGTTTTTCGCATCAAAATCTCATTTCGTTTCAAAATCATTTCGAATTTCAATTTAGGTTGCAACTTCATTTAACCCAATTCGTATTTAAATTCAAGATTTAAACATAAACATTTCACCTTATTAACCAGCTTGAAATTTTTAGAAAATAGTTTTAAGTAGTTTAAAAGTAGTTTAAATAATTAAAATAGTTAAAAATACTTAAAATCTTTAAAATGGATTTAAAATAGATAAATTAGTTTAAAATAATTTAAATTGGGTTAACTAGATTAAAAATAGATTAAAATAGTTTATGTATTCAAAATGGTTTATATAACAGAGTAATTTGGAAAACAAATTAAAACAGCTTCAAAACCAATCCATTTCAATTATAACTTCCCAATTCAAATAAATTTCAATTTCCAATTTACCGATTCAATTTCGATTTCAATTCAAATCAATGTCAACATTGACTTCAAATTTATTCAATTTTACATTCACCTTCAACTTATTCAATTCCAATGTATATCGATTTTTAGCTTGATTTTTCAAAATATCAATTTTTAACACTTAACAAAATTTTCCTTCAATATTCAAATTTAAATCCCACTTACAAATATGATTCAATTTCAAGCTCAATTTCAAATATCATTTTATATCTCTTTTACTTAGTAATATTCAAAGCTCGAATTTAATGTTCAATCTTTAAAACAAATAAATTTCCGACATTCAATCATATCCAAATTTTAAATCTCAAAGTCTTCACTTAAATTTATTCAACAATTTCTTTTAACCAAAATTTTATTTCAACATTCCAAACTCAATTTTTCGATAAATTCGATTTCTATAAATTGATTTCTATTTATCACTTTTAAATCAAAATATTTAAATAAATTTCAAATCGACGATTTCAAAATTTATTAATTTAGCCAATTCGGTGTCCGTATATAATTTTCTATCCTATGGTCAAATAATTATTTATTTCAATTAAATGTCAGGGATGAATATATATTACTTAAATCAAATCATAGTATCATATGTATGCATAACAGTATATATAAGCAAATAAACATCCAAACATTTAAATATCAACCAATAACATCCATCAAAATACATCATCCAATAGACAATACAATTCATGGCAGTTTCATAGTTATCAATGTCAGGTAATTTAATCGCAATTCAATTTCAATTTCTATTTCAATTTAACTGTCAATTTAACTCCAACGGTTAACTCAAATGGCAATCTATATGGCAATTAAATTTATCAAACAACGACAAATAAAAATCATAACACTTCATAATTTCCAATTTAACTAGCATAAAGATATTTAGTACGTTGTGAGCGTTATAAAACACTCACATTGATTTTCGATTTTAAATCAAATCGAACGACGTTCGATTTAACTCAAAATTTTCTCTAGCTCCAAATGATTCCAATCCAGTTGCAATGCGAAGAGCTCGTCGATACGATTCCAACGCAAAAAGTTTCGTCGAATTCCGACCTCGTATGACAAAGTTATGATGGTTTAAAGTTAACACGAAATTTTATATAAATTAATTACAGCTTAATTAAATTTTTAAAACCCACCCCATCATCACCGTTGATTTTCTACATAGCAGATCTGGGCCGCACTCCATCATCTCCTCACGCACGCGTATCATCTTCCAGGTAGTAAATCACGCAACTTGAACCCATTCATACGCCACTAGGGTTTGATTTTGCGACCTCCACGACGAACATGAACACGATCAGGTTACACCACTTCGAAGCCACCGCCTTACCCCACCTTCACCATCAATAGCCTGAAGCTCGGCCACCCCCTCTGCCTCGAATTGCGTGAAAAACGCAGCAGCTTCAATCTCGATTTGCCGTCGATCCGTGGCTCCGTTTCCGATCTCCACCGTTGGATAGCTAGATCTTGATGCCCTCTACAACTTTGTAGTTGAGAGTTTTTGCTAATTGTTGATGAATTGAGAGGAAAATGAGGAAGAAGTTTTGAAATTTTCTGGCCATTGAAATGAAAGTGGCGGCTAAGGGCTGAAACCCTAGGGTTTTTGCAAAACAAAGAAAGTGGGGGTCCTTTTATAGAAAATGGCCAAAACACTATTCATCGAAAATTTTCCGAACTCCAAACGAAGCATGCCGGCTGGCGTTTCTAGGGTTTACCCCGCGTTTCGGACACAATGGAACAGGTTTCAGAAGCTAATTCGATCGTATGTGTGAGTTACGGCAATAAACGATCGATTTGAAATTAAATCGGTTAATCAAATTTCTGTGCGTTTGGGCTCGCCCCGGACAAACGGTAAATCCGATTGACTCGAAATTTGAAACCTTACAATAATATGACATTACGGATCCGATGAAACTCGTTTCGTCGAAATCCGAGACCGTTTGAAAAATGACTATTTTAACTCGCCAAATTAATATTAAAACAATTTCAACACGTTTCGAGCTGCCACGGTCAACCGACAACTCTGATTGTTACAAAAATTGAAATCCGATAATAACTAACTATTACGAATCCAATGGAACTAGTTTCGTCCAATTCTGAGACTGTTCGAAGATTGGCTATTTTTCAGTCGCTAATTAAATATTAAAATATTCAATTTTCACAAATAAATTTTAAATTCAGTTTTAAAAGTTCTATAACATCACTATGACTCCAATATGATAAAATAAAATTTTACAAATCATTTTTAATCATATTAAACCCGTTATTCAATTTATCCAATAAATTCCAATTTTAAAATCTTATTAACTCTATTAAAATCCAAATATAACTTACATTCACTTTGGAAACCAATTTGAATCATATTAAGTCAAATTTTAATTATTCACTCTATTTTCATATATTAAATTTTAATATCAAATTAATCATATCAAATTCGGAATTTAATTATTCAAACATTTATAATATTAAATTTAAACAAATTTGATTATTCTTAAATCACTATCTTTTGAAATATTTAAACGAACTTATAAAATTTAACAAATTCAAATTATAGAACAACTATTTCCATTATACGGTTATTCGATTCCCATTATTAAATTATTCAATAAATTCCAAATGTTCAATTTAAACAATTTACCTGTTCAATATTCAATGTTTGATTTTAAATAGATTTTTCTTATCAATCAATTACTCTATTATACCCAATGAATTCAAAATTTATTATCCTATTCAACTATTGATTGCAAAGGCATTCACTAAGTAGCTTTTATTTTTCATTACTTGGATAATTATTGTTGTAATTCATTCCAGTTATTATTATTCCAAACGACTTACAAATTTTTTTTCTGACACTGAATCACGAAATCTTATTAAATTAGCTATTTTAATTATCGAAAATTTACGGGTCGTTACATTCTGTCTTCCTGCAAATGCAAATAAAGAGCTAGTCAAGTCAAAAATACCATGCATCACCAATATTAATCTTAAAATTACTAAAATTGTTCTTCGTATGTCATTTCCTATAACTAACACATTGAAATAAATGCATATTTAATTATATAGTGTATATTTAATTGATTATGATATGCAAGCACCACTAATATGTTGTAATTATTATCTTACACATATACTACATAAATAGAAATAATCGATACAAAAGCATATAACACAACTGCTGATCAAATTGGACCAAGAAATAAAATAGCAAAATGCACAAAATATAACAACTGATGAAATATAAAATATAGTTTTTTTAAGATTCGAACGTTTATTTTCACATGATATGTTGTCTCAGTGATATGTTGTATATAAAGTACCATTTCAAAAAAATACAATATAGTTAATTGGTTTATTTCGAATCCAAATGCTAATGAAATAAAATTTCAAACTGGTAATGCTATTGAACGTGGTACAAACTACTTCTGAATCAAAGTAAGAATGATTAACAAATGATAATAAAACAATACATGTTTAGATAAGTGGTTAGCTAATAATTAATTATAAATCTTGAACTGTGGTTCATTGAATAATCTTAATGGATCGTCGTTTGATCCATAGTCGTTAATTGCATTAAAGCTGGAGAAGATGTGGATCTGGAATCGTGCTGAAGTAACCCTCACTAGTGGGATCGCACTGACATTGGAGAAGATATATAGTGGATCTGGAATCACACTGGAGTAACCATCGGTCGATCGTGGGAGAAGGCGTTGGAGAAGATGATGGATCTTGAATTGGGTTGGATATGGAATCAAACCTACATTTTTCAACAGCTAGGGTGATATGTGGAATCCAGTTGGATGTTGATTTTTAGGTTTTTTTATTTTAGGAACAGGATGTGATATGAATAGGATGCAGAAAGAAAAAAAGAGGATGTGATATGAATAGGATGTGATATAAAGGAATGGACGGGTAATTTTGGCAATTTCAAAAGGACACGGTTGAAGTTATATTAATGGAATCTACATTATTAATAGTATAGATTATAATATGTTCATAAATTTACACACTCACATACATATATTATTTTCTAAATTTTATTTAAAAAAATTTCAAATTGTATGTTTTATTTTTATTCAAACTACATTGTAAATCATTATTCAATATAATTTTTTAATTCAACCATGTTTTTATATATTATATACATACACATATATTAAACGTACTATATAAATTGTATTCATGTAACGACCCAACCTTTTGAAACAGTTTAAATCGACAATAAACCACACATGTCAGACTTAAACCTTTCAAAAATGAGAATTGTTATGGGGTAAAAAAAAACAAACACAGAATCTCACAGCGGAATGACAAAATATAATAATCAAATAATAGTTCATGAAGCTGTTTTATAAGTAACATTTGATTACATTTTTACAATACAGAGCAGAGCAATCCATACCACAGGAATAAATAAATAATGCAGCAAAACGACATGATGTAGTAGTATAAATATAAAAAATAACATACAAATCTTCGTCTTCATCCTCCAAAGATAAATGATCTTCAATATACTGAAAAGTTCAGACTGATCCAAGCGTAATGAAAAGACAAAACACTCGAGTTAGACCATTGCAATATCATGTATTACAACGGGCATTGCCCATTGTAAAAAAGTGCATTACAATGGGCATTGTCCGTTGTAAAAAGGTGCATTACAACGGACATTTTCCGTTGTAAAATATGGTCGACCTATTACAACGAGGCCTAATACAATGAGCTCATGCCCGTTGCAAATCCATATTACAACAGCAATTGCCCGTTGTAAATGGCTATTTTGTCGTAGTGAACTAAAAGATCTTATGCAAGTTAAATCAACAATAATTAAATATGAGTGTAATGGTGTCAGAGATGTTTACGGAGTTTGACATCTCCTATCAAGTGTCTACGTGGGTGCAATGACTTAAGAGATGTTCGGGATTCCATCTCCTAATGAACCGTTAAACTATCTATATGCATAATACAATACGCTACTATAATGGTGTCTACAGTAAAGTAAAGTATTAAATTAGCATTAAGGTGTCACTCATATCCCCCTTAACTTATTTTTATATATTCCCGTAGTCTATACAGATAATGTAAGCCGCATCAAACTGATGGGATACTTGGGGAGCACTCCATATGTACTGTACAAACCAAACTCGTAATGGACGAGATAAGGCATGTGACCAGGCAGCGAGACAATGCCAGAGAAGGATTCTACTGTTTGCACTCTCGGACTGGTGATAACGTATAACAGCTACTACCGCGCACTTCGGAACACACGCCCAGAATCAAATCAAGGGGTGGCCACCAAATCAATCACAAAGTCATAATATGGTTGGAAGAAATGTGTCCGATTTGGAGGAGCGACCTCACTTGGCCCAGTATACCTTCTGTTTTAGCCATATCAAGCTGACTCATGGTAGTCAGGGCTACGATAATAACTCATACATCATCATTCACCAAACCATCCTACTTCGTTTTGGAATCTCCACCATGTACACAATTGTTAAAGTGGTTTTGGGTATTGGCAGAGAGTATGACAACATCTGATCCTAGTCTCTTTAACAACCAAACGTTTATTTCACACCGGATGGTTCTTTTACATTTCCAAAACCGATTCATAATTGACATCAAAATACATATTCAATTCAAACCATATAACTTTCAAAATCATTTTCACTTTTGAAATCATATTCACTTTCATAATCATATTCACTTTTGAAATCATATCGACAAAATAGGTTAAATCCTCATTTTAAAATCATCATATTTACTCAAATATGTTTTCACTAGAAATATCATTTCAAATCCCAACTTAGGTTGTAACATCATTTAACCATATTCGCCTTCAAGAATTTAAATTTAAACGATTCAACTTTTCACCGTTAGAAATCTAGAAATATAGTTTAGATAGTCATAAATAGTTTTAAAATAGTTAAAATAGTTTAGAATACTTTAAAATAGTTTACATGGTTTAAAATAGCTTAAATTATATTAAAATAGCTTAAATTAAATTAAATGGTTTAAATAGTTTAAAATAGATTAAAATAGTTTAAATAGATTAAAATAGTCTAAATAGATTGAAATAGTTTAAATAGATTAAATGGTTTAAAGTAGTTTAAAAATATCAAGCATATTTTTTCTTTTTAACGGTAGCTCTCTTCCCGCCTTTTTTCTCTTTGCCCTATTTTGACTTTTCCTCCCGCCTGATGTCCTCTTCCTCTTCTTTGCCTCCTTCGTCGCCTGCTCTGCCCTCTATCTCCCCACCTCTTTCTGGCCATCCACCCTTGCTCCATCTTCCTAACCCCCATACTTCCTGCCCCTTCGACTTGTCCTCTTGACCCTATCCCACCTCCTGTCTTCTCTCTTCCGCCTGTTATCCCTTCATGGAGTACTTTATTTAAGCATGAACCTCGTAATGCTGGTGCTTATATCCCTATCCCGATTGATCTTACCTTCCAAGATGGTGCCTTGGTTCTTCCTGATGAAATTTTTGCTACTGGAAGAGATGTCTGGAAAGATTATATAGTAGGGTTTTTTTGACAAGCCCTTATCGTACACTGCTGTTGTGGAGCACCTTAAGCATTTATGGAAACTGAAAGGATTTATCAGGTTGAAATTTGATGTTTATGTGTTTATGTTCCTTTTATCTTGCAATGAGGATTAAAAAAATTAAAGGCAGATCTTATTGTCATGAAAAACAAGCTTTTTATCATTCAGCGGTGGAATCCAAAAATTGGTAATATTTGTGAAAGTATCAGTTCTGTTCCATTTGGGTGCAGTTCTCTAATATCCCTGTATATGCATAGTCTCATTTGGGGATAAATTGGGTAAGTGCTAGATTAGGCAAGATGCTATGTATGGATGAATATACTAAAAAGTTTGAAAGATTATCTTATGCCAAGTGTATGATTGAGGTTAAACCTGATAGAGAACTATTGGATAGCTTCCCTATCAAACTTTTAGATGGTAAAACTCAAATGATGCAAGTTGATTACTTGTGGAAACCAGACATTTGTGCTTACTGTAAAAGTTTTGGTCATAAAATAGAGTTTCGCATGTCTATGAAAGAAGTTAAGAACCATGACATTACAAATGAAAAAATAATGAAAGGTAAACATAATTCTGAAGGGAAAGTAAACTCTAAAACGTCAATACAAACGAAGTGAAAAAACAAGTTTGGCACAGAGTTTTAAGAAACAATCAGTTGGTAAAGGTTGGTGTGAAATACAAAGGGAAAAGTGTAGCTAAAGAAGGTCCTGATTATTTACAAGTAAATAGAAGCATGCTTACAAACTGCAAGTGTTGATCATAATGTAATTCAAAATGTTCGCCTACCTGAAAAGATTATGTCTGATTCTATGGCTGATGTTGAAGACTGTGTTATTCTAGCTAATAATCAATTTCATAGTTTGGCTATTTCTAAAGGAGCAGATAATGAGACAACTGATTACGTAAATGATCAATTGAATATTAATGACCAACCAGACATGCATGTAGTAACCATTTCCTCTCATGTGCATGCATGCAATTATCATATTCATAATATACCTTCCCCAAATGCTATAAATACTTCAGACTTTGACACTGATGTAGCTTGCTTTAATTTGCCTTGTCATTCTTCCCTTTCCCCCCTCTCTCCTCTAATGACCAATCAGATTTAGCCTCATTAGCTGCTACTCCCCCTTCAAAAAAGAAAGCTCCCATGCACTCAAATTTGGTTAATAACATGCAAACTCATATATCTACTCCCATTTCTGATGACATAGTGCTAAATGTTAAAAATTACTCCCTTCTTGATCCTTACAGCCATATCCCTCCTCCTTCTGGCTATATTGCCCCTTCTGGTGACAACTCCCCCTTATTCCTCTCCTCCACTCAACATACTACTTCCCTTAACACTTCTGACAATTCTTCTTCTGCTCATTCAAATGTCAACTCCACAAGCCAGATGCTTAAGACGAAAAAAAAACAAGAAGCACTTAACTGCTGACATGAATGAGGTCAACATCTTTAAAACCAGTTGTCTCGCACCTAAGAGTGGCACTGCCAATTCTCCTGCAACTAGGAGCAAGCAAAACATGTCCCTACAAACTACTAATAAGTTATAATGGTACATAATCTAGCTGTTTGGAATGTTAGGGTTGCTCATCAAGACATTAAGCTTAACCAAGTTATAGATTTGATTTCTTCTAACTCCCTACACTTTGTTGCTGTTTAAGAAACCTAACTGAACTTATGCCTCACTTAAGGGTTACAAAAAAGATAAAACCTTAATGGTCTCTCCTTCATAACCTCTTTGAAGCACCCTACGGTCGTATCATGATCATGTCTAACCCTTCTACCTTTACTGTTGTCCCCATTATCTCCAATAATCAATTCATTCACAGTCAAATGTTTCGCCTCCCTTCTTCAACCTCCATGTTCATCACCATTATTTATGCTGACAACCTTCCTTCTTCTCGACAAGTTCTTCATTCTCACCTTCCCCTCCTTGCTCAAGACACTCATGTAATCTATATCTTACGAATAACATAAACCCTAAGATCTAGAATTACATGATTATCACATATGTAAAGAATTAATAAAACATACCTCCAGACATCTTGTATACGAATCAGCAATAGATGTTGTCGAATGCTGTTTCAATTGAGAAAGGAAATGGTTTCTCTCTCTTTTCCTATATATTTCTTTATGTGTTTTCTATATATCCTTTGTGATGGGCAAAGGTTAATATTTATAGGTAGAGAGAGGACCAAATTTCCAGATTTTAGACTTAATCTTGATCGTCCATCAAGATCAAGATGAGAGAAATTAACGCTCTAGATTATAACCGTTTTATTTATTTAGCATATTAACAGGAAAAACCTTTTAAATTCTATTAACCACATAATGAGAAAGGAAACGTTTGAGGAAAGAAACGGTCCATTAATGTACCACATAATGAGGAAGGAAACGATCCATTAATGTACCAAATAACGAGGAAGAAAACGGTCCATTAATGTTTTCGCATTAATTTCCTTACAAAACGGTCAAATTTCCTTACAGTCTCCAACTTGGTCAATAGTAAAATCCATTAATGTTTTCGTATTAAGGTCATAAGGCGCGCATGATATGCTAAACTTTTCTTTAGTCGATTATCATAAGTGTCTTGGCTAATTTAGTGGTTAATGGTAGTCATGACGTGTACACGTTATTTTGCAACATGCTTACTTCCATGTACTATGACATTGACAACTTTCATAACTAGACCGTAGATGAGCATAACTTAATGGTCACATAATGTCTTGAAGCAAAAGACTGTTTCTGTTATCATTTATCTAAATATAAATGTGTACACATTATAAAACAGAAATAAAAGATGTCTAAATTATTAAGAGCTCAATAATTGTTATGTCTAGATAAGTACAAGATAAATGGCATAATAAGAAGATAATTAGGAACTATCTGCAAGACCCATGCTATCAGTATGTCTCTGAAAGGTCTTTGGAGGTAGTCCTTTCGTGAATATGTCTCCCACTTGTAAGTCTGTACTTATTGATTCAACAATAATTTTCTTTAGTTTAACATCTTGCTTCAATAGTAGGTATTTAAGGTCCATGTGTTTGGAACCTTTGGTTATCCTATCATGCTTGGAGAAAAATGTTGCAGCTTCAATGTCGCAGTAGACAGTTAGTGGCTTAGATATAAAACTTAAAGTGCCAAATTGTGAGACAAAATTACGCAGCCATGTTCCCTGAATTGAAGCCTCATAACATGCTACGTGTTCAGCCATCATGGTGGATCCGAAAAGCATCTCAGATTTCTGGCTTCTCCATGATATTGCACCTCCACATAAGAGGTACACATAGCCAAGAGTGCAGATCCTAGTGTCAGGACATCCAGCAAGGTCTGAGTCAGAATAACCAGTTACCTGTAGGTAACTTGATTTTCTATAGGTGAGCATGTAATTCCTTGTTCCCTTTAGGTATCTTAGCACCTTCTTTGTAGATTTTCAATGAGCGATTCATAGGTTACATTGAAATCTACCCAGCATACCAACTGCATGACTGATATCAGGTCTTGTACAGATCTGTGAATACATCAAACTCCCTATAAGAGATGCATAAGGATATTTGGTCATTTCTTCTCGTTCCATAGGAGTCTTTGGGCACTGCTCAAGAACAAGTTTGTCTCCTTTATGCAGTGGGATAGGACTAGAGGAACAATTCGTCGTGTCAAATCTCTCAAGAATTTTTTCAATATATGCTTTTTGAGACAATCACAGAATTCCTTGTGATCTATCACGGAATATTTCTATTCCTATCACATAGATGCCTTACCCATATCTTTCATTTCAAAGTTCGTTGAGATATAATCCTTAGTTTCATGTAATAAACCAAGATCGCTGCTAGCTAATAATATGTCATCAACATACAGAATCAAAAATATGAACTTGCTTCCACTGAACTTGAGGTATATACAAGGGTCAACTATGTTTTCTGTGAAATTGAAAGCGGTAATGATTTCATGAAACTTTAGATACCATTGTTTAGAAGCTTGTTTCAGTCCATATATTGATTTCTTAAGTTAGCAGACCATGTCTTCCTATCCTTCAATTATGAAGCCTTCAGGTTGACGCATGTAGACTTCTTCTTCCAAGTCTCCATTTAGAAAGGCTGTTTTCACATCCATTTGATGTAACTCGAGATCATAATGAGCTACTAATGCCATGATAATTCTAAGAGAATCTTTCCTGGAAACAGGAGCAAAAGTTTCATTATAGTCAATGCCTTCTTTCTGATTAAAACCTTGGAAAACAAGTCTAGCTTTATATCGTTCAATTTTACCATTGCAGTCACGTTTGGTCTTGAAAACCCACTTACAACCGACTGCTTTATGTCCTTGCGGTAATTGAACGATTTCCCAAACTTGATTATTATCCATAGATTTCAGTTCATCTTTCATGGCATCAATCCATTTAATAGAAAACATCCTTAATGGCTTGTGAATAAGAAATTGGGTCCGTAGTTCCTTCAGATTCTATTAGATAAAGCATGTAATCATCAGGAATAGCTGATCTTCTTTATCTTTGAGATCTTCTTAATGCTAGTTCCTGTGGTACTTCATCAACATTATGATTGGTGATAATATCATTATGGAGTTATTGATCATTTATTGGATTTTCCTCATTGTGAACATGTTCAACAATAGGATGATTCCCAATATCTTTCGAAATAGAGCGTAAGATAATGGGTACCCTTATTTCATGAATGACCACTTCTTATTGTTTTGTACTCCCACTGATTTCACCATTCTCATAGAATTTGGCATTTTCGGTTTCAACAATTCTTGTACTATGGTTAGGACAATAAAATCTATATCCTTTAGATTTTTCTGGGTAACCTATAAAGTAACCACTGGCTGTCTTAAAATCCAATTTCTTTTCATTTGGATCGTACAGTCTAGCTTCAGCTGGGCAACCCCAAATTTGAAGATGTCTTAAACTAGGTTTCCATTCTTTCCAAAGTTCAAAAGGAGTCTTTGAAACAGCCTTACTTGGAACTCTATTTAAGATGTAGACAGCTGTGCGTAATGCATCCATCCATAATGATATAGGTAAATTTGCATGAGTCATCATGGATCTAACCATTTCCATGTATGTACGATTTCGCCTTTCAGCTACACCATCCTGCCATGGAGATCCAGGCGTTGTGTATTGTGCAACAATTCCAAGTTTTTGAAGAAGTCTAGCAAAAGGTCCAGGATGTTGTCCCGTTTCATTATACCTTTCATAGAATTCACCACCCCTATCTGACCTAATGATTTTCACTTTTCTTTCTAATTGCCTTTCGACTTTAGTAATGAACACTTGTACAACGTCCACTGACTGAGATTTTTCATGCAACAGATAAAGAAAGCAATAACATGAAAAATCATCGATAAAAGTGATGAAATATTTCTCTCCTCCAAAAGTTGGAACATCAAAAGGTCCACAAATATCTGTATGTATTATTTCAAGAAGTTGTGTACTTCTTGTGGCTCCTTTCTTTGTGTTTTTTGTTGTTTCTCCTTTAATACAATTAACACATGCTGTAATGTTAGCGATGTCTAGGTCCGGTAGGACACCATCTTTCACTAACCTTTTGATTCTTTCACTAGATATATGACCCAGTTTTTTATGCCACAAGAAGTAAGAATCATTCTTGGATGACTTTCTTTTAGTTTCTTTTCCATGCAGGGTGAGTTGGATTTCAGCATTTTGTTTAAGATGAAGTTTATCAAGTCCATCAATTAATATTCCAGAACCAATAAGACTAGAATTTTTAAATAAACTAAAATTTCCATTTCCAACTTCAAAAGAATATCCAAATTTATCAAGTACACTTACAGAAATCAAATTACGGGAAATAGACGGAACATAAAGAGTTTGATATAAATCTAACTGATAACCGCTATCTAAAATAAGACGAAAAGTTCCAATAGCTTCAACTGGAGGTTTATCTTTATTCCCCATTAAAATGAAATTCTCACTTGGGTTTGTGGTTTGGATCGTAATGAATCCCTACATAGAATTCGAAACATGAACGTTAACAGCAGTATCAATCCATCAAGTAGAAGAAGGTACATTAGTAAGATTTGATTCGAAATGACTTACAAAACCCATTGGGTTACCTTTCTTTTCGAACCATGCTTTACGCTTAATGCAATCTGCCTGAAAGTGTCCAGGTTTCTTACAGAATTTGCAGACATCATCCTTCTTTTTCTTCTTGCATGGTTGAGTGGCGTCATCAGATTTGGATGGTGCTCTTTTATGCTGTGAGTTGTTCTTTTTGCCAGCTTGTTTTCCAACCCCTTGAGTGAAATAAGCAACTTTAATGCCTTGCGAGCCTTACCTAGACTCCTCTTGAACCAGTTTGTTAGTCAATTCATTCAGACTCCATTTTTCCGTAATAGTGTTGTAATGAATTTTGAATGGTTCATACTTAGGAGGTAAGCTAGTGAGAATGAATTGGACGAGAAAAGCATCGTCCATAACCAATCCCAAGTTCTTAAGTTTGGCAGCAAGGTTAATCATTTCAATGACATGAGCGCTCATTGAGCGAGAACCATCAAACTTCATGGTTACAAGATCTGCCATAAGTTTCCCAGCAAGGGATTTGTCTGCATTCTTGAACCGATTTTCAATGGATTGCAAATATTCTTTTGCGCTTTCAGTTTTGGGTAGGGAGGTTTTGATGTTGTTATCAATCACCATTCGCATAAACATCATGCTGAGCCTATTAGATCGTTCCCAATCATCATGGAGTTTGTTTTCCTTAAGCGTACTTGTGTCAGTAAGTGCGGCTGGCTTTTTCTTAAGGAGAGCCATGTCCAGTTCAAGTATGCCTAAAGAAAACTCAACTTGCTCTTTCCATTCTGAGTAGTTGGTTCCATTGAGTTTGACGACAGACATAGCGTACGAATTAAGGTTTGAGGGCATTACAACTGCAAATATAAAAGAAATGTAGGCTTCTTTATTAGAATAAAACACATGTCATAATAAGAGGTTAGGTTTAGCGCCTCCTGTGGATAGGCAGTAGAACCATACTCATGAAAGAATGATAAACACTAATGCTTCATGCGTTATTGTGCAAGCAGCAGCCGTCTGTGGACGGGACTGCATGCATCAGACCAGAGAAAACAAGGAATTTAAGCACGGAAGCGTAAAATAAAACAAGAGAGAAAAGAGATAAACATTAATGTGTTTTTTTTGCATAAACATTTGTCATTCTTTCAAGTAATCCACAGCAAGGATAATAAATGTCTAGTAACTCCAAGTAAATTCTATACATGAATTTAACATATAAATAATTATTTTGCAAATCATATATAGACAATTATCTTGCAAGTTCCAGGTCATGAATTTAATGTCAAACTAAAAAACAATTGTTTTCAATATGTATACTTTCTGAAAAGTATTCGCATACAATAAGTTGTTCCGCATTATACAGTAGGTCAAATATTAAAGTAGAAAAAAAATCAACTTTTGCGGAAATATAAACTTTCCAGATCCAGATTTAAGAATACAATAAATAGAACAATGTTGATAATCATGATTACTGTAGCAACTTAAATAATATGAATATTAAACTTGAATCACATTAAAATTAATAATCATTATCATTATCATAGTAAAATTACAAACATCATATCAAAGATCTATGGTAGTTTCGTTTTTATATATTGATGGATAATCATGAATTCTAAAATCTTTCTCTGATACCACATGTAATCTATATCTTGCGAATAACATAAACCCTAAGATCTAGAATTACATGATTATCACATATGTAAAGAATTAATAAAACATACCTCCAGACATCTTGTATACGAATCAGCAATGGTGTTGTCGAATACTGTTTCAATTGAGAAAGGAAATGGTTTCTCTCTCTTTTCCTATATATTTCTTTATGTGTTTTCTATATATCCTCTGTGATGGGAAAAGGTTAATATTTATAGGTAGAGAGAGGACTAAATTTCCAGATTTGTAGACTTAATCTTGATCGTCCATCAAGATCAAGATGAGAGAAATTAACGCTCTAGGTTATAACCGTTTTATTTATTTAGCATATTAATAGGAAAAACCTTTTAGATTCTATTGACCACATAATGAGGAAGGAAACGTTTGAGGAAAGAAACGGTCCATTAATGTACCACATAATGAGGAAGGAAACGATCCATTAATGTACCACATAATGAGGAAGGAAACGATCCATTAATGTTTTCGCATTAATTTCCTTACAAAACGGTCAAATTTCCTTACAACTCATCCTAGGTTAGTCCTTGGGGACTTTAACTGTCTCCTCAATCTTGATGATAGGATAGATGGCAACCCTGTCAACTTAAATGAAATACACCCTCTCAATGCATCAATCTCTTCTGCTTCCTTGATACAAATTCCCTTTTTTGGTTCTAGATACTCTTGGAATAGTAAAAGTAGATCTGGTAGAAGAATTTTCAGTAAAATTGATAATGCCTTTTGTAACCTCTATGCTTTAACCTCCTGGCCCTCCATAACCTCATTCCTCCCTCCTCCACATCTTTCTTATCACTCTTCCCAAATAATTTCCTTTGGTCATGCCGCCTTAAAAAGAAATACCTCTTTTAAATTTTTTGATGCTTGAATTCTAGATCTTGATTTTTCTTATATTATTATCAATGCTTGGACTACTATTTTTTTTTGGCAACCCCATGTTGTTTTTCAGCAAAAATTGAAGCAGGTGAAGAAATATTTAAGAGCATGGGCTAAACTCAAATTTAGCACCGAAGACCTCCAGTCTAAAGCTTTAAAGGATAAACTGATTCATGCTCAAAATTATACCATGTTGCATCCTGATGATATGACACCTGCTGCTAAAGAAACTGAGATAGCTGATCTTTAATTATTACAAATCCCTTTTAATGGAAGAAGACATGAAAAACAAAAATTTAGACAACATTGGAATGCCGGTGGCGACAGGAATACCAAATACTATCATGAATCCCTCAAATTAAAACAAGCAAAATCTCACATCCACAACGTGAAAGATCTACAGGTTCGATTTTGCTTTTCTTGAGTATTTCTCTAGTCTACTTGGCAATTCTTCCAATTTCATGCTCGATCTTTCAATTATTTCTGACCTTATTATTCCTTGTTTGGACCATAATGATATCTCTTTTCTTTCTGCCAAAATTTCCGATGATGACATTAAAATTTGCATATTCAAGATGAATAAGAAGTCTTGTGGTGATCCTGATGGATTTAATGGAGTATTCATCCCACTACACCAAACAGGTCATTTTGTCACACTTTTTTCGTTTCATTTTGTCATGGTTATTATTGTTGAAAATTTGTAACGGTTATTACTGTTATATTGTATTATCACGGTTATTTCCGTGACAAAATTTGGGCTTTTCGTAAGTAACTCAAAGACGTTGGATAGAGTAGTCATTTAAGTTTCAATTGGTACTTCAGTTGTTTGTCGCGCTTCTGCTTCTGTCATTCTTCCCCAAATCAAATTAGGTTTAAGCCGTTCTATTTCAAAGCCTTCCTTCGATCCAACGTGTCGCCCCTCTCTTTCGCCTACCGCCGTTCTATTTCAAAGCATCTGCTCTTCTCTTTCGCCTTATCCACCCATCTCTTTCACCGCTTTCGCCCTTCTACAAAGTGAGGTAATAATTTTTGTTTGTATTTCGCATTTTTGTTTGTATTAATTTTGTTATCTATTCAATTTTAATTATGGATCTATTTTATCATGGTTTGTATTTCATTTTTGTACGTTTTTGTAAAGTCATGTAATAATTTATCCACGCCTCTCAAACAAAGAAATAAAATTAAATTTGCAGGATATCTTAGTTTCCAAATTGAAGAACAACGTACTAGTATATGCAGTTATTATTCTGTAAGTTTAAGAAAACTGAACAATACTTTGATTTCTTACCCACTTAAAACATTGCATGTTTACTTTTTGTTGAATTCCCCGTTTATATTCTATTTGACCTGTAGTTTTTCTAGCAATTCATTTATGTCTGTACCAAATGTTTGTTTGTTGGGTAAGTAATACTGTAATAACTAACATATCAGTTCAGGTGGCATGATATCATATATTTATTATTCTGGTGGAGCAATAAAAAATTAGTTTTGCTTTCTCTCATATTATACACCTACTTTTATTTTTTGCGTCAACACTTTCAAGATGTAGTGTGAGATATTTGTAATAGAGTACGTTGAAACATGCTGATATGTAAGCTTTATTGAACATAGACATTATCAAATGAGATCTGGGACTGGGTGCTACCTTTTTGATAATTTTAGATAGCAATGCTTAAGTCTTCGATTCAAAATTGTGTTTTTTTTTATCAAAAGTTTTTTGGTTTTGTTTTTGAGTAGCTAATAATGCTTCAAGAGAGACGTGTTATTTATTCATCTTCGAAGGGTGAATAATTTCTCATTCACTAGGTATCAATTTGCGGTATTGAAGAATCACTGGATAAAGGTTCCTTGTTTAACAACTGTGTCCACTCTCGTATTCATGCAATCACCACCAGTTTTTGGTTTTACTTTTTTACTTAAGTTCTCATTAGTCTTGAATAATTCATCAGCTAAAACCAGTTATTTCAGTTCAACATGTGTGCGCTCACATTATTGATCCTGGGTATGAATTAATGGGTTGTAATAGTGAATTAGAATAATATTTTTTGTGGTATATATGATATGAAATGCTAGCGTCAAATTCCAACATCCTCCGGTTTTCTTAGTTAATTTTCGTCATCTTTTGTTAATAGATTACCGTATCTTACATCCTGTTTGTAATGTATTATTGTCATAGCACAATTTGACACGATGCTTATTTTTTTACATGATTGATAAAAGAAATTTTCTATGACTATCATTCCCAAACCCTACATTTTGTTAACATTACGTTATTGCCAAGCAAAAATCCTGACTATGCATGCGATTGTGATTTATATCGGTGTCCCTGTACACAACTGCAATCGTGAGTGTGCAATATTTTATCCTTGATCTTAAAATAATATTGCGTTTAGTAATCATAATTATTCCAATGTGCTATAACTAGAATATGAGAAATGAAATAAAAGCGATATCAAAACAACATAAACATGAAAGTTGGGAAACTGATACAGGGAGTCAAGGGTATAAATGCTGTGTTTTGTCATTTTCTAAAATATTAGGACATGCACTGTGAAATATGGTTGTAAAGAAAATTATAATTATTTTATAGTTCACAAAATATACAAAACTCTTTTTTTTTTTGAAAATTTACTAATTGAATAATATTGTATAAAAGATTGTCATTTTTATTTACTTATTTAAAAAGTATATTAAGTATTCCAAGGTATACATTTATTAGTTTATTTTCTTGAAAGTAAATTTTACTTGAACTTAGCTAAAAACGAATCTGAAACAAATTCAAAAGTGAATCCTAATTTTCAAGCTGTATGTGAAAGTCGGATGCGTAGACATCTCATTTGGCATATTTGATGCAAAATCCAATTCATTCATGGGAAACTACCATGACCATAGCTTCCAAATTGAAGAATCCATGCTTCCTAAAGAGCAGCAAGTGGAATAACTAAATATAATCTACAATTTCTATAGGTTGAACAGATTGAGCATGGTTGGAGCCATGAATTGCATCTGCTCAGGAATACCATACTAGATGCTAGTATTATCCATAAGTACTCATTAGCATGAAAAAGCATTTACGATTTTATTTTGACTTCTGCGCGTTCACCTAAGCTATAGCTCGAGGTGTACAACCTGTGCATCTGCTTGTGGATGTGAGAAAAAAATGAGTTATTGTTCTTAAGCACTAGCTGAACTTTTAGGAAACGTGCAAACAATATTTATTGTTTTGTTTTCACGAATGATCTTATTTCTTCTCAATGAGAGAGAAATGACACATAATTTTCTGATTTCTCATTAACAACAATGATTCTAACTAGAACAAATATCCATGATTTTCTGGTCTTTTTATTTCCTTTATAGAAGGGATTTTCTTGTTATCATGGGGCAGGTCAACATAAATTAGATTCAAGTACCACAGTGTCTATTATGTTGTTTACAATTTTCACTACACCAAACAACCCATTTTGTAATACTTTTCCGCTTTCAATTTACAACGCTAATAACCGTTGCAAATTTTTAACGGTTATATCCGTTACAACCATTTACAATGGTTATAACCGTTAGTAAATATGGTAATTTCATAAATAATTAAAAGTTGTATGGATAAGGTTGGAAATTTATCTTTTATCAATGGTTATTTCATTTCTCACGGTATCTTTTCATTTCTCCCTCTCTCACGTTTTTCTTCTCTTTTTCGTACCGGGTTTCAACTGCCACCGCCTCTGCCATCTGCCACTGCATCTGTCTTCTACCACCGCCTCCTCCCTTTGTCATATCAAATCGACGAAGATGAAGGAAGATTTGGGTTGCGAACTACAAATCTAGGGTTTCGCTTTTCCATCTCCGTCTACTCAGGTATGAAATATAAAATCACGCTGTCAGGTTTACTGTATGTATACAAAGAAGCTTCCTTCTCTTGATTGTAGTGATAAATTTAATCGTTTTTCCACGAGATCTCTTTTTCTTAAAGATAGATAGAAAATAGGTTTTTACTTTCAGTTCTACCTGCATTTTATATCGTATATTTGAACATTTCCTAGCATTTTAATCGTTGTGATGTATCTGGATTTGAGGAGTGTTGATGATCCGGTGTCATCTAATGTGATTACCGATGTCGATCCATTCACTATCGACCAACGACTTTCTTCAGGTTTATATTTAAAAATTATAACCAAGCTAATTACTATGGATTTGATTATTAGCTATTAACCGGTGATTATTATCTAATTTGGGAACTTGTATCATTTTGATTTGGAGTGCAACACCCAGTGATTATTATCTACTTTTCTACTATGAATTTGTTGACAATAATTGGGGATTCTAAGCCCATTGGTTTCGTGTTATCATCATGTTTGTGGATAACCGATTATTTCTTGTAATACTGCTAGAAACACAATCCAGCTACTAACTATTGTTTTCGGTTTTCATATTTGTGTTTCCGTATCCACTGCAGAGCTTGTGCTAATCAAAACTTGAGAACATTCTTGTTTAAAACTTCAGCTAAGAGTCCTCGTCGTTATATTTTATGCCTTTATTGATGAGTGATAATGACACATGCTTTGTATTTGGATATAAAATCCTTTTCCTTTACCTTTTAGTCAGTGTTTTCTTTTCTAAAGACCTGTAATAAAGAGTTCTAATAATGGAAAGATCTTTCATGCGATAGATATATGTTTTGCCGGGCAGGGGTGCAATTGGACGTCGCCGACAAGCAATTTCATACTCAGCGTATCCTGATTGAATATTTGATCATGGTTGTAACTATGAGAGTTTTTCTTTGGAGTTGTGAGAAGTTTGACAGTATTAGCATGCAATTGGACCTCATGAAAGTGAGGCATGTATTTTATCCACCTATGTTTCTGAAACGAAATAAAAGTAATGATATTTGAGACTATTGTTTCAGTTGACATGCATTGCAAACTAAGATTAAGATTGACTTTATAGCTTAGATTGAGGGTAAAACATTTATTAAAGATATAAGCAGTAAATTTGTATTCATGATCTTGCAGTCAATTCTATGAATAATATTTAAAAAAAATTGGCCTGATCCAATGCCTTTTACTTTTGGGAAATAATATCATACAAATACATTCGGTGTTTGTTTAGGTTTTTTCTCTTCCATGCTAGAAAATTGTTGTAGTTTGGTTGTATTACGTCTAATATCTGGTATATAATAATGGTCTAACGATTAAAATTCTTTATGGTGTTACAGATGCTTAAGCTGAAATGTTAATTTGTGATTCTACACGATTTGAACATAAGTACATCCTTAGCCTTTAAATATTGGATGCTAAATTTACTAAAATCAATTGGCCTTAATAAAAGATGATGTAACTTCAATTATAGTGTTCCTCTACTTGGTGTTCATTTTTCATTTTGAATCAGTAACTTCTTCAGATGAAAAAACTAAATCAGTTCAAACTTCAATTATAGTTGTTGCTCATGTAACTTTCATTTCGCTTTTGTTTTTTGGTTTTTTTGGTAGTTTCTTTCATAAGACATTTACTTATCGACGGCCAGATCAAACTACAAATTTTATGAGAAATGTAGGAGAGTCTGAGTCATCTTCTTAGCACGCAATTCATCTTTTTAACTTATATCTGGTTCCTTTGATTTTATTTAAGGACCATCTTCGATTTATTATATACAATTAATCTCCAATCACGATCTTTTTTCTCTATTTATTCTTCAGTCAGTTTTTCCATGCTTATCATTTGATTCATCTTCAGTTTTGCTCAAAAAAATGATTATGATAAGTGGACTAGCTACACATTCTTTATTTTATTTTATAAATTATTACTGAACTTTCTGGTAAACATAAAACATATTTCAATTGCAGTTTTTAATAAACTAATCACCAAATTGTTTAATTAATCATAAGTTTTTGTTTCTAATTCTTGAGTCATAATCATGCAATTATTTTACTACTTTAAGGTAGTTTTTAACTTCTTTTTAATTAACTTCTTTTTACCTAAACAGCTCCAGCTCCAATTCAGTCAGGATGTAGATCTATCCTTGCAGAAATCAAATCCACCATTGCTGAAGGTACATAATATTCCTTTGGAGCATTTTACATATACATCTACAGAACTTTCTTGTTAGGGTTCTAGAGAATAATAAGCCATTGTGGTTTATAGCTTGGATTTTTCTTAAGGATAAATCTTTTCTAATGTGTATCAGATACACATTGATTATTTTGTATCCGTTATGATTTTATCTTCTGGTATGTATTGTATATGAAGGTATATCTAAAACTAAGAGAAAGGTACAAGTAGGTTGCAATTTCATCTATTCTACCGCTGTACAGATGCATTGGTTAAAAGGTATAAATACTACAAAAAACACAGCTGTGTTTGTACCGAGTACAAACTATATCTGCAGTCTGCAATCTGCATTAGTGCAACACAGTTGGCACTCAGTGCAAACTGACATGCCAGTTTGCGTAGAGTGCAAATTGTGTTTGCACTCGGTGCAAACTCGGTTTATATTCGGAGCAAACTGTACAAGTTTGCACTGGGCAGTTTGCAGTCAGTGCAAACTGTGGAAGTTTGCACTCACAAAACTGAGTGCAAACTGTGTTTGCATTTCACTGCAAACTGTTTGACCATTCCGTGGGAAACGTTTGTAGCACATTGTAATATATAAGTAAACGGTGTTTTGATTGTTCTTCTTGGATACATGGTTATTCAAAATTTAGTACTCTAACTAATGGACAAAATCGATAACAAAGTGAGTAAAATTGTGATATTGATCATAAAAAATATGTATATTTCGTGACAAAAACAAATGGCTAAATGACATATTTTTTGTACTTAGTGCTCACTAGCAGAAAAACAATGATGTTGCCTGTTACTTGTTATACTGAACCACGATTTATATTCGTTTGCAACAGAAACTGTAAATAAAAGGTATAAAAGGGATACTGTTACTATATAAATTTAGCTCTCTACTAAGCTAAGGTACATTAGTATTTGGCTGTTCTAGTAGTTCATCACTCATTTTATTTTCAAAGCAACATTTCAACCAAATATTTCATGCTACCTAGCATTTTCTTTTTGGATCTTCTACTCATTTGGTCACCTTTATTTACTAATATTTTTTAGCTTGGCTGATATCATTAGCCTGTGTAGTTAAAACTTGTTAGTAATTTATTTTTAGAGTGTGCTTTATCTCAGACTTAAGTTCTTAGATATTCCTAATTAACCAGAGGCAAGAAAAGCTTATCTTTATTGCTTTGGTATGATAGCCCATACTTCTTTATGTCTTTACATGCTATATATGTTTATTATATTAAATCTTAAGAGATTAAATCAATACAAAGGAGTTTCACATAGCAAATATTCCTGTTTGTTATTTTGCAACCGCCTTCCTTAATTTCTTTTTAATAGAACTTTCTCGATTGAGAAGTTCTAGCATTTTACTTTAGTTTCGTTTAACTTGGTATGTTGTATTTATAGTTGCTTGACAGTGTGGTTATGGATAGTGAAGATGATGTAGCAGTTATGGTATTTGGTGAAGCAAGGAAGGGAGATATGGCGGTAGTGGTTTGGTATTGTGGTTAAATGTTGTAGTGATCTTGTATGTGAAATATTATGGCAGGTATGGCAGCAGGTAGTGATATGCTTTGAAGAGGTTGAAGGGTGGTTTGTTTGTATATTGATGTCAGAAGTTATGAGGATGTGATTGCAGCAGTTGTATAAGGAGGTTGTGGTCAATGCTCTGGTGAAGTTTGGTTATTGGTGTGATGGGAAATGTAGTGATGTTGTGGTTGAGGAGTGATGATGTTGCTGGTGGTAAGTTTTTGTGATGAGAAAGCCAGAGAAGAATGTAACAGCAGTGGTTCAAGTGAGTGGTAGTGGTTAGGGTGTACTGCAGTATTAGTGAACTGATGTAGCAGTTTGAAGGATGTTAAATGGGTGGTGGTTGATGTGAAAGTTGGAGTTGGAGAATTGCCTATTGGTTTGAGTTGGTTGTGTAGAATGCACACTGAATGTTATGCACAAATATGTGTATGTGCAGGGGGGTTTCTGTGATGAAGCTATTTGATGTGGCGTTGCTGATTAGTGGAGTGGGAAGAGCAGGCAGAGTTAAGTGGTGGTCAGTAGTGCACTTGGGTAGTTGGATGTTGATGCTTATGTGGAGGGTAGTGAACTGATGATGAGGTTATAGTGAACTGATGATGCGGCAGTGTTGTATGAATGAAGTGCAGTGATTATTTGTGAAGTTTTGGTTGATTTACAAGGCAGAGTTGATGTGTGGTGATGTGTGGGCTACGGTGATGTACAAGGCAGCAAGGATGGCACTAGAAATGTTGTACGTTAGAAGGCAGTTTTGTGGGTAGAGGCAGAGGCAATTGATGAAACAGTGGTGCGATTTTGAAATGATAATGTTGTGGTGGATATGTGCATGCTGGTGCATAGAGAAGTTTGGTGATAGTGCACTGTTAACAGAGGTGATGAATGTGATGTAATTTCAGGTGATACTAGCAAGGGAGGTTGAATAAATAAGTTAGAGCAGTACCAGTGAAGTGGTGATTGCAAGGCAGTTGCACAGTTTGTACACAGAGCAACAGTTTGAATCAGAGAGCGGTTTTTGAAATTGTAATTGAAAATTAAAAGTGTAAATTGAAAATTGTAAATGTAAATGTTTGTATGTGGTGTTTTTATGAAACATAAACGTTTGGTGTTGTTCTAATTATTGATCGTATGTTTTCTTAATGTTAATACTATATATTTTTTGTATAGATTGTTTGTAGCTTTAATAAAATATTGGTGCTATATAGTTTGTTTGATATTGTTTTAGTTATCATGGTTATAAGTGTTAGGAAATAACCTTTCGTAATGGTTATAACTGTGATATAATTTGCATTTGTCACGGTTACAAGTGTTAGAGTTTCCTTTTTGGTAATGATTATAAATGTTAGAAACTATTGTTCTGTCACAGCATAAGTGTGATACTATCTAAATTTTCCACCTTTATAAGCGTTAGTAATAACCATTTTATCACGATTATAACCGTGAGTAAATATTGTTCTGTCACGGTTATAAGTGTTATAATATCTAAATTTATTACGGTTATAAGCGTGAGAAATTACTATTTTTATCACGGTTATAACCGTGAGCAAAAGTGTGACTGAATCTGCCCACGGTACCTATTTTCACGGTTATAACCGTAACAAATTAGTTTTGTCACACTTATAACCGTGAGTAAATTGCCTTTCTTGTGTTGTGTCACCTCATGTTAGCACATTATTAGAAGTTTCCTATGTAAAGCAGTTCAAAATTTCTTCAACCATAATAGAATGTTGTCTGGAATCAATGATACCAACTTAGCCCTCATTCCAAAAACTGAGTTCCTTTCCATGGTTTCTGAATTCAGACCTATAGCTTGCTGTAATATTGTATATAAGTGTATCTCCAAGATCATTGCCAATAGACTAAAGCAAGTCCTTCCTGCCCTTATTACTGATAACCAGGTTTTTTTTCTCCTAGGAAGAAGCATTTTAGATAATGTTTTGATCACCCATGAGCTCCTCAAAGACTACGATAAGGTGAACACATCCCCCAGAGCCATGCTTAAGTTAGATATCAGGAAAACTTTTGACACCTTGTAATGGACCTCTATTGTTAGGGTTATGGCAAAAATGAAGTTCCCCCCTCACTTTGTTGCTTGGATGTTTACCTGCCTTTCTACGGCTAACTTCTCTCTATGCTATAATGGCGTTGCAGTGGGGTACTTCAAGAGTATACATGGAATAAGATAGGGGGATCCAATGTCTTCCTACTTATTCATCATTGTCATGGAAGTTCTGACCAAAATGATAAACCAATGTGTCATAAGCAAACTGTTTTGTCTTCACCCCAAATGCAAAGACCCATTAATCACTGCTTTAATGTCTATAGATGACTTAGTCATTTTTACTAAACCTACTGTTGAATCTATAAGATGTATACTTGATATCCTCCATGAATTCTACTATTTCTATGGTCTATTAATTAACACAGATAAGTCCAGCATTCATTTGGCTTGTTTCTCTCCTGAATATGCCTCTAACATTAGGGCTATATCTTGCCTAACTGGAAGTGCTGATGATTCTTCTTATCTTGGCATTCCTATCTCATCTTCAAGGATAACCACAACTCAATGCCTTGGTCTGTATGATAAGATCACTAAGTCTATGACTTGCTGGACTAAGAAACTTTTATCTCAAGATGGTCGTTTGGTTTTAATCAACTCGATCATATTTGCCTTCTCTTCTTATTGGTGTAGAACCTTCATATTACCCATGAAATTGATTTTGATGATTAGACTGTTGAATGTAATCCAAAAACAGTCTAATTTTTAAAAGGCATGATCAAATGAGAAGTTAAAGAAGCATAGCTGAATAGATATGTCTCTTAGGAATCAAGGATCTTATTTAATTTTCTGTGCTCAAGTGTTGTTCAGTTTTGCTATATGTAGCAAGAAGAATGAAATAAATAAAAGGGACAGTTTAAAAAAAATCTGAGGATTCTCTTCTCTCTTCCCTCCAAAGTACTTCAAATTCTAACAAATTGGTATCAGAGCCATGGCCGACATAGGAAGAAACACTACCATCATCAATCAGACGATACCTCTGTTCAAGGGTGAGAATTATGAATTCTGGAGCATTAAGATGCAAACGATGCTGAAATCCCATAGCTAGTGGCAACTTGTAGAAGCAGGAGTACCGAATCCCGATCCGACACCAATTGAAACAGCCAAGCGAGATGCAAAGGCACTCTTCTTCATTCAACAAGGTGTACACGAATTGATGTTTGCGAAGTTTGCAGCAGCAAGTACATCAAAGGAAGCTTGGACTATTCTGAAAACAACATTTCAGGGAAATTCCAAGGTGGTAGCTATCAAGCTGCAGGGCTTGAGACATATGTTTGAGACATTGAACATGAACCAAGGCGAGTCAGTTCAATCGTTTCTCACACGAGTAACAACAATAGTCAACCAAATCCGAAGTTGTGGAGAAGATATTTCTGAGAAGATAGCTGTGCTGAAGGTGCTGCACAGCTTAACAACCAAGTTTGATCATGTGGTGGCAGCAATTGAAGAGTCCAAAGACCTGTCCGCTTACACGTTTGATGAGTTGATGGGATCACTGCAGGTCCACGAAGAGCGTCTTAATCGATCAGAAGTAAAGGATGACACCAAAGCCTTTTATACCAAGAGCGAGTCCTCAGATAGACAACAGCAAGGCAGAGGTAGAGGCCAAGGAAACGGAAGAGGTTGAGGTAGTCATGGCGCCAGAGGTAGAGGCAAGCCAAGTGACAACCGACAGTACTCTAATCAGCTGAAGGAAGATGTTGAATGTTACTACTGTCACAAGAAAGGGCATATGCAAGCCGACTGCTACAAGAAATAAAGAGAAGAAGGTCAAGATGCGGAATGTAATTACCGCCACAAGTTTGGTCATGTACAAGCAGACTGTTACAAGAAGAAAAGAGAAGAAGGACATGCGAGTTTTGTTGAAGAGAAAAATAATCAAACGCAGTTGTTTATGGCCAAAACCGATGAAGAATCAGATGTGAGACAAATCTGGTTTTTCTATAGCGGGTGTTCAAACCACATGACAGGTTTTAAGCATTTGTTTTACGAATTGGACGAGTCATACAAGAAATCAGTGAAACTTGGTGATGATAAAGAGATTCATGTTGAAGGAAAAGGAAGAGTAGCCGTACAGTCCAGCAGCCATAACACACGGATGCTACATGATGTGTACTACATCCCTCAACTGTCCCAGAACCTACTTAGCATTGGCCAAATGATGGACAACGGGTATACCATCAAGTTTGAAGGTGACAATTGCAAAATTGTAGAATAAGCCACTAATTAGACAATAGCAACAATCAAGAAGACACAAAACAACTTGTTCCCTTTGGAGATAGCAGAGGTAAAAAGCAATGCACTTGAAGTCAAGGAGATTAGTTCCAGCAACTTATGGCATTTAAGGTATGGCCATCTGAACATGAATGGTTTGAGATTTCTTAATAAAAAGAAAATGGTGATTGGGTTACCAGACATTGATAATATCGGGATATGCGAAGGATGTGTGTTTGGCAAGCAATCGAAGCTGCCATTTCCAAAAGATCAATCGATGCGTGCAACCAAAGTACTCGAGTTGGTGCATACTGATTTGTGCGGACCAATGGAGGTTGAGTCGATGGGAGGGAGCAAGTATTTCATGTTGTTCATTGATGATTATAGGAGGATGACCTGGGTGTATTTTCTCAGTTACAAAAGTGAAGCATTTGGACTGTTTAAAAGATTCAAAGCTATGGCAGAGACACAAACAGGGGCTAAGCTAAAAGCTCTAAGGTCAGACCGTGGTGGTGAGTTTCAATCAAATGAATTCAAGCAGTTTTGTGAGAAAGAAGGAGTGCCGCAGCAACTAACTGCCCCATATACACCTGAGCAAAATGGTGTGGCAGAACGCAAAAACCGTACTGTGTTAGAACTAGCAAGAAGCATGCTAAAGTCTAAAGGTATTCCGAATCAGTTTTGGGTTGAGGCGGTAGTAACATCGGTATACATTCTAAACATGTCACCAACCAAGGCAGTGATGAAAAAGACGCCGTTTGAGGCATGGTTTGAAAGGAAGCCTAGTGTTGGGCATTTACGTGTATTTGGATGCATCGCATACACCCTTATAAGTACACAAAACCGTAAAAAGTTGGGTTCTAAATCAGAAAACTGTGTGTTCATTGGGTACTGCATGCAATCTAAAGGCTATAGATTATACAATCCAGTGACAAAGAAGGTTACAGTTAGTAGAAACGTCATGTTTGATGAGAATGCTAGTTGGAATTGGTCCATGAAGGGAGACAACACATCAGTAGTTATAGAAGAGGAAAGGGAAGAAGGCATCAGTGAACAACCACAAGCTAGCCCAAGCACAAATGACACAACAAATCAGATGGTCGATTCTAATATATCAGTGAGAAAGGTACGGTCCTTACGAGAACTATATGAAACAACACAAATTATGTATGTAGCAGACCCAGTATCTTTTGAAGAAGCAGCAGAAAAGAACGAATGGGTGCAAGCAATGAAAGAAGAGATGAGCGTAATCGAATATAATCAAACTTGGAAGTTGGTGGAATTACCGAAAGATCACAATGTAATTGGAGTTAAATGGGTTTACAAGACTAAATTTGGAGCAGATGGTAGTGTTTTAAAATACAAAGCAAGGCTAGTAGCAAAAGGATATGCACAAAAGCAAGGCATAGATTACGACGAGACATTTTCTCCGGTGGCTAGATTTGATACGGTTCGACTACTAATGGGAATTGCAGCCCAATTAAGACAACCTATCTATCAATTTGATGTGAAATCAGCATTCCTCAATGGTGAACTGAAAGAAGAAGTTTATGTTGAACAACCGAAAGGTTTTGAAGTGAAAAGAAAAGAACATTGGGTCTATCGCCTGTTCAAGGCACTATATGGTTTAAAGCAGGCCCCTCGTGCATGGTACAACAAGATTGATGCATTTTTTTAGAAATTTGGAATTGAAAGAAGTAAGAATGATCCTAGTCTCTATGTCAAACGCAAAGGAAAAAGAGGCTTTCTAGCGGTATATCTTTATGTAGATGATATAATTTATTTTGGCACAGATGATGAAATGGTGAAGGAGTTCAAGGAACAAATGATGAATACGTTTGAGATGACAGATTTATGAGAGATACATTACTTTCTAGGTTTGGAGGTTGAACAAGAGAAGGGTAAATTCTTTGTATCCCAGCGCAAATATGCAAAAGATCTGACAGAAAAGTTTGGGTTAAAGAATTGCAATCCCGCACAAACTCCGATGAATGCAAATGAGAAGTTGACAACATTAGATGGATCCAGAGCAGCAGATGCAACTTTGTTTAGAAGTTTGATAGGAGGACTGATATATTTGACACGTACAAGACCCGACATCACACATGCAGTTGGAATAATTGCAAGTTATATGCAAAACCCGACTAAACATCATATGGGAGCAGCAAAGAGAATTCTTCGATACATTGCAGGAACAATATGTTATGGTCTATGGTACAATGCAGTTGATGAACCTTGTTTGAAAGGTTACAGCGACAGTGACTGGGCAGGCAACGTAGATGATCAAAAGAGCACAAAAGGTCAGGTGTTTTTCTATGGCAACAATGTAATCACTTGGAGCCCTAAGAAACAATCAACAGTTGCACTATCAACTGTAGAAGCTGAATACAATGTAGTAACAACGGCTATATGCCAAAGAGTTTGGTTAAGGCGCTTGTTAGAGGAGTTAAGTTGTGAGCAGAAAGATGCAATAATTCTCTATTTTGATAATCAATCAACAATTTCAATTGCCAACAACCCGGTACATCACAACAGGACAAAGCACATAAACACCCGACACCATTTCATTCGAGACCTGATTGAGCAAAGGGTGATAGAATTGAAGTATGTAAACACGAACCAACAAGTTGCAGATGTGTTGACCAAGTCTCTTACTCTAGAGAAGTTCAGCTGGTGTCGTGACATGATGAATGTGCTGCACTTTGGATTAAGGGGGGTGTTGAATGTAATCCAAAAACAGTCTAATTTTTAAAAGGCATGATCAATGAGAAGTTGAAGAAGCATAGCTGAATAGATATGTCTCTTAAGAATCAAGGATCTTATTTAATTTTCTATGCTCAAGTGTTGTTCGGTTTTCTATATAAATGTTTTTTTTATTTTGCTGTATGTAGCAAGAAGAATGAAATAGATAAAAGGGACGGTTTAAGAAAATCTGGGGATTCTCTTCTCTCTTTCCTCCAAAGTACTTCAAATTCTAACATAGACATGTAGTGTTTCACTTCATATGATTTGGCAGTATGTTTTCTACTATGCTTAAGCATATTGCTTTTCATAAAGTGGAGAAGAAAAATGAAGAATGGTGGTCTTGGCATCATTAGCTTGAATTTTCGGAATAAAGCTGCTGTTGGCAAGCACTTTGATAATTTAGTAAATAGGAAAAGCAATATTTGGGTTAGATGGTCTTATAGTCATAATATAAAAGACAAGGACTTCTGGATGATAGATATGCCTCAAAACTGTAGCTGGGTTTGGCGTGCCATCCTCAACTTAAGGAAAACTTTTCTTCTTAATTTAAGGACTATTACAGCTATTGTGTTCATGCAAAATTCTAGGGTGATCCTTGGGTAAGACAAGGTTTAATTGTGAACAATATTATGTCCTTCAATCAAAAAATGCAAACTGGTATCCCCTTCCAAGCCAAAGATATTGACTTCATTCACCATGGTTGTGTTTCTTTACCTTTTTCTAATAACCCTACTATTAGTTCTTTGTGAAATGAATTGCAGCAGTTGCCTTACCATTTCTCTGATCATGAAAAGACTGTTTGGTCTAACTATCATGTGGAGTATTCCCCTAAAGTTATATATAACTATATAGTTAATCACAATGTGCTTCCTACTTTTGCTTGGAATAAAAGAATTTGGAATGTCTATTGCAAAGAAAGTGATAATTTTCTGCTCTAGAAGGTGATGAGAGATGCTTTGAATACTAAAGCAAGACTTGTTACTTTGAGTATGCTTGTTGATGGTTCATGTGTCTTCTGTAGTGACGAATTGGAAACTAACACTCATCTATTTTTCAAATGTGACTTCATATTTCCTATGTGGAGCAAGTTGATGCAGAAACTTGGGAGGAACTACACCAACACTGACAGTATGATTGAATGAGATTTGATTTATAAGGCTACTAGGTGGAGAGAGGAGGAAAGTATTTTACTCCTACTTATTCTCAAGAAATTTGTTAGAATTGTGTGGTCTCAAAGGAATGATCGAATATTTAATGGCAAACATGAAAATGAAGTTAAAATTTGGAATAGGATCTTGCAAGCTATCAAGACCGGAATTAAATATTATGCCTTCTCTTTTTCTCAGATCATCATTGTCTTATGGTGTTAGTTATCACCTTATGTATATGCTCTTCATTTCCCAAATTGCTTAGTTGTTATCTCGTTTTCTCTTCTTTTGTATCATAGCATGTTATGGTACTTTCTCTTTGTTATGTTGCAACAAATTGGTACGAGCCAGTTAACCCCGCTTAGCTTTGCTAAAAAAATAAATTAAATATAGTTTAAATAGATTAAAATAGTTTTATTAGTTTAATATAAATGGTTCGATTATTGAAATAGTTTATATAGCAAATATTTTAAAAATCTCAATAAATCAGAATTTTAAAATAATATATCTTTAAACAGTTGATATTAAAATAGTTAATTTGAAATTAATATCAAATTAAACTATTTCTTTCAATTCAACACATATGGACCATATCCAGCTTTCAAATCAACAAACTTGATTTTGTCTTTCAATTTAGATTCTCATTTAAAATCATTTAATCAATATCAATTTCAAATCCATTTTCGAACTATAAATCTAAATGTTTCAAATCTAGTAGATTTCAAAGTTTAAATATTCAAATATTTCAATAACTCAAATTCAATAAATTTCATTTATGCTTCAAATCCAACTTTAACATTTCAATTTAAATTCTTTAAACAATTCATTTAAACCGATTCCAATTTCAACATTTAAAGCTTGGATTTTCGAAAAATGACTTAGTTTATATAAATTAAGTTTTATTTCAAAATATCATTTTTGAATTCAAAAATTAGAAATTAAAATTTTATTTAACTTAACTAATCAAGTGTCCGTATATAATTTCTACCCTATGGTCAAGCGATACGGATATTTACCATTTCAATCCGCAATTATTTATATTTACGGGTATATATCATTTCAACCAGCAATCCCGAATAAAATTCAAATCCATAAAATCGCTTGGTTTTATCATTTCAACCCATAACCATTTCTCCCAAATCTATTAGATCGTTCGGGTATGTATCATTTCAGCCCATAGTGATATTCTAACAATAAACTAAAGGAACTTGCATGTGGTATCAATATATATAAAATAACATAACATCCAGTCATCTAATATCAGCAATTAAACATCCATCACAATCATCATTCAAATCAAACAATAAATAATATCAATTTTACTGATTATCATTAACTGGCAATTTGAAATTAATATTCAATTAAATGGCAATTATATTCAACAGAATTTCGAATTTAACTGGAATGACAAATTAAATATACCAAACAGCAATCAATCAACTTCTAATCACATCATAAATTTAAATCACTAACATAAGACAATTAGTAGTTGTGAGTGGGTTAGAACACCCACCTTCGAATTCCAAATCGATTTAAAATCCAAACGAAAGCCCAAATTTCAATAGTCTTAGAATTCATCCAAACCAATTCCACAACGTTCGGAATTTCGATACGATCGCAGTGGCATGAACCGCGCACGAATCCGAGCTTGTATGCAAAATTTATGATCGTTAGAAGATTTAAGGGTTTAATTTAAATTAAATAAAATAAAATTACGTACCACATCAGCCTACCCCTTTCGTTTGAAACCTAATCTCACGCCATTAACTCGACTGATACAGGGCACGCAACCGCCACCTTAGATCATCACGGCACATCAACCACGGTCGTCACTGGCACGATCCACCATCACCTTCGAACTCCACGGCCAGAGTCGCCCTAACCACCCTGACCTTGTCACCTCCGACGTCCCCTGGATGCTCGCCACCGTCGAGAATCTCAGGCCAACCATGGTGATTTCTGACCATATTACGACAAGCTGAGACTAAGGATTGACTTGTCTCGACCCCCTCTATGCACTCGTGCTCGCCGATCGCTCCCTAGACGAAGATCCACCATTGAAATCAAAACCCTATTTTTGATGGTCGAGAACAAATCGCCAATTTCTAGCCAAATGATGCACTGAATCGAAAAATGAAATTGTGATATGGATTACGCTCGTTGAGAGCTTTCCAATAATATATAATATGACATAGTTTGAGGGGTTTTAATTTTTCAATTTGATTTTGATTTGCAATTGAATCTAAAAGTTGGGGTTCTCCCATTTAAGAAGAAGGAATAGAGAGATGGAATTGTACATACTGTAATAAATGTAATAAGAAATAGAAAGTCTATTGGTATTTAGAAAAATCTATTTATATAGACAAGGTCCGAAAAGAAAGAATGAACGTATCGAATTGGTTTGAAACGACAATAACGATTCGAAAGCCCGTTCCATTTTCGGAACGAAACTAGGTTATCCCATATATCAAAATAGATATTTTCGATATTTTTAAATTCAATGAAATTAGTTTCAAGTCCTAATTCCATTGTAAATAGAAGTTAGGTTTTAAAATCAGCTTATTTAAATTGTATCAATAAATTGATTTCTACGTGTTTCGATCCCGCATGATCAAATCACAAGTCCGATCACTACGAAACTTGAAATCCTACAATAATTCACAGTTACAGATCTGATGAAACTAGTTTCGTCGAAATCCAAGATAGTGGCCAAAATGACAATTTTCACGTTAATTAAATAAACTAATATTAAATTGGTCTTATCACTTTTTAAAATCAAATTTTATAACTAACAAATTTTATCATTTTTGATTACTTAGTAATTTATAATCTTTTGAAATAAATTTCAATGTCAAATCCAACGTTACATATTTTACTAATTGCACTATTCAATTTCAATAGCAATAAATTCGTAAATTATAATTTAAAATCCCAAGAAATTAATTTATTTTTATTTCAATCTTTATTATTCAATCAACTATCATTTTATGGATATGATTAACATTGGTTTACCGTTCATTGCATTAACATTCTACAGTTACCATTTTAATTCATATTAACTGCAATAATTAATTAGATTAATTGCAACTGATTTCCAATTTAATTTCAATGGATTAATTAAATAGGTGCTATATGACAATGTTACCTTTTACTTAATTTAATCACATTTTTAAGTTTATTATCAACAACAAATGTTATGACTATTTACATAACATTGATTATATTCAATTTCCATTATTTACATATAATTTCCCTTTTTAATATAACATTTAATTCATTGCCTTATTTCAATTTATCACCAAATTAACTTTACAATTATTTCAGTTACTTGAGATTACATTCAAATAGTCATCGATTACCTTAAATTAACACTATTGAATTTCATTCTATTTGTTTTCTTATTAAAAAATCATAAACCTTTAATTTCTTCCAATATTAATCCAAAATTTATTCAATTAATAATTTAGTTATCGAAAATTACGGGTCGTCATAATTCATATGTAACATAGTATAGACATATATTAAATTATACATATGTTTATATTCACTTATTTTATATTATGCACACAGATATATATTTGGACAACACATATGTATATTAAAAGGACCAATATGTTTGGTGCAATGTAAATCCCAACTTCTATATACGGGATGTCAAACCAAGTACATTCGATTATGTTGTACATGCAAGTACACACATATGTGTATATGATACACATATACACTATATAATATAAACTATATAAAATAAAAGTTTAGTTATAAATTCAAATAAAATATTAATTTTATTTAACAAAATCTTTAGAAAAGTTTTAAATGAATTAGACTACATTGGCCTATTAAAGGTCCAAATAGGTAAAAAAAATTGAAATTTATCCCATTACTCCATTATGGGTTGGCCTAGTTGCAACAATGGTTATCAGAGCCCAATAGCTTATGCGGACTAAATTAGTCATGCTTAGTTAACTTATTAAGCTCACAGCCTAATTAGTATGGTGTCTAAGAAAGGTAGTGTCTAGGACGGATGGTTAGGTAATCAAGTGCCATGTCATACCGGACTACCGGCCTGGCTGAAATAGTTATGTGAGCTCAAAGGTTGCTCCAAATAGAAAAGATCCAAATTAAATTAGGACTTGGTCTAATTAAAAAAATGAAATTAAAATAAAATTTTAAATTTAAAAGTTAAATTTAAAATAAGAACAATATTATTATAATATGGATTTTTAAATTGTTTTGAAAAACTGAAATTGAAGTTTTAAATTTAAAATAAAACACGTATTATAAAAGTTACAATATAATTTTTTAAAATATCTATTTGTAAATATTATTTGTTAATAAGATTAATAATATAAATGAATTAATTAAATAAGTTACTTAGTTAAATATATATACGTGTATAATATATAATGATGTATGTTATGTTATCTTCAATTGTTTAAGATAATATGACTGTACATGTGTGTACAAACGAATTTTCAAAACTAATAAAAAAAGTTTAATTAAATTAATTAATTAGAAGTTAATTAATAAATCAAAATACATACCTATATATATAAGATATATGTATATTATTATAAAGGTTATAATATATATTCAACGTAAAATATTATAACTGAATAATATAATAATTAATTAAAGTGTTAATAAATTTAACTAATTAAATAAGATTTAATTACTGAAATGTTATATATATAATATTATATAACTTAAAATAAAGTATAAAATTTATATAATAATAGAAATTATAAAATATAAATGTATAAACTAAAGGAAGAACGGAAAGAAATGCTAATAAACTTAAGAAATAAATATATAAAAGTATGTATACCATGATTTCTAATGTGTCCGGCACTTGAATCACGAGAGTATTTCATAAGAAATACATTATTCCATAAGTCGATATCACTCAATTAAATATATTAAGGATTATGAATCTTTAATATAAGTGTTGTGCTCTACATTATATATTAATAAATTACTTGCATACTCTCTGGCTATTGAGCAAATTCAAGCTAAAAATGTTGTGTGCAATATTATTGATATATTGACTAGACGAGGTAAGATAACTATTGTATTTATTGAGTAACTCAAGATATATATATATATATATATATATATATATATATATTTAGGCCATCGCAAAATGGTAGGTACGAGTGAATAATTACTTTTGATTTGTCGAGCAAACTCAAGATCAAAATAAGATTAGGATAAGAAACCATGGGTTAGTAGTTATATATGATACATACGATAAGGAGTTATCCATCATTTTAGGGCTATGACTTGTTGAGCAAACTCAAGGTTAAAATACCAAGGCAAATGAGTCCTAACATCCATTAGTGAAGTCGAAAGACTTCTATGTTTCCTCTTGGGATTCGGAGAAACATAAAGACTAGAAGGAGTCTTATTTGAGAAATGAAATGGTAACATTTAACCTTTCTTATATTATAACAAAATCTGCTATATAAAGTTATAATAATCAACATCGATAAAATTTTGCAATCAATGTAATTGATAAAATGTTTATCAATTAAAATATAAAAATGAACTGAATTAATATTGAAAAATAGAAATATATAATATACTTACCAATAAATTTGTGTATGTTGACCCATGCTAGTGCCTAATTATACAACCATAAAATACTTTCGTAACTTTTGATCACTTACGAGTTTACTTGCCTGAGACTGTATATTATCTTTGATGACTTTCGAACCATGAAAACAACACAAGAATATGGATAATTGATCCATTTATGATCACATATAATGTTATATGATTACTAGTCACAATTCATGATGTACGATACCTCAATGAAATTACCTCACTGATATAAGCAAATAAACTATATTGTGAGGCCGTGTATTCAATATAATTAATCTTGTCGTGTTAAATGTAACATTGGACTAAAGCCTACAAGACAGATCTAAGAATTTTATCACTAAAATATCAATTCTATCAGTTTACGAATATTTGATATCCTTAAAAGTTAAGGATGATTAATTGAACCTTTGTAAAGAGTTCCTTATGATACTGCAGTAAGGATTTCCTTTGAATGGTTCGACCATTAAGAAAGGAAATCGAATGTGTAAGGGTGGATGTAACCTAGGAAACAGTTAGATAAAGAGAGTGAATGGTTACTTCTACTTCAATAAAGAAACATTATGAATGAGAATTGTAAAATAATAATTGATACTTAAAATTGAATGAGAAATATGATTATTGTCACAAAAGGTATTTTCATAGAAAATTGTTTTCTATGATATTTATTCTTTGAATTCAACATACTTGATTTGAAAATTCTCGACTGTAAACCATTTATACTAAATGAAATAAATAGATCATATTAAGTGATTGAATGGAGCTTTATATTTCATACATTATTGCAGTAATGGTGGAAATAGTGGTTGCATGCCATATAACACTCATTAGTCGCATTAAGCTACGAATTTTTTTTTTGGAGAACTACCATACATTATTTATGAAATAATAATTTTCTTTCAGTGTTAATTGAAAAAAATACAGTTTTTTCATGGTTTGAATATGAATATTCATAATAAAATAAAAATATAATAGTGCTATTTGTGATGCATTGAAAAATACAAAAGTATTTAAATTTATTGGCAATTACATTGGATTACAGGCAAAATTATATTTTTGTGAAATAATTTGATTATATGATTATGAGTCATATGGTACCAGTGAATTATATCTTAAACAATAAAGTGCTTAGTAGGAGCGTGAGAAGAATTAATGAACTCTTTAGATTGATATATATATATATATAGATGTATGCAATCTCAAGTCAATTAATATCAAAATGGTTCCGCTTGCTTCCTTATATTCACCGATGAATTATCGCAAACATAAAGATCTGTATATAATACACATGTATGCTAATGATGAATTATAGAATATAAAACATAAATAAATAAAATAACATGCAACAGAAAATAAAATGATTCAATTTCAATTATTATGTAAGTATATTGGTAAGAGATTCGAATATACCTAAAAATGAATAAAGATTTAATCTAAAAAGCCACTCCTTCCTATGATACATAATGATGTATCAATAAGGAGTAATCAAACTTTGTTTAATAAAGTATAATTAATGGTAAGTGAAGTTGAATTAACTTCTTTCTTTAAGGTCGCATACTTAAAAGTAGTACAAAAGGTTAAAATTAACTTCATCTAAATAGTTTGCGAAATCATACAAGATAAGGGTTTATAAGAAACCCCAACGTATCTTAGGCTAAGGAGTTGGCAAGTAATGCTAGTTGTAAGACTGCACATGATAATTGTACATGAGGGATCTTATATGAATTGCCACAAAATAATTGAGGAAACGATTGTCATTAGATGACCTTTTTATGTTTTGGACATATATTTTGTAAAGTAAAATCAAACCAGTTTTATATGTAAGGAAATTCATAAAGTGTTAATGAATACTTATTCTATTGCACTGAGAAACAGTTGTTCTTTCAAGAAGTACCAACTTCGTAGTGGAGGAATTTCATTTCTAAATTATTGATAGTAAAATGGATGTTGATACGATCCAAAGTTAAAACTAATTACGAGGGTTGAAATAATATTAACCAAACCTATATAAACACTACACATTAGAATGTCTAATAAATATTCACGCATATTAAAGAGAAACTATGAGTTTCTTATCAAATCAAGAAAGGTGATCCTCGGCTGTCAATTAAACCACTAAAAGTATTGACTCCACAATATGGTATGATGTACAAATCCGAAAAGGATTCCAAGTACGTTATCATAATATGATTTTGATAGGTGTACCCAAATGGATGTGATCCATAGGCTGCAATTGTGTCTTCAAGAGAAAGATTAATACAATTGGAATATAATAAACAACATTGATAAGAATAACATCGTAAATTTCATTTGTTAAAATTAATATAACAGATTCGCTATTCAATATGCTCAAGTTACTCGTAAAAATTATCGCTTGATATGAATTTGTATTTTGGTATATACGTGTTAAAATAGTGATTTCTAAATAATGATTTTGAATGGATTGTTTGCACATAACAACCAAAGTGTCTCGAAATCAGTAGAAGCGAAATTGGTTTTGTGGGTTTTAGGATATAATACAAAAGTATCATTCTATAAGCATTAGAATTGAATAAGTATTTTAATAGGAATATCAAATAGTTTGATTTTCAGTCGAAACGCAGAGGAAGCATGTGTCTATAGGGAAGAAAACTAAAATTTACATAACTACTTCTAGATTATAAGTAAACAACATATTGTTGATTGTTAATGATGTGCACATGTTAAAATCAGTAATAAATTTGTTGTTTAATACTAGATATTGGAGTTGTAAATTGTAACTTTTATATTAGGTGCAGAGGATATTGGGAATGCCTAAAAAATATCCAAAGACACCTTATTAAAATGTTTAATAAGGAACATGTAAAATAGATTCTTTATGTGCTGACAATAGGAATTATCATGCATGTTGTATTATCTACAATATAACATTATGCTTATCAATTTGGTACATGAAGCAAAAATCAAATTCAAGTAAAGATCATTTAATGGTAGTTTAGAATTCCTCTAATATTTATAAAATACTAGATAATTGTTTATAGAAACATCCTTATAAAGGAATATGCGAACTCAAAATTCATGAGTGATATTGAGTACAATATGTCAATATTAAATCATGTTCGAACCTTAATTAAGATGCTTTAAGTCGGAAATGTTCCAAATGAAGGGTTGTGTCTAATTCAACGAAAGGCTAAGTACATCGCTTTGAATAGCACCATAATAAAAGCAAGTATAAATATAAGTATATAAATTTATAACTGAATTGGGGGTGATTCCAAAGTATTAAGAATACTACATGATAGTTATATGATAATAATTTAATGACAAGAGCTCACTAGAGGTAAAGTAATATACTCCAAATAGTTCCACATGATGAAGGTAGTTTATCAACATCGGAGTGAGTTGATCGATAAAGTAGATAATTAAAGTAAGATAGCATATCCATTCACACTGATTTGATCAGTTATTGTCAAATTGATCTAAGGTAAGGGATTAGGATTCCATAATTGGCATAAAGTGCAAGTAGGAAATTGATAGATTTAGGTATAAAACCCTGTAAAAATGTCAATCAATAGATAATAATTAAGGCTTGAATATTTAATTTAAGCAAATGTAAGAATTTTACCACAAAACTTACGCCATTACATTCATGGTGATTTTCTAAGCAATTTTCATATTTGGAGTTTTGTGATCGAAGCTCAAACAAAGAAGTTATTAGCATTTGAAGTTTTCGTAAGGAAATAATTAAAAACGAAAAATATGAAATAAATAATAATAAATGTGGGACCCCACTGGTCGACCCTCTTTTAAGCCGTCGATCGACCACTTATATTGGCGATCGACCGATTGTAAAGGTGGCAACAAAGGTTGAACTTTGGTCAAACGGCCTAAATTTTATTAAATTAAATCTAACAGATACGATTGATTTGAGTGCCTATAAATGTAGGCCTAGCCTTTCAACTTTCTTCTCATATTTTTTAATTTAAGTAGTGAAATTCTATCATTTTCTCTTCTCCACTATTTCTAGAAATTATAAATCTTTTATATACACATAAATTGGAAAGGGTTGAAAATAAAAGAAAAGAAGAAAAGAAGCGAATCAACATTGCGAAAGAAAATGATAATTTCTGCAATTGTAAATCTATATTCCCCTTAACCCCAAATCTCTTTCGAGATACATAATTCTAACAATATGTATATATCTTGTTATACACATACTTTTGGATAGGAAAGGAAAAAGAGTTAAGTAAAGGGATGAATTTGGATTTGGGAGATTCGAAAAGCTTGATAGGTAAGTGGGAAATTATATGATTTATTTATAACATTGTAATTTATATCATTGAATTTCATTTAATTATTATGCCAATATAAGATCTGATGGATTGTTGACTTAAAACAAACATATAGAAATATCGCCTACACATTCTGTAAGATAGGTAATTGGAATAGGAACGTTATTTACAGCTAAACTTGGAAGTTTAGAAACCAGACCCGATATTTGTTAAAGTGGAATGTTGAAGGATAGTAAGATTTGTTCCATATTTAGGACAATTGGGTGTAATTTGTAAATATTAATTTAGATTACCCTAATTTGACTTGGAATATGAATTTCTATGCTTTAATTTATTAGGAGCATTATGGATATAATTTACTTGTACCTATTTTTGTGTAATTTTCGTAAATTATCTAATTTCACAAATGTAGAAAAAGTGCATCATTCGAAATAATTAAGAATATAGCAAAAATGAAAGAGATGTGTAAAGTATGGATGTTCTTTCTCATAGTTTGCACTGTCTATTTCAATAAAAGAAAAGAGATAATTCTTTGTAATTTCAAACAAGGCAAAGGTCTAACTTTTGGTTAATTTATGGAAAGTTATAATAGTGATCCTTGTTGGAAGGATAGCTCTAGTAAATTAAAATATGGAAAGGAATATTCTGATTTGGAATTTAATAGTTAAACATATATATGTGTGTATGTGTGTGTGTGTGTGTGTGTATGTATGTATGTATACACACGTACAACAGCACTTCCAATTAAAAATATAAATAAATAAATATACATATATACAGTGTAGTATATCATATTAGTTATAATTAGGACATTTAGTATAAATAGCATAGTAAATTATAGGATTAGGAGGTGTAGATGGAAAAGAGATAGCAACTCCAAAGTTAATAGAGAAATAAATGTGCAGTTAATAAGAAGTTACAGGAATTAAATGGAGACATAATTGTCTTTGATAGGATTAGTTAAAGGAATTTATATGACCTTTATGGGAAAATGAAATAGGCTTAATAGGTTGAATTAGAAAAAATAAGTAAATATTATTAGAGATTGTCCAATTAGATTAACAATGGTCATTTATTACGGACAACTGACATTTATGGAATATAGGAAATAAGCGTGTAAGATATGAATTAAACACTAGATTACAGTATAATTTTCATAATAGAAAATCAAATAGCCTTAATTATATGTTTAGAATAAGCATGAACTAGTGGGCCTAACTCAACATATTGGCTTAGGATGATTGTTTTGGTTTAGTGGATCGGGATGCGAGGCCAGTAGAGTTACACAACAGAAGTCCTCCCGTCACCTAGATGCTACCAAAAATTTTTATACTTACTATTGATGTGGTACATCTCCAACCGTAGGACCCAGAGGGAAGGGATATGATTTGTGTATAGATAGAGGAAAATATACCAAGGGTTCGTCTTGGATTTGCTTAACTGCATTAGGCTAGTCTAAAAGGGATTTCAACCATGGGAGGTTTGCGTGCTATGTCAATATTGTCGTTAGATGGATATTTAATAGTAAGGATGGCATATAGGCTATGAACAGCAATGGTCCTAAGTGGTCATTAGCAAAGATTTGGTTTATGCCCTGACGGATTTCATATTCTACTAGTGTAGAATTCATATGGGATATGCTAAGACCTCAAAGTTTAATTAGTTAGTTGTTTGTTTGTCGAAGATAGGTTAGTTAAGTGGCTAGCGATTACAATAAAGCTGTACTTAGAGGTCATCGGTCTCTATAGCTAGAGCCGGTTGACTAGCGATTACAATAAAAAGGGCCTGCTTTTGGGTTTAGGTATTAACTGGCTGATGGATCCGTCATCTCCCTATTTAAGAAGTGTTAAGTGGCTAGGGTTTTCTTTTGGGCAGTACAATATTTAGATATATATGTTTATGGGCATATATGTAGTTAGATCTCAGAGAAGGTTAGATATATCGTACGCGTGGATGGAATTACGTGGAATAGCCGTGAATAATGGACATAACACTTAAACAAAAATCAATCAGCATAAGTTAGTGTTATGGATAAATCGTATAATTTTCTAGTCATCGAAACATTGTTCTTATCTCCTCTTCATTACAACCCACATGATAGATTTAGAGGAATAGACTACTGGTGCAAGATGGGAACTGTAGATGGTGAAGTCTTCTCATTCATGCTTGCAGTTGGTAAGACAATCAGACAATAAAGGAATAGTACTGATTCAGATAGTCGCGTTAGTCAGCATATATGTTCTATTATATTTTACTATTTCGTTGTATGTTCTTTGATCTACTTATGTATGTTATAGGGTACCAAAGCCAATGATCTGTACCCTAGTGGACTTGAATTTTCTATTTAGTCAAAAATTCGGGCCCATTAAAGTGCAGGTTGTTATATTTGGTATCAAAGCTTAGGTTAGTCGATCTGCAGTTGGCTGTGCCCCTTAAGTATACTCTCTGACTTGCTCCACTGGAGGGCTTTTGAAGGTGACACTTTGGTGATGAAGGTTGCTGGGGATTTGTAGATAGATTCCGTGGTGCCCCTCAATCAATAGAAGCAACATGTCATGACCAGCCGGCATTAAGTAATGCATCATGACACTTTCGCTAAGAGAAAGAAGCATTAGGCTTTGCATGAAGTTGGTCTTCAACCCGGCATTAAGAAACATAGGAATTAGGATATGCTGAGAGAACTTATTTATATTTCTACACATAATTATATATATATATATATACGTATGTATGTATGTATGTGTGTATGAATGTATGCATGCATGTGTGTGTGTGTTATACACCAAACTCTACCAATTTTGACTATAGAAGTAGTTGCGACCATATGCTGAGAAGGTGGACAAGGCAACTATGAGTTGGAACAATAAATAGAGTTAAATGTATGCACCTACCACCAATTACCCCATAAAGTGAATGCGATACCGCAAGGCATTGACCAAGAAGAGCATGAGCACAACATGTAGAAGGATCTTAGAGGCTAGATGGTACTTAACTCCTTTGATGGGCCAAAGTTGCCTTATGACTGTGGATTTCGATGGATTGCCGATTGAAAACAAACATTTCATCCAGATGGAAAGGCAGTAAGAATCTATATGTTGCAAGCATATGAATGTAAGACATGAAGAAGAATTGAGCAAGTTACCACAAAAAGGTGTACATTAACCACCATGGGAAGATAACAAGCTTTTTAATATTTACTTTATAAGAAGTTGAGAGTAAAGGGTAAAGAAGAAAAGTCCAAAAGAAAAGAAGATTTAAAGTCCATTTTTGAGTCTGACCCCATATGAAAGAATTTAACAAAAATATTTGTAGTAATTCACTGAAACATTTTTGAATGGGTTTTTAAAGGGTTTATTGGAAAGTAGTTATTTTAAAAAGCAAGAAATTTTGAAATTCCTAGTTCAAAATTAGTTTAGTCAAAAGTCCTTGATTTAAAGGGTTTTGTTAAAGGGATTTTTCAACTTTGAAATTAATGGAAAAGAGAGTGTATGCTTGGCTCAATGATTTTTCCTATTTTTATAAGTATGAAAGTTTTTAAAATTCTTTCTTTACGGGATGGGTAAATGGAAATGGTGCTTGATTGAAATGAGATAAAGGGAATAGGAAGGTAAGAATGTCCGATAATGAAGATAGGAGGGATATTCCTGCATAAGGTAAATACAAAGAAAAACAGCTAAAATAAATTTACACATATTCCTTTTCATATTAATGAAGAAAAGCCTGATGAATATAGGGTAATGCATTGCAATGATTCAATAAATAAAGTAATAAAAGAGGAAAAGAGTCATGTAAGGAGAAGCCACTTGAAGGCAATTTAGGTAAGAGAAATTTTAGTAGTAACAATATTAGGAATTTAAATAGAAACGACTGTAGGAATTTATATTAAAATAGGATTAGTTGTCTAATTGGAAGTAATATATGAGAAAAACAATAAGAATAGAGTAGAAGAAATGGGCAGTTCCATAGATATATGTGCAATAATTGTGCATATCTTTTAGAAGTCCCCACATATGCTATTGGAATCTCCGTTAAGATTGAAAGCGAAAAAAGAATGAGCAATAGGAAAATAATAGAATGGAAGTTATTCTTGTCTACTCCAGTTTTCATCTTTTAAAGATGTTTTTGAAAAAAAATTGTTTGGTATAACATTTGGGGTTTTGAATGCAAATAAACGTTTTGAGTTAAAAATCTTACTTTTAAAGAAGTAAATTCCAATTGTAGAAAGTCTTTGAAAGGACAAAATTTTCGTGATTCCTTTTAGAAACCAAGCAACTTGTAACAATCTAGAATTTCAGTTATTCAAATTTGGAATATTTAATTGTTTTAAATATTGAAAAATTAATTTTGTAAGTTAAATAACTTGAATTTCAAATATAGCAAATTATTAGATAACTAAATTGTTAATTTGAATATACGGGTTTTTTAATATATCTAAATCTTGAATTTTATATGAATGAAAATGATTTCAAAAGTTAATTTTAAATTCTATTTTTTGAAAGTAATTAAATTGATTTTGGAAATTACTCGTTTTGATTAATGTGTAAATATAGCCTTTCGAGGCACTGTCTCGTATTTCGACGAAACCATTCTCATTGGATCCGTAATAGTGTATTTTTATATGATAACGAATTTCAAGACGATTAGACGTGTTGTTTGGGCATGCGAGATCGAAATGCATAGAAATTAATTTTAGAAATTTATATAATAATTGGGTTTGAAAAGCTATCTTTTTCATATGATTGAATTGGGTCATGAGAAAACTTCCACTATGTTGAAAATAGGGGTATTGCATATAGAACGCCGGACAGCATGTTTCATTTAGAATTCAAGAATTTCGAACGTTTAAGTGCTAAAACATTTCAAACTTAAATAATATATATGTACTTATTAAACATGCATGTCCCATTAGGGATGGCAATGGGGGGTTAGGGTGGTTTTTTTATGCTCCAAACTTGCCTCGGGTTTTTTAAGCCCTGCTCTAGGCTCGCCCATAGGCTCGTTGCGGGTCTGGACTTTCGCCGCATACCCGGAACCCATACGGGTTAAGGTAGACCCAACCCATCTCAAGACCCGTTGAGGCTTTATATATTCAGTCAAAATTATATGTTAATACGCATGTATTTATTTATTTTATTTGTAATAGGGATAATCACTAAGTGATACAGTAAATATAGATATCAATGCATTAATAATGATAAGCAAGGTAGTAAAAATGAGGTGCATGGTAACGGTTCACGAAAAACATGCATAATTTATTATATAATTATTAGTGATGCAACTTAATATCATAAAAATCATATAACTTATTGAATTGAACATTACAATATCCATGTTATAACTACTTATATGTATAAAATATTAATAAATCATTGTTATATAATAAAGCGATTTTATGAGATCTCAGTAGTGCATGTCGGGTTAGGGTGGGTCAGCTAAGCCCTGAACCAACCCTAGACCTGAGCTTTTAAGAATGGGTTATTTGTCTACCTGCCACAATGACCCAATGGGGAGAGTCTTGACGGGTCAAAACAGGGGCAGGTCAACCGAGTTTAGTCTCTAGACCGCTCAATTGTCATCCCTATGTCGCGTACCCCCACGTTTTTAAATTGCACCCATAATTCAATTTCCCTCCATTCCCTCTTTTTACATTTCTTTTCCAGTGAACGAAACGAGGCAAAAAAAGAAAAAAAGAAAATGGATGATCTTCCAAAATAAATTTTAAAGGCTTCATCTTTAAGCTAGTTAGATGTAGATCTATCATTTGGTGCATTCGTTGTGGGCAACGTCTTCAATTTAGAAGTTTTTAAAGTGAATGTTTTAGGGGATAACAAACTAGTGTTAGGAAATTCTTGAAATTAGTGAAGTACGGGTTTGGGTCGAGGTTGTATTCGGGTCTAGGAGGTGGTGGCACATCTAGGCGGTGAATATAGGAGGTCGCGATGGTCTGGAGGGGGTCGCGTTCAAGTGAAGGCATGGTCAATTGGTGGATGTCACGATGCTAAAGGGAGGTGTAGACGGTTAGAGGGGGTGATGTTTGGGTAGCCCGCAAGGAGAGGAGGACATTGGTGTAGTCGATTTGGTATGTCATTGAGATATGAAGAGTGGAGGTGGATTTGAACATGCGACCATGGTCAAAGTCGTGTACTGGAATGGGCGACAAGAGTTTTAGGAAGAAGCAGCTCAAACTGGTTAAGGGGGTAATTAATTTATATTATTGGTAACTAGTATGTTGATTATAAATTAAAATCGATGTCATAAAATTTTAATATCTTGCCCATACGAGGTCTGGTCGAGGTGAAACCTTTTGCATTGCACTCAAGATGACATAAGCTTTGTAATGGAGCAAGTATGGGCGAATTTGGAGACAGTTTCAATTTGGGCTAAAATCAGACATCGTTTGATTTTAGTTGCAAACCAAAATGTCTTGGTGACAATAGAAATTTAGGTGAGTTAATCTCACCTTTTTTGCTAATCAGAAATTTTATATGGTCAATAAAAATTATTTATTGGATGCGTAGATATTTTACTATTGATTTTTATTGACTATTTGGATGGATTACTAGTTTATATTATTAATTGGGATATATTCCCGCCTATTGGAGCAGATAAGACCCTATTACATTCCCGTGTAAGAGCAGAAGACCCTTTGTATATGAATCCCGTCTCGAAGTGGTTGGTTATATTTTAATGACTATATACTGTGTGTGATGCAAGAGGACAGGTTGGAGGGATCCAACGAGATTCCTCACACAGTTGATTTATTTTCATATAAATCGGTATATGATTTGTTGGATGTTATAAATGATGACATGGACACAATTTTGTTTATTTAGTGCTTGGTAGCATTAGGCCTCAATTTAAGAATTTTAAAATACTATAAAATAGTGATTTGATTTAAAAAGAAATTTCAAGTGATTTGAAAAGTATTCATGTTTAAATAATTTTTCTAAAATAAAATATACTTTTTGTTGATATTATAATTTAATAGTTTTATAAACATTTTAAACAGAGTTTTAAAACTGAGAGTTAAGATTTTTAAAGTTTGGGAAAATAAGTCAGTCTTTTATAATAAAGGGATATGGTCTTAAAAAGATATGGTCTTAGAAAGAAAGTAGAAATATTTTTATAAATATTACTAACCATTTTATATATACATAGGTGTATATATTGTAATTTATTTATAAAGGTGAAATTCATAAATATGCTAAATTTATAAAAGTGATATTTTTCAAATGAGTTTGTAAAATCGTACTTTGTTAATAAAAGTAAAGATTTATAAACGGTGTTATAAATCAAAAGGGAATTATTATCATTTAACAAATTGGTTAAATAAATCAAGTGTTGGATTTATTATAAGATGAGGAATGATATGTTAGAAAATAGTTACTTCTATTTTGAAAATTTAAGATGATGGTAAGTTTGGGATTGTTAAATGATATGTTATAAATTGAAAGAAATTTTAAAAAATAATTATACCCGTACGAGCAAGATTAGAAGCGATTGAAATTATGTTTTGGGTGGGGTTCTATAAATAAGTGAGAGTTATAAAGGAATGGAGTTATAAATAAGGTTCATAAATAAATGAATTTTTATAAAAGAAAATTTTATAAAATGGGAAGAGATTTATAAACATGGTTTATAAATATGAAAATGATTATGTTGAATTAAGTATGGATTTTTATCAAAAAATATATTTATAGTTTAAAGGTTGTTTATTAATATTAATATTGTCTAAAATTATTTATCGATGTTTTAAATATCTTGGAAAGTAATTATTTAAAATATTAATATGACTTGAAATTGATTTTAATTTTTATCCGTAACTTTTGGAAATTAATTATTAGTATTTATAAAAATGTTAAAGATAAATTATTATTGTTTTATTTAGGATGTTTTAGAATTTATTAGTTATTATTTTAAATGTTTTAAAATTAATATTTTCTTATAATGTTTACTACTTTATAATAGTGTTTTAAGTAAATGATTAGAATTTATATTATAAATGTTTACGAGATTTGTAAATAGGGTTTTATAAGCATTCATAAGAGGAGTCTTATAACATGTTTGGAAAAATTGTGAAGGATGACGGGTTAAAAAGATAAAAGTAGTTTCATAAATGGTTTTAGATATTTATAAAAGGAATTTTAGAAATGGTTTATAGATTTATAAAAGGAGTTTATAAATGGTTTTGTGGATTATAATAAGGTTGATAAGTGGTTTTTGAATTGAATAAAAAGGGTAATCTTCCGAATTGTCGGTGAATACACTTATACCATCAAGATAAGCACGTAATATTTTTTCAAGTATGGAGAAACAGAGATTTTGGGTTTGTATCAATCTTTGTAGAAAGAATTTTTGATTCAAGTATTACAAAGTGAATTTAATTAGTAAAAGATTAAATAATAGAGGCTTAGTGTTGCTTGGTGCTTAACGAGTTTTCTAATGGAATTAAATTCCTTATTGAATGTTTATTGTTCGATAGTTAAATAACCGACTATCGGAATTTAGATCTAAAATGTAAATTTGGGAATATCTAGGAGAAACGTGTGGGTTATATGGCACGGTCATCTCCGATGATGTTGAACTGTGTGTATAAATCTCGTTTCGTTCTCCTAGGACAAGGATAAGGAAATACGTCCACTAACAGTTAGGAGGTGATGTTCGATCTTACCTTTGACTGTTTATTCCCTAAAGAACCAGGCTTGAGTTTACCGGAAAGTATCAAAAGTTGTTTCAAAGAGAACGGGATCGGATATGTTATTTGAAAAACACTTTGATTCCACAAATGCGTTAAGAAGTGAAGACATTTAAAGATGATGGAATTAAAGACGAAGTTCACAAGTGTTTTGTTCAGTTCCAAAACGAGATTGTATGGATGAATACTGGTATAGCATTGTTGCCTTAAGGGCAGTGTTAGCATTCCAAGTGGAAAGTGCTATAAAAAGGTAAAACACAGCCTCGAACCTCATACACCGGGAAATGACAAAAATTGGGCATGCAGTAGGGCCAAGTGGGTCGCTCCCATCAAGGTATGGTCATTCCAAGTCTATATAGGTTAATATCTATTTATGTATGCTTCAGGGCTCAAAGCAAGTTAATCATGTTTGGTACTACTAGTCAAGTGGCAGGCCAGTCCTGTGTGGCATGGGTATAAGATGTTCTTGTCAGACCCCGGTGCATTATCTAGAGATGTACCTTCGGGAGGTAGTTCCTTACCTTGTCATAGCATATAATCCAATATCCAATATGTGCCTTTATGGTTTTGATTGTAGAACCTATTATGATGGAATTTAATAGTGTAACAATTTCAACTAAGATTAATAAGTATTTGTATCTAGACACTGCGATAATATCATAGAATTCCATATAGAATGTTTTTGGTTATGGTAAAGTAATAACTCATCTGTGTTTATGCATGGCATGGTCTTACAAGATACTTTTGATTTTCGAAAGGTTTCTATAATTTTAGTAGTTCAGTTAGGTTTGTTTTCTAACGCCTGTTTTTTGGACTGACTCGGGTGTTATTTTACTATAATGCTCAGGTCAGACTGAGCATTTTTATAGATTTGCTTTGGATGCATTGAGGCTTAGGGGATAGGTTGGAGGTCTTTAAGTCGTATTTACGTATATGTTTATTTATGTTGTTTTGTTCTTGAAATCATCGGCATATGTGAGGATGGGATGTTACAACTATCTAGGCTAATGACAATGAATTGTTGTTGTACTCTGATGAATATATGTATATAACAGTTTGTCATTGTCAAGATCATTGATATTATATGATATATTGTTCCGTTGTGATTATGAGATTCTGTATTTTTTTAATTTCCTTTCATCTCCTTCTTTTCTTATCTTCTCCTTTTCTCTTTCTTTCCAATAACTATATGCCTTTCCATTCAACTTGGGTTGGACATGTGTGGTATTATTGTCAGCTTGAATTGTACGGATCGTTGGATCGTCACACAACTTTTGGAAAGAGTTTTTAAATTTATAATTTCAAGGACAAAAACTTTGGACTAAGCACTTCATGACCGTAAATTTTTAATTTTATAAAGAGTGTTGAAAACAAAATCAATTTTTGATATGGAGTAGACAGGATGACTGTCTTAGTAAGACGGGGTAAGGATTAAGGTATGAATAAAATAGCTATGAACGCTCATACAGTTCCAACAAGGAATCCCCGATGAATATAAGAAATGTTGTATGGACCTAGGAATGTTTGATTATACATATGTGAAAGCCATAAAAAGAACCCTCAAAGGAATAAGGAATGGTATCAAAGTACACTTTTGCGAGTCCCAAGGTATACTCACAGGAAAGATTAAGGATAAAAAAGCAAACACCCAATTTTGAGAATACCATTAAGAGACTTTGATTGAAAGAAGATAGTAGTATGATTGGAGAAGAGAGTGATGAGATGGCAAACACGCATAAATGATATTGGTTGAATCAGGTTAAAGAAGGCAAGATAAGTGGTAGGAAAGTTATCCATTTAAGCTAATTTTCTTGACGAGTTATTTTAAATTTGCATATTTTATATTTCTTACCCATCGTAGTGTGAGAATTCATAATTTATTCCATAATCAGGTGTAATGATTAAACTAATGGATGAACCTTATTTATTAGAAGCCAAGAAGGTGAGTCAAGGCATGCGGGTTATGGTAAAATGGCATATTAGGAATGTATATCCAAATTGAGTAAGAAGCAATAGAGCCACAACGTCATTAAAATTAGTTGATAATGTTGAAATTTGGCCATGAAACTTACACCATTGTGTTTATGGCGATTTTCTGAGCAACTTTCATACTTTAAGTTTTATGATCGGAGCTCAAATGAAGAAGTTATTAGCGTTTGAAGTTTTCAAAATGAAAATAATTAAAATTAAATGTTGGAAATAAATAATATTAAATATGGGATCCCACCGGTCGATGCCATTACATGGACTGATCAACCGCTTATAGGGGCAGTCGATCAATTGTTTAGGTGCCGGCTAGGGTTTAACCTTGACCAAACAGTCCGAACTTTATTAATTCAATTTTAACTGATACGATTGGTTCGAGCGCTTATAAATACAGTCCTATCCCTTAACCTTTCTTCTTATATTTTTTTTACTCAAAGCAGCGAAGCTCGGCCATTTTCCCTTCTTCACTATTTCAAGAAATTATAAAATATTATTTATACCACAAATCGAAGAAGGGCGGAAAAAAAGAGAAGAGGAAAAGAAGTGAATCAACATTACGAAAGAAAAAGGTAAATTCTATAATTATAAATCTGTATTCTCCTTAACCTCAATTTCTTCTCAGATCTGTGATTCTAACATTATGTATATATTTTTTTTACACATATTCCTTTGGAATGGAAAGGAAAAGGAGTCAAGTAAGGGATGAATATAGATTTAGGAGATATGGAAAGCTTGAAAGGCGAGTGGGAAATTATATGATTTATTTATAACATTGAAATTTGTATCATTGAATTTTGTTTAATTGTTACACCTATAAATCTAATGAGTTGTAGGCTTAAATTAACATTTAGGAATCGCCAATGTATTTCGTAAGATAGGTAATAAGAATAGGAATGATATTTACACCCTAATCTACAAGTTTGAAAATCAGTCCTAAATTTTGTTAAAGTGTAATGTTGATAAGATTGTAAGATTTATTCTAGATTTAGGATAATTGGGTGTAATTTGTTAATATTAATTTAGGTTGCCTGAATTTGACTTGGAATGTGAATTTCTATTCTTTAAATTGTTTGGAGTGTTGTGGGTACAATTTAACTACATCTATTTCCATGTAATTTGCTTAAATTATTTAATTCCACAAAGATATAAAAAGTGTGTCATTAGAAATAATAAGGAATATACCAAAAATTAAAGAGATGTGCAAAGTATGGATGTATTACTGCATAGCTTGCAATGTCTATTTCAATAATAAAAAAGAGATAATTCTTTGTCATTTCAAATGAAGCAAAGGCCTTACTTTTGGTTAATTTATGGAAAGTTATAACGATAATCCTTGTTGGAAGGATAGCACCGATAATTTAAAACATAAAAAGGAATGTTTTGATTTAGGAATTAATAGTTAGAAATAGGAGTGTATATACACACATATATACAACCATACATACATGCACACACATATATATAGGGAGAGTTTATTTAGACACAAAATGGAGATACAATCGGTGACACAAAGAATCTACACCATTGGATTGCCTCCTGAATTCCACCCTCCCCATAAAGACAAAAAAATCCAATGGTTCGGATCATTTATATCACCATTTTATGTTTAATTTTGTGTTCAAACAGCCAGCCCCTTACACACATACACACACACACACAAAAAACAACCGTGCCTACCAATTAAATATAAATATATAGCGTAATATACATTAATACTTGTATTAGTTTTAATTAAGACATTTAGTTATAAATAGCATGGTAAATTATAGGATTAGGAGGTGTACATGGAAAAGAGATGGTAACTCCAAAATTAATAGGGCAATAAATGTACAATTAATATGGAGCTATAGGAATTAAATGAGGACATAAATTTGTTTAATGAGACTGGTTAGAGGATTTCATATGGCATTTTATGGGGAAATGTAATACGCCTAATATGTTGAATTAGAATGAATAAATAAATGTTATTAGAAATTGTCCAATTAGGATAATAATGATCATTTATTATGGACAATTGACATTTATGGAACATAGTAAATAAGCGTGTAAGATAGAATTAAGTACTGGAAGGTAATATAATTCTCATAATGGAAAATTATACAGTTTTAGTTACATGGTTAGAACATAATTCTCATAATGGAAAATTATACCATTATTAGAAGCCAAGAAGGTGAGTCAAGGCATGCGGGTTATGGTAAAATGGCATACTAGGAATGTATATCCAAATTGAGTAAGAAGCAATAGAGCCACAACGTCATTAAAATTAGTTGATAATGTTGAAATTCGGCCATGAAACTTACACCATTGTGTTTATGGCGATTTTCTGAGCAACTTTCATACTTTAAGTTTTATGATCGGAGCTCAAATGAAGAAGTTATTAGCGTTTGAAGTTTTCAAAATGAAAATAATTAAAATAAAATGTAGGAAATAAATAATATTAAATATGGGATCCCACCGGTCGATGCCGTTACATGGGCTGATCAACCGCTTATAGGGGCAGTCGATCAATTGTTTAGGTGTCGGCTAGGGTTTAACCTTGACCGAACAGTCCGAACTTTATTAATTCAATTTTAACTGATACGATTGGTTCGAGTGCTTATAAATACATGCCTATTCCTTCACCTTTCTTCTTATATTTTTATACTCAAAGCAGCGAAGCTCGGCCATTTTCCCTTCTTCACTATTTCAAGAAATTATAAAATATTATTTATACCACAAATCGAAGAAGGGCGGAAAAAAGAGAAGAGGAAAAGAAGTGAATCAACATTGCGAAAGAAAAAGGTAAATTCTATAATTATAAATCTGTATTCTCCTTAACCTCAAATTTCTTCTCGGATCTGCGATTCTAACATTATGTATATATCTTTTTACACATATTCCTTTGGAATGGAAAGGAAAAGGAGTCAAGTAAGGGATGAATATAGATTGGGGAGATATGGAAAGCTTGAAAGGAGAGTGGGAAATTATATGATTTATTTATAACATTGAAATTTGTGTCATTGAATTTTGTTTAATTGTTACACCTATAAATCTAATGAGTTGTAGGCTTAAATTAACATTTAGGAATCACCAATGTATTTCGTAAGATAGGTAATTAGAATAGGAATGATATTTACACCCTAATCTACAAGTTTGAAAATCAGTCCTAAAATTTGTTAAAGTGTAATGTTGATAAGATTGTAAGATTTATTCTAGATTTAGGATAATTGGGTGTAATTTGTTAATATTAATTTAGGTTGCCTGAATTTGACTTGGAATGTGAATTTCTATGCTTTAAATTGTTTGGAGCATTGTGGGTACAATTTAACTACATCTATTTCCATGTAATTTGCTTAAATTATTTAATTCCACAAAGGTATAAAAAGTGTCTCATTAGAAATAATAAGGAATATACCAAAAATTAAAGAGATGTGCAAAGTACGGATGTATTACTGCATAGCTTGCAATGTCTATTTCAATAATAAAAAAGAGATAATTCTTTGTCATTTCAAATGAAGCAAAGGCCTTACTTTGGTTAATTTATGGAAAGTTATAACGGTAATCCTTGTTGGAAGGATAGCACCGATAAATTAAAACATAAAAAGGAATGCTTTGATTTAGGAATTAATAGTTAGAAATAGGAGTTTATATACACACTTATATACAACCATACATACATGCACACACATATATATAGGGAGAGTTTATTTAGACACAAAATGGAGATACAATCGTTGACACAAAGAATCTACACCATTGGATTGCCTCCTGAATTCCACCCTCCCCATAAAGACAAAAAATCCAATGGTTCGGATCATTTATGTCACCATTTTATGTTTAATTTTGTGTTCAAACAGCCGGCCCCATATAGACACACACACGCACAAAAACAACCGTGCCTACCAATTAAATATAAATATATAGCGTAATATACATTAATACTTGTATTAGTTTTAATTAAGACATTTAGTTATAAATAGCATGGTAAATTATAGGATTAGGAGGTGTACATGGAAAAGAGATGGTAACTCCAAAATTAATAGGGCAATAAATGTACAATTAATATGGAGCTATAGGAATTAAATGAGGACGTAAATTTGTTTAATGAGACTGGTTAGAGGATTTCATATGCATTTTGTGGGGAAATGTAATACGCCTAATATGTTGAATTAGAATGAATAAATAAATGTTATTAGAAATTGTCCAATTAGGATAATAATGATCATTTATTATGGACAATTGACATTTATGGAACATAGTAAATAAGCGTGTAAGATAGAATTAAGTACTGGAAGGTAATATAATTCTCATAATGGAAAATTATACAGTTTTAGTTATATGGTTAGAACGAATATGAATTAGTGGGCCTAACCCAACATTTAGGCTTATGATGATTGATTTAGTATAGTGGGTTAGGAAGCGAGGTCAGTAGTTTACACAATAAAAGTTCACCCATCAACTCGAAGCTATCAGTAGTTGTGTATACTTACTACCGATGAAGGATTTTTCCAATCATAGGATGCGTGGGGAAGGGTTATGCATTTGTGTTTATATGAGGGAAGATATATCAATGGTTTGCCTCGGATTTGAAGTATTGAATTGCCCGGTACTTTTAGGAAAATTGGTTTTGCTTCATTTCTTACAAGAGATATTAACTAAGATAGGTATTTTCCTTGAATTATATTAGATTATTATGGGATTTTGTCTGTGCGAGGCCAACGGGCAATGTCAATATTGTTGTTGGACTAGTATTCAATAGTAGGGATGACATATAGGTTATGATTTCCATCGGTCCTGAGCGATCGTTAGCAAAGACTTGGATTATGCCCTAATGGATTTTGCTTCCTGGTAGTGTAGAATTCGAATGGAATACACAAAGACCTTAAAGCTTAATTAGTTTTTTGTTTATCGGAGGTGGACTACTCAAAACCTGGCTAAGTCTTTGAAATTCATTGGTAATGCAACAACTAAATTATAAAGCCGTATCTTGGTGCTACTGGTCTCTGTAGCTTGGGACGATTGACCAGCGATTATGCTACGGAGGGACCCACTTTGGGGTTAAGATAATTAATGGGCGATGGCTCTGCCTCCTCCCTATTTAAGAAGTATTAAGTGGTCGGTGTTTTCATTTGGGTAGTTCAATGTTTATATATACACACACACGCACATATATATATATATATATATATATATATATATATATATATATATAGTTATACTTAAGAGAAGGTTAGATATACCATACACAAAGATGGAATTTCACGAAATAGCCGTGAATAATGGGCTTATCACTTAAATTGAAATTAATCGGCATAAATTAGTGTCATAGATAGAGTATGTAATTTTCTAGTCACCATAACATTGTCTTGACCCCCTCCTAATTACGACTCACAAGATAGATTTGTAGGTTGTAGAATTATGAATCTTAAGGCTAAATAAACACTAAAAGGGGGTGAATAGTGTTTTCTAACTTCTGTAAATCATTTTAAATTTCTTTCAAGTTTAATGTTAAATCACATATTTTCTACATAGAGTTGTTTCAACAATCAATCATAGATGCAAACATGGATAAAGTAAAAGCAATAAAGTAAAGTAGAGAGTTAAAGAGATGACACCAGGGATTTTATACTCATTCGGATTTCTCCTACATCCAGTCTCGTACAATTGCTTGTACAGATTTCTCTCCAAATGCTAATCTTTAAACGGACAGAAGGAAAACCAAATTACAATCTCGATTCTGAGTCCATACACGCCTTTTTTATTTTCCGGGCTTAGCGTACACCCACGTGATTTGGATGGGCTACAAGCACATCCACTTGAATTTACGGGCTACCTGGCATAGCCAATTGATTCGAATGGGCTACAGTCACACCTAAGCAAACATAAATAGAGTTTGATGGATTTTTCAATTTAATTTCTTGAACTTTGGATACTATGGACCCTATAGCCTCTCGAACATCATTTTGATCTTGAATTGAGAGAGAGAGAGAGAGATAACTAAAATTAGAGAGTAAATAGTAGAGAATCAATATATTGAAGATTGAACTGATTATGGTTGAATATGAAGAGATCTGTATAAACTTTTCACTAGAAATTATGGCAGTGTAAGAGGAGAGAAGAATCAAGAAATTAGTTGTTAAAAAAATCATTTGAAACCCCTTGTTTATAGAGAATAAACCGACATGTCCATTCACAAAAAGTTACAAAGAGCAGACACTTAATTTCAAAATTTGAATTTCAAATTTACGGCATGTATGTCGACATACTCATAGGGTATATGTTGACACACCCCTTCGAAAATTGAAAATTCTTTTGTTTTTGATACTTTGTAAAATAATTTGATCATAGTTTATAAAAAAATTAAACACTAAAAAACTTTTATAAAATATTTTAATATATTTTAGAAATATATTTTGTTTTAAAAATAAAGGATAAGCAAATGGGAAATAAAGATAAAAAATTGCTACCAAGGACTATAACAATACTCTATGACTCTATGTACTATATTATAGTCTTGATATCTTTATATCTTGGTCTTTATACAAATGAGTCTTCATATCCTTTCTTTGAGTCTTTATACTTTACAGTCTTTGATTCAAAATCTATATAATATCCTGCACTATGTACTATATAACTTGGCAAAATATTAGTATCCATATTTTATATGAATTTTTTTGTTATCAAGGTTGTTATTATCAAAATTAATATCTGAGGTATTAACAATCACCACCTATTTGATGATGACAACCATTAATATCCTATATATAAAATATGATACGACTCCCCTTGAGGTAGATGACTCCCCCGGAATATATGCATATGCATATTTTATATTTTTCTTTCCCTTTGTCATTAACAAAAATGGGTAAAAAGTAATAGTTCTCCCTGAGTCAAATACTTAGAGAGTATAGATTCAAAATCAATGGCTAAGTTAAAATAATATGATTATGATAATGATATAGATGATTATATGATATGCAATTCACTGTCATGCATAATGATATATAATAATGAAGACTTATAAAATAAACTTTATTTATCCAAGTCAAACTATACATAATTCATATGTACAAACCAATTCAAATCCAATCAAATCAAATTAAAACACACAAATTCAAATAACAAACTAAAAACACAAAAACCCAAATCTAATCCTAACAAACCGAACTAATAAATACTATACTTAAGTCTTTGGTTTTCTTTTGATTATAGGGGACTTATGGGTAGGACAAAAAGAGTAGTGAAGACAAAAGTTCCCCTTTTGTTCGACAAGATTTCCATCTCGATCGAACCATATTTCGCCCACACATTTGACCTCATCGTCATCTTCTTCCTCTTCCTCTTTCTTCCCCTTCTTCTTATTTATCATTTTTAGGAATGTGAATGACTAGATTAGAATTATCCTCCTCGAGTAAAATTGGATTCATTGGCTATCCAATAGATATTTCTAGAGATTGCGTAGAATCCGTCCTTGCTTCTTTTTTTTCTTTTAAGAGGCATCATTGAATAACCTCTATTTCAAAAAGCATATTGAGTACATGCTTCATATCATCTTTAATCTCAGTGACTTTGGCCATGGTTGTGGTTTGGAAGGGTCCTTGAGTGGGAGGTTGGAAAGAAAAGGGTGTGGTTTCTTCTCTGGGACTTTTGGAACTCTAGGAAGTCATTAATTTATTTTTATTCAGAATTTATAGAAGAAAGTGGACAGAGAAATAAGAATTATTTCGCAATTTGGTGGTTATATAGTTGCATTTCGAAATTTTGAATTTATGGGGAAATCTATTTTTAGAAATTTCTAATATATGTCAACATATAAGTAGGGGGTATGTCGAACATATGTAGTTTAATTTTGACATTTTATTTTTCTTTTAAATATATAGTTTTTATTTTATATTTCAAGGAAGGAACATATTCCTAACTCTCTTCTAGTTTAAATAAAGAGGTTTGAGTTAATGGTTTCGTTAAAATATCGGCCATTTGATTTTTAGTATTCATAAATTCGAGTGTAATTACTTCTTTATTTACGTCATCTCTTCGAAAATGATGTCTTACATCTATAGGTTTGGTTCTAGCATGATGAGTTAAATTTCTAGATAGATTTATTGCACTAGTGTTATCACGGTATTGGTGATTTAGAAAAAATTAAGCCGAAATCCTTTAAAGTTTGTTGCATGCAAATAACCTGTAAACAGGCTAATACAACTAAAATATGTTTTGCTTCTTATAGACAGAGACATGGAATTTTGCTTTTTTACTAAACCAAGATACAAAAGAATGACTTAAAAAGTGACAAGTTCAACTGTACTTTTTTGGTCTGATTTGCATCCAGCATAGTCAGCATCACATATGAAATTAAATCAAAAGAATCTTCTTTTGGGTAGAAAAATTCATAGTCTATTATGTTATTTGAGCATCTTAATATTCTTTTTACTGACTTTAAATGAGTTTCTTTAGGCTGAGATTGGTATCTTGCACGTAGACAAACACTAAGTATTACATCTGGTCTACTAGCAATTATATAGAGTAATAATCCAATCACACCTCTATATAATTTTTGATCTACATCTTTTGAGTTTTCTTCTTTATTTCTCATTTATTGTCATAGGAGTTGGTTTACCAAATTTCTTAACTAAGTGTTTGGCATCTTTTTCTTGACTTATAAAAATTTCATTATTTAATTGCCTTATTTGTAGTCCTAAAAAGAACATTAGTTTTCAAATATGACCATTCAAATTCTTTAGTCATTATATCTCAAATTCTTTATTTAACTGTTCATTTGTTGATCCAAAAATAATATCGTCTATATATATTAGTATGAGCTAAATATTGTTATTATTTCATTCAAAAATTAGAGTACTATCTACCTTTCCTATTTCAAAATTAGATTGTAATAAATAGGAATTGAGTCTATCATATTATGCTTTAGGAACTAGTTTTAGACCATATAAATCTTTCTTTAATTTATAAACGTGATCTGGTAGCTTTTCATCTTCAAAAAGGTGGGGTTGTTCTATATAGACATCTTCTTTAATAAATCCATTTAAAAAGCACTTTCAACATCCATTTGAAATAGTTTAAAATTGTTATGATTTGCAAAAGCGAGTAAAATTCTAATAGCTTCTAATCTAGCTACATGAGCAAAGGTTTCATCAAAATCTATATCTTCTTCCTGACTATAACCTTGAGCGACTAGTTGAGCTTTATTTCTAATTACTTCTCCTTGTTTGTTCATTTTATTTTTATAGACCCACTTAGTTCCTATTACAGACTTTTTTTCATGTCTTGGGACTAATTCTCAAACATCATTTCTTGTAAATTGATTTAATTCCTCTTGCATGGCAAGGATCCATGAATCATCTGATGGTGCTTCCTTTGGATTTTTAGGTTTAATGGTTCAGATAAAAGCAACATTACTCATTTTATTTAATTGATTCCTTGTTTTTACTACAGATCCTATATTTCTTAGAATATTTCTTTAGGATGATCTTTCAAATATTCTGTTTTTTATTTGGATGTAAATTTTCGAAGTTATTATTATCGTCATTATTAGTGATTGCATTGTTAGTAATTTCATTAGTTTTATCAACATTTTCTTCTTCATCAAAATTGGTATTTTTGATTTTAAAATTCTCATCAAATGAAACATGTAATTTTTCTTCAATAATGCTAGTTTTGGTGTTAAAAACTCCATAAGATTTACTTCTATTAGAATAAACAACAAAAATACCTTTATCTGATTTGGCATCAAATTTACCTAAATTATCCTTTGTATTTAATTTAAAACATTTACTACTAAAAACTCGAAAATAAGTTACTTGAGGATTTTTATTATAAAATAATTCACAAAGAGTTTTCTTAGTCAAATGTCTTATTAAATTTTATTTATAATATAACACACCATAGCAACTGCTTCAGCCTAATTTTTTATAGATAATTTGCTATCATTTATCATTGTTCTAGCACATTCTTGTATAGTTATATTCTTTCATTCTACTAATCCATTTTGTTATGGTATTCTTGGAAATGAAAAATTATATGTAATTCCTTTCATATTAAAAACGATTTTAAAATTATCATTTTCAAATTCTCCTCCATGATGACTCCTAATAGATTTAATTTTAATTGACATTTGATTTTTAATTATTTTATTAAAAAATTTAAACATTTCAAAAGCTTCACTTTTAAGTTTAAAAAAATTATCTATATAAATATGGAGAAATCATCTACAATTATGAAGACATATCTATTATGATTTATTGATTGTATTTTGAAGGTCCAAAAAGATCTAGATGAAGAAGTTCAAGAGGATGAGAAGTAGAATCATATCTTTAGACGTAAAAGAACTTTATGAAGTTTTCCTAATTGACAGGCATCACATAAATTATAGACATTAGAACTCATTTGAGGGAGACCCGTAGCAAGTTCATATCTAGCAACTTTAGAAAGGTTCTTAAAATTCAAATTACTAAATCTTTTGTGCCAAATCCATGGGTCATTAGATTTGACCAAAAAACATAAATTATCATCGGTCTCTTTCATACTTAAAATATAAATGTTACGTTTCCTAATACCTTCAAAGATAGCATTTGACTCATTATCTTCGATACAAAGATTATCTTTTTCAAACTAAATTTTAAAACCCTTATCACACAATTGGCTAATACTAAGCAAGTTGTGTTTTAGATTTCTAACTAGCAAAACATTAGAAATGGTAGGAGTTTAGAGTTATCGACATTGCCGATACTAATCACATTTCCTTTTGTCTTCAAAGTTAACTAGTCCACCATCGTTATAGACAGCACCTTTAATGATCTTTAAATTTCCAGTCATATGACTTGAGCATCCACTATAGTATCCATTTGTAACGACCCATAATTTTCGATGTTTAAAATTTATTAATTTAATAAGATTTTGGTAGTTAAATCTAGAATAAATAAAAATTTGTAATTTGTTAATGAATTTATAACGGGAACGAAATGTAAGAATGTTGATGCAAGTTAATGAATAACTAATTCAGTGCAATCCCAATTAATTAAAACAATTGTAGGGCTATAATTGATTGTAAATAGTAATATCTAGAAGCAATGTTAATGGTATTCATAATAGGACAATTTATTGAATTCAAGATTTATTAATTTATTTGAATTTTAATTATAGTAACTGGATTAATTGCAATTAAATGAAATTTAATATCTAAATATTACGTTAATTGAAATTAAGATGGAATTTGAGAATATTAATGTAATAGATCATGATTCCAATATTTATTTCATCCGTTTGACAACAACGAAGTGAATAATAGAATGAAAAGTAAATTAAATAGAATCATTGGAAATTAAATTTATAGTTTCCGAATTTAATGAAATTGAGATTAACACTCAAATTGATAAATTAATCAACTCTAAATTGACATCTAAATTTGTTAAATTAGTGTAAATGATTAAGAAATTAAAAATGATAAAATTTGGCAATTATAGAAGTGGATTGAAATTTGATGTAATTAGTTAATTACTAATTTATTTAATAATGTGAAATATAGCTATTTTGGCCACCGACTCAATTTTGACGAAACTAGTTTTGTCGGATCCGTAATGGTGAAATATTGTAGGATTTCAAGTTTCGTAACGATCGGACTTGTCATTTGATCGTACGGGCATGAAACGCCTAGAAATCAATTAAATTGAAATCAATTGAAATTCCGGACATTTTGACGCTGGTTTGGACGAATTCTGAGACTGTTCAAATTTTGGGTTTAAATTGGATTTAAATTCAATTTAAATTCAAAAGGTGAGTGTTTTAACCCGCTCACAACTTCTCAAATTTCTTATGTTTGTTAAATTGATTTATGATGTAATTAAAAAATTATTTATGACTGTTTGGCATATTTTTAATCATTATCTCAGTTAAATTTATTTTATTGAATTAAATTGTTATTTAATTTATTATTGCATATAAACTACCAGTTAAATAGTTATTTAATTTATTATTGAATATAAACTGCCTATAAATGCCGGTTATTTATTATTTGTTCTATATTGATGTTATTGATTGGATTGGATGATGATTGTGATAAATGTTTGATGATTGATATTGAATGAATGGATGTTGTATTTTATATTGTTATAAACTGCAAGTTGTTATAGATTTTATTTCATTCGGGATTGCGGTTTGAAATGATATATAACCGTATTTATATTTTAAATCACGGATTGAAATGATAAATATCTGTATCACTTGACCATAGGATAGAAAATTTTATATAGAAACCGCGGTCTATATATAAAAATATTCTGAAATGATTTCTATGGTTTTGTAGAGAAATATATGGGTTATATAAATATTGATTTCAGATGTTATATAAATGTTATTTTATTATTGATTTTTAGCTATGTGTAAATTTGTCTTGACATATAAAATAAGACAAATAATAAAGTTTGATTGTTTTATATAATATGGTTAAGTATCTGTTTAAATTATATTGTATATAGAGTTTATAATGAATTAAATAAAATTAAGGGTGGAAGATAAATATGAAATTGATTTGAACTAAATTATTTAAGAATTATACTCGAATAAATTTGATTTGGAATTTAAATAAAATAGAGATTTTAAAGGGTATGATTTTTATAACTTGATTTTGGTTTAGAGTAATTTAAATGAATATCAAGTTGATTTAAATGAATATATCAAGTTAAATGAATTAAAAGAATATCCAGTTATTTGAAGTTTAAAAGTTTTACTTAAATGATATTGGATTTATTAAGTAAACATTTCAAATCTAAATAATAGTAATTGAATTTGATATATATGGAATTATTAAAGAATTAGTTTTGAAATGGTGGAATGTTTAATGCTTTGAGATATATAGAAATTGAAATGATTTATTTGGGGGTTCAAATCTGTATTTGGAATTGATTTATGAAATTGAAGAGGCTATTTTATTATATAAAGTAATTTAGTACTAAGCCATTTAAGTGGTGTCGTTATGTTTCAAAATTATGAGTTTCAAAGTATTATGATTTGAAAGTGTTATACTTTAAGTGTTTTGATTTCGAAGTGTTATAACTTCGAAAGTGCTATGATTTTGGAAAAAGGATATATTTGAAATAAAAATGATATTTTATTGATTTGGGTTTTTTTATAAAAAATGATATCATATGGATTTGGGTTTTAAAACGGAAATGATATCGTATTTATATGGTTTTGAAATGGATATTTTATTCTGATTTTGAAGTATAAGTATTTTGAAATAACAGCAGTGTTATAATAATGTTTGGTTGTTAAAGAGATCGAGATCGGAAGTTGTCATACTCTCTGCCAACTCCGAAAACCACTTTAACAACCGTGTACGCGGTGAAGATTCCAAAATGAAGTAGGATGGTGCGGCGTTTCCTTTGAGTATATACGTGGACCCGACTCCCGTGAGATGGCATAAGGTGACTAAAACAGGAGCGATTGACGGGCTAAGAAGGTAGCACCTTTTATCGGATACACTCCTTCGATACCATTCTATTACTTTGATTGATTTGGGCCCTTTTGATTTTGGGGGTGTGGCTCGAGGTGGGCGGAAGTAGCTGCTACGCGTTACCATCGGTCCGAAAGCATAATTGGTATATCTACCCTGGCATTGCCTAGTTGTGTCATGTCACATACCCTAGCGCGCCTTGTACGAGTTTGGTTTTCTTCCGTAGCCCATGGAGTATTTAGGGTAGTCTCCCGATCTGGAGATGCGCTGATACTGGATGGACTACTGGGACTATTATGTATTAAGGGCTATATGGGTAACCCCTTAACGCTACTAAAAGTAAGTTTATTTTACTATTAGACATTATTATAATAGCAAAATATTACTACATAGTAAATAGTTTACCGGATCCTTAGTACATGCAAATTTCGAACATCTCTTAAGTTATTGCACTCACGTTAGACACTGGATAGGAGATGTCAAACACTGTAAACATCGACGTCGTTTACTCATATTATTTACCGATTTAACTTACATAAGATCTTTTAGTTCTAACTCGAGTGTTTTGTCTTTTCAATTCGCTCGGGTCAGCCTGAGCATTTCAGGGTTTGAAGACCTTACTTCTGGAGGACGAAGACGAAGATTGTATTACTATTATTTATTGCATTGTTCTGCTACATCACATTGTTCCGGTGCATTGTCATTTATTATTCTTTGGTATGTGTAACTCTGATTCTGTGTTGTATAAGTATAATCAAATGTTTTTGTAAAACAGCTTCATGAACTGTTATTTGATTATTATATTTTGTCGTTCCGCTGCAAGATTCTGTTTTTCTTTTTCTGTTTTCTTATTCACCCCAATAACAATTTTCCCTTTTATATGGTTTGAGTCTGACAGTGCGGTTTATCATCGATTTAAAACGTACAAAAAGGTGGGATGTTGCATCTGATATCAGAGCTTTGGTTTAGCGATAAACCTTAGCTTTGTGGGGTCTGACTCTTTATTAATAGGGTAGTAATACCCTATGATGAGTCGCTGAGCGTATACATATGAGAGAGCGTATTTGTTAGTGTTATAAAAGGGTTTTATATTGTGTAAGTTGTTCCATTTTGTATTTATAAATTCTGGTTGGTGCATAGGACGCTATGATATCAAGAGGTATTTCTAAACACTTAATAGGACAAACCACACAATATTTGTTTTGAATATAGGTGAATGAAATAATTTTGCCTATTATATTTTCTATATATAAATTAAGAATTTTATAAAGGGATATACTTGGTTGTAATATATTGGTTGTTAAGTGGTGAAATATATAAATATTGGTCGGAAATAAAATTTACAAATAAAAATAAAGAAAAATTGTAATTTAGAACTTAATTCTCGGGGATTTGAGACTTTCTTTCGAATGATTTTGGAATATAATAATAATATTATTAGAAGTATTTTCTGATATAAATATTTCAATATAATTTGAAAGAATTGTTTTAAAGAAACTTTGAAAAGAAATAAGTTCTTTACTACCCTCTCTGTCGTTGGAAAATAATTTCGATGATGAGTGCACGCATCATCAACATTCATTTTCGAGTTTTAAAGTGGGAAGGCCTAGTAGTTTTACTGTAGATTTATTTTGGTAAACAAATATAAATTTAAAATTGTTTTGGATATATAAGTTGTAAGTATATATTTATCTATTATTTTAAAATGATTTGAAATTAAACCCGGTATTTAGTTCTTAAGTTCTGTTAATTTATAGTTTCAGTTGTTGTAGTGAAATTGAATGTAACTAATTAATAATTGAAACCTTTAATTAAAATAAGAGATTAAATGCTAATTTTAAAATAAATTTAAAATAAAGTTGAAATATGTGACCTAAAAACAAAAGATATGATTAGTGAACGTTAAATTAATTAAAGGAAAGAAGAAAGACTTGTATAACTTTCAATTGCATTCTTAGAGCATATATATAACTTACCAAATATTAGAAGTTAAAATGTTAAAGATTTTGTAATGGAAAATTGTACAAGTAAACTTAGGTAATGAAAGTATTCAATGAAATTCCTTAATAAATAAGAAGTTGATGTTGTAGTTGTTATAAACTTATGTTATAATTGAAATATTACTATAATAAATTATGATAGAAAGCAAGTATTATAAGAAAGTAATTAAAAACTTAAGTAGATGAATTGATATGCTACGAACATAAATACTATAAATAAATGAATGTAAATAAATGAAGTTATGCAATAAAGGATGTAATGCAATAAAAAGAAAATTTATATGATATGAATAAATAAAAATGAATTTATGTAAGTATAAGTGCAAATAAGTGAAATAAACACTTAATCAATGGATGGAAATTGAAAATTTGCAAGAAATGAATGTAAATAAAAAGATAAATCATTGTGTAAATAAAAAGGAAATCAAACGACGAATGTTATGAAATGAAATTAATAAGAATAAACTTGATCTATTGTTTGAAATTGTTGTTTGTTTGGTTTATGAGTTGTTTGGGTAAAAGATACTTTTAATTGCTTAGATGTATGATGAGTTTATCTAAGACTGTTGAGTAAGTGGAATACTTCATATTTATTTGTCATTCTATGTAATTTAAAGTGTCTTAACCCGAACAAATCAATTGTTTGTCTTGCTTGGATGGTTGATCTGTATTTGATGTGTATGCTGTTGGTTGCGAATGATTGTTATTTATATTGATTGTTTATTAGTAGTTGAAACAACTTTAAATATTTCATTTTATATAATTATTAATTCTTTTTGGATTATATAAGTGTAATACAGTTTATGGATGGAAACAATTACTACTGCTTTTGATTTCATAAAATAACTGTTATTTGCCCGACATATAGGTATGTTTTCGGATTACGGTTTATAGCGTTATTATATTGTTTTTCCGTATTTGGATATATTATTTTGGAAAATATATGTTGTATATTGTTATATTTGATATTATATTTTCTTCCGAGCCTCCTCGTACAAAGGAGACTGCCAAAATTTTCCGTAATTTTTTTTGAAAAATGTTCCTCCAAACTTTATTAATTTGAGTATAAAAAGATTAATGGTTATAAATTGGTATATTTTATTTAAATTAATTAATTTTGTAAATTTATTTATTTATAAAGTTAACATTTTGAATAAGATGTATTATTTTCTTAATTCCTTCTTTTTCCTCCTTTTTCCATTTCGTGGACGAAAAGTTTTGAGTGGGGGAGAGTGTAACGACCTGTAATTTTCGATGTTTAAAATTTGTGAATTTAATAAGATTTTGGTAGTTAAATCTAGAATAAATAAAAATTTGTAATTTTTTAATGAATTTATAACGGGAATGAAATGTAAGGATGTTGACGCAAGTTAATGATTAACTAATCTAGTGCAATCCCAATTAATTGAAATAGTTGTAGGGTTATAAATGATTGTAAATAGCAATATTTGGAAGTAATGCTAATGGTATTCATAATAGGACAATTTGTTGAATTCAAGATTTATCTGAATTTTAATTATAGTAATTGGATTAATTGCAATTAAATGAAATTTAATATCTAAATATTACGTTAATTGAAATTAAGATGGAATTTGAGAATATTAATGTAATAGATCATGAATCCAATATTTATTTCATCCGTTTGACAACAATGAATTGAATAATAGAATGAAAAGTAAATTAAATAGAATTATTGGAAATTAAATTTATAATTTCTGAATTTAATGAAATTGAGATTAACACTGAAATTGATAAATTAATCAACTCTAAATTGACATCTAAATTTGTTAAATTAGTGTAAATGATTAAGAAATTAAATATGATAAAATCTTTCAATTATAGAAGTGGATTGAAAATTTGACGTAATTAATTAATTACTAATTTATTTAATAATGTGAAATATAGCTATTGTGGCCATTGGCTCGGATTTTGACGAAACCAGTTTTATCGGATCCGTAATGGTGAAATATTGTAGGATTTCAAGTTTCGTAACGATCGGACTTGTCGTTTGATCGTACGGGCTTGAAACGCCTATAAATCAATTAAATTTAAATCAATTGAAATTCCGAACATTTTGACGCTGGTTTGGACGAATTCTAAGACTGTTCAAATTTTGGGTTTAAATTGGATTTAAATTCAATTTAAATTCAAAAGGTGAGTGTTTTAACCCACTCACAACTTCTAAAATTTCTTATGTTTGTTAAATTGATTTATGATGTAATTAAAAATTTATTTATGACTGTTTGGCATATTTTTAATCATCATCACAGTTAAATTGAATTTATTGAATTAAATTGTTATTTAATTTATTATTGTATATAAACTGCCACATAAACAGTTATTTAATTTATTAATAAATATAAACTGCCTGTAAATACCTGTTATTTATTATCTGTTCTATATTGATGTTATTAATTGGATTGGATGATGATTGTGATAAATGTTTGATGATTGATATTGGATGAATGAATGTTGTATTTTATATTGTTATAAACTACAAGTTGTTATAGATTTTATTTCATTCGAGATTGCGGTTTGAAATGATATATAACTATATTTATATTTTAAATTACGGATTGAAATGATAAATATCCATATCACTAGACCATAAGATAGAAAATTTTATACAAACACCGCGGTCCATATATAAAAATATTTCGAAATGATTTCTATTGTTTTGTAAAGAAATATATGGGTTATATAAATATTGATTTCAGATGTTACATAAATGTTATTTTATTATTGATTTTTAGCTATGTGTAAATTTGTTTTGAAATATAAAAAAGCCAAATAATAAAGTTTGATTGTTTTGTATAATATGGTTAAGTATTTGTTTAAATTATATTGTATATAGAGTTTATAATGACTTAAATAAAATTAAGATTGGAAGATAAATATGAAATTGATTGAATTAAATTATTTAAGAATTATACTCGAATAAATTTGATTTGAAATTTAAATAAAATGGAGATTTTAAAGGGTATGATCTTTATAACTTGACTTTGGTTTAGATTGATTTAAATGAATATCAAGTTGATTTAAATGAATATATCAAGTTAAATAAATTGAAAGAATATCCAGTTATTTGAAGTTTAAAAGTTTTACTTAAATGATATTAGATTTATTAAGTAAACATTTCAAATCTAAATAATAGTAATTGAATTTGATATATATGGAATTATCAAAGAATTAGTTTTGAAATGGTGGAATATTTAAAGCTTTGAAATATATGGAAATTGAAATAGTTTATTTGAGGGTTCAAATCTGTATTTGAAACTGATTTATGAAATTGAAAAAGCTATTTTATTATATAAAGTAATTTAATATTAAGCCATTTAAGTGGTGTTGTTATGTTTCAAAGTATTATGATTCAAAAGTGTTGTACTTTAAGTGTTTTGATTTCGAAGCGTTATAGCTTCGAAAGTTCTATGATTTTGGAAAAAGGATATTTGAAATAAAAATGATATTTTATTGGTTTGGGTTTTTATAAAAAATGATATCATATTGATTTGGGTTTTAAAATGAAAATGATATCGTATTTATATGGTTTTGAAATGGATATTTTATTCTATTTTTGAAGTATAATTATTTTGAAATGACCGCGGTGTTATAATAACGTTTGGTTGTTAAAGAGACCGAGATCGGAAGTTGTCATACTCTCAGTCAACTTCAAAAACCACTTTAACAACCGTGTACGCGGTGGAGATACCAGAATGAAGTAGGATGGTGGCGGCGTTTCCTTTGAGGTATATACATGGACCAGACTCCCGTGAGTTGGCATAAGGTGACAAAAACATGAGCGATTGACGGGTTAAGAAGGTAGCACCTTTCATCGGACACACTCCTTCGATACCATTCTATTACTTTGTGATTGATTTGGGCACTTTTTATTTTGAGGGTGTGGCTCGAGGTGGGCGGTAGTAGCTGCTACGCGTTACCACCGGTCTGGAAGCGTAATTGGTATATCAAACTTGGCATTGCCTAATTGTGCCGTGTCACCTACCCTAGCGCGCCTTGTACGAGTTTGGTTTTCTCCCATATCCCATGGAGTATTTAGAGTAGTCTCCCAATCTGGAGATGCGCTACTGGGACTATTACGTGTTAAGGGCTATATGGGTAACCCCTTAACGCTATTAAAAAGTTAGTTTATTTTACTATTAGACATTATATAATAGCGAAATATTACTACATGGTAAATAGTTTAACGGATCCTTAGGAGATGTAAATTCCGAATATCTTTTAAGTTAATACACTCACGTTAGACATTGGATAGGAGATGTCAAACCCTATAAACGTCTTCGACGCCGTTTACACTCATATTATTTACCGATTTATCTTACATAAGATCTTTTAGTTCTGACTCGAGTGTTTTGTCTTTTCAATTCGCTCGGGTCAGCCTGAGCATTTCAGAGTTTGAAGACCTTACTTCTGGAGGACGAAGATGATATTGCTATTATTTACCACATTGTTCCGCTGCATTGTCATTTACTATTCTTTGGCATGTGTAACTCTGATTCTGTATTGTATAAGTATAATCAGATGTTTTTGTAAAACAGCTTCATGAACTGTTATTTGATTATTATATTTTGTCGTTCCGCTGCAAGATTCTATTTTATTTTTTTTCTTTCTCTGCTTTTCTTATTCACCCCAATAAAATTCATCCTTTTGTATGGTTTGAGTCTGACGTGTGTGGTTTATCGTCGATTTAAAACGTATAAAAAGACGGGATGTTACACCATTTGTCCTTCATGATTTGTGGTATTTTATTTTCAAGTGTCTATTCACTATTAGCCATACAACAAACTTGTTTTGGCAATTCAAAATCATACTTTTTTAAGAAATCAAGTGATTTTTCAATACAATTGGCTTCTAATAACATATTGGTTTCACAAACGGTTTTTCTATAAAATACTGAAAATATTACTAGCCATTTAAACTTTTCAAAAATCAAATTATTAGTTTTTTAAATCGGTGCTTTGATACCAAGTGTGGATTGCGGAATTATGAATCTTAAGGCTAAATAAACATTAGAAGGAGGAATGAGGTAAAGAGTGTGTTCTAATTTTGTTAGATCTTTTTAAATTTCTTCCAAGTTTAATGTTAAATCATAGATTTTCAATAAAAAATTGTATCAATAATCAATCATAAATGCAAACACATTAAACTAAAAGCGGTAAAATTAACTAGAAAGTTAGAGAGATGGCACTAGGGATTTTATACTGTTTTGGATTTCTCCTACATCCAGTCCCTTATAATTGCTTGTACATATTTATTTTCAAATGCCAATCTTTAAGTGGGTAGAAGGAAAACTTAATTATAATCTCAATTTCGAGGCTATGAGACACACGCTCCTGATTTCCAAGCTCGGGGTACACCCACCTGATTTGGTTGGGCTACAAGCACACTTGCTTGGATTTCTAGGCTACCAATCACACCCACTAGGATTTCTGAGTTACCAAGCACACCCTATTGATTGAATGAGCTACAATCACACCCAAGCAAATACGACTAGAGTTTGATGGATTTTCCAAAAACAATTTCTTAAACTTTGGATACAATGGATCATATAGCCTCTTGAATAGCACTTTGATGTTGAATATGAGAGAGATGATTAAAATCGGAAAGTAAATAGTAGAGAATCAGTATAATGAAAGTTGAGTTGATTTTGGTTGAATTTGAAGAGATTTGAATAAATTTTTCACTAGAAATTTTAGCAGAACAATTGGAGAGAAGAAATAAGAAAGTAGTTATTGAAAAAATTTGTTTAAAACCCCTTATTTATATAGAATAAACTGACATGTTCATTCATGAAGAGTTACGATGAATAGACACTTAATTTTAAATTTTGAATTTCAAATTTGTGGCATATATGTCGAAATATTCATAGGGTATATGTTGACATATCCCTTCGAAAAATGAAAATTCTTTTGTTTTTAAATATTTTGAAAATCTTATGCTTTGTAAAATATTTTGATACTTTGTAAGATAATTTAATCACAGTTTATGAACATTTTAAACTTTGACAAACTTTATAAAATATTTTTAAATATATTTCTAAAAATATATTTTGTTTTAAAAATAAAGGATAAGAAAGTGGGAAATAGAGATCATAGATTGCTACCATAAACTTTAACAATATTCTATGACTCTAGATATTATACAGTTATCTCGACATCTTCATATCTTTTTCTTTATACTCATTAGTCTTCATGTCCTTTTTGGAGTCTTTATACTGTACAATCTTCGATTCAACACATATATAATATCCTGCATTATATACTATATAACTTGACAAAACGTTAGTATCCATATATTATATGAATGTATTTTATTACCAAGGTTGTAATCATCAAAATCAATAACTATGGTATTAACAAGATTTAAAGGGACGGACTACTGGTGCAAGACGAAAACTACAGATGGTGAAGTCTTCTCATTCGTGCTCAAGGCAATCAGATGTTAAAGGAATAATATTGATTCCAAGTTAGTAGCCATAGTCAGCATATATATTATGTTATACTTTACTATTCCACTGCGAGTTCGTCCTCTAATATACTTATGTTTATTACAGGTTATTAAACAGACAATTCGTACCCTAATTGACTTGGGTTTTCATTCTAGTTAGAAGTTCGGGCCACTAAGGTGTCAGTTGTCACATAATTAATTAATTAATTAATTAATTAAATTACAAGTACATCTAATACAAAATCCATAAATGGTATGTTTTATGACAGTGATTAAAACGTGTTGTAACCATGAATGATTTATCACAATAAAGTAAACATACCATTTTAGATATTCCTAGTTAAGATGTATCGAGATTGGATATCGATACTTCCTCTGAGATTAAAGTATGTAATGCTCTCCAAATATTGGGTAGTGTATTACTAATAAATGTTGGGTGCACCAAGGGTTTCGTACCGATAGTTATTGGATAACTGTGAAATGACTCATTTGATAGTTTTCTATTGGTTAATATAACTAAGATCAAAAAGAAAATATCCATGTGATAAAATTATACAGTTCTCTTGACTTAAAAATACTGTTGAACTTCAATGTGGACGCTCCGCTTTGATTATAGTTAAATCGCGGTACAACATCCATTAAATGACTATAATTGGGTCGAGTCAAAGTACTAGAAATGAAACACTATTCAAGAGAGGATTCATCTCCTCCGTTATATGAGGTTAGTATCATGATCAATTGATGAGACGACCCGACTTTTTCTCCGCAAAAAGTCGTATCATCCTTAAGAAAGAAAGGGGTAGAAAAGAGAAAAGAAAGAAGAGAAAGAAGAAACAACACAAGAATCTCAACAGCGGAACGAATAAATTATATTAATAACATAAGTATTACATGGTATACATCAAATATCAGAGTTACACAGAGAATACATCACATACTAGACAGTTATAAACACCTGTCTAGTTATTACAACTCAATACATTACAGACAAACACTCAGAGATACCAATACAGCGGAAAACTATATAACTATACGCAGAAGCCTCCTGCTCCATTGCTCCTCCACAATTCGTCAAAGCTAACCTGAATTCTCTTGGCTACTCATAAAAATTTGAGTACCCAAGAGTTAAAGAAAACAGAAATAACTCTAGGTCGGACATGGGTCTGGTGTGAGTAACAGGTTAAAGTTGCTTAACTTTGAAAACCTTTGAAAAGAAAAGGTATCACGTAAGACTTCCCACACATAAACATGGAAAAGTTTTTACCTTACGCTAACCAAAACATTTTGACAGGAAATCCGATGATATTATAATAGTGTCTAGGGTTTTCAAGTAAATAAGAAATAGCCGAAATTGTTATATTCATTAAATTCCAGCTACTAGCCACAAAAGTGGGTAATACAATCAAAACCGTTGGCACTTATTGGATTTTGGATTCCATACAATGGCTGGGCTACTGGGGTACCGCCCGTCACAGTACGTGGCCTAGATCACCGTACCGAGGATTACTCCCAATCCCCTGCAACACAAAGCTGGACCCGTTCCTTACTGAACAGTTCCAAACAAGACAACCCCGCAGTTGTGATCAGCAACCGCACCACTAAGCCGAAAATAAAGGGACATCTAGACAGGGGTAAACCTTGCTCTCAAGTGGGGGCTACCCACGAAGCTTTGCTGCACCTCCCCTGTTTTAGCCATTCCCGGTTGATGAGGCTTGAGGCTACGATTACCTTTATAGGACATATCACTTAGAATGCTCATCGTCCACCTGACGATGTTCTGAAAGCATTCAATCCATACAAGTTCGTTCCGGGTTTGAATGAAACCGAAGGCATTATCTCGTTACACTCGTATTGGAATCACCCTCAGAGTTAACGACAATAACCCTTGCACTCTAAATCACCATCTCGAATCTATAAGTACTATTCCGTCAAACTCATTACGGAATCACCCACAGAGTTATACTGACGTATAGCCCTTACACCTCGAGTCTTCACTCGCTCCACTTGTATTAACGACCTAACATTTAATTGGAATCGATGTGGTTTTCGGATATCCAAATATGAAAACCCGATCCCCGTCTCATCGAAATCCAATGCGTGTCTTTTAAGGCCAAGTTGTTTTAAGTTTAAAACAATTTAATTATATTATCTATATACACACAGATAGATAATTTATAACACAATAGATAATCAACATTATCATTATCAACAGATAATTCATATCATAATCAGATAATCCATATTATCATCCAAAAGCAACCAATGCATCCATATCAATAATCATTACTCATCTCATAACTGAGATTACAAACCATACCAGGCAACTAATACCATTCATCAAACATAAGCAACTATCTAATGATCACACCATTTATAATTAATTTAAAATGAATTAAATTAATTACCTAAATTCTAATTAATTTAAAATGAATTAAATTAATTACTTCATCATTAAAATTCTGCTTAACTTAACCATTAATTGATTTCAAATCAATCTATAAATCATCATCTCAATTCTCATTTCACTTAATCATTATTGATTAACTATCTCTAATTACAATAAGTAATTAGCATTATATTACTTACACAAGTTAATTATATTAAACCCTTAGCAAATAATTAACTTGTAATTGCTTAATTAATTAATTAACTAAAATTAAGTACATTAATCATTTATACATTATTAATCATATCTTAATTAATCAATTCCAAAATTACATCATTAATTAATTAATTAATGATTTCTAACTATATTTAATCAATCTCTAAATATAAATTAATTACAAAAGTAATTAATCTTCAATTAAACCACATATATATTAATCTCCTTTGATTAATAACCATTCAGTAATTAACTGCTTTAATTACTCATCCCATAAATTAATTATTCTTAATTAAATATTCTTCATTAATCACTTGATTTATTTCAAAGTAATTTAAATCCAAATTACTTCTATAACAAATATCCTTAATTACATTCTGTAATTATTAATTAATTACTTCCTTAAGTAATTACAAACCAATTAATTACATAAAGTAATTATCAACAATCAACAATTGTTTAAATTAATTTAACTTAATTAATCTAAACTAATCACATAAATCAAATTAATTACACCAAGTAATTAATTCATTAACTACTTTCATTAAGTAATTAAACAATTGATTATTATTAATTAATTAATCTAATTAATTATGAAAAATTAATCACATTAATTAAATAATCTTAAGTTAATGACCTTCATTAACATTTCTTAATTACTCAATTAAGAGTTAACTTAAACTAATCATTATTAATTATCAATTAATTAATATTTAATTACAATTTAATCAATCTCTAATTATTTATTAATTAAGTGTTAATTACAATCTTAATTAATCATTAATCACTTGATTAAATAAATCTTAATCATAAATTAAAATCTAATTAACCATCCTTAATTATAGATTAATTAACCTTAATTAATTAATCTCAAGTCTTAATTAATTAACTTAAAGATCATTAATTACTTAATTAAACATCCATATTTATTAATTAATTAAATAATTAATATTCCATTTAAATTAATTAAATAATTTAAATGAAACCAATTTCTTAAGTTCTACTTTAAGAAACATTCTTCTTATACAAAGTATTTTAAACAATTTGTTTCAAATAAATTTCAAATTTAAAAATTTCTTTTTAAATTTCAAACTGAAACAAAATTCAAATTTTCATTCTAGATTCAGACTTAAAAATTTAAAACTTTACTTACTCTTTCATCTCAATTTTTAAATTCTAACCTTTTCTAAAAATGGTTAAAACAAATTTAAATTTAAAAACTTATTAAATTTTAAAAACTGACATTAAAGTCAAATCTCAGGTTTTAAAACTAAATTTAAACTTATTATAAACCTTATTTCATAAATTAAAACTTATAGTTTTAAATTCAAAACCAAAGTTCCTGTATACTTTAAAAAAAACTAAATTTAAATTCCAGATTTAGATTCAACTCAGATTCATCTATTCAAAATTTTAGTTTCCAGATTAAAATTTTAAATTTCAGTTGCAATTTTTTTAAAAATTTACTTTTAAATTTAAACAGAAAAACAGTTTCTGTTTAATCTAACATCTTACATTTTTGAATTCAAAAAGGTTTCAAAATCCAGGGTTTAAATTATTCAATTCAAAATTAAGTTTCAGGTTTAAAAATTTCAGTTTGAACTTCATCCTTCAAATTTTTAAATTTTACTTTTAAATTTTTAAAACAGAAAGACAGTTTTCTGTTTTTGTCTAAAACCAACTTGAATTTAAAAGCATTCCAAATTTAATTCAAAGATCTAAAATTTAAAACTTAATTGAATTCAAATTCAATTCTAGATTCAAACTTATTTTCAAATTTTGTTTGCATTTCTTTTTACATCAATTTGTAAAACCTGGAAAACAGGTTTCCTGTTCAAACTCTAAAACTAATTAAAAATTTCAAAATTTTAATTATTTCAAAAACCAAAAATTTAATTAATTGAATTTATATTTAAATTCAGATTCAACTTAGTTTTCAGATTTTTGTTTGAAATTTACTTTCACTTTAAAAATTTAGAAACCTGGAAAACAGGTTTCTGTTAAAACCTCTAAAACCTGAAACATACATCTACACGAGAAATCCTTATTTTAACTTCGAGTCACAAGACCCTATGCTTCGAGTTTCTTCCCAAATTTCCCGAGACAATCACGAGCTACAAAACCCTGCAACCCACTTCAACACAACCATGCACAACACCTCACTGTGCACCCACTCCCCATCTCCGGCCATCTTCGGCCATTATCAACGACCATTCCCCATCGACCAGTGTCCCCTCATCACACTTCCACCTTCAAATACCCATAATTCAACTTGAATTTAAATTCGAGTTTTAAAACCAAAAACCTGGAAACAACCTTCCCCTTTCAGTGACCAACCTGTCAACGCTTCAACCAATCACCTCCGACCACCGTCACCCTCCAAACTCCGGCGACAACTCCATCAACACATCATCTATCCATACACAAAAGATTCTTGAACTCGAACCATTGTAGAAGCCGCAGCACTCAAAACTCTTATACCCAGTAAAACTAGGGTTCTTAACTAAAAATCCCAATTCTCATCACCAAAATTTAATTGTAATCCAATTTGGTATTTTTCCTATAATCATTGATGGCTACTCTATCTCCAGAAGCCAATTCAATCAAATCAAATGCAAGAATCAAATGTACTTAACAAAAATGTAAAATACAGTAAATTCATCACTGCACTTGTTTCACAACACTATAAATTATATTATTTGATTTAAAATTCATGAATTCACTTGTTGTTTCAATTTATAAATCTGAAACAATAAATCAAAATGTTTGAATTTTTCCTCTTATATTAATGTTTGCTCTGTTATCAAATTTTCAGGCAATTCAAAATTTATTTAACCTATATAAAATGTTTTTACTTTACCATGAACCAAACATATTTCATTCAAATATTAATCCATAACAACAGCCAAATCAGAAGAAAAAGAATTTTTTTTTACTTTACTTGAGCTTATACAGTATACAGTCAATAACCTGATGAAACAGACATGCATCACATTCAAATATATATACTCAACAATACATATATTACAGGTATAATATTCATAGCAATTTCATATAGGTTCATTTCTAATTTATAAAGCATGCACAACTTTACCTATTAAACAGATTTTAGAAGATGAGTTACTCACCTGTACTAAATGCAGAGCACAAATTCCAAGAAATAGATGAATGCAGACATTACTCCTTAATCCACTATCTTACAGGCCTTTGTTTCAGTAAGCAAGAACATGCAGATGCAAATCCCTCCAGGTTGAGATTGAAGGAAACAAAAATGCAGGCTTTACTTGATAAAAATTGAAATGCAGGCATTTAGTTTTGGAGGATGCAGACTTACATTTTGAGGAGTTTGAATGCAAGTGTTTACAGGTTTGAAATTTGAAATGCATGTTTTCATTTTGCAGATTGAATAAGATTCGGGATATGTTCAAGGAATCTGATTCTGCAGGTTAGAGGAGCATGATTATAAAGAGGGTTTCAGATTTGTTTGTTCAAAATGAAAAATAAGAAAAAGGAAAGGAATGAGTATATGCAAGTTTATAAAGCTAATTTATGATGAATTAAAATTAAAGAAAAAAAACAAAATTAAACAATGACACATGTAAAAATATAGACACTTGTAAATTCTCATGCTTAAATACATAACACTTGTTAACTTAGGTTTTTAAGATGCTTACACATGTATCTTTTAAGTAATTAATATTTATAATTAGAGTTAATAAAATATTAAGCCTAGTTAATTAGTTCTTATACATAGTTATGTATTAAAATAATTTCTAAAGAATAAAGCAAGTTGTTATTATAAATATACAAATTAATCATTTGAAAAAGAAACTTTTAAATAATTAAAATAAATTTATAAAAGAGTTTGCAATAACTTATTCAATACATGTTTCATAAATAAATTGTATTTTAAATTTCCAAATCACATTTTATAAATCAATATTTTAAAAAGAATAACACAATATATTTTTTTATAACTCATTTTAATATTCAAACTTTAAGTTAAAATGAATTTTAAACAAATAAAACATTTATCTCATATATTTAAAATCATATAGTATTTTATTAAATATTTTTGAAAAGCTTAAATTAAAAATAAATCACAATTCCTAATTTCAAATTATTAAAATTATGTTATACTAATTTAATTAAAAACAACTCATCTATTTAAAATATACATAAATACATATACATTATTAAATAGAAAATAGATTCATTAGTTTATTAAAAATAAATTCACAAATTAAATATTTAAATAAAGAAGATTATTAAATCAAATCAAATTTATCAACAAAAATTATCAATTCAATTTAAATTTAAACTCATATTATTAAATTTAAATTGTCCAAAATTTCGGGATATTACAATTGAAGTCAACTCAAAGTCAAAGATTTTGGCCAGAGTAGTTCAGTGAATAATAATAATTATTATTATTGAACTAAGGACTTTGTGTTTGAACTATAGGGTTGAATATGAGGATATTGGGATTTTGACCATTAATAAATTCCATATGTCGATGGTGATATAATTTTGATGAAGAGAATTTGTGTAAATAATTGTAATTAGCAGGTAACACTTAGGAAATCCTTGTAATGTCACACCATCTACTAAGTGACGTATAAATGTTAATATTTAAATTGTTCGATATTAATCGCTAACAAAATTTACACCTAAGGGTTACGCAACCAAAATGTTGAATACTCCTTTTGCTGCCCGATTTAATTAATTTTTAATTGTTACAAATTAATTAAATTAATTACTCTTTATGAAATATTAATCATAACATTTATTTGATCTATAGAACAATATTGAATAGTGCATTTATAATAGTTATAAATATATCTATCAGTATAGGTTATCGATATGCTTTTAAACTGAATTTAAATGCAGCAATTATTGTTCGAGCTTGAAATAAGTTAGAGGCACATAAAGGAATTTGAAATTTTGGCTAGGAATTTGAAATTTTGGCTATGATTTGATGGGGTAGGCTAGCCAAAATGAAGGAGTTGGAGGCTTCGATTTTGAATTCTATAGGAAAGAAAGAGTAAGATAAAAAAAAAAGGATCTGAATCCTCCTTTTACTCCTTAGACTCTCTCTTATTTAAATACTCCAACATTCATTTTCAAAAGTAATTTTTAGCCTTCCTTTCATATTAATTTTCTAGCCAAAAATTTTTCTCCCCTCTACATTTTCACGCATTTCTAACAACAAATTAAAGTTGATTAAATCGTCGATGGTAGCTGTCTTCGGGAAGCTAGCAGCTTCTAGAGACAAGATTCGACACAATGATTTAGGTTCTTCATTTCAAGTGTACATTCTAGGCTATGGTGAAAGGCACAATTTCATATTTATTACCATATATGAATGTTTAATATGTTTATTATATCGTATAATATGTCAATTTAGTTAGCAGTTGATATAATGAATTTTTGTATATCTATGTTGTCACGTTGGATGGTTGTATATGTTTGTCCATAAAAAGGAAAAAACTGTTTTTTTACTTGTATTCACCTTAGCTGCTCGAGGCCTTCCTTTAAAAAAAATTTACTTTCAAAAATTAAATATATTAATAAATAATTTTCTTTTAGTTAAAAATCAAAATAAATAAAAATAAAATTAAACGATGTATGGTTGATATTTTACCAATACTTATTCATCTATATAAATGTTTCAAAAAGTAAGGATACGTAATTTTTTATGTATATATATTTATTTAATTCATATATAATATTTAAATATGCATAATCTTTGATTTATATTAAAGCTAATTGTACAAATAGTAAATACTTACATGTATATTAGCATAAAATTTAATACAAAATATATTACAATTTTTTTTTGGAATTATAATACAATTTTTTAAAAAAAATTCATACGAAGAAAAAATATTATTTCTGGCCATGAACTGTTAAGAGTGTGTTCTTAAATTTTATTAAAATATATTCATATGCTTATATACCTCCATATATAAACAATGCATTTACAAAAAATTAAATAAATGAAAATAAACATAGCCCACGTCCTAAAATCCCACCTTTACAAGCCCATGAACATAACAGTACATCACAAACCCTAGCTGCAATTATCCAACATTTCTAACCTCCTTTTTCAGTAAAAATGCTAGCTCCTCATCACTATAATGCTGCTTCGAACTGTTAGAAAACTGCTATTAGAAACTGCAATCGTTTCATTTACTTTTAACGTTATGCAGTTTCTAATCTTAATATGACCCTATTAATTAGGTCATAAATAGAACATTTTATTTACCTTTAACGTTATGCAGTTTCTAATCTTAATGTGACCCGATTAATTAAGTCATAAATAGACCGTTCTATAATTAGAACATTAGGTCTGTGATTAATCTTAAGCGTTGAATTGGTATATGATGGACGTACCGGATTTAGAGTTAAATGTTATATAAAGGATTGGGTCCTCTCTCTCCTGGGATATAGATGTATTCTTCTCCATCAAGAAACATATAAAGAAATAGGGTTAGAGAGAGAAACCGAATTATGAGAAGAAGAGTAATTATTAGAAGTCAGAAGAAGAATATGACACCTATTACATCTTCCGCTGTTAATCAAGGTACGTCATCTTAAACAAAACAAAAAATCATATTAAACTTTGTTTGTGAAATATTCGGTATTGGTGATCCTTGGGCTATTACTTGAATTGTTCATCATTAATCATGAAAGATCGAACAGTAAAGAATTTCTGACATTTGGTATCAGAGCCACCAATCAATAACTGAATATTTCCTATGATTGCAATTGATCTGTTCTATGCTTTACTTATGATGTTTAATCAAGTATGTGTTATAAGTCAATTATTGTAATGCCCCACTCCGAGACCTATTCTAACAAAGAGTATTACGGAGTAATACTGTCTGCTGGAACGGAGAATAGAGTATAATGGAAGTGACCATATGTAATCAAGCTATAACTATCTACCGAGTACGTCGAAATGTGGTATCGTTTTTTTTTAAGTGGTTCGACATATCCAATAGATATTTACAACGAAATTACAATGGCTAAGGAAAATAGGTTCAGAACAAACATAATACTAAATGATAACATCATCATCACAGAGCAGTCACATAACAGTCACAGAACATAGGTACAATATATCGTCAATACCGATCCAAATATCAAAAGGTGGGTACAAAGCCAACGCTCACACATGTGAGTCAAAAATATGTACATAAGAGACTGAATAATCAGAGTATCAAAATAGTGGACAAATATAAAGTGCTATCTATCAGCATAGCATATAATGTCCAAGCGGAAGCACAGAAAGCTAAGTCCAGAGGCCTAACCTGAAACAACTCGGTCTGACCCGAGCGAAAAACACTCGGGTCAGGCTAGCTAAACAATCAGTTAATAAACTGAGATAAACATAATAATGCGGTACATAAATAGAACAGTACTTCTCCAAAGAGAAGAGTATTATGGACTACGTGAATATAATGGCGATCCCTAATCATCAATAAACAGTAAAAATCTCCAAAGAGAATATCAACACCAAAGTGTTAAATAAATAAAATCGCCTCATATCATCGGCGTAGCCAAAGCTATATAAAGTTTCCCATAGGCAATAATCCCAAGAGTGAACAGAGTCTGTAATCGATGTCCAAGCAAAGATCGTTGCTCCAAAGAGCAATAGGGATATACTGAAAAGTCAATGGAAACGAATACTGAAAAGCAGTGTCCAAAGACACTGTGAATCCACAAGGTAATCGCACTTACATCGTATGGTTCCCTAGAACCAACACCGAATGGCGGTACTCGAATGAATATAAAATCATCAGATAATACAAGTATAGCACGTGCATCGACCAGAGTCGTTATTGCCAAGTACTGTAGAGTTGTGATCGATCACTCGCGCAGATGCGGAACGCGTGAGACGGCGAGATCCTTCCCAGAAGGATAAAGGCCCAGAGGCACATGCCGAAAAACTGCTCCATAGAGCAGGTGTCCAGAGACGGTTGCCCAGAGGCATGGTGACCCAGAGGTCCAGTACTGGCCGCCTAGAGGCTAATGTGTCACAAACTTCTTGGAGAGGAACCCGTAAAGTGTTAACAATTAGTCCCATACCCCACATTCGCACTAAACGGTTTACTAACCAATAGTAAGCTCACACTCCAAACAATAAAAAGTCCACCTCGTATCATCGGTAAACTAGACCCAAAGGTCAAAACGATCAATCGAACAGGTCGGGATTAACCGGAAAGAAAATACACACGGTTCCATAAGCCGGAGATTTCCTAACCGTTTAAGCACCTTCCCACTTCGCTCGACGTGCTAAAAAGTGAGTGTGAGATTTTTATTATAGAAAATAATGGTGCGAAACGGATTTATAATTGGTTTTGAAATCACTTTAAAACGGCTTTTGAAAACTCTCCTATTATGGAGTAAATAGTTTAATAATTTAAAATAACATTATAAAATAATTTCGAAAGCCATTTAGGAGTGAAAAGTCCTTTAAAAATAGTTCATAAAACCCGTGTACGAAATCTAGAGACAAATCTCAAAGAAATCGATAAATCATAAAAATCACTGAAAACCAATATTCGTGTTGGAAAAAATATTCCGAATGGTTGTGAACCAAAGTTCGACAAAGAAACAATCAATTTGAAGCGGTTGCACCAAAATGGTGCAACCGGTGGGTCGAAACCCGGCTGCACCCAATGGGTGCAGCCCATTGCATAGAAGCCGGTTGCACCGCATGGTGCAGCCCGTTTTTGTGAACCAGGCTGCACCATGCGGTGCAGCTGGTTCGGTTAAGCCCCAGCCCGCAGGGAGAAATGGCTATCCCCAGCCCGCATGGGCTGGGGAAGTGGGGACGCGGGCTTCGGCCCGCGTCAGCCACTGAGTCGCGCGGGCCATGTGCCCGCGCGCTGAAGTTTTAGCCTGCACGGGCCCTGCGCCCGTGCGCTGGCATGTGGGCCACGGGCCTTGTGCCCGCGTGCGCCAGCCCACTAAGGGCTGGCCTGCTACCGGCTAGCCCAACCGGGCTAGCCTGCTGCGCCCAAGCAGCAGCCTGGGTGCAACCCAGGCCTGCCCTGGTGCACTCAGACCACTGTTTCAGCCTGTTTTCAGGCTGAAGCATTCCAGCCAGCTGAAAATGCTGATTTTGGTGATTTTGGGGTGTTTTTCTCAAGTTTTTGGGATCAAATTTCACCAATATCAATCACTAACTATCATATAATGATTACTACACTATATTAAAGGAAACAAAGAGCCAAAGCTTAGCATTACCTTAGGAAGCAATATCACAAGCACCTTATGTGCACACCCAAAAATGAAAGAAAAGATGATCAAAGAGCTATGATTCACATGTTACATAATAAAATATGTGTTACTAAATGGTTACCGAAATCAAAAGATGATTAAACACATATTAGAAGAGGCTTTTAGCAATATACCTCTCTAGAAAGCAACAAAGACCACTATAGCATCAACCCAAGTTAGCAAAAGATGATTAGGAGGCTATAAGATCAAAAACACATAAAACGTGTGTTACCAAATAAATTTCAGAAATTAGAAAGATATAAAAACGGATTTGAGGTGGGTATTTGCATTACCTTTGCATAGAATGACTTGCATAAGCTAAAACTAGAACGAGATGAAGATAGAGGTCATTTTAGTTAAGAAAGCTTTAGGAAATGATTAGGGTTTTGATTAGGGATGAATGAACGAGGTTAGGAGAGTTTGAGATAATTTATAGAGGAGGTTTAGGGTGGGTTATTGGGCTAGGTTTAGTAACCCAATAAGAAGAGAGTTATTTACATGTTTCCAAAAATTAGTCTAAATGTTCATATATGTTTATAAAACTCATTTTCTTATCCAAACCTGTTTTAAAATCTCTCCTAAAATATTTAACTTTCCAAAAATAACATTTTATCCTCATTTTAAAATCCCATATTTCCCATTTAATTAAAATAGCCTTTTTCAAATAAATTTTGTTATTCCAAATCCTTTTATGCTTCATTAAAATAAATAAAGAATCCTAACTTTTATTTATTAATTGGTAATGCAAATCCCGGGTTGTTACAATTATGCACATGAGATTTAAGATTTTGTTAATCACCAAAGTGGTCAAAATCAAAATAATCATTTAGTGCATAAGTGACATAATGGTTATTGATAGAAATTGCCAGTTATAATAATACCCAAAAAAATGACGTCACTAATGGTAGAACCTGAGAACTTACCCAAAGGAAAGTCTTGTTTTATAACTAGTTGACATGATGAGGTTTAATAGATATCTTGATTAAATAAATATTGATCATCCAAAGATGTCAGTTTTATTTAATTGAATATATTTAATACTTACTTATGTTTTGGTATTTAATTATGTTAAGTATAAGATAGTATCTACCCAAAGGAGTGATATATTATACCATTATGTATATATCTGAATCGCATTAGCTATGAGCATATAGTTATTTTAATTTTTTTATTTAATTTGCAGTAGTTCCCATGAATGCACATGCTTTATCTGTTACATTGTTCACTGGTGTTAATTTTTTTGAATGGAGAGAACAAGTCAATTTCCATTTAGGTGTTCAGGATCTTGACTTGGCACTCCTTGAGGATAAACAGGTTGCTCTTAGAAAGCTAGTACTGAGACAGAAAAATCACACCATAAAGCATGCGAACGCAGTAACAGATTGAGCCTCGTGTTTATTAAGATGACTGTTGCTAACAACATCAAGTCAACAATTACGCAAACAGAAAGTGCTAAGGAATATATGCAGTATGTGGAAGAGTGTTTTCGTTCAGCTGATAAGTCACTCGCTGGTACTCTTGTGGTAGAACTCACGACCATGAAGTTTGATGGGTCACGAACTATGCAAAAGCACATTATAGAGATGACTTATCTTGCAGCAAGGTTAAACTCCCTTGGACTTACAGTAGAGGATTCCATTCTTGTCAGTTTATCCTGAACTCGCTACCTTCTGAATATGGACCTTTTCAAATTAATTATAACACTATAAAGGATAAGTGGAATGTTAATGAATTGGCCAGTAGACTTGTTCAGGAAGAAGGACGTTTGAAAAATCAAGTGAATCGCTCAGTAAGTTTTGTGAGTAATAAAGCTGGTAAAGAAAAGAATGGAAAATCAAGTCATTTCAAGAAGAAAAAGTGTAACACCCTGCCTTTACGTACGCTTTAAATCGACGATAATCCACACACGTCATACTTGAAACATACAAAAGGGCGGATTGTTATGGGGTAAATAAGAAAAGCAGAGAAGAAAAAAACAGAATCTTGCAGCGGAATTATAAAATATAATAATCAATATACAGTTCATAAAACTGTTTTACAAAACATTTGATTTTTTTTATACAATACATATCACTGTAAATAAAAAGGAAATCAAACGACGAATATTATGAAATGAAATTAATAAGAATAAACTTGATCTATTGTTTGAAATTGTTGTTTGTTTTGGTTTATGAGTTGTTTGGGTAAAAGGTACTTTTAATTGCTTAGATGTATGATGAGTTTATCTAAGACTGTTGAGTAAGTGGAATATTTCATATTTATTTGTCATTCTATGTAATTTAAAGTGTCTTAACCCGAACAAATCAATTGTTTGTCTTGCTTGGATGGTTGATCTGTATTTGATGTGTATGCTGTTGGTTGCGAATGATTGTTATTTATATTGATTGTTTATTAGTAGTTGAAACAACTTTAAATATTTCATTTTATATAATTATTAATTCTTTTTGGATTATATAAGTGTAATACAGGTTATGGATGGAAACAATTACTACTGCTTTTGGTTTCATAAAATAACTGTTATTTGCCCGACATATAGGTATGTTTTCGGATTACGGTTTATAGCATTATTATATTATTTTTCCGTATTTGGATATATTATTTTGGAAAAAATATGTTGTATATTGTTATATTTGATATTATATTTTCTTCCGAGCCTCCCCGTACAAAGGAGACTCTGCCAAAATTTTCCGTAAATTTTGGACTAAATGTTTTTTGAAAAATGTTCCTCCAAACTTTATTAATTTGAGTATAAAAAGATTAATGTTTATAAATTGGTATATTTTATTTAAATTAATTAATTTTGTAAATTTATTTATTTATAAAATTAACATTTTGAATAAGATGTATTATTTTCTTAATTCCTTCTTTTTCCTCCTTTTTCCGTTTCGTGGACGAAAAGTTTTGAGTGGGGGAGAGTGTAACGACCTGTAATTTTCGATGTTTAAAATTTGTGAATTTAATAAGATTTTGGTAGTTAAATCTAGAATAAATAAAAATTTGTAATTTGTTAATGAATTTATAACGGGAATGAAATGTAAGAATGTTGACGCAAGTTAATGATTAACTAATCCAGTGCAATCCCAAATAATTGAAATAGTTGTAGGGTTATAAATGATTGTAAATAGAAAAATTTGAAAGTAATGTTAATGGTATTCATAATAGGACAATTTGTTGAATTCAAGATTTATCTGAATTTTAATTATAGTAATTGGATTAATTGCAATTAAATGAAATTTAATATCTAAATATTACGTTAATTGAAATTAAGATGGAATTTGAGAATATTAATGTAATAGATCATGAATCCAATATTTATTTCATCCGTTTGACAACAATGAATTGAATAATAGAATGAAAAGTAAATTAAATAGAATTATTGGAAATTAAATTTATAATTTCTGAATTTAATGAAATTGAGATTAACACTGAAATTGATAAATTAATCAACTCTAAATTGACATCTAAATTTGTTAAATTAGTGTAAATGATTAAGAAATTAAATATGATAAAATCTGTCAATTATAGAAGTGGATTGAAAATTTGACGTAATTAATTAATTACTAATTTATTTAATAATGTGAAATATAGCTATTGTGGCCATTGGCTCGGATTTTGACGAAACCAGTTTTATCGGATCCGTAATGGTGAAATATTGTAGGATTTCAAGTTTCGTAACGATCGGACTTGTCGTTTGATCGTACGGGCTTGAAACGCCTATAAATCAATTAAATTTAAATCAATTGAAATTCCGAACATTTTGACGCTGGTTTGGACGAATTCTAAAACTGTTCAAATTTTGGGTTTAAATTGGATTTAAATTCAAAAGGTGAGTGTTTTAACTCACTCACAACTTCTAAAATTTCTTATGTTTGTTAAATTGATTTATGATGTAATTAAAAATTTATTTATGACTGTTTGGCATATTTTTAATCATCATCACAGTTAAATTGAATTTATTGAATTAAATTGTTATTTAATTTATTATTGTATATAAACTGCCACTTAAACAGTTATTTAATTTATTATTAAATATAAACTGCCTGTAAATACCTGTTATTTATTATCTGTTCTATATTGATGTTATAAATTGGATTGGATGATGATTGTGATAAATGTTTGATGATTGATATTGGATGAATGAATGTTGTATTTTATATTGTTATAAACTGCAAGTTGTTATAGATTTTATTTCATTCTAGATTGCGGTTTGAAATGATATATAACCGTATTTATATTTTAAATTACGGATTGAAATGATAAATATCCGTATCACTAGACCATAGGATAGAAAATTTTATACAGACACCGCGGTCTATATATAAAAATATTTTGAAATGATTTCTATTGTTTTGTAAAGAAATATATGGGTTATATAAATATTGATTTCAGATGTTACATAAATGTTATTTTATTATTAATTTTTAGCTATGTGTAAATTTGTTTTGAAATATAAGAAAGCCAAATAATAAAGTTTGATTGTTTTGTATAATATGGTTAAGCATCTGTTTAAATTATATTGTATATAGAGTTTATAATGACTTAAATAAAATTAAGGTTGGAAGATAAATATGAAATTGATTGAATTAAATTATTTAAGAATTATACTCGAATAAATTTGATTTGAAATTTAAATAAAATGGATATTTTAAAGGGTTTGATCTTTATAACTTGACTTTGGTTTAGATTGATTTAAATGAATATCAAGTTGATTTAAATGAATATATCAAGTTAAATAAATTGAAAGAATATCCAGTTATTTGAAGTTTAAAAGTTTTACTTAAATGATATTAGATTTATTAAGTAAACATTTCAAATCTAAATAATAGTAATTGAATTTGATATATATGGAATTATCAAAAAATTAGTTTTGAAATGGTGGAATATTTAAAGCTTTGAAATATATGGAAATTGAAATAGTTTATTTGGGGGTTCAAATCTGTATTTGGAACTGATTTATGAAATTGAAAAAGCTATTTTATTATATAAAATAATTTAATATTAAGCCATTTAAGTGGTGTTGTTATGTTTCAAAGTATTATGATTCGAAAGTGTTGTACTTTAAGTGTTTTGATTTCGAAGCGTTATAACTTCGAAAGTGCTATGATTTTGGAAAAAGGATATTTGAAATAAAAATGATATTTTATTGGTTTGGGTTTTTATAAAAAATGATATCATGTTGATTTGGGTTTTAAAATGAAAATGATATCGTATTTATATGGTTTTGAAATGGATATTTTATTCTATTTTTGAAGTATAATTATTTTGAAATGACCGCGGTGTTATAATAACGTTTGGTTGTTAAAGAAACCGAGATCGGAAGTTGTCATACTCTCAGTCAACTTCAAAAACCACTTTAACAACCATATACGCGGTGGAGATTCCAGAATGAAGTAGGATGGTGGCGGCGTTTCCTTTGAGGTATATACATGGACCAGACTCCCGTGAGTTGGCATAAGGTGACAAAAACATGAGCGATTGACGGGCTAAGAAGGTAGCACCTTTTATCGGACACACTCCTTCGATACCATTCTATTACTTTGTGATTGATTTGGGCACTTTTTATTTTGAGGGTGTGGCTCGAGGTGGGCGGTAGTAGCTGCTACGCGTTACCACCGATCTGCAAGCGTAATTGGTATATCAACCTTGGCATTGCCTAGTTGTGCCGTGTCACCTACCTTAGCGCGCCTTGTACGAGTTTGGTTTTCTCCCATATCACTTGGAGTATTTAGAGTAGTCTCCCAATCTGGAGATTCGCTACTGGGACTATTACGTGTTAAGAGCTATATGGGTAACCCCTTAACGCTATTAAAAAGTAAGTTTATTTTACTATTAGACATTATTATAATAGCGAAATATTACTACATAGTAAATAGTTTAATGGATCCTTAGGAGATGTAAATTCTGAATATCTTTTGAGTTAATACACTCACGTTAGACATTGGATAGGAGATGTCAAACCCTAGAAACGTCTTCGACGCCGTTTACACTCATATTATTTACCGATTTATCTTACATAAGATCTTTTAGTTCTGACTCGAGTGTTTTGTCTTTTCAATTCGCTCGGGTCAGCCTGAGCATTTTAGAGTTTGAAGACCTTACTTCTGGAGGACGAAGATTATATTGCTATTATTTACCACATTGTTCCGCTGCATTGTCATTTACTATTCTTTGGTATGTGTAACTCTGATTCTGTATTGTATAAGTATAATCAAATGTTTTTGTAAAACAGCTTCATGAACTGTTATTTGATTATTTTATTTTGTCATTCCGCTGCAAGATTCTATTTTGTTTTTTTCTTTCTCTGCTTTTCTTATTCACCCCAATAACAATTCATCCTTTTGTATGGTTTGAGTCTGACGTGTATGGTTTATCGTTGATTTAAAACGTATAAAAAGGCAGGATGTTACACCATTTGTCCTTCATGATTTGTGATATTTTATTTTCAAGTGTCTATTCACTATTAGCCATACAACAAACTTGTTTTGGCAATTCAAAATCATACATTTTTAAGAAATCAAGTGATTTTTCAATACAATTGGTTTCTAATAACATATTGGTTTCACAAACGGTTTTTCTATAAAATACTGAAAATATTACTAGCCATTTAAACTTTTCAAAAATCAAATTATGAGTTTTTTAAATCGGTGCTTTGGTACCAAGTGTGGATTGCGGAATTATGAATCTTAAGGCTAAATAAACATTAGAAGGAGGAATGAGGTAAAGAGTGTGTTCTAATTTTTGTGGATCTTTTTAAATTTCTTCCAAGTTCAATGTTAAATCATAGATTTTCAATACAAAATTATATCAATAATCAATCATAAATGCAAACACATTAAACTAAAAGCGGTAAAATTAACTAGAAAGTTAGAGAGAGATGGCACTAGGGATTTCATATTGTTTTAGATTTCTCCTACATCCAGTCCCGTATAATTGCTTGTACATATTTATTTTCAAATGCCAATCTTTAAGTGGGTAGAAGGAAAACTTAATTACAATCTCAATTTCGAGGCTATGAGACACACCCTCTTGATTTCCAAGCTCGGGGTATACCCACCTGATTTGGTTGGGCTACAAGCACACTTGCTTGGATTTCTAGGCTACCAAGCACACCCACCAGGATTTCTGAGTTACCAAGCACACCCTATTGATTGAATGGGCTACAATCACACCCAAGCAAATACGACTAGAGTTTGATGGATTTTCCAAAAACAGTTTCTTGAACTTTGGATACAATGGATCATATAGCCTCTTGAATAGCGCTTTGATGTTGAATATGAGAGAGATGATTAAAATCGGAGAGTAAATAGTAGAGAATCAGTATAATGAAAGTTGAGTTGATTTTGGTTGAATTTGAAGAGATTTGAATAAATTTTTCACTAGAAATTTTAGCAGAACAAATGGAGAGAATAAATAAGAAATTAGTTATTAAAAATTTTTGTTTAAAACCCCTTATTTATATAGAATAAACTGACAAGTTTATTCATGAAGAGTTACCATGAATAGACACTTAATTTTAAATTTTGAATTTCAAATTTATGGCATGTATGTCGAAATATTCATAGGGTATATGTTGACATATCCCTTCGAAAAATGAAAATTCTTTTGTTTTTAAATATTTAGAAAATCTTATGCTTTGTAAAATATTTTGATACTTTGTAAGATAATTTAATCACAGTTTATGAACATTTTAAACTTTGACAAACTTTATAAAATATTTTTAAATATATTTCTAAAAGTATATTTTGTTTTAAAAATAAAGGATAAGAAAGTGGGAAATAGAGATCATAGATTGCTACCATAAACTTTAACAATATTCTACGACTCTAGATACTATACAATTATCTCGACATCTTCATATCTTTTTCTTTATACTCATTAGTCTTCATGTCCTTTTTGGAGTCTTTATACTGTACAATCTTCGATTCAACACATATATAATATCCTGCATTATATACTATATAACTTGACAAAACATTAGTATCCATATATTATATGAATGTATTTTATTACCAAGGTTGTAATCATCAAAATCAATAACTATGGTATTAACAAGATTTAAAGGGACGGACTACTGGTGCAAGACGAAAACTACAGATGGTGAAGTCTTCTCATTCGTGCTCAAGGCAATCAGATGTTAAAGGAATAATATTGATTCCAAGTTAGTAGCCATAGTCAGCATATATATTATGTTATACTTTACTATTCCACTGCGAGTTCGTCCTCTAATATACTTATGTTTATTACAGGTTATTAAACAGACAATTCGTACCCTAATTGACTTGGGTTTTCATTCTAGTTAGAAGTTCGGGCCACTAAGGGGCCAGTTGTCACATAATTAATTAATTAATTAAATTACAAGTACATCTAATACAAAATCCATAAATGGTATGTTTTATGACAGTGATTAAAATGTGTTGTAACCATGAATGATTTATCACAATAAAGTAAACATACCATTTTAGATATTTCTAGTCAAGATGTATCGAGATTGGATATCGATACTTCCTCTGAGATTAAAGTATGTAATGCTCTCCAAATATTGGGTAGTGTATTACTAATAAATGTTGGGTGCACCAAGGGTTTCATACCGATAGTTATTGGATAACTGTGAAATGACTCATTTGATAGTTTTCTATAAGTTAATATAACTAAGATCAAAAAGAAAATATCCATGTGGTAAAATTATACAGTTCTCTTGACTTAAAAATACTGTTGAACTTCATTGTGGACGCTCCGCTTTGATTATAGTTAAATCGTGGTACGACATCCATTAAATGACTATAATTGGGTCGAGCCAAAGTACTAGAAATGAAACACTATTCAAGAGAGGATTCATCTCCTCCGTTATATGAGGTTAGTATCATGATCAATTGAAGTCAACTCAAAGTCAAAGATTTTGGCCAAAGTAGTTCAGTGAATAATAATAATTATTATTACTATTGAACTAAGGACTTTGCGTTTGAACTATAGGGTTGAACATGAAGATATTGGGATTTTGACCATTAATAAATTCCATATGTCGATGGTGATATAATTTTGATGAAGAGAATTTGTGTAAATAATTGTAATTAGCAGGTAACACTTAGGAAATCCTTGTAATGTCACACCATCTACTAAGTGATGTATAAATGTTAATATTTAAATTGTTCGATATTAATCGCTAACCAAATTTACACCTAAGGGTTACGCAACCAAAATGTTGAATACTCCTTTTGCTGCCCGATTTAATTAATTTTTAATTGTTACAAATTAATTAAATTAATTACTCTTTCTGAAATATTAATCATAACATTTATTTGATCTATAGAACAATATTGAATAGTGCATTTATAATAGTTATAAATATATCTATCAGTATAGGTTATCGATATGCTTTTAAACTGAATTTAAATGCAGCAATCATTGTTCGAGCTTGAAATAAGTTAGAGGCACATAAAGGAATTTGAAATTTTGTCTAGGAATTTGAAATTTTGGCTAGGATTTGATGGGGTAGGCTAGCCAAAATGAAGGAGTTGGAGGCTTGGATTTTGAATTCTATAGGAAAGAAAGAGTAAGATAAAAAAAAGGATTTGAATCCTCCTTTTACTCCTTAGACTCTCTCTTATTTAAATACTCTAACATTCATTTTCAAAAGTAATTTTTAGCCTTCCTTCCATATTAATTTTCTAGCCAAAATTTTTTCTCCCCTCTACATTTTCATGCATTTCTAACAATAAATTAAAGTTGATTAAATCGTCGATGGTAGCTGTCTTCGGGAAGCTAGCAGCTTCTAGAGACAAGATTCGACACAATGAGTTAGGTTCTTCATTTCAATTGTACATTCTAGGCTATGGTGAAAGGGACAATTTCATATTTATTATCATATATGAATGTTTAATATGTTTATTATATCGTATAATATGTCAATTTAGTTAGCAGTTGATATAATGAATTTGTGTATATCTATGTTGTGACGTTGGATGGTTGTATATGTTTGTCCATATAAAGAAAAAAACTGTTTTTTTACTTGTATTCACCTTAGCTGCTCGAGGCCTTCCTTTAAAAAAAAATTACTTTCAAAAATTAAATATATTAATAAATAATTTTCTTTTAGTTAAAAATCAAAATCAATAAAAATAAAATTAAACGATGTATGGTTGATATTTTACCAATACTTATTCATCTATATAAATGTTTCAAAAAGTAAGGATACGTAATTTTTTATGTATATATATTTATTTAATTCATATATAATATTTAAATATGCATAATCTTTGATTTATATTAAAGCTAATTGTACAAATAGTAAATACCTACATGTATATTAGCATAAAATTTAATACAAAATATATGACAATTTTTTTTTGGAATTATAATATAATTTTATTAAAAAAATTCATACGAAGAAAAAATATTATTTCTGGCCATGAACAGTTAAGAGTGTGTTCTTAAATTTTATTAAAATATATTCATATGCTTATATACCTCCATATATAAACAATGCATTTACAAAAAATTAAATAAATGTAAATAAACATAGCCCACGTCCTAAAATCCCACCTTTACAAGCCCACGAACATAACAGTACATCACAAACCCTAGCCGCAATTATCCAGCATTTCTAACCTCCTTTTTCAGTAAAAATGCTAGCTCCTCATCACTATAATGCTGCTTCGAACTGTTAGAAAACTGCTATTAGAAACTGCAATCGTTTCATTTACTTTTGACGTTATGCAGTTTCTAATCTTAATATGACCCTATTAATTAGGTCATAAATAGAACGTTTTATTTACCTTTAACGTTATGAAGTTTCTAATCTTAATGTGACCCGATTAATTAAGTCATAAATAGACTGTTCTATAATTAGAACATTAGGTCTGTGATTAATCTTAAGCGTTGAATTGGTATATGATGGACGTACCAGATTTAGAGTTAAATGTTATATAAAGGATTGGGTCCTCTCTCTCCTGGGATATAGATGTATTCTTCTCCATCAAGAAACATATAAAGAAATAGGGTTAGAGAGAGAAACCGAATTATGAGAAGAAGAGTAATTATTAGAAGTCAGAAGAAGAATATGACAGCTATTAAATCTTCCGCTGTTAATCAAGGTATGTCATCTTAAACAAAACAAAAAATCATATTAAGCTTTGTTTGTGAAATATTCGGTATTGGTGATCCTTGGGCTATTACTTGAATTGTTCATCATTAATCATGAAAGATCGAACAGTAAAGAATTTCTGACATTTGGTATCAGAGCCACCAATCAATAACTGAATATTTCCTATGATTGCAATTGATATGTTCTATGCTTTACTTATGATGTTTAATCAAGTATGTGTTATAAGTCAATTATGCACATGAGATTTAAGATTTTGTTAATCACCGAAGTGTTCAAAATCAAAATAATCATTTAGTGCATAAGTGACATAATGATTATTGATAGAAATTGCCAGTTATAATAATACCAAAAAAAACTGACGTCACTAATGGTAGAACCTGAGAACTTACCCAAAGGAAAGTCTTGTTCTATAACTAGTTGACATGATAAGGTTTAATAGATATCTTGATTAAATAAATATTGATCATCCAAAAATGTCAGTTTTATTTAATTGAATATATTTAATACTTACTTATGTTTTGGTATTTAATTATGTTAAGTATAAGATAGTATCTACCCAAAGGAGTGATATATTATGCTATTATGTATATATCTGAATCGCGTTAGCTATGAGCATATAGTTATTTTAATTTTTTTATTTAATTTGTAGTAGTTCCCATGAATGGACATGCTTTATCTGTTACATTGTTCACTGGTGTTAATTTTTTTGAATGGAGAGAACAAGTCAATTTCCATTTAGGTGTTCAGGATCTTGACTTGGCACTCCTTGAGGATAAACAGGTTGCTCTTAGAAAGCTAGTACTGAGACAGAAAAATCACACCATAAAGCATGGGAACGCAGTAACAGATTAAGCCTCGTGCCTATTAAGATGACTGTTGCTAACAACATCAAGTCAACAATTACGAAAACAGAAAGTGCTAAGGAATATATGCAGTATGTGGAAGAGTGTTTTCGTTCAGCTGATAAGTCACTCGCTGGTACTCTTGTGGCAGAACTCACGACCATGAAGTTTGATGGGTCGCGAACTATGCAAGAGCACATTATAGAGATGACTTATCTTGCAGCAAGGTTAAACTCCCTTGGACTTACAGTAGAGGATTCCATTCTTGTCCAGTTTATCCTGAACTCGCTACCTTCTGAATATGGACCTTTTCAAATTAACTATAACACTATAAAGGATAAGTGGAATGTTAATGAATTGGCCAGTAGACTTGTTCAGGAAGAAGGACGTTTGAAAAATCAAGTGAATCGCTCAGTAAGTTTTGTGAGTAATAAAGTTGGTAAAGAAAAGAATGGAAAATCAAGTCATTTCAAGAAGAAAAAGTGTAACACCCTGCCTTTACGTACGCTTTAAATCGACGATAATCCACACACGTCAGACTTGAAACATACAAAAGGGCGGATTGTTATGGGGTAAATAAGAAAAGCAGAGAAGAAAAAAAAAACAGAATCTTGCAGCGGAACGATAAAATATAATAATCAATATACAGTTCATAAAACTGTTTTACAAAACATTTGATTTTTTTTATGCAATACATATCAGAGTTCACATACCAAAGGATAATAACAATGCAGCGGAAATAAATGATGTAGTGGAATAATATAGCAGATAATAGAATACAAATCTTCGTCTTCATCCTCCAGAGCTAAAATCTTCGAATCCTGAAATGCTCAGGCTGACCCGAGCGAATTGAAAAGACAAAACACTCGAGTCAGAACTAAAATATCTTATGTGAGTTAAATCAACAGAAATAAAAATGAGTGCAGTAACTTAAGAGATGCTCGGAATTTACATCTCCTAAAGGTCCGTTAAACTATTTACTATGTAGTCATATTTCGCTATTATAATAATGTCTAATAGTAAAATAAACTTACTTTTAAATAGCGTTAAGGGGTTACCCATATAGCCCTTAACACAAATAATGCCAATAATCTATACAGTGCCTGCATATCTCCTGATCGGGAGACAACGAGAAGACACTCCATAGGTACGACACAAATAGAAACTCATAGTAAGGCTCAGTATGGTAGCTGACATGGCACAACTAGGCAATGCCAGGATAGACATACCATTACGCACACGGGCTGGTGGTAAAGCATAGTGCGCAGCTACCGCCCACCTCGAGCCACACCCCCAAATCAAAAATCAAAAGTGACCACCGAATCAATCCAACAGTCAGAGTATAATATCGAAGGGATGTGTCCGATAACAGGGGCTACCTCCTTGGCCCGAGATCGCTCCTATTTTAGCCACCTTATGCCAACTCACGGGAGTCGGTTCCACCTATACACTTTAATAGAACGTCGCCACCATCCTACTTCATTCTGAAATCTCCACCGCGTATACGGTTGTTAAAGTGGTTTTCGGAGTTGGTAGAGAGTATGACAACTTCCGATCCCGGTCTTTTTAACAACCAAACGTTATTATAACACCTTGGTCTCTTTTTTTTTGAAATAGTTTATACTTTAAAACAAGAATATAATATCCATTTCAAAACCATATAATTACGATATCATTTCCCTTTTTAAAACCAAATTGATAATGATATCATTTTCGAAAATATTCTTTTCTAAAACCATAAAAAATTTCAAGTTAAAATATTCCGAAAATAACTTTTGAAATATAGCCTTTCAAAACATAAATCTTTGAATTTCATATCTTTGAAATATAACTACACCACTTAATTGGTTTAAGTATTAAATTACTTTATATAAAATAATAGTTTCTTCACCTTCACAAATCAATTCTAATATAGATTTAAATTCCAAAATAAACAATTTCAATTACTCTATAATTCAAGCTTTAAGTATTCCACCATTTCAAAACGAATTCTTTGAAAATTTCATATATATCAAATTCGATTACTATTATTTTGATTTGAAATGTTTACTTAATAATTCACTAAAATTTAAGTAAAACCTTTAACTTCACATAACTGGATATTCTTTCAATTTATTTAACTTGATATATTCATTTAAATCTACCTAATATTCATTTAAATCACTTTAAACCAAAATCAAGTTATAAAATTCATACCCTTTGAAAATCTCAATTTTTATTTAAATTTCATGTCCATTTTTATTCAACTCAAAATCTTAAATCCTTCAATTCAAACCAATTTCATATTTATCTTCCAACTATATTTTTATTTAAGTCTTCAAAAATTTATATCCAATATCTTAAAAGGTACTTAACCATATAATAATCAAACTTCGTTATTCAACTTATTTTTTTCAACTAATTTATACATAGCTTAAATTCAAGAATTTAACTATGTATATATAAAAAATAATATTTATATTATTTATATGATATCAAAATTAATATTTATTAATCCGTATATTTCTTTCCAAACCATAGAAAATCATTTCAAAATATTTGTATATATAGACCACAGTGTCTGTATATAATTTTCTACCCTATGGTCAAGTGATATGGATATTTATCATTTCAATCCGTAATTTAAAATAAAACTACGGTTATATATCATTTCAAACCGCAATCCCGAATAAAATGAATGCATAACAACTTACTGATTATGATGATATAAATAAATATCCATTCATCCATCATAAAATCATACATCCATCACAATCATTATCCAAACCAATCAATCAGTATCAATATATAACTGATACTAAATAACAGGTAATTTACAGGCAGTTATATTCAATAATAATTAAACAATTCATCTAACTGGCAGTTTATATGCAATGATAAATAAATAAAAATTTAACTGGAAGTTTATATGCAATGAATAATTAAATAACAATTTAATTTAATAAATGCAATTTAACTGAGAGGATGATTAAAATACGCTAAACAATCATAGATAAATTTTAAATCACATCAAAATTTAATTCAACAAAGATAAGAAATTTTAGAAGTTGTAAGTGGGTTAAAACACTCACCTTTTGAATTTAAATTGAATCTAAATTCAATTTAAGTCCAAAAATTTGATAGTCTTAGAATTCGTCCAAACATGCATCAAAGTGTCCGAAATTCCAATACGAACCTAGCGGAGAAAACCGCATGTGAATTGGATATCGTACGTAAAAGTTATGAGTTAAAAACGATTTGAAATCAAAATTTAAAATAAAATAGAAAAAAAAAAAAAAAAAGAAGACAACTAACTGCAGGGACATGTCAGCTCGTCCTTCACGCACGCAAAACCCAGGTCATGCTACTTCCCTTCACGAATCGAACGAGCAGCACCACTACTTCGTCAACACCGTTGACCGCCCCTATGCCACCCTACCTGCCGCCGAACGGCTTGACACCATAGCCACGTGCCTCTCCACCACGACCATCTCCACTCGAAAAACACGCAGCCGCCACCCCTCATGCCGAATCCTAATTCAATTATTGCCTTAGATCCAACCGTCAGATCGACAAACGAACACCGCCAATGAAATCCCCTCCGTTCCCTCTTCAAAACCCAGAAACGATTTGGTGATCCGTCGCAGTTGATTATGATAAGATGAAAGGCCAAGATTTGTTCCTCGAATTCCGGCCACACAAAAACTCAAATCGAGAAACGGACTGCAGATCTGACTTGCGCTCTTTGAGAGCTTCGATATATATATTTTTTGAATTTTTCTGAGGAGTTTGAATTTTCATTAGATTTTTGAATGTGCAATTGAATCTAGGGTTTGCAGCCATTGAGGAAGAGGAGCACAGAAGTTTCTGTACGTACAAAAATGAGGAATAGTGGCTGTTAGGGTTTATAACAGGGTGTTTATAGACGAGGTTGAAAAGAATGGACCGGATCAAATGGATGTACGCGCTGGACGATATACGGCCCGAAAAGCCCGTTTCGAATCCGGAACGAAATTGGGTCAACCCATATATCAAAATAGATGTTTTAAAATATTTCAAATGCAATGGAAAAGGTTTCAGGTTCAAATTGCATCGTATGAAGAAGTTATGCTAAAATCAATATTTTTCAAATTGATTTCAATTTCATTTATTTCAAGGCGTTTTGAGTCTGTACGATCAAATGACAAAGTCCGATCGCTACGAAACTTGAAATCCTACAATAATTCACCGTTACGGATCCGATGAAACTGGTTTCGTCGAAATCCGAGACAGTGGCCAAAATGGCTATTTTTACACTAATAAAATAAATTAATAATCAATTAATTAAATCCAATTTTTAAATTTCAATTTTATAATTGACAATTTTATCACTTTTATATTTCTTAATCATTTACAAAAATTTAAACAAGTTTAGATGTAAATTAAAAGTTGATAAATCTATCAAACGTAGGGTTAATTCCTCTGCTTCATTATATTCAGAAATTATAAATTAAATTCTCAAAAACTCATTTATTAAATTTTTAAACCTTCTTATTCACATCGTTTACCAAAATAAGGATGCCACTACATTGGTTCATGATTTATTACATTATTATCCTCAAATTCCATTTTAATTTCAATAACGTAGTATTTAAACGTTTAATTCCATTTTATTTCGCAATAAATACAATTATGGAATTTTATACTTCAATTAAATTAATAATTCTTGCTTTCTATGCTTTAAATCAACTAATAGTCATATTATGGATGGATTAAAACATTGGATTCAAAACTATTACATAAATTTCTTCATATTTCATCTAAGTTCCCATTTTAAAATATTTAATTCATTTAATTGCAATTAATGCTTTTATTAAATTTTAAATTCCAATAAATTAATAAAGCTTTATTCCCGATCCTTATAACTCAACAAATTATCCAATATGAATAACCTTAGCATTACTTACAAATATTACCTTAATTAACATTAACGTAATATTAAATTATATTTATTGTAATGAATTTCAAAGTTTAAATTTACAAGCAACATACATAGGTAACATACAATAATCGTTACCGTTAACCTTCAGTCACATTAATCGGCTTTTATTGCTTACAAAACAATGTTACATTTATTTTCATAATGCTAATTTCATTCACTCTATCCGTTACTACATTTATATCCATTAAAGTAATATTTAATTACCTTTATTCGAAATAACCGTTTATTACCAATATACTATTTATAATACTTGTATGGTTACTCTCCACAAACAATTACCATCCATCGTATTATTTCACCCATTTTTTATAATTAAAGTCTCAATTAAATTTATTTATCTTGATTTCATTCTTTTATTACACTATTTATTACTTTACATAATAAAATAACATTTAAACTTATCAATGTAATACCAAATTACATTTTAAATCCAATTGATTCTCAAATCAAAGATTATACGTATTCCAAACAACTATTATAATTACTCTCAGAACATTGGTTTTATTAAATGGCCATTTATTAATATTTAATTTCCTTAACTTAATCCAATGCTTACATTTTGCTTTCATATATTCAATTTGTGGTTACGTATACATCTTGATTAATTCCATTGATTTGCATTAACTCCATTCCATAAATCTACATCCAATTACTACCTTAAAATAAGTTTACGTTTCTATTAATTTCCATTCACGCTTCCGTTATTTTATATTACAATCATTAAAGTAACATTTATCATCAACACAAACATTATGAATACTTATCAACCTGCCTCATCCTTATTACATTAATTTACGTTTTATCCTATTATAAATTAATGCGCACATTAATTTTTTCATATTTACGTCCACTTCCGTATATAAATTTTGTAACCAAGTTATAACATTTACATTTATTTTTCTTATTTTAATTAATTACCAAATATTCCTATTTACACTCAATTATAACTTTACAATCTTAACAAATCCATAATTTGTCAAATTCCTAATATATACATTAATTACTATTAAATGTTCTCTATAAATTTATTTACTTGGTTTCAAACTTTTTATTCATCAATTACTGCCCTATAAATAAACTTACGTTTCTATTCAATTTACATTACTTCCAATTAATTGCAATATAAATTTTAAATTGTTAATTTTAATTTCAATTGCTACATCTAATTTCTAACATTCGTTCCAATATAAATTATAAGATTTTTATTTCTTTCTAAATTTTAATTAAAAATCTTATTAATTTAACTCATTTTAATCATCGAATTTTATGGGTCATTACACTCTCCCCCACTCAAAACTTTTCGTCCCCGAAAAGGAAAAAAATGGAAAAGAAGAATTAAGAAATCAAATCTTATTTAAAACATTAAATTTATAAACAAAAATTTACAAAATTAAATAAATTAAAATAAAATATACCAATTTATAACAATTAAATCTTTTTATACTCAAATTAATAAAGTTTGGAAAACGTTTTCAAAATATTTTCTAAGCCCAAAATTTCGGAAAATTTCGGCAGAGTCTCCTTTGTACGGAGAAGCTCGGTAGAAAATATAATATCAAATATAGCAATATATACTTTTATTTTCCAAAATAATACATATCCCAACACGGGAAAACTATAATATAATATTGTTATAAACCGTAATCCGAAAATGTACCTATTGGACGGGCAATTAACGCTTAATTATGAAACCAAAAGCAGTAGCAATTGCTTCCATAACCTGTATTTCACTTATATAATCCAAAAAGGTTAACAATTATATAAAATGAAATATTTAAGGTTGTTTCAACCACAAGCAAACAAATCAATACAACAACAATCCATTGCAACAAACATCATACACATCAAACAAAATCAAACACCAACCAATCATTCATTCACATCAAACAAACAAATAGTTGTTCGGGTTCAACTTTAAATTGCACGGAATGGAAAATAAACTACTTAGTGCACCATTCACTCAACAGTCTTAGATGAACTAAGTAGATTATTCATCCATCCAAACAATTTTTTTTAGGGTATTCTTGCGCAAACAACCATAACTAAACCAATACAATTTCAAACAATAGATCAAGTTTGTTAATTCCATTTCATAGCATTTATTGTTCGATTTCTCTTTTTCATTCATTATTTATTTTTATCGATTTCTATTCATTGCATTACATTCATTTATTTAAAATATCATATACCATCAAATTTCTTAGCAGGTAAATTTATTAACATAAGTTTTTAATCATTTTTTCTTTTCTTTTTTTCTTTCATCTTTTATTCTTATTTTATTCAGAAGCAACTTCAATCTATTTACTTAAGTTTATGATTACTTGCTCACAATACCTACTTTTCATTATTTTTAATTAGTATCATCTCAAATATACTTAAGTTTATAACAAGCACAACATCCAATTCTTATTAATAAAAGCAATTTATTGAACACTTCATTACATACTCTTACTTGTACAATTTCCCTTACATTTTCTTATTAAACATTTCAACTTTTAATATTTGGTAAGTTATATATTTGCTTTTAAGAATGTAGTTGAAAGCTATACAAGTTTATTCTATTTCCTTTAATTAATTTAATGTTCAATAATAATATCCTTTGTCTTATAGGTTACACATTTTAATTTTTTTTTTAATTTCCTTTATACCCTAGCATTAAATTTCTTATTTTAATTAAAGGTTTCAATTATTGGTAAAATTCCATTTTACTACACTAATTTGAAACTATTAAATAATGGAAACTTAAGAATTAAATACCGGGTTTCATCCAAAACCATTTAAAATAACAGATAAATATATACTTATAACATATATATCCAATCATATTTAAAATAATTTAAAATTTATATTTGTTTATCAAAATAAATCTGCAGTAAAACTACTACAGTGGCCTTCCCACTTCGAAACTCGAAAATGAATGTCGATGATGCCGCCGCCATCATCGAAATTATTTTCCAGCGACAAAGAGGGGAGTACAGAACTTATTTATTTTTCCAAAATTTCTTTAAACAATTCTTTCAAATTATATTGAAATATTTATATCATAAAATACTTCTAAATAATATTATTATTATATTCCAAAATCATTGAAAGAATTTTCAAAACCCCGGAACTTAAGTTCTAAATTTTAAATTTCATTTATTTTCTTTTCCATCTTATTTCGACTATTATTTATAAATTTCATTACCTAACAACCAATATATTGCAACTAAATATATATCATATATAAAAAGTTTATTATTATATATATATAAAATATAATAGGCAAAATTATTTCATTCACCTATATTAAAATAAATATTGTGTCGGTCTGTCCTATAAAGTGTTTAGAAATCTCTATTGATGTCATAGCGTCCCATGCATCAACCAGAATTTATAAATATGAAACGGAACAAATTAACACAATATCGAAACCTTTTTATAACACTAACAAATACGCTCTCTCATATATACACTTAGCGACTCATCATAGGGTATTACTACCCTATTGATAAGAGTCAAACCCCACAAAGCTAAGGTTTAACGCTAAACCTCGCTCTGATACCAGATTTAACACCCCGTCTTTTCGTATGCTTTAAATCGACGATAATCCACACACGTCAGACTTAAAACATACAAAAGGGTGGATTGTTATGGGGTAAATAAGAAAAGCAGAGAAGAAGAAAAAACAAAACAGAATCTTGTAGCGGAACGATAAAATATAATAATCAATATACAGTTCATAAAACTGTTTTACAAAACATTCGATTTTTCTTTATACAATAAATATCAGAGTTCACATACCAAAGGATAATAACAATGCAGCGGAAATAAATGATGTAGTGGAATAATATAGTAGATAATAGAATACAAATCTTCGTCTTCGTCCTCCAGAGCTATATTCTTCGAATCCTGAAATGCTCAGGCTGACCCGAGCGAATTGAAAAGACAAAACATTCGAGTCAGAACTAAAATATCTTATGTGAGTTAAATCAACAGAAATAAAAATGAGTGCGGTAACTTAAGAGATGCTCAGGATTTACATCTCCTAAGGATCCGTTAAACTATTTACTATGTAATAATATTTTGCTATTATAATAATGTCTAATAGTAAAATAAACTTACTTTTAAATAGCGTTAAGGGGTTACCCATATAGCCCTTAACACAAATAATGCCAATAGTCTATACAGTGCCTGCATATCTCCTGATCGGGAGACTACGAGAAGACACTCCATAGGTACAACACAAATAGAAACTCGTAGTAAGGCTCGGTATGGTAGGTGACACGGCACAACTAGTTAATGCCAGGGTAGATATACCAATTACGCACACGGGTTGGTGGTAACGCGTAGCGCGCAGCTACCGTCCACCTCGAGCCACACCCCCAAATCAAAACTCAAAAGTGGCCACCAAATCAATCCAACCGTCACAGTATAATATCGAAGGGATGTGTCCGATAAGAGGGGCTACCTCCTTGGCCCGAGATCGTTTCTGTTTTAGCCACCTTATGCCAACTCACGGTAGTCGGGTCCACGTATATACCTTAATAGAACGTCGCCACCATCCTACTTCATTATGAAATCATCACCGTGTACACGGTTGTTAAAGTAGTTTTCGGAGTTGGCAGAGAGTACGATAACTTCCGATCCCGGTCTCTTTAACAACCAACGTTATTATAACACTGCGATCTCTTTTTTTTTGAAATAGTTTATACTTTAAAACCAGAATATAATATCCATTTCAAAACCATATAATTACGATATCATTTCCCTTTTTAAAACCAAATCGGTAATGATATCATTTTCAAAAATATTCTTTTCTAAAACCATAACAAATTTCAAGTTATAATATTCCGAAACTAACTTTTGAAATATAGCCTTTCAACACATAAATCTTTGAATTTCATATCTTTGAAATATAACTACACCACTTAAATGGTTTAAGTATTAAATTACTTTATATAAAATAATAGTTTCTTCACCTTCACAAATCAATTCCAAAATAGATTTAAATTCCCAAATAAACCATTTCAATTACCATATATTTCAAGCTTTAAGTGCTCCACCATTTCAAAACAAATTCTTTGAAAATTTCATATATATCAAATTCGATTACTATTATTTAGATTTGAAATGTTTACTTAATAAATTCAATAAAATTTAAGTAAAACCTTTAACTTCACATAATTGGATATTCTTTCAATTTAACTTGTTATATTCATTTAAATCAACCTGATATTCATTTAAATCACTTTAAACCAAAATCAAGTTATAAAAATCATACCCTTTGAAAATATCAATTTTTATTTAAATTTCACGTCCATTTTTATTCAAGTCAAAATCTTAAATCCTTCAATTCAAACCAATTTCATATTTAATTTACAACTATATTTTTATTTAAGTCTTCAAAACTTTATATATCCAATATCTTAAAAAGGTACTTAACCATATAATAATCAACAATCAAACTTCGTTATTCAACTTATTTTTTTTCAACTAATTTATACATAGCTTAAATTCAAGAATTTAACAATGTATATATATAAAATAATATTTATATGATATCAAAATTAATATTTATTAATCCGTATATTTCTTTCCAAACCATAGAAAATCATTTCAAAATATTTGTATATATAGACCACGGTGTCTGTATATAATTTTCTACCCTATGGTCAAGTGATACGGATATTTATCATTTCAATCCGTAATTTAAAATAAAACTACGGTTATATATCATTTCAAACCGCAATCCTGAATAAAATGAATGCATAACAACTTACAGATTATGATGATATAAATAAACATCCATTCATCCATCATAAAATCATACATCCATCACAATCATCATCCAAACCAATCAATCAATATCAATATATAACTGATACTAAATAACAGGTAATTTATAGGCAGTTATATTCAATAATAAATTAAACAATTCATCTAACTGGCAGTTTATATGCAATGATAAATAAATAAAAATTTAACCGGCGGTTTATATGCAATGAATATTTAAATAACAATGTAATAAATGCAATTTAACTGAGAGGATGATCAAAATACGCCAAACAATCATAGATAAATTTTAAATCACATCAAAATTTAATTTAACAAACATAAGAAATTTTAGAAGTTGTGAGTGAGTTAAAACACTCACCTTTTGAATTTAAATTGAATTTAAATTCAATTTAAATCCAAAAATTTAACAGTCTCAAAATTCATCCAAACAAGCGTCAAAGTGTCCGGAATTCCAATAAGAACCTAACGGAAAAAACCGCGCATGGATTGGATATCATACGTAAAATTTATGAGTTAAAAATGATTTGAAATCAAAATTTAAAATAAAATAGAAAAAAACAAAAAAAAAAGACCACTCACTGCAGGGACGCGTCAGCTCGTCCTTCACGCATGCAAAACCCAGGTCGTGCAACTTCCCTCTGCGAATCGACCGAGCAGCACCACTACTTCGTCAACACCGTTGACCGCCCCAATGCCACCCTAACTGCCGCCGAACGGCCCGACACCACAGCCACGTGCCTCCCCCACGCCGACCATCTCCACTAGAAAAACACGCAGCCGCCACCCCTTATACCGAACCCTAATTCAATTATTGCCGTAGATCCAACCGTCAGATCGACAAACGAACAAACCGTCGATGAACTCCCATATGTTCCCTTTTCAAAACCCAAAAACGATTTGGTGATCCGTCGCAGTTGATTATGACGAGATGAAAGGCCGAGATTTGTTTCTCGAATTTCGGCCACACAAAAACTCAGATCGAGAAACGGACTGCGAATCTGACTTACGCTCTTTGAGAGCTTCGATATATTTTTTTTTTGAATTTTTCTGAGGAGTTTGAATTTTCATTAGATTTTTGAATTTGCAATTGGATCTAGGGTTTGCATCCATTAAGAAAGAGGAGCACAGAAGTTTCTGTACGTATAGAAATGAGGAATAGAGGCTGCTAGGGTTTATAACAGGGTATTTATAGACGAGGTTGAAAAGAATGGACTGGATCAAATGGATGTACGCGCTGGACGATATATGTCCTCAAAAACCCGTTTCGACTCCGGAACGAAATTGGGTCAACCCATATATCAAAATAGATGTTTTAAAATATTTTAAACGCAATGGAAAAGGTTTCAGGTTCAAATTGCATCGTATGAAGAAGTTATGCTAAAACCAATATTTTTCGAATTGATTTCAATTGATTTCAATTTCATTTATTTCAGGGCGTTTCGAGTCTGTACGGTCAAATGACAAGTCCGATCACTACGAAACTTGAAATCCTATAATAATTCACCATTACGGATCCGATGAAACTGGCTTCGTCGAAATTCGAGACAGTCGCCAAAATGGCTATTTTTACACTAATAAAATAAATTAATAATCACTTAATTAAATCCAATATTTAAATTTCAATTTTATAATTGACAATTTTATCACTTTTATATTTCTTAATCATTTACAAAAATTTAAACAAGTTTAGATGTAAATTAAAAGTCGATAAATCTATCAATTGTAGGGTTAATTCCTCCGCTTCATTATATTTAGAAATTATAAATTAAATTCTCAAAAACCCATTTATTAAATTTTCAAACCTTCTTATACACATCTTTTACCAAAATAAGGATGCCACTACATTGGTTCATGATTTATTACATTATTATCCTCAAATTCTATTTTAATTTCAATAACGTAGTAATTAAACGTTTAATTCCATTTTATTTTGCAATAAATACAATTATTGAATTTTATACTTCAATTAAATTAATAAATCTTGCTTTCTATACTTTAAATCAACCAATAGTAATATTATGGACGGATTAAACATTGGATTCAAAACTATTACATAAATTTCCTCATATTTCATCTAAATTCCCATTTTAAAATATTTAATTCATTTAATTGCAATTAATCCTTTTATTAAATTTTAAATTCCAATAAATTAATAAAGCTTTATTCCCGATCCTTATAACTCAACAAATTATCCAATATGAATAACCTTAGCATTACTTACAAATATTACCTTAATTAACATTAACGTAATATTAAATTATATTTATTGTAATGAATTTCAAAGTTTAAATTTACAAGCAACATACATAGGTAACATACAATAATCGTTACCGTTAACCTTCAGTCACATTAATAGGCTTTTATTGCTTACAAAACAACGTTACACTTATTTTCATAATGCTAATTTCATTCACTCTATCTGTTACTACATTTATATCCATTAAAGTAATATTTAATTACCTTTATTCGAAATAACCGTTTATTACCAATATACTCTTTGTAATACTTGTATGGTTACTCTCCACAAACAATTACCATCCATCCTATTATTTCACCCATTATTTATAATTAAAGTCTCAATTAAATTTATTTATCTTGATTTCATTCTTTTATTACACTATTTATTACTTTACATAATAAAATAACATTTAAACTCATCAATGTAATACCAAATTTCATTTTAAATCCAACTGATTTCCATATCAAATTTTACACGTATTCCAAACAACTATTATAATTACTCCCAGAACATTGGTTCCATTAAATGACCATTTATTAATATTTAATTTCCTTAACTTAATCCAATGCTTACATTTTGTTTTCATATATTCAATTTGTGGCTACGTATACGTCTTCATTAATTCCATTGATTTGCATTAACTCCATTCCATAAATCTACATCCAATTACTACCTTAAAATAAGTTTGCGATTCTATTAATTTCCATTCACACTTCCATTATTTTATATTACAATCATTAAAGTAACGTTTATCATCAACACAAACATTATGAATACTTATCAACCTGCATCATCCTTATTACATTAATTTACGTTTTATCCTATTATAAATTAATGCGCACATTAATTTTTTCATATTCACGTCCGCTTCCGTATATAAATTTTGTAACCAAGTTATAACATTTACATTTATTTTTCTTATTTTAATTAATTACCAAATATTCCTATTTACACTCAATTATAACTTTGTAATCTTAACAAATCCATAAATTGTCAAATTCCTAATATATACATTAATTACTATTAAATGTTCTCCATAAATTTATTTACTTGGTTTCAAACTTTTTATTCATCAATTACTGCCCTATAAATAAACTTACGTTTCTATTCAATTTACATTACTTCCAATTAATTGCTATATAAATTTTAAATTGTTAATTTTAATTTCAATTGCTACATCTAATTTCTAACATTCGTTTCAATATAAATTATAAGACTTTTATTTCTTTCTAAATTTTAATCATAAATCTTATTAATTTAACTCATTTTAATCATCGAATTTTACGGGTCGTTACAAAAAGACACCTGCTAAGAATAGGCAGGATAAGGAAAAGAATGAACTAAAGGATGTTCGATGTCATTTCTGTAAAAGGAAAGGACATTATCAAAATGACTGTCCGAAAAGGATAGCTTGGTTCGAAAAGAAAGGGATTTCTTATGATCCGAACCACAAATCCAAATGAAGATCGTTTTCTCTTTATGGAAAACGGAATGAAATCCACAATCGAATGCATTGGGACTTATCGTCCAATTCTAGAAAGTGGATATGTATTAGACTTATATAGTACCCTTTATGTACCTTCATTATCTAGAAACCTTATTTCCGTAAGTAAATTGGATATTTCTGGTTTTAGATGTACGTTTGGATCTGGTTGTTTTGATTTATATAAGATTACTAATAATGTTGGTTCTGATATTCTAATTGATGGTTTATATAAATTGAAACTGAATGACACTTATGCGAATTCCTTACCGAATGTAATAAATAATGTTGGATGCAAGCGTACCATGTTGAATGAAAATTCTGCTTTCTTATGGCATAAAAGACTAGTTCACATATCCAAAGAAAGAATGATGAGATTAGTAAGTAATGAAATTTTGTCAAATTTGAACTTTAGTGATCTAGAATTATGTGTGGATTGTATTAAAGGTAAACCAACCAAACATAATAAGAAAGGAGCTACTAGAACAGCCAGCTTATTGAAATAATACACGCTGATAATTGCAGACCTATGGACACTCCAGCCTTTAATGGAGAATAGTATTTCATCACTTTTACTGACGATTTTTCCCCCTATGGTTATGTCTATTTGCTTCACGAAAAATCTCAATCTGTGAATGTCCTTGAGACGTTTGTAAAAGAAGTTGAGAGGCAATTAGATAAAAAGGTGAAAATCATAGGGGGTATTCTTCCTTTGTACATGCAGAATCAGATTCCATTGAACATGGGTGAATTACCCGAACCACTAACCTGCAGAATCAGATTCCTTGAACATATCCCAAATCTTATTCAATCTGCAAAATGAAAACATGCATTTCAAATTTCAAACCTGTAAACACTTGCATTCAAACTCCTCAAAATGTAAGTCTGCATCCTCCAAAACTAAATGCCTGCATTTCAATTTTTATCAAGTAAAGCCTGCATTTTTGTTTCCTTCAATCTCAACCTGGAGGGATTTGCATCTGCATGTTCTTGCTTACTGAAACAAAGGCCTGCAAGATAGTGGATTAAGGAGTAATGTCTGCATTCATCTATTTCTTGGAATTTGTGCTCTGCATTTAGTACAGGTGAGTAACTCATCTTCTAAAATCTGTTTAATAGGTAAAGTTGTGCATGCTTTATAAATTAGGAATGAACCTATATGAAATTGCTATGAATATTATACCTGTAATATATGTATTGTTGAGTATATATATTTGAATGTGATGCATGTCTGTTTCATCAGGTTATTGACTGTATACTGTATAAGCTCAAGTAAAGTAAAAAAAAATTCTTTTTCTTCTGATTTGGCTGTTGTTATGAATTAATATTTGAATGAAATATGTTTGGTTCATGATAAAGTAAAAACATTTTATATAGGTTAAATAAATTTTGAATTGCCTGAAAATTTGATAACAGAGCAAACATTAATATAAGAGGAAAAATTCAAACATTTTGATTTATTGTTTCAGATTTATAAATTGAAACAACAAGTGAATTCATGAATTTTAAATCAAATAATATAATTTATAGTGTTGTGAAACAAGTGCAGTGATGAATTTACTGTATTTTACATTTTTGTTAAGTACATTTGATTCTTGCATTTGATTTGATTGAATTGGCTTCTGGAGATAGAGTGGCCATCAATGATTATAGGAAAAATACCAAATTGGATTACAATTAAATTTTGGTGATGAGAATTGGGATTTTTAGTTAAGAACCCTAGTTTTACTGGGTATAAGAGTTTTGAGTGCTGCGACTTCTACAATGGTTCGAGTTCAAGAATCTTTTGGGTATGGATAGATGATGTGTTGATGGAGTTGTCGCCGGAGTTTGGAGGGTGACGGTGGTCGGAGGTGATTGGTTGAAGCGTTGACAGGTTGGTCATTGAAAGGGGAAGGCTGTTTCCAGGTTTTTGGTTTTAAAACTCGAATTTAAATTCAAGTTGAATTATGGGTATTTGAAGGTGGAAGTGTGATGAGGGGACACTGGTCGATGGGGAATGGTCGTTGATAATGGCCGGAGATGGCCGGAGATGGGGAGTGGGTGCACAGTGAGGTGTTGTGCATGGTTGTGTTGAAGTGGGTTGCAGGGTTTTGTAGCTCGTGATTGTCTCGGGAAATTTGGGAAGAAACTCGAAGCATAGGGTCTTGTGACTCGAAGTTAAAATAAGGATTTCTCGTGTAGATGTATGTTTCAGGTTTTAGAGGTTTTAACAGAAACCTGTTTTCCAGGTTTCTAAATTTTTAAAGTAAAAGTAAATTTCAAACAAAAATCTGAAAACTAAGTTGAATCTGAATTTAAATATAAATTCAATTAATTAAATTTTTGGTTTTTGAAATAATTAAAATTTTGAAATTTTTAATTAGTTTTAGAGTTTGAACAGGAAACCTGTTTTCCAGGTTTTACAAATTGATGTAAAAAGAAATGCAAACAAAATTTGAAAATAAGTTTGAATCTAGAATTGAATTTGAATTCAATTAAGTTTTAAATTTTAGATCTTTGAATTAAATTTGAAATGCTTTTAAATTCAAGTTGGTTTTAGACAAAAACAGAAAACCGTCTTTCTGTTTTAAAAATTTAAAAGTAAAATTTAAAAATTTGAAGGATGAAGTTCAAACTGAAATTTTTAAACCTGAAACTTAATTTTGAATTGAATAATTTAAACCCTGGTTTTGAAACCTTTTTGAATTCAAAAATGTAAGATGTTAGATTAAACAGAAACTGTTTTTCTGTTTAAATTTAAAAGTAAATTTTTAAAAAAATTGCAACTGAAATTTAAAATTTTAATCTGGAAACTAAAATTTTGAATAGATGAATCTGAGTTGAATCTAAATCTGGAATTTAAATTTAGTTTTTTTTAAAGTATACAGGAACTTTGGTTTTGAATTTAAAACTATAAGTTTTAATTTATGAAATAAGGTTTATAATAAGTTTAAATTTAGTTTTAAAACCTGAGATTTGACTTTAACGTCAGTTTTTAAAATTTAATAAGTTTTTAAATTTAAATTTGTTTTAACCATTTTTAGAAAAGGTTAAATAACTTGAATTTAAAATTGAGATGAAAGAGTAAGTAAAGTTTTAAATTTTTAAGTCTGAATCTAGAATGAAAATTTGAATTTTGTTTCAGTTTGAAATTTAAAAAGAAATTTTTAAATTTGAAATTTATTTGAAACAAATTGTTTAAAATACTTTGTATAAGAAGAATGTTTCTTAATTTAGAACTTAAGAAATTGGTTTCATTTAAATTATTTAATTAATTTAAATGGAATATTAATTATTTAATTAATTAATAAATGTGGATGTTTAATTAAGTAATTAATGATCTTTAAGTTAATTAATTAAGATTTGAGATTAATTAATTAAGGTTAATTAATCTATAATTAAGGATGGTTAATTAGATTTTAATTTATGATTAAGATTTATTTAATCAAGTGATTAATGATTAATTAAGATTGTAATTAACACTTAATTAATAAATAATTAGAGATTGATTAAATTGTAATTAAATATTAATTAATTGATAATTAATAATGATTAGTTTAAGTAATTCACCCATGTCTTAGTTTACAGGTTTACAGGTTTTAAAACCAAGTCTTAGTAATTCACCCATGTCGCATTCTCTTCATCCATCTGCTTCCATTTAATCAAGACTTGAGTTGTGTTTTTACCTCGAACTTTAGCCATTCTTCTTGCAAGTATTTCTCTGGTTCATGTATTATTTGCTCTTCGTAGGAAGGTAGTTGTTGATAAATTAGTATGTGGCTGCCTACTTTTCTCTCGAGTCGGGATACATGGAAAACGGGATGAATCTTTGCTTAAGGAGGCAGCTGAAGTTTATAGGAAACTTGACCTATTTTTTCTATAATCTAAAATGGTCCAAAGTATTTGGGTGATAACTTTTGTGTGTGTGTATTAAGCTGACTGTTAATTGCCTATAAGGTTGAAGTCTTAAGTAAAACCAATCATGAATTTGGAATTCTCTGAAAGTTCTTGTTTTATCTGCTGCTAACTTCATTTTTTCTCATGTGTGTGTCATGTTGTCCTTTAATATTCGCAACGTACTGTCCCGGGCAAACAAAGATTCTTCCACTCTTTGAACTTTAGAAGTTTTTGGAATGTAAGTGAGGAGATTTGGTGGCTTCCTGTCATATATAGCCTCATAAGGGGTCATGTTAGTAGCACATTTCCAAGTTGTATTGTACCAAAGTTCAGCCAAACTTAACCATTTTGCCCATTCTTTTGGCTTATGATTGCCTCAAGCAACATTCTAGTACTCTATTAGTTACCTTTGTATGGCCATCTGATTGATGATGGTAGGCAGTACTTAAAGCCAATTTATATCCTTGTAGTTTAAATAACTCTTTCCAAAAGTTGCTTGTAAAGACAGGGTCCCTGTCACTTACTATAGACTATGGAAGTCCATGGTGTTTAATGACATTATCAAAGAAAAGTTGAGCAATTGGGGTGCAGTGTAAGGATAATTCAGAGGCATGAAGTGTGCATATTTTGATAATCTATCAATGACCACTAGTGTTGATGTATAAGTTGAACATTTAGGCAGTTGTACAATGAAATCCATAACAACGTCTTCCCAAATTTGGTCTGAAACAGGTAATGGTTGCAATAACCCTGGTATATGTATATTTTCTAATTTCACTCTTTGGCAAGTATCACAGGAAGCTACATATGATTGAACATCCTTTTTAAGACCAGGCCAACAAAAATACTTGTGTAATACTATGTAATATCCTCTTCAGTCCTGAAGGACTAGCTAACGGAGTAGCATGATATTCTTCCAAAAGGTTTTTTATTTGTAGCAGTGGGACTGACAATTATTCTTCCTTTGTAGAAGTAGAGATTCTCTTGTTTCTTGTATTTGTAGGACCTAGAGGAGTTGTTGGTTTTCAATGGTATGGTAATAATTATCTGTTTGTACTAACTCCTTTATATCCTGTAACCAAGGGATTTGTACAATTGATATAGCTTGCAAGGACAATATTTTTTTAAGTTGTAAACCGTCAGTGCTTCTTGAGAGACAATCTGCTACTGTATTTTCCTTTGTCGGCTTGTATTGTACTATGTAGTCAAACTCCATCAATTTATTTAACCACTTGTTTTTTTTTGTAAGTCTTTGGTCCAACAAATGCTAGAGAGATTGATGGTCAGTTTTGATAATAAAGTTTTTTCCTAGCAAATATTGTGCCCATTTCTTTGTTGTAAGTATTAAAGCTAATAACTCATTCTCATAGGTAGACAAGTGCAAATTTTTACCTTAAAGTGCTTGGCTCAAATATGCAATTGGCTTTCCTTCTTGCACTAATACAACTCCTATTCCATTCCCAAAGGCATCACGTTCCAGCACAAAGTTCTTGTTGAAATTTGGCATGGCTAAAATAGGTGGTTTGGTGAGACAATCTTTTAGTGCATCAAAAGCCTTTTGTGCTTCTTGGTTTCAATGAAAAGCATTTTTCTTAACAAGCAAATAAGTAGCTTTACTATTTCTCTGTATCCCTTTACAAACTTTCTAAGTAGCCCGATAACTCTAAAAATCCTCTTAAAGCTTTCAGTGATTTCGGTGTAGGCCAGTTTCTTATTGCTTGGATCTTTGAGTAGTTGACAGCGACCCCTTTCTGTGATATGACACAACCCAGGTATTCCACTTCCTTTTAAGCAAATGTGGACAGTTTTGCCACCAGCTGATGCTTCTGAAGGACCTGTAAAGCTAATAACAAGTGTTGTGAGTGTTCATGTCAGTGAATACTATATACTAAAATGTCACCAAAGAAAATATGTCATTCATTAAGGCTTGAAATGTTGCAGGTACATTTGTTAACCCAAAAGGCATTACAAGAAACTCATAATGACCTTCATGGGTTTTAAATAGAGTTTTATGAATGTCTTAAGGATGCATTCCAATTTGATGATGGCTTGACATGACATCAAGTTTAATGAAAAATTGTGCTCCATGAAGTTCATCAAAGAGGTCATCAATGAGAGGAATTGGGTTTTTTTTATGTTAACTTGTTTAAGCCTTATAATCTACACACATCCTCCAACTACCATCACTTTTCTTAACCATGACTACAGGGGATGAGTAAGGGCTTTGGCTATGTCTGATGATGCCTTGTTGAAGCATTTCTTTGATTAAGCTTTCAATTTCATTTTTGAGATGGTAAGAATGTTTATATGGTTTCAAGAATACTGTTTGGAGTTTGGTTGTAGAGGAATTTTGTGGTCATTTTTTCGGGTTGGTGGTAGAGCAGTGGTTTTGAAGAAGACTGTGGCAAAGTCAGCAATAATTTTTTGTATTTCTAGAGGAATGGATTGCTTACAAGTGGATAGATCAGTAAGTATGGTTGAGTCATGTAGTGTTTGGCTCTTGAAGAGGAAACAAAGGTTATTATGAATTAACAATTTATTCATCTCTTTTTCTAAAATGATCTTGTTAGATAATGGCATTATCCATTGCCATAAGATGTTCTCCCCTTGATATTTGAACTGCAATTGCAATTTCTTGAAGTTGAAAAACATATCATCAAAAAAACTTAGCTATTGAACACCAAGTATTATTTGACAACCTTCTAAAGGCAACAATAGTAAATCAATAAGAATTTCCAATCCCTGACATTTGAGAAGTATGTTTTGGCAGATTCCAGTGCCTTCTAATTGTTCTCCACTGGCTACTAAAAGATGGAAATTGTGTGATGGTTGAATTGGTAGGTTAAATTTCTTTGCTAGCCGATCATTTATAAAACTATGTGTAGAACCAGTATCAACCAATATATGGACTGGATGACCCATGATTGTTCCATTCACTATTATCGTATGTGCAGCAAGAATACCGGTCATTGCTTGTATGGAGACGGCTAAGGTGGGGTTGGTGTTTTGGAATTCTGATGGTGGGTCATCGGGAGATTCATAAATGCAAAAAGAAATAGAGTCTCCTTCTTCTTCATTGTCATAAAATCCTTCAAGTATATGCACTCTTTTGTTCTTGCATTTATGTCCATGAAACCATTTCTCATCACAAATATAGTAGAGATATTTATTTCTTCTAGTTCCAATTTCCATATGGGTGAGCTTTGTATATTGGTTTGGTCTTTGGTCTGGTTTGTTACATGTATTTTGAGGCGAATTTTGTATATGATGGTGTGGATTGCTGTGATTATTAGTTGTAGTACTTTGAAATTTCGACCACCTTCTTGTATGCATGTATTTTTCTTCATACAAGTTCGCCAAACTTATTGCTTCCCTAAATTTTTTTGGTCTAGCTGCAAGAACTTCATACTTTATTTCATCCTTTAAACCTTCAATGAATCTCTCTATAATGTATTGTGATTGTAATTTGTTAAGTAATCCTGCTAGCTGTTCAAATTCGTGCAAGTATTCTCTGACTGTGTGTTTGCTTCAGGTTCGCTAAAGATTCAAATGGTCTGTTCATTTCAGTAGGGCCGAATATGGATAATATTTCATCATGAAATCAAAGTTTGAAATTCCAGTTTTGATTCATTCCGTTAATACCAGATTTGAAAAATATCGGTACTGTTCAAAAATTTCGAAAATTCTGTTTTATTCCATTCCGTATATTTGTTGCTCTTAGTTGGACAAACTAGTAAAAGAAATACTTAAATACTACAAATTTTGTATGTTTTAAGTATAGTTTAACAGTTATTTGAAATTGCGTCAATAGTTGACTATATTTATAATTCAACCATCTATGAACCTAAGCCGTGCTCATATTTTTCAAAATTCTACTAATATATTTCAAAAACACAATTGGTCCAATTAAAAACAGCGGCACTTGTATTCTCTCTAACCGTCTCTAAGCCCGGAAAAAGAACGGCTGTTCCAAAAAGCCCTAATTTGTTTTCTTCCGTCTAAGTCCACCAAAATCGCCCTGAATTTTAGATCGATTTTTTTATCTTTCTCATCTCGATCAATGTTCGATCCCTTACCTTTTGTTACTTGGATATTGATACTGCTACAGTTATTAGGTAATTTTAGATTGAATTTTTTTGCCCTTTGTACTTGGAAACGGGTTTAATAGTGAATTCCGACCAAGTCAACGCCAGAACAGGAATGGAATGGTAGGGATTCCGGCATGCCGGCCGGAATCTCGAACCATGCATGAAATACTAGCCAAAGAGTTGCATGGTGTACATTTGTGAAATGCCAAATATACCATTGTAAAGCTTCATCTCTCAAATGAAAATAACTGTACCCATCATATTTTGGAACATCATGGTAAATTAATACATGTTCTGCTTGCTTCAGCCATGCTAAAATAGTGTTATCTCCATTATAAGAGGGAAATTCAAGTTTAAGGGTTTTTGGAAGTGTGTTTTTGGTGGTGGAATTTGCCTTCGTGGACTGTTGTATGGATTTGAGGTGCATGGTTTATAGGTAGTGTGTGGAATTGATGGGAAAAATGCTAGGGGTTTTGGAAAAGCATGTTCATGATTCAAATTGTGTGATGGAGAGGTTTTATTAATGATATAAGGTTGTGAATTATCCTGGCTGAAGTTTGGAGGAATGTGTGTTGGTGGAGTGTTTGGTTTTGGCAAGATTCCTTATGATGTGTTTGCGGTAGAGTAGATCTGGGTATTAGGTGGTGGTTGGATGTTGTATGGATGGTCAGAATTTTGAGTGCTAGTGATGTGTCGTTTGTCTAAAATTTGAGTTAAGGCATTGGTGATAGAAGAGAGTTGTGTTTTGATACTAGATATATCATTTGATACTTGAGTATTGATTGAATCTTGTTTGAATTTCCACGGATCCAGATCTGAATCAGGTAGATCTACATTTTGAGCATGAGGTAACTGTTCTGGATTTTCACGATTCATTTCTTCTTCTCCGATTAGTTGTCCCAAGGTTGAATCTGATACCTATTGTTGAGGATAAACATGGATTTTCCCGTCTGACTTTGGTGGCATGGTGGTTCCGGTCCGTTACTGATGGAGGAAGGAGAAAGAATGTAGAAAACAGATACAAGTGAGTTAAAGAAAATGAGAAAGAGTAATTCAAATTTCATTCATTCTCAAAAGTGATATATGGATACTGTTATATAAGAACCTTATTTCATTCCCATCCAATAGTATATTGACAGCTGTGTTTTCATATTCTCCTACTAACTAATTTTATATACTGGCCATGTGCCTTGCCACGTCATTTCCACTCTTATTAATTTGCTGCTACCTAGGTATTCCAACTGTATGATTAATTGTCTAAATACATCATGATTCTTCTCATGCTTTGCTCAATGCATTGACCAGCTCCTTTATCCGCTCCTTCTTCTACTACTGTCACTTCTATACTTGCTGGACCCTTTACAGGTGGTGTATCTTGTGCGCCTTCAATGATTGTAAAATGGTGATGCACATTGGGGTTGTAACAACATGACTAGAGAAACAAACACCATTTGCTGCTTGATGTCTTTATGTCTAAAGTTTGCTTTAAATTGCTATACTTTATCCAAGAGCTCGCCTTCGGTTGTTTGTGGTAGCCCCAGTTTAAGCCTATGAAAGAAAGAATATACTTCCTGAATTGGCATCCGAAAAGAAGGTGGTCATGAGTCTCCACTTCGCGGTGATATAGAACACATTGGGTAGCAGTAGGAATCCCCTAATTCAGAACTCGATCCAATGTCGATAATCTCTTATTTACCGCTTTGTAGGTATACATAGATGTTTTTTTGAGTTAAGTTATGCCAAATTACTTTGTACCAGTCCACTATATCATCTTTAGTGCATATTTCATTCCAAACTGATGCGAAGTTGAAATTATCCTTATCTGTTATCGTCCAATAGTCTGCATGCTTTGGGGTATCTATAGAAACAGTTGAAATATGATCTTTAAATACCCTTGTCTTTGGCAGAATTTCAAGTTGAAATTGATTGTGACGAATAATATAAGTTACTATATAGGTAGTAGTGTTGAAAAATGACACTCTGTGCCAGCCTAGCAAATCAACTAATGATTTTTTTATGATTCATTGATCAAACCATAATGAATTTGTATTACCATATACCACAGATATGTTGATAAGTTTCAGTGTAGTATCTTTATTTCTTAACAAATGTTTTATAATGAAAGAGTGGTTATGGTTGACATGCATTGTCCAGTAGTCTGTATGTCAATGTACCTCCTCTTCATCCACTGCACCCACAAAGATTATTTGGCAAATAAAGTCCATATAAGTTTGATACTTGCAGTAGTTCTCAAGTCAAATAGTCTTCGTAAACCAATCCCCCTTTGTTTTTATGTCTACATAATATTTGCTAATTGATTTTATGTAGTTTTCCTCCCCAAAAGAAGTTAGCACATAAGTTTTCTATTTTTCTGATAGCTGAACTTAGCATGTTATAAATTGGCAACCAATACAAGACAATGGAGTGACAACATTCTGAATAAGTTGTGTTTTACCAGCACTTGACAGAATATTAACATCCCATCCTTCCAGTTTAGTAGTAACTCTCCATAATAAGGGTAAACATTGAGCTACGTTTATATAATTTGATGATAATGGAACACTAAGATATTTAACTAGCAACACACCATCTATCATGCCCATAATATGTAGAATTACATGTTTATTTTTCACATGTTGGCTAAAGTATACTTCGGACTTCATCTGCTTTAGTTGTAGTCCAGTTGTATCTTTCAGATCGGTAAAAATTCTTCAATATTCATACGCATTTTGTTCGGTAGCCTCTAGGAAAAACGTTACTTCGTCCTCATACAATAAGTGAGAGTTGTAAGGTTTAGTCTTTGATATGGGATTCGATGCACCTTGTGTAACACTATAGTCTAGCTTTAGGGAATAAATACTCCATTGCAACACAAAATAAATAAAGGGATAATGGATCACCTCGTCGAAAACCCTTTTTAAAGTGGATAAAACCTCAAGGAGTGCCCTCAACTTGTACTGAAAAAGTGGAGTGCTAATACACTCATAAATACGCTAATTAAAGAAAGTGGGAAACCCATTGTTTCAAGCATATGGCATATAAATTCCCTATTAATCATGTCATATGCTTTTTATAAGTCTATTTTAATGCACATCTTGGGTTTTCCAACTTTTTTAAAGTCCCTTATTAGCTCGTGAGCAAGCAGTAGATTTTCTCCTATATTTCTGCCGGTAATAACTGCTGATTAATCTTCTGCAATTAAAAAAGACATAAAATGTTTGGTTCTATTACAAATTATTTTAGTAACAATTTCATATACAACATTGGCACAAGCAAAAGGTCTATAGTCGGAGAGAGTCTATGGCTTATCTTTTTTCAGGATGATGGTTAAGAAGTTATGATTGAGTCCTCTCGCCAATCTGCCATATTAGAATATTTCTCAGATAGCCAGAAACAGGTTATCCTTAATTAAATCCCAGTGCAGCTTGAAAACTTGGAGGAATATCAATCAGGTCCAGGACTTTTAGCATCATGTATCACATGTAATGCTACTTTAATTTCTTCAAAGTCTATTGGAGAATGTAAGTATTATTTTTTTTCAATATTGTTCGTTTCCATTCTTGGTTCAATTTATAGAAAATACGTAGCATTTACTCCATTATATAGATTTGTGTACTAGTACAGAGATTCCTAAACTAATGTTGCCTTATCATATATGAAATTTCCTTCAAAGTTCATCATAATTTACACTCTATTCTTATATTCCTTATCGACTTCTTTGCAAAAAGAATTTCTAATTTGTATCACTCACTTGTAGCCGAAGTGTTTTACTCTTTTGAAGTAATTTTTCATGCTATAACTTGAGTTGATATCTTAGCTCCATATTTAACTGCATCATTTTATCATAGGCATGTAGATCTTCATCAGTCTGCAAAAAAGCTTGTGCATATGAATCCTGTAGTTTTTTAACCTCATCTGCAACTTTTGAATTTTTGTTCCATGCTTTAAGGAGAATTTTAGTTTGCTTGAGCTTGTAAATGAGATTGTTAGAGAAATCACCCCAAGTGGATGCTTTAAAATTTGTATAACACATTACTCATATCCCTCTATGTAACACCATGTGTTTACATATCTAAAAGGCACATTTTATCAGTTTGTTGCATATCTTTAAATCTAATCAAAATAGGTGTGTGATCACGAAGGACAGTTGGTGGAGCAATTGCTGATAAATTAGGAAACCTTTGTAGAAAGTCTTGATTGATCAGCACTTTATCAATGTTAGTCACTATGCCTTTTTTCCGCCATGTGAATTTACAACCCTGTAAGGAATATTAAGCAAGCCCACGTTGTAAAATACAGTTATTATAACCAGTTAGATAAGAAAATGGAATAGGCAATCCTCCCATCTTATCTTTTGGGTTAGAGCATTATTAAAATTCCCATATTCAATCCAAGGCATGTTAATGGAAGAGTTTGAAATCATCATTCCATTGCTTCTCTCTCACAATAAGAATTAATGGCATAGAAAAAAGTCATAGTGCATTGAAATCCTCCGCAGTTCGAAAATACATCAGTAATTTACTGATAACTTTTGTTTGAGATTACTACAGACCATACTGTAGCATCAATGACGATTAGAATTCAACCCTTTGTTCCCATGTCATTATTGTGTAAACACTTCTAATTAGGAGGAAATTTGGACATAAACTTTTGAATGCTTAAATTATTAAGTTTAGTCTCAAACATGGCAATAAGAGTGAGCCCATGAGACTGTAAGACCTTAGATACAGAAAGCATTTTGTTTTTTGTATTTAATCCCCTTATGTTTCATGAAAAGGCATTCACTTAATCTTGGAGGAGCCCCTTCTAGATCTTTTAGGAGGAGTCTCGGGTGATTTCTCATGCTTTTTCTTATATTTAACATTTGCATCAGCCATACGGGGGACGTTTGTAGCAATGTCTTTTGGTTTTCTATTTTCTTGTATATGTTGGCATACTTCTTTAATGACATGTTCTTTATGTAACACTTCTTGGGCCAGGGAAACTTCTTCAACATCTTTTGTAGAATCTGTAGTGGAAGCACTCACTTCTTCTTTGTCTAGTGTAGAACTGGTATTATCTTCACCGGTGGGCAATTCTATCTTTGATTCTGCCATAATATCTTTGGAGGATAGGCATTCAAACATATTTGAAGTTTGAATGTAGCATGATGCTATTGGTGTATCTCCTTTACATTATGAATTCTGAGAGGAAGATGCTTGTTGTAAATTATTTTAATCCACATGTGTATGGGGATGTGTGGACTCCCCAGAACTATTATCTTATATCGATGATTCATTTATCTTTGTTTTTTCTTCTTTGTGTTGTTCCTTTGGATGCCGTGCTTCGTGTAAATTTTGTGAGCAGTTTTGACATAGTTTTGCTTTGTACTCGTATGCAATCTGAATCTCAATCTTTTTACCATCATAATTAAGTCCATATATCACATGAGGATAATCAAAAGTAGGGTCAATTTCTACCAATACACGACCATAATTCAATCGTGTTTCCTTTGCTATAGTGTTATCCATTTTTACAGGCTTTTTCACTGTGCCAGCAATTCAACTAATTGCATCTCTGTTCCATGACTCCAAACATAGATTCATAAATTTAACCCTGATAGGAATTGAGGTAAAATAATCTCTAGTGGCTTGCAGAACTGGTACCCGATAATTCAGTATAATAATTTTGGAATTGAAGGTATAAGGACCAGATTTTATAACCATAGTACAATCTTCTTCCTTTTCGAGATGTACAACGAATAATCCCCCTTATTTGTAACATATATCAAATGCATCTGTAGGACTCCAAATGTTTTCAACATCTTTATTAATAGTTGGCTGGGAGGCATAATCTTTTGGTCCGACCATGAAGTTCCAAAATAGCCCTTTATATACAATTCTTTAAAACAGTTCTCCACTGGTTGATCCTAAAAAATAGCATCTGCATATTTGTTCCTAAACTCAATGCATCTATTAATTGGTCCTAAAAATAGCATTTACATACTTATCCCAAACTCATGCATATAGCACCGCACATATATTACGTGTAATATTATCGTAAACTGCATGCTATGGTGAGTAGCATTAAGAAGCTCAACCTTTTGTTATACATTACATTCAAAACAAGTTGAAATAGGGAGTAAATAAACTATTAGCATAATTTTTGTTTCCGAGTTTAAGTGAAAGCATGATATTTACCTGATATCAACGTCAACTTACAAAAACGTCTCTCTATAGATATTAACTTAATATCACTTAAAAATATGATCTATCAAATATATTTTTTTGCAATTTCATAATGCCTTTTTACATATATTACCAAACTTAATATCGCTTAAAAATATGATCTGAGAAATAAACTTTTTATATATTTTCGCTTTTTATTAATTGATAACGGAAAAAAATTCAAACTAAAAAAAATTAAACGATACAGCTTATAAATGAAAATTCAAACCCCCAAAAAAAAAAATTAAACGATGCAACTTAGGAATAAAAATTCAAACTGACTATGCATGATTCTAACGTGAAATCATAGCTAAATATTTATGAAAATCATTTTTTTTTTGAATATGTTAAGCATATATAATTTGTAAAAAAACAATTTATCCGCGAATAGTGTACCATTGTCACGCGCGAATCGCGTGCCGTAACACTGGTATCTACTAAACTATTCATACATTGGTCTACTCCCAATGACGTATGTAGCAATTAAATTCCTCCATTTAAGTGCAACAATTTGGTTATTTGCTTCTGTAATACCAAAAACTGATCTGCCCTTTTTAGTTATAGGTTGAATAAATTGTAGATCCAAGTTTGAGTGATCCATTTCGTCCCCTTGAAAGCCACAAACTGTGTTTTCCTAACTCCTACCCCATTATGTGGATGAGTGGTGATTGGTAGAGGCTAGAGTGGGTTGAGGGTCTGGTGGTTTAGGAGGATGTCATCATCTGCAACTATTTCCGCCTGAAAAGCCTTATCTCCGATAGGAGAAATTCTATTGTATTCACTTATTTTATATTAGATACACACACGCATACACACACATATACATATATGTATATATATCTATATACACATACATATGTATGTGTGTGTGTGAACAACACGCATGTATACAAAAAGGGATAACATGTCCTTTGAGATGAAAGTCCCAACATCTAATACGGACATGTCAAACCATGCAGACTCTATTATGTTGCACATGCTTGTATACACACACACACACATATATATATATGTGTGTGTGTGTGTGTGTTAATAGTTGGCTTGGAAGCATAATCTTTTGGTTCGACCACAAAATTCCAAAATTCCCTTTTATATACAATTCTTTAAAACAGTTCTCCACAATTGATCCTAAAAAATAGTATCTGCATATTTGTTCCTAAACTCAATGCATATATTAATTGGTCCTAAAAATAGCATTTACATACTTATCCTAAACTCATGCACATAGCACCGCACATATATTACGTGTAATATTATCGTAAACTGCATGCTATGGTGAGTAGCGTTAAGAAGCTCAATCTTTTATTATACGTTACATTCAAAACAAGTTGAAATAGAGAGTAAATAAACTATTAGTATAATTTTTGTTTTCGAGTTTAAGTGAAAGCATGATATTTGTCTGGTATCAACGTCAACTTACAAAAACGTCTCTCTGTATATATTAACTTAATATCACTTAAAAATATGATCTATCAAATATACTTTTTTGCAATTTCATAACGCCTTTTTACATATATTACCAAACTTAATATCGCTTAAAAATATGATCTAACAAATAAAAAAACTATACATTTTCGCTTTTTATTATTTGATAATGGCAAAAAATTTCAAACTAAAAAAAAATAAACAATAGAGCTTATAAATAAAAATTCAAACCAACAAAAAAAAATTAAACGATGCAACTTAGGAATAAAAATTCAAACTGACTACACATGATTCTAACGTGAAATCATAGCTAAATATTTATGAAAATCATTATTTTAAATATGTTAAGCATATATAATTTGTAAAAAAACAATTTATCCGCGCATAGTGTACTATTGTCACGCGCGAATCGCGTGCCGTAACAGTGGTATCTACTAAACTATTCACACATTGGTCTACTCCCAATGACGTATGTAGCAATTAAATTCCTCCATTTAAGTGCAGCGATTTGGTTATTTGCTTCTGTAATACCAAAAACTGATCTGCCCTTTTTAGTTATAGGTTGAATAAATTGTAGATCCAAGTTTGAGTGATCCATTTCGTCCCCTTGAAAGCCACAAACTGTGTTTTCCTAACTCCTACGCCATTATGTGGATGAGTGGTGATTGGTAGAGGCTAGAATGGGTTGACGGTCTGGTGGTTTATGGGGATGTCATCATTTGCAACTATTTCCGCCTGAAAAGCCTCATCTCCCATAGGAGAAATTCTATTGTATTCACTTATTTTATATTAGATACACACACATACACACACATATACATACATACATACATATATATATATATATATATATATATACATATATATATATATATACACACGCATACATATATATGTGTGTGTGTTTGAACAACACGCATGTATACAAAAAGGGATAACATGTCCTTTGAGATGAAAGTCCCAACATCTAATACAGGTATGTCAAACCATGTACACTCTATTATGTTGCACATGCTTGTATATACACATATACACTATCTAATATAAATTATATATAAAATAAAACTTTTTCTGTAAATTCAAAGAAATATTGATTTTATTGAATAGAAAATTTAGAAAAGTACTAAATAAATTAGACTATATAGGCCCACTAAAGATCCAAATACGTATTTTTTGAAATTTACCCTTATTGCCCTCTACAGGTTGGCTTAGTTCCAATAGATTTCACAAGCATATCTAATTATTAAATTGTAATTAAAGATATCTAATTGAAGAAACTATTTTAAAATAAAATTTAATTAATTAGGTGTGGGACACTTAAAGTTAATTGAATAAACCTAGAGTTATTATTAGAATTAAATTTGCCACAAATGATCAACAAGAATAAAAGAGAATGGTATAATATAGGGATTAAGGAGTTGATAAGAATAGCCAAAGAAAGATTTTGGCACAAGCCCAAAATATTAACCCTTATACACCTTATGCATATCATTGTTCTCTTTAATTCACTTTATCGAAACAAAACGAAAGAGCCAAGCAGGCCACTATTGCTAGGAAGAAGGAAGGAGAGGAAATCAAATCAAAGACAACACAAGCTTTCATTTATATAAGGAGAAGAGATTTTAACCATGTTTTCAACTTAGGTGGGTAATACATACCCTCTGTCATCTTCAACTCTATTTAGATTCCAATTTCATAAGTTATGTTGACTTGAATGATGATAACATGTTAATCCTATGTAAGTTAAGATGTCAGTTGACATTGTTTATGATATGTTTAAGAGTACAATATGAATTAATCATCTTCAAATGGATTGAAATTTCAATATGATGTTTATAAACTTAATCCAGAGATGGTTCTTGGATGAGAAAATAAATTATCATGATTTTTCTAAGATGAAAATAGGCGGTTTTATATGTAAATTAATATTTAAAAATATTAAAATATAATGTTTTTATCTAAATTTTTTACGGAATGTAAGGAATGGTGTTTTAGTTTCCTGTGAATTTTTGGGAATTTTCTCCTGATTTTTGTAGTTAATATGTATTTAATGGAAAGGCGGAAAATATCTTTGATTAAGTAGATAATTAAAAGATTAATTAGGGAGTAATTAAAGGAATAAATCACGATTGATTGTTGAGATTTCTACTGCAATGTAAAAGTAATGGATAAGCAAATGAAATGTGTAAATAATTAGTTAAAAGCGATTACTTTATTAAGGAAAATATCTGTTTTCTACTTGATTACAGATTTGCCATTTTAGATATTTGATAATCCAACCTAAAATGCTCAATATCCTATATCTTTAAAAGCCTGTGTTACACCTTCAATGGCTATTTTAGAGGCTCGATAGATCATATCTTTGATATACTATGTTCAGCATCGATAGTAATTTTGGAGGCTTGATAGCCTATATCTTCGATGATCTATGTTATAGCCTCGATAACTATTTTAGAGGCTCGATAGCCTATATCTTCAATAACCTATGTCCTACCTTTGGTAATTATTTTCGAGGCATCCTATATCTTTGATAGCTTATGTTACACCTCTGGTAGCTATTTTAGATGTATCTTTGATAGCTTATGTTACACCTCCGGTGGCTATTTTAGATGTCTTGATAGCTAGATATGCAATAACTAAGCTTAGAAGCTCGGTAGTTTAGATAAATGATGGTTAACCTTAGAAATTTGATAGCTTAGATATGAATAGCTAGAACTTTGATAGCATTGACTTTAAAAGATCAATAGGTATACATGTGACAAAAAATGGTAATACATTCATTAATTAAATGTGAATGATGAGATGAATTTTGAAAGCCACTTTCTTAGTGTTTAATTTGAATTTAATAGCATGTGAAATTATAAAGAGAAATATGTAATAACTTACGTGAAAATGAGAAAAGAGCCCAGCTTAGGATAAGTAAGCTAAGAAATGATAAGTTATATCATTTAAAAGGAATGATAGAAATGTTTTATCTATAAAAACTGAAAGATTTTGATCTAAACATGAAAATCTGTTAAATTTGTAAGGTACACAATTAATATAGGAAAATAAGGAATTGAACACAAGGTCCTAAAATATGCCTCTAATGGAGTTGAATCGAAGGGTTCAATGCTTGGTGAAGTCTAGATTCAATGGGCATGTGTGCTTGCTTATGGACTTTAAGCACATTTAAATCGGGACAAAAAATTTATGCATTTAGAATCAATTTAAATGTGTACAGATATTGTATATCGTTTGGTGTATTTATAACTATTATAAACACATTGTTTAAACATGTTCAATACATCAAACAAAATTTTATAATTAATATTTCATACATTTTAATTATTTTAATTAATTTGTACCAAATTATTTAAAATTAAATCAAGTGGTCAAAGAAATGTTCAATGTTTCGGTTGTGTGATGTAATTTTGGTCAGCGGTTAATATCGACCAATTCGAATATTAATGTTCACATGTCACTTAGCTAGTGGCGTGACATTTTGGCCAAATTTATCGCTCACTTGGTTTTAGTAAAATCAAATTTTACTTTGTAAGCATTACCATGTAGTGATGATTAATTACACAAATTCTCTTCGTTAAAACTGCATCACTTTGGACTTACGGAATTTGATAGTGGCCAAAATTGCATTATCGTCCATATTTAACTTTCTAGTCCAAATACAAAATCATTGGTTCAATAATAATAGTTATTATAAACCGAACTATTCTAGTCAAATATTTTGACTTTGAGTTGACTTTAGTTGACCGTGATGCAACACCATGTGATTGAGGAGACGAATCCTCTCTTGAATAGTGTTTCACTTCAATACTTCCACTCGATCCAACTATATTCTTTCGATAGATGTTATGCCATGATTTAATTATAATCAATGTGGAGCTTTCATATTGAAGATCAATAGTATTCTCAAGTCATGAGAATTGTGTAAATTAGTCATTTCAATATTTTCTATTTGACCTTAGTTATATTAACCAATAGAAAACAATCTAGTGAGTCATTCCATGATTATCCAATGATTATCCGTACGTAACTCCTTGGTGCCCCTAACAACCATAAGTAATACACTGCCCGACATTTGGGAAGCTTACATACTCTAGTCTCAACTAATGCATCGTTTTTCTAGTAATGATACGTCTTGACTGAGAATGGTTAAAATGATGTCCTTATTAAATAAAACAAATTATTTGAATGGTGGATTATATAAATCTAATGCATATCTTTTTAAATAAAACAAATTATTTGAATGGTGGATTATATAAATCTAATGCATATCTTTTTAAATAAAACAAATTATTTGAATGGTGGATTATATAAATCTAATGCATATCTTTTTAAATAAAACAAATTACAATGATTACTTATTAGGAAATAATAAAAGGATCTGCCTAATAAAAAAATAGTACAATGATCGGCCTAATAAAACAAAATAGTATAATAACAAGCCTAATAAAAAATAGTATAAAACAAAATAGTATAATTACTTGCCTAATAAAATAACGGTATAAAATAAAATTGCATAATGATTCTCAGTTAACTTATATTTCATGCGAATGGTTGCTATTGGACTAAAATATGGTCAAATTAAGTTATGTCATGCGGAGGTTGCCATTGGACCAAAATCTGGTCAAATCAGGTTAAGTCATAGTTGATAAGGAAAGTTCCAATTAGACCAAAATATGGTCGAATCAAATTAAGCCATAAAGATGTTTCTTATTGGACCACGGTGTGGCCCAATCAAAGTAAGCCATCAGGATGTTTTCTATAGAACCAGAATATGGCGAATTAAATTAAGCTATAAGGATGTTTCATATTGAACCAAAATGTGGCCGAACAAAATTAGGTAATATGGAGTTAGGAAATGACTAAAGTACCCTCCTTTGGATCACATGTAAGTAGCCAAGTCTTATAGAAGGAAAGGGAAAAAAATTAGTTTAAGTTATTTTCATAAAACTTCTCTATCTTTAAACCACTTTCTACTCATCTAAAGAAGTAGGACCCTTTTGCTTAGGGAAAAGGAGCTATCGATGGGCTAGAAGTGGAGAACGAGAGTATTTTGGAAGAAGGTGGTCATTGCTTTGCTGTTGGACTTGGTAGTAAGGTTCTACAGGCTTAAGAGGCTTGATCTAAGGCTTGACTAGGGGATAAGTGAGATTCTCACCATTTTATACCGATAAAATATGATTCATATGCAGGTTACTATGGTAGTATAAACCTTAACTAATGAATGTGCTAACTTTGGACCACCTTGCTTTCAAAAGTATACGAAAACTATATATTCTATAACTTCAATTATGTCATCTTCCTAAACTTGTGTTATGACATGTGCCTTGTGTTTACATGTTTATTGGAATTGCATATAAAAACTTAACTTAGAGTTTGAAGTTAGAAACTGAAAAAGTCGCTATGGATACACTTCGAAATACTTTTATTTTAAATCATTTCAAAGTGATGATGTGTATACTTTGGGAAATTATAACATGAATGTATTTTTGGCTCAAATAATTTAATTATAGTAAAGAGTTTGTAAACGATTGTTAATTTAAATGATATGTTTATTTTGATAACAAAAATTTTAATAGCATTTTTTTGTAAAACCAATGGTTTATAAATTGAGATAGTATTTTGGACCAACTAATAAACTTCTCTATTCAATGGATGTCTTAGTAGTGCCTAGAGGGTTGGATAACTAGTATTCTCCCCTCCCTGGCTATTGGCTGGCCAGTTGGATGGAGTAAGTCTTAAAGGTTGACCCTTAAATTTGTGTATTATTTATAAATGTTTAAAAAATAAGTAAAACAACGTATGAATAAATGGAAGTGATTATAAATGTTTACCTTTTTAGGAAATAACTATATAGTTGAATTTTCAACTATCAAACATGAAGTTTAACTTTGGAAATATAAAAGCGACATTAAGTTTATATAATACGGATATCCTCTCGGTAAGGCACTGCCGTACATATAAACTCATCTTTCTCTTTAATGGAAAAGTGTAGAGGTATGCTTCTGGTGAGACTCTACCCTATAGATTGTCCATTTATTTCCAAAAGAACTAGAATTTAACCGAAAATTCACTATACGATAGTTTTGAAGAGTCCGAAGTCGAATAAGCATACGTAGGTATAGTTAACCAAATCCACTTCAAAACATGAAAATACGTTAAATTGAATGTAAATAATATTGAAGATCTCTGAAGAGGATTTTTTTCAGAATGTTGGACCTATTATACTACCTATTTAGAGGGTTACTCTAAAGGAGAACATCCTTGTGAATTGTTTGGTTTTCTAGACCTGGTATACTACTTATCCTAAAGGTGGTTCCAAGGGAATGGGGTGGGTTAGCATTACCATGTTTTGCTGGAAAGACGACTCAAACGTAGACCTCGACTCAAGAAATGATTAAAACTGGGGCACAAGGGAGGCCGAGCTATGTGGATTCTTCTATTAGGGCATGCCATATTTAGAGAGGATTTTGGTTGTATGCGCAGATACGATACATTCAACGTTACGTACGATAGGCATGGGCCAGCACGGTAACATCTGAGAGTGACCTAAATATCTACTCTAGAGATATATTGTGCATTCGATAGTAAGGCCCTTACCCTTGTCATGCTGGCAAGAGTTCACGAAGTACTATTGGCTCTTCCTTGAAAATCTATTTATCGAACGTCACCACTAAAAATTTAAATGTATACCCTAATACTTTGTGATGTGAGATGCGAGCATCATAACTATTTTATATATTTATTTTTAACACATCAGACACTATATATATATATATATGTATGTATGTATGTATGTATCCTTTATTTATTTATAAAATAAAACCATTATAACAAATATGCCATATTCCAACGCAAAAAAAAGTTGTAATAGGGGCTTTCCAATGTTTTTGCAAAAGTAGTATTATGCTAAGTTGTAATAGGATCGATCCCTTCTACAACGTTTTCTAATTGTTGCAACAAACATTGTAGTAGTTACACCTACAACTATTTTTGAATGTTGCAAAAATATATTTAACAACTTTTTTTTACCTGTTGCAAGAATTTTTACAACTTTTTTTAAATGTTGTGAAATACATATAATATTTTAAAAAAATGCATAGACATTTCAACTTTATCCTAAATACTATTGTAGAATTAAAATTACAAAAATTAAAATACATAAAATTTGTCGATTCAAAAAATAATAATATTCATACAATATAACATTTACTTTACATATAATATCCATAAAATGATGCCACAACGCGCATCCTATATCACATGAACTACTAATAAAACACTTCTATGACGTACATTATAGTTAAAACATCACATGATCTAATCAAGACCAAAACACTGACATGAAGCTTATCTTCAATTAACTTTGATTTTGCTTCCTCGCTTCATGATTTAACTTGCTTTCCTTTTTGAATGGATTGATCTTTGGATTTTCAAGTTGTGCTAAAGCTGCTGCTGTGTACATCGAGTCACTAATTATCAGTGCACCAAGAGCTATCAACTATGCTCCTATCTATAAATAAATCATCTAATATGAATTCGTCGTTTGAGCATAGTTCTCTCAAACTCAATTTCAAATACTAGAGTTGTCTTATACCAAACGCAACTCATGTATATTGAAGTGTGGAAAGTGATTTCTTAAGAGGTTTAACTTTGTAGTTTAAGTAATACTTCCAACTAAACGTAAAACTAATTATTCAAATGATTTAAATATAGCTTTGAATGCTTTCTAAAACATTCTATAACAACATGAACATATCAAACAAGCAACAATTGTGATCATAATCTTATTAGAAAGTAGCAGGTAAAATAAAGATACCTGATGAGATTATCCTGTGACAAAATTTACCTATCCAAACCTTTTTCCAATGAAACCCCACCAATAGATCTTCACCAACCATAACCATCTGAAAATGTTGAGAAAGTAGTCAAATAATCATGACAGAGACCACAACTGTTCATCTCCATCGCATGTTGAAGCACCAGACCATTCCCACTTCCATTAACAGCAGTTGGATCACAATAACTAATACCGACATTGAATCCGCCTCTTCCATTCCTCCATCTTCAACATCATAACAGAGCCTAGCATTATTCTAAATCCTCATCTTCCTCCCCATTCTCTGTAACAGAATCAACCCACTCAACCTATTGTTATTCAACATCAACTCACTCAACCTCTCAAGATTCTCCAAACTTCAAGGCAATGAACCTTTCAGCTCATTGCCATCAAGGTACCGCAAATCACTCATTTCACCAATCATTTGGGTATGGATCCCCTCAGCCCCATATCCGATGGCACAAGCGTCACCAGCTCCTTCGAACCTGATCACCTGCTAATATCAGTTAAATTATAAAGTAAATCTGAAAATTTCGAAAAATATTATTGAGATTTGAAGTAGAGAAGGAATCAGATTCGAAAAGTTTGATGAGGGAGAATATTATCGAGATTTATGAATTAGAGACGGAAAAGAAATTTCAATTTGGGGAAAGTCAAAGAAAAGAACGAATTCAAAATGAGACTGGGCAATCGCCTGAAAGAAGGAAAACCTAAAAAGAACTTTGGTTTAGAGCCAAAACAATTTAGACCCAGGGCATCTCCAGTGGATTACGGGCTGAATATTCAGCCCGTTGAATATTCAGCCCGTAATACTGGGTTGGGCTCCGGTGGCCAGGCGCTCATTTAATGGGCGCCTGACAATCAGGCGCTCAGGCACCGTCTCTCCTCTTCCTCACTCTTCTCTCATTTTTTTGGGTTTAAATTTTTTTTAAATTAGAAAATTTAAACGAAATGCCGTCGCGTCCAACCAAAATCGTCCGAAAAACGGTCCACAGACATCCAACGGAGCAAGCTATACCATTACACGTTCCGCCACCATCTGAAGTTTCACCTGACGATCTACATGTTCTACATGAGCTGGCAGATGGTTATCGGCATAGAGCCGAAACCGCTTTGACGACCATACAGGCATAAATTGCAAATTACTATTACTTGTTATTTTAATATGTACATTACATACTCATATTAAATAACCCTTACTGTATCAAAAATTGTTAATTCATAAATTATCTATAGGACCATTGCATTCACTGTCGGGGTAGTTGGGCTAAGTGCATTACCCAATTTTATGACCATCTTCCCGGTCCTATTATTGAGAGGCTATAGGCTAGTCCTTTTGGTCTATTTTTGTCGATTAGACATGTTCAGTCCTTTGATCGACCTCTCATTCAGGCATTAGCTGAGAGGTGGTGGCCCACCACGCATACGTTTCATTTTTCAGATTTTGAGCTTGGTATCTCCCCAGTTGATTTCTACATGTTTAGTGGGATTGAGATTGGACGGCATGGCCTTCGACCTTTTCCATTTGATGATTTATACGAGTCGCCCAATTTGTTTACAGTTTTTTTACCACTGATAGATGTTACCTGCGTAGCTAGTGGTTTTGTTAAGTTGACTTACTTGCAGCAGTACATCACCAGTTATATAGCTAGAGCCGATATGATGGATGCAGTTACTAGAGCATTTTTGTTGTACCTGTTTGGTTCGACCTTTTTTTCGAACAAAAAAGGTACGGTTAGACTAGGCTATTTAGCGTCTCTTACCAGATTAGACCAGTTACATACTATTGACTGGGCCACAGCGATATTAGACACCCTATATATCGCTCTAGATTCATTTGCGCTTGGCGATGTCAGGCAGATGTATGCTTTTTGGTATATGTTGCCGTTATGGTACTACGAGTACACGACAAACATGCATCCCCGCATCCAGGACACGGCTAGTCAGGCTGCTGAGCATTACTTCCCTAGGATGAAACGATGGGAGACTATGTAGTACGTACATCATGTCCCCTTAGGTGTACGGCATGACTTGATGGAGGCTAGGTCACAGCTTGATATGCGTAGTCGTGGTAACATCATTCGGACTCCTTGGGCCTCACATTGGACTCATCTAGCAGATGCAGGTCTTCTGGTGGACGACCATCCCTTGATGGTTGCGTATTCACTATCTATACATAGGGTTGCTTTGCATACACCTGCATTTATGCCTATGTGGTATTTGGAAGAGAGATGTGCTTATCAGATTACGGGTGATCGTCGTATACCATATGATCATTTATCTTGTGAGGACATGTTTGGTAGACATAGGGTGATCGGCGATCAGTACTTAGATGCTCTACGACAGGCTGGATGGATGGATAGTAGTACTTTCTTCATCGATGGGGATTACGATGCTTATTGGGCTAGAGTAGTACCCCGTAGATTCATCGTACCAGATTATGTTCGTGGGGTCAACTCTGATCATATAGGACCTCATCTGGCAGCCGGTAGAGTTAAGGTACCGCAGGTTTCATTTGACCCGATTCCGTCACAGTTCTCCCAGACTCCCATGCAGTTGGAGCCTGATACTACTTTTAGAGCATATGACGTGACAGGTACTTTGATTGAGCAGCCTTTAGTCTTTCCAGATCACCCCGACTATCCTGGTGTGCCTTTAGTCGGGTTATACCCTCCATATGAGGTACGTTTATTGTTTATTGTCATTTTTCCTTTATTTTCTGCTTGGTTTCTTACTATGTCAAATATCATCTTTATGTAGTATGCTGCTAGATTGGACCAGGCCAAAGTTTCACTTGGTGTATTTCGCGATATGACTCTTGCACATACACACACCATGCATGATATGTACATGCAGCACACAGATGCTAGAGGCCCAGATTGATCAGCTATCAGCTAAACTTGTTGTATATGAGCCTTTCGGATCACAAGGCGGAGGTGATGCTGGTCCCAGTGGGTATGATGCTGGTGGTTTAGATGAGGACGAGGGGGATGATGAGGACGAGGGGGGTGATGGTGATGGGGATGACGATGATGGAGATGATGATGATGGTGATAGCGATGATGATGGTGATGGAGATGATGATGATGACGATGACGATGACGGAGATGATGATGATGGTGATGATGCTGACGACGACGATGTTGCATCCCTTTAGCTATATACCTTTTAGTTTATGCGTAGTAGACGTTTTATTATATGTTGCAGTTCCTATAGCTTATGTACTTATGTCATTGTTTGAGTATACTGTGTATTTTTTATGTTTATATACTTTCACTTTCTTGGATTTTGGATGATAATGCTCGAGTATACTGTGAATTCTATATGTCTATATATATTGTGAATTATACATGTTGGTGTATAATGTGAATTGTATATGTCTGTTTAACTATGAATTATATATGTTGGTGTACAATGTGAATTCTATATGTTTGTGTATACTTATAAGCACTAACTAGTTACTTATAAACATACAAAAAAACCAATAGTGACAGTAGATGAAAAATTATAAAAACCTACTCGCGACATAAAAAAACTACTAGTGAGGCACACGAACATAGAACACTGATTAAAAACGACACAGTAATAATAGACCATAAATATGAAGAAACTAGGCGTTACATAACCAATAACAGCATTATCATTTGAAAAGACAATTCAGAAAGCTCTTGACACATTAACGAACGTTACATAACCAACTAGCAACCTGTTATCTTAAGGCCATCCAAATCTTTCTAGCCAGTTTTGACGTATAAAGTACGCATCATGGGCTAAGAAGGGCGTATGATATTTTAAATTGTATCGACCGTCATAAGTCGAACGTGTAGTCTCAAACACATTTTTCAATATTACCTCATTAATAATTTTTGTATAACGCGTGCATGCCCTAGTAAAGTTTCTGTATGCAGTCCTGAGCTCTTGGGCCGTACGTCTGACTTGAGAGCCCACGTCGTTGTTGTAGAGTTCAGCCAGAATGTCCCAAAAATTAATTACCATTGACTCCTGATTATCGCACATATCATCGGTTTGAATGTAGTACTGCATAAGCAACTTCAATTCATGAGACGTAAATGTCATGTTGGACAATGTAGTTTGAATAATGTTAGGTTTTAAAATGATTTAAACATATAACGATTTGTGAATTTATATAATGGATGTTCCTTCTCTCCTCTCAACAAAGCAAAGAATCTTGACCGAAAAATGAACGTGGCTACAGTACGTGATTTGACCGCACACTGACACACCTTCTCTCCACTCAACAAAGTAGAGAATCTTGACCGGCAAATGAACGTGGCTACAGTACTTGATTTGACCACACACTGATCAACCTTCTCTCCACTCATCATAGTAGAAATTCTTGACTGGCAAATAAATGTGGCTACGGTACGTGATTTGACCGCACATCGACCCCCCTTCTCTCCACTCAACATAGCAGATATTCTTGACCGGCAAATGAACGTGGGTACAGTACGTGATTTGACCGCACACTAACCCCCCTTCTCTCTACTCAACATAGCAGATATTCTTGACCGACAAATGAACGTGGGTACAGTACGTGATTTGACCGCACACCGACCCCCTTCTCTCCACTCAACAAAGCAGAGATTCTTGACCGGCAAATTAACGTGGCTACAGTACGTGATGGTGACCGCAAACTGACCCCCTTCTCTCCACTAGAGAATTAGTCATATATATATAACCATATGGATGCCATACTTGTTCACCACAATTTAGTCCAAAAAAACATTCAAATATCAAACAACTATCCTCAAATATCAAACAATGTCTGGAAGTTTACTAAAAGCTATATTGCTATACGACAGTGACTCGGAAGAAGAAGCGTACGCGTTAGCGCATCAACAAGAGGAGGAGGAACTGATGGAGATATACCGTGAAGCATACGGATCAACTTCCGGAAAACATGGTGGTTCCGTCGTGGGTCGGAAATATATCAACCGTAACCAGCAAGCATTTCAAAAAACACTTATGCAAGATTACTTTGCCCGTGATCCAACTTACGGTCCAGAGATGTTTAGACGACGATTCAGAATGAGTCGTCCATTATTTATAAGAATTCTCGAAAGTATTCAGCAGAATAATAATTATTTTGTTTTTAAGCAGGACGCTGCAAAAAAACAAGGTTTTAGTGGCCATCAAAAGATGACCGCAGCTTTGAGAATGTTAGCATACGGTACACCCGCCGATGCCCTTGATGACGCATATCATATTGCAGAGAGTACAGCATTGGAAAACCTAGATCACTTCTGTCAGTCTGTTTGTGGACATTTACTGTTGTGGACATTTATGTGACGGAATATCTTCGTTCTCCAAACGAGGCAAATGTAACGCGCTTGCGTGAAATGCATGAAAGCAAGGGCTGACCTTGAATGCTTGGAAGTCTAGATTGTATGCATTGGGAGTGGAAGAACTGTCTAAAAGCTTTTCACGGAGCATATAATGGCAAAGAAAAAAAACCAACTATCATCTTAGAAGCAGTTACCTCTCATGATTTGTGGATTTGGCATGCTTTCTTTGAAATGCCAGGTTCTCTTAATGACTTAAACGTTGTCGAATGATCTCATTTGTTTAATGATTTGGCGCAAGGTAAGTCAACTCCCGTATCATTTACTCTTGGTCATAACACATATGAGCATGGATACTATTTAGGAAATGGAATTTATCCCAAATGGAGTACGATTGTAAAGACATTTGCAAACCCAATGACGGCAAAATAGAAACAATTTGCTGCAATGCAGGAAGGACAAAGGAAGGACGTAGAAAGAGCGTTTGGGGTCCTACAAGCAAGGTTTGCAATGGTCAGCAATCCATGTAGATTATGGAAGAGATCAAAAATGCATACAATTATGTTCTATTGTATAATTCTACATAACATGATCATTGAAGATGAATGCGGTATGGATTATCTTGATTTCGAATATGAGAGAGCAAGACAACCCCCCGAGTTGTTTCGCACAGCCACGTTACGAAATGAAGGATGGTATGTAATTCATGACGATCATCATGAAGTATATCGTAATGCAGCTATTCATAATAGACTCCAAAGGGATTTAATGGAGCATATTTGGAATTCTCATGGAAATCAGTAGTCGGGGATGGTGGATCTTTGTTTACTTACATATGTTTGCCTTTTTTATTTCTGTAACTAAGTGTAGAATGCTTCAATTTTTATGTTTGTAATGTCATTTATATTTGATGAAGTAAATCTATATTGATATCTACATAATGCATCGAAAAAATGATATACCATTGAATATTGTAAAACTGAAAATAGCACTTGATTGCAAATATGAACTGAAGGTACATGGATATTTAAACTGCAATAACTAAAAATATCACATTAATACGTCAACTACATATGTTTTGTTCCAGATCTACTCTCAACAACACGTTGTTTGTACTCCATCCAATATTGCATTGTTATTGGGTCCATTCCGGTGGCATCCTTTTCCATTACTAAGGTCTCTTGGCGTTGCCGCTCTAGCTCAAAGCGGCCCTTCTCAATCTTAGTCAGTTCTTTTAACACGGCAAGCTTTTCTGCACTTCCTTTTTGACGTTCTGCATTTTCTCTTGCATGTTTTTCATGCATTAGGGCTAAACGAGAATCGATTTGAGATTGAACAGCAATTTTCTTCTTAGCTGCTCGTTGCCCCATCGGTCTAGCGTCTTCATCAAATGTGGGTACTGCTTCTTCGTCTTCATTATCTGGGCATACATTTGAGTCCATATGAGAAGAATTGTCTGGGCTAGAATTGTAATTAGATCTACTTATCTTTTTCTTCCCCTTCGACTTCGTCTGGACATCTCTTAAGCTTTTTGCGGTGTTTGAGCTCCATTTTTGTTGACTAGCAAGCAAGTCATAGCAGTTTGCAAACGGATGGTAGTGGGGTTTCTTTGTACCATTTTCTCTTGGAAATAATTTCAAGAATTGATCGTTCGTCATTCTCTTCTACAAAAACAGAAACACAAAATCATATATTAAATAAGTGATCAGAAATGAATGTAAATTAAAAATCATATTTTATAAAACGCTACCAATTTAGCTTCGCCACCCATTCCACTTGGATTTGTTGTTCTTATTTTGTGGATCTGCGACTCGTAGAATTGTGTTTGCCGATTAATCTTTCCAAAATGACCCGTGATTGTAGACATTGACCTCGTCTTTTCAACATGCTTTTTATTGTACGCAGTCATGACTTTTGCCCAAAACGCCTCTCCACTTTGGTCGTTCCCCTTTACCGAGTCGTTAGAAAAATAACAGTAAATATAACACAAATCCTTATCTTCATCGCCAGACCATGGAGCAGAAGAATGGAATGATAGAGGGAGGGCGGTTTGGGGATGAACATTTTGAAAGGGTTGAGAATCTAAATCCCAGCTATCCATATTCATCGCTTCGGTATATGATTGAAACGGATGAGACATACTTCCAATATTAAGGAATTGAGAATAGAATTGTAATAGAAGAAGAGATGTGTGTATTACAATCTGAATATTATTCCGATATATGTAGGAAAATCATAAATATGACCGTTTATAGCCGTTGTAATTTTCAATATGACCATTTACAACCGTTGTAATTTTAAATATGACCGTTTATAGCCGTTGTAATTTTAAATATGACCGTTTATAGCCGTTGGGGTCAAAATATGATCGTTTTTAGCTGTTGGAATTCAAATGCAGGGGCCGGTTATAGCGGTTGGAAGACGGCGGAGTGTGGGGGAGGGGGGGCTTGGGCGCCCATTTAATGGGTGCCCATTTTATGGGAGCCAGAGCTCTGGCGCCCATAAAATGGGCGCCAGGGCTTGGGCGCCCATTAAATGAGCGCCCAAGCCCAGTTCAGGACTCTGAATCGAATCCTGAACTTTCAGTTGAATTATGACCCTGAATTTGACGACTGGAGAAAATTTTGTGAAAATTCAGCAAGTAATTTGACCACTGGAGATGCCCTTAGGAGCCAAATATTTTGGCTTAAAGCCAAAGAAAATTTGAAGTTATCACATTTTTATGAACTTTGGTTTGGAGCTAAAGAAAAACTTAAAATGAACTTTTATATTTACATTTTATGAATATTTTTAAATTTATTTTCAAAATTAGCAAAATTTTAAATAATTTAAAATAATAAATATAATTATTAGTTATAATTGTCAATATTAAATACTATATGATAAATATTACTTCTTAGTTACTAAATATTACTTATTAATCATTAATTACTAGAAACTAAATAGTAAAGTAGCATAAAATTATTAAATAATAAATTTATTATTATTATTATTAATTATTGAATATTAAATATTTTATTAAATATTAACTTTTAGAATAGTAAATTAATTAAATGTTAAACATTAATTATTATAAACTAAGTATAAAAATTAAGTATTACTTATTAATTGATTAATGTATCATTTAATATTAATTTATAAATATAAAATATAATTATTGACTATAGATAATAATTTGTAATTATAAATTATTTATTAAACTTAATAACTATTAAAAGGTTGAATAATAATTAATAATTATTTAATAGTAATTATTAAAAATTAATTATTAAATACTAAGAATTACTTTTTAATTATTAGGTATCAATTATAGTTGAATTTTAATTATCAAATATTAATTATTGTGTATATATTATTAATTATTTACTATCAATTATTATATATTTATCATTAATTATTAAAAGTGAGTTATTAATTATTTAATAGTAATGATTTAATATTAATTATTAAATATATTTATTACAACTTTTCAGAAATAGTTGTTAAAGTCTAAGGGTAAAACAAGTTAATAAAAAAGTTGCTATAGATCAATATTTACAACGTTTCATGGGAAAAAATTGTTAAAGAGAATTATTACTTATTGATCATTAAAGATTACTTATTAATTATTAAATAGTAATTGTTAGTTATTGAATAGTAATAATTGTTTATTATTTCTTGTTTATTATATATTAATAATTACTTAGTACTTTTTAATTTTAATTAAAATATTAGTAATTTATTGCTTAATATTAATTATTCAATAATAATAATTTAATATTAGTTATCCATTATTAATTATCCATTACATTTATTAATTTTTAAATGTAAGTAATTAATATTTAAGTCCTTATAAGCTACCATGTATAAATTAGTAATTATAAAATACCATTTATAAATTTTTTTAGTAAGTATTAAATATTTGTGATTATAACTGAATTACTATAGTATTTTAAGAAATACTAAACGTATTAAAAAAAATTAACTTAAACCCATGTGTGAAACTAATTTTTAAAATTGTTGTAGTTAATTAATATCTGGTTGTAAAAAACAACATTTTAAAACGTTATTAAAAGGCTACTATAACAACATTTACAGAAAATGTTGTAAAAGAGTCGTTTTTTACAACGTTTTTGGAGAAAAGATTGTAAAATATCATCTTTTACAACGTTTTCTATAAAGAGATTGTAAAAAAGCTGTTTCTTTACAATGTTTTTTAAAATAACGTTGTAAAATGGATTTTTTACAACATTTTAAACAAAAACGATGTAAAAGAAAAGTTGTAATAAGCTATATTTGTTGTAGTGAATGATTTTGGTCCTTATGAGGGGAAACCTGTTCCGTTCTACGGCGTAGTTTCATAGTGTGCAGTTATACGTTTATGCATACGTCTTGAGCTTCTTGTACCAGATCCTTTCTAACTCAAAGTTTATTTTTTGTTAAAGTCTCAGGTACTCATTTTAGTAGGCTGAGAAAGGAGAAGTTATCTTTTTGATGTTCTGGAACAGACACATAGTGAGAAGGAGACTTCTGAAGTTATCAGCTATCTTGTTTTTTACTGCACTATTAGTATATATGTAAGGACAGACTGTTATAATTGTTCGGGCTAAAAGTTAGTGTATGTTTATAACTCTGATAAACTTGTATTTTGAGTGTAACCTTAGTACAACCTGTTGTTTATATTATATATGACCCTTTCATTGAGAGATAGTATTGTTCTTTTTTTCTAAACCTCGACAATTGTCTTTCAAATGCTTAAATGATCGACACATGAGTAATGCAGATGTGTTTAGTGCTGTCTTTAGGAGTCAGAAAGGTGAGTCGTCACAGTTGGTATTGAAATGTAGGTTGAGCGAACCCCATAGCCTGATTGGGGATAAACTCATTAGGGATAGGGTAACCGATACCCTAAAATGAGTTATGACAGTGCGCATTTAGACATATATAAAAAATCCTCTAAATGGTCCCTTTCAAATGATCCATTATTTAAAATATTTCCCTCAAAGATGGTCCTATTAAGTATTCTAAAGACATCTTACTATATTCAAGTAGTAAAATGAGTACTATAAGTGGACGAGATAGGGGAAGAGGATCGTAAACTCTTGGAAGTACAACTACAAATGGTGGTAAAAGGAATGTTGTTGGAGCAACCAAGGTTTTTATGGATGATGTTGGAGAGGAAATTGTATGAGTTCAACCACCAATGAACTTTGCTCCTTTATGCCGAGATTTCACCAAATTGGAAGGGAAACCATTTAATGGCACATAATTTATCCTCGGAGTTTAAAAATGGCTCCACACATGTAAAAGAACCTTTAGAGATCTCCAGTTAGAGGATAATCAGAAGCGCCTATTAGCCTCACGATAATTATAAATGGCGATAATGGGTTGGTGGGACTCGGTTACTGGTGTTACTCCAGAGGAGGAGTTTCATGGGATGAATTCAAAGAAAAGTTTGAGGACCGGTTCATTCTAGAAGTTCGAAAGACTCAACTCTTTAAAGAATTCCTTGATCTTAAGCAAGGGGATATGACAATAGCTCAATACGAACATAAGTTCAATGCCATGTCACGTTTTAGGACTTGGGCTTATCGACACCCTATTGAAGAAAATGAAATGTTTATCAATGGGATGAGACCAAAATTTCATAAAGAAATGAAAAATCATATCCAAGGGACGTTCACAAATCTTGTTAATATGGGTCTGAGATTTGAAACCCTAGTAGCAAAGGAACAAGCAACTATAGCAGTTGGAGGCAGCAAACCAAATGTCAACGACAATAAATGGGAATTTTAGCCACAAGGAAAGAAGACGGGGGCAGGAAAACTGGAAGTTGGGAAATCAAAGTGGAAGATTGACTTCAGCAACATCATTTTCCATAAGTGCCGATAGAAAGGCCACTTTGCAAATAAATGCCCAAACACTGGACAATCGACTTGTTACAACTACAATCAACTAGATCACATAATTAAGGAGGTCCATTGCCAAAATTCCACAAGGAAAGGCTTATGCCATAAAAGCTGCACCTTCTACTTCTATGTAGATAAAGGAAAGCAAGTATTGTAAGGTATTCTATCTATTTATGATATTCAAATAAGAATATTACTTGATATCAATGCATCCCATAGCTTTATTTCTAATGACCTTATAGTTAGTCTGAACCTTAAACTCATTATGTAAAAGAATCTCTCTGTGTGTCGAACTGTATAAGGGGGGTTGAGCACCATTAGTATGAGGTATCTAAGAGTGCCTATTACTTATTACAATCGCCTCTTTATATGCATCATGTATGTTCTTGGTTTTATGGGATTCGAAGTGTTACTTGGGATGCATTGGTTGATGAAAAACAAAGCAAGTCTTGATTATGTTAAGAAACTAGTTATGTTGAAAGATAGGGGAGGATATTGTGTAGAAGTATTATGTAAAGTGCCTTGCAAGTTGATATGCAGTCTTCTCCATTCACACGATGTGGCTAAGAAAGAATTAGGATCAATACCAGTCATTCAACATTACCTAGATGTATTTGATGAGGTGAAGGGTTTACTCCCTCACTATGAAGTAGAATTTTGAATTGATTTTGTTCCTAATACTAAGCCTGTGGTGCAATCTGTCTGAAGATTGATTTCGAAGGAGAAAAGGGAATTAGAAAGTAGACACTGGACTTGTTATAAATAGGCTTGATCAGATGTAGTACCTAAATTAGGGATCACCTGTCATCTTTGTTACAAAGGCTGGTGGTTCCTTAAGACTATGTATGGATTATCGAGAATTAAATAAGTGGACTATTGAGAACAAGTACCCTCTGCCTAGGACAGATGACTTGTTCGACTAGCTTAACGTCACTCATATATTTTCTTAGCTGGATCTAGGCATAGGGTTTCATCAATTAAGGGTAGCAAATGGGAGTTACCATTAACTACCTTTCAGACACCTGATTATTTTTACAAGTCATTAGCTATGCCTCTTAGGCTAACTAACGCATCAGCCTATTTCGTGGACCTAATGAATCGAGTTTTTAGATATGTGTTAAACAAGTTTATGATAGTCTTTATTGATGACATCCTATTCTATTCCAAAACAAAAGAAGAGCACAAACGACATCCCAAATTCGTTCTTGATAAAGTAAGAGTGCATCTGTAGAAGGCCAATTCTAAAAATGTCATTTCTAGCGGTCGGAAGTTAGATTTCTGGGACATGTTGTCTTAGGAAATGGTATATCTATTAATCTAGAAAAGGTTGTAGCGATTCAAGATTAGAAGAGGCTCGAAACCGTAACTGAAATTCGAACCTTCCTGGGATTGGCAGGGTATTATCGGAGGTTTATTCAAGACTTCTCGAAGATTGCATCTCACCTGAAAATTTTGAAAAATAAAGATGTTAAATTTATTTGGTCCTCAAAATGTGAAGATGAATTCAACGAGATAAAGAGGAGGTTAATGGGTGCTCCCATTTTGACTATCCTAGACAAAGGCAAGGTTTCACCATCTATACTGATGCTTGTGGAATGTGTCTTGGTGCAGTTCTTATGCGATATGGAAAGGTTATAGAATACGCTAGCAGACAGATTAAACCACATGAGCTGAATTTAGAGACACATGACTTAGAGTTATTAGCTATTGTATTTGCACTTAAGATGTAAAGTCACCACTTACTCGGTGAAATGTTTGAGTTATTCACTAACCATAAATCCTAAAATATCTTTTTATCCAGAAAAACATAAACATGAGACAAAAAATTGGCTGGAATTTCTTGCCTCCTACGATCTTGATATTTTATATACTCTGGGAAAATCAAATGTAGTAGCTGATGCTCTAAGTAGAACGCACGTTGTTGTGGAAAATATGGATGTTAGACTGACTCTTATAGATTGGGTTGCGAGTAAGCAATAGGAAGATGTTTTACAAAATCCGTAAAAGATAGAGTTGCACCAAAAAGTCGGTCAAGTTTCGAGATTAATCGCCGTGGGATATTATGAGTAAGCGAGAGATTATGCATTCCAAATATTGACGGGATCAGGCAAGAGGTGCTAGTTGGGTCTCATCGTTTAAAGCTCTTTATTCATTCGAGGATTACGAAGATGTATCAAAACATGAAGCGTGTTTCCTGGTGGGAAATGGAGAGGGATATTTCTGTTCATGTGAGTAGATGTGTAAACTGCTAACAAGTCAAAAGCAACCATCAAAAGACAGCTGGATTGTTTCAACCATGCAAGGTTTCAAAGTGGAAGTGGAAGAAAATGTCAGTAGACTTCATTAATGGGCTACCTAGGTCAAGGAAGGGAAATGAAGGCATTTGGGTTATTGTCGGTCGATTAACCAAGAGTGCACATTCCATTCCAGTAAAGTCAACTAAACTGCTTCAAATTTGGCGAATTTATATGTGATGGAGATAGTGCGACTCCATGGAATTCCAAGAATCATTGTAGGTGATAGAGATTCAATATTTACAACTTCTGTAAGGGGTTGCAAACTACCTTAAATTGAGTTGAAGTGCAACATACCATCCATAAATGGATGGGCAGATGGTGAGAATAAATCAAATATTGGAGGATTTATTACGAGCCTGTATTCTAGATTTTAGAGGTTCATGGGAAGAGCATCTCCATTTAGTTGAGTTCACATACAATAATAGCTAGCAAGCTAGCATTGGAATGCCACCTTTCAAGGCACATTTGGCCATTCGTGCAAAACACCATCATGTTGGGTTGAGACCGAGGATCGTTTAGTACTCGAGCCTGATATGATTCTGGAGGCGATTTAAATAGTAGCCGAGATTCAAAGAACGACTAAGGAGGTGCAAGACAGGTAAAAGAGCTATGCCAATCAACGATGCAAATATTTGGAATTTTCAGTTGGGGACTATGTGTTTTTGAAAGTTTCTTCGATGAAAAATGTTGTGCAGTCCGAAAAGATGGGAAAACTAGCTCCTAGATATATAGGACCTTTTCTGATATTTAAGCGGATTAGTATACTTTCATACAAAGTTGAGTTACTCAGTAGACTATCGAGTGTACATGATGTTTTCCACATATCCCATATGCGAAAATATTTACATGATCCATTTTTGATAGTAGAGTCAATACAGCAAAAGGACATCAAGATCGAGCCAAACCTGACCATACTTTGGCAGTCTGTTCATATAATCGGTAGAGATATAAAACAGCTGAGATCAAAGGTGGTTAAGTTGGCTAAGGTATATTGGAGCGATGATGCAAGAGACTGGACTGGGGAGAGAATACTTATCTTCTTATCCTCCTCGGTCACTTTGAAGGAAATTAAAGCGGCTGTTTTTTCTATTGATGATTCCAAAAGTCCAGGACCTGACGGTATCTCATCCAAATTCTAAAAACTGTATTGGGATGACCTGCAAGAAGATATTTTCAAATCGGTGTTAGAGATTTTTCAAACCAAAAACTGCCACATGGAATAAATCACAATTTCGTCGCTTTGGTCCCTAAAAAAGATAAGCCTCAATCTATTTCAGATTATAGACCTATTTCATGTGCAAATGTCTTTTATAAAATAATTTCTAAGATTATTTGTAATCGAATTAAATGGTTCTTGCCCATTTTGATTGTAGAAAATCGATCGTCTTTTGTTCCTGGTAGAAACTTTGGTGAGAACGTGTTGTTATCACATGAACAAATTTGGGATTTTGCAAAATGGGGTACAAAAATGTGCATTAAGATCGACTTGCGAAAAGCTTATGACATGGTGAATTATGATTTTGTTTGTCAAATGCTTATGTCTTTCGGTTTCCCTATATCTATTATACAATTAGTTCATGAGTTCATCTCTACACCTACTTTTTACATTTTGATCGATGGACAACCGTATGGTTTTATTCCTTCTAATAGAGGACTTCGATAGGGTGGCCCATTATCCCCTTATTTATTTTGTATTGCTATGGAATATTTTACACTTCTTATGGAAGAGGGTATAATTGATAAGCACTTACAGCCTACATCTACTATTCAGCCTGCTATTACCCACTTACTGTATGCTGGTGATGTTATGATTTTTTTAGCCGCTACTACTGAAATTGCTATCCACATGATATTTTTTTTCAATTTTGGAAGATACAGTTGGCCTTCGAATTTATCAAACTAAGTCGCAAGTGTTCTTCGGTAAACAAGGTACAATCAATAAAAGTGAAATAACCACAATTTTAAACAAACCAGAGAAGAGCTTACCTATCAAGTACCTTAGTGTTCCCCTTACATTAGATTATATTCTTGCCTCTCACTGTGCTCCCATGTTACAGAGGATTAGTTCTAAATTAGATGGTTGGGATAGTAAACTTTTAACTACGACTGGCCATGCAGAACTTATACACAGTACCATCACTCCAACTGTTATGTATTGGATATTAATATACCATTTACCAGTTTCAATTTTGAAGAAAATTGATAAATTATGTGATGATTTTTTTTAGACAGGGAAGATGCATAAGATATCATGGGATGTCTTATGAAAGCCTAAAATTGAAGGGGGTATTGGACTCAGAAAATTTACGAATCTTACTGTTACTATAGACTCAAATTGTTATGGAATTTGCTAAACACTGATGGCCTCTTGGTCGAGATAGATGAGATTGAAATATTTATCAAAGACTAATTTTTGGGCTTTGGCAAACAATAACAATATTTTACGTACCTTTAAATCAGTTTTAAGGCAACATGATGTAGCTGCTAAAATTATGAATCGAGTAATTGTTAATGGGGAGCATACAGATTTGTGGTTTGATCCGTGGATTAACCAAAAATCATTAGTGAATCTTATTGGCTGGAACAAAGTGTTCTTAAGCAATGCAAATTACAGGAAAGTAAGCTATATCATACACGACAGACAACTTCAACCACAGAACATGTCAAAAACCAAAGAGGTTGCATCACAGATCCACCAAGTGAATCTAAGTCGAGAAGATTTTTTTGATTTTCAGACTATTTCCAATCAATGGAAATTTGCTTTCTGATCAGTGTGGAACATCATTTGACAACAGGCAGAGCCAGATGACAATTATTTACTTATATGGCACAAAATCACAGTAAGGAAATTCTCGCTTACAATATTTTTAACCTATACACTGTTAGTCCGTGAGATGATGGTTTTGATGACAACAACCTTAGAATAGATTATAAAATATAAATACTAACATTATAAGTTTAGATATATATGTATATGCGGGATTTAACCATGCGGATACCAAGAATGAAGACTGTACAGTATAGAGATTCAAGATATCGAGATAGAAGACTCGTGAGTACCAAGATTATCAAGAGTTCAAGGTTTCAAGGTTAAGTATTTTTATTAGGAATTTTGTTAAAACTCATAGAAAAGCACTGACATCTTAAAATCCAATTTATTCATGGAATGGAATCCACTTCAAGCTTGTTAAAGGGACGGAACCCTAAGTATGATGGAACCTTCGAAAATCTAGTGGAACATTGTTTTGTATCCACTAATTTTAATTCAAATGATTTTACAAAATTATCTTGTTTTCGAAATGATTTCAAAACTTTCCTTTAAAAACATCAAAACCCTCTATCCTGATTTTAAATAATTTTAGCCTTAAAATTATCTTTAATTTCAAATTCAAATTACTCCTGATTTTAAACTATCTTTTAATAAAATATATTTAACTTTTAAATATTTATACTTAGATTTAAATATAAAATTATAGTTAAATTCTATATATATTATTCTCTATATTTACTTATGAATTTTAACTATAGTCAAGTATATTTATAAAGTGTAAAATAGTTTTAATATAAAATAAAAGTTATTTTCAAAGAAAATCAAAACACTAAAAAATCCTTTGGGATGTCGACATGCCCCCCATGTCGACATGGTGTCAATTGAGTTCAAAATTTAAATTTCAAAAGAAGTGTCTATTCTTCATAAATCTTCATGAATAGACATAGCTGTTGTTCTTCTATAAATAGGGGTTAGTTCCAATGAATTTTGCATCAGTTTTTCTGGTTTTTCACTCCTCTTCTTCTTCCACATTTCTTAATACATATTCTTACCATTACTCTGCCGAAATCAACATTGAATCGAACTTGATTACTTCTAGTTTGATTCTCTATCACTATCTCTACAAGGTTCTCAGTGCTATTCATAGTTATAGACTTCTTTGTAATCTATTAAGCTAGAAAAGGTGTGATTGTAGCCTTGGAAATCAATCAAGAGAGAAAAGGTGTGATTGTAGCCTTGGTAAATCAATTGGGTAAACTTGTGGCCCGGAAATTAAGTATCTCTACCCAGAGGATAGAAATTCTGGAGGGTGTACCTCGTAGCCTTGAAACCGAGGGTGTAATTGTATAATTGCTTTTGAAAAGAAATCCGTACTTGTGTTGCGGGACTGGATGTAGGGTAACTCTGAACCAGTATAAAATCTGGTGTGTTCTTCCCTTTACTGCTTTTATTTTATTTATGCATCTGTGTTTGTTTCTGTGATCAAACCTGTGTCTGTATATTGCATACACCGGTGTCTAAATTAACATAAACTCAAAAAGATTTAGTAATTCTTTATTAACACTATTCACCCTCCCCCTCTAGTGTTAATCCTAGCCTTAAGATCTGTAATCCGCATTTCTCACAATTGGTATCGGAGCAAGGTTTTCAAAGTTTCATAATCTGATTTTTGAAAAAGTTTTTAAAATGGCTATATTTGTTAATACTAATTTTGAAGTATTCAAACCATCATTGTTTCTTGAGTCTGCATATAATCAATATTCAAATTCAAGTTGTCTACCATGATTGTTTGATGTGCAAGAATCATGCTTTATGGGTGTTGAGGAATCAATTCACAACGGACAAATTATGCAGATCAGAAAGAACAAATGGATACTTGATAGTGGGTGTTCTAGACACGTGACTGGCAATCCAAATATACTGAATGATATAATATACAAAGACGGAAGACTGTTTAACTTTGGAGACAATTCAAAAGGATATGTGATTGGCATTGGCAAAGTCGATAATTGTGAAACTCCTACTGTTACTAATGTTTTGTTGGTTAAGAATCTGAAACATAATCTGCTAAGTATAAGTCAACTGTGTGATAAAGGATATAAAATTAAATTTGAAAAAGATAAATGTCACATTGAAGATAATAATTCAACCATTATATTTGAGGGAGTCAGGAAAAAGAATATTTATATTCTTAGTATGAAAGTTTCAAATGATAACCTGTGTCTATTGGCAAATACAAGTGATCTTTGGATTTGGCATAAGAGATTTGGGCATTTGAATTTCAATAGACTGTCAAAACATAATCTAGTATGAGGTCTCACTAAAATGAATTTTAAAGTAGATAGTTTATGTGATGCTTGTCAATTAGGAAAACTTAGAAAAAGCTCCTTTAAGTTAAAAGATATGATTTCAACTTCAAAACCTCTTGAATTACTTCATCTTGATTTATTTGGTCCATCTCAAATTCTATCAATAAATCATAGTAAATATGTCTTTGTAATTGTAGATGATTATTCTAGATTTACATGGACAATATTTTTGAAACATAAAAGTGATACTTTTGAATGCTTTAAAACATTTTCAAAAAGAATTAAAAATTAATTTTCTCTAAAAATTATAACTATTCAAAGTGATCACGGTGGTGAATTTGAAAATGAAAAGTTTGAGGAATTCTACAGCAAAAAGGGAATAACTCACAAATTTTCATTTCCGAGAACTCCACAACAAAACGGAGTAGTAGAATGTAAAAATAGGACGATTCAAGAGTGTGCGAGAACTATGCTTACAGATAGTAATTTACCAAAGAATTTTTAGGCAGAAGCAGTTGCTACCGCCTGTTATATTTTAAATAGAATTTTAATTATACCTTTAACTGATAAGACATCTTATGAACTTCTTTGTTCAAAGAAATCTAAGGTATCTTATTTCAGAATTTTTGGAAGTAAATGCTTTATTTTAAATACAAAAGATAATTTAGATAAATTTGATCCTAAATCCGACAAAGGTATCTTTATCGGATATTCTAATAGAAGTAAAGCATACAGAGTGTTTAATTTAAAAACCAGTTCCATTGAAGAAACAATGCATGTTTCATTGATGAAAATTTCAAAATTTTTGAAGATACAAATGATGAAGAGGATTTAATCACTCAAAATCAAGAATCAATTGAAACTAATAATGAAATTAATCATCCTAATAAAAGGACAACTTTTGAAAGATCATCCTATAGAAAATATACTGGAAGATATGCAATCTGTTGTTAAAATTAGAAATCAATTAAGTCAAATGAGTAATGTAGCTTTTATATCAACTATTGAACCCAAAAATCCAAAAGAAGCATCAACGATGATTCATGGATTTTGGCTATGCAAGAAGAATTAAATCAATTTACTAGAAATAATGTTTGGGAACTTGTTCCTAGAGCAGAAAATAAAACTATAATTGGAACTAAATGGTTTACAAAAATAAAATGAATGAACAAGGAGAGGTAGTTAGAAATAAAGCTCGATTAGTCGCTCAAGGTTATTGTCAAGAAGAAGGAATAGATTTTGATGAAACCTTTGCTCCCGTAGCAAGATTAGAAACCATTAGGATTCTACTTGCATTCGCAAATCATAATAATTTCAAATTATTTCAAATGGATGTTAAAAGTGCCGTTTTAAATGGATTTGTAAAAAAGAAGTATATGTTGAACAACCACCACTTTTTGAAAATGATAAATTATCAAATCATGTTTACAAACTTAAGAAAGCATTATATGGTCTAAAACAAGCTCCTAGAGCCTGGTAGGATAGACTATGATCTTATTTATTGAAATCTAATTTTGAAATTGGTAAAGTAGATAATACTCTTTTTATTAAAAGAAATAAAAATGATATTCAACTAGTACAAGTTTATGTAGATGATATCATTTTTGGTTCAACTAATTTTGAAATGAATAAAGAATTTTCTGAAATAATGACAAAGGAGTTTGAGATGAGTCATATGGGTGAATTAAATTTCTTTTTAGGATTACAAACAAAACAATTAGATAATGGTATCTTTATTAGTCAAGAAAAATATGCTAAAGACCTAACTAGTAAATTTGGTTTGACTACTGCGAGTGGAAAACCCACTCCCATGGCAACCAATGACTACCTTAGTAAAGAAGACCTCTCGAAAGATGTAGATCAAAAACTATATGGAGGAATGATTGGATCACTACTCTATATTACTGCCAGTAGACCTGATATCATGCATAGTGTTTGTCTCTGTGCCAGATATCAATTCCAACCTAAAGAGACCCACTTTAAAGCCGTAAAACAAATCATAAGATATATTAAACACACATCTGATTATGGTTTATTCTACCCTAAAAATGATTCTTTTAACTTAATATCTTATTGTGATGCTGACTATGCTGGTTGTAAATCAGACCGAAAAAGTACGAGTGGGACTTGTCACTTTTTGGGGCATTCTTTGATTTCTTGGCTTAGTAAAGAGCAAGACACGGTTTCATTATCAACAACTGAAGCAGAATATATTTCTGCTGCTTTGGCTTGTTCTCAAGTAATATATTGCAACAAACCTTAAAAGATTTTGGTTTAAAATTTTCAAAATCACCAATTGATTGTGACAATACGAGTGCGATAAATTTATCCAAATATACTACTCAACACGCTCGAACTATACATATTGATATCAGACATCATTTCTTAGAGATAACATAAGTAAGGAAGTAGTTACTCTCGATTATATCAATTCTGAGAATCATATTGCTGATATCTTAACAAAACCCTTAAATGAATCAATATTTACTAAATTAAGAAGAGAATTAGGTATTTTTTCTATACCTGAAATATAAAATATAAATAACAAGTATAATTAATAATTAATATTAAAATAATTCAAAGAGTTAAAATATAAAAGACCATGTCGACATCCCCTATATACCCATGTCGACCTGCAACGTTTTTTTTAATTTTTGAAATTTTCCCACCAAAATTCAAAATAATTGGTTATATATTCTTCACATTTTCGAAATTTTATTCATCTTTCCTGTTATCTCTCTGTTCTTCTCTCTGAAATCAAATAATCAATGGCCTCCTCTTCCAAATCTAACATAAAATCAACCTTTTCATTCCCCTCTCCTACGTCTAGTCCATTTCAACGTTCTCGCTCGTGTGACTAAAATAGAGGACTCTCTGAAGGATGCACTTCAAGTGATTGAAATTCAAGTGACTCAACTTCGTATGGCATAGGAACAAGAGAGGCAAAAATTCCTAATGGATAACCAGGCCAATCCTATCTTGATTGATGAAGACTCTTCACTCAATCAAGAACAAGAGGTCAGCAAAGAAGAAGAACCCATGGAAGAAGAAGCGCAAGCGGAGATGATGACCAAGTCGTGTGTATTGGAGAAGTGTGTTTTGAAAAAAATGGGAATCTTGTCGAACAACGTGGAAATTTCTGTTTCCACTATCCATACTGTTCGATTCATTGATCTCCTATGTTTAAAAACACATAACAGTTTCTTTTCTTTCTTCTCCATTGTTGTTTGTGTTTCTATATGTTTTCTATACGCTCATGTATATACAACTTTATATGTAATAAATAACTCGTGTTCTTATACGTGTTTTAATTATAAGTACTATCGTGAATTCTTAGTTAGGATAGTTAATTGTTTAGGACTATGTTTTAGTATTAGATTTAAGTGATGATTACTTATGATAACACTATCATTATAATCACATGTCATAAAGTGTTAGTTTTAGGGGGAGTTATATAGTTTGGAGTGAGTTTTTCTCGATGAAAAAGGGCGAGAAATATAAAATAGGGTAAATAGGGTAGTTAGGCATAAATTAAGGGGGAGTTATTAGTTTTAGTAGAAGCTATTAGGATAGAAGTAATATTTTATAATCAAAGATTGTCATCATCAACAAGGGGGAGATTGTTAGTCCGTGAGATGATGGTTTTGATGACAACAACCTTAGAATAGATTATAAAATATAAATACTAACATTATAAGTTTAGATATATATGTATATGCTTGATTTAACCATGCAGGTACCAAGAATGAAGACCGTACAGTATAGAGATTCAAGATATCAAGATAGAAGACTCATGAGTATCAAGATTATCAAAAGTTCAAGATTTCAAGGTTAAGTATTTTTATTAGGAATTTTGTTAAAACTCATAGAAAAGCACTGGCATCTTAAAAACCAATTTATTCGTGGAATGGAATCCACTTCGAGCCTGTTAAAGGGATGGAACCCTAAGTAGGATGGAACCTACGAAAATCTAGTGGAACATTGTTTTGTATCCACTAATTTTAATTCAAATGATTTTACAAAATTATCTTGTTTTTAAAATGATTTCAAAACTTTCCTTTTAAAAACATCAAAACCCTCTATCCTGATTTTAAATAATTTTAGCCTTAAAGTTATCTTTAATTTCAAAGTCAAATTACTCCTGATTTTAAACTATCTTTTAATATAATATATTTAACTTTTAAATATTTATACTTAGATTTAAATATAAAATTGTAGTTAAATTCTATATATATTATTCTTTATATTTACTTATGAATTTGAACTATAGTCAAGTATATTTATAAAGTTTAAAATAGTTTTAATATAAAATAAAAGTTATTTTCAAAGAAAATCAAAACACCAAAAAATCCTTTTGGATGTCGACATGCCTAAGTACCCCATGTCAACATGGTGCCAGTTGAGTTCAAAATTTAAATTTCAAAATAAGTGTCTATTCGCCATAACTCTTCATGAATGGACATGGCTGTTGTTCTTCTACAAATAGGAGTTAGTTTCAACGAATTTTACATCAGATTTTCTGGTTTTTCACTCCTCTTCTTCTTCCACATTTCTTAATACATATTCTTACCATTACTCTGCCGAAATCAACATTGAATCAAACTCGATTACTTCTAGTTTGACTCTCTATCACTATCTCTACAAGGTTCTCAGTGCTATTCAGAGTTATAGACTTCTTTGTAATCTATTAAGTGAGAAAAGGTGTGATTGTAGCCTTGGAAAACAATCAAGAAAGAAAAGGTGTGATTGTAGCCTTGGTAAATCAATTGGGTAAACTTGTGGCCCGGAAATCAAGTATATCTACCCAGAGGATAGAAATTCTGGAGGGTGTACCTCGTAGTCTTGAAACCGAGGGTGTAATTGTACAATTGCTTTTGAAACGAAATCTGTACTTGTGTTGCGGGACTGGATGTAGGGTAACTTTGAACCAGTATAAAATCCGGTGTGTTCTTTCCTTTACTGCTTTTATTTTATTTCTGCATCTGTGTTTGTTTCTATGATCATATATGTGTCTGTATATTGCATACATCAGTGTCTAAATTAACATAAACTCAAAAAGATTTAGTAATTCTTTATTAACACTATTCACCCCCTCTAGTGTTAATCCTAGCCTTAAGGTCCGTAATCCGCATTTCTCACATACACAACATTTACCAACTGCAGACGGACTATTGAATTGGGGAATGATGGTCGAGCCATAATATTCACTATGCAATACTCATATTGAAACTCATGACCATCTTTTTATAAAACGTAAATACAATACTTATCGGTGGACTAGCCTTTTTAATAGTTTAGACCTTCAACTAGACGCCATAACCAATTTATATCAGCGCCCCTCATATGTGAGACAAAGCTTCCTTCGCAAATCAGCCTCTCAACATCTCTCCCACATCGCGATTTGCACGCTGCTTCATCATATTTGGACAGAGAGAGTTCACCGCCGCTTTGAAGGGAAGTTGTGTTCAGCAGATCAACGGTTGAAGCTCTAAGAAATTTATGTCCGTCAACAACTCGTAAATTGCTTCCATTTACGAGATCTTTCTTCAACTGAGAGAGAGAGAGAGAAAATGCTGAAATGGAGTATAGAGTTAGGAGATTCTAGATAGCTTAATTTGATTTTTCGCGAGCTTGTGTGGTGATATTTGTTTCTTGGGTTGGGTTGGATTTGTTCTAGGTCGTTTGGAGGTGTATCTGTATTATATTTATTACACGTAGCTGTATTTTATTTTATCTTTTTTTATTTTGTTTTTGTTCTAGTGTATGGTGTTTCAAGTGTAATAGAGTTGTATCGGAATAGTGGACGTCGCACACTTTTTCCTTACCATAATGATAAGATTTTTTAAGGAGGCGAATCCTACTATTGTATGTATCTATTTGTTGATTAATAAAGAACCTTTATTTTCAGTATACACACACACACATTTTGTCTTCTATCGACCTCTCAACTATATGTATTCTTGTTTGAAGGCTATGATAATTTAAGGGAAAAATTCTTTTAAGTGGAGGAGGATGTAACGACCCGTAACTTAATCGCTTAGAAATTCTAATACTCAATTATTCGAATGATGGATTATATAAACCTAATGTATGCCTTTTTAAATAAAACAAATTAGAATGATTACTTCTTAGGAGTAAGAAATGGATCTGCCTAATAAAGCAATATAGTATAATGACCAGCCTGATAAAACAAAGTTGTATAATGACCTGCCTAATAAAACAAACTACAATGACCAACCTAATAAAACAAAATAGTATAATGACCAGCCTAATAAAACAATAGTATAAAATAGAATAGTATAATTACTTGCCTAATAAAGAAATATATAAAACAAAATAACATAATAATTCTCATTTAAATTGTATTCCATGCGAATGGTTGCTATTGGACCAAAATATGATCGAATCAAGTTAACTGATGCGGATGGCTACCATTGGACTAAAATCTAGTCGAATCAGGTTAGCCTATAGTTGATATGAAAGGTTCCTATTGAACCAAAATATGGTTCGGTCAACTTAGGCATAAGGATGCTTCCTATTGGATCAGAGTGTTGTCCAATCAAATTAAGCCATAACGATGTTTCCTATTGGACCAGAATAAGGTCGAATCAAATTAATCCATAAGGATGTTTCCTGTTGGACCAAAATGTGGTTGAATAAAATTAAGCTATAGAGGTTAGGAAATGACAAAGTACCCTCCTATGGATCATTTATAAATAGCCAAGCTATTTAGAAGAAAGGGGAAAATTTTTATAGTTTAAGTTATTTCATAAAACTTCTCTCTCTTTAAACCACTTTATACTCATCCAAAGAAATAGGACCCTTTGGCTTAGAGAAAAGAAGCCAAAGTTGGGCTAGCAGGGAGAACTAGAATTTCTTGGAAGGAAATGATATTTTCTCTACTGTCGGACTTGGTAGCAAGGTTCTAGGGCCTTAGGAGGCTTGATCTAAGGCTTGACTAAAGGATAAGTGAGTATCTCACCATTTTATACTGATAAAATATGATTCATACTCAAGTTATTATGGTAGTATAAATCGTAACTAATGAACGTGCTAACTTTGGCCCACCTTACTTCCAAAAGTATACAAAAACTATATATGTTATAACTTCAATTGCATAATCTTCCTAAACTTGTATTATGGCCTATGTCCTATGTTTACATGTTCATTGGAGTTGCATATAAAACTTAACTAAGAGTTTGGAGTTAGAAAGTGAAAAAGTCGCCACGAATACACTTTGAAATACTTCTATTTTAAATCATTTTGATGTGATGACATTTTAATATACTTTGGGAAATTATAATATGAATATATTTTGTAATTTAATTTATAGAAAAAGTTTGGAAAACGATTGCTGATTTAAATAAAAGATTTGCATGTTTTGATAAGAAAAGTTTTAATAGCATTTTTTGTAAAACCAATGGTTTATTGAGATAATATTTTGGACCAACTAATAAACTTCATCATTCAATGGGTGTCTTAGAATAGTAGTGCTTAGGCTTGGGGTTAGATAACCAGTATTCTCCCCTCCCTAACTACTAGCCTGGCCCGTTGGATGGAGTAAGTCGTAAAGGTTGACCCTTAAATTTGAGTATTATGTATAAGTGTTTGAAAAATAAGTAAAACAACGTATGAACGAATGAAAGTGATCATAGATATTTACCATTTTAGGACATAACCAAGTTGACTTTTAACTATCAAACATTAACCGTAACTTTGGGAATATACAAAAGAGATGTGAACTTTATACGTATAGATATCTTCCCGGTGAGGCTCTATCGTACATATAAACTCATCTTTCTCTTTAAGGGCAAAGTGTAAGGATATGTTTCCAATGAGACCCAACCTTATAGTTGTCTATTTATTTTAGAAAGAGCCGAAATTGAGTTAATAGGTAAATTCACTATACGATTGTTTTGAAGAGTCTAGAGTCAAATAAGCATATATAGGTATACTTAACCAAATCCACTTCGAAACATGAAAATATGTTAAATCTAATGAATATACTTTCAAAAATCTATGAAGAGGATTCTATTCAGAATGTGGGACTTGTTATACTACCTATCGAGGGTTATTCTAAAGGAGAACATCCTTGTGAATTGTTCGGTTTACTGCTTATCCTAAGGGTGGTTCCAAGGGAAAGGGTAGGGTTAGCATTCCCATATTTTGCTAAAAAGACGACACAAACGCAGACCTCGACTCGGGAAATGAAAAATACTAGGGCCCAGGAGAGATTGAGCTACGTGGTTTTCGCTACCATTAGGGCATGTCATATCTTTTCTCGAGCAAATTTCGGTTGTATAGGTGCAAATATGATATATTTGGCTTTACGTATGATAGGCGCGGGCCGGCTCGGTAACATTTGAAAGTGACCTAAATTACATGGGCTCTTAGGTATATCTGCTTTAGAGATATACTGTGTATTCGCTGGTAAGGATCTTACCCTTGTTGTGTTAGAAAGAGTTCATGAAGTACTATTGGCTCTTCCTTGGAAATTTATCGAACGTCACGACTACAAATGTAGATATAAACATGAACACTGTTGTGATGTGAGATGCAAGCATTAAAACTATTTTATATATTTATTTTTAACATATTAGACACTATCCGTGTATGTCCTTTATTTACTTATAAAATAAAATGGTTTTGGTTCTTGTGAGGGTAAACTCGTTCTGTTTTACGGCATGGTCTTATAATGTGCAGTTACATGTTTGTGTGTATATCTTGAGCTTCTCATAACAGAACCTGTCTGACTCGAAGTTTACTTTTCCTTAAACTCTCAAGTACTCATTTGAGTAGGTTGAGAAAGGCAGGCTATCTTTTTGATGTTTTGGAGCCGACTGATGGTGAGAAGGAGGCTTTTGAAGTTATGGCTATTTTTTTGCTGCACTATTAATATATATGTAAGGACAGACTGTTATAAATATCCAGGCTAAATGTTAGTGCATGTTTAGAACTCTGATAAACCTTGTATTTTGAGTGTAACCTAAAGTACAACCTATTGTTTATATTATATATAATCCTTTCATTATGAGGTACTATTTGTTAGAATTGCGGATTACAGATCTTAAGGCTGGAATAACACTAGAGGGGGGTGGATAGTGTTTTATGGATTTTCTAAATCTTTTTGAAACTTATGTAATTTAATCACCAACAAATGGAATTCATAGACACAGATATAATCACATAATCAGACAAAGATGAAAATACTAAATGAAAGCAGTAAAGGAAAGAACACACTAGGATTTTGTACTGGTTCGGAGTTACCCTACATCCAATCCCGCACAATTGTACGGATTTCTTTTCAAAATAATCTTCCAGATTACACCTTCGGTTTCAAGGCTACGAGGTAGACCCTCCTGTATTCAAGTCCGAGGCAAACTCTCTTGATTTAACCAGGCTACAAGATCACCTAATTGATTTCCGGTGCTACAATCACACCCAATTGATTTCACGACTCAATCGCACCTTTTACTCAACAGTTTGATTTACAAAAGATCCTATAACTCTGAATAGCACTATGATCTTATGGAGAGAGTGGCAGAGAATAAAACAAGAGATAATCAAGTTTGATTCACTTGGTATTTCAGTAGAGTATAGCTTGGGAATCTTTAGAATAATTATGGAAGATGAAGAGGAAATAAAACAAGTGAAATCTGATTAAAAATTCGTTTGGAACTACTGGTATTTATAGAAGATCAACATCCATATCTATTCGTGAAAGAATACGATGAATAGACACTTCTTTTGAAAATTTGAATTTTGAATTTAACGGACACCATGTCAGCATAGGGGATAGGGATAAGTCGACGTGCTCAAGGCAAAAATTGATGTTTTGATTTTTTTTCTTATTGAAATTGGTTTCTATAATTTTTCAAAACAATTTCTAAATTTTGTAAATATATTTGAATATAGTTTAAACATATAAAAGAGTTTAGAAAGTAATTTTTAATATATATAATCTTAATTTATAAAGTGATTTAAAATCTGAGTATATAAATATTTAAAAGTTAAACATTAAAACAAGAGATAGTTTAAAATCAAGGACAATTTTGAAATCAAAATATTAAAAATGATAAAGATGATTTTGAGGCTAAAATATTTCAAACAAGAGAGATGTCTTTTTGGAAAGAAGGTTTTGAAAACATTTAAAATAAGAAATATATTTTTGAAAAGCATTTTCATAAAATTAGTGGATATCAAAATAGGACCACTATATGTTCCACTAGATATTATCGTGGGTTCCATCCCACTAGGGTTTCATCCCTTTAACAGGCTCGAAGTGGATTCCGTTCACGAATAAATTTTGAATAAAGATGTAAGTACTTTCAAGAAATTTTAACATAACTCTAGAGTCAATACTTATCTTGTACTGCTAAAATCTTGAACTCTTGATGTCTTGATGCTCATGAATCTTCAATCTTGATGTCTTCAGTCTTGAATCTCTATATTGTGCAGTCTTCATTCTTGGTACCTGCATGGTTATATCATGCATATACATATATATCTAAACTATAATGTTAGTATTTATATTTTATAACAAGTCCTAAGGTTGTTGTCATCCAAACCATCATCTCAAGGACTAACAATCTCCCCCTTTTTGACGATGACAACCTATGTTTATAAAATATACTTCACCTTCACTATAAATCCCCCTAAAACTAGTAACTCCCCCTTAATCTAAGCCTTACTCTATTTTATATTTCTCCCCCTTTGTCATCAAAAAAACTTATCCTAAACTAATATAACTATAAAAATATCCCTTAAACTAATATTAGAACAAAGCATAGTAAATGGAATGTGAAAGACATTAACATAATTATATTATAATTATTCAATACATTAATATGTATAAGTACATCTCATACAGTCTAATCAACACACACATCAAATCCAATCATGTCAAATAACTCAAACACATCAATCAAGTCAATCAAGTTAATTAAGTCAATCAAAACCTACCAAACAAATCAAAAACTAATAATCCTATACTATAATACAATAATACAAACTCCTCTTAAATAAAATACACTTGTTATGTGTACATGTATGCAATATGTAGTTTGTAATGCGGTATGAAACGTATGACATATGCAATATAACATAAGATGATATGCAGAATGAAGTGCAACTTATGATGTCAATGATTATGATATTTCATGCATTGTTATTTACGATGTAAATATGCAATGAAATGTGATATGAAATAGGATGCACAACGATATGTAATATGAAATAAAATGATAATGAAGTAAGAAAGAAAAAATATGCAGAATGATATTATGATATATAGACTACGGTAAGAGATATTCAAATTATAAGATAAACATGAGTGATAAGTAATATCTAATTGACAAGCATATATATATGTATGTATGTATGTATGTATGTATGTATGTATGTGTATGTATATGTATGTATGTTTACATATATCAAACTATTTAATATAAATCACTTCAACCAAAGAAAGGTAATACACATTAATTACTAGACTTAGGTTAAGGAAACTAATGGATGAGAACAAAAGAGTAGTAAAGACAAGAGTTTAAAGGCAATAAATGATATTAAAAGTATAACATACTCATGCAAGGTAGTAATTAAACTCAATATCAAAATCAAATTGCTAAGAAATATGGATTTAAACTGTATGTATGATCAAATATGGTTTTTATAAAAATTAATACCCTCCTTATTTAATTTCTTTAAAATATTTTTTTTAACTTAAATGTTTTTTTACGAATCCAAACTTCCATGTTTATAAAATACTCAACATACTAGTTAAAACATATATATCAAATTACTATTGATTAAAATATTTAGAAACGTGTTTAAACACCTTTTAAATTTAAAAAAATATCATAGTGAAATATTCAATAAAATAAAAAGGATTGAAAAACTAAAATAAACATGTGTTATATTAAGGCCTCTTTCATTTAAATTTTAATTAACTACTAAAAATATCTAAACATTAATTTTAAAATATTCTAATATAAGTTAAAAAATAACTTCTAAAAAATAGAGAAAAATACTTAACTTAAATATTATTTTTACATAGTTTAAAGTTTCAAATAGAAAAGACAGCATTTACAGAATGCTGTTAAAAGTTTTTGCAGTAAATATATTCAAAACGTCATAAACAGAAACTGCAGCATTTACCAAATGCTGTGAAAAGTTTCTAAAACACTGCAGTGTTTCAAAGCATAGAGATGCTATAAAAATGAATTTGCTCCACTTAAGAAAATTTCTAGAAGTAAATCGGTGTTTTAGAAATGCTATCTAAAGTTCTGGGCCCGTTTTTAACATGATTTTGCATTAATTTTACGACTAGATTTTGACATGTAACTAATTGATTTTTGAGCTAATTTTTTAAAGTAGTTAATATAACCAAAGTACTTAAAAAACATAGAAATAATAATATTAAAAAATGTGTAATGATACTTGGCATTATGCATGTAAAAATATTTGTATTAAAGAACAAGTGTAATGACACTGTCATTTTGCATGTATGTCACTATCTATTTATATGACAAGTGTCATATGATGTGACACAATCTTATTAATTGAAGAAATCTATAAATAGAGCTTTATTCTATCATTTTAATTCATTCTATTAATTTCTTAGAGACATAAAATTAGTATCTTAAAAGAAAAATAGAGTACGAGAAGTAAAAATAACATTAGAAAAGTTAAAATCATGAATAAAGGTATGCTTTTCTACTTAGCATAGTTGTAATAAATTAGTAGTAAGATTTTTTTTGAAAGGAACACATTTTAAAAGACTTGGAAAATTTTGGACTGATATATCAATATGTATACTATGGTGTGTCGATATGTGGACCAAAATATCCAAACTTCTAAAAGAGATAAATTTCTATACCTAACTAAATGCAACAATAAAGATGAAATAATAGTAAAGCGTACCACCTTTTGTACTCCTCCATCTTTCTAACTTTATTTTTCTTCCATTGTCACGAACCACACATTTATATCTTTCAGAATTTGATGACGAGATCTGCTCTATTACGACGGGCTTTTTTTATCATCATAGTATATTCATTTGCTGAATTTAAAGACCGTATGAGAAAGATACAGATGATTTAGTAGATTGACCAACTTGACGCCAAAACCTTGAATTCGAATTTTGAAAGATTGGACACTTCAACCACTATATATAGGCCTAACGGTCACTAAAAGTTTCTCTTCTTCTTCTTCTTCCCGTTTTTCTATTTACTATCAAAATTCTAGTAGGCATATCTCCTTCGTTTCTTAACGGATTTGGATGAAACCAGCGGAAAATTGAATAGGAAGGTAAAGGCTACGATCGAGTAATAGTTTGGTGACGAATTTTGACGGTATTTTGGTGCAACAGGCCAAACAGTAGGAAAAATGCAGAAAATCTTGTACATAGTTTTCAGTTTTGGATAGCGAACTTCAGACTTTCATATCTCACTCAATTTTAATCAGAATTTGATAATCCACCCATCATAACAACCGTGAGAACAAGAACTACTATCTGGAAAAGGATTTGGGATAAAATACTCAAATCTCTGGATGCAATGTGAAGAATACCATTGACATTTTTCTTTCTTTTTCTCTTTGTTCACCAAAACTTCATTTGACCATAACTTTGTCATTTCTTGATGGATTCACACTAAACTGGTGGCATTGCGAAGCAGATAGAGAGAGGTACAATATCAAATCAAGTTATAGATGAGAATCAAAAGTTTTATATTGATCTGGTACCCATTTCATTGTTGATTTCCATTATGCATCCATCTTTTCTTCTTGATCGATGAATGTTTATCTGGTATCTTTAAACCAACAGTCATTAGACACAATTCTTCTCCTGCAAAATAACATAACTTTTTAAAGAATCAAGTGACTTCTCAAAATAACTAAATATAATTTTAAACAACAATATCATGATGATTCTGTGACATATTCATACGAAAATAGTGTTAATAATTTTATCAAAAAAATGCCATCTTAATTTTTTTCTAAGATCAGATTATGAAATTTTGAAAACCTCGCTCTGATACCAAATGTTAGAAATGAGGATTATGGATCTTAAGGCTGGAATAACACTAGAGGGGGTGAGTAGTGTTTTATGGATTTTATAATTCTTTTTGAAACTTATGTAATTTAATCACCAACAAATGCAATTCATAGACACAGATATGATCACAGAATCATACAAAGATGCAAATACTAAATAAAAGCAGTAAAGGAAAGAACACGCTAGGATTTTATATTAGTTCGGAGTTACCCTACATCCAGTCCAGCACAATTATACGGATTTCTTTTCAAAATAATCTCCCAGATTACACCCTCGATTTCAAGGCTACGAGGTACACCCTCCTGTATTCAAGTCCGGGGCAAACTCTCTTGATTTAACCTGGCTACAAGATCACCTAATTGATTTTCGAGGCTACAATCACACCCAATTGATTTCAAGGCTCAACCGCACATTTTACTCAGTAGTTTGATTTACAAAAGATCCTATAACTCTGATAGCACTGAGATCTTATGGAGAGTGTGGCAGAGAATCAAACAAGAGATAATCAAGTTTGATTCACTTGGTATTTCGGCAGAGTATAATTTAGGATTTTTTAGAATAAATGTTGAAGATGAAGAGGAAAGAAAACAAGTGAAATCTGATTAAAAATTCATTTAGAACTACTGGTATTTATAGAAGATCAATAGCCATATCTATTCGTGAAAGGACACGACGAATAGGCGTACTTCTTTTGAAAATTTAAAATTTTAATTTAATGGGCACCATGTCGACATGGGGGTAGGGGTATGTCGACATGCTTAAGGCAAAAATTGATGTTTTGATTTTTCTTATTGAAATTGTTTTCTATAATTTGTCTAGTTTAAATATATAAAAGAGTTTAGAAAGTAACTTTTAATATATATAATCTTAATCTATAAAGTGATTTAAAATCTAAGTATATAAATATTTAAAAGCTAAATATTAAAAAAAAAGATAGTTTAAAATTAAGGACGATTTTGAAATCAAAATATTAAAAATGATAAAGATGATTTTGAGGCTAAAATATTTCAAACAAGAGAGATGTCTTTTTGACATGAAGGTTTTGAAAACATTTAAAATAAGAGATATATTTTTGAAAAGCATTTTTATAAAATTAGTGGATATCAAAATAGGACCATTGTATGTTCCACTAGATATTGTCGTGGGTTCCATCCCTTTAACAGGATCGAAGTGGATTCCATTCCATGAATAAATTTTGAATAAAGATGTAAGTGCTTTCAAGAAGTTTTAACATAATTCTAGACTCAATACTTATCTCGTACTATTAAAAACTTGAACTCTTGATATCTTGATACTCATGAGTCTTCAATCTTGATGTCTTCAGTCTTGAATCTATACTGTATAGTCTTCTTTCTTGGTACATGCATGGTTATATCCTGCATATACATATATATCTAAACTAAAATGTTAGTATTTATATTCTATAACAAGTCCTAAAGTTGTTGTCATCAAAACCATCATCTCAAGGACTAACACTATTATTCTTTATTTTTTAAATCCCAACAATCTGTCTTTCAGATGCTTAAATGATCAGCACAAATATTACGGATGCATTTAGTGTCATCTTTAGGATTTAGAAAGGTGGGCCATCATACAAATTAAACCATTTGATATTTCTATTAAAATTCTTGTTTAATTCTGATGCTTCTCGAACAATACTTTCGTATCGGTTCTTGGATCATATCCCAAAACCCACAAATTCAATATTATTCACACTAAGTTCGAGACACTTTGGTTATTATGTGCGAAAGGTCTAGTCTAAATTTTTATTTATAATTTTCTATTCAACAGATATGTACCAAAACACAAAGTGTAATGACCCGCAAATTTATCGGTTTGATAAATTTTATTCAATTTTAAAATGTCCAAATATAGGCCTTTAAAAACATAAATTATGATGTTTTGAACAATAAATAATAATGATAATCTTATTTTGATTAGGTATTTACAAAAATATAGATTTTAAAGGAATATTGATGAAATGACCAAAAACCGTTGTATCGACAAACAGCTCTATACTCGTAAAATGTCTCCCACGGAGCTGGATGCACACACTTACTCTTTCAATTGAACAAGAGTATGAAATAAAATTATTTATTTTATTTTAGTAAATGAAAGGTATGTATGACATCCTTAGTGATGCCTTTATGTTTAATAATTGATTTTTGATTTTAAACTGAGATTTAATGATTAAATGGTAATCATAATTATTCAAATAAATGATTTTAAATCATTGTAATTCATTTTAAATAGTTTTCAAGTGATAATAATAAATAATATTTTTATGAAGATTTATGTTGAATTGAAAATATAAGGAAAATTAATATCGCATTATCGATATAATAAATTTTTGTGAATAATTTTTAATATTGGTTTATATGATTTCATAATTCAGATGAGATCATTTTAATTAATTAATAATAATTACAAATTTATTTTCAATTTTTTTTTACATATAAATGTAATTTAAATTATATGTAAAAATGTGACCGAGAATCAGTTTTCGATTTTCAACGGCTTAACAGACAGAAGTTGTTCAAAAGTTATTGCAACCTTATTTATATGTCATATGCATATAGATAACATATAAATACATCCAATAACACACACACACACACACACACACACATATATATATATATATACATATGACCTACATATATGTATAAATACATATACCTTAGAAATATCATGATATTTTCATCTTTCTTCATCTTTAAGCAAACTTAAGTCAATGCGATGGCTTGAAAGTGAATGAAATGATGGAGCACATGGAGGGGGGAGGACTAATGTGTAAGATGATGGGATGGGTGGGGAGTGGTAGTCTTGTCCATTCACTTTTAGATATTTTCTACCACTTTTCCCAAATACCCACCCATATCCTCCTTCATTCTTCACAAATTCATTCCTCTTCTTCTTTACCATTCTTGAGCTCTTTAATGCTCTTTAATGGTTTCTCCTCTTTAAGACGGGTGGGAGGGTTAAAAATAGTGGAGTGCTTAAGCATTAATTCACTAATTACTCTTTAACCTCTTCTTAATCTATTTCTTCATCTTCTCTTCTTTAACAGCGCTTGGCCATGAGCAATTGGAGGTGGGGAGGAATGACAATGAGCATTGGAAGGTGGTTGGAGGTGATATCATATGCATGAGGTGATGATGAGGGCATGACCGAGAGCAAAGCAAGTGGAGGTAAAGATGGCCGAGCACTTAGAAGAGTTGTTTGGTGATGTTAAGATGAAGTTTAAATGATTTAATGAAGTATTGTGGTGATTGTAGGTAGTTTGAGTCTGATAATGGTGAGTACTTGATTTACTTGCATTTATAAAATAATTATATGAATGTTTAAATTATAAATTTAAATGCTTGTTTAGTAATTTGAATGATTATATGGTTGATTATATGGATGTTGATATGGTTGATAACTTGGTTGTGATAAATTATGACAAATCTTAAATAAAAATGGTTAAACCATGAATAACTAATAAAAAATAAATCCATACATATGTGAATATGAAGTTATTTAGCCTCTTAATGGTTTTGAAAATAAAAAAGGTTGAAATAAATATCATAGTAATATGTTATTATGAAACGATGTAAAAGTGAAAAAGAGATTTAATATGAAAATATTGGTTTAAACATTTGGAAATGGTTTATAAATGTTTTATAAACATTAAAATTCAATTTGGAGAAGTTTTGATAAATAATGAATTTAGAGTCAAAAATAGGCGCTCGTGTAAGGTAGTTCGCGATTTTAAGCATAAAAGTTAAATCCATCTATAGGATGAAATTGAAGTCGGATTTCTTTGCAATAGGAATTTTCTGACCTATTATATCCATAGTTTACAAATGAAGAAATAAAATCGAGATTTTGGTAAGTAGATTTTGAAATATGAGTAAAACCAGTTTTTGAAAAATCAAGGTTTTGCAGTTCGGAAATCCATAACAGAATTCCTTTGAAAATGATATTAAACTGTTTAAAATTATGAATGGAAATGTATAGAGGTTGACGGAGATCGTGTAAAGCCAGTGAGCAATACTCTATTCCATGGTAGTATAACAGTATAGTTCGGAGGCTGATGGAGATCGTGTAAAGCCACTGGTGTGAACTAGGATTGTTATATGTGAATTTTCGCGTCTGAATGGTCATTAGTTCCCTATCATGTTAGAAATCCAATTCCAATACGTTGCCTTTACGTGTTTGATTGTAGAACCTACTTTTCAAAATTGGCTAGTAAGCCGTCAAATTTAAACAATTTTAGCTATCTTGATATATTATTTGAAAAGTGTTTTCAAAGGAATGTCATTAAAAACAATATAAAATTATTTTGGTATAAAAGTGTTTGGTTATCATAAGGTAAAAACCCATCCATATTCATATATGGGCATGGTTCTATGAGATACCCTTCTTTTCAAAGGTTTTTAACTGGCATCAATTTATAAATCGAGTATCACGCTGGTTTATCAAGCCTAGTCCGAGTATTTTTAATATTCGGGTTAGATCTGAATAGTTTTAAGTTTAGTCGAAGACGCTTGGAGTTTCCAGATGAGAGATGGAGATCTTCATCTACGTATGGACGTATTCTATTATTCGCTGCATCTATTGCATTTATTTTTAATTTTCAGCATTTATAAGGACAGAGGATTTATAACTGTCCATGCTGAATCTAGTTTAGACTCTGATATTGTATTCAAAATTTTCCGGTGTAAAGATTATTGTTGAAATAATATATGTTATTCCATTCACGTGTGATTCTTTTCTATCTTTATTTCCTTTTTCCCCTAACAATCGGGTTTTTCGGCACTTAGATATGCGGTACGTGAATATCGAGGTTGTATTAGTGTCGATTTTCGAGGGTCGAAAATCCCGGTCGTTACATGAAGCCATAATTTTCTAGGTAGAATCTGGATCAACTTGAGCATATTGAATGGAGAATCTGTTTTGCTAATTTCACAATTGAAATTCTAGATTTCATTTTTATCAATGTAGCTCACCCTATTTCAACTACTTTTTCCTTTCTCTTAAAGTGAGATATGCGGCTAATGGATCATATCCCTTCAGGTCCAACTATCGAAATCGTATTTTAATAATATACTTGGAATCTATTTTAAATTTGCGTATCATAGATAGATACTATTAATGGTTTTACTAAACACCCAAGGATTATTTAGTCTTGACATTGTTAAGAAATTCATAGTTTTTTCTTTAACGTGCAAGAATAATCATTAGATAGTTTAAGCTATGTGTTCATTTACATCCGGTTAATTTCACTTCATCCCTTATAATCTATTTTATCCTTGGATCATATCCAAATCCATTTTACTACCAATGATTTCTTAAAGAATTTCTTTGCTATGAAGTTGGTTTTTCTTAAAACAACAATTATTTCTTATTGCAACGGAACGTCCATTCATAATTTTTTTATAAATTGGCATTTATAAAATTGACTTGGTACAATATTTGTATTCATAACATAAATCTGTCATCCATACCATCATCGCCAAACTCATTTAGGTTGATTCATACAAGATTTCTTGTGCACAAATATTATGTGTAGTCCTTCGACTCACACAACCCGCAAAATTCTTGGCCTAGGACATAATGGTTTTTTTTTATAAATTCTTATCTTGTATGGTTTTGTAAACTATTCTTTGGATGGTATTAATTTTAACCATGTGTACTATTCTAAAGTTCATCTTATAAAAAGAATTTAACTCAACTTCACTCAATATTAATCGTGCTTTATCAAGCAAGGTTTAATTACTTCTTATCAATGCATCATTATGTATTATAGGGAGGAGTGGCTCTTAAGAATGAATCTATATTCATTATAGGTATGTACAAAACTCTATTCAATATAGTTGTCCATTTGATCAAATCGAATCATTTTGTTGCATGTTATTTTATTTACTTTCATTTTATATTCTATGTACTCATCACAAACATGGTCCATATGTATCAAATACACATATTCATGCGTGTGATAACTCATTCGCGAATACAAAAAAGTTCATGGAGCAGTTTTGGTACTAACATACCTTTAATTGCATACATCTACATGTAACAATCCAAAGAGTTTATCAACTCTTTTGATGCTCCCACCGAACAGGTGTTTTGCCCTTAATTGTCTAAGATAAAATTAACCAATATCACGTGATTCATAACATAATAAAAATTATTTCTCAAAATTACAGCTTAGTTTATAATTTAAAAAATAATTATAAATAATTTTAGATACTTTAGTATTTTCCAATGCATCGTTTTTGTTATGAAAACAAATACCACATTACAGTTTTATTTCATAATGAATATTGACAATATTCTCATTGAAATAAAACTATGTTTATTCTTTAATCATCACCAAAGAACATATATTATTTCATAAATAATGTATGGTACGTTTTATGAAAATAATTTTTATAATTTGATGCAATCAATAAGCGCTATATGACATGCTCTCACTATTTCTTCCATTACTATAATAGCATACTGAATACTATTTATACCAAAATTGGGCACAACACTTTTCGGATGTGACTGAAGAGATCAAAGTGAAGAAATTAAATGTAAAAAGAGGTCAATCTAACAATCACACCAATAAAAGATTGTAGTGATAGAAAAAGACAAGGAATAATAGTGGTTCAGCATGTAGCCTACGTCCACTTTAAACGTTTTGTTGTTTATTGATGATTGACAACTTATTACAATAGTACAAAACTTTGACACTTGAGTTACAATAGAGTTGCGGCAGAGTAACGGCGTAGCAGAGTGAAAAGTCTTTTTTCTGTAGGCGTAGGGGTATTATTTATAGGTGCAGGTCTGAAATATCTGCCCCAAAGTTCAGAATACTTCTTCTCACACATGGGCGGGCCCACCAGATCGATCAAGGGTCATTTAGATCGATTGGGATCGATCCCCATCTCCTTCGTGTCGATCGAGCTTTGCTTCATTTGGGCTGTGATCGACCAGAGACATCCTTTAGGTGGTAAGCAAGCTCCTGTGAAAATTTGGTAGCATTTGGACTTGTAGATTATGAGTTATGATCGATCCAATGTTGTTTGCAAGTGGGATGAAGTGTGCGTATCGATTGCTTCGTACCGATCAGTGTGTATCGATCCAAGCGTATCGATGACATGAAGCGGCAATTCTAGGGAGATCCACTTTTCATGCTAATGCACTGCTTTTCTTGGTTGACCAGGCTTTTTCCGTATCAGTCCTGTGTGGTTTTGTTCGTTTCGATACTTTGTCTGTCATTTCGTATCGATGGAATCCCATGGCCTTCGTATCGATGACCCCCATTGTCTTCGTATCGATGTCTGGCACTTAGTTTCGTATCAACACTCAGTTGATCGATACGAAATGTGCAGAGCCCATCAGTATGAAGTTGGCATCAGTTGATCAGATGGATCCAGATCGATGCCAGCACTTATGGATAAAAAGGAAGAGGATGTAGACTTGATGGATACGAATACAATAAATACGAAGTAAGAACGTTTTCCATGAAACTAGATCGATCCATAACTTGAGCATACAAACTCCGATTGACCTAAAATTTCGAATGTTGCCTTTAATAGCTTTGTTTGTCGTACCATGCTAATTGTAGCTCGATCCAGACTCAGACCAAATTTTCCAGTATCCATAGTGGACCTATGTATAGCCGATCTTCGAGATGGATTGTCCTTGGTTTCTACTCAAGTCCCTGGTGTCAATGCCTTGTCAAAAGGCGGGAAAACATTTTCCCTCCAAAGTACGTCTTGTGTAAATAACTAAATATGATGTGCTTTGAAAAGCAGCATTCTTTATTCCGAAAAAGCTCTATCTGTTTCGTTGAATAATCATTACCTTTTTATCAAGAGATGTAACCTTCGATTGATTTCCAATATTATAAGTATTTCATTATTGACTGCCAATGATTATGCAGTGTTTGTTGTAATTGAAGGTAGAGTGCTAGCAATTTGTTGTTCACTGTCCTGATTGTTACAAGGTAAGCATTCAATTCCTGTTAACTTTGAAAATCGAATGTTGGTTTTTCTTATATGCACGTATGTTAACCTGACTCCTATTCACATTTGCATGCTTATGAGTCATTGTCAAGTTCCTTTTTCCGGTTTGGATCGAGTTTCGTATCGGTCCTCTCCTGGATCGATGTGAAATTCGAGTTGTAACAATAAGTGGAGGTTGTTTTTAGCCATTCCTTCGTATCGATCCTCTCCTAGATCAATTTGAGACATTGGAATGCACGCTTCATATCGATGGTTATCCATACGGAATAGACACTCCTTGAAATTGCTTCGTATCGATGGATACGAGCTCTTAGGGTCTTCGAATGGACAGATACGAAATTGATACTTCGTATCGATGGAGTTGAATTGTTCAAGTGTGGTCCTGTTATATCTTTCGTACTGATGGATACGAAGATGATGACTAGTCATTGGGGGATATGGAATGCTAATTTTCGGACCGCTATGAGTTGATGGATATGAATGAGCCTCTTCGTATTGATAGAATTTTTGATCGTTTCAATTGGTTTTGGCTACTGGGGTATGAAGCGTTTTCTCCCTTGGATACGAAACCATACAAATACCTTTTGTACTTAGCCAAATTTTCTCACTTTTACTTTCATATCCACTTCATATCGATTGGAAATAAAAGAGAACTGTAAAGTCTTCATCTCCAAAGCAACAAACTTTTGATCTCCAAATCAATTCTTTAAACTAGGTAATTGACTAGTTGAATCGACTTCAAAACGATGAGGCATGAACTCGATGTCATTTCATCCATTTTCATGGCCAATTCCGGCGTCGTTGATGCCGGAATCTGGTTGGAGCAAAGTCAAGGAAGTATTAATGCCATTGTGGTAGCCTGGAGAAGAACTATCAATGGATACGAAGTAGTCACTGGAATGTTGCGAAGTAGTTCGTATGGTCTGGAATGGTGGGGCTTCGTATCAATGGCGGTAGATGGATACGAAGCTGCTTGCTTTATGCTCGCCCTGGTTCATCATGAAGAGGAGCGGTCTGGAGTGATCGATATGAAGCTAAGGGATTGGGATCGATACGAAGTGCATCGATCTGGAACGATCGATACGAAGGCACAGCCCTGGATCGATACGTAGCTGGCTTTTGGGGAACAATCCGAATTTTGACTTTGATGGATACAAAACATCGCCTTTTGCATATTTGAACACTTGACTCTGACGAGCTTTGGCCCTGTATAATCAGACTTGACCGTTAAACTGCATATTTGACCGCCTTTCGAAGCTCATCGATGGAACTGTAATTTGACAAACTTAACGAACTCTAACATGGATCGTTCTCCGAACTCAGGTTGGCAGGGTTGTGATGGTCGGTGATGACGGTCACTCCAATTGAATCTAGAGTCTTGTCGTTTTAACGTCTTTCGAACTTGTAGAAATTTAAAGTATTATGTACCACTGCATTACACAACACGATCAATCACTTCACACTGGGGGGGACACGGGTTTATAATCATCTAATGATGATTTTTACTGAGTTCAATAGTTATGGATCCCGGGAGCTCCGATCTACAGGACATTCAGAGTCCTCCACTCCTTGAAATCGAAGTGTTTAATCATCACGGTAGATGTAGTTAGTCCTGCCCGGGATGAATTGCCAGGTGTAGTTATAGTCTTAAATCCGGAGGATTCTGTTCGCTCCAAAATTTCCAAAGACATGTTAGGCAGGATCTGCCTTAGCGTGGTCCATCTCTAGGAGATGTTTTATTACTGGGTCTAGAAGATAGAGCCGACAATCCCTCAGAAGTGTATACTGCCTGCAATAGGTTTATGTGTGCAGCCAGAACTCTACCCCCTTTCAATCAATTTATTCAGGAAGTGTTGTTCTTCTTGAGGATTGCTCCATCTCAATTGCATCCGAACGGGTATGCTCTGCTTAACAGCCTGTACATTATCTTTATTGAGCACCTTTTTCGACTTCCAACTATCGAGGAAATTAGATTTCTATTCAACTGAAAAGTCGCGAGGACAACCCTTCATTTACCTTTCTAGAAGCAGTCAGAAACTGCTAAGTAGTGGCTGGAGCCTGGAGTAAATTAAGCTACTTCAAAATCGAATGGTTCCTCGTTCAGTGTCCATAAGGATTTGCCAAACGGTGGTTAGTTAGATGTAAGTGCTCCTACCTTTTTATCGATTAACTAGATTAATCGATGCTGAGTCTAACACTGTGTTTCTTTTACAGCTTCTATCCCGCGGCCCGAAGGAGCTCAATTTAAAGAGTAGTAAGAATTCTCCAATTGATTCCAGTCAAGCTTAGAGAAATTGATGAAGTCCTACCAATGAAAACTTGATTGTCGTAGGGCTAATAGATAGAGATCAAAGAATCGGGCTTGTAGGAATTCCCGGAATGGTTTCGGTGTGGCAAGGAGGAAGAGGAGCTCCCGGAGTCATAATCATTGAACAGGGAGATGAAGAGAGTTTTCCAACTAGGGATGAGCCCATAGTTGCGCCTTCACATAGTCTTTGATTATCGAAAAGAAAAGGCAAGGCTCTCGCCCGCAAATCCAAGAGACGAAAACTATCGTAGCATCTCTGCCTGCTGCGACTATTGTAAGTCAGGAGACTTCTCCTCTGTAAATGGAGAGTTCATTGAATGGATCAGCAGACATCCTTATTCCTGATAACTTGACTTCATTTCAAGATTTTGGATTAGAGGGACTTCACTCCCCATCATAAACTGGTGCAAGCTTAAGCGCTTTAAATATAGGGCAGCCAATTCCTGTGAGCAAGGTCACCACAATCGGTTGGTTGGGGGTTTTCACATGCATACACACATTTTACGGCACCATACAACTTCTAATCACATGTTTTCTAGTTTCAGGAGATAACTAATTCTGCTTCTCTTTTCATTTTACAGATACAATAGTAAGACAGCGATTAATGTTTAACAATCTTCGTTCTAAATGCCACGCATCCAGCTCTCACTCCGAATCTTATAGGCATGAATCTGAAAGAGATTACGACCATGGCCAATACTCCAGCCAGGAGTACAGGCATTATGAAAGGGAGAGGGAAAGGGCACACCAAAATAGGCGTCGCTCCCAATCGCGATCGCCTCCACCTAAAGGTTCATCTAAACCCTCCAGCTCCGGCAGACAACCCTCTGAGACTGTCTACCAAATAGCGCCTCCTCAAACTTCGAAATCTAGCAAAAAACATCGTAGGACTGAGGCAGAAGCTCCTATCTTTACAGAACCAGCCGCTATAGAACCCACTGGAGAGGGAGCCATTCAGATTGCTAAGTTAAAGCAAGACTTTCCAAACATTTGCTATGATGGCTTCCATTTCCCTTCGAATTTGAAACGAATTCCCAATGATGCAGAAAGGCTGGTACAGGATTACGTGCATGATGTTTACAGCCAGTGCTTAGAGTGGGTGAAAACTGCAGAAAAGGCTTCAGTGGTAGCCTTCGAGTGGGCCAAGATAATTGAGAAAATGGAGACAGATCTCGCTAAGAAAAATCGGATAATAGAAGTGCTCGATAGCGAAGAAGAATCTTCAAGAAAATTGAAGATGGAGGCCAATAAAAGGGCCGATGAGGAAAAACACCCCATGGGAAGAATGTGACAGATGCATATAGCCTTGGTGGAAGAGACGGGCCATCGGAATACTACCATCATGGCAGAGAGAGAGGCTGCGCTGAAAGATCTTAACGAGCTAAAGGAGAAATTTGCAGAGGCCATCAAGGAGAAGGATGAGGCCAACAAATCTTCCTAGTAGGCATTCGAATAGGCAGTGATGCTCAAGGATGAAAGGGATGCAACGAACATAAAGGCTCAGGGAGCCAAGGCCAGAATTGAGAATAAAAATAAAGCGGCGAAGGCCAGGATGGAGAACTAATTTGAAGATCTCCTGGTCACATACAACGTCAACGTTTTAAGAAACCGTTATCTAACCTGGCTTGCTGAAGATTATCCTTTTCAATTATACAAGGCTTGGAGCTGTTTAATGGAGGATGACAAGGAGACTCATAACACTACAACCATCAACGAATTCGAACTGGAAAGCCAAATACTTGTCGAAGATGTGCCGAAAGTCCTCCACAACACTATTGTTGTTCTCGAAAAGGAAAAGTTTACTACTAAGTGTCCGGTCGCTGGAGAAGGGTCTGGAGTTGAACATCATGAAGCAAGCTCTAAAACGCTCCAAGTCTCACAATCTGAGCCTACTTCTTCTATTGATCCTCCAGCTGTTCCGGCGTACGACCCTGACCAGCCGCACATATCTCCGGTACATGAACGTGGCTCTAAAGGGACATCCGCCCAACATGTGAGTCAATCTGAGGAAGGTATTCTGAACACTCCTTCCATTCATCTAAATATAGGAACAATATCAGAAGACAATACTGATATTTTCTCTTATCTTCATTCAGCCTTAGATTCTACATCACTTGATCCTCTAGCAACTCAAGGAATGCACCACGAGAAGGAGGCATTAATGATGGAAGCTACAACAGACGCCACTTCAGCCGGGGAGATGCACGAAAGCAGTTTCGTTTTTTATGAACAAATGATGGAAGCACTCTTGGCCATCAAAGCGACCCGATCAACGAAATGTCATTCATCATTAATGAAGATGTGCTGATTATGAGTTCATTGGGCCCTACTAGTAGCATGTCGATGCGGATTCGTGCAGATCGAGCTGAGGAGATAACGGAAATTAAAGTCGAGATAGAGCAAGCCAAGCAAGCTAGTAGTGTTGGTGGTGGCATGGCGGGTCCCGGCCCAATCCCCCTGCTTATTATTTCTCCAGGGGGCACCATCCTCGAAACCAATGCGCTACATTCTTCCAGCGTTAAGGGTGCCACCATTCCTCAAGCTCCACACACGGAGGGTATTCTGATCCCTTTAAGTTCCCAGGAGGAGGCAGTTGTAATTTCCCTGGCCATAGACAAACCAATTGGTGTGGGCCGAGGAGGCAAAGGCTTAGAGACATTCGAGCGGCAGTGTAAGCGGGTCTACGCTAAAGAAGAGCAAGAAGTATAAAAAATCAAAGGCGCAGTCTTGCACTTTTGCCTTTTCTTTCCGTGGATAACTGTAATAGGATTCTCTTTTGCTTTTTGAAGGTGGTGTATAGATGCGGGTTCGCCCCCTGCTTATAGAAATTCTTCGAACAAGTTATTGTACTTATCTTTATCAAAGAATAGTGGAAAGAAAACTACACTTTGTTTTTCCAGCATAACTCGTGTTTATTTGTTTAAGTATTCCAGCACTCGCGTTTTCGTTTGATGTACTTGTGAGGCTTTAGCCTCTAAGCCGAACTCGAGTCTGGTCGTTAAGTTCCAAAGTCATGGCCTTGGGTCATAATCAGCCGTCAAGTCGAATCCCAATGTTGCAATGTCTCGGTCATCGGCTAGTACTTGAGTTATACCCCCAGTCCTGGGGAGAATTGAAGTAGTCATCCGGCAATCATTTTCTGCCTTCACCGATTTTAATTTAACTTAGTCAAAACTAAGTAAAAGGGAGGTGAGTTTGAGTGGTCGGACTACACCCGCTCATTTGCTGGTATTAATATCCACACTCTGGGGATTGAACTTGTATGCCGGCGGTCAATCACGCCTGCATAATGCTTGGAATTATGTCCGCACTCTGGGGATATAAGTTAATTTATGGGCGGTCGGTCATACCCGTTCGGCACTTAGAATTATATCCGCACTCCGGGGACATGAGTTAATCAACGGGTGGTCGGTCACACCCATTCGGTACTTAGAATTATATCTGCACTCCGAGGACATGAGTTAATCTATGGGCGGTCGGTCACACCCGTTTGCTACTGAGAACTATATCCATACTCCGGGGACATAAATAAATTTACACGCGGTCAGTCACACTCGTTCGGTACATAGAATTATATCTACACTTAAGGGATATAAGTTAATTTAGGGGCAGTCAGTCACACCCGTTTGGTATTTAGGATTATATCTGCAATCCAGGGACATAAGTTAATTTACGAGCGGTCAGTCACACCCGTTCGGTGTTTATACTCCAGTCCGCGCTTTCGAGACCAGAGTTAGTTGGTGGGTGATCATTCACACCCTTTTAATGTTTATACTCTAGTTCGCACTTTGAGAATCTGGAGTTGATTGATGGGTGGTCAGTCGCATCCATTTGGTGTTCATACTCCAGTTCGTGCTCTCGAGACCCGAGTCAGTTGACAGATGGTCAATCACATCTGTCTAGGCATTAGAATCTTGTTCGCCCTATGGGAACAAGGAGTTGATCAAGATTGAGGACGGTTGGATCACATCTACCTTGATTTAGAAATCGAAGTCGTAGATGGACGGATCCACCCTTTTCGAGTTTGGATTTGGAGTATGTACTCTAGCTCGCACTCCGGGAGCTGGAGTTTGTTAGGGGATTGTCATGTTTCCATCCTTCTTTTATTTATAGTTGTTTGCCCCCGAGCTCAAGGTTTTACTTAGCGATTTACCGGTCGGATCACGATCACTCCCTATTTGAATGAGTCCCACTATTGGGATGAGACTTAGCTCTTCGTACATCGTAACGGTTGCATGATGCATGTCAAGAATCGCCACTCTGGCTTGATGAGTCTGCATTTTATTATTGGAATAAGAAAGTATAGCAAAGTCAGTTTCCGTATTACAAGTTCAAATTTCGAAAATGCATAAACAAATTTCAAAGGAAAAGCATACTAAAATGAATAAAAGCCAGTTATGTGTAATAGCGACGGAGACTCTCGATGTTCCATGCTCTGGGCAAAGTGGGGTTGTTAATAATTGATAGTTTGAACATGCTATCTCCAAGTCTCTGCTCAACAACATATTGTCCTTCCCATGTCAGTTTCATGTGCGAAGGAAACGAATAAATTCGTTTGAGTACGAGATCGCTAACTTCAAAAGTTCTGGGTCGGACCTTAGCGTTGTATAACCGGGTGACTAGACTGCAGTGTGCGGCTACCTTCAAATCAGCCTCTTCATGCTCCTCATCCAGCAAATCCAAAGATTCTGCAAGTACTATGGCATTCATCTTTGGATCGTAATAGGTTACACGGTGAGAAGGTACTTCTAGTTCAACTAGAATAACGGCTTCGAAGTCGTAGGAAAGAGAAAACAGAGTGTGGCCAGTCGCGGACTTGTGGGTAGTTCGATATGCCCATAGGGCTATGGGAAGTTCATCCATCTACATTCCTTCGGCCTTCTCTAGTCGTTTCTTTAGAATGGACATGATAACTTTGTTGATTGCTTGACTTGCCCATTCGCTTGAGGATGAGCTATTGCTGAGAACTTCTTTTGGATGTGGTAGCGTTGACAGAAATCTTTGAACTTGACACTATCGAATTGGGTCCCATTATCAGTTACAATTGTGTGTGGAAGGACAAAAGGACAGATGATGTTGCGGACAACAAAGTTGATTACTTTCTTCATCATAATGGTAGCAAGTGGCTCAGCTTCTGCCCATTTAGTAAAGTAGTCAAATGCAACGATGACATACTTCGTATCACCTTTGGCCAGAGGTAAAGACCCTATTATATCAATGCCCCATGTGGCAAACAGCCATGGACTGACCATTTGAGTAGTTTCGATTGGCGGGGCTCTTGGAATTCTGGCATGCTGCTGGCATCTATCGCATCTCTTGGAATAAGATAATGCATCTCGATTCATGGTTGGCTAGTAATATCCATATCTGAGTATTTTTTGCAAGGGCTTGTTAATACCTTAGGTATTGATTTTGATGATAACAACCATATAAATATTACTACTAACATATCTTCGAGTTATGCAGTCATATCAGATTTATTATGGAGACATTTTAGAGATAAACAAGAATACAGTGGAAGCAAATGAATTATAGAAGAAGTTCAATCAATGCAATTGAAGAAAAATACTCAATTAGAGAAGAATGCTGAAGGATAAAGGTGTTTGAAGTGATGAGGAGTTGGTTGAACCTTAGAATATCTTGTTAAAGATCTCATGGCAATTATGCTCGAAAATCATCAGCCATTGACCTCAACCGAATCACAAAAATCCACAAATATAAGGTAATTTGAAATGCTGAAAATTTGCAACACTTATTAGTGTTGCTGTTCATTTTACAACATACCCATGTCGACATGGGGTACTTGGGCATGTCGACATACTAGCTGTTTTTCAGAATTTCAAATTTTAAACGAAGAGACATTTCCCTCCACCTCTTCACCAAAAGAATCTCTTCAACCACTATATAAAGGCCTCTGAAAACGAATTTTGACATTAAGAATTATCATTTTCTCTTACTCCTTCTTCTCCAAACATTTGCAAAAGAAATCGATTGCATACTCTTCAAATCTCCTTGCAAATCGATACCATTTCACTCCAATTCTTCACTGATTTGCAAGCCACACAGTATCAGAGAGTTATACTTTAATTCACATCATTCTCTCTCTGATTTCATCCTATTCCTCAAAGAATCCAAAGATATATTGCCATTGGAGGTCTATAGGTTCATTGTACCGAATCTGCAAGAATCTGTATTGAAGATACGAGTACTTGCCATAGTTTGTTGTTGCTGATAAGGAGAAGGTGTTCTTGTAGCCTGTAAAATCAAGAGGGTGTGTCTTGTATCCCGTGAAACCAAGATTGTAAAGGTGTTCTTGCCATCCATGGAAAGCAAGCGATTATAGTGGAATTCTGCACGATAGAGTGCAGGACTGTATGTAGGATTGGTTAATCCGAACCAGTATAAAAATCCGGGTGTTATTTACATTACTGCATTTTATTTTATTACTTACTTATTCTCTGACTACTTCTTTCCATTTGCAATTTGAGTAAATAAAGTTTTATATTCATAAGTAAGTAGTTAGTACACAATTCATCACTTCTAGTGTCTGAATAGCCTTAAGATCTAACATTATGTTATAGCCACCCAAGTTTTCTACATTTGGTATCAGAGCATTGGTTTTCAAAAATTCATAACTTGGTTTTTGAAAAGTATAAATAGCTAATGACACTAGTAACACATTTTTTAACAATTTTGTAGAAGGACAATCTACCACTAGACCCCCTCTATTTGATGGTAGTAGTTATGCTTATTGGGCTTGTAGGATGAAATGTTATTTGCAGTCTAATGGTTTGGATATTTGGAACAGTACCTAAATAGGGTACATAGAACCTCAAACTGAATATTCAAAATGGACACTAGACCAAAAGACACAAGCACTTAATAACTCTAAGGCCATGAACATTTTATTTTTCTCCTTAAATAGAAATGAATTTTATCGTGTGTCCATTTGAAATTCTGCATATGAAATTTGGAAAACACTACAAGTCACACATGAAGGCACCAATAAAGTAAAACAAACAAAGATATCTATGCTATCTAACCAATTTCAACTCTTTCAAATGAAACCAAATGAGTCTATTTCTGATATGTATTCTAGATTTCAAGATATAGTACATGCCTTAATATCATTAGGAAAGAAAATTACTGAAGAAGACCAAGTCAGAAAGATCCTGAATTCACTTCCTAGTGAATGGGATCAGAAGACTCTGGCAATTGAAGAAGCCAATGATATTAGTATTGTGAAAATAGAAGATTTAATTGGTAACCTAATGTCTGATGAAGTAAAGTTGCAGAATAGAAAAGAGAATCAGGCAAATGAGAAGAGATCACCAGCACTCAATGCTATGATCGGCAAAGATGAGCCAGATGATGATGCTATTGATGATGACATTGATTGTATGACCAAGAAGTTCAAGAAATTCTTGAAGTATTGGATAAAAAGCAAACTTCGAAAAACTAACAATAATAATTCTAGAAATGGAAATGTTGTTAAGTGTTTCGAATGTGATAAACTCGGTCATTTGAAAAGAGACTGTCCCAAACTGATGAAATCAAAGTCAAACACTTTCAATAAGGAGAGGAAACATGAATTAAATGCAAAAAGGGACGATTCAGATACATCATCAAGTGATAGTGATTCAGAAATAGAAAACGCCAACATGTGTTTCATGGCAAAGGATGACCAGGTATGGAATTTTAATAAAGAAATTACTAATGTTTTGAATGATATGAATCGGCGATATAAAATACTTAGGAAAGAGTACAACAATAGTTTGGCAGAGATAGATAGATTAAAAATATTTAATGAAAGGTTAACCGAAGAAAAACAATGTCTAAAAGATGAAATTGAAAGACTTAAGAGGTATAATGATGAAAAGGATTTGACACTTGGAAGTTTTGAAAAGCTAAAAAGTGAAAATGAATCCTTAAAATAAAAAAATCTTTCAATGAAGTCACAGATCACTGATCTGAATGACAAAATAACATCTCTAGACAATGTTATTCTTAACCGTAATAAGGATTTTGACAAAATGAAAACTAATGTTGATAAATTTAACAAAGCGAAGGATAATCTAGAAAAAATATTATCTACATCTAAACACACTAGGAATAAACATGGACTTGGATACACACCTAAGGCTAAATTAAAGAAAAATATTATTCAAAATACTAAGTTTGTTAAGGCTACCAAGTTCAAACCAAAACCTAGGAAATTAAAGTTAAACCCTCCAAGTAGATTCATTAATTTATGGGTTCCAAAAAAGGTGGATGATATTGAAAAAAAAAATATTGATAATTTTATTAACAAGGTTCATTCATCTAATGATTATATTTTTAAAGGACATTCAAACTCTTCATGGGTTTGGCATCCTAAAACTTAACCCATGAAACCAGAATAAAAAGGGTACCAGTGTGCATATTTTATAATTTTTCAGGTACCAAACAATGTATATCAGATAGCAGATGTTTAAAGCATATGATAAGAAATCTATTGTACATTGGATAAACACGAAAAGAATTTGTTATTGGCATCGGCAAAATCGGTAAATCTAAAACTCATCTTATTATTTGATTAGTTTATTTCATGTTTTGAATTGATTCGGTTTCCCCTCAAGTGTTTTATTTATAAGCATTCATACTCTATATATTGTCTAGCAGTGATTTAAGTGACTCTTTTTCGCCCTCTTTGTTGATGACAAAGGGGGAGAAAATGTATAAATATATTAGGCAAAATGATAGGGGGAGTGCATAGAGTTAGGGGGAGTCAAATATAAAAGTATTATATTTTATCTCTCAAATATTTATATGGTTGTCATCATCAGAAAGGGGCAGATTGTTAATGCCCTAGGTATTGATTTTGATGACAACAACCATATAAATATTACTACTAACATATCTTCGAGTTATGCAGTCATATCAGATTTATTATGGAGACATTTTAAAGATAAACAAGATACAGTGGAAGCAAATGAATTATAGAAGAAGGTCAATCAAAGCAATTGAAGAACAAAACCCAATTAGAGAAGAATGCTGAAGGATAAAGGTGTTTGAAGTGATGAGGAGTTGATTAAACCTTAGAATATCTTGTTAAAGATCTCATGGAAATTATACTTGAAGATCATCAACCGTTGACCTCAACCGAATCACAAAAATCCACAAATATAAGGTAATTTGAAATGCTGGAAATTTGCAACACTTATTAGTGTTGCTGTTCATTTTGCAACACACCCATGTCGACATGGGGTACTTGGGCATGTTGACATACTAGTTGTTTTTCAGAATTTCAAATTTTAAATGAAGAGACATTTCCCCCCACCTCTTCACCAAAAGACACGTCTCTTCAACCACTATATAAAGGCCTCTGAAAACGAATTTTAACATCAAGTATTCTCATTTTCTCTTACTCCTTCTTCTCCAAACATTTGCAAAAGAAATCCATTGCATACTCTTCAAATCTCCTTGCAAATCGATACTATTTCACTCTAATTTTTCACTGATTTGCAAGCCACATAATATCAGAGAGTTTGTAACGACCCAAGAAATTTCGATCCTGAAAATTCCAGATAGTTAAAAAAAAGAGAAAAGAGAAAGAAGAAGAATCAGAAACAAGTCATAGAAACCTCACATTCGCAGTGGATCAAAATATAATATCACATAAATAACAGTTTTACAAAGAAGAACTATATCAATACACTTATATATATACATCAGAGTTACAACCATTACACAACACTGGACAGTTTAAAAACAACATGTCCCAGATAATCAGCAATAATATACACAGCGGAAAATACACCATACATTCCTGCCATCCAGCTCGCCTCCTGGACTCCAGAACGTTCTTACCTGAAAGCTGTAATACTCGGTCTGACCCAAGCATTACATCAAAATAACACCCGGGTCAGGCTGGAAACCAGCGTGAGTAAACTCATATAACAAGAAATTCCAATGTATAGAACTTATTTAAAACCCGGGGTAACCCGTTCATTCTACAAGTTCACAACTTGTTATAGTCAACACTAATATCACATATCAATTTCTAAGTACCAAAAACTTAGATTAAAGGATCCAATTTACTTAAATCATTCTATTCCAGCCTATTGATTCCACATGTCAATTTTAGTTTGAATCGAAGTGATTTCGGATATTCACTAATACCCGACTCTGGTCCCTTCGAATTCAATGTCATCAAACCCAAGTTATTCAGTTTAAATACAATCAACTTTAATTACCAGATATAGCAATTCTTAATTGATAGAAAATCACATTATAATTGACCACCCAACATATCATTTCACGAAGCAATTCATATCAGGAATATCTACTAATTCAAGCACTCACCATCATTCCATCATTCATAAGCTAGATTTATTGCTTCATTAATTACATTACTTAATGTTCCTCTAATTTCTTTCATTAATTACATTTAATAATCAACCTTTAACTTAATTAAATCATTAATCACCCTTGATTGATCAAAATCAGAAATTACTTTCTTAAATTACTCCATCGGTTAAACCTACTCCTTGATTAATTATATTAATAAATCTTTTAATTACTCTGAGCAATTTATCACTTAATTCCTTCTACCAAGTAATTATCCTAATTTGCTTCCCATCAAGTAATTTCTTTTAATTTAGTTACATCCAGTAATTATCCTCTTATTGCTTCACTAAGTAATTGCACCTCATTAATTACCTTAAGTATTTATACTTAATCTTTAATTAATTAATTACATCTATTAATTAACTTCCCACTGCTTTTATCAGTTAATTCTTAAATTAATTACACTAAGTAATTAATTATTAATTACTTCAGCTAAGCAATTATTCTTCATATTAATCAGCCAGGTATTTAACTAAAACTACTATTAATCTTCAATTAATTACACTCCATCATTACCATTACTAATTACTTCATTAGGTAATTATCCTTAATTACAAATAAGTAATTAACCTTTAGTTTACTCGATTAATTTAATTACTCTTAATTAGTCTAAACTTACCAATTTTTAAGAATAACTTGCATTTATATTAAATATCTTCATTAAGACCCCTTTAGAAACCAACTTGAAGTCTGATTTCATTTTAAAATTAAACAATCCGAACACTTCATTAATTTATATATATATATATATAAATATACTTAAAATCTTAGAATATCCTTTCAAACATATTTGATTAAAACAACATTTAACCTTGAAATCCAAATGTCATATTCTTTAAACTTTATTCATTTAAAATGTTACTAGTTAAAGTTACCTTCATGTCTCAATCTCATTTGAGTTTCTTAAATCTTGATCAAATATTTTGAATGAAAATATATTGAATTAAAAAGTAAAAATCAATTTAGCTAACCACTTTAAAATCAACAACCAATACATTTGAATTTGAAATTATATTAAGTACCCTTAAAATTTGATTTCCACTTGTTTGAAAAACTTGTTTACAACTTAACCCTTTATGTCCTTCTTACAGGACCTGATTTAAAAATTTGTAGGCTTGATTATCTTTCTAAAAATCTTGCTTTTATTCAACTCAGATGTACAAAACATCATACCCGAGCTAACCCTTCAACAAACCCGAGCTTTCCTCCGAGACAACCCCCCCCCCACACACACACAAAAGCTTCGAGACCATCGCATAAAAAAAACGAAGTAAACCCGAGCTCGTCCCTCATCCCTAAATCCAAACTTCGTCTGGCACCAAAAACGTGTTCGTGCACATGCACCAGCTACTCTGACCATCGGGGGTCACCGGGGCCACCTACGACAACCCTAGAACCTACATGACCACAAACGATCACCCAGATCTCACGAAAATCCCTCGAGATAAAAACGATGCATCTCAAACGAAACAGGAACCACTTCAGATCAACATAATCCCCTCGCCACTGACAATCCTATCAGCGATGCACCTCGACAAACTCGCGCCAGCATCTCCTCAAACTCCAGCCACCTTTCCCCATGCCGCGATCATCCTCGACGCACCACCGATGTCATAATCGTCTCTTCAACAACGACCAATCAAAACCCAAAGTAAAACCTACAACGCCCTTTCCTGGCCACCGTCGCCATTAATAAAATACCAGAGTATTTTTCTTGCAATCATCACTCCCCAGTCCAGCTTCGGCCCGAACGTCCACCCTCCAGACACCGTCGATCATCGGCACTTTACCAAAATGTCTCAATCGTTCACTTGGAGTTCACTCACCAAATACTTCCCTAAAAATTCTGTTTTAAATCCCTAAATTCAACATTTACTATCACAAATCCAATTATGGATTTAATTCATGATTTTAAGACATTTGATTTTTACTGATCAACTTATTCTCGACTGAAAGTTACTGGTGCGGATCGTGCTATAAGGAATTATAATATACTAGTGCGGAAATAAAACAAAGTTACTGTAGCAGAGTAAATAAGAAAAAAATAAAATAAGCACACCAAGAATTTTTATACTGGTTCGAACTTCCCGTTCTACGTCCAGTCCCAGTCTCCTTCTAGAATTTCACTAACAACAATCCTCACTTAACCCGAAGGAACCGGTTTACAACAACCCTTGAACAGCCGAACAAGAGACCTGAGCAGCAGAACAGGATTTCGCCTCAACAGCCGAAGAGGACTTCACTTGCCTGAACAACAGAACAGGACTTCAACTTATACAGAAAGTATATGACACAGTGTATTCGCAATAACACGAATTTGTCTCTTGATAGTACAATCTTCCTATAATCTTTCTCCTTTATGATATATGTATGAATGCGTGAAGATTAAGAAAGTAGAATTTGAATTTGAATGATATTTTTAGCACAAATGAGTTAGAATCAAGAATTTCAATAATAGAATAATAATCAATAGAAATTGGTGAATTTAAAACTTGATTCTAATGTGTTTATATAGGCAATAAATGGTTGTAATTGTTCATGAAGAGTTATCATCAAAAGATGTTGAATTAAAGGTCGCAACTCTTCATGAATGGAAATGCCTTTTCAAAAAAATAGCTGTTGTAAATATTCAGACGTCTGAAATCAATTTTCAGACTTCTGAAATTTGAAACGTGCAAGTCAGAAAAGAAATAGGCTATTTTTGCCTATATTCAGACATCTGAAATGGTCAATTCAGACGTCTGAATTTGACTTATAACTAAAAATTACCATAGCTCGAATGGTTAGAGCATTTGCCTTCTGAACTAGTGACCTGGGTTCGAGTCTTGCTCCATGCAATTTTTGAAAACTTGATTTTTCATTTAAAATATGAATGTATATGTGTATATACCATTTGAAGAAGATTTTAACATTTGTAAACTCTAGACACGACACTTTATGACTGATAATACTTTGTTTGTCACCTTTGTCTTGTCTCTATCGTATATATCTCTTCTTGTATCTCCATATACATTCTTTTATTCTTTTGTACTGTGTATCTTCATTTTGAACGTATTTGATTATCTCTTTTTGATGTCCATGTACCTGCAAATTAGCTTAGAGATTCTTTGACATAATTGTATAGTTGTTGTCATTAAAATCCAACAATTGAGGTTCTAACATCAACGGTAAAAAAAACACTTTCAAACTATTTACTCCATAATTTAATCTGAAACTATTTTTAAAAATTTGTTTACATAGTTATAATCATCTCCACTTTAAAGATCAAGTCTTGAAATTATTTAATTTAGAAGATATGAATTTGTAAACGGATTAGATTCCTATTTCTAAACACAGGATATACTTACTTCAAAACAAATATTCACAGGTATATTCTATTTACTAATCACAACCATCATTCATGCAACAACTATACTATCTCACTGCAAAATTTCATCATGCATGTCAAAACCAATACCAGATTTAAGATTTATAAAACAATTTGCTTACTCACTTATTTTGATTTGAACAGAGCAGGTTTGAGGCAGTTTAAACTTTGAAAACTTGGACTCTGAAACTTTTTTTTCCTTTGGAACTTTGATTTGCCTGCAGATTTGGTCCACGTTTGATTTAGTTTGAGTTGACTTGAATTGATCTTGAATTTGCTTTGCCTTAAAATCAACTATGAAGCTTTAGCAAAATTTACAATTTCCAGTATTTTACTTTTGGTTACAAATTCTACCTCTTTTCTGATTAATGGTTTGCATTTTACTTTGTTAAGTTAGAATATGAGGAAAAGAGAATAGAAGAAATGGTGATGTATATTTAAAACTTTGTTTTAATTTTAATTATTACTTTTGAAAATAAGATACAATTGACACTTGTTTGTTATGCATAATAATATTCTTACAAATGTTGAATTGATGACAAGATTTACTTACACTTGTACGTATGTATATTTTATGCCTTTTTCATAAAGATTTATATTATGATTATCATTTAGCTTGTATTTATATATTTTAATTATTATTATATTTAGTTTAATGTGCTTTTCTATTAATAAATATATTTACAATCCTTATTTATAATATATAAACTTAAAAGAAGAATTTAAACCTTTTTATTAATTCTCTCTCTTTTTTTTAAAAAAACTTATCATATACTTAAATGTTCATCTCATGTTTTGAAAATATAGAGTTTTCTTTAAATAGATTTTGCAAATTATCATATTGAACTCAATCAATTGCTCTCTAATCACAATACATACTTGTATATATGTATATGGACACATTTAAAATTTCAAAATAATAGTAATAGAGTTTACACATATCTATTTATACATTTAATGATTTACTATTAGATTCATTATTTTAATTCAACTATTACTATAGTTTTCAAATTCACTTATATACATCCAGACATCTTTAACTATCTAATTTATCCGTTTAATCCAAATAAAATCAGTATTCCAATAGTTTATAATTAGTTAATTATTCAATTAATAGTTGTTCAAAATCCGGGTTATTACATTCCTTCCCCCTTTAAATCTTTTCGTCCTCGAAAAGGAACGAAACCAAAACTTATTAAAATGCTTATTATCAGAAAATTTATCTTTGATTATTTTTAAAACACTTTTTAAAATCCATATAATATTATAAAATAGTTTTATAAAAATACTTTTTATAACTCGATTTTTCAACAAGTCCGTCCTCGTTCTCACAGAAATTCGGTAATACGTTGATCAGGCGTAAGACTGAAAATATATAAGTACTTGATAAACCCGTTATCAACACCTAGTGAAAGTATTTGAAAAATAATTTTATTGAAAATATAGAAAACATTTTTTGAAAATAGAGGAATATCTTTGGTGAGAATGCTCTTGAAATCATCACCCCTATCCATGGTCATAGTTACATCCTGGGTTACGTTGCCATCGCAGCAAAAGTCCATGTAACTGTAGGCACTCCACGCCCCTCGATTACACCATGGGACCCACAACAGATCGCAGTTACATTCCAGGGTTACGTTGCCATCACAACAAAAGTCCATATAACTTCTCCACTCCTACATAGGTCGCAGTCTACCGATGCAAAATCAAACGTAGACTGTTGGCTCTCAGTGGCACATACGACTTTCGCTATGTTACCATAGGTCGTAGTCTACTGATATAAAATCAAACGTAGACTGTTGGCTCTCAGCGGCACACACGACTTTCGCTATGGTACACACTACTCATAATCCTCAGGAACTAGTTTTGTCCGGACTCCTCACAGGATCAACTTTAGAACCCCCTCTTGGGGCTCAAGGTAGCACCATCCGGTGGCACTCCTGAGAAGTTCATTTCAAAGGAGCGCCTTTTTCCCCAGAGCCATCATCAAAACACTTTATACTATACACATATAGTATCTTTCAAATCATACACCTAGTATGATCTCATACAAGGCTCCTTCACACAAAATCGATTATCCTAAAATCGATAATTCTCAAACTAGGCTTTCCAATTTCCAACATTGAATTTACCCAAAAATCAAAAGCCTTTCCAAATTCAAAGGTTCCCAAAACCTTTTTCCAAAATCCTCATAAGATCCTTTATACATACATACATACATACATACATATATATATATATAATTTTTATAAAACTTTGGATCATTTCAACCTTTTATAAAATCCTTTTTATACTTCAAACACTTTCAAAATCCATTTTCCTCCGACTATAGATTCACAAGGGGAGATTTATATTATATAACAAAGATATATAACTTTGTTTATTCAAAATCAGTATTCAAATTTGATTAATCTTTCCAATATCAATTTCATTCAAATCCGTACGATGTACACTTATCATCCGTACGCTATACCAATCTGATTGCTCGCTCGATCACACAATTTCACTTCCGAACTAATATCGTCCACCCGATTTCCTAATGCGGACTTAGATCTGGTTTCTTGATCAGAAATCGTCATTCTCCTTGCATAGCCATAACTATGATAGAGAATATCCAGAACCAATCAACAATCCATATCCAGGCTCGCCGTAGAAAATCGAGTGAAAAACCCTACTCGGATTGATATAACTATCTCAAAATTCTGTGCTCGAATCTGGATCAAATCATTATGCGAATAGAATAATATACGTACGTCCTATGTATTTAACTTCATTAATTATTAGCCAAATCAATTTCTCTTCCTATTCACATTTCCTTTTAGTCCCATTCACTAATTTACAATTGCCTTAATTCTCATTTGGATTATATCTTCAATTCTTATCTCAATTGGGTATCTAACTAATAACAGTTTGAACTCCGACCAGTTTATATTTTGAAAATTTAAAAATAGATAAGTAGTTGAAAAATAATTATTAATTTGCAAAATAGCTGTAAAATAGTTAACTAATTGTAAAATAGTTGTAAAATTATTAAATAGTTATAAAATAGTTAGATAATCACAAAATAGCATAAAATAGTAATTAGTTATAAAACAGTTGGAAATCAGCAATTAGTTTATAAAACAGTTACAAAATAGTTAAATAACTCCAAAAGTAGTTATAAAATAAGTATAAGATAGTTTTGGGTTTAATAAGAAAGGTTGTATATATAATAAATAACTTGGAAAATAGATTTGTACTAAAATAATTTATTTTAAAATAGTTTAGAGTCAAACTGTTCAATTCCCAATCTCCATTCTCATCAATTCAATTTTAATTTCCACTTCTATTTAAATTAACTCGGTTCCAATTTGAAGGACTTCAATTCCCATTAAAATTTATTAACCCCAATTCAAGTTAAATAAATCTAGATTTCTTTCCCAATCCAATCAAATTCCATTTGATTTTAATCTTGTTCAACTTTAATTATAATTTCAAATTATTCCAATCAATTTGGACTAATATCAATTAAATCCACTTTAATTTCAAATCATTTCAATTTAATCCAATTCCAATTTTCCATTTAAAATTTTAAACTTATACACCTTCAATCTCAAATCCAATTAATTCAAATCAGATTCAATTTGAACTAATTCAATTTCAATCTCAATTTTAAACCATCTCGAATTATATAAATTCGAGTTAAATTCTCTAAATGTTGATTTAACCCCTTAAATCAAATCAATCTTTATTTATTTTTATTTTTATTTTAGACCAACCATTTAAAACTTTATACAATTAATTTAGAGTCCAAATTTCAAAATTCCATATATATATATATATATATATATATATATATATATTTAACAACAATAGGATGATATTTTCTAATTTATTTTGAAACATCCATTCATTTTCAATTTCTACATCTCAAACCCGTTTTGAAATCACTCAAATTCCCAATTCAAATTAACCATTTAACTTTCCAAGTTAAATTCCAATTTCATCTTGAAATTTTCCAATTCAGGTTGCTTGTTAACTTATTTAACTTTCCCAAAGTTAAATTCAATTCACTAATCCAGTTAATCTTACCCAACTTGAATTCCCATTCCAGATTCTAATCTTCACATTTTCAAAATTCTTTCCCACTTATAAGTTCAAAACTTATCACTTATGGGTATCACCTTTGGTTTTAAATTCAAATCAAACTTTCAATCAACCCATTGTTTACAACAAGTCACTTTTATTCAAATAATACTTATTTACTATTACTGAAACAATTTTCAATTTTCTGGACCGAGATGTAAAAATTTTCAATTTAGGTATTTTCAATTTCAATTTATAAGTCATATTTTACCTAAATGTTTTACTTCTTTAAAACATTTCACTTTGCTTACTCATTAATACACATCTTATTATTAAACACGCAACAATCCTTTATGATAATAGCCAAGATTACCATATCTAAAACCATCCATTATCATCTTATTCTAAAATACTACTCTAATTCAAGATTTCAATTTTAGCTTGAATCCATTTCAAACTTATCTTTATTTAATTTCAGTTTGGTTGTATTATATTACTTCTTAATCTAATTCTAATAATTCAACAGGTAATTTCCTTAATATTATTAGCGTGAAATATTACTTTATATACCAAAATATAATCTTATATAAAATCATTTAAAATCTTTATAAAAGAAAATAACAAGTACGCTCTCTCATATATATACACACTCAACTCATTTTAGGGTACTATTGACCCTATCCTTAATGAGTACACCCACTAGAGCCAAAGTTCTCGCTTAACCTTGCTCTGATACCAAATGTAACGACCCAGAAATTTCGATCCCGAAAATTCCATATAGTTAAAAAAAGAGAAAAGAGAAAGAAGAAGAAGCAGAAACAAGTCACAGAAACCTCACATTCGCAGCGGATCAAAATATAATATCACATAAATAGCAGTTTTACAAAGAAGAACCATATCAATACACTTATATATATACATCAGTGTTACAACCATTACACAACACTGGACAATTTAAAAACATGTCCCAGATAATCAGCAATAATATACACAGCGGAAAACACACCATACGTTCCTGCCATCCAGCTCGCCTCCTGAACTCCAGAACGTTCTTACCTGAAAGCTGTAATACTCGGTCTGACCCGAGCATTGCATCAAAGTAACACCCTGGTCAGGCTGGAAACTAGCGTGAGTAAACTCATCTAACAAGAAATTCCAATGTATAGAACTTATTTAAAACCCGGGACCCGTTCATTCTACAAGTTCACAACTTGTTATAGTCAACACTAATATCACATAACAATTTCTAAGTACCAAAAACTTAGATTAAAGGGTCCAATTTACTTAAATCGTTCTATTCCAGCCTATTGATTCCACATGTCAATTTTAGTTTGAATCGAAGTGATTTCGGGTATTCACTAATACCCGACTCCGGTCCCTTTCGAATTCAATGTCATCAAACCCAAGTTATTCAATTTAAATACAATTCAACTTTAATTACCGGATATAGCAATTCTTAATTGATAGAAAATCACATTATCATTGACCACCCAACATATCATTTGATGAAGCAATTCATATCAGGAATATCTACTAATTCAAGCACTCACCATCATTCCATCATTCATAAGCAAGATTTATTGCTTCATTAATTACATTACTTAATGTTCCTCTAATTTCTTTCATTAATTTCATTTAATAATTAACCTTTGACTTAATTAAATCATTAATCACCCTTGATTAATCAAAATCAGAAATTACTTTCTTAAATTACTCCATCGATTAAACCTACTCCTTGATTAATTATATTAATAAATCTTTTAATTACTCTGAGCAATTTACCACTTAATTACTTCTACCAAGTAATTATCCTAAATTACTTCCCTTCAAGTAATTTCTTTTAATTTAATTATATCCAGTAATTATCCTCTCATTACTTCACTAAGTAATTACACCTCATTAATCACCTTAAGTATTTATACTTAATCTTTAATTAATTAGTTGCATCTATTAATTAACTTCCCACGACTTTTATCAGTTGATTCTTAAATTAATTACACTAAGTAATTAATTATTAATTACTTCAGCTAAGCAATTATTCTTCATATTAATCGCACCAGGTATTTAACCCAAAACTAGTATCAATCTTCAATTAATTACACTCTGTCATTACCATTACTAATTACTTCATTAGGTAATTATCCTTAATTACAAATAAGTAATTAACCTTTAATTTACTCGATTAATTTAATTAATCTTAATCAGTCTCAACTTACCAATTTTTAAGAATAATTTGCATATATATTAAATATCTTCATTAAAACCCCTTTAGAAACCAACCTGAAGTCTGATTTCCTTTTAAAATTAAACAATTCGAACACTTCATTAAATTTATATATATATATATATATATATATATATATACTTAAAATCTTAGAATATCCTTTCAAACATATTTGATTAAAACAACATTTAACCTTGAAATCCAAATGTCATATTCTTTAAACTTTATTCATTTAAAATGTTACTAGTTAAAGTTACCTTCATGTCTCAATCTCATTTGAGTTTCTTAAATCTTGATCAAATATTTTGAATGAAAATATATTGAATTAAAAAGTCAAAATCAATTTAGCTTACCACTTTACAATCAATAACCTATACATTTGAATTTGAAATTATATTAAATTAAGTACCCTTAAAGTTTGATTTCCACTTATTTGAAAAACTTGTTTACAACTTAACCCTTTATTCCCTTCTTACAGGACCTGATTTAAAAATCTGTAGGCTTGATTATCTTACTAAAAATCTTGCATTTACTCAGCTCAGATGTACATAACATCATACCCGAGCTAACCCTTCAACAAACCCGAGCTTTCCTCCGAGACAAACCCCCCCCCCACACAAAAGCTTCGAGACCATCGCGTGAAAAAAAACGAAGTAAACCCGAGCTCGTCCCTCATCCCCAAATCCAAACTTCGCCTGACACCAGAAACGTGCTCGTGCACGTGCACCAGCTACTCTGACCAGCGGGGGTCACCGTGGCCACCTTCGACAACCCTACGAACCCACATGACCACCAACGATCACCCAGATCTCACGAAAATCCCTCGAGATAAAAACAATGCATCTCAAACGAAACAGGAACCACTTCAGATCAACACAATCCCCTCGCCACTGACAAACCTATCAGCGATGCACCTCGACAAACTCGCCCCGACATCTCCTCAAACTCCAGCCACCTTTCCCCATGTTGCGATCATCCTCGACGCACCACCGATGGAATAATCGTCTCTTCAACAACGACCGATCAAAACCCAAAGTAAACCCTACTACGCCCTTGCCTGGCCACCGTGGTCATTAATAAAATACTAGAGTATTTTTCTTGCAATCATCACTCTCCAGTCGAGCTTCGGCCCGAACGTCCACCTTCCAAACATCGCCGATCATCGGCACTTTCCCCAAATGTCTCGATCGTTCATCTCGAGTTCACTCACCGAATACTTCCCTAAAAATTCTATTTTAAATCCCTAATTCAACATTTACTATTACAAATCCAGTTATGGATTCAATTCATGATTTTAAGACATTTGATTTTTACTGATCAACTTATTCTCGACTGTAAAAAAACACTTTCAAAATATTTACTCCATAATTTCATCTGAAACTATTTTTAAAAATTTGTTTACATAGTTATAATCATCTCCACTTTAAAGATCAAGTCCTAAAATTATTTAATTTAGAAGATATGAATTTGTAAACGGATTAGGTTCCTATTTCTAAACATAACATATACTTACTTCAGAACAAATATTCACAGGTATATTCTATTTACTAATCACAGCCATCATTCATGCAACAACTATTCTATCTCACTGTAAAATTTCATCCTGCATGTCAAAACCAATACCAGATTTGAACTTTGCAAAACAGTTTGCTTACTCACCTATTTTGATTTGAACAGAGCAGGTTTGAGGCAGTTTAAACTTTGAAAACTTGGACTCTGAAACTTTTTTTCCTCTGGCACTTTGATTTGCCTATAGACCTAATCCACGTTTGATTTAGTTTGAGTTGAATTTGAACTGATCTTGAATTTGCTTCGCCTTTAAATCAACTATGAAGCTTTAGCAAAATTTACAGTTTCCAGGATTTTACTTTTGGTTACAAATTCTACCTCTTTTCTGATTTATGGTTTGCATTTTACTTTGTTAAGTTTGAATATGAGGAAAAGAGAATAGAAGAAATGGTGATGTATATTTAAAACTTTGCTTTAATTTTAATTATTACTTTTGAAAATAAGATACAATTGACACTTGTTTGTTATGCATAATAATATTCTTACAAATGTTAAATTGATGACAAGATTTACTTACACTTGTAAGTATGTATATTTTATGTCTTTTTCATAAAGATTTATGTTATGATTATCATTTAGTTTGTATTTATATATTTTAATTATTATTATATTTAGTTTAATGTGCTTTTATATTAATAAATATATTTACAATCCTTATTTATCATATATAAACTTAAAAGAAGAATTTAAACCTTTTTATTAAGTCTCTTTTTTTTAAAAAACTTATCATATACTTAAATGTTCATCTCATGTTTTGTAAATATAGAGTTTTCTTTAAATAGCTTTTGCAAATTATCATATTGAACTCAAACAATTGCTCTCTAATCACAATACATACTTGTGTGTGTGTGTGTGGACACATTTAAAATTTCAAAATAATAATAATAGATTTTACACATATCTATTTATACATTTAATGATTTACTATTAGATTCATTATTTTAATTCAACTATTACTATAGTTTTCAAATTCACTTATATACATCTAGACATCTTTAACTATCTAATTTATCTGTTTAATCCAAATAAAATCAGTATTCCAATAGTTTATAGTTAGTTAATTATCCAATTAATAGTTGTTCAAAATCCAGGTTATCACAGAGTTATACTTTAATTCACATCATTCTCTCTTTGATTTCATCCAATTCCTCAAAGAATTCAAAGATATATTGCCATTGGAGGTCTATAGGATCATGTACCGAATCTGCAAGAATCTGTATTGAAGATACAGGTACTTGCCATAGTTTTTGTTGCTGATAAGGAAAAGGTGTTCTTGTAGCCTGTAAAATCAAGAGGGTGTGTCTTATAGCCCGTGAAACCAAGATTGTAAAGGTGTTCTTGCCACCCGTGGAAAGCAAGCGATTATAGTGGAATTCTGCATGATAGAGTGCAGGACTGGATGTAGGATTGGTTAATCAGAACCAGTATAAAAATCCAAGTGTTATTTACGTTACTGCATTTTACGTTATTACTTACTTATTCTCTTACTACTTCTTTCTGTTTGCAATTTGAGTAAATACAGTTTTATATTCATAAGTAAGTAGTTAATACAAAGTTCATTCCTTCTAGTGTCTGAATAGCCTTAAGATCCAACATTGTATTATAGCCACCCCAGTTTTCTACAGGGCTTGCCCCCCCTCCCCCGTGTGGTTACCACACTCTCCCTCGTGCACATCGTGTAACACTCGTTTGATTTCATCATGGGTGATACACCGGAGTAAAGGAATGGAATACCCTCTCCTGTACAGGACTCCATTCTGGATAATAAATCGTGAAGCTTTTCGGAGAATATGTCTTTTCTCACTTCTATGCTCAGGTAAAGTTCCGTGCTCAAGGTAGTTTTTTAATGGAGTCATCCACGTCTCCTTCTCGGGCGTTGCCTCGTGCACCCAGTCCATCTCTAATTGGTCGATACTCAGAGCAGTAAGTACCTCAACGGGGACAAGTCCCATTTTTTACGCTTCGCTAGTGCTAGACATTTTTTCCAAAGAGTCGGCTTTCTAATTTTGCTCTCGGGGGATACAATGGATAGCATGGTAGTCAAAATGACTCAACACTTCTTGGACCCGAGTAAGATTAGTAGTCAATCTCCGGTCTTTGGCTTGATACTCTCCTCGAACCTGGGATACGACTAATTGTGAATCACAGTAAATCTCCACAACAATAATTCCCAAGTCTTTGGCAAGTCTGAGTCCAGCGAGTAAAGCTTCATACTCGGCTTCGTTGTAAGTTGCACGAAAATCAAACTTCAAAGCATAGAATATGGATCGACCTTCTGGGCTTTCGAGTACCACTCTAGTGCCTGAGCAATGGTCGTTTGATGCATCGTCAGTGTATAGCTTCCATATGTGTTTAGAAGATTCACTGGTTTTGGGCAAGTCCTCCGATATGGTGAATTCAGCTGTGAATTCCACCAGAACTTGTCCTTGAATGGCTCGCCTCGGTATGCGCGATAACAAATACAAAGGTCTATCATGCACTTAATATAGACTATCTATTTCATATATTTTAACTATTTTATTGTATGGAGTTTTTTGATCAATTATCTTGAACTCAAAGAAATAAATCTCATAGAAAATAATTGTCTGAAAATACATTTTGGAATAGAAATCATATTTCTTATTCCAGCGTTAAGCATCAATTATTATTTTACAATTTTCATTTTTGATGTTTCTTTATCAAGCTGAAGTGGTAATTCACTCTCTTCATTCCAACTGTACCCTGAATCATGTCTACTCATGTACATTCATTTTCTTTTTTAAGTGGTTGAACCGTTCAAAAGAAAAACCTTACTGCAATATCATAATCAACTCTTTACAAAAATGCATTTGATCATTCTTAACATTGAAGGACATCAATAATGTTGCATTTTACATAAACTGGTTAAAATGAATATTTCAGTGATCGATTTCTCAGATCCTTTTTGTAGTTTTGGTCTAGTGTTGCATTTAACATGGTATGATCTTCATCGTAATTAATCAAATTGACTAATCGATCTTATAGTACACTTTATTCACCTATTTCGAATGAACTAATTTCATCGATGTATTGTATATTTGATCTATATACTATCAAATATAAGTGTTATAAGGATCAAATATCCATAGGCTTGTATTTCAGAGTTTGAAACTCATTGTATCCAATACATGGTGTTGGCCAAATAAACACGCAAGCAACCAAATCACAAATATATTTAGTAGACTTGCATGGATATTGAAACTTCAACATGCAAGAAGTATTTATTTGTAAGTATATGTTATATTTCTATTTGTTAATCTTTATCTTAGTTCATTTGTATATTTTAATTGATAAACTTTTATCAATCATATTAAATGCACAAATATTTCAATGTAGATTATTTCAACATTATATAGCAAATGTTCTTATAATATTAGAAAAGTTAAATGTTACCATTTCATTTTTCTAATAAGGCTCCCTTTAGATTTTTATGTTTCTCAAAACCCTAAGAGAAAACACGGAAATCATTTGATTTCTCTAGTGGGTCTTAGGACTCGTATGCCTTGGGATTTTGACCTTGAGGAAAGCTAAACAAATCAAAGACCTACATATGATGGATAATTCACTATCAGTTGTATCATATACAAATCCTAACCCGTTGCCCTTTATCATAATCTCATCTTTACCTTGAGAAAATCTCAATAAATAAAGAGAGATTATTTACTCATATCCACCATTTCATGACGATGAAGGTATAGCGCATATACCTAAGGAAAGCTTAACAACTATGTGCAGTTATCTTAACCCATCTATTCAATATATTAATAGTAATACACATAGCATCATTAGCTTGAGGAGAACTCAACAACCAAGGTGTACGCAAGTAATCTATTGATATATAAATGGCAAACGATAACTACGTATTAAAGGCTCATAATCTTTAATATATTACATTGAGTGATTCGACCTATGGAATAATATATTTCTTATGAAATACCCTCGTGATTCAAGTATCGAATACACTGGAAATCACGGTAAACGTACATTTACACATGTATTTATTCCTTAAAGTCTATTTATACTATAAAGTTCCACCTTTATTTTATACACTCATATTATATGAGTTTCATTAATATATAATGAATATATTTTAATTAGCTCACAGAATAATCCTATATACAACATTACATTAACTAAATCATATTTAATTAAATTTAATTAATTATCTTTTTAAATAATTATATTATTCCAATATATAACGTTTATATTCAATACACATACACACACACATATACACTAACATAACATGTTTAGCATAACACAAATATCTTATATATTAGTGTATTTTTATTTAATTAATAAACTTTAATTAATTAATTTAATCAATTAGCCTTTAATTAATTTATCTAATTAACTTTTTTTAATTAAGTTACATTGGTTTTGAAAATTTATTTTATATACATACATTTACCTTAAACACTTTAAAATAACATAACATATATCAACATATATACAATACATGTATATATGTATTAATTAACTTATTTAATTAATTAATTTTATTAATCTTATTAATAGATTTAAAATTTCAAAATTAATATCTAAATATTTTCAAACATTTTGAAAATTTCATTATCTTTCAAAAATATTATGTTATATTATAACCTTTTATAATAAACATGTTTTTATTTTAAATTTAACTTATATATTTCAAATTTTATATTAATTTTCAAAACAATTTTGAAAATTACCCAAGGCCCAATTCAAATTAGGTCTTTTTCTATTATAGACAACTTTTGGTTTCACTTCATCTTTCGGGCCAGGCCAGCAGCCAGGGAGGATAGGTACTTAACTTTCCAAACTCAACCCTAAACAAACAGCTTTTCTAGACATCGTACTACGTGGACAAGCTTAACTAGTTAGGCCTAACATGGCAAATTTAGACCGCATAAGCAATGGGCTTCGATACCATTGTTGCTCCGACCCAAACTCCTTTGGGGTGACACAACTAAATACCTCATGAGCGAGTTTTACATGTGGCATTTCAACTAGCATAGCCATCAGAGGATATGTAGCGGTAATAGGCAATGCTTTGTCACGGATCAACGATATGAGAACCTCTTCTCATGCTAGTTCCAGGGATCGAACTTGGGACATCCAATATACCAGGTGAAGGCCTCAACTAATCTCACTCTAATACCATTGTGATGGAACTAGACCAGCCCACATCGGAAGAAATGGGTAAATTTCAGAAAAGTTTCCATTTTGGATTCTTATTGAGCTTATGAAGTCTAAATTTATTTAGAAATTTTCTAATTTTTTTTTTTATAAAATAAGTGTTTTATATAAATAAAAATTTATTTTATTTATTTTGAATTATATTTTAACTATGTGTAGCATATACACATATGTGTAAACGTGCACGTGCAACATAATAATATGTACATGGTTTAACTTGCCCACGTTTAGGTGCTCGGATATACACTACTACGGACATGTTATCCCCTTCTGTATTCGATTATACCATCTAAATATACATACAACCGCATCAATGTTTTACAAACATAGTATATACACATACATATAATATAAGTGAAAATAAAGGTTTATTAACTTGAAATAAGGTAGGAATTTAGTTTTGGAGTGTGTAAGTGTGAAAATAAAGGCATATATACAGATTCGCATAGTTTAAGAACAATTAAATATTATATTTAATTTTGAAATACTTTTTTAGAATGTTAGCAATATGGCAATTGTCTTTTACAAAATGAATTTTTTTTTCAATTTTATTATATGCACTTGCAACATACCATCGTCGATATGTAATGATAAATCGATACATGGGATTCGATTAAACAAACTATCTAGTAAATACATGATATAAAATGTACATAACACAAAATAGGTCATAAATAGACCTTTCACTAAAGCCTTGAGTTCACACTTTGAAATCACGAATACGCTCCTTGAATCGAATTCCTAGTTACGAAATTGCTAGCTCTTGAACTGCTTAACCAGTGACGATCGAATCGTGCTATTGATGCAAATTAAATGTGGATTTATTTTGTATTGTTTCTACAAGCCATGCCTATAAATTTCTGATGTAGAGATGTCACTTTTGGAGAGAATAGAGAGTAATGAAATGAAGAGACAATTTTTTATTAAAGGAACGGAATTAACGTATGATTAATATGTTCATTTCTTTAACGCCTACCTTTTCATTTCAAATTCAAAAACAAAACTCATTTTTTTCTTATGTCATGGCCAGCCAATTAATGGCTAATATTAATTATTTTAATTAATTTATATCAATTATAAGTCAGTTAAATCAGGCGGCCAAAGGAATGTTCGACGTTTCGATTGCATTACTCTTAGGTGTAAATTTGGTCAGCGATTAATATCGAACAATTTAAATATTAACGTTCATACGTCAGTTAACAAGTGGTGTGACATTTTCGCCAAATTTATCGCTTACTTGGTTTTGGTAAAATTCAATTATACTTTGTTAAGCGTTATCCGGTAGTGACGATTATTTACACCAATTTTCTTCGTCAAAACTACATCATTTTCGACTTACTGAATTTGGTAACAGTCAAAATTTTAATATCACCCATGTTCAACTTCATTATCCAAATACAAAATCCTTGGCTCGATATTATAATTAACCGACCTACTCTGGTCAAAGATTTTGACTTGAGTTGACTGTAGCTGACAATGATGCTAATTCCATATAATTAAGGAGATGAATCCTCACTTGAATAGTGTTTCACTTCCAATGATCCACTCGATCCAATTATAGTTGTTTAATGGACGTCGAGCCACGGTTTAACTATAATCAAAGCGTGGCTTTTATATTGAAGATCAACTGTATTATCAAGTCAAAAGAACTATGTAAATTAGTCATTTCGATATATTCTATTTGACCTTAGTTATATTAACCAATTAGAAAAGTAGATAACGAGTCATTCCATGCTTATTCAATAACTATCAGTACGCAACCCCTTGGTGCTTCCAACGGCCATGAGTAATACATTGTCCAATAACTATAAAGTGTTATGTACTCTAGTCTCAACAGAATCAATGTCCAATCTCGATACATCTTGACTAGGAATATTTAAATTTTGTGCTCATCGTACTATGATATAATACTCATGGTTACAACTATCTGTAACTGCTTTCACAAACACACTATTTATGAACTTTCTGGCACACACACACATATATATATATTTAAATTAACTAATTAGTTATTTGTAATATTTTATAACAAGTATATAACAGAAAGGAGATACATTTTATTTAAAACAAGATTGGTTACCAAGTTAGATTTATGTATACATAATTTCGCCTATAGCATACCCCTAGCTTTATCAGTTTATTGGATTCAATTCATTAACCTAACTCTAGTATGAGTAATAACACCAAAATGCACGTAGTTAATGAATCAACAATATGAGATGAAAGGGTTTTTGGGGCTAAAGGAGCTATAAACACTTAGTAATGAGTGGCTTTCAAGGTGTATGAGTGTCATTTTAGGGTGCTTACATTCAACCTCCAATGGAAGTTTGGGTGACTTCCAAGGTGGATGAGTGGTCATTCCAACGGTGATTTTATTTGAGAAAGCTGAATTAGTGATAGATAAACCTAGAGAGATAATTGCTAAATAAAATTAAGGATAACTTTTAAACTAACAACTAAGTGAGAGTCTAGGTGATGCTTCGGAATATACATGATAACTATATGACACGACCTATAAACGGTTGTAGATGTAGGGTATACTTATGCTGAAAATGGATGGGTGTATGATATGGTTCATAACCAGATATTAAGTATATATAGTATACATATGTTTGAAATAATGCTAATATGATTATGTTTATGATATGTTGTCCTCATGTTACATGATAGAATGTAATTATTTTTGATGATCTAGTGAGGCAAAAGTCCACTTCGCTAGGCAGCATGGTCTCACCATATTTTACATTTAGGGAAATTTATTACTCATATCATGCATTATGTCTGATCTATATTTTTATTATCGTTTTTCCTATAAACTCACGAGTAATCTTTCGAGTGAGCCGACTTTATGGGATATACTAGGTAGCACTTTGGAAGAAGAATAAAAGCTTTAAAGTCAAAGCAGGAGGCTTACTAGTTAATAAAGTTTTATTTTGAATTTTGCTTTTGTAAATCACGTATATACGTCGAGCGCGACACCATTAGTTATATTCATATTATATTTACCCAGCACGGGCACGAATTAGAAAATGAAAATTTTAATGATATTTTTTGTTGTGAAAATTGTTTGGCTCTACTGTTTACTTAATTTTTTTGATAAAAAACGATTCTATTTTAAGGTTTAAAAATAATTTGAGTGATGATTATAGCATGATCGACATTCATTTTTGGGTTTAGGAATAGAGGACATCACTATGAAGAACTACGATATAAGTTCATAAGCTTAAGTATTCGAGTGTTCCATATTGTCCGTAACTTAGGTGGAAGTTCATCGGTCGAAGTTTCGCCTGATTCCAAGTTAGTATGAAGAAGTTAGTGCAGTCTGAACAAAAAAGTAGTTGCTTCTTCCTAGGCGGAGATCAAATATGGGGATGTAGCATATTATTTTCTAAGTACAACCGTTAGTCACCATGGAGAACTACAGTGTGCATTCACAAGATGAAGTGACACATGTTCCATATTGTCCGTAGTTTAAATGGAAGTTCATCAGTCAAAGTCTCGCTTGGCTCCAAGTCATTACGAATAAGCTATTGCAGTCCCAAAAAAATAGCGGTTTCTGCCTAGGGGGAATTCAAATATGGGGATGTACCCTGTCATTTTCTAAATACAACTGTTAATCAGCATGGAGAACTACATTATACGTACATAAGCTGAAGTATCCGAGTGTTTCATATTGTCCATAATTTAGCTGGGAGCTCATCGGTCTAAGTCTTGCCTGACTCCAAGTTAGTATGAAGAAGTTATTATAGTTTGAACAAAAAAAACAGCGGCTTCAGCCTAGGCGGAGTCCTAATATGGGGATGTAGCCTATTATTTTTCAAGTAAAACTGTCAGTCGCCATGGAGAACTACAGTATGCGTTCACAAGATGAAGTATCCGGATGTTCCTTATTATCCGTAATTTAGGTGGGAGTTAATTGGTCGAAGTTTCGCCTAATTTTAAGTTAGTATGAAGAAGTTATTGCAGTCTGAACAAAAAAATAGCAGCTTCTGCCTAAGCGGAGTTCGAACATGAGGATGTAGCCTATTATTTTCAAAGTATAACTGTTAGTCACCATGAAGAACTATAGTATACATTCATAAGCTGAAGTATACGAGTTTTCCATATTGCCCACAATTCAGGTAGGAGTTCATCATCGAAGTCTCGCCTGATTTTGAGTTACTATGAAGAAGTTACTATAGTCTGAACAAAAAAATAATGGCTTTTTCCTAGGGGGAGTTCAAGTTTGGAGATGTAGCCAGTTATTTTCTAAGTACAATCATTAGTTACCATGGAAAATTACATCATGCGTTCACAAAGTGAAGTACCCGAGTAAAAGAAATTAAATTTTCAAAATTCGTATTTTTAGAATTTATATTTTTGAATTTTAAGTTTTAATAAATAGGTTATCAATTTGTAATCCTTTTAAAAGTGGGTCAACCTGTTTATTACCCATTTGATAAAGGTTCATAAATGGGTTGGTCCAACCCATTTATAATTATATGGTATTGGGTGAATATAAATGCGGTGGTTCCAAATAAGGGTTACAAGATATTAGGTTGGCCATATTCACAGAGGGGTGTAAAATGTTGGTGAGGTTGAAACTTATTGATTGTAAGGAAGCTATGTTGAGGTGAGTGCTATTGATATGTCATTACTTTGTGCAACGTAGCTGCATACATTAGAAAAATATTTTTAATTATATTTTTCAAGACAATTATATCACAATATATATGCATGTATGTATGTTGCATGTGTAATTTAAGACTTTAAGTTACCTGTCTACAATAACATAGCTAACTGATTATCATCAATATTATTGAAGATGAAATATTTAGATAGTGTACATTACATGATAGTTCATATAAACAACATTTAGAACTATTTAAATGATATCATCGTAGATCTAAACCTAAACCTATTTTATATGATTTGCAAGAGTTTTTTTTGCTCTATTTTGCCCACTATAATTTCATGCCTTTTGTATATGTTTTTTTCACTTCTTTTTGTTTAACCTTCACCTTTTACATTGGTATATCTCAGTTGCAGATTTGATGGTTTTGTTTCATATTTTCACCATTATTGCTTGATCTTAATTTTTTACCGATAATTTCTGTGAATCTCTAACGAGCTTTCTTGGTTCCTCTTTTATCTGTAACCTAATTTAATCCTTATTATATCAACTGTTCTTCTTGGAGATGATTATGGATGGCCAGTTATATACATGAAATTACAGCCTCAAGATTTTCATGGCCAAAAGTACCGCAAAAAGGTGGCTATGATTTATGACAAACAAATGTTGAATCATTTTTATTGTTTCGTCTCATTTGATTTGTGGAAGTTGTATGAATAATTGTATTTTGCATTATTTTTGTGTGTTGAGCCATTAAATGGTTATTATGCTTTATATGTTTTTTATTGTGTTATGCTTTATATGTTTTGCACTACAATCGTATTTGCATGGAATTTAAGCGTTAGGTTATTTATTAGATAAAATACAACTCTCATTGCTTTCATCCATAAGTTATTTAACATGAAGGTACACAGCTGCACTCAGAGAAACAATGTTGCACAGTGCTGTTAAACAAAGAATATAGAGAGATGGTGTTTTTTTTGTTATGCTAATTTTTTTGGAGTTTTTTTGTTTTAGGATTAGAATAAATCAATAATTCTATTCTAACATATGCTTATTGTCTGCTTCCGTTTCAATTCTTTATTCAATGAGTAAGCATGCTTATTGGTTACTCTTTGTGAATAATTCTATTCTGTTATTATTTGTTTTTTTCTCTCTTAAGGATGTTTTCTATTTAGGCTTATATGTTGGTATATTATTTCGTTAAGGTTGTGTATAGATGAAGTTCACAATATATTTCATTTAGTATTATGTTAAAGAAGACATTGGCTTTCGTATTTTAATTGTAATACTAGAACAACAACAATACAGTTCTGGGATTTATTATACGTATAACCTCAAGAATTCTTGCCACTATCTGAATACTAGATTTGCATGTACAAACCAATAATTCTTTTATACTTCTTTTTCTGATTTTTTTTTCATGTCTATTCTTCCCTTCTTGAATGCCAAAATAAATGAAGAAAAAAAATCATTAAACTGGAAATAAAATATAAAAAATTTACTCGGACAATTAACCATATTAAAATAAGCAGTACGAACTTAAGAAAGACAATATAAAATTACAAGTTTCCAAAAGAAAAAATAATAATTTGAAAGCTGGTTTCCAAAAGAGTAACTTGAAAGCATAAAAGACAAAAATCTACAAAAGAGTGGTAAAGAAACAATTAATCGATCGTCGGTATATTCTGATACATTTTTGCTCATGACTCACATTAGCTAAAAAAGCATAAACATGGAAAAATACATGTATTATTTATATTTTCAGTAGTATAAAATAAATTAAAACAAAACAAAAGAAAGAAATAATAAAACTACGAATGCTTTCAAGTTATTGGTTCTAGGAATGTTCTTCAGTTGTCTGTCTTTTCGGTCGTTGCTTCAAGTTCAGCTTATGCTGATGATATCACTGTCAAATCTACTTTCATATGTGCAACTATAAACGCATGCATATTATGATTAAATGCAGGTCTACCTAGACGGACATATATACTCATGTTGATAAAAAGAATCCTTAAAAAACCTAAATCAGGTATTTTGGATTAAAAGTACAATCGCAAATTGGCTATTCGTGAGGTTTAACGTAAAAGCAACCATGAAGTGTTTTATGCATAAACTGTTTGGCATCGTTTAAATCTTGTCATGTCATCACTTGCATTTGACTTAACGAAAAATAGAGTTGTTGATAGCTACTTAAAGCCAACCTCTGCATATATCAGCTACATATGAAGCGGGGGGCGGTGAAATAGAAGACAGGCACCCTACGTACAGGAGCAGTGTCAGTTTTAACTATGGCATAGTCAGATAATCGAAATAAGGTTACTATGTTAACAGATGTCCATTTCTTCAAATATTTATTAGTACCAGGTTTCAGTCTAGAATGACTACCGCATAAGAAGTTGAGCTACCAATACATAGATAAAGATACAGAAACAGTAGCAACAAAATATAGGAAATAAAGTGCTGAAAGTACAAAGACTGAGAGAAGGCAAAATAACAGTTGGCATCATCTCATGCCGCATTCAAGGCAAACAATGCAATGAACTCCAACTACTGACCTATGCTAACCTAATACAAGCCGGTTTACATATCAGATATATGTTATAAATACGAATGCATGCAATCTCCTCCATCATCATCATCATCAAACATAATTTCTTTCTCAGCCAATTTTCACCATGGCAAATAGATATACAATCTCTATGAGCTTTCTCGTTACGGTTATCATACTAAGCAACTCGTATTCTGATGCTGCACGTCATTTACTTGACACTTCACCATTGCCTAAGATTCCTAGCTTACCAAAGCCTGCACTTCCACCTCTACCTCAGATCCCAACACTACCAAAACATGAACTACCAATCATACCCGAACTTCCGGAAGTACCTGAAATTCCAACTTTACCAAAAGTAGAATCGCCACCTCTACCTGGGTTGCCTAAAATACCCACCATTACTACTAGTAAGGATGAGATGTCACCTGTTGCTGCAGTGCCAACCTTGTCAAAGCCAGAACTGCCACCCTTGCCTGTGGTACAAACCCTGCCAAAGCCAGAGCTTCCTCCATTGCATGAGTTACCAAAGTTTGAACTGCCGCCAATGCCAGAGTTGCCACCATACCCGGATTTCCTAAGTTGCCATCCTTTCCAACTGCTGCTCCTGTTCAAAACACACCAGCTGTCAAAAGCCCATAAGAATCACCTTCATGGGCTACAGAAGCCCGTTCACTGTATTTGTCCTTTTGTGTGTTTATTCATTGTTTGTATGAATGTCTCTATTTTTTATGCCTTGTAGTTTTTAGTACTGTTTGCATGAATGTTTCTACTTCATATGTAGTTACAATTTTTTTATTTTTTTATTTAGATGAAGTGATCAGTACTCGCGACGTTTACTTAGGTTTATCAATCATTCCCAGAATTTGCAACTGAAATTACATTTTATAATTAACGTGTAAGCCTATCTGTATATCTATATGTATATCATTACCTATTGACGCCACAAACAATCAAAATAACTCTATGTAAACTGTTTCATTCTGGTAATTCAACAATCCATGTAATGTTTCAAAATTAGATGCATTACTGAAACAAATTTCACGTCTACACTATATCGACATGTCATCTACTCCAGTAAGGATAAACAGAGGTACATTAACATTCATGACAAGATTCTGTATGGAAAAGGCTAAGAGATCAATATCTGTACCTTCTGCTTTGCACTTCTTAACCATTAAAACTGCTATGTATACGAGAGGCAGACACCACCTTTCTACTGAGGATTTCAGCAAAACTAATGTTAGTCAAAATATCCAGTATGTCAACGAAAGAACTACATACCATTACCCTTAAAAGCATTTTATGACTGTCAGCAGATGGTCTTAAAGTTATATGGTAAATAACATATATAAATGTTTGAACAATGATTAGTATAGTGCAGCAACTAAACAACCCAGTCTATGGATTACGACAAACTAAAATCGAAAAAACTCAGTATTGGTACCTGAATTTTATGATGTTTTGCATGCCCGACAGCGACAAAATTAGCGGTTTGTACTGCCATTTACCTGTCAGACGAGTACTCTTATCAATGTAATATGGTTGTTCTATCAAACCAGCAAGTGACCTGCCTGTGAAATGGTTAGAATGAAAAAGGATACTCTTATCACTGGATCTGCTGTTGAAAACCCAACTGAGCTTCATTAAATGCAAGAAGACACAAATTATAATTCGTTTATCATCACATATCATCATATATTGCATAAGAGTTTTATTCTTCAATAGCATATTTCAAATTGTTCTTTTTACAAAATTGCAACACACTTGTTACACACTAGATAGCATTAAATGCCAAAACTCGTTTCAAGAAAAGATGTATATTTACAGTTCTGTACTAAATAGTAGGTAATAAATGATATTTCCATTTGCTTGAATATCTGAATTGGACTTTGTTGACATTGTGGTCCATCTTTCATCTATTAAACCATAACTGAATGTCTAAATCAACACAGCACTCAACTTACTAAAACCAAATCAATGGCAAATAGTAAATCTCACTTGTTTTAATTAAAAAATATTCTAGCATGACAATACAGTGGTGTTTAAGCAAAGCACCGACGATTTTATATATATATATATATATATATATATATATATATATATATATATATATATATATATTTAGAAAGAACAAACTACAAGTAAACTGTAGTTGAACACATAAAAAGTTAATCAAGAGACTGATGAGCTTCGTCATCATTTAAATTAATCACCAAATTTGAATTTTTTTTTTAATATAACGTCAAGAAGTTTTACAATAATAGAGACCAAAGATGCAACGAGAATTAGTTGAGGGCACCCAATTAAGAAAAACAATTTTCCCGTAATCTCAATCTAAGATACTAACAGTATTCTAGTATTAATATGTTGTTGATTCATTCATGAAAATGAGTAGTTATGTACTGTGTTAAAACATATCTGAAGATGGCTAGCGACATGTTGTCCGGTCGGTCTATTAACATTCATGATCTCAAGGATCTTTAACAGAAAAGCCTCTGCAATAAAACAACAATAACTTTATAATAAAAAACTCCCATTGGAATTACATCCCCTTCTCCACTGGCGGACCCAAGTGAGGCCCAGCAAGGGGCGATTGTCCCCATTGGATTTTGGTTTTTCTGTATGAAATAGGGTTTTGTGTGCAAAAAATTGTATTTCTCCAAAAAATTGTATTTCGCCCCCACCGTACAAAAAAATTATATTGCACCCCCACTAAAATCAACTCCTGGATCCGCCGCTGATCTGCTTCATATACGAAACACCTCATACTAATGCAAGGCACAAATTAGTAAAAAAGAGCTTTACATAAATGCTGTAGCGGTAAATATGTTATGATATTCGACCTAATGATAATTAACAAATTTCACTATTGACACTTAACTCCATGCCTATTTCCAATACCTCCCAATCTGAATGTTGTAAACATATCAGACATCCTTAATAGTCTAAAAATAGTGAGCTAGTGAGATGAAAAAAATTACAAATAGGGTAAAGTCATATGCATTTCAAAACAAAATTATAACATTTCCTTAAATAAGGCGAAAAGATCTATATTTGTAAAGTGCATGTAAGGTTTTAGGATAACTTCACTTACATAGAGAAGAAAAGAAGAGAGATAATAACATGCGTTGAACATAATGACAACATAGCTACGCGACACGAACAAAACTTGAAAAACATAAATCACTCAAAGTTCATAGGTAAGTAATGATGCTACAATTACCGGCTCCAGCTACAAACAAAATATAGCAAAAAGCAGTATTATTTTGACTATACTTCTGAATTTAAGGCGGTAGAGCTTATTGAAAATTTACATTTCTTGATCCCGACCATTTTACCAACTCTCAAAATTGTTTTCCTACCAAAAATTTTCGTAGGTTAATTAGAAAACGGCTGTGTTATACTTAAAAAAAAATCTTACTATCGTTGTATGTAAATCTTTATTATGGTATTGTAATAATTAGTTTTGTTCCTTAATGTAGTCTCCTTTTGAATTTTATTTTCATACATGTATAGATTTTGATTATGTATTACCCTGATATTATAATATCATCGTCGAATATATTTTGCTATGCTCATTTATGTTGAAATTAAATAATTAGAGCTCCAAATGTTACTTGGTGAAAATTTGGTGTAGTTTGAACACATAAGTATTGCTCCACCTTGTAATTGTTCAATTAGATTGAATACAAAATTTATTATCTAACAAACTAGAAAGGTCTACCTATAGCTGTTCAAGTCAACTATTTGTTACTTTCTAATAATTTGGTTATTTTACACCATCACTTTGGTTAATTTCAAATCTGTGAATGTATGTGATTTTAATGTTACAATTCCTCCATACAATTCTTGATTTACGTTATTTACGTCTGAAAATTAAATGAGTTATTTTAAGACATAATTAAGGTAAAATTTATGCTATTGTTCGTGTGTAACATTTGCCAGCATTTTAATCATGGCAGAATGAACGTAAATCCATTTACTCAATGTGTAAATTTCTTCATCTAGCTTGAATATTTTTACTTTTTTTGTGATGGCACATTCAAGAATTATTGTTATAGTTAGAAAACTTTTAAGCAAGTCCACTAGATTTTTTTTTTTAATGAAATAAACATATATGAATGAGCTATATAATTTTATGCATTGAAAACCATGGACCATCATATTAGCTTTGCCCTATTTGGCCATTTTAGTTAGAGTTAAAACATATGAAGTCATGCTATAGTAGATCAACCAATCACTTAGTACAATAAACTCTTTTTTCTTTACTTTCACATAATAATAACCTTCAAATTGGTGATTTTGATTATTACTAAATTTCCAAAAGTTACCGAATGTGCTAATGTGACATTCAGAGTTGGATCTGGATTCTTAGTAAAACATGCTCATACGTTATTATCACGTCGTTAATTTTTTAGCCTGGACTACTATGGTAGAGTAGGAAAGAAATTTAGATATTATGTTTAGGTATTCATATACTACTAAGGTAATAATAGCTTTTCTATATAAGTTAACGTGAACATTTGCCCGACATGTCATCAATTTTTTATTACAGATTATCTGGTGAACTTCTAATTTGTGTTTGGATACGCTATTGCTTTAGTGTTTATAGTAATTTTGATTGATGTTGTTTACTAGGTTTTTTTTTTCCTTTTCATTCTTAGATGTAAACGTTAAGCCACCAAATGATATGCATAAGAAATGCTGAAATTATGAACTGATACGGTATTGAACATAAGTAGTTTTAATAATAATTATCTAGTCTCCCTTCGTTATTTATAGTTTCGCACTACCTAATGTCTGTGTCAACTTCAAGTTAATTATTTCATATTAATTTGCCCAGGTATACGTGTTTTGAGCATTATGGCTTACTATACTTATTAGGTAAATAACTTTCGTATTCAGCTTCCATTTATCAAGTACAAGAAGATAGGCCAATACTTACATGAGTGTTTCAAAGACCCGACTCAACCCCAGTACAACCATGGTTAACCTCCGACCTTCAAACACTATGAGTTTGAAAACGAAATATCCTTACGCATGCGTGAACCAACAGTCTAACCTCAAACTCTCGAAAACCCTCTAAATCAGCCTCTTCGAACCATATGGTTCTTCAAACGAGAAAAAACAATAGCTTCATTCTTCACAGTTTCACATAATTAATTTAATTCCATTATCGTAGCTACTCAACTATTGGATTACCTTATCAATTTTGGACGACATGATACATCATTAGAGTATATTTTATGAACTTTTGTTGAAGTGATCCTCTTTTATATTAAAAAATTAAAAAAATTATACCTTTGCACTAAAAATATTGTTAGCTTTTTTAATTAATATATATTTTCAAATGTCAATATAATACTTATAACCGGTTAAATTTTTATATTTATTGAAATAATTTTACATCTAATTCAGAAAATAAGAAATAACAATCCACGCGATTCTCACGGTTTCACCAGAACCACTAGAACATTGGACCTTAAACCACCACGGTTCGACTGACGGTTCGGTTTTTGAAACTATACTTACATGTTCATAATATAGTAAAATTTTCACCAATTACCATTTGAAGCTCTAATTATTTAATACTTTTAACACAAATGAGCATAGCAAGGTGTATTCAATAATGGTGTTAGAGTATCTTTCAGGATAATACATAATTATACATAATTAAAAGTCTGTACATGCATGAAAACAAAATTCAAAGGGAGTATACATTAGGGAATAAAACAAATTATACAACTATGCACTACAACCTAAGCACTCAATTTTTTTAAAAAAATATTATAGTTGAATTTGCACATAATGATACTTTGAATCTTTTTAACTCAACTCGTAGTCATTTTTCAGATTAACCCATGAATGAAATTTTCAAAAAAACAATTTTCGGAGCTGGTAAGTAAGTGGTCTGGATCAAATAATGCAATTATTTTAAGCTCTTCACCTTAATTTCAGAAATATAGTTTAAATAAAATTGTTTTTTTACTAATAGACAAATATTTAGGTTGCATAAAGAATGTCATTGATGTATTAAAAGCATCATGTAGTTTATATATAGCAACATCATGCATGCCTTGCATGTCTTGTTCGTAACTGAAGCAAGTGGTTATAGCACCATGAGTTACGTATGTACTTACAGTGATTTATGTTTTTCAAATTATGTTTGTGTCGCTTAGCTATATTGTCATTGCATGTTAACACATGTAATCTACCTCTCTTTTTTCCTTCGCTATATAAGTGAAGTTCTTCTATAACTTCTTACGCATTTTACAAATATAGACTTTCCGCCTTATTTAGGAAAATATTTAATTTTGAAATGCTTATGACTATTCCCTGTTTGGAATTTTTTCATCTCACTATTTCAAAAAATTTAGATTATTAAGAATCATCTGATATGTTTGCTAGAACTATATTCACATTGGTAGGTATTGGAAAAAAGCACGAAATTAATGATTTTTCATGTCAATGGTGAAATTTATTAAGTATCATTAGATCAAACATCATAACATATTTACCGTTAAAAGCTGTTAAGACGTCATTATTATATGTTAAGGGATAAATTAGGGATATTTCAATATCTTCGCTTTCCAATATTACAATATTTTTTCTATTGTATAATTACTTGGACGCTGAACAATGTGGCTATAAATATCAGTCATATATTGTTAAATCAAGTGATTCAGTCATTAATAAAGATACGACCCTTTAATGATTATTTGTTTTCTTCTCCTCCTTACCCTTTTTCTTCTTGTCCATTTTGTTTTGTTTATTCAATAATTCCACCACGATATTTTGAGCAAGATTCTATCCCGGTTAATTTATTTCATCTAAAATCCATACAATTTTCCAATTCAATTAATGTCTGCAACATCATCACCATTTATCAAGCAATAATAGAAACCGTTACTCAATACTTCATTGTCTAACCTTTGAAGCTTGAAGATTTCGAGTTTGTTAGATGTATTTGCTTGATCCCTATCTCCATTTCTTCCAAAACAATTTGAGACCACGGTTTCAAATTCCAGATTCATTTTTCTAATTGGTGTTAGTTTTCAAACAATGACGATAATGAATCTTAATTGAAATTCCGTTACGAATCCCATGGGAATCTCCTTATTCCTATTTTCTCTTCTCAGATTCCAACTTCGGACTTCTAACTGGAATTACTTTTTCAATTCCGGCTGAAATTCCACTTTCAATCTCATAAGAATTTCATTATTCCCGTTTTCTCTTCTCGAGTTTAAACTTTAGATTTAGATGCAGTGTTATCGTTTTTCTAGACAATTGCATATCAATCAAATTTTAGTTTGTATTCGAATTTACTCTCTATTTCAACACTTGAAATCGGTGGTTTCACATTATCTGGATGACATTATTGCTTGACGGTTCTTCTCTGATTATTTTCTGCTTCGGCAAACTCCATTTGTTATGCATCTGGAGTTTGAGGGGGTATGTTAAGACATTATTATTATATGCTAAGGGATAAAAATAAGGATATTTCAATATCAACGTTTTTTGATATTGTAGTATTTTTCCTATTGTAGAATTACTTAGCCTTTAAGCAATGTGGCCATAAATATAATTCATATATTATTAAATCAAGTAATTCAGTCATTAATAAAGATATAGTTCTTTAATGATTATTTGTTTTCTTCTTCTCTTTACAATTTTTCATATTGTCTATTTTATTTTATTTTATTCAATAACTTCAACAAAAGCAAACATAAAGCTCAATTTTAAGCTGTTGAAATTCTAGTCTTTTAATTTGTGATTAAGTTTCTATGAGACGGTCCATATTTTATGAAGAAGACGACTGTGATTCCATGAAAGTTCATTGTTGTTTAATTGCAAAGGCTTTTCCGGCAAAGATCTTGGATGGCGATGGACTCATGTCGTAATCTGTTGTCTAAGATCCTCTCAAATGACATAGAAAAATGTACATGGAAGGACGTAGATGGGAGTCAGTTGTATCGATCCACGATCTGGAATCTCAGGCGTTGAACCATGGGGTGGCGATGGCCATGCAGAGCTTCAACTTTGCCATGTTTTGCATACGGGTGTACATGTGCTTTGTGAGAAGCTGGAGAAGGAGAAGGGGAGGGAGATAAAGGTGGCCCATCTGTACAGGACGGGGCTGCTATATTCCAGAATGTTTGAAGTGGTATCATGGTTGATTCTGTAGTGAATTTTGTTTTAATTTGAGCGGAAGTGGTTTATTTGTTCAGAATCTAGTATTGTCTATTTAGATACAAATGACACTTAAAAAATGATTATGCAGTCTCACAGAAAAATAACAGAAATAAGAGACATAGAAGATTCAACGTGGTTCAGATATGAATATCCTACGTCCACGGAGACCCAACAACTTTTTATTTCACTAAACAAAAGAGTACAAAAGAGAGAAAAGAATAATGGTGGATACTACACTTACTTGTACATATGAAGATGAAATTCCTTAATTTAAATAGATTTGATAATGAAGGGTTGTTTGGAGATTAAGCAAATCAATTTTCCGATTACCCAGATATCTTTCCAAATTGCATGATTTGATTTTAGTACAAATAGATGACATAATCTTCGTTTTCGTATCTTTCCTTTATTCTCCATGCCTAATCATTTATTTTTTCATATAGCAAATATATTGACTAATTAATTGATTGACTAATTAATTAGTTTCCTTCAAAATATCCTTCCATATACCAGCCAGATTAATTGATTTGATTGAATCAATTAATCAATTTCTTTCCTCTTTAACAAATATTTGAAACATCCAAATTAAACACTCCACCTTGATTCAAATATAACAATCTCTTTTCATCACCTTATCATCAAGCAATCAACATCGAAGTTGTTGGGTCTAGCGCCCCATGACGCTCAAGTAACAGGTATCAAACTGATCAAATTTGAGCAACACTCAAACTTGTCATTTGGAAGTGACTTAGTCATCATATCCGAAGGATTATCCAAAGTATTCATTTTCAACAATTTGATATTGCTTCGTTCTTCCTCAAGCATAAGAAAGAAATCTCTAACATCAATGTGCTTCGTCCGTGAACTATAAGCTTGATTTTCTACAAGATGAATCGTGCTCTGATTGTCTGAAAATAGCTCTATTGTCCGCTGCACCATTGAAAGATCATCCAACAACTGAAGTAAGTATAATGCTTCCTTTGTTGCTTCTACGATTGATATCAACTCTGTTTTGGTAGTCGATAAAACTATGATAGATTGCAGCTTCGATCTCCATGAAATCGAGCCTATGCCAAGCGTAAAAACATAGCCCGACACTGACTTCCTAACATCTCTATCAACAGCATAAACAAAATCACAGAATCCTCTAAGAAAGATGTCACCATCTACTCCACCATATAACAAGCACACCTAAGAAGTGCCTCGAAGATATCTAAGAATCCACTTCACAACTTGCCAATGTTCTTTGCTTGGATTAGACATATATCGACTCACAACACCCACTGCATGGGCCAAATCTGGTCATGTGCACACCATCGCATACATAAGACTACCAACAACACTAGAATAAGGTATATCAGCCATACAGCTCTTGTCTTCTTCCGATGAGGGAGATAAGTCTTTTGACAACTTAAAATGAAAGCCTAATAGAGTGCTAATCGGTTTAGCTTTCTCCATTCCAAATCGAACGAGGACCTTCTCGATGTACTGCGCTTGAGTGAGCCTTAACTCTCTCCGCTTCCTATCCCTGCTTATCTCCATACCCAATATTCTTTGTGTCTTTCCCAAATCCTTCATGTCAAACTCTCTACTGAACTCCGTTTTCAACTCCTTAATTCTGACCATACTCCGAGATGCAATCAACATATCATCAACATATAACAACAAATAAATCATATCATCATCACATCTTCTGAAATAAACACACTGGTCTTTGAAACTTCTGTAGTATTCCTGTGAAAGCATAAACTTATCAAACCTCTTATAACATAGTCTAGGAGACTGCTTCAGTCCATATAGAGATTTGTTTAGTTTGCAAACATAGTCTGGTATGTTACTATCAATAAGCCATTCCGGCTGCTTTAAATAAATCTCATCATCCAGATCACCATGTAAGAATGCAGTTTTAACATCTAGTTGCTCTAATTTCATATCATAATGAGCAACTAATGCCAAAAGAATACAAATAGAAGTATGCTTAACCACTGGAGCAAAGATATCATGATACTCTACCCCCTTCTTCTGAACATACCCATTTACGACTAACCTTGCCTTGTATCTGAGATTACCATTTTCATCGTCTTTCACTCTATAGATCCACTTGCATCCAATAGCTCTCTTGTCGGTGGAAAGAGGCACCAAATTCCAAGTATGATTTCTCTACAATGATTCAATCTCCTCCTCCATAGCAACTAACCAACTGGAACTGTTAACTGATGCGATAGCTTCTCTATAATCATAGGGCTCATCATGGACAACATTCAAAACATATGTTGCCATATCATCGAAGTTAATATCTTCGATGCTCAATCCAAAAACTCATCAAGCCACTTAGGCTTTCTTCTTTGTCGGACAGACCTAGGTTCTGAATGAGCTCCACCTTGAATTTGATCTTCTGTATCAACATTGATATTATCCTCATCAACCACGGTTCGTCGGAAACACCATTTGAACGTTTATGGAAAGAATCAACAGATGACTTGCTTTGTATCTGGTATTCTTCACATGTCCTCTTATTGTCATCCGATGAGGAAGGCTCCACATTCAACATAGTCTTCTCATCAAAAGTCACATGCCTGCTCATAACGATCTTCTTGCTAATAGAACACCACGACCTATATCCCTTCACTCCTCTCCTATAACCTAGAAAAATACACTTGCGAGCTCTAGGTTCCAGCTTACCTTTGCTCTCATGCACATAAGCTTCATATCTATACTTCTCCTTTCTATACTTCTTCAGAGATCTTCATATCTATGGCAGTAGAAGGTGTACGGTTGATGAGGAAAGCCGCCATAGCTATAGCTTCGGCCTAAAATCCCTTTTTTAATTTTGCAGCCAGTCTAAGACATCTTGTTCTCTCCAATAATGTCTGATTCATCCTTTCTGCAACTCCATTAGACTGGAGGTCGCCTGGTGTAGTGTAATGCCTCTTAATGCCTTCAGACTCATAATAATCGATGAATTCCTGTGATACAAATCCACCGCCATTATCTGAATGGTGAACTTTCAATTTCTTCTCTAACTGCTTCTCAACCATAGATTTTTACTTCTGAAACTTGGCAAAGGTTTCACTCTTTGACTGAAGAAAGTGTACCATACTTTACGAGAGAAATCATCTATAGATGAAACGAAATATCTGGCTCCACCTAAAGACTGACAAAGGGAGGGACCCCAGACATCTGTATGAACATACTCCAAGACAGCTTTCGCTTCATGCTCTCCTATACCAAAAGAAATCTTCGTCTGCTTTTCAAGAACACACTCTTCACAAAAACCAAGTTTTGAACGATGAACTCCATCAATCAATCCTCGTTTTCTCAACTCATCCATGCTGCGCTCACCGATATGACTCATCCGTAAGTGCCATAATCTGAAAGAATCTGAATCAACCGATGTAACAGAAGCCGATTCACCAATTATAGTAATGCCCTTTAATAGATAAAGGTTTCATGCCATCACACCTCTCATAACAATCATGAAACTCTTCGATATCTTCATTTTCTCTCCTTCCACTATAATCTTTAAGACAATTCTACTCAATGACCCAACATAGATCAAGCTCCTCCTCAAATCAGGTACATGTCTAACATCGGTGATCGTGCGAATAACACCATCAAACATCCTAATCATCACGCTACCAACACCAACCATACGGCAAGAAGCATCATTACCCATCAGAACTTCTCATCCATCAATTTCACGGTAAGTGGAAAAGCAGTTCCTATCAGGTGTCATATGATAGGATACGCCAGGATCAATCAGCCATAAGTTGCTCTTTCCCAAAGAGCTAGAAGTTGTAAATACATCGGTGTCACTTTCTGTATCTGATTTCTCTGCTGTAGAAACTGAGGCTTGCTTTGGATCTTTTCTTATACCTTCAAGCTTGGGACATTGTGCTATGAAGTGCCCTGATTTCTTACAATAATGACAAGTCAAATTCTTAGGCTCTCTAGACTGAGACCGTAAAGAATTTCGTCCTCCACCTTTCTTCGATCTGTTTTGGCCTCTACCTCTCTGAACAGATAAGCCTTCGGTATCACTATCCAAGCTAGTGCTCGCCAATCTACCTCTTAATACTTCATTATGAAGACCAGCTTTTACATCAGACGAGCTAATTTTACTGTGGCCATAAATTATGGAATTAATAAAGCAGTATACTTCTTAGGCAAGGAATATAAGAGGATCACAGCTTGAGCCTCATCGATAATATCAACTTCTGCTGCCTTCAGGTTCATAATCAAAGTCATCAAAGCATCTACGTGCTCCATGAGATCAGCTCCAGGCTTCATCTTGAACAAATAGAGTTGAAAAATGGGATTTATTTCTCATAATTAGAATTCAGTTAGTCTAGGGGAATAGGGTAAATATAAGATGATACCGAAAAAAGAATTGATTGCTGAGCCGTATGAGGTAGGAAACTCTCAAGTACGGTTCTAAGGGAAGGAATTGAACCACCTATTCCAACCGCGGAGAACAGGCCATTAGTGAGAGACTTGTCTTGATATGCATCCGATAATGCATCACATAGTTCTTTCGCCGTCTTCTTCTGAGAGAATTCTCTAAGAACTTCATCTGAAAGGCTCAACTGAATTGTTGTGAGAGCTTCATCTTCCATCTCTTCTAAATCAGCTGCATCAATACCTTTCAATTTCTCAGACGCAAAAACAACCTTGTAAGTCTTCTCCTTCTTTAATACAACCTCCATCTTCATCTTCCAAGTAACAAATCTCCTTTTCCGTCAAAACGTGTTACTCCATAATTGACACCGGATCTACCAACGGACTTGCTAGAAGTAGCCATTAATATCCAAACGGGAACAATAACATTAACTCCGATACCAAACTGTATTGAATTTTATTTTAATTTGAGCGAAAACGGTTTATTTGTTTAGGATCTAGTATTGTCTATTTAGATAACAATGACACTTAAAAAGAATTATGCAGTCTCACAGAAAAATAACAGAAATAAAAGACACAGAAGATTTAACGTGGTTCGGATATGAATATCCTACGTCCATGGAGACCCAACAACTTTTTATTTCACTAAAGAAAAGAGTACAAAAGAGAGAAAAGAATAATGGTGGATACCACACTTGCTGGTACATATGAAGATGAAATTCCTTCATTTAAATATACTTGATAACGAAGGGTTGCTTGGAGATTAAGCAAATCAATTTTCCGATTACCCAGATATCTTTCCAAATTGCATGATTTGATTTTAGTACAAATAGATGGCGTAACCTTCGTTTACATATCTTTCCTTTATTCTTCATGCCTAATCATTTATTTCCTCATATAGCAAATATATTGACTAATTAATTAGTTTCCTTCAAAATATCCTTCCATATACCAGCCAAATTAATTGATTCGTGAATCAATTAATCAATTTCTTTCCTCTTTAACAAATATTTGAATCATCCAAATTCAACATATTCTGTATTTGGAGAGGATGATGGGGAGTCCGTAAGGGTGCTGGAGAAGCAGAAAGAGTTGCTAGTTCCGTTGTTTGAGGTAAGGAGGGAGCATAAGGGAGGTGGAAGGGAATCAAGTGGTGAAGAGAGGTACATGTGTTCTTATGTTGACTCTTTGTTGGATATGAAGTTGGCAAAGGAAGGAGGAAGGGGGTTGACCAATGAGGAGATGGCGGCTCTCTGTGCTGAGTTTATGAATGCGAATACTGATACTAAATGGACCACCTTGCAGTATGTCATGACCGAGCTTGTCATTCATCAAGATATTTCAGATAGGTTACAAGGAGATTCAATGTATTGCCGTAGATATCTCTTTGAACCTAGGTTTTCTAGAGTTTAAAAACGAATCGATGTGGGAAAATATTGCTACTATTATCCATTGTCTATGGCTAACCAACAACTCTTTTAAAAGTAGCACGAATCCCTATTTTGGGATAATATTTACTCTTTTATATATGTATATATATACTTTAACATATCAAATATTTTATTTAAAAAATTGACTCATTTTTATTGTTATTTTATTCTAAATGATATATATATATATATATATATATAGAAAAGAAGACCGAGAGAAAGAGCATGCAGTTGCCATATATACACGAACAAAGCAAACGACTAACTGGTTTAAATGCACAAGGAGAATCGATATTGTTTCCATATACCTATTTGCATGTGTTTCACCGTAACAACGGATGTATATAACTTTTGCACCCTTGGTGTAAGCGGAAAATAATGCATTCTATTGAAAGGTACACGTTAACTATTTGTTTTTTCGACTTATATCTAGGTTGTTTGTATAATTTACACAACGTCGATTCTTTATCTTCCTTTCGATAAATCGTACATACACTAAGACACGTATTAAAAATGTTCATAAGGCAATTCAAAGGCAAAGACACTTTTTTAAACGAGTACCAACTCTCAGCCAACACAATTGCATTTATTAGCTTTTTCGATGCGTTATATTAAGATTTTATAGCGCAACCTATATGTTGACAAACGTATCATTTTACAGCCTTTATAGAGTGATCGCTTTGATGCTTTAAACAAGTTAAAAAACTTTTTCGCTCCGAGTCAACATCTTTCTCCAAGTATGGTTCATCAATCCAAATACTCGGACAAGCAACCTCGTAAACTATTTCAGCTATTCTATTTTCTATATCTACATTTTCTTCAATAAAAGGTTCATCGCAATCCACATTCATATTTATAGCCTCCTTTTGTACAATGAGATATTCTTCTCCATGATATATCCACACAAGATAGTTGAACATAAAACCATATTGAAGAAATATAATATCACAGTATAATACTCTAAAGTTTCACGTAACAACACTTCGAACACGGATACCAGACTTCTTTCATATTTGTTTCATTATAAGGTGCAACTTTCATAAATGCATCCACACCATTTCTAAAATGCAATGAAATCGTTCCTCTATTTTTACCTTTCATGCACATCCAACTTTAATCTTTCAAATAATCCATCTTTTATACTCTACGCATAAACAAGAATTACATTATTTTTCCTACAATAGCATTTTATTCTTAATTTCTTAATAAAACCAAACATTGATAATAACATTACTATCATCTATTTGATAAAACCAACATTAATAACATTATTCATTTTATTATTACATTCGATAGTATTATTACATTCAACAATTTTATTATCAATTTAAATAACATTATTAATTTTATTATTACATTAAATAATGTTATTGATTTTATTATTAATTTCAATAACATTATTAATACTAGTATGGATCCGTGCTTCACACACGGACCGTTTGTATTATTGTATACGTTGATATTTTGTTTGAACGTAAATATGTAAACGGAAAGCAAGGGCATTTTTGGAATTTCAAAAAGACTCCAAATAAATTTGTTCAACGAATTTTCTTTATTAATAGTAGAGATTATTATTAATTTAAATAACATTACTAATTTAAATAACATTGTTAATTTTAGTATACGTACATTCAATAATACTATTAATTATTATTAATAACATTATTAATTTATTATTAACTTCAATAGATTATAAATTTTATCATAAAACTATGGAATTCACAAATAATTTCAAAGCTATATAAGCTAAGGATTTCTACATATTTTTAAATGACCGATCATCTTATTTTCTATTACAAACGCAATGATACTTATGTTTCGTAAATCATTTCAAATAGAACGATTAACAAAATTTCAGCAGTATTTTCCCTTATTTTCCATATCATACGCAAAAGAGCATACATGGAAAACAAGAAGGAAGTGCCGTCGAAATTTTGTTAGTTGATATGAAATATTGATTTACGAATCATAAATATCATTGTGTTTATAATTTGTCTAATACTGGGATAAATCCAACTGATAACGTATCAGATGAATGTCAATTTTCGTTTTATTTAAAAAAACGAATATTATATTGATCATACAGTACTTGTCAGACGAGATCAAGTTAAACATCTAGGTGTCTTCAGTAACAATGACTTTATCAAATAATTTTATAATAATATCATCAATGAAATCATATATGAATTATCATACCAACGAATATACGCTAACTATCATATACCAACGAATTTAAATTAACCATCGAATTTATATCATATATGAAACTAATCAAATCATAGCATTTGAATAAAAAATGAATCGGAGCATTAAATCATACACATAGCAGGCTTGGTGTGAGGTGGATGGCGATGCTTGCGGCGTGGCTGGTTTGTGATGGGCAATGGTGCTTGGTAGGTGGTCCATGCGACTTCAACGACGAGGCAGTGGCGTCAAGTTAGAGGCAGCTACAAGACGGTGGTGCTTCTATTTTTTTTATTTTTTATTTGATTGTAATATGAAAGAGAAGTGTCGACTGGGGGTATATAGTTGGACGCAATGCCTTATCGATGCCACGTTAACGTCTTTTTAAATGCATCGGCCATGCGTCGATAGTAAGTCGTAGGCAGTTGTACACTGATGTCCAATCGACACCTCATCGATGTTTTTTAATTGGCATCGACAGGACATCAGTAATACCAGGTAGGTATTTGGTGCATTTTCTAGCAGTGCAAGATCAAGTAAAGAGTGCTTAAGTTGTTTTCTTAAAACTCGTCTGTGTTTCTTTAACTTCAGTCTAGGTTCTGCTTGTTTGACACCCATCTCTTCCACTTTATACCTAATAAAATATTGGAAAAAAATAATCAACGAACTAGTTCAAATTACCATTACATTTTTAGAATAAAATAACACGTCTATCATATACCTAACATCGCTTTCTCTCTTTGTACCTAAAGTTCTCAATTGATATTCTTTCCTACTTTAATCTCATTCAACAACTGAAAATAGTAAGGTTATCTCTCCCAATCAGCCTTCAGTACCCATCTAGGTTCTCCTAGATGCAAGCAGTCCATTTTCCATTTTTGTTAAGCCTTTTGTCGTATCTGAAGACAAAAATACATAATTAGTGATAATCATACACAAAGTTTAACAACATTACAAATGAGGTATCAAATGGCACATATCCTCATTTCTTGTGTCCCTACATCCCCAACTTATTCCATCCATTCATTTTTGCTTTTATACTAAATAATAGTTAAACAACTTAATCAATGAGAAACAACTGTGAATATGAGGACACTAGAACTGAACAGATAATGGATTTTAGCTTTTGAAAGTTTTGCAAATATAACCACAGGAAATGCATGTGCATGATTTCTCTTGGTTGCCTTAAGCAGATTTTGTTGATTGAATCTAGGAGTGTCACAAAGATAGCCTCCTCCTAAGAGTGGAAGAAGTGATACATTTCGTGTTGTGTGCTTCCCATGCCCACTCCTTTTAGAAACTGAATCTACTCTTTGCTCTCCAAGTCATTTATTCCTCCATTATGTTTAAATAGCAAACTGCGTTCACTTTTCATTTATTTTACTGTAGACATCAATTAAACAAATAGAAGTGTAGGGTGCTTGCAAGGTCAAGAAATCCGTTTAGTTATATTTCTTCAATATTTCATTGCTTCTCAAGGAATTGACAGGACTTGATTTTCCAACGCCACTTGGTCCAACTATGATGGTAGTTTGTCCTTTCAAGGTATCCCCAAGATAAACCAGTCTTAGCGATCCACGCTACAAAATACTGGATTACATCCCCAAGAACAATGCCTCACTCTTCACTCCTTAAATGTCTGCATCGTTGATAATGCAGATTTATTTATAAGATATCTGCAACATACAATGGAAAAAAAAAAAAAAGAGTGCTATATTATTGTCATTTGGTTCATAATTTTTGGTCGTTTTTCTAACTGACGACTGATTAATTTCCCTGCCATCTAGAACGGATGAAATAATAATACACTATCTGTCAACTTTTGATTCTTGTCCAGTGGGCATCAACTTTTGATAAGTACTACAAGAACAAATTTGTGAATAAGTGATTTCTCTATCCACTGTCACATTCTCCCTTCCACCACAATAATGATTCACATATAGAGCTAAAGCCCAAACACTACTTCAATTTAACTATATGAAAATTACCAGTTAATTAAAGTATCAAGGTCTCTGATACGTTGTGTCATCAACCATGCTAAGTTGAGTTTTTATGTAAAAGTGTTATCATAGTGATAATCAAGTGACAATCTCTTGGTTCATATAGTGGACCATGATATATTGTTGTCTGTTGCAATTTAAGGACCAATTGCTATATAATTAATCAAAATTCTCTTCTTTTTTCCCTCCACCTATTCATGTATGCATTGTCACTCGAAGCCCTCAAATACATAGTTGATCATCGAAAAAATAGATGATAATGACTATTAGGACCCTTACAGATTAGCTACATAGGTAGATTAGTTACGTAGCTACATAGCTACATAATTAGCTTGACGTTAGGTGCAATTGAAAGCTTATAGTTGTTTCATCTTATGGTTTCATGTGAATTTCTATGTAGATTAATTAATTTAGTCTTCACTAATGAAATTCTCTGTGGATTGATGAAGTTGGTCTAACTAATTAAAACTATTTCAGCTTCTTCCATGTCCAGATCGTATTAGCTACACCTACCGACTTGGAACCAAGGTTTGAGATCACGGCTTCGGTCTAGGTTTTGTCTTTGATAACTTTAGGAATTTCGATCAAATTCGTAAATTTCGCAAATTTTGGTTACAGTTTCGGTTTTTGTTAATTATTTTTCATATAATTATACATATATTTGTTTAATTTATTAAACGATAAATTTTGGATATAGGCATTCTAAAAAAACTTATTCTAGCTTTATGCTTCGTTGAAAACTAATCGCAAAAATGGACCTACTTTTGTATGGTTTACCAATTTTAAATTGTACAACGTTTAAACCGGTATTATATAGCTTGCGCAAATTAGAATTACGCAACCTATAATTTTTGTACAAATATTTGTGCTTGCGCAAGCATTAATCTAGTATTATTGCTTCTGCCTTTTGAAATTGTGCAAGCTATAATTTTAAAAAAAATTGCACTTGTGCAATTTTTGGATCTGCAAGTATATTTTAGAGGATTAAAAAAATAGTCGGCCATTATCTTCTCACATTCTCTTCCTCTCCTCTTTAATTTCATCTTTCCTCATTTTCAACTCATTCTACCTTCATTTTCAACTTTCCCTTTCTCCATTCCATATTCAAATGAATATCAAAATTTGGAATTGGTTTTAATTAGTTTGTTCTTTATTTTCAAAATGGAAGGTTATTCTTCACAAGGTTCAAGAACTCAGTTTCGGTTTCGACTTCGACCATTTAAAACTTTTTTAGTTTCGGGTGATTTTGAAAATTTCGAAAGTTTCGATTTTGGTCCTGGTTTGGATTTTCAATGATTGCTAATGCAAATGTAATAATAAATAATAATAATAATCATCATCATTCTAATAAAGAAAATTGCAATCCTTATCAATAAATGTTTTATATTTGTATATGATTTCAAATTCTCACTTCTTACATGAGAAACCTAGTTATAAGGAAGAAAAGTCCACCATATTGAATAGTACTGTATTTTCTTGCATGCATTGTCACATCCTATTACAGTTCTATTATAATATGACATTGGTAAACCACACAGAATACTAATGCAGAAAAATGATAGTGTGTCATAGCTGTTATTTTGTCATTTTCCCCATATTTCCTTCTTTCCTTTGTTTTCTAATCCTCTCCCTTTTTTACTTTTTCTCCTTATCTCTAGTTTTATGTTCTTTTTTCTCTTCTTCTTCCTATTGGCGCAAATACTAATGGCTTTTCGTTTTTTTTCTCTCATAATCTTTGTCTAGTCTCTCTATCTCTTCCATGCATCCCAAAAAATCAGCTTTTCCTACATTTTTGTCGAAACCGAAATTTGGGATAAAACTCAAACCGTCACCCTTCGATACCGATCCGAGTTGGTCGGAATTTCTAGATTCTGACAAAAACCTCAAACAATGATTCTTCATCTTCATAAATTAGAGGGGAAAAAATTAATTGGAATTAATTGAATTTTTTTATCGTTTAATTAATTTTAATTATCATTATTGCAGTTGATTGAATTGTTATTGAAATATTACTAGTTAGATAATTGAAAAAAGAAACCATAGTTTTAATTGAAAACGGAAATCCTAGTTACTAATTTTAATTATCATTTTTGCTGACCATCCGGACCTGTCGATAAAAGTGTCATTTATCTTCAACAGACGTATGAGTGAAAATCAATCGTTTATGGAGGTATTGGTTATTTTTATACATTGTTTTTAAAGAAAATACATTATGAGATATTGATCTTTATTGGTTGTTATAAATCAGAGCATCCAAATAGTTCAACCTGTAGATCATTCAAGCAAAAATTAAAAAAATAAATTATAAAGATCGCCGATTGGAAGAAAACTTAAAATTAGCAAGTTTTTGAAAAGCAGTGCAAGTTGAGTACATTAGAATATATCATCCTTGTTACTGCATTGTGTGATTGTTGGAGGCCAAACTCAAATACTTTTCATTTTATTTTAAAGTAAGAGAAATTAGTATCACTTTGTGTGACGTTTATTATTTGTTAGGCTTATCCGCATACGATTCCCAATTTATCCTGACAATTTAAAGTATGATTATTTTACATTATTTCATGAATTACTGGGTATATTTTCCTCCTGAAAATGCTATAAGATCTAAAAGTGAGGTTAGTATTGAGTTGGTTTATAATAGAATTACAGGATCCACTTGGAAAAGACATGTAGATATTGACATACTTTATCGTAATCGTGTTGTAATCTTATACTTCTTAAACTCCTGGCTTTTTACGGATCATTAGAAGGTCGATGTAACCTGGAATTTGTGTCATTTTCGTCCCATTTAGCACTTTGTGGTCAGCATTCATGGGACAGTACAGTACTCTATTATCTGTATAGTGAATTGACGAATGTTGTGTTACAAGAAACAAAATTATTTGGTGATGGCATGATATTGCTACAGTTAGGGTTTTGGTTTCATTTAGCCGTTAAACATCCTGGTATAAAGATCCCTGCCATAGTTATTAATGGCGTAAGGAGCAAAAAGGCACAAAGCTTCTCCGGATCCTTGGCGTACGGCGTGACAAATAGTGCGTGCCTTTTTAATTTACCACGTACATTTAGAATTTTTTGTAAGTTTAATATATATATAACAATAAATTTAAAATGTTCAATATTTCTGCTAAACATAGGCAACAAAAAAAATTCTAAGCATTTTGCAAAAAAAATCATCAAATATAATATTATAAATATAGAATTTCAAGCATAATAGTTTTCTAAAGCCAAAACGCAATATAATTATACATATGACTGATAAATTAGAAATCCGAATATGATTCAGTAATTATATTTTTCAAATCAATGTCTAAATCATCAGATTCATAGGCTTCAACATTTTTCTCATCCATCTCATTTAGGTTTGTCTTCTTCGTGAAGATGTAAAGGAGCTCAAGCGGATGTCATAAAACCTCTTGATGTAGATGCTCTATTTGGATATTGAGCTTCCTCCACTCCTATAGCTCTATCGGCAACACCCCAAGTCAAGTCATCATTATCAACATCAAATATAAGCTCATCTTTATCATCGGATGCATCATCAATATTTCTTGTTAATCATTCATTATAATCAAAAATATCCTTCAAGGATATTCGATCAATGGTGTCACGGATATTTCATTGTACCTACTTTTTAATGTTCTATAATATGATTGATATTAATTTTTATACAGATTCGATTATAAAAAATGAAAAAGAAATAAAAAACAATAATATAATGAAAAGGTGCACCATTTTGCGCCATGGACATTCTTGCGCCGTGCGCCATTTGTGTCATTAACCGCGTCTTTTTCATGTGCGTCGCGCCACAAGGAAGAAAGACACAAATGTCGCGCCGCACCATACGCGTGCCTTGACGCGTCTTTCGTAACTATGATTTTTGTCAATTTGGATCGTGATCTTCCATTTGGTTGTAGATAGATTTCTACTAGAGTTGGTGCGAAACTCCAAAAAAATGTAAATTTTTATCGTAATGCATTAGATTTACTACCCGATGATGCTGTAACTTGAAAACCATATTCATTGCTTCATGCATTTTATGCTCCTATTATACATTTTCTATTTCCGAGTTTGATTTCTATGTGTCGATTAATACTATTTTAAAGCATCGAAAATTACGCTTCGGATCGGGTGACGATGCAATTTGGATTTTTACTTATCAACACATCACTGATCCTTTGTTCCAATAAATCCAATTCTGAATGATTGAAGAGCCCTGTTAAATGAAAGTGTGAAGTTATGGAATGAAAGATTTGATCAAGTTGCTCAAGAACGTAATCCTTCTGCGCTATTGAGTGAATATAAGATTTGGTATTGAAAAATAACTCTTCGTTATATCCTGAAACAATCGTCTAGAAGATTGGTTGATTACATTCATCGAGTTCCACTAGAGCATGATATGGTTAGTACTTTAATCTACAACATTTGATAATTTGCTTTTTTCTTAGCATACAAGTCGTTCTAACTTAACTTTTTTATATAGATAAGTGGAATATATAGTGATTTAGAAGTGGTCAATGAAATTGAAGTTAATCGTTTTGAGCTAGAAAAGGTGAAAAGTAAGTGTATTAACTTACGATGTTTGCTCGACTCAATTTTAAATAGAAACAGGTTGCATCAATTGTCGAGATCTTTGGTAATTACCGATGGAGAGGCTCAAGAACACACGCAAGAATAGAGGCACAAGTAACGCACACAAGAGTGGGGACACAAGAAACACAAGGTTCAACAATTAAGGAGACATGAGATGATACGGAAAGACACAAGGTGCACAATGAGACAAGCGACCTCAATGGAAAGAAGATGAACATCGATTTGCATACGATGAAAACGTTCTCCCTTCCACCGAATGGCCACAATGGTCACTGCAACAATGACAAGAATAGTTAATATTTGGTCCTGCTCACGAACAAGAACTTCCTCCTACGACTCAATATCAATCGCAAAGTTCACCACCAATGGTAAAAGGAAAAAGAAAAAAGAAAAACACCGCTTGAAATTAAAAGACTCAATGATTAAGTTGTTATGGTATGTTATGTTGAACACTAGAAATTTTTTTGTGTTGGTATGGCATGCAACGATGAACTCTAGAGTCGTTTTGTTTTGTGATGTTAGTATGCAATGATGAATCTCTATATTTGATGTTGGCGTTGGCATTGTTTAGATGTTGTTTACTGTTGTAATGCAATGGTATGTGTTGTAATACGATGTATATGTTGTGTTTGGTATGCTGTAATGAAAAACCAGCTCTCTGGTTTTTTTTATACTCAAAATAATACTCCCGCAATTATGAAATGCGCAAGTATTAATTATGGGTAATACTTAATGCACAAATATTATTTTGAGTAAAAAAATAGAGAGCAGATAAATCTTTTCCCACCACTGAATTTTCAACATACAACACCATATCACAACATACAACACCATATCAGAACATGAAACACATATTTTCGACATAAAGCAAATAGATTAAGTTTTGGATATATATAACAAAAACATTAAGGTTCGAGTACATAAAAAACAACTTAACGAGTACAAGATTTCCTTTTTATGACCTAAAACGTCACATTTATAACATTTATTTTTTCTGTTGCCATTTGTTTGTTGATCCATTACACATTTTATTCGAGCTGAACGTTGAAGTCTGAAATTTCTTCATATCGATGGTGGATTTATATTCCGAAAACAGCCTCTTTGCAATGCAAGGGAAAAACTGCGTACATTATGGACCTCCTCAGAGCCCGCTATCGTACGGGAGTCTCTTACACTGAGTTCCACCTTTTCGAGATGGCGGATTTATATATAGACCTTCGTAGACATCACAATGATGACTACCGGGTATAAGGTGAAATAAATGGAGCAGCAATGTACTTAGCTGTCGTCTGTCACGGTGAAATTAAAATAAAAATGTGCTATCTTCGCTCTTCTAGACCCACATGAACGTGTTCGTGTGAGAATGAAAAATGATCTAAAGTTGTATGTTCCACAAACACTTGTCTGCATTATCCTCGATATTTACCGCATAATCAAGTATATGTACATCTTTCAATTGTTATTTTGTTCTGCTATATCGTTCTATAGACAAATATCTTGATTCTTTTATTCTACTTTTTGCTAATGCTACCCATTTCGGTGTCAATTGGGATGTTCATTCCTCTCATTGAGTGTGGTTCGTAGAAGTAATGGTTCGAACGATGAAAAGTTTGTGCAACCAATGATCAAATGAGTAAATTTCTTTTTTTAAGGCTCTCCGATACAAAGGACCTCCACGAGGCTGACGGATCGACCAACTCCAAAGGGGATTAAGTTGTGCATGTCCTTCAGCTCATGGCACCTACAACTTCATGGATATTGTTTTTTACAAGAAGTGCGTACAAGACAGAGCTCAAATCCGGATCTGTTTGCAGACCTAAGCGCTCATTTTTCATTGCATCACACCTGCGGACCAACGAGTAAAGTTCTTGTTCCTTTCAACATACCATTGAAGCAATCAGATATATTTATTGTCATTATATTAAATCATATTCTACCATCATGACAAAGCATCCACTTTGATTCTTCAACTTTTAAACTTTTTTTTAATCCATCCACCACATTCTAAATTTATAGTCTTCAATTGTTTTCTCGGTTCATTATATCTAACAACCTCCGATGTAATAGCACATGCATGTAGCAAGTTCTAAAGCACATACGAATCAAAACCAGCTTTCTTAAAATTTGCCTTGATATATCAAATACAACAGCGATGATGTTCAATGGGCCAGGTTTCTCTCAGCGCACGTGGAATTCCTTTCATGCAGTCTGAGATATATAATTCAACATACAACGAACAAACCAACTTCATGTCTGTCACGACTTCATCTGCACAATATCAAAAGCTAATGAAAAAAGACCTTGATTTGCATCTACACCAGTAGCTACAAGTAACGTACCTAGAAACTTCCCGTACATATGAGTGTCGTCAATAGAAAGTATAGAACTACGGTGTGCGACAGTCCAAAAGCCCAAAAATTACCCATAGAAAATACTACGGGTGTGAATAACACATCATATACAGTTCTAAGACTGCTGGTTTGCATTGCTTTAGGATATTTTGGTAGTTCGGCATAAATGATTCTCTATCTCTATAAATTATTCCAACTGCCTTTTGTAATTTTTGCTTAGCTCGAAAATAACTTAATTTGATATGAAACGTTTCGAAATTGTCTCTTTAATTATTCTTGCAGTCATATTTGTCTTAAATTTGATTAAGAAAAGTGTTTGATACATATAAACTTTGATGCTGCTTGTCAATGGTTTAAGCTGATGGTTGCATTTAAATAAATGTGATCTCCTCCATATGTTTATATTTTCCACCAATTTTGAGATTTTCTCGTTGATAGATTAGCATGCACTCTTCAAGAACATTTTTCATCTACATCACATCGTAACGTATATTGATTTGCATATAATTTCACCACTTGAAAAGAAACTGAACATTTAGTCACTCATTCACATAGTTGTTTAACGAGTTTCTATTGATTTCAAAAATCAATCCAACCCGAGGTCCTTTTTGAGCGCATTCTCTTTGAATACTTCCATTTCTAACTGAAAGTTATCTACAATGGATTCTTTTCATCATTGTTGTAGTATATAGATCATCCCCGTTAACGAATCTTTATAGTTCAAATATAATTGTATCTTCATCGACATTTAGATTATCAACCAGTTGATTATCTTCATATTTTACTACCTCATTGTTAACTTTCATATTATCAACCCGAAATCTACCCACATCATCCGCACAAGCGACTTGCATGTTATCTGATTGCACTTCACTATTGTTTGCATTCTCAATATAATCATCGACATCATTCAAACAAGCAATGGATGCTTCTTCCACTTGATTCATTTTGAAACTACAAATAGTAAAATTATTGATAAGAGTAAAGTGTACAAAGGTAATTCAAAGTGAAAACACTAAAGTTAATTTTAACACTCGTTTGGCGGTTGTTTGATATTGATTTGGAATACTACAAGTCGGATATACGAAGTTATGGTCCAAATATTGTGTTTAACTAGACGATTCTCTAACAATTCCGTTACATCTATGTAAATTTGTAAACTCTCCACCACAATGAATTGTCATAAAAGAAGGAAGTGTTGAGCATTGTGTTTTTGGAAATTGTATTATAGGTATTGAGTCTACCATTAATAGTGTGGAATGATGTTTCTAAAACATTAACAAGTTTCGTTATCGTAACAAATTTTTTTATCACTTTCATTTTAATCGAAAATGTATAATTAATGTCATCATCATCTTCAATATCAATAGCGGATCAACTCATCTCTGACCAATTTCACCATCATTTTTAATTATATTCAAGAGGATTGATTTTTATCACTTCAAGTGTGTGTTGTTTAAGCTCTCTTGAACTACAATACTTTCTAATTTTTGACCATTTTCGTTTATCACAAATACACATAGGTCTTCTTCATCAACCAATAATTCTCCATCGCCAGTACAATATAATTAAAACGATTGACATTATCTAAAAAAAACTTTAATATATTAAGAAATATTACAAGCAAAAACAATAGTTATAACTTACGTAAAACTTAACCTAAAAATTTTACTTGCTCTAACTTAACTAAATAATATTTTGGGAAAAAACCCTAAATTCAAAATTTTAAATTTATATCTTGATTTAAGAAGAAGATTGTTTCTTTGGAGAATCCTCAACCGAAAGTACTTTTATTTCAACAAAGCCTTTGTGATTAAAAAGTTTTAAGGATGGAAGAAATTGAAGTGGAATTAAGTTGGGTTTTGGATGATAAAAGAGAAGAGAACGTAAATGAGGGGGTAAAATAACTGTTTGTTTTGCATAACCTCTATGCTAAACTTGTGCAATCCAAAACTGCATGGGTTATGCTTACGTTTAAAGCTTGTGCAATTTTAACTTACACAAGCTATATTACTAACGGGCCTATTTCTTACAACTAGTTTTTAGGGAAGCCTATAGCAACAGTAAATTTTTATTGATGTTCGTGTCAAAAATTTGTCCTTTATCAAAATAAAATGTATAATTGACCTTTAATTGAAAATAAGATACAAAGGATATTGTTTGATTATAAGCACTTAAAACACTAAAATTATTTATTCATTACTTGTTTGCAACTTTTTTTAGTTACATCATTACTATATTTCGTGATTTTGTATGTTTACCCAATTAAAATTTCATATTTGAAATTCAAATTAATTAATTTTTGAGTTTGTACTGTATAATTTGAAATTCGATGGTCCTTTTATGGAATTGGGTTTTCGATATAATTTCGTTTCTTCCTACTGAAATCAATACAGAATGACCAAAATCTAGGTGTTTCGTTTAATACCTAAAACCTTGCTTGGAATATCAACTTCTTTGGACCAAGTCAAGTTCTTATCCCATGCACCATGGGTGATCGTGTATATTTAAAGAAGGGACATTATGTTTTGCACCTCTACTATTTGTCATAACAGGTAAAAAAAGTCTTTTCTGCTTTTTCATGTTGTAAATTAAGCCCTTAAAATTTACAATCATAAATAATTATAACAGTTCATCACCTAAAATTAGTGATTTTAGTCATAAATCCAAATCCAAAATATTCAACTGAGTGTAACAATGACAATTCAAGTTGTTTGCACCATTTAAAATGCAATGTATAGTGAAGCAAACAAAAATGCATAAGCTAATTCTATTTGTACAAAAATTAATTATACATACACCAATTTTTTTAATACAAAAAATAAAGACCAAGATACTCTTACCTACCAACAGTAGAAAACTATACCGTGCAGTACACTTCCTAGATTTATATTATTATCTTAGAGTTTCTCCATTAAGGTATACATTACTATCTAGTAGTTACACTCCTATGTTAATATTATTATCTAGTAGCTGCCACTTAGGTATATTAATCATGACAACAAAAGAAAATTAGCAAATGGGTAGTTTTGTAAATTGTACAGTAGTTTTGTAAATTGTACAGTGTATGCAAAATAAAAAATGGTGACATTGCCTTATGAATTTTTTTAGTATATAGTAAAATATGGTGTATGAATAGAACCAGCCAAATACTAGATAACAAGGAATTTGAAACTGTTGACTAAACATTTTCCTGTGTTATTAAATAGAAATGCCTAAAAGACACTATAATACCGTTGAATGCATTTTGCTATGCTCATTTATGTAAAAATCATTAAATAATTAGGGCTTCAAATGTTAGTTGGTGAAAACTTTAAGATCTTTTGAAATTTGAACACATAAGTATTTGTCTACGTTCTTGTAACTGATAAATGAAGAACGAATACGGGTATTTATGTAACAAGAATGGTACAGTCATAATGCTCAAAACACATATACCTTCGCTGTAACGACTTGGATTTTTCGACGTTTTAAAATAAGAATTTAACGAAGATTTTGAAATAAAATTAATTTTGAAATTAAAATTTTGACAATGTAATCTAGATATTTGAAATACGTCCATTTAAATAAAACCAATAAATTTTGTTTCGTGGCAAAATTCGTCTGAAATTCGATCAGCACAAATTTTTAGTGCAGACTATCAAAATTTAAAGTATGAATATTTTTACATAGAAATGATCTAGAAAATTTTCTGATTAAAATGTCAAAGTTTTTCCGTCCAATTCCGACCTCTGTAGCTCCGTTTATCAAGAATTGCCGTCGTCGTCCAATTTCGAAGCGGTAACAGCAGCGATAGATGAAATTTTGCTACGAACGTCGTAACACAGATTTGATTACATCGTTGGATTCGTCTCGTCGCGCTGATCACCACGGTATATTTGTTATCGTATTTCGGCTTCCGTGGCAAAACGCTACATGGGTGAAATATTGGTCCGCGACCGTACCCAGGTCATCATTGCACATTCTTTTCGCAGCCAACATTTTCTTTTCAGCTGACACCTTGCATGCGTCTCCAAACAAATTAAGTGTTGCATTAAATGTTTGCCTCCCCTCTTTCTATATATACATGCTCCTGCTCTGCTTCCCTTCATTATCGTCTTCTCTGATTCAAAGCGTTGAAGATATATATATATATATGTATGTATGTATATATATATATATATATTCACGTTACCCTCCACCATTTTTCCCCTTCCCGGCCGCATCAACCTGAACCTCCACTCATCCTTTCACCTGAACCTCCACTCGTCCCCTCATCGTCCTCCGCCCGCACTCACCCGTCGAGCCCGCACCCGCAGTTCCCACCATCGCCTCCACCTACTAGCCCGACCTGCGCCACCCGAACCCACCAGCCCGACCTGCGCCACCCGAACCCACCTTTCCCCTGACACCGCTCGCCACCTTCTGCCCCACACCTGAAGCCTCTGCCACACCACCCTCCGCCGTACACCTCAGCCTGCACCACCGCTCCGCGCAGCAGCCCGACCTCACCCACCACCACCCAGTCCAGCTCCAACAACCTCCGCCTCCATCGAGCACCTCCTCCGCCCCTCCTCTTCCGCTCCAGATCCCACCAGTCACCACCCCACCTGCCACCCGCTACCCAGTCCAGCCATCCCCTGCACCCGACCCTTCGCCCGAACCACCCTGTCCACCAGCAGCCCCTCACCCGACCTAGCCCTGTCACATCATCATCCCACCTGCCTCCGCCGCAACCTCCACCCTTCACCAAACCCGCAACCACCCACCGAAGCCCAGCCTGCACCCTCCTCCTCCCACTAGCCCGACCCGTTCCGCCCGAAACCGACCCGCTTTGCCACCCCTCCAAGCGGCCAGAACCCAGCCGCTCCCCTAGCCACAAACCCGCATTTCCAACAAACCCGAACCCGCTCGCCACGTGCCACGTCACCTAATCCGCGAACCAAGCATCAACCATTCGAAGCTCCGATCGCGCGTAGACCACTTCGTCAAAACCATACGCCGCAGTGTAGCATAGCTCGTGCACGTGTAGGCGTATCCGTGTCGCCATATTCGTTTGTCGAAAACCGCGAAGATGCGCGACTTTACGCTCACGATTAGATTTTCAAATGCAAGTATCTTGCTATGTTATAAATAAGTGATTGATGATTATGATCGATATTGAAATTGAAAAATTATTGATTGTTGATGTGGCGATATATGAATTGGTTGAAATAGTTGAAATTATTGATTTGAATCCCGATGGCATGAAAAACACGTTAACTACGGACGACGATTGATTTATTGATACCAGTCACCGCACATTATTGCTGTATATATTGATTTGGACACTGAATTTGAACCGGGATATGAGTTGAAATGATAAATATCCAAATTAAATCACTAGGCCTGAGATAGAAAATTAAATAATAAGCACCGATTGGTCAATTGAAATTTATTTTGGATATTTAATATTTAAATTTGAAATTAAGGAAGAATTAACGTGAAATTATAATTTAAATTTTTCGTTGAAGTTAATATTAAATTTTGAAATCTATTAAGTTAATTTAGATTTTAAAATGAAAGATTAATTAAACTATTTTAAATTATGAAATTAAATTAATAATGGTTCGTTAAATGTTAACGATTTTAAAACTCGTTAAGTTGATTATTTGAAATTTAATGAAGTGTTAATATTATATATGTAATTAAATTTTAAATGAAGATTTAATTTAATTTTAATTTGATTGAATTAAAATATAATAATGGAATTTTAAGATAAAGATTTGATTTAATTAAAAAGAGAATCTTTAATTGAATTAAAAATATAATTATTAAATTGTTGAACTAAAGTTTAATTAAAAGTGTTTAAGTAAGTTAATTTCCAAAACGTTTAATTAAATTAAATATTATAAAGTTTTCGTATTTTAAGACTTAATTAACTCAGTTAATTTGAGAAGTTATCAGATTTGGATAATTTAGTAAAAATAAATTATTTGTTTAAAATTGAATTTTTAGACTTTAAATCCGAATTTGTTGAAGTCAAATTAGAATATGATATTTGAAAATAAGAGATATTTTATTTAATAAAATATCCAATGGGTGTGAAAATGACGTTAGTTATTAAAGAGACCGGGGTCGGATATGGACATACTCTATGTCGCTTCCGAAACCACTTTAATAACTGTGTACGTAGAGTGATAATCCAAAATGAAGTGGTTGGATTTGGCGTATGTTTGTTGGATTTGAAGAAAGAGAACGATGATGGATTGGCCTGCCGATTGTGCCAATTTGAAATGACTAAAACAGGACGGCTTGACAGGGCCCAGTGGCTTGGCTACCCTAACTGGACGCACTTCTTCGCTTGAATATCCTTATTTCGGGTGTTGTTGGTGATTACCCTTCGATTATGGAAGTGTTGGACGCGGTGGGTGGTCATGACTATGATGCATTACCACCAGTCATGCGACTCGAACAGGTAGTATCCTACCTTGGGCATTGCCTCACATGCCTTATCATACTTTTATCCCTATTCGAGACTACTACGACTTTGGTTTAGTGTTGTCGTATCAAGGCGCATCCCTGACTACCGACGCACTACTGGTGTCAAATGCAAACTGTACGATAATGCTTATAAACGCGTTAAGGCGATTAATGCAAAGCCTTAACGTTAAAAAATATATTTACTTTACTGATAGACACTACATATATAGCGTATCCTATTGTATATATAAATAGTTTAACGGATCCTTAAGAGATGGAAAATCCCATAACATCTGTTGAGTTACTTATACATTTTCACTTGAGTATGACTACTTGCATGAAACTTCTAGCCCTGACTCGAGTATATTGTTTTACTTTATGATCGGGTCAGCCTGAGTATTGCAGTGTGTGAGCAATGCTTATTTTGAAAGCCGAAGACTTGTTGAATACTCCACTCTATCAAGTATTAGTTATCTATGTTCATTTTGACTTGTATCAGTAAACTTCTATATATCTCTAGTACTGTATAATTAAAATCTAAAACTCTGATGTATTTTGTTAGTAGCTTCATGAACTACTATGTATATTATTTATCTCCGATGCGAGATTCTGTATTGTTCTGTGTGTGATTATGTATCTGATTCTATATTAAAACCCCAAATTGATAATCTGTCTAATTTGAACGGTTTAAGTTGGACGATGATGGTTTATTTTCAGCTTAAGTTGTTCGAAATGGCGGGTCGTCACATTCGCAAACATGAAATGATTTACTTGAAGTTTTCACAAACATAAGATAGTATGAAACTATAAATAATGAAGGGAGACTAGACAATTATTATCAAAACTATAAATATTTAGTATCATGTCAGTTCATAGTTTCACCATTTCCTATGCATGTCATTTGGTGGTTTAAATTCTACATCTAAGAATGAAAAGGAAAAAAAAAATCTAGTAAACAACATCAATCAAAATTACTATAAATACTAAAACAATATTGAATCCAACCACAAATTAGAAAGTTCACTAGGAAAACTGTATATATATATATATATAATGATGTTTTATATTAGCTTTTATAATAATAGCTATTATTACCTTAACGGTGCATGAATACCTGAAGATGATATCTAAATTTCTTTCCTACTCTACCATAGTAGCCAAGGCTAAAAATTTAAAGACATGATAATAACATATGAGCGTGTTTTACTAAGAACAAGATCCATCTATGAATGTCACATTAGCACATTCGGTAACTTTTGGCAATCTAGTAATAATCAAAATCAATAACTTTAGGTGAAAGTAAAGGAAAAAAGAGTGTATTCTACGAAGTGGTTGGTTGATTTATTAGTATCTGTCACATGCTAATAAATCAAAATCACCAACTTTAAGATTATTATTAGGTGAAAGTAAAGAAAAAGAGTGCATTCTACTAAGTGATTGGTTGATTTATTAGCATGAGTTCACATGTTTTGACTCTAACTAAAAAGGCCCAGTAAGGCATAGCTAAAACGACGGTACAAGTTTTCAACATATTAAATTATAAACTCATATGTGTATGTTTAATTCATTGAAAAATCCAGTGGACTTTTCTAAAGTTTTCTAATTATAACAATAATTCTTAAATGTGCTATCTTGAAAAGGGCAAAAATACTCAAGTTAGATGAAGAAACTAGAACATTTAGTTAAATGGATTTTTGTTCATTCTGACATGATTAGCATAAAGTTTACCATAATTATGCCTTAAAATAAGTCATTTTATTTGCAATCACAAAATAATGTAATCAAGAATCGTATGGAGAAATTGTAATATTACACTCACATAGATTTACAGATATGAAATTAACCAAAGCAACTGTGTAATAACCATAATTATTATAAAGTAACAAAGTCGCTGACTCGAATAGCAATAGGTAGACCCAAGTTCAACTATAGCAATAATAGCACCATGAAATATCAAATATGAGTACGAAGTCTAATTGATAGCAAAGGGAAAAAAGGAAGAGCAGTACACTATGCAGAGAAATAAATTTATGCTTAAGATAGCAATATAATTCTACTTGACTACTACAAAATTGAAGCTATAGTCAATTACTCTGCAGATAAGTGACAACACAAACATAATAATGGTCAGATACAATTAATTTTATGGAGCAAGAAAATTTATTTACAAAAAATGAGAACTTAAACATTCAAATCATGTATTATCACATAATAATAGAGTGACAAGAGAAATGCAAAAATAATTCATCAACATCTAGCACTTTTTTCTTAATTTCATGGACATTTACCATAAGCATTGTTCATTATCAAAATTTCTTAATAAGCTAAATATTGAATTAAAGTCCACTCTTTTTCCAAAAACAAAAATAAACAATATAGTTAACGTTAATGATCTTAATCAGATGATAAATTCTTCTTAAACTTACTAATGAGCGTTCACCGCTGCCAATATCAACAGCAGTACAGTGTGGAAGGAAAAAATGACGCGATCCATCACAGTTCAGCCTTATTTCCGAAAACCGGCTATCGAATTGCCCGAATCCGACGCTATGACAAAGATCAACCCAGCTATAAACCCACAAAATTAAAGAAATGAAATGGAGAAATACTTTACCTCAACTTTTTCCATGATTTTCGGGTTCGTAGAATCATTTCTTCCAATAGTCGCATGCTTAACATTTTTATCCTGCGATTTGGTTTGATTTGAACAAGAAGCGGCGATGTGTACTGGGAAAGCTAATTTTGGATAAGAAGCAGCAGCATACATAATTTAAGGACGTATCCAACGGCCGCATAACCATGGCCCAATATTCAGTAAACTCAACTAAACTGGACCGTGGGTTGGGCGTCCAATTCAATTTTGAGGATTAGCAAAGGGATAATGAAAGAATTTTAGCCGGGGGGATATATGGTACAGGGAATTAGGCTGAAGGAAAAACCTGAGAACACTTTTAGTCTGAAGGACAGAAGTTTTAAAATTTAGTCTGAAGGACAAAAAATGATATATTCATATAGCATTGCACATCCATAATGCTATATTCATATAGCATTACACAGCTGCTTGTTTGTGTATGCAGAAACTTATAAAATTGTGTTGTATATAGCATTATAGATGTGTAATGCTATATGAATATAGCGTTATGGATGTGCAATGCTATATGAATATATCATTTTTTGTCCTTCAGACTAAATTTTAAAACTTCTGTCCTTCAGACTAAAAATGTTCTCAGGTTTTTCCTTCAGCCTAATTAACCTTTAAGCGTTGCCATTTTTCCACTAAAATGTGCTTACGCACGTATTCTAGGCTCTTGTCTAGACGTTAGGTTATATTTGTCTATTTCGTCTAAATAAGACATTCCGCATTATCTAAGCATATAAATGGATTTATAGACAATGCGTAGGCACCTATTCAGGCTTGATACCTCTTACAAGCAGCAAAACGTTTGTTTCAAGTAGTTTTGCCTGCATATTTGCTTCCAAACCCATGAAATCATACTTTGGATCAGTTAACTGCAAAAAAAGTACTTAAATACATGACTAGATCAAAAACGCCTAGTTTCGGTTACCCCTTGATTAATCCTAATCCACGTTTACCGCCTAGCGATTTCTACAACCTATATATATACATATACATATACATACATACATATATATATAAACACACACGCACACATATACACTAGTACGCACACATATACACTAGTGTAAATCCGTGCTCCGCATACGGTCGTAATGAAATTCGAGGAAATGAAAATATAAAAAGTTTTGTGTAGGCAAAGAGTTTAAAATTTGTAGACGTGCGTCGATCGATTCATGTAGAAGCTTGAAAAAATTGTCGATTTATGTTAAAAATATAAACATCTAATTTCGGTTGGCTTGTATACCTATGAATGAACCGAGGAAAATGTAAGTTATGGCTTGAGAAATTTATACAATATTGGACAGCAAGTGGAAAACGGACAAAGTAGTAGGATATAGTCATTAAATTATCAAAAAGCTGTAAGCTTGCGCAGAGTTGGAAGAAACGAAAGGGAAAAAGCTTAATGAAAGTGGTTGCTTTATATAAAGCTGGAAAAACAGTTTGCATAAATTGAAGCAGGTAAGATAAAGTAGAAAGTATTGTGCTGCAAAAGCAAGTAACTGTAGTTTAATAAAGAAGAAATAAAGTAGCGCAGGCTGGGAAAAAGTACGGTGTGAAAATTGAAAATAACCAAGTTTAATCCGCGGGCAAGCATAATTGTGTACAGTAGTCATGTCATATAGTGCAGCGTTCATAATGGGAAAAAAGGGTAAAAAAATTACATTTCTAATTCATCTGCGTGCATGCAATTTAAAACAGGTAGAAGAAGGAAAAAATATAGCATAAATGTCAATGGAGGCTTGTAATTTTTAGCTCATATTTATGTCTTGAACTTCAAGCTGTTCTAGACTGTCCTCCTGCAGAAGAAAATCTGACCATCAATATGTGTTAAAAGTGAACAATGTGTGCGTATTTGTGCTAGGATGTTGAAATTGAGAATGACATGGTGGCAGTACAGCAAAGCCCAAGACAGTCAAGTAACGAATACTGTTTAAAGTCAGTAGTCGACGGGAGGAAGCTGTAGGAAGCCTCCACATTGTAGTCAGCGATCGTTAGGTGCAGGGATTTCAGAACCTATTGAACCGTGGAAAGGTGATTTTACCATTTTTGAGTTATGGTTTTTTTTTGGAAATGTAATAAATTTGACTGGGTATGCTATTGTTAAAGTTTGGCAGTAGAAAGTCCACAGGTACATGTGCTTGTTAAATATTAGTTTCATTGTGCATGTAAATATTGGTTTATTTTAAAGACTAAGTAGTAGATAACTTTTAATCTTTACGCCAAAGCGACATAAACTAATAGTACACGTAATGGTTAATAATTAGCAACATGACATACAGATTGTAACGCAAAACTGTAGCCGGATTATGCCTTTCTTTTAGTTTTTAATTTGTAGTTTTTGATTTTCCTTTTAATTGAATGTGGGGATTGCCATGTTCTGTTTAAAAAATGTTGTGGTAAAGTTCAAGTGGACAATGTTAAGAGTTTGATTAGAAATAGAAAATGATAGAATATTGAAGAGAAAACGAAATGTATTATTTGATATTCAAAAAGATGAAGTTATGTTACACTTATACTCTGTATTTATAAGGTACAATACAGCAATACTACAATACAGCAATACGGTTCTGTATGAAATTACTAATATGCCCTTAAAACCCTTATACTTATACAAAGATAAACTCGGCCCATGGTATATCTCATTCCAGTATTCTGTTTTGTTTGTTTCCCCCCGACAATGTCGGCTAGGGTTTTCTTCCTCTTCATCTAAAAATATTTTTTGCCTCCTTGCTTGTCAGATCTGCGCTATTCTACCGAGTAAACTGATTTGCAGAAGCAATCGAGTACTTTGAATCTGATGCGAGCAAAATATACTTGGAAGTTTGAGAGATTCGATGGATTGCTTGATTTTTAGAATTGTAGGCAAAATTACATGCTTCATGTGGTTTTGTCTACGAGATCTAGTTTATGCAAGTTTCTGGTGTCGGAAGTGGGGTTGTCCTTTCTCTGAGAATCTGGATTTGCCTCGACTTGGAGATCTGACCGAAGCCTCACAAAATTGTTCTTCGAGATTGGTTTTGTAAGTATGTCAGCCTTCTGATAAGTAGCTGGAAGGTGATTTATGCTGAGTTTCCCTTTGATGACTTGCTCACGAACGAAGTATAGATCAATTTCCATATGTTTCGTTCGTGAGTGAAGAATTGGGTTAGCTAAAAGTGATACGGTGCTGAGATTATCGCACCATATTACGAGCTTCAGGCTGTTTGTAATTTTTATCTCTTGAAGAAGAGATTCCAGCCACATTATTTCGGCAGTAGCACATGAGACACTGCGATACTCTGCCTCTGTACTTGATCGAGAAACAGTTGGCTGCTTTTTGGAGCACCATGATACAGGATTGCCACCCAGATAAATGCAGTGACCAGTTGTTGACCTTCGGTCGTCTAAATCTGATGCCCAATCTGCATCTGCGTATCCTTGAATATTTAATGATTTGCTAGCTTTAATGCATATTCCATAATTCATTGTCCCCTTTAAGTATCGTAGGATCCTCTTCACTGCCTTCCAGTGTTGATCTAGAGGTTCCTGCATAAATTGACAGACCTTATTTACACTGAATGAAATATCTGGTCTTGTAATGGTAACATATTGCAAGGCACCTACTATGCTTCTGTACTATTTTATATTCTCTATATGCTCACCTTTGAATTTAGATAAATGTAAATTACTTACCATAGGTGTTGGCATAGGCTTTGCATCATTCATGTTTGCCCTAGTAAGAATTTCAGAGATATATTTACTCTGAGTCAGTATTAATTCACTTTGATATTTTCTATGAACTTCTATTCCTAAGAAGTAACTCAGCTTGCCTAGATGTTTGATAGAAAAAGTTTGATGTAGATAACAGGTGACATGTTTAATTTCATCACTACTATTACCTGTAATTATAAGATCATCAACATACACAGTATATAAGTAGCACTACTATCATTTATCTTAATGTAAAGTGAGTTGTCAGACCTGGTTGACTTGTATTCACGACTGATCAAAGTAGATTTTAGTTTTTCATACCACACTCTAGGAGCTTGCTTCAGTCCATAGATGGCTTTATGTAATTTGCATACCATTTTCTTGTCACTGCCTTTAACATATCCTGGTGGTTGTTGCATGTATAAATCTTGTTGTAGTTCACCATGTAGAAAAGCATTGTTGACATCAAGTTGTCTAATGTCCCATTTATTATATAAAGCAATTGTGAGAATTACCCTGATTGTAGTTGGTTTCACTACTGGTGAAAAGGTTTCAGTGAAATCAAACCCACTCTGCTGAGAGTACCCTTTAGCTACCAACCTTGCCTTATATTTAGTTACTTTCCCATCTGCTGACTTCTTGAGTTTATAGATCCATCTACATCCAATTATATTTTTGTCTTTTGGTGCCGGTACAATGCTCCATGTCTTGTTTTTAATTAAGGTATTATATTCGTTATCCATGGTTGTCTTCCATTTACTGTCTTTATGAGCTTCTTCATAATTGGTTGGCTCATCTTGTTTCAGTACAGTATAATAGATTTTTGGTTTAAACATACCATGTTTTGATCTTATCATCATGTGATCTCCTTCTCTTGCAGGGGATGGTGATCTACTGGCATTTGTATCATTAACTTGGTCTGGACTTGAGGAAGTATCCATACTGGAATCTGATGAGTCACTGACTTGACAGTGATTGTTTGGATCTTTTGATCCATTAAGCTCAGACTGATCATCTGATATGTTTTGTGTGTGTTCCCTTATCAGATGACCAGTTTGAGTCCTATTTATCTGCTCACATGAGTAAGTTGGAACACAATGTTTTTTAGCAGAATGCATTGATGATTTAACATCATAGACCTTATGGGTAGTTTTCAACTCACTCACAGAGAATGGAAAGACATGTTCATTAAAAGCAACATGTCTAGAAATAATTATCTCGCCATTATTGGTAAGACATTTGTATCCCTTTTGATTGGTGGAATATCCAATAAATGTACATGGTAAAGATCTAAAATTTAGCTTGTGTGAACTATATGGTCTTAAATATGGATAGCACAAGCAACCAAAAATTTTAAGTAAAGTATAATCTGGTGATATGTTGAGTAATTTCTCAAGTGGTGTTTTGTTTTTCAACACCTTTGTGGGCATTCTGTTGATGAGGAATACAGCAGAGTTGAATGACTCTAGCCAAAATTTTAGAGGCATTGAGGCATGAGCCAATGAAGTTAGGTCGGTATCAACTATGTGCCTGTGCTTCCTCTCAACAAGACCATTCTATTCAGACATGTATGGAAAGGTAATTCTGTGTATTATTCCTTTCTTGATAAAATATTATTTCAAAGTTTTGAATTCAGTTCCTCCATCTGTCTGAATTATTTTTAACTCATTGTTTGTTTGTCTCTCTGTCTGAGTGATAAACTGCATCACTACATCTTTGGTTTCTGCTTTTGATTTGAGAAAATATATCCACGTATATCTAGTAAATGAGTCTACAAAAGATACATAATATTTAAACCCATAATCTGAATCAATTGGGGTTGGACCCCACAAGTCAACTGCTACCATTTCTAGGGGTTTTGTATATCTAGTTGATGATTTAGAAAATGGTAGTTTATGACTTTTTCCCATTTGACAAGATGTACATATATATGGTCTAGATATACTTCCAAATTTCATATTCATGTTTTTCAACACATGTTTTACAGTATCCATACTGGGATGACCCAGTTTATTGTGCCATAGGTCAAACATTGTTTCATTTTCAACAATTGAATCACATCTAGTATAATTGCACCAATTTCTCTTTTGAGCAGACTTAGTTTTCTTCGACAGTTTGAAAATGTAAAGGCCATTGTGCACATTACCCTGTAATAAGATTTCTTTACTCAGTAAATCCCTAACTAAACAGAACTTTGGGTAAAATTCAAAGAACACTTAATTGTCATTAGCAAATTGAGATACACTCAATAAGTTTTTCTTAATTTGTGGTACTCTAAGTAAGTTATTGAGATCTAACTCTCTTTTGCCTCCGATTCTGGCATTTCCAATGTGAGTTATTTGAATTGATTTACCATTACCCATAAAAATAGACTGCGTACCTTTATACTCTCTAGTTCTAAGATTGAGATTGTCAAGATTGTTAGTAATGTGATTTGTTGCACCTGAGTCTGGATACCACTCTTCAAACTGTAGGTCATCAGTCTTTGTTTGTTGGTCTGCATCTGATTGACTTCTGGTATTGTTACTTTGCTTTCTTGCATCTGAACTAGTATGAGCAATATTGATATTTGGATTATTATTTCTCTGAACATTATTTTGCTGATTCATATTAAAGCTTTGATCAAACCTGAAATATCACTTGATTGCAATATGTCCAAATTTCTTACAAATCTGACATCTAAGTCTATTAGAACTGTTCCACCTTCCACGGCCTCTGCCTCTGTAATTCTGACCACCTCTCTGGTTGTTTTGCTGAGACCTGCTATTGATTGATTTTTCTTGACCTTTTCCTTTGTTATTTGATGCATAGTTTATAGATAAATCTGCATTCAGTGATTTCTTTTGATCAATTCTGCCTTGAGCAAGAAGTGTGGACTGAACATATTGAATTGATGGTAAAGTTTCTCTTGATGAGATAATTACAATAACTGACTCATACTCTTCATCTAAACCACTAAGAATGGTGAGAATCTGCTCTGTATCTGGCACCTTGTGGCCAGCTGTCTCTAGTAAGTCACAATATGTTTTAGCTTTAGTCAAATATTCTTGCATTGACATACTGTCCTTCTTCAGATTCTGTAATTGTCTTTTGTAATGTAGAATTCTTGTAGCAGTTTGAGAATTGAAAATTTGATTAATTGTTGACCGTATTTCTCGAGAACTCTTACACCCAACAATTTGAGATAGAAAATTGACATTGATGGATGACATTAGCCAAGAAGCTAGCAGACTATCCTGCCTTTGATAGTTTGTGTAATCTTGATTTGGAATCAATTTTCCACTTGTGTCACTTATCATCATTGATGGTATAGCTAATGTGCCATTGACATAATTTTCCAAACCATAACCTCTTATTGCCGTTTCTGCCTGATATTTCCATAGTAAGTAGTTGTTTTCATCTAACTAAACTGAAATTTGACTCTTTGGCTTTATCATGCACAGACTTGCTGATTCCTGAGTTGAGTTTGATGGATCCCTTCTTGTGGGAGATGTTGTTGCAGAGTTACTTTCAGCCATGTCTGCCATAGAACATGTCTTGATCCTTCACTGATGATATGAAACACCTGATTATGGCGAGGCAGTTTATCTAACTGCAGCCAAATAAGAGATTCCTTTCTTTATCTTGATGAATAAGACAATGTTTTAAATCAAGAAACTGATTCTTGGTTTAAAGAACTGTTGAACCGTAACTGAGATGATCTTCTCTGATGAGGATGATTCCAAAGACAAGAACTACAGTCTGTCCTGAATGATGAATACTGACAGGATTCAGGTGTGGCAGTGTTGCAGAACTGAATGAGCAGAGCGCTTGATCAGAGAAGGGTATCTGTAACGACCCGCAAATCCGTACCCCTTAAGTCAACACTATTCTACATCAATCAACTCAAGTTGTACGGAAATACGAACCATTTGGGTTAAAGAAGAAGAGGTAGAAGAAGAAAATAGGAAACAACATCAGAATCTAACCATCGCAGCGAAATAAAATATAATAGCTAATAAATGATCTTTACTCAAATCAAATATATCTGTTTATACATATTACATCATCAGAGTACATCAATCACAGTTCAACAACAACAACATACAAATGGATACACAGCAACTCAATACAGCGAAATATATATATAAACAAGTACGGAAGTACGTATCGTCATCCAGCTCGTCTCCTAAGCTCCACATCATCAAATCCTGTATCCCATAATACTCGGTCTGACCCGAGCATTACAGTTAAACAATACCTGAGTCAGTCTGGAATACCAACGTGAGAAAATCACACTCAATTGATTATTAAAGTTTCAAAAATTCTTTTGAAAACAAAAGCATCTCGCAAGACCACGCCACAAATAAACATGTCGGGTTTTTACCTTACGATAGCTAAAACATTTATATTAAAATCCTCTGATATTATATTAATGTCTATAGAAAGTAAAATAGAATCTAGCTGAAATGCTTGCATCTCACGTTTCAGCAATAGTTGGACACAATCAAAACCATACGGGCGCGTAGGGAAAATGGATTCCAACTAATGGCTAGGCACTGGGGTACCACCTGTCACAGTACCTGGTCTAGATCAGCGTACCGAGGAGCCGCCCTAACTCCCCAGCAACACAAGACCGGAACCATCCCTTACTGGACAGTCCCGAGCAAGATCACCCCACGGTTGGGATCAGCAACCGCTCACTAAGCCGAAATAAAAGGGACATCTAGACAGGGATGACCTCACCCTCCAATGGGGGCTACCCACAAAGCCTTGCTGCATAACCCCTGATTTTCAGCCATTCCCATTTGATGAGGCTTGAGGCTAGGCGTTACCCTTTTAGAACATATCCCTTAGAATGCTCATCGTCCATCTGATGATGCTTCGCAAGCATTCATCCATACAAGTCCGTCTCGGGTTCAAACGGAACCAAAGGCACTATTCCTACTCCATCCATTTTGGAAATATCCTCAGGATTAGTAGCGACCAGTCCTTGCACTTCACTGCTCCATCTTCAACTCCGAACACGTTTTTCACGAAACGTACAAACCGGATCGAAGTGGTTTTCGAGAAATAAATCTCGATCCCGGTCTCTTCAAAACGATCAACGTATTTGGCCAATATTGATAGTCGGTGATTTAACTATCAATTAATATTCACAAACAACCATCAACCAATAAATAATTTTCCAAATTATTTATTTATCTCAAAATATCTTTACAAGATATATTTTCACTTTCAAACCCCTTTGAAAACAGTTTTCAAACTATCTTCCTTTCTCAGAATAAATTCCAAATATTTCTATTTCCACTAGAATCACCAAGCACAAGATTTTATATTTTTAAAATAATTTCAAAGCACTTTAATTGTAAAGTATGTTTAATAATTAATTTAGAAAACTTTACTTTAGTACTTAATTTAAAATAATACTTTAGAAACAAATTAAAATAAGTTTACTTTATAAATATAACTAGATTTTCTTCTTTAAACAAAATACTAAATCATTCTTAAAATAATTATTACGATAATAGATTAACAAATTACTTACTTTAGAATTTACTTTAAAATAATTAAATTAAAACTACTTCAATAATTGATTAAAAATATATACTATATGAATATTTTAAAATAAGGTTACTTTATAAATATAAACTAGGTTTTCACCTTTAAGACATAATTACTAAGTCCCTCTTTATAAATTATTACTACGGTAATAGATTTGAATAAATATTTACTTTAGAATTTAAACATTTAGAAATAATAAATTTCCAAGAACATACTTTGTAAAACAACATTAAAACCTTTATTTTATTTAAAAACTACTTTGAAAACGTACTTGGCTATCCAGAGAAATATACTTCTCTTCACAACCCTAAAAATAAATCACTATTTACTTTTAAATAATTTTTTCTCATTCCTTTAGTAAATTCCCACCTTGAATTTATTCTTCTAAATATCCAATTTCAAACACTTAAATCAATTTCTAAATTGATTTTCAATTTACTTCATTTATTCAAAAATCCTTTAATTTCAGATTTTATTCCTTAATTATGATTTAAAATACTTTTAATTGACATACCAATTTAGATTTCTCAATTTACTTCTTATACCATTAAATAAATTTAAAACTTTAAGTTTTAAAATAATTCTTTATTCATTTAATTTAATATCACATAAATTTATAATCCATTAATCACTGTTTATTCAAACCCTTTTCTTTTCATACTCAAAGTTATTTATTAGTATTTAACATATGTCCGTTTCTTTTTCAATTCATTCTTAATTTATTCAATTTTCTAAGATTATTTCGTTTACAAATTTACTTCCTTTATTTTCTTTCCAAAACCCAATTTATATATTTTTGGTAACTCATTATACCCAAATATATCCAATCAAACCACAACATTCAATATTCCAATATATTCATCATAGAATATCAAGTAATCACAACAGAGAATATTAAATAATAAATGTTGAGGGATCCAGTTGGATCCCTCCAACCTGTTTTCACTGCATCCACAAATGTTAGCACAATAATATGCCAATTCCAGAATATACCATACTATAGCACATCAATCAATTTCAACTATTCAAACAATTATTTAAATTTAATCATTTAAGTTTAATTTTAAATTAACTGAGTGAGATTAACTCACCTTTGATTTTTAACCTGCAATCTGACCTAACCTGCTAGTTTTCTCCCCGCTTTCAGACCTTGAATAGACGTAACATGATTTATTATTATTTGAACCAATCGTAAAATTATTATCATTTATTAATTTGATTAACTAAGAATTTTATTTAAACTAATTTCCTTTAATAAATTATTCTTAGTGACTAAAATCATTAAATAGGTTAGATAAAAATATTTCCATACTCCATTATTTAGAATTAGTCATGGAAGTTAGAATGTGTATATGTATCTCCTTTATTTTCTATATTTTTTTTTGAAATTTCATTTATACTTAGAAAATAATCCATATAGAATTTTAAAACCTAATTCTATCAACTCTGTGCATTTATAGAATAAAACTCACTTTTCCAAAGTCCTGACTATACACATAATTAAATTAAGTAAGCATGTGTATTTATATATATACATATATTTTACTTGTATATATTTTTTTCTTTAAATTACTGGGTATACACATATATAAATAAATTTAATTTAATTAAAACGGAAACAAAAGGTAAATTATACCTTACAGCACGAACCCTTATAATCGTGTGATCCCAAACCCTAAAGCGTGCCATCGCCTACCGCAACACCACCTCTATCTGACAAAAATCGCACGCGGCCCTGCTTCCTACCCAAGTTGCGAGACCTGCACACGCACCGCTTCACCATCTCCTCCCTCTGGCTTTACTCCCCCAAGCGATCGCTTGCGCCACGACACTGCCTGCTGAACTTTGCCCTTGCCCCCTACTGTCGCACGCGAGCTCGAGCCACAATAATCGAAAACCCTAAACTGCAGTCGCAACGCCCTTGCCTGCAATTCGAACGCATACGAACCCCATCGCCTCGACGGCGAGCTCGAGTCCCCCCCACGCGGTGATCTCGATTTGAAAATCCTTTTTTTTTGTGAACGAGATCTGATGTGAGATGGAGGCTTCGGCCCCTTTTTTTTAATTTCGTTGGGACGGTGCTTTAGAAGCTAAAGGAACGGAGGGCTTGAGATAAATATCAATGTAAGCGTGTTGGAGAAGCTATGGGTCATAATGGTTGGCTATAGTGCTTTAAGGTTAAACAAAACGATGATGTGAAATTATTTCGGCCGAAGGTCGACTGGTTATACAATGTATAAATTTAATTTCAAATTTCAATTTAAATCGACTATTATCAATGAAATTTCCAGCGCATTCATATATATATATCGTACGCTCACACCACAATTCCGATCAATACGAAATTTGAAATCCGATAATAATTCAATATTACAGACCCAATGGAACCGGTTTCGTCTAATTCCGAGACTGTACCTCGGAAGGCTATTTTTAAATTCAATTTAAACGATATCAATTTCAAAACCGAACAAAACACTTCCAAATTCAATTTTAACACTTTTACTATTTTCCATATTATCGATATAAATTTTATAGGCCTTCAAATTATTTTTAAAAAGCTTAAAATTCCAGATTCAACATTTTACTCAACTTCAAATTATTTAATTCAATAATTTAATTATCAAATAAATTGTGATATTCGTAATTCAAGTTAAAATTACTCTATTGAATATTTAAAATCAATTAAATATTCCGATTTTAAATGCTTGAAAATTTCGGGTCGTCACATACCTCCCCCCTTACAAGAATTTCGTCCCCGAAATTACTAATTAGAAAGAATGGTCCAATACCCGATTACTTACCCCCAAAATCAAACAAATCAATATCTTACGAACGGCCTTCTTATAAAAGACCCGTTATCTTTCTTACTAACTTCCCAAACCTTTCCTTAGTTACCATCTAACTTTAATTATTCAATTATTCAAATTTTAATTCAAAACCAAGTTTAAAATTTTTAAAATTTCTCAAAAATTTTCTAACTCTCTAAATTTCCGAAAATTTTTGCCAGCGTCTCCTTTGCGCGGCTAGCTCGGTACAACTACAAAATGGCTCTACGGCCTCCCAAATCCAAAAAGAAAACAAAAAGCCAAGTGGCTCATCAAAACCCCAATCAAATTTCATAAAGAAATTTAAACACATACCTTTTTGTCCGCAATTCAAATTTATCTTTCTGAAATCAAAATCAATTCTCTTTTCTCTTTATAATACCTGCATATCCTGCTTAGCACTAATATCCAATCACAATATTCCCAAAACATCATATCAACTTTTTTACAAAATGTCAGTATTTATTCATTCAAATATTAACTTAAATTATATTTGTAGCATCAATTTCCAATCAAGAATTCACCATTCCCATCTTAAGTTAGTATAAGCATTTTATATATTTCTTATATTTATTTTCACCTCACCATTCTAGTTTATACCTATTTTTATTCAAATCGATTCTTTCATTTCCATATGAATTCAATTTATCCACAACTCTAAATATTGAATTTTATTTTTTCCACTTATAACTAATTCATGTCTTTATTTTACATTAGTTCATTTACAAATTTATTTCAATTTTCAATTTAAAAACATTTGTCGTTAACAAAATTTTCCAAGATTTCCAAAAAATTCTAACTCCCAAAATTTCTGAAATTTTTTGGCAGAGTCTCCTTTGTACGGAGGAGCCTTTGCAATTTAACAAAAGATATAAATATATATACATCGAGCCACATGGTCGAAAACAGAAAAACAGTTCATATTTCATATTTGTATTGGTAAGCGTACCTTGTTAAGCATTTTAAGCAAAGCGGTTGTTTATTTAAGCTGTTAGCGCGGACAAAACCAGTCAACGGCTTCCAAAAACCTATACTTACTCAATTTAAACATGCCAGTGTCAAATATACAAAGTTTATTAGCATTTTACTTAATTTCAATAGCTAAACACATGCATATCATAAGCAATATCTGCCAAACAACACTTATAAGTAATTAATAAAGTTTCAACCACCAATTCGATTGCTCTCACTCGCTTCCAACCAATTTGGATGCCATTTCATTCAATCCCAATGGTTTACAATTCAATTTCTTATATTCAGTTTATTTTTAATCCAAACAAACTTATATTCAATTCAATTGATTTCAAAATCAGTTTTATTTCACTTCTATCAACTCATAGAATTTGTTTAATCTCTTTTCCGTCAAATGACAATTTACTTCTATGAAATTTGACCATATGCAAGTGAATAGATAACTACGTAAGCTTGTAACCACTTAAATTTGATTTCAACTCAATTAATAGTCAATTTCTTCCATTCTAATTCATTTGCAATCATTTCAATTTTATTTTTATTCACTTGAATTTTATTTACCACTCAAACCATCACTATTTCAACTCTATTTTGTTTAACTTGAGTTCATTGCCAGCTCCATTCATTTAAATTAAATTAGTATATTTCATTGAATCAATATGAATTCTAATTCACATTTTACTTTTTGACTCGGAACTATACCTTTTATTTAGCCAATATATTTTATTATTCCATAAACATTTTAAACAAGATTCTAGAGTTTAAACAATTTCCTAAAATTTCAAAATCACTTTTGAAATCAACTACATTCAAAAATCTTTTGGCAAATTCAATTATTCCTTTAAATTCCAAAACCAAACCCAGTTCGCAAACAATTCCTATTTAAAAATTCAGGTAGCAATTTCTCTCTTGGAAACTCGAAAATGAACACCGATGATGTCGCGATCATCATCGGAATTATTTTGCAGCGACCGAAAGAGTTTAGTGCTTTTATTTCTTTAAAATCCCTTTCAAATATTTTTAAATTCCAAATCTCTCCATATTCAATTCCAATTCAAAAATATTCCCGAAATAACACCACTATTATTTTCCCAATCCTTTGAAAAACCATTTTCAAATCCAAGGAATTTAAACCCTTTTCCAAAATTCCAAATTTGAAATCTATCCAATTTATTAACTTACAATTCAATTTCATACTCGATTCATTTAATTAATTACAAGGCCACCTCCGATTATATTTCTTCACTCATGATTCAAGTCGAATTTGATTTATAACTTGAATTTTATTTCCAATCTTCATTATTAATTCACAATTCCGCTTTATTTAACATTTCATTAACCAATTTATTATCTACTTAGTTCTTTCCCTGGTTAAAATTTTTAACACTTGATTTTTAATTCCAAATATCCCTTCATTTAATTTTCTTAGTTCAATTTATTTAGTAATTCAAGTTTGGATTTTCTTTTCATTTTCCCATTCATCAAAATATTAATTTTGGGCTTTGTATTCCATTTTCAATTATATAAGTCGCAACTTACTATTTTATACAATCACATTCATTCCAGGCTTGAATGTCTTCATCTTTTATTTTTAATTCAAGTTTTACACTTATTTATAATCCAAGCATATTTTATTCTATGTTTTTTTTTTAAACTCCCGGCTTTTGATTTCAAATTATTTTGAAATCTTCAACATCTCAAATCTCATTTCTCAAAAAAAAAAATTAAACCAATCCTGCCTTTTATTTTCAACAAATTTCCTTTGAGATTTCCAAAAACAACTAGCTTTTCTGAACAAATCAATTTGGTAGCAATCCGTCACTTAGAAATTCGAAAATGAATACTGATGATGCGGCCGTCATCATCAGAATTATTTCCCAATAATCTAAGTGATTTCAATGCTATATCACTTTCAAAACCCATTTAAAACAAATTTCCATTCAGAAATATCTTCAAAACAATAATGTTATCATTTATCTTCAAAATACTTCCAAATCTCCGGGATTTAAATTTCCAAATCCTGCTTAAATCAATCTTACCTATATTTCATTTGTACAGTTTATGCTTATACAAATTTTCATTAGATTATATTTCAATTGACAAATTACATTTATTACATTTATAATTCATATTTATAAATCTCATTTTATAATGAATTTATTCCCTTAAACTTTGGTTATATTTTCAATTTCTAGTTAAATTTTTACACAACAATGATAATATTTTAACATTATCATTTCTAAAATCCAAGCAACCATGTATTAGCTAAAATAGTTTACAAAAACTTTTCTTTGTATCAAAATATATTTTTGGGTAAAATTATTTCATTCACCCACATTTTAAACAATACTGTGTCATTTGTTCTATTCAAGTGTTTAGCAACCCCTTCGATACAGTTGTCCAGACTGTGCCGATGAAGGTTCATATGCCACTCAATAAACCAATCAACACAATATTAAAACAATTGATATTCACTAACAAATACGCGCTCATAACTATTAATACGCTCAAACTCATTCTAGAGTACTACGGACTCTATTTGAGTAATTTCCCACCAGAGCCAAGGTTATCACCAACCTAAGCTCGGATACCAGGTGTAACGACCCATAAATCCGTACCCCTTGAGTCAACACTATTCTACATCAATCAACTCAAGTTGCACGGAAATACGAACCATTTGGGTTAAAGAAGAAGATGTAAAAGAAAAAAATAGGAAACAACATCAGAATCTAACCATCGCAGCGAAATAAAATATAATAGCTAATAAATGATCTTTACTTAAATCAAATATACCTGTTTATACATATTACATCATCAGAGTACATCAATCACGGTTCAATAACAACAACATACAAATGGATACACAGCAACTCAATACAGCGGAATATATGTATAAACAAGTATGGAAGTACGTATCGTCATCCAGCTCGTCTCCTGAGCTCCACATCATCAAATACTGTATCGTATAATACTCGGTCTGACCCGAGCATTACAGTTAAATAACACCCGAGTCAGTCTGGAATACCAGCGTGAGAAAATCATACTCAATTGATTATTAAAGTTTCAAAAATCCTTTTGAAAACAAAAGCATCTCGTAAGACCACGCCACAAATAAACATGTCGGGTTCTTACCTTACGATGGCTAAAACAATTATATTAAAATCCTCTGATATTATAATAGTGCCTATAGAAAGTAAAATAGAATCTAGCTGAAATGCTTGCATCTCATGTTTCAACAATAGTTGGGCACAATAAAAACCGTACGGGCGCGTAGGGAAAATGGATTCCAACTAATGGCTAGGCACTGGGGTACCACCTGTCACAGTACCTGGTCTAGATTAGCGTACCGAGGAGCCACCCTAACTCCCCTGCAACACAAGACCGGAACCATCCCTTACTGGACCGTCCCGAGCAAGATCACCCCGCGGTTGGGATCAGCAACCACCCACTAAGCCGAAATAAAAGGGACATCTAGACAGGGATGACCACACCCTCCAGTGGGGGCTACCCACGAAGCCTTGCTGCATAACCCCTGATTTTCAGCCATTCCCATTTGATGAGGCTTGAGGCTAAGCATTACCCTTTTAGAACATATCCCTTAGAATGCCCATCGTCCATTTGACGATGTTTCGCAAGCATTCATCCATACAAGTCCGTTCCGAAACGGAACCGAAGGCACTATTCCTACTACATCCATTTTGGAAATATCCTCAGGATTAGTAGCGACTAGTCATTGCACTTCACTGCTCCATCTTCGACTCCGAACACGTTTTTCACGAAACGTACAAACCGGATCGGAGTGGTTTTCAAGAAATAAATCTCGATCCCGGTCTCTTCGAAAAGATCAACGTATTTGGTCAATATTGATAGTCGGTGATTTAACTATCAATTAATATTCACAAACAACCATCAACCAATAAATAATTTTCCAAATTATTTATTTATCTCAAAATATCTTTACAAGATATATTTTCACTTTCAAACCCCTTTGAAAACAGTTTTCAAACTATCTTCCTTTCTCAGAATAAATTCCAAATATTTCTATTTCCACTGGAATCACCAAGCACAAGATTTTATATTTTTAAAATAATTTCAAAACACTTTAATTGTAAAGTATGTTTAATATTTAATTTAGAAAACTGTACTTTAGTACTTAATTTAAAATAATACTTTAGAAACAAATTAAAATAAGTTTACTTTATAAATATAACTAGATTTTCTTCTTTAAACAAAATACTAAATCATTCTTAAAATAATTATTACGATAATAGATTAACAAATTACTTACTTTGGAATTTACTTTAAAATAATTAAATTAAAACTACTTCAATAATTGATTAAAAATATATACTATATGAATATTTGAAAATGAGGTTACTTTATAAATATAAACTAGGTTTTCACCTTTAAGACAGAATTACTAAGTCCCTCTTTATAAATTATTACTACGGTAATAGATTTGAATAAATATTTACTTTAGAATTTAAACATTTAGAAATAATAAATTTCCAAGAACTTACTTTGTAAAACAACATTAAAACCTTTATTTTATTTAAAAACTTACTTTGAAAACGTACTTGGCTATCCAAAGAAATATACTTCTCTTCACAACCCTAAAAATAAATCACTATTTACTTTTAAACAATTTTTTCTCGTTCCTTTAATAAATTCCCACCTTGAATTTATTCTTCCAAATATCCAATTTCAAACACTTAAATCAATTTCTAAATTGATTTTCAATTTACTTCATTTATTCAAAAACCCTTTAATTTCAGATTTTGTTCCTTAATTATGATTTAAAATACTTTTAATTGAAATACCAATTTAGATTTCTCAATTTACTTCTTATACCCTTAAATAAATTTAAAACTTTAAGTTTTAAAATAATTCTTTATTCATTTAATTTAATATCACATAATTTTACAATCCATTAATCACTGTTTATTCAAACCCTTTTCTTTTCATACTCAAAGTTATTTATTAGTATTTAACATATTTCCATTTCTTTTTCAATTCATTCTTAATTTATTCAATTTTCTAAGATTATTTCGTTTACAAATTTACTTCCTTTATTTTCTTTCCAAAACCCAATTTATATATTTTTGGTAATTCATTATACCCAAATATATCCAATCAAACCACAACATTCAATATTCCAATATATTCATCATCGAATATCAAGTAATCACAACAAAGAATATTAAATAATAAATGTTGAGGGATCCAGTTGGATCCCTCCAACCTGTTTTTCCTGCATCCACAAATGTTAGCACAATAATATGCCAATTCCAGAATATACCATACTATAACACATAAATCAATTTCAACTATTCAAATAATTATTTAAATTTAATCATTTAAGTTTAAATTTAAATTAACTGAGTGAGATTAACTCACCTTTGATTTTTAACCTGCAATCTGATCTAACCTGCTAGTTTTCTCCCCGCTTTCAGACCTTAAATAGACGTAACATGATTTATTATTATTTGAACCAATCGTACAATTATTAATTTGATTAACTGAGAATTTTATTTAAACTAATTTCCTTTAATAAATTATTCTTAGTGACTAAAATAATTAAATAGGTTAGATAAAAATATTTCCATACTCCATTATTTAGAATTAGTCAAGGAAGTTAGAATGTGTATATGTATCTCCTTTATTTTCTATTTTTTTTTTGAAATTTCATTTATACTTAGAAAATAATCCATATAGAATTTTAAAACCTAATCCTATATAAACTCCGTGCATTTATAGAATAAAACTCACTTTTCCAAAGTCCTGACTATACACATAATTAAATTAAATAAGCATGTGTATTTATATATATATATACATACACATATATATATATATATATATTTTACTTGTATATATTTTTTTCTTTAAGTTACTGGGTATACACATATATAAATAAATTTAATTTAATTAAAACGGAAACAAAAGGTAAATTATACCTTACAGCACGAATCCTTATAATCGCGTGATCCCAAACCCTAAAGCGTGCCATCGCCTACCGCAACACCACCTTTGTCTGACAAAAATCGCACGCGGCCCTGCTTCCTACCCAAGTCGCGAGACCTGCACATGCGCCGCTTCATCATCTCCTCCCTCTGGCTTTACTCCCCCAAGAGATCGCTTGCGCCACGACACTGCCTGCTGAACTTTGCCCTAGCCCCCCTACTGTCGCACGCGAGCTCGAGCCACAATAATCGAAACCCCTCGAAAACCCTAAACTGCAGTCGCAACGCCCTTGCGTGCGATTCGAACGCATACGAACCCCATCGCCTCGACGGCGAGCTCGAATCCCCCCCACGCGGTGATTTCGATTTGAAAATCCCCCCTTTTTTTGTGAACGAGATCTGATTTAAGATGGAGGCCTCAGCCCCATTTTTTTTTAATTTCGTTGGGACGGTGCTTTAGAAGCTAAAGGAACGGAGGGCTTGAGATAAATATCAATGTAAGCTTGTTGGAGAAGCTATGGGCCATAATGGTTGGCTACAGTGCTTTAAGGTTAAAGAAAACGATGATGTGAAATTATTTCGACTGAAGGTCGACTGGTTATACAATGTATAAATTTAATTTCAAATTTCAATTTAAATCGACTATTATCAATGAAATTTCCAGCGCATTTATATATATATATATATATATATATATATATATATATGGTACTCTCACACCACAATTCCGATCAATACGAAATTTGAAATCCGATAATAATTCAATATTATGGACCAAATGGAACTGGTTTCGTCTAATTCTGAGACTGTGCCTCGGAAGGCTATTTTTAAATTCAATTTAACGATATCAATTTCAAAACCGAACAAAACACTTCCAAATTCAATTTTAACACTTTTACTATTTTCCATATTATCGATATAAATTTTATAAGCCTTCAAATTATTTTTAACAAGCTTAAAATTCCACATTCAACATTTTACTCAACTTCAAATTATTTAATTCAATAATTTAATTATCAAATAAATTGTGATATTCGTAATTCAAGTTAAAATTACTCTATTGAATATTTAAAATTAATTAAATATTCCGATTTTAAATGCTTGAAAATTCTGGATCGTCACAATATCTCTCCGGTGATGATATTAGTTAAAATCCGAGAAGAGGAAAGAAAATACTCAATCATCCAAAAGTTGATCGTTTGATCATACGGATGTTTATCTCAGTTTCAATCTGCCGTTTGGCACGAAATGCTCTGATACCAAAATAGAAAAATGATAGAGTATTGAAGAGAAAACGAAATGTATTATTTGATATTCAAAAAGATGAAGTTATGTTACACTTGTACTCTGTATTTATAAGGTACAATACAACAATACTACAATAAAGCAATAAGGTTTTGTATGAAATTACTAATATGCCCTTAAAACCCTTATACTTACACAAAGATAAACTCGGCCCATGATATATCTCATTCCAGTATTCTGTTTTGTTTATTTTTTGGAATTTGGAAAATCGAATGTTGTGCTAATTTTTAGTAACATGTTGTGATTTTGTGTAAAGATGGGAAAAAAATATTTACTTGAAATACTTTATGTAATTGCTATTAGATTTGGAAAAAACTTGATTAAAATTTTCAATTTAGTATGTATTATATTTAATGGTGGTTATCCTAATTTCATATAGACCAAGGTTCGAAATTCCGTTTTCCGTTTCGGCCATTGGTAATAGTAAAATTTCCGGATCCATTCCGAAAGCTCCGCTTTAATTCCGGTTTTTTAATTTTGGTATATTTTTGCTTTGATTTGCTATATACGCTAATAAATATCTAATACTGTCATAAATTTATAGTACATATTTTACATTACATATAAAATACATACTTTAGTTAAAAATCCACTGTGTAAGATTCTATATTATTCATTTGAGATTTTCAAACTTTGATCAATTTTCAAAATTTCGAATTTTTTTGATTCGATGTAAATTGACAAAAGTATAACAATTTTTTTCATGAAACTACAAGATTTCTTCTCCATTTATTTATTGTCCTGATTAATTTTTTTAATTTTTTATATATTTGTTGTATTTTTTAATTTTTTATAAGTTTTTTTCAATATATGAAAAAAAAAAATGGGAATTCAGAGCGGAACCGGAATTTTGACCGGATTCCGTTCCGGCTATGAACGGAACCGGAACGGAGTCACCGGAATAACCGAAATTCCGCCTAAATTTCGAACCGTGGTTAATACTCATGTTGTTCACCTAGTTTTATTTTTATCAACCATTCTCAAGTGTTTGTGACTGGACTAACAGTTTATAGTGTGTAAGCCTATCTATATTGTTATACTTATATCATTACCTAATGAGCCACAAACAATTAAAATAACTCTATGTCAACTGTTTCAGTCTGGCTATTCAACAATCTATGTCATGTTTTAAAGCTAGATGTGTTACAAAACCAAATATTTATATCTCAATATGTCAACACATCATCTAATCTACTAAAGCGAAAAGGAAGTACAGTAAGTTACCTCTGTATGGAAAAGGAAAAAATAAGGCTAAGGGACCAATATCTGCATCTTCTGCTTTGCGCTACTTGACCGTATAACGTGCTTTATACAAGAGGCCAATGCCACCTTCTCGACAATAGACTCTAGCAAAACTATAATGTAGCCACAAGAGCAGTTTATGAATGTCAACCAACAGACTTAACTCCAAATAAGATAATTAATAAAACACAAAAATGTTTGAACAGCCGTAGATAAAATAGTAGATGATGAGTGTTACTAATAGATAACACAGTGGATGACGAGTTTGACTTTAATCGACTGCAAGGAAGCATTAAAATAAGCTCATGGTTAATGGAATGCAGCAACTAAGCAATCCAATCCGTGGATTATGACAAACCAAGGTAGAAAGAATCAGAATTAGTACCCCACCTTTATGATGTTTTGCCTGGCTGGACGATGACCAAATAACCAATTTCTCTACTGCCATTTACCTATCAATGGATCTGCTGCTGAAAATTGTCAACAAAATTACTACAAACCAATATTCTCAAAAAGCATCTTATTAAGGTCAACTAATGGGTTAACTCAAAATCATATGGTAAATAACAACAAAAATGTTTGAATAACTGCATATGAAATGTAGGTGATGAGTATTGCTGCTAACAGATATTATGAGAATAGGCTATTGCTTGGAACCAGTAAAATATGCTTATGTTTAATGGAAGGCAGCAACTAATCAACATAATCCATGAGTTATACAAAATGTAGAACCTAACAAGTGGACAGGGTAACCTAACCTGACCTGCCTATGAAATGGTTGCAGTGAAAACTTTGATTTGCGGAAGCTTTTCCCAGTAAAATATTTTATCATTCAAACCACAAAGAGATGAATTTGGTTATGAAATAAACGGACATTAAATCTAAAATCAATACACAAGAGATTACACTCAACCACCCTCTTTGTTGGTTCATCAAGGTTTGTTTACGATTAATCAAACAAAATAAAATTAAACAAAATACAAATTGAACCAATAACCAAATTGATAAAGGAAGTCATGATCTGTATGGTTAAAATTGTTGGAGGAAAAGAACAAAGATGGAAGAAGAGAATTAGAAAATAGATTTCTACTCATCTTCTAAACTCTATTTATAACATCAATTACTTAATGCCCAAGTTAATATTAGATTAAAAAAATTGATTAGCCAATTTCCTTTGCATGTTAGACAAAATCTTCTCTTTCTTTCTTTTGCATGTTTATTTCCGATTTTGTATCATCAAAATTTAACATTTCACCTTGATGAAAAATCACATGTCTCCAACATATCAAACATGTCATTTTTAGATCTATCATAGCTCTCTATATCTCGATCATACCAAATTACAAAGTTCTACCACCGCATACAAGTGATGCATTTCCCATAGTCGATTACATGACCAACCAAACTATAAATGTTTTCTTCTTTCAATACTCCTCTCATCCTTACAAGACCATCCTTTTTCACTCTCAAAACTCCACCTCGAGTCTCATAAGTGCAACTAAAACGATCCAACCGACCGAGAGAAATAAGATTATGCGAACAAGTAGGCACATGTCTCACTCTAGAGACTTCTTTAACCACACCATCATGCATACGAAACTGGATAGATCCAATACCACAAATCGATAGCTCCTCTTCATTGGTTATCCTAATCATGCGGACACTCTTCTCATAAGAAGAGAAACGATTCATCACTGGCTTCCAAATCCTTTTTCCAAGGCTTCTCTTTGCTAATGAAGACATCACAAGAAGTATCATTGTCGCTACCTTCAACTACGCCTGCCCGTGTCACTATCACTATCACTATGTATAGCCTTCTGTTGATCCCTTTTATACGCTTCACACCTATTGCGCATATGACCCTTTCTATGACAATAATTACAAATGATACTTTTTTACATACCTTTACCATTAGCGAATTTATTCTTTGGACTTGTATCCTTTTTTGAGTCCCTTGTGACCATAGCCTCCTCTTGAACTAATTTCACATATGATCCTTTTCTTCTAAGCTTATCATTCAAAAAACTACTTCAAACAGTTTTCAGTGAGATATATCCATTAGCATTGGTATCACTCAATGAAACAACCAAAGTATTTTAACATTCTGAAAGCGAACTCATCAATAAAAGTGCCTATAACTCATTATCAAATTTGACATTCATATTTGCCAATTGATTTATTACATCCTGAAATTCACTCAAATGCTCTGCAACCGACTTCTCTCCATCCAATCTCAGTTGAACTAACTTTGGAACAAGAAAATCCTTATTTGTAGCACTCATCGACTTATACAAATATACCAACTTGTCCCACAAAGCCTTCGCGGATTCACCATTAGCCACATGATGGAAGACTGAATCGTCAAGATACCGACGAATAACTGCAATTGTCTTCTTATCCATCTTTCTCCATTTTTCCTCCTCTACATCAGAGGGTTTCTTTCCATCTCCATCAATCAGATCAAGAAGATCATTGAGGTAAAAAATATTTTCCATACTAGGCTTCCAAATATTCTAATTATTTCCATCCAAAATTGTGGTCTTTGAAAAAGAAATCATATCCGATATCTCAATAATTTTTCAAATCTAAAATTACTCTAGGCTTTGCAATGACCTTGCTCTGATATCAATCTATAGTAAAAACTTTGATTTGCGGAAGCTTTTCTCAATAAATCTTTTATCATCCAAATCGCAAAGAGATATATTTGAATAGAAAATAAACGGATATGAAATCAAAAATCAATACACGAGAGATTCCACCCAACCACTCTCTTTAATGATTCACCAAAATTTGTTTGCAATTAATCGAACAAAATAAAAGTAAATAAAATAAAAATTAAACCAATAACCAAATTGAGAAAGGAAGTCTTGGTCTATATGACTAAATTATTGGAGGAGAAGAACAAAGAGGGAAGAAGAGAGAATTATCAAATAGATTTCCACTCATTTTACACTATCTCTTCAAGGCTCTATTTGTAACATTAATTGCTTAATGCCCAAGTTAATATTGGATGACAAAAAATAAATTGATTAGAAAATTAGAGAGAAAAATAAACATAATCAAATATGTCTATTAATTAGGGAAAACAAAATCTTCTCTTTCTTTCTTTTGCATATTTATTTCCTTCCATTTGTGATTTTGTATCACCGAAATTTGACAATGGTAAATATGATTTATTAAGAGTATAGAACTGCAATACTAGAACTCGATGTAGCAAAGAAAAAATGTATAACATCGCAAGTGATGCATATACATCCAACTACGTCATTACTATCTTCATCAGGTTAGTACAACATGAAACCCATGCAATAAAGTACTTATAGATAGTAGCTGTATGTGCATGTAAACTCGAATATTTACACTATCCAAATAAAGTTTTAAAATGTGAAAGCGTACATGAGGCGTAAGCCTCCAAACCTTGAGGCATAAGTTATAACTGCTTTGTTACCATTAATTTTTGATAAATAAATAAAAACTAACAATTAATCATGCAAAACTATTAATAAATAACAATACAAACACTTAACTTTAAACAGTTCAGACCAAATCATTTTTTACTAGTTCACGCATAGAAGTATAAATGATTATACATACATACATACATACATACATACATACATACAGCCGATTTAATCCTTAGTATGTTTAAAGAATTCATATTTAGTTTTCAGCTCCGCGATGGTATGTATTCTATGTTTTCCTAATTCCCTTTATTTTCCAAAAAAATTTAAATTTTTGAAAATGATCGTTCAATTCTAGTGGAATCGATCTTTATTACAAGTAGTAGGAAATCAAGTATGTTATTATTTTATTTATTTTCTCTTCTACCAATTTCCATCAATCCACATAATTTATTTGGTGGTTCGAAATGGCAATTAAATTTTTTCTTTAAATAGTATTTGAGAAAACTCATTATGCACCGTTCATTCGTCGTTTCAAATGCAATCTTACTTAATCATGCCAATATTGAAAAGCAAAATAAACATTAATTTTCATTTTCTTAAATTTTGTTCGTTTTTTGCTTGCTTTTAAACAATTGAAGTTTTACAACTTTTGTTAGTGTTAATATTTACATTGGATGTCAAAATTTTCTTGAGTCGCATGCCTCGGCAGTATGAGACATACGTTTCGTATGTTCATATGCCTAAGTTGTTGAGGCATAAAACTCAATGGCACAAAATGCAGTGTTGAATTAACCCTAGAGGGGGGTGACTATGATTTATTATAAATTCACAGAAATAATAAGCTTGCAGCATAGATAATGATAGAATAAATATGATAATAAGAGCAACAAACAAATTTACTCGATTTAGGCAAAAACTGTCTACCGATGCCTTCAACATTTCTACTAAGGCTAAACAATCGATCAATTATAAAATCCCTGTAAACTTGCGACTATCGCTAACCTGATCGTTCTAATCCTAAGCCTAAAAACTTTGCCTTAAGTCTCCCCGAGTAGAAAATTTTCCGAATTACACACTGTAGTTCAACTCTAAAATAAAATAGAGTTTTAATTTTAATGTTAAACACAACATAAAAAACAGAAACCCTAAAATATATACAAATTTAAGAAGAAGTTCGGCTCAAAGTAAAAACATGGTCTTCAAATTAATTAGCATGCTCATCTTTTTTTCTTCCTAAGCCGATCCTTTTTATTTTCTAGGGTTTCCTCCGATTTCTGAAAGCCGTCGATTTTATAATCGATTGATGAAATCTAGCCTTTATCTCCTTATCGATCGATTTCTTCAATGGCCTGACGATTCACGACTTCGATTGCTTCCTCATCGAGAACTTCTGTAGTTAATACTTTGGTATGATTTTCTGATTTTAATGTATCGAACTTGATTTAATGAATTTTCCAATGATGATGTGATATTTATAGAGATCTATTATGAAGCTTCTCTTTAAATTATCCTTAACATACGATAACGTAGGTTTGAATTAATCAAACTATAAATTAGGGCTTTTAGATTTGAATTTGAATTTGATTTTGATTGTTATTTTGGATTTTCTGATTCGAATTTGACTTGGCTTTGGCTTGTTTTTTTTTATGATTTCGGTCTTGAATTTTTCAAACTATGAGATTTCGTGGCTTTGACCTGACTTTGTGGACTTGTTCAACCTTGAGATTTTTCCTTATGTAAATCATCATTCTATGTTTCACTTGTGTTCTTTGTAGACTTGTGTTTCTTTATTTGTTTTCCTAAAGTAATTAACCTAACTGGATTTGAATATATTGCCTGGGTGCATATGTACTTACGTACATACGTACACACACGCAAACACACACACACACACACATATATATATATATATTTGTGTGTGTGCGTATATTTATGTATGTATGTATACATTTGTACATAAATGTGTTGCTGAAAAGTTGCTTTGGTTGTCCACTTTTGAAATGCACTTGAATTTGATGTTGCACTGACTGATATGTATTTTTTCAAACTAATTTTGTTGCATTCCCGGGCTTTTGCACACGTTTTGATCTTAACTTGCTTGTGCCTATCACTGACCATGTGTGTGGTCTGACCTTGCATTCTTGTCTTATTGTGCACTTAAGCCTACCTTTAGTATATTTCATGAATGTTCTTTGTGCTCCATGTGCTTGTGCGCTTGTGCATGAATTTGTTGGTTTATGCATTCTGTAGTGTTCCTTAGTTATTCAAAAATCATCAAATTGGCTTGAATTTGTACGTTGCTTGTTCTTGTTTGTTGCTATGCCTGGTCTGAATGAGTCTGGACTATTTTTGGCTTGCCCTGCCTTTTGTATGCAGTGCTGCACCTAACCGTGTTTAGCCTTGTTTAATGTGTTGAGTTTAAGCGATTTGGACTTGATCTTGTGTGTTTTGATGTTGTTTGATTTTACTTTATTATTTTGTGCACTGGTATAAATTAATTGGGCCTGTTTGCATTTTTGCTACTTTGTTTCTTGCTGTTGTGCACTATTGCACCCCACTTGAGTCTGTTTGTATTTTGTTTGTGCTTTTGGTCATTCAGACATGTGCACTTGCATTGTAACCTGTATTGTGCATTTAAATCTGACTTGTGCATTGTGTTGAGTCTGAAATTTTTTTGACTTGACCTTGCTAATTTGATATGTGGAAACCTGCTTTTATTTGCTTCACGTGCTTTATGTATATGTATAAGTTTGATATGTGCATGTATGCATGTGCATATGCTTTTTGTATGTGTACAAGATTGAAATTAATGTGCTTATTTATTCAAGTTTCTCAGCCTTAAGGCTTGTATAGTGATACACTATGCATGTCTTAAGTTGCTTGTGCACATTATTGACTTGATTTTAAATTTTTGTCCCACACGAACATGTTGTACTAGTCCTTGTATATACCCATTGTACTAGTCTATGTTTGTTATTTTTTATGCTTATTTAAACTATGAAATGAGCAGAACCAATAAATTGAGGCAATGTTGAGTTTAAATATATTTATATTTTTTCAGTTTATTTTGTTTTTTTCTTTTGCTTTTTACTACATTTTATTTAACCAGTAGATTTTTTTCTGGATAAGGCCTAGAGCAAGAAGGTAAAAATTGCATCTGAGTAGAAATTGTATATAAAAACTGTATTTGAAAAATGTGATTAGAAAATATTGTATTTGAAAAACGTTTCATATATGAGAGTGTAAAATTGTTGTATATTAATAGTGTACATAAAACACTATTGAAGCTATTGTTGTAATTGTGTGCACTACTGAAATTTTATTGAAATAATATATTTGTTGAAATAATTTTTTTATTTGTTTATTTCATTCTATGATATTATAATAGTACATCTACAAACACATTTGAATATATGTATGTGTGTGTTTATTATCATCAAACAAAAATCATAAACTACTATATTCTACAATCTCTCCTTTTGACGATAACAAACACATATTAAGATTTTGTATCAAAGGAATGTGTTTGATGTGTCATTACCAAACTCTCCCCATTTAAATACTTCCCCTACAACTATACTTCCCCTATATAGATGTATGAAAAATAATCCTATATGATGTCAAAAGAAAAATAATTACCTAGATGCTAAGGGAAAATAAAACAACTTTTGAAAAATAAAACCAACTCTTGAATATCACTAAAATATCAAAATCTTAATATCTCTCCCCTTTTGTTATCATCAAAATTATAATATTAATCGATATAGCGATAGATTTGATTGAAACTATAAATCATGTAGAGATAAAAATATATTAAAATTTTCAATCAATCAATCAAAAATCATAATAATTTATTAATTATATATATATATATACCATTTTAGACTGTTCACTGGGTAATGGTTTAGGGAGAATTTTATATAGTGACAGCAGTGTAGTATTTTTAGTAAAGGAAAATTTTGAAAATTATTTTTAAAATTAAACAAAGAATGTTAAGCAGTTTCTATCCATGCATAACCGTTAGAACTTTTAAATGGTGTTAGTAGTTGCTTAAAGAAAGAATGTTAAGTATTTTCTAACCATGCATAACCGTTAGGACTTCTAGATGAGGTTAGAAGTTACTTGAATATTTATCCATCTCTTGTATATCCGTTCCATCCATGGATAAACGTGAGGACTTTTAAATGAAAATGGAATCACATATCTAGATTAAATTTATTCGTCCATGTATAACCACGAAGACTTTTGAATGAGTGTAAATACTTTGGAGCACAATAAGTTATTTAAATTAAGTTAAAAGTATAATTCACCGTTTTTTGAAATACGAACTTCTACGCATTACATTAAATTTTGGTGTATGGATTGTAAGAAAGACGTTAGCAATAGAAATGATCATTGCAATGATCCAGAATTTTAAACACTTTATATTTATATATCTGAATAAATTAAATATTGAAATCTTAGATTTAATGTAAATAAAATGGGTTTAAAAGTGTGACGACTCGGAATTTTTGGATGTTTGAAATCGGGATATTTAGTTGATTTTAAATATTTAAAAGTAAATTTTTAACATGAATTCAAATATCACCATTTATTGGGTAATTTAATTATTAAATTAAATAATTTGAAGTTGGATAAAATGTTGAATATGGAGTTTTCAGACTGTTAAAAATAATTTGAAGGCTTGTAAAATTTATATTGATAGCGCCGAGGATAATAAAAGTTTTAAAATTGAATTTAACACTGATTTGTTCAGTTTTGAAATTTTATCGTTTAAATCGATATTTAAAAATAGCCTTCCGAGGAACAGTCTCGAAATTCGACGAAACCAGTTCCATTGGATCCGTAATAATTTTTTATTATCGTATTTCAATTTTCGTAACGTTTGGAGTTATCCTTTGTCCATACGGGTGAGAAACATGTTGAAATTTAAATCGATAATTTAATATTTAAACTCGATTCAAAAATCTATCTTCCACATATGACTAATTAGGCTTCAAAACACATTCCATTGTCTTCGGAATACGGGTAAAACCTTATAAACGCCCGATGGCATGTCTGATTCGGAGTTCGAGATTTCGAGTTATGCTAAATGAGATATTTTGGAAATTTAATAATATAAAAAAATTGAAAGTCAAACCAGCCACCCTATAATTGTACTCGAGCCACCCTAGCACCTAAATTGCGTCGAACTAACTTATCTCCTCTTCTCGTTTAAAGCACGTATCTTCCTTCACAAATCAAAAAAAATTAAATCAATGGCCGAGCGAATCAAATCGCTCATCCCCATTCTCCTCAACGAAACCTTTTTCCCTCTGTTCGAAATAAAAGGCGAATCAAAACTCTTATTTCCCCCTTTCTTCTAAAATCGAACTCGTAAAAATAAATATGGCTGAAGCCTGTTCATCAGATTCGAAAGAGTTCGTGCATCTGGAAATCGCCATGGGAAGGCGAGCACTGCCGCGTTCGATTAAACGAGGGAAAAGGACGCGCGACCCTACGCGGGAATGAGGAGTTCTGGTGGGAGGATCATCTTTCCAGTTTGGGGTTTCAGACGACTTCAATTTGACAAGCATGTGGTCAAACGCAAGTCACGGTGAAAGGAGAAGGCCGATCTGGTGGGAGTGGGGTCAAGTCGTGGAGGTGTTGTGCCTCCAATGGTCGGTTGAGGGATGCGGTGCCTGTTTTAGGTAATTCGATTTTAGTTTTTAATTTAATGTTGTTTAAGTTAAAATGTTAACTAAGTGTGATGATGATTTAAATTATCGGAGGATTTTTTTAAAAGGTTGGAAATGTTTTGATTTAAAAAAGAAGAAGAATTTTTTTTTATTTACAGCAACTTACTGTTTAAAAAAAATATTAACAGTAAGATATGTTTACTATTTATTCCTTTCAATGTAAAGAGTTGTATATATATGTATATACCGTAGAGGAAAAATGTTAAACAAGGAATAATTATAGGTTTTGAAAAATAGTAGATTTATATAAAGATTTGATATTAATCTATATAGATTATTTTATGTGTGTATGAAGTTTCAAAAATAAAAAATAAAAATGGATATACACACATTTTAGATTTATTGTTTTATTTAAAATAATGGATTTGGAAATTTGTTTGTTCAATAAACTTATTTAATTATTTTAGACATTGTTAAAGGGAAATTAGTTTAAAATTAAATCATCAGTTTAGAACTAAATCACTAGTTAATTTGATAATTAATTAAATTTATTAAATGGAAATTAATTGTTCGATTATTTCGAATATTAATAAACTGTATAAATGTTTATACAAGGTCAAAATTTGAATGAAAGCAAGCCGGATTGGAAGTGGATTGCAAAAAAAATCAAAGGTGAGTTAACCTCACTCATCGGGGTTTTATTTATATTTAAATGGTTAAATTTAAATAATTGGTTGAATGATTGAATTGATTGGTCGTGCTATATTATATATAGTAGTATATACAGTATATATTGGAGTGATTGATTTCCCGCATTATATAGCGGATGAGATCCTATGCGCCGCATAATAGCGGATGATATTATATTTAAATCCCATATACTGCGATATTCCACCTTGAAGTGGAATTGGTATTTTATGTTGTGCTAACATCTGTGAATGCCGGGAAACATGTTGGAGGGATCTAACTGGATTCCTCAAAATTATTTAGATTCGATAAAATATTCTATGATATAATATTTGTTATCCTGTGATGAATTATATTGATAATAGGAAATGTTGAATACTATGGTTGTTTTAAAATATTTCGGTGAACCGAGTTATCAAAATCTATAGAAATGGGATTTCTGAAAAGTAAATAAAAGAGTGAATTTTGAGTAAAATAATCAAAGAAATTTGAATAAATTAAAAATGAATTGGAAAGAATAAAATGTGATTTGTGAATTCTGATAAATAAAATTCCAAGTATGGAAAATGGGATTTTGAATAAATGGGAATAAGTAATTCTATTTTTAATCTCAAGTGATATTATTTTAAGAAATAAAGAATTTATTTTGAAATTCAGTGTTTGAATTTATTTTAAAGGATAAAGTAGAAATTTGGAAAATATGAAATTGGTATTTTCAGTTAAAAGATTTTAAATCAAAATGAAGAAATAAAAAAATCCGAAGTCAATGGGTTTTGAAATAAATGTGTAAGTAAGGAAATTAATTTAAAAGGGAAGTAAACTGGAGATCAATTTGAAAATTGATTTAAGTGGTTGAAGTTGGAACTTTAAAAGAGAAGTGGGACTTTGGAATTTATAAACTGGGTTTATAAAAGTGGAGAAATATATATCAGTGGATATTTGGAAGAGTAAATTCATGGTGGGAATTTATTAAGGGAATGAAAAAATTTGTTTAAAAATAAATAGTGATTTATTTTTAAAGGATGTGAAGAGAAGTATATTTTCCTGGATAGCCAAGTACGTTTTCAAAGTAAATTTTTAAATATAAGTTAAAGGCTTAAATGTTGTTTTAAAAAAAATATGTTTTAGAAATTTTATTATTTATAAATGTTGAAATCCTATAGTGAGTATTTTTTTCAAATCTATTATAGCAGTAATTATTTAAAGGTGACTTGGTATTTTATTTTAAAGGAGAAATCTAGTTTTATATTTTGTAAGGTAACCTCATTTTAAATATTCCTAAAGTATATATTTTTAATAAAGTATTGAAGTAGTTTTCTATTTAAATGTTAAGGTATATTTTATAATAAAGTGTTTTAAATTATTTTAAAAATCTAAGTTTTCGTACTTGGTGATTTTAGTGGAAATAAATATTTGGGAATTTATTCCATGAGAAGAGTGTGATTTGAAAACTGTTTTCAAAGGGTTGAAAAGTGGAAATATATCTTGTGAAGATATTTGAGGTTAATAAATAATTCAGGAGAAATTATTTATGTTTGATGGGTGTTGTGAATGTTAATTGATAGTTAAATAACCGGTTATCAATATTGGCCAATGCGTTGATCGTTCCGAAGAGATTGGGATCGGGAATTAATTTCCTGAAAACCACTTCGATCCGGTTTGTACGTTTTCATAAGGAAGACGAGTTTGGATTCGAAGATGGAGCAGTGAAGTGTAAGGGCTAGTCGCAACTAATCCCGAGGATGATTCCAAAATGGATGTAGTAGGAGTAGTGCCTTTGGTTCCGTTCGAACCCGGGACGGACTTGTATGGATGAATGCTTTCAGAACATTGTCAGGTGGACGATGAGCATTCTAAGGGATATGTTCTAAAAAGATAACGCTTAGCCTCGAGCCTCATCAACCGGGAATGACTGAAAATCAGGGGTTATGAAGCAAGGCTAGGTGGGTAGCGCCCATTAGGGTGAGGTCATCCCTGTCTAGATGTCCCTTTTTATTCGGCTTAGTGGTGCGGTTGTTGATCCCAACCGCTGGTGATCTTACTCGTGATTATCCAGTAAGGGATAGTCCCGGTCTTGTGTTGCAGGGGATTGGGAGTAATCCTCGGTACGGTGATTTAGGCCACGTACTGTGACAGGTGGTACCCCAATGCCTAGTCATTAGTTGGAATCCATTCTCCCTACGCGCCTGTACGGTTTTGATGGTGCCCAACTATTGCTGAAATGTGAGATGCAAGCATTTCAGCTAGATTCTATTTTACTTTCTATAGACACTATTATAATATCAGAGGATTTTGATAAAAAATGTTTTGGCTATCGTAAGGTAAAAACCCGACATATTTATTTGTGGCGTGGTCTTACGAGATGCTTTTGTTTTCAAAAGAATTTTGAAACTTTAATAATCAATTTGAGTGTGATTTCTCATGCTGGTATTCCAGACTGACTCGGGTGTTATTTAACTATAATGCTTGGGTCAGACCGAGTGTTATAGAATACAGGATATGTCGTGTGGAGCTCAGGATACGAGTTGGATGGCGATACATACTTCCGTACCTGATTATTATTCCGCTGTGTATTCATTTTTGAGGACAAGTTTATATGACTGTCCAGTTGTATGTTATTGATGTTATTGAACTCTGATGATGTATTCTGATGATGTATGAATAAAATAGATATAGCTTTCTTTTGTGTAAAGATCTGTTATTATCTATTATATTTTATTCCACTACGATGGTTAGATTCAGATGTTATTTTGTTTTCTCTTCTTCTACCTCTTCTTCTTTAACCAAAATGGTTCATGTTCCCGTTCATCTTGAGTTGTTTGATGGAGAATAGTGTTGACTCAAGGGGTACGGATTTGTGGGCGGTTACAGTGGTATCAGAGCTTAGGTTGGTGATAACCTTGGCTCTGGTGGGAATTACTCATAGAATGGAGTCCATAGTACTCTAGAATAAGCTTGAGTGTATTAATAGATATGAGCGCGTATTTGTTAGTGAATATAAATTTTTTTTATATTGTGTTGACTTATCGGTTGAGTGTTTATGGATTCTGGTCGATATGTGGGACACCATGTTATCGATAGGAATTTCCAAACTTTTAAACAAGATAAACCGACACAGTATTGTTTTAAATAGGGTAAATGAAATAATTTTACCCAAATCATTTTTGTATATAAAGGAAATAATTTTTGATAAATTATTATAGTTATATATGGTTGCTTGGTTGTTAGGGAATGATAATATTAAATTATTATTATTATTTTGTAGAAATTGAATAAGAAATTGAAAATCATAGCTAAAGCTAAGAAAGTAAATTCATATTGCATAATTAAATTGTAAGTGAGAATTATAAATGTAATTTATAATTTAAAATAACATTTCAGAGTAGTATTTGAATATGAATTGAAAGAATTTGAAATTTGGAATTTTGGGAAAGGTCAAATTCCTTTGTGTTTGAAAATGGTTTTCAAAGGTTTTGGAAAAAAAATAATAGAGATATTATTTCGGAAATATTTTTGAATTGAGTATGAAATCTGGTGAGATTTGGAATTTAAAAATATTTGAAATGTTTTGGAAGGATAAAAGCACTAAACTATTTTCGGTCGCTACAAAATAACTTCGGTGATTACTGCAGCATCATCGATGTTCATTTTCAAGTTTCCAAAGGAGGAATTGCTACTTGAATGTTTTAAATGGGAGATGTTTGCAAAAACTGGGTTTTATTTTGAAAATTCAAAGAGACAATTGAAATTACCAAAGAATTTTGGATATAATTGATTTCAAATGATTTTTGAAATACTTAAGTGATTATTGAAGACTCTGGAATTGGTTTAAATGTTTTGAGTGTCTAATTAATGGCTTAAGCTCTAGAGGTTTGACTAAAAATGTTTGTGGATTATAAAAAGATTTGGAAATTTATAAAGTTTGAAAATTTCCTGGATTGAAATTAACTTGTAAAAAGTTAGTAAGTGTATAATCTCGAGTAAAAGTGGAATATGAATATAGTCAAGCTTAAATTGGGTAGAAGTATGAAAAATATAAGTGTGAGACTTACAAGAAAAAAAGGTGAAGTAAAATAGTAAGCCAAAATAAATTGTTTTGTATTTTGGAAATAAAATAAAAATCCAGAAACTTGAATTATAAAATAGGTTGAACTCAAGAAATTAAGTGAAGTGATTTTTGGAAGGTAAAAATCAAATTAAATAGAAGTGAACTTAAGTTATGAAGTTGAAAAAGTTGAAGAAAGTAAATTAACTTAAGTTTAAAAATAATAGAAGCTTGGCTTCGAGTAAGGTTGAAAGCCCATTAAATAAAAGTTTGGGTTAAATTAATTTGGGAAATGGTTATTAATATTAGCATAGAATGTTGTCAAGCTTAATGGAATGGGTTTAAATGAATTGGGTTAGTTTGGATTACAAAGGAATTGAATATAAGCGATTGAATAATAAACCATTCTAACTAAATAAAAATTTCGTTGGAAGCTATTTGAATTAGTGCCGAAATCTTAAAAATTGCTTATAAGAATTGTTTAGTATGCAATGCTTATTCCATGTGCTAGCTAATGAAAGTGAGTGAAATGTAGATAAACTTCCTATATTTTATACTTACATGTTTGAATTAAGTAAGTAAAGGTACCTGAAGGCCGTTTGGCAGGATTTTGGTTGTGTTAATTTCTAAATAATAAGCCGCTTGCTTAAAAATGCTAAATAGAGGTACGCCTACGCAATAGACATAAGAAATATGAACTGTTTTTGTTTTTCGACCGTGTGGGTCGATGTGTATATATATTTATATCTCTTGTCAAATTGCAAAAGCTCCTCCGTACAAAGGAGATTCTGCCATAATTTTCCGAAAATTTTAGGAGTTAGAATTTTTTTTGAGAATATTTTTGTTAGCGACAAAACGATTTCAAATTGAAATTGAAATAAATTAGTGGATGAAACTAATTTAAAATAATGATATGAATCAGTTATAAATGGAAGGTAGTCAATGAAAATTTAATATTCAGAGTTGAAGATAAATTGAATTCATATGGAATTGGAAATCCAGAGAAAAAAATAAGTAGATATAAACTAAAGTGGTGAAGTGAAAATAAATATAAGAAGCGTATAAAATACTTATATTGAATTTAAGGAGAAATGGTGAAATTTTTAAGTAATATGGGTGTCGGGAAAATATATTGAATAAGCATTTGAGTGAAGATTTAATAAAAAAATATGTGAAATGATAAGCGTTGATGAGGGAATATAAATCAAATGAATGTGAATAAAAGATAATTGATATAGTTGATAATCAATTGAGATAAATATGTAAGATCTACGTATATTATTTTATTCGCATAGCTATTAGATCTAGATTCGAGCACAGAATTTCGAGATAGTTATATTGATCAGAGTTAGGATTTTTCACTCGATTTTCGACGGCGAAACCTGGATATGGATTTTGATTGATGCTGGAAATTCTCTACCATAGTTATGAATATGCCAGGAGAATGACGGTTTCTGATCAAGAAACCAGATCTGAGTCTGCACTAGGAAGTCGGGTGGACGATACTAGTTCGGAAGTGAAATTGAGTGTTCGAGTGAGTGATCGAATTTGATATTGCGTACAGATGATATATGTACATCGTACGGGCTTGAATGAATAGATATTGAAATTTTGTAAGGGAGTCAATAAAATGATTTTGAATGTTGTGATTGGGTATTATTGCTATGCAGGATATATAGGTATTATAAAGGAAAAGGAAAATTGGTTTTGATTTCAGAAGATAAATTTTAATTGCTCGACAAAAAGGTATGTGTTTAAATTTCTGTATGTTGGGTTTTTGGATCTAGCCACTTGGTTTTTGTTTTCTTTTGGAATTTGGAAGCCCGTAGAGGCATTTTGTAGTTGTACCGAGCTAGCCGCGCAAAGGAGACGATGGCGAAATTTTTGGAAATTTAGGGAGTTGGAAAATTTTTGAATTTTTTTTGATAATTCAAATTTAGTTTTAAATTGAAATTTGAATGATTGAGAAAATAGTATTGTTTGAAAGCTAAGAGAGAGTTTAGGAAGTTAGTAAGAATGGTAATGGGTCTTTTACAAAAAGATAGTTGGTAGGATGTTGAATTTTTGGTTTTGGGAAAAAGTAAATGGGTATTGGACCATTCTTCCAAACTAGTAATTTCGGGAACGAAATTCTTTTAAAGGGGAGGAATGTGACGATATGGAATTTTTGGATGTTTGAAATTGGGATATTTAGTTGATTTTAAATATTTAAAAGTTAATTTTTAACTTGAATTCAAATATCACCATTTATTGGGTAATTTAATTATTAAATAATTTAAAGTTGGGTAAAATGTTAATATGGAGTGTTATGTCTGTTAAAAATAATTTGAAGGCTTGTAAAATTTATATTGATAGTGCTGAGGACAATAAAAGTTTTAAAATTGAATTTAACACTGATTTGTTCAGTTTTGAAATTTTATCGTTTAAATCGATATTTAAAAATAGCCTTCCGAGACACAGTCTTGGAATTCGACGAAACAAGTTCCACTAGATCCGTAATAGTTAGTTATTATCGGATTTCAATTTTCGTAACGTTTGGAGTTATCGTTTGCCCGTACGGGTGAGAAACGTGTTGAAATTAAAATCGATAATTTAATATTTAAACTCGATTCAAAAGTCTATCTTCCATATATGACTGAATTAGGCTTTGAAACACGTTCCATTATATTCGGAATATGGGTAAAACCTTATAAACGCCTGACGGCATGTCTGATTCGGAGTTCGAGATTTCGAGTTATGCTAAACGAGATATTTTGGAAATTTAATAATATAAAAAAATTGAAAGTCAAACCAGCCACCCTATAATTGTACTCGAGCCACCCTAGCACCTGAATTGCGTCGACCTAGCTTATCTCCTCTTCTAATTTAAAGCACGTATCTTCCTTCACATTTCAAAAAAAAAAAAATTAAATCAATGGCCGAGCGAATCAAATCGCGCATCCCCCTTTCTCCTCAACGAAACCTTTTTCCCTCTGTTCGAAATAAAAGGAGAATCAAAACTCTTATTTTCCCCTTTCTTCTAAAATCGAACTCGTAAAAAAATGGCCGAAGCCTGTTCATCAGATTCGAAAGAGTTCGTGCATCTGGAGAAGGCGAGCACTGCCGCGTTCGATTAGGCGAGGGAAAAGGACGCGCGACCCCACGCGCGAACGAGGAGTTCTGGTGGGAGGATCGTCTTTCCAGTTTAGGGTTTCTGACGACTTCAATTTGGCAAGCATGTGGTCGAACGCAAGTCACGGTGAAAGGAGGAGGCCGATCTAGTGGGAGTGGGGTCAAGTCATGGAGGTGTTGTGCCTCCAATGGTCGGCTGAGGGATGCGGTGCCTTTTTAGGTAATTCGATTTTAGTTTTTAATTTAATGTTGTTTAAGTTAAACTGTTAATCAATTGTGATGATGATTTAAATTATCAGAGGATTTTTTTACAAGGTTGGAAATGTTTTGATTTTAAAAAAAAAAGGAAGAAAAAGAAAAAGAAAATATTTACGACAACTTACTGTTTAAAAAAAAATATTAGCAGTAAGATATGTTTACTATTTATTCCTTTCAATGTAAAGAGTTATAAATACATATGTATATACCGTAGAGGAAAATGTTAAACAAGGAATAATTATAGTTTTGGAAAATAGTAGGATTTGTATAAAGATTTGATATAAATCTATATAGATTATTTTATGTGTGTATGAAGTTTCAAAAATAAAAATGGATATACACACATTTTAGATTTATTGTTTTATTTAAAATAATGGATTTGGAAATTAGTTTGTTCAATAAACTTATTTAATTATTTTAGAAATTGTTAAAGGGAAATTAGTTTAAAATTAAATCATCAGTTTAGAACTAAATCACTAGTTAATTTAATAATTAATTAAATTTATTAAATGGAAATTAATTGTTCGATTATTTGGAATATTAATAAACTTTATAAATGTTTATACAAGGTCAAAATTTGAATGAAAGCAAGCCGGAATGGACGTGGATTACAAAAAAAATCAAAGGTGAGCTAACCTCACTCATATGGGTTTTATTTAAATTTAAATGGTTAAATTTAAATAATTGATTGAATGATTGAATTGATTGGTTGTGCTATATTATATATAGTAGTATATATTGTATATATTGGAGTGATTGATTTCCCGCATTATATAGCGGATGAGACCCTATGCGCCGCATAATAGCGGATGATATTATATTTAAACCTCATATACCGTGATATTCCACCTCGAAGTGAATTGCTATTTTATGTTGTGCTAACATCTGTGGATGTAGGAAAACAAGTTGGAGGGATCCAACTGGATTCCTCAAAATTATTTAGATTCGATAAAATATTCTGTGATATAATATTTGCTATCCTGTGATGAATTATATTGATAATTGGAAATGTTGAATACTATGGTTGTTTTAAAATATTTCGGTGAACTGAGTTATCAAAATCTATAGAAATGGGATTTCTGAAAAGTAAATAGAAGAGTGAATTTTGAGTAAAGTAATCATAGAAATTTGAATAAATTAAAAATGAATTGGAAAGAATAAAATGTGATTTGTGAATTCTGATAAATAAATTCCAAGTATGGAAAATGGGATTTTGAATAAATGGGAATAAGTAATTCTATTTTTAATCTCAAGTGATATTATTTCAAGAAATAAAGAATTTATTTTGAAATTCAATGTTTGAATTTATTTGAAAGGATAAAGAAGAAAATTGGAAAATATAAAATTGGTATTTTCAGTTAAAAGATTTTAAATCATAATAAAGAAATAAAAAAATCTGAAGTCAGTGGGTTTTGAAATAAATGTGTAAGTAAGGAAATTTATTTAGAAGGGAAGTAAACTGGAAATCAATTTGAAAATTGATTTAAGTGGTTGAAGTTGGAACTTTAAAAGAGAAGTGGGACTTTGGAATTTATAAACTGGGTTTATAAAAGTGAAGTAATATATCAGTGGATATTTGGAAGAGTAAATTCACGGTGGGAATTTATTAAGGGAATGAGAAAATTTGTTTAAAAATAAATAGTGATTTATTTTTAAAGGATGTGAAGAGAAGTATATTTCCCTGGATATCCAAGTACGTTTTCAAAGTAAATTTTTAAATATAAATTAAAGGCCTAAATGTTGTTTTAAAAAATATGTTTTAGAAATTTTATTATTTCTAAATGCTCAAATCCTATAGTAAGTATTTTTTTTCAAATCTATTATAGCAGTAATTATTTAAAGATGACTTGGTATTTTGTTTTAAAGGAGAAATCTAATTTTATATTTTGTAAGGTAACCTCATTTTAAATATTCCTAAAGTATATATTTTTAATAAAGTATTGAAGTAGTTTTCAATTTAAATGTTAAGGTATATTTTATAATAAAGTGTTTTAAATTATTTTAAAAATCTAAGTTTTCGTACTTGGTGATTTTAGTGGAAATAAATATTTGGGAATTTATTCCATGAGAAGAGTGTGATTTGAAATCTGTTTTCAAAGGGTTGAAAAGTGAAAACATATCTTGTGAAGATATTTTGAGGTTAATAAATAATTCAGGAGAAATTATTTATGTTTGATGGATGTTGTGAATGTTAATTGATAGTTAAATAACCGATTATCAATATTGGCCAATGTACTGATCATTTCGAAGAGACCGAGATCAAGAATTAATTTCCTGAAAACCACTTCGATCTGGTTTGCACGTTTTCATAAGGAAGACGAGTTTGGATTCGAAGATGGAGCAGCAAAGTGCAAGAGCTAGTCGCTACTAATCCTGAGGATGATTCCCAAATGGATGTAGTAGGAGTAGTGTCTTCGTTCCGTTCGAACCCGGGACGGACTTGTATGGATGAATGCTTTCAGAACATCGTCAGGTGGACGGTGAGCATTCTAAGAGATATGTTCTAAAAAAGTAACGCTTAGCCTCGAGCCTCATCAACCAGGAATGACTGAAAATCAGGGGTTATGCAGCAAGGATAGGTGGGTAGCGCCCATTAGGGTGAGGTCATCCCTGTCTATATGTCCCTTTTTATTCGGCTTAGTGGTGCGGTTGCTGATCCCAACCGTGGGGTGATCTTACTCGGGATTATCTAGTAAGGGATAGTCCCGGTCTTGTGTTGCAGGGGATTGGGAGTAGTCCTCGGTACGGTGATCTAGGCCACGTACTATGACATGTGGTACCCTAGTGTCTAGTCATTAGTTGGAATCCATTCTCCCTATGCGCCTGTACGGTTTTGATTGTGCCCAACTATTACTAAAACGTGAGATGCAAGCATTTCAACTAGATTCTATTTTACTTTCTATAGACACTATTATTATATTAGAGGATTTTGATAAAAAGTGTTTTGGCCATCGTAAGGTAAAAACCCGACATGTTTATTTGTGACGTGGTCTTACGAGATGCTTTTGTTTTCAAAAGAATTTTGAAACTTTAATAATCAATTTAAGTGTGATTTCTCACGCTGGTATTCCAGACTGACTCGGGTGTTATTTAACTATAATGCTCGGGTCAGACCGAGTATTATAGAATACAGTATATGTTGCTGTGGAGCTCATGAGACGAGTTGGATGACGATACATACTTCTGTACTTGATTATTATTCCGTTGTGTATTCAGTTTTGAGGACAAGTTTATATGACTATCCAGTTGTATGTTATCGATGTTGTTGAACTCTGATGATGTATGAATAAAACAGATATAGCTTTCTTTGTGTAAAGATCTGTTATTATCTATTATATTTTATTCCGCTGCGATGGTTAGATTCTGATGTTGTTTTGTTTTCTCTTCTTCTTTAACCCAAGTGGTTCGTATTTCCGTTCATCTTGAGTTGTTTGATGGAGAATAGTGTTGACTCAAGGGGTACGGATTTGCGGGCTGTTACAAAAAGCATATTAAACTCTTTATAATTAATAGTCAGCGATGGTAAACTTTTAATCTACAACTAATGTGATTAAACTTGTTTTATTAATTATTCTATTTAACCAACAAGTGAAATTATCATTTTGGTGCACTTTCTTAAATTTTATTGAACCTAGTGCCATTGAGACCGGAATATTGAGTTATACACCAACGAATTTCATGGCGATCGGACGTCCCGTGTGATCGGACGAGCTCGGGACGTTCGACGGTTTAATTAATAAAATTAAAATATAATAAAAGTTTTACTATATAAAAATCACTCTAACCCTATCACTTCTCCTCTTTCTTCCTTTCTACATTTCTTATTGACCAAAAGTAGCCACCACTATAAATTGAATTCTTCTTGGAGCTTCGCTTAACGAAATCGAATGGTGTTGGATTCATTGAACTTGTGTGGAAGAGAGCTACATGTTGTTGTGTATGATGTTGGGTGCGGTGTCGATTTGGAAGGAGCGATGTTGTAGGTCGAAATTAGGGTTGAATTTAGTCAACGATTTAGGTAGAATTAGACCAAGGCAATGGGGCCATTTAGTTTCTCTGGCATATGTGAAAGTGTGGGAGGAGTTTGGTGGGATGCGGCTTCATTTGATGATTGGCGACATGTGCTTTGTCAATTGTGGGGTTTCAGGTCATGAAGGGAAGGAAGAGGCCAAAGGTCAATTCGATGGCGGCGTTGGCCTTGTGGTGCGAAGAGAAGTTGATTGGTGGCGCTTGGGCGTGGTCCAATTAGCTCTAGTGTTTTGCGACTTCATGTGCAGTAAAGTGAGGCAAAGGGTCGGATCTTGGCCGAGGCGATCGAATTGGACGTGGTGAGGTTTGATGTGCAAAGGAGGAGAAGTGCAGCGCGATGGCAAAATATGTTCATCGATCTGTCGACCGTAGCTCGAGCAAGAGGTTTGCATTCATGTTTGGATTTAAGGATAGATTTGGTGTGTGTAAAAGCGGCCTTGAATTTGATTTGGGGAAGGTGGATTTTAAAAGGTGATTATTGAATAGTGTTAATTTATTAATTTAATTAATACGATTTCTTATTAAAGCAATAACTTTTGCATACGAAGTCCAATTGAGGCGCCATCTTCGCCGGTGCACTTGTAGTGGAATTCTCTACAAATTCGATTGATTTGGGATTGGGTGAGTTTACTCACTAGTTGATTTGTGTATTGTTGTGATATGATTGTTAATTGTGTTAAAATATAAATAGTATAAAGAACAATACAAGTTATTACTTTTGGACCCCTCTTTGCTTTACAAAGCAAGCGATAACAATATATAGTGTAAGCTCTCTTTTAATCATTTATAACATGTGTTGTGGTTCAGACTACTTGTTTACATGTTTGATATTGTTGTTTGATAAAGGTGGAAATTGTGAGTGAATAGTTGAAGCGAAATTATCGCTATAAACGTACTTTGAAATCCCTTGTATTTGACACTTGTTAAATTAATAAAAATATGAATATATTAATAACATTTTGGGTGTTCTATGCACATGTTTTGGGTGTGTTTGACCTAAAGGAATCGATTTGAAAAGTTATTGAAATTGTAAAAATAAAGTGGTGTTGAAAATCCTAGTTTTAGCAAAGTGTAAAGGGCTTTATTTTGGACATTTTTCCCAAATCCTTTTAAAAGGAGTTTGTGAAAAATTATTAAAGTATTCTAATAAGAAGTTTAAAGTTTAAATATGTTTTATAATTATTTCTGAATTTCAAAAAAAGGGTTTTAAGTTATAAAACATGCTTTTATGGTTTTTAAATAAGTTGTAAATTAAAGTATTTTGAAGCAATAATTTCAAGTAATATCTTAAATAAATGTTTTGAACCATAATATAAGTATACTAAAGTATTTTAAAGTACGTTTTAAGTATATATAGTTTTTAGAAAGTTAGTAATTATTTTATTAAAGTAATTGGAGCTTATGTAATATAAATATCATTTTAATGTGGTTTTCAGTAAATACATAAGTGGGAAAAGGTAAATTAAGCCTTTTATAAAGTAATAAAGAAAAGTTTGGATTTGAACGTTTTTTGATTTAAAATAAGTGGTATTGTGAAGTTAAGTGAAAGTACATTAATTTGTTAAATTAACGTAGAGATATGTAATTATAAGTGGGATTGTAACTGCGACTTTAATAAGGAGTACTTTAAAGTAATAATAAGAGAAATGGTTTTGGGTTTGTTAAATTAATTTGTTAAGTGAAAGTACATTAATTTGTTAAATTGATGTAGAGATAAGTAATTATAAGTGGGATTGTAATTGCGACTTTAATAAGGAGTACTTTAAAGTAATAATAAGAGAAATTGTTTTGGGTTTGTTATGATATTGTTTGACTAACAATTGTCCTAACCTATATAAATATAATTCAATCTTTAGAGACAATTTTAAAGATAATGATTAAGTGAAGTGTTTCGGGTTTGCTGTAAACAATGGTTTAGTAACATTTATTTCTAAACCCTTGAATAATATTTTAAAGTGGTAAAACATTTTAGAATAATTCCGAAAAATACACCGGTCTATAATAATAATATTTTAAAAATAATAACAAGTATGGAACCTTTGGAAAAGGATAAAAAATAATAAGTTTTAAAGTATAAAAGAGCAAATGGATCTATAGTAACAAGGTTTGAGGGACATTTGCTTTAACCTCTTTGACAGTGTTTTAAATAATTAAAACTTGTTGTTGATTTGTGTATATACTTATACAGTTGAGATAAGTATATGAATACTTTTGAGAAGTATTGAAATGTGTATAAATAAATAATGAAGTTTTAAATGAAAAGCGATGTTTTATTAAATACAAAGGAGTTTCAGTAATAAAAGAGGTTTTAATTAATAAAGGAAGATTAATCAAAAAGGAGACTAGAAGTCATTTATATGACAAACACGTGTTTGTGTGGGTCGATCATACTTTGTGTAGTACTTGCTTACGTAAAGTATGCATGACCTAGTTTCCCTTATATGATCATTCTCATTATTGTTGAAATTGACCAAAATATAACTTTGGAAATATTTAGAAGAAACGGAGAAATTATATGGTACAGTTATCTTCGGTTTTGTACGTATAAACTCATTTTGCTCTTTTATGACAAATGATAAGGAAATCAACACCGTCCTATTAGAAGGTGATCCCTGTTCTTATGTATTGTCTGTTTATTTTCAAAAGAACGAGTTTAGTGAAAATCGATCGATTGGTTTTTGGAGCACCCAGTAAGCTAGGGAGTGTACTTATATAAGATAACTCGAAACTGTAACCACTCCAAAACCATATATGTGTTCTATTCTTTAGAAGAAGTTCAAGATGCTAGAATCTATATAGAGATTCGAGATCTGTTTCAGATGCTCGAAAACATATATTTATTCACAATCTATTCAGGATGTGGGAATCCATGTGTGATTCTGAGATCTGGTTAGATATGAGAATCCATGTGTGGTTCTGAGATCTGTTCGAGTTGGGAACTCATGTTTTGAGATCTATTCAGGTTGTGACTCATGTGCTAGAATGTCGGACGTAGCCTCACCAGTGGATATGACTAAAATTAGGGATATGATGCATAGACCAGGGGTTTTGCTGACCCAAGGGTGCAGTTGACTCTACCCTAGAGTTACCTATAGTAATGCAGGCATGAGTGGTGCATTCAACTTCATGTGTTGTAGCTAGCTATGTATTTTCAATGTACATCAACTAGGAATGTATGAAGCTTCAGAAGGATGTCTTTGATCCTCATGCAGGAGGACCGTTCTCGAAGTACTAAGAGCGCCTCCTTGAAATTCTACACAATTAGCGAACATGCCTTAGCGGTTTTGATTGTGTACCTATTATTGTTGCGATGTCCACTTATATGCATCATAACTACTTGATTATTTATATTTCACACCTAGACATTATTATAATATCACTGGATTTTCGAATAGAAATGGTTTGATTATCATAAGGTAAAAACTCGTCTGCATATATTTGGGACGTGGACTTACGAAACACCTTTATTTTTTACTGGTTTTACAAATATAAAAATCTATATGATTTGAGATCTCATGCTGGTTTGCCAGACAGCTCCGGATGTTATTTTCTTAAAATGCTCGGGTTAGTCCCGAGTATATTTCCCAATTTAGCCGGACGCTTTGGAGCTTCACAGGACGAGGTTGATGCCTCAAGACCTATTTATGTATTTATTTTCTGCTGCATTACTTGCTTTGCATCTATCATCGTTTGTGAGGACATGTTGTTATAACCATCTAGGTTGATGATATGTTGATTTGCTCTGATTATTGTATGTATATAAAAGTTTTCTTTTTGGTAAAAAGATCTTTTGAGATATTATACTTTATCGTTCCACATATGAGGTTTTGATATTGTGTTCTTCTTTCTTGTTCTATTCCTTTTATTTTACCCTAACATTCTATCTTTCCAGCACTTGAGTGTTCGACACATGAATACTGTTGATGTATTAGTGTCGACATTCAAGGGTCAAAGAGGCCGTTCGTTACGATCATGGAATATGTACTGATTTAAAAATACTATAAAACTTGTTTAATTTTCAAAATATTTTAACATATCCTTCCTATGGTTATGAAATATAATTTATTCACTACCTATCTCTTTCTCAATCGCTATTAATAATTTTTGATAGATTTCAAAAGATTCAAGTAGTAAACTACCATCTTTTCCAGAGTAAATTCCTTATTGAAGTAAACAAGAGTATTTATATTAAATAAAATCAAAGTTAAAATCTAAGTTATTTGTAAAATTCCAAAACCAATTGAAGTTGTGAAAATCTATTTTCCAGAAGGGGTTTTGTAGAAAAATGTCTGCTAATTTTAAAATTAGCCGAATATAAATCCAACACAAATACGGCTCAAATGTAAAAATGTCTGCTACCACGAGAGAGATGCACAATATCAATGTTAAGTGCAAAATATAAATATCATTAAACAAGTACAGTGTGCTCCATAATATCAATCTAATTGGATCAAAAAGTTTAAGAGTTTCTAGCAAAGTCGTCCACGTCACACAAAGGCAAAGTTATTTACATCAAACAAAGGCACATATAGCTAAGAATTCTCTAACCAATGATTTGTTCTTCGTCATTAAAGATGATGAAAGTAATCGTCATTCATAAACAGTTGACCCTTGTTGTTTTAAAATTCAATATATTTTTTTATGAAAGAAAATTCAATCCGTTTGAAGCCACTATTTGAAAATATTAAATCCATAATTTGATTTAGCACTAAACTTGGAAGATCCGGATATTTAATATTGTTAATCAACAAAATTGATTTCAATTCCAAAGATGAATCAATCAGGGTTATGTCTGAAATACTACAACTTGTTTGCATAAATCAGAACCACTTTTCAAGTAATGTGCTGACATGATTGTTGTTTTTCAAGGTTTTATAAAATGAATGTCAAAAAATTAAAACAATAATGTTCTAATGTTATCAGCTAGCTTTCCAGAACTTTAATAATTTCAAAATTCAGAGAAAAGATGTTCAAGTTATGATTGATTTACTACAGCTGTGTTAGGAAGTTCTGAACAATTTTCAAACAATATATTGAATGATTTGCAGTTTTCCAATGGTTTAAGATCAAATTAAGGAATAGAAAAAATTATAGAAGTTATAGGACTTTACGTCTATTTTCCATAACATCTTGAATTTTGAAAATCAGAGTTAAGGAGCTCAAGATATGGAAATTACACTACAGCAGTGTTAAAAAAAACATAATTAACAACAAGAAGAGAAAATAGGGTTTAGAGATCATATATTTACTTAACTTTAATGTCGCCTCCAAAGCATATAGATATCCTCTTTATTTTTCTAGGCTAAGAAAAATTGAAATTATTGGTCATAAACCATATATAGAACAAGTCGAAGTCTACTGCTATCGTAGTTGTTTCTTAGCTCGTTTTTATACCTAAATGTTAGAGGAAGCAAGTGACCTAACAAAGAATGTAGGACCACTTTCATTTTCGTTTGTAACCTTTAATACTCAAATTTGTTTATATAACAAATTGTTAATATTTACAATTGTACCCTTAGAAACTCAAACTTGTTTAAGTTTAAGAAAATTTACATTTGTATCTTTTGGAATTCAAATTTATTGAATGGTTTTATGTTTGTTCCAATTTCAACATTTATTTTGTTTATGCCCAATTTTTTGAAAAATTAAACACTTTGAAAATTCTCTGTGAAATTTGATATTATCACAATTCTCTCTCTTAATTTGTTCAACCCTATCATATCCGAATCCTTTTCTTTTTTCAATGATAGTCTGACTACCTAACAACATATTCGGTGATTTTCTCCTTTAGAAATTTTCTTATTGTCGATTCAAGTTGTTGAACTTTAGAGCTGAGAGCGTCGTTTTCATTCAAAAGTGAGGTGCGTCTTTTAGTGGAATTTTCTCTTTTTTCATCTTTGTTTTTCAGAGTCAAAACTTCATTTTCGAGAATTTCAATTTTAGTCTTAGTCCTATTAATTTCTTCTTCTAGAGACTAACACTTCTCAAATTCTGAGTTAAGTTTTCTGATGTTTTGCATCATCGTATAAATAATTCATTATTTATACTAAGTAGACTGTATTTTTAGATTCCAGTTTATTATATTTTTCTTTAAGTCCATCAAAATTTATGTTTAACTTGTGATATAACAATGCAAATCAGTATGAGATCAGTGTGCTACCTCGTTAGGTTCATCGTCGCAATCACTTGATTCTACCATCAGACAAAAATTTTCCTCTTCTTTTTTGATATCTGTGTTCAACTCCTCTTCATCTTCACTCTCATCCTAAGTGGTAGAGAAACTTCTTCTCTTCTTCTTCTTTCCTTTATCGAGTTGATCCAGTGGATAGTCTGGTTTGATGTGACCTACATTCTTACATCTATGACATAATATTTCTTCCTTAGAATCACCTAGTACTTTGACAATGCCGGTTTTATTCGTCTATTTATTGATGGATTTCCATGCTTTCTAGTCTATGTTTTGAATTGCTTCATCAATAGTTCTAGCTCAGCTGTAATGTCATTTCTTCCTCATTATCAGTTGTACTTTTTAAGGCAACTGATTTCTTTTTTGAGTCTCCACTTTCATGTTCTTCCCTGACTTTTAGCTCCATCTCATAGGTGATGAGATTTCCTATTAGTTCCTCCAATTTAAGTTATTTCAAGTCTTTGAATTCCTATACTGATGTCACTTTTGCTTCAAAACTTCTTGGGAGGATTCTCAAATTTTTTTGAACCATCTCCAATTATGTGTAAGATTTTCCAAGTGTTTTGGATTACAATATTATATTTGAAAATCGTTTATACATCTCCTTTATATTTTCATCTTTTTCCATTATGAAATTCTTAGCATGGCCAGTTGAGATTCCTTGACCTACAATGTATCTTCATGAGTTACCTCAAGCGTATGCTATGTTTCTTGCGTTGCGCAGTCAACCAATAAGAAAACGACTATATTCTATTTTATTTAAGGCATAAATAATAGAGTTAATGGCTTTAACATTCAAATGATAGAGACTAAGTTTATTTGCATCCCACTTGTCTTTAGGCTTAGAAACTTCATGATCATCTATTTTTACCGTAGGCAGGCTATAACATGTTTCAATTATATCTCATGCATCAGTAGTATCTAGAAAAAACTTCACCCTAGTTTTCCAATACGAATAATCAGTACCATTAAACATGTGTGGCCTAGCTTTAGATTGTCCTTCAGAAAAAACATTATTAAAATAAAACTAGTCATAGTTAAAAAAGTAAATCCGATTATCTAGCTTCGATATCACTTGTAGGATCAAATTAACCCTAAAGGAAAGGTGAATATGGTTTATTAAAAATTTATAGAAATAATAAAATTATAGCACAGATAATAATAGAATAAATATGATAATAAGAGCAACACGCAAATTCACCCAGCTTGGGTAAAAACTGCCTACTGCAATTCCCAAGAATTCTACTAAAATTAAACAATCGACAACTAACAAAATCCCTGTAAAGTTGCGACTATCGCTAGCCTGATTATTCTAATCCCAAGCCTAGAAATCCTGCCTCAACTCTATCCCGAGTCGAGAATTTTTGAACTAAACATTGTAGTTTAAGTTTTAAATTTAAATTTAAATACAATAAAAAAATAGAAACCCTAAAATATATATAAATTTAAGACGAAGTTCAGCCCAAAGCCAAAATATGGCCTTTAAATTAGTTAGTTGTTCATCTCTCGTCTTCCAAAGCCAATCCTTTTTATTTACTAGGGTTTCCTTTAATTTCTGAAAGATCGCGTTTATAATCGATTGATGAAATCTATCCTTTATCTCCTTGTCGACCGATCTCTGTAATGGCCTAGCGATTCAGGACTTTGGTTGCTTCCTTGTTGAGAACTTCTGAAATTAATACTTTGGTATGATTTTGATTTTTTGATTTTATTGTATTGAACTCTACTTACTAAATTATCCAATGATGATTCAAATTTGGCTTTGGCTTTGACTTATGAAAAAGATATTCCTATATTGCTCTGCAAATTGGAGAGAATATTTCCACCAGATTTTTTTAATGTAATGGAACATTTATCTGTTCATCTCCCATCTGAAGCATAACTTTGAGGTCCTGTGCAATATGGATGGATGTATCCATTCGAGAGGTAAGAAATATGTTACCTATTAATTTAATTACATTCAGAAGTTAAAGTTAATGTAAATTGATTTTTCATAGATGCTTGAATCATCTGAAGAAAAAAGTGAGGCAAAAAGCACGAGTTGACGGTCGATATGTAAATCTTACATCGAAGAAGAAGCTTCGTTCTTTTTCTCTCACTATTTCAGTGACCATGTGAACATATCATTTGACAGTGTTCTATGTAATGATGAAGACGACGAACAAGAGTCCTCTCAAACAACGTTATCTATTTTTAGACAATATGGTCGACCTTTTGGAAAATGTGTAGAAGTATGGTTAGACGATAGAGATATTCATGTAGCACACAATTATATTCTTCTTAATCATGCTAAGGTTGCACCATTTGTTAGGTAATGTGAAATAATAATTTTTGATTTATTCATTTCAATAATGCAAGCACATGTAGAATTTAATGCAATGTTTTATTCATATATGCAGTATTTATGAAAGTGAACATCCATATGGAGATCTCGGTGAAGAATTATTCGATTGGTTTTCAAAGTACGTCTATAAACCGAGAAGTTGTGTGGTCGATGAAGGATTCAATCATCTTGCGTTGGGACCAAAAAGAAATGTCAAGACATATCCAATATATTTCGTCAATGGATATAAATTTAACACCAAAGAATAAGGTGTAGAAAAATTAACTAATAATACAGGTGTATTTGTTGAAGGTAGAAATGATCCAAAAATTCACACAAATGATTTTTATGGCATTTAAATTCAAATTTTGCAACTGACGTATTTCTCACGACCCATGGAGGATGTGTTTCTATTTAGATGCAATTGGTTCGGCAATGTTTCAAGTTTTGGAATTAATATGCACAAGGATTATAATCTTATTGAAATAAAGCACACATCGCATTATCACAAGTACGATCCTTTTGTCCTAGCCGAACAAGCATTACAAGTTTGTTATGCTCCCTATCCATCTCTAAAAAGAGATAAAGAGGACTGATCAGCGGTTTTTAAATCAAAGACAAGATTTACGTTTGATGGGAAGAATATTCTAAACGAACAAGCTTATCAAGCAGATCTTGAGCAAAGCAACGAAATAATAATAATAGACGATCATACTGGTTTTGGACCTCTGAACGATGAATCAAATATTTTGGTACAAACATTTGAGAGTATGGAGGAAAATAACTTAGAATATGAGATCGAATCTGAATCAGAAGACGATGAGGATTGATATAAATATTATGCTGAATTCTTACGTATTATGCAATTTATGCGATTGATGTGATCTATGTAATCAGAAAACAAATATATTTTGCAAGTTATGTAATTTATGTCATTTATGAAACCGAACCTTCTTATCGTCATTTACATCAATTATGTCATTACCATTTCTGTCATTAATTTAGCAATTTGTGTTAAAATCACAATGTATTCTGCTTATCGTCAGAATATGAGACCCAACCTGAATCAGGTATATTTTGCACTTTATGTCATTTATATCATTTAACAATAAAATATATTTCATTATTATGTTATTATTCTCCTTTAAAATGATGTGTCTGTGACAAGTATCTTGTCGTTCAGAAGGAGGAGTTCTTCTCATTTATCAGGAGGTGATGGCAGCGGCCCATCACAGCCGCCACAGCGTCCCGCTGTGTATCTAATACCTAAAGCGGAGGGGTAAGTGTTAAACTTTTTTCAGCATCTTAAATATTTTGTGTACGATATAATAATATGTCATATTTGACACAGAAGGTTTGACCTACAACCGTCAGCTGTAGTTCTATCAGTTTCGAGAGATTCGTACAAGAGTAGGATGACGGCTTGTTGGCCCAAGTGGGATAATATCCCTTTACATATCCTAGAGTGTATATGGCAGGATTTCATTGTAAATATAATCTTCTGTTTTCCATTCTTAATTTTTTTTGTCGCTTATTTATTGTTCACATTTTATTGTTTAATTATTTTTCGCTTGTTTATCATGAAACGCAGGCCGCGGTCGACATACAATCAGATGACCTACAGCTGGTACGACACTACTGGATGCAGAAGATGAGGAAAAATTATCGAAATTCTATGTCGACCGTGAAACATAAAGGGCAGAAGCCGAACTGGATGGCAGCGAGTGTGTTGGAAGGGTGGCTGGCACATTGGGATAGTGACAAAGCGAAGGTAAGTATAATAAACTTTTATTAATTATTTGATTGATACGTAAATATCAAAAAATATTTGGTAAGTAAATAATGTATTGTTTATTTAAATGTACAGGCGGAGTAGGAAAGAAACTATGCAAATAGGAACATAAATCCTGTTACTCTTCGAGGGGGGTCGAAGTCGTTTCAACAATATCGCTAGAAGGGTAAATTTATTAAATGTGAATTGTAAATAGTTATTGTGCTGTATAATTTTGAATATATAATAATAATACATAATAATCACTTTTAGGAAGCTGAGGCGCATGGTCCCGTATGGTCCCGTATCGTACATGGATATATTTACCCATACTCATGCCGTCGAGCATGTAAATCAAAGCGGGACAGTTTCATATACAGGCATGATGATAAATTGAGAAAGAGCCATGTAAGCATATTTTAGTTTATATACTAAGTAACTGTTTTAATTATTAAAGTATAATGAATTAAGATATCATGCTATTAATTTCAACTGTATTTTATTTGTTCATGCAGACAAGGTTTATGAAACAACGGCAGAAACTCCAGGAGGAAACTGGTCGAGAGCAGCTGACTACGGACGAGAAGGACGTCATTTTTGAGTCAGTCATGGATCCACCTACACGGAACAAGCGTTACGGCTTTGGCAATCAAGTGATAATGAATAATATATTAAGATATAACAATTTAGTAATCTTTCAGTTCTAGAACTTTACATCGACTTAGTTTCAATAATAAGTTTATATATATAACAATTAACATATTATTTTGTAGCTTTGATAGTAAGATTATAGTAATTGAACTTTTATTAAATTAAATAAGTATTACAAGGTAGACAGAGGAGAGACAGCAAAACCAGAGCTCAGATAAATCTAGCAAGGATCAAAGAGTTGAGAGGTAGGGTGGCGCGGCTGGAGGAGGAGAACCGTCGGCAGGCCATTGAGATGACACAGCCGCTGGACCAGTATATTGCTGAGTACATGCAGCAGTATGATAGCCGCTTTCCATCTTCAGCTGGTTCCAGAGGTTCTGGAGGTGATTGACAGGACTAATAAATATGTTTTTTGTTTTGCGCCATTATTTATTATTGTTTGATGATACATTGAGTTAGTGGAGTTGGATACTTTGAAATGTTGTATATATTATTTGATTATACATTTGGTGATGGTAATTTTGATATTTGGAATTTGATGGTGGGGAGTTGATGAAGGATTAATGTACATTTTGTACAATCGGATGTATGTACATTATGTTAACGAAGTGTTGGTCTGATTTTATACGAGTTATGCTTGATTTATTTCTTTATGTGATTTTACTATACTTTATGATTTGATATTATATTGAATATCTGATTTGGATATGTACTTGTGGTGGAATATATTATGTTTATGGATTGTGTGTGAAGGCAAGAATATAGCAGAAAAACACAAAAAAGGCTTCAGGAATTCCGACGGCCTGTAGGTCGAAATTTTCAGACGGCTACCGATGGAAAAACCTAACGGCTAACGACGACAAATTCCAACGGCTAGCAACGGCAAATTTCGAGGCTAGCGACGGTTTTTGGCATCGCCGTGATCGCCCACGTGTTTTAGACGACCGTTTAAAGCCGTCGGCTTTTCCGTTGGTAGCCGTCGGAAATGATACAACGGTCGTTGTCGAAAGCCTGTGCTGTGACGGGTGTTGTTGCGATGGCTTTTTCCGGCGGTCGTCAACGGTTTCCGACGGCCGTCAGCCGTCGGAAATTGTATTTTTTCTTGTAGTGATATACATGTATATGTATGTATGAATGTATGTATGCATGCATACATCCATATGGATATATATATATATATATATATATAATAAAAAAATTATAGAAGTATTTTTTTTCGGCTTAAAAGAAAATAAGCTATATTTTCAATTTGCTTCGTCAAAATGTTTTAAATAAAACAAATTTAGAATTATTCAACTTAAACCTATTTTAATTTGATCAAATTTATTTACTAAAAAATCTTTATTCTTGCTCTGGCAGATGAAACATATTTTTTATATTTTGTATAAGTCAAAATACTAAATTTGAATCTTAAACGAATTATATATATAGCCAAAAATGAAAAATAAATGTATGTATATGTATATATTTATATAAATTAAGTTAATAATTTTATTTTTTTTAAAATAAAATTATGTTTTATTACATTAAACAAAATTATATATATATATATATATATATATATATATAAATTATATATATATAGCCAAAAATTTATTTATATAAATTAAGTTAATAATTTTATTACATTAAACAAAATTATCTTTTAGTTATTATTATTATAATATATATATATTTCAAATTGTAGGATTATATATATATGCATGCATGTATGTATGTATGTACATGTACGTATGTATGTTATTAAATATTAATATCTAACAAATTAATAATTTAACGGTTGATCAAAATAAAGAAACGTTATTACTTGTTCCATGTCACCTTGGATAAATTTCATGCGTGTGTGTTTGTACGTGTGTGAGAGAGATCAAAATTAGACATCTTATTGACCTCAGGACAAAGAGGTCAATTTTCCCTAAAAACCCTTAGTGTATGTTACACGTATATATTATTGTGATGTTCTATTCTAAATATTAATATCATAACATATTAAATACAAACCAAAATAAATTAATAAATTAAACTGAAATAAAATTATTTTAAAACATTAATGCAGAATATATATTTTATTCAAATTAAATTAAATTAAATATTACAAATCTCTTTCGTGAATCAAAATACTAAACTTGATTTAGTATAATCAAAATATATGCACACAAACACAAAATATAAATCTTGTGCAATTTAATAAAAGGAAAATCTTTTGAAGCTAACCATTTTAACGTCGCTCCCAATGGATCGAATCCAACAGGAATCAATATGTCGTCTTTTTTAAATTGTAGGAGTGGTACTTTATTCAAGCAGAGCACTTATTTTGTTATCGTAGTGATTCGAACTCACGACCTCTAGAACCTGATGTCATATCACTAGCTCAATGATCCTTGACGGAATCAATACGTTTTTGATAGTAAACGAATTTGTATCCCTAAAATAATTACCCTAACCCTAACGAAACCCATGATGACATCAAATGCATCTTCTAAGCCAAACCTTGAATTGAATTTATTTAGAAAAAAGTTGTGTAACGTCATTAGGGGAGAGGGTTATTCTAAAAGCATCTTTACGTACGTAATATTACGAATTCGCACTCCAATCGTCAATTATAAACGTAATATTGAGGATAATATTACGTTTGCAATTCAGAATCCGTAATTGAATTTGAACGCCTATAGACAACTAACCTTAGGCGCCCATTTAATGACGCCTGACCTAAGCGTCTTATATATTTTTTTAAAAAAATGCTTAAAAAAACAGAATATATACGCACGTAATGTTTAGCCTTATTACGTGCGTAATCCACTAAAGATGCCCTAAGAAGATCAAACCATGAATTGTTTGATGCATAAACTGTCTGGCATCGTTCAAATCTTGTCATGTCATCACTTGCATTTCACTCAAGGAGAAATAGAGTTGTTAATAATTACTTTTAAACTAGCCTCCGCATATATCAGCTAAGCATGAAGCCGAGACGGTGAAATAGAAGGTAGACACAACGTACAAGTGCAGTGTCAGAGTTTTACATATGGCATTATCAGATAATCAAAATAATATTAATACGTCTACAGACGTTCACTTCTTCAAATATTTACGAGTACCAGGTTTTTGTCTATAATAACTACCACATAAGAAGTTGAGCTACCAATACACAGATACATATAAACAGCAGCAAAAAAATATTGAAAATAAGTGCTGAAAGCACAAAGAGTGAGAGAAAGCAAAAGAACAGTTGGCATCATTTCATGCCGTATTCAAGGCAAACAATGCAATGAACTCCAACTACCGACCTATACTAACCTAACACAAGCCACTTTACACATCAGATATAAGTTATAAATACCAATGCATGCAATATCCTTCATCATCATCAAACATAATAACTTCTTTCTCATCCAATTTTCACAATGGCAAATAGATATACTATCTCTATGAGATTTCTCATTGCGTTTATCATATTAAGCAACTCGTATTCTGATGCTGCACGTCATTTACTTGACACTTCACCATTGCCTAAGATTCCTAGCTTACCAAAGCCTGAACTTCCACCTCTACCTCAGATTCCAACACTACCAAAACCTGAACTACCAACCATACCTGAACTTCCCAAAGTACCTGAAATTCCAACTTTACCAAAATTAGAGTTGCCACCTCTACCAGAGTTGCCTAAAATACCCACCATTACTACTATTAAAGATGAGATATCACCTGTTGCGGCAGTTCCAACCTTATCAAAGCCAGAACTGCCTCCCTTGCCTGCAATGCCAGAGCTGCCTCCATTGCCTAAGCTTCCAAAGTTCCAGCTGCCGCCAATGCCAGAGTTGCCAAGCCTACCTGGAATCCCTAAGTTGCCATCCTTTCCAACTACTCCTGTTCAAAACACACCAGCTGTCAAAAGCCCATGAGAACCACTTTCATATAATATTGAATCCTGATCATTATACTGTCTTTTTGTGTGTTTATTGTTCGTATAAATGTTTCTATTTTTTGGGCCTTGTAGTTACAGCATTTGAGCGTGATTTATATTTGTCTGTATGAATGTTTCTATTTCGTACGTAGTTACGAATTTTCTTAATGAAGTTAATACTCATGTTGTTCACTTAGTTTTATCAACCATTCTCAGGATTAGTGACTGAACTAACAGTTTATAGTGTGTAAGCCTATCTATATAGTCATGCTTATATCATTACCTAATGAGCCACAAATAATTAAAATAACTCTATTTGAACTGTTTCAGTCTGGCTATTCAACAATCGATGTCATGTTTTAAAACTAGACGCATTACAAAAACAAATATTTATATCTACACTATATCAATGGGTCATCTAATCTACTAAAGCGAAAAGGAAGCACAGTTGACTGTATCTACCTCTGTATGGAAGAAAAAAAAAGGCAAGGGACCAATATCTGCATCTTCTGCTTTTCGCCACTTGACTGTATATAACGTGTTTTATACAAGAGGCCAATGCCACCTTCTCTACAGCAGACTCCACCAAAACTATAATGTAGCCACAAGAGCAGTTTATGTATATCAACCAACAGACTTAACTACAAATAAGATAATAAATAGCATACATAAATATTTGAACAACTGAAAATAGTAGACGATGAGTGTTACTAATACATAAAATAGTAGATGACGAGTGTTACTTTAATCTACTGCAAGGAAGCATTAAAATAAGCTCATGGTTAATGGAATGCAGCAACTAAGCAACCCAATCCGTGGATTATGACAAACCAAAATAGAAAGAATCAGAATTAGTGCCCAACCTTTATGATGTTTTGCCTGGCTGGACGTTGACCAAATAACCAATTTCTCTACTACCATTTACCTATCAGATAAGTACTCTTATCAATGAAATATAATTGTTCTATCAAACCAGCAAGTGTGACCCGTCATTGAAATGCTTGGAATGAAAAAGGATACTCTTATCAATGGATCTGCTGCTGAAAACACAACTGGAGCTGCATTATATGCATTAAGACACAAATTAGAATTCATTTCCTATCACATAGCATCAGTATCATCATACATTGCATAAGAGTTTTACTCTTCAATAATATGCTTAAATTTGTGTCTTTTTACAAAATTGCAACGAACTTTGTTACACAATAGATAACATTAGATGGCACAATTCATTTCAGGAAAAGATGTGTATTTACATCACTAAGTAACTGGTAACAAATGTTATTTCCGTTTGCCTGAATAAGTGAATTGGAGTTTGTTGACATTACGGTGCATATCCTTTCTATTAAACCAGAAAATGTCTAAAATAACACAGTACTCAAATTACAAAAACCAAATTAATGGAAAACTACAAATATAACGTTTTTAACAAAAATACTCTAGCATGACTATACATTCGTGTTTAGGCAAAACAGTGACAAAACTTAATGTTATTGGCACATACAATATCAGTTATAAATGTACAAGAAGACATTATTTGTGATTATTATATTTCGGGAAAATATATAAATTACCTTGTCCTTCAAGCAGGTGTTTTTAAGCTAGTAACTCCAATATTTGAAGAGGAGGAGATACATTCTGGATGTTCCATGCAACTTCTTAGGAGACAATTCTTTTCCTCAAGCTGTTCATTTGAGACTTGTTAGATTTTCTCTTTAACGTCACTTAATATTTTTATATATATTTATCGACTATAGTAACAATGTGATTTTACTGAGAAAAAAGAACTTATCAATGGCACTTTTGTTTTGGAACCAATGCCTGATCCACACACACATGTATGTACGTACGTACACAGACACACACATGTACATACACACACATATGATACTCTTACCAATTTCATCCCAATTTGGGAGCCCCCGTTTGAGAGCACCCCTCTTGCATCCCAATTTCAGACACAAGTTTCTATTTAAATAATTGGATGAGTGGAGAGAGAGTTACTGGGAAGAGAGAGAAACGGAAACATGGGGTCGATATCGGAGGGCTGTAGAGGAGTTGCACTATTTGGGGTGCAGTTGAACGTTCTATGTACATACTTACATATTCATGCATATATGTATGTATGTCACTTTTGTTTTGGAACCAATGTCTGATCCACACACACACATGTACGTATGTACACACACATGTATGTACGTACATACACACAGGGCCGGCCTTTTGGTAAAGCGGCTGAAGCGCTCGCTTTGGGCCACCTAAATATCTAGGGCACCAGATATATCTCGCACCCCACCAAAAGAACAATGCGGTAGGAAAAAAACAAACAAAAACCGTGATACCAGGAGAAGGCAGCAAGCACAGAGCACTTCGCAAAGCACAATTGCGATCAAGGGCAACATTAGGAGGAGGCAACAATTGTATCTTCCTCGGTTTTAAATTGATAAGGTGCTAACTTTTATTCATTTTTGATTTCTGTAAACCCTAATTTTGCCTATTTAATTTAGATTATTATTTCAATAGTGGAGAGTAATATGATCAACCTTAATCCGACTATCAGATTCAAATGAAAAAAGAAAAAGAAAAAAGAATTTTGATTTGTGCATAGTTGGAAGTTTTCTAATAAGAATATCGTACTCACAGAGTTAAAAAAATATGCATTATAAGATAACCAAATCAAGGTACTTAGCTACAAATTCCACTGCAAAAAAAGAAATTGTTTGTCAAGTTGCTTGAAATGTACGAAGATAATGTCAGTAGCAATTTATGTATGAAACTTTGATTTTACTAGGCACTAAGACCAATGAATATAAACTCCGTACTTTTGAAAAATGCATAAACTACTAAATATTGATACCCATTTATCACCAGCATTTTCAAAAATTTCAGTTAGTTTAATTTTACAGTATAACCAGGTTTTGAAAATGCAAGGTATTCAATTGCTTTTCCTATTGACTATAATCCAAATAAGTGCATATATTCAGTAATGTATAGCTAATTTCAGCCTCTGTAAGCAACAAATATGAGTCTATAGCATTGCCAAGAATTAAGACCTGTATCATGATATGACATGCGAAAAGTTTTGATGTTTAGTTAGTTACTGCAGCTTAAAACGGTAATAAGAACTTACACACTCACGGTTTGTTAAGCTGTCAATGCTTGGAAACAATGTACTCGACAAATTTTGACTAGGAATTGCTCTGCATAAGCATCATTTTAACAAAATATCAACACATATTTTCAGAAATTAAAAAAATGATAAATAATTAGGACTTACATTTCAGTAACTAAAATTTCAGGCGTAATATGGGATGATCCATAATTATTTATTACTTTGGAATAATTGTTATTTTGGAATAATCGTAGAATAAGGGTTGATTTGGAATAGGTCTTTTTTCAATGGTTAGTTAACATAAATTTGTTGAAAAAATAACTAAGCTTGTTTTCATAGAAATTTATAGTTAACTTGAATTATTATTATGAATAAAGTTATATTTTTTGTTCCTCCTTTCATTGTTTATAAACTACACAAGTTATTTTGATGATTTAATTTGGGATAATCACATCAGTTTTTATACAAGGGCATTGGTTTTGCAATTGACTTTAGGTATCAAAACTTCTAGGACCGACCCTGCATACACAGACACACACATGTACGTACACACACACATATATGATACTCTTATCAATTTCACCCAAATTTGGGAGCATCCGTTTGAGAGCATCCCTCTTACATCCCAATTTCGGCCATAAGTTTCTATTTAAATAATTGGATGAGTACAGAGCGAGTTAGTGGGAAGAGAGAAAAACGAAAACATGGGATCGATATTAGGGGGCTGTAGAGGTGTTGCACTATTTGAGGTGCAGTTGAACGTTCTATATACATACTTACATATTCATGTATGTACGTATGTAGGTATAGAGAGGGTATGTTCACCTCACTAAACTTGATCACTGGCTTCATTTCTATTTGGCCAGAAGCGTTCTAATATTAAAATGGGTCCTAAACAACTCCAATGAAATCATCACGACTTAAGTCGAAAACTTGCAAATTTGAAAACCTTTTAAATATAAATGAAAGCTTTGGGCCTTTACATCACCAAATTTAAAACAAAAAAATATAATGTCGAGAAGTTTTAGAAAGAATAGAGACAAAAGATGCAACGAGAATTAGTTGAGGGCACCCAATTAAGAGAAACAATTTTCCTGTAATTTCAATCTAAGAAACCAACGGTATTACAGTATTAATATGTTGTTGATTCAACGGTGAAAAAGAGTAATTAGTGCTGTGTTAAAAACATACCTGAACATGGCTAGCGACATGTTGTCTGGTGAGTGTATCAGCATTCATAATCTCAAGGATATTTGACGGAAAAGCCTCTGCAATGAAACAACAACAATTATTATAATAATAATAAACTTCCATGAAAGTATAATAGTCTACCCCATAATGTTGGAACACCTCATAGTAATGCAAGGCATAAATTAGAAGACTAGCAGCAGCTTAAAGAAAAGCTTTACACAAATGCTTTAACAGTAAATATGTTAAGATATTCAATCTAATAATACTTAACAAATTTCACTATTCACGTAGAAAAAACAAACCCTTAACTCCGTGTATGTTTCCCATACCTTCCAATCCGAAGACAGTGATAGTGAACAAATCAGTCGTCCTTAATAAACTAAAAGTAGAGAGCTAGTGAGAGGGGAAAAATTGTTGATAGAATAAAGTCGTAAGCATTTCAAAACAAAATTATAACATTTCCTTAAATAAGGTGAAAATATCTATATTTACAAGGTACATATAACGTATTAGGAGAACTTCACTTATGTAGAGAAGGGAAAAAGAGAGATAACATGTGGTGAACATACAATGACAACATAGCTAAGCGATACAACAAAACTTGAAAAACATAGATCACTCAAAGTTCATAGGTCTCATGTGTTGAAAAACATGATGCTACCATTGTCATTGCATGTTCAACACGTGTAATCTTCCTCTCTTTTTACTTTCTCTATGTAAGTATAGTTCTCCTAGCATCTTTTACGCACCTTACAAATATATAGATCTTTCCATCTTATTTAGTAAAATATTATAATTTCATTTTGAAATGCTTATGACTTTTCTCTGTCCATAATTTTTTCCATCTCTCACGAGTTCCCTGTTTTTAGATCATTAAGGATGATAGATTTGTTCGTTATCACTATTTTCAGATTGACAGTATCGAAAAAAGGTGCAAAGCTAATGCCATATTTTTTCCATGTCAGTAGTGAAATTTGTTAAGTATCATTAGATCAAATATCATAATTTATTTACTGTTAAAGTTGTTAAGACATCATTATTACATGTTAAGGGATAAATTAGGGATATTTCAATATATACGCTTTTCAATATTGCGATATTTTTCCTATTGTTTAATTACTTAGGCTTTAAACTATAGGGCTATAAATATCTCTCATGTGTTATTAAATCAAGTTATTCGGTCATTAATAAAAGCCCCTTAATGGTTATTCGTTTTCTTCTTCTTTTTACCCTTTTTATTCTTGTTTGTTTTATTTTGTTTTATTCAATAATTTCAATATGGTATCAAAGCAGAATTCAATTCCTATTAATTTATTTCATCTAAAATCCATAAAATCTCCCCATTTCATTAACGCCTACAACATCATCACCATTTATCAAACAATAACAGAAACTGTTACTCAATACTTCACTGTTTAACACTTGAAGCTTGAAGATTTGAAGTTCGTTGGATGTATTGTTCAATCCGTGCCTTCGCTTCTTGCAAAACAATTTGAGACCGTAGTTTTCAAATTCCAGATTCTTTTTCCTAATTGGCATCATTCTTCCGACAACGACAATAATGAATCTCGATTGAAATTCCACTACCAATCCCACGGAAATCTCTTTATTCATGTTTTCTCTTTTCGCGGATTCCAATCGGATTTCTAATTGGAATTACTCATCCAAGGCCGGTTGGAATTCTACTTCCATTCCATAAGAATTTCTTTATTCCCGTTTTCTTTTCTTCACTTTCAACTTCAGATTTTAGTTTGTATTCGAAGTTACCTTCTCTGACAGCACTTGAAATCATTGGTTTCACATTCTTTAGATGATTTGGATGACATTATTGCTTGGCGGTTCTTCTCTAATTATTTTTTGCTTTGACAAGCTTCAATTATTATGCATATTGAGCTTGAGAGGGTATGTTAAGACCAAGGTTCGAGAGATCGGATTTCGTTTCGGTTTCGGTCTTTTTAAATTTTATTGGCGTCGGTTGGTTTCGGAAATTTCGTTTGTTTCGGTTTTTGTTTCGGTTTTGGTCCTAATATCGAAGATTTGCATTTGTAATACAAAAGTAACTATAAACGATGCAAATTCATACAAAAATATAGTATACAAACAAAATAATAATGATACACACAACACTACTACATCCAAAAACTATGTCTCGAATCTATACATGGACGTATATGCAATATTCCCGTTAAGAATGCTAAGAAGTGTGCGTAAAAAAAAGGGCAGTCCACAAGTAGTCGTTACCGAATTAAAAAATTAAAATAACCCTTTCCAGCCCAAAAGCCCATGCGATATTTTATCTTCCCTTGTTCACTCTGCAAACAAACATACGATACGAAAGAAGAAGAAAAAGAACAGATAATGGTCGTGATGAAAACGAAGGCGGCAAAGCAAAAAAAAATTAAAAAAAAAAATCACCTACGTTGAAGCTCTCGCAGTCAAAGCCCTGTGAAGCTCGCCTGCGTCGAAGTCGCAATGGAAGCTCTCGCAGTCGAAGTCGAAGTGGAAGCTCTCGCAGTCGAAGCCCTGTTCGATCACGTTCAGTAAACTAGGGTTTGCTTTTTAGCTACCTTTTGATTAATTGATTCTTGTGTTGTTTTCTGTGGTTGTTTTTCTCTGCGTAATTGACGCGAAGCTTTTTTTTGTACGCTGGTTTGAACGGGACGGGATTTTGTCCTAATTCCGTCCCGCCACCTGCCGGAACCGGTACGAAATCGTCGAGATCTCGTGGTTCCGGCCGGATCCTCAAACCATGGTTAAGACATTATCATTATATGATAAGAGATAAATTAATGATATTTCAATATCTACGCTTTCCAATATTGTAATATTTTCTATTGTATAATTACTTAGATTCTAAACAATATAACTATAAATATCATGTATTGTTCAATCAAGTAATTCAATCATTAATAAAGATATAGCACTTTAATGATTATTTGTTTTCTTCTTCTCTTTACCCTTTTACTTCTTGTCATTTTTTTTTGTTTTATTCAATAATTTTAACAAAAGCAAGCGTAAAGCTCCTCTTTAAGTTGCTGAAGTTCTAATCTTTTAATTTGCTCATTGCATACTACGAGATGATCCATATTTTATGGAGAAGACGATTGTGATTCCATATAAGTTCATTAGTATATTAATTTGTTTTACTGCAGAGGTTTTTCTGGCAAAGATCTTGGACAGCAATGGACTCACGCCATAAACCTGGTGTTCGGCATCCTCTCAAATGACACAGTGAAAACGTACATGGAAGGATATAGAAGGGTGCTGGAGGTATTGATCCATGTTCTGAAATCTCAGGCGTTGAATGATGGGGCGGCGGCGGCCATGCAGAGCTTCAAGTTTACCATGTCTACATACCGGTGTTCATATGCTATTCGTGAGAAGCCGAAGGAGGAGAAGACGAGGGAAACAAAGATGGCTCATCCGTACAGGGAAGTGGTATCATTGTTGATTCCATATTTGGAGAGGACGGAGGAGTCGGTGAGGGTGCTGGAGAAGCAGGAGTTGTTGGTTCCGTTGTTTGGGACAAGGAGGGAGCATAAGAGAGGTGGAAGGGAATCGAGTGGTGAAGAGCGGTACGTGTGTTCGCATGTTGACTCTGTGGATGAGAAGTTGGCGGAGGAGGAAGGAGGGAGGAAGCGGGTTGACCAAGAGATGGTGACGCTCTGTGCCAAGTTTATGCATGCGGGTACTAATACAACATGGACCACCTTGCAGTGGGTCATGGCTGAGCTTGTCATTCATCAAGATGTTCAGGATAGGTTGTACAAGGAGATTCAAAGTAATGTGGTAGATATTCCTCTGAACCTAGGTCTTCTTGATTTAAAAAAAGAATATACGTGGAAAAATATTGCTACTATTATCTATTGTCTATGACTAACCAATAACTCTTTTATTATATCAACCAAAAATAGTTTGAATCCCTATATTAGGATAATATTTACTCCTTTATATGTATGTTTGTGTGTGTGTGTATTAACATATCGAATATTTCATTAAAAACACATTTTCACTGTTATTTTATGTGTGCGTATGAGAAGATTGAAAGAAAGAGAGCAAGCACTTGCCACATATACACGTACAAAGCAAACAACAAACTAGTTTTAAATGCACCAGGTGAATCGATATTGTTTCCATATACCTATTTACATGCGTTTCGCAGTCGCAACAGATGTATATAACATTTGCACTCTCGGTGTAATTTAACTATCAAATAATAAACACGTCGTTGATCCCTTTTCTTCCCATAGATCCAAATCCGAATACTTGCGACCCACATAGCCCAGCTGTATATCCACTGTTTTAGTCATTTTGATTGTGAGACTTAAGGCTTCGTTTTACCATTTTAGCAAATCTCACTTGAAATGCTAACACCGTCCTCCAAACAACAATGCAATGCCAGCATCCGTCAATACAAGTTGTTCAGGATATAAACAAACCGAATGCACAATTTTTACTACATCCTTGCACTTCAAAGAACTCCGTCTTCGATCATCTTCAAACGATCTTCAATTTGAACGCTTATGTCGATTCAAAGTGGTTTTCGGATAACATATCTGATCCCAATCTCTTTGAGCCATCAACGACAGTTTTAAAACTGGACAAGATTTGATGGTCACTATTTAACTATCAAATAATAAACAACTCAACCAGAGATTTAATCTCATAAGGAAAACAACACTGGTTAAGCACATAAGCAATCATTAAACCTCTTAAATTAATCATTTCATTAATTAAAACCACTTTTCAAAAGATATATTCACAAACCCTCTTTACTCTTTTCAATACTTGAAAATTATTGACATACATATCTCAGCTGTATAAGTTACAAAACATTTCACTTTCAAAACTTATAAACTTTTCCATATACTTATATCAACAGTATAAGTATATTCACAAAACACTATTTTCAATACTTAGAAAATATACCCATATACTTTCCTCAACGGTATAAGTATATTCACAATCTTAAGAAGAATTTCACTTTCAAAACCATACTCAATTGAGTTAAAAACAAATGTCATTTAAAAATATCGACAACAATAAACCCAAAACACTTTTGGTGTAAGTAAATAGATCGTATAGAAATTTGACCAAATAAACTTACTACCACTTTTCAGTTTCAAACAGTATTACCCCTTAATTAACAATGTAGTCGGACAAGTTAGCGTACTATCTTTACCTCGACATACATTCTTAATTTTCAAGATAAAGACGAGTTTTTTCATACATCGGAATTTGGTGTTTAAGTATGAAAAGAATATTTTACATACCACCATAAATTATAATGATCATTTATACCAATCAAACCTCCTTCGCTTTATAAAATTCTTTTTTATAAATCTCTTTTATATTTACGAACTCCATTTATAATTTCTTTATAAATCTTTATTTATAAATCTCCTTTATAAAATATCATTTATAAATCTCCTTTTATAAAGTATCATTTATAAGAATCCTTTTATATTTATAGAAATCCTTTTTAAAATATTTCTTCTATATTTATAAAATCCTTTTATAAATTCATTTATATTTATAAAATACCGTTTAATCTCCAAATTTATCACAAACTTTCGGTTCCAAAATATAACCAAATACTTTTCATCAAACAATCGTTGCACATATTACTATAAATCCACAAATGTAATTGACTATACCAAATTTTAAAAATGATATCATTTCCCTTTTATAAAATATTATTTATAAAACTTTTCTTTTATTATAAAAACACCATTTATAGAACTATCCTTTTATTTATAAAATATCATTTCTAAATCTAGCATTTATATACAACATTTTATATAAAACGTTTCACAAATATTTATTCTAAAATATTTCTATCTTCTTTTTAAAACAAAACCACTTTAAATAAAAGATAAACCCTTTTATTTTATTTTAAAACAAACATTCATTATTATCATAACTTTTTTATAAAAATAAATACCTTCCAAAATAATTTTAAAACATTTACATAAATAATATATTAAAAAAGAATGATAAAAAGGTCGAAGTAAAATAGAAGAGTTCAAAACCCATTTTCAATAAAACATCACAGAAATTCAAAAGAAGTCGGATTTAAAATCATTTGTCCGAATCAAAATCATTTCCAAATCAAAACATCAATTAATAGTATTTCGGAATACTACAATGAGACCAACAGCTACCATAGCACTTAACCAATGTTATTACTATCTTTAACGCTAAAAAGGTTCAATTTGTAACACATGTCAATGTCGTATTCAATATGGCCAACTACTAACTTTTGATATTCAACCATTTATATAATGAATGTTAAAATCTATAATAACAAGGAATCTGGATTCCCATTTGAATTCCATATATTTCAATCTAAAATGTCATTCGCTTTTTAAAATGAAAATTCAACCAAATTAAACAAATAAATCGTTTAAACTTGAAAATAATAATTTATTATTTGCTATAATATCATAATATTCATTCAAAGGTGAGATAACTCATCGAAATTCCCATTGACGCTTAAACGTTCCGGTTTGATCTAAAACTAGGCATGTCAACGGATACTTTCGGATGAGAATAGTGTCATATTCGCATCCGCATCCGAAATCATTTTTGGATATTGGATATCCGCATCCGCGAATACAGACAGATATCAGATAATTATCCCATCCGCTAACGATCGATATATCAAGAAACATAAATAGAAAATTTTAGTTTCACATAAACTTTTTTCAAGCTAAATAAGTGTTAAAAATAAACAAATATGATGATAATAAATAGTTTGAGAAATTAATATGCATTTAATGCGTATGATATAAACTTCTAACCTAATAAAACGGTAAGTAAATATCTTTCATTGTACAATAATATGCATAATTTAAACTGCAATATTTAAAAATACCGGGTGAATAGTTTTCGGATGCGGATATCTCCGTATCCGCATCTGTTTTTTCAAATATCGGATATTTATCCGCTTTTCGAATTCGAATGCGGATGGGTTTCAAATTTTTCGAGCATCCATTAACAGCCCTATCTAAAACATTCGATTTTAGCTCAAAATTGCACTTGCTCCTACGAGATATCGCGCTCCTACGAGTACAATGCAAAAGACCGCGTCTAGATTGGACCTCGTATAAGAGATATTCATTTTATAAGATTTTGAATTAATTAAATTAATTTAATACACTAATTACTTAATTAGGTTAATTACCCTTCCTAAAACATCTTCTTCCCCATTCAAAAACGTTGTCGCCTGTACAGAATGATGCACAAATGCACGACCGTGCACACTTTCCCCCACTCCGATCAACTATACCTCCACTCTGATCAACTATACGACGAACCGACTTCACAAACGAGTCTCTCTTCTCCTCTTCTTCGCATCTCACACCATTGCATGAAATTCGATCACCTGGGTTGAATTCCAACTTGGCACCTCTTCCCCTCGACCTCGTCACGTCGCAAACCCTGAAGACCATCGAGCTTCACCAAATTCCACTCGCTGAGCTTTATCTCCCTCTAGATCGACCGCAAAAGCTAATCCTAGCTTTCCTACCCACCACGCCTTATCTCCCTCTAGATCGAACGCAAAAGCTAATCCTAGCTTTCCTACCTACCATGCTCAACTATCGATCTCCCCAAAACACAACCGCACACCCCAAACAACTATAGATTTGTATTTGTAGATCTATCACCATGAACTCAAAGATTAATTGATTCAACTACCGAGTAACTAAAGTGAGTCATTTTTATGGACAATTCAACACAAGGACTTTGCGGTAGTTGAATGACAATCCAACACAAGGACTTATTGTCGTTAACCAATGTAGAGTTACAAAATCAATTAATAAAAATGGATTATTTAAACTTATAAAATCCCTTAAGCTTTTAAAACCAACTAACTAAAGTGAGTCATTGAACTTTCAAAAGTCTCATATGTTACGATTTCGACAACGTCACCTTTGTGCGGCTCGATCAAATACAACTAGCCCAATCAATAAAATAAAACAGAAGCCCAAAAGTGGCATCTCATATTGAGGCACAAAAAATTCATCAGCAACAGCAATATATACTTATAATATATCTTATAAAGCGTGTATGACACATAGCAAACACACCCTTTAAGCAATAAACATGTAACTATTTGTCGAGCAATCAAACTCATGAAAACAAAAGCAACTAGCAAGTTTTTGCTTCCATGAACCTGTATCCCACTTACAAATGTCATCAAACCATATAACTTGCATTTTCTAATGTAAGAAGCATAAAATATATTAAAACCCGTACAATGTACATATCATCCGTACGCAATATCAAATACGATCACTCGCTCGATCACATAAATTTCACTTTCGAACTAGTATCGCTCACTTCCGTACGCAATATCTTACTTCATCATCATGACAAAACATCCAATTTGATCCTTGATTTTTAAACTTTTTTCAACATACGCGCCACCTTCTGAATTTATAGTCTTCAATTGTTTTCTCGGTTCATTATATCAACAACATCCGATGCACTGGCACATGCATGTAACAAGTTCTGAAGCTCACCCGAACCGATACTTTTTTTAATTTGCGCTGATATGTCAAATACAAAATAAAATAACAATGATGGTGTTCGGTGGGTCAAGCTTCGAATTCCTTTCATACGGTTTATGATAAATGCAATACATTAGTTACATAAGAAAGGAATATAATTCCACATACAACGAATAAACCAGCTATGTGTCTGCCACGACTCTATCTACACAATAGCAAAAGCTAATGGAAAAAGACCTTAATTAACGTCTACACCAGTAGCTACAAATAATGTGCTTAGATACTTTCCATACAAAGAGTGTCGTCAATAGAAAGTATAAGACAACGGTGTGCGAAACCGTCAATTGACTGTCCAAAAGCCCAAAAAGTACCATAGAAAATACCATGGGTTTAAATAGCATCATATACGGTTTCAGGATTGTTGTTTTACACTGCTTTAAATTATTTTGGTAGTTCGGCATACAATGATTTCCAATCTCCATAAATTATTCCAACCGTCTTTTGCAATTTTTGTCAAACTCGAGGATAACTTACTTTGATATGAAACATATTCGAAATTGTCTCTTGAACTGTTTATGCGGTCATATTTGTCTCAAATTTGATTAAGCAAAGTATTTTACTACATATAAACTTTGATGTTGTTTGTCGATGCTTTGAGTTGATGGTTGCATTTAAACAGGTGTGATCCCCTCCATACGTTTTTGTTTTCCATCAATTTTGAAAATTTTCACGTTAATAGATTAACATGCACTCTTCAGTGACATTTTTCATTTACATAACATCGAACCGTTTATTGATTTGCACGTGATTTCACTACTTGAAAAAAACCGAACATCTAATCATTCATTCATATAGTTGTTCAATGAGTTTCTCTTTAGTTTCAAAAATTAATCCAACCCGATGTCATTTTTCAATACATTCTCTTTCAAATACTTCCACTTCTAACTGTAATGGATTTTGCCATCATTGTTGCCGTACATATATCATCCATCAACAAATTTTCATATATGATTGTATCTACATCGGCATTTAGATTATCAATCGGTTAATTATCTTCATCATCCACACAAGCGACTTGCATATTATTTAATTGCACTTCGCTATTGTTTGCATTCTCAATCAATCATCATCATCATTCAAACAAGCAACGGATGTGCTTCTTCCAATTGATTCATTTTGAAAGCGACGCTTGTTGGCAATAAAGAATCATGTTCAAAAAGAAAAAGAAAAAGAAAAAGAATATATGTAAATAGACTGCATAAAGGAGTATGCAATAAGTATTGCTAATGCATATCATGAGAATACTTTGACATATTACTTAGAACCAGTAAAATAAGCTCATGGTTAATGGAATGTAGCAACTAAGAAACCCAGGCCATGGATGATGACAAACCAAAATCGAAAGAATCAGAATTAGTACCTGAAATTTATGAAGATGTGCCTGCCTGGACAGTGAAAAAATAATCCATTTATCTACTTTCATTTACCTATTAGATAAGTACTCTTATCAATGGAATACAGCTGTTCTACCAATCCAACAAGTGACCCGCCTTGGAATGCAAGAAGGATACTCTTATCAATGGATCTGCTATTGAAAACACAAGGGCTTCATCATATGCAAGAAGGCACAAATTATAATTCATTTCCTATCACATATTATCATTCATTGTATTAGAGTTTTATTTTTCAATACAACTGCAACAACTAAACCATCATTCCCAAACAAGTTGGAGTCGGTTAGGGATGGAACCCAAAAGTAAATGACAAGGTCAATTTAAAAGTCATAATAATAACAATAACAACAACAATAATAAAATTAAGTCAAATAAGTAAATTAATAATAATAATAACTGAGCAAAATAGAAATAAAGATAAAAATATATATGTATACATATAAAAAAATGATGATGATAATAATAATACTAATAATGATAATGGCAGTACTAGTAATATTAGTTAAAGATCAAACCTACGTCTTAGGCTCATGTTCCCTAGTCCTATAATCTAAAACTTAAAACGCATAGCTCATAATTCTGGTACGTAAATCGCTAACTTCCACGTGCTCCGGACCGTTATCAGCTATTCGGCTATATTCCAATCCTTCAAGTTCCTTTTTACCATTTTCTCTCATCTCAATCTTGGTCGACCTCTACCACTCTTTGAGCATTCAATGCGACCTATAATTCCAACACGCACAGATGCCTCGAGGGGCCTCTGTTGAAGATGTCCAAACCATTTTAAGCGATGCTGAATTAGTTTTTCCTCAATTGGTACTACACCAAGTTTATTACGTATATCATCATTTCTAATTCGGCCTCTTCTTATATAACCGCAGCTTTATCGCAGCATACGCATCTCTACTATGTTTATTTCTGAATGTGTTAGCTTTAGTAGGCCAACATTCTGTACCATACAACATCGCATGCCTGATTGTCATTCTATGGAACTTTCCTTAAGTTTTTGTGGTACTTTCCTGTCAGAGAGAATGTCAGACGTTTGTCGTTATTTCACCCATCCCGCTCGAATTCTGAAACTAACGTCTTCAATTTCACCATCATACTGCAACATTGATCCTAAATATTGAAATGATTTCTTCTTGGGAACTATTTGTTCAGCCAGAGTGACTTCTTCATCATCTGACCTAACACCGCTAAACACGCATTTCATATACTCTGTTTTAGTTCTGTTAAGCCTAAGTCCCTTCGATTCTAAAATCTGTCTCCACGGCTCCATTTGTCTATCAACCTCAATCCTACTTTCATCAATTAGTACAACATCATCAGCAAATAGTATACACCAAGGAATCTCACCTTATATGCCCTTCGTGACCTCATCCATCACCAGGGCAAAAATGTAGGAACTAAAAACTGACCCTTGGTGTATTCCTATGTTAATGGAAAAGTCACCGATTTCATCACTGTATGCTCTGATACAAGTCACAACATCATCGTACATATCGTTGATAAGGGTAACGTACTTTGTTGGAACTCTAAACTTTTCCAAGGCCCATCTCATCACCTTTCACGGTACCTTGTCATAAGTTTTCTTCAAAAGATCCTTCTTTTGCTCCCTAAACCTCTCCATAAGTTGTCTTTCCGTGATTGACCTCTCAGGCATGAAATCAAATTGGTTTGTTAAAACGCTTGCTATACAAATTTGCAATGCACTTGTTACACACTAAATACCATTAGATGGCACAACCCATTTAAGGAAAAGAAGTATATTTACAGTACTATACTAAGTGGTAGATAACAAACGCCGTTTCTATTTGCCTGAATAGCTGAATTGGAATTTTTTGACATTGCGGTCCATCTTTCTTCTATTAAACCAGGACTAAATGTCTAAACAACACAATTCTTAAATTACTAAAGTCAAATCAATGGCAAATTGTAGATCTGACATTTATTTATTAAAAAAATACTCTAGCGTGATAACAGTATAATACATTCGGGTTTAAGCAAAGCACTGACGATTACAGTAAAAAATAAATTACTTAGATAGAACAAACATACAAGTAAACTGCAGCCAAACACGGAAAAACGTATGTCAAGTGCTTCATTTTGATTAATCAAGAGACTGATGAGCTTCTTCATTATTTAAATTAATCAAGAAACCGATGAGCTTTCTCATTGTAACCCAAAATCAAATCCATATCTATTTCCTAAAATTAGATGGTCCTTCGGCTGGTGGGTGGTTTACCACTGGATCATCGTCATAGTCATCGTCGTCTATTCATCTTATCAATCTGCATCAGTGTTTACATAAATCATCTTGAGTTATTTTGTTACAAGGTAACAAGGAATTTGAAGCTGTTAACTACGTATTTTCCTGTGTTATTAAATAGAAATGCCTGAAAGATGTAATGATACCATTGAATGCATTTTGCTATGCTCAATTATGTAAAAAAATCATTAAATAATTAAGGCTTCAAATGTTAATTGGTGAAAATTTTACTATATTTTGAAATTTGAACACATAATTGTCTACCATCTTGTAACTGATAAATGAAGAACGAATACAGATATGTACCTAACTAGTATGGTACAGTCATAATCTCAAAACACATATACCTTGACAAACATAAGTTCTCACAAACATAAGGTAGCATGAAACTATAAATAATGAAGGGAGACTGGACAATTATTATCAAAACTATAAATATTTAGTATCGTATCAGTTCATAATTTCACCATTTCCTATGCACGCCATTTGGTGGTTTGAATTCGACATCTAAGAATGAAAAGGAAAAAAAATCTAGTAAATAACATCAATCAAAATTATTGTAAATACAAAACAATATTGAATCCAACCACAAATTAGAAAGTTCACTAGATAAACTGTATATAAAAAAAATGATGTTTTATGTTAGCTTTTATAAAAAAAGCTATTATTACCCTAACAGTACATGAATACCTGAAGATGGTATCTAAATTTCTTTCCTACTCTGCCACAGCAGTCAAGGCTAAAAGTTTAAGGACATGTTGATCACATATGAGCATGTTTTACTAAAAAATCAGATCCATCTATGAATGTCACATCAACATATTCGATAACTTTTGGCAATTTAGTAATAATCAAAATTGCCAGCTTTAAGGTTATTAATAGGTGAAAGTAAAGGAAAAAAGAGGGTATTCTAGTAAGTGATTGGTTGAATTATTAGCATGTGATAATAAATCAAAATCACCAACTTTAAGGTTATTATTTGGTGAAAGTAAAGAAAAAAAAGAGAGCGTATTCTACCAAGTGATTGGTTGATTTATTAGCCTGACTTTACATGTTTTAACTCTAACTAAAAAGGCTCAGCAAGGCAAACCTAATATGATGGCACCAGTTTTCAACATATTAAATTATAAACTCATTCGTGTATGTTTAATTCATTAAAAAAAATATTGGACTTTTCTAAATTTTTCTAATTATAACAATACTTCATAAATGTGCTATCATAAAAAAGGTAAAAATACCTGAGCTAGATGAAGAAACTAGCACATTCAATTAAATGAATTTATGTTCATTCTGCCATGATTAAGACACTGACACGTGTTACGCACAATCAGTAGCATGAATTTTACTATAATTATGTCTTAAAACATCTCATTTAATTTGACATGTAATCAAGAATCGTATATAGAAGAATTGTAATATTAAAATCACATAGATTTACAGATATGAAATTGACTAAAGCAACTGTGTAATAGCCATAATTATTAGAAAGTAACAAAGTAGTTGACTTGAATACAATAGGTAGACCCAAGTTCAAGTATAGCAATAATAGCACCATGAAATATCAAACATGAGTGCGAAGTCTAATTGATAGCAAGGGGAAAAGGAAGAGCAGTACACCATGCAGACAAATAAATTCATGTTTAAGATGGCAATATAATTCTACTTGATAACTACAAAGTTGATGCTCCGCTGATAAGTGACAACGCAAACATAATAATGGTCAGCCATGATTAATTTTATGGAGCAAGAAAATTTATTTAAACAAAATAATAACTTAAACATTCAAATCGTATATTGTCACGTGATAATAGTGACAAGAGAAATGTAAAAATAATTCATCAACATTTAGCACTTTTTTCTTAATTTCATGAACATTTACAGTCAGAATTGCTCATTATCAAAATTTAATTTCTTAATACGCTTAATATTGAATCAAAATTCCAATTTTTTCCAAAAGCAAAAGCACATTATTTACCTAACATTATGATCTTAATCAGATGATAAATTTTTCTTAAACTTACTAACGAACATTCACCGCTGCCAATATCAAAAGCAGTACGGTGTAAAGGAAAAATGACGCGGTCCATCACAGTTCAACCTTACTCCCAAAAACCCGCCCGAATCCGACGCTACGACAAGATCAACCCAGCTATAAACCCACAAAATTAAAGAAACGAAATACAGAAATGCTTTACCTCAACTTTTATCCATGATTTTGGGGTTTGCAGAATAATTTCTTCCTATGGTCGCATGCTTCATCCTCAACAGTTTTATCCACGAGAACTTATCTGGCGATTTGGTTTGATTTGAACAAGAAGCGGCGATGTGCATTGGGAAAGCGAATTTTGGATAAGATGCGGCAGCGTAGGTATTAATTTTTTTCAATTTGGCCCAAGTTTTGCTATAAAATTATACCTCACTTGCCAGCTCAGCCTCACTTGCCAGCTCAGCGCTCAACTGGCCAAAAATGCACTGGCGACTTTTAAAAAGTATCTAGTGTAATTTTTTTTTCGGTTTAATTGATGCCTTTTCAAAAAAGTCAACTAGATAAAATTAAGTTTTTTGAAAAAATCACAAAAGTCTCCAGTACATTTTGACCAAGTCAATGCTCACCATCAGTATTTGAGGTTTAAGTAGCCATGATTGACAAAGGAATGTTAAAAAGAATTTTTTGCTAAGGGGGGATATATTGTAAAAACTTCTCAACATAATATAAGGAGTTGGATAATGTGTTACTGAGGAAGTTGAACAGGTTAGCCACTTGTTTGACCCCTCTGCGTGTATAATATTTTTCACTTATAATTGTACTGATATTTTAAAGACATTGTTTGACACTGATAATGTACAACTTTGGTCATTGACGCGTATTTCTATTGGTCGTCCAAATGTTCATGCCAATGTCACTACTGGATTACCTTAAGGGGCTAGGTAAAAACCGCTAATAATATCCATAGAAAACTCTATGTTTAATACAATATTCACACATTATTTTGTTAATTGATTGTAGATGGACAAGAGATAGAAGATGGAGAGCTAATACGGCCCGTCATTTCACACTCTATCGCAATGAGCTCAGTGTTATGGAGAAGTGTAATGATGATTGAACGTCATACATGGCTGAGATTGTATCGGATTTGTCGTCGTTTTGCTTGGATGGAGAACAAACTTGGTATTCAAGAATCACAATCATTTGCTTACGAAGTGTAGTCATGTACTACCTCTAGGAACTGAGCTAACCCGCAGCGGAAGAAATTGATGAATTTCAAATTGTTTTACCAATTTGGATCTTTAATAAGCCTACGAAATCTAAATTTCATTTATAATTTTTCTAAATTTGATTTAAATAAAATCATATATTCTATTTAAATTGGTTAAAGTGAAGTTTAAATAAATTTAATTTTAAATATACAGTGTATCAAATACGCATAAGATTTATTTATAAGAGTTAATGTATAGAGAATGAAACATTTCTTTTTTTTTTCCTAAACAAGAATTAATTGAGAGCATTAATTGTGTTAAACTGAGAGACAACCTTTCATTTTCTCTCTTTAATTTGCATTGACTGATTCCTTAAAGTCAACGATTAATAATTTATTCATGGCATGATTTATTACTATGTCCATGCGTCCTCTAACTTTACAGATTGACTACAAATTTTAGTAAATTATAAATTAAAGCTTAGGATTTATTTAATTTTTGTTTAATTTATATAAATAAACATATGTGTGTGTGTTTCATATACATATGTGTGTGTGTGTGCGCGTGCGTGTGTAACATAGCAATCCGTGTAGGGAATAACATGCCCGTATATAGATGATTAGATTTACATCGCAACAGATGCATTAGCTCATTCTGAATGTATTATATATTGTCAAATATGTTCATGAACATATAATTATGAATTTTAAATTTCAAATAATTATATGATAAAATTACAAGTTTTATAATTTTAGGAAATTCAAAAACACATTTTGGACATGGAAAAAATTTCTGGAATTTTTCCAATTAAAATAATACTTATTATTAAATAATGGATAACGGCCCGAAATCAAATATATTCTTAAAAATAAGAAATCATATTGAAAATTTCTAAAACTTTTTCTGAAGGTACCTGAGACATATTTGGGATTAGGAAATATTTATGGAATTTTCTCAATTGAAATTTATTTTTTATTAAATAATTGATTGCAGGACGAAAACAAATTAATTTTTAAAACAATAATTTAAGTTTAAAAAATCTAAAAATTCTGAAGGTACCTAAGAAACATTTGGGCTTAAGAAATTTTTGTAGTTTTCTCGATTGAAATTATATTTTTAATTCAATAATTTATTTCAGGCAAAAATAAATTAATTTAAAAAAATATTAAATTAAGTTTAAAAAATATGATTTTTTTAAAATTCCTAATATAAAAAATTATTTTAAAAATTATAAAATTGATTTTCAATAACATGGATTATTTTATATGAATTTATTGAGTCACATAGCCATTGAATATTAATAATATTATATATATATAAATATATATATATATAATAAAAATTACTCTCAGCTCTTACAATCCATAATAAATATAAAAAGGTGTTTGAAAATTTTTAGATTAATATTATACATAGTATACGAAAATATATGTTCTAATTTAAATTGTATGTGGATAGTAGAATCATAAATTGATACAAATATAAATATAAACATATATGATTTCAATCCAAATTTATTTTAACATTCAACATCATATCTGAAACATAAATCATAAAATAGATCTTCAATTTTCATGTACAAATTCAATTTGCATTGTGACAACAACAATACATGCAAAAATCTCACATAACTAATGAAATAACACCGATCCAATCGTGTGCATAAGATTAACTAATTGATAAATCATGAAAACACAGGACTGGGATCATCATAAAAATAAAATTACCCATATTAGAATGCCCTAAAGTCCACCTTGAAACAATGAATCATCTTCTTCTAAAATTCCTTGATTATACGGATTGCTAATACCAATCACTATCAAATAACTTTGTGATTTAATTTGAATTGGATTTGAAATTTTGGGATTTTTGGAGAATAATTGCTGCATTAGAAGTAAGAAGAAGAAGAAAAAAGTGGTGGCTCAAAAATGAATCAGAATTAGATTAAGGCTTTGAGATTAGTATTTATATGCGTAAGATAAGCGAGCAAACTATGTAAATTTCTCACTAGATCTTAGCCATACATCTCCAAACCCTAATCCTATGTTGTAGCCGCCCTCCAAACATCATGAGTTGTAAGCCCATTTAACCCAAATTAAATATGTACAATCATATTTAACTTATTTTGTTATCGATCTCTCATATCAAACAATATATTCATAACTATTATGAATATATGCAACAATTTTATTTCTCAAATCACATCCAAATTTCATAATTAATATTTCATAAATACTAATTAATTTATAATAATTGTAAACTAATTAAATTGTTTGGTCTAAAGAGAATTCATCATTTTGGTTATGTGACTCTTTAGTGTAAATTCAATCAATGATTAATATTGAACTATTCGAATGTTAATGTTCATACTTCACGTAGCAGGTGATGTGAGATTATGGTCAAATTTTTCGCTTACACGGCTATGGTAAAATCTAATTTCACTTTATTAAGCGTTACCAGTTGTGAAAATCATTTACATCAATTTCTTCATCAAGATTATATCACTTTGGACTTATAGAATTTGGTAATGATCAAAATTCCAACATCGTCCACATCCAATTCTATAGTCCAAACATAAAGTCTTTGGTTCAATAATAATAATAATAATTAACCGAATTACTCTGGCCAGAGATTTTGACTTTAGGTTGACTTGATTTGACCGTGATACTGATACATATAACTGAGTAGACGGATCCTTTTTTGAACAGTGCTTACAATACTTCCACTTGACCTAGCTATAGTCACTTGTTGGACATTATCAAAGTAGGGCTTTCATATTAATGATTCACAGTATTCTCAAGTCGAAAGAACAGTGTAAATTATTTACATCGATATTTTCTATTTGACCTTAGTCATATTAACCAATAGAAAACTATCAAATGAGTCGTTTCATAGTTATATAATAACTATTAGTACGTAATCCTTAAGTTCTCCCAATAGTCATAAGTAAATTTTTGCTAAATACTTATAGAGCGTTACGTATTATAGTCTTAACGGATATATCGATATCCAATCTCGAAGCATTTTGACTAGGAACATTTAGAATTGTATATTTAATTTATTATAATAAATTACTCATGGTTACAACACTTTGTAACTACTATCACAAAATATACCATTTATGGATTTCCTATTAAATATATTTCTATTTAATTAATTAATATAACCACATTGTATCGAGTATATAATAGAAAGAAAATGCCTTTATTTCGAACAAGATTGGTCAATAAGTTAGATATATGTAACGAATTACATAATTACCCCTAGAACATACCCTTAACTCTATCAATCTTCTATTTTCACTTGGGGTCAATTATGGAATCGTATTCCAATTTTCCCAATCGATTTTCTCAAAACCAGTTGGGTCGGTTCCTCTAGAATGGTATGTTATTATTATGCTTCATGTATCAAATACACAAACAAATCACGATATCATAGAAAACATAATATGTATGATAATTCATATTGCCAATGCATAAGGAACTCATCTCACATGTTATGTATTTAACAATTTGATAAGTTGTCTTTGCATATCAATTTTTGGGACTTTCCCAATATCTTTTATACTCTTTATAAAAGACATAATTTACAACCCAAAATTGAGCATTAAAACAACTAATGTTGATTTTAACACAAGTACATCGTTAAAATCAACAACATGTTGTTTGCTCATAGTTTAAAAATATCAATGTAACTATTAACATTCTTTCTTATGAACACATACTTCCTCTACATAAACTATTTGATATTTCTATCAAAAATATTTGTTTAATTTTGATGCTTATAAATGATATTTTCTACCATTTCTTGGATCGTATCCAAAAGCTCATAAACATAATATCGCTCTCACTGACTTGGGCCATTTTTGGTTATTATGTGTAAACAATTTACTCTAAATCATTATTTAGAATTTTCTATTTCAATACATACGTACCAAACATAGAGTCATACTAAGTGGCAATGTTGTGAGTAAATTCGAAATAACTTGAGCACGTTGAATGCTGAATTTATTATGCTAATTTCAATAATTGAAATTTGAGATATTATTTTTATCAACACCGCTTATTTAATTCCAACTTCATTAGTCTTGCTTATAAAGACACAATCACGATCGATGGATCACATCCCTTCGGCTACGACTCCCAAAATTATATTTCGATGGCGTACTTCGAATTCTTTCAGATTTATGCATCATACCATATCATAGAGGCAATGCTTTTAATGGTTTAATTAAACAATTGAGGATTATATATTTTCGATATTGATAAAACTCATAGTTTCTCTTCAATGTGCATGAATACTTATTAGACACTAATGTGATGCATTCATTTAGGTTAGTTAATTTTATTTCATCTCATTTAATATGTTCTATCCATGGATCGTATCCAATTCCATTTAGCTACCCATGATTCCTTAAAGAAAATCCTTCACAATGAAGTTGGTATTTCTTGAAACAATATTTGTTTCTTAGTGCAACAAAATAGGTATTCGTAAACGTTTTATAAATTTCTTTATTTATAAAACTGATTTGGTTTTGGTTACAAAACTTATGTTCAAAACATAAATATGCCATTCAATGATAGTCTTTTCCAAAATCCTTTTGAGGAGATTCGTACAAGCTATCTCATGCACAATTATTACGTGCAATTTTTCGACTCGCACAACCTGCTAACTCCTTGGCGTAGGATATATTGAAATTTCTTATAAACCCTTATCTTGCATGATTTTGTAACATGTTATTTAGATGAAATAATATTAACCTTGTGTACTACTCTTAAGTACATAACCTAAAGAAAGAAACTAACTCAACTTCACTTACAATTAATCGTACATTGTCCAACAAAGTTAAATTACTCCTTATCTGTGCATCATTATGCATCACATGGAGTAGTAACTTTTGAGATTGAATCTTTATTCATTTTTACGTATGTTCTAAACCTTTTCTAATATACTTACTCATTTGATCAAATCGAATCGTTTTTATTGTATGTTATTTTATTTACTTCTGTTATATACTCTATGAATTTACCATAGACATACTACATATGTATCAAATACATACGTTTATTTCGGTGATAACTCATTGGTGAATATGATGAAGTACATAAACCATTTTGGTATTAATAGACTCATGATTGCATACATCTAAATGTATCAATCTGAAGAATTCATCAACTGTTATGATGCTCCCACTGAACGGGTGCATAGCCATTAATTGTTTGAGATATATAATTAACCAGTATCATATGATTCGTAGTCATGTAACAAAATTATTTCTTAAAACTATGGCTTAGTCTATAATTCCAAAATAACTGTAAATAATATCAGATAACTTTGTATTTTTTACTACATCACTTTTGTTATGAAAACAAATAATACATTATATTTTTATTTCATAAAGAATATCCATAATATTCATATTGAAATATAGGTATGTCTATTTTCCAATCGATATAAAAATAGTCATTATTTCATAAATAATGTTCAGTACATTTTAGAGAAAACAATTTTCATAATATGATGCAATTAATAAGTGTTATATGGTATATTCCCACTATTTCTGCCGTTACTATAACAGCATACTAAATTCAGAGGTTTATCATTCACTTAATATAGATTTATTTCACAAATTGTAACTAGTTTACAGTGGGAGTTCTTTGATCAACTATGTTGAACCCATATAAACAAATCCCATAGAAAACAATTTTCTATGCTAAAATTTATTTCAGAATAAAAATCATGGTTCTTATTCCAATGTTAAGTACCAATCATTATTGTTACAATTCTCATTTTCGATGTTTCTTTATGAAGAAGAAGTGATTGTTCACTCTCTTCATCCCAACTTTACATTAAATCACATTTACTCTTATATATTCATTATTCTTTATAAATGGTCGAACCATTGAAAAGAATTCTCTTACTACAATATCATAACGAATTATTTACAATAGCACACTCGATCATCCTTAACATTCAAGGACATCAAATTTATTACCCTTTGTGTAAACTGATCAAAATGACATTTCAACAATCGAGTTCTTATATCTATCTTATTGTTTTATCGAGTGTTATAGTTAACACATTACGATCTTCTTGTATCCAATCAAATTGAATATTTTATCTTGCATTAAGGTATTTAAAATAAATATTTTTAGAATTTTCCCAATAAAAATTATTTTTTTAATTAAATAATTTATTTTAGCCCAAAAATAAATTAATTTTAAAAAATATTAAATTAAGTTCAAAAAATTTGAAATTTTTTCTTAAGATTCCCGACATGGAAGATTAATTTTAAAAATTATAAAATTAATTTTCAGTAACATGGATTATTTTATATGAATTTATTGATTCATATAGCCATTAAATAATAATTATACTATTTATCTATAGTAAAATTATTCTCAACACTGAAAATTCATAATAAACACAGAAAGGTATAAGAAAACTTTTAGAACAGTATTATACATAATATATGAAAATATATGTTCTAATTTAAATCGAATGTGAATATCAGAATCATAAATTGATACATATATAAATATAAACATATATGATTTAAAATTATTTTAACATTCAACATTGGATCTAAAACATAAATAATAAGATATAACTCCAAATTTCATACACAAATTCGATTTTCATTGTGACAACAACAATATACACAAAATTTTCACTTAACTATTGAAATAACAGTAATCAAATCATGTGCATAAAATTAACTAACTAACAAATCATGAAAACACAAGAATACGATCATCATACAAATAAATTACCTAGATTAGATGCCCTTAAGTCCACCTTGAAGCAGAAAATCCTCTTCTTCTAAAGTTCCTTGATTCTAAGGATTACTGCTCTAGAATTAGTGAAGAATCACTATCACATAACTTTGTGCTTTAATTTGGATTTTATTTGAGATTTTGGGATGTTTAGGAGAATAGTTGCAACCATTAGAAGGAAGAAGAAGAAAGTGGTGGCTCAAAAATGAATTAGAATTAGATTGTAATTTTGAGGTTAGTATTTATATGCGTAGGATAAGATAGCAGACTATGTAAGTTTCCCACTAGATCTTAGCCACGTATCTCCAAACCCTAATCCTATGTTGTAGCGGCCTCTTACCCTAGCCAAACTAGCGCCAATCATCTCCAAACATCATAGGTTGTAAGCCCATTTAACCCAAATTAAATATGCACAACCATTTTTAACCTATTTTGTTATCGATTTCTCATAACCTACGTCTTCTTTGGTATGCTTGAGCAAAAGCTTCGGGCGAACGAGGCACATAAGGCGATTATCGTTCGAGCTTATGTCTATCAAAAATAGACTTGATAATTCTTTGATGTTGAAACACTTACCTTTAATACGATTATTATCTCCAAGATTTGTAAGAACATCGTCAATTCGTTCAAGATGAGGTACAACCCTTGTACCTAAAATAAAATAAGTATTGACGTTAGTAAGTAAAGCTACTTGAATGAGTTAAGAGACGTAAACTTAGTTAATCATATCAAGTCACGTTCCACCGCCCTCGTGGAGCATATGTAGGCAATCTAGTGGATGATTCTTTAAAAATAAGTCATCGTGTTATATGCGAATACCAATTGTAGTATTGTTGGATGGTGACTCTTGGTACGCATTCAACTTGTACATGATCCAACCTGTGATCTCATCTAGCTATATAAGTTACAAATCTTTATTCCAATCGTTTAGTAGCACTTGCTCGACTACATCTGGTATGTGCGGATTAAGGCCAAATTTTCTCATCACTCTATCTGGGTAGCAGTAGAGTTAGGGGTGTGTAACACCCCACACCCCTTAGTATACCAAAAAGGACACATTAAAAGATGTAGTGCATTGTAGGTATAACTAAAACTAGCAGAGACTAAGATTCACAAGACAAAATAGATAAAAACAACGGAAACAATTAAAATAATAATTTGTTAAAATTCAAACTTTATAATATAGAATTATAAAACCAAATACATCATATGTCTCAAAATACCAATACACGTCTCATGAAATTAAAACCTCGGTTTCATAAATATCAGAGTACAAACTATCCGTCACAAAGCGCCAGTACATGGGATAAGTTAAAATTGAAAATAAAGAGAAGAAATACATAAGAAATCTTTACCAAAGAAGTCTCCAAGTGTCTGCGATATATCGTCCTTGTTCTAGCTAGCCTATGGGGGGAAAGGGAAAATAGAGAAGTGGGTCAGGCAAAAGTCTGGTGAATGATAGTAATTACTAGAATCTTTAATAAAAGTAAAAGTAATAGACTTTACAACAATTATAGTATATAAAAGGAAAGAAAGGAAATAGAAAGAAGGAATAAGCTTGAAATAAATACGAGTTAACTAAATTGACATAATTGATTAACTTTGATTGTTTACACTTGTCTTTGATAGTTGCTTTGGTTAAGCTGAATTCCTAATCCTATAATTAGGCTGAAATTCTAGTTCTACCCTTTGATCGGCCTGTTGCTCCATAGAATCTACTGTGGACCGGACGCTAAAACTCCATACGCAATAGACATTGGGGCCTACGAAAGACATGCATACTAAGCTCTTGGAACACATAACGATTTATGAGCCATCACTGGAAGTCGCACGCGTGACCACCACTAAGCTCACGTTACCTATTGCTCCACCTATTGTGTCTTCTTATTACCTCAAGCTCCAGCATAAGCATGCCTCTTATCTCACTTTCGAATTATGTGAGACACCTAATCTCACTTCAGGGTTATGTGAAATACTGTGTCCGTAGAAAAATAGGGGATTTGAACAAGGGATGCAAAACTGGAGGTCCATGGTCACTCCTCTATTGTAACGATCAGGCGTTTTTCGACCCCCGAAAATCGACACTGATACGTTCACTATATAGAGTGCCAAGCAATTGAGTACCGAAAATACCAGGTTGTTAGGGTTTAAGAAGAAAAAAGGTAGAAGAAGAAAGCAGAAATAACAACACAGAATCTTACATTCGCAGCGGAACAAAATATAATATACAACAACAGCTTATATACAAAAGAATCTGTTCAGTTGATATACATACAAGCTATCAGAGTACAATCACCAATATATAAATCTAGGCAGTTATAATAACTTGTCCCTAAATGCTGAATATACAGCCTACAATGCACATCGAAATATAGTCAATCATGTGCAATACGTCTCTGCCATCCAGCTTGTCTCCTGAGCTCCAAAGCGTCATAACCTTAGAACTGTAATACTCGGTCTGACCCGAGCATTACAATAAAGTAACACCCGAGTCAGGCTGGAAACCAGCGTGAGTAACACACTTAATTTGAAATGCTTGAGTTACAAAAATCTTTAGAAAAACTAAGGTAACTCGTACAAACACGACGAGTTTTCATCTTATTTTAACCCAAAACATTTTTTACAGAAATCCATCGATATTTTGACAATGTCTAAGTACAATTTCTTATTTAAAATAGTTGAATTTGTAAAATTAATCCAATTCCGGCATATTAAACTCTATGATCAAACCCATAAAGCTTCATAGGGATTTTCAAATCGAAGAGGTTTCGGATAACACTGATATCTAATTTCGGTCTCTTCGAATCCAAGTAATAAATTTAAAGGGGTAATTTGTTTAAAATAAACAATTTATACTTAGGGTGACTATATCCACATATGGGAATTTATTATAGCTGTTTCTTTCAAATAAAACGTATCATCATTTTAATCTAACTATTTTAACCTGTTTGACCACTTGATGACACAGACAAGAATAATTTGAAATAGATATCCAGTAACAATAAACTAAAGCATAGATCATTACTAATTTAACGATTAATAATTAATATTAAATTACTTACAATCCGAATTTAATCAACTTAAATTAGTCCCAATTTACTTATATTTTTAATCCAAAATGATTATAAATTAAAGAAATTATAAACAATTTATTGTTAGTTAACTAAAAATTAAACACCCTACTTAATAACTAATTTATTAATTATCATAAGATTTAAACAATTAAGAACCTGTTCATTAACTCACTTTAATTATGGTAATTAATTAAGCCTCATATTAATTAACAATATAAATTCAGATTATAAAGCTAGTTGAGAGGTTCATAATACAAACTCTTATCTATTTGATTTTAAAAGAAAAAGAAAATGCTTTTAAAGTAAAGGGTTATTAGCATAAAAACTTTCAATTCTCTTTCTTTTAAGTACTCGGCCTATGGAGATAATCAGGCCAGCTCCTTCATATTTTTTCTCTTTTTCCTTCTTTCCTTTTTCCTTTTCTTTTCTTTTCTTTTTTACTTTTCCCTTTTTCTTTTCTTTTATTTTTCCTTTCTTTCTTACTTCGGCCCATTCCCTTTTTCTCTATTTTTTTCCTTCTTTCTTCTAGATCTTCCTCCTTTCTCTTGTGTAAACGAATACAGGAAACGTGCACGTTCGTGTGCATGTACACACCCACCTCCGACCTAGATATGCACCGCCGCCCACCTACGTGCGCCACCATGGACTTCCGCAACTCACCCCACCACTAGAACCCATAACAAAACCTCGTTCAAAAATTCAAACACAAACCCGAAACTGGACGAATCCATTTTCCCCTTCAAACAACTCGTCTGACCACCACGGTGCATGCTTTCCTACCAAATTTCACCCTTAGCTCCGCCAACATCATCTCTTCCCTTCCCTCCAGACCAAACATCTTGTACGCCTCCACCACATCGTCATTTCCACCAAACCAAAGACCAAAACAAAACTCCTTAAAACCATGAAACTGCCTCAACCAACCGATATACACTATGAGAAAATTTCGTGCCATTTTTGGTGGATTCTCCATCACCAAGGCCTCCTCCTCGCCAACCACCAAATCACGAAATCAAGTGAGATGTCAGAATTTGGCCAAATGCCCAATTCCGTTCATCTCCCTTTACCTCATTCAATAACCAATTAAAAATCTCAACCACCACCAAAAATGATTTTTAGTAACGAACAAGCTCATGTAATCAATTGATGAAAATATGATATTCGAATTTCAATCATTTATGAGTTAGTTACTGTAATATTAACTTCCCCCTCTTTACTCAATGATAACGAGCGAAACCAATTTTACATTGATGTATACTCAAAAAAAATAACTTTCCTTTCGGAATCATATTCTAAAACTAATTAGATGGCAAGATGTTAAATTTTGAAGTTAAAGGTTGTTCTTTTTTTTGACAAAAACAAAGTTGCATTTTCTTACATATATACATTCCACGTTCATATACAATTCATTTTCATTTTTCATAGATCAAAGATTTAGTCAGAAATATAGTTATATGTGAGTATATATATACAACAAGATTGTGTTACTCGCCATCTTTTGGAAATAGAAGAACTGCCGCTCTACTAAGCTTCCCTCTTCAGGCTTCAGCCATGAATACTTAAGTTGATTTTTGTTTTTTTGTTTTCTGTCAGATTTTTTTTTTCGTTTGTGAACTAGGATGTATACATGAAAGCAAACAAGGCAGTGATATGTATGTGTATATATAGGGAGTGGAAGCATACAATGCAAGCTAAAGGGAAGAGGATATATATACCTGTACGGGTTTTTCACATTATATATATATATATATATATATATATATATATATTTTATTTGAACAAATGTTTTGAGCTGATTTGATTTCATGTTGATATGATATTTTATGTGCTTGATCTAAAACCTTATATGCTTAAATTAAATGTTTTCCATGATGATGTTCCCCTATGTGTTTATATATGCATTTCTGTACATGTATGTATATATATAGACACACATACTCTTATGTGCCTACTTCTTACCAGTACATGTTTACATGCTTGTATACTTACATATTTAATTATTTTCATATTTATTTACACATACATTTTCGTCATATGGTTTTTCACTTATATATATGTATATATATACACATTTTATTTACATATACACTATTTAAATTTAGATATATACTATTTTATCACCATATATATATATATCTAGACGTGTGTGTGTGTGTGTATATATATATATATTAAACATCATAAAGCTTGTATATATTTATATATATATATATATACATTTATGAATATTTTATCTTAAATTTAAATGGTGAAGTTTATATACACATTTCTATAATATTTATCGTATTCAAAAATTTTATTTTAAATTTGAATGTAGTTTTTAATTAATATACAGATTTAGATATTATATTTGTCAAAAAATTTATCTATTCGACTAATAAAAATTTATATTCCAATAATTTAATCAGTTAATTGCCCAATATCCTATGGCTAAAAATTCGAGTCGTTACATCTATTTTTCCCCTTTTCCCCCATAGGCAATCAAGGGAGATGGTAGTAGATTGCAGTGCTCAGAGGTTTCTTGGAGAAGATTCTACTATGTATTTCCCTACTTTTTCAGCTTTTGGTTCTTTATTTGTACTGGTACTTAAGAGGGATATCTGCACTTTTATTTTTGTTGAGATCACGAGTTTTTATTTCATGAGACGTTTTGGGTTTTGAGACATGTACGTTGTATTTGGATTTTGACTTATTTGGTTTATAAAGCAATCATGAAGCTTTTGTTTTAAATAAGTTATTATTTTAGTTTCCGCTATTTTTACCTATTTTTGTCTTGTGAATTTTAGTCTCTACTAGTTTCAGTTATACCTACAATGCACCATGCCTTTTAATGTGTTCTTTTGGGTATATTAAAGGGTGTGGGTTGTTTCAGGGTGTGCCCTAGGAATAATTATGTAATTTGTTACATATATCTAACTCATCGACTAATCTTGTTTGAATAAAGGTGTTTCCTTTCTATTATATACCTGATATAATATAGTTGTATCAATCAATTAATTTAATTAGAAGTTTATTTAATGGAAAATGAAAAAAGGGTATGTTTTGTGATAGTATTTAATAGAGGATGCTGAAACCGAAGACATGAAAGGTGGAAATGCTGATAATGATGTATCACATTTTAATACCATGGAAATCGCTGCTTCACTTGATGACTATGGCACATGGATAGATGTTATGAATGCTAATTATGATGCTCTATTAGATGATATTATAGAGGACGTTGATGACATTGATAAGCATATCTTGATGGAAGAACTATTAGAGGACGACCAATGCAACGATACAGTTATGGAACGATCCATTATGCAATAAGTTCAATTTACCGGTAAAATTTTGGAACTGGAATGTGTAGAAAATGGCCCTCAAATCGGTATGATTTTTAAATCAAAGGAGTCTTTAATTGAACATATAAGTGAATGGTCAATAAAATGTTCAGTTTCATATAAAAACATCAAGTCTTGTGCTAGAGAGTTCACTGTTATAAGTGATATCGATGATAATTGTCCATGGCAGCTTCATGCTATTATTTCTAAAAGAGATTATGTTCGATGGTGGGTGATAAAAAATACAGTGGTGATCACATATGCTCAAATCCAATCATCAACTCGAAGCACAAACAAGCGACAATGAAGTTCATATGCACCAAAATCCTTCCACATGTTTAATCAAACCCAATTTACACCGCAAAATCTATCCAAGAGCTTATGGAAAATACATACAAAATTCAAATAAGCTACATGACAACATGGAAAGGACTAAGCAAAGCCGTGTCCAAAATATTTGACGATTATGAATCATCATATAGTGACTTGTCATAGTTTCTTCGTGCAATACAGAAAAGCAATCCAGGCACTATTTATTATGTTCATACCAATGGCGTTCAATTTTGAAGGGCTTTCAATGCATTTAGACTGAGCATAGAAAGTTTCAAGCATTGTCGTCATGTTCTTTCTATTAATGGAATGCATCTTTATGGTAAATATCAAGATACATTGCTTGTGGCAACATGAGTTGATGCAAACAACTCTTTTTTTTCCTTTAGCATTTGCTACTATACGAACCGAATCAGCGGAGACTTGGGGATGGTTTTTTTCATGCATAAGACACTTAATTCTATCTTTAAATACAGTATGCATTGCATTCATTTTTGCTAGAATGGAAGGAATTCCAACCGCCTTGCAAGAGAAATGGAGAAGACCTCATCATCATCGCTTCTACCTTCATCATTTGAAAGCAAACTTGAAAAAGGTGGGTTTTGAAAGCAAAATTTTGCAGAATTTATTCCATGCACGTGCTGAAGCAAAAGACGAAGTAACATACAAAGATAACAACTAAAAATTGTTAGTTCGGCTGTTGAAGGATGGATTAAATAAGAATGAATAATGAGCTCTTTATAAGGGCAACTATGAATGATTTTTATAATGACTGCCAATGCTTTGGAGGGTTTCAGTGGAGTTCTAAAAGGTGGAAGAACATTACCAGTGAAGGCATTAGTAGCACTTACTTTCATTGCCTTAATAGTTACTTCTACGAAAGACGTAGCGATGGACTGGAGTACACATTTGCAGTCACACCAGCGTATAAAAAATGATGGAAAATATACAGCAAAAGCATGAAGTATGGGCATTAACAGGTTGAACTTGACGGACTGGAAAATAACAAACACAATGCATATAACTACAGAATAAATATTGCCAATGACAACTACATGCAATATTCCTATTCTTGCCTATTCTCCATGTTTTCATATTTTTCCTGCGTGTGCACGATGTACATGAGGAGCTAACAAAACTTACGATGATCATATTTCGTTATGGTTTACAGCAGAGAGTTAATGACATAGTTATTTCTTGGTTTTTCATTCTATACCCGATAGTAGATATTGTGTTGTACACGAAGGCCCTACTATACAACTGCCACTTAAATGTATGAATACAAGAAGACCAAGGTCCACTAGAATCAAGGGGGGCATGGTTGAAATGGGGGATAAAAGACTGGACAGATATGGATAATGTGGTAACTTGGGGCATAAGGTAAGAACGTGCGGAAAACAATAGCTAATTTGTTTGCTTTTAGTACTTATGTCATTCGTGTATTGTAGAACTTCTATTTTTATTCTGTATGCAACTTTGGTATTAAAAGTTGTGTTCTGTCAAACATTGATGTTAGTCACTATCTTCTATGATTGTGATTTATTTTTTACGCAACTTTTATATGCAATATGCATTTTACACAAAGTCAAACAACAACAAAGTAAAAAATCAAACATCACATTACCATTGCTACGACAAAGTAATACATAATAATTACAACAACAAAGTAATACATCAAACATTATATAACCATTATATCAATCAAATAAACTAACTAATACATCAACCACTAAAATTACTGAATACATAACTCCATCAAATCCCTCTGATACACAACCATTACATAACAATTGCATTAACCATTTTACTAGATCCTTTTTCAATTTGGATTTAAGGACTGTAAATAGTTTACCTGATGTTATAGCATACTATTTTCCTTTTTTGTTCGCCACATCTCGGCTTGCGTCTCTAGAGCATATTTAATTCCCCAAGGAGTCAACGGAGAATCTATCCATTTGAAGTATCTATAACATTTAACACCATTTGAGTTAGTTATAAGATCTAGGTACCGTGCACATCCGTAAAACCGATGCTCTACATTTATTTGATTCTTACATTACCTCACAAATAACTCCATGATGACAAATTGGATGTGCTGGTTGTCTCATTCGACCTTCACGGCTAATTTATTTCCTCGGTCTTTGGTTTGCTTCATCTAAGCAAACTTGATTTTGCAAACCAGATTCAACAGCACCAATATTTTGTATAACTGTTTCAAACCGAGTTTCAGAAACAAATTCACATTCAACTTCCCATTATTCACAATATTTTACCCATACATCATATTCGATCTCCCAATTGTCCATATCGGTTCTACTAGCTTAATATAAAAGGTATGAAACTAAAAAGCAACATAAAAACATAAAAGAATTCAAAATGACACTAGATTCAAAAATAGGGTTTAGTCAATTACCTTGCAAAAATTGTTGTAGCTTTGTTTTAATCGATTAATGATGCAAAAATATAACCATTTTGAGTGGATGAATAAATTAGAATCTGGTGATTGTGAGGTTTTGGGTTCGAAATTAGGAAAGTAGGATGAAAGAATGAATGGTAAAGTGACACTGTGGTAAAAAGTGTGGTTAATGCTATTTTTATGTACAATAGATTGCACAGGCGCAGCTATGAGTTGCGTCTAAAAATTTATAACACATGCTCAATTATGAATTGCGCCTAAGCAATATTATTGTAGGCGTAACTCATAGTTGCGCCATATCAATTTGCGATCAAAATTGATAAGTGCAACTCAAAATTGTGCCTTATCAATTTCGAGATAAAAAATTTATGCGCAGCTATGAGTTGCAGCTATATAATTTATCCTAGACACAACTCATAGTTGCGCTAAATTATTGGTAGTTATAAAAAGGTTGATGTGGCTGCTGATTGGGTGCAAACCAACCAAGTTTTGTAATAAGTTTGTAAAGTAGCTATTAACGCGAAATAGTTTCGAAAATGAGCCTATTTTGAAAATTTGTCCATATTTTTTATTGTTTTTTTCCTTCTAAAGTGATGTTTAATATTTATCATTTTTAGTTAATGAAATGTATACATTATTCATTACTCTTATCAACTTAATTTTTATCCTATAACACTAATTCAACGTATTCGTTTGTCGAAATTGTTTTCACAAAGAAGGTATCAATTAGATCTTTGTTTATTTGTTCCTTTCCATCGATTTTTTTCAATTTCAGTTTTTTCTTTATACATGACATTTGTTTTCTCAAAAATAGAAACCTACTTTACATATATATTATTACAAAGATTTTTCACAGAATTACATTGAGGATAGGAACATAATACCCAAAAGTAGTAACAGTTTATAATTTATGTTAACAAATTCTCTTTGATGTAGCTTTAATTTTAATATGAAGCTGTGAGTTAAAAATTAAAGTGGACATTGTTTGCGTCAAAATTGGTCACAAACCCCAAATAATCGTGAAAGCACCAGTGTGTGAATATAGGTCAGCAGTGTTCTAACACAAATCTCAGATTCAGGCAAAGTTACTAATAACAGCTGAGAGTTAACAAACAGAAAACACAAGCTTTATAGTGGTTCGGCTATCTTCGGCCTACGTCTACTTCGAAGGATAATCTTTTTATTGATGTACTTGTTGGTTACAGTCGATTACAATAGTAAATTTCGAGTACAACAAGTGAGTTTGGGTGCAATCGTGATTTTGGCAGAGTCTGGACGTTGTAGGATCCAAAAGTCCTTTTTCTATAGGCTTTAGGGTGCTATATATAGGCCCTCCATGCAAATATCTCGCTCAAACTTCGGGTGACTCCTTCTGGCACATGAATGGGCCCATATGATCGATCCCATGAAGTTTCGACTCGATCCATGATCGATACGGACGTAATTCATATCGATTAAGATTTTGTCCAATGGAGTCGAAACTTGGCGGAACTTTCTTTGGCCTGTACGTAAGCTCGTATGAAAATTTCACAGCATGCGAACCTATGGATTGCGAGATATGATCAATACGAATTGGGATTTTCGGTTGGCTATTTTGTTCGACTCGATACGTTCGTATCGTTCTCTTCGACTCGATCTCAAGCACGTGAGCACAAGGTGACGTGGCGCGTATATTCTGGATCGATCCGCTCTTCACACCGAGTTGACCGAGCCTTATTCGTACCCAAGATTGGAGCCTTGTTCGCATCGATCATCTTGTCTTGTTCGTATCGATGTTAGTGGATCGTTCGCATCGATCACATTTTGTGTCGTTCGTATCGATCAACCGTGCCGCTTCATTCGTGTTGATCAGTTGTTTTGTATGTGCTTTGTATCGCTCTTACGATCGATACGAAAGGCTTGAAGTCTGATCGATACGAAGAGCATTTACGAACTGGGGGGCAATCGATACAAATTGCCGATTTCAATAGATACGAATAAGACTTCACTGGAGCGAAACGAAGACGCTGGTACGGGGCGATGCCACTTCCATCGAGTCGAACTCGATGGATTCGAACAGCGTGACCATGGATCGATTCGAACATGATCGATTCGAAATCAAACTTTTCCTGATGGACACGAACAACGTGTCTTCCTAAATTTGTATCGATCGTGTCTTGATCATACGAACTCTGATTGACTTGAAATTTGAAATGTTGGCTTTTACTGCTTTGCATGTCATGTCTTGTCAATTGTAGCTTGATCCGGACTCAAGAAAAATTCATCATATCCATATGAACCTGTGATGTATAACTAATCACTGATTTTCGGTTAATTTCTTGATATCTCGGCCTTGCTAAAAGGTGGGATAACACTTTGCCCCCCAAAACATGCCTTTTGGTAAAAGGCATGTTTTGAATAGCCTCAAATCAAATGTCGTGAGTTCATGTTTCATCCATAGCTATAGCATTCTCAATGAAGTTCGCGGGTGTTCGAAGCCGAATCAGTATCCATTTCAATTTTCGAAGGTCAGTAATCAAATCCTATAGCCTCTCTAGACTATCGATGGTCACTCTGGACCCTTGCTAAGTCCATTCCAGACCCAACGATTGAAAAGAAAGATCCTGTTGCTCTCTGGCGTTGCTTTCTATCCCTTGTGCTCTGGCCCCAGCGAGGGCATATAGCGATGTCTTGGTCTTTCTAGACCGATCATAGCATCTTCGGGCTCTTGCTGGATACCATCTTGTCACTCCTTGGTGAAGGGGAAACATCATCAAGTGAGCCGATCCTATCGCTCTCTGGCAAAGCGGCAACACCCTCTGCACTCTGGTTCGGTGTCTCTGAACATTAAGCGATGTCATGGCCTAAATCCTTGGCCAATTATAGCCATTCCGAGCTCTTATCGGACCCCGATCCAATCACTCTCCGGTGAATGGAAAACGACGTTGATCCTATCGCTCTTCGGCGAAGCAACTCACTTCTTGCACTCCAGACCTCGTCTCTCTGGATAGGGGCATAAAGTGATTAATTTCAAATTGGCCTCCAATGTTCATCCTTTAACTCTTCGGTCAAAGGTTTATTTCAATAAATTCAAGTTTATTTATTAAATTCAAATTCTAGATGTTCAATCTCAAACAACCGGAAAAACTAACATTACCTCTCCGGGCAGAGCGGTCTATTACCATCTCAGAGCATGCCTGGGAATCGCTCCGGTTCCCGTACATGTGTAAGTAGAATAGCCATTCTATTTTAAAATCAAATCTAAGGGGTTTATTCGACCAAAGTTCAAATCTTGAACTTGGCCTTTGCCATCATGATCAATTGATGATGAGTCGTGATCCCGATCCAGGATTAGTTCTATTAGGCGGAGGTGGTAGTTGCTCAGGTCTTACGGCCGTTGTCCGATCTCCGGTGTATTGTGGCAATCTACCAGTTCTGACCTTCTCTTCCACTTCATCCTTCAGATGGCGGCATTCATCGTTAGTATTCCCTTCCAGCTCATGGAATAGGCAGTACTTTCTGCTCCTACGTTTCCACTCTGAGGGATCTCTCCTGGATTGTTTTTGATATGGGAGCTGCCCCTGAGTCTCCGTGTAAATCCATTCCAGGTTTACCGTCAAGTCTGTGTATTGTCTGAATCTGCGCTCTCGAAATTTCTTCCGTTTGTCATGACCATCGCATTGGTCGTCCTGCTTTTGCTTTCCATTGTCTACCCCAGATTGTTCTTTGGAGGTTCCTTCGCCTTGCACTGCATTCATTTCTTGCCTCTCGGCGTGTGAATCTTCCATCCGAATAAATCTCTCAGCCTCATGATAGAATTCTCCGAGGTCTTGTGGTGGATCTCTTGCCAAAGAATCCATAAATTTCGTGCCTTTCGCAACTCCTGCTACCGCCGCCATCAAAATCATCGATGGATCCAGGCGATCTATTGAAGCCACCGCTACATTGAATCGTAGTAGAAAATCTCTTATGGACTCTCCGGTCCTCTGCTTTATCGAAGCTAAGGTCATCACACTCTTGGGTCGCATCACGTGGACCCTAAACTGCCTTATGAAGCATTCCACTAGCTCGCCCCATGTTTTGATCGATCCATTCTCTAGCTGACTAAACCAAAGCGCAGCCAAATCTGATAAGAATAAAGGGAAACATCGTGCCATCACTTCCTTGGATGCTCCCAACACTTCCATATGCCTGATATATCTGGTAATGTGCATGGTCGGGTATGACTTTCCATCATAAGGTTCCAGCATGGGTAACTTGAACTTTGGAGGATTCCTTGCATTTCTGATATTCGGAGTAAACAGACTCCGACTAACTTCCTCTAATCCTCCGCTTGACAATCCTCCTCTCATAATTCATCGCACTAATCCAGCCATCCTTTCATCTCCATCAGATGATTGTCTCCTCAGCATGCTTCTATCCTGCCCTTAGGTTTCGTAGGGTATTCTGGGTAATATTCTTCATGTGGCTCATTCATGTTGGCGTTGGCTCTAGTCGTTGAGCTCCATCTATGGGTTTTCTGATGCCAGATCTCGAGGGTCTGCCCCCAGGTTCCTGTTGATTGCCTTCACGTTCTTCATTCTGATATTGAATCTGACCTTCGTTGGTTTTTACGACTTTAGATCCTTGTCCTGTATTTGCAGCCGCTGTAGTCGGTCCAAGGTTCTGTGCTCCAGCTGCTCTCATTTGCTCAAAGAAGCTTTGCATCATATCTTGTTGACTCTTCAATAATCTTTCATGTATTGAATCCTCCATAGCCTTCATCTTGTTCCTGGTGATGTAGATCGAATCTTGTCCTTCTCCAGCTCCAAAGGATGCCTCTTGACTTCTCCCTTGTTGGCTCCTTTCTCCTCTCTGCCTTCTTGTTGATCGTCGCGTCATTGTCTTTCGAATCTGAATTCTTCAAGCTTTTAAATCCAATATCTAAGCAGTAGAATCCCTAAACTTTCCTTCTCAGTGAAAGCACCAAAGTGTTTGCGTCAAAATTGGTCACAAACCTCGAATTATCGTGAAAGCACTAGTATGTGAATATAGGTCAGCAGTGTTCTAACACAAATCTCAGATCCAGGCAAAATTACTAATAACAGCCGAGAATTAACAAATAGAAAACACACGATTTATAGTAGTTCGGCTATCTCCGGCCTACGTCCACTTCGAAGGATAATCTTATTGATGTACTTACTAGTTACAGTCGATTACAACAGTAAATTTCAAGTACAACAAGTGAGTTTGGGTGCAATCGTGATTTTGGCAGAGTCTGGATGTTGTAGGATCCAAAAGTCCTTTTTTTGTATGCTTTAGGGCGCTATTTATAGGCGCTCCATGGAAATATCTCACTCAAACTTTGGGAGACTCCTACTGGCACGTGAGTGGGCCCACGCGATCGATCCCATGAAGTTTCGACTCGATCCACGATCAATATGAACGTAATTCGTATCGATCAAGATTTTGTCCAATGACTCAAAACTTGGCATGAACCTTCTTTGGCTTGTACGTAAGCTCCTGTGAAAATTTCATAGCATTTGCACCTATGGATTGTGAGATATGATCGATACGAATTGGGATTTTTAGTTGGCTGTTTTGTTCGACTCGATACGTTTCTATCGTTCTCTTCGACTCGATCTCAAGCACGTGAGCTCAAGGTGACATGGCGCGAATATTCTGGATCGATCCACTCTTCGCGCCGAGATGACCGAGCCTTATTCGTACCAAAGATTGGAGCCCCCTTCGCATCGATCATCTTATCTTATTCGTATCGATGTCAGTGGATCATTCGCATCGGTCGCGTTTTGTGTCGTTCGTATCGATCAACCGTGCCACTTCATTTGTGTTGATAAGTTGTTTTGTATGTGCTTTCTATTGTTCTTACGATCGATACGAAAGGCTTGATGTCTGATCGATACGAAGCACATTTACGAACTAGGGGGGCGATCGATACGAATTTTCGATTTTGATGGATACGAATAAGACTTCACTGGAGCGATACGAACACGATGGATACAGGGCGATGCCACTTCCATCGAGTCGAATTCGATGGATTCGAACAACGTGACCATGGATCGATTCAAACATGATCGATTCAAAATGATATTTTTCCTGATGGATATGAACAACGTGTCTTGCTCAATTTGTATCGATCGTATCTCGATCATACGAACTTCGATTGAATTGAAATTTGAAATGTTGGCTTTTACTGCTTTGCTTGTCATGTCTTGTCAATTGTAGCTTGATACGGACTCGAGCAAAATTCATCGATATCCATAGTGAACCTGTGATGTATAACTAATCATTGATTTTCAGTTAATTTCTTGATATCTCGGCCTTGATAAAAGGCGGGATAACAGACAATTTTAAGTGTGGTGGTAGTTTTGAATACTGAACTTCATAATATGAAGGTTAGTAGAGATATTTTATTAGTCTATTTTTTATTTATGGTTTTATCTATGGATATATGAATAAAATTTGTACATTTAAAAGTATTTGCGTTTTAGTGTTTTTTCCATTTTTTTATGTTGTCTGCATTTCTATGAAGTTGAAGTTACGTTATGAAATATCTTTGTACATGTAAGCATCCAAATAGCAAAAAAACGCTTCCATGTATCTAACATGTACTCAACAAAAAGGGTTGTACACAAGTGCATCATTAAATCATGTATTCAAACTTGCTAAATCACATATTGCAATATAAATATGCTTTATCAAACCATGCAACAAGCATCTCAAATAAACGTGTTACATCAATTTATGCAACAAGCAGATCTAATGTGACAAACATTTCTAATAAACTTATTACAACAAACAGTGCAATTAGCATCTCTAATGCAACTATCATATCAAATAACATGTTACAACAAATAGTGCAACTTGCACCTTTAATGCAACTAGCATCTCAAATTACCACGTTGTAATAAATAATACATGCATCTCTAATGCAACGGGTATCTCTGATAAACATTCTATAACCAACTATGCAACATGCATCTGTAATGCAACAAGCGTCTCTGGTAAACACGTTACCATCGAAAACATCAAGCACACTTGTAAAATATAAGCAACGACAAAGCAAGCTCTACATAATATATTAAAAAAAAATAAGGGTAACAAAGTTTTCCTTATTTAATTAGAGGCATGCTATACAAAGCTCCATCCAACATGGACAAGCTTAAACTCATCAGTATGAATAGGCCTTCGAGGTCAAATCCACATCCGATTCACATTTACTTTTTCTAGTCGATTTACCTCGACGACTTCACTAGAATTACACTCTTATACAGAAAGAGCTCACAAAATACATTGTGCATTCCTTCTATGGAAAAGAAAAAATAACACAATATGCTAGGAATAACGATCAACAACGAGCAATTAATAAGCAATCATAATGAATATTTAAGCAACAACAAGCTATTAGCCAATTAAAAATAAACAATCAATTTATCAAAAATAATCAATCAATAATCAAGCAATGACAAAAAATAATAAGCGATAACAAATGTTAACAAATAACAACCAGCAACGATTTCCATAAAAACAGCCAATTATTCAAAAGTAGCATATACCAACACACATGGTAATCCTAATAGTCATAACGTGTGTAAAGCTATAAATTCATATGAGTCCGTTCAGCATCCAAGATGAACTAATTTCCTAAGTGATGTTACTCATTTCATGAATACAATACATGAAAGACTAATACACCTTTCACTCCGAAAAGGAAAAATTATATGATATGTTAGATCCTTGATCTTCAAGACTTGAATAAATCTAGCAATCTAAGTCTCAACTTTCCTTTTCTTTCCAAGCAGAACTCACTCTCCAAAGGAGAATATTTCACAAATTAAAACATCATCAAATGACGATCAATAAATACTTGGGTTCACTCGAGTTCAAACTCATCTCAATCACACAATGATAACAAGGGTAATATACTAAGTGTACTCGATAGTCGTCCAAGCGAGTTTCATACCATCACTTGGAAGATTATTCGCATTATCACAAAGCTAGTCAAGAAGTCATTCCCTAAACTATCATAAGCTATCTTAACTATACCATACTCTAAATAATTTTATAATGAATAAAGATCATCTAAAGTAATATATGATGTAACACCTCATATTTTTATAACATCATTTAGAATGTTTAGTTAACAAAATTAAATAAAATAATGTAGAGATTAATAAGTTGAGAATTGATTAGCTAAGGGTAGTTATGCCATGTTAGTGTATAAAGTAGTATGAATTAACATAAGCTAATGTGTTAGGACATGAGAAGGAAAATATGGGAAATAGGAAGGGCTTATACCCTAAACCTTTAGAAATGAAACTCATGTTCATTTCATTTTTACTCCAACTAAAAATATACCAAGGCGGGCCACCATTGTTGTTCTCAAGGAAAGATTAAAGCTAGGATTCAAGTGAAGGAAGATAATCAACACAATCAACATCAAATCTCACATCTTATAATCTCAAAGCTAAGATGAATAATTACTACATCCCATTTTCATATGGTTTTCTGGTTTTTGATTAGATCCGAAATGTTTTTGCAAGTATATGCCATGTTTTGATGACTAAAGTTATACATATGCTTGTTGATGAATTATATATGTTCATGTTAGTTTTTATGATATGTTTGACATGAAAACCCTATTAGATGAGGTCCAATACCTTGAAAATTTAAATATAGGTCTAAAGCGATATTTTAGAGGTGGTTTCAATTTTCATATTTTTCTGAATTAATGTGGATTTTATATAAATTTTCTAGTGAAGAAAATGATTTATTAGGTTATAAATTATTTACGGCTAAAATAATTATTATTTGGGTTTGAAATTTTCATATGTTGGAAAACATAGTGAGATAGATTTTCTGGGATTTTTCCATATGTTTCCTAAGAAAGTTGATGAATATATAAAATTATTTAAGGTACGGGACTTAAATATTTTATATATTTAATTAAGACGAATAGGCATTTTATAAAATAAAATGAATATTTAATTTTGAAAAATAATGACAGCATTTTTTTTGAAAAGTATTTGTTGACCAATGAGAATTTGACAATTAAATGCAGGTTAGTCGAAATTATCCTTTTAAGTTAAAAACAAAGAAATCTTACTTTTGGCATATTTCAACCAATTCTAGTATTAAACCTTCCGACCCAGACCTTCCGAAAAAGTCTAAAGGTTAGCTTTCGACAAGGTCAAAGTTCAATGCATATGGTGTCAAGTATCTTGGTACGTAATGAATTGAACAAGGTCGAAGGGTTCCTAGTCGAAAGGTTGGTTGCCAAAGAGGTTGAAGTATGTTTGTTTTATAAACTAAAGCTTTCATCTACATTGCCTTCGAATTAGAGCTTTCGACTTGGTTGCTTTCAACCAGGTCAAACGTTTGAAATAAAGATTTTTAACCTTTCGACTACTGCTTTTTTATCACTATTTTTTTTTGAAACTTTTTGACACAGTCGAAGGGTTGATGCTGCTTTATAAATGTTCTGTTTTGAACCTTTCGACAAAGATGAAAGGTTTACTTGTTTTAAAACCAGCCACTTCTCCCAATGCTTTCGAAAGGAAGCTTTCGATTTAGGTGATTTACCCTTGTTTTCTAAATGAAGTATAAACCAGCTTTCAAAGCAGAGCTTTCGACTTAGTTGAAAGGTTGCTTCCAATGGAGTCGAAATGTCCTAAAAGAAGGTTCTTCACTTATTTTAGATTAAACCCAGTAAGTCTTTGAAAGTTTTATGTTTTAAAAGGTTTGATAACTTCGAAAGGTTTAAATTGAAGGACTTTGAAAGGTCTAAGTGAATGATTTCGAAAGGTTTTAGTTGAATGACTTTGAAAGGTTTAAGTGAATGATTTCAAAAGGTTTGAGTTCAATGATCTCGAAAGGTTTTTTTTGAAGGATTTTAAAAGGTTTAAATTCAATGATTTTGAAAGGTTTCAAATTATATGATTTTGAAAGGTTTATTTTGAATGGATTTGAAAGGTTTGAGATGGAAAGTTTTCCAAAGTTTTTCTAAGCCAATGTTTTAAAGTGATTTTAAAGAAGGATGTCTAAGTTTTATTGTTTTCGAAAAGTTTGATTTTGAAAGGTTTGATGTTTGATTTTGAAAGATATGATTTCAGAAGTGTAGAATGAGGTTCTTTCAAATGGTTAAATGTTTTCATCAACTAAAGTTTGAGTAAATAATATATATGACATGGTGATGTGATTTTGAGTAAAGTATAAAGATTATATACTTCTCCTTGTTTAAGTTTGATTTAAAGGTTTTAAATCATTTTGAAAATGTTTTCAAGGAAAATTATGGGATGTGATCCTTAAGTGAATAATGACTCAGATATTAGAATACCAGATGGGACTAATATGTGGTCGTGCACTATACATTAGCTATTATCCCCAGCTAATTGTTGTCCAAAATTCCAATGTGTAGGGCTTGGTCACATGTACACTAAAATTATTATTACACACCAAAAGGAATATATGTTGTACACGGATTGGTTATTGGTGGGCTCGAAAAACCATTAGAATCAGAAAGACCCAGAAGATGATTAAGTTAGGGACAGACCTTCCAGGAGAGAAGTGTTTAACAAATAGTTAAGGACGGACCATCCAGAAGTGAAGTACTTAACAGATAGTTAAAGATAGATAATCCAAAAGAAGAATAGCTAATAGGTGTTAGATTAATTTTGATTATATTGTCTGGTAGGCCCGAGTAGCCAAAGGTTAAAAGTTATCCAAACAAAGCTTATGTGCTTGAACAAATAGTTCATTATACTTGATGTTTATTTATGTTTACATAATGATACTTTATAGTATTTAATCAGTTTTGATTGCAGGATTTTTTTTTGCAAAGATATGTTTTAAAAGGATGTTGGTGAGGGGAAACCTGTTCTGCTAAGGGTTGTGGTCTCACTTAATATATATATATATATATTCCGAGATGTATAGCATTATTCATACTAGGCTTTATGTCTGACTCAAAGTTTATATTTTCCCCTTCAACTCTCAGGTACTCAAAATTAATTTGAGTAGGCTTAGGGATTATGGTCTTTTCAAGTTTTAGTAGGACGACGAATAAGGCTATCGAGGCATGTAGCAGGCAAATGGATAGCAATTTGGGAGCTGCGGTTCTCGTTTTATGTCTTGAAGTATTTCCACTGTGTTTTGTATTAAGTTTATTATAACTCTATGATTCTGATCATCCAAGGGGGTATCTTCATATACCGCTCTTGATGTACTTTGTAATAAATCTATTTTATCTATGCTTGGGAATGTATTAGGATTATGTAAGTTGAATATGGAACATTTGTTTTAAATGTAATAAAGTAAAATTTGTTTGAAATCTGTGTTTTGTTTCATATTCAAGTGCTTCCGATATTATATACAACATTAACATAGCCATATTTAGTCGCCGGAAGCTAATACTACAGATGACTATAACATCTCTAATGCTTAGTTTTGAACCTTTAGATAGGGGATGTTACATATGATGTCATATCTAATCCTTTGTTCGCTTGCATGATTTCCTTGTTAAACTAGGGTCGGTCACTTGACTTTCCTCATGCAAACTTCGATTTGGTCCTTGGTCCGGCCATTAAAATTTCCTTACAAGACTAGAGTTGCATTTTGGATATGTCCTTATCACATCAAGAATCCAACTCGAGTGCTTGCCTTTAAGAGTCGATTAAAAAACCCTTTTCTCTATCTCGATCTTAGAAATAAACCAAGACTCAAAGCAATGACTAGAACAATCCAAGTTATGGCTTGCTCGTGAAGCATTCTACTACTATTCCATAAGGGCTACACTACCTCCAACATCCACTGGATTGTCCATGCATAGCAGAACATTCAGTGTTGTATCTAAATAGTCTTTAAACCAATCAGGCATCTCAGTTTGCCTATCTGTGGTCGCTCGTTCAACCCATTAACTCATAAAGGTAGCCTTAAACAAAGATACCTTAGCAACTACTGATTAAAAAATCAAAGTTCAGGAGACAAGTGGTGGATGTAGTATTATATAGTAACTCAACATATCTCCATCTACCAGGGTGCTTAAGTCAGACTGGTCTACTTGGTCTTGAGTGTTGAGCCTAGCTCCGATACCAACTTTGACAATTCACATTTCGTAACACCATGAATCAACGTGGAATGACAATTTCTGACTCTTGTATACAGCAAAAAATGGTCTATCGGGGTAAAGTTTAAAACTAAACATCATATCAAGGTTCATCGATGCAATATCACAATGGGAAGATAACAAATAGAATATTGAATGCATATGAACAGAACAAGATAAACAATATATAAGAGACCGCACTAGCGAAAGCTAGTGATAAATATCAATACAGAAAGTCAAAATACAACATCTGATATCATAAGTCTCATATAAAAAATAACATGTCTACCATGTCCTACGTCAACAATAAATATAAGTATTCAATATGTCAACTTCACGCCTCTAGACTGCTCTAATTGTCTTGAAAGCCTATCTCTAAAGCACGTGTCTTCCAAACTACTCAATCAAGTACCTGAGAGTTGTCATGACATAAACAAACAAATATAGGACATGGGTCAAACATAAAGCTAGGTGTGAGGGAAATTATCTCAGAATACTATATATCAAAATTATATATATAGTTAAAATAGGAAACTACTAAGGCACAGTCGGCCCTCTCACAAATGTGGCTCAGGAGTAATCCGGATTGGCTACAAATAAGTAAGCCAAACCCATCCTAAAGGTCCTCCAATTTGCGATATACCCACCAATCGATGGTGGGTTAAGTCTCAAGGACCTCCTACGTAATCAACTTTCCATTGACTACCTATTGGAGAATAAAATAGAATAAGTCAATATCTAAATATACCATAGACTCCGAGATGCATCATGATCCAATCGGCTCGTATATATCTCACTTTAATCTCTACTACACGCATGGGTGATATATGATCTATTCTAGATAGCCTCACCATCTCTCTTCGAACATGCTCTAAAATCTCACATGCAAGTCATGTAATTCTCCCATGATAACATGCATTTTCTATTTAACCACTATGTATCCATATTATATGGATAACGGGTATCTCGTATAACGTGCTCTCGGTGACTCGAATCAACCCATCGAAGCTTTATAAAGTATATCAACTCTTAAACATACATATTAAGCAACAAGAGTTAATACATAGCTATAGACCCACCTAACGAGTCATGCCATCCTCACGTCTCGCAGATTACATCTCCTTCGTATCGAGCGCAAAGATCACATAAGTTCCACCTTGTTGTGAACATCATTTCCTTCATTTGAGACCACAAGAGGGTCTCGCCTTGTTTTGCATCGGATTTGATAGTTATAGGTCTTCATAAAGGTTTCCTAGAACACGTATACCATGTATCGAAAGGATCAGATAGATCGAGACGCAATTTACCCAGACCTTCACTTTTCGCCCATTTCAGCAATAATCGGGTTTTGACCCAATGTCATTTCGACTTCATTTATTACATCATCTTACTGCCAGAGCACGATACTCAATCCCTAACAACTAAACTACAATCAGTGGTATAAATCCATACATCCAATTCAACCAAATGCATCTTACTTAGGTAATTAATCCAATAATCGTATAATTTATTTACTCGAATCACATCTTCTTTGTATTATTTTATAAAAGTCACAAACTTATTTTATAAAGTAATACACTTGCCTATCAATTATATTATAGTTTAATTTCACTTAATATTTACTAAATTAAGTTTAATTGTCAATAAAGCCCCAAAATATTATATAACTCATGTACATAATTTATATATATATGCATACACATGTATCTCTAACCATTTCTTAGGGTCTGAAGTTAATCAATCATGTTATAACAATAGTCGAGATTATATAACCTATATTAGACCCTATTAAATAATACAGTACCTCTTTGTAATTTCTAGCCTTTCAAATTAACTATATATAAATTTTGCTAGTTATTCAATTATTGATTTACATTATAACAAACCAATATCAAAGCCAAATTAACTTCAAAGCCATTTTAATATAAGTTTAACCTACCTAAATCATAGCCTTACAACTTATTTTAAAGTCGTACTTCTAACTCTTGATTGGTAATAATATATAATAATATCTCTATCAATAATATAAATTCAAATCATAGATTAGTTAATTTATAATCATGTTATATATTAATATCAACTCAATTTATCTTTATTCAATACGAATATAACACACCATTTATATATATAGGATCTTGATTAATTATCCCGAATATGTGCAATAAAATATATATCAATATTTCTACCATCGATTTGACTACAAATTAGAGTTTGATTAATTTATAACTATGTTGTAAATTAATATCAACTACATCTTGTAAGGGACAGCGGATTAAGGATCTTAAGGCTAATTTAACACTAGACAGGGGAGGGGGCGGGTGAATAGTGTTTAATGAATTCTAAAACTTATATGAACTAAATTAAAATTATGAAACAAACAAATGCAGAACTTAATCAAAGAAAAATCACAGAATCAAACACAGATGCAGAAAGTAAATAAAAAGCAGTAAGGGAAAGAACACACCGAATTTTATACTGGTTCGGAGTTACCCTACATCCAGTCCTGTATCAAGGCAAACCACCTCGTACAGATTTTTATTAAACCAGTGTCGAGATTAGACTCCTCAATTTATAAAGGCCTTGAGGTACCCTCCCGTCTTATGAGTCCATGGCAAACTTTCTTGATTTACGGGCCACAAGATTACCCAATTGATTTCCAGGCACAACCACACCTTATAGAGAGACTCGATAAACTTTTGATTAAAAATTGATCCTATAACTCTGAATAGCACTTTGATCTTTGAGAGAGGACAGAGAATAAAACAAGAATGAACTTCTAATTCGATTCACTTGAAGTTTGACAGAATTTTGGCACGATCTTAAAAATATGATAATTATAGAACATGGATTTGTGGAGAAGAAGAAGTGAAGAAAATATGAGAATTGTATGTTAAAAAAATTGTTTGAGAAGGCTATTTATAAAGCACCAACGGTCATAACCATTCGTGAAGAGATTTAAACGAATAGACACTTCTTCTGAAAATTGAAACTTTTGAACTCAACGGCCACCATGTCGACATGGGGTATCCCATGATGTCGACATCCCTATGTTAGAAATAGTATAAAATTTGTTTTGAAAATGATATTGAAATGAAAACAAAATGAAATGATTCTGAAGTAAAATAAACTAAATTTACTATGTTTTAAAAACAAAGAATATTTTAAGGCTAAAACATCTTTTTGAAAATCATTTGAAAAGATAGTTTTAAGGCTAAAACATTTTGAAAATCAGTTTTGAAAAACGTTTTGAAGAACCATTTTGAAGTAGTTTGCAAGCTTCTTCCTGCAGAATATCTCATCACATCAGGACTCGAGAACTTGTACAAAACCAGGATGTTCGTTTGTAAGCCACTTCTCGTAGGTTTGTAAGCTACTTGTCGTGGGTTTGTAAGCCACTAAGAAGGTAGAAATTTGTTCCATCCCAAATGAAATTCGGAATGAAGATTTTCATGCTATTATGAAGTTTTAACAAAAACTAGACACATATCTTGAAATCTTGATATTTATACTCATGGGTCTTCAAACTTGATTTCTTCATTCTTGATCTTTATACTATACAGTCTTCAATAATCAGTACATGTCTTATCTGTATCCTTCATAAGAACATTCATATTGTGAGAAATGCGGATTACAGATCTTAATGCTAGGATTAACACTAGAGGGGGGGGGGGTGAATAGTGTTAATAAAGAATTACTAAATCTTTTTGAGTTTATGTTAATTTAGACACCATGTATGCAATATACAGACACAGATATGATCACAGAAACAAACACAAATGCAGAAATAAAATAAAAGCAGTAAAGGAAAGAACATACCGAATTTTATACTGGTTCGGAGTTACCCTACATCCAGTCCCGCAACACAAGTATGGATTTCCTTTCAAAAGCAATTGTACAATTACACCCTCGGTTTCAAGGCTACGAGGTACATCCTCCAGAATTTCTATCCTCTGGGTAGAGATACTTGATTTCCAGGCCACAAGTTTACCAATTGATTTACCAAGGCTACAATCACACATTTTCTCTATTGGTTGACTTCCAAGGCTACAATCGCACCTTTTCTCGCTTAATAGATTACAAAGAAGTCTATAACTCTGAATAGCACTGAGAAACTTGTAGAGATAGTGATAGAGAATCAAACTAGAAGTAATCGAGTTCGATTCAATTTTGATTTTGGCAGAGTAATGGTAAGAATATATATTAAGAAATGTGGAAGAAGAAGAGGAGTGAAAAACCAGAAAATCTGATATAAAATTCGTTGAAACTAACCCCTATTTATAGAAGAACAACGGCCACGTCCATTCATGAAGAGTTATGGTGAATAGACACTTCTTTTGAAATTTAAATTTTGAACTCAACTGACACCATGTCGACATAGGGTACTTGGACATGTCGACATCCCAAAGGATTTTTTGATGTTTTGATTTTCTTTGAAAATAACTTTTACTTTATATTAATACTATTTTAAACTTTATAAATATACTTGACTATAGTTAAAATTCATAAGTAAATATAGAGAATAATATATATATAATTTAACTATAATTTTATATTTAATCTAAGTATAAATATTTAAAAGTTAAATATATTATATTAAAAGATAGTTTAAAATCAGGAGTAATTTGACTTTGAAATTAAAAATAATTTTGAGGCTAAAATTATATAAAATTAGGATAGATGGTTTTGAATCTTTTAAAAGGAAAGTTTTGAATTTTTTTTTTGAAAACGGGATATAATTTTGAAAAATAATTTTGAACAAAAAGTCAGCGGATACAAAACAATGTTCCACTAGATTTTTCGTAGGTTTCATCCTACTTAGGGTTCCATCCCTTAACAGGCTCGAAGTGGATTCCATTCCACGAATAAATTGGATTTTAAGATGCTAGTGCTTTTCTATGAGTTTTAACAAAATTCCTAATAAAAATACTTAACCTTGAAATCTTGACCTCTTGATAATCTTGATACTCATGAGTCTTCTATCTCGATATCTTGAATCTCTATGCTGTACAGTCTTCATTCTTGGTACCTGCATGGTTAAATCCTGCATATACATATACACCTAAACTTATAATGTTGGTATTTATATTTTATAATCTATTCTAAGGTTGTTGTCATCAAAACCATCATCTCACGGATTAACAATCTCCCCTTTTTTGGGGATGTTACATATGATGTCAGATCTAATCCTTTGTTCGCTTGCATGATTTCCTTGTTAAACTAGGGTCGGTCACTTGACTTTCCTCATGCAAACTTCGAATTGGTCCTTGGTCCGGCCATTAAAATTTCCTTACAAGACTAGAGTTGCATTTTGGATATGTCCTTATCACATCAAGAATCCAACTCGAGTGCTTGCCTTTAAGAGTCGATTAAAAAACCCTTTTGTCTATCTCGGTCTTAGAAATAAACCAAGACTCAAAGCAATGTCTAGAACAATCCAAGTTATGGCTTGCTCGTGAAGCATTTCTACTACTATTCCATAAGGGCTACACTACCTCCAACATCCACCGCCCAACACTGAATGTCCATGCATAACAGAACATTCAGTGTTGTATCTAAACAGTCATTAAACCAATCAGGCATCTCAATTTGCCTATCTGCGGTCGCTCGTGCAACCCATTAACTCATAAAGGTAGCCTTAAACGAAGATACCTTAACAAATACTGATTAAAAAAATCAAAGTTCAGGAGACAAATGGTGGATGTAGTATTATATAGTAACTCAACATATCTCCATCTACCAGGGTGCTTAAGTTAGACTGGTCTACTTGGTCTTTAGTGTTGAGCCTAGCTCCGATACCAACTTTGACAATTCACATTTCGTAACACCATGAATCAACGTCGAATGACAACTTTTGACTCTTGTATACGACAAAAGATGGTCTATCGGGGTAAAGTTTAAAACTAAACATCATATCAAGGTTCATCGATGCAATATCACAATGGGAAGATAACAAATAGAATACTGAATGCATATGAACAGAACAAGATAAACAATATATAAGAGACCGCATTAGCGAAAGCTAGTGATAAATAAATATCAATACAGAAAGTCGAAATACAACATCTGATATCATAAGTCTCATATACAAAATAACATGTCTACCATGTACTACGTCAACAATAAATATAAGTATTCAATATGTCAACTTCACGCCTCTAGACTGCTCCAATTGTCTTGAAAGCCTATCCCTAAACGCGTGTCTTCCAAACTACTCAATCGAGTACCCGAGAGTTGTCATGACATAAACAAACAAATATAGGACATGGGTCAAACATAAAGCTAGGTGTGAGGGGAATTATCTCAAAATACTATATATCAAAATTATATACATATTTAAAATAGGAAACTACTAAGGCACAGTCGGCCCTCTCACAAATGTGGCTCAAGAGTAATCCGGATTGGCTACAAATAAGTAAGCCATACCCATCCTAAAGGACCTCCAATATGCGATATACCCACCAATCGATGGCGGGTTAAGTCTCAAGGACCTCATACGTAATCTACTTTCCATTGACTACCTATTGGAGAATAAAATAGAATAAGTCAATATCTAAATATACCATAGACTCCGAGTTGCATAGCGATCCAATCGGCTCGTATGTATCTTACTTTAATCTCTACTAAAGCATGGGTGATATATGATCTATTCTAGATTGCCTCACCATCTCTCTTCAAACATGCTCTAAAATCTCATATGCAAGTCATGCAATTCTCCCATGATAACATGGATTATCTATTTAACCACTATGTATCCATATTATATGGATAACGGGGTACTCGTATAACGTGCTCTCTGTGACTCGAATCAACCCATCGAAGCTTTATAAAGTATATCAACTCTTAAACATACATATTAAGCAACAAGAGTTAATACATAGCTATAGTCCCACCTAATGAGTCGTGCCATCCTCACGTCTCGTGGATTACATCTCGTTCGTATCGAACGCAAAGATCACATAAGTTCCACCTTGTTCTGAACATCATTTCCTTCATTTGAGACAACACGAGGGTCTCGCCTTGTTTTGTATCGGATTTGATAGTTCTAAGTCTTCATAAAGGTTTCCTAGAGCATGTATACTATATATCGAAAGGATCAGATAGATCGAGGTGCAATTTACCCAGACCTTCACTTTTCGCCTATTTCAGCCAATAATCGGGTTTTGACCCAATGTCATTTCGAATTCATTTATTACATCATCTTGCTGCCAGAGCACGATACTCGATCCCTAACAACTAAACTACAATCGATGGTATAAATCCATACATCCAATTCAACCAAATGCATCTTACTTAGGTAATTAATCCAATAATCGTATAATTTATTTACTCGAATCACATCTTCTTCATATTATTTTATAGAAGTCACAAACTTATTTTATAAAGTAATACACTTGCCTATCAATTATATTATAGTTTAATTTCACTTAATATTTACTAAAATTAAGTTTAACTGTCAATAAAGCCCCAAAATATTATATTACTCATGTACATAATTTCTATATATATGCATACACATGTATCTCAAACCATTTCTTTGTGTCTAAAGTTAATCAATCATGTTATAACAATACTCGAGATTATATAACCTATATTAGACCCTATTAAATAATACAATACCTCTTTGTAATTTCTAGCCTTTCAAATTAACTATATATAGATTTTGCTAGTTATTCAATTATTGATTTACATTATAACAAACCAATATCAAAGCCAAATTAACTTCAAAGCCATTTTAATATAAGTTTAACCTACCCAAAACATAGCCTTACAACTTATTTTAAAGTCGTACTTCTATCTCCTGATTGGTAATAATATATAATAATATTTCTATCAATAATATAAATTCAAATCAGAGATTAGTTAATTTATAATCATGTTATATATTAATATCAACTCAATTTATCTTTATTCAATACGAATATAACACACCATTTATATATATATAGGATCTTGATTAATTATCCCGAATATGTGTAATAAAATATATATCAATATTTCTACCATTGATTTTACTACAAATTAGAGTTTGATTAATTTATAACCATGTTATAAATTAATATCAACTACATCTTGTAAGGGACAACGGATTAAGGATCTTAAGGCTAATTTAACACTAGACCGGGGGGGGGGGAGAATAGTGTTTAATGAATTCTAAGACTTATATGAACTAAACTGAAATTATGAAACAAACAAATGCAGAACTTAATCAAAGAAAAATCACAGAATCAAACACAGATGCAGAAAGTAAATAAAAAGCAGTAAAGGGAAAGAACACACCGGATTTTATACTGGTTCGGAGTTACCCTACATCTAGTCCGGTACCAAGGCAAACCACCTCGTACAGATTTTTATTAAACCAGTGTCGAGATTACACTCCTCAATTTATAAAGGCCTTGAGGTACCCTCCCGTATCATGAGTCCGGGGCTAACTTTCTTGATTTACGGGCCACAAGATTACCTAATTGATTTCCAGGCACAACCACGCCTTATAGAGAGACTCGATAAACTTTTGATTACAAATTGATCCTATAACTCTGAATAGCACTTTGATCTTCGAGAGAGGACAGAGAATAAAACAAGAATGAACTTCTAATTTGATTCACTAGAGAGTTTGACAGAATTTCGACACGATCTTAAAAATATGATAATTATAGCACATGGATTTGTGGAGAAAAAGTAGTGAAGAAAATATGAGAATTGTATGTTAAAAAATTTGTTTGAGAAGGCTATTTATAAAGCACCAATGGTCATAACCATTCGTGAAGAGATTTAAACGAATAGACACTTCTTTTGAAAATTGAAACTTTTGAACTCAACGGCCACCATGTCGACATGGGGTATCCCATGATGTCAACATCCCTATGTTAGAAATAGTATAAAATTTGTTTTGAAAATGATATTGAAATGAAAACAAAATGAAATGATTCTGAAGTAAAATAAACTAAATTTACTATGTTTTAAAACACAAAAACAAAGATTATTTTAAGGCTAAAACATCCTTTTGAAAATCATTTGAAAAGATAGTTTTAAGGCTAAAACATTTTCAAAATCAGTTTTGAAAAACGTTTTGAAGAACCATTTTGAAGTAGTTTTGCAAGCTTCTTCCTGCAGAATATCTCATCACATCAGGACTCGAGAACTTGTACAAAACCAGGATGTTCGTTTGTAAGCCACTTCTCGTAGGTTTGTAAGCTACTTGTCGTGGGTTTGTAAGCCACTAAGAAGGTAGAAATTTGTTCCATCCCAAATGAAATTCGGAATGAAGATTTTCATGCTATTATGAAGTTTTAACAAAAACTAGACACATATCTTGAAATCTTGATATTGATACTCATGGGTCTTCAAACTTGATTTCTTCATTCTTGATCTTTATACATATCTAGACAATAGTGTTAGTATATAAGTTAAAATAAAATAAGTTACAAAGGCTGTTGTCATCAAACTACTATCTCCAGTTCCTAACAATCTCCCCCTTTTTGATGATGACAACCTTATAAAATATACTTACCACTTCGATCATATCATAACTCCCCCTTTCACCAACAACTCCCTCTTACTCGAAGCCTACTATTTTATATAACTTATCTCCCCCTTTGTCATCAACAAAAATAACCTATAAACCTTGAACTTAATAGAAAAAGTGATAAATAAACATATGGCATATGAGTGAAATATAGCATCCTAAGTTAAGTAGAATTTAAAATTCTATACACCAATGATTGTTAGAAGAACATTAATTAAAATACCAATTATATACAAATTTACAAACCAATATACAATCAAGAAAACTAAAAAGCCTAACGAGGACCCTTAACTATCGGTGATTTATGGGAAAAAAAATTGGATAGTGAAGATAAAAGTTTCCACGTTGTTTGACCAATTTCCTATTAACGTCAAAAAGGACCTCTCCAACGCAAATCATGCCATCGTCTTCGTCCATATGAACAATCGGATTCGACAGAGGATGTTCTTCTTCTTGATCCTCTTGGGGTTCTTCTAGAGGCTCTTCTTCTTCAGAATCCATGGCTTGTGATGATTCTTCGATGACAATAGGATTGGCATGGTTATCCATAAGAAATTTTTGTAAATTCCTAAGGATTTTGCCTTGCCTATCTTATTCTCTAGCCATTCGCAGTTGACTTACTTGATTTTCCACCATCATTTGAAGTAAATCATTCATCTTTTCTTGCAGTTTGATGACTCATACGTGTGTGTAATGTTGAAAAAGGGTAGAATGAGGAGAAGTGGGTGAAGAAGGTTCATTATTAGAGGAGGAAGCCATTATTTTACTGTTTTAGAAGTTTATTACAGAGAGGAGAACAGTGAAAAGAAGTAAAAGTCGAAATATATAAATATATAACCAAATAATTAATTTTAGAGGGAAATTTAAATTTGAAAATTTTGGCCTACATGTCGACGTAGGGGGATGGGTCATGTCGACATGCCCAGTTCAATTTTTGAGAATTTTTTTATTTATATTAATTATTAACTATACTTGTATTATTTATAATTTATATTTCAATTAATGAACATATGCCTAATTCTCTTCTAAATTTAGTAAAGTTTTGTTCATTTAAAGGTTTGGTTAATATATTAGCAATTTGTTTTTCAGTATTAATATATTCAACGGTTATGACTTCTTTACTTAATTTATCTCTAAGAAAATGATGTCTGATATCAATATGTTTTGTTCTAGCATGATGAGTTGGATTCTTAGATAGATTTATTACACTAGTATTATCACAATAAATTGGTGATTTAGTTATAGTTAAACCAAAATATTTTGAAGTTTGTTGCATATATATAACTTGAGAATAAGCCAAAGCAGCAGATATATATTCTGCTTCAGTTGTTGTCAAGGATACAGTGTTTTGCTTCTTACTAAACCAGGAAACCAGAGAATGTCCTAGAAAGTGACAAGTTCCACTTGTACTTTTTGGGTCTGATTTACAACCAGCTTAATCAGAATCACAGTATGAAATTAAATCAAATACATTATTTTTAGGATAAAATAAATCATAATCTAAAGTATGTTTTACATATCTTAAAATTCTCTTAACCACTTTTAAGTGAGTTTCTTTAGGTTAAGATTGGTATCTTGCACCGAGACAGGCACTATGCATGATGTCAGGATGACTTGCTGTTATATAAAGCAGCGAACCAATCATTCCCCTATATAATTTTTGATCAAAATCTTTTGATCTATCTTCTTTACTTAAAGCTACATTAGTTGTCATTGTAGTTGGTTTCCCACCAGAAGTGGTCAATCCAAATTTATTAATTAGATCTTTAGCATATTTTCTTGACTAGTGAAAAAAACATTTATCTAATTGTTTGATTTGAAGTCCTAAGAAGAAACTCAGTTCTCCCATATGACTCATTTCAAATTCTTTAGTCATTATATCTGAAATTTCTTTATTCATTATGTTATTAGTTGATCCAAATATTATATCATCTACGTATATTTGTATTAATTGAATATCATTTTTGTTTCTTTTAGTAAAAAGAGTTGTATCTATTTTACCAATTTCAAAACCAGATTGTAGTAAATAAGATCTTAGTCTTTCTACCAGGCTCTGGAGCTTGTTTCAGACCATATAAAACCTTCTTTAATTTACATACATGATTTGGAAATTTATTATCTTCAAAAAGTGAAGGTTGTTATATAAACATCTTCTTTTACAAAACCATTTAGAAAAGCACTTTTAACATCCATTTGATATAACTTGAAATAATTGTAGTTTGCGAAAGCAAGTGGAATTCTAGTAGCTTCTAGTCTTGCTACAGGTGCAAAGGTTTCGTCATAATCAATTTCTTCTTCTTGACAATAACCTTGTGCGACTAGATGAGCTTTATTTCTCACGTCCTCACCAAGTTCATTCATTTTATTTTTATAAACCCATTTTGTTCCAATTATACTTTTATCCTCGGGTCTAGGAACAAGTTCTCAAACATCATTTCTGGTGAATTGATTCAATTCTTCTTGCACAATAAGAATCCATGAATCATCAGATGATGTTTCCTTTGGATTTTTAGGTTCAATAGTTGATATAAAAGCTACGTTACTCATACTATTCAGCTGATTTCTTATTTTAACTACATTCAGTATTTCCTAGTATATTTTCTGCAGGATGATCTTTTAATAGCCTAATTCTTTTATTGGGTTGAATGATTTTACAATTAGTTTCATTAGATTCATTATTTAAAGTTACAAAATCTTCTTCATCTTCTATTTGTACAGTATCTTTAAAATTTTCATCAAAAGATACATGCATTGTTTCTTCAATAGTGTTAGTTCTTAAATTGTAAACTCTGAATGCTTTACTTCTATTAGAATATCCGATGAAGATACCTTTATCGGATTTAGGTTCAAATTTATCTAATTATCTTTTGTATTAAGAATAAAATATTTACTACCAAAAACTTTAAAATAAGCTACTATGGGTTTCTTATTGTAAAGTAATACATACGAAGTTTTATTAGTTAATGGTCTAATTAAAATCCTATTTAATATATAACAAGCTGTAGCGACTGCTTCAGTCCAAAAAATTTTAGGTACGTTACTGTCAGAAAGCATTGTTCTAGCATACTCTTGAATCGTTCTATTCTTACGTTCTACTACTCCGTTTTGTTGTGGAGTTCTTGGAAAAGATAAATTATGATTAATTCCTTTTTGATTACAGAGATTCTCAAAATTTTCATTTTCAAATTCTCCACCGTGATCACTACGAATAGTTTTTATTTTTAAAGAAAGTTGATTTTGAATTCTTTTAGCAAAATTCTTAAATAATTCAAAAGCATCACTTTTAAGTTTAAGAAAAATTGCCCAAGTATATATAGAATAATCATCTACAATTACAAAAACATATTTATTGTGATTAATTGATTGGACCTGAGATGGACCAAATAAATCTAAGTGAAGTAATTCTAGAGGTTTAGAAGTAGAAATCATATCTTTTAATTTAAATGTACTTTTCTTAAGTTTTCCTAATTGGCAAGCATCACATATATTATCTACTTTAAAGTTTAACTTGGGAAGACCTCTAACTAAGTCAAGTTTTGATAACTTAGATAATAGTTTGAAATTCAAATGACCAATTATTTTATGTCAAATCCAAGGGTCACTTGTATTAGCCAAAACACATAAGTTATCATTTGTAACTTCCATACTAAGGATGTAAATGTTTTTCTTCCTAATTCCTTCAAAGATAATATTTGACTTATTATCTTCGATGTGACACTTATCTTTTCCAAATTTAATTCTAAATCGTTTATCGCATAGTTGACTTATACTAAGCAAATTATGTTTCAAATTCCTAACTAGCAAAATATCAGAAATAAGAGTAGTTTTAGAATTACCGACATTGCCGATGCCAATCATATATCCTTTTGAGTTATCTTCAAAGTTGACCAATCCACCATCTTGGTATATAATGTCATTGAGTATTTTGGGATTTTTAGTCATATGCCTTGAACAGCCACTATCAAGTATCCATTTATCTTTCTCAATTCGTACAGATTGTCCATTTGTTGTTGATTCTCCAAAAGCCATGTAACATGTCTTTTCTTGCATAACAAATCAATTCGGTAGATAACTTGATTCTTCATAAAAACTATATGCAGACTTATGATACTTTGATGAAATGCATAAATTCAAACTAGTGTTAACAAATTTTTTTAAAATGCCAATTTTAACTTTTCAAGTTTCAGTTTATGAAAACTATGAAAACCTGGCTCTGATACCAATTGTAAGGGACAACGAATTAAGGATCTTAAGGCTAATTTAACACTAGAGGGGGGCGGGCGGGGGGGGGGGGGGTGAATAGTGTTTAATGAATTCTAAGACTTATATGAACTAAATTGAAATTATGACACAAACAAATGCAGAACTTAACCATAGAACTTAATCACAGAATCAAGCACAAACGCAGAAAGTAAATAATAAGCAGTAAAGGGAAGGAACACACCAGATTTTATACTGGTTCAGAGTTACCCTACATCTAGTCCTATACCAAGGCAAACCACCTCATACATATTTTTATCAAACCAGTGTCGAGATTACACTCCTCAATTTATAAAGGCCTTGAGGTACCCTCCTGTCTCACGAGTCCGGGGCAAACTCTCTTGATTTACGGGCCACAAGATTACCCAATTGATTTCCAGGCACAACCACACCTTATAGAGAGACTCGATAAACTTTTGATCACAAATTGATCCTATAACTTTGAATAGCACTTTGATCTCGAGAGAGGATAGAGAATCAAACAAAAATGAATTCTAATTTGACTCACTTGAGAGTTTGACAGAATTTTGACACGATCTTAAAAATATGATAATTATAGAACATGGATTTGTGGAGAAGAAGAAGTGAAGAAAATATGAGAATTTTATGTTAAAAAATTTGTTTGAGAAGGATATTTATAAAGCACCAACGGTCATAACCATTCGTGAAGAGATTTAAACGAATAGTCACTTCTTTTGAAAATTGAAAGTTTTGAACTCAACGGCCACCATGTCGACATGGCGTATCCCATGATGTCGACATCCCTATGTTAGAAACAGTATAAAATTTGTTTTGAAAATGATATTGAAATAAAAGAAAAATGAAATGATTCTGGAGTAAAATAAACTAATTTTACTATGTTTTAAAACACAAAAACAAAGAATATTTTAAGGCTAAAACATCTTTTTGAAAATCATTTGAAAAGATAGTTTTAAGGCTAAAACATTTTGAAAATCGGTTTTGAAAAACTTTTGAAAAACCATTTTGAAGTAGTTTGCAAGCTTTTTCCTACAGAATATCTCATCACATCAGGACTCGAGAACTTGAACAAAACCAGGATGTTCGTGGGTTTGTAAGCCACTTGTCATAGGTTTATTAGCTACTTGTCGTGGGTTTGTAAGCCACTAAGAAGGTAGAAATGGATTCCATGCCAAATGAAATTCGGAATGAAGATTTCCATGATATTATGAAGTTTTAACAAAAACTAAACACATATCTTGAAATCTTTATCTTGATACTCATGAGTCTTCAAACTTGATTTCTTCATTCTTGATCTTTATACTGTACAATCTTCAATAATTAGTACCTATCTTATATATATCCTGCATAGCAACATTCATATATATCTAGACAATAGTGTTAGTATATAAGTTATAATAAAATAAGTTACAAAGGTTGTTGTCATCAAAACCAATATCTCCGGTTCCTAACACATCTATCTCTATTTAGCATGAATAGATCACAATACATATGTAGTTACTCAAAAATTCGAACACTTCGTCTTCAAATATCGTAACGGTTTAAAATATAATTAAGTGTTATAAATATGATTTTATAATTTTTTTAGCCATCATTTACTTATTGAATAATAAGAAACTTGTTTTTAAAAGTGGTTAAAAAAATATTTCTCGAAGAAAATCGATAATGTAACCAAAAATCAGTTTATCGGTAAACAACTTTTCAATCGATATAAGTTGTTCGTACTCTTGTAGACTTGTCTAATGATCAAATGAACATATTAGCAGCTAATTAGAACACACACCTCTTCATAAAGCATGGATCATTCTAGAATCTTTCCATTAGGATAAGAGAAATTATCATGAGAGGGTTATAATGGTAATTAGCATAAAAGTGAAGTGATGTAAAGGAGAAGCAATGTGAGACGAGTTTTCCATGGCATGGTAAGTGTAGGGTGAAGGAAGGCTTAGACAACACTAAATGGAGCCTATAAAAGGAGGGGCACACCCATAGTTATCATTCATAAATTCAAAAACCAAAACCAAGTTCTCTTTAATGGATTCTTCTTCTTTTTGTCTACCTTTAAATTCCTAAAGCAAATTAATTGCAAATCAAATCAAAATCAACTCAAATTTGGAATGAAGCATTGGAAAAACATTGTAAAACATCCTCCCTAGTTAGAAGTTGAAGAAACAAAGCCACACTCACCCTGCTCTTGAAGGCCATAAGCATATTGAAGGGTTTAGAGGCAAAGGAAGGTGAAAGCCAAAGGATGAAGGAAGGAAGAAAATGAGTTTGGACTTGGTTAGCTTGGATATTTGTTGTTGTTGGATAAAAATGAGTTAATGCACCTCTTCGAATGGAAGATATAACATGTATATGTTATGTTTTGATTGTATTTAAGTTGTTGGATTGTTATTGACATTGTTAAAAATATTGGGTTGATTCTTGTTTTGAAAACAAGACGCATATGTAATCCATGTCTATGGACTTAGAATGGAATTGAATGGACTTGTGACAAAAGCTTGGAATAAATCATATAAGCTATAGATAGACGGTTTAGATCGGAGCTAGATTTGAAAGTGCACTTATAGCGATAGTCGTTATGGATGCACTTAGGAATTGTCTAGTATTTGACGATTTCTATGGAACTTTATAGAAAGATCCTTAGGGTTTCTTTCCATATTTATAACGTTTTATATATTTTTTTGTTATTAAAAGGCTGGATAGTAAAAGTTGATAATATCTCAAAAAGCGGCCAAAAACTTCATTTATGCAAAACTGTCTGATTTACCCTTGATTTTTGGATTTAAAAGGTTTGAATATATATTTAAATTTAAGTATTTTATTTCATTCTTTTTACAAGTGTTTATTAACTCATATTATATTATTTCAAAAGTGGTTTGAGATACTTATGAATTTTTTAGAATTAGTTTTTGAATTTTTAAAGAAGTTGATTTTATAATAAAATCTTGTTTCTCCAAATTTTTAAGGACATTACAAAGTTGTTTTTTTCAGGTAATATTTTGGATAAATATTTTAAAACATATCATAAGTACTATAAATATTTTAAAAGCATTTTAAGTATATGTAGTTTCTAGAAAATATGTTGACTTTTTTATATCTTATGGAATAAAATATTTTTTGACTTGTTTGTTTAAATATCAAGTTTCGCATACTATACGTACGTACGTACGTACATACATACATACGTATGTACATACGTATGTATGTATGTGTGTGTGTGTGTATCATTTTAAAAAGGTTTTAAAAGTATAAACAAAAGATTAGAAAGGGTTAGTAATTGCTAATGGCCAAATAGTTAATTGTTTAATTATTTATTTGAAAAGCAATTAACAATGCTTAACACTAAAAGATGACGAAGTAGCCCTATCTATTTGTGAGAGTTAAGATTGATGTTTGAGTAGGGATTGAGCAATAGAGCTCTGACCTACCAGCTTCCCACTTGACCGTGGAATAGTAAGCCAAAAAATGTCCAAAACATGTTAATTGTGTTTATTTGTTACTTGTTTATGGAGATTATTGATATTATATATAACACTAAAAGCCAACGATGTAGGCCCATCTGTTTGTGAGATTCAAAAATAAAGTTTCTAGGCAAGGCTTTATACAACCACTACTCTAACTTGCCTGACTTCACTCTTGGACAAGGAATGGTTAAGTTGAAAACTCAAAAACGAGCTAACTATATGAATATTGGTTTATATAAGCAATTGTTTTGACTAGAAAATCGATTACTCGATTATCGAACTTGACCTGTTATTGACTTATGAAGTTATCGAAAGGCTTCGCAATTTTATGCCAATGAGAACCCTAAGGGAGGAGCACTGATGCGAAATGTCTCTATCTTTTGCTTTCTTCTGAAAGAACATGAATGAGTTTATCGAAATTCATCGAATTAGTTTTCAAGAGACCGAGATTGATAAGTGTTCTACTTATCAAATACAACTTCAAAACTAGTATACGAGTTCTATATTTTGGAAGCGATTTTTAAGTGCAATGCTATAGGGTTGAACTGCCAATCCTAAGGCTAAGTCTAAGGGAGAGATCAGAGCTAACATTTCAAATAATGCTATCGTGTAGGACCGTCTATCTTAAGGGGTATTCTAAGAAAGAGGACAACGTTAGCATTCGTCTGAGAAATTATGCGGGAATCTATGTAGAGATTCGAGATCTGTTCGAGATGCTTGAATCCATATAGTGATTCATGATTCATTCGAGATGTAAGAATCCATTTGGGAATTCATGTTCTGTTCGAGTAACGAAGACTCGAGTAAGACATGCCGAACGTAGCCTCGACATCGGAAATAACTCAAACTAGAGATAGGATGCATAGGCAAAGGAAAAGTAACATTTTAGCAATTCCAGGAGTGTGGGTGACTCCATCTAGTATTACTTATGTCGGGAGCGATGCATTCAAAACCATGAGTGTTTGGGCGTGGGCCAGTTATGTATTTCCTATAGTACATTCCCTAGAGATGTTCCTTTCTCAGAAGGATATCTTTAATCCTTATGTATGAGTTCAGATTCGGTTTAATCCATGGAGATATCCATGGAAAATTTATTATGTGAATGCACCTTATCGGTATTGATTGTATACCTATTATTGTTATGGAATTCACATAACAGTTATTTAATATGATTTATGTGCTACACACTAAATATTATCTATTATATCACTATATGTTACACTTAATGAACGGCTAGTTTCATTTGAGGAGAAAACTGTTGTGGTAGTTCGTATGCTCTCAATAAGTTGCTATTATATGTTACTCTTATTTCTTGAGTTTCTCACGCTAGTTTATGAAGGAACTGGGCTGCCCGTAGCAGAAGAAATGGGTGAGTTTCAAATTTTTTTTCCATTTTGGATTTTTTAATAGGCCAATGAAGTCTAAATATATTTGTTACTTCTCTAAGTTTCTTTTAAATAAAATCAATATTTTATTTAATTTTATAAATAAAGTTATACTTTAATTTAATGTGTATGTAAATTTAAGTATATCAAATATACTCTTATATACATAATTGTGTGTAACAGTAAATTATTAAATTTATTTAGAGAAGAAAACTTTTCATTTCCTATCTCTTAAATTATTCAATTAATGACGGGGCATAAATTTATTTAGAGAAGGAAACTTTTTATTTCCTTTCCCTTAAATTATTCAATTAATGATGGGCATAAATTTTTATAGAGAGAGAAACCTTTCATTTATCCCTCTTTAATTAAGTTGATTGATCATATGAATGTCATTAATTAACAACATATATATGTCATGAATTAAGTTTAAACAAATATGTTATAGTGTAAATTCTGTAAGTGAAACATGATAGGTGTTATCAGGTGCAGAATATAAACAAAATTAAATGGATAGATAATCACATAAAGGAAAAATGGGAAATAAATAAAGTGTAACAACGATGATTGAATCAATTTCCCATTCTGTAAACATAATTAATGCAGCGTAAAAATGACAAGTTGTAGGGATCATAATATAGGGAATAAACAGAAGAATATATATATATATATTCTTGCCTCATTTAAATTGTTTCCTCCTTTTGGAAAGAAATCTAATCATACTTTGACAATATAAAATACATGTAATAACTTTTATAAATGCACGTGTGTGTGCATATATATATATATATAATTAATCGTGCATATATAAGATTAAATCAAATCTTTCTACTTGATAAAAATTAGAAATTTATAGCAATCATGTCAAAAGTAAGTTTACTATCAAAACATTAATTATATATATGTAATATTCAATAAAATATCTCTAGTTAATACAAATTAGAGACTATAATAATCAAATTAAAATTTAGATTTATTGCCGAAACATCTTCACTTTTTTTCAAAATAATACAAACACAAAATACATACACGAAAATTTTCAAATCTAAAATTACATTTTGTTTTATATGATTTAAAACACGAACCTTCGATAAAACGACGTAATATTCATTAATAAATTTTAGGTTAATTTTATTAAAGTAAAATCCAATCAAAACAATATGAACGTACAAAATTTTAGATTTAAAGAATTATACTTTGAATTGAATGTTTACAACATAGATCTATAATAAAACATTGTATTCAAACATATATAAATTTTAATTCTAATTTAACAAAATAAGAACCCAATTGATAAATTGAACATACAAAATTTTTGATCTAAAAATTAGACTTTAAATTGAATGTTTAGAACATAGTTCCAAAAAAACATTTTATTTAAACATATATGAATATTAGTTTTGATTTATAAAATAAAACACCAATTGATTCATTCAACAAACAATTCAAGCTACACAAACAATTCTTAACTTAAATGAGGCAGTCATATGTACATACAAATTATGATGATTAAATTTCTCTTTCAACAAAAATTACATCAAATATCATAATCTATTAAAGAAAAACATACCTTATTACCCAAAGCCATGAAGCACTTCTTGAAAATGGACACCCCTTAGGATGTTGCCTAGAAGTCACAACTTGAATGATGATATCTCCTCAGATCTTCAAGATCCCCATCTTATCATTGAAAGAGATGGATGAACCAATTTTGTTTTATTTATTTTTAATGTTTTCATATGGAGTTGAAAGAATTTTGGAAATTTTATTTTTTTGTTTTCTACCATGATAAGTTAGGAGGAGAGAAAAAAATAGACTGAATCAGAAAAAATGAATTGTACGTACAGAATAAATTAGAGAATATGTTTATTTGAAAAAAGGAAACCTTTCCCATTCTTTACTTAAAACTACTCTAATTAATTCTCTTGATTAATTTTCTCTTTTCACTCTTATTTCTTTACTGGCTGAAAATTATGTGCCATCAAATGACATAAGATTCCATAAATTAACGCATGTAATTATTTTTTATTTAATTACAATGATATCATATATCAATGCGCGTAAATATAACTTTTGAAAATGCATTCAAATAATTATAAATAACTCCCAAACATCAAATAAAATAAGTAATAATTAATATTTATCAAATACTAATTAATTTAATTAATTTACAACTTTTTAAAAATTAATTAAATCATGTGGTTTTGGGGAGAATTCATCATAAGGTTGTGCGACTCAAAGGTATAAATTTAGTCAACGATTAATATTGAACAATTCAAATATTAACGTTCGCATGTCACTTAGTAAGTGGTGTGACATTTTGGCTGAATTTATCGCTTACACATCTTTTGGTAAAATTAAATTTTACTTATTATAAGCGGCACCTAATAGTGACAATTATTTACACCAATTCTCTTTGTCAAAACTATATCACTTTGGATTTATGGAGTTTAGCAATAGTCAAAATTCCAATGTCATCTGCATTCAACTTTATAGTCGAAACATAAGGTCTTTGGTTCAATAATAACAATGATTATTAACCAAAATGCTCTGGCTAAAGACTTTGACTTTGAGTTGACTTTAGTTGACTGTGGTACTAACTTTATATAATTCAGGAGACGACTCCTCTCTTGAATAGTGTTTCACCTCCAATGCTTCCACTCGGTCTAACTATAGTCATTCGAAGGACCCCATGCATGATTTAACCATAATCAAGCGGAGCTACCATATTGAAGATCAACAGTATTCTCAAATCGAGAGAACTGTGTAAATTAGTCACATCGATATTCTCTGCTTGACCTTACTTATATTAACCAGCGAAAACTATATAGTGAGTCATTCCATAGTTATCCAATAACTATCAGTACGTAACCCCTAGGTGCCCCCAACAGTTATGAGTAATACACTTCCCAACACTTGGAGAACGTTACATACTCTAATCTCAACGGATGCATTGATATCCAGTCTCGATGCATCTTGACTAGGAACATTTAAAATGGTATATTTGTTTTACTGTGATAAATTGCTTACGGTTAAAACACTTTATAATTACTATCACAAAATATACCATTTATGGATTTTCTATTAAACATACTTTTAATTAAATTTATTAATTAATATAACCATATTATATCAAGTATATAATAAAAAGAAAACACCTTTATTTCGAACAAGATTGGTCAACGAGTTTGATATATGTAACAAATTAAATAATTGCCTATATGGCATACCCCTAATTCTATTAATCTCCCACTTGCACTTGGGGTCAATTATGGAATCTTATTCCATCTTCTCCAATCGGATTTCTTAAAACCAATTATGTCAGTCCCTTTGTGAATGAGTATGCTATTATGTTTTAATTATCTACTCTGTCAATCAACTCTCTCCGACGGTGATAAACTACTTTATCATGTGGAACAATTTGGAGTATGTCTCTTGGAATTTAATGAGCTATAAGATCTGTTACAAACTATATCATGACATTATTATCATATAACAATGTTATGAGATTCTCAGCATTTGGAATCGCCTTAGTTATAAATTTGTGCACCTATATTTTTATAGACGTTGTTTTTATTGCGGCGCTATTCAAGGCAATGTACCTAGTCTTTTTCGTTGAAACAACCACGGTCTTTCGTTCGGAACATTTTCAACTTAAAAATTTGTTATTGACATATTATACTCAATATTACTTGTGAAAGTTTGGGCCTGAACATTCCTTCATAAGGAATTTATTGTTTCTGTAAACACTTCTCTAGTATTTTATAAATACGTGAGAATACTTCAAAAAACCATTAAGTGATATCAATTTGGATTTAATATTTGCTTCATGTATCAAATACATAAACAAATCATGATATTATAGACAACATAACATGTATGATAATTCATATTGCAAATGCAAAGGAATCAATCTTACATGTTATGTATTAAACATTTTAATAAGGTGTCTTTGCATATCATTTGGGATATTCCCTACATCTTTTATACTTACTATAAAAGACATCATTTATTAATCCAATGTTGAGTATTAAAACAACTAAGGCAGATTTTAATACAAGTACATCTTTGTAATCAATAATGTGTTGTTTACTTATAGTTTAGAAATATCAATGTACCTTTTAACGTTCTTTCTTATGAACGTACGCTTCCTTTGCACTTTGGTTGAAAATCAAACTATTTGATATTTCTATCTTATTCAATATTGATGCTTATAAAACGATACTTCTGTTTCATTTCTTGAATCATATCCAAAGACCCACAAACTCAATATCGCGCCTACTGACTTTGAGACATTTTTGGTTAACATGTGTAACAACTTACTCTAAGTCATTATTTAAAATTTTCTATTTCAATCATATGTACCAAAACACCAGGACTTATCAAGTGATAATTTTGTGAGTAAATCCAAATTGACTTGAACATGTTGAATATCGAATCTATCACGTAAATTTTAACAACCTAAATTTGCGATATTATTCTTATCAACATTGCTCATTTAATTCAACTATATTAGTCTTGCTCATAAAGACACAATCGAGGTCGATGGATCATATCCCCTCAGTTACGACCACCAAAATCTATATTTCGATAGCGTACTTGGAATTCTTTTGGATTTGCGCATCATACCATATAGGGTCAGCACTCTCAATGGTTTAATTAAATAATCTAGGATTATATGTTTTCGACCTTAATAGGAAACTCATAGTTTATCTTCGATGTGCGAGAATACTTATTAGACATTTTAATGCTATGTGTTCGTTTAGGTTAGTTAATTTCATTTCATCTCATATAATCAGTTCTATCTATGCATCGTATCTAATTCCATTTTATTACCAATAATTCCTTAAAGAAATTTCTTCACAGTCAATGGAATAGATATTCATAAAGTTTTATGAATTTCTTTGTTAATAAAACTGATTTGGTTTTAGTTTACAAAAATTATGTTCGAAACATAAATATGTCATCCAATGACAGTCTTTTATAAATTCTGTCGGTGAGATTCATACAAGATCCCTCATGAACAATTATTACGTGCAATCTTTCCACTCGTACAGCCTGCCAATTCCTTGGCCCATGACATGTTAGAGTTTCTTCTAAACCCTTTTCTTGTAAAATTTTATAAACTGTTATTCAGATGAAATAATATTAACCTTGTGCAATACCCTTAAGTACATTACCTTATAGAAAGAAACTAAATCAACTTCACTCATAATTAATCGTACGTTGTCAAACAAAGTTCGATTACTCAATATCGACGCATCATTATGTATCACACGGAAAAGTAATTTTGAGATTGAATCTTCATTCATTTTAGGTATGTTTATAACATTTCCCAGTATACTCACTCATTCGATCAAATCAAATCATTTCTATCGCATGTTATTTTATTTACTTCTGTTTTATATTGTATAAGTTTACCATAGACATATTATATATGTATCAAATACACATATCCGTGTTGACGGTAACTCATTAGTGAATATGACGAGGTACTCGGAACCATTTTGGTATTTATAGAATTATGATTACATACATCTGTATGGATCAATCCAAAGAGTTCATCAACTCTTATGATACTCCTAATAAATGGGTGCATGGCGCTTTATTATTTGAGATATAATTAACAAGTACCATATAATTCAAAAATCGTACAATAAAATTATTTCACAAAACTACGGCTTAGTCTATAATTCCAAAACAACCATAAATAATATTAGATACTTTTATATTTTCCAATGCGTCAGTTTGGTTTTTAAATTTTTTTTACCACATTATAGTTGTATTTCACAAAGAATATTCATAATATTTATATTGAAATATAGTTATGTCTTTTTTTTTCCAGTCGATACATTATTACGGAAATAATTTTCGTACTATGATGCAATTAATAAGTGATATATGGAATGCTTCCACTATTTCCAACATTACTATAATAGTACTAATTACGGAGGTCCGTCATTCAATTAATATAGTTTGTGTACTTTATATACTGTAACTATTTATAGTAGAAAATTCGTTGATCAAATATCTTGAGCTCAAAGAAATAAATCTCATAGAAAACAATTTTATATATGAAAATACATTTCAGAATAGAAATCATACTTCTTATTTCACTATTAAGTATCAGTTATTATTATAATTCTCGTTTCCATTATTTCTCTATGAAGCAGAAGTGACTATTTATTCTCTTCATCCCAACTGTACTTTAAATTACATTTATTCTTATACATTCGTTTTCCTTTCAAATGTTCAAACTATTCAAAAGAAAACCTTACTACAATATCATAACAAATTCTTTACAAAAGCGCATTCGATTATCCTTTACATTTAAGGACATCAAATATGTTACTTTAAGTAAACCTATCAAAATGACATTTCAACGATCGAGTTCTTATATCTTTCTTGTAGTTTATGATCTTGTGTTACATTAATACAATATGATCCCTTTTGTAATCAATTAGATTAAATACTCGATTTCGCACTAAGGATTATTTTGTTTTTTGGATGAACTAATTTCATCGAAATATTGTACATCACAAACTTTGACCATTCACCATATAACATTTATATGCAATTTTATATGGGTCAAATATCCATAGTCTTTTATTGCTTTTAGAGTTCGAAACTCATAGAATGCTATACATGGTCTTGACCAAATAAATGCATAAGTGACCAAACCACGAATGTATTCAGTAGTTGTAAAATCAGGCACTTGCATGGGTGTTGAAACGTTAACATGCCATAGGAGTTTAATAGTGGGCATTATATTCCAGTTGTCTACTTTCAATTCAGTTCGTTTGTATATGTTTATTGAAATAAATAAATATTTTATCAATCATATTAAATGCATAAATTTATCATTACTAGACAATTATAACATTATTTAGTATATGTTCTTACAATATTAGAAAGGTTACCAGTTCATTTTTCTAATAAGGCTCCCACTAGTCTTTTATGTTTCTCCAAACCCTAAGATGAAACATAGAAGTCTTTCGAATTCACTAGTGGGTGTTAGGACTCGTCTGTCTTGGTATTCTAACCTTAAGTTTGCTCAGCAAATCACAGACCCACAAACGATGGATAACTCCTTATTTGTATCAGATACAACTCCTAGCCTATTTTCCTTGTCCTAATCTCATTTCAACCTTGAGTTTACTCAACAAATCGAATGGGATTATTCACTCGTACCTACCATATCGTGATGGCCTAAGTATAATATTTGTACCTTGAGTTTACTCAACAAACACATATAGTTATCTTACCTCATCCGTTCAATATATTAACAATACTACACATAATATTCCTAGCTTGAGTTTTCTCAACAACTAAGGAGTATGCAAGTAATTTATTAATATATATGGTAGAGGACAACATTATATTGAAGATTCAAAATCCTTAATATATTATATCGAGTGATATCGACTTATGGAATAATGTTTTTCTTATGAAATACCCTGGTGATTCAAGTACCGGACACATCAGAAATTACAGTATACGTACGTTTGCATATGTATTTATTCCTCAAGTCTATTTGGGTTCTTTAATGTTCCACTTTTAATTTATACATTCACATCATATAAGTTTTGTTGTTATAAAACTTTTATATTTCATATTACTTATATGATAGTCTTATGTATAATGTTTTATTTAAATAAATCTTATTTAATTAATTTAAATTAATTAACTCTTTAATTAATTTTATATTAGTATTTCAATACAACATTTATATTGGACATATCTACTATAACCTTTATATTGTATATTATAACCTTTATAGCGTAACACATATATCTTATATATGCATATTTTTTTATTTAATAAATTTATTTAATTAAATAATTTTAATTAAATTATATCAATTTCAAACTCATCTTATATACATGCATACTTATTTTATCTTAACACTTTAAAATAACATAATATATATCAACATATATAATACATGCATATAAGTATTAATTAATTAACTCATTTAATTAATTTATTTTATTAATCTTACTAATAAAATTTGAAATTTGAAATTAATATTTAAACAGTTCAAACATTTTGAAATTTTCATTACCTTTTCAAACATTTTGAAAAATTTATTGCAAAGGCCCGTATCTTCGTTCCCTTTGAGTAGACAATAAATCACATGTGTCCAACTCAAATTGAACAGAAATATGAATCTTTAGGGGTTAATCAAGAAAAATAAGAAACGAAGAAGAAAACAAACACAAAATCTCGCAGCGGAACGATAAAATATAATAATCAAATAAACAGTTCATGAAGCTGTTTACTATACTTTTGATTATAATTTATACAACATTCAGAGTTATACATATACATAAGAATAAATAAAATAATGCAGCGGAACAACAATGATGGAATAATAATAGTAATCATATACCAAATCTTTATCCTCCAGAATAATCTTCGATAAACTGAAAAACTCAGGACTGACCCGAGCATAATGAAAAGACAAAACACTCTGAGTCGGGACTAAAATATCCTTATATAAGTCAAATCGATATTGCATATAACATGAGTGTAACGGCGTCAGAGATGTTTACAAGATTTTACATCTCCTATCCAGTGCATAATGTGCGTGCAATAACTTAAAAATGTTACGGGATTTTCTAATTCTTAAGGATCCGTCAAAATATTTATATGTAGTAGAATACGCTATATATAATGTCTAATCAATAAAATAAATATTAAAATAGCATTAAGGCTTTACATCGATCCCCCTTAACGCATTTTAAGCATTGTCGTACAGTTTGCGTATAAAACACCAGTAAAACGGTCGGTGGATAGGGATGCGCCATGATACGACAACACTAAACCAAAATCATATGAGTCTCATTTGGGGATAAAAGTATGATAAGGCACGTGAGGCAATGCCCAAGGTAGGATACTACCAGTTTGGGTCGCAGGGCTGGTGGTAACGCATTATAGCTATGACCGCCCACTACGTCCATGCATCCCATATCGAGTCAAAGGGAGGCTATCCCTAATTAAGGTGCACTAATCGAAACCAGCAACAAGGGTAATAATATGGACCGAGTCCAAGAAAATTGAAGAATGAATATCTGCTTGGGGTAATTAGCCCATTTGGCCCTGTCAAACCGTCCTGTTTTAGTCATTTCAAATTGGTACAAGTGCCGGGTCTATCCATCATCGTTCTCTTTCTTCCAATCTAGCAATCGTCGCCAAATCCAAGCACTTCATTCTGGGGTCTCCTCTGTGTACACAGTTGTTAAAGTGGTTCTGGTATCGACAAAGAGTATGCCCATATCCGGCTCGGTCTCTTTAACAACCAAATGTCGTTGTACACACCGGTTGGTACTTTTACATTTCAAAACGTTCGTACTTGATATCAAAATGTCGTATTCGCTTCAAAATCAAATTCATTTCGAAATCATCATATTTACTCAAAATATGCCATTTCAATTCAAATCATGTTCGCCTTAATATCTCGATTTCAGTTTCAAAATTGTTTCGAATTCCAGTTTAGGTTATAACTTCATTTAACCTAATTCGTATTTAAATCCATGATTTAAAAAAAAACATTCCACCCTTGACCAGTTTTAATTTTGAAAAAATAGTTTGAGTAGTTTAAGATAGTTTAAATAATTAAAATAGTTAAAAATGGTGTAAATGATTAAAAATAGTTTAATTGGTTAAATAGTTTAAGTATTAAAATGGTTTATATAGTAAAATAACTTGGAAAACCAAAATAATTTGTATATTTAAGAAGATAGCTTTTAAATAGTTTTATATTGAATAATTAATTTGAAAATAGTTTCAAAGTCAAACGACTCAATTCCAACTTCTCAATTCAAATCGATTCAATCTCCTTTCAATTGATTCAATTTGGATTTCAATTCAAATCAATTTCAACTTCAATTTCAAAATAATTCAATTCCACTTTCAGATCCAGTTAATTCAATTTCAATTTCAATCTATATCGATTTCGAGCTCGACCTTTAAAATATTGATTCAAAAACATTTAAATCAAATTATCCTTCAATATTCAGTTTAAAATCCCAATCTTCAAATATAATTCAATTCCGAGCTCAATTTCGAAATATCGTTTTATATCACTTTTACATGGTAATATTCAATGTTCGAACAAAAGTTCAATCTTTTCAAACAAATCAATTTCCAAAAGTTTAAATTATATTTCGATTCTAATTTCAAAATCTCAACTTCGATTTTTTAAACAATTTTGCTTACCAAATTTAAATTTCAATATTCAGGGCTCAAGTTCGAAAATAACTTGATTTCTATGAAATTGATTTTTTATTTCTTCTAAATCAAAATCATTTAAATAAATTTTAAATTGGAAATTTTAAAATCATTTCATTTAACCAATCCAGTGTCCGTATATAATTTTCTATCCTAAGGCCAAGTGATCGGTTATTCCAAATTAATTTCATAGATGGATATATATATCATTTCAATCCAAATCACAGCATCATAGGTACATATCATTTCAACCTATTTCTTAATTTATTTGAAATAATTCAATTTACAGTTTATATACTGTAAACAATATATAGGGTGACAACATGATGTATATAAAATAAATAAATATCCAATCATTCAAATATCAATCAATTGGCATCCATCACAATCAACCATACGGAAAGACAATATAATTCACAACAATTTCATAGTTATTAAAATTGGGTGTTTCACTGGCAATTAAATTTCTATTTCAAATTTAACTATCAATTTTAATTTTTAACAGTTAATTCAATGACAATTAAATTTATCAAACAACCAATAAATTCATATCACTACATTATTTCAAATTTAACTACTATAAAAATATTCTAGTACTTGTGAGAGATATAAAACATTCACCTTGAGTTTTCAATTTTAAATCAAATCGAACGACGTTCGATTTGACGTAAAATTTTAAATAGCTTCAAATGACTCCAAATCAATTCCATGAGGTAGTGCTTATTGCCATGATTCCAATGCATCTTGTTTCATCCAATTCCTACCTCGTATGACCGAGATATACATTTTATAAGTTTGAATACCATTTATACACAAATTTCCTTTTTTATTCTTATTTACCAAGTAAATCTGGCCGTTCATCTTCCAAGCAGATCAGGCCGCACGATCCTCCTTAACTTCTAATGCGATTGCCAGGTATCATGTATGAAGAAACCAAATACACACGCGAGAAACTTCTGCCCGCTCCTTATCGACGGCCGTACAACGATCAGGGACCGCCGTGAAGCACCATTGCCTACTGCACCACCGCCCTCAACCCCATGAAGCTTGGCCCCACCATCAAGTAGCAAAACACCACCAAATTCGCAATGTTCCCGACCAGATTCACGACAATCTACCATGCCAATCTCAATCTCAGCCGTTATCTTGTTGCCCTCTTCGATTTCCTAGTTGAAGGTTTTGCCTAAACCTCGATGGATGAGAGAGATTTGAAGTAGAAGGCCATTAATTTTCGTCCATAGAAATGTTAGAGGCGGCTGGGTTATATCACTGGGGTTTAGAAGGGCATGGTCCTATTTATAGGAAATGTTCTAAAACACTATTCACCCACAAAATTTCTCGAACTCCAATCGAATCGTGCCACCAGGCGTTTATAATATTCTACCCTTGTTCCAAACGCAATGGAACAAGTTTTGAGGCCTAATTCGATCGTATGGAGAAGATAGTTTTTTGAATCGAATTAAAATATTAACTTTTTGATATTAAATCCAATGCGTTTCTATCCCATATGACCAAATGATAACTCTAAATACTATGAAATTTAAAATCCGATAATAATATACTATTACGGATCTAGTGGAACTGGTTTTGTCCAAATCCGAGACTGTACCCCGGATCGCTATTTAAACGTCCCGATTATAATATAAAATTTCTAGTTATTCACTTTTACACCCAATTTTAACTGTTAACAATCTTCATTATTGTTTAAATAAATTTACATAAATTTTCGATATCATTTTCAATCATATTAAATTCAAAATTCAATTATTCAAATAATAAACAATTGTTCAATATTTAAATAAATTTAAATATTAGATTTTAAACGAATTTTAGTTTTCAATCAATTACTTATATCTAATGAATCCAACATTTATTATTTAATCCAACTATTGATCGTAAACTCATTTAATACATAACATTACCTTTCAATACTTGTTATTACTTAAATCTTTGAAATTTGTTTATTTTCAAATCTTGTTCAAGTTCATATTCAATAGCTATATTAAACATCGTGAATTATTTTAACTATTTTTATTCATTAATTACACTAAATTTAATAATTTAAAGTAGCTAAAAATACAGGTCGTTACATTTATGTTATATCATAACCTTTTATAATAAACATGTTTTTATTTTAAATTTAACTTTTAAATTTAAAATATTGTCTTAATTATCAAAACTATTTGAAAAATTAGCCCAAGGCCCAATTCAAATTGGGTCTTTTCTATTAGGGGCAACCTTTGGGCTGATATCACCTTTAAGACCAGGCAGGTAACTAGGTAGGACAGAGTACTTGATTACCCAATTCCAATCCTAGACATCGCCTTTTTAGACACCGTACTGAGTGCACAAGCTTAATTAGTTATTCCTAACATGACTAGTTCAGACCGCATAGGCTATTGGGCTCTGATACCATTGAAGGAACTGGGCAGCCCGCAACGGAAGAAATGGGTGGATTTCTGTAACAACCCGATTTTTCGACGCCCGAAAGTCGACATCAATACATCCACTGTATCGAATGTCGCACAGTCGAATGCCGGAAAATCGAACCGTGAGGGTTTAAAGAAGAAGAAGATAGAAGAAGAACAGAAACAATAAACAGAATCTCACATTTCGCAGCGGAACAATATACGATAGATAAATAAATATCTTTAAAACCAAGAACTATATCAGTTATTATGTTATATCACATTACATTATCAGAATGTTACAACAACAAATAACGGAAAAGAATATAACATATACTAGTGATACGCTTCGTCATCCCACTTGCTCCCGATCTCCATAGCATCTCTTTTCCGACTCTGCTCCAGAATGACGATACCTGACTCTAGGCTGCCCGTGTGTAAAATTATGGGCACCCAGAGTTTAGAAAGGGAACAATAAACTCCAGGCCAGTCATGGAACTGGTGTGAGATCTCAAAAGCAATTTCCTTTTTCACAAAGAAAAGAAAAGAAATCCGCTATGCTTTTTGAAAAATAAAACTACCATAAGGCCTCCCGCCACACATACAATGCAAACGTAGAATTGGAGGAGATTTCTCCTTATGATAGTCAAACATGCTTAATACGCAAAATTTCCTTTGATATTATTACTAGTGCATAGTGTAGGAAATCATTTCGAAAGCATAATATTAATTTTAGCCAGCATACAACCATTATTGTATGCCTACTATAACTACCATGTTCAATAGCAGGTTACCACCATATTTCATGGCAGGTTATACAACTAAAACCGTACAGGGCGCGTATTGTTTCATTGGATTTCCAACAAATGATCAGGCTAAGGAACTTCCTACTGCCACATGGGTACGCCTCTGGAGGGACGTCCTGAGAACCTACCCGGCTCTCTGCCAACACAAGGCCGGTTACCCCCTTCCTGGGGAGTAAAACCTAAGATATGCCAGCCCCGGTCGTTTGCGACCTTTATCCGAGGATCCTCTACACCAACAACATCACACAGTAATAAATCTACTACAGTGTCCACATGAGTAAGTATTTGCGCTCCATACCATGATACCACCCTTTTCCAGAAGGAATGGACATACCCTAGGGGAGCTACCCCTGAAACCTTGCCGCATCTTTCCTGTTTCGACCATTACCGGTTTGTGAGGCTCGATGAGGTCTCGTACACAAAGCTACGCTTTTTCACAAAGCCATGCTTTAATCAACAAATGATCAGCAGCACTTCGTATGCCACATTACCAAATTGGAAATGTATCACTAGTAACCATCAACTACATAACCTCTGAGCTCGTACGTCTCAGAGAAGGGTGTTAAGCTAAGAGAATAAATCTCCGCCACCAAGCAGAATGTATTTGATAGAAACCAGCTTTACATCTCAAAGTGTAATGTCAGACACACATCCATACAAGTCTGTTCCGGGTTCGAACAGAACCGAAGGCACTTCCGAAGAAGCCCTTGCAATCCGGATATTCACAATCCCGATCGGACTTTCCATCACTTAGGGAATCTCTATACCGTAGCTACTCAGTGCAGAGACAATCGATAGGTCATCCTATCGTTCTCGCAAATACCCGGTCTTCACCACCGGTCTTCAAGTGCTATCCATAACGTCGTATCATTATTCGAAATGGGTTATATGACACAAAGGTTCTCTCCCGGCTAATCCGAATAACGAGCGTTTATTTAAAAAAAAGTGTTATATTCAGATTTCAACAAACCACAACAATTTTCACTTTGATCTTTTAAATAAAAGATCTATCACAATCACAAAGGTTCGATGTGGTTTTCGGATATCCACTTGGAACCCGACCCCCGATCGCATCGAAATTCAAATGTCATTAAAGGTCAATATTGATAGTCGGTTATTTAACTATCAATCATCATTTACAACAATCACCAAGATTTAAACTATTTTTCCCACCAATAATTATTTTCAAAATATTTTCGCAAGATATATTTCACACTTCAACCATTTGAAAACAAATTTCAAATCACTTTTCACCTTTCAATCCTTTGAAAACAAATTTTAAATCACTTCCCTCACGTGGAATAAATTTCCAAATATTTATTTAATTCTACCGAAAATCTGTCGAGTTCAATATTTTAAAATACTTATTTTAAATATTAGCCATGAAAACTTTATACCAATATCTCATATAAAACTTCAATTCCAAACTAATTTTTAAACAAAATTAGTATATAGAGTATAACTACTTAAATATCCACTTTCTTTTTCCTTTAATCCCAATTTATTTATTGATATTTTTAAAAATACCAAATTATATTTATCTAATAATAAAATAGCATAACAAGATCCAAATCAACTTATCACGGGATATCAATGAGATATATCATGGAATATAAATAAAATTCATATTTGTGACGAATCCAGTTGGATCCCTCCAACCTGTTTCCCTGCATCCACAAATATTAGCACAACGAATAAATATCGATTCAATCTGATAATAATTATCATATTCAACTAAACAACCAATCAAACATTTTAAATATTAGCTATTTAAGTTAACTGGTATCCAGATGTGATTGAGATTAACTCACCTTGAGTTCAACGAGCGTTTTAAATTTTTAATTAAATCGAACCATTCGATTTAATCTAAAATTTCCACTTGCTCCAATCATCTCCAGACTTGCTGCAGCGCGTCGATCGCGTCGCTGCGATTCCGGCGCCACCAAATTCGTCGAAATCTGATAACGAACGCACGAGATATGAATTTTTAAACACTTGAATAATAATTATATTACTTAATTTACTTTTTTTTATTATCATCATACAAAATCTCGGCCGCACCAAGCATCAGGAAATCAAAGACGTACGCATGCTATCTTCCTCATCTTCGTTCGCATCACAGACCGATTACCCCAAACGCACGCCTCCAACCATAGATGCCGCCCCTACCCAGATCGTCGAGCACTCGATCAATGACCGCCAAATCGAAGCCCATCGGCAATACTACCTTCGGCCAAAACAAGGTGAAGCTCGGTCGATCAAAGTTCTCAAATGACGAGCTCGAACGCTGATCGAACATGGAGGAAATAGAGGCGATCCACAACTCTAATCCCGATAACTACCGTACACATCGTAGATCTCAAAGCCCTCTACGATCTTCGTGTTGGAGCTTTCTCGTATAGATGCACAGATAATGAGATTTTGGAGGAAAACGATGACTAGTTTCGACCATTGGAGTAAAAGGAGTGATGGCCAGTGAAAATAGGGCTAGGGTTTCAACTTTGCGTATATATATATATATATGTATATATACGTAAACCAATTATTTTATTATTTAATTCACTTTTAAACAACTCTCTCAAACGATCTCCAAACAACACATGCCGATAGCCGATTAAAATGTTTTACCCACGTTCCGAATATAATGGAACATGTTTCGGAAGCTAATTTGGTCATATGTGCGAGTTACAGAAATAAACGATCAATTTTAAATTAAATCGATTAAAATAGTTTTTATCCGTTTTGAGCTGCTAGGGTCAAACGACAACTCCGATTGCTACGAAAATTGAAATCCAATAATAACTAACTATTACAGATCCAATGAACTGGTTTCGTCGAATTTCGAGACTGTATCCCGGAAGGCTATTTTAACTCGTTGATGATTTCGAGCGATCTTCAAAAGTCGTCGAAATCACTTAAAATTTTACCTTTAAAACTTTACTAACTCTATTATAAACCATATAGACTTTACAATTACATTAGAAACTATTCCAATTCACTTCAAACCAAAATCTGATTATTTGCATTATTATATTATTAAATTCCATTATTAAATTAATATAAAATTTCAAAATTTAAACCTATCGACTTTTGATTCTATCCAAAAGTCCAACATCGCTATTTAAGTTCAAATAGACTTAAAATAAATTTTAGAACCCATCTCATAACCATTTATATCCAGATTCACCAATTATCACAATTCCAAATATTTAATTATTATTATTCAAATCCAATTAAATTATCGTATTTGAAATTTAACTAATTCTATTAATTTGACAAAAATCTTTTTACTTCAAAATAAATTCAAAATCCACATTTAACATTTAAAATGAATTAAATATTCAAAATCTAACGACTAGAAATTCTGGGTCATTACATCCTTCCCCCCTTAAAAGAATTTTGTCTCCGAAATTACTAGTTAAGAAGAATGATCCTTAACCCATTTATCATTTTTCCAAAACCAAACAATATCAACTTTCCAAAATAAATCTTTCCATTAGAGACCCGTTATCATTTCAACTAACTTTCTAAAATCTTTCATGGTTCCCAAACAACATTGTTTTCCTAACAATTCAAATTAAAATTTAAATTCAAATTTTAAATTTCTCAAATTTTTTTCTAACTCCCAAAATTTTCGAAAATTTTTGGCAGAGTCTTCCTTGTACGGAGGAGCTTTTGCAATATCACAATAGATATAAATATATATACATCGACCCACATGGTCGGAAAACCAAATATATCACAATATATATATATATATATCATTTCCCAATTATATTGCATAGGCGTAGCTTTTTGATTAGCATTTTAAAAGCAAGCGGCTAATTATATTGCATATACGCACTTCAACTCTATCGATCGCTTCCCGTACCTGTACTTACTTAAACAAACACATCAGTTTTCAAAAATATGAGAATTTATTAACATTATATTCATTAAACTAGCCAAACACATCAATTACAAAGTTTAAACAAATAAACCTCATAATTTAACATGTTAACCATATTTTAACAGCAATCCAAAGATTTCAATCACCATTTTAATTTCCTGACAAATCCAAACTTCATTTTATTCCACTCGAATGATTTACATTCAAGTTTTCTACATACAATTTATATTTACTTCAATTCAATTCCAAATTAATTTACAATCAAATCTTTATTTCAAATTTGATGCATTTGCATTTCTTTATGATTCACTTGCATTTATATAAAATTCACTTATTAAAATTTCAATCCATTCCAATTGATTTAAAAACAAATTTTATTCTCTTTTTCAAATCAATTTACTTCCATTTACGACAAAATGACTATTTTCTTGTGCAAATTCTAATGTTGTTTATGCCAATTTCAATTAATTCATCTCAATCTAATATATTCAAAACGAACTTCATTTACTTTCCTTAATTTATTAGCTTTGTTTACAACAAAACGACTAATCTCAATGCAAATTTGATGTCATTCAAGCAAACAACAATTACTGAAGTTTATAACCATTTTAATTAATTCCAACTCAAACTATATTAATTTTACTCCTTTCGAAATTATTTACAACCCAGACATCCCTATTTTTTATTCCATTATCAAATTAAATTCTTATTCTTATACTTCCAATTCATTATCCATATAGGTTTATATTAATATCTTCAATTCTGGGTTATATACAACTCATACATTCTTATTTCATCATAATAAGAAATTAAAATTCTTTTGCTTGCATTAAAAATTTATTATCTAAATAAATTGTATTCAAGACCACTTATAAAGCTCGACCACAATCATTTTCCAATTTGCTTAAGTTATCTCAATAACGAAATAACTCCATTTCTTCATACATCAATTTTTTTTCCATTTTAAATTTATTTTCGTTCAATCAAATTCCAATCCATTACAAATTTTAACTCAATTTATTCACTTATTCAATCCATTAAAAATTTATTTTATTAACAATGAGACCACTTTAAATCATTTCACTCATTTGAATTTATTTATAATTCAAACCATCACTATTATAATCTAATTCCATTATTCATTCACACTCTCAACTTTTTATCGCCAAAATTAAATCCCATACCAGAACTGGGTTTTTATTTTTCTTTTCAAAATTTTCTTAACAAACTACCAAAATTTCATCCATGAAATACGAATTCCATTTAATTTAGTTTACACTAAATTCATCTTCATCCTATTCTTTTAAATTTAGTTGAGTTAAAATTTCATTCATACAATATCCTTTCAACTTAATTAAATTTTCTTTCAATTCAATTCTTTTCCAGTTCTAATTCAAGTTTAACTAAATTTTATTTAGCCAACTTAAATTCATTTCACTTCATTTACTACTTAAATAAGAATTGAATTTCATTCAATATTATTTATAACACAACTAAATTTTGATTTCAATTCAATCCAAATTTAACTTAATTTCTTTTTAGCTTAAATTAAATCCAATTCGGTCCAATTTTATTTCTCTATTCAATTTAAAATTTTACTTTCTAATATATAAGTTTAAAACTTATTTACTAACTTAAGTCCATTCACATCTTATATTTTCCTTTGCCTTATCACACTTAACATCCATTTAGGATTTAGTTTGAATTCACGATACCATTCAACTATTTCCCTTTGTGATTATAATTCCATTTTCTATTTATATGTTCACCAAATTATTTACTTAAAAGCTTATATTGCTCATTTGAGTTATTTTCATCTTATAATCACAATTTCAGATTATCTATATATAACACTTAATAGCTTAAGGATATAAATTTTCATTACACAATTATAGTCATTTTACATTTCAACTTTATATCCAATTCAATTTCAATTTCAAATTCCAATTTTTATTTAACTTATCTTAATTTAAATTCAAATACATTTTATTCACCACCATATATTCAATTAAAATTTTCATTCTAGGAGTAAAATTTTCAATTTTTTCTTCCTTGTTCAAATCAACTTCACTTTGTAGGTTCAATAGTTGATTTATCTTAACTTTTCACATTATTAAATAGAGTATCCAGAATTTAATTGCCTGGTTTTATTTCAAAACCATTTTGAAATAGTAATCAGCACATACCCACTTGGTATATCAATTCAAATCTCCAGATTCCAAAACAATCTGTTTTTTTTCCAAAACAAATTTCCCTTTTGAAATTCCTAAAACCACTTTTATACCCAACAAGTCCAAACAAATATCATAACCAATCACCACAGAAGCAATCCATCACTTAAGAAACTCGAAAATGAATTCTGATGATGTGGCTATCATCATCAGGATTATTTTCCAACGACTAAAGTGAGTTCAGTGCTTCCTCACTTCCACAAATTCATTTCAAAACAATTTCCATTCAAAAATATTTCCTAAAATAATACTCCATCATTGCCTTCAAACACTTTGGGAACATTTCAAACATTCCTAAGATTTTAAATTTCCGAACTTTTTGTTTAGGCTCATTTTAAACACTTTTCAAAATTCTCGAGATTTAAATTATGGTTTAATTTAAATTTAGTTATTCTTCCTTTGGATAAATCATACTTATAGAATTTTATTTGGTTATAAACCTTTTCAAACTTTAGGTTCTTATATTTGATTATAATATCGACAACCAAACATCCAAATATATATAATATTTTCAGAAAATTATTCCTTTTATATCAAAATATTCATTTACCCCACTTTAAAACAATACCATGTCGGTTTATCATGTTTGAAGTTTAGAAACCCCAATCGATACGGTTGTACTTCCCGTACCGACCAGAATTCATAAACACTCAACCGATAAGTCAACACGGTATAAAAACAATTTTATATTCACTAACAAATACGCGCTCATATCTATTATTACACTCAAACTCATTCTAGAGTACTACTGACTCTATCTCTAATGAGTAACACCCAACAGAGCCAAGGTTGTCGTTAAACCAAATGCTCTGATACCACATGTAACAACCTGATTTTTCGATGTCCGAAAGTCGACATCAATACGTCCATTGTGTCGAATGCTGCACAGGCGAACACCGGAAAACCGAACCGTTAGAGTTTAAAGAAGAAGAAGATAGAAGAAGAACAGAAACAATAAACATAATCTCACATTTCGTAGCGGAACAATATACAATAGATAAATAAATATCTTTAAAACCAAGAATTATATCAGTTATTACATTATATCACATTACATTATCAGAGTGTTACAACAACAAATAACGGAAAAGAATATAACATATACTAGTGATACGCTTCGCCATCCAACTTGCTCCCGATCTCCACGGCATCTCTTTTCCGACTTCGCTCCAGAATAACGATAACCTGACTCTAGGCTGCCCGTGTGGAAAATTATGGGCACCCAGAGTCTAGAAAGGGAACAATAAACTCCAGGTCAGTCATGGGACTGGTGTGAGATCTCAAAAACAATTTCTTTTTTCACAAAGAAAAGAAAAGAAATCCGCTATGCTTTTTGGAAAATGAAACTACCATAAGGCCTCCCGCCACACACACAATGCAAACGTAGAATTGGAGGAGATTTCTCCTTATGATAGTCAAACATGCTTAATACGCAAAATTTCCTTTGACATTGTTACTAGTGCATAGTGTAGGAAATCATTTCGAAAGCATAATATCAATCTTAGCCAGCATACAACTATTATTGTATGCTTACTATAGCTACCATGTTCAATAGCTGGTTACCATCACATTCCATGGCAGGTTATACAACTAAAACTATACATGGCGCGTATTGTTTCATTGGATTTCCAACAAATGGTCAGGCTAAGGAACTTCCTACTGCCACATGGGTACGCCTCTAGAGGGACGTCCCGAGAACCTACCCAACTCTCTGCAAACATAAGTCCGGTTACTCCCTTCTCGGGGAGTAAAACCTAAGATATGCCACCCCCGGTCGTTTGCGACCTTTATCCGAGGATCTTCTACACCAACAACATCACACAGTAATAAATATACTACAGTGTCCACATGAGTAAGTATCTGAGCTCCATACCATGATACCACCCTTTTCCAGAAGGAATGGACATACCCTAGGGGAGCTACCCCTGAAACCTTGCCGCATCTCTCCTGTTTCGACCATTACCGGTTTGTGAGGCTCGATGAGGTCTCGTCCACAAAGCTATGCTTTTTCACAAAGCCATGCTTTGATCAACAAATGATCAACAACACTTCGTATGCCACATTACCAAATTGGGAATGTATCACTAGTAACCATCAACCACATAACCACTGAGCTCGTACATCTTAGAGAAGGGTGTTAAGCTAAGAGAATAAATCTCCTCTGCCAAGCATAAATGTATTTGATAGAAACCATCTTTACATCTCAAAGTGTAATGTCAGACACACATCCATACAAGCCTGTTCCGGGTTCGAACAGAACCGAAGGCACTTCCGAAGAAGCCTTTGCAATCCGGGTATTCACAATCCCAATCGGACTTCCCATCACTTAGGGAATCTCTATACCGTAGCTACTCAGTGCAGAGATAATCGATAGGTCATCCTATCGCTCTCGCAAATACCCGGTCTTTACCACCAGTCTTCAAGTGCTATCCATAACGTCGTATCATTATTCGGAATGTGTTATATGACACAAAGGTCCTCTCCCGGCTAATCCGAATAATGAGCGCTTATTTAAAAAAAAAGTGTTATATTCAGATTTCAACAAATCACAACAATTTTCACTTTGATCTTTTAAATAAAAGATCTATCACAATCACAAAGGTTCGATGTGATTTTCGGATATCCACTTGGAATCCGACCCCCGATCGCATCGAAATTCAAATGCCATTAAAGGTCAATATTCATAGTCGGTTATTTAACTATCAATCATCATTTACAACAATCGCCAAGATTTAAACAATTTTTCCCACCAATTATTATTTTCAAAATATTTTCTCAAGATATATTTCACACTTCAACCATTTGAAAACAAATTTCAAATCACTTTTCACCTTTTAATCCTTTGAAAACAAATTTCAAATCACTTCCCTCACGTGGAATAAATTTTCAAATATTTATTTAATTCTACCGAAAATCTTCCGAGTTCAAATATTTTAAAATACTTATTTTAAATATTATCCATGAAAACTTTATACCAATATCTCATATAAAACTTCAATTCCAAACTAATTTTTAAACAAAATTAGTAGATAGAGTATAACTACTTAAATATCCACTTTCTTTTTCCTTTAATCCCAATTTATTTATTGATATTTTTAAAAATACCATATTATACTTATCCAACCATAAAACAGCATAACAAGATCCAAATCAACTTATCACAGGATATCAATGAGATATATCACAGAATATAAATAAAATTCCTTTTTGTGAGGAATCCAGTTAGATCCCTCCAACCTGTTTCCCTGTATCCACAAATATTAGCACAACCAATAAATATCGATTTAATCTGATAATAATTATCATATTCAGCTAAACAACCAATCAAACATGTTAAATATTAACTATTTAAATTAACTGGTATCCAGATGTGAGTGGGATTAACTCACATTGAGTTCAACGAGCATTTTAAATTAAATCGAATCATTCGATTTAATCTAAAATTTCCACTTGCTCCAATCATCTCCAGACTTGCTGCAGCGCGTAGACCGCATCGCTGCGATTCCGGCGCCACCAAATTCGTCGAAATCTGATAACGAACACACGAGATATGAATTTTTAAACACTTGAATAATAATTATATTACTTAATTTACTTTTTTTTATCATCATACAAAATCTCGGCCGCACCAAGCATCAGGAAATCAAAGACGTACGCATGCTATCTTCCTCATCTTCATTCGCATCCCAGACCGAGTAACCCAAACGCACGCCTCCACCCCTAGATGCCGCACCTACCCAGATCGTCCAACACTCGATCAATGACCGCCAAATCGAAGCCCATCGGCAATACTACCTTCGGCCAAAACAAGGTGAAGCTCGGTCGATCAAATTTCTCAAACGACGAGCTCGAACGCTGATCGCCGATCGAACACGGAGGAAATTGAGGCGATCCACAACTCTAATCCCGATCACTACCGTACACATCGTAGATCTCAAAGCCCTCTACGATCTTTGTGTTGGAGCTTTCTCGTATAGATGCACGGATAAGGAGATTTTGGAGGAAAACAAACGAGTAGTTTTGGCCATCGGAGTAAAAGGAGTGGTGACCGGTGAAAATAGGGCTAGGGTTTCAACTTTGCGCTACACACACACACGTAAACCAATTATTTTATTATTTAATTCACTTTTAAACAACTCTCTCAAACGATCTCCAAACAACCCGTGTCGACAGCCGATTAAAATGTTTTACCCATGTTCCAAACACAATGGAACGTGTTTCGAAAGCTAATTTGGTCATATGTGCGAGTTAAAGAAATAAACGATCAATTTTAAATTAAATCGATTAAAATAGTTTCTATGCGTTTTGAGCTGCCAGGGTCAAACGACAACTCCGATTTCTATGAAAATTGAAATCCGATTATAACTAACTATTACGGATCCATTGGAACCGGTTTCGTCGAATTCCGAGACTGTGCCTTGGAAGGCTATTTTAACCCGTCGATGAATTCGAACGATCTTCAAAAATCATCGAAATCACTTAAAATTTTACCTTCAAAACTTTACTAACTCTATTATAAATTATAGACTTTATAATTACATTAGAAACTATTCTGATTCACTTCGAACCAAAATCTGATTATTTGCATTATTATATTATTAATTTCCATTATTAAATTAATATAAAATTCCAAATTTTAAACCTATCGACTTTTGATTCTATCCAAAAGTCCAACATCGCTATTTAAATTCAAATAGACTTAAAATAAATTTTTAAACCCGTCTCATAACCATTTATATCTAGAATCACCAATTATCACGATTCCAAATAATTAATTATTATTATTCAAATCCAATTAAATTACCGTATTTGAAATTTAACTAATTCTATTAATTTGAAAAAAATCTTTTTACTTCAAAATCAATTCAAAATCCACATTTAACATTTAAAATGAATCAAATGTTCAAAATCTAACGACTAGAAATTCTGGGTCATTACAATTTCAATTTTTTTTTGGTCAATTTGGATTCTTAATGGGCCTATGAAGTCTAAATATACTTAGAACTTATCTAAGTTTCTTTTAAATAAAATCAATATTTTATTTAATTTTATAAATAAAGTTTCACTTTAATTTAATGTGTATGTGTATGTGTATGTAAATTAGAGTATATCAAATATACTCTTATGTACATAATTGTGTGTGACAGTAATTTATTAAATTTATTTAGAGAAGGAGACTTTTCATTTCCTATTTCTTAAATTATTCAATTAATGACAGATCATAAATTTATTTAGAGAAGGAAACTTTTTATTTCCTCCCCTTAACTTATTCAATTAATGATGAGCATAAATTTCTATGGAGAGAAACCTTTCATTTCTCTCTCTTTAATTAAGTTGACTGATCATATGATTGTCATTAATTAGCAACATATATATGTCATGAATATAAGTTTAAACAAATATTTTATAGTGAAAATTCTATAAGTGCAACATGGCATGTGTTATCAATTGATGACAAGTTGTTGGTTACATCGATATTCTCTTCTCGATCTTAGTTATATTAACCAACAAAAAACTATATAGTGAGTCATTCCGTTGTTATCCAATAACTATCATTACGTAATCCTTAGATACCTTCAACAGTCATGAGTAATACACTGCTCAACATTTGTAGAGCGTTATATACTCTAATCTCAACGGATGCATCGATATCCAATCTCGATGCATTTTGACTAGGAACGTTTAAAATGATATATTTGTATTACTGTGATAAATTACTCATGGTTACAACACTTTACAACTCCTATAATAAAACATACAATTTATGGATTTTCTATTAAATATACTTTTAATTAAATTGATTAATTAATATAACCACATTATATCAAGTATATAATAAAAAGAAAACACCTTTATTTCGAGCAACATTGGTCAACAAGTTAGATATATGTAACAAATTACATAATTGCTGCTAGAGCATACTCCTAACTCTATCAATTACTAGACTGGTCCGAGTGTTATTTTCTTATAATGCTCGGATCAGCTCCGTGTATGTTTCCATATTTAACTACAGACGCTTTGGAGCTTATGGAGAGAAGCTGGATGATTACCAACCATAGTATTCTTATTTCCATTGTATCAATGCATTGTATATATCAGCATTGTGAGGACGGACGATTACAACCATCCAAGCTGATGATAGTACTTGGGTTTTAGTGACTCTTAAATTTCTGTACTTAGAGCAACCCTTTGTACTATTCCCTTGATATTATATATTATCGTTCCGTTGTGAGATTCTGATGCTGTTACTCTCTTTCTTGTTCTATTCTTCTTTTCGTTTTTTTCTCTCTAACTTTATGTCTTTCCGGCACTTGAGTGTTTGACATACGAATACCGTGCATGTATTTAATATCGACACACGAATACATATATTTGGGGCTTTACCAAGTCTAAATATATAGAGGATTTGGTGGAGAGAAAGGTATAGACCCGCTGCTATAAATACATATAGCCTCCTCCATAATTTAACATCAATTTTTCTAATATCGTGCCTCCATCCTTAGCTACCTAAATCTTTCCAATGTGAAGAGAAGGAGGAGACAATAATGCTCCAAGTGGACGAGCAAACAACGTACTGTCAGTAAGGTCAAATCAGAGAAAGGTAACTTTATGATTTATATATTCTTAGTTATATAAACATGTAGATCCGCATTTCCACTATGTGTGTGTGTGTGTATACACATGTATATGTATATGTATATGTATATGTATATGTATATGTATATGTATATATATGTATGTATGTATATAATTGTGGACGAACAAACAACATGTTGTCAGCAAGGTCAAAATGGAGAAAAGTAATTTTATGATTTATATATTCTTAGTTATATAAACTTATAGTCCTTATTTCCACTACCTATAATTATATGTATATATGTATGTTTATATGTGTAACCTTATGGATATATATAATAAAAAATTACAAAAGTATTCAAATTTTTTTCAGCTTAAAAGAAACTAAACCATATATTTTATGCTTCGTCGAAATGTTTAGAATAAAACATATTTAGAATTATTCACGTTAAACTTTTTTTAGTTCAATCAAAATTATTTATTAAAAAATCTTTATTCATGTTGGTGGATGTAACATATTTTTTATATATTGAATAAGTCAAAATATTAATTTTGAATCTTCAGCTAATTATATATATAGGCAAAAATGAAAAGTAATATATGTATGTATAGGTATACATTTATATACATTTATTCAATAATTTTATTACAATAAACAAAATTATTTTTTAAATTACCAAACGTATATATTTCAATTCATATGATATGTATACATTATTAATATTAATATCTCATAAATTAATTTAATGGTTGATCAAAATAAAGAAAACTTATTACTTGTTTCTTGACACCTTAAATAAATTTTACGTGTTTGTGTGTGTATCAAAGAGGGAGGGGTTGAGGGAGGGGAAGGGGATCACACTTAGACATCTTATAGACCTTAGGAGAAAGAGGTCAATTTTCCCTAAAAACTCTTACTGCGTGTTATATGTATATATTATTGTGATGTTCTATTCTAAATATGAATTTCATAACATATTAAATACAAACTAAAATAATATAAGATGAAATTAAATTATCAATAAAATTATTTTTAAACATTAATGTTAAATAAATATTTAAATTAAATTAAGTTAAATTCAATATTACAAATCTCTTTTATGAACCAAAATACTAAACTTGATTTAGTATAATCAAAATATATGCACATAAACACAAAATATAAATCCAGTGCAATTTAATAAAAGGAAAATCTATTGAAGTTTACCATGTTAACGCTGCTGCCAGTGGCTCGGATCCAATAAGAATCAATATGCCTTTTTTAAATTGTAGGAGCAGTACTTTATTCAAGCAGAGCACTTATTCTATTATCTCAGGGATTCAAACACTATTATCAAACCTTCAAACCAATTGGTCAAAACTCGTTTGAGGATTTTTGTTTTGCATTTGCCATCTTGGTGTGCCTAGGTGCAGATATTCAAACATGGTTATCTGCCAACAAATAAAAAGTAGTTGGTGCAACATTCTTTCGGCATGATTATTACATGATCCAGATGTGACCTTTTTATAATATGGTTCCTAAAATACTGTGTGCATCTTTTACTTTGTTGGTGAGTAATTAAATTTGCAGAATCTATTTGTTGCAGTCATTGGTATTCTTCTATAGTCGTTGCTTCACATATATGGTCTAGGTCTGGAAAAAGAATTTTCTTACATTCTCAGTAAGCCTCAAATGTAGACATTAAAGAGATCTAACCAGTCATATGATACTTTTATGCTTCCACTATTGAATAATAAAAGGTGGGAAGTATCCGGTTGTTTAATAAATAAAAATCCTCAATGACTTCTAGTCACATTACGTAGTATATTATGGATAGAGCTCCAGAGCACGCAAATACATAAAGACAATAAGACTAGAGCCACAAAAAGCTTCAAAGATTGGTATCAAAGAGATATCAAAGTTAGAATACCAGACACTGCATACAACCAAAGGTGTTTGAATATTGGACGTATTCTCTAAACATAGTCAGGGCCGGCCCAAGAGTATTCAATGCCCTAGGCGAGGTTTTTTTTTTGGCCCCATTTCTTTAAAAAAACAATATTTTTAAATGTAAAAAAAAAGAATCTTCTTTTATATGTCAAATGATGATCACAAAATATTAGTCAACTGATTCATTTAGATTACATATCAAAAATCTAAACAGCAATAGGATATTATAACATATTAATACAGTTAACGGAAACAACTTCTTGTATTTCTTGAAACATAGTTTTCAATTGAAATCATAGCCAATCCGCTTAACCTTTCTTACAACATATTAGTCTGAAAGTATGTTTTTATCAATTTTAATTTTGAAAAGGTAAGTTTTCCGCCAAAGCAACGGTAACCGAAATAGTCAATAAAATTCGGTAAGCAAACCAAGCATTTAAAAATCCACTTACATCTTAATAAGACCTCAAAAAATTTAAAATATCAATAGATTTAGAACTTAAAATATTATAAAATCAAAGCAACAGTCCTTCATCTTTCCCTTGTTTTTTCTTTCTATTTTGACACCTAAAATTTTGTCTTCCATTCTTATCTCAAGTTGTGTTATAACACAATATTAATATAGCAATTTTTAATTATATATTATTTAAATTTTATTATCAGTTCTTTGTATTTAAACCTTTATGCATCCCTTATTCTTTAGTTTTACATTTTATCAATATTACATAATACAATAATTCAAATGGTCTCAAAAAACTTTTCGCCATTTATTTTTCTACAACGAATATTTTAACAATCAGTTATTGAGTAGCTAATTGCGTTAATTAAGTAGCATGAAATAAATTATTAAATAGCTATTTGGTGAGAAACCATACATGATGTAATATAATTGGGGCAACATCATATTGGATGACATAATTATGAAGCTGAAAATAAATCAATGGAGCATATATAGTTCAATCATACTCTAGCCAAAACTGAAACACAAATATAAATCAAATTAATTATACTCACATCGTTTTAGGGCTTTAGGGCTTAGGCTGGAAAAATCAAAATAGGGCTCAGCACTTGGCAGCGCTTCGTGGCAGGCAGAGGTAGTCATGGTGGCAGGCGGCAAAGGCAGGCGTTGTAGGTTGACGTTGATCGGTGATTCGGTGAAGAACTGTTGCTCAAGTGAAGAAATTGCTTCATGAAGAGATTGAATTTTTGTTGGCCCCCTTCTCTTGTTGCCCTAGGCAACGGCCTCAATTGCCTACCCTTTGGGCCGGGCCTGAACATAGTCAATCAAAATCCAACAACAAATACATATGAAATGTTAAGATACATACAGTCATATTATGGAGGTCAAACTTACCACTAATTTATAGACAACGGTGTTGTGTTCCAAAAGTCAATAAATGCCATGTACCGGTATCATTAGCATAGGACAATCCAAATTCATTCATTGTTGTAGGCATTTCCATTTTAATTCTTTTTGTAAAAACATCAAAAATTATCACTTCGATAAATAAGTAATGAAATCCATTATGTACCAAAAGAAACAAAATTCATTCCAATTTATATATGAGTTACAATTCACATTTTTTTTCAAATTTGATGTAATGTTTCCCTTTTACATTCGCAAAAAAAAGTGTCAAAATTATTTTGTGAAAAATTAAATAACGTAAGAGTAATATGCATAACAATTTTAGTAACTCCTGAACTACAACATATTTCATTTCTACTTAACTTTACAAAAAACCAAAAATGTACTTTTATTAGAGAATTATTCAATAATAAATACATAGTCAATGAATTATAGTTTACAAATAATATAATTGATAAACTGATCAGACATTAACTTTGGCTAGGCATCTACAAATATTAATCTATAAACATCTTATATTAGCCAACATTACTTTATGTTAATCTTAAGCCAATTTGCATCCGCAGAGGCAATTACTCAGGTAATTATAGGTGCTCAATTAACAACACAACAAATATAAATGCAGAAATATACAACACATGTACTTATGCTTTACTTAATTATTATATTTTATGTATGGTGTCCATTGAAAATGTTAGCATAAAACTATATATTCTTTAGTGATTGCTCCTTCAAGAAAATAAAATTGGTTTCTACCATTTAAACATTTAGTGCGAACCTGGTCTATTTGAAACAAAACAATAAAAAGGTCAAACTAACAAATCTTTGATAAAATAATCATACACACACACACACACACACACATATTGTTGTAAATTTTCAAAGGGCTTTTGGGGTTTGGGTTTTGTTTTGGAAGAGTAGAAGAAAAGAAAGAAGAAGAAAAGAAAGTAAAGTCCCACATTGTAGAAAAGAGGAGACTATACTTGTATAAGTATAGCTCTCTCAAGTGAATATTGAGGGCTTGGACTTCCACATGTTTGCTTTGTTGTGAGGAGAGAAGTCATGCAACACCACGCGCAGAATTGTTTTCTTGAACCAATACACATAGTTTAACATTTGTTATTTCAGAGCATACTCGTAACAAAAATAATGAAACATCCAAAAGTAATGGATCTTTGGTAAAATAATTAAATACATACAATAGTGTTTACCTATTTATGTACAGTGGGTAAATAGATCAGTGGTTAATTCTTTATTCCACTCTGTCAACCCGTCGGTGGAAGCGGCGATGCTTGCAGGATTAAGGGTTGGAGATTTCTGAGGCAAGGGAAGAAACAACTTTGCATACAGCAAGTAAATACAAAACGGGTTAATTCTTATTCAATATTATCAATGCTTCTAAGGTAATTTCGATGCTGGCAAGGTGAGGGTTTCGATGATTTGTGAGGAAGGTGAAGAAACGACATAAATTGAAGGTGATTCGATGGGCTAAGGCAGAGTTATGGGTTTGGCGTGCAGCAGAGAAAACGGGAAGGGATAAATTGGACTGGTCATCATTAATATCGATAAAAAAGGATCCTTAAAAATAACCGAATCGGGTATTTTAGATTAAAAGTACAACCGCAAATTGGCTATCCATGAGGTTTAACGTAAAAGTAACCATGAATTGTTTTATGCAAAAACTGGCATCGTTCAAATTTTGTCACGTCATCACTTGTATTTCACTTAACGATAAATAGAGCTGTTAATAGTTACCTTAAGCTAGCCTCTGCATATATCAGCTAAACATTATGAAAGAATATACAACCTTCTGCATACGGTCACTTTGCATTGTGAATAATACCGACACATTATTCTTTTGCTGTATTATATCTGGGCCTTTGTATTTTAGCCCAATATCTCTTTATAAATACAAAGTGTACTACAACAGATCGTTATCAATTTAGACTGTATCATCATTATCAATTCAATAAAGATAAATATTATCAATTCTTTCAAACTCTATTTTGGTATCAGAGCGATTTACATCATATTGCTTAACAACAACTAGTAATACAAGAAATCAAATTGCTTAACAGCAAGAAGAAGAGAAGCGCCTTGCCAGTGACCTCTCAGAGTTAATATCATCATAGAGATTAGGCTGCGTTCCCAAAGATCATCTAAAAATCAAGATTCTCATCATTAGATTCTGTAAAATTCGGTCATACCTGTGCAGAATATCAAGATTCTTGCCAATTTCATTATCTGATATTGCAAAGTTCGTCTGTTCTGAGTTTGATCTGTGCCACGCCAGAAGGAACTGCCAGAAATCAGTTCATCATTCAATTCTCTTCGGCTGCATCAGTGTTTCCTTATCTTTCTTTCCCACAGTTTTCTTGATTTCAAGAACATCACTCTGCTTTACACAGTTGCTGTTCAATGGCAGAAGAGGGATCATCCACAGCAAGAAATTCAGATTCAACTTCTCAGAGATCTACAACGCAAGATCTAATCAAAACACTGATTAAACCACAAAGTCAAATTATCAACGTACAACTGGATGAATCAAACTTTTTACTCTGGAAATTTCAGATTCAAACAGCAATTACAGGGTATGGATTGGAGGACTATGTTCATGGAACATTGATCACACCACCCAGATTCATAACAGATAAAGATGGGAAACTCATCAGTAATCAAGATTTCACATCACACCAAAGACAAGATAGCCTAGTAAATTCTTGGTTACTTTCTACAATCAGTCCTAATCTTCAGCCTCAATTAATTGGTTGCAAGTCTGCAAATGAGATTTGGTCTACAATTGAACAAGTGTTTAATACCCAATCAGCAGCAAAGGTCATGTTCTATAAAAGACAGTTACAAAACTTAAAGAAAGATTCTCTACCAATGAGAGATTACTTGTCCAAAATTAAAATGCTATGCGATCAATTGGCCTCAGCAGGACACAAGATCTCTGACTACGAACAAATATTATCTATTCTGAATGGTCTAGATGAAGAGTATGAAGCAGTTGTAGCAGTAATTTCCTCCAAAGAAACCACTCCCACAATTCAGTATGTACATGCTACTCTTCTTGCTCATGAAGGCAGAATTGAACAAAAGAAAACTACCAGTTCAGATTTCACAGCCAATTTCATTAGTAACAGTAGAAACAGAAATCAGGGAAAGTACAACAACAACAGAAATCAATTCAACAATCAAAGAGGTGGTCAGGCAAATAGAGCAAGAGGCAGAGGTGGTAGACAGAACAACAACAACAATAACAGAATTCGATGTCAGATATGTGAAAAGTTTGGACACATAGCAAGCAGATGCTACTTCAGATATGATAGCAATTATGTACCACAACAACAAAGCAATACAAAGAACTATCAACCAAATGCTAACATGGTCAATGCTCAATCAAATCAGAGGAGCCAATCATAAAATACAGACTGTAACATAGGAAAGTCAGAAGACATAAATGATGAATCCTGGTATCCAGACTTAGGAGCTACAAATCTTGTGACAAATGATCTGAGCAAGCTAAACTTGGGAAGCAAAGAATATAAAGGTACACATACTATGCATATGGGGGATGGCAAATCCATCAAAATCACACACACTGGAAATGCAAGTTTCATTGGCAAAAAACAACTCTATCTTAATAATCTTCTAAGAATACCTTTGATAAGGAAAAATTTACTAAGTGTGTCCCAGTTTGCCAAAGATAATAACGTGTTTTTTGAGTTTTATCCACATTATTGTCTTGTAAAAGATATTCTGACAAGAGATATTCTATTGCAGGGTAGAGAATTTAAAGGACTGTACAAATTTGATGTAGCTAAGTCAAGAAACTCAGGTCTTAAGGGTAAATGCTGTAATATTTTTGAAATCAAATATAAAGATGACTGTAAGATCTTTGATATGTGGCATTATAAACTTGGCCATCCAAATGTAAACATTGTTAAACATGTGTTGAATAACAATGCTATTTCTTTTGAAAAAATCTCTCTACCATATGTTTGTACACACTGTCAACTGGAAAAAAGCCACAAACTTGCATTTCCAGACTCACAAACTGAATATAGTAAACCCCTAGAATTAATTGCTATAGATTTATGGGGAACAGCACCAATCAACACTGATTATGGGTACAAATATTACATTTCATTTGTTGATGCTTATACTAGATATGTATGGATCTATTTTCTCAAATCAAAATCTGAAACTTACAAGGCAGTGCAACAATTTACAGTTCAAGTGGAAAATCAACTAGGTTGCAATGTAAAGATTATACAAACAGATGGTGGAACAGAGTTTCACCCTCTAAAAGAATTCTTCTTAAAAAAGGGAATAATTCACAGAACAACATGTCCATATACTTCTGAGCAAAATGATCTTGTTGAAAGAAAACATCGACAAATAGTTGAGACTGGTCTAACATTACTTGCTCAGGCATCTTTACCATTAAAATTTTGGCCTGATGCTTTTTCTACAACTGTGTACTTAATCAACAGACTGCCTACTAAGGCTATAGGTTTCAAAAGTCCAATAGAAAAGTTACAGGGACTAAAACCAGATTATCAATCCTTAAAAGTTTTTGGTTGTTTGTGTTTTCCCTATTTAAGACCATACAACAAACATAAATTGAGTTTTAGATCATCACCATGTACATTTCTAGGGTATGCCACAAACAAAAAGGGGTATAAATGCCTAGATAACAAAGGAAAAATCTTTATATCAAGACATGTGGTGTTCAATGAAAATGTTTTTCCTTTTAGTAACACAGATGTATAAACATCTCAAAAAATTTACAATCCAAGAGTTTCTATACCTGAGTTACCAGAATACTTAGAGAGTGATAATCAATCTCATACAAGAGCAAGACAGGATACTGAGTTCACTATCCCTGTTGAGGGTAGTAATGGCTCACAACACACAGTGATCAGGCTTGAACCAGGTCATGAGCAGTTGGAATCTGAGGCTCAAATTCAAGATGCACAGCATGATTCTGACATCCAATCAAGCAGCCATCAATCATTAGGTGATTCACAATCATCTAATGACAATGAAACTGCAGTTGAAAGCAATGATCAACCACCTGCAACAACTGGTCACCACATGATAACAAGAGCTAAAAGTGGGATTTTCAAGCCAAAAACTTATAATACTGTCACTGAAAATAGAGAACCAGATACTTACTTTGAAGCAGTGCAAGATGAACAATGGAAAACTGCAATGCAGGAAGAATATAATGCACTGATTCGAAATAAGACCTGGACTCTGGTCACTCTACCATCCAACAAAAATATTGTTAGATGTAAATGGACATACAAAATCAAAAAGAATCCTGATGGTTCAGTCTCTAAGTATAAGGCAAGACTAGTAGCAAAAGGTTATTCACAACAAAATGGTTTTGACTTTAATGAAACTTTTTCACCAGTTGTGAAACCTTCTACTATCAGAATAGTACTTACAATTGCCTTAAGTAGAGACTGGACTATCAAACAACTGGATGTAAATAATGCCTTTTTGAATGGTGTTTTGCAGGAAGAAGTATACATGGAGCAACCACAGAGATTCAAACAGAAAGGCAATGAAAAACTTGTGTGCAAGCTAAACAAAGCAATTTATGGACTCAAGCAAGCACCCAGAGTTTGGTTTGACAAACTAAAGACAACACTGATTAATCTTGGCTATTCATCAACCAAATCTGACAATTCTTTATTTACAAAATTCAGTAAACTTGAAATTACATATGTACTAATATATGTTGATGACTTTATTGTGACAGGCAACAGTGAGACAGAAATCAGCAGACTCACTGAATATCTTAATAAAGAATTCTCAATCAAAGATCTAGGATGCTTAAATTATTTCCTGGGAATAGAAGTCAAAAGAATATCTACATCAATGATTCAATTAAGTCAACAGAAATACATATCAGACATTCTTGTCAAGGCTAAAATGGACAAGGCAAATGCTCTATCTACACTTATGGCAAGCAATGTACATCTATCCAGAAATAAAGGAGAGGCAATACAGAACAATACACACTACAGAAGCATTGTTGGAGCATTACAATATGCAACAATTACTAGACCTGAAATTGCCTACAGTGTGAATAAAGTGAGTCAATTCATGCAAAATCCTCTGGATGAGCATTGGAAAGCAGTAAAAAGAATTCTAAGATATCTAAAGGGCACACTAAAACATGGATTAATCTTGGAATCATGTAAAAACTTGAACATCAATGGTTATGCAGATGCAGATTGGGCAACAGATCCTGATGATAGAAGATCTAAAACAGGATACTGTATATTCCTAGGCACAAATCCTATATCATGGTGTTCAAAGAACCAACCAACTGTCTCCAGGTCTAGTACTGAAGCAGAGTACAGAAGTGTAGCAAATGCCACATCTGAGTTACTATGGATAAAATCACTTTTAAGTGAACTTAAAATCAAAATTGACAATAAGCCTACAATTTGGTGTGATAATCTTAGCACAGTTCTACTAAGTGCTAATCCAGTTCTACACAGCAGAACCAAGCATGTGGAGATTGACCTCTATTTCGTTAGAGAACAAGTTACCAGCAATAGATTAAGTGTAAGCCATATACCTGCACCTTACCAAATTGCCGACATCCTGATCAAACCATTATCCAAGAAAAATTTTCTCCTCTTCAAGCAAAAGCTCAAAGTTAGTACCACTGACAATGAACATCAGCTGTAAAGCCATGATCTGGGCCAAAGTTCAAAACTTTACTTTCTGTCTTTAAACAGAAAGTAAAGATCGAAACTTCAACATTCCCAGTGGTTCATCAGATCATCACCTTGCATAACAAATAAAGTCAGAAGTCAGTATATTTGAAAGAATGAAGGTGTTAAAAAAAGGATAGGAAAGATTGCTCACCAGATCCGACAAACACTTGGAGACTTTCCAGCCCTAGGCCTCTTCCAACAAAATCTTGGCTCAATCAACAGTTTTCATCAGAATCAGTTAACATCCGAAGTTATATCTCGAGAGAATCAAGTATACAAAGACTTCGATAACTTATCTGCAAACTCTCTCATCAAATTCGACAATTAAAGACTCTCAGAGGTTCTCAGTATCTCAGAGGGAGAAGCAGAAAGAATGCATCGTCTTCTGATGAAGATTTTTGAAGATCTCTCATGTTGGCGACGCCATTTTTCTTTCCATCGCAAACCCTAACTGATGTAGGGTTTGAGGGGGCATATGAAAGAATATACAACCTTCTGCATACGGTCACTTTGCATTGTGAATAATACCGACCCATTATTCTTTTGCTGTATTATATCTGGGCCTTTGTATTTTAGCCCAATATCTCTTTATAAATACAAAGTGTACTACAACAGATCGTTATCAATTTAGACTGTATCATCATTATCAATTCAATAAAGATAAATATTATCAATTCTTTCAAACTCTATTTAACATGAAGCGAAGGCGTTGAAATAGAAGGCAGACAACCTGTACAAATGCACTGTCAGTTTTACATATGGTAATCAAAATAATATTACTATGTCTACAAACGTTCACTTCTTCAAATATTTATAAGTGTCAGGTTTCTGTCTATAATAACTACCACATAAGAAGTTGAGCTATCAATGCATAGTTACAGATAAACAGCAGCAAAAAAAATATAGGAAATAAGTGTTGAAAGTAAGAGAAAGCAAAAGAACAGTTGGCATCATCTCATGCCGTATTCAACGCAAACAATGCAACGAACTCCGGATCTATACTGACCTAACACAAGCCACTTTATAATATCAGATATAAGTTATAAATACCAATGCATGCAATCTCCTCCATCATCATCAAACATAATAACTTCTTTCTCATCCAATTTTCACAATGGCACATGGATATACAATCTCTATGAGCTCTCTCATTGCGTTTACCATATTAAGCAACTCTTATTCTGATGCTGCACATCATTTACTCGACACTTCACCATTGCCTAAGTTTCCTAGCTTACCAAAGCCTAAACTTCCACCTCTAACTCAGATCCCAACACTACCAAAACCCGAACTACCGACCATACCTGAACTTCCGAAAGTACCTGAAATTCCAACTTTACCAAAATTGGAATTGCCACCTCTACCAGAGTTGCCTAAAATACCCATCATTACTACTAGCAAAGATGAGATATCACCTGTTGCTGTAGTTCCAACTTTGTCAAAGCCAGAACTGCCACCCTTGCCTGTGGTACAAACCCTGCCAAAGTCAGAGCTTCCTCCATTGCCTGAGTTGCCAAAGTTTGAACTGTCGCCAATGTCAGAGTTGCCAATATACCCGGGATTTCCTAAGTTGCCATCCTTTCCGACTGCTTCTCCTGTTCAAAACACGCCAGCTGTCAAAAGCCCATAAGAATCACCTTCATGGGCTATTGAAGCCCGATCGCTGTACTTGTCGTTTTGTGTGTTTATTCATTGTTTGTATGAATGTTTCTATTTTTTATGCCTTGTAATCTTTATATTGTTTGCATGAATGTTTCTATTTTATATGTAGTTAATATTTTTTTTAATGAAGTCAACACTTATAATGTTTACTAAGTTTTATCAATCATTCCCAGGATTTGCAACTGAAGTTACATTTTATGGTTAACGTGTAAGCCTATCTGTATATTTATATGTATATCATTACCTAATAAGACAAAAAACAATCAAAATAACTCTATGTAAACTGTTTCATTCTGGTAAGTCAACAATCCATGTAATGTTTTAAAATTAGATGCATTACTGAAACAAATATTCACATCTACACTATATCGACATGTCATCTAATCTAGTAAGGCTAAAAGGAGGTACAGTAACATACCCGATGAGATTCTGTATGGAAAAGGCTAAGAGATCAATATTGTACCTTTTGCTTTGCACCACTTAACCATTAAAACTGCTATGTATATGAGAGGCAGACACCACCTTTTCTACTGAGGATTTCAGCAAAACTAATGTTAGTCAAAATATCCAGTATGTCAACGAAAGAACTACATACCATTACCCTTAAAAGCATTTTATGACTGTCAGCAGATGGTCTTAAAGTTATATGGTAAATAACACATATAAATGTTTGAACAACGGCAAACAAATTACGTCATGATTAGTATCGTGCAGCAACTAAGCAACCCAGTCCATGGATTATGACAAACCAAAATCGAAAAAAACTCAGAGTTGGTACCTGAATTTATGATGTGTTGCATGCCCGACAGTGCCATTTACCTATCAGACGAGTACTCTTATCAATAGAATATGGTTGTTCTATCAAACCAGCAAGTGACCTGCCTGTGAAATGGTTAGAATGAAATAGTCTTGTCACTGGATCCGCTGTTGAAAACCCAACTGGAGCATAAGAGTTTTACTCTTCAATAATATATTTCAAATTGTTCTTTTAACAAAATTGCAACACACTAGATAACATTAGATGCCACAACTCGCTTCAAGAAAAGATGTATATTCATAGTTCTGTACTAAATAGTAGGTAACAAATGATATTTCCATTTGCCTGAATATCTGAATTGGACTTTGTTGACATTGCGGTCCATCTTTCTTCTATTAAACCAGAACTGAATGTCTAAATCAACACAGTACTCAAATCAATAAATCCAAATCAATGGCAAATTGTAAATCGCACTTGTTTTAATTAGAAAGTATTCTAGCATGACAATACAGTCGTGTTTATGCAAAGCACTGACAATTACAGTAAAAAAAGTACTTAGAAGTCAATAACCAAATTAATCACCAAATTTGATGAGCTTCTTCGTCATTTAAATTAATCAAGAGACTGATGAGCTTCTTCATCATTTAAATTAATCACCAAATTTGATTTTTTTTTTCTTTTTTCTTTTTTAATATAACGTCAACTTTTACAAGAATAGAGACGAAAGATTTTTGGTTTCATACTTCAAAGTCAAATGTTTCTGTTTTTTATTTTGCAACTTTCGCATTAATTTAAAATTTAATAGCAATTAATAACATTTATTCTAAAATACATAAAAAACTTAAAACAAACAAAAATATAAATAAACACAACAATCATTTAATTCTCTTTTTTTTATAACCCTTTTCATAACATAAAATTACATCTCTCTTTCGTCGAACAACCTCCTTCAGTGTCCCTTTCAAATACTTCCTTCTCTAATATTTTTGCTTCTAAAAAACACACTATGCCCCATTAAAAAATAATTTCATTGCTGTTAGGCATAACCATGTTCTATATTTCAAGATAAACACTTTTTCTGAAAACTATGCTAAAATTATTTTGAATCGGCTTCATGCATTCATTTTGTGTCTAAATGCAACATTTACAAGTTAATTGTACTATAAATGTCTTTGGGATCAATATATATAATATTGAATGAATTGTATTAATTAATATTAACATATGCTTGTTGCTCACTGATTAATTAAAAAAAATTTATTATCACATAAAGAAAATAAACGTTTTAATATTAATCTACAAATTCATTGTTACAGCCGAACATGATACATTAAGCCAGCCTCTACTTACATCGGCTAAACGTAAACTGAAGGACGGGGAAAAGACTGCAAACACAAGTATCATTCGCATGTTTTTTCCATAACTGTTTGTGACGCATCGGACGTGGTAATAGACTATCGCCTTAACAAAGCCCGTTGAAGCCGTTAGAGGGGAAAGATATGTTGGGTCCGTCCCGAAACGTCGGAATTTCGTCCATCCCGGTCCGGGTCCGGCGTAGAGCGGTCCGGAATTCCTTGAAAATCCCGTTTTGGGTTCAATTTTCTTTTAAAAATACAAAATAAAATCATCTTTCACAAAATAGATAAGAAGCTTTGACAAAAATCGATACTTACTTCAATAATTCAAACTAAGTGAGGGAACTATCAAAAAAACGAGAAGATGTTTTCTAAAATCAAAATACCTTTTGCTACTTCGTCGAATATTAACCTATGCGGGAGGTTAATTCGTCAGAAAGTTTCAGAAGTGAGCATATTTTTTCTTCTTAAACAATGGGGTTTTGATGTTTGACTGAATCTAGGGCATCGTTGAGATCGATTTGAGCAGGAAGAGAGAAGAGATTAAACACGTGAAGTTAGAGGGTTTAAAATTTACCTTTTAGGCTAGTTGTTAAAGTTTTGGGCCAATAATTAATAGGCTATGGGCTGGCTTTGTTTGTATAGAACTACGACTTCATGATATCAGTACATCATTTTGTAACTTGTTATGGAATGCTATTATATAAAGTTTAATTTTCATACAAACTGAAAATTGAATTTATCATTTGTTATTGGTATTGAATAATTAATAGCTATTGAATATCGACTAACATATCAGTAAAAAGTAACGAAATTGGCGAACCGGAATAAAAGCGGAATTTTCGAAATCTCCGAAACGGGATTGGTTTATTATGAATGATTCGTAGGTTGAAAAATATAGAATGAAACTTGATGTATTTGGTTATGCAAAAACGAAACGTGCATTTAAGTCGTGTCTTCCAGCTATGTGGTGGTCAATAATTGGTAGGAAGCTGCTCCAAATTTAACACACATAGCTATGTGTATTCTTAGCCAGACAGTTTCTTCTTCAAATTGTGAAAGAAATTGGATAACATTTGCAATGATTCACACGAAGTTAAGAAACTGAATAAAAATGGAGAACTTAGAAAAACTGGTATTTGTACATTATAATATGCGATTAAGAGTACGATATGCTAAACGTCAACAAACAACCGACAAACTTATTGATTTAGATTACATCTTTCATGAGGAGGATCCACTTGCAGAATGGACTAGAGAAGCTGAGAATCCACTACTTGATAATGCAAGCGATAATCCTTGGTCGGACAATGATAATGTATCCGTAGAAAATGCTGAAAATGATAGTTCATCAAATAATGATTCAGGTAATGCTGGTGGTGACGATATTGATTATAGCAGTTATGGCGTTGGTTCCACTTTTGACGAGTCTCAAAGGCATATCCAAAATTATGAAGCAGACGACTATAGTCGACAAAGAGATAGAAATTTGAATGTTGTACATGAAGATCAAGGGGATTATGATGACAGATATACTTCTAACAATGTCCCTAGTTTTAGGTATTCTACATCTGACTATACCGGAGGTTATTCGTATTGTGGGTTAAATCAACCGTACGCTACTGAGCCATCAAGTAGACGAGATGAACCCTCACTCTTTGATAATATGATGATGATATTTTTAAGTTCGGATCAGATACAGCAGTATGTTTTTCCAGCATATTATAATCCGACACAAGATGAAGAGAGCGATGGTCAAAATTTATACGATGCTCAAAAAAATAGCTTTTGGTATTAAATTTTTATGTTGTATGTTTTGTAACTTCTATGTCACTTGAATGATTTAGTGTAATTGACTATCAGTATTGCATATTTATTTGCGTATTTATAACAAAAATGTACCGGAATTCACAAACCGGATTCAAACGGAATTTTCGAAAATCCCGAAACGGAACCGGGATTTTGAATTTTTCAGATGACCGGAACGGAAACGGAAACCGGTACTTCGAACCTTGCGTTAGATGTCTATAGCTGTATCCCCTTAATACATATTCCTTGTTTCTCCTCCCCATATATATATTACACCTTCAACCCCTCAACCTCCACACATTTAATCCAACTCCTCAAATTTTTTTATCCGTCAATCCGGAAAAATATTAAGACATATTTTTACACTTCAATCTATATTTTTTTCATATTTACGGTATATTTTTTGCATTCTTTTGTAATTTTGAATTTTTAGAATGTGTCAACCCAAAAGAATCTACACAATTAAACCTCCGACGCTACTCAAATTAGGTTGAGATTCACTGTAAAAGCATATGCTAGCTGCCATAGCGATAAAAAGGAATGTAGAAGACTATAACGGAAAAGTTCAAGCGAGTGTAGAAAGCATTTCGTTCATTAGAGCGATCGACGAAATCAAATTCCGACATAAATACGACGGTCTTAAAAGAGAATGAGTTAAACAGAAAAGTCTGCACAGCAAAACTGATGTTGTTTGGCATATTCGAAGACAAACCGTTGTAGACAGCAAGGAATGGTGGATTGATCATATAAAGATATTTTATACGTGTATTTTAGGTTTTTTTTTAATTTTTGTTTTCTTGTAGAAATTTGGAACTATTGTTTTGAAATATAGAAAACGACCAATTGACAATTTGAAGTTGATGCAACAATTGTTTCAAGGGATGCATGCAACTGAAAAAAGACTTATACGCCCGTCGCTAATCAAAAAAACTACCGCAACTACACTTTCTCCTACGCACACCCAGTTTGATAAGACATGGGTTTTAGATGGGGTTTCAGTACAAAAGAATTTTGGATTCCCTACGCCAGTTTGGCGTAGGCGCGGCGTAGGGAAAATTTTTTACCTACGCCATCCCTACGCCAAAGAAGAGGTTGGAAAACAATGCGTCGTAAAAAAATCCCTACGCGTTTCCTACGCCTCCTTCCATTCGCCTTCCCTACGCCGCATTCCATACGCCTTCCCTACGCCGCATTCCATACGCCTTCCCTATGCCTATTTCCATACGCCTTCCCTACGCCTATTTCCATACGCATTCCCTACGCCTAATTCCATATGTCTTACCTACGCCTATTTCCATACGCATTCCCTACGTCTATTTCCATACGCATTCCCTACGCCGCATTTCATACGCCTTCCCTACGCCTATTTCCATACGCATTCCCTACGCCTATTTCCATATGCATTCCCTACGCCTAATTCCATACGTCTTCCCTACGCCTAGCCTTCTTCCTTTTAAAGTGCAGAAATCGAATTTTCCTTACGAGTTCCATACGCCTTCCCTACGCCACCGTACACCAAAATTCAATATGATTCTATTGTATTTATCTTCATCTACCACAAATCATAATAAACATAATAAACCCGAACATCAGCAACAGAAAGCATTAAATATAATATATAATCACATGCAAAATCATAACAATATATATCATTACAAAACGTTAATGTAGAATGCATATCATTGTCAAATTACCATAAAATTGCTATAAATGTATTTTATAAAATCATTTCCAACAATAAAATAAAGTTGCTACATAACTCAAACATAGTTGTTTCATCTAATTCAAACATCATACAATGTACTTTATAAAAATAGAACATCAAACCCACAGTCAAAAGAAGACCAACTCACGAAGTATGTCATATCTCTGATCTTTGCTCCCGCCTCAATCTCCATATAAACTCTTGCACAGAATTCATCTCTTCCTGCATGAAAGATAAATCCCCTTGTAGTTTGTTAATTGTAACATCCATTTCTTGATTTTTACTTCTTAGCTCTTCTACTTCCTCTACAAGTTTCTTTTTGTCATCTGAAACTCCAAACCTAGCAGTGTATGTATTGTCTCTATATATCTACATATAAATTATTTAATCAAATTAGTACAACGAAAATAAAAAAAATCTTACACATGATCCAGATGGCACAAACACAGCATAATATTAACACAAAACTGAGCACACATGAATCAAATTGTGTGAGTGATAAAATAAATTTTATACAAATTCAGAATAGCACAGTGTATATAATATGGAAACAACAATTTGGTGTTGACTTAAACTTTATGTGGTATTTTCTAGTTTCTACATAAGCAAGTGTGTGCTCTAATAAAAACATTTGTTTGTCAAACGCTACGTATATTCAAGATATTACACAATTTGTTATTTGAAAAATTACTACATGTAAAGTACAATTTTATCTGAAAATTAGATGTCTAGTAAAGTTATAATAAAATTTGGGAAATACAATATACAATTTTAATTTCCAAAAAAGGGTCTACAATCTTGAACTGGAAGTTTCTATCATTAGTTTTAAATAATTCCCAATTATTATTAGAGTTCTAGGTGTGGGGTCTGTAGGGATGGAGCACTTAACTGATTTTTTGATTTATTTGCAAAGATGGTAGAAGAAAAGGAGCATTTACTTTGACTACACACCAAACACACGCATTTCCCCAATTCCAATGAGAGAAAAGGAACAACATTTTTGCAATGTTATGCTTCAATTGTAAGTTGCAACTTCTAATATACGATCGTTTATGTCCAATAATAGGATTTGGGTGCACTTAATTTATGGGAAAACGATCCATATGGTAAATAAAAAGCAGTGCAGGAAGTCAGGCGGTGCACAAAACTGAAATCACTTTGGTTGAATGATCACCCAGTGGCTTTTTTGGCCTTCCTCAGTTCAATTCCTCTACACTATTTTGACAATATGAAATGTTGACCTCATTTTCCCATTTTGACAATATGAAAATTTATTGCAAAGCTGCAGAGAATTATGCTCTAACTATTAGGAATGGAGAGGTTGTCCTGGCACCTGCTAATCCTAGAGATGAGTATCAGGTATGCAGAGTACTTGAAAATGGTTTGCTATGACATATAACAGTGCAAAACTGTGTGAATGGAAGGATGCTTTATAAGAATCTTTAAGAGGATTTCTTAGGCTCACACAAACTATGATTTTTGCAAGCAAACCATATACAAATCTCTACAAATACACACCATCAATTGACTGCACACATTCACCTTCCCAGTCACCACTACAACAGGCCATCATACTTCAGGACTTCAACTTCACACTGCACACATTCACATACTCACCTCACTGTGCTACCGCGTCTTCAACTTCACAACATTCAAACTGCACCACTCTATCCCAAACTTCTGCATCACTACAAACACTCCTCACCATCACTCCACATACCCATAAACTGCCCACTGCAGTAAGCATATCATCATCTGCTGCCAATCTCCACCTTCAACAGTCAACAATTCCTTCACATTCCCCATACTTCCCCTTCCACATACATCCTTCCCATTGCCTAAAACAACTTATCAAATACCCTGACAATAACCCTACCACTGCAAATAGTCACCCACTGATTAACTCCCCTTTGCCTGCATCAACCAATACAGCTTCACAGACCATAAAACTCATTGCACATAAACTGTTATACCATCTACCATCAACTCCTCCTCACTTCCATAACAACACTGTCTTCATTTCTATCCCCACTGCATATCCACTCGAACACCAAATACAACACTTACCTCCGCCGCGTACATTCCCTATCACAAAACTGTGCATCACAAACTACCTCCACTATTACCAAATCGCCATATAACTAGTTAATATAAGCCTTAAATTAGTAACTCACTCAATTATTATAACTAGTTAATTTCCATATTAATTAACAAATCTACTTCAAATTATAAAATTAGATGAGAGGGTCACAACACAAAACTTCCTTGTCTATTAGGACTTTTCATAAATGAGGTACAAATGTTTAAAATAGAAAGACTATTATTATATAACATTTTTCCAAAATCACTCTACCCTTATTCTTCGGCCCAAACAAAATACATGACCCAACCCTCAACCATTTCCCTTCCTCCAGCTCTATTCCTTCCTCCTTCCAAAGAAAAACCAAAATAACAATTCCTGGAACGAAAATAGTGCACGCAAGTGCATGCATGCACCATGCACCACCCACAAACCCATCGGCCACCAATGCTCCAATGCATACGACTCCACACCACCTGCTCGTCCCTCCGATACCATCGCCACTTCCCCACACGTCACGTCTCCAATTTCGACCACTACCACAAAAAAGAAAAATCGATCAGAAAGGAAACTGCACCCTAAGCCGCCGTTTCCCTCGACTTCAACAACTACCGCCATGACAACATGACCCTCTTGGCCTGCGCTTCCCCGCTACTCCCCTGCGACCAAGTCTGGTCGTCCATCCTAGCTGCAAATGTCACCATACCGCACACCATAACCCAAGCCCCTTAAACCCTAGTTCCATATCCCCCTGCCTAAACGAGCCATTGAAAAATATCGCGACGCTTTCTCCAGATGCATAATCCCCCACACACTCATTCACACTGCACACTCCAGTCATTACAGCTACTTGTTCCTTTCGTTGATATTGATAGCACGTACATCTTACACATTATATATAATTATTAGTTTGCTTGGTTTGTTGAAAGAAATAAATATTGGTTGTCACATTGTCTTGCTTATTACATTAATTAAAAAAAAATAGTTATTTTAAATCAATCAAATATGAATCTGCTTGATTGGTATTTTTGTTAGTCGGTCTTTTAGCGCAATCATAATAAGAGAGTCGTCGCAAACCTTCACACATTCACACGTTAATTATTAATGTCTTACTTTGTATGCAAGTGTTACATGGTTATTGTAGCCTTGCATGTATACTACAAAAATATACATATAAAGTGATACAAAGTCAATATAAAATCTATGTAAATGAAGGAATGTCAGATTATGAATATATTTTAATACAACAAGCATCAATGAAAGATAATATTTGACAAGTTGCTTGCCTTTAAGGTCAATTACAAAGCTGGTCATCACATTTACTATCATTCTAAATTATATCAGCTTATTATACACGTAACCAGGTGTTACGTTTTGATACCATCAATGTAATATATGAACAAACCTACAATTTGTCCTAGCATCACCAAGTCGGACCTTTTGTGTGCAAACATACATTTTTTATACACTCACCGAACTGGTTCAAACATCTGAACTCCACCACACTCATTCACACTGCACACTCCAGTCAAAAAAACCCTTCAAACAAGTCACTACATCCATAAACTGGTTCAACCATCTAAATTCCATTTCACTCGACTACAACAATATATACCTTCTACCACACTACATCAACGCACTACATCAAACAGCGCTCACAACCACCCCCAAACTTCACAACCTGCCTCTATCATTAACTTCAGTTCAACTTCACCAATCCCACCACTGCCAAACTTTCATCTACAATTTGGAATTGGAAAAGCTAGTGATTTGGACAATTTATACTGTCATTTTCATAGTTATTATGAGTGTATTTTTGATTGGCATTCAATAGCTACCTATGAACGTATTTCACTATTTCTATTGATGCTACTAAAAAACAAAATTAAAACAAAATTTTAATTAATTAAAACTGTTTTCACACATCAAAGCAGTTTTGGAATATTAGAAATAAACACATCAAAGCAGTTTTGGAAAAGAAATTCAACTTTTGAGTCTTACCCTAGGAATATTGCCAGTACCAGGCCTTCGTGTGCTTCTTGAGGAAGCGGACGTCTCACCTTCTCCAATAAGCTGCATGTAAAGAAGGTTTAGCTCGTCGTGAGAGAGCTCCCTACCCTGACTCTCGGTCATTTGAGCAACTCGCTCATTGTATTTGGCCTGTAATTTACATAAAAAGTTAGGTTAACATAATTAGGAATTTGTAAATTATAATTCAAAACTTTTGTTGATTACATACAACAAACTGTTCCGAGTACTCATCGACCCATCCCCCATCTATAGAACTGTTTGTTTTCTCAACAAAATGTGTTCGAATGTACACCTGCATGTATGTCGGTTTTCGACCTTGTTCTTTCTCCTAAAAATAAAAATAATTTATCATGTGTTTATTTGGATTGTACACTATTATTAGTTAATAATTTAAACAATTACCATATCGTTCATCCATTGTGTCATTGATTTAGAACCACACCTATGTGGCCTTGGATTGCTATTGCGAGCGATTGAGTTCTTTTGAGAAAGCTCCTTCACATCCTCCCTCTCTCGGTAGGCTAAAAACTGTTGCCATACCTCATCTGTTATACAAGCATTCTTCTTTTTATACCTTTTCATGTCTCCAATAATCCACCTATACTTCAAAGAACACTTTTGATCCCATAATCGTTTGACATCAGCAAAAGAAGTGGTGGGATCCTAAGAGTACAATGCCTACACAAGAATTTGGGAATCGAATAAATAAACTAAAAAACTTAATCATGAATGGACTAAATATTGCAACATCCTGAATTTCAAAATTATTTCACCTTAAACTCTTCAAACCAATGATCCTTAATATTAGAAGGAATCATACTGAAACAAGGCCAAAATGATGTCAAACGGGCCTTAAGCATAGCAGATATAGTACGAGACATCGAGGCACTATTCGCGAATTCCCAGCTGTTAATGAACAAATTATATTAAAGTCTGTAATGCATTATTTAAATATACAATAATTCGAAAGTTCATAAATTTTACTTACTCGCCATTCTCCCTATAATAGATATACATGGTGCCGACTGAGGAAGTCGAGCCAGTCTGTGACATATGTCCAGATAGCTCAGGGGTGCCTTGATCAAGATCACGTCCATCTGAAGGGGTGGGTTGTTGATCGACAGAGGGTGGTGCTGGTTCGATCAAACCCAAACCACGTCCACTATCACTACGACCACCACCACTACTACGACCTCCACTACTATGACGACCACCACCACGAGAACTCATATGTATTACATGAATACAACATTTGCAACTATATACATAAGATAAGCTAACATTTCAAAATGAATTTTGTGAACTTTATTTAAGACAAGGTTTGAAAACATACATCAAATGACATAGAATGTAAATCAATCGAGCAACTAAAAACAAATGCGAACAATCATAATTAAATATACATGCTACCAATCTTCATTATCATCATCACTCTCAATATTTACATTGTCATCTTCAAGCTCACACTCATCTTCTTCTACTTCAATTTGCTCATCGTCATCTTCATCTACTTCGACCCCATCGTTAACGTCATTAATTAGAGATCCTATGTCTTCTACTTGTTGTACAATCTCCAGTAGTTCATTAGGTTCTGGATCATTTTGATATGCCAAATTGTCGGTTATAACCATGTTTGAGTGAAATGACCATCTCGGTTTTGTTTTAATAACAGCCCACCAATCTGAACGACTGTTGTCGATAGCAGGATAGGGTGTGAAATAAACTTGTGTAGCTTGTGCTGCCAACACAAATGGATCATACCCTAAATATTTTTTTTTGTGGTTTACTTCAATAAGAGGGTAATCCTTATGTACGCGTTTTACTCCAATATTCGGCCTACTATCAAACCATCGACATTTGAATAGAAATGTTTTCAACTCCGGCACCACCGAGTAAGTTAACTCGATTATTTCCTCAAGTACACCATAATAATCCTTTATGTCATCATCGTTGTTCCCACCTTTGATACAAACTCCGCTATTAATAGTTGTTTTTTTCTTTCCATATTCTTCGGTGTGAAACTTAAATCCGTTTATGAACATTATTGGACATATTCTGTAACTATTTGTAACAACCCGATATTTTCAGCCATTCGCATCTGCACATGTCGGACTTGAATTGCTCAAAATACCGCATTGTAAATAAATTTGGAACAAATGAAATACAATCACAGAATCACAGCCACAGAAATATCAGAATAACTCGCAGCGGAAATAAAATACATAGTAGTTCATGAAGCTACTACGGCAGAGTCTCAAACCAAATACATAATACAGTCTGAAAACAACATAATAGAAATCCCAATTACATAGAAGTTCACTAATACATGAGATAAACTAGAACAGCTGAAACAGAGAGTAGATATAAATGTAGATAAGCAGAAACTCCAGCAAAGACCAGCTCCAGAAAGAGAATCCAAAGCTGTGAATACTCAGGCTGACCCGAGCGTAAAGTAAAACACAAAACACTCGAGTCAGGACAATATATACTTATATAATGTAAACCAACTCAAGTGAACTGTAGTAGAAGTACACAATAACTTAAAGGATGCTTGGGATCGCCCATCCTTTAAGAATCAGTTAAACTATAAATTAATTACATCCCGTGGTTAAAATTTCAAAATTGTATTTTATACTTCAAAATAAAATGTAATTTCAAAATTCAATATCATTCAAAATATCATATCTTCCAAACCACATTCATTTTTATTTAATTTAAATACCATTACAAAACACATTTCAAAATAGTTTATATTTCAAAACAAATTACTTCATTTTAAATCATAAAATGAAGTTATTATATTTAATAATTAAATTATTAAATTTACAAAAATTTAGTCTTTCAAAATTCATTTATCCACTTAATTTATTAAAATAGATGAAAATTCAACTTTCGTAGCATTTAAAAATTGCTACAGAAAGTTACATTCAAAACAGTTCAATTTAACAAAAGATAGCATTTAAAAATGTTGTAATAGGGTTACATTAGTTTCAAATAAAACTTAGTTAAATTCAACAATTATAGCATTTACAAAAATGCTATAATAACCTTTAATTAAACTTAGCCATTTGGTTCATTATTATCAACTACAACATTTACAAATGCTGTATTATCATTTACATTAGAATTAATAGCATTTCAGAAATGCAGTTAATTAACTTCAAGTATTCAATATAATTTCACAAACAGTTATATTTTTATTTAAATCATTTTTAGCTTATAAAATCATATAATTTCACTTTTAAAACAGTCATTCAAATACCCTTATATTCATGATTTTATAAAGTTAAATTTCCATTCAAAAATCAAAATTTAATAATAATTCACTTATTAAATTCCAACATAAAATTTCAAATTCATTAAATTAAATTTAAATTAACACTTAAGTTTAAAATTTTAAAATATAACCTAATTTCATTTTTATTTACTTAACTTAGAATTCACTTTTAAGCCAAATTCCCAAATTTCCAATTTTAGTTGTATTTTCAAATTTCAACCTAAATATTCATTCATTTCACATTTAACTTTATTCAAAAATCATTAATGTATTACAAAATCATTTTAAATTCATTTGATTCAAAATATCATAAATTTATCATATTTTCATATTTAATTTAAATTCTATTTATCACCAAATTATAATTTCCAAAATAACTTACATTTCAGATTTCTAACTTTACCCTTTATTTATTTCACTTATAAATTTTTAGAAAAACAATAATGCTTTAGAAAAATCATTTTTAATCAAATTTAAATCAAAATATTATAATATTTACATTTCTAAAATAATTTAATTTTTTTAGAAAAACATATTTTAACAACGGGTCTGAATTTCATTTTCTAGCCTAGGTGAAGTGATACGGGTAATATATCATTTCAACCCGTAATTTACAAAGAAAACCCGGGTTTGATCATTTCAAACCCGCAATCCCAAGTAAATGAAAATAATTGAAAATCATTCAGGCTTATCATTTCAGCCCATAATGATTTTCTCCTATTCTAAAGTCCGTTCGGGTATGTATCATTTCAACCTATAGTGATTCTAATCTAAAGGGAACTTGCAGTGTGATAAACTGATAAAAATAATAGAACAACATAATATAACAGTAAAAGATGTTATAACAGGTGTATAAGCATGGGTGAATATCATATAATCATAATATAGCAGGTATAACATGATAATGCATTTTACAGATTCAAAAGGGGTCAATTTACTAGTTATATATGTACATATTGTCTGGTGAGAATAACTCACTGTTTTGAGCTGGAGACACAACGAAGAATGCATGAATGAGATCCAAACAAGCACGATAACACGACACAAAGATGAGTGGAAGAGCCAAAGATTAATTCTCCTTGGATACATGAGACAAAACAAATAAATATAACATAAGTTTTCAACCCAAATTCAATTAAACAAAGCTAGAAATGAATACACAAAACATCACCGAAGTGTTTGCACTTGCTTTCTACCACCTATGCTTCAACTCCAGATCTGAAATGGCACGGCTAAAGGCATGGTTTGGATCTGGTTTGGGTTCTTAAAGGTCGGCCTAGCATGGCAAAATGATGGAGCAAAGATATATGAGCATGAACTAACACTACAAGGCAAATATCATGGATTCCTATGCACTAGAGGGCTCGGCCAAGGCAAGGGAGGGCATGTCCAGGTCTGTAGCGGGCTGGAGGATGATGTGGCAGTGGGCTCAGGTCAGGAATTTGCTGCTGGTGGTGGTGTATGGTCGGCCAAAGTGATGGAGGAGGTGATGGAAGCAAGGTGAGTTCGGTTATGGACATATATGTGTAGTTTGCTCATTTTTGTGTGGATCTACTTCATCATGGTGCACGGTTATGGCAAGGGGATGGGCTGGAGGTGGGGGTGACCAGATGTGGTGGTGGTGGAGGCGGCTTAGGTGATGGAGGAGGGCAGGCCGATCCAATAAAGATGAAGAAGGCAAGTGCAATCACAAAAGAAAACATGAAAAGAAGAGAAGTTTTTACCAAAATTTTTGCAAGCAATGGAGATAGCCGGCTATTTTGGAGATGAGAAAGGTTTGTATTCGTGAATTATGAGAAAAATTAAGTGGCTGAGAGAAAGAATCAGGTCGGCCAAAGCAATTGAATGCAAGAGGTTGGAAAACGAAGAGGCGGGAAAACAAAAGGTCTTAAGCAACTAAAGAGACATAAACTTTTCAAATTTCCTTTTATTTATTTATATAAGTTTAAATTTATGAGAATAATAATAATTTCAGTAAAAATTTCGAAAATGCAACAAAATATAAAAATATAAATAAATAATAATAATTATATAAGGTAAAATAAGAAAATAGCTCAAAAAATACAAACTAGTCTAAAAAAATGAAAAATAAACATAATGAACTTTGAAAAATTTATATAAACTTGTAAAAATATTTATAAAAAAGATAATAACATAAAATAAAAATGCATTGACAAAAATATATATAAAATGTAATTAAATATAATTTAAATGAAGAAAATAGCAGAAAAAAATAGAAAACAGCCTTTAAAAATAGGAAATAAATACAGTAAACTTTGGAAAAGTTTTATTATCACCTCAAAAATATTAAAAGACAAAAATATACATAAAATAATATAATGAAACATTTTTAAAATAAAATATGACAAAGAAAATATAATTTATATAATTTAAAATAGACAAAATTGCTACATAAAATAGATTGCATTCAATATTGAAATATACATAACTTTCACAATTTAAATCTGTTTTCAACGAAACGAAAAGCAGTATTCAAATTATTAAATCTAATTTCATAATAAAAGATAAAATTTAAGAATTTAAATATTTAAATTTGAAATTTAAAAAAAAATCAAAGTTTGACCAGTTTGACCAGAAATCCACTTTTCAGTAAAATATTCAATTTATACCGGTTGGAATTATAATTCACATAATAATCAAAGTTTATATTTAAAAATGAAATGTTTGAAATGAAACAAGTTTAAAATAAATTTAAAAATGAAATAAAGTCAAAATTAAAATATACATAAAAAATCTAGGGTTGTTACACTATTACATGGACCAAATGCAAGTTTCCTATAACAAATGTCAGTGATGTTGTTCGTATCAACTTATCAATTTGAATCAAGTACACAAGTTAATATATAATGAATACCTCAAGGTTAAAATACATGACTTATCATACTTACATATTGTTTAAACCATCCCTCGAATTCCTTACAGAGTTCAACATTGGGATATTCACTTTCGAACTTGCTGTTTAAATCAAATGTACATATTAATATCTAAGGAGTATTGTGTGTAGCTTGAAAAGATTGACAATAATTTAGTTAATGAATAATCAAATTATTATAATACCTTATAAGATCAGTTAATTCATTGCAATTAAGAAGCACAGTTGCCTTGGCTAGATTATAATCCTTTGTTGTAGCGAAGCCTTTAACATTCTTCCATTTACCAGATGGACGTCCTTGTTTTTTGAATACCGAGAGAACATTATCGATTGAATCATCCATAATATCATTTTCATTGCGATGACCACGATTGAAATTTAAATTAACGTGATCATCGAAATAATGACTAAAAAATATGGATGCTTCTTCAATAATGTATGCTTGACAAATAGAGCCTTCAACACGTGCTTTCTGTTTCACTTTTTTCTTTAGGTGACCCAGATACCTTAATATGAAAATGTGTGAAATTAACTATAACATGTTCTATATTTGAACATTGCGTAAATAAATATAACTATTACATACCTCTCAAAAGGATACATCCATCCATACTGCACTGGTCCCCGCAGTAACGCTTCAGTTGGTAAATGTACTGGTAAATGTTCCATGCAATTAAAAACTCCAGGGGGAAATATTTTCTCCAATTTACATAGTAATTTGGGTATATCTCTTTCAAGCTTCTGCAAATGGCTTTTAGATAGAGTTGTCGAACATATCTCTTTAAAGAATAAACTAAGCTCTGTTATAGGCATCCAAACCTTTTGTGGTAAAAGCTCCTTAAATACTATCGGAAATAGAGTCTCTAAAAATACATGGCAATCATGACTCTTCATACCTGACAGTATAAGATCCTTCATATCAACGCATCGTTTCAAATTAGAAGCAATTCCATCAGGAAACCTCAAAGAATCGACCCACTCTAGTAATTTTATACAACGAGTCCTATCCAGCTCATAACATGCAAGAACTTTGAAGTTTGGACGAATAGGATTAATCTTAAGCTCTGGACGATTGCAATAGTATTCGATATCTTTTCTTGATCTCAAATCATCTTTGGTTTTTCCTTTCGCATTCATAATTGTATGAAAGAAATTCTCAAATACGTTTTTTTCAATATGCATCACATCCAAATTGTGTCGAAGTTTTAGATCTTTCCAATATGGTAATTCCCAAAATATACTCTGTTTGCACCAATTGTGATAATCCCCTTTGCCAGGAATTTTGGGCTCTTTGTTTCCCGTCTCGTGTAATTTTGCATAATCTTTTACAATATCAAATACTTCTTCTCCATTCAAAAATGTTGGTGGTTGCAAATTTACAGTTTTATTTCTTTCAAAGTTTTTCTTATCACGTCTAAACGTGTCGTTTGTATGCAAAAATCGACGGTGACAATCCCACCAACACTGCTTACCACCATGTTTCAGTGTAAATGCTTTTGTTGAATCTATGCACACGGGGCAAGATAATTTACCTCCCGTACTCCAGTCTAAAAGCATCCCGTACGCGGGAAAATCTCTTATCGTCCACAACAAACAAGCAAATAGTTTGAAATTTCCACATTTTCTTCAAGTCCTCGATTAAAGGTTGCAAATAAACATCTATTCCGTTTTTCGGATTTTTGGGTCCAGGAACAATTAGGGTTAAGAACATGTATGGATTTTGCATACACATCCAAGGAGGCAAATTGTACGGTGTCAATATAACTGGCCAAGTGGAGTATTTTTTGCCATACTGGCTAAAAGGTTGGAAACCATCAGTGCATAAACCGAGCCTAATATTTCGTGACTCCTTGGCAAAATCAGGATGTTTATCATCGAAATGTTTCCATGCTTCTCCATCTGCAGGATGACATAAAACCCCTTCCTCTCGAACTCATTCACTATGCCATCTCATGTGCTCCGCAGTGGCATAAGACGAATACAATCTTTGCAATCTAGGAATAATCGGAAGATAATGTAAACGAGTAAAAGGCACACCTTTACCGTTACTTTTTTTCTTTTCATATCTTCCTAAGCCACAAAATTTACATTGTGAACGGTCTTTGTCTTCTTTCCAATATAGCATACACCCACTTCGACATGTATCTATCTTTTCATACGGCAACCCGAATGCGGACACTTGGTTTTTTAATTGATACCAATTTTCAGCCAATCTAGTTTGCAAACCGGATGGAACCACATCTCGAATTAAGCTAAGAACGTCATTCATTAATTTTTGGGTACCGTTATTTGTGGATTTTATAGCAACTAACCTAGCAGTTGCTGCCAACTCGGTCATAGGACATCTATCAAAAAGCGGTCTTTTTGATGCTTCTAACAAGTCAAAAAAATTTTTAGCTTTTGGATTTGGTTCTTCCTCTACATCCAATGAATTAGGCAGCATGCTCGGACCAGCGGCATCAATAACCATTTCAGTCATTCTATTTTCTGTGCTAATAGAGTCATCAAAATCAACGTCAATATTTACGTTATCATCCTCAACAACTACCGACATATTAATAACATTCATCGCATCTTCACCATGATGTATCCACACATAGTAATCATCCATAAAACCGTTGTTAGTCAAATGCCTTTGAACAATTTCATAAGGATGATGTTTTGTGGCTTTGCATTTCTTACAAGGACAACGGATTTCTGTCATGTTTGTCCCATTGGAAGATGCCACTAGCATGAACTCGGTTAAACCTCTTAAAAATTGAAATGGAATTGTTCCTCTATGCCCAACATTTTTGTACATCCAAGCGCAATGAACTTTCAAACGTTCCATCTTCTACTGCATAATTAAGATATGTTATATTATAAGATGAGTACTTATATTATTACTATATAGAGCTATAGTTATTTCATTATTTTAATTACTACCCAATTATTGTATTATTTTATTTAGATAGATATAATTTCAAATTCGTATACATATAAATACAATATTAGATGTATGCTAGTTTAACCTAAAAATTCTAATTCTTCTAAATGTTTAAATTCTTACATTTTTGCAAATTAAATATATCTTATCGTAACCCTAATAGAAATTTGTCTATTGTTTATTTAATCAAACTTTCCATTAGAACTATTTATTTATGGGCTCAGTCAACCTACTTCCCATTACAAAAAAAACTTTGTTTTTACATTTCATAAATCATTTCGCCTCAAGTGGTACAACAAAATTTCGGCAGCACTTCCTCTTATTCCCCGTATCATACGCCTATGCGCGTACACGGGGAACAAAAAAGAAGCACTCTCGAAATTTTGTCACCACTTGAATTGAAATGATTTATGTAATGTAAAAACTTAGTTTTGTTTGTAACTTGTCCAATACAGGGACAAATTCGACAAATACTGTATTAGATGAATATTGATGTTCGTTTCACAACAAAACGAACATCTATATAACGATCATATACGATACCTGTCAAACGGGGCCAAACATTAATCTATGCTGAACAATTTTTTTAATTAACTTCTTTGAATAAAAAGTTAAAATGGTTTAAATTTTAAACAGAATATTCGTTAATAAAACATAAAACATGCTTTATTATTTGGGATCTCTGCTAGTAAAATGTTGAATGTTGAATACACACTGAACGCTTATTATTGTTGAATTTGTTTGTTTCAATTTTTAAACATTCTAATTGATACTCGTCATTATTGAAATAGAAGTTAGAGAGGTCTCATGAAAAAACTCAAAATATTAGCAATGAAATTAACGTAACTGCATAATAAATGAGTTAATTCAAGATAAAGCTAGCATAGATAAACAATAAAATCTCATAGTTTATTTCCTTACTTGTATAAATCCGTGCTTCACGCGCGGAGTTCGCATAATTTTTTAACCGAACATTTTGAGTGTTTTTAGTTATATAAAGGTGAACATATGCTTCTAGATTGTAATTTTTCATACAGGTTTTTTCCCGTACACTGCTACCAAACCTTGAGTGATTAACATGCTTCAATAATTTCAACTCGCACAAAATATAACTAATATTCTTGGACACATGCATAAAAAAATAAACGGCCTATATCTATGTAAAGTAATTGAATCAGAAACTCAAATACTCGTTGGAAAATAAATAAAAATTCAAAGCTTGCAAATATGATAAATCATGGTTTATGGAAAATGGATGACTATGAGGAGCGAATTGAAGCATACTCACAAAGTGGAAAGTATATCACAGATATATCCTCTGGCAGAATAATGTAACCAAGGTCAGATTCAGCTACGGCGGAGCATGTAGATGCTCGATCTCACTCCCAAATAAGAAGGATCTCCTACAAGAGCAGACATCAGTGTATTTAATTTTTAACTAAATGTATCAAGTTTACAAACTAGTGTATCTAGTTAAGTGTACATGCAAATCATATTGGGTTCTGCCTAAATGTTTGCAGGTAGACATACATACACTGCAGGAAAAATAGTACATCAATGTAAATATCAGTTCCTAAATAATTATTAGTTTTTTAGCTTCGGCTTTCAAATTTCAATTCCTAAACGATCATTTACAGAAAACTAATTGTTTATAACTAAATACTAATAAGTTAGCTTCAGGCGTTTTCAATGTTAATGAAATCTGAAGCAGTAAAAGGGCGACTCAATTTTAGAAAATTAGACAACTCAAAACAAGAAATTCGCATACTTAGCAGTGGCAGTATAAAGATACTGTAGCAGGACTTCAAATCAGCAGTAGAAAATATCGCGTAGGAGGCAAGGATGAGCAGACGAGGGCTGAATACCGCGTAGAAGGCAAGGATGAGCCGACGACGGCAAGGATGAGCCGACGACGAGCCGACGATGGCTGATGGAATAGCCGAGTATGCAGCGATGATTATTTAAAACGCATTGATTTTTGAAACCCTAGTTTTTTTGGGTTCGAGCGTCGCCAACGTGGAGATTGGTATTGAGCTGTAGCTTTGAAGTAAAATAGTTTTTCCTTGGGCTGGTGGGCTTTTACAAATATCTCTATGCCCATATTTTGCAAATTTATGTTAACCAATTTAAAATTTAAACCAAGTATAATCAATTATCAAAAGGAAAAAAAGACTTTTACAATAATATAGAAAAACAATAACTCGTTAAAAAATGTCACATTTCTAATAAAAACAGATTTTCCGCAAAGTTTAATCGGTTTTATTTTTAAGTTTAACTGAATTTAAATTTTTTTATATACTGTAAATTTCTTGCTTGTTTTTCTTGAATCATAATTTTCATATTTCGGACTATTAATTTGGTATTTCAACTTATTAAATTTAATTATTATTCCTTTTTAGTTAATTAAACATCTAGTTAGTTATTACATATAATTTTATTTTAGTTTCGAAAGTTAAGACTATTTATTGAAAAATTAAATTATATATTTTTATAATATAATTTCAAATTAAACTACAAAAGTTAATAATTGGCTGGCGTGGGTAAAGCGTAGGGAAATTCCAACCTCTTTCCTCCACAGGTGTAGGGAATGCGTAGGGAGAACAATAATGTGTATGGAATGGGTAGGCAATTCCCTACACATTCCCCACGCCATGGTCAATTGTTGGAGAACCTGGTGCGCGTAAGAAATGTGTAGGGAATTCTCTACGCCGTCCCTACCCCTTCCCTATGTTTCACGTTTTTCCTACGCCGCATCTACGCGGCGTAGGGATGGCGTAGGGAATTCTGAGTTGGAAAACAGCCCTCTTTTTTGTAGTGTTTACAGTCAGCTAGACGAAACCCCATATGGACAAATATCAAATTTGAATTCACCAACCAATAATCAATTGTAACGAACTCTATACGTTTGTTCATCTTGTACTGCACGAAGCAGTGCAAAAAAACATCGTGGAAAAACCAACGAGAAATTGTGCGAGATCATTGACCGAATGCATGAGAGACAAATGAAAAATTCTTGCACGAATTCATATAGCCCGAATACAAACAACTTACATTTCACAAATTTTTTTGTAAAAACTACACAAGTATGATTGCCCACCTTCAATATATTTGAGAAGGATGAAAATTTAATTTTGGTAAAACGATGATAGTCGTTATGCAACCGATAATAGAGATTTATTTAACGTTCCTAACGATAAGTTATCACAAAATTGATTTTTGTCGACGATTAAGGAAAAATTGCACACAAAAGAAAAGAGTACCAAACATATCGGATAAATCAAAGCAGTGCTAACAAACAGGGATTTCAAAATTCTGCAGTGTTTTATATGCACTGCATCATTGTATTTTTTTTATTGCATTTTAATTAAGTTTGAATGTATTTTGATTTTTATACTTTTATTTCATTTTAATTAAACACATATTATACCATAAAAACAAATAATTAATTAACTTTAAATCAATTAAATTAAAAACCACATTCTAAATTAATATATTTACTAGTACCAGGTTTCTATCTATAATAACTACCACGTGAGAAGTTGAGCTACCAGTACCCAGTTACAGATAATAACAGCAGCAGGAAAAAAAAAAAAAAAGGAAATAAGGGCTGAAAGTACAATGAGTGAGAGAAAGCAAAAGAACAGTTGGCATCATCTCATGCCGTATTCAAGGCAAACAATGCAATGAACTCCAACTGCTGACCTATACTGACCTAACACAAGCCATTTTATATATCAGATATATGTTATAAATAACAATGCATGCAATCAAGGTTCGAAGTTCCGGTTTCCGTTTCCGTTCCGGTCAGTTGAAAAATTCAAAATTCCGGTTCCGTTTCGGGATTTTCGGAAATTCCGTTTTAAATCCGGTTTGTGAATTCCGATACATTTTTGTTATAAATACGCAAATATGTATGCAACACTGATAGTCAATTGCACTAAATCATTCAAGTGACATAGAAGTTACAAAACATACAACATAAAAATTTAATACCAAAAGCTATTTCTCTGAGCATCATGTAAATTTTGTTCATCGCTCTCTTCATCTTGTGATGGATTATAATATGTTGGAAAAGCATACTGCTGTATCTGATCCGAACTTAAAAATGTCGTCATCATATTATCAAAGGGTGAGGGTTCATCTTGGCTACTTGATGGCTCATCAGCATACGGTTGATTTAATCCACAATACGAATAACCTCCGGTATAGTCAGACGTAGAATACCTAAAACTCGGGACATTGTTAGAAATATATCTGCCATCATAATCCCCTTGATCTTCATGTACAACGTTCAAATTTCTATCTCTTCGTCGACTATAGTCATCTGCTTCATAATTTTGGATATGTCTTTGAGAATCATCAAAAGTGGAACCAACGCCATAACCACTAGAACCAATACCGTCACCACCAGCATTACCTGAATCATCATTTGATGAACTATCATTTTCAGTATTTTCTGCAGATACATTATCATTGTCCGACCAAGGATTATCGCTTGCATTATCAAGTAGTGGATTCTCAGCTTCTCTAGTCCATTCTGCAAGTGGATCCTCCTCATGAAAGATGTAATCCAAATCAATAAGTTGGTCGGTTGTTTGTTGGCGTTTAGCATGTCGTACTCTTAACCGCATATTATAATGTACGAATACCAGTTTTTCTAAGTTCTCCATTTTTATTCTGTTTCTCAGCTTTGTATGAATCATTGCAAATGTTGTCCAGTTTCTTTCACAGTTTGAAGAAGAAACCGTTTGGCTAAGAATGCGCATTGCTATATGTGTTAAATTTGGAGCAGCTTCTCTGCCAATTATTGACCACCACATAGCGGGAAGACATGACTTAACTGCTTGTTTAGCTTTTGCAGAACCAAACACACCAAGTTTCATTCTGTATTTTTCCACCTACACAACATTTATTAATAGCCATGTCATAATTTGAAAAAGAATCATAAGTAGTTGAGTATTATGTTTTATTACCTCTTTCGAAATTTCAATTTGCATAGCAATATCCGGTACCATTCTTTCAAGGATGTTTGTCCATCCATTTAAAACTTCATCATCATTTGTTGCTTTATCTCCATATTGAATTTGGGGATTGAGAAAATAACCTAAAAGAATTGAATGGTTAAAAGAAGGTATTGACATGATATGCATTCGTATAATTGTGTAATAGCTAAAAGAATTACCTGCTGCATGAATAGGTCGATGCAACTGTCTTTCCCATCTTTTATCGATTATATTCCACCATCTTTGATACTGTCTTGAACCAACATTTTTCTTAATTAATTCCTTCGCTCGATCCATTGCTTCGTACAAATATCCCATCTCTGCTTTATCATCATTGTCCACCATTCTTAAAACTTTTACAAGTGGACCAAATACGAGAATAATGGCAGCAATGTTAGCCCAAAATTTATCGCTATGAATCAAGTTGTAGACAAGAATTGCTGTTTTTTTGTCTTTAGGACCGAGTTTTGGAATCTTTGCACTCCACTCCCTCGAATAGATCATCCTTCTCAAATTCTCTTTATGTGTGTATATGGATTCTAATGCAATAAAGTGAGTAGCAAACCTGGTTACCGCTGGCCGAATTAATTCTTTGTTGTTTGTTTCTTTTCTCATTATTGTAAGTAGCCAACCATGATTGTATATGAATCCTGTTATTGACTGGCAATTTGATATAATAATTTTTACCTCGGCTTCTTTTGAAATATCCTCTAAAATCAAATCGATGCAATGTGCTGCACATGGTGTCCAATATAGTTGTCTTCTTTTTTCCATTAGTAATTGACCAGCAGCTTTATAATTTGCTCCATTGTCAGTTACTATTTGCACAATTCTATCTTCTCCAATAAAATTAACGACATTATCCATTAGACCACAAATATACTGAGCACTTTGAAATTCATCAGTGGCGTCTACAGATTTAAGAAAGACGGTTCCTTGAGTGGAGTACACAAGAAAATTTATGATTTTTCTTCTATTTTGTGTGCTCCAACCATCACACATCAATGTGCAACCATACTCATCCCAAAATTTGGAGTAAGTATCAATATGTTGTTTGATTTCAGCGCACTCTAAATCTAAATAAGTTTTCGAAAGTTCCCCTGGAGTGGGTGGTTTGACTCCAGGACCAGCTTCTGCAATGGCATCAACCATTGTTTGATAATAAGGACTACTTGCAGCATTATGGGCAATATGGTTAAAATAAAAAAATTTAGATATTGCACGTCCAATATGTTTTTTGGCATCTTTAATGCCTTTTATTGCAGTTTTAATTGAAGGTTGAGATCTACCTCCTCGTGATTGAACATATGAATCTATCCTGGAAGCTGCACGTATCTCAAAATCATTATCCACTCTTAAGGATTTAGAACGATCGGTGCGCTTTACTCCGCTGGATCCTACGCCTGAACGTCGTCTTTCATCACTAACATAAGATTCTTTGCTTGCTTGAAAGGCATGTTGAATATCTCTATCATCTTCATTTCCATCACTTCCAACGTCTGAATTTTGTTGTTCGGGCATGCTCATCAATTCTTCTTGCACGCGTTGTTTTTCAAGCTTCCCCTGGCTTCGTTCGTTTCTCTTTTTGATTAGATGTTCCCGTATCAGTTTTCTGACTTCTTTAGGAACGTTTGGACATGGTGCAACATCGCCAGCCATTGCTGCCAAATGTTCTTTCATACGTGTTACACCTCCACCAGAAATTTCTTTATGACAATAATTGCACTTCGTTTTCTTTTTATTGATACCGACTGCCGTACAGTAATTCCAGACAATATCACGATTTGCCATATTCAAGCACCTAAATAAAAAAAAAAATTATACAAACATATTTAGAAAAGATAAATCTATGGCATATCACATTGCATTTGGATCATGTGAAGGAAATTATTGACAACGCCTGAACTATTTAGAAGAACCGAGCTACGTATTCAAAACATGCTGGCAAACGTAAACATGCACATTAAAACTTACATTCGAATTAAAAGTAAACATGCTGGCAAACGTATCCAAAACATATGCTCATATGAGAACGTGTCCAGTCTACAAGAGCAACTTTGCTGTCTACAGCATTCTTAAAATTCATTTATTATTTTAGTTAACTAATCCAACAGCCAATTAATCAAACTTTAAAGCCCAACCCACTTCATTACTTATCCCCAAATCATTTGCCCTAAGTTTTTACCGTTCAAGCCTTCTATTCAATTCACGTTTCCAGACACCAGATGCGCAAAAGAAAAAAGAAAAAAAAAATGAATACCTACTTCAAGTCGCGTGCTTAATTTGATCGAAGCTTTCCACACGGCTGCGAACTCCAAAATCAAATGCCTTCTTCCAGAGTATCGGTTGCTCACGGCTTCTAATTGGTGAGTTTTTGTGTATTATTCTGAGATTGTTATGCTTTTTTATAGCTAAATATTTGATTCCTTTGCAAGATTGAAAGTTGAGACTGTGATTTGTTGTCTGATTTTTTGAGCAAAATGTTAAATTTGAATTGATTGAAGCCTGCTAAGATGCTTGATTTATGGATGATATGATTTAAAGTTGCTTTGTTTTGTTCGGTTTTTACTTTACTGTTTTTTTTTTACTGATGATTCTTTTTACAGTTTTTTATTTTTTGATTTTTTGTGACAGTTTTTTTTTTTTTGCTGCTGATGACGGAACGGGTTTTTTCGACGATTCCGTTCCGGTCATCGCCGGAACCGGGCCGAGATGGCCGGAGTTCCGGCACTCCGGACGGAATGTGGAACCTTGCATGCAATCTCCTCCATCATCATCAAACATAATAACTTCTTTCTTATCCAATTTTCACAATGGCGCATGGATATACAATCTCTATGAGCTTTCTCATTGCGGTTATCATATTAAGCAACTCGTATTCTGATGCTGCACGTCATTTACTTGACACTTCACCATTGCCTAAGATTCCTAGCTTACCAAAGCTTGAACTTCCACCTCTACCTCAGATCCCAACACTACCAAAACCTGAAGCATCAACCATACCTGAACTTCCGAAAGTACCTGAAATTCCAACTTTACCAAAACTGAAATTGCCACCTCTACCAGAGTTGCCTAAAATACCCACCATTACTACTAGTAAAGATGAGATATCACCTGTTGCTGCAGTTCCAACCTTGTTAAAGCCAGAACTGCCACCCTTGCCTGTAATGCCAGAGCTGCCTCCATTGCCTGAGCTTCCAAAGTTCGAGCTGCCGCCAATGCCAGAATTGCCAAGCATAGCTGGAATCCCTAAGTTGCCATCATTTCCAACTACCACTACTGTTCAAAACACACCAGCTGTCAAAAGTCCATGAGACCACTTTCATATAAGATTGAATCCTGATCATTATACTGTCCTTTTGTGTGTTTATTGTCTGTATGAATGTTTCTATTTTTTGGGCCTTGTAGTTAACAGCATTTGAGTGTGATTTATATTTGTTTGTATGAATATTTCTATTTCGTGTGTAGTTACAAATTTTCGTAACGAAGTTAATACTCATGTTGTTCACCTAGTTTTATTTTTATCAACCATTCTCAGCGTTTGTGACTGGACTAACAGTTTATAGCGTGTAAGCCTATCTATATTGTTATACTTATATCATTACCTAATGAGCCACAAATAATTAAAATAACTCTATGTCAACTGTTGCAGTCTGGCTATTCAACAATCTATGTCATGTTTTAAAGCTAGATGTGTTACAAAAACTAATATTTATATCTCACTATGTCAACATGTCATCTAATCTACTAAAGCGAAAAGGAAGTACAGTAAGATACCTCTGTATGGAAGAAAAAAAAAAGAAGAAGGCTAAGGGACCAATATCTGCATCTTCTGCTTTGCACTACTTGACCGTATAACGTGCTTTATACAAGAGGCCAATGAGGCCAATGCCACCTTCTCTACAGCAGACTCTAGCAAAACTATAATGTAGCCACAAGAGCAGTTTATGAATATCAACCAACAGACTTAACTCCAAATAAGATAATAAATAAAACACAAAAATGTTTGAACAGCCGCAGATAAAATAGTAGATGATGAGTGTTACTAATAAATAACACAGTAGATGCCGAGTCTGACTTTAATCGACTGCAAGGAAGCATTAAAATAAGCTCATGGTTAATGGAATGCAGTAACTAAGCAACCAAATCTGTGGATTATGACAAACCAAAATAGGAAGAATCAGAATTAGTACGTGACCATTATGATGTTTTGCCTGCCTGGACAAGGACCAAATAACCAATTTCTCTACTGCCATTTACCTATCAATGGATCTGCTGCTGAAAATTTTCAACAAAATTACTACAAACCAATATTCTCAAAAAGCATTTTATGAAGGTCAACTAATGGGTTAACTCAAAATCATATGGTAAATAACAACAAAAATGTTTGAATAACTGCATATAAAATGTAGGTGATGAGCGTTGCTGCTAACAGATATTATGAGAAGAGTAAAAAGCCAACAACATTTTAAGTTGCACGCCACCTTAAAGTTAAAAAAATATAAAGGAACTTTCTCAGTATCATCATTTCTAATACTTGGAAGCAATTAGATATTACAACATTTAACTACACTGTGCCACTATCAATTTTCAACCTTAGTGGCCATTTACATTTATAACTGTTAGAATTATCAAAATAGTAAATGAGATATATTCCACATCGTCAAAAAATAAGTTCATTTTTTGTTTATATACTATACTCTCAATCCTATATTGGTTCTTAGAGTCAGATAATTTTGTGTGAGGGGGATGACGTATATGATCAAGGACTAACATGCGCCGCTGCCCATCGGACCCGGGGTCGTGTGCGGGTCTAATAAAATTAGGCTGTATCGCCCATCGGACCGGACGGGGTCGTGTGCGGGTCTAATAAAATTAGGCTGTATCATATATTTTTGCTACCTAAAAAATGGACTGATTTTAAAACATAAGTGTCTTTAAAAGGATACGGATTTTCCAACGGTTGTGACCATTGCAAACTGATGAAGAGACACAACTGTTGTAAACCGCAACAGTTTTTGGGCGTTGCAAACGAAAAAACGTGACTGTTGCAAACCACAACAGTTTTTACCGTTGCAAACGAAGAAACGCGACTGTTGCGAACAGTAACATTTTTGGTGTTGCAAATGAAGGGATGCTACTTTTCTCAAATGGTGTAGCCATTGAGAATTCAGCTATAAATAAGGAGGCAACTTGATCACTTTCCTCACTCAATTTTAAAAACCAAATTATCTTTTCTTTATCTTTATTTTCTTAAAATCATAATCAGTCCTATCACAAAGAGGATCATACACATCACGATCTCGAGCAGCTTATATCTTGGAAGACTTTGAATAAAGTCTTAAGGAAATTATCACGACAAGCCTCAGACGAAATTTTCTTCTTTAACCGCTAGATTTCCAGTTGATATATATATATATATATATATATATATATATATATATCATTTTCGTTTCTACGTTGTACCGTTTCTTTGAACAGTATAACGTTTGATTTATCGCTATAGTTATTATTACTATAGTTGTTAATTTGTTGTTGTAATTAATGACAACATAGTTATTATTAAAAATAGCTAATACAGAATTCCAAAGTAGTGGAAATCTTATTTGTAAACTTATGAGACGAGTTTATTATTGATTAGTCTCTGTTTTGGTATACTAGACGTATAACATCTTAAGACTTTACTGTTTTCACTAAAACAGATATGACAACAGTTGAACTATCAACAAAGGCTACTACTCACAACATGCCTGATTCGTTCAAAGGAGATGGCGACGACTTCATAACATGGCAAAATTATATGTTGTTTAATCTCACCACGCTAGGGCTGCAGCAGTGCATCGAGAAGGATGAACCAAAGCCCAAAGATGGACAAACTAGAGAAAAAGATGTAGCTGTTTTTCTCGGAATTGACTCATGAAAGCATTCATACTTCCTATGCCGAAATTACATTCTCAATTGTCTGGATAAAGTACTATATAAAGTATATTAGCCACATAAGACATCAAAATCCTTATGGATTGCACTTGCACATACATACAAAACGCAGAATTTCAGTTTGAAGAAGTTCATCGTAGATAAGTTTATGGAATACAAAATGGTTGACTCTAAATTCATAACTAGTCAAGTGCAAGAACTCCAACTCATAATTCATGAACTTGAAGTAGAAGGACATAAAGTTGGAGAATCCTTCCTTGTTGAAGCGATAACAGGAAAATTACCACCATCTTGGAAAGACTACAGCAATTATCTGAAACATAAGAAAAATGAGATTTTCTTAGAAGATCTTATTGTCAGACTAAAAATTGAGGCTGATAACCGTGGAGTGACAAAACAAAATGAAGAGGCATTTGTGGCAGAAGAGTCAAAGAACAAATGGCATTTCAAGAAAAACAAGAAGAATAAATTCCCGCAGAAGAGAAAAGCGCCTCAAAACAAACCCAAAGACAACAAACGAACCAAGAAGTTTAATGGCGAGTGTTGGGTTTGTGAAAAAGCAGGACACGCCGCTAGAGATTGCAGACACAAGAAGGAACGCAACTCAGAGGCAAATATGGTAGATAACATAGAAGTAGACGAGTCTAATTTTTCAGTAGTTATATCTAAATGCAATTTGGTTCAGAACCCTAACCAATGGTGGGTGGACATGGGCACTGCTCGTCATGTTTTCTATGATAAATCCATGTTTTCTACATACCAAAAATTCGATCAGGAAGAAAAACTCTATATGGGTTGTTCTGCAGTTTCCATGATCGAAGGCAGTGGCATTGTAATCTTCAAGTTTACTTCTGGAAAAACTGACAAGTTGAATGACGTGCTCCACGTTCTAGACATACACAAGAATCTCATCTCTGGTCCAGTGCTATCAAAGAAAAGATTCAAAATGGTCTTCGAGTCAGACAAGATGGTTCTGTCTAAAGCTGGAATGTATATAGGAAGGGGATATTTATGTGATGGCCTATTTAAGGAAATGCAGCCGTTGTCGACAATTAAATTATGTATTCCGATTATGGTATTAATAAAATTGAAGTTTCTTATTTGCTTGAGCACGAAATTTTACTATGGCATGATAGATCAGGACACATAAATTTTCGAAAAATGAAAAAGTTATCAAACTTGGGATTAATTCTGAAAGTCCATGTAGATAAAAACTACAAATGTGAGACATGCGTATAAACAAAAATGGTCAAAAAACCATTTCATACGGTTGATAAAAGCACCGAACCATTAGGTTTGGTTCATACTGATTTATGTGATTTCAAATCATTACCTACAAGAGGTGGAAAAATATACTTTATTATCTTTATTGACAATTATACACGATATTGCTATTTATATCTTTTAAATAGCAATGATAAAGTAATTACATCATTTATGAAGTACAAAGCTGAGGTAGAAAACCAGTTAAATAAAAAGATCAAGATATTGAAATCTGATCGAGGTGGAGAATATGAATCACCATTTGAACAATTCTATGCTGAAAATGGTATAATTCATTAAACAACAACACCATATTCACCACAACAAAATGGTACAGCCGAGAGAAAGAATACAACATTAAAAGATATGATTAATGCGATGCTCTTAACTTCAGGCCTACCGACGAACTTGTGGGGGGAAGCCTTAAATATGTCCAATCACATATTAAACAAGGTTCCTCACAATAAAAGAGAAACAATTCCATAGAGTTATGAAAAGGACACATACCAAGTTTTAAATACCTCAAAGTGTGGGGTGCTTGACAAAAGTTCCAGTTCTGCCTCCCAAGAAAGTCAAACTTGGACTAAAAACAGTAGATTGTTACTATTTAGGTACCATGATACCACCCTTTTGCAGAAGGGAGTGAACATACCCTAAAGGGCGCGACCCTCATAATCTTGCCGCATCTTTCCTGTTTTGACCATTTTCGGGTTATGAGGTCCTGATGTAGTCTCGTCCACAAAGCACACTGTAACGACCCAATTTTTCAACGCCCGAAAGTCGACATCAATATGTCTACTGTATCGAAAGCTGCACAATCGAATGCCGAAAAACCGAACCATTAGGGTTAAAGAAGAAGAAGATAGAAGAAACAGACACAATAACAGAATCTCACATTTCAGCGGAACAAATATAATAGACAAATGAATAATCTTTAAAACAAAAGCACTACATCAGTTTATACATCACAATATCAGATTATACAGCAGCATAATAGTGGAAAAGAAATAGTATATACTAGTGATACGCCTCGCCATCCAGCTTGCCTTCAGATCTTCATAGCATATCTTTCTAACTTCGCTCCAAAATAACTGATAACCTGACTCTAGGCTGACCGTGTGTAAAATTATGGGCACTCGGAGTTTAGAGAGGAAATAATATACTCCAGGCCAGTCATGGGACTGGTGTGAGATCTTAAAAATAGTTATTTTCATAAAGAAAATAAAACGAAATCCGCTATGCTTTTGGAAAATGAAACTACCATAAGGCCTTCCGCCACACACACAATGCAAATGCAGAATTAGAGGAGATTTCTCTTTATGATAGTCAAACATGCTTGATACGAAAAATCTTTTTAATATTATCATTAGTGCATAATGTGGAAAACATTTTGAAAGTATAATATTAATCTTAGCCAGCATACAACCATTATTGTATACCTACTATAGCTACCATCTAAACAGTGGTGACCACCATAAGTAAATGGCAAGTTATACAACTAAAACCGTACAAGGCGCGTATTAGATGATTGGATTTCCAACAATGGTCAGACAAAGGAACTTCCTACACCGAATGGAACGCCCCCAAGAACCTAACCAGCTCTCTGCCAACACAAGGCCGAGTTACCTCATGTTGTAATACATCAATAACATAGGCAACTACCACAAGTATGCCATCCTCGGTCGTTACCGACCTTTATCCGAGGATCCTCAATCACAAAAAAACAACCGAAAAGTAATAAATTTGCAGTAACCACATAGGTTAAATATCCGGGCTCCATACCATGATATCACCCTTTTCCAGAAGGAAATAGACATACCCTTCTAGAAATCTAATTACTTTCCAAATATCTCCAAATGATATTGAATTTAAATGGGACTGGTGTGAGCAAACAAAACAGTTTTTCTTTATCAAAAGCAAAACAAAAGAATTTAAAAGAAATCCGAAATGCTTTTTGGAAAATGAAACTACCATAAGGCCTCCCCGCATACACACAATGCAAGTGCACAATTGAAGGAGATTTCCCCTTATGATAGTCAAACATGCTTGATACGCGAAATCCTTTTTGAGAATATTATTATTAGTTCATAGTGCAGAAAACATTTGCAAGTATAATATTAATCTTAGCCAGCATACGTACCATTATAGTATGCCTACTATAGCTACCATGTTAGATGGCAGGTTCTATAACTAAAACCGTACAAGGTGCATACTGGTTATTGGATTTCCAAAAAATGGTCAGGCAAAGGAACTTCCTGGGCCACATGGGTACGCCTTTGGAGGGACGCATCGAGAACTTAACCATCTCTCTGCCAACACAAGACCGGATTACCTCTGTAACTAGGTAACTACTACACGAATATGCCATCCCCCGGTTGTTACCGACCTTTATCCAAGAGCTCTCAACCACAAAGCAACAACCACAAAGTAATAAATTTGCAGTAACCACATAGGTTAAATATCTGGGCTTCATACCATGATACCACCCTTTTCCAGAAGGGAATGGACATATCCTAAAGGGCGCTACCCTCATAACCTTGTCGAATCTTTCCTGTTTCGACCATTTGCGGGTGGTGAGGTCCTGATGCAGTCTCGTCCACAAAGCTACGCTTTACACAAAAGCCATGCTTTGATCAACAAATGATCAGCAGCACTTCGTATGCGACATTACCAAATTGGGAACACTAGTAACCATCAATTACATAACCTCTGAGCTCGTACGTCTCAGAGAAGAGTGTTAAGCTATGAGAAAAAAATTCTCCGCCACAAAACAGAAATATATTTGATAGAAACCAGCTTTACATCTCAAAGTGTAACGTCAGACACACATCCATACAAGTCTGGTCCGCTTTCGTACAGAACCGAAGGCACTTCACAAAGAAGCCCTTGCAATCCGGGTATTCACAATCCCGATCGGACTCCCCATCACATATTGAGATCTCTATACCGTCATTACTCAGTGCAGAGTCATTCGACGGGTAATCCTTTCGTTCTCGAAAATACCCGGTGTTCACCACCGGTCTTCAAATGCAATCCATAACATCGTATCATTATTCGGAATGGGTTATATGACACAAAGTCCTCTTCCGGCTAAACCGAATAACGAGCGCTATAATTAAAAGCATATGGATATATGAGATCTTAGTTAAGTCACAACTTATTACCCAAAACCTTTCTTTTAAATGGTTTAAACAAATTACCATTTTCAAATCTTTTAAACAATAAGATTTACTTCACAAAGTTCACCAATCTTTGACAAAGATTAATTCATGGCTTTCAAAACTATTTTCAATTCCAAATCTTTTATACAAAAGATATCTTTTAAGATCCTCTTCAATTTGAAAACAAGGTTCAACAATCTTTCACAAAGATTTATTCATAGCTTTTAAAACAATTTCATTTCAAACTTGAAATCTTTTCAACAAAAACAGGAAGTTCTTTCGTAATATGAAAGCCATTATCATTTGAAAACAAATACTTTTCGTTTCGGACAAATCCGATCAAATATGCACAAGTTATAGCCTTCAAAGTATAAACTTGGGTTAATTTTAAATTCCCAAAATAATACTTTTAAAATACTTTAAGATGGTTTAAAAACCATATATATATATATATTATATAACTTGTATCACCACTTTTCAAACCATATTATCCAAAATAATTATCAAATCTTAAATAAGATATATTCTATTCAAACTAAATTCAATTTCAAATTTCCCTTTCCAAAAGCTTTCCATATTTAGTTCAATTCTTTTTCCAAAACCATTTGGATTCAAAATTCATCTTTTGAATAAATAATATTTAAATTCAAAATATTTGTGACTTAACCGATTTCCTCGTGAAATCCATATTTGTGTGTGTGGTGTAGTCCTGGGGTTTTACACAATAGTGCAACATCATCAATCATCAATCATCACAATCCAAACACAGAAATATTGATAAGCGGTATAATCCTATAATGCTTATCTTCATTCACAGATAAATAATATAAATTTATCACAGATAAACAAATTACATTCATCATAGCTCACCAAAAAACAATTCGTATCACAAAGCATCACATGTTAGGGATATCAAACAATTCAAAGCATTCGGTACAATCCAAACATCCATAAGTCAGATAAATTAATCATCTGATTAATTTAAATCAGATTAATCACTAATCCTGGTTAATTAACATTTATTAATTACAAACCATTTTGATTAATTATCCTTTAATCATTTATTAATTAACCTTTGGTAATAAATTAATTAACCTTTAATTATTAATTGATCAATCTTAATTAAAAATTAAATCAACCTTTAATCATTACATAATTAACCTTTAATTACTTAATTATCCTTTAATCAATTAATCACATTAATTAACCCTTAATTAATTTTTAATTAATTAATTACAATAAGTGATTATCCTTAATCACTTAATAAATCTCAAATTAATTTTAATCACTTGATTAATCCACCTTTAAGCATTAATTAATTACTTTTAATTAATTTATTATCTTTAAGTAATTAATCACATAAATTAATTATCCTTAATTATTAATTAATTAATCCTTAATTAATTATCTTTCAATCATAAGTTAATTAACCATTAATCATTAATTACTTCACTTTTAATTAATCTAATTAATTAATCATATAAATTAATTATCCTTTAATTAATTACTTTAATTTATTAACCTTTAATTACTTTTATTAAGAAATCATTCTTAATTACCTTCACTAATTTACCTTAAGTTAATCACCTTTAGTGCTTTATCTTATTAATTAATTATCTTAGGAAAATTAAGTAATTACACTTTAAGACATTAACTATTTAAGATAAATCATTTATCTCAAACTATCGCTTAATTACATCATCAAATTTAATTTAAAACACTTAGGTTTAAATGATCATTATTATATAATTATTCAGACCCAAAACAGTTTTAAACATATTTTTGACTTAAAAATCAAATCTTTGGAAACTTAATTTAAAACTTATTTATAATTTTAAATAACTTATTTACCTTAGTATACTTTAAAACTTGATTTTAAAAACTTTCTTTACCTTTAAAACTTCAATGTTTTTGTTTTGTTTTTGAAAACTTGTTTGTTAATAAAGGGAAACCCGAGCAAATTATCAAAATTCTCGAGCTAATCCCCAAGCTCCCGTCCTATCTCTTTACTTCGAGGCAAACAACGAAATACCACGAGCTAAACCCAAACTCTACCCAAACTCATACTTTAGCAGATACACGTGATCCCCTTGTGCTCTTGTACCCACGTTCCAGCACCTTTCGACCATCGCCGAGGACTCCGATGGGTCACCGATGATCACCACAAAACATCAGACCACCCAGAACTTCCAATTCCGACTTAGTTCAAAATCGAGCAAAATGAACTCCAACTACGATAACAAATATCACCTCGTGCCACCGATTTCAGTCACCTACATCCACGCCCTCCTATCAGAATCTCCTCCACAATCCCCTTCTTCTTTTCCCCCAGTCGCGATTCAAGCCGATGCGACGACGTTGGCGAACTAGCCTTACATTTTGCTTCGACCAAAAGTTGCTCCAAAACCCTAAATCAACACCGATCGACTACCACGATGCGTTATAAAATTTCCCATCATTTTTCCGACAACCACCACTACATCAGCCACCTCTTACTTCAAACTCGAGACCCCTAACCACCGCGATCACCAGGATTTGACCAAATTTCCATTTCCGATCAACATGAGATTTCTCAACGACTAGGGGCTTAAAAATCATGAAATGATTTTTAAAAATCATAATTTTAAAATACGAATCTATTGATATCAACGAAACTCGAAATTAAAAACAATAAAATTTCAGATTTTAAAAGAATCTACTGTGATTTCTTATTTTCTGAATATTTACTAAATATAAAATGCTTAGAATTGTTTGTAAAAATTCAATTAGGTAGTTATAACCAAATTTCATTTAGAGTTCATCACCAAAATTAAACCTTGAGATATGAATTTTTTTATTTATTGAATTTGTAGCCTGTAATGTGAACAGAGAGGTATAAACAGACAAGCATATCCTCTGTGTGTGTGTATACACACACACAGACACACAGACATACAAGCATATTCACATAGTTATTCAAGCACAATTCATATCACACTTCAAATACAGATCAAACATTAACAAACATAATAGGGTTAGTGTGTTTGCTCACCTGAGACCAAACAGAGGACATGCTTGAATACTTTATGAAATGATTTGGAGCCAGGCTTTGATATTTTGATCTGAGCTTAAATTTTGATTTGTACTTTGATTCATGTTAAAGATTGTTTGATTCTAGGCTGAAAGCTTTATGTTTTGATTGCTTTTAAACTCTGAACTGCTGTTTTGATTTCCAGATTCCTTTGTTTTGAATTTCCAGACTTGAAAACTGAAACTTTGAATTTCTGAGATGAATCCGTACATGATGATTTGAACTGCTATCTTGTATTTGTTTGAAGAGGTTTTAGTTTTGATTTTGATAAAGAAAAACTGTTTTGTTTGCTCACAACAGTCCCATGACTGGCCTGGAGTTTATTTTTCCCTTTCTAAACTCTGGGTGACAACAATTTTCCGCACGGGCAGCCTAGAGTTAGATTTTCAAATTATCAGCTAGAAGATATAGATTCGATAGCCTTCAGCTTCCCATTTGGAACTCTTTAGAATCTTTGAATCTTTGAATCTTGGCAATTGCATTGCTGGCTGATCTTGCTTAATACAACTTAGTTGTGGTTCAAGCTTCTTGGATTGGAGTTTTGGGATTTGGCATTGAAGACATTGTCTTTTCGTTGCTGAGCTTTTTGTCTTCTGCTATTGATTCTTTCCGTTGTTATATTCTAGCTCTGATATATGCAGATATTCATTGTATCAGATGTTGTATTGAATGTTGTATATCAATAAAGTTATTCATTTTCTTCCGCTGTGTTGTTGTACTTAATGTGTTATAAGCTCCAGTGAACCAGATTCGTCGTTCGAATCTATGACACTGGAATACGAGTGATGTATTTGGTGTCGATTTTCGAAGATCGAGTCAGGGTCGTTACAGTGGTATCAGTGAAGTGCATATTTGTAATACAAAACCTAATTTCAATAAGATGTGTTATTTAACCATCAAATAATATTCACCACGCTTCCGCTGTTTAAATATATCTTCACTGTTTAAAATATTTTTTTATTAGTAAATATTAAGACAAACATTTCACTTCACTGTTTAAAATATCTTTCTTTCTGTTAATCCAATTACTAAATTAATACTCAGCTAAAACAAGGATTATACCTCTCAATATTATTAATTTTATTTAAAATAAACTTTCTTTTTAAAATAAAGGTTATATGTATTTTAAACATTTCAAAGCTTGGTTAATTAAAATCATTTATCTAAAAATCTTTTAACCAATTCAAAATTTGGATAAACATTAATCATTTACAAAAGAAATTGTTTTAACAAAATTGTTTCAAAATAAAACTTGATTGGTTTTAAAATTAAAAGTATTAGTTTAAAATAAAATCACCGGTTAATTAAAATTATTAAATGGAATTTAATTATTCGATTTATTTGAATATTAATAAATTCATATAATTGTTTATACAAAGTCAAAACTGCAAAGAAAATCAAGCCGGAATGAAAAAGGATTGCATGCAAACCAAAGGTGAGAACTTCTCACTCAATCGGATTTTCCGATTTAATTTTAAATAGTTAAGTTTAAAATCGTTGATTGCGTGCTTGGATGATAAATTATTATCAATTGTATTGGATTAGACCCTATGCACCACACAATAGCGGAGGATATTATATAAACCCATATACCGCGATATTCCATCTCGAAGTGGAATTGTTATTATATATGTATTTGGAGCGATTGATTTCCCGCATTATATAGCGGATAAGACCCTATACGCTGCATAATAGCGGATCATATTATATAATCCCATATACCGTGATATTCCACATCGAAGTGGAATTAGTATTTAATTATGGTGCTAACATCTGTGGATGCAGGGAAACAGGTTGTAGGGATCCAACTGGATTCCTCAAATATTTGAATTTGTTTCATATGTTGTGTGTTGACTTATCTATAATCTGTGTTAGATTATATTTGTGATTAAAATTGTTGATGGCTATAGTTTAGCGAATATATTTTTGGTATCGTAGGATACGAGAAATAAATAAAATTGGATTTTTGAAATTCGAGTAGTAAATTTATAGTAAATTTAATTTTGGTAATTGGACAAATTTGAAAGGAGTTTAAAAATATAAAAGTTGATTTTTGTAATCTTATCGAATTAATTCCAAATACGGGAAAAGATTTTAATAAATGTATTTTGGGTAATATTGTTTAAAAGTTGAAGAATTTATTTAAAATTTGGATTTTAAATAGTTTAGAAGAGATAAAGGAATTTATTTTAAAAGGGAAATAAATCTTTCGGAAATCGATTTGGAAATTAATTTTGTGTTTGAAAATAAATTTAGAAATAAAGTTGAAAATTTATTGTGTGTTTGGAAATCAATTTGGGATTGATTTGGTGTTTTGAAATAAATTTGGGAACTGATTTGGAATTTGATTAGGTGCTGAAAGTGGATACTTTGAAATCGATTTGAAAATCGTATATTAGTGGATGTTTGAAAATTTAAATTCAAATTGGAATTTATAAAGGAAAGGGAAATTTGTTTTAAAAATAAACATTGGGTTATTTTTAAAAGTGTGGAAAGAAATTTACAGATTTGAAATGTAAATTTAAAATAAATGAAAAAGGATTTATTAATTGATTTAAATGGACTATTTTGAAAAGGAAAGTGTATTTTCCCTGGAAAGTCGAGTATGTTTTCAAAGTAGCTTTCAAATATAAATTAAAAGTTCTAGTGTTGGTTTTAGAAGAATGTTTTGGAGAAATTATTTTATTAAGTTATTTTGAAAAGTTTTAGAGTAAAGATCTATTTATTTAATTATAGAAGTGATTATTTAAATATTTAATTGATATTTGATTTAGAAAATGGTTATTCAAATAGTTATACTCTATTTAATAATTTCATTTTAAAATTAGTCTGGGCTTAAGATTTATATGAGATATGAGTATAAAATTTCATAACTAATGTTTTAAAATAGTTTTATTTTAAATATTTCCAAGTATATATGTTTGGATAAGTAATTTAAATTATTTTAAAGTATTAGCACTTGGCAAATTTTCAGTGGAAATAAACAAATATTCGGAAATTTATTCCGTGCAAGGAAAGTGATTTGAAATTTGTTTTCAAATGGTTGAAGTGTGAAAATATATCTTGCAAAGATATTTTGAAAATAAATAATGGGGGAAAAATTATTTAAAATCTGGTGATTGTTGTGGATATTGATTGATAGTTAAATAACCGACTATCAGTATTGGCCTTTAAATGGCGTTTGGATTTCGATGCGACCGGGGGTCGGATTCTAAATGGATATTCAAAACCACATCGAATCTTTGTGATTGTGATGGATCTTTTGTGTAAAAGATCAAAATGGAAATTTGTTGTGATTTATTTGAAATCTGAATGTAACACTTATTTTCAAAATAAGCGCTCGTTATTCGGATTAGCCGAGAGAGGACTTTGTGTCATAAAACCCATTTCGAATAATGATACGACGAAATGGGATTGCATTTGAAGATGGTGTTGAAGACTGGGTATTTTCAAAAGCGAAAGGATTACCCGTCGAATGTCTCTACACCGAGTTGCACCAGTATAGAGATTTTATCACCCTTTGTGATGGAAAGTTCGGACGTGATTTCCGAATATCCGGATTGCTTGGGCTCTTTGAAGTGCCTTCGGTTTCGTTCCGAAACGGACTTATATGGATGTGTGTCTGACGTTATACTTTGAGATGTAAAGCTGGCTTCTATCAAATACATTTATGTTGGTGGCGGAGAATTTATTCTCTTAGCTTAACACCCTTCTCTAAGACATACGAGCTCAGAGGTTATGTAGTTGATGGTTACTAGTGATACATTCCCAATTTGGTAATGTGGCATATGAAGTACTACTGATCATTTGTTGATCGAAGCATGGCTTTGTGAAAAGTGTACCTTAAGGATGTGACATCATCAGACCTTACAACCCGAAAATGGTCAAAACAAGAAGGATGCGGCAAGGTTATTTGGGGGTAGCGCCCCTTGAGGGTATGTCATTTCCTTCTGGAAAAGGGTGGTATCACGGTATGGAGCCCAGATACTTAACTTATGTGGTTGTCAATTCATTACTTTGTGGTTGTTGCTTTATAGTTGAGGATCCTCGGATAAAGGTCGCTAACGACCGGGGGATGGCATACTCGTGTAGCAGTTACCTAGTTACAGAGGTAACCCGGCCTTATGTTGGTAGAGATCCGGTTAGGTTCTCGGGGCATCCCTCCAGAGGCATACCCATGTGGCATAGGAAGTTCCTTAGCCTGACAATTTGTTGGAAATCTAAATAAACAATACGCGCCTTGTACGGTTTTAGTTGCATAACCTACCGTGGAATGTGGCGGTAACCTGCTATTGAACATGGTAGCTATAGTACGCATAAGTGCGAAATGTCTATGCTGGCTAAGATTAATATTATACTTACGAAATGTTTTCCACACTATGCACTAATAATAATAATATCAAAGGATTTTGCGTACCAAGCATGTTTGACTATCATAAGGAGAAATCTCCTCCAATTCTGCGTTTGCATTGTGTGTGTGGCGGGAGGCCTTATGGTAGTTTCATTTTTCAAAAGCATAGTGGGTTTCCTTTTATTTTCTTTGTGAAAATAACTGTTTTTAAGATCTCACACCAGTCCCATGACTGACCTGGAGTTTATTGTTCCCTTTCAAAACTCTGTGTGCGCATAATTTTCCATACAGGCAGCCTAGAGTCAGGTTATCAGTTATTCGAGATCAGAGAAAAAAATTGCTGTGGAGATCTGGAGTTCAAGCTGGATGGCGAGGCGTATCACTAGTATATAATATCTTTTTTCCGCTGTTTTGTTGTAACATTCTGATGATGTGATGTATGTATAAATCGATATAGTTCTTTGTTCTAAAGATTATTCATTTATCTATTATATTTGTTTCGCTGCGAAATGTGAGATTCTGTTGTTGTTTCTATCTTCTTCTTCTGTTTTCTTCTTTAACCCTAATGGTTTGGTTTATTCTGGCATTCGATTGTTCGGCACTGGATACAGTGGACGTATTGATGTCGACTTTCGAAAGTCGAAAAATTGGGTCGTTATGTTGTGGTATCAGAGCCAGGTTTCGATCCTGGGACCTGTGGTTATCGGCCCACCATGCTTCCGCTGTTCAAATAGTTTTGGAGAGTCTGATGCCAAATTGGTATCTGGACTACCTTCGAAAATCAATATTTGTTAAATAAATCATGATTTAACACATCTTTACTGTGATAGTTAAATAAATATTTGAAATCATTTTGATTTAACACATATTCACCGTTGACGTGTTAAATAAATTGTTTTGGAGAATCTGATACCAAATTGTAATGACCTGATTTTTCGACCCTCGAAAGTCGACATCAATACATTCACTGTATCAAATGCCGCACAATCGAATGCTGGAAAACCAAATCGTTAGGGTTTAAGCAGAAGAAGATAGAGGAAGAAACATACACAATAGCAGAATCTCACATTTTAGCGGAACAAATATAATAGATAAATGAATAATCTTTAAAACAAAAGCACTACATCAGTTTATACACCACAATATCAGATTTTACAACAGCATAATAGTGGAAAAGAAATAGTATATACTAGTGATATGCCTCGCCATCCAGCTTGCCTTCAGATCTCCACAGCATATCTTTTTCGACTTTGCTCCCGAATAACCGATAACCTGACTCTAGGCTGCCCGTATGGAAAATTATAGGCACCCAGAGTTTAGAAAGAGAATAATAAACTCCATGTCAGTCATGGGACTGGTGTGAGATCTTAAAAATAGTTATTTTCACAAAGAAAATAAAATGAAATCCGCTATGCTTTTGGAAAATGAAACTACAATAAGTCCTCCCCGCACACACACAATGCAAGCGCATAATTGGAGGAGATTTCTCCTTATGATAGTCAAACATGCTTGATACGCAAAATCTCTTTGATATTATTATTACTAGTGCATAGTGGAAAACATTTGCAAGTATAATATTAATCTTAGCCAGCATACGTACCATTATAGTATGCCTACTATAGCTACCATATTAGATGGCAGGTTCTACAACTAAAACCGTACAAGGCGCGTATTGGTGATTGGATTTCCAACAAATGATCAGGCAAAGGAACTTCCTGGGCCACATGGGTACGCCTTTGGAGGGACGTCCTGAGAACTTAATCAGCTCTCTGCCAACACAAGGCCGGGTTACCTCTGTAACTAGGTAATTACTACACGAGTATGCCATCCCTCGGTCGTCAATGACCTTTATTCGAGGATCCTCAACCACAAAGTAGCAACCATAAAGTAATAAATTTGCAGCAACCACATAGGTTAAATATCTGGGCTCCATACCATGATACAACCCTTTTCTAGAAGGAAATGGACATACCCTCAGGGGGCGCTACATGTTACGGGTTTTGTTGTTTTTAGAATATGAAGATAGAAAAAAGGAAATGGAGAGAAAATGTATAAGTTTATATAAGTTAAATTAGCTTTTATTAAAAATAAAAGAAAATAAAAATAAAAGTGACACTTGTCTTTTACCCTACTAAATCATCTAACACATGTTATTAAAAAGACTTATATATCAACACTTGTAATTATGCATGAGTAAATTAGTTTTTAAATGGTTAAAAAGCTTCTATAATTAATTTCCTAATTAATAAATACATATCTTAATTTATATAAATTAAAATCCTTTAAAAGAAAATAATATAAAACAACTATATTCTAAATAAAATCATATATAATATAATTTTAAATCCAAAATATACTTAAGATATATATCTATCCTTTGAATTTCAATATTCTAATCCAAATTCAAATTCAATTTAAAATTCAATTTAAATTCAACTCAAATATATATATATTTAAACAAACACAAATACAATTTGTAAATAATAATTCTACTTAAAATCTATTTACATAAAACAACACATTATTATTATTGCTTGAAATAAAAATTTACCAATTTTTTATAATTTATAAAGGAGATTATTACTCTTTTTAAATTGCTTGAACTTTCCGGGATATCACATTCCTCCCCTCTTAGAATTTTTTCGTCCTCGAAAAGGAAAGAAGCCATAATTTATTAAAATGCTTGTTATCAGGAAAACTACTCTTTTATTAAGAATTTTTAAAACACTTTTAAAATCTACATAGTATTACAAAAATAGTTTTATAAAAATACTTTTTATAATTCGATGTCTCAACCAGTCCATCCTTGTTCTCACAAAAATTCGGTCATACGTTGATCAGGCGTAGGACTGAAAATCTATAAGTACTTGGTAAACCCGTTTTCAACACCCGGTGAAAATACTTGGAAAATAATTTTATGAAAATATAGAAAATATTTTTGAAATAGAGAAAACATCTTTAGTGAGAATGCTCTGGAAATCATCACCCCCATCCATGGTCTCAGTTAACCCGATGGTTACGTTGCCATCCCGGCAAAATCCATAGATAACTGTAGGCACTCCGCGCCCCTCGATTACACCATGGAACCCACTACATATCGCAGCTATATTTGGGGTTACGTTGCTATCACAGAAAAAACCTATATAACTGTAGGCATCAGTGTCCTCGAATTTCGCTGCCAAAAGAATGAAACTTCTCCACTCGACCATAGATCGCAGTCTACCGATGTTACGTTGCCATCCCAACAAAATCAAGCATAGACCGTTGACACTCACCTCCACACGATTTTCGCTATGGTCCATAGTAGATTGTAGCAACATCAAGTTACACTGTCATCACAGCATAACCCAAATGCCTCTGTAGGCATCAACGCCCTCGACTTTCGCTACCCGATAATCCTCAGGACCTTCAGTTTGTCCGGACTTCCTCACAGGATCAACTTTAGAACCCCCCTTAGTCTAACAACTGCGATGACCCGCCTTTCTCTCCATGGAAAGACGCATCAAATTTAAGAAAGAAAGGGATAGAAAAGAGATAAGATAGAGAAGAAAGAACTAAACAACATCAGAATCTCACAGCGGAACGAATAAATTATATTAATCACATAGTTATTACATAGTCATATACATCATAGTTATACAGCTTTATATTACAACACATTAGACAGTTATAAAACCTATCTATCATACAACTCACAGATACAACACAAATATACTAACATAGCAGAAATTCTATATAACTGCACGCTGAAGCCTCCTGCTCCAATTCTCCTCCAGAAACTCGTCAAAGCAAACCTGAACTCCTTGGCTACTCGTAAAAATTTGAGTACCTAAGAGTTTAATAGAAAAAAAGATAAACTCCGGGTCAGACATGGGTCTGGTATGAGTAAACGGGTTAAAGTTGCTTAATTTTGAAAAACCTTTGAAAACAAAAGGTATCTCGTAAGACTTCCCACACATAAACATGGAAAAGTTTTTACCTTACGATAACCAAAACATTGATAGGAAATCCAGTGATATTATAATAGTGTCTAGGGTTTTCAAGTAAATAGAAAATAACTGAAATTGTTACATGATTAAATTCCAGCGTACTACCCACAAAGTGAGTTATACAATTAAAATCATAAAGGCACGTAGGAAGAATGAGTTTCCATCAATGGCAGGGCTACTGGGGTACCGCCCATCACAGTACCTGGTCTAGATCAGCGTACTGAGGATCCATCCTAAATCCCTGCAACACAAGGCCAGAACCATCTCTTACTGGATAGTCCTGAACAAGACAACCCCGTAGTTGTTTGCAACCAACTGCCCACACAGCCGAATAAAAAGGAACTTCTAGACAGAGAAAAATCTCGTCCTACTTGGGCGCGACCCACTTAGCCTTGCTGCACCTCTCCTGTTTTAGCCATTCGCGGTTGATGAGGCTTGAGGCTACGATTACCTGTTCAGAACACATAACTTAGAATGCTCATCGTCCTCTAACGACAATGTTCTGAAAGCATTCAATCCATATAAGTTTGTTCCAGGTTCGAACGAAACCGAAGGCACTATCTCGTTACGCTCATTTTGGAATCACCCTCAGAGTTAACGACAATAGCCCTTGCACTCTAAATCTTCATCTCGAACTTCCTTGAGATTCATGACCTGTTGTTTAATTTGGATCGATGTGGTTTTCGAATATCCAAATTTGGAAATCCGATCCTGGTCTCACTGAAATCCAAAACGCCGTCTTTTAAGGTCAAGTTGTTTAAGTTTAAACAATTTAATTTATTATCTATATTCACACAGATAGATAATTCACATCATCCCAAATAGATAATCCATAACATCACAATTCAACCAAAGCATCTCATACCATAGATCAACATATATCCCATATCAGAGATATCAAACAATCCAAGGCATTCAATATCATTCAGCCATCCATAAGCAAAGATTAATTAGTCACACCATATTTAATTAATTTAAAATAAATTAAATTAATTACTTCCATTACTATAAATCCTGCTTACCTAACCATTAATTAATTACAAACCAATTAGTTAATCATCCTTTAATTATCCATCTTAATTAATCATCCTTGATTATTTATCCTTTAATAACATTAAGTAATTTTCCTTTAATTAATTACACAAATTAAATATCCTTAACCAATTACAGTAATTAACCTTTAATCACTCTCATTAATTAATTAATTACATTAACCTTTAATTAATTACATTAATTAATTATTCTATAATCACTTATATTGATTAATTATCCTTTAATTAATCACATTAATCAACCTTTAATTACTTCATTAATTACATTAATTAATAATCCCCTAATTACTTCTTTAATTAATTATTCTTCTAATTAATCACATTTAATAATTAATCTTTAATTAATCACATTCATTAATCAACCTTGATTAATCATATTTAGTAATTAACTATTCTTAATTAACTTTTAAAATTAATTAATTAATTAATCCTTTAATTAATTACACCGAGTAATTAATCCTTAATTACTTTTACTAAGTAATTATCCTTCTTATTAATTACACAAAGTAATTAAACTTAAATTACTTCCATTAATTAATTATCCTTCAATTAATTACATGCATCAATTACCCATTAATTACTTCACTAAGTAATTACACTTTATAAATTACATTAAGTAATTATATTTAAACAATTCCACATATGATTATCCTAAATTAATTAATCTAATTAATTATCTTTAATTAATCATATTAATTAATCATTTCATAATCCCTAGTTAATGGTCTTTACATTAATTATTAACAATTCTTTAGTTACTTTATTTAAGTAATTAAACTTTAATTAACCATCATTAATTAATTAATCTCTAATTACCAATTAATAAGTCTCTAATTACCAATTATAAATCACTAATTACTTAATTAGTTAACCTCTAATTATAAATTAATTATTCCTTAATTATCAATTAATTAATCTTTAATTGATCATAACCCTAATTATAAATTAATTTATTCTTAACCATTAATTTATTAATTCATTAATTACTCATTAATTACCTTATTAATAAATTAATCTTAAATAATTAAATCTTAATTAACTTTAAGATAAAATATTATCCTTATTAATGACTTAATTATCATGAATCATATTTGAAACATTTAAATTTTAAAATTAACTTACTAATTAAATCATTAAATTTTAGATTTAAAATAACAAAATCAAGTTAAGCAAATTTTAGACATTTACTTTAACATTTAAATCTTTTAAAACTTGTTTAAAACATTTTACTTGGAAAACAAATTTATTTTCAAATATACTTATATTTTTAAACTTGTTTAAAACATTTTGTTTTTATAAAACTTTATTTTTTTCAAAATCAGGTTACAACATTTATTTTGAAACCCCATACATTCACTTAAAAACTTGGTTAAATATCTCAGGCCTCATATTTCTAAATCTGGAAACCAGTTTTACCCACAGAACAAAAAAACCCAAGCCTAACACGATCACACTCCCGTGCAAACCCCGAGCACTTGCATAACCCTCCTGCCTGGAGACCAACACGAAAACGACTCAAGAAAAACTCGAGTAATCCCCGATGCCACCACTTCTTCCCAAAGCTCTCTCTAGCCAGACTCAACAAGGTGTACCGTGCACATGCATGCCCACTCCGACCGCCATCGATCACCGTTGCGACCACCTCCAGTCACCTATGCCCTAGCTGAAGCTTCTGACCATCCAGTTCGATGAAAGCAACAACAAATTAAAATCGAGCTAGTCAAACGAGTCTGTAAGCAAACCTTCGACCAACCATCCCTTCGCCGATGACGAATCGACCACCGGAGCCCTCATACTTTCGACCACAATTGCGCCACGACCCTAGCAATGCTTTCCCACATATGCGAACGCCTCCGACCCACCCTAGACTTCGCCATTACCCCAAAAACATCGAAGTCCCAAATAATAGACGAAGCCCTACTCCGACCTCCTTTGGCCTCCAGGGCCAATAATAAAACACTACACCATTTTTCCTGCAATCCTCAACCCACTGGCCACCTCCATACCAAACCCCGATGCATTACTTGCCGTTGATCGACGACAATAGATGAAAACCCTAATTCTGGTCATCTCAAAATTTCTCTACAAACCCAAGCCTAAAAATCACGATTCCTTTCCCTAAATTCATTATTTACAATAACGAATCTGATCATAGATTTAATTCCTGAAATCAAAATGTTTGAATTTTCCGATTTAACAGGTTTTTACTATAAAAACTCATTTTAGAAATATTAGCTAAATAATTTCACCGAGAGTTATTTTTAAAAATGAACTTACCTTGTTATAATCATTTTATATTTTATGATCATAGCTTGAATTTATTTCGATAAAAATATATGAATTTGTTTCTTTTCTTGAGTCTGTGAAAACATTAAACACAGAGGTCATAATAATATATATACACAGACATATATACCATATATACAGAAAAGTTCAAACTATTTTCAAATTAAAAACATCCATGCACACCATATAATCATCACCACTGCACAGATCTATCACCAGAAACAAGTTGAATAGAGCTTTAAACTGAGATGTTTTGAAAACTTGAATTGCTTTGATGCTAAGAATGTTTAGCTTGAAAACAGAGATGATGATGCTTTGTTTTCTTGATGGTCTTTTGAAAATTGAAGCTTGAAGATGCTTGAAATCTAAAGCTTTGAATGTATAAGCTGAAGATGATTTCAGGCTACAAGTTGTTTCTGGTTTGAGCAATTTAATTTACAGGTTTTTTATTTTTCTTGAGTTTGAAAATGGTTTACAGGCTAATGTGTTTCTGGTTTGAGAAATGTTTGATTATCGGATTTGTTTTGAGTTATAGGGTTTGAGTTTTTCTTAGTTTTGAATTGAAGAAGTTAGAAAAAGAAATGAAGAGAAGAAGCTATGTGTTTATATTGGTCAAATTGTGATTTATTAAAATAAAAGAAAGATTAAAATTAAAAATTCCAAAATGCCCGGGATCAATTCACTCGTTAATCACTTAAATTCCAAAATGATCTGATACCAAAAAAATCAATGACTTCAATTTCATGTTTTGACTTCACGAACAGATTTGTAATAAAAAATCAAAAATTTAGGGAATCAATTCATGATTTTTAAGCCGATAATCATTAAGATATCTTAAGTTGAATGAAAAAGTTAAATGCGTTGATTTTTGATGATCGCGTAATCGTAAAATCTTGGGATTGTTTCCGGAGGAAGATGGAGGTCTGGGGATTCATGGAAAAATAATAAGTGATTTTATAATACGCCGTGGTGATCGATCGGCGTTGATTTAGGGTTTAGAAGCAACTCTTGGTCGATTGGGTTTTATGAAGCTGTTCGTCGAAGTGGGTGAACTAGAGACTATGGGTGGTGAGGGGGATCGGAAGAGGTGTGTGTAGCGTAGCTTTGGGTGCGGCGAGTTCATCAGTGGCTGGAGGTAATGACAAGTGGGGACTTTCCAATTGGGTTGAGTTTCAGGCAATTGATCAGTTTGTTCAATTTTGATTCTCGGGTCGATTTTGATGATTTGGGTGGTTAGATGGTCTGGGTTGGTCATTGATGACCTATAGACGGCAGCGATGATGATCAGGACGCCGACGATGGTCTATGCACGTGAACAAGCTCATTCGTGTATCTGTTGATTTTAGGCTTTGGGAAGAAGGAGTTTCCTCAGGTTCAAACTTGAATAATTTTGCATAAAAACTCGAAATCGAGAGAGGTGGAGGGAAAGACCCGAAGTTGAGCTCGGGTGAGTGAGTGTTTGGCTCGGGTCGTTGATAATGCAGTAGGGTTTTTAAATTTTTAAGTACGGTTTAAACAATACAAATGTTTAAAACAAGTTTTTAACAAACATAGGAGGGTGAATAAAGTTTAAAAGGTAATGGTAAATATAATCAAGTTTTCAAAATATATTAATTATCTTTTAGAAGCTAAAATGAAAATTAAACAAGTTTTTAACAAAGCCTCAAAGTTTAATTTTTAAGTTAAATGTTTAAAAATTGATTTGTTTTTAAAGTAAAATATTATGTAATTTATTTTTAAATGCTTTCAAATGGAATTTAATAATTAATTACTTAAGGTAGGTGATTAATCAATCAATGTAATTAATTAAAGGTTAATTTGTTTTTAATCAAGGTGATTGATTTAATAATGTGATTAATTAAGAGTTAATTAATTAAGGAAATTGATTAAGGAAGAATTGATTTGTGAAGATGATTAAAGGATAATTATTTTAAAAGATAATTACTTAATCAAAGATTGATTAAGGTTAATTAACTTTATAATTAAGGGTAATTTATTTCATGATTAAAGTTAATTAATCAAGTGATTAAAAGATAATTACTCAATATAATTAACTTGTGATTTATTAATTTAAGTGATTAGCTAAGGGTAATTAATTAGTTAATGATAACTAATTAAGGATTAATTAATTTATGTAATTAATCAAGGATAACTAATTAAATGATAATTAATTGAGGGTTAATTAATTTATGCAATTAATTAAGGATAATTAATTTAAGGATAATTAATAATTAGAGGTTAATTATTTAATGATTAAAGGTTGTTATTTAAGGTTGATTAACTAATGTTTTAAAGGTTAATTAATTTGTAATTAATTAATATTAATTAACCTGGATTAGTGATTAATCTAGTTTCAATTAATCAGATGATTAATTAACCTTATTTATGGATGTTTGAATGCTTCTTTTAGAACAAAAAACAAAGGCATATTGATTAAGTCGAAAGCTAGTATAACCCCTTCGAAAGCATCTTTATAAACAGAAATAGTACAAAGCTAATGAGAGTAGCTTCTACCCATTCGAATGCTTGGTTTCAACGCTGTACCTACCACCTTTCTCCAATTCACTATGTACCAATTGCATGATACTATGTGCACTGGTTTCGACTTGGTTATCGACAAAGGTATGACCTCGAAAGCTTGCAGATGGAAGTAGCGTAGTAGTAAATTTATACAAAACTGTTTTATAGCCTTTCAAAGTAATTGCTTTTCAACTAATATGCCTTATTTGTCAAAATACAATTGGTTGCCCATTTCTTTTCAAAATTTTCTTTTTTAAATGTGCTGTCGAATTTAGGAATTAACAATTAAAACATTTAACAAAGAAGCCCTTCTCCTTGGTAAAACATGTAAAACATTTAAGTCCCATACCTTAAATAATTTTATATTTATAGTAAAATACTTAGGAAAATTCCCCAAAATTTTCCATAATTTACTTCTAATATGTTTTCTAACATATTCAAATTTCAGACCCAAAGTCAATATGTAACTACCGTGATTAATTTAAACCCTATTTTAACTATTTTCTGTCCTAGAAAATTCATAATAGATTCATAATAACTTAAATTATGAACTTGAAACCCACTTCGTAATTAATGTTTTTGACCATATCAAAAACACAAGTCATTTGGATGTCATTTAATAGGTTTTCAAATCTAAACTTATCGTAAAATCTGTATAAAGCAACATAAATCATCAACAAGCATATATATATATATATATATATATATATATATATATATCTCCATTTAAACAATCAAAACATGACATATCATGGGCAAAATCAATTCGGATCTAACTAGAAATAGAAATCAATAAAAACGAGATGTAAGATCATTATTCACCTTAGCTTAGTGTTAAGAAGGTTGAGATTTGTTCTTTGCTTAATTCCTTCAAGCTTTCTACTTGTTTCCTTGCTTATCTTCCTCTTGATTTATCATAATGGTGGTCGGCCAAGTTTCTAAGTATTTTAGTTCTGTTTGTGAATGTTGTAAATGAATAACGAATGAAGGTAAGAAGGGTTTAAGGTATAAGAATATAGCCCATTCCTATTTTGCCCTTATAATATTCCTCCTACTTTCTTCTTTTTAATTCTCTTTTGTTTACACATTAATCAAGGCATGACCCTCCTTATTGATTAACAAATCTCAATTCCTTAACCATCTACATTATTTCATTTAATTTATCTAATTAAATGTTCTAAATAATATTACTCAAAATTAGGGTCATTACAATAGCGGAAAACGGGATCGTTACAGGAGGTGCAAAAACAACCAATCAATATCTCAATCTAATCCAAGTAAAACCAATCATAATCGCTAAACAAGCAATAACGAAAAAAAACATACATGAGATTTATAGTAACGTGTTTTTATTATACATCCACTTTTGAGAGCGAGAGAGCCATTATTAATACCAATGAGAAAAGTAGAAGATATTGATTACAATGATTAATATTCAAATAGAATAGATTTGTGCAAATAGAATTGAAGAAAACTAGGTTTAGATAAATCTTATTTTAACGGAGAAAATCCTCAATCTCTTGGGTCATCAAATTTTTGGATTTTGTAAATATCTTATATAGGAAGAAATATCGTCTAAACAAATATCTAATTTGCCCTTTGAAGCCTTCACAAACGAATCCAGTCAGCATGGACAATATAGATAGCAAACAACAGCTTGGACGTCTGGTCCATGCCCACAGATATCTGCTAGAAGACTCGAGAAACCAATTTGCCTGCTACGAAACGTCTGGTCCATGCTACCAGACGTCTTGTAGAAGATTCGGGAATCTAATTCCCTGTAGCTTAGACGTCTGGGAACTTCTTCAAGACGTTTAAGTGCCTGTGCACTCAACAGTGCATCACTGATTTTGCCATTTCTTCTTCCTTCGAGCTCTAATTTGTGAATTGTCTTCTCCGCTATTAAGTTACTTCTGACCACTTCAATTCTCCATATGGTGTCATCAAAATTCAACACTTCACCAGAACACCATATCCATCTCCATACAAGAACCGGTAGTACCAAACTATCACCGCTTCTACCTTCTACCAAACAAGCTTGAATACCTTCATAATGAACTCGGGCAAAGCCACCGTCCATTACACTTCGTCAACGAGCTTCGAAAAAGCCATCACATGCTAATTAAGTGTTGAAAGTGCCCGCGTCCAAAACCATCTTACCAAAAGACTAAATTACTTAGGATCGCAAACAAGTACTTACCATAAGAAGATAGAACCACAATCTCTCACTGATACTCTTCATCGTCAATAACCAGGCTCCTTCCTCAACAATGCCACCCCATGGAACCTAGCACTTCAATGGGCGAATCAAGTTCAAGCAATGCTCAAACTTCCCAACCAGCAATGTCTTAATGAACATATCCATCGCGTTATCTTTTATGTGCACTTTCCAGAGATATACATGCTTATCTTCATCCATGGCTACTAAAAGTGACTCTCTTACTTTAGTATGTTTTGTCCGTGAGCTAAACGCTAAATTCTCAACCAAATGAATGACACATTGGCTATTATATTGAACATCAATACTATTATGTTCAAATTCCAAGTCACACAACAATCGCCTCTAGTATAGTGCCTCCTTTTCCGCCTCCTCTGCCGCCTCCACTGCGGCTATTAACTCTGCATCCATAGTGGATAAAGAAACTACGGTCTGCAATCTCGATCTCCAACTTATGGTCGTACCACCAAGTGTGAAGGCATATCCAGAAGTTGATTTCCTTTGATCCCTATCAGCGGTATAGCCGAATCACAATAACCAACCAACTTATAATTCATCTCCTCATTATCGTCAAAAACAAGTCCATGAGATGATGTACTTCTAAGGTATCTCAATATAAGCTTTAAAACTTCCTAATGTGAATTTTAGCCATATACCGACTAACCATCCTGATAGCATTTGCACTATTGAGCCTTGCACACATCATGGCATACATTAAACATCCAACAACACTTTCATATGGCACCCTTGCTATATAAACTTGTTTTCTCCAAGATAGATTCACATGCAAAGGTAAATGTGTATTTAACATCCTTGCACTCTCCATGCTAAACCAACAAAGCACTTTCTCAATATACTCCTTTTGAGTAAATTTTAACTAAAAACGCTTTTGATCCCTTTCTGTTTCCATGCCCAATATCCTCTTTGCCTCTACCGGCTCCTTCATTTCCAATTTCGATTTTAAACTCAATATTAACTTGTTGATTTCATTTTTATCCTTAGAAGAGCATGTCGTCTACATACAAGAGAAAATACAACCAACAATCATTTTTAAACTTCTTGAAATAAATAAAAGCATCTTTGGTGCTTTTATCAAAGCCATTTTCAAGCATAGAATGACCAAATCTATTGTTACATTGTCTAGGTGATTTCCTTAAACTATATAGTGATTTCTTCAACTTACATACTAAATTTGACTTACCATCTACGAAAAAACTTCCATTTTCTCCATGTAGATGTCTTCATCCAAGTCACCATGTAAGAAGGCAGTTTTCACATCAAGTTGCTCCAACTCCAAGTCGTGAATAGCAACTATATCAAACAATATCCAGATCAAAGTATGGTGCAAAAAGGGTGCAAAAATTTCATCATACTCCTTTCTCTTTCTTTGTGCAAACCCCTTAGCCACTAATCTAGCTTTGTACCTACCATCGTCCTTCACCTGTATATCCATTTGCGCACAATAGCACAATTTTCTTTAGGAAGTGGAACAAAATCCTAGTTTGATTCTTTACTAACGATTGCATCTCTTCCTCCATGGCACAAATCCACTTCGAGCTGTTACTCGAATGCATGACGTCATCAAGGTCTATCGGCTCATCATGGACTACAAAACGAGCATAGTCCAAATTATCACAAAAGCAAAGATAGTTCTAATCACCATATCTATCAGGTAGCCTTACAGCACGTCGACCCATCCGAGTAGCAATATTATCACCCAAACTCCTTTCGACTCCACCTTTAACTGAAACTGAATCTTCTCTAGACTCATGTGAGTCACCAACACAACTAAAGGAACCATATGGACTATGTGATGTAATATCAACCGCTTCCTCCTCACAAGCATCTTCAACTACTTTACTCCTTAGATGAAAGATGGGAATAACTTCCTTCTCCTTTGATTCACCATGAACCAAATCCAGAACATCTGATGAGCTTTCATTCTTCTTGAACAAAGTCGACTCATCAAAATTAATATGACAAGAATTCACAGAATTCTTCGTTTTTGGATTTCGAATCCGATAGCCTTTACACCATCTGTATAATCAAGCAAAATCGCCTTGAAAGCTTTAGGCTTAAGCTTATCGTTTCCCAGACCATGCATTTAACCTGGACTACCAAAAATATAAAGATAACTCAAGTCAATGCTCTTTCCTTTCCACACTTCATTTTGAATTTTGTTATCAATAGCCGAGCATGAAAATCGATTAACAATATACATCATAGCTGACAAAGCTTTGGCCCAAAATCCCTCAGACAAACCTGGTCAATCTCAAGTAACGAGCTTTCTCAAGTAGAGTATGGTTCATCCTCTCCGCAACACCATTTGACTGTGGATCTTCCAATGTAGTAAAATATTTTTGAATACCATTATGCTTACAAAACTCCCAGCATTCTCCTAAAACATATTCCCTACCATTGTCGGACCTTAGAACCTTCAAAGACTTACCACTTTCATTCTCAACGAGAGCCTTCCGAACTCTGAACTTTGCAAATGCCTCCGACTTGGCCTTTATTACATACACCCATACCATTTGAGAAAAATTATCAATGAAAGAAATATAATAACGAGCTCCTACCAAAGAAGTTATCGGTGCTGGTCCCTAAACATCTATGCGAACATACTCAAGAACCCTTCTCGAATCATGTTTTCCTTCATCGAATGATACTTTTGTTTGCTTGCCAATGACATATTACTTGAAAAACTCAAGCTTGTTGAAACTCTCTCCATCGATCATCTCCCTCTTTCGAAGAATATCCAAACTCCTCTCGAGACATGACCTAACCTTAAATGCCACAACCTAGTCGCATCCAAGCCACGAGAACTATCAACACCCACACAAGTTTCACCTTAAATAGTCACACTTTGGAGCAAATAAACACCATGATTCCTAGCACCCTTCATCACCACAAGCATACCCTTTGAAACCCGCGAGCTACCACTCTTAATAATGATCTTACAACCTAAAGACTCCAGTTGTCCCAAGGAAATAAGAGACTTACAAAGTCCCAGAATTTAGCCTACATTAGTGAGAGTACAAATGACTATGAATTTTTTTTTTTTGCATGGAATCAATTTCTTTTGACTTACAAATAGCACCATTTCCCATAATAATTGAATTTCCTTCTCTGTCACCATAAGTAGAAAAACAATTCCTATTCAGTGACATATGATAAGACGCCCCTGAATCGAGAAACCATTCGCTATCCGAAACATCTGATGCTGCCGCCATCAAGACATCTACGTCTCCTTCACCAACTCCACTCTCCACCGCTATGGATGAAGATGCTAATTCCTTCTTTGCTTTCTCCTTGTACGAACACTCTTCACTTTCTCCTTGTACGAACACTCATTCTTCCAATGACCAGGTTTCTTACAAATAAAGCACTTGCTATTTCTTTCCCTCGACTTTCCTCTCCATTCAAGATTCCTTGATCTAGAACCCCACGATTCTCCTTCTTCACCTTTATATTTTTCTCCACAAATAAACCATGACCACCACTGGCACCACTAATTCCATCACTTAACTCCTTCATTTGATCGTGCAACTCCTCAATAAGAAGACCCGTTTTGACATCATCAAGAGTCAATGTATCCCAGCTATAGATCAAACTATTTGAGAAACCCATATAACGTTGCTCTTCCTCAATCTTTAAATCTACAGCCTTCATCTTCATTAGCAAATCATCAAAGACATTCAAGTGCGCCTTTAGCGAAGTACCCTCCTTCATCTTATAAGTGAAGAACGTTCGCAACAAGATCAAACGCTTAGTTAGTGACTTCTTCATATACAACTCCTCTAACTTGTCCTAAATACCCTTAGCGGTTGTCTCATCTAATTTTGGAGATCACATTCTCTTCCATAGCAAGTTGAAATGTAGTGAAGGCCCACTTTTCCATTTCCTCTCTATTATGATCCGAGATGTCTACCGGCAATAAATATGTATCAAACACTACCTGATGCACATGATTCCTCCTAAGAACTGCTTCATCTTTCATTGCCACTTTTCAAAATCATTATCATCATTCCACTTGTTTATAACCAATTGTGATCCCGATGCCACGTACAATCCATGTACATACGGCGCCATATTAATCAGACCAACTATTGAGGGACTACCCAAGGTTATCTGATTTCGGCATTTCTACAACCACTTACTAACACCAATGCTTTGATACCAAATGTTATTAGGAATTCTAAACTCAATACCACTCAAATTCAAACCCCAAAGCAAAGTGAAAACTGAGATTGTTGTAAGAGGTGCAAAAAGAACCAATCAATTTCTCAATCCAAACCTCAATCTAATCCAAATAAAACCAATCGCAATCACCAAACAAGCAACAAAATAAAGAAATAATGAAAAATAAATCACACTTGAGATTTATAGTAAATCTTGTTAGTGTACGTCCACTTTTGAGAGAGAGAGCCTTTATTAATACCAATGAGAAGAGTACAAGAGATTGATGACAACGATTAATCTTCAAATAGAATAGATTTGTGGAGAATAGAATTGAAGAAAACTAGGTTTACATAAACCCTATTTTAATGGAAGATAAAGCCTTTAATATCTTGGATCTCGTATCTTTAAATTTTGAAAATAGCTTATATAGGAAAAGCCTTGTTCAGGAAATTACCCGACTTGCCACTTGAAGCCTTTATAAATCAATTCAGTCAGCATAGATAATATGGGCAGCAAACAATGGTAGACATCTGGTCTATGTTGTCAGACATCTCGTAGAAGACCCGGAAAACAATTTCCCAACTACCAGACGTCTGGTCCATGCTACCAGATGTCGGGCAGAAGATTTTAAAATCCAATTCCTTGCAGCTCAGATGCCCGAGAACTTCTCCTAGATGTTTGAATGCCTGTGCACTCAACAGTGCATCACTTATTTCACCATATCTTCTCCTTCGAGCTCCGATTTACAAACCGTCTTCTCCGTTATCAAGCTACTTTTGACCACTTCAATTCTCCATACAGTATCATCAAAATTCAATAGCATCCCCATATTCACAGTTCTATCTTGTTGATTTAGCTATTTAGTTATTATTTAGTATAAATCAAAAACGAATGCATGTAATAAGTTGGGGATGCAGGGATACAAAAAATGAGGATATGTGATTTGATCCTTTGTTTATAATGTTGTAAAACTTTATGTATGGTTATCACTAATTATGTATATTTATCTTCAGATATGGAAAATGCTTAATAAAAATGGCAAACGGATTGCTTGCTTCTAGGAGAACTTGGATGTGCAGTGAAGGCGATTGGGAGAGATATCGTTACTATTTTTGGTTGTTGGATGAGATTAAAGTAAGGGAAGAATATCAATTGAGAACTTTAGGTACAAAGAGAGAAAGCAATGTTTGGTATGTGATAGAGTGTTATTCTATTTTAAAATGTAATGATAATTTGAAACGGTTCATTGACTTTTTTTCTTCATATTTTATTAGGTGTAAAGTAGGAGAGGTGAGTGTCAAACAAGCAGAACCTGGACTGGAGTTAAAGAAACATAAACAAGTTTCATGGAAACAACATAAGCAGTCTTTGCATGGTGATCTTGATGACGATGATTTAGTAGGGACCAGGTATTGAACCAATGTGTCAAATTTTGTTTATCTCACTCGAGATCTTGTTCGAGATCTCATTTTCGAACATGTGCAAGATGAGATGTAGCAAAATGAGACATTAAATTTTGTTCGTATCTTATCAAACACTCATCTCGTCCAAAATATTAAGATCTTAAGCAGAATATGAGATAAATCTCAATAGATGGTCTCATTCTAAGACATTATATTTTCTTCTTGACCTTTTTTGATACTGATCTTATGAAAGATATTAAGGCATTAAGCAAAATTAGAGAAAATCTTGACAAAAATCATTTAAATATGTTTTTCATTTACATATTTTTTAAGTTATTATGTGGATTCAAAAGAAATTTCACTTTGATTATTTTTTTACTAGCTCTCTAATTTTATTTTTTATCGAGTGATAAAAAATAGACGAATTTTTGTTTATTTTTTATTTTTAATATTCAAATGAGTAGAGTCCATTTGATCAATACTAAGTCAATCATATAATCACTTTCCTCTAAAAAGAAAAATTAATATTTTTTATGAATTATTCTATTAATCTATTTATATTTAGATATCAATTATCATAGAAATCTTTAAAATTTTAATTTTAGACTCTTAACTTACTTTGAGATAGTCTGATATGGACTATAACACCCGAGATGTCAATCTGAAATGTATATCTGAGATACACTCATCTCACTGAGATCTCGTTTGATACGATATATTGTATGTAGAATTCCCGAGGCAAGATGCGACTTAAATCCGAGGTTTAAAAACTTACGTACAATAAGACAACCAAAACTGCACAAAAAATACGGCACTATGAACACTTTATAGTCTATAATATTTATCCTTATCTAAAATGCTATTTTTATAAAATATGCATTCAAAATTTCAATTAGTTTGCATTATGAAAGTATAATGTACAACGAAATCACAAAATATGAACATGATTTTTAAATTGTAATAATACATCATCAAACATCATTTCATTTCTTAACATGATACAAAAGATTCTTAAAAAACCAAACAAGTTTAATATTTTCAAGTATGTTGCATTGTAAAGAATGCATAAAATAGTGGTTTGTTTTGTATTTTCAAAAAAAGAAGGCAGTCAGTTTACATTTTTTAAATACCAGGGTCGATCGATACATTCAAGAGAATAGGAGAATATTCGCAAGGACAAATTTAAAGGCCTTTTTATTACCTAGGGTAGCCCATCAATATTTTATTCATAAAGACAAAATCATCATTTTTTTTGAAAAGCCCTAACTGTCGCCGCTTGTATTCTCGTTTTCTTCTTCGATCTCGTTCTCTTCTTTGATCTCGTTATTCTTATTCTTTAATTCTCCTTCACTTTCTCTTTTGCGCATTCATACTTAAATTCACCCATTCATTCTTCTTTAACATCGTGCACGATCAATTCGTATTATGCTGATTTCGATTCTCCTTCCTTTCCATTTGACGCTGGAAATTTTTAGATTTACATATGATTCTATTTTTTTCATTTACTTCTATCGGAGTTTTAATTTGATTATTTGTAAAATTCTATTGTTTTCTTTATAAAACTAAATTCAGTTTTGTTGCTATGTTTTCTTCTTTCATATTCTATGGCAAATTCGGATAGCAGCATTAAGTATGTTCTGTTTTCTTATCTTTTCTATGCATTAATATTTTCTTATTTGTTTAAATTGAATGTTATTTGGTTTTTATTCACTAATGTATATTTTGAATTCATATTGGTTTAGATGAAATTGTATCGTTGTGTGTAGTTCGGTGAGGATTGGTTTTTAGGTATCATTTTTAGTTTTTTTGCATCATTTTTTACAGTAATGAAGTTTTGAAGTGTTTTAATGTTTTGTTTCCTTTAGTATATATAAAAATGAAGTTCTTATATAGTAAATTTGATTATATGCATCAAACATGGGTTGAATTAGAGTTTTGTTAGTATCAAATATTTAATGAACTCTGTTTGAGTATCATTTTTATTAATAATTTAAGGATCATATTTGTGGTATCAGTTTTCGAGTCTATAGGTATTGTTTTTGAAAAAAAATTGTTATTTTTTCATTTTTGATTTTAGCCGTGTAAAGAAAAATTATCAGAATATAATAAATGACAATCCGAAGAAAACATTTTTTAATTGATGTTTTTTCTTGCATTCATATTGGTTTGATTGAAAATGTATTGCTATATTGAGTTTAGTGAGGATCATATTTTAAGTATCGTTTTTATTTTTCTTAGTATCATTTTTCATAATAATGTAGAATTGAAGTTTTTTAATGTTTTATTTATTTCAGTAAATAAAAAAATGAAGTTTTTATCGAGGAAATATGATGATATGCACCAAACAATCAATAAGTTGAATTAGTGTTTTGCTAGTATCGAACGTTTAATGAAGTCTGTTTTAGTATCGGTTTTACTTTTAATTTGAGTATTTGTTTTTATGTATCAGTTTTAGTGTCAGTAGGTATCATTTTGAAAAAAAATGTTTTTTTTCTTCTAATTTTTGTTGTATAAAGGAAATTACTGTAGTAGAATAAATGAAAATCTGAATGAAATATTTCTTGCTGATGTTTTTTCTTTTGAAGAGGTGAGAATAGCCTTCTTGTTTTATTTTGTATTTGATGATTATGATTTGAGCACTCGATCGTCTATTGGCTATTATTTTTATGATTTAAAGAATGAAATATGTCTCTGTTCGTCTTAACTTACCCCTTCGTCCATTGAGATTTCTAATGTGCTTGGGAATAAAGTTATCATGGCTGATCCGATTCCGATCTTCAAAGTATTATTTGTTTTCAATTGTATGTGAAGAGTGCATTCTTTTCTTTTCCTGTCAAGGTTAAGAGTTCTCTATTGGAAAAATGATGGTGGCACTTCTATTTTGATTTCATCTGCTCTTCCTAGTTATTCATTTTCCAGTGGATCTTTGTGTTCCGATGTTGGTGTCTGTAGTAAAAGTTATTTGAAGGATATGTTGAAGAGAGGTTTGAAATTATCCACTTTTGATTTTATTGGTTTTTGTTTTGGAGGAGCTGATGATTTTAGAGAATTTTTGATGGCATATCAACTTCAAAAGGGACATGAATTAGCACTTTTGAAGAATTGTGCTATGAGAATTACTGCTTTTTTCCTTCTTCTAAGGACGATTGTCTTTTTAAAATGCATGGTTCTTGTAATTTGGGACAACTAAATAGGTTTTTCATTAGATATATGTTTAGCGATTATTCTTGTGAGGCTGGACTTAGAAATGTGAACAATCCACATCTTTCTAGTGCATTTGATAAATAATTGATCACTCATGATATTAATGATTGTCCTAGTAAGAAGCCTAAAGATATAATATATGTTTTTAGAAGAGAATGCAATCTTACTTTATCTTACTCTTTTGCTTATTCTTAAAAACAACTTGCTTTGATGGAATTGCATGATAATGTGCTATGTCCTACAATGATTTGAGTTCATATTTGAAAACATTAAAGAAGTATAATCCAGGTAGTTATTTCGAGATGAATGTTAGTCCTCACAGTAATCAATTTGAGGGTGTTTTTTGCTTTCGATGCTTGTATACTTGGTTTCAAGCATTGTCGAGCTATGATTTTTTTAGATGCTACTCATTTAAGGGGACGTCTAGATGTTCTGATGGGTGTTACTACGAAAAATGGTAATCAAGGTAAGTTTTTATTTTTGTTTTTTATGAATTATGTAGTTAAGTTGTGCGATTACTATGAAAATTAACTAGTATCAGTTTTCAAGTTTTGTTAGTTTCAGTTTTTTAGGTTTTGTTTGTATCACTTTTTTTAGTATTAGTCATTGTGCATTTATGTCATCAGTGTACATTAGATTACTGCTTAGTATTAGTTTCTAGGTATAAGGATTTAAACATGTTTTAATGTACATGATTATAACGTATTTAACAGTTTTTAGGTATCAGTTTTTCAAGTAGCAGTTTTTAGGTATCGATTTTATTTTTACCCTTGATTAAATTTTGTGTTATTGTATTTTTTATTTTTTATTTGTAGGTTTTTCCCTTTAGCTATGGGTATAGTTTCTCTAGAAAATATGGATAACTGAAAACGGTTTTCGAATCATTTAAAAAAATGCTTGAAGAAGATTGTGGTTTGGGTTGTATGTCGGGTCGCCATTAAGGTTTTATTTTAGCCGTTCGTGAAGTTTTTCCTTCATCCTTTCATAGTTACTACTGCCTTCATATGGAACACAATCTCTTTCAGCTAAAAAGGCAAAGAATGCCAATTTATCTATTGTTGATTTGCTCAAAATATGCTCTAAAACTTCTAATTTGTATGAATATAAAGAAATACATTCTAAATTTTGTGAAATAAGTGGTGTTGCTGCTGTAAATTTTTTAAAGGATAAACCTTATGATAAGTAGTCTGATTTGGTTTTTTTGAGAAACATTACGATGAATATAGTTCAAATATTGCTGAAAGATTTAATAATTAGATTTTTGATGAATGAGCATTGTCTATTACTACTTGTTTAGATGGTATTTGTGTTAAAGTTATGGAACAGATGACTAGAAGGAGAGAGGAGTGTCATTTGTGGAATACTACTCTTTGTTCTTTTATTGAGTTTTGTTTAAGTGAACAGATAGAAGAATGATTTGGATGTGATGTATACATATCTTCAGCATTTGTTTTTGAAGTGAAATCACCAAACTCCCATCGTGTTAATCTTAAAGAATAGATTTGTGGTTGCAATCAATGCAAAGTTACATGATTTCCTCATGCTCATGCTTTAAGTGCATAAACAAGTCAAAATTGTCCGTTTATGTTTTTGTTGAGTATTATTTCACCGTGGATGCTTATCGTTCTTCATATGCTGATGTAATTAATCCTATTCCTAATTTTGTTAAGCCTATTGTTGATGCAAGTGTTGAAGATATTATTAAGCCACCTAAGAAGAAACGAGGTTCCGGTAGATCTTTTGTAAAACGAAAAGGAGGATTTGCATATTTTCAAAATAAGCAAAATAGATGTGGTGTATGTAAGAAATATGGTCACAATAAACATAATTATCAAGCTTCTAAGATGATATGTTGAGATTTTCATGTTGTATGAATATGTTGGGAGTTATACTTGGTTGTAAGTTGTTTGTGTCAAAATTAGGCACTACACTCTTCGGGCATGTTTGAAGAGATTAAATTAAAGAATGTAAATGAAAAATGACACAAACCTAACAAACACACCAAAAATAGACAGAAAGAAGTATAGAAACACAAGGATTTAAGTGGTTTGGCATTGTAGCCTGCGGGTACTATGGAAAGTTGCTGTTTTATTAATATGATTCGTTGGTTACAGATGTTTACAACAGTACAATCGAGATACAACAATGATTTCGGCAGAATATCGGCGTTCTAGCATCCAAAGGTCCTTTTTTGAAGGCCTTAGACTGCTATTTATAGGTGTAGGCTGCAAATATCTTGCCCCGATCCCGAAAGACTCCTTCTCTCATGTGGGCGGGCCTACGTGATCGATCCTCGGGCATTTTGACTCGATCCATGATCGATATGTATCAAATTCGTATCGATCCAAATTGTGTCTTTATGGGCCGAGATCGATCAAGTACATTCTTGAGACAGTGCGCAAGCTCCTGTGAAAATTTAATGTAATTTGGACTTCTAGATTTTGAGTTATGATCGACGCAAGTTTGTGTTTTCAATGCGCAGTCGAGCTCGTATCAATATGATCATATCGCTTACTTTCATATCGATGTTGTGCACGTGACTGCTAGATGACATGGCACTACATTCTTGGATCGATCCACTTTTCATGTCGAATGACCGAGTCTTCCTCTCTTCTAGGCTTTGTTTGCATCGACCTGATATCTTCCTTTCGTATCGATCTACCATGTTTCACTTCGTATCGAACCCTAAAGCTATCTCGTATCGATGGTTCATTTCCCGTGTAACGACCCGCAAATCCGTACCCCTTGAGTCAACACTATTCTACCTAAATCAACTCAAGTTGTACAGAAATACGAACCATTTGAGTTAAAGAAGAAGAGGTAGAAGAAGAAAATAGAAAAAAACATCAGAATCTAACCATCGCAGCGGAAATAAATATAATAGAGAATAAATAATCTTTACTCAAAAATCAAATATATCTGTTATATATTACATTATCAGAGTACATCATAAGAGTTCACACAACATCAATAGCATACAACTAGATACACAACTACTCAACACAGCGGCATATACATATAAAACTAGTACGAGAATACGCATCGTCGTCTAGCTCGTCTCCTGAGCTCCACAGCATCAAAACCTGTATCCTATAATACTCGGTCTGACCCGAGCATTATAGTTAAATAACATCCGAGCCAGTCTGGAATACCAGCGTGAGAAAATCACACCCAATTGATTATTAAAGTTTCAAAATCCTTTGAAAACAAAAGCATCTCGTAAGACCACGCCACAAATAAACATGTCGGGTTTTTACCTTACGATAGCTAAAACACTTTTTATAGAAATCCTCTGATATTACAATAGGGTCTATATACAAATACTTATAAAATAGCCGAAATTGTTACATGATTAAATTCCAGCTACTAGCCACAGAGTGGGTAATACAAACAAAACTCGTAAAAGGCTCGTAGGGAGAATGGATTTCCAACAATGACAAGGCACTGGGATACCACCTGTCACAGTACGGACCGAGGGCCACTCTCGATCCCTTACGTTGGCACTATTTACTTCAGTTTGCTGATGATTCATATCCTTTCCAGCTAATACCGCCCCTATGGAACTTTCAGAGGCAGTTCTCTTCCTTCCCGGAGCCATTGATTCCAAGCAGCATATTTTTCAAGCAAAGATTACGAATCTAACTTCTGGACCTATCTGATCCAAAGTAGATAGCTAGATCTGAACCCTGTGTTGGCCTTCTTAGTGAAAGCACCGAAATGTTATCCCAAAAAATAGATCAACACCCGTGATTGAGTGTGAAAGCATCAACCATGTTCTTACAAATTAATTATATAGAGAATAAATGTAAAAGAGTGGAAATAGAAAGAAGACAAGAAGATTTTTATAGTGGTTCCGGCGTTAATGAAGCCTACGTCCACTTTATAGTTTTATTATTGATTGATTGTTGTTACCAAGTTGATTGGATTACCAAGCTCTTGAATATCCTTAGTTAGATCAAGTCCCCAGTGTTAGAATTCACTGGAGAACCACAGTGAACCATTTGGATGACCGTTGTGAAGAACAAGGGGAGTGAAAAAAAGTTTTCTGCAAAGTTTCAGCAACTATTCCGAAAAATCCTATTTATGTTGCAGGTAGGATTGTATGTATAGATATTGGAGAGCTACTGGGCCAAGCCTGCTTGCCACATGCTTGTAGATCAACACAGAAGGCGCATTGGAGGACACGCCGCGACCCGAGCTAAAAGGACGGATCGCTAGCGATCCATAGGCTATGGATTACTAGCTATCCATAGGATTGATTCGAAGGCGAGCCAATGCCTTAGTCATTTTTCCTTGCCTTGCTCCATGAAGATCGTGGGTGACTGGTGAAATAGTATGGATCGCGATCGATCCATGGTATATGGATTGCTAGTGATCAATATACTTAGCCTAATTTTGGACTTTTCCTTCTGAATAGCTTTCGTTATCTTGCGTCGATGTCATTCGTGAACTCTCGAGCTAATAGCATGGATCATCAGCGATCCATAGGCCATGGATCGCTAGTGATCCATGCCCTCAAAGTATTTTTATTTCTTTTTCCTGAATCATTTTAGCTATTTGTTCTAATTTTTTTGGTTGGCTTTTGAGCTATTTTGACTCGATCAAGTTGTTCCGACTTCTGCTGGATTCTGCTAGGTTAAAGACACGGATAACACTGATATTAAATAGTATCAGTAATGTTAACAGTGTTTGTCTATATTGAAAATATTAAAATAACTAAGCATTAATTCCAATCATACGGCTACTAGGTAGCTATTTTGAAATGATTTGTATTAGTTTTATTATACATGATAGTTAACTATATAACTAAATTTATAGAGCATGATATTATACCAAACAGCTACTAGGTATCAGTTGTGCATATATATAGTTATTGGTTTTATTGTAAATAACATTTAAGTTAATTTATAAAATTATGAAGCATGAATTTCAATCAAATAGCCACCTGGTATCATTTTTGCATGTATGTAGGTATTATTTTAGTTGTAAATAACATTTAAATTAATTTATAAAATTACTGAGCATAAATTCCAATCAAACAGCTGCTGGGTATTATTTTTGCACATATATAGGTATCAATTTTGTTGCAAATAACATCTAAATTAATTTATAAAATTACCGAGCATGAATTCCAATCAAACAGCTATCGTGTATGATTTTTGCACATATATAAGGATCAATTTTATTGTAAATAACATTTAAATTAATTTATAAAATTACTAAGCATGAATTCCAATCAAATAGCTATTTGGTATCATTTTTTCATATATATAGGTATCAGTTATGTTGCAAATAACATTTAAAATAATTAAATTTCAGAAATAATGAAGCAGAATTCCAATCAAATACCTACAGGTACATGATTTTGTCATTATTTTGATTGGTAGCAGTATTTCTAAGTAAAAATAAATAAATTTATGTACATGCCAATCCATGAAGTTTTCTTTAAGAACATGTTGGAGCATTGCTTTTGTAATTACGCATCCTCCTTTGATCGTGTTCTTGTTATCCCATGCCACTTTATTGTTTTGACAAAAATGATTTGAATTAAGTACTTAAAGTTATTCTAATACATAGCATTAGTATTAATATTTATAAACTTACTTTTGTGTTCCCATTAGAGCAAAAAAAATTGATCACATTTTGTTTTTTTTCTATTCAAGTATAATAAGCATTTGCAGTTTGATAGCCGTAAATCTGCAAATGTTAGTTCTGGAATCGCAAGTGGGTTTGGGATGGTTTTTTTGTTTCTTCTTCTTCTTCAATGTCTGTGTCTTTTCATATGTTGGCTTCTTTGCTATTTTTTTAATTTATTGGTAGTACACAAATATATCACTTTTTTTTCTTGTTCTTTCTTTTAATCTTTTCATGTATGAAATAGTTTTTGTTTTGTTGTTGCTTTTTTCTTCATGGCCCAATGAGTTTTATTGGTTTCTTTTTTTTGATCTTGTTTAGTTTTTTTATTTTCAAACTCTTTCAAGTCATTGAGTTTGAAAGATGGCGATGTGAAGTCAAGTACTGAAGCATGGACATGTATGATTTGGGTGTTGATAGCGGTATCTTCTTCCATGTTCTGAACCTCTTCTGTTTGTTTTTCTTCTATTTTATATTCATTTGTTAGAGAAACTTTTTCATGTATTTCAGTTGTTATTTGTGTTTCTATGCATGTATTGTCCTTTTCAGTTGCTTGGTGGACTTAATCTGTATAAGTATCTGCAATTGTATTTACATTTTGTTCATCATTTGTTTGGGGTGTTGTTTTCTTTTCTTGATTTTCTATTTCAATCTCTATAGGTGTATTTTCATCCAATATAAAGTCTACTTATAGTGTGCAGTTTTTCAACTTCAACCTATAAGTTTGTTTCTTCATTCCCCTCGAGTCTTGATTTCATTCCTCCCAGTTCTTATTTCAATTTCAAAATTTCCTTCTCAACTTCTACCCTCATCTTCTTTTTCACTTTGTAACTGCTTCTTTGTTTTTTTAGCTTCCTCTTCCAAATATTTAATGTGCAGTCGCATGACTCTAATGGTTACATCTTCAAATGATCCAAAAGTTTGTTCGACTTCTTCAATTTTTCTATTATTGCTTTCCTTTTTTCTTTAATATTCTTGTTGTTAATGCTGTTTGAAGAAGCTCTGCTTCATGTGGAAGAATATCATTTATTTCTTTCACATGTACAATTTGTAGAAGAATTTTGTGCCAGTTTTTACTGATACAAAGTGTAATTTTTTTATTATTGTTTTTTTAATAAAAGCAAAAATAATAAATGAAGTTGATACTATGCAGATGTGTAGCTATAATATGCAGTGTTGAAAATGATACCAAGTATCATAGTGTACTTTGACTAATACCGTGCAGTGCGAAAGTGGACACTATATAGAGGCAAAAATAATACTATGTAAAGACTAAAATGATACCAAATATTGAAACTAATACTGTGCATAGATAAAAAATATAGCAAATATTGAAACTTATAATATACATAGGTAGAAATTGATATTATGCAGAAGCAAAAGATGATGGTAAAAGAAATGTAGTGCTAAAACAGATTCTAAGCAGAAAATAATTTTTTTTGATTAATATAGGCAAGATGGAGTTTTTAAACAACCGACCCTCTTTTACATCATCTAAAAACCGCTTAACCACTACGAATTCCAGCTTGTGCAAATCCCATCTTGCAAACCTAGGTAAAGCTTCATTATGTTGTCATCTTGGTCTGAAAAGCTACATCCCTTCATAAATGCAGTACTGCAAACATTTAAAAAAAAAAATAGATATGATTATTAATAATAAAATTTATTTCATACATTAATATTTTCGAATAGCATATTTTACCAATAGAAGCATGGAGCATCCGAACATGTTTCTTGGCTTGTGGATAAATTTTTTAACAAATTTACTAATAATTTTCTCTATTGTTTATGGTCTAGAAATCATATGCGATGTTTCAAAAATGATGAAGAAGGATAGAATTCCCATCTTAATTTTTGTTGGTTGTTCAGAAAGAAAAATGTTAATAGAATTTCCATTACTATCGATAGTGGAAAGTCTTCTTCATTTTGTTTTTTTCCTTTCCTATCACTTGTTTTATTCTTCTTTCGACCACATTTATCATAATGAAAGCACAATTTCCAAAATTTATTCTCGCAAATTCTTTGTACTCTGTTGGAATATTTTTGCTTGTCATTATTTGTGTTGGCTCTATATTTCTTCCATCCAACGGTAGAGCAAAAAAGCATGCTTATATCAGTGGAAGTTGCTTTTATTTTGTCTTGTCCAAATATGAAAGTATCATTTTCAGTCGAGTAGTAGCTGTATAATGGATCCAATTGTGTTAATGCTTTTTGCATTCTTTTATTGTTATTTTTTCTTTATAGAAGACATTGAATATTTGTAAAACTAGGTCTTTTTTAGGATGTCTATCTGTTTTTTGGTCAGTCCATTCTTTTCTTTCACCAACTTTATGATCTTGAAATTGATTGCAACCCACATCTGTATGCAGTGTCAGGCTTTATATCTTCGCTTTTTACTATTTCCTCACATGTTTTTTCTCTAATCCTTCAGATATAATTTTCATGCTTGTAGGACATGGATTGACAAAATCATCATCATCCTATTGTATGAAAAAGTGGCATTAAGCTAATAGTGAAACAAATGACAGTGAAACATAACAATATAAGGGGTATCAACTGTAATGAAACAACTTCATACAAGCATATAAGGGGTACTATTTTGTAGTATAATGGCGTCAATTTTTATACAAAACATAGTAAAAACAATTTATAAAAGTATAAATTCCAAAATTCAAAAAATATATCATTGCTATCATTTCCGTAGTGTTAATTTTCCTACAAATTATATGGAAAATCATAATTAGAAAGGCATCAACTCTAGTCAAAACAGCCAGTGGGTATCATTTTTGTTAAATATAGTATCAGTTTTCATAAACATGACATTGGAAATAATTTTAAAATTCCAAACTAACAACGTCAAACATACGAACTATAGGTATCATTCTTGGTTTATAGTGGTGTCACTTTTTAAACAAAATATAGTGAAAACAATTTATAAATGTAGAAAGTACATGCTTCAAACAATCATATTGTTGGTATCATTTTTGCAAGGTACTGATTTTATTTTTTCCACAAATTACATTTAAAATCATTTATAAAATTATAAAGATATCAGCTCTACTGAAAATAGCTAGCGGGTATCATTTTTATCGAATACTGGTATTAATACTCATAAAAATGATAGCGAAAACAATTTTTTTAAATTCCAAATCATTAACATCGAACATACAGACTTTAGGTATCGTTTTTGGTTTACAATGGTATCGGTTTTTAAACAAAATATAGTGAAAACAATTTATAAAAATACGAAGTACAAGCTTCAAACAAAAATATTACTAATATCATTTTTGCAAGCTATTTGTATCATTTTCCAATAAGTTCCATGGAGAATTGTTTATAAAATTAAAAAGACATCAACTCTACTCAAAACAGCTAGTGGGCATCATTTTTATTGAATACCGGTATCTGATTTTATAAAAATGACAGTGGAAACAAATTTTAGAATTGCAAATAATTAACCTCAAACATACATACTTTGGCCATCATTTTTGATTCACAATGATATTAGTTTTTAAACAAAATACAGTGAACACAATTTATAAAAGTACAAAGTACAAGCTTTAAATAAAAATATTACTGGTATCATTTTAGCAAGTTACCGGTATCATTTTTGGCACAAATTATAGGGAAAATCATTTATGAAATAAGAATGACATCAACTCTACTCAAAATAGCTAGTGGGCATCATTTTTGTTGAATGCTGATATCAATTTTCATAAAAAATGATAGTGGAAATAATTTTATAAATCCAAATCATTAACCTCGAACATATAGAATTTAAGTATCAATTTTGATTTAAAATGGTATCAGTTTTCAACAAAACACATCGAAAACAATTTATAAAAGTATAAAGTACAAGATTCAAACAAACATATTACTGGTATCATTATTGCAAGGTACCAGTATCATATTTGCTACAAATTACATTTAAAATCATTAATAATTCTACCGAATTTACTTCTTTCTCTTCATATTCTTCAGCATCAATTTTTTGCCTTTTGTTTTCTTGCTTTTTCCTGTTTAAAAAATGTGGTACTATACGCATACATGTTTAATAATGGTATGAAACCATTAGAATCAGTTTTATAAATTTAAAGCATCATTTACCTGTTGAACTATCTCTTTAGTTTTAGCTTGATTTTCCTTCTAATTTTTTTTCTTCATATTTTTTCTTTGTTTTTCTTTCTTAATTTTTCAGCCATTCTTTATTTTCTTTCTCAAAAGCTGTTTGCTGCTGTATATTTTCTTCAATGTGCTGTTAAAAAATTCAATGATATTACAATATGACTATATTAATATTGCTGTACTATGTGGTATCGGTTACCTTGGTATCGATTACCTTCCCCTGTGTATTTTCTTTCTTTTTTGATAAATTTCGTCTTCTGTTTGTTTTTTATGTCTTCTCGTTGTTCTTTTTTCTAGCCTCTATTGTTCTTCTTGTTCAACTAACTGCTTTTGTAATTTTAACTTACTAGATTTTACTGTCGTTGCTTGCGGTTTTGGGCCATTCTTAGCTAGGGTTTGTGTTTCTCGAGTCGGTGATTGTTGTTGAATTTCCACTTGAACTAGGTTTTCATTTTCTATAGATGTGCATTGCTGTTGAATTTCAAGCGGAAGTAGGTTTTCGATTTCGTGAATTGGCAATTGTTGTTGATTTTCTTATTGCTGTTCATTATTCGTTAATGTTTGCTATTTGTGTTGGAGAATATTTGTTTATGGTTTAAAGTGTCACGGCTAGGGAGATTTTAAGTTTTGAGATCGAATAGGAAGAATAATTTGAGAAGACGATCGAGTGGAATGATACAGAATGGCAGAGGGAAGGTTCAAGTGACGAATGAGTTTTGGTTCTATACTATGTAGAAACATATAAAGCTCGTGTCCTTCTTTCTAAATTTTAATGTAATTAGTCCTTAAAAAAGATTCCCCTTCAAGAGAAAGAAAGAGATTTTTTGCTATTTTTGATTCAAAAAAAACAAGGGTGTATATACAATTTTCACTTTAAAGAATCACAACCTTTAACTTAATCATGTATGTAGATAAATTTTTGTACTATTTAGTCTACTATGCTGAAAACATAAAAGAATATACGTTTCTATGATTTACAACTTTTGAGTGCAATATTGATACGACTATCTTTGAGTATATTAATCTTTACATTCTTTATTAACAATCCAGATCTAAACTTTCATATGATAGGTATCTTCTCTCTACATGAAGTGAAAACTCGGTTGTTTACTTAGTTGATCAATGTATCACTACTTAATCAGGCCACAATAATCAAAATAACTCTATGAACCCATTTCAGTCTGGCTATTTAACAATCTAGTAATTTCTTAATATTAGATGCATTACAGAAGTAAAAGTTTATATGTACACTATATTAATATATCATCAGATCTACTAAGATCAAAATATGGTACAGTAACATACCTAATTGTTAACCTAAAAAATGGATCAACAACTAAGTATCAAGTGAAATCATTGGTTCAATTAAAAGTTAAGAAAAAAGCAGAAAAAGTAAATGAAGACACGAGAAGTTTTATAGTGATTTGGCGTAATCTCCAGCATACGTCCACTTTAATATCTATTATTAGTTGTTCTCTCCAGACTATAACTAATTTTATTAAATCTGACCATAATCTAGTGGATTCCAGATTTACAATGATGCTTCTAGAAAGTTTGAGAGTCACTAGTAATAGAGATTTGCTTATTTAAGTCCTAGAGCAGCAAACAATGGTTTCCTAGGCGACTTTAATGGAGGAGCGGTAAGATGTAAAGAAACAGAATAAGTCACCAATGGCCGAGAGATCAGAACCCCTTTCGCTTGCAGCTATGCTAGTATTTACAGAGAAATAGAGGTATGAAGTTAGAAGCCCACTTCCAATGAAGTCCAGAAGAAGGCTCGATGTCACACAAGAAAATTGGAAGCATCATGAGCTAAGAGCTCAACTCGGTACCAAGATATGAAGTTTAGTGCATATTCAACATTGACTTTTGTTCCACTCTTTTATCTCTTAGTTGATGTATTCTGAGCTCTTATCCATCGTCCTTGAGTTGACTCTAGCGATTTGAGTTATCCTGGTTTCTTTATTGTCATCTTACCAATCTTTAAAATGACAATACAAACTCAGGAAAAACACTTGATATCAAGTTATTGTAGTTGTGTAGGATTTGTATAAAGTTTTGGAGGAGAATGCGGGACATGTGATAGGTCGGTGTCGACCTATGGCCACTAAAACGACACCAAGTTTAGATGGTTGCTCCAACTTATGTGAAACTTTCTCAAGTTGCTTCTCTAGTCCTTATATGTGTACTTCCAAGTTTCCTAGTAGTTCCATTTTCATTTTGATCTCTAAGTCCACTTGAAATCTATTTGGTTAAAAAGCGGGTTAACACTAATAATGCTGTATGGAAAAGGCTAAGAGATCAATATCTGCACCCTCTTACCAGTGGATCTGCTATTGAAGACACAACAGGCGCTTCATCATATGCACGAAGACATAAATTATAATTCTTTCTCATCACATATCATCATATACTACATAAGAATTTTATTCTTCAATAATATATTTAAAATTGTTTGTTAAACAAAATTGCAACACACTTGTTATACACTAGATACCATTAAATGGCACAACTCATTTTAGGAAAAGACGTATAGTTACAGTACTATACAAAGTAGTAGGTAACGAATGCCATTTTTGTTTACTTGGATAACTGAATTAGATTTTGTTGACATTGTGGTTCATCTTTCTTCTATCCACAACTAAATGTCTAAAGCAACACATTACTCAAATTACTTAAAGCAAATCAAAGGAAAATTGCAAATCTAACATTTTTTTTATATTAAAAAATACTCTAGCATGATAATACATTCATGTTTAAGCAAAGCACTGACAATTTTATAGTAAAAAGAAATTACTTAGATAGAACAAACATAAAAGTAAACTATGGTTAAACATAAAAAAACATATGTCAAGTTCTTCATTTTGATCAATCATGAGATTGATGAGCTTCTTCATTATTAAAATTAAGCAAGAGACTGATGAGATTCTTCATTGTAACCAAAAATCAAATCCATATCTATTTCCTTAAATTAGATGGTCCTTCAGTTAGCAAGTGGTATACCACTAGATCGTTGTCGTCGTCATCTATTCATCTTGTTAATTTGCATCAGTGCTTACATAAATCATCTTGAGTTATTTTATAACAAGGCAACGGGGAATTTGAAATTGTTAATAAAACATTTTTCTATATTATTAAATGTAAATGCCCGAAATACCCAATTGGTAAAAATCAGAATAACATAAATATGGTATTTTGGTTATTTCAGTGCAATAACACAGACAAAACTTTATGTTATTGACATATATAATATCAGTTATAAATGTGAAAGAAGACATTACTCTTGATTATTATATTTATACTATACTATTAATACTAAGTTGCATTTCAAGGGTGCATAAGCATTTTGGTGAAATTTGAACTTAAAGGTCACGGCTTCCTTTCCTTTTTTCTCTACTATAGTCGATATCAGTTTTTCCTTCTTCCCTCGCAATTCATTTTGTTTTCATTCCCCTCTCCTCTGACAAAAACCCTAAATAAGTTTCACTTACTTCCCGACCTAAAACCTGTTTTCTAACCTTTCTCTACCAAACCCTAATCTTGAGATAAACCAACATTATTGACCTATTTCTTCCAAATTGACCAACCCGCCTCCACCACAATGGCATCCGATAGTTTCCAAATCTATCTTCACCATCCCATCAACGACAAAAACATTCTTTCCTCAAACTCCAGCAGGTTGTCGCCTAGGCATCGATAGGTCATCAGGGAAGTTATCAGTTCCTCTCCATAGTAGTGTTACGAACAAATTGAATTGAGTATTTGCAATTGAATTTGACCGATAGATCGTTCTCCATCTAGGAAACTTAAAGAAGCCAAGATTTCTTCAACAAGATTTTCTGCTTGTAAGAATCTAATTTGCATACAATTTTTTTCACTTATACATACAATTTAGTAATGTTGATATAATAAAATTCAAATTCTAATAGAGGTTAGTAATGAGGGGAATCATCTGAATATGATTTGAAGAGTTAATTTTCTCCGATTAATGATGAGGTAGTTACAGTCCATGAGACCTCAATGAATACAGTAGCATGTAGTTGCAGTGGAAGAGCTTAATTGAGAATTAGATTAAAGCTCATATGGAGTTGAAGGTTATTGGTCATTTTCTTAACATTGTAATTTACTGTTTTGAGTTTTAGTACCTTCATGTTGAACATGCATGGTTTGATTCTTTTAACATTTTATACGCCGGATAGAAAAACAATAGAGAATTGTAAATAGGGTTGTGATATTTAATCCTTTAACATCTATGTATTTTCCATGTTAGTTAAAAAAATATTTATAGTTCCACATACAATTTGAATAGGAGTTCGATAATTTTAGATATGTTCTTAAAAGGAGGAGTTGCAATTGTACGTAATTGAGTTCAACCTTGAATTACATTAGTTTTAGACTGTAGGATGTGTTAAATATAACAAAATGTTCTGTCACTTGCACAATTTTATTTATTCCTATAATATTTTAGTTCATTATGAATAATAATTTCACAAATTAATTGGGTACTAACTACAAAATTTTGGGGTTTAACAATTTTAGCTCAAATAAGAAAATGCATGCTTAAAAATTTGGTCATCCTTATTCTTTGCTATCAAATCAAAATTTTGTTCCATGATATGAGAATGGATTTTTTTCCTGCTTAGATGTCTCATATGTTGGTAATTCCATAACTAGCATCCAATGAACTTTTTAATTTAATTATTTTCTTTTGCTTGAAAGAAAACGAGAAGGTTGAAATTTCTACTGTTTTATGCACCTTTTTCTATGTATGTTTTTAATTAACACTGTCTGAATACTACTTCATTTAATTACCTACTCTAAGTAGTAAAAAAAAAATTGTACAACTGGTTTATCATACATATTTCTTTCATAATTTTATTTGCAATAAGGCATATAGAGTAAGAGGGTATGTTCATACATAATATGCTTTAAAATTTCCATAAGTTCAAATCATACATGGAAATTACTAATCTTATAAGCTATAAGATTAATAATATATTATTGGTTAAGATCGACACTATTTCCTTTAAAAATCCGTTCGTGGGCATTTAACGTTAATGCATGTAAAACTAATAACACATAATAGAAATATGTGAGTAATAAAAAATATGTTAATATCATACAAACCAATATTTCTTCTATATTTTTATTATACATAATAAAAAAGAAGTTATATACGGTAAGTACCATATTCATGATCTGTTATCTCTAATACAACACATGTTATGGTTTTATTCCATAGACAAGCCTTGATGAATCCATCAGACATGAAATGTAACAATATTAAAAAGTTTCCCTATCATATTTGGTTAAGTTCAATAGTATTATATTATTGGTGAAACTAAAGATAATACCAATTTTTCTTCTAAGATACCCGAAGATAATGCTTATATTGCATGTTGACAAGCTTTAAGATGTCACAATAAACTATGAAACACCCTCACTATTTTAGCTTCAATTGCTTCCAAGTTAAAAAAAAATTCATGAGTAAAGTTTTACTCATCATATTAGAGGTGTTGGCTCCTTTTGCAAATAATTTATTGTGTATATGAACGTAAGCTCTTTGATAACTTTATAATCTTTTATTGATAAAGATACAAGCATATACAATGAACTGCTAATTTTATTTTGAATATGAATTTGATCTAGATAAATATTTAGATTATTATTGTATGAAAATAAAACCTTAATTTCTACTCTTTTGGCAATATTTTGATTATAAGTAAATAAATATGCTAGTTTGGGAAAAGCGGTGTCATTTTAGTGCCTAAGTAGCAGCAATAATCATGAGGGTTATGAAAACTTTAAGCATATGCACATGGTTTGGTTTCTTTAATTTTGTTTCATAGAGATTTTTTTAGAAATTTGATGTCATTTTTAATTTACCTTTGGATTTTTTGAAATATTTTTGCAATATATATAATATACTTATTGTAATATGAAGCTAAAGTAATCTAAATATGAATGGCCATAATTCTTTCCCTTTAATGAGAATTCGATTGAGAATTTTCCATATCATACAATACGGATGACCTCCTAATATATTTACCACCGTGTATAGTAATTTTTTTGGTTATTATTGGCTATTATTTTGTCAATCTTTGAATTCAGTTATATATCTAATAAGGCATAGAGAATCAAGAAGGCTTGGAGAATGAAGAAGGCACAAAGACCGTAGGTATATGACAGATTACTTTATTATTGAATTTATTTTCAAAGTGCAAGCTTAAATATTTATGTCCTATCATCAGTAATTGCGTAATTGATTTATAACTTTTTGGATAAAATAAATGCCTGCTGAATAGTTGATCATTTTATCAGATAAATCCTTTTCCATAAAAAGAAATCAACAATGCTTTCCTATTGATTTTGACAAGAAATAAATCTTGTTTTTTTAATCACCATGTTATACTAACATGTAGACCGACAACAATGTGCGTAGTATGAGGATCAATATACTAAATCAGTGCCAAACCGTTATGAGGAATAAATAATATTCTATTTTATTTTCCGTAGCCATTTATACCTACTAATCTTTTTTTGGATAGAGGAAGCTTTCATCAAATTTTTTGGTTTGTTCGACCCGCTATTCTTTACCATTTCAAAATATACTTATTGTTCTTTTATGCAATTGATTATATTTGTAACTGTGATTAAGAAATAATGTTTATAATTTTCTTGCAGATCACACCAACAAGAGGAGGACTACAAATAATTCTGACCAGAAGTGAAGCATATTTGAAGGTACAGTTAAATTAAAGCCTTTAACTTTTTTACATCTTATACTAAGATGTGTTAAGTGAACTGAAATGCTAGCATAATATTTGATAATTCATATATATTGAATATGTAATGGTCAACTTGCAGAGAAAATATTTTGGATATTGTTATATTAGATAAAGTTTTTGTTATAGGTGCTGATTAAGTGGTACGTAGATTTTATTTTACTACATGGGGAGAAGCCGTGAATGGTGTGTATGTTTAACAGTTGTAATACCATCAGATTTCCCGTCTTGGCTGACAATTTATATATATTTGCAGTAGTTATTTTCACAAATTTTCTTATGCCACTTGATTGAAATCTTTTATATCTTATACATTTATTCATACACATTAAAAAGCAGTCCCTCTCTGTTAACTCGGCTAACTCATGGATCCGTGTGACATTATTTTACAAAAGTTGCTTTTCACACTACTTTTCTATTTCGCTTAGATGTTCGCAGCCCTTGCATGTTAAAAAATAGTTGCAGAAACTTTCTTGGGTATTGCATAGCCTTATTTTCAACCATATATAAAGCCCCAACATATAGGCAATGAATTAATTAATATTTCATACTCTTTAAAACATGATAATAAGCTGGCGTTCGTTTAATTACTACCATCATGCCTTAAATAATGCTCAATTTATGTAACGTCCCACCTTTTTGTACGCTTTAAATCGACGATAAACCACACACGTCAGACTCAAACCATACAAAAGGGCGGATTGTTATGGGGTAAATAAGAAAAGCAGAGAAAGAAATAAAACAATACAGAATCTCATAGCGGAAGGACAAAATATAATAATCAAATAACAGTTCATGAAGCTGTTTTACAAAATATTTGATTTTGCTTATACAACACATATCAGAGTTACACATACTAGAGAATAATAAATAATGCAGCGGAACAGTATGAATGCAGTGGAATAATATAATAAATAATAGTAATACAATCTTTGTCCTCCAGAAATAAATTCTTCGAATCCTGAAATGCTTAGGCTGACCTGAACGAATTGAAAAGACAAAACACTCGAGTCAGAACTAAAAGATCTTATGTAAGTTAAACCAACAGTAAATATTATGAGTGGAATGACATCAGAGATGTTTACAGGATTTGACATCTCCTATCCCGTGTCTAACGTGAGTGCAGTAACTTAAGAGATGCTCGGGATTCACACCTCCTAAGGATCCATTAAACTATTTACTATGTATAATATTTCGCTATTATAATAATGTCTAATAGTAAAATAAACTTACTTTTAAATAGCGTTAAGGGGTTACCCATATAGCCCTTCACACGTAATAGTGCCAATAGTCTATACAGTGCCGTAATACCTCCTGATCGGGAGGCTACCAGAGGACTCCATAGGTACGACACAAATCAAACTTGTACAAGTGGCGCTAGGATAGGTGACACGGCACAACTAGAAAATGCATGGGTAGATATACCAATTACGCTTCTGGGCCGGTGGTAACGCATAGCCGCAGCTACCTCCCACCTCGAGCCACACCCCCAAATCAAAAAATCAAAAGTGGCCACTGAATTAATCCAAAAGTCAAAGTGTAATATCAAAGGGATGTATCCGATCAAAGGTGCTACCTCATTAGCCTGTTAATCGCTCCTATTTTAGCCACCTTATGCCAACTCATGGGAGTTGGGCCCACGTTCATACCTCAAAGAAACGTCGCCACCATCCTACTTCATTCTGGGATCTCCATCGTGTACATAGTTGTTAAAATTGTTTTCGGAGTTGGTAGAGAGTATGACAACTTTCGATCCCGGTCTCTTTAACAACCAAACGTTATTATAACACCGCGGTCTTTTCAAAATAGTTTATACTACAAAACCAGAATATAATATCTATTTCGAAACCATATAAATACGATGTCATTTCCGTTTTAAAAACCCCTTTTTCTAAAATCTTACCACTTTCAAAGTTATAACATTTTGAAATCAAAACACTTGAATATTACCTTACATCTCGTAACTTTGAAACATAACTACACCACTTAAATGGCTTAAATATTAAATTACTTTATAAATAAAATAGCTTCTTCAATTTCCGTATATTTCAAAGCTTTAAATATTCCACCATTTCAAAACTAATTCTTTGATAATTCCATATATATCAAATTCAATTACTATTATTTAGATTTGAAATGTTTACTAAATAAATCCAATATCATTTAAGTAAAACTTTAAACTTCAAATAACTGAATATTCTTTCAATTTATTTAACTTGATATATTCATTTAAATCAACTTTATGTTCATTTAAATCACTCTACCCTAAAATCGAGTTATAAAAATCATACCCTTTAAAATCTCAAATTTATTTAAATTTCAAATCAAATTTATTCAGGTATAATTCTTTAAATAATTTAATTCAAATCAATCCCACATTTATCTTCCAACCTTAATTTTTATTTAAGTCATAATAAACTCTATATCCAAAATAACTTAAACATATACTTAACCATATTATATAAATATAATCAGACTTTATTATTTGGCTTAGTTTATATTTCCAAACAAATTTACACATAGCTAAAAATCAATAATTAAATTACATTTATATAATATCTGAAATCAATATTTATATAACCCATATATTTCTTTACAAAACCATAGAAACCATTTCAAAATATTTTTATGTATAGACCACAGTGTCTATATATAATTTTCTATCCTAGGGTCAAGTGATACGGATATTTATCATTTCAATCCGTAATTTAAAATAAAAACGGTTATATATCATTTCAAACCGCAATCCCGAATGAAATAAAATGCATAACAACTTGCAGTTCATAACAATATAAAATACAACATCCATTCATCCAATATCAATCATCAACCATTTATCACAATCATCATCCAATTCAAACAATAACATCAATATAGAACAAATAATAAATAACAGGTATTTACTGGCAGTTTATATCCAATAATACATTCAATAACAATTTAACTGGCAGTTTATATGCAATAATAAATTAAATAACAATTTAATTCAATAAATTCAATTTAACTAGAATGATGATAAAAATATGCCAAACAGTCATAAATAAATTTCTAATCACATCAGAAATTAATTTAACACAAATAAGAAATTTTAGAAGTTGTGAGTGGGTTAAAATACTCACCTTTTGAATTTAAATTGAATTTAAATCCAATTTAAACCCAAAATTTGAATAGTCTCCAAATTCCTCCAAACCAGCGTCAAAATGTCCGGAATTTTGCTAGGATCGCAACGGAGAAAACCACGCATGAAACGAACCTCGTACATAAAAGCTATTCGTATTAGAACATATAACGATTTGAATTATAAAATAAATAATAGAAAAACGAACACGTCAACTACCTCCTATAACAAACGCAAACTCTCACGCAACTCCATATTCCAGAACCCTGCACGCATGCAGAAAACCCTAGCCGTAGCCGCGCCGCCACAACCTCGGCCAAGACGATCGCCTGCGTACCTCCGCGCCTCGCCACCCCTGCGCGACCCACGTGGCACGTCGATCGACGCCCAAATATGACAGCCGTCGCCGCTCGATTTAAACCCTAGGCCAAATTTTGCACGAAAATCCAACCATTGATTAGCCAAATAAACTGCATAGATGAAGTTCCCTCGGTCCGCTCTACAATACCTAGAAATAGATTCAAAGATCGGACGATTTTGGTCACGGCAGGATGAACGGTCATGGATAGTTCATCGATTTCCGGCCACACCGAAACCAAAATTGAAAAACGAATCATATATTTGACTTGTGCTCATCGAGAGCTTCAAATCCATATATAATTCGATATAGTTTGAAGAGATTTAATTTTTGCCTTTGAATTTTATTTGAAATTGCATTTTGAGATTTAGAGTTCTGTCTGCCATTGAAAGAGGAGAAGCAAATAGAATTGTACATACAAAAATGAAGAATAAATAGCAGGCTAGGGTTTATAACGACATATATATAGACAGAGCCGAACAGAAAGAACGGATCAGATAAATTGAACGAGATATGCCCCGAAAAGCCCGTTTCGACTCTGGAATGAAATTGGGTCAACCCATATATCAAATTAGATGTTTTTGAATAATTTAAACGCAATAGAACATGTTTCACCTCTAAATTCCATCGTATGAAGAAGTTATGCTAAAATCAAATTATTTCAAATTTATTTCAATTTCATAGATTTCTAGGCGTTTTGAGTCCGTACGATCAAACGATAAGTCCGATCGATATGAAACTTGAAATCCTGCAATAATTCCATTACGCACCCGATGAACTGGTTTCGTCGAAATTCGAGTCAGTGGCAAAAATGGCTATTTTTCACATTATTAAATTAAATTAATATTTAATTATTAAATCATTTTTCGTTTCAAATTTTAAAATTCACAAATTTCATCATCTTTAATTTCTTAAATAATTACAATAACTTAAATAGCTTAGATATCAATTCAAAGTTAATCGATTTACCCATACCGTAATTAAGTTTCAATTTTTATAAATTCATTAATTATCAATTGAAATTCCGATAAATCATTTATTTAATTTTAAATTTTGTATTCAATAAATTATCAAATGGATGGAATTTACAATTGGTTCGTGATTTATTGCATAAAATCTTCAAATTTCATCTTAATCTCCATTAACGTAATATTTAAATATTTAACTTCCATTTATTTGCAATTAATTCAATTATTAAATTTAAATTCCAATAAATTAATAAATCCTGATTTTCCATCCCTTTTATTCAACCAATCATCATATTATGAATAAAGTAAATGTTATTTCCCATTATTAACTAAATTTACATTAACAATTTAATTTAAATTTATTGCAATTTTTACCAAATTACTATAGTTCAAATCCTAATAAATTGATAAATCTTTATTTCCATGCTTTTAATTCAACAAATTGTCCTATTATGGATAACATTAACATTATTGCCTTAATTTACATTCAATTACCGTTAACAATGTGTCATTTCATTAATTAATTCAATACCTACTATTGTTTTCTCATATTTAATTTATAACCAAGTATAAAATTTTTCACTATTTCAATATTGGGATTTCACTCCAATTGTAAATAATTTGTTCTAATTACCATTGCTACATTTAATTTTTTTTATTCACTTCATTATAAATTATAATTTTTTTATTTCTTTCTAAATTTAATTACAAAATTTTTATTAAATTAACCAATTTAATTATCGAAATTTACCGGTCGTTACACTCTCCCCCACTCTAAATTTTTCGTCCCCGAAAAAGAAAAGAAGGGAAAATTTGAATTTATAAGTCGATATATATTATTCAAAACATTATATTCATAAACAATAAATTTACAGAATAAGATAATTTAAATAAAATATATAGATTTACAAACAATTAAATCTTTTTATATTCAAATTAACAAAGTTTGGAAAACATTTTTCAAAATTTTTCTAAGTCCAGTATTTACGGAAAATTTTGGCAGAGTCACCTTGGAACGGAGTGGCTCGGGAGAAAATATAATATTAAATATAACAATATACAACATATATTTTCCAAGATAATATATCCCAACATGGGAAAAATAATATAATAGCGCTATAAACCGTAATCCGAAAACGTACCTATTTTTCGGGCAATTTACGCTTATTTTATGAAACCAAAAGCAGTAGCAATTGCTTCCATAACCTGTATTTCACTTATATAATCCAAAAAGAGTTAATAATTATATAAAATGAAATATTCAATTTGTTTCACCCACTAACAAACAAACCAATATAACCAACAACCACTTGCAACCAACATACAATCAAAAATCAACACAATCAATTATCCATTCATATGAAACAAAAAAAATAGCTTTTCTAGTTCAAAAACTTTAAATCGCACAGAATGAAAAATAAACTATTAAGTGCACCATTTACTCAATAGTCTTAGATGAAACTAAATAGATTATTCATTCATCCAAACAATTTTAAAGTATTCATGGCCATCCAACCATAAAAAAAACCAACAACAATTTCAAATAGTAGGTCAAGTTCATTCTTAATAATTTTATTTCATAACATTTGTAGTTTGATTTCCTTTTCATTCATATAATGATCTATCCATTTAATTTACATTTAACTTCTTACAAATTTCCACTTATTTTCATTTATTCGTATCATGTAAATTTCTTTTATTGCATTATATTAATTCATTCCTCAATTTCATTTATTGCTTGATTTCATTTATTCATTTATTTATAATACCTACCTTTCCATTTATTTAATTAGTATCCTTTCCATCATACTTAAGTTTATAACAACTACAACGTCACATTCTTATTTATTAAAGAATTTCATTGAATACTTTTATTATCTCAAGTTTATTACTTGCATAATATCCATTACATTTTCTTATTAACATTACAACTTTTAATATTTGGTAAGTTATATATATATATATATATATATATATATGTATATGTATATATATATGCTTTACGAATGTAATTGAAAGTTATACAAGTTTTCTCATTTCTTTTAAACTAATTTAATGTTCAATAATCATATCCTTTGCTTTATAGGTTACAATTTCAACTTTCTTGTTATTTTATTTATAACCTAGCATTTAATCACTTATTTTAATTAAAGGTTCCAATTATTAACTGGTTACATTCCATTTCACTACAATAGTTGAAACTATTAGTTAACGGAAACTTAAGAACTAAATACCGGGTTAAATCTCAAATCATTTTAAAATAATAGATAGATGTATGCACTTACAATTTATATATCCAATTTTATTTAAAATAATTTGAAATTTACTTTTGTTTATCAAAATAAATCTGTAGTAAAACTACTACAGTAGCCTTCCCACTTCGAAACTCGAAAATGAATGTCGATGATGTGTGCACTCATCACCGATATTATTTTCCAACGACAGAGAGGGGAGTACAGAACTTATTTCTTCCAAAATTTCTTTAAAACAATTCTTTCAAATCATATTAAAATATTTATATCACTAAATACTTCTAATAATATTATTACTATATTCCAAAATCATTCAAAAGAAATTTTCAGAAATCCCGGAACTTAAGTTCTAAAATTTCCAATTTTCATTTTATTTTATTTTCTTCAACTCTAGTTTCCAATCAATATTTATAAATTTCACTACCTAACAACCAATATAATACAACACAATATATATCTTATTTATGAAAATTTATTATATATATAGAGAAAATATAATAGGAAAAATTATTTCATTCACCTATATTCAAAACAAATATTGTGTCGGTCTGTCCTATTAAGTGTTTAGAAATCCCTATTGACGTCATAGCGTCCCATGCACCAAGCCGAATTTATAAATACAAAATGGAACAAATTAACACAATATCAAAACCTTTTTATAACACTAACAAATGCACTCTCTCATATATACACGCTCAGCGACTCGTCGCAGGGTATTACTTCCCTATTAATAAAGAGTCAGACCCCACAAAGCTAAGCTTTATCGCTAAACCAAAGCTCTGATACCAGATGTAACGTCCCGCCTTTTTGTACACTATAAATCGACGATAAACCACACACGTCAGACTCAAACCATACAAAAAGGTGGATTGTTATGGGGTAAATATGAAAAGCAGAGAAAGAAATAAAACAAAACAGAATCTCACAGCAGAAGGACAAAAGATAAAAACCAAATAACAGTTCATGAAGCTGTTTTACAAAACATTTTATTTTGCTTGTACAACACATATCAGAGTTACACATACCAGAGAATAATAAATAATGCAGCGGAACAGTATGAATGCAGTGGAATAATATAATAAATAATAGTACTACAATCTTCATCTTCGTCCTCCAAAAATAAAGTCTTCGAATCCTGAAATACTCAGTCTGACCTCAGCGAATTGAAAAGACAAAACACTCGAGTCAGAACTAAAAGATCTTATGCAAGTTAAATCAACAGTTAATAATATGAGTGAAACGACGTCAGAGATGTTTACGGGATTTGACATCTCATATCCAGTGTCTAACGTGAGTGCAGTAACTTAAGAGATGCTCGGGATTCACACCTCCTAAGGATCCGTTAATCTATTTACTATGTAGTAATATTTCTCTATTATAATAATGTCTAATAGTAAAATAAACTTACTTTTAAATAGCGTTAAGGGGTTACCCATATAGCCCTTAACACGTAATAGTGCCAATAGTTTATACAGTACCGTAATACCTCCTAATCGGGAGGCTACCGGAGGACACTCCATAGGTACGACACAAATCAAACTCGTACAAGGCGCGCTAGGGTAGGTGACACTGCACAACTAGGCAATGCCAGGGTAGATATACCAATTACGCTTTCGGGTCGGTGGTAACGCATAGCCGCAGCTACCACCCACCTCGAGCCACACCACCAAATAAAAAAAATCAAAAGTGGCTATCAAATCAATCCAAAAGTCAAAGTATAACATCGAAGGGATGTGTCCGATCAAATGTGCTACCTCATTAGCTTGTCAATCGCTCCTGTTTTAGCCACCTTATACCAACTCACGGGAGGTGGGTCCACGTTCATACCTCAAAGAAACGTCGCCACCATCCTACTTCATTCTGGGATCTCCTTCGCGTACACGGTTGTTAAAGTGGTTTTCGGAGTTGGCAGAGAGTATGACAACTTTCGATCTCGGTCTCTTCAATAACCAAACGTTATTATAACACCGCGGTCTTTTCAAAATAGTTTATACTTCAAAACCAGAGTATAATATCCATTTCAAAACCATATAAATACGATGTCATTTCCATTTTAAAAACCCCTTTTTCTAAAATCTTACCACTTTCAAAGTTATAACATTTTGAAATCAAAACACTTGAATATTACTTTAAAACTCGTAACTTTGAAACATAACTACACCACTTAAATGGCTTAAATATTAAATTACTTCGTAACTTTGAAACGTAACTTTGAAACCCCTGCGTGACCCACGTGGCACGTCGATCGACCCCCAAATATGATAACCGTCGCCGCTCGATTTATACCCTAGGCCGAATTTTGCATGAAAATCCAACCGTCGAGTCTCCAAATAAACTGCATAGATGAAGTCCCCTCGGTCCACTCTACAATACCCAGAAATAGATTCGAAGATCGGACGATTTTGGTTGCGGCATGATGAATGGCCGTGGATAGTTCATCGATTTTCGGCCACACTGAAACCTTGATTGAAAAACGAATCATATATTTGATTTGCACTCGACGAGAGCTTCAAATTCATATATAATTCGATATGGTTTGAAGAGATTTAATTTTTGGCTTTGAATTTTATTTGAAATTGCATTTTGGGATTTTGGGTTCTGCCTGCCATTGAAAGAGGAGAAGCAAATAGAACTGTATATACAGAAATGAGGAATAAGAAGTAGGCTAGGGTTTATAACGACATATATATAGACAGAGCTGAACAGAAAGAACGGATCAGATAAATTGAACGATATATGGCCTGAAAAGCCCTTTTCGACTCTGGAACGAAATTGGGTCAACCCATATATCAAAATAGATGTTTTTGAATAATTTAAACGCAATGGAACAGGTTTCACTTCCAAATTCCATCGTATGAAGAAGTTATGCTAAAATCAAATTATTTCAAATTTATTTCAATTGATTTATGATTGATTTCTAGGCGTTTCGAGTCAGTACGATCAAACGACATGTCCGATTGATACGAAACTTGAAATCCTACAATAATTCGCCGTTACGAATCCAATGAAATAGGTTTTGTCAAAATCCGAGTCAGTGACAAAAATGACTATTTTTCACATTATTAAATTAAATTAAATTTTAATTAATTAAATCACTTTTCGTTTCAAATTTAAAAATTCACAAATTTCATCATCTTTAATTTCTTAAATAATTACAATAATTTAAACAGCTTATATATCAATTCAAAGTTAATCGATTTACCCATATCGTAATTAAGTTTCAATTTTTATAAATTCATTAATTATCAATTGAAATTCCGATAAATCATTTATTTGATTTTAAATTCTGTATTCAATAAATTATCAAATGGATGGAATTTACAATTCGTTCATAATTTATTACATAAAATATTCAAATTTCATCTTAATCTCCACTAACGTAATATTTAAATATTTAACTTCCATTTATTTGCAATTAATTTAATTATTAAATTTAAATTCCAATAAATTAATAAATCTTGATTTTCCATTCCTTTTGTTCAACCAATCGTCATATTATGAATAAAGTAAATGTTATTTCCCATTATTAACTAAATTTACATTAACAAAATACTTAATTTAGATTTATTGCATTTTTTACCAAATTATTATAGTTCAAATCCCAATAAATTGATAAATCTTTATTTTCATTCTTTTAATTCAACAAATTGTCCTATTGTGGATAACATTAATATTATTACCTTAATTTACATCCAATTACCGTTAACATTGTGTCATTTCATTAATTAATTCAATACTTACCATTATTTTCTCATATTTAATTTATAACCAGGTATAACAATTTTAACTATTTCAATATTGGGATTTCATTCCAATTGTAAATAATTAGTTCTAGTTACCATTGCTACATTAATTTTTTTTTCATTCACTTCATTATAAATTTTAATTTTTTATTTCTTTCTAAATTTAATTGCAAAAATCTTATTAAATTAACCAATTTAATTATCGAAATTTACGGGTCGTTACAATTTACTACTGCCACACTTCTTAGTAATCATTGGGTGTCTATAAATTTTTCTTCAGGTTGGTTCTTCTTTTGGTTCATAATTTTTACCTCCCTCAAAATTTTCAACCGATGCTCAAATTTTCATACCATCCAATGACTCTTCATACATCAATTAAATTAATTAACGTATTTTTGGATATGTAATGAAATACTTGATCGATGACCCTTTATTTTTTTGGCCACGATATAAATTTCAAAATGATATGTTTTGACAATAAAACAAACAAACATAATGCAATAATATAGAAAATGTTTTTTAATAGATATTCACTAAAACATCTGTTGCTCACTCCATAATTCATTTATTTGGAAAAATTAACTGTTATTACTTTTATAACTGTTATTACATTGAATCAAATAAGGAAACTATTGCAAAATTCTATATACATTCTATAATTATAGGGTCATGAACTTAGAGTTTTCAAATTAAATGCTAATCACAAACTCCCAATTTAGTAAATAATGTGATGTTCATTAACATTTATACTTTATATCTATACAAGTTTAGCTAAAACAAGTGGAAATTTAAATGACAAAGGAGTTGAACATTTTTACACATTATATATGTAACGTTAATGTACATCAACTTGATTTCATTTAGGTATGCTTTTTATTACTTTTATTTCAAGGCTTATGAATCTTTTCTCAACTAATTTTAGCACTATAATTTAGTACCTCTATGTTGATTTTAAGAAAATTGCCTCACCAGAATCACAAGATATTATTAAATGCAGTTTATTAGCTTAAGTGGTTCATTTTGGGTCAACTAGAAGTGTAGAATCATTATGAAGACATATGTGCTAAATTGAAAAATCAAATACATATAAAAGGTTTTGAGTTGTTGATTCCATGTCAAAAAACACTGTAACATAGTTGCAAAGTATCTAATACCATTGGGCTTGCTATAACTCTTAAATATTGAATGAAAATACATTTCAAATGCATTTCCTAAATTTGCACTCATATTATTCATCACATTCCATGGTGTTCCATGAAAAATATCTATGGTCAACTGGATTGAGTGGGGCGATGTCTTGCTAACTTTCATCAATTCATTTCATAGTGGTGGCATACAATAATTCCATTAGTTATTTCATTTGTGTTTGTTTGAGTTTCAGACCCATAGTGGATATTGTGGAAGTTGTTAAGCATCTGTCCAAAATATATAACAATTATCAAAGAGGTATAAAACAATCTAGCTCATAAAGGATATTAAGAAACGAGTCCCATGCGCTTGGTTTAATATCATATGCAGCCTATATTGAGGAATTTTAGGTAGGGAAGTTAGAGGACTTCAGGAATAACTTGATTGGTACTATTTAAATTTTTACGTAACATGAATTTAGATGGCCATGCAAGCCATGTCGTTCCATAATTATATTTGGCTGAATAAAATTTAATAGTTTTCACCTAGCTGGTTTTCATAAATAGGAAATATTTGTGTGTTATTCACATCAAAAGGTTGAAGTTCTTACCATATAAGTAGCAGTAATACTAATATTTGGAACCTTTAGTTAACCAGTCTTGGTTATTTCTTATATTTCAACATATTTTCTGTACTTTCCCTCAGTTCCTTATTTTAGTTAGCACAAAATTGGTTTTTCGTTGACCCATGATGTATGCCATCCACTTCATAGAAGGTTTTATTCTATTGTCAACCTTCGACTTTTTATGCTTTCCTTCTTTACATTACACTATTTGTTAAAGTAACATTATAATCATGATTCATGTTGTATAGTTTTACTTTGGGGTTAACTCATTTTGGGTGTTTCCTAGTGTTACTCCAATTTCCTTCTGTAATATTTGGTCCATCATTAAGTGCAAAAAAATATACCTACATCTATTTATATCCAAAATGAATTACAAATATCAAATATAAACGTACCTATAGGCCTATCAATGGATGTTTTCGGATGCGGATGCCATGTCCGCATCCACATCTGAAATCATTTTCGGATATCGGATATCTGCATCCGCGGATATGGACAGATATCGAATAATTATCCAACCCACTAATGATCGATAAATCAAGAATTATAAAAAACAATTTTTGTTTAACATATGTTTTCAATCCCATTGATTGTAAAAGTGTTAAAATTAAAAAATATGATGATAATAAATAATTTCGAGTAGCTAATAGGCACTAAATGCATATAATATAATCTACTAACTTAAAAAAATAAACAAATATCTTTCATGCACTAAAATACACACAATTAATTTTTGGATGTGGATGTATTTGTATCAGCATCCGTTTTTTCGAATATCGGATATTTATCCACTTTTCGAATGCGGAAGCAGACGGATTTCAAATTTTTCAGGTATCCATTGGCAACCCTACACATCAAGAAATATTTGGACCTATATCAATATTTGTTCTATCTGCTCACAATTGATAAGTCTTAATTGAATATTTCATTTCAACCAAAGTCCATTTCAGCACTTATTCTTATTAATGTTTAAAAGATACAAGATATGATATAATAATTATTTTAAGCTATGAACATGCATTTATACATATAACATCAATTTTTTGCTTGAGGAAAGAACATGCAATAACCATACTATATATATTAACTATTATCTTTATAAAAACTGGATAGATGATTTTTGAATTTGATACCGCCATATCCACAAATGTATCTCATTTCCAAATATATGATATTTTTTTTGTCTTTTACATATACATGCTAATGGATTTCATATTCTTTAGGCATCCACCGATAAGCCTATGATAAGCAACGATTTGATATTGATGTTGAAATTAAGAAATTAAAATCAAGTAATCTGGAACCTATTTTGTAATATATGTTAGTTTTTTTAGTCAAATAAATGTTTTAAAGTGCTTTTGTTTTGAAGCAGCAAAGAGCATAGCCATTTCAATTATAACGGTTGGCGATCATCTTGAAAATTTAATACAAATCCATAATGTTGTAGGTTGCATGTTCAAACAAACTCCCGATTCATGGACCAGAGATGCATGGAGGAAATAAACATAAGCATCTCAAATTATTAACTAGCTTAAGCTAATTGATCAGCAAACCATATTTTCTAGTAGTTTTTTTTTGGAGAACCAAAGTAGCTAGGCCAACACATTATAGGTTTATAGATCTATATTTTATCCTATTACTAAAAAACTATAGAAGTTGTGTAAGCTATTATAGGTATGGATCAATGCATGGTTTATGAAGTTATAAACAGTTTTTTACTTTTATTTATTGTGATCATACGTGATCTGTGAATATTTTCAATGTTAAAGCACTGATAAAGATAATGAAAAAAGTACTAGGTATCCAATACCAAATAAGTAGAAATATATGTTATTAGCCAATCATCATATTATTTCAGTCAGACTTTAGGCCTTTTTTTCCTTATATTTTCTTTAGCATCGCCTATACTAATTAGATACACAATAATCCTATTCGTTTTGATCATGAGAATAGTTCATTTTCCAATTCTATTAAATTTTTATGTTATTTTCACTCATAGGATAAATAATGATGGGTGGTGGTTAGTTGTACAGTTTTCTTTGTTTTTGTTGTTTATAAAGCCATCGCTAATTCATACAGGTATTGGAGCATGCATACAATTGGAGCCATTACATATGTCTATTCAAAGAAATGATATTGGAGCCATAAGTAGTAAACTTTTATGAAATGACGTATGTAAGCATTGTTTGTTGATGTCTATTCTGAATACAATAACACTCAACTTTGTATTGGAAATATTCAAAATTTCACTATTTATTAGTTGTCCAATATAAAAGCTTGATCTTATATTTGTTAATTCAACAGAAATAACCGTCTTTTTTTCACAATCATTTAGTCCATGTTCTGAGTACTGTTAAGGTAATAGATTATAAAATCTATTATAATGGAAAATAAACTTTTAAATATTTTTTTTAATGATTTATTGTAGTTTCAACCCAGTTATTATGATTTATTGAGAAATAAAAATTGTACTATAACTTGCATTCTATTATAAGAATTATATCTTAATTTCATTGCTCATGTGGTAAACCGCACCATATATCATTGCATACAATCCATTGTGCTGGCTTTCTAGTGTAGTTGTTATGAATGAATATAACTAGAACAATTGCTAGCTTACAAATTCGTAATGGATCAAGCCATACATGATGCGATGATAGTTTGATTAATACACCTCATCGTATGCTTTTTCCTAACCAACACTCCTTTGAAAATTAAGCTTTTTACATGATATTTGCAAAATAATAATAATTATAATCTGTTTTCATAGCACGGGTTCACGCTAGTTTCAGGTCAATAGATAAATTACCATGTTCTAAAGATAGCTAGCCACAAGTTTGCAGTTTTATGAGGCAGTGTAAATTGGGCCGGTAGATGTCGTCTTAGCACTTCAAGGACTACTGCTTTAAAATAGGGAATCTTGGGTAAAAACCTCCTCGTCTACATGGTCTCTATTCTCCTGTGTATTTAAAACTAGTTATTTGCATGCTTTGTACGTGTATATATGGAAAGGACATGCTTTCTTTCTTTCTTTCAATTTTCTCGTGTATGTTTGAGTGTTTATATATATATATATATATATATATATATATATATATATATATATCTGTGTGTGTGTTCATTCTTCGTACAGAATATAATAACAATGAAAATGAGTCAATTTTTCTAATGAAATTTGATATGTTAAAGTATATATACATATAAAAGAGTAAAAAAATATTATCCTAAAATAAGGATTTAGACTACTTTTGGTTGAAATAATAAATGAGTTATTGGTGAGTCATATACGATGGATACTAGTAGCAATATTCACCCACATTTATTCTATTTTAAAATCTAGAAAACCAAGGTTCAAAGAGATATTTACCATAATACTTTGAATCTGATTGTACAACCTATCATGAACATCTTGATGAATGACAAACTCAGCCACGACCTATTGAAGGTGGTCCATGTAGTATCGGTACCCACATTCTTGTCCTGAAGTGCCTCCTTCTTAGCCTTGACTTGCTCGGCAAGCACATCGCTCTCTTGATGGGCTTTCTTGAGCTGGTTGTTTATGACGTTAAAGGCTTGGATGTGTATCGTTTCCAGCTCTACTTTTGACCCTTTGGCGTGCTTGGCTGATTTAAGAGCCTCGTCTCTTTTCCTTGTGACTTCCTCCAGCTCAGATTTGTAACCTGGCACAATGTTATGACTTCTTCTCTATGACTTGAATTACAGAGTAGTTACCTGATTGATTTGGTTGAAGTCAGAGAGGGTTTTGGTTAGTCTTTTCCAATTTAAGTATTAGTCGACTATTTCGTTAATTTCATCGACATTATGGTTGGCGTCCTGATGGGAGATGTCTTTAACGTTATGATCGAACATCACCCATGTTAGGCAATAGCCGAGTAAAGCAGCATACATCCTAGTGCCGATGCAGTGGATGGACCTAGTGGAGGCGGCGGCAGAGAAACAAGGATTAAAACCTTTTTGGATTTATGGTCGATTGATACGATGGTGACCGAAGGCTAAGTCATCGGGAGTTGTTGCAGAAGAGTTTGGGGTCGATTACGTAGCTAAGAAGAACTAAATATGGACCCTCGACGATCATGAGAATTGTGTGGCATCTTCCCCAAATCGTGATATTCATTCTCCTCCACTCGACGTCTCCTATCTTCCTCCTCCTGATGCTCTCTATCATTTCTTCTTCTTCTTCGTTCTTCCTCTGTCTCATGCTATGTACTTAGATGTTGTGAGTGAGCTCCCAGAGTAGCAGGTAAAGACTGATGCCTGAATGGAGGTAGTCCATGCGATCTCTTGTCATCGCACTTGAAAGAAAGAAATGGAGGATATATTAGTACTAAAACACTTAATTAAAGACAAGTGAAGAATGTTGGTATTTGTGATCCTAAAAGTGTGCAAAGTGCTTATATTTACCTAAGTATCCTACAAACCGTGCTCAAGAATTTGTAAAGATGAGAATTCATGTCCCTCATAGCTGCATTACTGGAATCTCGGTCGGGAAGATCTATAAAAAGTGCGGGAAAGAGGTTAGGCATTTTGTTGAAGAAAATCCAAGTATGGGCAGGGCATTAAAGAAAAAAAAACTTATGTCTGAACCAAGGTTTGAAGTCCCGTTTTCCGTTTCCGTTCCGGTCAATAGAAAAATTTAAATTTTCGGTCCCGTTCCGGAATTTTCGGAAATTCCGTTTTAATTCCGGTTTGTCAATTTCGGTATTTTTTTTATAAATAACAAACAAATATGCAATACTAATAGTCAATTACGTTTAATTATTCAAGTTACATAGAAGATAAAAAATATACAACATAAAATTTAATACCAAAAACCATTTTTCTGAGCATCCGATAAATTTTGTCCATCGCTATCTTCATCTTGTGTCGGATTATAATATGCTGGAAAGCATATTGTTGCATCTGATCCGAACTTAAAAATGTCGTCATCTTATTATAAAGGGCGATGGTTCGTCTTGGCTACTTGATGGTTCAATAGCATACGATTGATTTGTCCCGCAAAACGAATATTTTCAATAATAACCGTCTGTTTCTCCTGCTAAATGTCTTTTCATAGGTGTTATACCGCCACCACAAATTACTTTGTGACAATAGTTACATTTTTTTCTCTTTTCACTAGTTACCGTCGTACAATAATTCCAAACGATATCACGGTTTTCCATAATCAACCACCTAAACGAAAAAAAAATTAACATTTAATTACTCAACGTTAATACATTTCTGTAATTTCATACAATTCCTGTATTACTTTTAAGGCTTACTCTGTAATTCATTCTTTTACTTCATATTTTATCAACCGTTTATTTCAGCCCAGCCCATTCTTTACCCATTGTTCCACTGTATCTTCCTCATCACCAACAGGCCCTAATTATTTTTGAACGCAGAAACTAATTGACGAAGACAAAAAAAGGAAAGGAAAAAGAAAACCTAAACGCAGATCCATTTGAAGCGGCCGAGGTCGATTCGAGATCTGCAAGGGAGGCCGATGTTGCCAAGCTCGCATAAGAAAACCCACACGATGATGAAGCAGAAGAAAAGAACAGCGACGAAGCAAATTTTCATATCTATCTGGTATGGATTTATAGAGCAAATCTAGAATCTTAATAATGTGATTTCTATATCAAATTTGTCATTTCTTTTCTGTGGATTCTTTCTTTCTTTTTTTTTTTTTTTTGGTTGAGAAGCCTTGAACGGCTTTCAGGCAAAGTTCCGGTCCGGTCGACGCCGGAACCGGGCCGAGATGGCCGGAACTCCGGCGTGCCGGTCGGACTTTGAAACCTTGGTCTGAACAACGAGGCAGTTGAAACTAAACGGACAGCGGACAAAGAAGTATTCTCTTTTGAAATAGCTCCACTTGTTATGAAGCGCTCTTATGGTCTTGCAAAGATTATAAGCCTCAATGATAAGTAGAGAAGGCGAGTTAGCCCTCTTCTTGAAGTTTAAGAGGTAAGTTAGCTTCCTGAACCACAAAAGATGATTCAACTACATCATGAAAAGGACGTACATGGAATTGAGTAAAGCATAGCCATTAGGGTGGACCTATATTGAAGCCAACCCAATCTCTTGCAGAAAGAATATAATGAATTCATTGAATGGCAAGACAGCTCCATCTAAACACATGTACTTGGTAAATGCGGTGTACCCCTCGGGTAGATTGTAAGCCCGTTGGTCAAATCTCGCCAAAAGAACATTTCTCTTTGGGATTCCATGGAAAAGGTAGATAGCTTAAATGGTTCTATTATCAATAACGATGGTGCTTGATCGGTAGGACTATCTGAGACCATTGGAGAACATTGCTCATCTAATGGAGGAGGATTATCAAGAGGTAGTGTCACTGGAATGATTTCACCTTGAAGTTCAGCTGTTATAGAACATCTCACTCCAAAACAGAGTAGACATGAAGGCTAGAGTAGTAGAAGAATCAGCCTAAGAGAAAGTAGAAGGATCAAAACAGACTTTGAAGCGAGGAGATTGTCTGTTCATTTTAAACTGAAAGCTTGACAGAGAAAGTAATCATGTATGTTTTACTTTAAATATTTATTTTAATTAGAACTTATGTGACCGATGTGCAAAATCCAACGGATGTTGATGTAACATTTCCGAATTTTAACCAAGTTTAATTTGGCAACTAATTTAATTTTTGAATCTATTTGTGAAATTAATTGTGCATTAATTAGGAAATCTTATTGGAATTTAAAATCTTATTTTTAAGTAATAGGAATTTGTTTCTAATTATTTAAAAATGCATTATAAATTTAAAATGATGTTTGAATTTGATTTTTAATTTTTAAAAGACCAATTAAGAATAAATTATTTATTCATATGGAAATTAAAATTTGTAAAAAAAACGATCTTTTGCTTTAAAAGATTATATAAATGATTAATAAAGAGATGTATTTATTTAGATAAGAAATATGATATAAAGTTATATTTAAAATATTATTTGTAGCGTTTAAAATATAGTTAGAATAAATATAAAGGCCTTGTTATGAATAAACCTTTTTATAATAAACATATTAATGTAAAACATGTTTATAAATTAAAATGAAATGAGGGTTAAAAACAAATTTACAAAAGAATTTGAATTAAGGAGTTAAAATATGATTTTATATATATATATATATATATATATATATATATATATATTAAACATTAAACATAGAATTCATAAATCAACAAAACATGATTTGTAAATTTATTAAAGTTAAGGTTTAAACCATAGTTTACAAATAAAATTTTGTACAAGGATATAAACATAAAATGGTTTGTTTTAACAAGTGTTAACCATGAAGACAAGAGAAATAACAAGTGTAAGCAATGGGCCATGCAAATAACACAAGTGCCAACAAGTGACAAGAAATTTATTTCTTTTGAATTAAATCTTTGGAAACATGCAAAGATCAGTTTTTCAAATCAAAGCCTACAAAGTAAATTAAGTTTAAAGAAAAGCCAAATCTGGGAAAAACAATAATTTATCTCAAGCTTTGAATCTGAAGACAGCAAGCAACTAACAAGCAAATTCAAAAAAATCGAAATCTGGAAATTAAGCTTGATATCATCTCAAAACCTGAAACAAAACAAAGAAAAGAAAAAATCTTCAATCTGGAATAAAACTTCAAGCAAATTCAAAGAGGAGAGAAAATAAAAAAAATAAGCTGTAAAAAGGATTCAAATCAGTGCAAATTCATCTCAGATAAGATAATCAAGCAAGATATCAAAACAAAAACATTTCATCATCAACCTAGAAAGCAAATCTGGAAACTCAACCTGAAGTTTAAAGCAAGATCATCTCAAAAAAATTCCAAATCAGATTCCAGATTTTCAAAAGTTCAATTCATAATCAAGCAGAACAATTCAAAGTCTTCTACCTGGGATCTCAAACAAAAGCTTACAATTCGAAATTCAATCAGCTAAAGCAATTAAAAAAAATCAACAGCAGTCTGGTTCTCTGTTCCCTTATAGGTGAGCAAACTTGCCTTTGTTTTAATCTCTGATCTAATGTTGTGATGAATGTTGAAACGAAATTGTGAATATGTTCGTGTGCATGCAAATATGCATGTATATATGTAGAAATGGGTGTGTGCATGTCTGTATACACCTCTGTTTAGAGGTTACGGGCATAAGCTAAATTCAAAAAACCACAAATCTTGCTCCTCAATTTCTGTTAGAGTTTGATTTTTGAACAAATTAGAATTTAAATATCAAGATTTAAATTTAAAAAATCCTTTTAAGTATTAAAGATAAATGGATTCACTGGAAACTTTAAAAATACAGTGAAATTAAATTTTATTCAAAAGTTAATTGATCAAAACTTGAGTTTTGATTGCATGTTCCTATTCACCTTCATAAAACATGAATTTTAAAGATAAAATCATAAATTTTAAATTTGGGGATCACGTGCTTTGGTGAATTGATAGGTCTGGCCCTTTTTACCAATTTTCGATCATCGGTGATATAATGTTCGTCGAGGCCAAAGCTGAAGGTGGCCGGAGGTTTAGGGATTACTGGAAAAATACTCAGTGGTTTTTAAATCCACAGTGGTGGCAGCAGTTGATCGGAGTAGGGTTTTATCCTAGTTTGAAACGATGTCGAAAAATTTGGATCGTGCAGCGCCGTCGAGGAAATTGGGTTGGTCGCACCTGGGGGAAATTGAACATTGAAGTTTGGTGTGTCTTCGGGTGGAACGGCATGGCTCCAAGTTGCTGAGATTTTCGTCGGTGATCGATTTTGTAAGTACCGGGTTTATTCCAGTTTGGGTTCGTACGTACTCAAATTCGAATTGGATGGTGAGATCGTTGATCAGGGCGTTTTTCCGAGATGAGAGTGGCAACGTTGACTTGTGGAAGGTGCCACGATCGATCAGAGTTGGTCAGAATCTCCGTGAACGTGCACGAGATCATGTGTGTGTGTTTGTGTTGTAGAGAAGGGAGAAGATGGAGTTAGTCTCGAGTTGATCTCGAGGAAATGAAGAGGTGGCTCGAGTGATTTCTCTGGCTCGTACGTGTTGGCTGCATGTTAAAAATTTTTAAAGCAAAGTTAAATTTTACAAAAAAAGAAAAAAAATGGTGGCTCGGGGAAGACTCATGGGAAATCGGTTTCAGGCTCGGGTAAGTATATTATCAGTAAACTTTAAAGCAACAATTTAAGGTTTCAAAATGATTGTTAACTAATTCTTTAAAATAATTGCTTTGTTCAGTTTTGGAACTAGTTGAAGGTTTAAAATTAATTATTTAAAATTGATTAAGTTTTGTTTTCTTAAGTTTATTTGAAATAAAAAATATAGCTTAATTAAGAAGTGAATTAACTTAAAGGTCTAAATTTATGGTTAATGATGAATTAATTTCAAAGGTTTATTTAATGAGACTTTTTTTTGTTCAAAGATGATGTAATGAAATAAAGGATTAATTACTTAATGTATTGAGAGATAATTAATTGAGATTAATAAATGGAAAGTAATTAAAGATAATTAATCACTTAAAATAATTACTTAATATAATAAGTTAAAGGTGAATAATTAATGATTAAAGATGATTAAGTGATTAAGAATAATCACATATTGTAATTTATTTAAAGAATAATTAATTAATGTGATTAATTAATTAAGGTAATTAATTTGAGGATAAATTTATTTATTTAAGACTAATTAATGAAAGTGATTAGGATAATCACTTGTTGTAATTAATTAAGATTAATTAATTAAATGATAATTAATTAAGAATTAATTAATGTAATTTATTAGGATAATAAATTAATGAATAATTAAGGGCTAGTTATTTAATGATTAAAGGTTAATTGGTTTATTAATAAAGATTAAATAAATTTTTAATTAAAGGATAATTAATTAAAATGATTTGTAATTAATTAATATTAATTAACGAGGATTAGTAATTAATCTGATCTAAGTTAATCAGATAATTAATTGACCTTACTTATGAATGTTTGAATTGTATGAAATGCTTTGAACCTGTGATGTGCTTGAACCTATGATGCTATGTTTTGCTTTATCCGTGATGAATGTAATTTATCTGCGATGAATGTAATTTAATTTTCTATGATAAATTTATATCTGTGAATCTGTGAATGAAGATAAGCGTTATTGATTATACCGCTTATCAATATTTTTATTCTTGAATCTGTGATGATTGATGATGTTGCACTACTGTGTAAAACCCCTGGACTATACCTTACACACACAAATATGGATTGTACGGGGAGGTTGGTTAGTCATAGATTTTTGAAATGATTTTAAAATTGAATTTTGATTCCAAAATAGTTTTGAAAATAGAATTGGGTTAAATATAGAAAGCTTTTGAATTGGATAAATTTGAATTCGATATTTGAAATTGAATTCTATGATTTGGAAACTATGGTTTAATAAGGGTTACACAAGTTTATATGGATTTTAAACCATTTTTAAAAGTGTTGTTTTGGGAATTTGAATTTAACCCAAAGATTTTAACTTGTATAAATGAAATCGGATTTTTCCGAAACGAAAACTATTTGTTTTCAAAAAATAAGAGCTTTCATATAAGAAATGAATTTCCAATTTGTGTTAAAGGGATTTCAAGTCTAAAATGAAAATGGTTTTCCAAGTTATGAATGAATCTTTGGAATCGGTTTGAAAGCTATAAGTTAAATCTTTGATTTAAAGATTGGATGAGTTAATCCTAATTGAAATGGAAATTGTTTTGAAAATCTATGAATGGATATTTGTGAAACTGGGTGAACTTTGTGAAATGAATCTTTTTGTTTAAAGATTTGAAATGGTAATTTGTTTAAACCATTTGAAGAAAGGTTTCGGGTTTTTTAAACGTTGTGACTTAACTGAAATTCCAATATCCATATGTTTTAAATATTGCGCTCACTATTCGGTTTAGCCGGGAGAGGACCTTGTGTCATATAACCCATTCCGAATAGTGACATGATGATGGCAATTGAAGACCGTTGGTGAAGATCGGTGTCTTCGAGAATGATAGGATAACCTGTTGATTGACTCTGCACGGAGTTGCTCTGGTATAGAGTTCTCCATATGTGATGGGGAGTCCAATCGGAATTGTGGATGCCCGGATTGCAAGGGCTTCTTCGGAAGTGCCTTTGGTTCTGTTCGAACCCAGAACAGACTTGTATGGTTGTATGTCTGACACTACACTTTGATATATAAAACTGATCTCTATCAAATACATTTCTGCTTGTGGCAGAGAATTTATTCTCTTAGCTTAACACCCTTTTCTGAGACGTACGAGCTCAGAGGTTATGTAGTTGGTAGTTATTAGTGATATACTCCCAATTTGGTAGTGTGGCATGCTGAGTGCTGCTGTGTATCATTTGTCGATCAAAGCATGGCTTTTGTATAAAGCGTAGCTTTGTGGACGAGACTGCATCAGGACCTCACACCCCAGAAATGGTCAAAACAGGAAAGATGCGGCAAGATTATGAGGGTCGCTCCCTTTAGGGTGTGTCATTCCCTTCTGGAAAAGGGTGGTATCATAGTATGGAGCCTAGATACTTAACTCATGTGGTCACTGCAAATCTATTACTTTGTGATTGCTTTGTGGTTGTTGGATTAGAGGTACCTCGGATAAAGGTCGCAAACGACCGGGGGATGGCATGCTCGTGTAGTAGTTACCTAGTTACAGAGGTAACCCGACCTTGTGTTGGTAGAGAACTGGTTAAGTTCTCGAGACGTCCCTCCAGAGGCGTACCCATGTGGCTGTAAGAAGTTCCTTAGCCTGACCATTCGTTGGAAATCCAAACAAAACAATACGCGCCCTGTACGGTTTTAGTTGTATAACCTGCCATGGAATGTGGCGGTAACCTGCTATTGAACATGGTAGCTATAGTAGGCATACAATAATGGTTGTATGCTGGCTAAGATTAATATTATACTTTCGAAAGGTTTTCTGCACTATGCACTAATAATAATATCAAAATATTTTAGCGTATTAAGCATATTTGACTATCATAAGGAGAAATCTCCTCCAATTCTGCGGTTTCATTTTGTGTGTGGCATGAGGCCTTATGGTAGTTCCATTTTCTAAAAAGCATTGCGGATTTAAATTTTAAAATCCTTGGTTGTTTGTTTTAAAGATAAACTATTTTTGTTTGCTCATACCAATCCCATGACTGACCTGGAGTTTATTGTTCCCTTATTAAACTCTGGGCGCCCACAATTTTTCCACACGGGCAGTCTAGAGTTGGGTTTTTCAGATAATCGAATAGTAGGTGTAGATTCGATAGCTTTTAGCCTTAGGATTTGGCAATCGCATTTGGATCGAGTTGCTTCACTTCATCTTGATTGGGAGTTCGAGCTACTTCTGGATTGGTGCTGTTTGCGCAAAAAATGGGCAAACACCTCCAATCCGTATAATTTAGTTGATTATATGTTATTTTCAAGGTTTTAGGTTACTTATGCAAATATAAAAAAGCAGGGGCTAAACTGTAAAAGACACGCAGATTTATAGTGGTTCGGCCAGAACGTGCCTACGTCCACTTTATGTGTTATTCTCTCTTTTTCTTTCAGATTACAAGTACAAAGCTTTGTATACAAGTATATGAAAGTTGTTTGAAAGTTCCTTCCTTGCTTGAGCTCTCAAACTTGTCTGCCATTGTTGTACCCCTGCCCCTCTATTTATAGAGTGAGGTTGGGGGCATGGGTCTTGGATGTATATAGCTGCTGATGGGCCTAGGCTGAAGCAATCTGGTCTGGGAGCGTTCTGGTTCGGCGAGGCTTCATTCGGCATGGAGCTTGGACCGGTGATGGAATGGACCGGTGGCAGGTCGACTCGATGGTGATGGGGAAGGGATTGGTTCAGTATGAAGGCGTTGTTGGTTCGGTAGAACATGGAGGAGAGGCGGTTCGGTCACAGTTGATTCGGTAGCGTGGAGAGAAGGTGGTTCGGTTGTAGTTAATTCGGCGGTGTTGGTCCGATAGTGGGTGTACGGTGGACCGGTGGCTTTGGTTTGGTTGAGGGGTCTGGTTCGGCATGTAGGGGGCGAGCTGGTTCGGCTTTGATGTGGTTCGGTAGTAGGGAAGGGGCCGGACGAAACTCACCCAACACTTGCCCCCCAAAGCAGGGCATATGCTAGTATAGGCCATCTTTGTTTTAGCTAGGTCGTCTTCATTCAGTCCCTGGGTGCCGAACCAATTGGTCCGGTGCCCTACATTTGCCTATAAATAGGGGCTATACGCCTTCGTTATTTCTTATCAGCCGAACCATCTCCTTGCCTTTGCCGAATCAAAGAGTTATCTCTGCCGAATCAAAGTCTCTGCCGAATCAGGTGACGAGCTACTAGGCCGAACGACTTTTATTTTCAATTACTGAATGAAATTTGGACCTCCAATACCGAATGAAATTGGGACCTTCAATACCGAATGAAATTGGGACCTTCAATACCGAATGAAATTTGGACCTTTAATACCGAATGAAATTGGGACCTTCAATACCGAATGAAATTTGGACCTTTAATACCGAATGAAACTCGGACCTATTTGTTTATATTTCCATACTCCTTGTTCTAATACCATGTTTTTCTTGTGCCGCAGATAAATGTCTCGCAAAGCGGAAACTCCATCGGATAGTAAGAAGTCCAAGGATAGGGGGGAGTCTTCTTCCATGCCCCCAGCCCAACCAGGACCGGCGCGACATGGACCTGCCCCAAGGTCGCTAGTGGATGGGTATGGTCCTCAGGAACTTCTTATCTCCCCTCCCGATTGCTTTCCTAGCTCCTTAAAGGAGGAGCAACTTGATGTTATATCTCGTTCCTTCGGGATAGATAGAGCGCTTATGCGGTTGCCGGGGAACGGAGTGATGCCGTATGACCCCCCGAAGGCTACTTTGCTTACAGCAAATATCATTGCATGTGTGGTGCTATCCCGCCTCTCAATGCCTGGATAGTTAGCTTTGTCACATATCTGAAGGTGGCTCCATTCCAGCTTCAGCCTAACTCCTACGCCATTCTGGTGAGTCTTTTCGTCATCTTTCAGAGGAGATATGGGCATCCCCCTTCCAACCGGGAGATCCGGTATCTGTAAAACTTGAGAGGCTACAAGAAGGGGTCTCCATATATCGGTTTGGAAGCGGCCGTGCCCTTCAAGCCTGTTCTGGATCTGTACTCGAAGCTCGGTATGTTCAAGAAGGAATGGTTTTTTATTAGGGATGACTCTGTTTCTTTCCGCCTTTTCACTTCCGGCTGTAAGTTGAACTCCATTTATATTTTCCTTGTCCCGATCACAATGCTTCTTCTTATATGCTTTCATTTCTTGCTAGCGACAGGTGGTTTTGCGGTCGTGGAGAATGATTCCTTGGTTCAGACGGCTGCGGAAATAAGAGCCATTCCGGCACGGGATCGGTCGGCTTCTTACTTGATCAGGAATGCCACTTTCCTGGAGTATAACTTGATTCTGCCACGTCAATCTGTGGTTAAATAGAGAGATACAGCCGAGGAGAGGGCTGCTAAAGCCAAGGATGGGGCCACTGCGAAGAGTAGCAAGAAGAGACCTTTCTCGGTGCCTCCAGCCGTTAGGGGAAAGAAGCTTAAGAAGTCTGATGGACCCTCTCCTAGTACATGTCCAGACATTCCGGAGGAGGAAGGTGGAGAGGAGGAAAGAGACGAAGAGAAGAGCGTAGGAGATGGAGAAGGTGAAGGACAGGGTGGTAGTGGTGCCGGCCCTTTGTCTTCTGAACAGGCAGGGGAAATCCAGGAGTGGACGGATGATGCCTTCCGCCAAGCTTTTGAAGGGTTGGAGGAAGGATCAGCCTCGGTGAAGAAGGCAAAGGAGGGTGACAAGGCTGGGGTTGCTGCCGATCCATTCCCTAAGAGTTCTTCAGCTGAGGCGGCTCCAGCGATTCAAGGTGAACTTTTGACTTCTGCAGACTCCATTTATGACAGGGAATTAGGAATATTTTATGGCTCGCTCCCGTCCTGGGATGAAATCCAGGACTTATTGCAGGATCCTACTCCTCCGCAGGGTTTGTATAATAGATGTGTTTTCTCATTCTTTTTTAACTTAACATATTTCTCGAATTATGGACCATTGTACGCTCGTAACACTTGTTCTTTATTACAGGGGCAGGCGAGGTGGCCAAAACTTCAGACGTTCGACACCGCCTCGAACAATTCAAATTGATGAGGGCTGCTACTAAGCCGCCAACTGGCCGTTCCGGGGATGCAGTTAAATATCGCCCTCTTCTTGGAGTCATTGAGGAAGATATCCAGCAGAGGAAGAGGGGGCGTTCCTTATTTGATTCACCACCTGGTCCTCAGTCTCCTATTCAGCCTCCCCGAGATACTACGGAGAAGACCACGGAGTTTGTCCCCCCTCCGCCTCCTTCCGAGAACCCTAATGTGATCCGCATAAAACGTCCCGACGTGCCTGGCAATCCCTTTGCCGGCCACCCGGATTTGGACCCAAGCCTTCAGGATATTTTATTTGACGAGGCCACGGGCGAGCATCTTCTCCCTCGCAATCCCATGGTTCGGGTTCTGGATGAGGCTAAGTCCCTAGATCTGGATCTGCTCACTACCCGGATAGCTGCTATGGGGGACGAAGCCAAGGCCAACATTGACCGGGTCGCGGAGGAAGTCAAGAAGTTGATGGAGCATCACGCCCTATTGGCCAAGGCTGGGGAGGAGATAGGGAGTGCCAATATAAGGTTGCGGTTAATGGTTGCTGATCAGGCCAAACAACTTGACGACCAGGCTATTCAGATTTCTCAGCACGAGGCAGCCTCCAGGCAGTTGAAGGAGAATCTGGAAAAGGCCAGCAGGGCAGAATTGCGAAAAATGGAGGTTGCTTGCAAGGGGCGGATTGATATGGCCATTGCGACGGTGGATAAGGTTCGGAATGTGGATCTTGAGCGGATTGAAGAGTTGTCTGGGAGGCTTGAGGCCGCAGAACTTGCTCAGGCCAAGCTAAAGGAAGAGATGGAGGAAATGAGAAGGTCTCTCCAAGCTGACCGCTTGAGATATCGATCGGAGAGGGATGTTGCCGTCGCTAAGTTTTTATCCTCCGAGGCCCGGGTGAGGGAGTTTGAGGAGAATGAGGGGATGATGAATGAGATGTTGCAGGATATGTACTTCCGTACCTGGAAGCAGGGTAATCTATCCTGGATGGATGACTATCCCCGGGTCATGGCTAGGATATATCTCCGTGCTTTGGAGGAGGCCAAGGCCGATGCGGATGAGGAAGGTGGAGCGGCATTCAGGATGGACGTGATAACCGCCCAGTCTCAAAGGAGGAGAAGGTAGCGGTGAAGGAAGGGATGCGGCTGCTTGCTGCGGAGGAAGCGGGCGTGCAATTGGCGGATGAGGATCAAGCGGTGGACGCTGGTGAGTCTCTCTTCTCTTTTCTTTTTAGATTTTCATAACTTGATCGTTCGCTGTTTATCTGATGGATTCTTCTTCTGAATTGGACAGGTGGGACCTCTGGTCAACATGCTGGGAGTTCCGATCCAGCAACCAAGTAGATTCGGAGAGCTGGTTCTGAAGTGTAGTGGTTAGCACTAATGCAGCTGGTCACCTTTTGATTTCTTTTTATTGCTGTTCATGTTAGTTCAAAACATTGATGTAACTGTAATAATATTGTTTGTGATGAATGACTTTATGTAATTTCATAATATAAGCTGATTCCTTTATGTTGGAATGTTATCGCTATTATGCTGTGCTGTGTAAGTGATGTAACTATGCATGTTACTAGTGACTTGACTGTGCCTGATGCCAAGTTTTTTTTTTTTGCTTAAAATATAATTTTCTCATTTTGCAACGTAAATGTGATGTGTGAATATGAACTGCAGCTATGCATTAATGTATAAAAGTAGAAGGTACCGCCCTTCATGTTTCGGCTGTGGACGGCAACTTCGTGCGCCCTGTAAGACTAAGCACGGAATGCTGTTGAGTGTCTCGTCATCTGATTGTAAGTTTCTGTTCCCATTAGCGAGCGTTCCTTATTTCATGTCCTGTACTTTCAAGCACCGTTACGGAGAATAGGAGAAAAGTTTTAAATGAAATTGAAATATAGGAAAAGTAAAACTTCCAGTCACGGAAGTCCGTCGATGTGCTTAAGTTCGTGGCAAACGGGTTTTGTAGTCACTTTCCCTAGCTGTGGGTCTTGGAGACATTTGTCACCCATCTTACGCCTACTGCGGGGAGTTTTCTTTTTTACCACAGCCGCACTTAAGACACATCGGAGCCGATCGCGCACAGTAACTACCCGAGCCATTATGGCCCGTAATCGTGGGTATTATTCGATTTACTGTGGTCGGCTAGCGTGGGGGCCGATCGTCAACTGTGAACTGCCCCTGGCTGGCCACACCTTATGTTGGGGCTTATGATCGGTTCACAGTCGCCGGCGAGCCAAATCGCTGTAATGAGCTGCCATCGGCTATACTCGGCCTTTTTTATGATGACTTATACTCGGCTCATTACAGTCGGCTTTAAGGGCCGAGGTAAATAATGAGTTAACTCGCGGTAGAGGGATACCGGAGCAAAGTGTCTCACTGGCGAGGGCATAGGAGCGCAGCGTACCTGTTAGATTTTGTCCAGGTGGAGTTGTGTTGTGAAGTTCTGGATTGAAATGTCATCTGCAAAGGATTTTGTTCAACAGCAAAGGATAAAGCTTAACAAGTAGCCAAGATATAAAGGAACAAGTTAACAAGAGCCAAGTTTTTTAAAGTGGTTCGGCACGAAAATGCCTACGTCCACTGATTCTCTTTGTTAATTCACTTCATATGGGCAGTACAAGTTAAGAAAAGTATCGACGGAGGTGTCGGATGTTCCATGCCCTCTGGAACACCTCTCCGTCCACTGTTGACAAAATATAAGCTCCGTTGTGGAGATCTTTATGAATTACATATGGTCCGTCCCAGATGGGGTCCAGTGCCCCGGGGCGCGGAAAGATTCTCTTGAGGACAAGGTCTCCTTCTTGTAAGCTGCGATGTTTGACTTTGGAGTTGTATAGTGCTGCCACTTTTTGTCTGTGAGCTGCTGCTTTGAGTGCTGCATCATTTCTTCTCTCCTCAATTAGATCCAAAGACATGTGGAGGAGTTCTTCATTTTCTTCCGGGTTGTAGTGGATCCTACGGTGAGAGGGCACTATAGTTTCAACTGGGAGCATAGCCTCCGATCCGTATGCCAAAGAGAAGGGAGTATGCCCTGTTGAAGTTCTGTAAGATGTGCGATAGGCCCAAAGTGCCGTAGAAAGTTCGTCCACCCAAGCGCCTTTCGACTTTTCAAGTTTCTTCTTGATTAAGGTTTTGAGAATTTTGTTGACAGCTTCTATTTGGCCGTTTGCCTGGGGATAAGCCACGGATGAGAAGCTTTTGTGAATCCCGTGCTCTTGGCACCAGTCGGTGAATTCCTCGCTGTCAAACTGAAGTCCATTGTCTGATACGATTTTGAGTGGTGTTCCGTACCTGCACAGAATATTTTTGATTAAGAAGTTGATAACTTTTGCCGAAGATATTTTATTTAGAGGTTCCGCCTCCACCCATTTGGTGAAGTAGTCGACTGCCACTATAGCATATTTGGCTCCGCCTCGGCCCGTTGGCAGTTCGCCAATTAAGTTAATCCCCCATATTGCGAAGGGCCAAGGGATGGTCATCTGAGTAATTTCATTGGTTGGTAGTCGAGGGATTTTGGCAAATTTCTGACATCTGTCACATTTTTTGGCGAATTCTAAGGCGTCTTTGTTCAAGGTGGGCCAGAAATATCCATATCGGAGTATCTTTTTTGCCAGAGTCTGCCCTCCAGTGTGGTCTTCACAACTTCCCTGATGGATGTTGGGTAGAATTTCCCTGGCTTCTCTTCCAGCAACGCACCTCAATAAGGGGTTAGAGAAGCCGCGCCGATAGAGGATGCCTTCTTGCATCGTGTAGCGGGAAGCTTTCCTTAGAATTTTCTTAACTTCATTTCGCCCGTCTGGTAGGGTGCCATTTTGTAAGTATTCTCGGATAGGGGTCATCCATGTTTCTTCTTCGGTTGCAGCTATCAGGTGTACTTGCTCGAAACTCGGGGTTAGCAGCCTTGAGACGGTTATCGCTCCAGAAGCGGTGTCATTTCCCATGCTAGCTTGCTTTGCCAGCTCGTCGGCCTCTCGATTTTCCTCTCGAGGAATGTGTCTGATCAAATAGTGATCCAGTTGGTTAAGTAGCAGCTTGGTCCTCTTTAGGTATGCTGTGAGTCGTTCTCCTCGAGTCTGGAACTCTCCTAGTATTTGATTCACAATAAGTTGAGAATCACTATGGAGACATAAAGAACTGGCTCCGATTTCCAGTGCAAGTTCTAATCCGGCTATCACTGCTTCGTATTCTGCGTCATTGTTGGTGGTAGCGAATTCCAATCTTAGGGTGTAGCGCAGCTTCTTTCCCTTGGGGGTGATTATCACAACACCTGCCCCCGAGCCTTGTTCGTTCGACGCTCCATCTACGAAGAGATTCCACTTGATATCTTCTGCTATTTCAGATTGGTCCTTACCTTCGCCAGTAGTGAATTCAGCAATGAAATCAGCTATGGCTTGTCCCTTGATAGTGGTGCGAGGATGGTAAGTGATATCATATTGGCTTAGCTCGATGCACCACTTGAGCAGTCGCCTAGAAGTGTCGGGACGATGGAGCACTTGCCTCAATGGCTGGTCGGTTAGGACTCTGACGGGATGAGATTGGAAATAGTGTCGTAGCTTCCTTGATGTGATTAGTAAACAGTACGCCAGTTTCTCGAGTTTGGGATACCGGGCTTCTGCTCCTGTGAACCTTTTGCTTATGAAGTTCACTGGCCGTTGTGTGCGGTTTTCTTCTCTTACCAAAGCGGCGCTTAGGGCATGGGATGACACAGCAAGATATAGGTATAGTTCTTTGCCTTCATTCGGCGTTGAGAGTACTGGTGGCCGTTGGAGGTGCTCGATTAGGTTAAGGAAAGCTGCTGAACATTCGTCGGTCCACTCGAATTTTCCTTTGTCTCTCTTCAGGGCTTCAAAGAAAGGAATGCATTTGTCGGTTGCTTTAGAGATGAATCGGCTTAGGGCGGCCACCTTCCCGTTTAGGCTTTGCATTTCTTTCCGAGTGGATGGTATTTTGATATCTTGCAAGGCTCGGACTTGTTCGGGGTTCGCTTCGATCCCTCTGGCATGGACGATGAATCCCAAAAACTTTCTTGATGACACTCCGAAGGAGCACTTTAGAGGGTTCAGCTTCATTCCATATTGGCGGAGTACTTGGAACATCTCGTCCAGGTGGCTTACATGATCGTTGGCTTTTCTTGATTTTACCAGCGTGTCATCCACATAAACTTCCATAGTTCGTCCTATCAGTTCTGCAAACATCTTGTTGACGAGGCGCTGATAAGTAGCTCCGGCGTTTTTAAGTCCAAATGGCATTACCTTGTAGCAGTACAATCCTCGGTCAGTGATGAAGCTAGTGTGGTCTTGATCCGGGGCGTGCATATGGATCTGGTTATATCCTGAGTATGCGTCCATAAAGGATAAGAGTTCGTGTCCGGCAGTGCTGTCCACGAGTTGGTCGATTCGGGGGAGTGGGAAGCAGTCTTTCGGGCAAGCGTCATTTAAGTTGGAGAAATCTATGCATGTTCGCCACTTTCCATTAGCTTTCTTTACCAGTACCGGGTTGGCGATCCATTCCGGGTAGATGGCTTCACGTATGAAGTCATTGGCAAGTAAGTTCTTTACTTCTTCCTCGAGGGCTGCTGATCGTTCCGCCCCCATACTTCTCTTCTTCTGCTTTACCGGCACCTTGGTAGGATCAATGTTCAGTGCGTGGCATGCTATGTCCGGGGAGATTCCAGTCATATCGGCGTGCGTCCATGCAAATACATCCATGTTGTGGCGAAGAAAATCAATGAGTTGATTCTTTAATTCTCTGTTTAACTGAGATCCGACTCTCAGCAGTTTACTTGGGTCACGTTTGTCTACAGGTATGAATTCCATAGCCTCTGCAGGCTCGGCGGTGGTCTCCTCCTCTTTGTCCCTGGGGTCTAATTCATTGAAAGGATCACTGGTATACCGAAGAGGAGGGGCTTTCTTTAGTTGCTATGCTTCCAAGCTTTTCATGCAGAGAATAGTCTCTGCATTTTTCCCTTTATCTCTCCTGCGATTATTGCGAAGTTCGGTTACATAGCAGTCCCGGGCGGCGTCTTGATCCCCTTCTACTTCTCCCACTCCATTATCCGTTGGGAACTTCATTTTCAAGCACCATGGGGCAAGGACAATTTGGAAGTCGGACAAGGCTGGTCTTCCTAAAAAGGCATTGTAGGCCGAGTGGTTGTCTATTAGCACGAATGTTTGTTTCCGAACGGCGGAGAGGGGATGACTTCCCAATTCAACAAAGAGATCCAATTGTCCGAGGGGCATCTTTGCTTCTCCAGTGAAACCATGTAGTGGTTTGTTACAGGGGGATACATCCTTCATTGACAGCTTTATTTTGTCGAAAGCATTATTGAATAGGATATTTACTGAACTTTCAGTGTCTATTAAAATTCGGAAAACTTTGGCTGGACCGAACCAGGCAGAGATGACCATAGGATCCATATGAGGGTATTGCCTTCCTTCTAGGTCGCGCTCGCTGAATGTGATATCATTACTTTCCTTCCGCTTAGGGTGGCGTTCTTCCATAACAGAATTGACGCAGTCTCCCCCGCTTCTGAGTGAGTTTCCATATCTTTCCATTTCTGCCCAGCTCTTGTCAGCGATGTGTGGCCCTCCTGATATTGTATGGACCACTATCTTCTCTTGGCTGGAACCGCTGGTGTTGCGATTTCCTCCGCCTGTCTCTGGGTGGAGCTGCCCTGGGTTTTCCTTGGTAGGAGATGGAGTCATGTCCTGGCCCTTTACATAGCATTCCAGCTTCTTTCTCCTGATGTGTTCTTCAATTAGATCTCGGAGATGACGGCATTCATTGGTATCGTGCCCGTGAGACTCGTGAAAACGGCAGAATTTTCCGGACTGGATTGCGTGATCTGACTCTTTCCTGTACGGGAGGGCGCTTGTATGTAAGTTCGTCCTGGGTGGCCAGGAAGATGTTCTCGACTGTTTCATTCAAGGGAGTGTAAGCGTCGAATCTCGGTCCTGGTCGGTACAAGCGCTTTTCTCCCTTCTTGCCCCCTGCATTGTCTCTGGAGTCGTTTCTCCGAATGTCCTTCGCTGTGGCGGGGGCATTTCCATGGGCCGTTTTAGCCTGTGGTCCTGTCTGCCTTTCAGTGGCAGCCTCTTCGAGTCTCATGTACTTCCCAGCTTCATGGAAGAAATCGGGCAAGGTAGCTGGTTTTTCTTTAGTTAGTCTTCTAGCAAACTTGGTATCTGGGTGCACACCACTACAGAGGGCCATTAGGGTGAGTTTCTCATCGGCATCTTGGACTGCGGCCGCCGCGGCGTTGAACCGGGTTAGATATTGTTGCAGTGTCTCTCCGGATTTCTGTTTGACATTGGATAGAGAATAAGCATCCTTGGGTTGTTCCACATGAATGCGGAACTGGCTAATGAACTTTTCCTTCAACATTTCCCATGAACTGATGGATCCTTGGGGTAGATGGCAGAACCAGGAGGTAGCTAGATCTGCTAAAAATAGTGGAAAGCACTTGCATAATACTCCTTCCGTTGCCCCGCTCATGAGCATATGTTGTGTGTATCTTTGCAGGTGTACAACGGGGTCGGAAGTTCCCTTGTACGGTTCCATCGTCGGCATTTTCCATTCTCAAGGGGTGATGGCGGTTTCGATGTCGCGGGCGAAAGGGCTGGTTACCCTAACGCCTATGCCTCGATCTCTTTGCTCCCTTCGGACGCATTCCCTGAATAATCGTGCCATTCTTTCATCAGAATTTGGAGCGGACAAAAATGAGCTTGGTTCTTCCCTGCGGGATTGATCTCGTCCAGATGACCTGTAGGGATGGTATAGCCTATCACTTCTGACGTTATCCAGTGGCTGTCTTTGGCTGCTCGGATGCATGCTAGGACCAGCTACAGTTGCCCCCTGCCTTGATCTTCTCCTGTGGGGTTCTGCTTCGAGCATTTCCATGGGGTCAACTTCGGGCTGGGTTCTAGCTCGGCTCCGTTCAGCGGGGTTTCTATGATTAGGCGGCATGACCGGGTCAGCTACATCCGACCCTCGCCTGGTGCCTCCCCCATTGGGTTCAGTTCCAAGCGCTTCCTCAAGTCGGAGTTCGGGCTGAGTCCGGGCGCGGCCCCTATCATTGTTGTTCTTGTTGATAGCTTTTTCGAAGAGGGAAGACCTTTGCTGTCTCTGAGATCCTCCAGATTGAGACTCACCCCATGATTCAGTGTTGCGGTTGGATTCTTCGGCATCCCTCAAGCGTGACATGAGTTGGTTCACCAAAGCTTCTTGTTGGGATGCGAAGCGGTTAGTTACTTCAGTCACAACTCTGTCTAGATCTGCCTTAGTGATTGCTGCCGGTTGTTCCGCGGCAGGGGCTGTCGGATTTGCCTGATCTGCTGTCGTAGTGGGATGGTTCTCTTGATCTGGATCCACTGGATCTGGAGCGCTGCTGGTTGCAACGTTCTTTCCCTTGTTGGCATCTTTTCTCGGCCTGGAGGTCATGTTTCCTAGGCAATGAAGGGTGCTATTGGGAAAGAAGGTTGAATGAGGGAAGCTGAAGCTTCGAGTTCCAAGTTCTCAGTGAAAGCACCAAAAATGTTTGCGCAAAAAATGGGCAAACACCTCCAATCCGTATAATTTAGTTGATTATATGTTATTTTCAAGGTTTTAGGTTACTTATGCAAATATAAAAAAGCAGGGGCTAAACTGTAAAAGACACGCAGATTTATAGTGGTTCGGCCAAAACGTGCCTACGTCCACTTTATATGTTATTCTCTTTTTTTTCTTCAGATTACAAGTACAAAGCTTTGTATACAAGTGTATGAAAGTTGTTTGAAAGTTCCTTCCTTGCTTGAGTTCTCAAACTTGTCTGCCATTGTTGTACCCCTGCCCCTCTATTTATAGAGTGAGGTTGGGTGCAGGGGTCTTGGATGTATATAGCTGCTGATGGGCCTGGGCTGAAGCAATCTGGTCTGGGAGCGTTCTGGTTCGGCGAGGCTTCATTTGGCATGGAGCTTGGACCGGTGATGGAATGGACCGGTGGCAGGTCGACTCGGTGGTGATGGGGAAGGGATTGGTTCGGTATGAAGGCGTTGTTGGTTCGGTAGAACATGGAGGAGAGGCGGTTCGGTCACAGTTGATTCGGTAGCGTGGAGAGAAGGTGGTTCGGTTGTAGTTGATTCGACGGTGTTGGTCCGGTAGTGGGTGTACGGTGGACCGGTGGCTTTGGTTTGCTTGAGGGGTCTGGTTCGGCATGTAGGGGGCGAGCTGGTTCGGCTTTGATGTGGTTCGGTAGTAGGGAAGGGGCCGGACGAAACTCACCCAACAGGTGCTTTGGAGATGGAGTTGAAGTTCTGGATTCTATCTCTCTTTCTCTCTTGAAGACCATATTGGAGATATTGTTCCGCTGCTGGTGTTGAATTTTCTTTCCGCTGCTATTGTCTTGTATCATATCTCTGATGTATATTGATATTCATTGTATCATTCACTTGTATCAGATATTGTATCAAATGCTGTATATGATATATATATATATACTATCATTTCTTCCGCTGTGTTGTACTTAATGTGTTATAAGCTCCGGCGAACCAGATTCGATGTTTGGATCTACGGCATTCGAATACGAGTGACGTATTCGGTGCCGATTTTCAAAGGTCGAGTCAGGTTCGTTTGTTTTGGTATCAAAGCTGAACGTTGAAACTTTAGCTCAGGAGTATAACACATTAGGTAGCTCATTAGAGATAGGGTGAAGTATACCCTAGGATGAGTATCCCTAAGATATCCGCTCTAATGCCTCCGTAAATTCTCGTACTATCCACTGATAGTAAGTATGAGTGCAAGAAGAGGACGAGATAGGGGACATGGGAGTACCACTACAAATGGTCAATACCTTGTAATAGAAGAAACAACTTTTCTCCTCAATCTCCTTTGAATCGATTTCAAATTCTTTGATTGCATCGTAGTAGCTACAAGAAGAAGCTTCGGTGCGATGATGGCCTGCGAATCGTGTAGACAAGTTCCTACCTCGTATTCTCATTATCAGCTTTTCGTTTTAAACTCTAATGAATTTGAAAATTTATTTGGAAAAAATTGGTTAACAAATATAAGGATAAATTTGAATTGTATCAATAAAACAATATCGGTTAAAACCAAATTTGAAATTCTATTGTAATTTCTTGTGTAGACTGAAGTCCGAAGAGGGACAAGTTGGTATATACTTTGGGGTATTTCGACTTGAGTTGGGATCCATACCCAGTGTTTGAGAATTTTGGAAGATTAAATCCATTTATCTATTGTTTGGGTCTAGATATATTCTACGAGCGGTTAGTTATTCCTTTGAACTAACCAGTGCCCCTACATATTTCGTAGATCTGGTGACCCGAGCATCTCATATAGTATTGAATGAGTTTGTTCTCATATTTATTAGTGATATTCTGATTTGGTGAGCCAAATACAGAATAGATAATCGGCTTGATTTATGAGTCGATTCTCTGTCTCTGTGTATCTATCCATTCTTTGTTGTATCCCTTACAAATTTCGAGGACGAAATTTTCTTAAGGAGGGGAATCTGTAACATTCCCGAATTTTAACCAAGTTCAATTTGGCAATTAATTTAATTTTTGAATTTATTTGTGAAATTAATTGTGAATTAATTAGGAAATTTCCAGAATAAATAAATATTTTAGATTTTAAATAGAACTTTGGCTTGAAATTTAAGGATAAGAATTTTATAAATAAATATATTGAAATTAAAATTGGATTTAAAATCTTATTTTTAAGTAATAGGAATTTTTTCTAATTATTTAAAAATGCATTATAAATTTAAAATGATGTTTGAATTTGATTTTAAATTTTTAAAAGACCAATTAAGAATAAATTATTTATTCATGTGCAAATTAAAATTTGTAAAAAAAAACCATCTTTTTCTTTAAAAGATTATATAAATGATTAATAAAGAGATGTATTTATTTAGATAAGAAATATGATATAAAGTTATATTTAAAATATTATTTGTAGTGTTTAAAATATAGTTAGAATAAATATAAAGGCCTTGTTATGAATATACCTTTTTATAATAGACATATTAATGTAAAACATGTTTATAAATTAAAATGAAATGAGGGTTAAAAACAAATTTACAAAATAATTTGAATTAAGGAGTTAAATATGATTTGTATACATACATACATACATACATACATACATATATATATATACATATATATATATTAAACATTAAAGATAGAATTCATAAATCAATAAAACTTGATTTGTAAATTTATTAAAGTTAAGATTTAAACCATAGTTTACAAATAAAATTTTGTACAAGGATATAAACATAAAATGGTTTGTTTTAACAAGTGCTAACCATGAAGACAAGGGAAATAACAATTGTAAGCAATGGGCCATGCAAGTAACACAAGTGTCAACAAGTGGCAAGAAATTTATTTCTTGTGAATTAAATCTTTGGAAACACGAAAAGATCAGTTTTTCAAATCAAAGACTGCAAAGTAAATTAAGTTCAAAGTAAAACCAAATCTGGGCAAAACAACAATTTATCCCAAGCTTTGAATCTGAAGACATAAAGCAAGTAACAAGCAAATTCAAACAAAATTGAAATCTGGAAATTAAGCTTGAGATCATCTCAAAACCTGAAACAAAACAAAGAAAAGAAAAATCTTCAATCTGGAATAAAACTTCAAGAAAATTCAAAGAGGGGAGAAAATCAGAAAAAAAAAATAAGCTGTAGAAAGGATTCAACTCAATGCAAATTCATCTCAGATAAAATAATCAAGCAAGATATCAAAACAAAAACATTTTGTCATCAACCTGGAAAGCAAATCTAGAAACTCAACCTGAGATTTAAAGCAAGATCATCTCAAAACAATTCCAAATCAGATTCCAGATTTTCAAAAGTTCAATTCAATAATCAAGCAGAACAATTCAAAATCTTCAACCTGGGATATCAAAAAAAGCTTATAGTTCGAAATTCAAATAGCTAAAGCAATTAAAAAAAATCAACAGCAGTTTGGTTCTCTGTTCCCTCGAAGGTGAGCAAACTTGCCTTTGTTTTAATCTCTGATATGATGTTGTGATGAATATAGAAACGAAGTTGTGAATATGTTCGTATGCATGAAAATATGCATGTATATATGTAGAAATGGGTGTGTGCATGTCTGTATACACCTCTGTTTAGAGGTTACAAGCATAAGCTAAATTCAAAAAACTCAAGTCTTGCTCCTCAATTTCTGTTAGAGTTTGATTTTTGAACAAAATAGAATTTAAATATCGATATTTAAATTTAAAAAATACTTTTAAGTATTAAAGATAAATGGATTCACCGGAAACTTTAAAAATACCGTGAAATTAAATTTTATTCAAAAGTTAGTTGATCAAAACTTGAGTTTTGATTGCACGATCCTATTCACCTTCATAAAACATGAATTTTAAAGATAAAATCGTAAATTTTAAGTTTGGGGATCACGTGCTTTGGTGAATTGATCGGTCTGGCCCTTTTTACCAATTTCCGATCATCGGTGATATAGTGTTCGTCAAGGCCAAAGCTGAAGGTGACCGGAAGTTCAGGGTTTACAGAAAAAATACTCAGTGGTTTTTAAATCCACCGTGGTGGCAGCAGTTGATCGAAGTAGGGTTTTAGCCTAGTTCGAAACGATGTCGAAAATTTTGGATCGTAGGGCGTCGTCGAGGAAAGGGGGTTGATTGCACCTGGGGGAGATTGAGCGTTGAAGTTTGGTGTGTCTTTGGGTGGAGCGGCATGGCTCCAGGTTGCCAAGATTGTCGTCGGCGATCGATTTTGTAGGTACTGGATTTATTCCAGTGTGGGTTCGTACGTACTCAAATTCGAATTGGATGGTGAGATCGTTGATCTGGGCGTTTGTCAGAGATGAGAGTGGCGACGTTGACTTATGGGAGGTGGCACAATCGACCAGAGATGGTCGGAATCTCCGTGCACGTGCACGAGATCATATGTGTGTGTTTGTGTTGTAGAGAAGGGAGAAGATGGAGTTAGTCTCGAGTTGATCTCGAGGAAATGAAGAGGTGGCTCGAGTGATTTCTCTGGCTCGTACGTGATGGCAACACGTTAAAATTTTTAAAGCAAAGTTAAATTTTATAAAAAAAAGAAAAAATGGTGGCTTGGGGAAGACTCAGGGGAAATCGGTTTCAGGCTCGGGTAAGTATATTATCAGTAAACTTTAAAGCAACAATTTAAGGTTTCAAAATGATTGTTAACTAATTCTTTAAAATAATTGCTTTGTTCAGTTTTGGAACTAGTTGAAGGTTTAAAATTAATTATTTAAGATTGATTAAGTTTTTTTTTCTTAAGTTTATTTGAAAAAAAAATTTATAGCTTGATTAAGAAGTGAATTAACTTAAATGTCTAAATTAATTTATGATTAATGATGAATTAGTTTCAAAGGTTTGTTTAATGGGACTTTTTTTTGTTCAAAGATGATGTAATGAAATAAAGGATTAATTACTTAATGTATTGGGAGATAATTAATTGAGATTAATAAATGGAAAGTAATTAATGATAATTAATCACTTAAAATAATTACTTAATATAAGAAATTAATGGTGAATAATTAATGGGTAAAGATGATTAAGTGATTAAGAATAATCACTTATTGTAATTTATTTAAAGAATAATTAATTAATGTGATTAATTAATTAAGATAATTAATTTGAGGATAAATTAATTTATTTAAGACTAATTAATGAAAGTGATTAGGATAGTCACTTGTTGTAATTAATTAAGAATAATTAATTAAATGATAATTAATTAAGAATTAATTAATGTAATTTATTAAGATAATTAATTAATGAATAATTAAGGGCTAGTTATTTAACGATTAAAGGTTAATTGGTTTATTAATAAAGATTAAATAAATTTTTAATTAAAGGATAATTAATTAAAATGATTTATAATTAATTAATATTAATTAACGAGGATTAGTAATTAATCTGATCTAAGTTAATCAGATAATTAATTGACCTTACTTATGATTGTTTGAATTGTATGAAATGCTTTGAACCTGTGATGTGCTTGAACCCGTGATGCTATGTTTTGCTTTGTCTGTGATGAATGTAATTTATCTGCGATGAATGTAATTTAATTTTCTATGATAAATTTATATCTGTGAATCTGTGAATGAAGATAAGCGTTATTGATTATACCGCTTATCAATATTTTTATTCTTGAATCTGTGATGATTGATGATGTTGCACTTTGTGTAAAACCCCTGGACTACACCTTACACACACAAATATGGATTGCATGGGGAGACTGGTTAAGTCATAGATTTTTGAAATGATTTTAAAATTGAATTTTGATTCCAAAATAGTTTTGAAAATAGAATTGGGTTAAATATAGAAAGCTTTTGAAAAGGAGTTTTAAGTTATTTTAAATAACTGGATAAAGTTTTGAAATTTAAATAATCTGATTTAAATTTGAATTCGATATTTGAAATTGAATTCTATGATTTGGAAACTATGGTTTAATAAGGGTTATACAAGTTTATATGGATTTTAAACCATTTTTAAAAGTGTTGTTTTGGGAATTTGAATTTAACCCAAAGATTTTAACTTGTATAAATGAAATCGGATTTTTCCGAAACGAAAACTATTTGTTTTCAAAAAATAAAAGCTTTCATATAAGAAATGAATTTCCAATTTGTGTTAAAGGGATTTCAAGTCTAAAATGAAAATGGTTTTCCAAGTTATGAATGAATCTTTGGAATCGGTTTGAAAGCTATAAGTTAAATCTTTGATTTAAAGATTGGATGAGTTAATCCTAATTGAAATGGAAATTTTTTTGAAAATCTATGAATGAATATTTGTGAAACTGGGTGAACTTTGTGAAATGAATCTTTTTGTTTAAAGATTTGAAATGGTAATTTGTTTAAACCATTTGAAGAAAGGTTTCGGGTTTTTTAAAAGTTGCGACTTAACTGAAATCCCAATATCCATATGTTTTAAATATTGCGCTCACTATTTGGTTTAGCCAGGAGAGGACCTTGTGTCATATGACTCATTTCGGATAGTGATACGACGATAGTAATTGAAGACCGGTGGTGAAGACCGGGTGTCTTCGAGAACGATAGGATAACCTGTTGATTGACTCTGCATTGAGTTGCTCCGGTATAGAGTTCTCCATATGTGATGGGGAGTCCAATCGAAATTGTGGATGCCCAGATTGCAAGGGCTTCTTCGGAAGTGCCTTCAGTTCTGTTCGAACCCGGAACAGACTTGTATGGTTGTATGTCTGACACTACACTTTGAGATATAAAACTGATCTCTGTCAAATACATTTTTTCTTAGTGGCGGAGAATTTATTCTCTTAGCTTAACACCCTTCTCTGAGGCGTACGAGCTCAAAGGTTATGTAGTTGATAGTTATCACTGATATACTCCCAATTTGGTAGTGTGGCATGCTGAGTGCTGCTCTGTATCATTTGTCGATCAAAGCATGGCTTTTGTATAAAGCGTAGCTTTGTGGACGAGACTGCATCAGGACCTCACACCCCGGAAATGGTCGAAACAGGAAAGATGCGGCAAGGTTACGAGGGTCGCTCCCTTTAGGGTGTGTCATTCCCTTCTAGAAAAGGGTGGTATCATGGTATGGAGCCCAGATACTTAACTCATGTGGTCACTGCAAATCTATTTCTTTGTGATTGCTTTGTGGTTGTTGAATTAGAGGTACCTTGGATAAAGGTCGCAAACGACCGGGGGATGGCATGCTCGTGTAGTAGTTACCTAGTTACAGAGGTAACCCGACCTTGTGTTGGCAGAGAACTGGTTAAGTTCTCGGGACATCCCTCCAGAGGCGTACCCATGTGGCAGTAGGAAGTTCCTTAGCCTGACCATTTGTTGGAAATCCAAACAAAACAATACGCGCCCTGTACGGTTTTAGTTGTATAACCTGCCATGGAATGTGGCGGTAACCTGCTATTGAACATGGTAGCTATAGTAGGCATACAATAATGGTTGTATGCTGGATAAGATTAATATTATACTTTCGAAAGGTTTTCTGCACTATGCACTAATAATAATATCAAAAGATTTTAGCGTATTAAGCATATTTGACTATCAAAAGGAGAAATCTCCTCCAATTCTGCGTTTGCATTGTGTGTGTGGCGGGAGGCCTTATGGTAGTTTCATTTTCTAAAAAGCATTGTGGATTTAAATTTTAAAATCCTTGGTTGTTCGTTTTAAAGATAAACTGATTTTGTTTGCTCATACCAGTCCCATGGCTGACCTGGAGTTTATTATTCCCTTCCTAAACTCTAGGTGCCCACAATTTTTCCACACGGGCAATCTAGAGTTGGGTTTTTCAGATAATCGAATAGTAGGTGTAGATTCGATACCTTTCAGCCTTAGGATTTAGCAATCGCATTTGGATCGAGTTGCTTCACTTCATCTTGATTGGGAGTTCGAGCTACTTCTGGATTGGTGCTTTGGAGATGGAGTTACAGTTCTGGATTCTATCTCTCTTTCTCTCTTGAAGACCATATTGGAGATATTGTTCCGCTGCTGGTGTTATATTTTCTTTCCGCTGCTATTGTCTTGTATCATATCTCTGATGTATATTGACATTCATTGTATCATTCAGTTGTATCAGATATTGTATCAAATGTTGTATGTGATATATATACTATCATTTTTCCGCTGTGTTGTACTTAATGTGTTATAAGCTCCGGCGAACCGGATTCGACGTTTGGATCTGCGGCATTCGAATACGAGTGACGTATTCGGTGCCGATTTTCGAAGGTCGAGTCAGGTTCGTTTCAGTTGATGTGTGTCAACCAATCGGGTTCTGAACATCAACTGAGACAATGTGAAATGCCAATCTATGTAGTGTTCTATGTCCAAAGCACAATATACAAAACACTCTCTGTCGATAACCCACTCGTGCTTGTAAACGAGCTTTGTCGCATGATGGAACTGTGTGTCGGATCTTACTCAGTTAGCGCGGATTAATTGATAATGGAACCATTGTGTATAGAGACACAAAGCCTTGTTTGCAGGAACACAAGATTATAGCGATTTGGGATGTTGGCCTATATGATCTATTCAGATGCCGAAGTGCATTCGACACGATTGTTCCCCAAAACCATCCCATTGGAGCTTAATTGATAATTCATGTTCGATAAAGATCAATGAAGCCAGTTATAACACTTTACACATAAGAAAGTTTGGTGCCATTGCATAATTTGGGTCCGTCATGGAAAAACCCAAGGAATAAGTGAAAATGACACCAAATCAGCCACAAGTAGAAGAGAGACTAACATAAATGTGAGAGCGCTTGGAGCTAACTTCGTATGAAACTTGGGCTATCCCCAAGGCTGGGCAATCTTTGTAATAGCCGTGTAAAGCAAAGGGCCTGCGAATAGTCGACCACGAATTGAAGCCACTATCACCCTACTTTGACCATGGAAAGATAAACGATGACAAGGGCATGGTGTGGGCAATGGCAGCATCCTCACGGCAACCATGATGATGGTACACTCTAGAAACCCACTTATTCCAATAAAGATTTGGAAGTAGAAGATTGAAGCAAAATAAGTTAGGACCGAATTGTAAAGGCTCGCTTTTTCATACCCTTTGAGCCGACAATAAACCACACATGTCTAACTCAAATTGCATGAACAAGCGAAACTTTAGGGGGTAAAAAAGAAAAATAGACACAACATAATCTCACATGAATGGAATAACATATAATATTGAATAATAATCTTTACAGTGGAAAATTTTAAAATACATATATCAGAGTCTAAACTAAATTCAGCTTGGACAGTTATAAAGATCTGTCCTTACAAATGCTAACAAACATCAAACAAACAACAACGGATACTAGAATACGTCCATACGTAGGTGAATATCTCCAGCTCCTCTGGAAACTCCAATCGACTTCAACTAAACCTGAAACTACTCGGACCTGACCCGAGTGTTGAAAACACTCGGATTAGGCTTGATAAACCAGCGTGAGAAAAACTCAATAATAAATGGCAGTGCCATATATCATCCTTTGAATAAAATCCTTTGAAAAGAAGGAGTATGTCATAAGACCACACCCACACATAAACACAGATGGGTTTTTACCTTATGATAACCAAATTACTTTTATATATCAAAACCTTTGATATTATTTCTAATGACAATGCTTTGGAAACATTTGCAAATAAACTTATTAATCTTAGGTGAAATTGTTACCATCATTAAATTTTGGATACTAGGCTCTACAAACAAGTCCGAAGGCACTTATAGGAGAATGGATTCCATACAAATGATAAGGTAATGGACTTCCTTCCGTACAGTACACCTCTAGAGGGATGCACCTAGGGAGCAGATACTGCCTGCCTAAACCAACATAAAACCAGCCTACCCCTTGACTGGATAGTACCGAATATGTCATCACTTTGGTTGTTACCGACCTTTAACGGGATCCCGAGTTATACATTCACCACATACTTAGACATGTGTAGAGTAATCTAGATGGGTGATGACATCTCCTATTGGAAGCGACCCACTTAGCCCTGATGCTTCTACCCTGTTTCTGTCATTTCTGGGTGATGAGGCTTGAGGCAACAATTACCTTTTCACATATCACATCATCTTAAAATTCTACATTGCCATTTTCGTTGACTATTAATTGCCTTCCACAAAAATATAACCCTTGAGCTCGTCCGTCTCAAGGAGGGTGTTAAGCTAAAAGACGTTGCCTTCTTCGCCACCACAGATGTATGTTTGTAAAAACCAGTATACGTAATCTCAGAAAATGCACTGTCAGACATCCATCCATACAAGTTCGTTCTGGGACTGAACGAAACCAAATGTACTTTCCTCGGCCATTACTAGGCGAGAAGTCCTTGTGTTTTTGAGGTTTTTCATAACAAAGAAACCACTGCTACAATACGTAAATCGGGGGTTTATCCCTAATTAATCAACAAGTAGTCCTTTGTTATTATTCATCTCAATATCTCCATCTTCAAACACTTCATTCTTCGAACATTTAAATTGGTTCGAAGTGGTTATCGGATAGGAGTCACCCAAATCCGACCCTGGTTCCTTCGAAATCCAATTTTCAATTAAAAGTGAATATGAGTATACATGATTTATTAAGTCTCTTTTCACTTTAATTATTTTTGTTAATTACAAAACCTTTTTTAATCTTAGAGTAATTCTAAGTTTATTCACTTATTACTTGGGAAAACATTTCCTATTTTCTTACTTATCATCGATCTAGAATTTCTTAACTTTTAAGCGGGTCAAAAACAATGTTGTTTAAGACATTGCTTACTGTAAACCCTAAAAACAATCTTATAAAACATTATTGAGTAAATAGGATCATGGAAATCATCCTAATTTTACTAAACATTAATTTCTTTATTCAACAAGTGTTATGGGTGGAATAACGGTGAAATCACCTTTTAAATTCCACAAATAGGGCGAGTTCCCTCTTCAGAATTTAATACCAAGTATAAGAAGATTATCCCTATGCAATCCAAGTTGTAATTTATTCATTTTGGAGATTAATCTTTTTATACTTAAATTGCTTTACTTTTGGAAAATAATAATTCTCTTTTATTTGGAAAAACTGAATATAATCTTTTAGAGCATCCGGACTTTCCTTCGATCTGTTCCACCCATCGCCTAAGAAGAGAAAACATATGCCAGGTATGTTCACGTCCCTGGTTGCTTCATTCCTAACCTTAGTTAAACACCTTGTTTTATCTTCTCAGGTCTCACATGCGGGACAAATGTACTAGTTGTTTCCGCATATTCAATTATTGGCTTTTATTTTGGAATTGATTATAAAATTCCAAATTATCTTTTAAACGCTTAATTATCCTTTTAAAAACATTCATAATTGATTCTAGGAAAAAATGTTAAGTTTAAACCTTTTAAAAAAATAGTAGAAATGGCAGCAGAAAAGTGCTTTATAAGCTTATTTGATTCAAACAACTTTTTAATATTTGAAAATTCATATTTTTCCATTCGAATCTCTTTTATTAAAATATATTTATCAAAATTATTCCATATTTTTCTTAATTAAAAACGTCCATTTAAAAGATTTCTCTTTATGGTCACTTAACTGCACATGCGCGATTTTTCTAGAAAATTGATTGGACATAATTCAAAATCTACAAGATGAAATACAGTTTTTCTTTTTCTATTTGAGAATTATGGTAATAATTGACCGATATTTTTTTATTTCAAAGAAATCCGAACTATACTTCACTCTATACACTCATTTAAACTTTTCGACCCGAAATCGTGAACTATCACTACACGATGCACCTAGTTTAAACTTGATTTACAATATTTGAAATAAATTCTCTAAATTGAATATAATTATTTATAAAAACATTAAAAATCATTTCAAATCGATATTTTCAATTTTTAAAGTATTAAAAATATATTTTCACTATTTTCATATTATAATATTATTATATTCCTTTTATTTTAATATTAAATTTTAAAATCTAATTCTAATTAAATTTCAATTTAACTTCGAATTAGACATAATTAAAACTTCAATTTCAAATTTTATTTCAAATCCATCTTTAATTTCAACTTAAATTTCAATTTCAATTTCATTTTCAATTTTAACTTCGATTACAAATCCAATTTCAATTTTAAATTCAAATTCTATTTTATTTTAACTTTAATTTGAATTTCACTTTATTGAAAAGAATTTATAAAATTTCCAGATATATCATATCTCTAAAAATTGGTCTTTTTAACAAAAGTGATTACTTGGGTGAAATAAACATAATCATTATTTATAATTACCACTACCACATCCAAATCAACTAATCAAATTACATAATCGCTTTCAATATTTATTATTAACACAACATCCATTCTTATAGCATAATGATTATCCATAAATGGGTATATTATCATGACTTAACTATTCAACCAACATATTCAAACAATCAATCAAATATGCATATCATCAAATAGTGATTAACTAACATAACAATTAAACTTGATAATCAATATAATTCAAAAAGCGATGAGCATTTCTCACATTTTTTTTCTGCTTCATCAATCTTTACTACAAACTAGCATGCCTTCCTTACGCGTCACAAATTCTTTCGAACCGCTTTCTTTTCCTTTCTCTCTCTTTCTTTTTTTCTTTTCTTTTCTCTTTTATCTTTTTTTTTCTTTTTTTATATGTGGTGTGGGTATATGGAGGGGGTATGGGCTCGGCTTGCCTTGGGGAGGAGGGTATGTGGGTTTTTTGAAGGGGGAGGTATGGGTGTTTAGAGCTCGGTAGACAGTGTGGGAGGGTTGGGTAGGAGGGTATGTCCTTGGGCCATAGGTAGGTGGAGGGTACGGGGTAGTGGAGCACGGGTAGGTGAGTTTGGATGGAAGGTACGACCAAATAGAGGTCGGTGGAGGCATGCAGGGTGGTGTGGGGAAGGGTATGGCCAAAGTAGAGGAGGTGGAGGTGGGAAGACAAGGAAATGGATGAGGAAGAAGATGAAGAAAGTGAAGAAGAAGAGAAGATTTTGAGTTGTGAGAAATGAAGTGAATGGTGTAGGCTATTTATACTTGAGTTTTGGATGACAAATGACTACAATACCCTTATCTACATTTTTGACTTTGGTTAAGCATGATAAGAGGTGCATTAATGGTGGATATGATGGTAGGATTTGATTCATGTACTTATGAAATGATTTTACCTCTTTTTCTTACTTTCCAAATTACATAAAAACCCTTTTGCTCCGTTTCCATGTAAGCTAAGACTTGAGCATTAATGAGAAAAGAGAGGTTAAGTCCTTTTTGTAATGATTATGTTCAGGAATTTAATTTTAATTATAAATTGTCAAATCATGTTACTTTTTGAATTTTTTGTAAATTTTTACTTTAAAAATGGATTTATATTTAAATGAAAATCTAAAGTGTGCATAGTTTATTAATATGCATTATATAGGTTATCATGTTATCAAAACATTGTGATAACTTGTTTTGGTTGAAAACAGTGTTTTTATTGACAAACTTTACAATCAAAATTTGACGTTTTTGTTAAACTATATATTAAAGTAAACCAAACTTAAAAAATGAACTTTTTACTTCCATCAATAAAATTAAACACATCTATTAATATTACAAAGCCACATTTAAATAATATCAAAATCTCCATTTTTACAATGTATATAAAACTGACAAAATCTGAATATTTTTGTAAAATGATTATAAACATATTTTTAACCCTTTAATGTACTTCTATTATCTTTCTTAAGTGATTTCAATATAATTCAACTTTTCAAACAAATATTTAAACATATTTATCTAAGCATTTATTTACTTTTAACAAAACTTGACTTTTTATAATTTGTTCACAAATCCAGATTTCTTCCTTTTTAATTATTAATTATAAGAATAAATAATTTCTATATCATTATTTATTATATATATAACTTATTTATTTAATTTTTAAACCCTTTTAAATTTACAATAAACAAAATCCTTCATATTCAAAGTAGCAAAATTACGGGTCGTTACACGACTTGATTGAACCAGTGGGGAGTTCGTCTGAAATGGTGTGGTCGCCGAGGTGGTGTAGGAGATAACATTTCGGCGATGAGCTTGAGAATTGGCAGTTGTGGAAAGCTTTAGGTTGCAAGAGAGCATAGATTAGGGGCTAAAGTGAGAGGGAGAAACTCTAAGTCTCGAAAATATATATAGTGAATGGACACTCAGAAAACATCTCGGTACCAATCAGTATTTGTAAAAAAAAAGGTGAAGAAGAAGGAAGAATATAGAAAAGCATATTGGGCTAAGGCATTAGACGATTTTTAAGGTGATGTTGATCTCAACCTTGGTGTAGAGAATAGTATGCCAATTATTTGAAGTGATGGAACAAACATCCTAGGAATAGAGACATGCTTCAAAGTGATTTTTGGTTAATCAATGAAGTCAACACAAACAACTCTATACCATTTGTCTTGATCCAAAGCATGCTTTATTTTCAACATAAACGTACTTTGGAAGGAAAATGTTATCCAACATTTAAACCGAGCAGCATTCAAGTCAATCTGACCATTGCGAAAAAGATGGAATGATCCAAGAACTTAAGGGCAAGATTGAAATGGCTATGGAAACTGGCCTTAATGATGTTGAGTCAAAATATGAAAATGAATTGTGATTAGTACCAATCACAAAAGAGATCAGTACATAAATTTTTGGCATGTGGGATCTTAAAGATTTGCGACTTGATCAAGGAATGGGATAATATAACAAACATATTGATAACGAGATGATCATGCTTGAGGGCCCTCTTCTGAAAGAGTAGGTGAACAACTCCAAAGTTATGCATAAAAGACAAGTCTCGTATATGACAAATCATATCAGCGCCAATATGGTTTGATGGAAAAAATCTTGAAGAAACCTTGAAGACTTGAAGATACGAGCTAGTGTTAATAAAGGGTCTGGAGTCATATGAGGAAAATCGTCTCGGTACTGACCTAAATTACGATTGGTACCGATCAGATTTTTATTACGGATGACTGGTTCTTCCTTCCTACTTTCTCGGATCTAGAATCTTACCAGGCCTTTCGTGACCTGGCGACTATGGTGTACGATTCTACTATAAATATAAGCACTATTGCAACCTAAAGTGGACTTTTAGATTCTCTTTAGCCTCCACCTTTTTTGTCTTCAATTCTTTACACAACCTTTGTCACCTTGAACATATTTTTTTGTTCCATATCTAAAAATGAATTATAAGGTCTTGTATTTTTGACAAACCAAACTCTAATAAGATTAAAGTGAACATAGACCATACAATTTTTCGAACAATTGTAAATTATTTGTTTTCTTTATTGTTTTTGCTGATATTCTTAAATCTATCTCGTTTTCATTCGATTGGGGATGTTATGCCAAATTTTGATCAATGGTAATGCAATGCACAAATTAGAAAAGTAGAATTTCAGCGGCTTAAAGAGTAGCTTTATGCAAATGCTTTAACAATAAATACGTAATGACATTTGTCTAATGATACTTTATAAATTTCACTATTGACATGAAAAATGTATATCATTAACTTCATGCCTTTTTCCAATACCTCCTAATCTAAATATAATGATAGTAAACAGATAAGTGATCCTTAATAATCTAAAAATAGTGAACTATTGAGATAGAAAAGATTTTCGGTAGTGTAATGTCATAAGTATTTCGAAATGAATTATAACATTTTCCGATATAAGGTGGAAAGATCTGTATTTGTAAGGTGTGGATAAGGTTTTAGGAATACTTCACTTGTATAGAGAAGGAAAAAAAGAGGTAGATATCATGCGTTGAACATGTAATGACAATATAGATAAGCGATACGAATAAAACTTGGAAAACATAAACCACTAAAAATTCATAGATAACTCGTGATGCTACAATTATCGGCTTCAGCTACGAATAAAACATGCGTGGTAGGCACAAAGTGAGATATAAATTACATAATGCTTTTACACATCAATTACATTCTTTATGCAACTTAAACATTCTTTAAATAAATAATACATTCCTCTATCCAGACCATCTACCGACTCTAGAAATCCTACAAACTTTGTCTGTAGGTTAATAAAAAAAAAGACTTAGAGTTAATCGAAAAAGATTCTTAGTATCATTTTGTGTATTTCTACTATAGTATTGTAGTAATTTATTTTTGTCCTTAATGTACACTTCTTATGAATTTTATTCTCATACATGTATGGACTTTTGATTATGCATTACTCTTGAAAGATATTATAATGCCATTGTTGAATACATTTTGTTTTACTCATTTATGTCAAAGTCATCAATTAATTAGAGCTGTAAATGTTAGTTGATGAAAAATTTACTATATTATGAACACATAAGTATTGTCATACCTTCTTTTAATAATTAAATGTAGATTTAATAAACAAATTATTTAGCTAACAAGTATGGTAGAGCCATAATGCTCAAAACACGTATACCATGACAAACATGAAATTATTTACTTGATGTTCTCACAAACATTGGTACCGGAAACAATACATAATAAAGGGATATTATATAATTATTATCAAAACTATTTATATTTAATATCAGATCAGTTCATACTTTCACCATTTCCTATACATATCATTTGATGGCTTAAATTCTACATCTAAGAATCAAAAGGTAAAAGACCTAACATCTAAAAAATTACTGCAAATTCAAAAACAATAATGAATCCAACCACAAATTAGAAAGTTCACCTTGAAAACTGTATTAAAAAAATGACTACATGTTGTCGAGCGAATGTATATTGTAACAACCCTAAAATTCAGACTCAGTTTAAAATTTTAAAATTGCTTATTTGATGAAGAAATTCGAATTTTCACAAACGATTTCCGTTGCCAACCAAACTTCACATTTGGAATGCGTCTAATTAAACATAGCAACTGGTAAATTTTCGTCCAGAATTATGAAAGTTTATTTCGCGCGTAAACTTACTTCAAATCTAAATCAGTTAGTAATCGATGGAAATAAACCGTTTTCAAAATCAAAATATTTTTACATAGAAAAATTCTAAACCATCTTTTGAGCAATTTGTCAGTTTGTCGTTTTTCCAAATTCGGACATCTTTGGCTCCGTCGTTCTTATTTTTCCGCGAATTTTATGCATTTTCCGTAGTAGAAAATTTCGAATTTTATAATTCAATCGAATCACTAATATCTTTATACCGTTGTGTTCGCCTCATCGCGCTGACCAAAACGGTATATTTATTTGTGTCAATCGGAGTTCGGCGTTGCAAACTATAATTTAAACGGAGCGGAAACCGGTCCGTTACGCAGCTTAAACCGGTATCAAACTTCCCAGCATTTAAAAATTTGGAGCCATTCAGCTGACCTTGGGAACACAAATAGCCCCCATTTTGTAAACATCATTAACTGTACGCACTGAACCTCTCATTAATTGCATCCTGCTCTCCTACATGATGGCACGTCACCTCTCCACTGCAAAAATTATATTCCCTTTCTTTTCCCCCATATCCTTCCTCTGTTTATTACTACTCCCCAGCTCATTCATTTATTGCTGCATCAGTTCACTTTGTGAGAAACTGGTACGTTCCTCTGTATTATTTTCTTTTCTTTATATTTCCCTTTCTCCTCTTCTTTCCCTTTTGTTTCTTTATTTTCGTTCACTGTAATATGAAACAGCTTCCATCTTTTTCCCCCTCAGCTTCTCTTTCTCCCCTCTTTGCATTTTCTCTTTTCTCTTATTATTTTGTTTTTTTTGTTGCAAACTTCCCAGGCAACGTTACCACCCGTCCACCCCCTCTACCTGCGACCGCCTCCGTCGTTTCCCCTACCGGCCTCCACTGCAAACAACCACCCACGGCCACTCAACGCCTCCTCCACCAGAAAACCCTTCCCCCTTACCACTAACGGCCCTGCATTGTTCCACTCGGACACGTCGACCCCTACCTGCCTCTGCCCAGCCTTCGCCCAGACCCACCAGCGCCTCGCCACAACTCCTGACCCACCCTCCATTGCTACAACCCGCAACCACACGCCCATGCCTGCCCCACTACCAACAACCGCCGCGTCTTTCCCCCGCAACTCCGGCACCCACGCGCGGCCCCCACCTACCACAGACCGCTCGGCCACCCCCTATCAACTCGGCCACCCCATGCAGCAACCGGCCTCCGCCCTCCACCCCATGCAACCACCACTGCCTCCCCATGCACGCACACGTCCCCTAACTCCTCGGCTCCATCACCCGACCCACTACTCCACCTGAGTCGCACTCCACCGGCCATCGCCTCCGACCCAGCCCCACGCCAATCTTCGCCCTGCCACGACCACCCACCGACCCGACTGCAATGATCTCATGCATTCACAAAAATAAACGGGGGGGCTGTCAACTCGTTTATATACATAGTATGCATAGTATAAAGCTGGGTTGCAAAGTTTGGTACAGTGCATACAAGTTCATATTTAGTGAAGTGCAAGTTTATATATAAAAAAAAAATTATGTGTCAGCAAACTGTAGCTAGTTCTATATAGGGTGATTTAGATAAAGCGGTTGCAGTTGTAAAGGTAGCTAGTTCTATTGGTACTATATATTTATTTATAAGCTATGGATATATATACAGTATATTGGTTGCAAGGTGTAAAGCGAGCTTGATTGATTTTAAGGAGATGGTATTGTCCACATGTTTAGCTACAGTACAAAGTTCATATGCTGTACACACAAAGGTTGATAAGCTACGGATTTTGGTTGGGAAAATGGATATTCAAACATGTCTATATTATGATATAAGTGTCCATGTTTTAAGTTTTGTTATATACAGTACAAAGTTTTACATATAATCAGTTGTATATGCTCACAAACGACGTTTTGCTGCGTTTTATTCCAGCTCCCGCTATTGATCCGGAAACTTAGGCTATTTCCACCCCGCTTGTCGAATCTATTTTGCTCCGTGGATCGGTATGGTTATATATGCATATTCAATCGATATATATTGCAATAAACAAATTTTTGATTAATTATTTGTTGATTGCAGTTGTGTTCATTTTGCGTCGTGCTCGTTAGGGTCTATTTTATCTATTCGTCTTCGTGCTTCGCCATCATCTTCTTCAACCACGCAAGGTGAATATTTCATTCACGACACAATCTATTATGCTATGATAATCAAGTGATAAATTGTTGTTTATGATTAATTTGGATGTTAAATTGTTGATTGTTAGAATTGTTGAAGTTAGGATTGTAAATCACTATGCAAGTTAAAAATTTAATATTTTTAGTTCACGACAAACAAGTGTGACACTAAAGTTGTTAGTTTGGATGTTAAATTGATTGATTGTTAGAATTGTTGAAATAAGGATTGCAAATCACTATGCAAGTTAAAAATTGAATATTGTAGTTCACGACAAACAAGTGTGACACTAAAATTTGTTATGTGATGATTGAATTTGGTTGTTAACATAAGTGAATTTGAATATGAAATTGAAATTGATATAGGATAGTCGACAAAATTTAAATTGGACTATATATGTTGAACTTGACCTCATTAACTGTTAAATCAACCGTCGCGTAGAAATAGCATTAACTACACTTTGAACCATTGTATGCATGATTGATGTAGAAATGTGATAATAGACACCAAGTGAAACCACAAGATAATAATCTTTAATCTACATGAAACGATAGTGTAGATTCTAGGAAAAATTATATTAATTTGCATAAATAACAAATGTAAGTTAATACGATTATTTCGGGATTATTTAATAAAATTGTTAAATTGTTATATATGGTTGCTATTTCTTGTTTATTTACTTTGACACCATCCCAGTTATCACACTGCAAGTTCCCTTTGCTATGCTTGTTTTATATTGAATGATATTGGGTTGAAATGATAAATACCCATTTAAACAACTTGGCCTAGGATAGAAAATAAAAGTAAGAAACCCGATTGGTCAACAAAACCATTTTCGAAATTGAAATATATTTTAAATTAAGGAATGAACTTAAACAATTTGTTTCGAAATTTAATAACGAACTTAGGGATTTAAGTTGAAATAAATTAACGGATTTAAATTGAAACGGATTAATAACTTACCAAATTGGATAAAATGAATTGAAAATTTAATTGAAATAAGATTTAGGAGCAAGTATGTTTAGAATTAATTAAGTTAAAGATTTAAAGATTTGTTAGCTTTTGATTCAAACTCAGGCTTTAATTAAATAGATTTGAATTTGTTATAAGTTAAATTGAGATTTAGGAAATTTGACTTACTAATTTAATGAATTTAAATTAGGGATAATTTAAATTTAAAACGATTTTGACCTTAACGAATTAACCAAATCATGACATTGCAAATGAAAATAGACTTCTTTGATTAGAAATTTAATTGAATCGGTAAATAAAACAAATGAAGTTTTGAAAAGGGGAATTTAGTTAATAAAGTTGATTTAATCGAATTTATGATAACAATGGATATAAACATAAAGTGACATGAACAGAATTTGATTTAATAATTTAAACTAAGTTTAGCATTATGTTGAATTCGTTGATTTGGAACTAAATTCAATAAGCGACTTTTAGACCTTATTAAATTGAACTTGAATACTTAATTTTATCGTTAACTCAAATGTTTGAACTAAAGATCGCATTTGGAAATATGTTTTAAAATAACTAAAATAAACTGAATCGTGAATTGTCAAATTTTGGAAGTCAAATTTGCACCTTGACTTTTGGACTTTGATTTGTTAAAACGTAAATTTAACCGACCATCGGGTAATAAATACGTAGTTATTAAAGAGACCGGGATCGAAAATGGACATACTCTCTGTCGATACCGAAAACCACTTTAATAACTATTATGCGCGAAGTGTTGATCCAGAATGAAGTGGATGGTTTGGTGAACGCGTTGACTGAAGAAAGAGAACGGTATTGGATAACCCCTGACATGACTAAAACAGGAGCCGCGCCGGGCCATTGAGGATCGCCACCTCTAGCGGACACGCTTCTTCGATACCATATCTATTAGTTTTGTGATTCGATTTGGGTGCACCCTTTGATTTGGGAGTGTTGTTTCGCGGTGTTGAGATAGTAGCTACTATGCTCAACATCAGTCCGGATCACGCAACTACTAGTATCCTAGTTGGTATTGCCTCATGTACCTTGTCATACTGATTATCCTATTCGCGACCACTACGTTTTGATTTGTACCTTGAGTATATGGATTGCCCTCTGGTGACTTCCGGTTTTGGGGAAACTACGGTCTTGTATATGCTTTTGGGAATATAAAATGTGTTAAGGGGAATTATGGTAACGCCTTAACGCTATTTTAATATTCTATTTTACTGAATAGACATTACCTACATACCGTATTCTATTGTATATATAGATAGTTTATCGGATCCTTAGAGATGTTATTTTATTCATCTTTGAGTTATGAACTTTATTTCCTGCATTGATTATCCTGCATAAGATTTTGAGTCCTGACTCGAGTGTTTCTTTTTGTATATGCTCGGGTCAGTCTGAAGCTATCCAGTTTGCTGATCAAGGTTGGTTGAAGATGCTGAAGACTTAGCATTTATCTTTATCTATCTATTTTGATGTCTGTGTCTGTTGGACATTTATGTATTTCCTTGCAGTCACCTTTTTTATAGACATTGTTGTACTATATGTAGTAGCTTCATGAACTGCTATTATGACGATGTATTTCCGCTGCATTATTCTGTGACTGTTCTGTGACTGTGATGTTGTATTGATTCTCATTTACATTTATGTATTTATAATCCCATAATGAATCGTGTTTTGTATTATTTAAATTGACATGTGAGGATTATTGTCAATTTAAATGGTCCAAATATGCGGGTTGTTACAGTTGGTATCAGAGCTTTGGTTTCCCTAAAAACCTTAGTTTGGGATTATATAAACTCATTAGAGATAGGGTAGCAATACCCTAGAATGAGGAGAATCGATTCAATATCCCGATCCTTTAAAATTCAAACTTCTTTGATTCGTTCATTGGATATTCTTCAAGCTATATGATTTTCTATCCTTGGTTCTAAATCTCTTTCGATGTTTCAGGATGAGCACCGGAAGAAACAATAGGGGAGGAAGAGGCCATGGTCCTGCCCAGGCTGCACCTGCCGCCCCAGCTCTAGTCAAATTCACCACTCTTAGCAAGGAGTATACACAGCTAGGAGGTACTAAGTTTTCTGGATCCGAGGGCATTATCGAAGCCCAGCAATGGCTCAAAGGCTTAGAGAAGATATTTTCTGGATTGGAGATCACTGATGCTCAGAAGCGTCAGCTTGCTGCATGGCAACTTCAGGATGCCGCGCAAGATTGGTGGGAATCGGTTACTTCCCGTATCGAGGAGAACACCATCACTTGGGCCCAATTTAGGTATAAATTTATTTGGATTTCGTAGACTAATTCTTCTTTCAATCTTTAAAATGTTACTCATCTAGTCTATCTTTCGATTAGGGATACTTTCTCGGCACAGTGGATGCCCTCTGCTGGGAAAACCCAACTTTATAGAGCTTTTATGGATCTTAAGCAAGGCAGTATGGCTATTTCTGAGTACGAGAGGAAATTCAACGAACTCTCCAAGTTTGGCCCGGGATTGATCGACACACCACTTCTAAAGAACGAGAAGTTCATTATGGGAGCTAGACCAGAATATTATGACTTGCTTACTGGCCACACTCACTGCACTTTCACAGAGCTTGTCGACTATGCTCTTCGATATGAGGCAAAGCCAAGGGGACCCACTGCCAAAGCCCCTCCTACTCAGCCCTCTTCCAGCCAGCTCGGAAAGAGGAAGATGAACTTCGATCAGCAAAAGAAAGCTTGGCAAAAGACTACAGGATTAGGATATGCCCAGAAAAGCCCAATCGACCTTGCTAAGATTACTTGCTTCAAATGCGATAAGAAGGGCCATTATGCTAATAGTTGTCCATCCACCGGAGCTGCTATTCCACCACCTTCTCAGATGAGGAATGATTTATGTCATGTCTGCCTCCAGCCAGGTCACTTCAAGAGAGATTGCCCATTGAGGAAGAAAGGCACACCATCAGGAGTATATGTTGTCACCACTCCTGCACCACCTCCACCACCTGCTCAGGATGACCGAGGTACCTTACGAAGTACTTTTACATTTCATAATTTACCTGTTCGGGTATTATTCGATACTGGTGCTTCCCATAGCTTCATATCTATTGATCTTTGTAATAAGCTCGATATAGAACCAACTCTTGCTGCTACTTCCTTATGCGTCTCCAACCCTATTGGAGGACTTGCCAACCTCAGTAGAATTTGTAAAGAGGTTGTGCTTTTATATGGAAGATATCGATTCACTTGGGATTTTTATGTGCTTGGCTTCGAAGCATTTGACATTTTGTTGGGTGCTGATTGGTTAAGAAAATTCAATGCTATTATTTCTTGCAAAGCTCGATCTATTTCTCTAGTCAATGACAAGGGTCTACCGCTTGTCATCGAATGCAAATCACCTCAGAAATATGCCGGAAGCTTCATATTTTCTCTTGATGCTCACCCGGATGACCTTAGTACTACTCCTGTTGTTCAGAAATTTCCCGATGTATTTGGAGAGGTCGACTCTCTACCGCCAAAGAGAGAGATCGATTTCCGCATTGACCTTATTCCCGGAGCTACTCCCGTAGTTCTCCCTCACAGAAGGATGGCTCCTAAAGAAAAAGCTGAACTTAAAACCCAAATTGATGATCTATTTGCTAAGGGTTTGATCCGGAGAAGTTGTTCTAAATGGGGCGCCGCAGTCGTCTTTGTCACCAAATCAGATGGATCTCTTCGCATGTGTGTTGATTACCGGGAATTAAACAAGCGCACTCTCAAGAACCGCTATCCGATGCCTCGCATCAATGATTTATTCGATCAGCTCCATGGAGCTAAAGTTTTCTCACAACTTGATCTAGCCACTGGGTTCCACCAACTCAGAGTAGCAGAAGATAGTGTTCATAAGACAGCTTTCCGTACCGAGAATGGATTCTATGAATGGTTGGTTATGCCATTTGGTTTGACCAACGCACCTGCTTATTTCGTCGACTTAATGAATAGAGTCTTCCGTGATGTCCTTAACAAGTTTGTTCTCGTCTTCATTGATGATATTCTCGTCTTCTACAAAGATGAGAAAGAGCATGAGACACACCTTGCTTATGTTCTGGGAACTCTCCGAAATCATCAGCTTAAAGCCAAGTTTTCGAAATGCCACTTTTGGCGAGACGAAGTACGATTCCTTGGCCATATTGTTTCTGAAAACGGGATTTCGGTCGATCCAGCTAAGATCGCCGTAATCAATGTAAGTTCTATCCTATTCGTTATTTCTATTCGATCCATCGTATCCCTTCTAATTTGAAACTTATCTACAGGATTGGGAGACTCCCAAAACTCCTACTGATATCCGTAGCTTCTTGGGCCTAGCCGGTTATTATCGCAGATTCATTGAGCGCTTTGCCCGGATTTCTGCTCCACTCACTGCTTTAACTCGGAAGGATGTCAAGTTTATTTGGAGTGAGAAGTGTGAATCAGCTTTTAATGAGTTGAAACGTAAGTTAACTTCAGCCCCAGTTCTTGCGGTAATTGACGGGAGTGAAGGATTAACTGTCTATACTGATGCTTGTCGAGAAGGTTTAGGCGCTGTCCTTATGCAAAATGGAAGGGTTATTGCCTATGCTGGTCGTCAGTTGAAGACTCATGAAGTAAACTATGCAACCCATGATCTAGAGCTTCTTGCAGTTGTATTCGCTTTGAAACTATGGAGGCACCATCTTTTGGGGACAAAATTTGAATTATTCACAGATCATAAGTCCTTGCGGTATATTTTCTCTCAGAAGGACTTGAATCAGAGACAAGTCCGATGGCTCGAATTCTTAGCCGCATACGATCTCGACATCAATTACACTCCTGGAAAAGCAAATGTTGTAGCTGATGCTTTGAGCCGTAGCAAAGCATTGTCTTGTTGTAATCTTGTAGAAGGCATGCTATTTCAGCTTGTTATCTCCCCATCTCTTTTGGATCGCATCAAAGCTAAGCAATATGAGGACACCTTACTCTATCGCATGAAGGAGTTAGTTCTTGGTAGAGTTGGAAATGCTGACAGTAAAGTGGGAGCACAGATAGATAGTAATGGAGTTCTGAAGATTGACAACCGTATTTGTGTTCCAAATGTTGACGGATTGAGACAAGAAGTGCTTAGAGAGAATCATCAGTCATCACTTTCATTTCATCCTGGTGTCACCAAGATGTATCGAAACATGAAGCGTTTATATTGGTGGAGTGGGATGAAGAGAGATATTTCCATATATGTCAGTAGATGCACCACTTGCCAGCAAGTCAAGGCCGATCACCTGAAGACGGCAGGATTACTTCAACCCCTAGAGATCCCGTGTTGGAAATGGGATCAGATTTCTATGGACTTCGTTGACGGATTACCGAGGACCAGAAAAGGGAACGAGAGTATATGGGTGATTGTTGATAGGTTGACAAAATCTGCTCACTTTATTCCTGTAAAGACCACTCGTACTGCTTCGAGTTTGGCCGAGATTTATATGAGAGAGATCGTCAGACTTCATGGAGTTCCATCTAGTATTGTATGCGATAGAGATCCTTTATTCACTAGTAAATTCTGGAAGGCATTTCAGGACGTCTTGGGCACTAAACTGAATCTGAGCACGGCCTATCATCCTCAAACAGATGGCCAAACTGAGAGGGTAAATCAGATTTTGGAAGATCTACTCCGAGCTTGCATTATTGATTTCGGTGGATCTTGGGAAGACCACCTCCATTTGGTTGAATTCACTTATAATAACAGCTATCAGGTAATCCAAAATTTTCAATTTGAATAAGTAAAAATTTGAATTGAAATATAATTATCTTTATAATCAGGCGAATATCGATATGGCACCGTTTGAAGCTTTATATGGACGGCCATGCAAATCGCCAGCTTGTTGGATTGAGCCTGGTGACCGATTAGTTCTTGGTCCGGATATGATTATGGAAGCATCCGAGAAGGTCAATGAGATCAGAAGGAAGATGAAGACCGCACAGGATAGGCAGAAGAGCTATGCCGATAGGCGTAGAAGAGAGTTAAAATTCCAGGTTGGAGATGAGGTATTTCTTAAAGTATCACCTTTAAAGAATGTTATTCGATTTGGTCGTAGAGGGAAGCTCGCTCCTAGATTTGTTGGACCATTCCCTATCACTGAGAGGATTGGTACACTAGCCTACAGAGTTGCACTGCCGGAGAAATTTGAGGGCGTGCACAACGTATTCCATGTTTCACATCTTCGGAAGGTTGTACATGATCCGTCCATGACCATTCCTATTGCTCAGTTAGATGAGGTTGATATTGAGCCGGATTTGACTATAGAGAGGAAACCACTTCGTATTGTTGATAGGGATACGAAGAAGCTTAGAAGGAAGTCTGTTAGCCTAGTCAAAGTCCAATGGAGTCCCGATGATCGTGATTGTACTTGGCAAACCGAGGAGAGCATCCGAGATTCTAATCCAGAATTGTTTGTTGAAGGTAAGTTCCATTCTATATTCTTTACTTTATTCGATAATCTATTCTATATCTATCGGACCTCTTTTATAGTTCTTCCACTCTTTCCTTTGTTCCTTTTCGGGGACGAAAAGTTTTGAGTAGGGGAGAATGTAACAACCCTAAAATTCAGACTCAGTTTAAAATTTTAAAATTGCTTATTTGATGAAGAAATTCGAATTTTCACAAACGATTTCCGTTGCCAACCAAACTTCACATTTGGAATGCGTCTAATTAAACATAGCAACTGGTAAATTTTCGTTCAGAATTATGAAAGTTTATTTCGCGCGTAAACTTACTTCAAATCTAAATCAGTTAGTAATCGATGGAAATAAACCGTTTTCAAAATCAAAATATTTTTACATAGAAAAATTCTAAACCATCTTTTGAGCAATTTGTCAGTTTGTCGTTTTTCCAAATTCGGACATCTTTGGCTCCGTCGTTCTTATTTTTCCGCGAATTTTATGCATTTTCCGTAGTAGAAAATTTCGAATTTTATAATTCAATCGAATCACTAATATCTTTATACCGTTGTGTTCGCCTCATCGCGCTGACCAAAACGGTATATTTATTTGTGTCAATCGGAGTTCGGCGTTGCAAACTATAATTTAAACGGAGCGGAAACCGGTCCGTTACGCAGCTTAAACCGGTATCAAACTTCCCAGCATTTAAAAATTTGGAGCCATTCAGCTGACCTTGGGAACACAAATAGCCCCCATTTTGTAAACATCATTAACTGTACGCACTGAACCTCTCATTAATTGCATCCTGCTCTCCTACATGATGGCACGTCACCTCTCCACTGCAAAAATTATATTCCCTTTCTTTTCCCCCATATCCTTCCTCTGTTTATTACTACTCCCCAGCTCATTCATTTATTGCTGCATCAGTTCACTTTGTGAGAAACTGGTACGTTCCTCTGTATTATTTTCTTTTCTTTATATTTCCCTTTCTCCTCTTCTTTCCCTTTTGTTTCTTTATTTTCGTTCACTGTAATATGAAACAGCTTCCATCTTTTTCCCCCTCAGCTCCTCTTTCTCCTCTCTTTGCATTTTCTCTTTTCTCTTATTATTTTGTTTTTTTTGTTGCAAACTTCCCAGGCAACGTTACCACCCGTCCACCCCCTCTACCTGCGACCGCCTCCGTCGTTTCCCCTACCGGCCTCCACTGCAAACAACCACCCACGGCCACTCAACGCCTCCTCCACCAGAAAACCCTTCCCCCTTACCACTAACGGCCCTGCATTGTTCCACTCGGACACGTCGACCCCTACCTGCCTCTGCCCAGCCTTCGCCCAGACCCACCAGCGCCTCGCCACAACTCCTGACCCACCCTCCATTGCTACAACCCGCAACCACACGGCCCATGCCTGCCCCACTACCAACAACCGCCGCGTCTTTCCCCCGCAACTCCGGCACCCACGCGCGGCCCCCACCTACCACAGACCGCTCGGCCACCCCCTATCAACTCGGCCACCCCATGCAGCAACCGGCCTCCGCCCTCCACCCCATGCAACCACCACTGCCTCCCCATGCACGCACACGTCCCCTAACTCCTCGGCTCCATCACCCGACCCACTACTCCACCTGAGTCGCACTCCACCGGCCATCGCCTCCGACCCAGCCCCACGCCAATCTTCGCCCTGCCACGACCACCCACCGACCCGACTGCAATGATCTCATGCATTCACAAAAATAAACGGGGGGGCTGTCAACTCGTTTATATACATAGTATGCATAGTATAAAGCTGGGTTGCAAAGTTTGGTACAGTGCATACAAGTTCATATTTAGTGAAGTGCAAGTTTATATATAAAAAAAAATTATGTGTCAGCAAACTGTAGCTAGTTCTATATAGGGTGATTTAGATAAAGCGGTTGCAGTTGTAAAGGTAGCTAGTTCTATTGGTACTATATATTTATTTATAAGCTATGGATATATATACAGTATATTGGTTGCAAGGTGTAAAGCGAGCTTGATTGATTTTAAGGAGATGGTATTGTCCACATGTTTAGCTACAGTACAAAGTTCATATGTTGTACACATAAAGGTTGATAAGCTACGGATTTTGGTTGGGAAAATGGATATTCAAACATGTCTATATTATGATATAAGTGTCCATGTTTTAAGTTTTGTTATATACAGTACAAAGTTTTACATATAATCAGTTGTATATGCTCACAAACGACGTTTTGCTGCGTTTTATTCCAGCTCCCGCTATTGATCCGGAAACTTAGGCTATTTCCACCCCGTTTGTCGAATCTATTTTGCTCCGTGGATCGGTATGGTTATATATGCATATTCAATCGATATATATTGCAATAAACAAATTTTTGATTAATTATTTGTTGATTGCAGTTGTGTTCATTTTGCGTCGTGCTCGTTAGGGTCTATTTTATCTATTCGTCTTCGTGCTTTGCCATCATCTTCTTCAACCACGCAAGGTGAATATTTCATTCACGACTCAATCTATTATGCTATGATAATCAAGTGATAAATTGTTGTTTATGATTAATTTGGATGTTAAATTGTTGATTGTTAGAATTGTTGAAGTTAGGATTGTAAATCACTATGCAAGTTAAAAATTTAATATTTTTAGTTCACGACAAACAAGTGTGACACTAAAGTTGTTAGTTTGGATGTTAAATTGATTGATTGTTAGAATTGTTGAAATAAGGATTGCAAATCACTATGCAAGTTAAAAATTGAATATTGTAGTTCACGACAAACAAGTGTGACACTAAAATTTGTTATGTGATGATTGAATTTGGTTGTTAACATAAGTGAATTTGAATATGAAATTGAAATTGATATAGGATAGTCGACAAAATTTAAATTGGACTATATATGTTGAACTTGACCTCATTAACTGTTAAATCAACCGTCGCGTAGAAATAGCATTAACTACACTTTGAACCATTGTATGCATGATTGATGTAGAAATGTGATAATAGACACCAAGTGAAACCACAAGATAATAATCTTTAATCTACATGAAACGATAGTGTAGATTCTAGGAAAAATTATATTAATTTGCATAAATAACAAATGTAAGTTAATACGATTATTTCGGGATTATTTAATAAAATTGTTAAATTGTTATGTATGGTTGCTATTTCTTGTTTATTTACTTTGACACCATCCCAGTTATCACACTGCAAGTTCCCTTTGCTATGCTTGTTTTATATTGAATGATATTGGGTTGAAATGATAAATACCCATTTAAACAACTTGGCTTAGGATAGAAAATAAAAGTAAGAAACCCGATTGGTCAACAAAACCATTTTCGAAATTGAAATATATTTTAAATTAAGGAATGAACTTAAACAATTTGTTTCGAAATTTAATAACGAACTTAGGGATTTAAGTTGAAATAAATTAACGGATTTAAATTGAAACGGATTAATAACTTACCAAATTGGATAAAATGAATTGAAAATTTAATTGAAATAAGATTTAGGAGCAAGTATGTTTAGAATTAATTAAGTTAAAGATTTAAAGATTTGTTAGCTTTTGATTCAAACTCAGGCTTTAATTAAATAGATTTGAATTTGTTATAAGTTAAATTGAGATTTAGGAAATTTGACTTACTAATTTAATGAATTTAAATTAGGGATAATTTAAATTTAAAACGATTTTGACCTTAACGAATTAACCAAATCATGACATTGCAAATGAAAATAGACTTCTTTGATTAGAAATTTAATTGAATCGGTAAATAAAACAAATGAAGTTTTGAAAAGGGGAATTTAGTTAATAAAGTTGATTTAATCGAATTTATGATAACAATGGATATAAACATAAAGTGACATGAACAGAATTTGATTTAATAATTTAAACTAAGTTTAGCATTATGTTGAATTCGTTGATTTGGAACTAAATTCAATAAGCGACTTTTAGACCTTATTAAATTGAACTTGAATACTTAATTTTATCGTTAACTCAAATGTTTGAACTAAAGATCGCATTTGGAAATATGTTTTAAAATAACTAAAATAAACTGAATCGTGAATTGTCAAATTTTGGAAGTCAAATTTGCACCTTGACTTTTGGACTTTGATTTGTTAAAACGTAAATTTAACCGACCATCGGGTAATAAATACGTAGTTATTAAAGAGACCGGGATCGGAAATGGACATACTCTCTGTCGATACCGAAAACCACTTTAATAACTATTATGCGCGAAGTGTTGATCCAGAATGAAGTGGATGGTTTGGTGAACGCGTTGACTGAAGAAAGAGAACGGTATTGGATAACCCCTGACATGACTAAAACAGGAGCCGCGCCGGGCCATTGAGGATCGCCACCTCTAGCGGACACGCTTCTTCGATACCATATCTATTACTTTTGTGATTCGATTTGGGTGCACCCTTTGATTTGGGAGTGTTGTTTCGCGGTGTTGAGATAGTAGCTACTATGCTCAACATCAGTCCGGATCACGCAACTACTAGTATCCTAGTTGGTATTGCCTCATGTACCTTGTCATACTGATTATCCTATTCGCGACCACTACGTTTTGATTTGTACCTTGAGTATATGGATTGCCCTCTGGTGACTTCCAGTTTTGGGGAAACTACGGTCTTGTATATGCTTTTGGGAATATAAAATGTGTTAAGGGGAATTATGGTAACGCCTTAACGCTATTTTAATATTCTATTTTACTGAATAGACATTACCTACATACCGTATTCTATTGTATATATAGATAGTTTATCGGATCCTTAGAGATGTTATTTTATTCATCTTTGAGTTATGAACTTTATTTCCTGCATTGATTATCCTGCATAAGATTTTGAGTCCTGACTCGAGTGTTTCTTTTTGTATATGCTCGGGTCAGTCTGAAGCTATCCAGTTTGCTGATCAAGGTTGGTTGAAGATGCTGAAGACTTAGCATTTATCTTTATCTATCTATTTTGATGTCTGTGTCTGTTGGACATTTATGTATTTCCTTGCAGTCACCTTTTGTATAGACATTGTTGTACTATATGTAGTAGCTTCATGAACTTCTATTATGACGATGTATTTCCGCTGCATTATTCTGTGACTGTTCTGTGACTGTGATGTTGTATTGATTCTCATTTACATTTATGTATTTATAATCCCATAATGAATCGTGTTTTGTATTATTTAAATTGACATGTGAGGATTATTGTCAATTTAAATGGTCCAAATATGCGGGTTGTTACATATATATTAACTTATATAGAAAAGATATTATTACCTTAACTATATATGAATACCTTAAGATAATATCTAAATTTTTTTCCCTACCCTACCATAGTAATCAAGGCTACAAATTTAAAGACATGATAATAAGATATAAGCATGTTTAATAAGAATCTAGATCCATCTATGAATGTCACATTGGACATTCGGTAACTTTTGGCAATTTATAAATAATTAGAAATCACCAACTTGAAGGTTATTATTAAGTGAAAGTAAATAAAAAAGGGTGTATTCTACTAAGTGATGGGTTGATTTACTGGCTTGACTTCACATGTTGTAACTCCAACAAAAAAGGCTAAATAAGGCAAAGCTAATATGATGGTTCAAGGCTTCAACATATAAAATTATATAACTCCTTCATATATGTTTAATTCATTAAAAAATCTATGGGCTTCCTTAATAGTTTTCTACTGATAACAATAATTCTTAAATGTGCTATCACAAAAAGGTAAAAATATCCAACTAGATGAAGAAACTTATACACTAAGTTAAATGGATTTATGTTCATTCTGCCATGATTAAAATGCTGACACATGTTACACACGAATAATTTCATAAATTCTACCAAAATTATGTCTTAACATAACTCATTCAATTTGCAATAAATAATGTAAATCAAGAATTTTATAGAGGAATCGTAACATCAAAATCACATACATTTATAGATTTGAAATTAATTAAGGCGATAGTGTAAAATAACCAAATTATTAGAAAGTAAAAGATAACTGACTTAAATAGCAATAGGTAGACCCAAATTTGAGTATAACAATAATAGCGCCATGAAATATGAGAGTGAAGTCATAATCGATAATAGGTGAAAAGGAAGGGCAGTACACTATGCAAAAAATGGACAAAAAATGTTAAAATTAGCAATATATACTTGATAGCTACAAAGTTGAAGTTATAGCCGATTAATCTACTAATAGGTGACAACATAAACATTATAGTGGTAAGACTCAACTAATCTTATGAAGCAAGAAATTTTGTTTACTCAAAATGAGAACATAAACACTCATATCATATATTATCATGTAATAGTTGAGTGACTAAAGAAATGTAAAAATAATTCATTAACATTTAGCACTTTTTTCTTAATTTCATGAACATTTATCATTAGCATTGCTCATTATGATAAGCTAAATATTGAATCAAAATTCTATACTTTTTCTCAGCCAACAAAAAAAAAACACATAATATACTGATGTTAATTTTCTTAATTAGATCATGGATTTTCTTAAACTTACTAACAACATTCACTAGCCCCATTATCAGCAGCATAGTGCCAGCGGTCCATCACAGTTCAACCTTATTCCCAAAAATCTGCTATCGAGTTGCCCAAATTTGAATGTTATGACAAAGACCACAAAAGGAAATGAAATGGAGAAATACTTTACCTCAATCTTCTTCCATGATTTGGAGTTTCCAGAATCACTTTTTCGATAATCGCATACATCCTCAATATATTTTTTCTTTCAGAAATGGTAAAATAAATTAGCCCAAGGCCCAGTTACAATGCCGACTAAAACAAAGGGGTAAGCCATCAACCAAAGCAAATGCAACATGGTATCAAACCCTAAAACATTAATGCCACTTACTACATTCACCACTAACTCAAAAGAAATCCTAAAAGTCTATAAAACCAAAAATGGCGGATGGCGGAAGATAGTTCGCTATATTTCTCTAATATAATAGGAGATCCAACTTCAAGGAGGCTTCCAAGGCTCCTTCCAGTGGCGGCTCAAGCACCTGGGTTGCCCAAAGCAACTCAAAGTATAAAGGAGCAGAAAATTAAAAAAAAATCATCAAAGACAAGATTTGAACTCCAAACGTTAGAGATGGAAAGCTCACTTACAACCAATGCACCAGCACATACTTCACACATGGTAAATACAATTTCATGATTAAAAATATTGCCCCCATTATGTTGTCATCCACCACCTACCACCACTAGTATGTTGCCCCAACCTAGGGGGTTGATCTAGGCGGCCACCTGACCGGCCTTGCCCTGAAACCGGGCCTGGCTTCTTCATACTCTTTATATTAGCTCGAGAATCCAAATCCAAGCGATTAACTCTAAGATGTTGAGAATTATGAGAAGAATACTTCTTTGCCTTCAAAAAATTGTAGCCTTCTTTAAATTTATGCTTATCTCTCTGTAATTGCAAGGATAAAAGGAGTTGTTCTCTATTTGTCTCACTTGAGCTTAAGAATTGCTACTCTCGCCTCTACACCAGACATATAAGTGATACACTTGATTGTTCAGCATGATTTTGTAGAAATTTTCTTCGAATCTTCGATTATTAATGTCTAGAAGTATATTTCATCTTCTTACATACATTGTAACTTCACGGGAATACTGCTGGAAGAGCGGTAGCTCCAATCATCTACAACAGGTAAATAGCAAAGATTATTTCTTGTATTTCTATTACAGTAAGTTTTTAAATTAACCATATTTTGTTTACATCTCTTGTAGTTATCCATTCTGTAAGCAGTGTTGGAGTGGCCGCCTCCAGGAAGGTAACCTGTGGAGGAGCCATCTCTGCTTAGAGCTGGTTCCTTTAACTTGAAATCTTTTTTGTGTTGAAGGCTAAGGTCAGATGAACCTCCACGTGGAATATTAGTAGTATATTTCCCTCTCCATAAGAAATCTTCAACCCTATCCTCATAGTTATCAAGATTTCTGCTATCCGAGTTTGCTGAATCTCAAAAGTCTTGTTGTTTATATGATTTTCTGATAATATTCTGATATTCTGAGTAAGTAATTTTCCATAATTAAATGGTGCAGTTTTCTTTATTGTAAAGGTATATTTTATTCCTCTCTCTCCGAATATGCTCAACAATAGTAGTTAACATTATTGAGGCTTTTCGAAAATCCTTTGATTTGGCTTTTAAATTGTTTTGGATATATTGTATGCTTTCACTGATGCTTTGAATTGATTCATACTGATTGAACTTTTAAACCCTTTTGCTATAAACTACATATGCTTTGAGTAAATACAATCAAAAATCCAATGATCTACACTTTCAATATCATTTTTGCAAATGAAACACTTAGTTTCTGCATTTTTAGTCCATTTGGTGCACCTGTCTTTAGTTGATAGCCTATTAAGAAGGGTACAATAGCTGTAGAAAGACATTTTGGGCAAGTTGATTTATTCCATATAAATTTGTGCCGATGAACCTCTGTTTCTTCCTTCGGATGAATTCCCATACTTTTTTGAAAGAGAAATTGTCTTTTGTGCTTAATTTCCAGACCCATACATCCTTTTGAAGGTTTTGATTTATAAAAATTTTCTCAATTACTGACTTAAATATTGATATAGCTTTTATGTTTTCCAACATTGATTTTATATAATGCATTGAAATTTTTCAGTGGCCCCACCAAAAAAGTATAAGTCATTCCAATCAAGCAGATTTATCAATGATTTTCCAAAGATCCATGGATCAAACCACACATTGGTTTGACTTTCATCTTTAAATTTTCTTTCCAACAGTTTTGCACCAGATTCTATGTAGCAAAGAATGTTTTTCCAAGTGAAAGAATGATTATTTTCAATACTTGAATACATAAATTTTTATTTCTAAGATACTTTGCTCTCATTTACCTTGCCCACAGGGATTTACCCTCAATAAATTTCCAAAATAATTTGAGCTTGGATGCTTCTCTTAAATTATTAATATTTCTTAAGCTCAAACCACCAGATTTCTTTGGCGTGAAAATTTTATCCTAAGCTATTCTATGTTATTTTTCTTTCCAAATTAAGAGAGGACACATTTTTTCTATTTTATGAATTGCTTTTGCTGGAATATTGTGGGATTGGATCCAATACATAATAATTGCAATGATAATGATATGATTTAGCTCATCTACCGGCTAGAGATAGAATTTTGCTTGACCACCCTTCAAGTCTACTTTGAATAATATCAAATATCCTTGTGCAATCTCTATTATTGATATATTAGGAGATAGACCCAGACATTTGACTAGAAGACTTGCTTCCTTGAAGTTTAATTCTTAAAATCTCCTCTTTATTTGAACACCCTTTGTTTGAAATAAATTTTAATTTTGCATTCATTAACTTTCAAACCAGCATGAGCATCCAATTTTTCAAATTTCTTAAAAATTGAACTGGCACTTTGCATATCTGCATTTGTAAACAATGGTAAATCATCAGCATATAAAAGATGTGTAATTGAAGGCTTAACTCTATTTATTGCTTTAATACTCCCCTTAGTTTGTTCAGTTTCGATAAGAATAGAAAAATATTCCATAACAATAGTGAATGGATAAGGACATAATGGATCTCCTTATATAATTCCCTTATTGCTATGAATAAAACCTTTAGGGGAGCCATTAACTAACACTGAGTATGTAATATTATCTGTGCATTCCTTTATAAGTGTACATAATTTTCCATTAAAGCCCATTTGTTGCATCATGTGTATTATAAATTGCTTATTAATTTTAATCAAAGGCTTTATGAAGGTTAATTTTAATACACATAAGTTTTTAATTTTTAATGTTAAACTTTCTGATTAGCTTATGAGCAAGAGAGTATTTTCTTCTATAAGTCTACCAAGTATAAAAGCAGTCTAATTTTCGAAGATTAAAAGTTTCAAGAAAACTTTAATTCTGTTGCATAAAGTATTAGATATGATTTTATAAATAAAGTTGCAACAAGCAATGGTTTGTAATCTTCTAAACCACTGGGAATGTTAACCACTGGGATTAAAGTAAAAAAAAGTATGATTGAAACTTTTTAAAAGTTTTCCAGATTTAAAAAATTCTGATATAATATTAGAGATAGAACTATTGATATCAGCCTAATGAGTTTTACAGAATTTGGCTCCAAAACTATCAGGTCTAGGACTCTTATCATTATTAGCACTAAAAATTATACTTTTAATATCCTCCAATCTAACTGGAGCAAAAAGAATGTCTTGGCTATTTTCATTTAGCAATATTTAGTATTAATACTAAGAAAACTCTCGGTGTACTCATTTGAATTAAATAAGTTAGTAAAGTAATAAATGGCTTCCCTCTCTACATCTTTTATATCAAACGTTCCCATTTGCATCAATTAGTTTTCCAGTATCATTTTTTTACTCTTCCTACTAGACATTCTAGCATAAAAAAATTACTAGCTTCATCCCCATTAGTCAGCCAATCAATTTTTGATTTCTGCCTTAAGTTAGCAGATTGCGCTTGAAAGGAGGAGATTAGTTTATTTTGAGCCAAAAAAATTTGTTGTAACGTTACCTTTTGAGCAATCATTATACAGATCATTTTGAAATCTCTCACTTTCAGCTCTAGCTAATTTGAGCTCACTTTTATTTTTATTGTTATTCCAGCCTTTAAGGTTTCCTTTATAAATTTGTAAGAATTTATGAAATTTATACTAAGCAGTACCCTGTATATTTATAGATAAGCCGTTTGTAATTACATCTAACTAGTTCTCTTCATAAACCCAACCATTTATATATCTTAAAGGTACATTTTTCTTAATTAGATTACTATTAGTAAGAAAATTTTGAACTCGAGTGTGATCACTAGTATCCTGAGGTAAAAATGAGACACTTGTAATTTGGAAATAGAACGATAAAATTTGATTGATCAAAATTCTTTCCAATTTACAATGAATATTCTTATATTCACCAGATTTCCAAATGAATTTGTTCCCATATAAAATAGCTTTCATGAAAGCAGTCCTAAGCATGATGTTGTTAATAAATTCTAGTTTTTTAAAAGGAACAAGGTTGCTCTCTCTTTTATCAAATGAATGCATAATAGTATTAAAATCCTTCAAAATTGACCAAGGGTGATTAATATTTTTATTCAAAATTTCAAGATGATTCCAAATATTAGATCTCCCCTTTTCAAATTTAATGTATAAATAAAAGAGATAATAAGATGAAACACCTTTACTTAGAAAATTAGAGCTTTGATTACATAAGTTCCAGATGTTAACATCCTACAAAATCATTATTCTGCCATTACCCCCGGGTGATTGTTATTAATAATATTCCAATTAGAGAGATGTTTAGCATGATAATCAGCAATTTTAGGATTATCTAATTTGTGTTCTAGAACCCCAATGATACTAGTTTTTCTATGAAAAGTAAATTAGATAGATCCATCTTTCTTTCAGGGGAATTGAGTCCCTATCATTCCATGCAATAATCAACATAATGATAATAAAACTAAGAAATAAAAATAAAGGATACACAAAGGATATGTTAATAGCTATAGGGAAACACTGCATCTATCATCATCTTCTTTCACCTCCAGCTTTCTGCCTTTTCTTTTACATGTTATATCGCATTTAGCCTTAAGCTGTTTTTCCTAATTATCATTTTTGATAATATACTTTTTCCTGAATTCCATGTCCTCGGCATCCTCTGATTTATCTGAAGATGAAATATCATTTAATTTTTTCATTCTGGACTTCCTTTTCTTCTTATTTTTGTTTGCAGAGGAAGAGGAGGAAGTCACTTGGCTGATAGCACTATGAATGGCCATACCTGATACAGTCTTCCTTGCTTGAGGAGCAAGGTTGATAAGCAGTAGGGAGATATCCGTATTTTCTAGACTGGTTGATAAGTTTATATTCTTCAAAGAGAAAGAATAACCATTCATATTATCTGTATTTGTAATAAAACTTAGGATTTTCTTTGAGGGGGAGACCTTAATGACCTGTGCGCTATTATCCCTTACATTTTTTGCCTAAGTAATAGACGTTTGTAAATAAGCTTCTAGGAATGCAGAAGGGGATGCATTTGAATGCATTTCCTTGTGTTTTCGTCAACCATCTAATCTTGCAAATTCTTTCCCAAATTTGCAGTATCCCCAATTTTATTATCTTGCTGAGAACCTGCTGCTGCCGAGTTATCTGAATTTGCATTATTTCTCATAGAATTCTCCTGATTATCCCCTACATTACTTTGATAAACAAATTTTCCTCCAGAAAATGGATTTTCAACGTTCATGTTTTCTACTTCATTATTTTCTTGCTCTGGGTTTGAATCTTCTTTGACTTTCTCACTTCACATTTTTTCAGCAACACAATTTTCTATTGTATGACTAAAATAAGCACATGTTTTTCATCTTGGAGACATCCACTCATTTTAATTTTTTTACACTATATTGTCCCCATCATACATTGTAGTATACACTTCTTCGGGTAACTCGACATCAGCTTTAATCTCAACGAGAATTCTAGCATAACATTGCCTGGTTTCCTTTGTTGCTAGTTTATTTAGCTTCAAGAAAATACCAAATACATTCTTGATTGCGCTAAAAGCATCATTATCCCATAATCTTAGATTGAGTATTGAAAATCAAATCCATAGCAGCATAGTATTTAATAAATCCCTATCAAGATTTACTCCATCTTTTTAACATAATAAGCTTGCCATTGATGAAATAAGGTCCACCATTTTTTTTTCACAATCCTCGACATTAGAAAATTTGATGATAAAAAATCCATTATTACGCGTATATATCTCAAATTTACTTGTGGGATTCCAAGTATGAGTAGTAAAGGCCTTGAAGTGATGATATATGGGCAATTATTGAAAACATAAGTAACAACTGAATGCTCCACTTATTCTCTGTCCATTTGTTGACCTCTTCTTTTACAGTGACAATTATCTTTTTGTTGATATGATATTGAATGGAGAAACAAAGTTGAGATCGAAATCAGAAGTTAATTCACTATTTTTAATCATCTCTACCATAACGAAACCTTATTCTGATTAGTTTGAATGTGTTTTGGGCGAATTTGGTTAATTCTTGGAACATTTCTTGCTTTAGGAGAATGCCTAAAAGCATTTTTTGACAAAGAATAATTGCTTCTTGGAGCAAATCTTGCTTTAAAACTGGATCTGGGAGGAGCAGATCCAGATTGATTCAAATTATCATGTTGATAACCAGATGTTTGATCAATCCGGTTGTTTTTCCTTTGATTCTGAAACTTTTGAAAACCATTTTCATCAAAATCAATAGTTTTCTGATTTTTCTATGAATGGAGATTATGATTTTACAAGGAAGGAGAATTAGAAGGAGTAGAAGAAGAGTAGCTCCCGTTTTGATCAGGGTTTTCAACAAAGATAGGATTAACTTTTATATTCATGGCAGCCATGGCTGCTTGAGAGAGTTCTCTTTTAAAAACTTGCATTGACTTAAGTATTACTATTATCCTAATATTTTTATCCACGAGAACATATATATGCTATTTGGATTGATTTGAATAAGAAGCTGCCATTTGTTTTGTTATGTGTGCTACTATTGGCATCCAGTATTTTTCCAGCTACCATAACTAAATGCCACCTCAATAGTACATGTTCTATACTTCTTAACACCATGCATTATTTTTACAATCAGGCATCCAAGCATTTTAAAATCTTCCTCCTAAACCCTAAATCAAGCCAAAATGTGCTTCTTTCCTTGACGATCGTCAAGATGGAGTTTGGTCAGTCATCTTAGCTAAATTCCAGTTACGCATGAAAAGTAAACTAACAACTTTATAATCATAACAATTAGGATTAGCCACCAAATTTTTTTGATCATCACAATTAGGATTATCCACTAAGCCTTTACCTTCCTTTATCTATTGGGCAACAAATGAGGTTTTTTCAAGTTCTAGTGTTTGGAATTTTTAAGACAAAGTATTTGATATTTTCCTAAAAGAGAGAAAAAGGTATCCTTGTTTAGTACTGAATGAAATAATAGAATATGGCAGTCAGACGTATATAAAAAATATTGCTATGTAATAAAATTATAATGGTGGCTAGAAGGAAAAAAATTAGGTTTCAATAGCAGCACACTTTGTTAATGAATTAGAAAAGTGTTTTTTAGATGAGAGGCATCAGAATACATATCTACGCGACTCGGCCCAAATGCTTTTGTGATTGATTCAAGCATCTCTATATTATCAACGTAATGAGAGATTAAAAAGTATCTATGATAAGAGAAATATATTGCAAAAAATGTCAATAGCTTGAAGGACAAACTTAAGGTTTTTTGACTTCAAGGACAGCTCATTTATTTATTTGTTTCAAGACACAAAGTTCATATGAAAAAATTATCGCAAGTAATAAAAGGGGAGGTGAGTAACAAAAGGACATTGTGGCATCGACTAAAGAATTAGGGATTTCATGAAGAGGTCGACTATGATGGTGGTGATGGATAGTGGCTGCTATTGTGGTAGTAATAGATTAGAAGAGATCAGGTAACGTTTACAGACAACGATATTTCCGAGGTTGGAGTGCACGAGTGGTAACGATGACAATGAAGAGGTAGACAATGTTTTGAATATAATTCAGCAATGGCTTATAATGAGGAGTTTCTTAAAATTAGGGAGATGAAGACAACGTTACTTTCCAGCATCAATTTTATATATTTTTCTGAAAAGAAAAAAAATAGTTATGTAAATTTTCGTTAATAAATGTCATTTTTAGTAATAATATGTTAATTGTAATATCATTTGCATGTGGAATATGTACAATTTAGCTCATAATCCTATTTGAGGGTAGTAATTTGTGAATTATTGTAGCAGATTTGAACACTAGTGGCAGTTTATAAACAGCATTAGCATTTTTAGACGAAGTCTTTAGTCTAGCTCATAATGCTATTTTATAATAGCTCCTATGAACTGCAGTAGCAGTTTTTGATTTGTAGTGGTATTTAAGGAATTGTAGTATCACTTTTAAATGAGTAATCTAATGTTAAAATATTGTTTTATGGTATAGTAGCTATTGACTAAAATTTTACCAACTTCGAAATTATGATTGTGAGATAATGATATTAACAAACATTACTAGCTAACACCTTGACTACAAATGTAAAATGAGGAAGCAAGATGTGAAAAATGTAAAAAAAAAAACACACAAAATTTAAAGTGGTTCGGTTAAACTTGCCTATGTCCACTATGTGGAATTTCTCACTTCTTTGTTTCTCTTACAATAAATAATTAAAAGATATAATAATAAGAAAATACAATGCTTAAGAGCTTTACATTGTCCAACCCTTGTAAAGATGCATGTTTTGATATATTTATAGTCGATGAAACTGTTGTTTGAAAAGCTAAGATTGCGCTGCTAAGGCCGAAATTGCTCCAGGCCGTTGATAGGCACATCTAGTCGATGCACATGTTAGCTAGAATGCTAAATGGCCTTTGTGGTGCAAATGATGACCAATGGCGGGCGGTACCTTGAGCATGATTTATGCAGGCAGCATGGGATCGGGGATTAGTTGAATAGTGTTGCTTTGGTGGCAACAAAGGTCGTCGAGTGGATACTGCACAGTGGTGCTTTTGTTGGATGAATTGCGTCGTTTATGTCAGCCTTGTTAAGGGCATAGTGCATGCGAAGTGAAACACCCCACACCCCTTAATATACCCAAAAGGACACATTAAAAGGCATGGTGCATTGTAGGTATAACTAAAGCTTACACTTGTCCTTGATTTCTGCTTTGATTAGGCTGAATTCCTAATCCTGAATTCCTAATCCTGTAATTAGGATGTAACCCTAATTATACCCTTTTTAATTGGCCTGCTACTCCATAGACCTTTCTACGGACCAGATGCTATATAACTCCCTACACAGCAGCCAATAGTATTTAAGAAAGATGCACAAAGCACCCACTATGGATCCGAAAGACATATATATCTCCCTACACAGAAGACAATGGTGTTTACGAAAGACACCCATACTAAGCGCTTGGAACTCATAACGATTACTGAGCACCCGAATGGAAGTCGCATGCATAACTGCCGCCATGCCCATGCTACCTTTTGCTCCACCTATTGGGTCTTCTTATTACCTCAAACTCCAGCATAAGCGTGCTCCTCATCACACTTCATGCAAACGTGAGATCATCATGTATCCATAGAAAATAGGGTAAATGCAGTTGGTATTGGTCCGTCATCCAAACAATATCTAGTTGCGCCAATTATCCAAATCCCCCATGATTCGGAAATCTAATTGACCAATTATTACCATTTCTAGCATAAACGTGCCCTCATCTCGCTTCAGGCTAATGTGAGAGCACCATTTTGTCTAATAGGGAATGCTATTTGGTACAGGTCCTACTTTCATCTTTGCTTATTAACTTAGGTAAATTATTTAAATAAGCCTTCACACTTTTCTCTACATCTATGCTTATTAATTTACCCTAAGCCTTAAAATAAGCCTTATCTTGTTCTTTTTCTTATTATAACCTACGTTATAATCTTGCTTGTTACTTAACCCAAGGTCTAAGTGTGAAAATACACTTCTTCCATGTTTTACTCTTTTTTAGTTATAATTCTAAGTTATAACTAGGCCAATTAGTTAGTCCAATTCAAATCATAATTAAGCATAATTTCTATCCAATTCGATTTATATTACAGTCTTTATAATTTACATCTCATAATTATAAATAGGTCAATCTCTTTAGTTCAGTCCAATTGATATCATAATTAGGCATAATTTCAGTCTTAATTCCATTTTATTATAGTCTTTATAATTTACAACTTATTATTTCAGAATTCTTACAATTTAATCCAATTTCACGTTAATTCTATTCTAATTCATACGCGAAGAAAAAGAAAAAAATTGAAAATAGAAGAAAATCCAAGGTGTTGGAAGATGTAAATAATGCAAAAATAATAGTAAATAGATTAAAATACTGTAAATAAATAGAAAAGCCATAATTAACAAACGTAACCAAAATTAACTGAAAACAATAGCTAGAAAGAAATAGACTGAAAATAATTCTAAAAATTATAAATAAAACTGCTAAAAAGGTTATTCAAAAAATCGAAGTAAAACTACGACTATTGAAAATCCTATTATTTTAAATTACTTAAAGAAATCTTAAATAATTACAATCACCCACCTTTGGTCCTAAGCTCTTCCTTTGGTATTCCCGGATCCACTTGGAGTTGTAAAATAATTTAATTTACAACGATTTTCTCCTTTGGAAAAATTATTCCGTTTAAGGTCCTTCCTAGAAAGGCGAACCCAATCGGAGAAAACGTAGAATGAGAAAACGTATTAGGTCTAGGGATCTATTTATAGGGGTAGAAGTGGATCTCGGGCCATTGCATTTGAAGATTGAATAGTATGCTACCACATCATAGGCTGAATAGGAGCCATCGAATGCAAAAATAGATGGACTGGATCGGTTAGAAGAATGAAAAACACGTCAGTCGGTTAAAAAATCATATCATCATTTGAACGAACGAACAAACGTTCGATCGCCCCCAAAACAGCAGGCGTATCGACTTGGCGGTCGACCGATCGGTCGACCTACCTATATATATATATGTATGTGTGTGTGTATATATATAGATATACATATATATATATATAGATGTATATATATATATATATATATATATATCTATATATGTATGTATATATATATATATATATATTCGTTTCCTGCTTATTTTGTTTATTTTATAACTTGGCCATATTAGCTCAGTTTCTAACGTACTATATATGGAAATTGACCAAAAAATTACCACTGACACAATGGTGCAACTTCCATGGATTAATTCTGATAATTTAAAAAAGTAATTTTATTATCTAATTAATCAATGAATTAATGATTATGGGTTAAATTTTAGGTTGTTACATTCTCCCCTCCTTAAAAGATTTCGTCCTCGAAATCTATAAGGATAAAAGAATGTACTAAATGTTTTCATCCAATTCTACAACCAACTACTCAATCATCAATCATTCATCCATTGTCCTTAAGTTTTTCTAATGCAATTTATGATACTTATGCTATTAGTGTAGTGTAAATGGTCCGTAACTAATATAAAAGATTAGGCGGTCTACTAATTCAGTTGACCTCCTTTTATGCAATCATATTTGTGCTATGTACCTAAATGAATGCAAAAATTTCCTAATGATAGCTGATAATTTATATGCGTGCTACAAACATCATCCAAATGCAACAACCATGTGAAAATCATCCATTTATAGCAACCATGTAAAATAGAATAAAATGCGCACACATGCATATGCATATGCATATGCTCTAGTGTTTTAGTTAGGCCGGTCTCTAAAGAATAATAGTGCCTAGTGTACATATATGCGTCCATTAGTATCCACTAGCAAACACTTCCAATCATTAGCATACATCATTCATAACATGTTCTACTAACATGTTTATATCAAATCCTACCATCCATCGGTTAAATCTAAAGTTCTACCATCCCAAAGGATAATAAAGGAAAGGACCAATTCAAAACTAAAGATGAAAAAAGAAAATTCTAAAACCAATTATCAAAGAGACATTGATATGAGATACAAATTTTCTCCTAATCAAATTAGCTAGTCTTCTCGAAAATCTCTCAAACCATGTCGGAACCAAGACGCTACCTTTTCGTAGACTCTAACCAACATGAAGATGTCTTACACGGCTTCCCAAAAAGAGCTTCAAAAGTTGCCATTACAATGTTAGCTTGAAAACTACTACCACATTAATTCCACCAAAGAAAGACGCTTTTCCCAAGTTCTTCCAAAATCAAGAATACTCATTCTCAACCATGCTTGTCTTACTATCCTACTAATTTCATTTTACTGTTCTTCATGAATCAACATTCCTAGGTTCTTACTAGTGTCCAATACACTTTATGGAAACTTCCATTATTACTTCTAAAAGTAATTACTACTATCTCCTTACACCTATTCCATTACTCCTAGGAAATGATTCTTATATACTCTAGATTTAAAAGCTTGGTTTGGTATTTATCACCTTGTTTTAAAAACTAAGGTTTCTAAAAACTTTTAAAACATCATATCCTAAAATCTTTGTCTTTAAAAGTGTTATCTTTTCAGTTTCTATTAATTTCAAAAGTACTTGGCCACTTAATATTATTTTCTAAACCTAGAGGGAAATACTTTCAAATTTTCAAGTCTAAAACTTATATCTCTCTTTCTTTAAAAGATTTTTACAGTTTTCTACAAACATTTGAATTTTCAAATTTTAATTTTATTAAGTTTTTCATTTCAAAAACTTATTTACTTTTTCATCAAACAAGTTTCTTTTAAAATATCTTTAAAATATCCTTTATGTGTTTTCAAAACAGCTTCTTATTACACCTGATAGTCTCATATCTTAATGTATTGAAACTACTTTCTCCTATGAGAAATTATTAATGATAAAATCTTCTATGAACCTTTTAAAAGATAATTTCATGTTTACGTAAAATTACAAGGAACTTATTTATATTCTTCGAAATAGGCTATACAAAATTTGGTACTTTTCATACCTTGTATATCTCTTTCTTTTATTCCTTATAACTTGCACAAACCATTTTTATTGGTTTCAAAGAAAATCATACCATTATCCTTTTCATTCCAATAAATTAAATTATGTTTAAATTATATTCTTCCATGATAAATATTTTCTAATATCTAGCTTACACATTTTCCTTTCAGAAAACTCATCTTCAAAACTGTTTTAATATTTCCATAATTGCAAAAACACTTCCTTATACTTATTAGTAATAAGTGTACTTTACAAACCATTTTGTTTCTATAATTAGAAATTACCTTTTAAAATACATTATTATTTGGGTTAAAATGGATGTTGCATAAAACATTGTTACTACACCCAAAAAAAATAAAATCTCATATACCTATGTAAAAATATTTCTCTTGAGAGTTACTTACTATAAAAATAGTGTTATAGCCTATGCTCCACTTATTTTACGTGAAATTTTTTATTACAACAATAAAATTTGTAATCTACGTTTTCGATACTTGATACACTCTAGGATTTTATGTTTAAAATCTTTGTTTACTTACAATGAAACTAGTGAGTTATACACACACACACACACACACTCCATAACTCTTCAAAAAGAATTCTAATTTTTCATTATATAAAAACCAACTTAAATTTCATACCATTCTTCAAAAACCCCATATTTATTTTCTGAAAGAAAATGTTAACAATGAAAATTTTAAATTCCAATAATTTTTTTTCTTTCAATTTTTTAAATTTTGAAAATTTCATTTTATTGGGCTTAGCATAAAGTAGGTCTTCCTAGTTACTACCCTTGGAGCACTTTTCCTAAACTAAAGGCTTTTACTCCTATTCCTCTTGTATACTCAAATTTATTCTAAGGTATCGCCATCAAATCCACTTGTCTGAGACAATTATAATTTCTGCAATTACCTACACAAGACTTTCTTCTCTGCTTATCAACTGAATTTTTATTATGCATCTATAACCTTTACCTTCCTCTCTTTTGGATTTCCATAATCCCAATCCTACATGTACAAAACCATGTCTTAAATCCCTATCATGAGTAGACATTCTTCATGCCCCAATAAACGCACTTCAAAAGTAATACTTTAAGAACTCTGCTTTCAACCGACGAACACGAAGCGTACAAAGAATCTCCTTTAAATGAATAGCATGCTCTTCCATACTTCTTGGATAACACCAAAATTTCGACCACAAATACCACCACGAACTTTATTTTAGGAAATCTCTAATAACATGGTTCATCAAATCTATAAAATAGGCTGGGACATTGTTTAGCCCAAAAGTCATGACTAACCACTCAAAGAATTCGTCTAGTGTCCTAAATGCGGTCTTATCTGTTGGATCATAGGTTTTGATTACTGACATGAAACAACAATTCACGAATCTATGACTACGACTACATCTAGACTCAATGACTCAAAGATTAGGTATGTTGCCACAAATACAGGAGGAGAAATATATAACTTTCGGTATATATTTCATAATATATAACATCGTCAAAAACAGATTGTCATGAATCAAAAAGGGGGAGAATACAAATCTAAGTATAGTATGATTATTTACTAAAGTTTTAGTCTTAAATATGGTTTATAATTGTTAAAATCTATCCTCAAGTAATTTGCACATACTCAAAGTAGTTTTAAAGCTCAATTTTTTTAAAATATGTGCAAACTGTGCACTGACGACCACGTCAGTCGACTGATCGAAAACAACCAGTCAGCTAAACCTTTCAGTGCAAATATATGCACCATTTTACACTGTTTTTGAATATTCGGTTGACTGCTTGATTTTGGTAAGTCGACTGACCTGCTCTAAAAGCTATTTTTCTGAAGAGTCACTTCAAATTGCGAAGAGTTTCAATTCAAATTGAAGAGATATGGCTGCAACTTTTGATTGAAACTTTTTGTGAATAGTTGTAACTATTTGTTCACTATATAAACACGTTAGAATCATTTCTCAAATCATTGATATTTATTTTGATTTCTTGCTATATTCTCTGCTATCTATCTCTACAATCTAAAAGCAATCACAATCTATATATTGCTTGAATTGTCGAACTAATTAATATATTCTTCGATTCTAAGTAGTATCTTACTTTCATATCTTCACACACACAATATATACTTGAGGATTAGATTATAGGAAGGGTGTACTATTAAAGACATATCCGTTTTATTCAAAACACAAGCGTCAACTATTTACTTGTACCAGTAGAAGTCTTGTTCGGTTGTTCAGGCAGTAAAAGTCCTCTTTGGCTGTTTGAGGTAGAAAAATCCCGTTCGGCTACTCAGGTGTTGTATACTTATTCCTCCAGGTTAAGAGAGGGGTTTATAGAATTTAAATTTAGAGTGTGTCTGGGACTGGACGTAGAACAGGAAGTTTGAATTAGTATAAAAAGTCCTGGTGTTCTTATTTTATTTACTTTAATACTATTATCTATTATCTAGTTTACATTTCTGCACTATTATAATATTCCATATTACACGGTCCTAAGTGTTAACTAGTCATACAGCTTACACACCTTCATTATCAATGTTATCATCAGCGACCCTAAGTTAATGGAATCCAGTGGCTAATTCAAGATGGGAGAATACTAAAGAGCTAACTAACTAGTTGAAAAGACCTTCTATCCTAGAGTGTGGATAATGGTTCTTGTTTGTGAGCCTATTCAATCCTCTATAGTCAATGAAAAGATGAAGAGAACCACCTGCTTTGGTAGCAAAGACGACTGTCGCTCCCTATTTTGATATGTTTGTTCGTATGAAACCTTTCTCTAAAGCTCACCGATCTGCTTGCTCAATCCCTTCCTTTCCCTATGCGTCATATGCCCGACGGGTAACGCTACTAGCTAACCAAATAAATTCTAAAGTCTATCTCTCAATTAGAGGAGCAGTCACCTAACCTCCTTAAAGATGTCTGGAAAAATCTCTGACAACAGGAATCAAATCTAATTCTGATGATGATGAATCGAGGGAATAAAGGAAGCTCAACATAACGGACCCTTACGGGTCGCAAGAAATCTTAAGAGTCCCACTGATGCGTGTCTCTAGTCTAACAACTCTCCTCTCGCTATCTAATATAGCTCCATATGTGGATAGCCAATCTCTTCCCCAAATCATCCCGTATCTCGAAAATCCCAAATATAGGCATCATAGTCAAATCTATGTTCAAACTCCTACAAACCATAAACAAGAGTGTCGATCCTCCCATGGGGTTTGAAACAACAATAGGGTCTACTACTAAAAAGATGTCTAAGTGCAAACAATCTACCAAAAAACTAGAGATGAAAGAATGTGATACTCTAGGATAGAAAAGAGTCTGAATGGGAAAATTATAAATCAAAATCAAAATTTCCTACCACGATCTGGTCCACTGCTGGAAGGTGTTGCATCCAAATCCCGAATCTGCACTGTAGGTGCACTCGCTCCATACCCCATCTTTTGAGGACAAAACTTATTAAAATGACCAAGCTGTCCATAATTGAAACAGCTTCCCTCGATTCCTTCCTTCTTACTGTCTTTTGTGTAATGACCATTCATTCTACAGTGCTTACAATCCCATTTTCCTTGATTCGCTTATGAGGTCCCGTTTCTTTTCAGTTGTCCTTCTTGTCCTTTCACCACTGTTTCTTAGAGCTTGTAGGAACCTCCTTAAGTTCTCCCTTTAGCTTCCAATAAGTAGGTTGAATTCGCTGTCAGTCCTCCAAACCTAACATCCTAAACTTTCGCTCCTTATCTTCCAACCTAGCTTCCGCCTCCTTGAAACCTTTCGTGCCAGAAAATGTTCCCCCAATGCTAGTGAAGTCCTTGCATAGCTTAGAAAAATCGGCTGGTGTAGGTGGATTAAAGGGATTTCCACCTACCGGTGTTGTATTAAGTGCTTGCCCTTGCACCTTTGGTATCGTAGCTCTATGGAACCAGTCCTCCATGCTATGTAAAGGAAATGAAACTTAGGCTTGAAAGAATCGAAAGAAGGTTGAACTGGACTTTGAGGGGATTTTATAAAAAATATTCTATACTTAAAAACTATTTCTAAGAGTTCTTTTCTGAAAATACTTTTAAAACAAGTTATTTTGGAAAATACTTTATTTCTAAAATAAATTTTTAGGAATCCTATAATCTTAGACTCTGATACTAAGTGAAACATCCCACACCCCTTAAAATACCCAAAATGGTACATTAAAAGACATGGTGCAGTGTAGGTATAACTAAAGTTAATAGAGACTAACATTCACAAGACAAAAATAGATAAAAGCAAAAGAAACTTAAAATAATAACTTAAGTAAAACAAAACTTCATGATTGCTTCATAAATTAGTCAAATGCCAAATACCACATACATGTCTAAAAGTCCAATATGTCTCATGAAACAAAAAATCATAGTCAAAAATCAGAGTACATAATATCCCTCATAATAAGCCAATACATAGAAAGAACAAAAGCATAATAATAAAAGAAATACATAGTAGAAATCTCCTCCAATAAAACTCCAAGCAACAGCAATCTATTGACTTCTCCCTTGATTGCCTATAGCGGAAAAATGGGAAAACAGAGGAGTGCGTCAGACTCTTTTTTAGTTATAATTCTAAGTTATAACTAGGCCAATTAATTAGTCCAATTCTAATCATACATAGGCATAATTTCAATCCAATTCTATTTATATTACAATCTTATAATTTACATCTCATAATTATAAATAGGCCAATCTCTTTAATTCACTCCAATTAATATCATAATTATGCATGATTTCAGTCTTAATTCCATTTTATTATAGTCTTTATAATTTACATCTTATCTTTCATTATTTTAAAATTCTTATAATTTAATCCAATTTCGCGTTAATTCAATTCTAATTCATATGCGAATAAGAAGGAAAAATAAAAGAAAACTGAAAATAGAAGAAAATCCAAGGCGTAGGAAGAAGATGTAAATAGCGCATAAATAACCATAAATAGATTAAAATACGGTAAATAAACTGTAAATAAATGGAAAAGCTATAATTAACAGAAATAACTAAAATTAACTGAAAAGAATAGTTAGAAAGAAATAGACTAAAAATAATTCTATAAGCTGTAAATGAAATTGCTAAAACGGTTATTTCAAAAATCGTAGTAAAACTACAACTATTGAAAACCCTATTATTTTAAATTACTTAAAGAAATCTTAAAATAATTATAATCACTCACCTCCAGTCCTAAGCTCTTCCTTTGGTTTTTTCGGATCCACTTGGAGTTGTAAAATAATTTAATTTATAACAATTTTCTCCTTTGGAAAAATTATTTCGTTCAGGGTCCTTCTTAGAAAGGTGAACCTAATTGGAGAAAATCTAGAATGAGAAAATGTGTTAAGTCTAGGGGTCTATTTATAGAGGTAGAAGTGGATCTTGGACTGTGGGATTTGGAGATTGAATAGGATGCAACTACGTCATAGGCTGAATAGGAGCCATCGGATGCCAAAATAGATGGACCAGATTGGTCAGAAGAATGCAAAACACGTCAGTCGGTTAAAAAAATCGTACCATCATTTGAACGAACGAACAATCATTAGTTCGCTCCCAAAACAACAGGTGGGTCGACCGGCCGGTCGACCTGCTTATATATATATTCGTTTCCTGCTTATTTTGTTTATTTTACAACTTGGTCATATTAGCTAAGCTTTTAACGTTCTATATTTGAAAATTGACCAGAAAATTACCGCAGAAACAATGGTACAACTTCCGTGACTTAATTATGATAATTTCACAAAGTTATTTCATTATCTAATTAATTAACGAATTAATTATTACGGGTTAAATTTCAGGTTGTTACACGAAGCTTCTTTGGGTAGTGGTGGTTCGAAGCGTGCCGCCGTAGTCAATTTTTATAAGGAGCTAGTGAGCATGGGCGGTTGGCGTTGAAGACGGGCGGTTAGCGTTAAAGATGGGCATAGCCGGCACTTGATTGAAGCAGTGGGCGATCATTCGTTGAAGAGCACTTCATAAGTCGGGCTTCTCATGTTTCTCTACCGCCCACAAATGCTTGTGGAGTTGTCACTTGACCAATAGCTATGATGGTACTGGGCAGGCTCCTCATTGAGGGAACTTTATCATTTGGGTCGATCAAGGACCACGTTAGGCGGGCGAGCCAAGGTGTCGAGCAATAGAAGCACATGGGTCAACAAAGCGAGCTGAAGATATTCCATTAACATTATGCAAGCCAAGATATTACCACGGTCACAACACAGACCAAGGAAATTATGCGACTTAGCCCTGAGCAACATTTTTCCCTCAAACCCGTGCCTGTGTATAGGGACGGGCTTGTCCATCGTACTATTAAACAGTAGATCCGCTTTAAGCCCCGCTATTTTCAGCTACACCCGCTAAATCAAGGCTTTTTATCACCTGCTTTAGCAACATTAATATGCTAAGGTTAATTAGACGGTTTTCTTTTAAACAAATCAATAAGTTAGCATAAATACTTATTTTTAAGCCATAAATGCTTAATTTTAGCTAGAAATTAATTGTAGTCACAAAATCTAGTATGCATAGATCATGACATTCTTTTGTTTTGCTATTTAAGATTAAAAATATTTCTTTTTCCTACACAGATGATGTAAGAATGAGAATAAATTAACTTTAAATATTTAGCTCTATATCTAGTGAAGTTTTTTTGCACCTCCACTATTTTCCACTATATCCCCGCTTTATCCAGGTTATAACTATTTACACCTCTACCGCTAAAGAACCGCCGAGCGCTTTAACTACTCACGATGGAGGCCCGTATACGGGGCAGGTGTGGCTGACTATATATGGTAGGGAAAGAGGGTTGAAATTGATTCAAATGGAGTTTGAAACGGTAGAGAAATTTATGGATCTAGATCCATATTTTTCTCCTTTTTCCTCTTCTATTTAAACTCCTTTAAACCCCATTCGCATTACTCTCTTTTTGGCTACTCCATCACCTTCCTTTGGCCAAAAATTTCCCATATCCTCCTGTATCATTTCAAGGTTCTAAAATACAAAATCAAATTAAATTTCAACAACAATACGTAGTTGTTTTAGTTGGACTCTTTCTAGAAGGATTTGAATTCAAATTCAAATGGAGTCAATTGATTCAGCATTCAAGGTGTAATCTCTAGGCCATAATGAGGTAATGCTTTTTTTTATAGTATATAAATGAGTGTGTGTTTGTGTGTCGGAACTAGGCCAGCCTGCAACAGTTGTAATGGTTACCCTACTGGATCTTTATTGGGCGAAGTCTTATTTATTTAGCACATTTCTAAATTTTATTTAAATAAAATCTTTTACTTTATTTAAATTTATATATGATATAGATTTATATAATTTATGATATATATATATATATGTATGTATATATTTATATATATATATATGTGTGTGGTGTGTCACACACACACACACACATATATATGTATATGCATATGTAACATATCAATCCGTGTAAGGTAAAACATGCCCGTGTATAGATGTTGGAATTTACATCGCAATGAACGGATTAGCTCATCCAATATGCAAATATATTGTCCAAATATATGTATGTATGTATGTATATATGTATGTATGTCTGTATATACACTATCATTTATATATAAATATACATACATACATACATATATATAGTTTTGTTTAAATAATTTATATAAGTACATATGTATATAATCACAAAAATAAAATATCAATATTAAATATACATATTATGTGATAACTTATTTAAATATAAAGATATTATTTATAAATATTCATAAAACATTTATTTTATTTTTAAAACCATGAGCAATACACACACACACACACAAATCTATTAATAATTTTTTGCATATGTTTGGTAAAATGAATAATCTTTATCTTTGATCCAAAATGGAAAGTATTCAATTGAAACATGAAAACTTGAATGAATGGGTCTTAGTTACTCTACGGGGTGGAGTGGAAGAAGGGAGGAAATTCTTGAATGAAGAAAAGGATCCAATTACCTTAATTTGGATAAAACGAACGATCCATTTTTTTCTTTCTATTCAGGAAAGAATATGTTTTTTCGATAAGAAAAATAGATATAAATTGTAGTGGAAATATACTATATTATATTTATATTTATTATATGCTATTAATATAACTAAAGAATATATATAATAAACGTTGTAATTAAGCATAATAAATTATATTATGATTAGTAATATACCTCACTTCCAATGCCTTGAAGTACATCTTGAAAAGAAAACATCTGCCCCTTGAAACTATTTTTGATTCATCAAAGTGCTGGTCCTTGAAACGTTGATCACTAGCTAGGGTAGCATTTAACTTGATTTTATTTGAGCTCTGGAAAGATAGAGAGAGCACTGAAATTTTAGGCCACCAAAGACTTGGAATATAGACTCCAAAAGTCTACGAGGGTAGAGATGCTTATATAGTAGATGGAAATGAGAAAAGAATGGATCTTACCTCTTACTCATTCTCCTTTAATCTCAGCATCTAAAGTCAAGCCCTTCCTACTCATTATTGAGCCGCCTGTACCCTTGCTTTCTGTCGAAATTATCAGCCTTGTGATGGGCTTTAAACCGGTTTAAGCCTAAATAAAATATTACCCCGTTTAAGCCCAAATAAAATATTACCCCGTTTAGGCCTAAATAAAATATTTTGCAATTAAATCTAATTTAATCCCTTATCCATATCACATATCAATTTTTTTAAGTATTACAAATATATTTAATAATATATATCCATCAAATCATAATCAACTTTTATAATCAATATTTCATAAATACTAATTAATTTAATTAATTTGTAACAATTATAAATTAATTTAAATCGTTTGGTAAAGGAGAATTCATCATTTTGTTTATGTATGACTTGTCGAGTGTGAATTTGATCAGCAGTCAATATCGAATGTTAACGTTCATATGTCACTTAGCTGGTGGTATGAAATCTTGGCCAAATTTATTGCTTACTTGATTTTTGGAAAATCCAATTTACTTTATTAAGTGTTACCCGGTTTGTGACTTTTATTTTGCACCAATTCTCATCGTCAAAACTATATAACTTTGAACTTATGGAATTTGGCAATGGTCAAAATTCTAATATCATTCAGATTCAAGCCTGTAGTCCAGACATAAAGTTCTTAGTTCAATAACAACAATTACTATTAACCGAACTGAGCTGGCCATAGACTTTCACTTTGAGTTAACTAGTGATATTAACCTCATATAACTAAGGAATGAATCCTCTCTTGAATAGTGTTTCACTCCCAATACTTCCACTCAACCCAACTATAGTCACTCGATGGATGTCATCCCATGATTTGACTATAATCAAAGTAGAGCTTTCATATTGAAGAACAATATCCTCAAGTCGAGAGAACCAGACAAAATTGTTACATCGATATTTTATGTTTGACCTAAGTTATATTAATCATAGAAAACTATCGAGCGAGTCATTCCATAGGTTTCCAATAACTCTCGGTATGTGTGACGCCCCACCTCTATACCCACGCTAGCCAAGAACACTACGGTGTAATGCTGTTGACTAGCATGGAGAATAAGGATGTCGAGGAGCGACCATCCGTGTAATTGCTTTGCGCGAGCACCGATATGTCAGATAATATAACATGCATTCTATTTCAAGAGGAAATCCGACATATCGACACAAACTCAAAGCTACTACACGGTGGCTATATAAATCCTTCGGAAACAAATATAGAAATAAGCATAACACAAATCAGTCACAGATAATTCATATCACAAAGGCGGAAATAGATATGAATATAACACTAACACATGAAAGTGTATATCAGAGTAGTGGTCAAAAAGATCCACAATAATACAAAAGAATAGCAACACGTGCTATACAAAAGAATACAACTATGAGTCTATATCTCAAGTGTATACAACAAAATAAACTACTAATCTAAGCAGTTAGCCAAAAGTCAGATGATAATCCCAGAAGAGAAGTCAAGCAGAAGCACCTGTGAAATCTCAGTCTGACCCGAGTATTATTTAAGAAGAAAATAATAAACGGATCAGTCTAGCTATAAATATCAGATGAAATGATACAGAATAAGAGATATGACTAAACGCATAATAATCACAATGCAAAGCTGTGATATATAAGTAATTGAAAAATCAACAAGAGATTAATCAATATCACAAAGATCTACTCAAGATAAAAAGGAATGTCATACTCCTAATTTCATTCACCAAGCCACAATAATTGATAAATCAAATCGATAAAAATCACGAAAATAGGTGAAGCATAAATTCCAGAATTCAACACACGAAATCCAGAAATCACAAGAAAAGGATGGCCAATCCCAGAAAAATAAACTCCTCCTGACAGGGTATAGTCCCCCATTGCGGACATTGAGCCGAAGCTCCTCCTGGTGAGCCGAAGCTCCTCATGACAGGGTATAGTCCCCCATTGCGGACTTAGACCCGAAGCTCCTCCTGCTAAGCCGAAGCTCCTCGTGACAGGGTATAGTCCCCCATTGTGGACTTTGAGCCGAAGCTCCTCCTGGTGAGCCGAAGCTCCTCGTGATAGGGTATAGTCCCCCATTGCGGACTTTGAGCCGAAGCTCCTCCTGGTGAGCCGAAGCTCCTCGTGACAGGGTATAGTCCCCCATTGCGGACTTTGAGCCGAAGCTCCTCCTGGTGAGCCGAAGCTCCTCGTGACAGGGTATAGTCCCCCATTGCGGACTTTGAGCCGAAGCTCCTCCTGGTGAGCCGAAGCTCGGTAAAGATGAGGTACAGTCCTCCATGTGGACAAAGAGACATCGCACAATTGCTAGTCTAAATCACAAAAATGATCGTCATGATCATCGAGAAGTGTCAATTACAGTAAGCTAGTAAATATATGAGCTTAGCTTCATGTCCCATAACCACTAGCTTAACTTAAATATTTACGAACAAATTGTAGATTTCCACTAGAAAGTTGTCACAAGAGATTCAATCGAACAAGTCCAAGAATTAACCGACGAAGTAAACGTAAGCATTTCATACCACTCGTTTTACTAAGTTGTTTAATTAGATTTCTCATACGAGTGAGGTAAAGGCTTGTATATACTAATAGATTGGAAAACGGTTTAAGAAAACGAGCTTTGTAATAAAATAGTGGTGAAATCATTTGAATAAAGAGTTTTGATATTTACTACTAGTATAGAAAAAACCTTTATATTTTTAAAGTGACAAATCATAGAAGTGATTGTAGAAACAATCGGGCATAAAAATTCACATTCGAAGACGTGAATAAAATCCAAAGAAATCGATATCAAATCCATCAAAGTGGATATATCTAAAATTCCCAAAGAAAAGGTCATCAAAGTCGATAATAAATGACAACAACAAAAGGGAGACAACATGAATCGATTAAAGTTGGATATTCAAACGAATTAGCAATATAAGCTAATCTGGCAAATAGTAGAAGGTCGGTCGACCGGACTCCCTGAGTCGGTCGACCGAACCAGAGGTTGGAAGTGCTCAGGGCACCAGGTCGGTCGACCGGCCCAGGGGGCTCGGTCGGCCGAAGCCTGTAACCAGCACTTCCAAACAGAGGCAGGAAGTGCCTGGACTACAGGTCGGTCGACCGGCCCAGGGGGCTCGGTCGGCCGAACCTGTATACTTGCACTTCCTACCCTATTTCAAAGGAGGTGCAAATCCCGACCAAATTGCAATCGCACGAGCAACGACGCTAAGGGTTTATGTCAATCGACTACCCGGCCCTATATGCTCCTCGATGCATCACCAAAAACATGTTCAAACATCAAAGTTAGGATTTTTAACGAATTGAACTCAAAACACTAAAAATTGGAATATTCACAAAAGCAATCCAAATCAAAATCAAATGCACATGAATAAGTGTTAGGAATTCATACCTAACAATCGAAGGTAATTCATAGACTTAGATGTGAGATTAAAAATCTTACCTTTGAACCCAAACGAATGAAGAAGATGCTATGAAGCAATGGCAAGAACAAGCACTCTTCAATTCCAACTCAACAAGCTTGAATCTAAGCTTAAAAGAGAAACATTCCCTAAATTAGGTTTAGGAAATTTCTGAAATCAAAGAGAGAATGAGTTGGAGAAGAAGAAGAGGAAGCTTACCAATGGGTTCTCTTGAACTTTGGAGCTAGGAGATGGATTTGCAAAGGAAGCTAGGGCTTGGAGTTTTAATTTCCACTCTCCACCTCCATTTTCAGTTTTGCTAGAGAGTTAGGAGTTGGAATGAAGTAATGAAGAGGAGAGGGGGATTGGGACTGACTTAGTAAGTGGTTAATTGGCACAGCCCAAACCAAAGCCCTAAGCGAAAAAGTAGCAAAAATCAACTTTCTCCAAACATATCGAAGCTTATACTCAAAAAGGTCGCAAACGTCATTTTGAACTCAACGGGGGTGGTCTCGAGTCCCAATTCGACTGTTTGCAAAAAGTAGCTTTTCGGACTAAAATCCGACTAACGATAAAATATTTAAATATAAAATCGATAAATATGCGGGTTGTTACAGTATGTAATCCCTTGGTTCCCCTAATAGGCATGAGTAATACACTACCCGACATTTAAAGAGCGTTATGTACTCTAGTCTCAATGGATGTATCGATATTCAATCTCGATACATTTTTACTTGGAATATTTAACCGGTATATTTATTTTTACTATTATAAATTACTCATAGTTACAACACTCTGTAACTATTATCATTAAACATACCATTTATAGAATTTCTACTAAATATTATTTTAATTAAATTAATTTATTAATTAATATAAGGCATTATATCAAGTATATAATAGAAAAAAAACACCTTTTATTTCGAATAAGATTGATTATCGAGTTAGATATATGTAAAGAATCACATAATTATTCCTAGGGCATACTCTAACTCAATAAATCTCCTACTTGCACTTGGGATCAATTATAGAATCTTACATGTTTAAATTATCTACTTTGTCAAGTTACTCTCTACAACATTGATAACTACTTTTATCATGTGGAACAATTTGAAGTATGTCTCTCAACTTCAAGTGAGCTCTAAATTCTTTTATGAACTATATCATGAAATATTTATCATAAACAACCTTATGGGTTTCTTAACATTAGGCATCACCCTCCGCTTAGTTATAGATTTGTGCATTTATATTTTAATATATTGTTTTTATAACGACACCGTTCAAGGTAATGTACTTAGTCTTTTTCATTAAATCGACCACTATTTTTTATTTGGGACATTTTCAAATTTAAGATTCTTAACTTGAATTTTTTATTGGCTTATTATACTCGGTATCACTTATGAAAGTTTGAGTCTGAAGATTCCGTCATAAGGAGTTTGTTGTTTCGTAAACAATTCTCTAGTATTTCGTAAATGCATGAGATTACACCAAATTACCATTTAGTGATATCAATTTGGATTGATATTCGCTCAATGTATCAAATACATAAACAAATCATGATATCGTAGACAACATAACACGTATGATAATTCCTATTATCGGTGCATAAGGAATCCATCTTATATGTTTCATATTGAACATTTTACTAAGGTGCCCTTACATATCATTTAGGACATTCCCAATATCTTTTATACTTACTATAAAAGACATCATTTACAAATCCAATGTCGAGTATTAAAATAACTAAAGTTGATTTTAACACAAATAATTTGTTAATAATCAGCAACGTGTTGTTTACCTATGGTTTAGAAATATCTATGTACCTTTGAACATTCTTTTTATGAACACATGCTTCCTCTGCATTTTGACTTAAAATCAAACTATTTGATAATTCTATCAAAATATTTGTTCAATTCCGGTGCTTATAAAATGATAATTTATATCATTTCTTAGATCATATCCAAAAGATCAGAAAATTAATATTGCTTCCACTGACTTTGAGACACTTTGGTTGTTATGTGTAAAAAGTTTACTCTAAATCATTGTTTAGAATTTTCTGTTTCTATATGTATGTACCAAAATAAAAAGTCATACTATACAATAATTTTGTGAGTAATATCCGAACCTACTTGAGCACATCGAATGGTGAATATATTATGTTAATTTCAACAAATAAATTTTTAGGTATTATTCTTATCAATGTGGCTCACTATATTCTAAACTACTTTTATCATTCTCTCAAAGACACATTTGTGGCCAATGGATCATATCCATTGGGTACAATGTTCAAACTCATATTTTGATAATGTACTTGAAATCTATTTTGGATTTGTGCACCATACCAGAATGTAGAGTCAATACACTTAATGGTTTATTTGATTGCCGAGGATTATCTATTCTTGTCATTGATAAGAAATTCATGGTTTCTCTCCAATGTACAAGAATACTTATTAGACGTTCTAACATGTTGCGTTCATTTAGGTTTGGTTAATTTTATTTCATCTCTTGCAACTAGTTTTATTCTTGGATAATATCCAAATCCATTTTATGCCAATAATTGTTCTAAGAAATTCCTTCCATACGAAGTTGGTATTTATTGAAACAATAGTTGTTTCTCAATATAATGGAACTTTCATTTATAAACATTTATAAATTGCCTTGTACAAAAATGATTTTGCATTAGTTCATAATATTTAGGTTCACAGCATGAAGTAGTCATCTAATGACTATCTTTTCCAAAATTCTCCTAGGTCAATTCAGACAAGATCCCTTACGTACAATTATTACATGTAGTCTTTCGACTCATACAACCTGCCAACTCCTTAGCCTAGGATATATGGGGGTTTCTTATAAACTCTTATCTTATGTTGTTCTATAAATTATAATTTGGATGATATTAATTATTACCTTATGTATTACTCTTAAGTATACACCTTATAGAAAGAATTTTAACTCAACTTCGTTCATCGTTAATCGTGCTTTGTCCAACAAGGTTTGATTACTCCTTACATCATTATAATTATAGGAATGAGTGACCTTTAAGATTGAATCTTTATTCATATTAGGTATATACGGAACTCCTTCCTATATACTCACCCATTCGATCAAATCAAATCATTTCTATCGCATGTTATTTTATTTACTTTCGTTTTATATTCTACGAGCTTATCATATGCTAATACATTCATGTCAAATATACATGTCCATCAATGTGATAACTCATCTATGAATATGATGAAGTATATGGAACCATTTTGGTATTAATAGACTTACGATTGCATAGATCTAAATCCATCAATCCAAAGATTTCATCAACTCTTATGATGCTCCTACTAAATGGATGCATAGCCCTTAATTGTTTAAGATATAATTAACTAGTATCATATGATTCATAATCATATTATAAAAATTATTTCTCAAGAATATGGCTTAGTCTATAATTACAAAATATGTGACATCCTGGAATTTTTGACAATATCAATTTAATAATCTGTATTAAATATTAAATTGATTTGATAATTTTTGTTAACAAAATTTGAATTGATTTAAAAATCTTCTTTAATAAATATTTAATTGGTAGATTTTATCTTTTAAAACTAATAAATTGGTTTCTATTTATAATATGAATATATAGTTTATATTGTAAAAGGATTAGCTTTATTTTAAATTTAGTAAATAAAGCATATTTTCTAATTCTAATATTTTTAGTAGTTTGGAAATTTGTTTTTATTTAATATAAAGCTTTTCAAAATTATTAAATAAATAATCTTGGTTCAAATTTAATAAATGAACCTTGATTTAAATTCTAATATATATATATATATATTAGTAATTTGGAAATTTTGATTTAATTTAATATTAAGTTTTCAAAACTATTTAAATAAATAAGTATATGATTTTAATTTGTTAAGATAGATGTTTAAATGTTTAAAATGATTTTGGCTTAAGCTTTAAATTTAAATTAATTAACAAAAAGGTTTGTTTTGTTTTTTAAAATATAGCTTAATAAAATGGGTAATTTATTAATAATGAAATAATTTCTTTTATAATTATTTTAAATTGATAATGAGTTATCTCTAAAAACAATGTTAATAATGTATTACAAATAGATTTTTGAATAAAAATAGAATTGTTATTTCAAATTGAATTTTATGAATATAAAGTTTTGAAATCCAAAGTACAGATTTTTAAATTGTTTTGGATTTCTAAATATATGCATAAGCTTTTATTCATAAGTATAATTGGTTTATTTCTTTTGAAATTATCTATACATATATAAATAAAAATCAACTAATTCATTTAAGCTTAATCTTGTATTAATTTTTCATTAAACATTTAAATTAAATGCTAATTTCTTTAAAAAGACATGTGTTGATTTCCTAAGCATCATATAACAAGTGTTAAGTGTTAAACATTTCAAATTTGACAAATGTTAAAATTTTATACAAGTGTCATTTTCAATTTTGTATTTTCTTTCATTTTTATTAAATCATACTTTCATCTTATAAAAATGCCTCTTCTCTTCAATTTCTTTTTCCTTTTCAAAATCAAAGTTAAGAAATTTTAGGCTTGAACTCAAAACAAATCTGAAACATACAAACCCAAATTTAAACTCCTCATATCAATGAACCCTGTAAACAACTCTTCAAACAAAAGAATCCAGAAACCATGTTCAAATAAAATCAGTAAATTCTCTTTAGATCAAAATCTAAATTCTGGTAACCATCTTCAAAACATTTACCTGAAAACTAAAGCAATACAAATCCCTGTAACACCTCTTCAAATCAGTAGCCTATACATTTCAAACAAAAGCAAATCTGCACAGCTTCAAAACCCAGAGCAATTGCAGTTTTAAACCAAGCCTGCATCATTTTATCTGCAATCTGGTAATTGGCTCTGCATACCACCTGAAAACAAAAGAAAAACTGAAATCTATTCTAAAGTCTGGAAGCATGCAAGCAGCTTTTGAAATCAAAGAGGCAAAAACATTTTGTCTTCAGCAAATTCAAAGCTTTTCAATCTGAGGCTCTGCTTTCTTATAAATCGGTGAGTAACTTTTTAAATTTAAAGTTTAAAAATTGGTTGCATGCTTGTATGCTGAGATGAATAAGTATTGCATGTTTTTATAAGTAAATGTCCGATGTGAATTTTTATGTGTATTCATGCTGTGTATGTGAGATATGTGCTCTGCTTGTTCCCAGTCTCATTTTTTTTAAATTTAAATCCCTGACCATTTAATTTAGTTATTGTTAGGGTCTGATTATTAAACAAATGTTGTTTGATTTAACTTAAATTATAGTATAAAAAGTTAATTAAGTTAAATTAAAACTTGATGGCCTCTGGAAGTATTAAAATATCAGTGTATGTTAATATAAACCAAAATTCAAACCATGTAATTTATTAATTCAGTATTATAAATCAAAAACATCAACTAAAACATGATTTTTAAATCAAGAATCATAGGTTTTAATTTAGGGATGAATGTACAGTTCCTATTTGAACTAAAAATGAACTTTTGAGGTTTTCTGGTGATCTATGTATCTGGAGGGGATGGGTTTCTACATGATGATGGAGGGGTGATCAGAGAAGCTAGGAAAAATATTTGTTGGTGATGAAAACCATCGGGGTAGTTGCAGTAGTGAGATTTCTTTTTAAACCCTAGTATTAGCTGTGTTTAGAATTTTAATCACCACGGCTTGCGTAGTTGATCGAGTGCTTCAATTCTTTAGGTAGTGGAAGCTTGGCCATAGTTGAAGTCGGTGCCAGAGTTCTAAGGGTCACGGTGGTCGGAGTTGTGATGTCGAGGCATTTCTAGGTTTTGGGGTTGGTTATGTTCAGTTGTTCCAGGTTTTGGAATTAGGTGATCGATTTTGATTCCTGGGTGTTGGGCACGATTTGATGATCGTGGTGGGTTGCAGAGTGGATTTCTGGTGTATTGTGATCATCGTTGATGATCAATGGTGGCCGGAGTCACCGTGCATATGCACGGTGAAGTGATTGTCTGGTTATGTTGGGTTGAGTTTTGAAGCAGAGAAGGACACTCGAGTAAATCTCAGTTTGACTCGAAGTTATGAGGTAGTTTGCTCGGGGAGGATGGGCTTTGAACTCGAAGTAAATTTGGGGTGTCTCGGGTTTAAAGAACTTACAGTTTTTTTTACAGTAACCTGTAATGTTGTTTAAGATTAAAAAAAAAGCTTATAAAGGTAAAGCAAAAGTTTAAACCTAGTTTTAAATCCAAATTTGAAATTTAGAATTCAAGTTTAGTTAAATCTCAGTTTTAAATAAAATAATAATAAAGTTTTAAACTTGAAATTGTTAAACTACTTTAAATGGTTGAGTAGTTTAAATTTTTTTTAAAATGAAGTTTGAGTAAGTTTCAAAGTTAAGTTTAAATCTGGAAATCGAAGATTAAAATGTGAATTTCAGCTTGAAATAAAAGAAGTTTTAAATTTGAAAGATTTAAACAACTTTGTATGTTAAAGTGTAAATTTAACTTATTGGATTTAAAAAATGAATTTGTTTTAAACTCTTATAAATTTTCTTTTATAAGACAAGCATTTCTTTGCCATGTAATTTTAAAAGGCTTTTAAATTGTTTAAACTTTGTTAAGTTAAATTATATTCATTTTAAATCTCATATTTGAAATGAAATTTAAAAGTAAATTCAAAGGTAAATTGATTTCAAATAAATTTGTTAATGATAATTTAGTCATAATTAAGGAATGTTTTTATCTTAAAATTTAATTAAAGATTTAATGATTTGAAATTTATTAAATTAATGAGGTAATTAAGGAATAAGTAGTTAATTTAATTAATTAATTGATTAAGGATTAATAAATAATTGATTAAGGGTTAATCAATTGGTAATTAAGATCATTAATTAGATAATTAATTATTATTAATTAATGGTTAAAGAATTATTAATTAAACAATTAAGTTATAATTAAGGTTAATTAATTAAATACTTAAAGATTAATTAAGTTACAATTAACCCTTAATTAAATAAATAATCTGAGATTAATTAATGGATAATTAGAGATAAATTAATTGGTAATTAATAATGGTTAATCTAGGTTAATTACTTAATGGATGTAATTAAGGAATGGTTTATGTAGGTCAATAACTAGGATTACTTAATAATTAATTAATGTGGTTAATTTTAATAATTAATTAGATTAATTAATTTAACGATAATCATTTGTGAATTGTTTAAGTGTAATCACTTAATGGAAGTAATGAATGAATGAATTACTTAATGTAATTAATTGAGTTTAATGGGATTAGTTTGAATTAATTAATCAAGTTTAATTAATTTTAAACACTGAATGATTTGATGATAATTACTTAATGTAATTAATGGATTGGAATTACTTAGTAAAGTAATTAATTGGTGATTACAAGATGTAATTAATTGAAGATGTTTTAAGAATGAAAGTAATTTGGATTAAATTACTTTGTAATTAATCAGGGGATTAATTAAGAAGTTAATTAAGGAGTAATTTATTTATTTTAATGAAGTAATTAAGGTTAGTTAATTACTGGATGTGATTAATCAGGAATGATTAATAATTATGGTTTAATTAAGATTAATTACTTAAGGTAATTAATTTAAATAAAGTAATTAATTAAAATCTAATTAGGAATCATTAATTGATATGAGGAATGATGTAATTAAAGTTGATTAATTAAGATTAATTAATCAATGATAAGTGATTAAAAGTAATTAATTAATGTAATTAATTAAGGATTAATGTAATTGATTATAGTTAATTAATTAATGAAGTAATTAAGGGTTAATTACTGTTTTTGGTTAAGGATAATTAATTTGTGAAATTAATTAAAGGATAATTACGAATGTAATTAAAGGATAGTTAATCAAGGGCGATTAATTAAGGTGATTAATTTGAATGCTCAATTAATTGACTTAATTAATGGTTAGATAAGCAAGATTTATAATGATGAAGTAATTAATTTATTTTATTTTAAATTAATTAAAGATGAAGTAATTAGTTTAATTCACTTTAAATTAATTAGAGATGGAGGTAATTAATTTAATTTATTTTAAATTAATTATAATGTGATTAAGTAAATCTTTGCTTATGTGTGAATGAATGATATTGATTGCCTGGAATGGTATGTGATCTCAGAAGTGAGATAAGTAATGCGATATGATATGAATGCTTTGGTTGCATTGTGATGATAATATGGATTGTCTATTTTGATGATAGTATGGATTATCTGTTTATAATGATAATGTGGATCATCTGTTTATTATGATAATGTTGATTATCTATTGTGATTTTGAATTATCTATCTATGTGTATATAAATAAATGAATTGAATTGTTTTAAACTTTAGAACAACTTGGCCTTAAAAGACACGTTTTGGATTTCGATGAGACCGGGATCGGGTTTCCATATTTGGATATCCGAAAACCACATCGATCCAAATTAACGATAGGTCGTGAATCTCAAGTGAAGATGAAGATTCAGAGTGCAAGGGTTATCGTCGTTAACTCTAAGAGTGATTCCAAAATGAGTGTAACGAGATAATGCCTTCGGTTTCGTTCGAACCCGGAGCGAACTTGTATGGATTGAATGCTTTCAGAACATCGTCAGGTGGACGATGAGCATTCTAAGATAGATGTGTTCTATAAAGGTAATCGTAGCCTCAAGCCTCATCAACCGGGAATGGCTAAAACAGGGGAGGTGCATCAAGGATAAGTGGGTCATGCCCAAGTAGGACGAGATTTTCTTCTGTCTGGAGGTCCCTTTTATTTCGGCTGTGTGGACAGTTGTGAGCTCCAACTGTCGGGGTTGTCTTGTTCAGGACTGTCCAGTAAGGGATGGTTCCGGCCTTGTGTTGCAGGGGAGTTAGGGTGGCTCCTCGGTATGTTGATCTAGGCCACGTACTATGACGGGCAGTACCCAGTAGTCCTGCCATTGTATGGAATCCAAAATCCAATAAGTGCCCTCGGTTTTGATTGTATTACCCACTTTTGTGGCTAGTAGCTGGAATTTAATAGATGTAACAATTTCGGCTATTTTCTATTTACTTGAAAACCCTAGACCTATTATAATATCATTGGATTTCCTATCAAATGTTTTGGTTAGCGTAAGGTAAAAACTTTTCCATGTATATGTGTGGGAAGTCTTACGTGATACTTTTCTTTTCAAATGGTTTTTGAAAGTTAAGTAACCTTAACCTGTTACTCACACCAGACCCACGTCTGACCCGGAGTTTATATTCTGTTTTCCTAAACTCTTGGTTACTCAAATTTTTACGAGTAGCCAAGGGATTCAGGTTAGCTTTGACGAATTGTGGAGGAGCAATGGAGCAGGAGGCTTCAGCGTGTAGATATATAGTTTTCCGCTGTGTTCGTTTCTCTGAGTAGTTTCCTTATATTGTATTGAGTTGTATAACTAGACAGCAAGTATATTCCACATCCGAGTATCGAACTGTTTATAACTGTCTACTATGGGTTGTATAATCTGTGTAACTCTGATAATGGTTGTAAACTATGTAATATTTATGTTATTAATATAATTTATTCGTTCCGCTATTGAGATTCTGATGTTGTTTCTTCTTTCTCTTCTTTCTTTTCTCTTTTCTATCCCTTTCTTTCTTCAAGATGATGCGATTTTCTATGGTGAGAAAGTCGGGTCGTCGCAAAATAATTATAAATAGTTTTAGATACTTCAGTACTTTCCAATGCATCCCTTTTGTTGTGAACAAAAATACCATATTATATATTATTTCATAACGATTATTCATGATATTCACATTGAAATATAACTATGTCTATTTTTCAGTCAGCACCGAAAAATAATAATTGTTCCATAAATAATGTTCGGCATGTTTTACGAAATCAATTTTAATAATTTGATGCAATCAATAAGTGCTATATGGCATGCTCCTACTATTATTGCCATTACTATAATAGCATACTAAATATGGAGATCCATCATTCATTTAATATAGATTGTTTATTTCATTTATTACAGCTAGTTTGCAACTGAGAGCTCTTTGATCAAATATCTTGAATTTAAAGAAATAAATCTCATAGAAAATAATTTTCTATATAGAAATACATTTCGGAATAAAAATCATATTTCTCATTCCAATTTAAGCATCGATTATTATTATTACAATTCTCATTTTCCTTGTTTCTTTATGAAGCAAAAGTGACTACTCACTCTCTTCATTCTAAGTGTACCTTAAATCATATTTACTCTTATAAATTTGTTTTTCTTTCTAAATGGTCAATCCATTCAAAAAGAAAATCCAAGCTACTATATCATAACGAACTCTTTACAAAAGCGTATTTGATTTGCCTTAATATTTAAGGACATTAAATATGTTGCACATTGCGTAAACTGATCAAACTGAGAGTTTAGTTATCGAATTCTTAGATCTTTCTTATAGTTTTGGTCTAGTGTTATATTTAATACAATATGATCTTTATTATAATCAATCAAATTGAATACTTGATGTTATAGTATGGTTTATTTGCTTATTTCGGATAAACTAATTTTATTGAAATAACGTACACTAGGAACTATGACTGTTCATCACATAACATTTATATTCGATTTTATATGGATCAAACTTCCATAGTCTTGTATTTCTTTTGAATTTGAAACTCATAGAATACAATAGACATTCTTAACCAAATAAACACATCAGTGACCAAATTTGCGTATGAGTTAAGTAGTTGTAAAATTAGGCACTTGCTTGGGTATAGAAACATTAACATGCAATTAGCATTTATTAGTAAGTATATGTTGTATTTCTATTTGTCAATCTTCAATTCATCTCAATTGTATGTCTTAATTGATCAACATTTTATTAATCATATTAAATGCATAAATTTATTAATGTGGATTATTATATAATTATATAGCGTATGTTCTTACAATATTAGAAAGGTTAGATATTATCATTTCATTTTTCTAATAAGACTCCCACTAGTATTTTATGTTTTACCAAATCCTAAGCGAAACATGGAAGTCTTTTGAATTCACTAACGGTGACTCATATGCCGTGGGATTCCGACCTTGAGGAAAGCTCAACAAATTATAGACCCACTTACAATAGATAATTCTTTTTCAGCCATATCACGCACAACTCCTAACCTATGGTTTGTCCTAATTTCACTTCGACTTTGAGTTTTCTCAACAAATCGAAATAAAATTATTCATCATACCTGTCATTTCACGATGACCTAAGTATAGTATATGTACCATGAGTTTGCTCCACAAATACATATAGTTATTTTACCTCATCTATTCAATATATTAATGCAGCAGCTCGGAAAATGGAAATGTGTACAGGCCTGAAAAGCATCCCGGGTTCAACTTACAGGCATGAAACCAAGGACCAAACGACCTCAGATTAAACTGAAAATTAGTGTGCACATAGTAGAAAAATTCAACGTTCAAATAAAAAAATCGATGAATTTCGATGTAGGAAATGAAAAGATACGATGTTGCAAACATGACTCAAGCTATGACACCCCACTCCAAAACCCACATTAACAAAGAGTATTACTGGGTAATACTGTCTGCTAATGCAAAGAATAGAGCTGGTTAGGAGTGACCATCCGTAGCTTTATCTTAAACATCTATTAAATACGTCGATTTAGTGCTCTAATTTTTAATTGAATTAACAATTTACACTATAATTTACACAAAACGCTATTTTTAACACCAAAAATTACATAAAAATCATTTTCTTGTAAATACTAGATATAACATTCCTAGCTCAAGTTTGCTCAATAATTAAGGAGTATACAAGTAATTGATTAATATATATATATATATATATATATATATATATATATATATATATATGGTAGATGATGACATTATATGAAGAACATATTTTATTGAGTGATATTGACTTATGGAACAATACATTTCATATGAAATACCATCGTGATTCAAGTATCATATACATATGAAATCATGGTTTACGAACATTTATGTATGTAATTATTCCTTAAGTCTGTTTAGGGTTTCTTAATGTTCCACCTTTAATTCATACGTTCATATTGTATATATTTTATTATTATATAATTTTATATTTCATATTACTTATATAATAATCCTATGTATAATATTGTATTAATTAAATTTTATTTAATTAATTTTAATCGATTAATATTTTAAAATTTTATATTATCTTATTATAACTTTTATATTAAATATTTATTATATACTATAACCTTTATAGTACAACACATATGTCTCATATATGTGTATTTTTATTTATTTAATTAATCTTTGATTTATTAATTAATTAATTAACCTTTAAGTAATTAATTAATCAACCTTTAATTAATTAATTAAACTTTATTTTAATTAATTAATTAATTAATTAACCTTTAATTAATTTATTTACTTAAACAATTTTAGTTAAGTTATATTAATTTTGAAAATCATATTATATACATATATGTATACTTATGATATCTTAAACATTTTAAAATATCATATACAGATCACACATATATAATACATACATATATATATTCATTAGTTAACTAATTTAATTAATTTGTTTTCTTATTAATAAATTCAAAATTTAAAAATTAATTTATATGATTTTTCAAACATTTTGAAAATTTTATTATATTATAACTTTTATAATATATGTATATCTTATTTCAAATTTAACTTTAAAATTTAAAATCTTATATTTTTAGTTTTTAAACAATTTTGAAAATTAGCTCAAGCCCCAATTTAAATTGAGCCTTTTATATTAGAGATAACCTTTGGGATATGAGCTTAATAGTTAATCCTAACATGACTAATTTAGACCGCATAGGTTAACAGGCTCTAATACCATTTTTGGAACCGAGCTAGCTCGTAACGGTAGTAGTGGGTGAATTTCAAAAATTTACCATATTGGATCTTTATTGGGCCCATGGAGTCTAAAATACTTAAAATACTTCTAAATTTTATTTAGATAATATATTTTGTTTTATTCAAATTTATACAAAATATGCTTTTATTTAATCTATGTTATGATATATATATATACATATACATATACATATACATATATATATATATATATCAAATGTGTGTGTATCATATATATGTGTGCGTGTGCGCGCACATGTGTAATGCATCAATCCGTGCAAGGTATAACATGCCCATGTTCAGATGCTGAGATTTACATCGCAACAGATATGTAAGCACATCCAATATGAAAATATGTTATCCAATATATATATGTATATACATACTATTATTTGTTTATAAATATTTTAAATATATATACATATTATATTTTTATTTAAATAATTCTATATAAGTACATAAGTACAATTAAATATATATGTGTGTGTGTATATATATATGTATGTATATATATATATTTATATGTAATCATACGAATAATATATTAATGAATATACATATTATGTTATAGAATTATTTAAATATAAAAATTATTTGTAAATATTTATAAAATAATATTTTTATTTATTGTCCTATGAGCGATGCATATATGCATACACAAATCTATTAATAATTTTCTTAACACTTAAAGAATATTTTTTATAAGTATAAAAGACCAGTTCCTGTGTATGGTATAGTAAATGTAATTTATTTTTATTTTTTAATTTTAAATTGTATATTATTTAAATATGCATTTGAATCTTATTCAACATTAATTATTATTTTAGCAAAATTTAAATTATATTTTATAGTTTGAAATTTTTTCCATAATTATTTGATTTAAAAATAATTTTTCTATTTTGAGTTGGAAATTTGAAATTAATTTAAAAATAAAAAATTTGTTTATTTTTTATTTTTACCGACAGTATCTTTACCAATAATATTATTTTATAAAATATGATTTTCGTAACACATTTGAACTAATATAATTGATTTATGTAATAAATTGATTTAAATAATATTTTAAAAATAATAAGATATATACATATATAATATTTTATCACTGACAAAAATTATCATAGCCTTAATTCTTTGCATATAAAATTATGTGACCATATTTGATTAAAGTATGATGTTATAATTAATTAAACTTTATTCATTTATGTGAATAATATATATTAACTCAATGGATAAAAAATGTTTTTAAAATTACAAAGCCGTAATGACCTAAGTTGTTTAATGTAATACCCCATAAATTTAGCATTAGTTATTTAGTTAGGCTCCAAAAAAGGAATTTGTGCAAAGATTGAATTTGACCACGAAACTTGCATCTTTGCATTCATGGCGAAACTCCGAGCAACTTTCGTATTTGGAGTTTTACGATCAGAGTCCAAATGAAGAAGTTAGAGGAAAAACAAATTCGAAAAGAAAATAATTAAATTAACGTTAATATATTAAGTACCAGGACCCACAAGTCGACACAGTCATTGCGACCGGTCGACATGTTGTAATTGACCAGTGCACATAAGCAGTCGGTCGGTTGGCAAGCCGGTGGCTAGGGTTTTCCTAGGCCAAATGGCCCGAATTTAATATATTTCGATCTAAGGAATATGTTTGATTCTAGCTCCTATAAATTCAGGCCCAACCCTCTCTTCTCTTCTAATATTTTTCTAGAAACACCAGCGAGGCTCTACCATTTTATTTTCTCCACTATTTTCTGAATTGTAAAATATAATATTTATATTTCTATGTACATTCAAATTGGAGAAGAATAGAAATCAAATAAGAGAAGAAGAGAAGCAAATCAACACTACGCAATAAATAGGTAATATATATATATATATATATGTATATGTATATATGTATATGCATGTATATATGATTGTATTTATATTTATTGTAACGACCCACTTTTCCACGTAGTTTAAGCACACAATCAACTACACATGTACCACTCAAATTGAACGGAAAGATGGATAGTTAGGGAAAAAGAAAGAAGGAAAGAAGAAATAAACAACACAGAATATCACAGCGGAACGAATAATCTATAATATACAAAAAAAATTTACACAAAACAAACTGTAATATATGTATATACAAACATCAATCAGAGTATACTAACCTATTTTAACACGGATGGTTATAATAGCCCGTTCTTACAATTTCTGATAATTACAACCAAACATACAACACAAAGTAACACAACAAAATATGTAGATACATCTTGGCCTCCAACTCGACTCCTGGCTCCAATGCATCCAAAGAAAATTTGTAAAAATGCGCGGTCTGACCTGAGCATTATAATAAAATAACACCCAGGTCAGTCTGGAAAACTAGCGTGAGAAAACATATCCAACTAAAATTTAAAGTTATAGAAACCTTTGAAATGAAAGGTATCTGTAAGACCTCGTCGCACATAAGCAGACGGGTTTCTACCATACGATAACCAAACCATTTCCTATGAAATTCTCTGATATTATATAGTGTCTAAAATAAAAATACTTAATAATCATAGCCAAAAATGTTACATTAAATAAATTCTAGCATAATAGGTATACCACTCGTATTGGAAAATGGATTCCATATAATAACTGGGTTGCTGGGGTACCGCCAGTCACGGTGCATCTCTAGATAAAATAACACCGTGGACCTCGCCAGGGTCCCCTGCCAATATAGGACCGGCCTAGCACTTGACTAGTCTTACCGAATATGATCACCCCTCTGTTACTTGGTCCCGAAGCATACAAATGAAAGATAATATCGACTCTAGGTAGGAATGATCATAACCTGCTTGGGAGCGACCCACTTAGCCAGTTTCATCTCCCATGTTTTATTCATTCCGGTTGATGAGGCTTGATGCTACATTTTACCTTCTATATAGCACTTTCTACTTGGAATGCTAACACTGCCCTCTAGGCAGCAATGCAATGTTAGCATTCATCCATACAAGTTTGTTCTGGGACTGAACGAAATGCTTCAGAGCTTCTACTTCAATTCCATCATCTTCAAGATATCTTCACTTTAAAATGCTTGAGTTAGATCGAAGTGGTTTTCGGATAACATATCCGACTCCTGTCTCTCCGAAAAAACCTTTGATGGTTTTCGGTAAACTCAACCCCGGTTCTTTAGGAAATAAACAGTCAATGATAAGAGCAGAGAACACCTCCTAACTGTTAGTGGACTGATTTCTTTATCATTTATGTTAGGAGAATGAAACGATATTTATAAAAACAATACAACATCATCAGAGATGACTATGCCATATAACTTACATGTTTCTCGTAGATATTTCCAAAGTTATAATTTGGGTCCAAATTCGATAGTCGGTTATTTAACTACAGCATAAACAAAACATTCAAGCCAGGAGTTTATTTCCAACATTGGTTAAGCACATAAGAAACCACTAGCCTCTTTTATTAATCTTTTCATTAATTAAAATCACTTTGTAATACTTGTATATAGACACCTTTACAAAGATACACCCACAAATCCCTATATTTTCAATATTTAGAAAAATATATCTATATACTTATCTTAACGCTATAAGTATATTCACAGAACTAAGAAAGATTTCCTTTCTATACAATTCAAAAATCATTTATAAATCCCTTATACATCTCAAATACCATTTATAAAACTATTTTATAAATCTCTGAAACCATTTATAAAACTCTATATAGAAACCCCTTATAATAACCAACCTCCATTTCCAATTATAAATATAAACTCTTTATAAACCCATAAAAATGTTTATGAAACTCTTCTTATGAATCTATAAACCCATCTCTAAAATTCTTTTATAAATATCTGAAATCATTTATAAAACTCTTTTTATCTTGTAAATAATCGCCCTTTTAAGTATCTAAATCATTCTATAAAACTCCTCTTCTAAAACCCAAATCCGTTTATAAAACTCTATTTATAAATCTACAACATTTATAAATAAATAATAATCATTTAATTCTAAACACTAATAATAATTATTGATAATAAACACTATAAATAAATAAATATTATTAACGTTAAGACATCTTAAAATAAAAATTAAAAAATTTCAAGGACATTATTAATAAAACAATAATAATTAATTTTCAAATTATTATAAACAATAATAATTAATTTGCTAAATAGTATAAATAAATCATTATTATTAATTTCACATCATATTAATTATTTAAAATAAATAACTTCAAAATATTAAAAATATTGATGAATAGCTTTAAAACAATATTAAATATAAATAATACTTTTAAAATGTATTAGATATAAATAAATAATCTTTAAAAATAATATTGGATAAATAATCTTTAAAATAATATTAACTATAACTTTTAGAAACATTTCTAATGACTTAGGAAACGCCAGATAATAAGGTTGGAGTAAAAAAGAAATTTATTCCTTTTTACACAAAATATTTCTGAAACCCAAATTCAGCTTTAAAATCATTTTCTACCACAAAAGCCGATTCCAACCCAAATGACAATTTGCAATGTTTTTAAAATACTAATTTGATGCCAATAGCTACCAAACATTTAACCAATATCGACTTTGATGTTCCATGCTATATGGTTTGAGTTTCAAACATATAACAATGTCATAATCAATAGAATTAACAATCAGGTTTAATATTCAATAGCTTATATAACAGGAATATTATTGAAATTAAAATCAACGATAGTGAGGAATCTTGTTGGACCCTCAAATCTGTCTGCCTGCACCACAAGTCAAATACATCGGCACATATATATGTAAATAAAATCAACAATGGTGAGGAATCCTGTTGGATCCCTCCAATCTGTCGTCCTACATTACAAATAGTATATAATCATATATTACGGATCATCTTCTACTACGCTAGTGTGTGTGTGTGTGTGTATAAGGTCATCCGCTCCAGTGGTGGGAATATATCCAAACCAAATAATAAAATAGTAAACCATCCAAACATCCAATCGACAATTTTTATCAACTATATAATATTACCAGTTAGCCACAAAGGTGAGTTTAACTCACCATTATTCCAATTGTCGCCGAGGCATTTCGATTTGGATTAGAATCGAGTAGGCATTCAAATTTTAACCACTAGCTCCAAATCCATTCAATCCAACTCTATATCGCAATATTTGTCGATACAAGTACAACGCAACTCGTCGCACTTGATTCTGACCTCGTATGAGTCAAATATTGTAATCGTAAGATTCACTAGTTTTTAATAATATAAAATTCCTAAATTACAATCACTAACGCATAAATCAACCCTTTTAATATAATTAAACCCGCACTAAATCTCCTTCCCCCTCGTTCATGAAACCGCTTCCAGACACCTATTTTCTTGCTCGCCGTGCCACCATGCTACCTCGCCTTCACCCATGACCACCACTGGAGGATCCCCCGACCACCACAGGCCCATAACTACCCACAACAACCACCTACGCAGCCTCCATTGCTAAAAAAACCATCTCAAACCCTAGCATCAATGCGGCAAGATCCAAGCCATTATGCTCCGCTAACGATGATCTCCATCGTCCATCACCTTCGCCTTATTGTCGCGCACTTTTGCCAAGTTAGGGTCGGAGGCTAGAAACGCCTCTGGTGTCGCCTAGGGTTGTGGGCCGTTGGATTGGCCATTTAAATTTTATGTTATCAATTTTTTATTCTTTTTCTTTTTTTTGGTTTGAAACAGTTGAACGAGAGGGAGAAGGGAGCATTTAAAAAGAAAACGAGGAACGATGAGGGTATGGTCATGAACAGTGGAAGCATGTGCTGGGTATTGGGTTTGGTATGGGCTGAAGGGATGGATTACATAAAATTGTACAAATTATTTTATTTTAAACTATTCGTTAATATATAACCTCAAATCTTGAACTCTAACCAAGGCATGTCGCCTGATGTTATATATGTAATATTATCATTCCGAACACACTGGAATTTGTTTGGAGACATAATTTGATCATTTGCAGAAGTTAACTTTTCAAACCCAGTTTCTATGCATTTTTAGCTGACACAATCGAACAATATGTCCGATCGCCATGAACTTCGATGGCATATAATAATTCACTATTACAGATCCAATGAAACTGGTTTCTCGAAATCCGAGATAGTGCCTAGAAAGCTATTTTCACTCGTTAATTAAAACGATTCTTATTAAAACCAATTTAATCACTTTTAAATCTATTTAAAAGTTTATTATTACCATTCTTATTTAAATTAATCAAAATTTAAAATCAATTAAATAACTCGAATTATTAAATTTAACAATTCAACCATCAAATAAATCATTATATTTGAAATATAATTTATTTAACTTATAGAACTAACTTTTCAATATTTAAAATCAATTAAATATTCCAACTTCAAATGATTAAAATTCTGGGTCATTACATTCTTCCCCACTTAAAACAATTCATTCCTGAAATTACCGAGTAAGAAAAAATGCATAATTCCAATAACTTTTTATAACCAATTAGTTGAAACTTATTATCAAAACATATATTATTCCAAAATAAATTATCTAAAATACATTTTAAAATTTTCTTCGTCTTTAATTTCATTCATAGGTAGCAACTAATATTATTCCAAGTTATAACCCAAAAGTCGAATTTTTAGTTATAAAAAATTTTCAAAAATTTTCTAACTCTTAAACTTCTAGAAATTTTTGCCAGCGTCTCCTTTGTGCAGCTCAATCAGGAAAAACTACGAACTACCACTACAGGTCCAAACCAACAAAAGCCAAGCGGCTCAATCATAAAACCATCAAACCAAACAATAATATAAACATGTATCTTTTAGTCATTCAACCAAATTTTACTTATGAAATCAAAGGTATCAAGCTGGATTTTGCTTCTATATACCTACATCTTATTTACCAATAATATCCAATAGTATAATTCATAATCAAATTATTTTGCATTTTCAATTCTCAATATTTAATTTGTTTAAGCCCATACGATGTACATATACCATCCATATGCAATATCAAATCTGATCGCTTGCTCTATGACACAATTTCATTTCCGAACTAGTATCGTTCACATGACACTCTTATGCGGACTAAGAACCGGTTTCATGATTAGAAACCGCCATTCTCTTTGCATAGACATATTCTATGATAGAGAATTTCAAAATCAATCAAAAATCCATACCTAGTGTTCGCAGTCGAAAATCGGGCGAAAAATTCCAACTCGAACCAATATAAATCATCTCGAAATCATGTACTTAAATCTGGACCAAATAATTATGCGATTAAAATAATATACGTACAACTTGCGTATTTATTTGAATGGTTTCTTATTATTCATATTCTTTTATTTACATTCATTTATTACTTAGTATATTCCTTTCAATATTAATGTCACTTAAGAACCATTCATCCAATTCTACCTAGGTTTATTATAAACATTTTATATAATCCAAGTCATTTTTTTATCATTTCACAATTTAAGTCCATATTCGTTTTTAAATCAAAGTCAATTCCGTTTAACTTATTTCATTTACTTCATTATTCATTTTATCCAACAACATTCTAATCCATATTCAATTCATTTATAGCTTAAGTTGAATTTCATTTTGTAACTCAAGTTTATGTCCATTTCATTATTTCATTTGACATCAAACTCGATTTCATTTAACTCATTTCATTTACCTTTACTTGAGTCAAATTTCTTTCCAAAATTCATTTTATGTAACTTGACTTAAGTTAAATTTCATTTCAAAGTACAATTTCATTTAGCTTTCCTTAACATTTATATTCATTGTTTTAGCTTGCTAATTCTCAAAATTTATAACTTATAAAACTTATTTCTCATATTTTCATAAGACACTTAAATGAAAATTTCTAGAGTTTTAAACACCCTGTTCTTATTTCAAATTATTTTAAAACAATACTATTAATAATTTCTTTATATTTCAATTCATACTTTCGAATTTCAAAATCAAAACTAGTTTTACCAAAAAAAAAATTCCAATTGTAGACATTCCTCTCTTGGAAACCCGAAAATTGAACGTCAATGATGTTGCAGTCATCATCGAAATTATTTTTCAACGAACAAAGGAAGTTCAGTGCTTTCTATCTCTTTTAATCATTTTAAAAATATCTCTAGACAAAATACTTTACTATTTCTTTAAAACTTTGAAAAATGATTTTTTTTTTTCAAAATCAACTGGATTTAAATTCTCAAATTCTCAGCCTTTAAATCCTTTTTATCTACAAATCACATTTATAACTTTAGTTTATATATTTTTTCACTTAGTTTATATAAAACCATTTCCTAATTGTTTATCTAGTTTACATTATAATAATAACAACTTTATTAGACCACATACAACAAACAACGAATGATAATAATCAAATACTATCATTCACTAACACCCAAACATACCATATACACTATAATAATTTCTGAAAATTACCCCCTTTATACATAAAATATAACGAAGGTAAAATTATTTTATTTACCTAATTTCAAAACAATATCATGTCGAATTGCTTTGTTCAAGTATTTAGAGACTCCTACCAATAACATTAATTACTCTATTGACCAGAATCCATAAGCCACTCAATAGATCAACCAACGTAATATAATATATCACTAAAAAATACGCGTTCACACGCACACACACACACACACACATACACTCAATCTCATTCTAGGGTGCTACTGACTCTATCTATAATGAGTACCCCACCAAAGCCAAGGTTCTCGCTTAACCTAGCTCTGATACCACGATACAACGACCCATATTTTTGAATAGTTTAAGTAGAAAATCAATCATACATGTCCCACTCAAATTGAATGGAAAGGTGGATAGTTAGGTAAAAAGAAAGAAGGAAGAGGACAAGAAGGAAAAGTAAACAACACAGAATCTCACAACGGAACGAATAATCTATGATATACAAAAAAAATTACACAAAACAAACTGTAATATTGTATATACGGACATCAATCAAAGTATTCTAACCTATTTGAACCCGGATGATTATAACAGCCTGTCCTGACAATTTTTGAAAATTACAACCAACACACACGGCATAGAGGAACACAATGAAATATGTAGGTACATTTTGGTATCCAACTCATCTCCTGGTACCAATGCATCCAAAGCAAATTCGTAAATATGCTCGGTCAAACTCGAGCATTATAATTATATAACACCCGAGTCAGACTGGAAAACCAGTATGAGAAAACACACCCAACTAAATTTTAAAGTTATAAAAACTTTTGAATCAAGAATATCTCATAAGACCACACCACATATAAACACAGATGAGTTTTACTTTACAATAACCAAACCATTTCTTATGAAATTCTCTGATATTATAATAATGTCTAAGATATAATTACTTATTAATCATAGCTGAAATTGTTACATTAATTAAATTCCAACATAATAGGTATACAACTAGAACCGTAAAAGAACGTATTGGAAAATGGATTCCATACAATGACTGAGCTACTGGGTACCGCCCGTCATGGTGCATCTCTAGATAAAATAAGATCGAGGACCTAGCCAAGATCTCCTGCCAACACAGAACCAACAAACCATTTGATTAGTAGTTCCAAATATGATCACCCCTCCGTTAATTGGTTTCGAAGCATACAAATGACAGATAATATCGACTCTAGAAAGGATTGATCATACCCTACTTGGGAGCGACCCACTTAGCCCTGCTGCATCTCCTCTGTTTTAGTCATTCCAGGTTGATGAGGCTTTAGGCTACATGTTACCTTTTATATAGCACTTCCCACTTGGAATGCAAACACTGCCCTCCAAGTAGCAATGCAATGCCAGCATTCATCCATACAAGTTCATTTTAGAACAGAACGAAATGCTTCAGAGCTCCGCCTTCATTTCTATCATCTTCAAGATGTCTTCACTTCAGAACGCATGAGTTGGATCGAAGTGGTTTTCAGATAACATATCCGATCCTGGCCTCTCCAAAACAACCTTCGATGGTTTTCAGTAAACTCAAAGCTGGTTCTTTAGGAAATAAACACTCAAAGATAAGAGCGATGATTACCTCCTAACTGTTAGTGGACGTATTTACTTATCATTTGTCCTAGAAGAACGAAAAGAGATTTATACGCACAATACAACATCATCGAAGATGACTATGCCATATAACTCACGTGTTTCTCCTAGGTATTACCAAAGTTACGTTTTTGGTCCAAATTCGATAGTTGGTTATTTAACTATCGAATAAATTAAACAATCAAATCAAGAATTTATTTCAAAGGGATAAACCAACATTGGTTAAGCACACATGAAACCACTAGCCTCTTTATTTAATCTTTTCATTAATTAAATCACTTTGTAATACTTTGGTATAAATACATTTACAAAGATATACCTACAAATCCTTATATTTTATATACTTAGGAAAAAATATCCATATACTTGTCTTAACGCTATAAGTATATTCACAATATTGAGAAAGATTTCCTTTCTATGCAATTCAAAAATAATTTATAAAATCCTTATAAATCTTAAAAACAATTTATAAAACTATTTTATAAATCTCTAAAATCGTTTATAAAACTCTATATAGAAACCCCTTATAAAACCCAACCTCCATTTCCAATTATAAACTCTTTTATAAATTTTCAAAATATTTATAAACTCTTTATAAACCCATAAAAATATTTACGGAACTCTTGTTATAAATATATAAACCCATTTCTAAAATTCTTTTGTAAATATCTAAAATCATTTATAAAACTCTTTTTATCTTGTAAATAATATCCCTATAGGTTTCCAAATCATTCTATAAAATCCTCTTCTAAAACCCAAATTTATTTATAAAACTCTATTTATAAATCTCGAAAATTTATAAATAAATAATGATCATATACTTCTAAACATTATTATTATATAATAATAATTATTAACGATAAACATTATAAATAAATTAATAATTATTATTAACCTTAAAACATCTCGAAATAATAATTAAAAAATTTCAAGGACATTATTAGTAAAACGCTAATAATTAATTTTCAACATTATTGTAAAATAATAATTATTAATTTCCAAAATAGTAAATATAAGTCATTATTATTAACTTCACATCATTTTAATTATTTAAAATAAATAACTTCAAAATATTGACAATATTGATAAATAACTTTAAAAATATTAAATTTAAATAAAACTTTAAAACAATATTAAATATAAACAAATAATATTTTGAAATAATGTAAAATATATAATCTTTAAAACAATATTAAATATAACTTTTAGAAATATTTCTAATGACTCACCAGATAGTAAGGTTGGAGTAGAATAGAAATTTAATCCTTTTTAAAAAAATATTTTTGAAACCCAAATTCAGATTTTAAATCACTTCCTGTCATAAAAGTCGATCCCAACCCCAAATGATAATTTGTAGTATTTTGAAAATACTAATTTAAGGCCAATAACTACCAAACATTTAACCAATATCGATTTTGATACTCTAGCACTACATGGTTTGAGTTTTGAATATATAACAGTGCCATAACCAATAGAGTCAACAATCATGTTTAATAGCCAATAGTTCATATAACAGGAATATTATTGAAATTAAAATCAACATTGGCGAGGAATCCTGTTGGATCCCTCCAATCTGTCCCTGTGCACCACAACTCATATATATCAGCATATATATATATATATATATATATATATATATAATCAACAGTTGTGAGGAATCCTGTTGGATCCCGCCAATATGTCCCCCTACATCACAAACAGTATATAATCATATATTATGGGTCATCTGCTACTAGGCCAGTGTATATATATAAGGTCATGCGCTTCAGGGGTGGGAATATATCCAAACCAACTAATAAATGGTGTATATATATTTTCGTCAGTGAATAATATTTTAAATTAAATAAATGTTTTGGATGTGATATTTTAAATGGAGTTAAATGGTTTAAAAATGTTTTAAAACGTGTTAAGTATCGAAACCATAGATTTCAACATTCATTTTGAAATAGACGTTTTCGAGAACTAAGGAAATAATGGATTATAACATTGTTGTTATAGTAATGATTTTCGAAAGGAGATGTTTTGTCTAGTATATGGGATTTATTTGTCTATCTAATTGTCGAATCCCTATACTAATGATTTTGGGTTGTCGTAACGATGTTTTGCGCAACATTCGTTATGACCCGAATAAATGTGTTTAAGAGAATGTTTTCTTTAAAGAATAAATATAACTTAATCCCGATTTAAGTATATGTAATATTTTCTAGGTTTTGAAAATAATTGATTTGTGAATTACTTATTATTAAGTAAGCATATGGAAATGTTTTGCAATATAGTTGAAATGGTTTTGAGAATATATCTTTTTAAAAGATAAATTGAAATGAATATTTTAGCAAGTGATCTAATTAATAAAAGATTAATTAAAAGGGCCTAGTGATTGCATATGGTGCTAAATATTTGTTTGCTTGCTTTGATATTTAAACAACCGACTATCAAATTTGGCCATTTTTGTTCCTTGACTTGATGTGGGAACTATTTAGTTGTACACTTAGTACATAGCCATCTGTGTAGGCTTGATTATCGTTTGTGTTGAGGAAGTTGATTCGTGTAGTGTGGAGTATTACTCCAATCTATCGAACTTACTTCTTGGCCGAAGGATAGCAAGTTGAAAGTTGGAGATGTGATAAGTCTATGAGACTAAGTTTTTGTGTGAGGTTGAGAAATGTAACGACCCGTATTTTACGTGTCGATGGATCGTAGAATTTACAGGTCGTTAGTGTTGTTTGTGGTGTTCCTAGCCTGAGTCGTATTGGGAGATAACTCGTGTGTTAAGTGATGAGTCGGGACCGACTCATAGTTAGGTCGTGTACGAGTTACGACTTAGGAGGGTGCTCGGGTTAGCATGTTGCCGTGTTAGCTTAGGTCGTGAGGTAGTTTTGGTCGCTGGAGCGACCTAAGAGAGTGACCGACCTAAGAAAGTTGACCGACTCATGAAATAGAGGGCTTCCGAGTTAGGGAGGTTGCCGAGTTAACGACTTAAGGGGATAAGTCGTATACGAGTTAAGGCGATGAGTCGTATGGTTGTTAGGTCGGAAGGGTTTTGGAGCGACCTAAGGAAGTTAGGTCGTGGACGACCTAGCAGATAGGATGATGCTAGTGGCGACCGATCTAGTGTAGATCGACCTAGAGGTGTCCGACCTATAGTAGTAAACGACTTAACTTAGAAGGTGTAAGTTATTAGGTCGGCCATAAGGCTAAGCTGTTAAGTCGTGTCCCGTATGGCCTTGGTCTATGTGTTTAGGACTTAGGTCGGCAGGGTCTTAGGTCGTAGGTCGGCATGCTAGTTAAGTCGTCAGGCGACCTAGGACTTAGGAAATGCGGCAGTGTGTTGAGTCGTGTGACAGTTGGGTCGGCAGTGCGTTGAGTCGTTAGGTCGGCCTGTGTTTTAGGTCGCGTCTGGGTTAAGTCGTAAGTCGGCCTTGGTTGTATGTTGTGTTGGTTAGGTCGTAGGTCGTAGGGGCTGATGAGTCGGCAACGACTCATAGTTAGGTCGGGGACGACCTAAGGGGCGACGACCTAAGGAGTTTCCAGCCTATAAATAGAGGGGTTCGGCTCATTTTTTTGGCACCGGTTTTTGAAGCAACGAAGTGCTGCCATTTTGAAGACTCGACTACAACATTTCTTCATCTTCTTTTCTCCATTCCAATCAAGTGTTAGCATCCATCCAAGATCGAAGATCGGGATCGAAGATTCAAGTGTCCAAGTTGAAGATCTTCATCCGTTCGGGCTAGATTTCATCGATTGAAGCGAGATCTTGCCGGATCAAGCCTTGTTCTTCGCTGTCCAGATCTGAAGTGTGTGGTTTTTGAGGTGTTTGGGTGATTTGGTGAGTGGTAGTTATCTCTCACGCGGATCCAAAGGAGTATATGGGATTGGTGACTTGTTTATGTGTTAAAGTTAGCGTTTTCTCGCATTTTCCTTAAGTCTGCATGTAGATCCATCATATTTGAAGATGTTTGCTTATGAAAGTTATTTATCAAGTATTAGAGATAAAACCCATGTTTTAGATTTGATAGATCTATGCTAAAAACTATGATTTCACATATGTTGGACTTTTGCTCGCTTAATTACGAAATTGCCATTATAGTTGATATTGCTTAAATTGCTTAATAGATCTTGTTTGAATGATTGATTATTTGAATGTATGATTGATTTGATTGTTTCCAAGTTAGCTAGTAGTTGATTTGGAACAAGATGATGAAAGAGGATTCAAAAGCTATGGAAGAAGGCTCTTGAATGGTGAAAGCTGCTTAAGGCATATGTAGCGGATGTTGAAGCTCATATGTATAGATTGGATGATGTTGAGATGGGACTTTGCCATGATTTGATGAGGCAAACCATGTTGTTGAGTTGAGACTTTGCTCTGATGCGATGAAGCGAAGTATGATGTGAGTCTTGGCTTAATCCAAGCAGGGATCATTCCAAGCATGTTGATAACTTGAAGAGTAGTTCAAGTTGGTTGATAATGGATTGTTCAAGAGGTAGCTTGAGCTTGTATGAGGATAGTCGTCAAGAAGGATGGCTAGGAGGCTTGGATCTCGTCGTTGTTGAAGGTTCTAGCATGCTCAAAAGCAAGAGTACATGGGGCGCCCATAACGACTACAGGTAGGTAGTCGGGACACCCAAAAGACTACAGGTAGGTAGTTGAGTACTCTGGGCAAAGTAGATAAGTCCTAGGCACAAGGCAGTGTGCGGAGTTATGGTTAGAACCGGGGTTACCATTAGCCCTTGACAGATGGTCGTTCAACTAACGGTGAAATCGAGGCAAGGATAACAGTGATAGCCAGAGTCATGGATGTTTGGTTGTATTATCATTCGGCTTCAAGAGCGGTGTTTTCTGGGTGCTTATCTGATCTTGGTTTAGGCCTTGGGGGTTTGTATTTGGAAAACATCGTCCTTGACTCGAGTGGTATTCGCTTTACCTTAATTGTCTATGTTGTTATGCTTGCTTCTCCTTAGTGTATGTCTGGGGCTATCACTGTAGAAAGAGGTGGAGTGGGATGGTTTGGTTCCTATTCCTTTTATCCTTTATGCTCTTTTGGTATGCTTGATAGTTGATTTACTGCTCACTAAGACTTTGTCTGACTCAAGGTTTTATGTCTCCTCTTATTACCTTGGGCTGTTCATCCATGTTGGGATGGGCAGACTAGGTAGCAGGTGACAGGTGCTGTGCTAGGTTCTACGATGAAGATGTCGAAGACGAGCAGGAGGCTTTGCATATTAGTTTTCTTACTATATGTACTGGGTATCCGCTGCTGTATTTGGTTGAGTGATTTGTAGTGAGGCTTTCATGTATGGATTTGAGTAGATGATTGTATGAAACAACTGTGATGCTTATATGATGATGTTCTGTTCTATGGAGCTTCACTATATTATATTTCTCTATTGTATTTTATCCATGCGCTGTGAGTTGTACGATAGAGATTCTTTTGTTTTGTTTTACCCTGACTATCGTCCATGACTGCCTGGCACGCCTTTCTGCGCATTATTTCCTTGTTTTGGTGCGGGAGTCATGGGCGGTCGTCACATTTGGTATCGGAGCCTTGGTTAATCGATTTTAGCCAACGCTCGCTGATGTAACTACGTAAGAGAGACGTAATTGTAATTTGATGGATGATTACTATATATAATATAGTAGTTTAGAAGGGTTTGAACTCCTTATGCAGTTGTTTCTTAAGGTGTTCTAATCATTCTTTTTACAGATACTAAGGATGAGTCGAAGTGTGAGACAAGCTGCGAGGGGTAGCCGTGATGCTAGGGAAGCTGTTGATTATGCTCCTATGTTTGAGGCCATGATGACTTCAATCATGAGGAGAATACCAGCTTCAGGATCATCTGTGGATGTGGGAGTTCAAGTCCAAGCTCCGAGACCGGTGGATTTTGCCAAGCTTTGCAAGGATTATACTGCTCTTGGAGGGAAAGTTTTCTTGGGGACGGAGTCGACTATTGAGGTGCAGAGATGGATTGATGCTTGCAAAAGAATCTTTGGTGACTTAGGGATTGAGGATGCAACTAAGAGGAAGCTTGCATCGAGACAGCTTCAGGGAAGAGCTGCTGATTGGTGGAATTCTATCACCATTGATACCCCAGAAGAAGAGATTACTTGGGAGCAATTCCAAGTTAGATTTGAAGCCAAGTTCATCTCTACGGCTCAGAAGTCTGTTTTGTTCAAGAGGTTTGTAGAGCTCAAGCAAGGTGGGAGACCAGTTCTTGAGTATATTTCTGAGTTTGAAGCTTTGTCCAAGTATGCCAGATCGTACATTGATTCTCCCTATCAGAAGAATGAGAAGTTTGTGACTGGTCTGGATGCTTATCTTGGGAGACAGTTAGTGGATCATTTGGACGATCCATTTGAGAAGCTTGTGGAGAAAGCCCTTAGGCATGAGAGTTTGTTTCCTAAGGAAAGTTCTGTTGTTGCTGTAACCAGGGAAGGATCTAAACCACAGCAGAGTGGCAATAAGAAGAGGAAACAACAGCAACAGAGGGGTAGGGATGGCCAGAAGAAGCCGAAGAGTGAAGTGACTTGCTATAACTGCCAGCAGAAGGGCCATCTTTACAAAGATTGTAAGAATCCCAAGGTGCCGGGAAAGTGTTACAACTGTGATAAGCTGGGACATATCAAGAAGGACTGTCCAGAACCGAGGAAAGATAGGCAGGTTGTGCAAGCCTATGCTTTGGGGGCTGTTCCATCGTCTTCGAAAGCTCCTACTGCTGAGGAGAAGGGGAAGAGTGTGGTGGTTCAAGGTACTCTTTCTATTTGTGGTGTTCCAGTTAGAGTGTTGTTTGATACTGGAGCGTCGCATTCTTTTGTTTGTGATGATTTGGTAGGCCGGTTAGGTTTGAAACCGGATATTGTTGATAGGCCATTGGTTGTGACTAATCCGGTCGGGGGTTCGTCATGTTTGTGTATGATATGCCGTGGTCTAGTTGTGTCGAGTCATGATTGCTCGTTTGTTTGTGATTGCTTTGTTCTGAACTTTGCGGGGTTCGGAATTATTTTGGGTATGGACTGGCTTAGGAAGTATGCGGCTAGGATTGATTGTGAGAGGCTTGAGGTGACAGTCGGGAATGTGGAAGGGCGAAAGGTTGTGATACGATGTAAGCATGAAGAAGGCGTCTTCATGAGCTTCATGTATTCGCTAGTTGTTCCACGGGATGGACTGTCATCAGTGCCTATTGTGAATGAGTTTGGTGATGTCTTTGAGGAAGTCAAAGGGTTACCGCCGCATAGGGAGATCGAGTTTCGTATCGATCTAGTTGAGGGAGCCAGACCTGTTGTGATGCCTCTTAGGCGGATGGCACCGAGGGAGCAGCAAGAGCTGAAGGTGCAAGTTGATGACCTTTTGCAGAAAGGATTCATTCGGAGAAGTGTGTCCGAATGGGGTGCGCCAGTTGTGTTCGCAACCAAAGCGGATGGATCGTTGAGGTTGTGTGTGGATTATCGTGAGCTGAATAAGGTGACTAAGAAGAACAAGTATCCATTGCCGAGAATAGATGACTTGTTTGATCAGCTTCACGAGGCTAAGGTGTTTTCTCAGATGGATTTGGCAACGGGATTTCACCAGTTGAGAGTGGCAAAGGATAGTGTGCCGAAGACTGCTTTCAGGACACCATCCGGGTTTTATGAGTGGCTGGTAATGCCGTTTGGATTGACTAACGCGCCAGCATATTTTGTGGATCTTATGAATAGAGTATTCAGAGATCAGTTGAATAAGTTCGTGCTTGTGTTCGTGGATGATATTCTGATTTATTCCAGAACCGAGGAAGAGCACAAGACGCACTTGAGGATTGTTTTGGAAATCTTGCGGAAACATCAGCTGAAGGCTAAGTTTTCGAAGTGTCACTTCTGGAAGAGTGAAGTGAGGTTCTTAGGCCATGTTATCTCTGGAAATGGAATAGCGGTTGACCCCGCTAAGGTGGCAGCGATCCAGGATTGGGTTAGGCCTAAGAATGCATCTGATGTGAGAAGTTTTCTTGGATTAGCAGGATATTATCGTCGGTTTATCAAAGACTTTTCCAAGATAGCTGCCCCATTGACAGGATTGACGAAGAAGAACCAAGTGTTCAGATGGGATGACAAGTGTGAGCAAGCTTTCGTAATCCTGAAAGAGCGACTGACGAGTGCTCCTGTTTTGACTATTCCAAGTGGGAATGATGAGATGGTGGTTTACACCGATGCATGTGGTACTGGACTTGGAGCAGTGCTAATGCAGAAGGATAAAGTTGTTGCATATGCAAGTCGACAACTGAAGCCGCATGAAAGGAACTATCCGACTCATGATTTGGAGTTAGCGGCGATTGTGTTTGCTTTGAAGATGTGGAGACACTATCTATTGGGAGTTAGATTCGAGTTGTTTACAGATCATAAGTCGTTGAAGTATCTGTTCTCCCAAAAGGATTTGAATCTTCGACAGCAACGGTGGCTAGAGTTCCTAGCATCTTATGATTTTGGTATAGCCTATACTCCGGGAAAAGGTAACGCAGTGGCTGATGCGTTGAGTCGAAGACATGCAAGATTGGGAGCCATGTTTTCGGAATGGAAGAGTCTTGAGTATTTGGCTGAGTTTGATTTCAGGCCCAGATGTGAATTGGAACCTGAGATGTTGGCAAACTTATCGATAAGGCCTACTCTTGTGGAAAGAATTGGCGAGAGGCAAAGGAGAGATGATAAGCTTATCAAGATTATCCGTGATTTGGAATCCGGATTGGATCCAGAAAAGGATAAAGGATTTGAAGTCGATCGAGAGGGTTGGCTTCGAAAGCAAGGGCGACTAGTTGTTCCCGATGTAGATGGATTGAGAGATGAAGTTCTGAGGGAGAGTCATCACTCGAAGTTGACAATTCATCCAGGTGGAAATAAGATGTATCGGGATATGAAGAGAACCTACTACTGGGAAGGTATGAAGAAGGATGTTGGAAATTTTATTTCCAAGTGTATGAATTGCCAGTTGGTGAAAGCTGAGCAGAAGAAGCCCAGTGGATTGCTTCAGCCATTAGAGGTTCCTACATGGAAGTGGGAGCAGGTGTCGATGGACTTTATCGATGGTCTACCTAGGACAAGAGCAGGGAATGAAGGGATTTGGGTCATAGTAGATCGTTTGACCAAGAGTGCAAGGTTCATTCCTGTTCGATCGACTAGGACTGCATCGAAGTTGGCTGAATTATATGTGAAGTGGATAGTTCGTTTCCATGGTGTTCCGAAGAGTATAGTGAGCGATCGAGATCCATTGTTCACTAGTAGATTTTGGAAGAGCTTCCAGGAAGTTTTGGGAACTGAGTTGTGTTTGAGTACAGCTTATCACCCTCAAACAGATGGTCAGACTGAGAGAGTCAACCGAGTTTTGGAAGATCTTCTTAGAGCTTGTGTTTTGGACTTCGGAGGATCATGGGAAGATCACCTTCATTTGGTGGAGTTTGCTTATAATAACAGTTATCAGTCGAGTATTGGTATGGCACCATATGAGGCATTATATGGAAGACCGTGTAACTCTCCGACATGTTGGTTGGAAACTGGAGAAAAGCTGATACTTGGGCCAGAGATGATTCGACAGACTTCAGATTGTATAGAGATCATTCGGCAAAGAATGAAGGCAGCCCAGGATCGTCAGAAAAGTTATGCAGATAATCGTCGTAAGGATTTGGAATTCGACGTAGGTGATATGGTTTTTGTGAAGATTTCTCCTCTGAAGAGTGTCATTAGATTCGGGAAGAAAGGAAAGTTAACTCCGAGATTTGTTGGACCATTCCCGATTATCGAGCGAATTGGAAAGCTCGCTTATAGATTGGAGTTACCGGAAAAGATGGCGGGTGTGCACAATGTTTTTCATGTATCTTATCTACGGAAGTATGTGCACGACCCAACTACTGTGGTTTCTGCTGATAGCTGTGAAGACTTGGAGGTTTATCCAGTTGTTTCGAGACCTCGTAAGCCGCTTCGTATTGTTGAAACCGATACGAAACAGCTTAGGAGGAAGACGATTACGTTGCTCAAGGTACAATGGAGTGATGATGTTAACGACTGTACATGGGAGGAGGAAGAGAGGATGAAGGCAGCTCATCCCGGACTCTTCGAGGTATGGCCCTAAAGTGTCGTGACATCTCATGAATTTGTAGCTTGTTCTGAGTCTTAGAATTCTGCATGCTAGGCTAGAATTGGTTGCATGGTTTGTTGATTGCTTTGGATGGTAGGCATGCGGAATATCTTTGATTTCTGATTGTTTGCTTGGAATTTCGGGGGCGAAATTCCTAAGGGGGAGAGAATGTAACGACCCGTATTTTACGTGTCGATGGATCGTAGAATTTACAGGTCGTTAGTGTTGTTTGTGGTGTTCCTAGCCTGAGTCGTATTGGGAGATAACTCGTGTGTTAAGTGATGAGTCGGGACCGACTCATAGTTAGGTCGTGTACGAGTTACGACTTAGGAGGGTGCTCGGGTTAGCATGTTGCCGTGTTAGCTTAGGTCGTGAGGTAGTTTTGGTCGCTGGAGCGACCTAAGAGAGTGACCGACCTAAGAAAGTTGACCGACTCATGAAATAGAGGGCTTCCGAGTTAGGGAGGTTGCCGAGTTAACGACTTAAGGGGATAAGTCGTATACGAGTTAAGGCGATGAGTCGTATGGTTGTTAGGTCGGAAGGGTTTTGGAGCGACCTAAGGAAGTTAGGTCGTGGACGACCTAGCAGATAGGATGATGCTAGTGGCGACCGATCTAGTGTAGATCGACCTAGAGGTGTCCGACCTATAGTAGTAAACGACTTAACTTAGAAGGTGTAAGTTATTAGGTCGGCCATAAGGCTAAGCTGTTAAGTCGTGTCCCGTATGGCCTTGGTCTATGTGTTTAGGACTTAGGTCGGCAGGGTCTTAGGTCGTAGGTCGGCATGCTAGTTAAGTCGTCAGGCGACCTAGGACTTAGGAAATGCGGCAGTGTGTTGAGTCGTGTGACAGTTGGGTCGGCAGTGCGTTGAGTCGTTAGGTCGGCCTGTGTTTTAGGTCGCGTCTGGGTTAAGTCGTAAGTCGGCCTTGGTTGTATGTTGTGTTGGTTAGGTCGTAGGTCGTAGGGGCTGATGAGTCGGCAACGACTCATAGTTAGGTCGGGGACGACCTAAGGGGCGACGACCTAAGGAGTTTCCAGCCTATAAATAGAGGGGTTCGGCTCATTTTTTTGGCACCGGTTTTTGAAGCAACGAAGTGCTGCCATTTTGAAGACTCGACTACAACATTTCTTCATCTTCTTTTCTCCATTCCAATCAAGTGTTAGCATCCATCCAAGATCGAAGATCGGGATCGAAGATTCAAGTGTCCAAGTTGAAGATCTTCATCCGTTCGGGCTAGATTTCATCGATTGAAGCGAGATCTTGCCGGATCAAGCCTTGTTCTTCGCTGTCCAGATCTGAAGTGTGTGGTTTTTGAGGTGTTTGGGTGATTTGGTGAGTGGTAGTTATCTCTCACGCGGATCCAAAGGAGTATATGGGATTGGTGACTTGTTTATGTGTTAAAGTTAGCGTTTTCTCGCATTTTCCTTAAGTCTGCATGTAGATCCATCATATTTGAAGATGTTTGCTTATAAAAGTTATTTATCAAGTATTAGAGATAAAACCCATGTTTTAGATTTGATAGATCTATGCTAAAAACTATGATTTCACATATGTTGGACTTTTGCTCGCTTAATTACGAAATTGCCATTATAGTTGATATTGCTTAAATTGCTTAATAGATCTTGTTTGAATGATTGATTATTTGAATGTATGATTGATTTGATTGTTTCCAAGTTAGCTAGTAGTTGATTTGGAACAAGATGATGAAAGAGGATTCAAAAGCTATGGAAGAAGGCTCTTGAATGGTGAAAGCTGCTTAAGGCATATGTAGCGGATGTTGAAGCTCATATGTATAGATTGGATGATGTTGAGATGGGACTTTGCCATGATTTGATGAGGCAAACCATGTTGTTGAGTTGAGACTTTGCTCTGATGCGATGAAGCGAAGTATGATGTGAGTCTTGGCTTAATCCAAGCAGGGATCATTCCAAGCATGTTGATAACTTGAAGAGTAGTTCAAGTTGGTTGATAATGGATTGTTCAAGAGGTAGCTTGAGCTTGTATGAGGATAGTCGTCAAGAAGGATGGCTAGGAGGCTTGGATCTCGTCGTTGTTGAAGGTTCTAGCATGCTCAAAAGCAAGAGTACATGGGGCGCCCATAACGACTACAGGTAGGTAGTCGGGACACCCAAAAGACTACAGGTAGGTAGTTGAGTACTCTGGGCAAAGTAGATAAGTCCTAGGCACAAGGCAGTGTGCGGAGTTATGGTTAGAACCGGGGTTACCATTAGCCCTTGACAGATGGTCGTTCAACTAACGGTGAAATCGAGGCAAGGATAACAGTGATAGCCAGAGTCATGGATGTTTGGTTGTATTATCATTCGGCTTCAAGAGCGGTGTTTTCTGGGTGCTTATCTGATCTTGGTTTAGGCCTTGGGGGTTTGTATTTGGAAAACATCGTCCTTGACTCGAGTGGTATTCGCTTTACCTTAATTGTCTATGTTGTTATGCTTGCTTCTCCTTAGTGTATGTCTGGGGCTATCACTGTAGAAAGAGGTGGAGTGGGATGGTTTGGTTCCTATTCCTTTTATCCTTTATGCTCTTTTGGTATGCTTGATAGTTGATTTACTGCTCACTAAGACTTTGTCTGACTCAAGGTTTTATGTCTCCTCTTATTACCTTGGGCTGTTCATCCATGTTGGGATGGGCAGACTAGGTAGCAGGTGACAGGTGCTGTGCTAGGTTCTACGATGAAGATGTCGAAGACGAGCAGGAGGCTTTGCATATTAGTTTTCTTACTATATGTACTGGGTATCCGCTGCTGTATTTGGTTGAGTGATTTGTAGTGAGGCTTTCATGTATGGATTTGAGTAGATGATTGTATGAAACAACTGTGATGCTTATATGATGATGTTCTGTTCTATGGAGCTTCACTATATTATATTTCTCTATTGTATTTTATCCATGCGCTGTGAGTTGTACGATAGAGATTCTTTTGTTTTGTTTTACCCTGACTATCGTCCATGACTGCCTGGCACGCCTTTCTGCGCATTATTTCCTTGTTTTGGTGCGGGAGTCATGGGCGGTCGTCACAAGAAACGCTTTTGCGTTATTAGTGCGAAGAGACCGGGATCAGATTTATCTGAAAACCACTTCGGACCAACGTATATGCATTCGATTATGCAGATTATTGATGATATTGATATTCAGGATTTTCATGGTGAAGGACTGCTTTTTGATCGTTTGGGATTAAAATCCCAATATACATCTTATAGCGGTAGTCTCTTCGTTATGATATATCCAATGCAAGGACTATTCGCTACTAATCCTACGGATTTTCTGACAGGATGTGGTAGGAAAGTACCTTTGGTTTGTCCTGTTCCTGGACAATGTTAGTCTGTGAGATGATGGTTTTGATGACAACAACCTTAGAATAGGATTATAAAATATAAATACTAACATTATAGTTTAGAAATATTTTTATATGCAGGATTTAACCATGCAGGTACCAAGAATGAAGACTGTACAGTATAGAGATTCAAGATATCAAGAATGAAGACTCATGAGTATCAAGAATATCCAGATTAACAAGAGTTCAAGATTTCAAGATTAGTAATTTAATTAGGATTTTTGTTAAAACTCCTAGAAAAGCACAGACATCTTAAAATCCAATTTATTCTTGGAATGGAATCCACTTCGAGCCCGTTAAATGGATGGAACCCTAAGTAGGATGGAACCTACCAAAAATCTAGTGGAACATTGTTTTGTATCCGCTAATTTTTATTCAAAATGATTTTACAAAATTATATCTTGTTTTCAAAATGTTTTCCAAACCTTCCTTTTAAAAGAATCAAAAACATCTATTCTGATTTCAAATACTTTTAGCCTCAAAATAATCTTTAATTTCAAAATCAAATTATTCTTAGTTTTAAAACTATCTTTAATAATAATATATTTAACTTTTAATATTTATACTCAGATTTAAAAATAAAATTATATATATATATTATTCTCTATATTTACTTATATATTTTAAATATAGTCAATTATATTTATAAAGTTTAAAATAATTTTTAATATAAGATAAAACTTATTTTCAAAGAAAAACAAACCACCAAAAATTCCTTTGGGATGTCGACATGCTCAATATACCCATGTCGACATAGTGTCAGTTAATTTCAAAATTTAAATTTCAAAAGAAGTGTCTATTCGTCATATCTCTTCATGAATGGACATGGCTATTGTTCTTCTATAAATAGAGGTTGTTTTCAATGAATTTATAATTAATTTTTCTGGTTTTCATTTCTCTTCTTCTTCCACATTTCTTTATATATATTCCTACCATTACTCTGCTGATCAATATTGAATCTATCTTGATTATATCTGGTTTGATTCTCTATCACTATCTCAACAAGATCCTCAGTGCTATTCAGAGTTATAGGCTTCCTTGTAATCAATTAAACGAGAAAATGTGTGATTGTAGCCTTGGAAATCAATCAAGCGAGAAAATTGTGACTGTAGCCTTGGAAATCAATTAGGTGAACTTGTTGCCCGTGAAATCAACTATCTCTACCCAGAGGATTGTGAATCTGGAGGTGTACCTTGTAGCCTTGAAATTGAGGGTGTAATTGTACAATTGCTTTTGAAAGGAAATGCGTACTTGTGTGCGGAACTGGAAGTAGGGTAACTCTGGACCAGTATAAAATCCAGTGTGTTCTTTCCTTTACTGCTTTTATTTTATTTCTGCATTTATGTTTGATTCTATGATCATATCTGTGTCTGAATATTGCATACATTTGTGTTCAAATTAACAAAAACTCAAAAAGATTTGATAATTTTTTTAAACATTATTCACCCCCTCTCTAGTGTTTATCCTAGCCTTAAGATCCGAAATCCACATTTCTCACATTTGGTATCAGAGCAAGGTTTTCAAAAGTTTCATAACCTGAATTTTGAAAAGTTTTCAAAATGGCTACCAACACTGGTACTAACACTAATATCCCTGTCACTAGTTCATTTGTAGAAGGTCAGTCTACTGTCAGACTACCATTTTTTAATGGCAGTAACTATGCATATTGGGCACGTTGGATGAAAATATATTTACAATCTATAAGATTAGACACTTGGAATATCACACAAATTGAATATTCTGAACCCACAACTGATTTTGCACAGTGGACCGCTGAGCAAAAGACTGTTGCACAAAATAATTCTAAAGTAATTAATATTCTGTTTTGTTCACTTGATAGAAATGAATTTAATAGAGTGTTAGTTTGTAAGTCTGCATATGAAATCTAAAAAACTTTGGAAGTTACTCACAATGGAACAAGCAAAGTTAAACAGACCAAAATTTCCATGCTCACAAATCAGTTTCAATTATTTAAAATGAATTCTAATGAGTCTATTTTAGATATGTATAGCAAACTTCAGGATATTGTGCATTCTCTAATATCCTTGGGAAAGGAATTTTCGGAAGAAGATCAAGTCAGAATTTTTTTAAATTCTCTTACTCCAAAATGTGATCAAAAGACACTTGCGATCGAAGAGGCAAATGACATCAGTACTTTAAAGATAGAAGAATTAATTGGAAATATAATGTCATTTGAAGTCCAAATGATCGGGAGAAGAGAAAGCAAAGCATCTGAAAAGAAACCAATGGCACTTAATGCATTGACTGATGGATTAGACTCAAATAGCGATAATGATGAAGAGATAGCCTTTATGATCAAGAATTTTCGAAAATTTCTGAAATACAGAAAGATGAATAATCTCAAGAGAAACAACTATAAGAACTCTGAAAATCAGAATGTAGCGTCAAACAATGTCAAATGTTTCAACTGTGATGAACCGGGCCATATCAAAAGAGATTGTCCGTATCCAGAGAGGCAAAATCCTCCTATAAACAATGATTTATTAAAGAAACGGAAGCGTGCATTTACTGCTACTCTAGATGACTCTGACTCGTCCTCAAGTGATGATGATCAAAAGACAGATAATTCAACTTTGTGTTTCACGGCAGTTCACGACTCCGATGAATTCAGAGAAATGGACTCAGAAAAAGGTACAAATTTACAATACAATTGGTTGAAATTGCATGCTTAGAATTAGATGCTTGATTGATTGATTTTGAATTGGTGTGTTATTTGAATTTTAATTTTTTTACTATTATTTTATTATTATATTATTTTTATTTTTATTTTTATTTTTGTTTTATTAGTATAATAATATATTATGGAATATACTATAATTCTAATAATATTCCAGATATATATAGACATTAAAAATAATAAGTATATAACTTAGGAAAAATAAATCATAGAAAGTCACAAGCACATGTCGACATGGTCCCTACCATAATGTCGACATGGGTACAGAATTTGAAATTCAAAATTTGAATTCAAATGGTTGAATTTCCCTCAACCTTTTCACTTCATTCAATTCTCTGAAAAGACATCTTTTGACCAGAGAAGTGTCATTTGAGAATCTATTTATTCACTATCTTTTATCAAATCTTTTCACTCTCATTTTCAAATTCAAACTCTCTCTTCAAAACTTCAAGCTCTCTACTCTCTACTCTAATGGCTTCTTCAAGCAACCCCTCCACCATGAGAATTTCTAGAAAGATAAAAGAGCAACTCTTTAATGATCCAGAGGCTATAAAAGAATACATCAACTATGCTAACTATGCAAAAGTCCATCCCGGAAAGTTTGCTATATTTCAAGATTTCTCTTCTTATGAAATTGATTCTCTTTTTGCAAACAATCAAATTCTTAGTCTTGTTGATGCTTCTCAAAATGATTTTGTTTGTTATCCAAATCTTGTTAAAATTTTCTATGTAAATTTAAACCGTGGATTTTATACTGGAAATGATGATGAAATTTGGAGTAGTGTCAAAGGCACTAGAATTGTGATCTTTTGGGTACCATTCTCAATTGAAAGAGTACAGGAATGGATCTTTGTAATTTTAAAATCGATGAAAATGATCGTAAGACATTTCATCACATTTTCGAAGGAAATGATAATTTTGAATTCAAAAATCAAAACTTTCGACCAAACGCTAGAATTGTTAATCTTCTTTTGCAACATACTTTGACCCCAAGATCGGGAAATTTTAACAATCCTACTTCAAAAGTTTGCAAAGCACTTTTTTCTATTTTTGGAAATTATGATATTAATTGGGCGCAAGTTATTTTGGATGAACTTCATCCCAAAAATCTTGAAATGGGTGAGAATGCTTTGTATCATGGAATTTATCTCACTCGGATTTTTAACTAGTTTGGAGTGGATTTCAAAGGAGAAGAATTTGTTTATAGAAAAGTTTTCAATCATTCCAACATTTCGCTTATGAAAATTCCATTTGTTTTTCAACCTTATGAGACTCTTGCCGAAAAGGAAGAGCGTTTGGCTCATGAGGAGATGGAAAAGAGGAAGAGGAAGAAGAAGGGGATGAAATGGAAATTGAAGAAGAAGAAGAAGGTGAAACTTCTTTGGAAAGCATCGACTATCCTCCTAATCCATCCAACAAAACCCTTCTCAAAAACCAAAAGGCCATTGTTGAGAATCAACGGATTCTTAAACGATTTGTTAGTAAGAAGTTGGACAAAATTTCATCCATGATGAACAAGTTTATTTCCAAAGTCAGCAAGAAGCTTGGATTATCTTCATCGTCATCATCCTCTAACTAGTTCTACCTTTTCGTATATCATTGTATTAGTTTTAGTTTACTTTGATTTGAATGTTCGTGTAGTTCTTTGTGTTTAATCGTTGTATCGTGTTATCATGAAATGAAATTGAATTTCTTTTCATTTTTGTTATCTAGCTTATCTTATCTCCAAAATAAATGTTAGTATATTATATAAATATATATATACACAATTATTCACAAAATCAAAATAAGTCATCAAAACTCACTGAACCATGTCGACATCCCCCCTATGACCATGTCGACATGTACTGGTCAGAAATGACATTTCATTTTGAATTTGAAATTTGAATAACTACCTTATGTCTATTCATTTCAAACGAATTTATACACTTATAGATACCTATTTCTTCCAGTATTCATCACTCAATATTATTTCTTATCCACTTTTTCTCTCATTCTTCTCACATACTCAAATATGGCCAATCCAATTCATAATTTATCCGAGAATCTTGAACAAACTCTTAATTCCTTCAAGAATATTCTTTCGTTCATTCTTTGTAACCAGCGACACTTAGAATTGAGTCAAATGCAGATGATTAAAGAGCAAGAAAGGCATTTCGATGCAATACGATGGATGATTTCCTCCCTGCACAAGGATGATAACGAAGCACATCCTCCAGTCTCTCTCGCTAATGATAATGAAAATTGGGATGCCATCAAAGCAGACCCTATATTTGGAGAAGAAGAATGGATGGAAGTTCCTCGTAATGTTTGATTTGATTGGTTTGTTTGATTTGGTTTGTTTGATTTGAATTGTTTAATTTGATTTGATTTGAATTGATTTGGATTGATATTTGGTGTGAAAAACACGTACAAATATGCATTAATATTTATATGATCTTTAATTAATTATCATGTCTATCAGTATAATTATCTCTTAATCTATCTATTATATACTACATTTGTATAGTTTATTAATGCAGGTGCTTTAGTCCAAGAATGAGGGAGAGTTATATAGTTTGGAGATTATATAGTTTGGAGTTAGTTTTTGTTGATGACAAAGGGGGAGGGAATACAAAATAGGATAGTTAGGGATAGATTAAGGGGAGTTATTAGGATAGAAGTAATATTTTATAAATAAAGGTTGTCATCATCAAAAAAAAGGAGATTGTTAGTCCGTGAGATGATGGTTTTGATGACAACAACCTTAGAATATGATTATAAAATATAAATACTAACATTATAGTTTAGAAATATATGTATATGCAGGATTTAACCATGCAGGTACTAAGAATGACGACTGTACAGTATACAGATTCAAGGTATCAAAAATGAATACTCATGTGTATCAAAAATATCAAGATTATCAAGAGTACAAGATTTCAAGATAAGTAATTTAGTTAGGATTTTTGTTAAAACTCCTAGAAAAGCACTGGCATCTTAAATCCAATATATTCATGAGTGGAATCCACTTCGAGCCCGTTAAAGGGATGGAACCCTAAGTAGGATGGAATCTATGAAAAATCTAGTGGAACATTATTTTGTATGTGCTAATTTTTATTCAAAATGATTTTACAAAATTATATCTTGTTTTCAAAATGTTTTCAAAACCTTCCTTTTAAAAGAATCAAAAACATCTATCCTGATTTCAAATACTTTTAGCCTCAAAATAATCTTTAATTTTAAAATCATTCTTAGTTTTAAAACTATCTTTAATAATAATATATTTAAATTTTAATATTTATACTTAGATTTAAATATAAAATTATACATATATATTATTCTCTATATTTACTTATGTATTTTAACTATAGTCAAGTATATTTATAAAGTTTAAAATAGTTTTTAATATAAGGAAAAAGTTATTTTCAAAGAAAAACAAACCACCAAAAATTCCTTTGGGATGTTAACATGCTCAATATACCCATGTCGATATAGTGTTAGTTAATTTCAAAATTTAAATTTCAAAAGAAGCGTTTATTCGTCATATCTCTTCACGAATGGACATGGCTGTTGTTCTTCTATAAATAGGGGCTTTTTCAACGAATTTATAATCATATTTTCTGGTTTTCATTTCTCTTCTTCTTCCACATTTCTTTATACATATTCCTACCATTACTCTGTCGAAATCAACATTGAATCTAACTAGATTATCTCTGGTTTGATTTTCTATCACTATCTCAACAAGATCCTCAGTGCTATTCAGAGTTATAGGCTTCTTTGTAATCAATTAAACGAGAAAAGCTGTGATTGTAGCCTTGGAAATTAATCAAGCGAGAAAATGTGTGATTGTAGCCTTGAAAATCAATTAGGTGAACTTGTTGCCCATGGAATTTAGTACCTCTACCCAAAGGATTGTGAATCTGGGTGGTGTACCTCGCAGCCTTGAAATCGAGGGTGTAATTGTACAATTTATTTTGAAAGGAAATTCGTACTTGTGTGCGGTACTGGATGTAGGGCAACTCCGAACCAATATAAAATCCGGTGTGTTCTTTCCTTTACTGTTTTTATTTTATATCTGCATCTGTGTTTGATTCTATGATCGTATCTGTGTCTGAATATTGCATACATTTGTGTTCAAATCAACAAAAACTCAAAAAGATTTAATAATTTTTTTAAAACACTATTCACCCCCCTCTACTGTTTATCTAGCCTTAAGATCTATAATCCGCATTTCTCACAGACAACTTTTATGGATGTTTGTTTGACATTGCATTTCTAAAGATTACGTATATTGGTTTTTACAAATGTACATAAGTGGTGGTGGAGAAGGCAACTTCTCTTAGCTTAACACCCTTTTTGAAACGTTTGAGCTTAAGGGTTGTATTTTTGTGGAAGGCAATTAGTAGTCAACAGAAATGGCCATGTGGCATTCAAAGTGATATGATATGTGATTTGTGAAAGGTAATCGTTACCTCAGGCCTCATCAATATAAAATGACCAAAACAGGGTTAGATGCAGCAAGGCTAAGTGAGTCACTCCAAAGTAGGGTATGATCATCCTCTTCTAGATATATCTTTACATGCTATGACGTCATGTATCCGATTATTGTGGTTTGTATGCTTCGAGGGCCCTTGGAAAAGGTCGGTAACGACTGGAGGATGATATATTCGGTACTATCTAGTTATAGAGGTAGGCCAGTCTTGCGTTGGTAGAGGGTCCTTTGTGATGGTCCTCGGTACATTCCTCTAGAGATGTACTGCCGGAAGGTAGTCCTTTCACCTGGTCATTTGTATGGAAATCCAAACTCCATGACATACCTATCATTTTATTTGCAGAGCCTAATATGCTGGAATTTAATAATGGTAACAATTTCGGCTATTTTGATTATTATTTGTATACTAGACACTAGTATAATATAAGAGGTTTTGATATTAAATGTTTTAGTTATCATAAGTAAAAATATGTCTGTTTTTATGTGTAGGCATGTCTTACGAGATACTTTTGTTTTGATAAAGGAAAAGTTTGGTAATTTAATAAATTCAGTTGAGTGTGTCTCTCACGCTGGTTTACCATACTGATCCAGACATTCTTCCCTTTCAATGCTCGGGTCAGACCGAGTATATTTACAGGTTCAGATTTGGTGCTTTTGGACCTTCAGCAGAAGAGCTGGAGATCTTCATTTTCGTATACACGTATCTTTTTTGATTATCCGTTGCTTGGATGTTGTTTATATTATCGGCAATTGTGAGGATATGTTATTATAACTGTTCAGGCCGATGATTAGTGACTGATTATTGAACTTTGATTGATATATGTGTATATAGTTTATGTTCTGTAAAGATCATTAATATGATATTATTGTTATCCGCGGCGATGTGAGTTTTTGTATTGTTCTGCTTGGTTCTATCTTCTCTCTTTCTTCTCTTCTCTTCTTCTCTCTTTTTTTCTTTCTCTTGACTTTCCATCAGTTTGTGCTTTTTGGGTCGGACATGTGTGGATTATTGTCGATTCAAAAGGTATGGATTTGTGGGTCGTCACACGTGGTATCAGAGCTTAGATTTTGTATATTCCTAAGCTTTGATGTGTACTCAGTATAGATAGGAACAGTAGCACCCTAGATTGAGTTTGAGTTATCTATATGAGTGCGTATTTGTTAGTGAATATAAAATGATTTATATTGTGTTTACTTATCCATTGAGTTGTTTGTGAATTCTAGTCGGTGCGTGGGACCCATGTTATCGATAGGGATTTCCAAACACTTAAACGAGGTAAGTAGACATTGTATCATTTTAAATTGGGTAAATGAAATAATTTTACCTCGATTATATTTTATATATAAAGGATTAATTTCTCAGAAACTATTAAACTGTATATAAACTGATTGTTTGGTTGTTTGAAAATGTGAAAATATATAAGTTGATAAAAGCTGTTTGAATAATCTAAATAAAAATAACAATTGTAAAAGAATAAATTAAATAGGCAAATGAGTTATAAAGTATGGAATTATAATTAATACGATTTACAATTGTGAAATAATCTTATATATAAGAGTGAAACTATATGCATATATATATATATATGAGTTATAAATAAAAATGAATTTAAACTAAGAATTCGAAAATTTGAATCTCGTTTATTTTGAATTTTGTTTTACAAAGTAAAAGAGGTTATATTATTATAAATCTAGATTAGATAAATAAATTTGGAATGAATCTTATATAAGTGAAGTAAAATAGTGAAGTTAGATAGGTACGAAGATTTATAAATGTGATTTGTAAATAATAAAAAGGATTTTTAAAAGAATATAAAGCACTGAATTCACTACTGTTACTGGGAAATTATAAGAGTGATGACTGCAACATCATCAATATCATTTTTGAGTTTCTATGTGATTGATTTGCTACCAATAGTAAACTGAAATTAAAGTTTTGTTTTGATAAACAAATTTGAATTTAGAATCCAAGTTGAAATTGATAAATATAAGTAAAATAAGTTTTGGACTTTTAATATGAAATAATAAATTTTAATTAGCATAATAAAACATATGATTTGAAATTTAACTATAGGAAAGTTAAATAAAGTGAATTGGATTTGAACTGGATTAGATAAATTATTGGAATAAAAATAAACTTAAGTGGTGAGTGATTACATAGTATGAATTTGGAAGTTTGAATAAATAAGTTGTATAACTTATAAAATGGAGAAACGTAAGTAAAACCAATTGTTAAAATGGTTAAACAATTTTGTTAAGCAAAACAAAATCAAAATTTGAATAAGTGATAGGAAATTTGACTTAAATAAAAGTTAACTAAAATAGAATTTCAATTAAATTAGAAATGAACTTAAGTTGTAGAGTGAAAATAAATGCAAGTGAAAATGAAATGAAATATAACTTAAGTAATGTTGAATGAAGTTGAATTTGATATCAAAATGAATTAATAAAGTGAATATGCAAAGTAAAGTTGAATAATAAGAAGTTAATAAAATGAAGTAATAATGAATATGAATTTGAGTTATATAAGGAAATTTAACTTTAGTTGTTAAATGAATTAGCAATCGAATTAATGAATGAATTGAACTAATGAAACAGATTAGTAGGTAGAATATGGAATAATGGATGTAAGTGTTAATTCATTAAAAGCTAATGAAATTGGGAATTGAATGAAAATCAATTAGATATTAAACCAATTTGAAATTAAATGTGTTGAACCAAATTGAAGGTAAATGAAGTAAATTAAATTAATTTGGTAATGTTGGATGTCCATTGGTTGTTAAATGGATGTTAGTTGATTGTATAGGAATTTATCAAGTGTTAATGAAGTTGAGTTAATGAAATTGAAAGATATAAATAATTGTATCCAAATAGAAAGTGAAGTAAATTTAAATAGAACTGAATTTGATTAAATTGAACATGAACTAAAATGAATGTAAATTAGTGAATGTAAAATAACTGAATTTGAATAAATGAATGATAGAAAAATCCAATGTTAACGAATCAAATGTGATTTAAATTGAAAAAACCAATTCATTGAATATTAATAAGAAGTGAATTTATATTGATTTGGGTATGGATTGATTGGATGGATATGGGTTTGTTGGATGATAGTTGTTTGATGGTTAGATTTGTTATTTGTTGTATTGGCATATATAGTCGTTGTATTGGTATATGTTGTATATTAATATTACTTTCATATATACATGTTTCTCATTGTTTGTTGAGTGTTTAGTAGGTGTGGATGGCGTATGCTTCACATTTGGAGCTCGCTTTCGCGCTATATTAGCCGTATGTGCTCGCTAATAATATATAAGGTACATATCTCGGATTACATATCGTATTTTTACAATTTTTTCCCTACAGGATGCCTCATCCTTGAAGATGAGATGTATATATATGTTGTGATCCTACTACGATCAAACCACGCAAAGGAGAGGCTAGCGATTTTTTTTTGAAAATTCGAGGCGTCGGAAATTTTTTGAGAATTTTGGAAAAATATTTTTGACAACTAAAATTTTGATATTGAGTTGAAAGTTAAACGATATTAGTTGGTTTTGAAATGATAATTATGAATGGATTTGAAAACTTAGGAAAGTTTGATAAAAAGTTTAACCAATGGATTTTGGAAAAGTTAAAATGTTTAAATGATGTTGATATCTAATTTGAACGAATTGTTTTTGAAAAATTAGTGGATTTTGTGACTTTTTTATTTTAATTTCGAGGACGAAATTCTTTTAAGTAGGGGAGAACGTAACGACCCAGAATTTCAGTCATTTGAAATTCATATCTTTAATTAATTTTGAATATTCACAAGTAAAATTTATAAGTTGAATAACTTGTATTTTAAATATAGTGATTTAATTTGATAATTAAACTGTTAATTTAATATTTGAAATTGCTGAAATAATTAGAAATTGAATTTAATGTGAACAAAAATGATTTATAAAGTTGAATTAAATTCTATTTGAATCAGAATGATTTTAGTAAACTTTTGAAATTGAATTGAAATCTAATTTGTAGAAATTGAATATTTTAATATTTAATTAACGTGTAAAATAGTCATTTTTCATATAGTCTTGGACTTCGACGAAATTAGTTTCATTGGATCCATAATGTTATATTATTGTAGGATTTCAAATTTCGTGTCAATCGAATTTACGGTTTGTCCGGGGCAAGCTAAAATGCGTAGAAATTTGTTTGAGTGAAATTTCAAATTTAAATAGTCGACGAAAACCTATCTTCCAAATATGATCGAATTGGCTCCCGATATATTCCATTATGTTCGGAATAAGGGTAAAACATTATCAACACCATGCGGCACACTTCAATTGGAGTTCAAAAAATTCGACGATGAATAGTGTCGCGAAATTTTCTATATAAAGCCTCGTTATTTTCTAATTTTCACAAAATCTAAGTGGCTAGGGTTAGCCGCCACTATGAAACCGATGGTCGGAAATGGCTGATTTTCTTCCCTCTTTTTCTCACAATCGATCAACCTATACGAAAAACTTCCAACTGCAAAAACGTCGAGCACATGGAGATCTACAAGATCAACGGTCAAGATTGGATTTCGAGCTGTGGATCGACGGAAAATTCAGCGCGTCCGATTTGCATTCGAAATGAAAATCTGTAGGCTTGGCACGACTGAGCTCCGAGTCGTTCAAGGTGATCGTGGAGCTGGCTTTGGGGCACGTAATGATGAAGCTTGATTGTGGTTTCATGATCGTAGAGGTCGTGGAAATTGGAGAAGAAGTGGCGGCCGATTGGGTTGTTTGAACATATGTAGTTAATGCCCCGCTATTACCCCGCTATAACCCCGCAATATCTCATAGCGGATTTCTGCCACTACGATTTTTTCATATAGCCCCAAAATATAGTCTTTCTGCTTTAATCCCCGCTATTTCCGCTATATCCCGTTATTTCTGCTATATTTTGCTATTTCCGCTATATTTTCTTTAATAAAATGAATTAAAAAATTGAATTTATACATTATAAAAATTATGAAACTAATTTATTTGATTTAATTTTTAATATATTTTCAGAAATGAAAATACTCTAATATTCTACTGAATTCAATTATGTTATATAATAGATTTACGTTTATTTAAAGTATATTCGCACATGTTTTTTGTTTAAAATTATTTATGTATTAATTATAATTCAATTGAATGATAATTTTTCATTTAATTACCATTTTATATATTTGTAAAAACATTAAGTACGAGTTTTATATGCTATTTTAGAGTTATCCTCTATATCCCGCTATATCCTCGCTGTATCCCCGCTATGACTTTTTGCACCTCCACCACTTTGAATCTGCTGAGCGCTTTAACTGCACAGGTTTGAATGCGTATCAAGTTTCCTTAATCAGTCTCCATTATATTCCTTTTCCTCTCATTAATTACAAATATATTGTCTGTTAAATTTATAATTAGTGTCCATAAATCCTAATCCATCAATTACTAATTTATACGCATGTAGTCATAACCTATGCTATATGTGTGTGTGTGTGTGTTATAGTCGTTAAGCTTGGATAAATACTATCTATATCTAACTGCTAATTCTACAACTAGAATACTCATTTTTATATTTTAATTTAGTTTCTCATAAATTAACCACAAGTGATGATTTTGTTTTTTATTTGAAATTACAATGAATTATTTCTTTTTCTTTTTATTGAAATAGGCAGTGCAAACCATGGAAAAGAATAACCATCTCCTACACATCTCTTTCCTTTTTAGTGTATTCCTTGTTACTTCAAACAATGCACTTTTATATGTATTTTGAAATTGGATAATTTATGGAAATTACATGGAAACTGTCCTAAAATTAAAATATAGAAATTCATATTTTATGGGAAACCTAATTCACAACCCAATTTTGGATCAGGAATATATTTACACTTTACTAACTTCTTCAAATAGAGGTTTGGAACTGATTTTCAAATTTTCAAATCAGGTTGTATATTCCATTTCTATCCTATTCCTGTCCTAAAAATCTTAGCCAACCATACCTAGGTCATGATCCGTATCTACTCCATAAAAATTATAAAATCATAACTTTTGGACACAAAATAAAATATGTTCATACAAATAAACTTATTTAAAAATAACCATTTTTACTTCATTTGTTGCAATACTTATAACAAGAAGTATCAAATTCAATATCTCCATCTCTGAAAGTGTAAACATTTAAAAAAAAACTTTATGAGAGACTCAAAATTTCTTTGTTCCCAAATAGGAATAAAATAATATTCCTTCTTAAAACTTTGCTTACCAAAACTTTTTCCCGTAAAAGTTAGACTTTTTAATATCTGGCAGTCAAAATTTTCTTGATTTAAGGAACTTTTGAAAAACATTTCTTTCAATAGCTTACTAAAACAAGGATTTTCTCCTTTTTGAAAATGGGATTTTTTTTCTGCACAAAAGGTTCAAAAATTGGTTATCTTTCCAAAATTTTATGTTAGGCCATTTCTGTTTCAAAGAGTTTTCTAACTATAAGAATAAATTTTCCTTAATTATCATTTGTAAATAACAGTTATTTTCTTCTAAAGCATACATTTATATTTATTACCGTATCACTCAAAATATACTGTTATTTGACAAAATATATCTTGTAGCTTTGCTCAAAAATCTTAAAAAATCTTACAACACTTTTCTTTATTAAATCAAATAATATTATTATCCCAATAACTTTTGTATTCGAATTAGGGAAAATATATAAAATTCTCACCTTTACATGAATGCTTCTCCTATAAAAAAACATCTAATTTATTTATCAATCATCATTAAAATCCAACCAATGATCAGAGATACCTTTATAACTTTATACGATATAATATTAGATGAAGTAGACAAAGATAATTCCTATCTTATTCTATTACTTCTTTCAATATCTCACATACCATAATTCATAATTCTATAATTACCTAATTTCCAGCCCTTATTCTCTATGTTACCTTATATGGGAATGTCCTTCCAACCTATACTATCGGACATTCCTTTCATTCCATTTTCTATTTCTCTATTCCAAGATAGGTGTTATTTCTATTTATAAACACCTAAAAAGAGTTCTAAAGAAAGAAATTTAAGGTTTATAAATAAAGAAAAATAGAAGAATCAAAGAACCAAAAATTGAAATCTTCATAATCGAATTAAAATGGTTAACAAATGAAAACTTTTCAAAATTTATTATTTAGAGAAATATAAGAATACAAAAAAAGAATAAAATGTTGAAAGCTTTTCTAATTCAATAAACAAATTTTAAATTGAGAAGTTAATAAAAGGAAATTCCCTTTTTTTTTCAACTTATCAAGTCACCTAATTCGAAAATTAAAATCACCTATCAAAATATTTCACCATCCTTTTTAAATTTACAAATTTCTTTTCAAAAATTTTATAAAACGAGTAATGGTATAATTGAAAAAAGTTAACTCATAAGATTTTCATTTTAAAATCTTTTGAAAGACACTTTCACCATAAGAAAAGTATATTTTTATCCTACCTGGAATCGACCCATCATGACCCGAGGGATGCCCTTAAGTATGGATCGATCAACCTCGATCGTTCTTGGTTAGTCAAGGGCCGCTCTCGGCTGTTCCGCTCAATCCTGCATCCAATTATCATCGTTTCCTTGGTCCTGATTTTGGATTTCTTCCATTCCTACTGCTCCAACTCCGTGATTCATATTTTCGGCATTTCCTGGTATGTCTTTTTCTTGGTTTTGCGCTCCATCTTGTCCAATCTGTCTGAATAGATTCTGCATCATCTCCTCCTATCTCTTTAGCATCCTTTCCTACATAGCATCCATCATCATTTCCATCTCATCTCTAGTAATGAAGATTGATGTTTGATTAGCCCTTGAGGAAGCCTCATGACTCTCTTCATGATGGCTCCTATTCGTTCTCTTTCCCCTTGTTGACAGTTTCACCATTTCTCTAATTCCAAGTTCTTTAGTTGGTCCCAAGTCTGAACTGCAAATGCACATGGGATATCTCTCTCTGTAACATTCTAAAATTTTCGACTTTCGAAAATTCAACATCGACACTCACTTTATCGACTGCCGAATATCGAAGGCCGAAAACCGAGAAGTTATGGGTTTTAAAAAGAATTTTAAGAAAAGAAAAAGAGAGAAGTAGAAGAAGATAACAGAAAATAAAGGGAGAGGAAGATAGAAAAAAAGAGAGAAGAGAGAAAAGAAGGTAGAATATTTTAAAATGGAAGAAAACAGAAAGAAAACAGAACAACAGAATCACATCAGAATCTCACAATTCGCAGCGGAACAACATATAATAATAAATGAATAATCTTTAAATAAAGAACTATATCAGTTATTACATCACATTATATTTCATTACATCATATCATATCATCAGAGTGTACAACAACATACAACAATAAACAATACAGCGGAAAAAGAAATACTATATAAACTAGTAATACGCCATGCCATCCATCTTGCCTCCAGCAACTCCAGAATATCCAGAATATCCTGATAAACCTTAACTCTTGACTGCCCGTGTGGAAATTGGTGGGCACCCAGAGTTTAGGAAGGAAAACAATAAACTCCAGGTCAGTCATGTGACTGGTGTGAGAACTCAAAACAGTTTATTTAACTTTAAAATCAAAATAGAGGAATATTTTTAATCAATTCGCAATGCTTTTAAAAAATGAGACTACCATAAGGCCTCCCGCACACACACACAATGCAAACGCAGAATCGGAGGAGATTTCTCCTTATGATAGTCAAAGATGCTTGATACGCATTTAAAATAATATTTGATATTATTATTAGTGCATAGTGTAGGAAAAATTTATTTCGAAAGTAGAATATAAATCTTAGCCAGCATAGACATTTCGAACTATGCCTACTATAGCTACCATCCAAACAGTGGTGACCACCATAAGTGAATAGCAGGTTCTACAACTAATACCGTACAAGTTTCGTATTGGGAATTGGATTTCCAACAAATGGTCAGGCCAAGGAACTTCCCATTGCCACATGAGAATGCCTCTGGAAAGACATCCCCGAGAACCAAACCGGAACTCTGCCAACACAAGGCCGGGTTACCCCTAACTGGGTAACTACTGACACGAGCACGCCATTCCCCGATCGTAAAAGACCTTTTTCACGGGATCCCGATAACCAACAACCACAAAGTAATAAACTCGTAGTAACCACATAGGTTAAATATCTGGGCTCCATACCATGATACAACCTCTATCCAGAAGGAAATGTACATACCCTAAGGGGAGCTACAGCAACCCCTAATAACCTTGCCGCATCTTTCCTGTTTTGACCATTTCCGGGATGTGAGGCTCGACGAATTCATGTCCACAAAAACACACTTTGTACAAAAAGCCGTGCTTTGGGTCAACAAATGATCAACACAATGATCACTAAGATAGACGATCAAATGAATGATCCTATCACAATAATCAACACAATGATCATTTCAGCATCACTCAGCATATCACATTACCAAATTGGGAATATATCGCTGATAACTTCAACTATATAACCTTTGAGCTCGTACGTCTCAAAGAACGGTGTTAAGCAAAGAATAAATTCTCCGCCACCAACAGAAATATATTTGAAAGAAATCGGCTTTATATCTCAAATTGTAATGTCAGACACACAATCCATACAAGTCTGTTCCGGGATCGAACAGAACCGAAGGCACTTACAAAGAAGTCCTTGCAATCCGGATATTCACAATCCTGATCGGATTCACCATCACATATGGAGAACTCAATACCGTAGCTACTCGGTGCAGAGTCAATCGATAGTTCATCCTATCACTCTCGCAAATACCGGTCTTCAACACCGATCTTCAAATGCGATTTACAACGACGTATCACATATTCGGAGTGGGTTATACGACCCCATGGTCCTTTCCCGGTTAACCCGAATAGTGAGCGCTTATTCAAAAATAAGTGTGCATTCAAATTCAATCAATTCACATCAAATACCCATTCAAAGGGAAATATTGATAGTCGGCTATTGAACTATCAATGGATATGCATACATCACCAGATTCCAAATAATTTTCCAAATTATTTATTTTCCAAAATATCTTTACAAGATATATTATTTCAACACTTCAAAAATAAATCAACATTTATTTTCATACAAATTCCACTTTTCACGTATAAATTCCATAATGAATTTATATTTCCAAAATATCTATGCATATACGATTTCAATAATTCATTTCGATTTATCTTCAAAAAGATAAATTCTAATATTCACTTCTTATTGGAAAACATTTCCATACTTATTTATTTATAAGTAATTCACAAATCTCTTTTATTTTCAACACTTAGAAAGTATTCAATATACTTAAATCGAATTAAGTATATAATTCATTCTTTAAGGAAATCATTCTCTTAAACATATTTATTTGGGCCAAAACGAATGTTACGTAAAACATCGTTACGACAACCCAAAATCATTAGTATAGGGATTCGAAATTAAAATAGATATATAAATCCCAATACTATACAAAACATTTTCTTTCGGAAATCATTTACTATAACAACAGTGTTATAGTCCACCATTTCCTTTTATTTCTCGAAAACGTCTATTTCAACAATAAATGTTGAAATCTATGGTTTCGAATCTCAACACATTTTAAACCATCGTTAGATCGTTTTAATTCTATTTAAAACATCATATCTAAAACAATTTCTTTAACATGTTATTCACTATTCAAAAACGTGAATATACTATGTTAACAAATTTCATCCTTTTTATACTTTTTAACTTAAAGGATTATTCACAGTCTAAAACGTGAATATAACTCCATTTATAAGTTATAACAATTAACTTATCAAAATAAGTCGTTTGCGAATTCATAAAACAACGTTTATGAATTCCATTTCTATTTATTTATAAAAACTTCTTTTTTATAAATTCCTTTATTAACATATTTCAGTTTATAAACCAATTATAAACTACAAGTTCATGTTATAAGTTAATTACTTATAAAACGATTATTTTACAAAATCGTTCATTTAACTTCCCAAATTATTAATCTTAACTTATAAGATTGTTTATTTATCCAAAATTCATTCTTTCGATAACTTTATAAATTTTATAAACCTATTGCTTATAAAATTTCATTTATAACTTCACAGTTTAAAATTTCATAAATTTCATTCATTTAGGAAATTCATTTTCACTACATTCAAACACTTATAAAAACTCGTTTTATAACGTCCATATTTCTATTTATAAATATCCATTTATAAATCTCTTAATATAAATTAATTTATATTATTCTTTTAAACGTCATTAAATTCCTTTATAATTTCATCATTTCGATTTATAAAATAATCAAATTTTATAAATCCTATATTTAAACTTTTATCATATATTCAAAATCCAATCTAAATTATTTTATAAAATCATTAGTTCATATTTCTCAAAAATCGACTTTTAATCGTATTTCTAAAAATCAGCTTTTTTTTACTATATTTCACAAAAACCATAATTTTTATAACTTTAAAAATTATAACGTTTATTTATTTATAATGGATCAATTCCAAAAATATAGTATATTTTCAAAAATCACTTTAAAAATCATTTTAAAATCCCAAAATCTGGGTCCAATGATGCTACACACCAAATAGTCAATCCCGACTAACAACGATATCATATATCGATATGATAATCCATCAAATATCAAAATATCTGAAATAAAATAAAAACTGTTGAGGAATCCAGTTGGATCCCTCCAACCTGTTTCCTGCATCCAAAAACATTAGCACAATACCAATTTCGCTCCAGTACGAAATTATCGCGGTATATGTTCTTATTAAATATTATCCGCTTAATAACGGCGTAATAGGGTCTCATCCGCTAAACAAAAATGCGGGAAATCAACAACTGCAATATATACATATGCCAATATATATATATTGATATTATATATAATACCAATTTCACTGTTTATGAAATATTCGCGGTATATGTTTATATTAAATAACATCCGCTTACTAACGGCGCATAATGTCTATTTTAACAATCAATAAATTTACAGTCATCATTCAAACATGCATTCAAATATTTTAAATCTAACTATTTAAAATAAAATCGAAACTGATTCGATTGAGTGAGAAATTCTCACCTTGGTTTTAATTTCCGTTTCAGCTTTTACTTCGAATAAAATTAAACGCGCGTTTAATTTTACCCGAAATTCTCACTAACTCCAAACGACTCCAAACCAACTCCATCGCGTAGTGCTCGTCCATACGATCCCAACGCAACTGGGTTTGCATTTTTTCGACCTCGTATGAAAAAGTTATGCTATTATGAAGTTACACGAGTTTATTTATAAAATTTTACAACATAATTAAAATTTTTATAACCCTAAACTAATCCCCACCGTAGATCCCATCACTTATCAGATCATAGCCGCGTATTTGCTCTCCCTCATCTTCACGCAATTGACCAGGAAGGTAACACGCAAGAAAACCCATCACAACGAACTTAGGGTTTGAAAATTCGACCCCCTCGACGAATTATAGCTCGATCAGCTACCTCCTACAGATGCGCCTAAGCCCCCCGCATCCACAGCCCACGTGCGCGCCACCCAAGCGACGCCTCCAACCTCGAAGTGCGTGCGGAACCGAGCATAGATGTGGCGAAAATTCTCCATCTATAGTCGACGATTCGTCGACTTCCCCGTATGGATTTCAAGATCTCATTTAGCTCTTCGATTTGTTAGTTGGAAGAATTTGATAATTGTTGATGGATTTCGAGAAATCGAGGGATGAACGTGGTAAAATTCTGGCCCTTGATGAAGGCTCCTGGCGGCTAGGGTTTAATGTTGATATTTTTTTTTTATTAATGAAGAGAGAGGGGTGGTCTATTTATAAGAAACAGCTAGCGTAAACACTATTCATCCCGGGAATTCCGAACTCCGATTTAGACGCCGTAACCAGCGTACCTAGGGTTTACCCCGCGTTCCGGACACAATGGAACAAGTTTCGGAAGCTAATTCGGAAGTATGTGCGAGTTATGGCTGAAAACGCTCAATTTAAATTAAACCGATTTAAGTCGATTTCTAGGCGTTTTAATTCGTACCGGACAAACGGTAAATCCAATTGACTTGAAATTTGAAATCTTACAATAATATCACATTACGGATCCGATGAAACTGGTTTCGTCGAAATCCGAGACTTTTTGAAAAATGGCTATTTTGACTCGCCAAATTTAAATTAAAAATAAATCGATGCGTTTCGAGCTGCCACGATCAAACGATAACTCCGATTGACACGAAAATTGAAATCCGGTAATAACTAACTAATACGGATCCAATGAAACTGGTTTCGTTCAATTCTGAGACTGTTCAAAAATTGACTATTTTACCGTCGATTATTAAATATTAAAATATTCAATTTTCACAATTTAACTTTAAATTCAATTTCAAAAGTTCTAAAATATCGTTCTAACTTCAATATGATAAAATAAAATTTTAAAATTCATTTTCTATCATATTTAACCCAATTTTCAATTATTTCCATAATTTAACATATTAAATTATCGATTTAATTATCCAATAATTCAAATTAAAATTTATTTGACTTATAAATTCACTTATAAATATTTAAAATTAATTAAATATTCAATTTTTAATTAATAAAAATTCTGGGTCGTTACAATCTTTCCCTCTTAAAAGAATTTCGTCCTCGAAATTACAAGTAAGAAAGGTTACAGAATCTATTAATTTTCCAAAATCCATAATTAAACTTCTTACAAATCTTTACTAAGTTTTCAACTCATACTTAGTTATGTTTTCAAAAACAATCTATATCATTTAACTTTCAACTCTAAAACAAAGTTAAAGTTTTCCAAAATTTTCCCAATTTTCTCAAAATTTTTCTAACGCCTTAAATTTCCGGAAAAATTCGCCATGTCTCCTTTGCGCGGCTCGATCCGAAAAAAAAAATGACAGTATATATATCACAAATATACATCTCATCAAGTAATGAGGCATCCCGCAGGGAAAAAAGTGTAAAAGTACTGTATTTAATCCGAGATATGTACCTTATATTTTATTAGCAAGCATATACGGCTAATATAGAGCTAAAGCGAACTCCCAATGCGAAGCAAACGCGATCCGCACCTACTAAACTCAACAAACAACATGAGAATCATGCATATATGCAAATAATCTCAATATACAACATATAGCAACATAATAACTATATGTGTAACATAGCAAATGTAATAAAACAACATATATTCAACCATCATCCAATTATCATTCAACAAATTCATAACCAATATATTCATTCATATTCTCATTTATATTCAATGAATTGGTTTTTCACTTTAAATCATATTTGATTTATTTACATTGGATTTACTAACATTCATTCTCAATTTTAATTAGTTTGCATTCACTAATTAGATCCAATTCACTTTCAATTCTATTCAAATTTGTTTACTTCTAATTTGAATTCAATTACATAGCTTCCAATTTCATTAATTCACTTTCATTAACACTTAATGAATTATATACAATCAATCAACAATCATATAACAATCAATGTATATTAATTTCAACCAAATTCCTTTGCTTATATTCATTCATTTTTTTATTCAACTTCTAATAACATTAGATTTTAATGAATTAACACTTATATTCATCTTTTCATATCAATTATTCACATTCAATTGATTAACAGCCAAGCCATTCATTCAATTCAATTACAAAGTTGAATTCTATTACATAACTTAAGTTCATATTCATTTAATCCACTTGATTATTTACTTCGATACCAATATCAATTCCATTTAACTTTAAATTCACTTTTATTTTCAACTCATATTCATATAATTTTACTTCTTATATATATAAGTTTATTTCACAATTGTAAACCACTTTAATTATAATTTCAATTCTTATAATTCTTTTGCTTATACAATTACTCTTTTATTTAGATTATTCAAACAACCTAACAATCAACTTATATACACTTTAATAATTCTGAAAAATTATTCCTTTATATATCAAATATAATCAAGGTAAAATTATTTTATTTACCCAATTTAAAACAATATTATGTCGAATTGTTCTATTCAAGTGTTTAGAAACCCCTTCGGCATAGTCTTGCGGACCACGCTGACGAAAGTTCATATACCACTCAATAAACCAATCATCACAATATAAAACAATTTTTATATTCACTAACAAATACGCTCTCATAACTATTATTACACTCAAACTCATTCTAGAGTACTGCTGACTCTATCTCTAACGAGTAATACCCAACAGAAAACCATGGTTGTCGCTTAACCATAGGCTCTGATACCAAATGTAACATTCTAAAATTTTCGACTTTCGAAAATTCAACATCGACACTCACTTTATCGACTGCCGAATATCGAAGGCCGAAAACCGAGAAGTTATGGGTTTTAAAAAGAATTTTAAGAAAAGAAAAAGAGAGAAGTAGAAGAAGATAACAGAAAATAAAGGGAGAGGAAGATAGAAAAAAAGAGAGAAGAGAGAAAAGAAGGTAGAATATTTTAAAATGGAAGAAAACAGAAAGAAAACAGAACAACAGAATCACATCAGAATCTCACAATTCGCAGCGGAACAACATATAATAATAAATGAATAATCTTTAAATAAAGAACTATATCAGTTATTACATCACATTATATTTCATTACATCATATCATATCATCAGAGTGTACAACAACATACAACAATAAACAATACAGCGGAAAAAGAAATACTATATAAACTAGTAATACGCCATGCCATCCATCTTGCCTCCAGCAACTCCAGAATATCCAGAATATCCTGATAAACCTTAACTCTTGACTGCCCGTGTGGAAATTGGTGGGCACCCAGAGTTTAGGAAGGAAAACAATAAACTCCAAGTCAGTCATGTGACTGGTGTGAGAACTCAAAACAGTTTATTTAACTTTAAAATCAAAATAGAGGAATATTTTTAATCAATTCGCAATGCTTTTAAAAAATGAGACTACCATAAGGCCTCCCGCACACACACACAATGCAAACGCAGAATCGGAGGAGATTTCTCCTTATGATAGTCAAAGATGCTTGATACGCATTTAAAATAATATTTGATATTATTATTAGTGCATAGTGTAGGAAAAATTTATTTCGAAAGTAGAATATAAATCTTAGCCAGCATAGACATTTCGAACTATGCCTACTATAGCTACCATCCAAACAGTGGTGACCACCATAAGTGAATAGCAGGTTCTACAACTAATACCGTACAAGTTTCGTATTGGGAATTGGATTTCCAACAAATGGTCAGGCCAAGGAACTTCCCATTGCCACATGAGAATGCCTCTGGAAAGACATCCCCAAGAACCAAACCGGAACTCTGCCAACACAAGGCCGGGTTACCCCTAACTGGGTAACTACTGACACGAGCACGCCATTCTCCGATCGTAAACGACCTTTTTCACGGGATCCCGATAACCAACAACCACAAAGTAATAAACTCGTAGTAACCACATAGGTTAAATATCTGGGCTCCATACCATGATACAACCTCTATCCAGAAGGAAATGTACATACCCTAAGGGGAGCTACAGCAACCCCTAATAACCTTGCCGCATCTTTCCTGTTTTGACCATTTCCGGGATGTGAGGCTCGACGAATTCACGTCCACAAAAACACACTTTGTACAAAAAGCCGTGCTTTGGGTCAACAAATGATCAACACAATGATCACTAAGATAGACGATCAAATGAATGATCCTATCACAATAATCAACACAATGATCATTTCAGCATCACTCAGCATATCACATTACCAAATTGGGAATATATCGCTGATAACTTCAACTATATAACCTTTGAGCTCGTACGTCTCAAAGAACGGTGTTAAGCAAAGAATAAATTCTCCGCCACCAACAGAAATATATTTGAAAGAAATCGGCTTTATATCTCAAATTGTAATGTCAGACACACAATCCATACAAGTCTGTTCCGGGATCGAACAGAACCGAAGGCACTTACAAAGAAGTCCTTGCAATCCGGATATTCACAATCCTGATCGGATTCACCATCACATATGGAGAACTCAATACCGTAGCTACTCGGTGCAGAGTCAATCGATAGTTCATCCTATCACTCTCGCAAATACCGGTCTTCAACACCGATCTTCAAATGCGATTTACAACGACGTATCACATATTCGGAGTGGGTTATACGACCCCATGGTCCTTTCCCGGTTAACCCGAATAGTGAGCGCTTATTCAAAAATAAGTGTGCATTCAAATTCAATCAATTCACATCAAATACCCATTCAAAGGGAAATATTGATAGTCGGCTATTGAACTATCAATGGATATGCATACATCACCAGATTCCAAATAATTTTCCAAATTATTTATTTTCCAAAATATCTTTACAAGATATATTATTTCAACACTTCAAAAATAAATCAACATTTATTTTCATACAAATTCCACTTTTCACGTATAAATTCCATAATGAATTTATATTTCCAAAATATCTATGCATATACGATTTCAATAATTCATTTCGATTTATCTTCAAAAAGATAAATTCTAATATTCACTTCTTATTGGAAAACATTTCCATACTTATTTATTTATAAGTAATTCACAAATCTCTTTTATTTTCAACACTTAGAAAGTATTCAATATACTTAAATCGAATTAAGTATATAATTCATTCTTTAAGGAAATCATTCTCTTAAACATATTTATTTGGGCCAAAACGAATGTTATGTAAAACATCATTACGACAACCCAAAATCATTAGTATAGGGATTCGAAATTAAAATAGATATATAAATCCCAATACTATACAAAACATTTTCTTTCGGAAATCATTTACTATAACAACAGTGTTATAGTCCACCATTTCCTTTTATTTCTCGAAAACGTCTATTTCAACAATAAATGTTGAAATCTATGGTTTCGAATCTCAACACATTTTAAACCATCGTTAGATCGTTTTAATTCTATTTAAAACATCATATCTAAAACAATTTCTTTAACATGTTATTCACTATTCAAAAACGTGAATATACTATGTTAACAAATTTCATCCTTTTTATACTTTTTAACTTAAAGGATTATTCACAGTCTAAAACGTGAATATAACTCCATTTATAAGTTATAACAATTAACTTATCAAAATAAGTCGTTTGCGAATTCATAAAACAACGTTTATGAATTCCATTTCTATTTATTTATAAAAACTTCTTTTTTATAAATTCCTTTATTAACATATTTCAGTTTATAAACCAATTATAAACTACAAGTTCATGTTATAAGTTAATTACTTATAAAACGATTATTTTACAAAATCGTTCATTTAACTTCCCAAATTATTAATCTTAACTTATAAGATTGTTTATTTATCCAAAATTCATTCTTTCGATAACTTTATAAATTTTATAAACCTATTGCTTATAAAATTTCATTTATAACTTCACAGTTTAAAATTTCATAAATTTCATTCATTTAGGAAATTCATTTTCACTACATTCAAACACTTATAAAAACTCGTTTTATAACGTCCATATTTCTATTTATAAATATCCATTTATAAATCTCTTAATATAAATTAATTTATATTATTCTTTTAAACGTCATTAAATTCCTTTATAATTTCATCATTTCGATTTATAAAATAATCAAATTTTATAAATCCTATATTTAAACTTTTATCATATATTCAAAATCCAATCTAAATTATTTTATAAAATCATTAGTTCATATTTCTCAAAAATCGACTTTTAATCGTATTTCTAAAAATCAGCTTTTTTTTACTATATTTCACAAAAACCATAATTTTTATAACTTTAAAAATTATAACGTTTATTTATTTATAATGGATCAATTCCAAAAATATAGTATATTTTCAAAAATCACTTTAAAAATCATTTTAAAATCCCAAAATCTGGGTCCAATGATGCTACACACCAAATAGTCAATCCCGACTAACAACGATATCATATATCGATATGATAATCCATCAAATATCAAAATATCTGAAATAAAATAAAAACTGTTGAGGAATCCAGTTGGATCCCTCCAACCTGTTTCCTGCATCCAAAAACATTAGCACAATACCAATTTCGCTCCAGTACGAAATTATCGCGGTATATGTTCTTATTAAATATTATCCGCTTAATAACGGCGTAATAGGGTCTCATCCGCTAAACAAAAATGCGGGAAATCAACAACTGCAATATATACATATGCCAATATATATATATTGATATTATATATAATACCAATTTCACTGTTTATGAAATATTCGCGGTATATGTTTATATTAAATAACATCCGCTTACTAACGGCGCATAATGTCTATTTTAACAATCAATAAATTTACAGTCATCATTCAAACATGCATTCAAATATTTTAAATCTAACTATTTAAAATAAAATCGAAACTGATTCGATTGAGTGAGAAATTCTCACCTTGGTTTTAATTTCCGTTTCAGCTTTTACTTCGAATAAAATTAAACGCGCGTTTAATTTTACTCGAAATTCTCACTAACTCCAAACGACTCCAAACCAACTCCATCGCGTAGTGCTCGTCCATACGATCCCAACGCAACTGGGTTTGCATTTTTTCGACCTCGTATGAAAAAGTTATGCTATTATGAAGTTACACGAGTTTATTTATAAAATTTTACAACATAATTAAAATTTTTATAACCCTAAACTAATCCCCACCGTAGATCCCATCACTTATCAGATCATAGCCGCGTATTTGCTCTCCCTCATCTTCACGCAATTGACCAGGAAGGTAACACGCAAGAAAACCCATCACAACGAACCTAGGGTTTGAAAATTCGGCCCCCTCGACGAATTATAGCTCGATCAGCTACCTCCTACAGATGCGCCTAAGCCCCCCGCATCCACAGCCCACGTGCGCGCCACCCAAGCGACGCCTCCAACCTCGAAGTGCGTGCGGAACCGAGCATAGATGTGGCGAAAATTCTCCATCTATAGTCGACGATTCGTCGACTTCCCCGTATGGATTTCAAGATCTCATTTAGCTCTTCGATTTGTTAGTTGGAAGAATTTGATAATTGTTGATGGATTTCGAGAAATCGAGGGATGAACGTGGTAAAATTCTGGCCCTTGATGAAGGCTCCTGGCGGCTAGGGTTTAATGTTGATTTTTTTTTTTTTTATTAATGAAGAGAGAGGGGTGGTCTATTTATAAGAAACAGCTAGCGTAAACACTATTCATCCCGGGAATTCCGAACTCCGATTTAGACGCCGTAACCAGCGTACCTAGGGTTTACCCCACGTTCCGGACACAATGGAACAAGTTTCGGAAGCTAATTCGGAAGTATGTGCGAGTTATGGCTGAAAACGCTCAATTTAAATTAAACCGATTTAAGTCGATTTCTAGGCGTTTTAATTCGTACCGGACAAACGGTAAATCCAATTGACTTGAAATTTGAAATCTTACAATAATATCACATTACGGATCCGATGAAACTGGTTTCGTCGAAATCTGAGACTTTTTGAAAAATGGCTATTTTGACTCGCCAAATTTAAATTAAAAATAAATCGATGCGTTTCGAGCTGCCACGATCAAACGATAACTCCGATTGACACGAAAATTGAAATCCGGTAATAACTAACTAATACGGATCCAATGAAACTGGTTTCGTTCAATTCTGAGACTGTTCAAAAATTGACTATTTTACAGTCGATTATTAAATATTAAAATATTCAATTTTCACAATTTAACTTTAAATTCAATTTCAAAAGTTCTAAAATATCGTTCTAACTTCAATATGATAAAATAAAATTTTAAAATTCATTTTCTATCATATTTAACCCAATTTTCAATTATTTCCATAATTTAACATATTAAATTATCGATTTAATTATCCAATTAAATCCAATAATTCAAATTAAAATTTATTTGACTTATAAATTCACTTATAAATATTTAAAATTAATTAAATATTCAATTTTTAATTAATAAAAATTCTGGGTCGTTACACTCTCAATGAAAGCACCAAAATGTTTGCGTCAAAATTGGTGACAAATAACCAAGAATAGATTTAATAGAGAAATAAATGAAGAAAAAACAAAATTAAAATGAAAAGATAAATCAAAAAACAACTGAGAATTAGCTATAATTAGAAACACAAAGATTTATAGTGGTTCAGCGTTGTATGCCTACGTCCACTTTGAAGTTTTGCCTTTATTAATCACTTATGAATCCAACTACAATGGAGAAATAAAGATAGCATTTGATTACAATGAAGTCTCCTATAACCAGCAACGCCCCTCCCTCCGAAAATGAACCACGAGGCTTGTATTTATAGGGAGAGATGATGAGATATTTCGCTAAGGTTTCGACAGAAGGCTCTCTAGGTCCATAGGGGCCCACCATAACGATCGATGGACCTAACTCAATATCTTGGAATGATCGGTCAAAGTTTAGCCGATTGTTTATTTTGTCTCCATTTTTTATGCGATCATTTTAGGGGGGTCCAACATGCCTCTTGAACTTGTCCTTAAAATATGAAGTCAATCTGAGCTGCTAATTATGAGATATGGATCAATCTTGGTTGAACTTGGACCGTTCATTGAGTCGTAGATCATAGTTAAGGATCGACAAAAAACAATCGGCCTAAACGATCGACCATCCTTGAACTGAAATATTTTGACCTACGATCTTTTTTGTAGGCTTCACTCCTCATTTTATTAATGCTTTGAAAGTTTCCTGTGAATTGGTCTTGTGGATCTTGAGATATTGATCGATCTTTGTCAATTTACGCCATTTTATGGATCATTCTCGATCTATATAAATTCTTCATTTGTTCATAACTTGAGCATACGAACTCCAATTGACTTGAAATTTGAAATGTGGACTTATGGGGTCTTCCTTGTCACTTTATATTGATTACACCTTGATTTGATACTTAGTCATTTTTTGAGTATTGTCCATCTGAATCCATTCAACCATTATCCATAGTTTTCCAGTGTAATCGATTTCCAATCCATCCACTTTAGCCGAATCCATGATCCCGGTCTAACTAAAAGGCGAGATAACATCTACCCTACAAAACATGCCTTATAGTAGGAAGGCATGTTTTGAATCGCTACAAATCCAAAATATGAAGTCCATAATCCATAGATAGTCGTATTATCCAATCCAGAATCCAATCTGTTGCTAATCTAATTCCTTCAACACTCCAGATCATTAGCGAAATCCATGACTGTTTTGAGTTGATATTCAGTTTTGAATCCATTTCAAATTCATTAACCAAATCCGCGATCTCTTTGAATTATTTTATCCAAATATGTATCCATTCAAAGCCAAAGTCATTCCTATTCGAAACTCATATCCAAATCCATGACCTCTCCGGTTCATTAGTCGAATTTGGAACCACTCCAGGTCCGTATCCAAATCCATGACCTCTCTAGGTCAATATCTGAATCCATAGCCATTTGAAACCCTGGATGTTAGTAAGCCAATCTACGGTTTCTCTGAATGGATATCCAAGTTCATGGTCTCTCTGGACCCTTGTCGAGCACAATCTATACTCGACGACCTGAGTAGGCCGATCTTGTCGCTCTTTGGTGAAGTTACCTACTCCTTGCTAGGTATCCATACCTAATGACCTGTTGGGTTTTGTTCTCTGGCCTCGACTCTCCAGTCAAGGATTTAATCCATGAGGTATCCTTCTCCTGCCTCGATCCCAGTCAAGGACTTATCCATGGGGTATCCTTCTCCGGCCTCGACCCCTAGTCGAGGACTTAATCTGTGGGGTAACCTTTTCTAGCCTCGATCCCCAATCGAGGACTTAATCTGTGGGGTATCCTTCTCCAGCCTCGATCCCCCGGTCGAGGACTTAATCCGTGTACGAATCCATCCTGTCGCACTCCGATGAAGAGACTCGTGACTTGCAGTTATTGCCCCGTCTCTCCGGTCGAGGCCACAACCACGATCTATGTTATTTATTACATTAATCTAAATGTAAGCATTCAAAAGTCCATTTGGAAAAAAAAAAATAAGAGTCTATCAACCAAAAAACTAATAAACCAAAATGCTAGAAAAACCAGGGCTCAAAGTAAACAAGAAAAAACAAATTTTTTCACAAACCCAAGCACTATAGTTCAACATCATCTCAGAGCATGCTTAGGGACCATCCTCGATCTCGTACATGTGCAAGTGATATAGCCATGTTACTGTGGAATTTATTACTTATTCCATGCTATCCCAATCAATTGATGACAAGTTGATGATGATGCCTTGATCTAGTGCCATTTTTATTTGAGGTGGACGGTGACTGCTCCTGTTCCACCATCGCAATCCATGTCCTCATATATTGTTGCAACTGACCACTCCTCACATATTCCTCAACTATATCTTTAAAATGCCTATAGTAATTTGTATTGTGCCCATCTAGCTCATGGAGTAGGCAATGCTTTCCAGATGCCCCATGTTCGGAGGGTTCCTTCCTTGCCAACCTTCGGTACTGAAGGCGTCCTCGAGTGTTCAAATAAATACTTTTCAGAGATTCAATCAAATCTGCATAAGAAGAGAATTTTGGTTCTCTCCATTGCCTCTTTGACACATTAATGCCATCATTCATTTTCTGTTTGCCTTTATCGTTCTTGTTTACATCTCCTGATGATCTTCCATGTTGCACAGCATTCACCTCCATTTTGTTTGCTTTTGCGTCTTCCTGCCATAGGAACCTTTCTGCTTCATGATAAAACTCCCCGAGATCCATAGGTGGATCCCACGTCAGTGAATCCTTGAACTCCTTGCCATCAGCAATACTAGATACAACTTCCATCAAAACCATGGATGGATCTGGACGATCCACTGATGCCGCCGTGGCATTAAACCATGTTATAGAACTCCTCAAGGACTCTCCGGTCCTCTGTTTTAGTGTTGCCAAACTCATCACATTTTTGGGTCTCGAGATGTGAACCCTAAACTACCTCATAAACCTTTCGATCAATTCTTTCCATGTGCTAATAGAGCCGCTTTCCAATTGTCTGAACCATAGTGCAACTATATCCGTTAAGTACAAGGGGAAACACTGTTCCATGACTTCCTCCGATGCCCCCAATACTTCCATATGTCTCATGTATCTGGTCGGGTGAACAACGGGATCCGTTTTTCCATCATATGTATCAACCATTGGTAGTTTGAAATTCGATGGATTCCTAGCTTACCCGATATTAGGAGCGAAGGGACTCCTATTTACATCTTCCAAATCCCTATTTACCAATCCTTCTCTCATAGCCCGCCTGATCATTTTCGCTAACCTATCATTGCCATCTAGTGGTAGTCTTCGATCATTGTCTCCAACCTGCCCCTCGAGTCCATGGAGCAATCCTGAAATATGCTCTTTTAGATGAGCATCCATATTCCGACTGATGCCAAACTGTACAGCACCGCTCGATATCCTACCTGGGATCGATCAATCATGACCCGGGGGATGCCCTCAAGTATGGATCGATCAACCCTAATCATTCTTGGGTTGTCAAGGGCCGCTCTCGGCTGTTCCACTTCATCCTGCATCCTGTTAGCATCATTTCCTTGGTCCTGATTCTGGATTTCCTCTGCTCCTACTACTCCAACTCCATGATACATATTTCCGACGTTTCTTTCTATGTCAATTCCTTAGTTTTGCGCTCCAGCTTGTCCAATCTGCTAGAGTAGGTTCTGCATCATCTCCTCCTGTCTCTTTAGCACCATTCCATGCATAGCATCCATCATTGTTTCCATCTCATCTTTGGTAATGAAGATTGAGGTTTGGTTATCCCCTAAGGAAGCCTCATGACTCCCTTCATGATGGCTCCTATTCGCTATCAGTCTTCTTGCCGACAGTTTCACCATTTCTCTAATTTCAAGTTCAACGAACAACCGAGAATTAGCTATAATCATAAACCTAAAGATTTATAGTGGTTTAGCGTTGTATGCCTATGTCCACTTTGAAGTTTTGCCTTTATTTATCACTTATGAATCCAATAATGGAGAAATAAAGATATACAATGAAGTCTCATGTAACCAACAACATCCTCCTCCTCCCCCAAAAAATGAACCATGAGACCTATATTTATAGGGAGAGATGATGAGATATTTCGCCAAGGTTTCGGCAGAAGGCTCTCTAGGTCCATAGGGTCCCACCGTAACGATCGGTGGACCTAACTTAATATCTTGAAATGATCGGCCAAAGTTTAGCCGATCATTATTTTTGTCTCCATTTTTCATGCAATCGTTTTAGAGGGATCCGACATGCCTCTTGAACTTGTCCCTTAGATATGAAGTCTTTGATTTTTTTTTTTTTTGAAAAAAAGGTCAAAAGCTTTATTGATATTGAAGATACAATACAAACACAATATTTACAAGTAAAGAAACATTCAACTTATATGCGGTCCAACACATTCTCAACCAAACCCTAAGCACACTGCGAAAAATATGCGATGCTCTTTTTCTTATGGCGGCTCGTTTTCTCTGCCTGGCAAATCTTCCTCTCTTCCAACTATAGTGATGATACTATCGGTGCTTCTGGACATAATAGAGTTCTCAGCTTCATCATCTTCTCTATCAATCATGTACCTTGAGGATGATATTGTGGTTGGGAAATTAGGGGTCATGGGAAAGGTAAGGTCTGCACGCGAAGGTAAAATTTGCCATTTTACTAGAATGTCATCAGTATTAAGCATACTGTGAGAAAAGAACTTAGATCTGTTGATGATAAGGTCACGAGCCATATTTTTTATGGATTTGCAAATTGCAATTTTGTCTGTGTTGTCATTGTTAAAGATCGTAGAGTTTCTGCTCTTCCAAATGAACCAGATGGCTGTGCTTAGAGTAGCTATTATGATATCCCTCTTAATGTTGTTGGCTGCAAAATTTTGACTTATGTAGTCAATAGTGTCTGAGATAGAAGTGTCACTATTACTATGTGTTATAGGGTCACCCATCATAATTCTGATCCAACACCACACATGCTTGGAGAAAGAACAGTTAAAGAATAAATGATTGCAAGTTTCCTCTTCTCTATTGCATAAAACACAGATAGAATCTTCAGTCACTCCTTGCCTTTTTAATTTATCTTTTGTTGGTAGAAAGTTGAAACTGGCTCTGTAAAGACAAACATTCATTTTAGGAAGGGATATGTTGTTCCATATGAATTTGTGATTGTTGATCTCTTGAAGTTTGATTCTAAGATTGTTCCATACATTATGAAAGGAGAAACTGCCATTTTTACTATTTTTGCAAAACCAATAGTCTTCTGCTTTGTCATGATGAATGGGTACTTGTCTTATATCTTCACTTATATTACCGAGGTATGAGATATTCTCAGTTCTCCATGTATTTCCAGATATGATATGATTTACCTTATGATTATGACCTCTGGAGTATGATAAAGTTTCTTGCCCCAATTTTTCTAATAATGTTGAACCATTTATCCATGGAATAAACCATAAACTTGTAGATTTCCCATCCACAATTCTTCTGTCAATTATTTTTTGTGCATCTCTTCTATGGTATAGCATTTTTTCCAAGTGCATGAGAAATTGTTATTGTAATTAGATTCCCACAGTGTTTTGTTGTTGGCATATCTCTCATTTAATCACTTTGCACTGAATGTTGAATTATTAAGTGTCTCCCAAATTCTTTTTATGCAGAAAGTGATATTTATATCAGATAGTTTTTTCAACCCCATTCCACCTTCAGATTTAACACTTGTAACAGTTTCCCATGGAACACTGCTCTTTTTACCCTTCCAGATGAATTGTTTGCATAATTGATTGATTTTTTGAATAGTTAAGCTAGGAAGCATAAAACACTGCATTCAAAAACTGACCATAGGGTATATAACAGCCTTTATCAATTCAATTCTTCCTGAAACTGTGAGGAATTTGCACTCCCAACCTTGCATCTTTTTTAGCACTCTATCAATCAGTTGTTTGCAGTTTGATTGTTTGATATATGTCACTGATAGGGGTAGCCCAAGATATCTGACAGGTAATTGTCCTTCTTGAATATTCAGAATGTTAAGCACTTGATCCTTGTTATTACAAAACTTGTTGAAAAACACTTGGGTTTTGAGATTGTTCATTTCCAAACCAGAAACTCTCTGTAATTTCTTGAAACAATTTTTGATAGCTTTAGCTCCAGTTGCAGTTGCATTAGTGAAGATTAAGAGGTCATCTGCATAAATTAAATGTGTAATTGTGGAATTGTTTTTGATAACTGATTCTATTTTTCCTTTAGCAGCTTTTGCATCCATCAACAAAGTGAAATATTCCATGCATAAAGTAAAAAGATAAGGGGATAATGGGTCTCCTTGTCTTAATCCATTACTCCCAGTAAAATATCCCTTATGATATCCTTCAATAGAAAATGAAAAGCTTGGAGTGCATATCATTTCATGAATAATTTTAACCCATTTAGCAGGAAAATCCATGCTTTTCATCATGTGCAGAATGAAATATCTGTTTACTGAATCATAAGCTTTTTTAAGATCTACCTTTATGCACATTTTGTTGCTGCCATGTTTGTTGAAATTTCTGATGTGTTCATGTGCAATTATTATCCCATCTTTTATCTGTCTGTTTGGTAAGTATGCTGTTTGATTGTCAGATATTAATTATGCAAGCACAAACTTCATTCTGTCACAAAGAAGTTTTGATAGGATTTTATATAACATGGAACAGCAGGCTATGGGTCTGAAATCTGAAATTGATTGAGGGGTTTTAACTTTTGGGATTAAGGATATGATGGTGTGATTAATTTCTCTCACTATTTTGCCATTGTCAAAAGAAGTCTGCATAGCTTCTAGAAGAGGTTTCCTTAATTCGTTCCAATGTCTTTTGTAGAATCTGGCATTAAAACCATCATAGCCAGGAGCTGTATCATTATGCACACTGAAAATGGCTCTTTTTACTTCCTTTTCATCAAAAGTGGCATTTAGAAATGTTTTTCCCCAATCATTTAGTATCCTTTTTGGGGTGATGTTAGGGAACTGATTCTCCATATTGCCTCTGTTATATATATTGGAGAAAAACTTGACAGCTTCTTCCACCATTTCTTTTTGGGTTTTAACTACATCTCCATTTTCTTTTAAAATGTTATGGGAGCTGTTGACAAATTTTCTAGTTGTTTGTTTTGCAAAGAAAAATTTAGAGTAGCTATCATCCCACTTGATCCATTGACATTTAGTTTTTTGTTTATTATCAATTGCTAACAATTCCATACTTTTGGCCATTTTCACTTGAGCCTCATGCAAGTTATGTGCATTCAAGGAGTTGTGATCTGATTCTAATATTTGCATAGCAGTGTTGACCTCTTGCTTGCATTTTAGTACTTGTGATTGTAAATCATTTTTTCCTTTGCACCAATTTTTGATTTCCTTTTTGATGGTTTTCTGCATCTGGATAAGGTTATATAGCTGATTACCTTCAGGGAAAATAAAACATTTTTCAACTGTCTCTTTGTACCCCTCACACATAATCCAGTGATTCATGAATTTGAAGGGTTTAGGACCTTCATATGTTTGAATATAATTAAAGTAGAACATGATAGGAACATGATCACTTGTTGATAGATCTAAATATTTTGCATGAGAATTGTTGAACATGTTCATCCATTCTATATTACAGAAAAGTCTATCAATTTTAGAAGCAATGTTCTTCTGAGGCCCTGATCTCCATGAATATTTAACTCCAGAAATACTGATTTCATTAACCCCTGTAGAGTTGATAAAGTTATTAAGTTCTTGAATATTTCTGATGGTTAGTTTTTTCCCTCCCTTTTTTTCATTCAAGAGTCTAACACAATTAAAGTCTCCAATGATGCACCAAGGTGTACTAAAAGTGTTAGCTTCTTTTTCCAACTGTCTCCATAAACTTGCCCTATCAGATTCAAGATTTAAAGCATAACAGTGATAATGCATTGAGCCCCTGCAGTGTTGTTAAGCATACAAGTGATGTGCTGTTTACTCATAGAAATTGCATAGCTGCTCCATATATCTGAATTTATCATGATGAGAATTCTGCATTTGTGATGATACTCAATGTTGTTTATGCAAGTCCATTTATTTCCCCAAGATTCCATGTATTGCTGAAGGTTATTTCTTCTCAATTTATTTTCCACTAAGCAAAAAATAGAAGGTTTATGCGAGCACACAATATTTTTAACCTCTAAAATATGTGCTGCCTTGTTAAGACCACGTCTATTCCAACATAGGATAGACATTATTTGGATGAATTTGCTTGACTCCTTGTCCTTATAGTGGGAGTCACACTTTCAAATACTCCTTTGTTCTTTCTCCTTTCATGTAAATTTTTACTTCTCATTTCTGCAATTTCTTTTTCAAATTCAGGATTGATGGATGTGAGGTTTGTGGGCGAAATATTGAGAGGTTTATCATTTGAAGGGTATGTGGGATTGATACATGATTGATATAGAGAAGATTCATCCACCTTCGAGTCTATCATGCCTTTCTGCACCTGAAAAGTATTAAGCAATACAGTTGTTATATCAGAAATTTGAGAATTTGAATTATTTAAAACAGGTTTAGTATGATTTAACAACTCCCTGGTACTATATATCTCCGATGATGATGAAATGATTGAGGCTTTAGCTGATGACGTCAATATATTAGGATCCTGAGTTTTTATACTCATTGACGATCCTTCTTCGATGTTGTGAATGTGAGGTGTTTCAGAAACATGAGCATTGTGACCCTTTGCAATTGTAGCAGCCATGCTAGTTTTTGAAGGTAAGTCAGATACTACACATACAGTTGATGGCGAGGCTGCAATTGCAACTGCCGGTTCCTTTGAAGATGTCTGAACTGTCTCAACATTTAGAGCATTTGAATCTGATGGAGAGATTTCTTTTTCTATGCTTGAATGATTGTCTTTATTACATATTTTATGCTCTTGAACATTGGACTCATCAACTGTGATAATTTCTGCATTATGATGCACTACTCCTTGTGAATTAACATAAAATGTTTGTTGAGTTGTAATGTCCTCTGTATTAATATCCATGCTATTAGTCTCATGATTATTGCATGTTGGTTTTGGTATCCATTTTTGCTTAAATGATATAGGACACTCATTGTCCATATGGCCAAAACATATACAGTTGTGACAAACTGGAGGGATGAATTCGTATTCAACCTTTTGCATAACACAGTCGCCTTTGGGCAGTTTTATTTGAACTTCATTTTCAAATTTGTATGATGCATCTACTTCAATTAGCATTTTGGAAAAAGCTATTCTACTTCTTTTTTTGGTATGCTCATCCATTGCAAGAGGTTTTCCAATAGTACTAGCAATTTTACACAGAGATATGTGATTCCAATATGCAAAGTTGAGATTTGGAAACCTCACCCATATAGGTATGGATAATAAAAGATCTTTTTCATATTTGATAGAACTGTTCCATTTTTTCATAATAATAAACTTCCCATCCATCATCCATGGTCCTCCTTCTAGTATTTTATCACAATCTTCTGCTAATTCAAATTGAACTAGATAGAAACCATTATCTCTAGCAAAAACTTCAAAATTACCTTTTGGAAGCCACATTCTTTTAATATATGCTTTAAAAAACATATAATATGGTCTTTTTCCCACTAAATAGATGAGAATTGAGTTGGACCACATTTCCTCTGCAGATCTAAGCTCTTCCTCTTCAATTATAGCTGTTTTTATGTCGTTAACAATAACTGGATCAAAGAATTGCATGGTTTCATCTTGCTTCTTTCCTTTAACCAAATCACACCAACTTATGGGTGGTGCCTTGAGATTAACGGCAAAACCCGCTCCATTATTTTCTTTAAACGCCTTCGCCTGATCTGATTTAACATGAATTGATACAGCCGCCTTCTTCCTTTGCCGATCCAGATCTGTTCTTGCATGAAATGTTACAGCCGCCTTCTGCCTTTGCCGATCCAGCATGTGCATATTAGTTCAACGATTCAGCTGTTTGCGATTTGCCTCCTGCGTAGCCGCCAGCTTTTTCCTCTGATCCATCACCTTAGCCATCCCTCTTCATCTGCCTCCTCCCCTCCTAAATCCTCCGATCCAGCATGTGCTTGAGACGCCATATAGTGTTAAATTTAAACTTGAAAGAAAAATTCAATTTTGATTTCACATCCAAGATTACATGTTAAATAAGTCTTTGATTTGTTGCTTGTGAGATATGGATCAATCTTGGTTGAACTTGGACCGTTCATTGAGTTGTACCGATCATTGTTAAGGATTGGAAAAAATGAGCGGCCTAAAACAATCGACCATCCTTGAATTTCAATATTTTGACCTATGGTCGTTCTTGTAGGCTCCATTCTTCATTTTTATTGATGCTTCGAAAGTTTCAAACGAATTGGTCTTGTGGATCTTGAGATATTGATCGATCTTCGTCGATTTGCGTCGTTTTATGGATCGTTCTAAATCGATCCATATAAATTCTTCATTTGTCCATAACTCGAGCATACGAACTCCGATTGATTTAAAATTTGAAATGTAGCATCATGGGGTCTTCCTTGCCACTTCATATTAATTGCATCTTAATTGGGTACTTAGCCATTTTAAGCATTGTTCATCCGAATCCATTCAACCATTGTCCATAGTTTCCAGTGTAATCGATTTCCAATGCATCCACTTCAACCGAATCTGTGATATCCCGGCCTAACCAAAAGGCGGGATAATAATACTTATTTTGATTTATAATAGATTAAGTTTTGTTTTGATTTCTAATTGAAATATATGTGAATTAACTGCCTTGTTTTTGTGATTATGAATTGTTGAGGATTGATTTGCAGTGCATTATATGAATTTGATGTTCATTAATATGAAGGCTAATGAATTGAACTACACGAGAATTAAATTTAGTGATTTGGGTTTAACTATTTATATTAACTATATTCAAAGAAATAACTTTTCTAATTTGATTTAAATTTAATTCGGTTTTGACAAGTTTAGTTGGTAGCCTAATGTAATGGAATTATTTTTAGTAAATAAAGAATTAATTTGATAATTTGATAAGTATTTTGATGAAACGGTGAGTATTACACACTATTTTGTATTTACAATGAGTAGTTTTAGGATTTAACATTTTTATTTTACTTACAATGTAGTTTTGGGATTTAACATATGTTGGTTCAAGTGTACACTTGACGTTATAAAGTTTTATATGCCTGCAAACATAATTGTTTGTTCTATATAGTAGTGTTTTGACACAAATATACTTTTGCTTGCATGATATGATTCAAGATGAAGACTATATTACTTTCTTATATCATTTAGACAATGTCTAAGTAGTGAAAATACCATAGCTATATTTTACACAAGATTCTATCTCTAGGAAAAATACTTGGTTTTCCATCATATTAACTATTGTTTAGCTAGAATTGATATTAAACTTCTAGACAAGGAAGGTATCCATATAATTTCTAAATTGCAGACATGGCTGTGAATTTTCTTATGAAATTTAGTAGTTATTGTTCTTGGATTTAAAGCTCTAGTTCAAGTAATATAACATTTACAAGTATTTACATGAACTCATAACTTTACCTCTCTTATATAAGGATTATTTACGTATCAAATATATGTTATGTCTAAAGTAGGAAAATTTGACAAACTATACTATATGCTAACTTATTGAGTATATCGATTCACCCAGAGGTAAAGCAAAAAAATTATTTGAGAAGAGTGGATAAAACAATGAATGATGGACCAACAATGACGGTGCTTTAAATTTGCCATTTATTTATGAGCATTTATTTAAGTGGAAGTTATTCTTTAAGACTTGAGAATGTCTATTTGTTACCCTCTCTCCATTATAAAATTAGATAATGGATGCAAATAATTCTACATCCAAAAAAACTAATTTGTAAACCATTTATCTTATTTGACCATAAAAAGATAAATTTTGTTGTTGTATTTGGCACATTGTGTTAAGAGAACATCAAACTTAGCTCCACTAGGCATAGACAAGTTTTTGAAGATTGTTTAAATGTATTATGACATTATACATGACTTTATTTTAAAGTGGAGATCGTTTGAGAAGGTAAGCGAATTTTAGGGTTTCTTTGAAAGGAAAAAAAATCTCAATAGAGATCACTTTGTATATAGCAAAGAGTCTATTTGAATATATTTTTCTTTAAATTTATGATGTATTCAATGAAAATTATTATTACAAATTAGAAGGGTTTAAAAGTGAAATAGTTGACGAGAATAAAGAAAAAAATTGGAATTATTTTTTATTTTACCACTCCATATATGTATGATGCAAGTAAGATAAATTATCTTTACTTACTAATACAAGAATTTTATTGCATATAATTTAACATCATCATTTCAATGGTCTATACTGTTACGTAAATAGCTTTTGAATTTTTTTTTTAGAGAGGAAGGAAAATTGGAAGAAAGAAAAGAGGGGTAAATGCAGGATGCATCAAAATATCACAAAATATTTCATTTACTTTCAATTAAAAATGATTGATGAATGCATACACTTGCGGACGTCATGCATGCTGGTATACTAGTGTTAAAAAACCTCATATGACATTCATTGAGAGTGATGTGTGACACAATTAAAACCCGATATGATACCATGTTAGAGAACCTCATATTATCACAAAACCAATTGGTAATGAGAAGGGAGCTCTCTTAGTATTTATGCAGAATTCATATTGCAAATTGCCCAATGTGAGACTAATCTCAACAACTAGTCAGATAATACGTTTGAATTGAACATCAAACTGTTACTTAGGTTTAAGATTAAGTTATAAACCATGTAATAAATTTTAACATATTAAGATGATAATCCAAATTCGTGATTACATTAAAAAAGATTCGTTTTGTTAACGCGCAAGTCATAAGTCACAACTCAATTTTAAGTTGTCAACTTAAAATCAATTAATTTTTTTAATCCATGGAGCTTAATGTTGGCCCTTCTTCATAAACTCGTGCATACCCAATTTCATGTTATTTTCTACTCCAATATCCTTAGAAATGAATATGTTTTCGTTTGAATACGTGTGTACCTTTTTGTACAGATGTGATTTGGCTGCCTTGGGTCAAGTATCCGATGCTGAAGCTGTTGGAAACAATGGTTATCTTCGGTTGAGTCATGGACTACGTCACTTTCTTAAAGATGTTTCGACGATCTGCTCTATGGTGCAAGCAGTTCATATCTATCACCACTGCCTCTAGGATAAAACAGCCTCTCAATAGTTTTGCGGTATCGATTCGTTTGCACGGACGAAGCAATTCAGTTCGCACTTAGAAATATTACATGAATTCGTGAAAAATGAAAAATATATGATGTTGTTTTCTCTGTTTCATCTTCTTATCAGTTAAGAAGGCGGAATAGAAAAAAGAACTTTGTTGATTGGGGGAAACGTGGTCTTGAAAAACGGATCTGAGAAATAACGGGTCAAAACAATGAACGTTATGTAACGTTCTTCAATATGGGTCAGCCCGGTCAAAAAAAGGTTCATAAATTTGTACCAAAAATATAAGTGTTGCACCACTACAAGCCCAAACCCGAGCCCAACCCGGGTCGAGTCGAGTCGGTTGGTCGGCGCGTGCGCGTGTGTGGTGATCAAGCATGATCTTCCTCCTCACGAAAGAGCATCATTGGGTGCCCAAAGGGCCCAACTTAGCTTCTAAGAATCAAGTATAAATACTTGATTCTTGCATATAATCCTACAATGTGGGACTATTCACAAATAGGAGCCAATTTCCACACTTAGTCAATTTTTTAATATTTCGCTTATTTTCAAAATAATTTCCAACAATCCCCTACTTGAATTTTTAAAAAATATTTTCGAGCAATTTCTGAAAACATAAGATTGTGCATAAACAAAGGTGTCATTGGACTTGAACTTTTGCATAGTGAATAAGATTTAGTTTTTACTAGAGTGACACGTAGTTTTGAACTCTGTTCCTGACATCAGACCACACACAATCTTTCTAGAGTGCAATCAAATAAGCCCATGCATTTATGGCTATGCACGTCTATCCCAGTTTAGCGAATGCTCTAGGAATTTTGCCCAAAACTCCATAGAAAACGGTCAAATTTCCACATTCACACAGGTGAGTCTATCAAGAGTACTCCTGAAGATAGGTAGTCTACTCCAAAATGGAGTATAGATCTCATTAAGAGTTTCTAATAACTCATCCTCTAATCACTTTAGGAATACATGCTTCTATATAGATGAAAAATAGCATGTTCAAATCATATCACTTCACAACTTGTTTTTACCTATTGAACCTAGTTCTTGGGATCTCCAGTCATTAGGTTGGGTTACCATTGTGCGTGACTCAACAATCTAAGGGAAATAGTCCCATTTTTCTAGAAGTCATAAGGACTTTCTCTCTGGCCAGTCCTTTCGTCAAAGGATTTTCCAAATTCTCGTCACTGCGTATGTGATCCACTCTAACAGCTCCTGAAGAGAGTAGCTGTCTAACAGTGCTGCGCTTACGACGTATCTGTCGTCTCTTACAATTGTAATAACGGTTCTGAACTTTTGCAATAGCCATGGTACTATCGCAATGGATCAACACAGCTGGTTTCGGTTTTTCCCATAAAGGAATCTCAGCCAGCAGATTTCTTAAGTACGCCGCTTCCTCACTAGCCGTGGCTAGTGTTATCATCTCAGACTCCATAGTAGACTGAGCCAAAATAGTCCATTTCTTGGATTTCCAAGAAACAGCTCCTCCAGCAATGCTAAAGATATAGCCACTGATTGCCTTTGAGTCATCAGATAAAGTATTCATGTCTGCATCAGTGTAACCTTCAAGAACAGCTGGAAACTTTTCATAATGTATTCCAAGGTTTATGGTTCGTTTTAGGTATCTCATGACCCTCTCAATAGAGTGCCAATGCTCTATACTAGGTCTACTAGTAAACCTGCATAATAATCCCACGACATAGGCAATGTCGGGTCTAGTACAATCAGTGACATACCGAAGGCTACCAACGATGCTCGCATAATCAAACTGTCTTACACCTTCACCAGTGTTCTTGAAAAGCTTTACACTAGGATCATATGGTGTACATGCAGACTTACAGTCGAAGTAATTGTATTTCTTTAAGATCTTCTCAATAAAATGAGATTGATCCAAAGAAAGTCCCTTTTCGAACCTAGTAATCTTAACACCAAGGATTACACTCGCTTCGCCTAGATCTTTCATATCAAAATTGGCACTTAACAAAGTTTAACAGTATTTACGGCATGAATGTTTGATCCAAAAATAAGTAGATCATCTATATACAAACATATTATAGTGCAAATGCCATTTTCAGATTTATAACAAATGCATTTGTCACTTTCATTAACTTTGAAACCATTTGAGATTATTAAGTAATCAAATTTTTTATGCCATTATTTAGGTGCTTGTTTTAAACCATATAATGATTTATCTAATTTGCAAACTTTATGTTCTTGACCAGGTATAACAAAGCCTTCAGATTGGTCTATATAAATTTCCTCTTCTAATTCACCATTTGAAAAAGCAGTTTTAACATCCATTTGGTGTATAATTAAATTATAAATAGATGCTAATGAAATTAGTACTCGAATGGATGTGATTCTAATTACAGGTGAAAAAGTATCAAAAAAGTCTATATTTTCTCTTTGCCTAAAACCTTTAGCTACCAAACGGACTTTATATTTTTCAATTGCTCCATCAGGTTTTAATTTCTTTTTAAGTACCCATTTACAACCTATAGACTTACAACCAGGTGGTAAATCTACTAAGTGCCAAGTCTTATTGGATTCTAAGGAATCCATCTCATCATTTATAGCATCTTGCCAAAAATCAGCATCTAATGAAGATAAGGCTTCTTGGAGGTTTGTTGGATCCTCCTCTATAGTAAAAGTGCAAAAATCCGAGCCAAAATCTTTATCAACTCTTTCACTTTTACTTCTTGTAGATTTAATTTCAGAAGATTCATTAAGTTCTGTTCTAATAAGCACGGTATTATTTGACGTGCCCCCACTATTCCTCAATTTAAAAGAAAATTTACTTTCATAAAAATCAACATCAATAGATTCTACTATATTATGCGTATTCAGGTCATAAAATCTATATGCTTTGCTATTAATAGCATAGCCAATAAATACACACTCGTATGTTCTACTTGCTAATTTTATTCTCTTAGGGTCGGGTATACGAACATATGCCAAACATCCCCAAGTTTTAAAGTAAGATACATTTGGTTTATAATTTCTTAAAATTTCAAAAGCTGAAATCTTACTTTTTGATTTAGGGATTCTATTCAATACATAGCATACAATCAACAAAATATCCCCCCACTAATGTTTTGCTGCACCCGAAATTAATAAAATAGCTACAACTAATTCGGTAAAGGTCCTATTCTTTCTTTCAGCTTTACCGTTCATTTCAGGTGAATAAGGTGCGGTTCTCTCATGAATTATACCATGCAATTTATAGAAATCAAGAAATGGACTAGATTCATATTCTGTTCCTCTATCACTACGAAGTCTCTTAATTTTCTTATTTGATTGATTCTTGATTTCATTTTTAAGTAATTTAAACATATCAAATGCATCACTTTTATTTCTCATAAGATATACATAAGTGAAATCAGAGGTATCATCTATTAAAGTGATAAAATAACGGTGTCCATGTCTAGTCAAAGTGCCATCTAGCTCACATATGTCAGAATGAATCAAGTCTAAGGGTTCAGAAAATCTATCAACTGATTTATGGGGTATCTTAGTGATTTTTGCTTGACTACAGAATTCACATTTATCAAAATCAGTTTGTGACATTTAGGAATCAAATCTAATGTGATCATGTTATGAATTATACGCTTACTTACATGACATAATATAGAGTGCCAAATATTAAAGTCACACAACATATAAGTAGAACTAGTTACTTTATTAGATTCAACATTAAGTTTAAACATACCCTCACAAGCATAACCCATCCCTACAAACATCCCCTTATAAGTCGAAGTATACAAATCAGCCCCTATAACTTGAGTAAAACCAACCTTATTAAGGAGAAAACCAGAAACCAAATTCTTTCTCATCTCTGGAGTATGCATCACATATTTCAAAAGAACCGTCTTTTCAGAGGTAAACTTTATTTTCACGTTTCCAATGCCAACAACTATAGTGGTGTGAGAATCTCCTAGCAACACTTTCTGATCATCGACAGCCGTGTATGTCATGAACATAGCACGATCATACCAGACATGGCGGGATGCACTAGTATCTACCCACCAACCCTCTGATCCACCAACAAGGTGAATCTAAGAAATCATAGTCGTAAGAGGCTCCTCAGCCAGGTTAGCCTGCAATGCAGGGCCTGGTCTATTCCTACACTTGCGTGCCATATGACCTGCTTTTCCACAGTTGTAACACAGAAACAACTGTCCAGAGTCATTCTTTTGGGTCGGTTTCTGCTGTCCTTTTTGGTTCCCTTGCGGGTTCCAATTCTGTTTGTTGCGGTTGCGGTTCTGATTCTTAAAGTTTTTCGGATTCGGTTTCAGAACCGCGGGCTTGGACTTTTTAGGGTTGTTGTTGGTAACAACAAGCACTTCCTCCTTCTAGTCCTGTTTACGAGCCTCCACCTCAATACAGAGGCGAGCGATCAAACTCTCTAAGGAGAATTCCTTAGTCTTGTGTCTAAGCACATTCTTAAAGTCTTTCCAACCTGGGGGCAATTTATTAATAATAACAGCAATCTGAAACTGTTCATCCAAACTCATACCTTCGGAGATGATCTCATGGGCAATTTTCTGTAGCTCATGAGACTGCATCTCTACTGACCTATCATCTGTAATCTGGTATTTCAAGTAGCGGCTGAGTGCATATTTCTTCGCTCCAGCCTCTTCAGTGTCATACTTCTTTTGCAGCGCTTCTCAAATCCCTTTGGCTGACTTGTCAGAGTTGTAGTAGTCGTAGAGGTCATCACTGAGACCGTTGAGTATGAAGTTACGGCATAGGTAGTCCTGCTCTGTCTAGTTCTGCACCTTCTTTGATTTTTCTGTCCAGGCTCGCATCAGATCTGCGTCGGTTTCGTCTGATCTGTCCGGCAGCTGCGGTTTGTCGGTTGTCAGCACAACCACCACCTTTTTCATGGTTAGGAAGAATTCCATCTTCTGTTTCCATCGTTTGAAATGGAGACAGTCGAATCTGAAAGGCGCAGCAGAGACCATGGGGACTTGGAAGAGGGAAGTGGAAGCAGCGGCATCAAGATCTGCAGCAGAAGTCATTGTCGGTGGTGTCGTCTTCAAAATTGTTGGAAACAATGGTTATCTTCGGCTGAGTCGTGTACTACGTCACTTTCTTGAAGACGTTTCGGCTGTCTGCTCTATGTTGCAAGCAGTTCGTATCTATTACCGCCGCCTCTGGGATAAAACAGCCTCTCAATAGTTTTGCGGTATCGATTCGTTTGCACGGATGAAACGATTCAGTTCGCACTCAGCAATATTACTCGAATTCTTGATAAATGAAAAATATATGATGTTGTTCTCTTTGTTTCATCTTCTTATCAGTTAAGAAGGCGGAATAGAAAAAAGAACGTTGCTGATAGGGAGAAACGTGATCTTGAAAAACGGATCTGAGAAATAACAAGTCAAAACAATGAACGTTATGTAACGTTCTTCGATACGGGTCAGCCCGGTCCAAAAATTGTTAATATTGTACCAAAAATATAAGTGTTGCACCACTACAAGCCCGAACCCGAGCCCGGTCCGGCCCGGGTTGAGTCGGTCGACGCGCGCGTGTGGTGGTCAAACATGATCTCCCTCCTCAAAAAAAGCATCATTGGGTGTCCAAAGGAACCAACTTAGCTTCTAAGTGCTTATAATCCTAAAATGTGGGACTATTCACAAATATGAGTCAATTTCCACCCTTAGTCAATTTTTTAATAATTCATTTATTTTCAAAATAATTTCCAACAGAAGCTATTCTAGAAAAAGTAACAGGAGGTGCCAAGGCTGTTCTTTCTCAATTTTGTAAGGTCCCTGTAGATCTTGTGATTGATTACAGTCGGATGGAAGCTATGAATGCAGTAGATGAAGAATACACTGCCCCTGGCCGGTACTTTGTCATGAATCTTTGCCTAAGATGACATTTAACCGAAATAGATATGGAAAAACTTCAATTGCGGTTTCTTCTATTTCAAGTGATAGATTTACACCTGATAATGTACAGTCTGGTACGACATTTGCCTGAAACTTATATTTCAATGAAAAATAAAGCCTGAGTAATTACAAAATAGTTCCGAGTATTTTAAAGTCTAAAATGTAATAATCCACCTAAAAAACTAACATTTCCCTTAACTTAGAAAAACCCTTAAATAAGTAACCCAAGAGGCAATGCTTGATAATCTTACCATCGTACCAACAGGAACACATTGTTCCTTTTTGCCTTGAAGCCTTGCACATCTCATATGAGTGTAACTTGGTAATTAATGAGCAGAATATCTAGAAAATTGTTGTATTAAATCTCGGTTCTCTCTTGTTCGTTTCAGGATTGTCATACGGTGGTTCATTTTCATCGGTTATCTTTGAAAGTGAACATTCTATTTCCTTGTCTTTATTTCAGAAAAGAGCCCTACATCAGACTAGAAGCACAAAAGGGCTTCTACGAGCTAAAGGCATCATATGGTTTGCTGAAGATAGGTATATTATATATTTGTCCTACGTGTTTCTCCATCACTCATTATGTTTGTTATTCTATCTCCATTAAATTGTCAATATTTTGGATGCATTTGAAATTCTGAATATGAATTATCAGTCTGCTCAGTACCTTTTCTATTAACATTCGTAATTTTTGATGTTCCTGTCCTGTTGTCATAACCTATCAATTTAGACCAGCCATGTCTGGTTTGCTTATGGATAATGGACGGTGGTTCATATTATAAAAATCACTTCATTGGAATTTGATTAGTGTACCAATTGCATCCGGATGCAAGAGAAATTCTAGTCGCTGAATTATGGTCATTTTTTTAAAATGCTGGTAGGCTATATTGATGTTAATTTCCTTTCTGTTTCCGCTTGCATGCTCTTCTCAACTCGTTAAAGCTTTTTTTTTTAAATTTGGGTATCAAGCTGATAAGGGTATATTATTTAGTGAATTCAACAACTTCTTGAATAAAGGCTGATTTTCTATATACTTTCAAATAATCTGCTGAATTCAGGTTTAGGTGATTTTACGGAATTGTCTATTAGTTTTTATAATAATTATTTACCAGTACACATTCGTTGGAGGTGTGTAAAGTAAAACATGAGTTGCCATCTTTTTAGTGCATAATGAAGTATCAGAACCAAACTATACATAAATACATACATACATACGTGTGTATAAAATTATAACTCTTGACATATTATTTTAAACGAATTCACATAAGAATCACATTTATTATTCAAGGTACACATTCTGGACGGAGTGTTCTTGAAAGAAGATTAAACATGAAAAATGATTATTACATAATATACCATATACTTAAGTTAATGAATAATACAATATAAAGTTACAATTTATACAAAGCTTTAAAAATAAGTTTATTATCAAATTTTAAGAATGCTACACCTTCAGTCAAAACTCTTCAGCATCAATTTTGTTTCTACTATTTCTAATTTCACTTCCTACAACTACATCGCTACATCCACTGCTTCTTGCAAAAATACAAAATTTTAAGGCCCCGATTGGCTTGTCGTTTTTAGTTTTGTGCTTTCGTCTATACAAAAGCACGTCCGTCAAATGTAGTGTTGAAAAACAAACAATTTTAAAAAATGAAATTAACATTTAAAATAAAAAATAAGTTTATTTTGTTTTTCGTGTTTCGAGAGATAACAAAAACACGAAGAGCAATCCAACTTCTTCATTGTCTGTTGATTATCGTGATGGCTAAGAAATATATGCCTTCTTCTATTAGTTCTTGATATTTCTTAGTGTAAATTTAAAACACAAAACTCTAAATACAAAATGAAACCAAACGGACTCTAAATATTATTAAAATGGCCCTCCCATTTAACTAATAGAGGCAAAAGTCGATCAAGTAATATAATTTTTCTGTATATTTAGCTGAGTATGCAACTTAAACAAAACCGTAAACTTTGACTCTATTCACAACAATAGCTAACATTTTTTGTATAGTTTTGTCATTTTGCAACCACTAATACACACTCCTTCTTTGGAATATAAGAAAAACAAAAATAGTGTAAAAATATACATGAAATACTGCAATATTTGAAATTATCAAATATTGCCAAATTATTATGGTTAAAATGTTAAAAAAAAATATTCAATTATTATGGTAAAAATATTGCAAATTACCAAATACAAAAAACATATTATTAATATGTATGCAAATGATGCAAATAACCATATATTGCAAATTAGCCTTAATAAAAAAATATTAGAAAAATCTAGCCATACTGATAAATTACAAAAATAGTTGAATTATTTGATTCAGAAACTTAAGTTTTCAAGTCTAAGCATTTCTCTTAGATTTTGTTACTTTTTTTTTAATTTTAAAAGGTTTTATCTTATAGATAAATTTGGTAATGTGACTTCTTCTATATTAGTCATATCTTAAATGAGTTTGACATCCTATAAGGCAATGGAATAAGACATATTAACTAAATATGAAAAGAATGAAGCATGAACAACCAAAATAAAATTGTAACAAAATCAGATTTCAGAATCTAATAAAGAAGGAAGAATAAACTACCTAATTTGAAGGAAAAATAAATGAAAGTGCGTATTTAATTAATATCTTAAACTTCAAATGATTACATATTACGGTCTTAATGGTAAAAATCTTATATTGTTTCCTAGAGCAATTTATGTTGATATGCTATTTTTATGGGTGTGTGTTTAGTGAATATGTGCATATGTTATTAAGTATTCCCTTACTTGTACGTATTTCCAATATTCAAGCTAAATATAATAGAAAATGAATGAAGTACTAATATCTTACAACATCACTTCTAAATCCTCACATATGCCCATAATATTTTTTCTCTTTTCAACTTAAAAGTTTAGTAGCCAGCAATGAAAATGAAAGCAATATGAAATGTAGGGACCATTCAATCCCGATTTGCATTGCAAAAAAGGGTAACTTACAACAAATAAAAGTTAGCTTATAGTAAATAGAATGTTAGCTATATTAAATAAAATGTTACTTAAAGTAAATAAAAATTTAGGTCCATGAAAATAAAATGTTAGCTTGCATTAAGTAGAAAGCTAACTTGCATAAATAAGATGTTAGCTTACACTAAATAAAAGGTTAGCTTTCCGTTGGTTAGTTTATGTTAAATAAGAAGTTAGATTCTAATCGTTTATTTTTGTCTCTTTACCGAGTATAAATTTGTGTCCCTTTACCCTTTTTTTTAAAACTCAAAGTTTTCTCACTAAATTTTCTAATATTTTTTCTAATAATGCAAATAAATCATGGGTTCACGTAGGCATGTCCGTTGGACGTGTGTAAAGAAAAATGTGAACATAGGACCGTAGGCACGTTTGTTGAGAGTACATTATTCTTACTGCATACTTTATTTTTAATAAAAATGAATTCAAGTAGCCACCACCATATAATTCATACTGAATAAATCACATCGTCAAAATCTCCTCCCACTCATTGCAATGAAAAATGTGAAATATTTTCACAAAATTTTCTTTTTAAGTGAATATCTGCTATAATAATGATGATGATGATGATGATATATAGTTACATGAAAATCTAAAATTGGATTACAACATTATTAAAGCTTCATAGCATAATAAGAATGTTTGATATAACCATTGCTTATTTAAGTTCCAAGTAAGTTCACTCAATAAAAGTTTAGAACATCATTTATTCATTAGTTGTTACTTGATAGGACAATGTCATTATTCATAGATACATGTGTATCAAGGTTCTATTATAATGTGTATGAAGAACCTGAGGACTCAAACAAAACGCTAGATGCACAAACTTGGAAAACAAACTTTAGCAAACTATGATAATTATCTTCTCATATTCCATGCTTTGATAGTTAACAAATCATGTAATATGTTGTTCTACGAAACTTTTGCCACTATTCCTTTGGATTATTGTACCTTTCCAACTCTACTAAAACTATCACATATGACATTATACCTTGGCTATCATTTTCAAGTTCAAATTCTTGCCAATATAAAGTTTGCTTATTATAAAAGTTTAATTCCCCATTAGAAACTGGATGTACATTAGATGTTTACTTATAAAAGTTTAGTCCCTCGCCAAAAACTGGATGTAAATTATAAGTGTGAATAAAATGATGTAAAAATTATTAGTATATTATTATAAAACTAAACAAAGTCTTAAATAACTAAATATCATACCGTGTGAGGAATTGTATCAAATATTATACATGGAATCTTATGATCTCAATTCATATTTTTTATTCCCTATTTTCTTCAAGAAATTTTCGTCACATATACAATATGAAATTAGTAATGTGCATGATAGCATCCCAAATCAAAAACTGAAGCCAAAGTACAATCGCTAGGAGCAGATCATGAGGATCAGCTTGTCGAATGAATGTAAAGCACTAACGAACCTGATAAAGAAAACAGTCATTACCAAAGCCAAAGTAGGTCGTACTATCAAAATCGAATCAGTAAGCATGTTGCTTCCCACCTCCATCACTTAAGAAGTTACATCCAGCTTCGCTGCATAAGCAGTTTCATCCACCCCATTGACCAAAGTTGTTTCCTATGGTGCATGTTAGTGCTGGTCGTGGAAAATAATTTGGAGAGTCGAGAGGTTGCGCACACTACAACAAAACAGTCATTTTACAACTTTTAGTTTACAGCTAACACAAACCGACAGTTGTTGTAGTTTATTTTTAACAACTGTATATTTCTAACAGTTGTAACAAAGGTATTTTTAACAACTTTATTTGTACAACAGCTGCAATATATGTCTATAACAACTGCTTTTTATGTGACAGCTGTAAATACTCAATTATAATAACCCTCCGTGCCAGTTTTCTTTTGAATAGATACAATTTCCCTTTCCACCTCATCAAAATTTTCACGTTCCCTTCCTTCATCTTTCTTGGCCGCTCAATTTACTCACTCGATGCACTAAAACTCACCGTCAAAATTTCGTACACCTAAACCCTAACCCTATACCGTTTGCCTCGCTGTTCTTGCCATATTCCACGAAGCTAAACCCGCTTGCCACCCTAGCCATCCACGAAGCCATACCGGCCACTCGCTGTCGTTGCCATCGACGAAACCTGCGAACCCTAACCGCGCTCTTCTCTGCCATCTGCTTGTCGTTGCCGCTGATATAGGTATGGTTTCTTAATTCATATTTATTATTATTATTATTATTATTATTATTATTATTTATATCTATTTATTAGTATGCGGCAGATCATTGCTGGCTGAGTTCTGGTTTGATTGTTTCACCACTTTTTTTTAGCTATTTTACTGCTGTGAGGAAACTAGGAATATTTCTCTATTGATTGGGTTTCATTTGGCAGTAAGTTATGTTTGATTTAATTCTTGATTTGTTTTTCTTGGATGGATTCTTGTTGCTGGAACTTTTATTCTATGCGGTAATTTTAACATACTGATAGTGTATATCTTCACGCAATGAAAAGGAAAATATAAGAAGATTTTTTATGATTATTAAGAACTAAAGAACTTTGCTGCAATCAATAGTCGTATGCAAATCGGGGTAAAAATTGAAGGTGCTTACTGTTACTTAATTACAGATATATTTTTTACTCTTAGCTGCATTCAACTTTTACTTTTATAAATCCTTTAAGTTATAGTAGTTTTGGGCTATCTAATTTAGCTGTGCATGATGTTAGTTTAGTGGAATGTTGGATATGGAAAACTCAGCGCTTCCACTGTCAAAACTTGCCAAATATTTGATAATGTTTAATCAGGTGGTTAAAAGTTTAATTGTCCATCATCAATAAACTGGAACAAAAAAATAAAAAGTTCTGTTCTCAAGTTTAAATAATTCACAGAGTTGAGTTGCTAGAACATTGCTTCCACTTTGAAGGCTTCTCTTTACCCTGAAAATAATAATTTAATTAAGGTGTTTACAAATATGGCAATATGAGAAGAACGAAATGAATATTTATACATAAAGTTCTTTAACTTGTGTTTGCTCCAACTGTAAAATAGGAATACTTAATGAGCAGACAAGAATTACGGTTGGGATGCACTACTAAATCCAATAAAATAAAATGGTGAATTGGAACCTGGCTACTATTATTCATTTATCTCTGAAAAACATAAACTTGCTTCTCTATTCTTGCTTGAGTTTTTTTTAAACCTGGATACTATTATTCATTTATCTCTGCGTGTATTTTAGCTCAATATATACTCTGCCTGTAGGAGTATCATGTATATGTAGTTGTACTTGGTTGCATCTCCAACCTGTATCTTTCCTTTGTAAACAAAACATAGTGTCTAGGCTTGTAAGAATGGGTTTTGGGTTGAGTGATAATGTGTTGTGTTTGTGTTGCTTACGTGTGTGTTTATGAAGAGGAATACAAGTGCACTTGCTGTTGAGTTCAGTACAGCCAGGTGTGAGTATGGTGTTTGTGATAATGGCATTGTTTTTTGGACACTTTTTTAACATAGCACGGTACTACATTTTTTTTGCAATTATTTACAAATTACATTATAATACAATCATGCTATGAGTATCATTTATTTTCAGCTATGTTGAGGCATTGATTGTTTATATTTGAAAAAAGAGCGGTAGTGCTAAGCCTACTTTGTTTGGGACCGAAATGCAATATTATTTACTTGCGCCTTAGGGGTAAGCTAGGATAGAATTGTCATCAATACTGGATCACCAAAACTGAGTGTGAAAGTTAAAGAAAAAAACACTTTTCTTTTTGAGACATGAATAAATGTTACCAAGACCTACTTGCAAAAGAGTAATTGAAAATTTAGAATTTTCAAAATAAAGCTTATCAGGGTTGTATTACATCTTCTTGAATTTTGGAGGTTTCTCCTGTTATTTTCATATTATTCCAGAAGATAACTGTCCACATATAACAATAGCATTTTCTTCACTGCGTGTTTGTGTGTTTCAACCTACAAATGCTTTGTTTTTGCTAGTATTATCAAAACTACATATGTTTGGTTGCTTTATTTAGCACTCCAGTTACAGCAGCAGGAATTATACTTTTAACAGTCATGGCATTTACTTTTACAGTAAATCTGAATAATATAACTTAATAGTGCAATCAAACAACATAGTTTGATGCAGCTATATATGGAAACTTTTTAAAGTAACAAATTTTTGGATCCAACATATAAGTGAGTCGAATAAGTAGAGCATTATTTTAATATTTAAAAGGAAATGCAAGTTGAATTATACCTGAGAAAATTTAACCTTACCTTAATGATTTGCCAAGCAAACTCTAGGTCAATTCTGCAAATATTTACTACTTAAAATTCTGTAATATGTGTCAGTTGACTATAATTCTTACCTTTAATTGAACCAAAATAAAAATACCAAACGAAATTAAACATCTGCTTAGAAATTATATCATACCTGATTATATAATGAATTTAAGTAGCATACATCTGAGGTAGTACATTTTTCTTGCACAAATCCTCGATTTATACAATTAACATAAGCCATAGATTCACAATATCTCCATGAATTCCCATAGATATCCTGAACTGTTTAGCCTTTCATAATAGCAGTAGTTCAAGAAAGTCGTGGAAATGTATGAAGAAATTGGGGGTTAAAGAAATTGAATTTAAATCATCAAAGTCAAGTTTTACATGCAGCATTTAAAGGGAGGGACTATTTAAAACTTACTAGTTTCTTTATTATTGCAGTTACTAGTTTCTTTTCCACGTGTGCCCAATCTGATCCACATAAGATATGGACAAAACATGGATCAATTTACCAAGGTTTTGTAATTTTTGACTAATAATTTTGTACTTATAACTATGTAGGGTTGACTAAGGACATTTTTTTTCTTTTAGAATGACAGAGGAATATAGGCAAGCCGCTCGAAATTTCATACATGAGCATGTTGAAAGTGAGGGTAATCCAAAAAAAATTATTTGCCCCTGTCGTCGATGCAGGAACCTTATTTGGCATTCTCCAACAGATGTTGTGACACATTTGGTGTGTTTTGGAATTGATCCAACATATGATGTATGGACCTTTCATGGAGAAGCGCATCATTCAAGGAAAGAAGACGACGAAGTGGCAGATACATACAGAATGTACTTCGATGCACAAATTGAAGACGAGGAGAATGAATATCGTGTTAATGATAAACATAGGGAAGGGACTAAGAAATTGTTGGAGACAGCTGAAATACCTTTATATCCTAGTTTTACAAGCCACACAAAGTTGTCTGCTACGATACTTCTTTATAAACATAAGGCTCGAAATGGTATAACCAACACGACACTTAAAGAATTTCTTAAGCTCACCAGGGATATGCTACCTAAGGAAAACAAGCTTCCTAATTCAACATACGCAACAAAGAAGTTGATTAAATCATTTTGTTTAGGTTATAGGAATATACACGCTTGCGTAAATGATTGTTGCCTATTTAGAAAAGAGCCTGCACATTGTGATTTTTGTCCTAGATGCGGCAAATCTCGGTGGAAAAAGAATAAGACAAGAGAAGATGGAAAGCAATCCAAAATACCTGTGAAGGCTTTGAGATACTTTCCACTCATACCAAGATTGAAAAGAATGTTCATGTCACCGGAGACATCAAAACAATTAAGATGGCATAGCAGTAATAAAAGAGAAGATTGTAAACTAGAACATCCTATAGATTCCTCTCAGTGGTCTACAATTGATAGAATGTATCCCTCCTTTGCATTCAATCCATGAAATTTAAGGCTTGGCCACGCAAGTGATTTAACCCTTTTGGTGATTGGAATTCAACATATAGTTGTTGTCCAGTGTTTCTTGTTGCTTATAACTTCCCTCCGTGGCTTTGTATGCATAAAGATAATATGATGCTATCTTTATTAATTCCCGGACCGCGACAAGCAGGAAATGATATCGACGTGTATCTGCAACCACTTATTGAAGATTTGAACAAATTGTGGAATAAAGGGGTAAAGTGTATGATGCATTCAATCGTAGCGAATTTAGATTAAATGCAATTCTGATGTGGACAATAAATGATTTTGCAGCTTATGGAAATTTATCAGGTTGCACCGTAAAAGGTAAGAGAGCATGTCCTGTTTGTGGCGTTAATACATGTTCGATATGGCTACCATTTAGTAAAAAATGCGCATACTTGGGCCATAAATGATATCTTGCACCTAATCATGAATATCGCCACCGAAAAAACTTGTTCGATGGAACCATAGAAAATAGGCAAGTGCCTCCAATACATACCGGTGCTCAAATCTTCGAAGATGTCAAAGATATTGTTAATGAGTGGGGGAAAAAACAAAGGAGGAAGAGATAGGCGGTAGAAAAAGAAAGCGGGGAGACGTGAAGAAAAAGGGTATCCAAATGTGGAAAAAGAAGTCCATTTTCTTTGATTTGCCTTATTGGAAGGTAAAAGATAACAAAAAATAAAATGCCTTTTCATTTGTTATCCATGTCTAGTAATTAGTATTTTACTATCAATCTATTACACACATTTTTTGGTTTTCGCAGACATTTCCTTTGCGTCACAATCTAGATGTAATGCATGTCGAGAAAATATTTACGAGAGCACTCTTGGTACATTGCTTGATATGAAAGGAAAAAAAGATGGAATTACTTCACGTCAAGATCTGGAAGCAATGCGTATAAGGAAGAAGTTGCATCCTATAGATGTTGGAAGTAAAGTATTACTTCCTGCTGCACCATGCACCTTAACAGACCAAGAAAAAGAGATCTTTTACGATAGAATAAGGAATTTGAAGGTGCCTGATGGGAATAGCTCAAATATTCGGAAATGTTTTGTAAAACAGGACAAAATTTCAAGTCCTAAGTCTCATGATTATCATGTTTTGCTGCAACAACTATTGTCTACAGCGTTGAGAGGGCTTTTGCCTGTAGGTACAAGGAATACATTACTGCGACTATGTTCATTTTATAATGACTTATGCCAAGGAATGCTTGATAGAGATAAATTAGAATCCTTTGAGAATCAAATTGCGTTAACATTATGCGACCTTGAGATATTCTTTCCCCTTCCTTTTTTGATATCATGATTCACTTCACGATAATTTGGGGAGGGGGGCAAGAATATGCGGACCGGTACAATACCGATGGTTGTATCCATTTGAGAGGTAAAAATTTTATGAATACTTAATGTAATTAATAAAATATGCGCTCTTGAAAGAATTTTATGCTTATGTATTGATTATAGATATATGAAAATACTCAAGGGTTATGTTAAAAATCAAGCCCGACCTGAAGGGTGCATAGCTGAGCGCTATTCTGCTGAAGAATGCATTAACTATTGTGCTAGATGTATTGAAGACGGGTATGAATTTGGAGGAAGGATAAATCGAAATGAGGTGCAACAAAGGACTCCATACTCGATGGGCGTTCGATTTCCAAAGGAAAACCCATGTTACTTGCCGAGGAGGTGATTGATGTTGCTCATCGGTATGTGCTATTCAATACCGATGAAGTGGAGTCGTACATAGAGTAAGTATAAGTTCAGCTCGATCACTCAATATGAAAGCAATTAAATTTTAACTTGTGCATTCGCATTTGCAGAATGCACAAGGAGGAGTTGAAACATTTGTACCCTCGGCTTTTACAAAATGATGTGGAATTGTCAAAACTGCATTCAGAGACTTTTAGTTATTGGTTCGAAAAAAAGGTTGAAATAGTTATATTTTCATTCATTAAACCAATTAAGATTCATATATGCACATATTATTGTCCTATATCATTATATTCAACATTTTGTATGTCCAGGTTAAAGATGAGAGAAATGTTTCAGATGTTAGCGAAATAATAAAATAGCTTTCGTGTGGGCCTCGATCGCAAGTAGTTTCTTATACTGGCTATATTGTCAATGGATGACGTTTCCAAACTAAAAACAATGAGAAGTCTACGCAAAATAGCGGTGTTTCCATTGAGGCAAATACAATTCGTGCAGACGGGTCTATTGAGAAAATTATTTATTATAGTATCTTGCATGAGATTTTGTTGTTGGACTACCGTTTGTTTCAAGTTGCTTTGTTTAAGTGTGACTGGGCAAATATTTATCGCGGAGTAAAGGTTGAAGATGGCTTTACATTAGTTAATTTACATCAGTTCCAAAATCAATTTGCAAGCGATCCTTTCATCTTAGCAACGCAAGCTGTACAAGTGTTTTTCTCTAGAGAAAGTAGTTTTTCAAATTGGTACGTTGTTTTGAAAGCACCTCCTAGAGGTTTTTATGAATTGGAAAAATATGAGGAGGAGGAAAACTCAACGAGTAAACCACTAGATGAGTCGCTAGTTAGTGATAGGGATGTTGATAATGAAGACGAAAGTTACATAAGGAAGGATTGCGATGTCATTTTGGTATGAATAAGCATTCATTGTTGATATGTTGTTATATGTAGTCATATGCGTTAAAGTGTTTAGTTATGTTGTTATTTAAACCGATGAATAAATTTCTCTTCGTATTAAAAAGATACGACTTATCAAATCACATATTAATTTACTCGAGTTTTTGATAGAAGTGTATCAAAGCAATTTTACATCGTATCGCACGTGGTTGTTTTCATATTTTTATTGATATTATTCATAGTTGTTACATATCAAAAAAGTCCTATACTAATTAGTATAATGTTAATTTTTTACATATTATGATTTTTTTTTCTAGGTTGATCATTTGGAGAAAGAAGCTTGAACTTATTGCATCTATGGGTAAGAACGAGCAACATCAAGGAGAGGTAAATGCTACTGCTATTTTTACCTCAATGCCAACTATAACCCTAACTAATGCTATATTTATTCAAATAATTTCATAGCTCGAAGCAAGCAAAGAAAAGATCGAAGAAGCAAAGTCTTACTGCACTTGCAGCTGCTCATGGTCTAACAGAGGCTAACGGTGGTATTGGTATCTCTGAAATGAAAGATGTTGAAGTTGAAGTTGGTTGTACTCTTAAGGATATGAATGTGACTGTTAGAAAATCTCCACGCAAGCACGGTGAAATTCCTCTATCCATCATTCCTTGCCGTTATTCAACCCCCCTCCAAAACGTTACTACAACACGCTCCTCCAATTCTCTTCATTTCGCTCCCCTTCAAAACGTCGTTACCACACACACGTCCAATACTCATGTTTCAACTCCCCTTCAAAACGTAAATACCACACACTTATCCAATCATATTGATTCAACTCCCCTCCAAAACATCGTGACCACACAAATGTCCAATCTTCATGATTCAACTCCCATTCAAAATGTCAATCCCACACAATCATCCAATCCTCTTGATTCAACCAACTTAGATTTTTCTTCCGAAGAGGCAAACATGGTCAAAACTAAGAGAAAAAGAGGAAAAACAACGATGAGGTTATTTTCTTTGACACCGAATGAGAAGGTTGAAATTGAGTTCAATGACTTAAATCAACCTATTGGTCAAAATTCCATATATTTATCATCATATCTTGGGACTTTAGCAAGGGAGATGGTACCTGTGACCATTAGCAATTAGAAGAAAGTCGACGACAAATTAAGGGTCGATATATGGACATGTATTCATGTACTACAATAAATCACCATGATACATAGAAAAGGAGACATAACAATGAATCCCCATGATGTTATTCTATGAATAACATCATGTACTTATTTGATAATACCTCTGGTTATACTTGTATGATAGTAGCATAAGTTACACTCAAAATAACTATGATAATACTAGAAATGATTTGGAAAAGAAGTTATACAAATTTTGAAACAGATGACAAAATGAGCAATGAGAGTTCTGTGAGAAGAAAGAAGATGTAGACTGATATATTCTAGTTATTAGTTGGGTGTATATTGATGATTCAAATGAAGAGTATTAGCATATTTGCCTGGTGATTGCAAAACGTAAATAATTTATGAACTTTCAACTTGAACTAGCATTAAAAATAGAGCCACTATCCATCATAGGCTTCAACTAAAATTGTTCACCTGTTAAATTTGACTCATGTTTTTATAACCAAACTTTGGCTATCAACCAATACTTAACATTGGCTTATTTTTAAATAGGCAGTTCTGTATACTATTTAGAAATAACCTATATGTAAGGAATATTTCTAAATAAGCAGTTTTGTCTATTTAAACGTGCAAAATAACATACCTATAACATGTAGCAGTTTTGTCTTATGATATCTACACTACAGTCCATTAGCTTATTTCTAAATAATATTGGCTTATTTACAAACAAGCAGTTTTGTATGGTATTTTGAAACAACCTATCTGTAAGGAATATTGACCCAAAAATTGACCCAAAAATACAAGTTCAACCATATCTGTAAGACAAAACTGCTACATGTTATAGGTAGGTTATTTTAGGGTCAATTTTTGGGTCAATATTCCTTACAGATAGGTTGTTTCAAAATACCATACAAAACTACTTGTTTGTAAATAATCGCATATTATTTAGAAATAAGCTAATGGTATGTAATGTAGATATCATAAGACAAAACTGCTACATGTTAGAGGTATGTTATTTTGCATGTTAAAACAGACAAAACTGCTTATTTAGAAATATTCCTTACACATAGGTTATTTCTAAATAGTATACAGAACTGCCTATTTAAAAATAAGCCAATGTTAAGTATTGGTTTATAGCCAAAGTTTGGTTATAAAAACATGAGTCAAATTTAACAGGTGAACAATTTTAGTCGAAGCCTAAGATGGATAGTGGCTCTATTTTTTACACTAGTTCAAGTTGAAAGTTCATGAATTATTTAGGTTTTGCAATCACCAGGCAAATATTCTAATACTCTTCATTTGAGTCATCAATATACACCCAACTAATAATTAGAATATATCAGTCTACGTCTTCTTTCTTCTCACAGAACTCTCATTGCTCATTTTGTCATCTGTTTCAAAATTTGTATAACTTCTTTTCCAAATTATTTCAAGTATTATCATAGTTAATTTGAGTGTAACTTCTGCTACTACAAGTATAACCAGAGATATTATCAAACAAGTACATGATGTTATTCAGAGAATAACATCATGGTGATTTATTATTATGTCTCCTTTTCTATATATCATGGTGATTTATTGTAGTACCTGAATACATGTCCATATATCGGCCCTTAATTTGTCGTCAACTTTCTTCCAATTGCTAATGGCCATAGGTACCATCTCCCTTGCTAAAGTCCTAAGATACCATGATAAATATATGGAATTTGGACCAACGGGTTGATTTAAGTCATTGAACTCAATTTCAACCTTCTCATTAGGTATCAAAGAAAATAACCTCATCATTGTTTTTCCTCTTTTTCGCTTAGTTTCGACCATGTTTGCCTCTTCTGAATAAATATTTAAGTTGGTTGAATCAAGAGGATTGGATGATTGTGTGAGATTGACATTTTCAATGGGTGTTGAATCATGAGGATTGGACGTTTGTGTGGTCACGATGTTTTGGAGGGGAGTTGAATCAAGATGATTGGATGAGTGTGTGGTATTGACGTTTTGAAGGGGAGTTGAAACATGAGTATTGGATGAGTGTGTGGTAACGACGTTCTGAAGGGGAGCGAAATGAAGAGAATTGGAGGAGCGTGTGTTAGTAACGTTTTGGAGGGGGGTTGAATAACGGCAAGGAATGATGGATGGAGGAATTTCACCATGCTTGCGTGGAGATTTTCTAACAGTCACATTCATATCCTTAAGAGTATAACCAACTTTAACTTCAACATCTTTCATTTTAGAGATTCTAATACCATCGTTAGCCTCTGTTAGACCACGAGCAGCTGCAAGTGCAGCAAGACTTTGCTTCTTCAATCTTTTCATTGCTGCTTCGAGCTCTGAAATTATTTGAATAAACATAGCATTAGTTAGGGTTATAGTTGGAATTGAGGTAAAAATAGCAATAGCATTTACCTCTCCTTGTTGTTGCTCGTTCTTACTCATAGATGCAATAAGTTCAAGCTTCTTTCTCCAAGTGATCAACTTAGAAAAAAATCATAATATGTGAAAAATAAACATTATACTAATTAGTATAGGACTTTTTTGATATGTAACGACTATGAATAATATCAATAAACATATGAAAACAACCACGTGCGATACGATGTAAAATTGCTTTGATACACTTCTATCAAAAACTCGAGTAAATTAATATGTGATTTGATAAGTCGTATCTTTTTAATACGAAGAGAAATTTATTCATCAGTTTGTATAACAACATAACTAAACACTTCAATGCATATGACTACATATAAAACAACATATCAACAATGAATGCTTATTCATACCAAAATGCTATCGCAATCCTTCCTTATGTAACTTTCATCTTCATTATCAACATCCCTATCACTAAGTAGTGACTCATCTAGTGGTTTACTCATTGAGGTTTCCTCCTTCTCGTATTTTTCCAATTCACGAAAACTCTAGGAGGTGCTTTCAAAACAACATGCCAATTTGAAGAACTACTTTCTCTAGAGAAAAACACTTGTACAGCTTGCATTGCTTAGATGAAAGGATCGCTTGCAAATTGATTTTGGAACTGATGTAAATTCACTAATGTAAAGCCATCTTCAACCTTAACTCCACGATAAATATTTTCCCAATCACACTTAAACAAAGCAACTTGAAACAAACGGTAGTCCAACAACAAAATCTCATGCAAGATACCATAATAAATAATTTTCTCAACGGACCCATCTGCATGAATTGTATTTGCCTCAATGGAAACACCTCTATTTTGCGTAGACTTCTCATTGTTTTTAGTATGGAAACGTCGTCCATTGACAATATAGCCAGTATAAGAAACTACTTGCGATCGAGGCCCATACGAAAGCCATTTTATTATTTCGCTAACATCTGAAACATTTCTCTCATCTTTAACCTGGACATACAAATGTTGAATATAACGATATAGGGCAATAATATGTGCATATATGAATCTTAATTGGTTTAATGAATGAAAATATAACTATTCAACCTTTTTTCCGAACCAATAACTAAAAGTCTCTGAATGCCGTTTTGACAATTCCACATCATTTTGTAAAAGCAGAGGGTACAAACGTTTCAACTCCTCCTTGTGAATTTTGCAAATGAAAATGTACAAGTTAAAATTTAATTGCTTTCATATAGAATGATCGAGCTAAACTTATACTTACTCTATGTACGGCTCCACTTCATCGGTATTGAATAGCACATACCAATGAGCAGCATCAATCACTTCCTCGGCAAGTAACATTGGTTTTCCTTTAGAAATCGAACTCCCATCGAGTATGGAATCACTTTGTTGTACTTCATTTTGATTTTTCCATCCTCCAAATTCATAACCGTCTTCAATATATCTAGCACAATACTTAATGCATTCTTCAGCAGAATAGCGCTCAGCTATGCACCCTTTAGGCCGAGCTTGATTTTTAACATAGCCCTTGAGTATTTTCATATACCTATAATCAAGACATAAGCCTAAAATGCTTTCAAAAGCGCATATTCTATTAATTACATAGTATTCATGAAAATTTTACCTCTCAAATGGATACATCCAACGGTATTGTATCGGTCCGCATATTCTTGCCTCCCTCCCAAATGTATCGTCAAGTGAATCATGATATCAAAAAAGGAAGGGGGAAAGAATCTCTCAAGGTCACATAATGTTAATGCAATTTGATTCTGCATGGATTCTAATTTATCTCTATCAAGCACTCTTTGGCATAAGTCATTATAAAATGAACATAGTCGCAGTAATGTATTCCTTGTACCTACAGGAAAAAGCTCTCTCAACGCTACAGACAATAGTTGTTGCAGCAAAACATGATAATCATGAGACTTAAGACTTGAAATTTTGTCCTGTTTTACAAAACATTTTCCAATATTTGAGCTATACCCATCAAGCACCTTCAAATTCCTCATTCTATCGTAAAAGATCTCTTTTTCTTGTCTGTTAAGGTGCATGATGCAGCAGGAAGTAATACTTTACTTCCAACATCTATAGGATGCAACTTCTTCCTTATACGATTGCTTCTAGATCTTGACGTGAAGTAATTCCATCTTTTTTTCCTTTGATATCAAGCAATGTACCTAGAATGCTCTCGCAAATATTTTTCTCAACATGCATTACATCTAAATGTGACGCAAAGGAAGTATCTGCGAAAACCAGAAAAATGTGTGTAATAGATTGATAGTAAAATACTATTTACTAGACATGGATAACAAATGAAAAGGCATTTTATTTTTAGTTATCTTTTACCTTCCAATAAGGCAAATCAAAGAAAATGGACTTCTTTTTCAACATTTGGATACCCTTTTCTTCACATCTCCCCGCTTTCTTTCTCTACTGCCTATCTCTTCCTTCTTTGTTTTTTCCCCCACTCATTAACAATATCTTTGACATCTTCGAAGATTTGAGCACCGGTATGTATTGGAGGCACTTGCCTATTTTCTATGGTTCCATCGAACAAGTTTTTTCGGTGCGTCTATGTCCCAAGTATGCGCATTTTTTACTAAATGGTAGCCATATCGAACATGTATTAATGCCACAAACATGACATGCTCTCTTACATTTTACGGTGCAGCCAGCTAAATTTCCATAAGCTGGAAAATCATTTATTGTCCACATCAGAATTGCATTTAATCTAAATTCGCTACGATTGAATGCAGCATACATTTTTACCCGTTTATTCCACAATTTGTTCAAATCTTCAATAAGTGGTTGCAGATACACGTCGATATCATTTCCTGGTTGTCGCGGTCTGGGAATTAATAAAGATAGCATCATATTATCTTTATGCATACAAAGCCACGGAGGGAAGTTATAAGCAACAAGAAACACTGGCCAACAACTATATGTTGAATTCTAATCACCAAAAGGGTTAAATCCATCACTTGCAAGGCCAAGCCTTAAATTTCGTGGATCGAATGCAAAGGAGGGATACATTCTATCAATTGTAGACCACTGAGAGGAATCTACAGGATGTTTTAGTTTACAATCTTCTCTTTTATTACTGCTATGCCATCTTAATTGTTCTGATGTCTCCGACGTCATGAACATTCTTTTCAACCTTGGTATGAGCGGAAAGTACCTCAAAACCTTCACAGGTATTTTGGATTGCTTTCCATCTTCTCTTGTCTTGTTCTTTTTCCACCGAGATTTGCCGCATTTAGGACAAAAATCACAATGTTCAAGCTCTTTTCTAAATAGACAACAATCATTCACGCATACGTGTATATTCCTATAACCTAAACCAAATGATTCAATCAACTTCTTTGTTGCATATGTTGAATTAGGAAGCTTGTTTTCCTTAGGTAGCATATCCTTGATGAGCTTAAGAAGTTCCGTAAATGCCGTGTCGGTTATACCATTTCGAGCCTTATGTTTATAAAGAAGTATCGTAGGAGACAACTTTGTGTCGCTTGTACAACCAGGATATAAAGGTATTTCAGCTGTCTCCAACAATTTCTTAGTCCCTTCCCTATGTTTATCGTTAACACGATATTCATTCTCCTCGTCTTCAATTTGTGCATCAAAGTACATTCTGTATGCATTTGGCACTTCGTCGTCTTCTTTCCTTAAATGATACGCTTCTCCATGAAAGATCCATACATCATATGTTGGATCAATTCCAAAACACACCAAATGTGTCACAACATCTGTTGGAGAATGCCAAATAAAGTTCCTGCATCGACGATAGGGGCAAACAATTTTTTCTCGATTACCCTCACTTTCAACATGCTTATGTCTGAAATTTCGAGCGTCTTGGCTATATTCCTCTGTCATTCTAAAAGAAAAAAAATATGTCCTTAGTCAACCCTACATAGTTATAAGTACAAAATTATTAATCAAAAATTACAAAACCTTGGTAAATTGATCCATGTTTTGTCCATATCTTATGTGGATCAGATTGGGCACACGTGGAAAAGAAACTAGTAGCTGCAACAATAAAGAAACTAGTAAGTTTTAATAGTCCCTCCCTTTAAATTCTACATGTAAAACATGACTTTGATGATTTAAATTCAATTTCTTTTACCCCCAATTTCTTCATACATTTCCACAACTTTCTTGAACTACTGCTATTATGCAAGGCTAAATATTTCAGGATATCTGTGGGAATTCATGGAGATATTGCGAATCTATGGTCTATGCTAATTGTATAAATCGAGGATTTGTTCAAGGAAAATGTACTACATCAGATGTATATTACTTAAATTCATTATATAATCAGGTATGATATAATTTCTAAGCAGCTGTTTAATTTCGTTTGGTATTTTCATTTAAATTCAGTTAAAGGTAAGAATTATGGTCAGCTGACACATATCACAGAATACTATGTAGTAAATATTTGCAGAATTGACCTAGAGTTTGCTTGGCAAATCCTTAAGGTAAGGTTGAATTTTCTCAGGTATAATTCAACTTGCATTTCCTTTTAAATATTAAAATAATGCTCTACGTATTCGACTCACTTATATATTGGATCCAAACATCTGTTACTTTCAAAAGTTTGCTATATATAGCTGCATCAAACTATGTTTTGTGATTGCACTATTGAGTTATATTATTATGGTTTATTGTAAATGTAAATGCCATGACTGTTAAAAGTATAATTCCTGCTGCTGTAACTGGAGTGGTAAATAAAGCAACCAAACATATGTAGTTTTGATAATACTAGCAAAAACAAAGCATTTGTAGGTTGAAACACACATACACACAGTGAAGAAAATGCTATTGTTATATGTGGACAGTTATCTTTTGGAATAATAGAAAATAATAAGAGGAACCTCCAAAATTTAAGAAAATGTAATACAACCCTGATAAGCTTTATTTTGAAAATTCTAAATTTTCAGTTACTCTTTTGCAAGTAGGTCTTGGTAACATTTATTCATGTCTCAAAAAGAAAAATGTTTTTTCTTTGACTTTCACACTCAGTTTTGGTGATCTAGTACTAATGACAATTCTATCCTAGCTTACCCCTAAGGCACAAGTAAATAATATGCATTTCGGGCCCAAACAAAGTAGGCTTAGCACTACTGCTCTTTTGTCAAATATAAACAATCAATGCCTCAGCATAGGTGAAAACAAATGATACATATAGCATGATTGTATTATAATGTAATTTATAACAATAATTGCAAAAAATGTAGTACCGTGCTATGTTAAAAAAGTGTCCAAAAAACAATGCCATTATCACAAACACCATACTCACACCTGGCTGTACTGAACTCAACAGCAAGTGCACTTGTATTCCTCTTCATAAACACACACGTAAGCGACACAAACACAACACATTATCACTCAACCCAAAACCCATTCTTACAAGCCTAGACACTATGTTTTGTTTACAGAGGAAAGACACAGGTTGGAGATGCAACCAAGTACAACTACGTATACATGATACTCCTGCAGGCAGAGTATATATTGAGCTAAAATACACGCAGAGATAAATGAATAATAGTAGCCAGGTTCAAAAAAACTCACGCAAGAACAGAGAACCATGTTTATGTTTTTTAGAGATAAATGAATAATAGTAGTCATGTTCCAATTCACCATTTTATTTTATTGGATTTAGTAGTGCATCCCAACCATAATTCTTGTCTGCTTATTAAGTATTCCTAATTTACAGTTGGAGCAAACACAAGTTAAAGAACTTTATGTATAAATATTCATTACGTTCTTCTCATATTTCCATATTTGTAAACACCTTAATTAAATTATTATTTTTAGGGTAAAGAGAAGCCTGCAAAGTGGAAGCAATGTTCTAGCAACTCAATTCTGTGAATTATTTAAACTTGAGAACAGAACTTTGTATTGTTTTGTTCCAGTTTATTGATGATGGACAATTAAACTTATAACCACCTGATCAAACATTATCAAATATTTGGCATGTTTTGACAATGGAAGCGCTGAGTTTTCCATATCCAACATTCCACTGAACTATCATCATGCACAACCAAATTAGATAGCCCAAAACTACTATAATTTAAAGGATTTATAAAAGTAAAAGTTGAATGCAGCTAAGAGTAAAAAATATCTCTGCAATTAAGTAACAGTAAGCACCTTCAATTTTTACCCCGATTTGCATACGACTATTGATCGCGACAAACTTCTTTAGTTCTTAATAATTAAAAAAAAGCTTCTTATATTTTCCTTTTCATTGCATGAAGATATACACTAACAGTACATTCAAATTACCACATAGAATAAAAGTTCCAGCAACAAGAATCCATCCGAGAAAAACAAATCAAGAATTAAATCAAACATAACTTACTGCCAAATGAAACCCAATCAATAGAGAAATATTCCTAGTTTCCTCACAGCAGTAAAATAGATAAAAAAAAGTAGTGAAACAATCAAAATAGAGCTTAGCCAGCAATGATCTGCTGCATACTAATAAATAGATATAAATAATAATAATAATAATAATAATAATAATAAATATGAAGTAAGAAACCATACCTATATCAGCGGCAACGACAAGCTCAGAGAAGAGCGTGGTTAGGGTTCGCGGGTTTCGTCGATGGCAACGACAGCGAGCGGCCGGTCTGGCTTCGTGGATGGCTAGGGCGGCGAGCGGGTTTAGCTTCGTGGAATATGGCAAGAGTCGCGAGGTAAACAGGATGGGGTTAGGGTTTAGGTGTATGAAATTTTGACGGTGAGTTTTAGTGTATCGAGTGAGTAAATTGAACGGCCAAGAAAAATGAAGGGAGGGAACGTGAAAATTTTGATGAGGTGGAAAGGGAAATTGTATCTATTCAAAAGACAACTGGCACGGACGGTTATTATAATTGAGTATTTACAACTGTCACATAAAAAGTAGTTGTTATAGACGTATATTGCAACTGCTGTACAAATAAAGTTGTTAAAAATACCTTTGTTGCAACTATTAGAAATAAACAGTTATTAAAAATAAACTACAACAAGTGTCGGTTTGTGTTAAGTGTAAACTAAAAGTTGTAAAATGACTGTTTTGTTGCAGTGTAATAATAATAAGAGAAAATCAGTTTAAAGGAAGAAGTTAAACAACTTTTAAATCTTACTTTAAAATTAACAGATGTTATATGAATATTAAAATTGTACAACAATAAACAATGCTAAATAAACATAACCGTACACATTAAATCTTACTTTGCCATTGAAACAAATCTAAAAATGGAATCGAAATCTAGAAGAAGACAAAGTATACAACCTAGAAATCAAAAATATACTTAACAACCAATATATGTATATTAGAGGAAGATAAGCAGAAGATTGAAAGAAATAAGATTGACATACCTCGAACTGAAAATTGTTTGATAAAGATCGAGAACAAACTATGCAATGAAGATAGACACAAAATCGAGAAGATCGATGCACCAAGATCAGGATGAAGATCAAGAGGAAAATAGGAAGCAAGAAGATCGATGATAATGAACGGCAAGTTTAAATTTTACAAAAAGTATTTCCTTTGGATAAAAAATAAAGCCCGCGTCCTGGAAATGATAAAAACAAGTCTGGGTCCGTGGGTCCAAAAAAAGAATAAAAAGTTCCCCTAGCCCATTTTCCTATAATAATAAATTATCTATTAGTTTTTATAAAAATTAACTAAGTTTATAAAAACAACAACAAATTATAAAACATTAATCAAGTTAACTAAGTTTTATAAAAATTAACAAAATTTGTATAATAATTATTAATTTTGTGTACTAATGATTGTTTAAATGTGTTATGACACTAAGATTATAAAAATTAACTTCATTTATTAAGTTAATTATATAAAAATTAAATAAGCTTATAAATATTGACTAAGTTGATAATATAAGATAATTTAACTAATGTTTACGCAAATTAACTAACTTTATAATAATATTATAGCAACAACAACAAAACAAAAGTTTTATAAAAATTAACTAACTTTATAATAATATTATAGCAACAACAACAAAACAAAAGTTTTATAAAAATTAACTAAAATTATAATAGTGCTACTAATAAATAAATAATAAAATAAATATAAGTTTTATATAAATTAACCAAGTAAATAGCAATATATATCAACAACAACAACAACAATAATAAATTAACCAAGTTAACTGAGTTTTATAAAAATTGATAAATTAATATAATATAAATTAATGAAGATTACAAAAATTAATTTAGTTTATTAAGTTATATAAAAATTAAATAAGATTATAAAAGTTAACTAACTTTATAATATTGATAATAATAAACAAATAAATAATAATAATAATAATAATATATTAACTAAAAGTTTTATAATTTAACTAAGTTTATAATAATAATAATAAATTAACCAAGTTAACTAAGTTTTATAACAATTAAATAATAATAAATTAACTAAGATTATAAAATTTAATTTATATAATAATTATAAACAACAATTCTTTGTATAATCAACTCGATATTCGGTATTCGCTTAATTTCACATTCTCAACGTCATAAATTAATTATATCCACTAGATATGATTTTTTTTAACTTTTTTGGAATTTTCTTAGGAATTCTAACATAATAATGACATTTTAATGTACTTTTACCCAAATCTAATACACCGAATGTGAACCATGGGTTTGCACTAATCCATTTTAGTATCCTGGTTGTAATTTATAAAAGATACAACAACCAAAGAGGAAAGGCGATTACAATATATTAAACGTCTTCCATTAAAAAAAAGGTTTTATATTTTTAAATGCTTTATAGGCTATAAATTCAATATGCGTCCAATTACAATTGACTTGAGGTATACGTCTAATTAGAGGAAGAAAATATACGTCTAACTACTGGAAAAATATGGACTATCATATGTTCATATTTAGAGCAACTTAACAATTCCCTTCTTAAATTAGCAAATGTAGTTGGCCCAAATACCAATTGTTTGTATAAGTTTTCCTATAGCATATTTTTTCAAATATTCCATGTTCACATATTCAGAATGAAAAATGTGGAACACACTCAAAATGTAGGTTGGAAGAAATTTTTAAGCAATTCAATAGGTATATTTTTCTGCTATTTATTTGTGTTAATTAATATTTAAGTTTATGTATTCATCCACACTTCTTCTTTTATGTAATTTTTGTGATGCAAATATGCATGATGTATCTATTACTCTTTCAACATGTTAAGACGCCAAAGTGCACTTAGTTTGTTATTGTACTCCAGAATGGAAAGAAAGGTATGTTCCTATTAATTGTCTTTGTCAAAATAGTACTTAGGGTAACAGTAATAACTTATATATTTGTTATTGGATTAATTTTGTATTTAGGCCACTTTTGCAAACAAATTACAAGAATAGCACACTTTGCAAACTTATAACGGAAATAGACCAGTTTTGGCCACGTAGGACGACACGTGTACTGGCGGCATCTCAAATGCCGCCAGTACACGTCTTTGTGGCATAATAACACTGGCGGCATTTGAGATGCCGCCAGTTAGCGGCATGTGAAATGCCGCCTGTTAGCGGCATCCCAAATTCCGCTGATTCTGCTGCCCTCTGTTTAGTTTCCAGCCCTCCCTCCTTTCATCCTCACTCCCCCTTCTCTCATCCCCTCTTAAAAAAAGAAAGAACCCACCCCCCCAAATCACCAAAAATCAAAATTTGAAGCTTCCAACTACCAAAATCTACTTAGGGAAGGAAGGAATAACATCTAATTCTTCCTCTTTGACAGGTTATTAGCTATAGCAGGTAGGTTATTTGTGGAAACCCTTGTTCCATTTTTTTTTAATTTTATTTGCTGTTTGGTATCAAGTGATAATAGTTTACAAGTTGATTGAATAAATTGTAGAATGGCTCCCAAGTGTATGCCGACCATATGTTATTTCGATGGCGAATTGGTTGTTGATGAAGTTAATTGTGGAAAATATATGGGGGAGTCGTGTAAGCCAGCTAAAGTGTTGAGAGGTTGTAATTTGATGCAGCTGAAAGAATCGATCTATAAAGCGACGAAGATAAAATCTGAAGAATTTGACATAGAGGTAGTGTCTAATTGGCCGACGGACTCAGGATCGAAAGCCATAAAAATAGCCGATGATGACGATGTCGAGCTAATGTTTTCAGCGACATCGAAATCAATTAAGCTGTTTGTTGGGAAAATTAGGCGCTTGCAAGTAGAAGAACCCGTACGAGAACAAGAAGTTAACAGTGTTATTGAGGAGCACCGAAGAACGGTTGAGGCGGTAAGTATCATCCGTGGAGACGCGTCATCGAGTTTCATTAACCCGACTATGCCAGCGATGTACAGTCAACAACAAGGTTTGTATGGATATCCTTCGTGTATGACATATCCACAGGGCATTCAGTATACGTACCCCTATCCAAGTCAAGGCACCTTTACGGATTTTCTCGGAAGGTGAAACATTTGTTTATGAAAATTTGGTCCTATTAATATGATAGTTGGACACAACTTAACAATTTTTTTCGTCTTATATGCAGTTATCTTCCTTGTCGACCAACACCGCCTAGTCCCGCTGGACCATCACAAAGCCATATGTCTCAATTTATGTATCCAACTCCGTCCGAATTATATGATCTTAGTAAGAGGTATGTCTCATGAAAAATCAAATTTGTGTAGGTAGTAATTACGGTAATGATTTTAAAGTAATACGTATGTTTGAATAGCAGATTTGTCGCGAACGATACTGATATCCAATCTAATGCTGATTTGGAGAATGTAAACGTAAACGTAAACGTAAACGTGAACAATGAAGATGTTGATACTGAGATGGACGGGGAAGAAGGTGAAGATGGCAATGATGAACCCCACGTACATAGTATGGATGTAGTGAACGTGGTGGAGAACGACATGTCGTGGATAGGTAGTATGCAAGTGAACAATGAACCTTTAAACTATGATTTTCCGGTTGAAGACAATATTTTCGAAGACAGCGATGAGGTGGAAATGGAAGTTCCTTTGGATGATGATTTGTGCAAAGCACAATTTATGGCAAGGTCAATCGTTGCAAATCTTGGCTTCAATAATGAGAGGTTTTCAACCGTAAGCGTTGAGAATGGATTTAAAGTTGATATGATTTTCGAGACGAAAGCCAAGTTGTTACAATAGTTGAGCGAATGGTCGATTTTGCATGCCGTATCTTTTAAAGCAATAAAATCAAATAAAACCAAATACGCCATCATTTGTAATATAGATGGAAATTGTCCATGGAAACTTCATGCTATTGTTTCAAAAAAATCGGAGCAGAATTGGTGGATTGTAAGGAAATATCCTAGCGAACACAATTGTGTTAATCCAACGGTGAACTCCATCCACAAGCAGGCGACGTCTAACTTTATAATGGCAAAAATATTACCTTTTGTGATAGCCGATCAAAACATTACAGCCGGAACGGTACAAGTTTTGATGGAAGAACAGTTGTTTGTGAAAATTAGTTATATGAAGGCTTGGAGAGCTTTGGGTAAGGCGGTGGAAAGAATTTATGGTGATTGGGTTGAGTCATATAGTAGTCTAAGGCAATATTTTGCTGAAATAACTAGATCAAACCTGAGAAGTGTTGGACATGTTACGACCGATGAATATGGAGTCTTCGATCGAGCTTTTTGGGCATTTGGACTTTGTATTGAAGGATTTGTTCATTGTCGTCCGTTGTTATGTATTGACGGGACACATTTGTACGGGAAATATAAAGGGACGCTACTTGTGGTCACTGCTGTTGATGCGGATGACCATCTATACCCTTTAGCGTACGCAATTGTCGAGTCTGATTCCGGTGATAGCTGGGGGTGGTTTTTTGCCTGCATGCGGCAGTTCATTCACAGTGTAAACAATCGACGAATTACCTTCATTTCGGATCGAATGAAAGGAATACCATCAGCCTTGCAATCGAAATGGTGTTTGCCACATAAACATAGATTTTGTGCTAGACATCTTAAAGCTAATTTTCAAGCTGCAGGGTTTAGATAAAAACGATTAACCGGACTATTTTATGCTGCAGCTTGTGCCGCGGAAGAAGCCGAGTACATCAGAATACGTGAAGAAATAAAAACTATAAGCATCAGGGCTCACAATTGGATACAAAGGAGTTTGGGAGCGCACGAGGAGAACTGGGCGTTGTGTAAAGATGATGGCGGTCGATTTCATGTCATGACCACCAATTGTGCAGAAAGTTTTAACGGTGTTCTTAAAGGAGCTAGGTCATTACCTGTCAAAGCTTTAGTTGCACGCACCTTTTTCCGGTCGGTTGATTATTTTTGTCAACGAAGAGAAGCGGCAGCAAAACTGTCTTCCCGTCTAACTCCAAAGTGGGAAGCCAAGATCGCTGAACGAGCTAACGAAGCTAGGCATACAAGAATTATTCGATTCAGTCAATCTGAGTGGCAAGTTGTACACTATTTTGGTGACGAGTTCAAAGTACTAATCAACGGTAATAGTTGCTCTTGTACGTGCAACATCCCTCATTTAGAGCACCTACCGTGTATGCATGTTATGGCAGCTTGCTCAACGGTTTCCAACGGAGCAAATAGAGCCCATCACGACTTCGCCTCAACATGGTATTCCACAGCGAAATACCTGGCAGCTTACACCCCTGAGTTTCACCCGGTACGAGATAAACGTTATTGGAGTTTAAGTGACAGTCAATTGGTTCTACCTCCGGTCGCTAAAAGACAACCAGGACGCCCACGTTCAAGTAGAACTAAAGGTACAATGGACGAGATGCAGACCCCTAAAGGAAATAGGTGCAGCAAATGTGGTGTTCATGGTCATAAAAAAAATCGATGCGATACAGCAACTTAATGTTTTTTTTTATTTTGTCTGTAATCCTAATTCGAACGCATTCTACTTTGTCTGAGAACAAATGTTTATGTAATCTAATGTTAGACAAAAATGTTATTTGCAAAGTCATTTGCAATGTTTGTTTTTTGGTGTTTGTATTTTAAATGCCGCTCTGGTACTTGCTCACTGGAAAATACAATGTCGCCTCTAGCGCCATTTGAAATGCCGCAAAATGCGACATTGTATTTTCCAGTGAGTAAGTTACAGAGCGTTATTTCAAATGCCGCTCAATGCGGCATTTAAAATGACGCTCGAGGCGGCATTTGAAATGCCGCCCAAGGCGGCATTTGAAATGCCTCTTTGAGCGGTATTTCAAATACCGCCACCAGCGGCATTTGAAATATCGCTTCTACTGCCTATATATATTTCAACTACCCCACCCACACCCTAACTTTACCAAATTTATTTTAGCAAAAGCTCTAGGTTTCCCGTCCGATTTCAACAATTCGCAATAACCCCTCCCCTATTTCAATCCAAAATTGTCGCGCCGAAGGTAATTATTATACTTTTCTCGTTCAAATTCATCAATTGTTTTGTCGATGTATTTTTGGTTGTATTCACAGGTGCACAATGGACAATTGGGAAATTGATGACGTAACAATGATGAAAATGTACGACGAATTTGAACAAAATAGAGGAAAGGGGATTTCAAGCGGCGCCGACCTTGAAGTTGATTTCGTACCAGAGACACAATTCGAAAAAGAACCCCTGAATGAGGATGGTGGAACATCACGTGGAGAAGCAGTGGTTGATATACCAAGCCAACAATCGCTCCATGCACGTCTTCTAGGTGTCCTAGGTCGGCAAAATCGTGGAAGGTCAAGCTCTCACGCTATTTGTGTAGTTTGCAGCTGTGGAGAGGAATGCGAAGTAGTCGTTTGCAGAAATGATAGGAACGCTGGACGTCGTTTCTACCGCTGTGCTGGATACAACGATCACAAGATTCGGCCAAATCAGGTTGAATGCTACAATTTTTCTAAGTGGCTAGATCCACCGCTATGTCCTAGAGGAGTGGAATATGCTTTAGAAATGCAAGCGGAAGTTAGTCGTTTGGAAAAGTTGAACCTGGAATGCCGAAACAAATTGTTGGTTCATGGGTACAAGTACTCAGCGTTGTGGCCACATAGATCGTTGAAGGACAATTGAAATATAACGTAATGATATTAGAAACTTGATGTGTGATTGAGGTATGTAATTGAAATGTAATTCAAGTATGTTATGTGCATTGTTTGAAGTATTTTATTGAAGTATAATGTAATTCAAGTATGTTATGTTATGTGCATCGTTTGAAGTATGCTATTCATCGATAATTAAAGTACGTTGTGACTTGTGTAAAGTATGTTTTGAAGTATGGAATGCAAAATGCGACATTGTATTTTCCAGTGAGCAATTTACAGAGCGTTATTTCAAATGACGCTCAATGCGGCATTTGAAATGCCGCTATGAGCGGCATTTGAAATGCCGCCTGTAGCGGCATTTGAAATGCCGCATTGAGCGGCATCTGAAATAACGCTCTGTAAATTGCTCACTGGAAAATACATTCTCTCATTTTGCGGCATTACAAATGGCGCTAGAGGCGACATTGTATTTTCCAGTGAGCAAGTACCAGAGCGGCATTTAAAATACAATGGAATTGCAAATGTCCATTGCAACTTTCACACCATCAAATACAACTTCAAAACCGGTGACATTCACACCATCATCGAAACACGAGTCAATTCTACAATCACAACGACAAACACTAGTCTACATTAGTTAACAACCAAACAACCCAAACGAACAAATACAGACCATGAGCAGTCATTACTACAGTCAACATACCACACAAACGATCAATAAATAGTACAGTCATCAAATACAAACAACAGTCCACTACGGTTAGCCTAAAATTTCATCTCAAAAATTTTAATTCCCTAGGAGTTTTCTTCTTCGGTCTTCTAGGCTTGAGCATGAATTCCTCCTCTTCCAGTGACAGCTCTTCACTACCCTCCTCTTGCGTCTCTTCCGTTGGGGGTTGCGATGGCCCGACAGGTTGTGTATGCTGCGAAGATATCGCTCCGGAACTCCCGCCCTCTTTTTTCTTCCTTCTTCCATACTTTCTCTTCGGTGAGGGGGCCGGTGGGACTACAATTATGTCCTCATACGACGTGGGAGGGGCAATATCCTCGATAAGTGGTGGCACTATAGGAGGAGGCGGAGGTGGGATGGGCCTTGACATCTTGTTCTTAGACAAACATGATAGAAAAATTTGTTTGATAGAGAAGCATTTTGCCTTGCTCTTTTTAGGAACCTCCTCCGCAAGCTCGTCGACAATGTCCAACACATGATACATACCATCCGCCTGCGTATAACATAAACCCGTATGAGTTTCGTAAGTACTACATAAGGTGTCAAAAGTAATACGTACCACATTCCGTTCTAGCGGAGCTCGTGGAGTGTAAGGTGCCACATCTTGCTCGGGTTCCTCCGCTCGTCTTCGAAGCACATAACGACGAGTGATATTCCAGTACCAGCTAAGATACTCCTCATCGGTCTGAGTGACATCGTGCTCGTCTTCCGCAGCTTTGAAACGGTTGTTCCATAACTCAATCATCTGTTCGAACTCATCTTCGCCGTATGGAAGCGTGTAATATGGGGCAGGATACGGTAGGTGCTGACGAAGACCAAACTGTCTCATGACTCTGTCTGGCAGATGGTATGCTAAATCTCCGAAACGAAAAACCATAAGTCGTGCCCACCATAACGTCCTGTCTATTGTAAAAATAGCCGGAAGTGCATGAAGGTCTGCTTCGGAATACGGATTCCATGTTACTGCATTGTAATCTAAGACATCAAACTCGTTCCGGTAGAAGGTTAAATTGCGTCTGGGGGTCATTTTTGTATTCTTCGGGCTAATCCACCTGTAACAGCAACATGTTATACGAAATTCAAATTTACTGTGTCGATACAACAACGCTAAGAACACTGTTTTACCTCGCTCCATAAGGCTTTGAATTGTTGTCAATTATTTGCGTCTTCATAGATATACGACCAACCGGAAGGTAGGTCCATGACCAAAGCTGCAAGTGGGAAACTTAATTTTAGTTACGGTTTTACGAAATACTCAACTATGCAACAACGAATGCCTATGTCCGTACCTGAAGTAGAGTCATACAACCTCCGACGGACCGTTGTTGGACCAAAGCAACTCTCGTAAGCTCCGTATAGGTGAAAGAAAGCACCGCACTACCCCAGGAGTATTGCCGACATGAATCGAAGTCTTCTAACTATGGAAGCCATTGAAGGGCTACTCTTGTCTTCGATCGATCGAAAAAAAGACGTTGCGTGATGATGTACAACATAATACAGCGGGCCCTCTGGGCAATCTGCAAAGGAGAGGCACGACGTGGAATATCACCGGCCAACTGCTCCCTAAACCACGTGGCCACTGTCGAATCATTTCCCCACCTCACATCTTCTGGAGGAGCCAATCCAAGCAAGGGCTCGCACAAATCCATGTAATTTCTTGGATAATCCGGTTTCAGGATGGGATCCCCGTTAGTCGGCAATCCAAGCAATACAGCTACATCTTTCAAAGTGATTGTCATCTCACCTACTCTAAGATGAAATGTAGACGTCTCCGGTCGCCATCTATCGATCAAAGCCATCTAAAGATTCCTGTCGAGCTGTGTATATCCCAACTTATTAACAACACCAAATCCAGCTCTATCTAACAGTTCCAACACGCCTGGATGCGCTGACGTGACGAGCTTTAAAGTTGATGAATGGTCAATGAAGCCGTCCGGCTCAACCGCCTGTCGATACATAGTAACAGAGCAATGCAATTATGGTAATTACCACCAATTTGCAGAAGTAATAACAAATTATTTGACCTTGTACCTCCATCATATCGATGTTGTTTGTGCGGTGTTGAGCTTGAAGATAAAGCACGCTAAGATCGATCGGTCCGGGAGCCATTTCATCGTATTCTACCACAATAACATTGCATAATCAAACTCAACTTCAATGGGTATAGAACCGTAGATTTGCAACTATACAACTTCATTGTATACGATGGAAAAACAATAAAACATGTGCTCTAGGTGAGTACTCAACTTCATTGTACTATACAATCATAGATTTGCAACCATAGAACAATTTTAGCTCTAAACCCTCATTTGAAAAAATGAGAATTAGAGACAAAATCGATAGATTTCATACCTATAGGATGAGCTTGAGACGATGATGAAGCCATAGTTCAAATTCTAAGTAGATTTTGGTAGCTGGAAGCTTCAAATTTTGATTTTTGGTGATTTGGGGGGGGTGGGTTCGTTTCTTTTTTGAAGAGGGAATGAAAGAAGGGGGAGTGAGGATGAAAGGAGGGAGGGCTGGAAACTAAACAGAGGGCAGCAGAATCAGCGGCATCTGGGATGCCGCTAACAGGCGGTATTTCAAATGCCGCTAACTGGCGGCATCTCAAATGCCGCCAGTGTTATTATGCCGCAAAGACGTGTACTGGCGGCATTTGAGATGCCGTCAGTACACGTGTCGTCCTACGTGGCCAAAACTGGTCTATTTCCGTTATAAGTTTGCAAAGTGGGCTATTCTTGTAATTTGTTTGCAAAAGTGGCCTAAATACAAAATTAATCCTTTATTATAACACCAATTTTACTAAATTATCTTTTAACAATTTTCTGAACAAGTTGTATAAATGTTTTTTTAACTATTTTTCCGTTTTGGATTGAAATATAAACATGTCGTATTTGGTACTATTATATGTTGCTGGAGTCATTTCACATGTTCCCTGTAAACAATCTTTTATAGTGTATAATTTTTGTACAATATTTTTCTGTTTCCACGTATGAGACTAAGTACAAGCTTAAATATGAGCTGATTGGTTGTGTAATGCCAATATTCAATGGGGTATGATTGAAACATGTAAAGTGAATGTACAAGATTATGAAGATTCACTTTTAGTTGTTTGCAGTAGTTCTACTTAGTTTTCTTTGTCATTTGTAATTTGTAAACCACCTAAAATATTTTCAAAGTTTATTCAGGATTTCAAAAGTACATATTAATTGTAGTTCTTTGTATATTGATCTTTACTTAGACCAGATATAGTTGCATTAGCCGAGGAAATGATCTTTATGGTATTTTATTCGGTCTTCAAATTAGATAATTTTATTATTTAATTATTCTAGTTTATGTTCAAAGTCTTTTGCATGAATCGTATACCTAAGAGCATCTGCAAACATAATTCACAAAATTAATGTACATAATGAACAAACTCCCAAACAAAAAAGGAAATTATAATAAAAAACATGAAAGCCATAAGCCAATGCTTGAAAAATATACAAAAGAATCATTCAAGCAACAACTATCTTTTCCTCTCCAAATAGAGTAATATTATAAACATTGAACCGTAGGCAGAAAAGACTATATAAATTAATAAAAACTGTTAAGAGAGAAGACGTGAAAAGAAACCAGCTATAATTTACACTAATCAACAAGCTAGCAATTGGATGATATTATGTATACTAGTGTAAATTGCACGTATGTGCATCTAATTGTTATAAATAAATATTTTTTATTTAATAAAGAAATTATGGACGGATGTGCTATAAGTGCAAAAGCTTTGGTGGTCATCGCACTCTCATTTTGTAGTGAAATTTCATTGATAGGTGATTAGAAGTGGATGGTGGAGGCTGCAATAAAATTTCGTTGATGGATGTAGGGTATTTTCAGAATTTCATAAAGACACCGTGGAAATTTATTCGTTTGATTCTCTTTATTAATAGTATAGATAAACATAGCATAAGACAAATACACCTCTAAATAATTATGCAATTGCACTTGGACTCCAGTTTCGGCGGCTTTATACTCTCAGATGCTTTGGTCAGAATCTTTTCCTTGTAAATATGCAGAATAATGACGCTATGGCTGGAGCAGTAACTAGAGCAGCTCTTGCACTGACAGTAGAAGATACAAAATGCGAGTTTCATGTTAATTCCACATTTTGCTTTTACATGTCTATATCTTTGTTTTTGTAACGATACACTTAATATACAATGGACAAGTGGTTAAAACTATGAGATATTATATTTGTATGAATATTTGATTGTGTTTTAGTATATTATGTTACGTTATTATGTTTATAATATTTTTATGATTATTGAATTATTATGTGTGCATAAAAAATAAACCATAGCGCTTAAAAAGCATTATGCTTATATAATATAAGTAATATGGAAAGGTATTATAATGCAGGTGCTTACCATGAAAGGATAGCTGAATAAAAGCGCTATCGTGTCTAGCATTTTATAGCAGCATATATATGTTGTAGTAACATATAAACAACGGATATATGGCATTATAGAAAAATAATATTATAGTGGCCTCTATGTATACTATAAAAGCTTACTATTTTATAGTGGCATTTTTTGTGCTATAAATACGCCACTAGTTTTTACAATATGTCGATAAATAGTGTTTATCGAACCGCTACGGTTTTCTTTTATAGGGCTTATATGCTGTTATGGATGATTCTTTTTCTTGTAGCTTTTCAAAATTTTCATGGGGTTTTCAAAAAAATCTTTTTATCAAATTATGCCTCGCGAGATAGGTTTAAAATTTGTTCTTTCTTTTATACCTTTCGACCCAATCTTTTAAAAATCTAATTTCCTCCTTCGTGGGATAAATATATTCCTTTTTACGGAAGTTTGTTCCTTTCCTTACTTCTGTCACTACTAGAAGCACAGTAAATAGCAATGATCGTTTCCGACGGCCGCCAACGGCATTTCGTCCAATTAGTCACGGTTGTCGGCGGCAAACAAATTCTGTGACATAACTGATATTAAAATAACCTAGCTGTCGAAAGCCATTGAAAGCCGTCGCTAATTTAACCTTTGGCGGTCATGGGCAGCCGTTAAAAAACTGCGAATACTTGTAGCCTAGGCTAACAGTTTCTTTCATTTCATTTCTTCTCCAAATAAGCCATCCCCTCCTCTAACTCCTTCTCCACGCTGTCAACAAGCTTCCTCGCCACCATAGGTCTCCGTCTTCGATTTTCAGCTGGCTCCATTACCTATTTCTCAGCAAGAAGGTCTAATTCCTAAATCCTATATTTAATTTTGATTTGTTAAATTAGGTTTAATTTGTTATTATAATTGTATAATACCCCATTGATTGAAGTATACCATATTGAATGCTAATTAGGTTGTTGTTACAATTGTTTATCATTGAAATGTTGAGAGAGAAATTTTGTTTAGTGTGTATGTGCATTAATTGGTGTATATGCATTGATTAATTGGTGCATACGCGCATTAAGCTACTTTGGATTAATTAGAGTCGATGCTCAAAATTTGGTGTGTGCGTTTTCAAGATGACGAAAATGACAATTTAGCATATGCATTTTTTAGAATGTAAATAAATTATTGTAATTTTTTTGTATAGTATGCCTTTTTTATAAATCCCTTAAAGAGTTTTTTGCTCCGTCTGACAAATACTGTATATAATTGTTGTATGAATATTCGTTTTTATCAAAGAACGGACATTTATATTCATCCGATACAATATTTGTCGGATTTGTCTCTGCATTGGACAAGTTACAAACATAGTAGTAATTATATTTTGCAAATCATTTTATTTTAAACGGTTCATAAATTTTCGACATCACTTTCTTTTTTATCCCTGTGTACACACGTATGCGTATGATACAGGGAACAGAAGTGAAGTGCTGTCGAAATTTTGTTGAATCGTTTAAAATAAAATGATTTGCAAAATATTTTTACTACTTTGTTTTTAATGGAAAGTTGGATGACCAACCATCAACGCGTAAAATAATAACCCAAAATTTTGTGTAAATCTGTTTGAAAATAAAATTAAGTAGAATAATATTAAATATTTGCGAATATTTAAATGTATGATTTACTTAAAAAATAAAATTTCAAGACGTAAATGATTAGTGCGCTTTTACGTTTTAAAGTAGGAAAAATGGTCAATTATTGTACCGATCAAAGCTAGATGCACCAACGAAGAAGAGAAATTGGAGGCTCAAGAAGTAAACATTTTCAAAATGGTGCACATGTCTTTATTGAGTTCGCTTTACGTAATAATGAAAAAGATGAAGAAATTCATTGTCCATGTAGTATGTGCAAACTATTGAAGCATTTGTTACCACATATGGCAAAAGTTCATTTGCGCCAATATGGTTTCGTGCCGAATTATTTGGTGTGGGATCATCATGAAGAACTTATAGCACCTCATGTACATTCGCAGGAAGAGATGGATAATGAACTTGTTCCGATGAAGCTCATATAAGATATGGTTGAAGATGCAGCACATTCAATGTTCCATACTGTTGAAGTTGATGGTAACGATGTTAATGTCAAAGAAGAACAATTATTGGAGCAAAAAAATTTAAGATTTGCTAGAGGCTGCTAGGAAAAACCTTTGGGATGGCTGTATAAGTGGTACTCAACTATCAGTAACTGTAGAATACTTTGCGATGAAATCAAATATGACTTCACAGAAGTCGGGCTTACAACTATAGTACAGCTCCAAAACGGCATATGCCACCTGATAATTTAATGTGACAAAATCATTATGAAGTGAAAAAATTTATGTCTGCTTTTGGTTTGCCGTATAAAAAAATAGATACATGTTTAAATGTTTGTATGTTATTTTAGAAAGAAGACATCAGCCGTAGGAATTGTAAAATATGTAATCAAGAAAGATTCAAATGAAGAGAAAAGAAGAAAAAGAAAGTTCCGTACAAGCGTATTACAGATGTCATTTTTTAGACGGCGGAGTTATTCACAGACTGGTTCTCCCTCTAAGTCTCAGAGAGGGACAGGTCGCGGCGGTGGTGATGGCAGCGGACCTTCACAGGAGGCGTCGCATATGGTAGTTAGATTACCGCCGAAAGCCGATGGCTCATAAGTATCAAAATTTACTCCAGCATTGTAAATATTTTGTATAATATATTAGCCATAATTGTTCTATATCATATTTAATAAATGGGTTTTGATCTTGAGCCTTCTAACATTGTGCTCAGCATATTGAAGTAGGTGTACATGAGTCGCATGTCTACATGTTGGCCGAAGTGGAGAAGGATCCCGAACCATGTACGGGAGAGCATATGGCAGGACTTCCTGGTAAGTGTAAAATTATATACCATTATATATAACCACTTTACAATTTTCTAACTAAGTATAAATGTATAACTTATATTTTTTTTCAACATATATACAGGGGCAGTAGACTTACAAGAGGAGTACGTGTCCCATTACCAGTTCCATTGGAACTCAAAAGTGAAAAAGAATTATAGGAATACGATGTCTATCATAAGAAAATTTAGGAAGAAGCCGCAATGGATGGGTGCCAGCGTTTGGGATGCTTGGGTCGCATGGTGGGGTAGCAACAAATTCAAGATAAGTCTATCAGATATCACCTTAATTTATTCAGTATAGAATACATAATTTAAACCTGTAAAGTATAATCTTAATTTCAATTTGCAGAAGAAGTCGGACAAGAACTCTACGAACATGCAAAAAAATCCTGTCACACATCGTGGTGGCTCAAAATCATTTCAACACCATCGTGAGGTCCTAGTAAATTAATTAATTGTAATTACGAATAATTATTACATTTTTAGTATAAATTTGTATGAACAATAATAATATACACTAATTATTTCAGAAAAGAGTGCGGGAGGTCCCGTCTCGTATATAGAAGTGTTTGAACAAACCCATGCCGTTAGGCAGACAGACGACGGGTGATCAATGTCGTATGCCTGGCATGAGGATGATAGAGCGTATGCCGCACATGTAAGTATATTTTAAGTTATAAGTTATTAATAATGATCATTTTAATTAATTAATTATAAAATATTATAATAATTTCATGTAATATTTATTTGTATTTAATTTTACGATGTAGGAAAATTTATCCAGGCACCTGCGTAGATGCTTAAACATTCCAAATGGGAGCAGTTGACCACTAACGAGGAGGACGCGATCTTTGACTCTGTTATGGACTCGACCCAGAGAAACAGGCGCTATGGCTGCGGCAACCGATTGGTAATTTATAAAAATTAACTACGTTGTAAAATTTGCTTAATTTTTATAAAAGTTACGTAATAATTTAAACATATTTCGACTTGTTTTGTAGGCTCGGACATCATAAAGGGCTTACCAAAAGGCTCAGGACAACGTGGAGATTAATGAGCTTAGACGGTATATTGCACAACTGTAGGAAGAGAACCACCTCCGAGCAATGCAAATGGAGTAGCGCAACCAGCGTTTGGCTGAGTATATGGAGCGTCATGGTACATTCCCCTCGTACGGTGGTTCTGAAGCCGATGATGAGTCTTAAGGTATGATTTGTAGTTTTTTATGCACATGTAATGTTGGATGTAGTTTGTGTATATAAACATTGAGTGACAGTGAGGTTAATTTATGGACATGTGGTGTCTGACATTGATTTGGTGATTGATTTATGGAGTTGATATGTGGAGTTTAACATTGGATGTAAATATTGAAGTTGGATGGGAGAGAGTGATGATGGAAGGTTTGTTTCGTAAATATTGGAATTTGATGTTGGATGTAAATAGGTTTGCGTTTGATATTATGATGTTTGAGTTTTATATTGATATTGATATTGATATTGATTTTAATTTATACATATGGCTTATGTATTTATTTTGATGAGTTATATATTGATATTGGTATGGAAGCGAAGCTATGCTGCAGAATATTTTTTTTGCCCTGATTACCAACGGCTCCTAACGGCCTGGCTACATTTTCCAATAGCATGCGATGGTTTTCGATGGTAATCTGGATGAATATTCTTACGGCTATGATGGCTCCCAGTGGCTTAGCGGAAAATTACCATGCCACGTAGACGTTGTCGCCATCGAAAAATCTATCGAAAAAGCCGTCGGAACAGCCATCGATTACCGTCGCTAGTATGTCGTGGAAGCCGTCGGAAATGGACGGAAGTCATGATCCGTATTCTGATGGCATTTCCGACGGCTAGCGACGTCGCCGACTGCTGCTAGCCGTCGGAAATTTCCTGTTCTTTTGTAGCGTATATTTTATTAATACCTAACTTATACATTTTCTACATCCATAAATGTTAATTTTTCTGTATTAATTAGTTGTCATCCTAACGGATGTTTCGTTAGGGTCATTTATTTCCTATACAAATCCTACCTATTTACTACTTCCTTATCTTTCCCATAATTATCCTAATGGATCATTGATTTATTTAATTTATACCTATTTACCTTTCCATCTATAGTTAGCCCTATTATTAAATATGTTTATAGAGTCCACAGTGATAAGGAAGAATTGGTCCTATCAAGGAGTCAATTGCTATCCAGCCTCTATGGTGCTTTCGTAAGTTGGGGTCAAGCTCTCTTAAGTTTACCCCTACAGGTAAGTTCCCTGCTTTATGGGTAATCGAAGCAGAAGTAGAAATTGTCTCTTTTTGTACTTCCAACTCATAGGTGCCTCGCCCATCCTTTCTCGATATGGTCGCAACTATTTTTATAGTTGGAACCTATACAGTTTGACGTAAATATATATATATATATATAGTAAGATTTTTTAAAAACACTTTTCAAAAGTTACAAATACGCCTCTCATACGTATATTTTTAACCACTGATTAGGTAACCTAGGCTCTGATACAAATTGTAACAACCCACACCAGAACAGGTCTAAATTTTGATTCAAAAATGGTCCATCGGAACTTTGATCCACTCTAAGGTAAGATGTTGGTAGAACTAAGAAAATAACAGTATAGATCCATAAATAAACTTTCAAAACTCATGGTGGATGGAACAAAATATATACAATAGCAAAGTGTATCTATTTATTTCAAAATCATAAATTTTTCAAAATAAAAAGTACCATCAAATCGCATCATAAATTCATTACAACAATAGTCTAGACACATGGGTACACATAAAAGTAAGTAAAAATGATAAATAGTACCACAAGCAAACCAGCTCCGTCTCTAAACATCATCTTCTCCATTAAAGTCCTTTAACTTGTGTTGTAATGAGAAGGGAGTTAGAACAACAAGTTTCTGGTGAATAAAATTCTCAAACCTTACCTTTTCAGTATTTGGGCAGTATATTTCAAAATAGGAATATGTCCACGAATATAAATCCATTAAAGCCATTTAATACTTTTTTTTAAGGAAAGTAGCAGGTATCCAAAATCTCATGACCTAAATCCTAAGTTATAATTAATCAGCGATGCAAGAGATTGTACCAAGCCACCTATTACTATTTATTGGAGAATAGGCAAACTCCGATTATTTAATACCTTAATAAAGGTAGACCCATGATTTGATACATATTCCCAAGGCATGCTCCTCAATGGTACTATCTAGATGGCATCATATGGAATTTCAAGTTATTTAATACTTTTTTATTTATAAAGGTGGACCCTCAATTAGTCGCTTAATACCCATCCAGAAGTGGACCTCTGTAGAGATACCACCTAACGTGTCTCCTAGGCCATTTAATACTTTATTTGGGAAAAGAGATGGGCCCACAAACAACCACTTAATACCTCAAAACCTCAAAGCAGACCCCTCGTATTATGATCCATACTCATAATGACATCTCATATTGGTCCGACTATTCGTTGGAACTAGTAGCCAAATTAGCTGGATAGAATTCCCTTATAGAATTTGGGACTAACCTCGTGTCATTATAAGTATTTAGCATATGGATATCTTACATCAATAGGAAGTGTACACAACTAATGTAGCCTCAAAGTTAAGGGCAGACTTCCATCATTTAGCTCTATTAACCTCGAATCCTTATGACTTTGCCATAAATTAAATACACTCCATATATATAATAATGCTCATCTCACCATTTCATAAATAAGGATTTATAAAGAATCTTCCTTGTTATGCCTTAGAGTAATAATTATGTTATATAAGAGTTTCTTCTTATATTCACCTAACAATCAATTTCATTCCTAATAGAAAAATAAATAAAAATAATACCTAATTAACTACGCCATATACGCAGTAATTATATGCTAATTACGTTAGTAGAGATAAATAAGTATTCTCTCTAAATAAATTCTTAACACATAGATTTTATGCCCTATAATAGTGTTAAATGTCAATTCCCTAACCAAATATTATTATAAGTCTTTTTTCTTCAAATTCCTAAGGTTTCAACATACCAAAATAAGGGATTCTAATATCCAAAACATGTAATAAATATTCACAATCAAAAATACAATAACATACGTGTAAATAAAATAGAAACTTAATTTATTACACCAATTCAATGGAATATCCTAAACAATAGGAATTGCAATCTAAACTACATATTCTATTCAATTCCTTTTTTTACAAAGAAATGGATAAGAAGGAAATTTGTGTAGATAAGTGGTGTAAACTACGAATAAAATTCGTAGCCTAAACCCCTTATTTGATTAAAGAATCACATATTGAACCAAAGAAGAAGGAGAAGTGGAATAGACTATGAAATTATTAAATATTGCATAAACAAAACAAATTTCATCAAATTAATGTAAATAATTGAGAATCTCAACATAGAATTGACATCTCAAAATCAAAATGAATTTTGGGGGATTTTATCTATCGTATTATCGCAATCCCAAAATCCTAAGGCATATTCAAATCTATAGAAATAAAACAAACAATTACTGAAAAAGAAATACTAAGGTTTCCACTCATAGAATAGCCTTAGCTTCGCCTTCCTTGGATTTGAATGCTTTACAATCTCTTCTAGAATATCCCACTATTGATATATACACACACAATAGGGATGACATATATATTTTTATTAGATTCGAAACAATTGGAGTGTTATTAGCAATTTGACCCAGCTATATTCGAACTGATTGGACAAGATAGACTCCACTGTCATTAAGGCTGGTAAGCCCAGAGGGACGACTATAGAGTCCAAAAACAAGTACAGATGATAATATGAAGCCGTGATTAGGTGAAATTGAGAGATATATAATGTAGAATGTTCGAACTATGGAATATAATTTAATATAGAAAAGGGGTTGGCTACAATCCCTCTCAAACATGAGGATCGACCTACTTCATCCAAACAAGTGCAACTCAATGGAAAACAATCAATATCTCGAGATCCATAAATCCAATACATATGAAACTTTGGGAGTAATATGTGGGGACCTTAGGGAATCTACCCTAGGGATCGCACCTCAAAAGGACTAAGAAAGTGTGATCGGCCCTCTTCCCTCTATAGGGATCGACCTAAATCAGCCAACATCACCTATTTGCGACAAAGGTTGATCAATCACTCAAATTCCGTAATCCAATTGGCATGAAACTTGGAGGCTAGGCATAAGATAACATGGAGAAGCTCCTAGGGAGCATCCTCCCACATTCCTCCAAAATAGGGATCGGCCCCGATCCCTATTTCTTGGGATTTGGGTCATGCGACCCCTCATGTGGGCCAATATGGTTTTGGAGATCCTTCTACCGAATTTTAGGGAAACATTTCGCCGTCTTCCTCTATAAGTATAAGCTTGATTGCTCATTTTCGAGATTTATACGCCGCTTATTGCTTTGTACTCTATTGTAACTAAGGATTTTCGTTCGATCCCTATTGTACTTAGTTTACAGAGTGATTAATAATGCTATCTATTCACAGTGGACGTAGGCAAACAATGCCAAACCACTACAAATTGTTGTGTCTTTGCTATTTACACAATTATGATTGCTTTATTGCCATATCCTCTCTATTTATATTTACTATTCTTCATTTATTTCTCTACGAAATCTCTATTGGGTATTTGTGCCAATTTTTTAGGCAAACACTTTAGTGCTTTCACAGTGAAGGAAGATTCTCAACTCTATTTGGATCCCTTTACTACTACTAAATTGCATAAATCCCTGGAAGAGTTCTAGAATTATCTTCAAGTAGTTTATCCATTCAATGCAGATTCGCAAAATTCTAAGAAAAAAATATAATAAAATGGTTAGGAACACCAGATCTACCTATTAAAACACAGCAGGAAACGAGAATGCTAACGTCCAACAAGGAAGCCTAGCCAATCTACCAATAGATGCGAATGCTGCCAACCAAGTTGATGTCCAGAATCTGATTGATCCATCACAAGAGTTGATTTCCAGAATCTGATGAGAGAGCTAATGGATAGCCGCCGATAGTTGAATTAGGAGATTCAAGAAAATATCGATTTAATGAATCAATTCAGAGATCAATAGCACATGAAAACTTGGAGATCCAACCCCTTATTCTACATTGAAGAGCTATACTTCATTAGATGATTATCGTAGATACAGACGTCATAGAACTGACGGATATCACGCTAAAGCTTGTGAACATCAACGAATAACCCTCTTGGGTTGCCAGGGCCGATTGGGAACGATCCCTCCTCCATAAGAGCACAAGCTGGAGCCACGGGATTGATTTGGATGTTGGAGTTCAGGTAGATGCTGACCAGTTAGCTCCCTGGAATAACGATGAAGTGAACGCACGTGATATACATCGAGAGGACTTTGAGCCAGGAAGGCATGGAATGTCACATAGACATCGACCGGACCATTCCCATGAGGTGGACCATGACTACTGCTTGGCTTCACTATCCAAACGTCGGACTTGTCAGTTATGGGTAGAAAACTAGAAAGGAAAAGCCAAGGCTTGACCAATGATGAGTTAGGGATCTCGAGAAGCCAAGGCTTGTCAGTTATTCATTGACAATATCCTACATGCAGAGTAGCCAAGGAGGTTAATTATGCCATTGATGCCTGCCTACAAGCGAAAAACTGACCCCGGGAAAAACATCATGAGATATGAATGGCTAATGGATTCCGCACGAGTCGATATGCAACAAAATGCAGATGTTTTCATATTACTCTCTCCGGCATAACAACGGTGTGGTTTATGAGATTACTTCCACTGTCAATCTCTAGATTTGATGACTTGGCATAAAAATTTATGGAGCGGTTTCGTATGCATGCAACTCACCTAAAAGATGTAATGTCCCTATCAAGCATGACCCAGGCTCGAGGACAATTTCTGAAAGGCTATTTAAAGGTATTTCATATAGCCAATCACAGAAGTCTGTAATCTGAATAACCATTCAATATTGATGGCGGTAATAAGAGAGATTAACCCAAAATCTGAATTTGGCGATTGGTTAGTTGGCAAACCACCTGCAACGTTGGAGCGTATTTATGCAAAAGTAGCTCAACATTTGAGGAAAGAGAAAGCTGGGATCTCTAGAAAGAAGAATATTGTGCGAACAAATGGAAAGGTAGTTCTGAGTAATATTGCAGTGAAACAGTCTAGGGAGAGTTCTAAAAATTTCAAGTAAATGTCCAAAATAAACCGAACCAGCAAAAGAAAAACGGTTATAGGAACCATGAGCTAAAGAGGGATTCCGAAAGAGGAAAGCGTAGGATTCCAATGTATGATACCTACACACCAGTGAATAAATCCTTAGAGAACGTCTACTTGTCTACCTGCAACACCATGTAGTATAGGAAGCTACTTTTGAAAGAGTCGACGGAGAAGCAAAAGCAGAATTAAAAATGTTACTAGTTCCATGAATGCTATGGTCATAACATGAATGAATGTTGGCATCTCTAGGATGTTATCGAGAAACTTATTTAGAAAAGAAAACTACAGCAGTTGGTTAAAGCCCCATTGGATGTTGGGCAGGTGATATCCGACCCCATCCGAGGACAAACGCCACACAAGGCCGAGGAGTCTTCATGGATTGGTGGAAGATTAGTGATCAATACGATAGTTGGAGGACCACATTTAGCTGATAACAGCTAGCACGATATGGAGTGCTATGCTAATATAATCAAGCATATGAATTTTGAGTGTTGTTCGAGTGCAGAAGATGGGCTCCGAGAAAACAGTAGCGTACAAATGCAGATGACATGGTGTTCAGAAATAGAGATGCAAACAAGGTGGAGGCACCAATGATCGACCCAATGGTCATTTTGGCTATGATCGGCTCCACCTTAGTGAGGAGGATCATGGTTGACCGTGGAAGTTTCTTAAACATAATTTTCAAAAAGGCTAATGATCAGATGGCGATAGAAGCCAAGGACTTGAAACCATCTAAGGCCCGCATTCATGGCTTTAATGGTGCTGCTATTGAAGCTATCGGTTATGTCGAATTGCCCATGGAATTGGGAGAAGGTGACTACAGCAAAGTGCAGATGTTGCCATTTGTTATTCTGGATCTTGACTCTCTATACAATGCTTTTCTAGATAGACCAGCCCTAGCTGAATTCGGAGCAACTCTTGCCCCGTTTGGTTTGACTTTGAAGTTCTAACCGATAACTGTGTTGGAGTTGTAAATGGTGACCAGGCATCTGGGCGTGCCTGCTATGTAGCTAAATTGTGAGATGCTCAACGAAGGAGAAAGGCAAGGGTGTGGACAAGTCTCTCCGCATCCAAGCCACCAAAGATTGACAACCAGTGCCTGGGTTTTGGCTTGGGTGCCACATTCGGTTCTATAAAGACAAAGATCCAAGGGTTGATGAGGAGGATCCCAAAGAGACCAAGTCTTCACTGCTGAGCTGACAATCAATATTATGGTCAGCCACGACAACCCGTCATGGATCTTAATGATCGGATCATAGCTCAGGCCCACGATGATGAAAGAACTGGCTAGTTTTCTCCAAGAAAATCTTGACATGCTCGCTTGGACTCACTCTGACATGTGTGGGATCTTGCATGCCATTGTGAGCCATGCGTTAAATATCGACCTGAGGCATGTCCTGGTGAAACAAAAAAGGCGTGGCATGGATCCGGAGAGATCTTCCGCCCTTAAAGTAGAGGTGAACAGGTTAACAGCAATGGATTTATCTGCGACACTCTCTACCCCAAATGGGTCCGATCCTGTACTTGTGAGAAAGGCGAATGGAAAGTCACGGAATGCATTGACTACTTGGACTTAAACAAGGTGTGTCCAAAAGACAGTTTTCCCCTTGCAAGGATAGACCAGTTGGTAGATTCAACCACATGACAGAGTAGATATCATTCATGGATGCGTGCGCACTGGACATAACCAAATCTCGATACACATCCCCAACTAGGAGCACACCAGTTTTATTACCGATATTGGATTGTATATTATGTGGTAATACTATTCAGATTAAAGAATGCTGGAGCAACCTATCAACGTCCAGTTAACTGAATGTATAAAGATCAGATTGGAAAGATGATGGAAGTATATATGGATGACATGCTCATAAAGTCACGATAATCAAGCAACCACATTAGAGACTTAGTAGAGATGTTCAATATCTTTCGATATTATAAAAGAAGATCAATCCTATGAAATGTTCCTTTTGCGTCACATAAGGAAAATTCTTGTGTTTCATTGTCAATACTCACAGAATTGAAGCTAATCTCGAGAAGATTCAAGAAATTCGCAACATACAGGTGCCAAAGGCTATCAAACAAATATAGAGCCTAAATGGAAAGATTATCGCCCTAAGTCGATTTATTTCTAGGGGCATCGACAAATGCGTTCCTTTTTTTAACTCCATTAGAAGAGGAGATAGGAAGTTTGAATGGACGCAAGATTGTGAAGATGCATTCCAAGCTTTGGTGAACCACTTAGAAAGGCCTTCAATCTTATCAAAGCTGGTAGATCATGAAGACTTGTAAATCAACTTGGCCATATCGGTACACGCTATAAGTGCCACGCTGTTTCGTAAGGAAAATCAAATCCAGAGATCGGTCTGTTGTATTAGCAAGCGATTAATAGGAGCTGAAAGAAACTATCTGAAGATAGATATGTTAGCGTATTGTTTGTTGATTGCATCATGAAAGCTTCGTCACTATTTTCAGACTCGTCTCATCAATGGTTACATTGATCAGCAGTTAGGATAGGTCCTATAACGACCTTAGACGGCTGGATGGTTACTCAAGTGGAACATCAAACTAAGCTAATTCGACATTTTTTATCTTCCTCAAAGAGCCATCCAGGGACAGGCACTGATGGACATTATAGCATAATTCACTGCATAGGATGATCTCGCAAGAAAAGGTTGGTCACCCACCGTTCGATAGTAAATATATACGGATGGAGCATCCAATAATCGTTGTTCTGGAGCCGAAATCATGCTAGTAACCGTAGAAGATCGATCTATTTTCCATGCTTTGAAGCTTGACTTCCCTGTAATAAAAAATGAAGCTGAGTATGAAGCTCTAATTACTAGACTCAAACTTGCCAGAGAACCGGGGAAAAAGTCTCTTGATATCTTTTGCAATTCCTAGTTGGTAGTATACCAAGTCAGGGGAGATTACCAAGCTAAAGGACAATGACTCACTCCACACCTTATCCAAGTCTAAGAGCTATTAACGATTTTAAGTATTATGACATCATGCACATTTTACGGGATCAAAACAAAGAGGCCGACTCATTAGCAAAGTTTGCTAGCACTAGGGATACACAATAAATGGACTTGGTTCCAGTCGAAGTACTAGATGTTCCACGCATAAATTGGATGGAAATTGACTGTGTACTAGAGATGGAGCCTGAGAAGGAGTCGTGAATGACTCCGATTAAAGACTATTTGCTATAGTGAGTCCTTCCCGAATGGAGGAATGAAAGACGACAAGTCCTCCGTAAAGCTTCACGATATATCATTCCGGAAGGAGTCATGTATAGAATGGGTTTTTCCATTTCTCTACTCTAGTCTTTCACTCATGATGAAATAAAATGAGCCTTTACGGAAGTTCATGAAGGGGAATGTGACGATCACACTGGGGCAAAAGCTAGCAAAGAAAATACTTCTTTATGGGGATTACTGGCCGACTGTCAACCGAGATGCTGCTGATCACGCTAGGTGATGCGACAAGTGCATGATGTATGCGAAGTTCTGAGAGTTCTGCCGATGGAAGTTACACAAATGGTTAGTTCATGGATGTTTGCCATATGGGGAAAAGATATTATCGGTTCCTTATCGATCTCAAAAGGCGATGTGAACTACGCAATCGTAGCAGTTGATTACTTCACCAAATGGGTCAAAACAAAATCGTTAGCCATGATCACATCAAAGAAAGTCATCAACTTCATTATTCAAAACATCATCTTTTGTTTTGGCCTTCCACAAACCATTGTAACTGATAATGGGACTCAATTCTACAGCGTTGAATTCAAAGACTTCCAATGGCATCATATTGAAAAGGGATTTGTGGTAGTTGCTCACCCTGAAGCAAATGGGTAAGTGAAGCTGTGAACAAAATCATAATGTCCATTTTGAAGAAGCATTTAGAAAAGGATGGAGGAAAGTAGGTGGATGAACTCTCAACAGAATTAGGGGATTAAAGAACCACCCACAAGTCTGTGACTAGCCATACTCTATTTGCCCTTGCTTATGGCTCAAAGCCGTTATTCTTGTTGAACTCAAAGTCCCTTCTCATTGAATAACCTACCACAAACCAGAGTGAATAGAGATCTCAACATATAATCTTTGGATATTGTAGATGAGAAGAGCGAAGAAACTGATTTGAATGCAGCTGCACATCGACATCAAGCCGCCCGATACTACAACACTAGAGTCCAACCTAGAACCTTTGAAATCGGCGATCTCATCTTGAAATGGGTTTTTCTTGCTCCGTCACACATGAATCCTACTTGGGAAGGACCATATGTCATTGAACAGAGGCTTATAGAGGAAAATTTCGAGCTAGCAATTGTTGATGGCGTTATGCTCCCAAGGGCGTGGTATAATGAGCATTTATGATGCTATTTTACTTAATCTATTCTTTTTCATTCAGTTGTATTTAATTTTCAAATTTGCTTTAGCATTTGATTTTCCAGATACGTAATAAGAAAAATTATGTCATTTTTTCCATTTGGCAAATAAAGTTTGAAATTTCCTTCATATCCATGATTATTGTAGCATTATATATTAGTTACGATACCCTACTAACTAATACTGACATGTCCAAGCAAGTTCCTAGAGTTTGATTATACCGATTACGTAAGTTCATGATTGAACAAAACAAAATGAACATGGGTCGGCCGTTCATTCGATGATTCTCTCTCACAACCCGATGAACAGAGTACCTAATGTAAAATGGATATGACTTGACCATCTGATAACCAAATTAATCCCACCAAGCGATAGGATAGACTTGAGTCAAAAGCAATCATGATACGACCGATCGCTTGCTAAGTTAGAACCCGGACTTGGGGGAAAATCAATCAATTAAGGGAAGTACGGTCCGACTATTTTCCTAAATAACTCTAAGTCCCCAAAGTGTGGGCTTGAGTATAAACATGAATTAGGTGAAATTCGATTACGCACCAACTAACTCTTATCCCCAAAGTGCGGATACGAGTATAAACAAATAGTTAAATGCGGCTCGATCACTCACTATTCCGTAAACTCCGAATTAAAATCGACAGAAGGAGTATAAGCTCGCTAAGGATGGAGTTCGACAATACACTATCTAACTCTCCTAACCCGAGACTGTGGGCAGGATTATAACAACTTAAACCGCCAAGTTCGAAGGCAAAAGACTAGGGATCGAGCCTAATGTTTGGTACAACTTGAGGCCATGACCACATGGAGGCCTTGAGTAAAAATTAACAAATTATTATCCGAATTAACGAGCAACAAATTACAAGTTCATTAAATGGAAAAGTAATAGCTTGACTACTTAAGCAAGTTCACGTAAGAGTTCAAAAAAAATAAAGAACTTTTACTTACACATTAAACTTGGAAGTTGCAGTACAAGTTTATCCAAAAGCGAGGGCCATACCTACACAATCACGCCAAAAAAAAACAGCTATACAAACTATATACAAACTAAGATGAAGTGATGGCTACTTCTTTTGCCTTTTCTCTCTTTTGGATTTCTTGGAAGTGGCACCACCCGAACCTTCGCCTATCCTTCTTTTTGATCCTTTACCACCCTTGGCAGGAGATCTTTCTGAGATTGGAGGGAGTTCTCCGAGAACCGACCCGCCGAGTGGAATGTCTTATAGTGGGACGAGATTCAGATCATCAACGTCTATGTTAATGGGTTCAGCTTTAGCTTTTTTATTCAATAACTCCTCTCTCTTGATGCGCTCCTTCATGCTGAGCTCATTAGCGGTTTGAAAGCATATGTGATCACAACATCATCTAATTCATCTAATAGTAGTTGATCGTCAGCCTTTTTTTCATCAAGTGCTCAAATAACATGAGCATCAGGCCCTGGAATGTCGGTGATCACCAAAATTTCAATAAATGTCGGTTGTTGCTCCACTACGACACCACTTCCTAGAGTTTGACCCTGCAAATTTGTAGCAATAAGAAAATAAATGAAACCTCTAGAATAATAGAGAGTGGAGCAGCATACTTATGCCCAGCTGACTTTCATCTGTCGCAACAGTGCTCCCTTCTTAAATATGAGTCAACACCTTTGATTGGTAACCAGATCTGTCCGGGTCATAGCTCAGATCTTGTCCCGGCCAAGTGAATCTTATGCTCCAGCTATTTGAAGTGAAGGGAAACGTTTGGGATTAGACTATGAAGCTTCAGCAATGTCTTTCCCCTGACCGGAGGGTGCTAAATTGTCAAAGCATAAAGCCTTGTAGCAGCAAGATCTATGCTTTCATTCAGGTAAAGGATCTCTCGTACAAGTTTCTCCTCATCCAAATTAGCATGCCAAGATCTTTCCACTTCATTTCAATGATATATTCCCAAGCCTCGACGAGCGATTTGAGGTAGCCCTCTATAAGAAAACTCAAATCATGATAGATTAGGACTATAGCAATGTATTCAACAATTAAAGGATTGAACATGTCCTTAATCTCATTCTGACCAGCCTATTTAGCATCCTCCAACCGGGCCTCAATTTTTTCTCAAACTTCATTATGGCCAACCTCCTATGCCTCTTCCTTGAGGACTTCAATTTGAGCGAGTTGCTCATCAAATTTAATTTTCAGTTCCCAAGCATTGACAGCCTCTTTACAATAACTTTGAGACTCCTCCTGAGCTTTAAGTTTTTCTTCCGTCTCTTTCTTAAGGAGTTCTTCGAGTTCCTCGACGCGGTAGGCTAGAGGGGTTTTTTTGTTTTGAAATGTGTCCTTCTCTAGAGCAAGCACACTACTGCGATTGAGAGCAGCGTCCAACTCCTTTTTGTGAGCTATTTCCAAACGACTAACCACCTCGGATGTTTCTTTGGCCTTCTTCTCTACCACGGCTAGCTTTGTTGTCAACTCTGTGATCTCTTCGTTTTGGTATTTAATTATGTCTTTACTATGGATTGTCTCCAACTTAAGGCGATCGATTTAATGTTACCGAGACCTCGGAGATTTTCTTGGCTAAGTGCTGGAATGCCTCATGCTGCACAAAAAAATCAGTGACACATGTAAGTGAACTCGCTTTAGCACTCCCTGGAATTGTATGGATGGAAGGAAGGAACTTTAGCCCATCAAAACAAATTTTCGAGAAATTGATCTTAAGTTCGGCTAATCTTTCTAGTGTAGAGGCCTTAGGAGCTGTAGTAGCAAAAGCTGAATCAGAAGTAACAATTGGGCATTTGTCGACCTATGATCGTGAGGCTGTCGAGAACCAGATGAGCCTGAATAATGCTCTGGTGGCACAGCAATTTGGGGAACATGGAAAGAGGTTTGATTTCCGCTATATACAGGAAGATTGGGATGAACTTCCTAATGAGATGATTGAGATTGAGACTTGTGTTTAGAGGATGAAGACTCCCTTGAACAATGACTTCTTTCCCGGTTGTCATCCCTTTCATGATGACCTTCGAGTCTGGACCATGATTGGATACATATTATGTCAAGGAGCCCCTTAAGTGATCAAAGGCATGGAAATGAGAGATAGGACCTACAAACCAAATAAGAACGCATAAGTAACCATCAAATGAAAGATAGACAAAAGCCATACAGTGCAGTTCTCGTGATTCCATATGTCTTAGTGTCCCCCCAACGGAAAAGTTACTGTGGCCTTTCTCATAGGAGTGATTTCCCCTTTGCTAGTGCGAGGAATGCCATCACCAGTCCTGGTGGGAGAATTATGCCCTCCAACACTTATATTAGAGAAATCATAGGTCATGTTATCGTCAGGGATCGAGAGACTCGAGAACCTTTCCATTGAACTTTCTAAAGGTTGAGAGGAAGAATCTTCTTCGAAAGAGATGATGATGATGAAATCGGGCTCTTAGACCATTTTGCTCCTACGAAGTTTATAAGCAAGCTTTTTCCTTTTCTTTTTAGCACATGAGATTGTGCATCTTGTGTAGGTTCGACCACAGGCGTATTTCCCTCACCTGCATCAGCATCGCCAAGCTTGCCGGCTTCATCACCTCTAATTTCACCTTCTTCGACATCGTTCTGAGCCTCCTCAACTTGGGGCACGATAGGACTAGTGCCTCCATCTTGTTCCATGGAATTCCTTGGTGGTGCAAAGCTTCTTGGAAGACCAATGATGGACCTTCCTCCAACAGCTCAAAATGAGATGACCACTCATCAGTTACAAGGGATTGATATCCCTGTCCTCAACTAGGGTGGCGTAGATTGCAAAAACCGCCATAGAAAAACTATTGCCTTGAGGTCAAGGGTGGACACTTGTAAATTTTCAAAGTATCTGTTAGTTAAAGATACGGCTCAGGCTAATGAATTTGAAAATAAAGTGAGACCACCACTTACGTCTTTCCAACCATCGCCTTACAAAGCCAAGAGGACAACGAACGTAGAACCACTCATATGTAAAGATGTTAAGCTTGTTCCAGGCACCAGTCAAAACTTGACATTTGGGTGGAGGCTCGATGAAAGTATAAGAAAAGCTTTACGTCCGTCATTTAAAATGGTAGATAAACCTGGTGTCTTTAAGAGATGGTTGGTGGAACATAACATCCATAAATAGCAAGAAAGTGCCAATAGGAAAAGCAGAGCTATTCAGATGTAGCTGAGTAGGAGCTATTCTTAGATATTTTAGCATCTTTCAGATAAAAGAATCAAAAGGCGGCATACATATGACCCAGCACATAAATTTATTACAAGCCATATACCCTCCAGGGGAAAATAAGCCCTGTCATTCAAACATTTCCAAACAGGATCGCATGTTTAGAGCACAACCTACAGAGATAAGCCTTACCAATTCTAGAGGCCTGGGAATCCTATTAGGTTATCGAAAAATATAGCACCCTCTATAGTGTCAGGGGTAGGATTTATCTCTTTCACTAGAAGGATGGGAACATAAGAGAAAAGCTCAACTAATAGACTAGAGATATCTGGTTGCTCAGTCTGGTGTTCAGGAGAGAGTCCATCGGATACACTCGCAGAACTTGATTTGGCAGCTGAATTGCTATGCTATGAAGGATGTCTAAAAAACATTGTGGCCAAACGCCCAGAATGTTTGGATCCCATATCAACTAAACTCAGTAGATAATCAATATTAGAAAAACTAACGTGTCCCCCTATATTAGGTGTAAACTAGTGTGGCGCAGTGTTGTGCAGTGAAGAGATAAACAGTTTAGAATTAAAAGCAAAAGTAAGTGATGAAACTTTGGATTCCGACAAGAGCGACCGTCATCGCTGACCGTCTCAACTGGCGTTTAGATTGATCGGTTGTGTAAGCTTTGGGATCAACCATTGACATATCAAAGTGTGAAGTCCATTATTGAAATCCATATGTTAGATTTCAATTCATATTCTAAGTCCCAGCAGTTTAGTCATTAAGTTTCAAGTTCGATATTGGATATGCAAGTCCTATTGTCCATTATAGTCATATGTTCAAGTTCGTTAAGACGAGATTGGTATTGATTGTTCGTACAATTTTTCATGGAGCAGTTTGTTTAAGGTTTTAAGCTTGGTTCATGGTTATGGAATTGGCTAAGTCCCTATAGCCGATCCCTCTTCTAAAGCAGACGACCGATCCCTATACCAAAACCAATATGATGATCCCTTTAACAAAACCAGTTCGACCGATCCCTCCATGCTCCACAAAAAACCGATCCCTCATCCACCAATGCAACCGACCCATCTTTCTCATATTCACACCAATCCCTCCTTCCTCCACAAACTCCAATAACCAATCCCTTTACTTAGTCATTTTCACACTTCTCTCAAACATTCACTCAACATGACCGTTCCCTCTCCTTCACCTACGCCCTCCAAGTGATCCCTCGCTTGATCCATACTCATCGTCTTCCTCGAACGATAGCTGATCCCTTCATCGCTAAACATATCGACCATCTCCTCTCCATATAACTGCAAAATCACAACTCCATACACATCGAACTCTAACCCATCCACCAACATGATCGAATCCATGAGCCCTGTCACAAAATTAGGAAAAGTGAACTGTAAAAAACTTGCTTATGGTGTAAATGGCTTTGGTAATACATGAATCGAGGTAGGATCTCAATTTGGATCAGAGGCTTGGTGATGGAGTCCAATTACAAGAGGCAATGAATGGAATAATGGAGGCGATAATTGATTCAAAGGAAAGCGAGGGCTCGGAGGTATGAAGGGAAGAGCGGAGTTCATTTTGATAAAAGGAATTAGGGTTCGGTTTAGAAAACAAATGAAATGAAATAAAGTGAAGAACGGAGAGGGAAATGGTAGTTTATATACGAGGCTAGAGAGATCCTCTCGCTTGAGTTTCTCCTTGAAGATGAAACGTTAAGTCCCCAACATATGAAGGGATCAGGTACAGTCCCTCGAATTGGGGATCCAATCCAATCCTCATACATATATATGTGTGTGTGTGTGTGTGTGTGTGTGTGTGTATGAAAACAGAGAGAAGATAGAAGAGAGAAAGGGATCGGCTAAAGGAGAACTCTGATCCCTATTATAACAGAAAAAGGGAAGGGGGATTGGCTAGAGGGATCCTATTCCCTATAAACATAAAAGAAGGAGAGAGAAAAGAGATCATGATCCCTATGTGCATGCAAACATGTACATAGAACATATATATATATATATATAGTAAATAAATATAAAATGCAATGAAATTGCATCTAATTCAATTAAAATTGGCGACGACCCATGAGCGTGTAAACGCATCAGGGAGGCAACAACAAGAACATGCACTTGAACATGGATGTGTATATTCTAGAGATCCAATTTTTGAAATCGAAAGAAATTGAATTCAAAACTGAAGTTTTCAAGGTCATGACTGAATTAGATGGCCAAAGCTCACTAGCCCCATAGAACCGGACTTAGATAGCAACCGACGAAATATAATCTCGAATTTATACTATTGGAAATCGACCAAGCGCCATGACGTTCAAAGAGAGATACGAAACTTTGGAAAAATAAATCGACAGAGGGATAGCGACGATTCATAAAAGTGGATGGATTTCTTTTCGGCGACTCTAACTTGCTTCGATTCAAAGCATTCATGTTCAACACAAGACGTACTTTGGAGGGCAAGTATTATTCAGAATTTTTACCGAGTTATATTTGAACTGATTGGACAAGTTAGACTCGACTGTCATCAAGGCCAGTAAGCCCAGAGCGATGATTGTAGGATCCAAAAATCTAGTAAGATGATAATATGAAACCATGATCGAGTGGAACTGGGAGATATACAATGCAGAATGTTTGAAGTATGGAATATATTTAATATAGAAAAGGGGTCGGCTATAATCCCTCTCAATCATAGGGATTGGCCTGCTTCATCCAAACAGTGCAAGTCAATGGAAAACAATAGATATCTCGAGATCCATAAGTCCAATAAATATAAAACTTTGGAAGCAAGATGTGGGGAAACTAGGGAGTCTACCCTAAGGATCGCGCCTCAAAAAGACTAAGCAAGAGGGATCAGACCTCTTCCCTCCATAAGCATCGGCCTAAGTTAGCCAACATCATCTGTTGTAATAAAGATTGATCAATAACTTGAGTTCTATTAATCCAATTGGCATGAAATTTAGAGGCTAGGCATAATATAACTGGAAAAGATCCTATAGGGATCGCACTGTCAAATTCCTCAAAAATAGTGTTCGACCTGATCCTTAATTCTTGGGATTTGGGTCATGTGATCCCTCCTTTGGGCCAATATAATTTCGGATATCCTTCAACCGAATTTTCAGGGAGATGTTTCACCATCTTCCTCTATAAATACTGGCTCGTTTGTTCATTTTTGGGATCTTTACGCTACTTATTGCTTTGTACTCTATTCTATTTCATCTAATTCCTATTGTACTCAATTTACAAAGTAATTAATAAAGCTATTTATTCACAGTGGACGTAGGCAAACAACGCCGAACCACTATAAATTGTTGTGTCTTTGCTATTTGCTTTATTCTAATTGCTTTATTATCATATTCTCTATGTTTACATTTATTGTTCTTAATTTATTTTTCTATAAAATCTCTATTGGATGTTTGTGCCAATTTTCAGTGCAAACATGAAGAAAGAACAAAAGAAGAAAAGGTTAGAGGAGAAAGAAGAAATAATTAGTATAGGGATTGAATTCTTACCCAAATTCTCTATAGAATTTTTGAATCTAATTTGGACAAATAAAATTGGTCGAGTTTCATTTTATTCTCCATAATAATATGAATAAAAATTGGCGGTGGTACGGTTCTATTTATATGGGTTGAAACGCACCAGAACCGTAGGATCAAATTAGAAGTCAAATGGACAAATCTGAAGTGTTAAACAATATACAACACCCTAACCGCCACCATTAGAAGATGGTCGACTGCCTAAGCGACCAGTCGACCACTACAGTCAACCGAATGACCAATGTAGGTTGACCGCTCTGCCTTATTTTGGGTAAAATGATTCGTTTCTATTGCATTTTAATTTTAATTAATTTCTTACCTTATTTACTGTTGACGTTAACCGTTAATTAAAACGTTTACTTAGCCCCCAAGCTAATTTTGAAATTTAGACCATAAATTTAAATTCCAATTTGGATAAGAATTCAACCTAAATTAATTTAAATATGAAAACTTCAAATGCCCACAACTTCTTCGTTTGAGCTTCTTTTTCAATATATTATATATGAAAACATATCAGAATTTCACCATGAACGCAACAAAATAACTTTCATGGTCAAATTTCAAATTTTATAAAATTTCCATATTCAACTATATCACATTTAATTCAATTTACTTCATTTATTTATGGTTCATTTTACGGGGTGTTACATGGTGGATTGTTTACACCGGTGAAGGGGTGGGGGAAGGGGGATCTTGCCCTCATGCCTACTTAGATCTTTAGTACATTGGGTGGTTCAGTAATTTAGGTTGCTAATTATTGATTCCAGAAGGTCAAGACTACTTCTGCCAGCAGATGATAGACCCTTCTTTTAGGCACTTCTAGGATCCAAGAATACCAGATTGACTATGCTTGCTTATTGGATGACTACGGTTGTGAGACTACCATCCCTCTCTATCTTTTAATTACCAACTAAGCCGACAACATAGAACATGCTACTTCTTTCGGTCACTTGGTTACATGAAGACCAAGGTGAGGCTTCCTCTCCACTCTTACTTTGTCGAGTTCTTGAACATGCATCATTTAGCATCATGGAAGCTTACCTCGAAGAACTACAAGTTCTTGGCCGAACTCTTCATTTTTGGGTTTACTTGAACATTCTGAAGCCTGATCTAGTCATGATTAGGCTGATTTCAAGCTTTGGCGATGGGCCGAGACCAACTCGGGAAACCATTACTATCTTCAAGGGATTGGTACCCTCCATCTTTGTGCTTCCAAGGAAACTGTTAGCCCATTAACATCAATTCCTCTTTGAATAGGCAATTGTTAATGTGTTTATCATGCCTGGGATGTTTTTTACTTATCGCATTTCCCTTAGAATTTTTTGAACTTGTAATCCATTACTATCATTTGCATAGTGAATCCTACTGGAACCAACACAGGAAATGCTATTCATGAGGACTACATTTATCAAATAAAGGCAATCAAAGATACTTCTTGGAACCTGGCGCCGACCTTGACAAACGAGACCCCCATCGGGTCAGGTTGTTCGGCCTAAGGCAGAGAATGGAAGGTGGTAGAGCCATGGTCAATGCCCCAATTACAGGGCTAACTAGGCCCATAGGGGTTATGATCGAAGAACCGCTGGTGATGGCACTAGTGATGAACACTGGGGAGGAGGATGATCCTACAACATAAGATCCAAGCCATAATGGTGAGTAGGAGGCGTATAATCTGACACACTTGGAGGACGTGGTCCAAAATCATGTAACTGGGTAGGCTTTTAGTTAATCTAGCACACTTGAATGCCCAAGGTAGAGAGGACGAGTGACTAGGCTTAGGAGCTAGATATTCCAAAAAGCAAGGGCTTCTCTTTAGAAGACCCTCCTTTTAGGGGTCTCTAACCCAACTCACACCTTACCACCCAACACACAAAACTCCAAAGGAGCACAATCTAACAGTAAATCTGCCCTCCATTAGTTAGAAGGCGGTCGGTGGACCAATCCCATAATGGTAGCTTAGTTTTGCATTGCTTCACCTTTATTTCCTTTGAATTTTTTCTAACTCTCTTCCTGCTTTGTGTTTTGCAATGGTTTGATTAAAACCGGCAAAAAAATCTAGACTCCGTTGTAATAGGGTGAACCCTGTCTCGGAGTCCCATCTCGCACCCTCGCATGAGCACTAGTTCTCAGCAACATCCGTTGGTAGTTGGCATCCAACAATAGACGTCGGATATCACCCAACCATCCCAAAGAGAGGGTTACGTCCTCCCTGTGCATGGTCTGACATTGACGAGGCAGATCTCGATGAAGGTAGCTTATTATGAGGATGAGGTGGAGATAGAGAGGAGGAGGCCGGAAGGATCTCGCACTGATAAGTTGAATGGTCTAGGAGTGGTTAGGCTTACACATTTTTGGGAGAAGTAGAGGTTGTTAGGCTCCTACCGAAGGGCTTGGGATATAAGGTTGTGCGTTCGACCATTTTAGAGACGGTCGAGGAGGTTAACCTACAGATGCTGGTGCATTTGATAGTCGGAGTGGCCTCGAAGGCCTAGGCCAATGAGGTTCTGTTAGTTCCTGAGATGATGGTTTTGATGACAACCTAAGGACTTGTTATAAAATATAAATACTAATATTCTTGTCTAGATATATATGTATATGCAAGATATATTTATATACATACATAAATAAATACACACACACACACATACATACATACATACATACATACATACATACATACATACATACATACATACATACATACATACATATATATATATATATGCAGGTGCTGAGAATGAAGATTGTACAGTATAAAGATTCAAGAATGAGTGTAAAGATTCAAGACTGAGTATAGAGAATCCAGACTGACGAATTCAAGGTTGAAGAAATCAAGACTGAAGACTCATGAATATCAAGAGTTAAAGATATCAAGATAAGTAATAGAGTCTAGATTTACACTAAAACATCATAGTAGCACTTCAATCTTTATTTGGATTTTAATTGTGAAATGGAATCCACCTTCTCGCTTTAATAGTGGGATGGAATCCACGACCTCTTTAGTGGGATGGGACCCACGATCTTCTCCAGTAGAATGGAATTCAAGAAATTTTCAAAATGACTTTTTTTATATTTTTTCAAAACTATTTTTTAAAAAGACATCTCTCTCTATTTTAGCCTTAATTAAAAAACTAGTTTTAATCATATTAATTTCAAAATATTTTCTTGTTTTAATACTATCTCCTGGTTTTAATGTTTTAGCTTTACTCTCAGAATATTTATACATTTCGTTTTTATTCCTTTTATATTTCATAAGATCGCTTTCCAAAGGTTTTTACAATCATAAAGTATATTCAAAATGGTTTACAAAGTTCTAAGATAGTTTTGACAAACTTTAGAAAGAAAATCTCTTTTACAACAAAAATCAATTTTCAAAATATATTAGGGGGTCGATATGCCCCTACCTCCCATGTCGATATGGTAGCCGTAGAATTTAAAATTCAAATTTACAAAGGAAGTTTCTATTCGTCATGACCCTTCATGAATGGACATGACCGTTATTCTCATATATATACAAGTATTTTTCAACGAATTTTTTCACAGTTTTCTTTGTTTTCTCTCCTCTTTCTCTTCCATTCTTATTTTCAAACATTCTTGACAAAACTTTGCCAAAACCCTAAGTGAATCAAACCTTCTCGTTTCTAGTTTGTTTCTCTGCCACTCTCTCTCAAAGATCTCGATGCTATTCAGAGTTATAGGATCATTTGCAATCAAAGATTGAAAGATCGAAGTGTACCAAGTCTCTTTATATCAAAGTGTGATTAGAATGGTGTGATTGTGGCCCATAAATCAATTGGGCATGATTGCAACCTGTAAATCAATTAGATGATCATGTAGCCTGGTTAAATCAAGAAAGTTTACCCTGGACTCAGAGACATGAGGGTGTATCTCGTGGCTTTGAAATCGAGGTTGTTATATCGACATTATATTTGAAAATAAATCTGCACAAGAAATTGTGTGGGACTGGATGTAGGATAAATCCGAGCCTGTATAAAACTCCAATGTGTTCTTTCCTTTACTGCTTTTATTTACTATTTGCATCTGTGTCCGATTCCGTGATTGTTTCTGTGTTTGTGAATTGCATCTGTTAGGGTTTAATTTTAGAAGATTCACAAAATTAATTAAACATTATTCACCCCCCTCTAGTGTTAATCCAGTATTAAGATCCGTAATAAGAATTTCCTACACTTGGTATCAGGGCCTTGGTTTTCAAAGTTATCATAATATGAATTTTGAAAAAGTTTAAAATGGCAATTTTTGGAGATTCTGTAACACTAGTTCAAAACTATCCAAATCATCATTGTCTCATATGTCTGCATATTGTTATTATAGAAAATCAAGTTATCTATTGAATTGGTGTGTTGTGTAGGAACATATGTGTTATATGGCTTTTGAAGAATCAACACTCAATGGACGAATGGTGCAAATCAACAAAAACAAATGGATATTTGACAATGAATGTTCAAGATACATAACTCGTAATCTGGAGATACCGAATGACATAATTTATGAAGATGGAGGAATGGTCAACCTTGGAGACAATTTAAAAGGATATGTGATTGGCATCGGCAATGTCGATAACTCTAAAACTCTTACTATTTCTGATGTTCTGTTAGTTAGGAATCTAAAACATAACTTACTTAACATAAGTCAACTATGTGACAAGGGTTACAAAATTAAATTTGAAAAGGATAAGTGTCGCATTAAAGATAATAAATCAAATGTTATCTTTGAAGGAATTAGGAAGAATAATATTTATTTTCTCGGTATGAAAATCTCAAATGATAACCTATGTCTTTTGGTTAATACAGGTGACCCTTGGATTTGGCATAAAAGACTTAGGCATTTGAATTTCAAACTCTTATCTAGACTTTCAAAACTTGATCTAGTAAGAGGTCTCCCTAAAATGGATTTTAAAGTGGATAGTATATGTGATGCTTGTCAATTAGGAAAACATAGGAAGATTTCATTTAAATTGAAAGATATGATTTCAACTTCAAAATCTCTTGAGTTACTTCATTTAGATCTGTTCAATCCATCTCAAATTCAGTCAATAATTCACAGTAAATATGTTTTTGTAATTGAAAATGATTATTCTAGATTTACATAGACAATTTTTCTAAAACATAAAGGCGATGCTTTGATTTATTTAAAACTTTTGCAAAAAGAATCCAAAATAAACTTTCTTTAGAAATCAAAACTATTCGTAGTGATCGTGGTGGAGAATTTGAAAACGAAAATTTTGAGAATTTCTGTAATAAAAAAGGAATGACTCATAAATTTTCTTTTCCAAGAACTCCACAACAAAACAAAGTGGTAGAGAATAAAAATAGGACGATTCAAGAGTGTACAAGAACTATGCTTTCAGATAGTAAATTACCAAGAAAATTTTGGGCTGAAACAGTCGCTACAGCTTGTTACATTTTGAATAGCATTTTAATTAGACCTCTAGCCAATAAAACATTATATGAACATCTTTTCAATAAGAAACCAAAGTTATCCTATTTTAAAATTTTTGGAAGTAAATGATTTATTCTAAATACAAAGGATAATTTTGATAAATTTGATCCTAAATCCAATAAAGGAATCATTATCGAATATTCTAATAGAAGTAAAGCATACAGAGTTTTTAATTTAAAAACTAACACATTTGAAGAAACAATGCATGTATCTTTTGATGAAAATTTCAAAAAATTTGTTCAAATAAATGATGAAGATGATTTTGTTACTTTAAATAATGAATCAATAAAACAAATTATGAAACTATTAATCCTAATAAAAGGATCAGGCTTTTAAAAGATCATCCTATAGAAAATATACTAGGAAATATTGAGTCTGTTGTTAGAACTAGAAATTAACTAAACAAGATGAGTAATGTAGCATTTATATCAACTATTGAACCCATAAATCCAAAGGAAGCATCATCTGATGATTCATGAATCCTTGCTATGCAAGAAGAACTGAATCTATTCACCAGAAATGATGTATGGGAACTTGTTCCTTGACCTGAGGACAAAACTATAGTAGTAACTAAATGGGTTTATAAAAATAAAATGAATAAACAAGGTGAGGTCGTTAGATATAAAACTCAGTTAGTTGCGCAAGGTTATCGTCAAGAAGAAGGAATAGACTATGATGAAACCTTTGCATCACGACAAGATTAGAAGCCATTAGAATTATACTTGCTTTCGCAAATCACAACAATTTCAAATTATTTCAAATGGATGTCAAAAGTGCCTTTGTAAACGGTTTTGTTAAAGAGGATGTTTATGTTGAACAACCTCCACTTTTTAAAGAAGAAAAGTTTCCAAATTAAAGTAATCTTTATATGGTCTGAAACAAACTCCTAGAGCCTGGAATGACAAACTAAGATCTCACCTATTACGATCAAAATTTGAAATTGGTAAAGTAGATAATAATCTTTTTATTACAAGAAACAAAAACGATATCCAATTAGTACAGATTTATGTAAATGATATAATTTTTGGATCAACAAACAATAAAATCAACAAAGGGTTTTTGAAATAATGACAAAAGAGTTTGAGTTGAGTCATATGGATGAACTTTCTTTCTTTTTAGGATTGCAAATAAAACAATTAGATAGTGGTATTTTGATTAGTCAAGAAAAGTATGTTAGGGATCTAGTTAGTAAGTTTGGTATGGCTACTGCAAGTGGAAAAATCACTCCTATAGCAACCAATAAAGCCTTAAATAAAGAATACATGCCAAAAGAAGTTGATCAAAAACTATACAGGGGAATGATTGGATCGATACTCTATATAACTACGAGTAGGCCTGATAACATGCATAGTGTCTGTCTCTGTGCAAGGTACCAATCTCAACCCAAAGAAACCCATTTAAAGGCTGTTAAACGTATCCTAAGATATTTTTAACACACTTCAGACTATTGCCTATTTTACCCTAAAAATGATTCATTTGATTTAATCTCATTGTGATGTTGACTATGCTGGTTGTAAATCAGACCGAAAAAGTACAAGTGGAACCTGTCACTTTTTAGGACATTCTCTGGTTTCTTGGTTTAGTAAAAAGAAAAATACCGTCTCACTATCAACAACTGAAGCAGAATATATCTCTCCTGCTTTAGCTTACTTTCAAGTTATCTATATGCAACGGGCCCTAAAGGATTTAAGATTAAATATTTCAAAATCACCAATTTATTATGATAATACAAGTGCAATAAATTTATCAAAAAATCCTACTCATCATGCTAGATCCAAACATATTGATATCAAACATCATTTTCTCAGAGGTAATATAAGTAAATAGATTATTGCTCTTGAATTTATGAACACTGAGAATCAAATAGCTGATATTCTGACCAAACCCTTGAATCAATCACTCTTTATTAAATTAAGAAGAGAACTAGGTATTTGTTCTATAACTGCGATATAAAATATAGATATAGTAACATATATATTAAAATAAATAAAGAAAAACAAAACTGTCAAAATTTTCAAAGGGATGTCGACATGCCCTACCCCCCATGTCGACATCCAAGGTAAAATTTAAAATTTTGATTATCCCTTTAAAATCAGTTTGGTTGTTATATAGTCACAACACTTCGAATTTTTCTGTCTTCTTACTTCATTTTCTCTGTAATAAATTTTTGAAAATATAAATAATGACCTCCTCTTCTAAATCAAACCAAATTGCAACATTTTCCTTCCCTTCTCTTAATTCTAGTCCATTTCAACGAATTATATTGGCTCGAGTAATGAAGATCGAGGAAATTATGAAGGATTCTCTGCACATGCTGACTGAATTAAGTCATGCAAACAAGGATGGCAAAGGAACAAGAGAAATAAGGCAAGATTTTTAGAAATTTGCAAAAATTTCTAACGGATAATCATGCAAACCTTATTGTGATTGAAGATAATTCCTCTAACATACGTATTCATAATCCATTAGAGGACGATAAAGAAAAAGAAGAAGAGGAAGAAGCGCGAATGGACAAAGACGATAAAGTTATTTGCGTTGGAGAAGTTTGTTTTGACAAAAATGGTAATTTGGTCAAACAACATGGAAACTTTTGTCTTCATTACCCTAATTGTTCGATTCACAAGTTATTGATTGTCAAGGACTCTCGTTAGATTGTTATTATATTAAGGTTTTAATATTTTATGTACGTGTATATATTTGTGTCTATGTTTCATGTATATGTGTAATGTAACATCATATATAAAAAAATTAGATTTATGTTTTTCTTATTATACTCGTTATTAACTTATAGTTACATAGTTTAAGGGGGAGTTATGTAGTTTATGATTAGTTTTTGTTGATGACAAAGGGGGAGAATTACAAAATAGGTTAGATAGGCTTAGATTATGAGGGAGTTAGTAGATTAAGGGGGGTTGTTGGAATAAGGGGGAGTCGGAGTAGAATCGAAGTTTATTGGAGTAGATTTTAGAAACATGGGTTGTCATCATCAAAAAGGGGGAGATTGTTAGTTCCTGAGATGATGGTTTTGATGACAACAACATTAGAACTTGTTATAAAATATAAAAACTAAATTTTTTGTCTAGGTATATAGGTATATGCAGGATACACACACACACACACATATATGCTGAGAATGAAGACTGTACAATATAAAGATTTAAGACTGAGTATAAAGATTTAAGATTGAGTATAGAGATTCAAGACTGAAGAATTCAAGATTGAAGAAATCAAGGCTGAAAACTCGTGAATATCAAGAGTACAAGATATCAAGATAAGGAATAGAGTTATGTTAAAACTTCATAATAGCACTTAGATCTTTATTTGGATTTTAACTGTGGAATGGAACCCACCTTCTCGTTTTAATATTGGGATGGAACCCACGACCTCTTTAGTGGGATGGAACCCACGACCTTCTCTAGTGAAATGGAATACACGAAATTTTAAAAATGACATTTTTTTAGATTTTTTTAAAAATTATCTTTTAAAAAGACATCTCTCTCTATTTTAGCCTTAATTAAAAATTGTTTCTAATCATATTAATTTAAAATCATTTCTTGTTTCAAAAATATATCATGGTTTTTATTGTTTTAGCTTTAATCTCAAAATATTTATATATTTAGTTTTTATTACTTTTATATTTCGTAAGATCACTTTCCAAAGTTTTTTATAATCATAAAGCATATTCAAAATGGTTTACAAAGTTCTAAGATAGTTTCGATAAACTTTACAAAGAAAATCTCTTTTAAAACAAAAATTAATTTTCAAAATATACTAGGGGATGTCAACATGCCCCTACGCCCCATGTCGACATAGTAGCCATAAAATTTAAAATTTAAATTTTCAAAAGAAGTGTCTATTCGTCATAACCTTTCACGAATGGACATGTAGTTTTCAACGAATTTTTACACAAGTTTTCTTTGTTTTCTCACCTCTTTCTCTTCCATTCTTATTTTCAAACATTCTTAACAAGACTATGCCAAAATCCTAAGTGAATCAAACTCTATCATCTCTAGTTTGATTCTCTGCCACTCTCCCTCAAAGATCTCAGTGCTATTCAGAGTTATAGGATCATTTGTAATCAAAGATCGAAAGATCGAAGTGTAACGAGTCTCTCTCTATCGAAGTCTGATTGGAAACGGTGTGATTGTGGCCCGTAAATAAATTGGGTGTGATTGTAGCCCGTAAATCAATTAGGTGATCTTGTAGCCTTGTTAAATCAAGAGGGTTTGCCCTGGACTCGGAGACATGAGGGTGTATCTCGTGGCCTTGAAATCAAGGTTGTAATATCGACATTATATTTGAAAAGAAATCTGCACAAGAAATTGTGTGGGACCAGATGTAGGTTAACTTCCAACTAGTGTAAAATTTTGGTGTGTTCTTTCCCTTACTGCTTTTATTTATTACTTGCATCTATATCTGATTCTATGAATATTTCTGTGTTTTTGAATTGCATCTGTTTGGGTTTAATTTGAAAATATTTCAAAAACATTCATAAAATTAATTAAATACTATTTATCCCCCTCTATGTTAATCCAGCCTTAAGATCCGTAATCCACATTTCCTACAGGTTCGACACATGTCGGGTTAGCAGCCTTATTCTTTGGAGCCTGTGGTGGATGCCCAGCTAATAGATGCTTACCTGGTAAGGATCCCCATATTTAACAGCTTTCCTTTCTTTCCATCCCTCTTTTTATTGTTTTTATTCAACATTGTGTTCATCATGCAGCACCACGCATCCTCTACATTCATACATGCCTGCTGATAGAGTTAGGGTTATGCCCTAGGGGTAATTATGTAATTGTTAAATATACCTAACTCGATAACAAATCTTGTTAGAGATAAAAGATGTTTTCTTACTATTATATACTCGGTATAATGTGTTATATTATTCAATTAATTTAATTAAAAGTATATGTAATAGAAAATCCACAAATGGTATGTTTTTTGATAGTGATTACAATGTGTTATGATCATGAGTATTTATCACAATGAAATTAGACATACCATTTTGAATATTCTAGTCTGGATGTACCAAGACTGGATATCAATGCATCCGTTAAGACTAGAGTACGTAATGCTTTTCAAATGTTGAGCATTGCATTACTCATGACAATTAGGGGCACCGAGAGGTTACATACTAATAGTTATGGATAACTATGGAATGACTCACTCGATAGTTTTCTATTGGTTAATATAACTAAGGTCAAACAGAAAATATCAATGTGACAAAATTGCACAATTCTCTTAACGTGAGAATACTACCGATCTTAAATGTAGAAGCCATGCTTTGATTATAGTCAAATCATAATAGGGCGTCCATCGAGGACTGTAGTTGGCTCGAGTGGAAGCATTGGAAGTGAAATTCTATTCAATAAAGGATTCATCTCCTCGGTTATACGAGGTTAATATCATGGTCAACTGATCTCAACTCAAAGTCAAAGTATTTATCCAGAGTAGTACAGTTAATAATAATTGTTATTATTGAACCAAGGAATTTATGTACAATAAAGTTGAATGTGGATGATATATGAATTTTGACTATTACCAAATTCCATAAGTCCTAATTTGATATAGTTTTGATGAAGAGAATTGGTATAAAAAATCATCACTACCGGAAAATTCTTAATACAATAATATTGGATTTTACCGATGCCAAGTAGGCAATAAATTTGGCCATAATGTCACACTACCTACTAAGTGACGTACAAACATTAATATTCTATTGCTCGATATTAATCATTGACCAAAGTCATGCCCAAGAGTCACACAACTGAAATGTTGAATACTCTTGATACCACCTAATTAAATTAAAATATAATTACTATAAATTAATTTAATTTAATTAACTAATATTTATGAAATATTAATTATAAAGTTTTTATTTGATATGGTTGATCGATATTAAATAGTGTGTATATAGTAGTTATAAATACGCTTATCGATATACGATATCAATTTAAATGGGATTTAAGTAAGTTAAATATTAATCGAGCTTGATGTGATTTTGAGGTCCATTTGGTGCTTTAAATAGCCAGCCATGCATAGGCTAAAGGTAATTGGCCATTAGATGGGTACAGAGGTAAGGTTTTGAACTAAAAAAGAGAGGATTAGTAAAAGAAGAATAAGGATCTTGATCCTTATTTTTCTCCTTGAGATATCCTTTATTTAATGAACTCGAACCCCACATTTTTTTCTTGAATTTTATCTCTCCTCTAAACCTGATTAGGCCGACCATATCCCTTCTTCCTACCTTAAATAATCAAGCTTAAAAAAATCAAATTAAACACAATTTGATTGTCGTTGGTAGCCATGTTCGAGAAGCTAGCAACTTCTGGTTACAGGATTTGGTTCGGGGAGTTTTTTTCATTTCAAGGTAACAAGTAGGCTTTAGTGAAAGGTACAATTCCTTATTCATAACCACACATAAATGTTTATTATATTTATCATATTGTATAGTTGATTAATTGGTCAGCTATTATAACGAATTTGTATAAGTTAGTGTCACATTAAATGAAATGTATAAATGTGTACTTAAACTTAAAAAATTATTTATATATGCATGCTTAGATGCTTAAAGCAATGATTAAAGAAACATTTTTTTTAAATTTTTTAATAATAAATGATTTAGTAATTAAGTATTGATTCCAAATAATAATCGATAATGTAAAAGTTTTGTTTGCACTTACAGTATTTTCGAATTAAATAAAAAATATTTATATATTTATATATGTTATATAAATATAAGTATATACTTTATGTATTTTATTAAATTAAATTAGATTTAGCTATGCAATTTTAAGAGTGTGTGTGTGTGTGTTTGTGTATAATCCACACAAAATATTTGACACGTAATTTTAATGCAAAAGTATACTAATGATTTTGCCTACGAAAATTAAGAAGAATATTTAAAAGGATTTCCATAGGGAATTTAAATTAAAAAATTGATGTTAAATTAACATTTATGTGGAAAAAAATAAATATTTGGCCGTGATATAGAGGGGGTGCGCATAATTTTGTTTTAATTACTATTTATATTATAATATATATATATATGTGTGTGTGTGTGTGTGTGTGTAAATATGATTATATATTTTTTGTATAATAACTTTAAATTATTTAACTATATACACATACACACACATATACATACATGTATATGTATGTTATATAAACATTGGATTTCAAAATATATGCGTGTGCGTATATATGTCATTATTTAAAGTTTGTTGAAATTTGTTTATTAAACTATAATTAAAAATAATTTGATAAATGTAATTATATTTAGTTTTATTTATATAATTGTATTATATGAGTTTTATTTATCAACTGTATTTCATATGATGCAAAATTATATTCAAACATATACATATACATATATATATTCATAATATTTGTATGTAAATATATATACATTGACAACACATTGTATACGGGGGAGCTAACATGGCTATTGGGTGTAAATATTAGCTTCTAAATACGGCCATGTCAAACCATGCACACTTTACTATGTTGCATGTGCACGTGCATACATATGTGTATATGATACACGTACATATTATATAATACAAATTATACAAGAATATTGTTTACAAATAGATAAATTATTGATTATATTTAAAATAAAATTTCGATAATATCTAAAGAAATTTAGACTTCATGGTACCAATAAGATTCAAAAAGTTTTTTTTTTGAAATTTACTCATTAACCCCCTGCGTGCTGGCTTAATTCCTACAATAGTGAAAGAGCCAGATAGCCTATGTGGTCTAAACTAGCAGTATTATGGCTAATTTATTAAAGCCAACCCATATAGTAAAGTATCTAGAGAAGTAGTGTCTAAAATTGAGTTTGCGTAATCAAATACTATGTCATGTCGGACCGCTAGCCTAGTCCGAAAGGATAAGGTAAGCCCAAAGGTTATCCCTAAATATAAAAGCCCAATTAACTTAGGCCTTGGGCTAATTTCAAAATACTTTTTGAAATTAAAATAAAATTTCAAATTTAAAAGGTTAAATTTAAAGTAAATAAAAAATAAAATTTATGTTTGGAGGTTAGATTTAAAAAAGTAATGATTTATAAATGTTATAAAATAATTTTCAAAACTGTTTTGAAAATAAAATAAATATTTTTGAAAATAATTAATAATATTAATTAAATTGAATTATTAATTAAAAGTTAATTAATTAAATTAAATAACATATATATAGATATATGTAACATTATCTTTAGATGTTAAGGTAACATATATATAATATTTAATTAATTAAATTTTTTTAATTAGATATATTAATTAAATGTTAAGTAATAAATAATATAATCCATATATATAAGATAAATGCATATTACTATAAATGTTATAATGCATGTAGTCAATTTAAAATGTTAAAATGAATAAAATAAATTGTTAATTAACCAAATTAATTAAATACGGTTTAATTAATATAATGCTACACATAAGGCATAACTAAATTATAAAAGTTATATAATAATTAAAGCTTATATACTACGAATGTATAAATTAAAGATGGGACAGTAAGAAACCTAATTAAACTTAAGGAATATATACATATGCATAGTACGTATACTGTGATTTATGATGTATCCGACACTTGAATCACGAGGGTATTTCATAAGAAATACATATTCCATAAATTGATATTACTCAATTAATTATATTAAAGGCTTTGAATATTTATTATAAGTGTTGTCCTCTACCATTTATATGTTAATAAATTGCTTACACGCTCTTTGGTTGTTGAGCAGAGTTAAGCTAAAGATGTTATATATAGTGTTATTAATATATTAACTAAAGGATATAAGATAACTATATGTACTTGTTGAGCAAACTCAAGGTACATGTATTATACTTATGTCATCGTTAAATGGTAGGTACGAGTGAGTAATTTTTTTTGATTTATTAATCGAAATCAAGGTCAAAATGAGAGTAGGACAAAGAATTATGGGTTAGGAGTAGTATATGATACAATCGATAAGGAGTAATCCATCGTTTGTAGGGTTATGATTTGTTGCACAGACTCAAGGTTGGAAATTCAAGACAAACAAGTCCTAACACCCACCAGTGAAGTTGAAAGACTTTGATAATTTGTCAGGGTTTTGAGAAACATAAAAATCTAGTGGGAGCCTTATTATAAAAATGAAATGGCAACATTTAACCTTTCTATTATTGTAAGAACATCTACTATGTATAAATAAAAGTAATCCACATCAATAAATTTATGCATTTCTTAGGGTTTTTATATTTGATCTTAAATTTCTCGACTGTAAACCAGTTACAGTAAATAAAACAAAGAGTCCATATTAAGTGGTTGAATAGAGCTTTGTATTTCATACACTATTATAGTAATGGTGAAAATAGTAGGAGCATGTCATATAGCACTTGTTAGTGTCATCAAGTTATGAAAATTGTTTTCGTAAAACGTACCACTCATTATTTACAAATTAATATCTATGTTTTAGTGTTGACTTAAAAATAGACATAGTTTTATTTCAATGTGAAATACACTAAGTTGCATTGGGAAATACACTAAGTTTATTTACAATTATTTTGGAATTATAAACTAAGCCACGGTTTGGAGAAATAATTCTTTGATTATATGATTATGAATCAGATGGTACTAGTGAATTATATCTCAAGCAATAAAGGGTAAAGCACCCATTAAGTAGGAGCGAAATAAGAGTTGATGAGCGATAAAAATTGATACATACAGATGTATGCATCAAAAATCTATTAATTCCAAAATGGTTCCATATATTTCATTGTGTTTTCCAATGAGTTATCGTAAATGTGAGCATGTGTATTTTATACACATGCAATATGTTTGTGATAAACCCATAGAATACAAGACGAAAGTAAATAAAATTATGTGCAATAGAAAATAAAATTGATTCGATTTGATCGAATAGGTGATTATATTGGAAAGAGTATCAAACATACCTATAAATAAATAAAGATTCAATCATAAAAGTCACTCTTCCTTATGATACATAATGATATATATATAAGGAGTAATTGAACTTTGTTGAATAAAGTATGATTAATGGTGAATAAAGTTGAGTTAACTTCTTTCTTTAAGATCGTATACTTAAGAGTAGTATACAAGGTTAAAATTAATTTCATCTGAAGAATAGTTTATAATATAATACAAGATAAGGCTTTATAATAAATCCTAACATATCGTATATCAAGGAGTTAACAGGTTATGCAAGTAGAAAGGTTGTACATAATAATTATACGTGAGGGGTGATGTATGAATCACCATAAAACAATTTTGGGAACGATTGTCGTTGGATGACCAATTTTTGTTTTGCACATAAGTTTTGTAAACTGAAAAAAATCATTATTATATATGAGGCAATTCATGAAGTGTTTATGAATACCTATTCCTTTGTACGAAGAAATAATTGTCAAGAAATACCAACTTCGTAGCGAAGGAATTTCTTTTAGAAATTATTGGTAGTAAAAATGGATTCAAATATGATCTAAAGATTAAATTGATTATGTGGGTTGAAATTAAATTAACCAAACCTGTAACACCTCGTAAAATCAACCATAAATAAATAGATTGGATAAATTAATAAGATAGGGGTAAACTGATAATTTTGTAAAAGTTGAAATTTGACCACGAAGGTTGTGCCAATATGTTTATGGTGATTTTCCGGTCTATTTTCATATATAATATATTAAAATGAAGCTCAAACGAACGGACATTTGAAGTTTTAGATACAAATTAATTTAAATAGAATTTGAATTCAAATAAATAATAAATTCCTAAATTTGAAAAACTTTGCAGTAGTTATTCTTGGGGTTTAAAAAATAATTAATTAACATTAACGTTAATAATCAATTAAGGAAAACAATAATTATACAACGGCAATTAATAAATGCTTCCAAAATAAGACAACCGGTCGATGGCTCCCCTTGGACCGGTTGATTGCTTGCGATCGACTGGTGATGGTGAATGGCAGCTAGAGTTTGTGTGTTTTTAACATAGCAGATTATATTATTTTTAATTGATCCAAATCTGACGGTTATGGTGCGGTCCAACCAATATAAATAAGAGCCTAGCCCTTCACTTTTATTCACAAATTTTTAGGGAGCCCGGCGAAGCTCTATCAGATCATCTCTTCTAAGATTCAAAAAAACTTCTTTAGGGTTTTAGGTAAGAAATCATATATGTTTATTTCTGTTTATTGTTTGCGTTGTAAACCTCTTCTCTTCTAAACCTCTAATTTTCTGAATCTATCATATTTAAATTTCTTGTTGTATATGTCAAAATGAAGGGTTTTGAAAGGATTATTGAAGGCATGTCAAATACAAAGGCAGGCAAAGCTAATGGCCTACAATGAGTGAAAATCTTAGTTTTTATGTTTTAGTAATCAAATAGTGCAGTATGGATTTGATATATGCATTGGGGTGTTTTGGATTACAAAGACACCGCATTAACAATCCCAAAATTCCCCCAAAGCGAAATGTTTATTCTTAAGTTAGAATCTTAATTGTTTTGTATCAAAATAATGGAGTTTGTGTGGATTTTGCAATTTATGTATTTTATCTTCTACTCCACTTCTTATTCTTTTCTTTGTATCTAATTAAGGAATATGATTTAAAATGGTGTGTAAGTTATAAATTCTTGTTTGTAGTTTACCCGCCAATTTCCACGGATTGAATAGAAATTCCCTTATCCACTTTCATGTAAAGGAAGTTAAATAGAGCATAAAATTAGTTAAATTGTAGGTTTCCATTATCATTGATTTATTCTATTGTTTTAATATAAGATTAGTTGGATTTGGATTCTAAGTACAAGTCTATTAATTTAATTTTGGACTATGGGATTTATATTATTGTTGAAATGGGACTTGTATAATTTTGGAAGATTTGACATCTGAACGTTAGTTTAGGTCGTAATATTTGCATGCATAGAAATCAATAAATGCATACACACACACTCTAGCGTAAATAACATACAATTATAATGCATTAACGGCGTAGTTAATTTGGTTAATAGCTATCATTTAAATCGCCCTCAGGAAAGTAATTAATAGTAAAGGCGAAATAAGAAGGATTTCATATAAGGCCAAAATAATTAATACGGCTCGAATTTTACCGCGTTGATTTGAGAATATTTAATAAAATTAAATATTCAAATGATGGATTTTATTGGTCGAATAACCTTCTTTGAATTAATAAGTAATGATGGTAAACTCATTTTGGAAGTTTATTTGTGAAAATAAATAGTTCGATGAAAAAGAAATCATTTTTTGGATTTCCGACTTTTTATCGATCGAAAGTTGTCGCAACGTCATTACACAAATATGTAAACTTTGGTAACATACACTTATACATTTAGTAAGAAATTTAATAAAGTAATAAGGGTTAGTAAAAGTAAGTGTTTTTAGAAAGTAATTTTTTAAGTCAATAAAGTGAAGAAAATGCACTTCTTTCTTATTTTAAGTTTAAGAATATTAAAAGAACTTAAAGGACTTAAGAAAAAGTGATGTGATGGTTTAAGTGACATAAGGGTGTGTGTTTTCTGATTTCTAAAGGAGGGTGTTAGCTTAAGGGTAAATTGTAATTTGCCGCTTCTAATTTTTACAAAAAGAGCATCTCTATTTAACTTTCCATTTCCATTTTCACAAATCCTTTTTACTTTCTTCTTTTCCATTTTCACTTCTTCCATTAATGAATTCCTCATCTTCATTCTTTTCTTTCTTCAAATATTCTCCAAATCAAACCAAAATCAAATACAATCCTCTCTGCATTATTGCAAATATCTCTACCACCATAAAAAATCCAATCTTTAGCACCCAAGCCCTATTTTGATCTGGGGTCGTGATCTAAGAGATGGGAGAGTGGTGCATGTGCATGAGGAGGGTAGGGTGGAGTTTTTAAGTGTTAAACAAGGGGGTGTGATGTTGCATAGTGTTTGGTTAGCGGCGTCTTTGGTTTGGTTTGAACTCTAGTGAGAAATCTCACTTTGGTTTAGTTTAAAAATTGATAAAATATTGTAATAATTTAGTGCTAGCATATAGTGTTGTATGTACTTATGACGTGTATATAATGTTTTGTATTGTTTGATTCCCGCTTGAAAGTGGATGACATAAATAACCATTGTGTTGCAGGGAACAAAGCAAAGAGAATGGAAGTCGAAATGTCTTCATAGCAAATAGGCCAGTATGAAAGCACCCTGAAGAATAGAAATTTGTAGAGGGATCCTAAAGTATTCCCACCTTGTTGATTTTTATTTACATATATTATTGGTTATGTAAATGTTTGCTTATATAAAAAGTGAACATTGCTTAGTTATAATTAACCTACATTTCGTTGGTTTTATTGCGACTTTGAAATCGTATGTTTGCTTTTAAGCTATTTACCACTTGTTTTCTAAATATTATTTGAAATGGTTTCCAAACTCAATTTTTGATTTCAAACCATTACCAAAGGTATTAAAGTGGTTTAAATATAGAAATAAATGTGGTTTAAAATTTATTTGATTTACAAAAATAAGTTTTAAAAGCTTTGGTTTATATAGCGATAGTCGCTATGGACACAATTTTGGAAATCTTTGATTTTTGTAAAGTGAGAACAGTTATTTATTTAATATATAAAAATTATTTCAAATGTTCTTATAAGTATTTAAAATGGAAGTTCGTAGTTTTAAATATATTTTTAAGAATTTATGTAGTTATTTAAACAAGCGGTTTAAATTTTACGCCTTTATTTGCAATAAGCCAAGTTTTGGTAAAAGCCACCATCTTTAAGAGGATGTTTTAAATAAAAGTTCAAACTATGTTTAGAAGAGTTTTGAAAGTAATTTTTAAAGGAGGAAGGAATCATGGCTTGCTACACTACTATTGTAATAAAAATTTTTGAGAAAAGGAAAGAGATTATGGGCTTCAACATTTTTGTTATAGTAAATGATATTGGGATGTTTGAAAGGGAGTTACTTATAACACTTTATTATTATTAAACACTTGTTTACTTTTATAAAAGCAAGTTATTTTAAAGTGGTTTGGAATTTATAGGATTAAAAGGTATTTACCTTTATAAAGAAAGGATGTTCTTTTTTTAAAATAAAACCTTTCGGTTTAAATAGGTGATTTTGAAAATTGATTTTAATGACAAGTATACTAGGAACTCTTGGATCATATTTTAATTTCTACACTTTGAGGTACGGAAAACTTATTTCTATCTTGAAGTTAGAAATGTTGTCAAGCCAAGACTTTAGAGGTAATGATACCCCAACTTGAATGGTTTCATTTCTAACTGATGAACAATGCTTGTTTGGAATCGAAGACTGGAAATAAGTTTATGGAGTTGGTTTTTAGATTCGTTTTAAAAGATTTTGTTTTATGCAAGGGATTTCTTTGTCAGTGCCATTAGGTAACACACAAAAAGTATGACAAAGAAGTGCTAGAATGTTGACACGTTTATGGAAAGTAAGTCGTCTTGTATTTAGCATGAAAAGTCGATGAGTAGAATTGAAGTGCTTTAACTAAGGCAAGACCGGGTACAACCAGTACCCTAACTTACCTGACTTCGATTCTGGGAGAGGGAAAGAGAAATCGAAATGTCAGAAACATGATAAGTATTAGAGGGTTAATTTCGATAAATAGGTCATGATTAATTAAAGATATGGAAGGTACTTTATCTTACACTTAACACCAAATTCCGAGGTATGGAAACTCGTCTCTATCTTGAGAATTAAAAATGTATGTTGAGGCAAGGATAGTTTTGTAACTTGTCTGATTTCATTGTTAATCGAGGGATAGTGCTCTTTGAAATTGAAAAGTGGTGATGAGTATATAATGTTCGATTTTTCATATGCAACTATACTTGCACCAGATAGTGATTTGTCCACTATCGACAACTTAACCAGTTTTGACTTAGGAAGTATATGATAGCTTCACGATTTCATACGATTTGAGATCCCTTAGGATAAATCATTCTGGTGCAACGTTTGTTGCTTTAAGGGTTATATTAGAGATCCCTTGGGGACCCTTATGTCATCCGCTTACTTCTGAATGAACCGGGGTTGACTCAACCGGGAACTACCTATTGTTGGTTCGGAGGGACCGGGATCAGTTAAGCATGATTTATCCGAAAACCACTTCGAACCAGCATAAGCATTTGAATTGGAGATATTGAAGATGAAGGAACTCAAAGATGAAGATCAATCAAAGATGAAGATCATTGAAGTGCAAGGGCTATTTGCTACTAATCTTAAGGATGTTGTAGAAGTAGTGTCTTTGGTTTATTCATATATTGAACCAATTGTATTGATGAATGTTGTCATTAAATTATTGCTTGGAAAGGATTGTTAGCATTCCAAGTGGGATTTGCTAAAAAGGTAAAATGTAGCCTCAAGCCTCACATCTGATAATGATAAAAGTAAGGGATATGCTTCCAGGCTATGTGGTTCGGTACTAGTAGGGTGTAGTTATCACCCGATCTAGATTGGTATTTTCAGACAATGTATGCTCGAAGCTCAGGACGGTTGTATGCATTAACCAAGGTGGTGATATATTCGGTACAATCCAAGAAGGGGAAGCTGGTCCTGATTCGTAGGTGGTCCATGTGAGGCCCTCAATACATTTTTTACTAGCGTACCACAACAAGCGACACCTTAGTAGCCTTGTCATTGTATGAAATCCATTTTCTAATAAGTGCATTTACGGACTTAGTCGTATACTATGTATGATGTTGGATGTAAGTTGAATGTAATTAATGTAACCACTCCGACTATGGTTCAATATTTTTTTAAAACCTAGACACTATTATAATATCACAGGGATTCTAATGGAATGGTTTGGTTATTGTAAGGTAAAAACCCATCCATGTGTATGTGCGACATGGTCTTATGAGATACCCTAATTTCTGAAATGGATTTTATAAGTCAAACAATCCATATAATTTGAGTTTCTCATGCTGGTTTAACAAATTGAATTAGGTGTTGTTTTCCTATAAAGCTTGGGTCAGACTCGAGTATTTTTCTACATTTAGCGATGGACGCTTTGGAGCTTCAGGAGACGAGTTGGATACTTCCAAGACTTGATTTATTTTATTTTCCACTGTATTTCCTATTTTTTTTATCAGCATTTGTAAGGACAACCTATTGTAATTATCCAGCCTGATGATAGGTCAGACTCTGATTTATTGTATGTTTAACAAAGTTTTCTTTGTAAAGATCATTTGGATATTATATATTACTTGTCATGATATGAGATTTTGTCTGTCTTTTCCATCTATTACCTCAATAATCTGTCTTTCCAGCACTTAGATGCTCGACACATGGATACCATGGATGTAAGTATTGACTTTTGAGGGTTGAAAAGGCAGGTTTTTACAATATATTAGAGAGTGTATGAAATACGACTAAGTTATAGGGATGCGAGGTCAGTCAAAAGCACATAGAAGTATGCCTAGCTAATCTGGCTACTAATAATGTGACTGGTGTGATGTGAGACATCATCTACAATAAATAACTAAGGATGGCTGAGTTTAGTCTCCATTCTGTAGGGTAAATTTCCCCAGCTAATCTGGCGGTCAGTTCTAACGAATAGTCGGACTAATGTGAGACATCTCTATGGGGTATGGGTCATAATACAAAGGACCCGCTTCAATGATTGGAGGCATCAAGTAGTTGTTTGAGGGTTTGCCTCTTTCCCTTATATGAAGTATTAAATGGTCAGGATTGGGTTTAGGCATGGCTGAGGATATCTTAGAAAGGTCCGCTTCAATGGAAGTATTAAGTGTCCGAAGAGATTTCCTTGCAATGTCAGCTTGGTAGATACTTGTAAGGATTCCGCCTTGAGAATAGGCATTAAATGATGGGGGCCAACCTCAATTGAGGTCTTAAGTTTTCAGGGTCTGCCTATTTTCAATTAAAAGGTATTAAGTGGCTTAGGTACTATCTCTTGCATTAGTAGACATTAATAATGTGGTTATGGAGTATGAAACTGGATAATAAAAGGACCTGCTTGGGGATTGAAGATATTAAGTGGTTCATTGAGGGCCCGTCTCTTTCCCTTATTTGAGTAGTAAATGGTCTTGAATATGGCTTAAATGCAAAAGACGTATCCTTGTTTAAACTATACTACCCAAGTACTAATATAGAATGGCTCGAGATTTCTATCCACTAGACATTATTGTTCTGACTTCCTCCTCATTACAGCATAGGTTAGGGAAGGAGACGATGATCAAGATGAAGATGAAATAAGAGAAGCTTGTATTGGTAATTTATTTATCTATTTATGTTATTTTCTGATGTACCCTTTGAAGATGACAATGTATTTTTGAGCATGATTATGTAATGGTTATTGTTGACATTATGTTATGGTTTTGTGACATTTGAAATCTTAAATAAAATGGATACTATTTATGCTATTATATTTTATCCTTCCTCTATGAGTTATGAATGAATAGATAAATAGCTTTGTATTGTTCTTTTTACCAACTAACAGCCAGCTTTGGAATGGATCTAAGTTTCGATAGGCCTTTCCTGGGTTGGGATTTAGGCATGATTCACATTTGATATCCGATCTTAGGTTATCCGATCAACAGGGAAAAGTATATGTACGAGTGAAATATTTGGTGTTTTTGAAAGTATTTTTCAAAAAAACCCTACTGTATATAGATATTTTTATTTATTTTGAATGTACGCCTAACTCTATAAATTCCAACTATAGAGGTATTTGTGACCATATTCCAAAAGGATGGGCAAAGCGGCTATGAATTTGAAAAATAAATAGAGTTAAATTTATACTCCTGCTCGGATTACCTATAGGGCAGAGGTCGTATGGTAAGGATTGGATTAAGAAGAGAATGACATATAGGACCACAATAGAAGTTGTATGGTACTTGACTCCTTTGTTGACTTAGACTTTCATACAACAGTGAACTCCATAAGCATAATACACGTTGATGTTCACATTAGATGCAATTAGAACATTAATATGAATCACCTGATAAGTAATAGGGATAGAAATTATGGATGGAAAAGTTGTAACTCCAAAATTAATGTGAGTCAATAAATATGGAATAAATAGGGAGTTACAAGAATTTAATAGAGATATAAATGGACTAATTAAAGAGATTATTAGAAATTTTGGAAAGATAAGGAACGCATAATAGGGAAGATTTTGAACAAATAAATAAATGTCTTTAATAATTGTCCATTAGAATTATAACCATTTATTACGTACAATTGACATCTACAAAAACAGCAAATAACATGCTAGGTAGTAAGTAAATATTACAAGGCAATATATTTATTAACATATGGAAGAAAGATGTGAAGAAGAAGTGAAACAAGCTTCTATAAGAAGGTATACGTTAATCACCATGAAAAGATAACCAGATTTTTAAAGCATGAGTAGGAAAGTTCAAAAGAATGAACAATTAAAGTCGATTTCTAAATCCAATTCCACGAAAAAGAATTTGATAAAATGAATTTTGAAAATTTCTTTAAATGTTTTGAAAAGGCTTTTTAAAGGATTATAAAATGAAGATCTTATATACCATAAATTGTAATCTCTTTTTTTTTATAAAGAAAGCAATTTAGTTGAGTTTGGAAATATGTTACTAATTGTTTTTGAAAAGTTTGGAAAGAAGATGTAATTCTAAAAAGTGGTAGAACGTTTTAAAAACAAAATGGTGGATATACTTTATAAAAGGAAAATTTTATATCTGATGTTTTGAAGAGTTGAAAAAACAGGGATATTTCATTTGTGAAAATTTTATTCTAAAGTTAGTAGGGTTAAAAAATTTCCAATTTTTGGATTCTTCATTTTTGAAATAGATGCAAAATAGGGCATATGTTGGACCCAATGTTTTTTTTTCACTTTATAAATTTGGAAGTTGTTATTTTAAAACAGTAAGAAAATTTGAAATTCATAATTTATAAAAGTAGTTGAGTTAAAAGTTTTAACTTAAAAGGATTTTACATTCTTGAAATTCTTAGATTAAAATTTATTGACCAAAAAGTTTTTGGTCTGAAGATTTTTGATAAAGTGTTTTTTCGTTTTTGAAATAAATGCAAAGTAGGACGTAGGTTAGACACGATAATTTTTCCTACTTTCTAAAATTGCAAGTTCTTTTCTTTAAAATTCATTTAAAGTGGTGTATAAATGAAAATGGTACTTGATTAAATACGATAGAAAGAATAGAAGGTTAAGAAAGCTCAATAAGGAAGGTATGAGGAACATTCCCGTATAGTGAATTGCAGAGAATAATATATTAGATGGATATTAATAGCGTTCGAAATTTATGTAAAGTATGATTAGCAATCTAGGTATAAATAACATAAGAGGAAAATAATAGGATGGAATTTATTATTATCTACTCCAATTTTCATTGTTAAAGTTATACAAGATGTTTTCGAACAATCAAAATGAATGATTATTTGGTATCGTAATTGAGTTTCTGAATGTTTTGGGTTGAAAATCTTACTTTCAACAGAAGAAAGCCTTTGATATATGAAGTAATTAAGAAGGGAAATTTTATAATTCTTTTTTGGAAACCTACCAAATTTTGAATGTTATGAATGAAAATTTTACTCCATTTTTGTAACATACCCTCTACTTGGAGGCCTAAAATTAACGGCTACAGATGTTGTAATCATTCATAGTTATTAATACTCGGTGACCAAATATGGCAATGTTAGATACATTGATGCACAGAAACACACGAATATGGAAAAAAATTAAAACAGCAAACACAGTCCACATTCCATTTTAAAATATTTCAAATTCATTATATAATCCCAGAGTGCATACCACATCTAGAAAAAATATACTTATTACAAAATATGCCAAGAGCGACATATGAAGATGCCCATTGGATGATTAGAGTTTATAATAAGGCAATAAAACAAGTTTGCCTTTACCACCAAACACATAGGCAATATAAGAACTCTAAGTAGCTAACATGCCTCTTGCACATCATCGAAAGCTTTATTCATCTAAAAGAACATCTAAAAACCCTAAATTCAAACTACTCAAAATCAATTGAGTACCCGAGAGTTTAAGGGGAAAACAAAAACTTCGATTCAAGCATAAAGCCTGGTATGAATAATAATCTACCATTTCAAATCGTTTAGATATCTAGTCAGACCACGTCGCTTAGCGGAACGGGTTTTCCCTCTCTAGTATCTTATAACCTTTATAAAACCATATATTGTGCTCCTACATCCACAATGGTTAAAACAATTCAAAACAGTATAATATGATGATATGCAAAAAAAGTGAATCAATTTTGGATTACCTATCCCCATTCATGTTGATGATCTGTCACAATTATACTTTCTAAGGTTACTATTAACCTAATAGTTTTCATGGGCTGACTATTAATGGGTAAAGTGATTATGGACTCCCTATCCAGTTACATAATTTTCATGAGATCACTAAGAACCTATTGGTAACTCCGATATCTTTACTCTTATCCTAGTTTTCATGGGCTGAGTAGGAATCTATTGCCAACTGTCAATATCTTAATCCGAATATAGTTTTCATGGGCTAAGTATAAACCTATTGGCCCCTGCCAATATCAAATCATATTTTTCATGGACTGACTATGAACTTATTGCTCCTGCTAATATCTTTCTCTCTACAGTTATCATGGCCTTATTGTGAACCTATTAGCTCCTGCCAATATCTTTAATTAAGATCTTAACATTTCTTAAGTTATATTCACTACTAGAACAACCTAACTGATTATTCTGCATTTCCCCAAGGTACCGTTATGGGTTAATTACAATGTGATTGAATATACAAAGAAGCAATTACAACAACAAAAATACTCTCAAAAATATTTATTTATGCCATGGTTTTTCCTTTAAAATGAGAATGTGTTATTTGTTTTGAAACCTTAAACATCACTTTCGAAACCACTAAATGACCTCAATTGAAAGCATAGAAAATATCTTTCCAAAACTCTATGTATATACCTTTTGAATATGTCAAAACATTGCTAAATAATCTTTAGAAATATAGCTTCGAAACAAATGAAAGTACATCTTTCAAAAACATTGGGTTTTACTCTCCAAAAACATCTTTTGGGTCAAAGTGGTTACACACAAAAGTATCTCTTTCGAAACCTTTAATAAAATATCTTTGGAGGAAAAATTGATGGTGTCAGAACCATCTATTCGAAAGCTCAAAATCTTGGAGTAAAACTTTAAAGGATGGCATCAAAACCCCCTATTGCCTTTGTAACCACTGAATCCCTTCAAAAGAATTTAGGAATTGACCTAGCTTAGGTTTAAAACAAAGAGAACCCTTTGAAAGCATTGATGACTGCAATACATCAGAAAGGTAAAAGAATAGCGGTTGGGTTTGGACCAAGTTGGGACCATCACTTTTGAAAGCATTATATATAAAAACAAAGGAACCCATTCGAAAGCTCCTAATTAAAACATGATATCGAAGCCTACTTAGAAAGTTATTTAGAAAAACCTCTTTTGAAAACATAGGTTTCGACTACGTTGAAATCTTTAGGTAAAACAAAGCAGGCACTTAACATTTGAAAACAGAACTAAGGTATCGACTCCATCGGAAGCATTGCTTTTCGACACCCTGGCTTCCGCCTTTCCTTCAATCCATTATGTACCATCTAAGTGATACCTTGTGTATTGGTTTCAACTAGGTGGGTTATAGTAGGGCTATTTTCGACTGAGTCGAGGCGAAAGCATTGAGTCGAACTTTTTATTTAGAAGGCTGAATTAATGCTAAGTTTAGTAATTGCTTTATAACTAACCTGCCTATTTGTACACACGTGATTGGTTGTCCTGAAACTTTTCGAATACTTTACAAAATAACTGTCGCATTTATCAGGTCTAAATCAAGGGAAAAAATAACGTTTAAACAGTTCCATTAAGAAAAACCAATATTGCAAATAAGGCCTCTTAAAAATAATTTATTTTCCATAGCAAATTAATTAGGAAAAATCCCTAAAAATGACACTTTCACCATGTTATTAAACATATTAAAATTTTAGACCCAATTTCTTCATAAAATAGTCGAAACAAATTTTAAACCCAAATATATCAAATTCATAATAAAATTTCCATAGCTTGGAAAATTATGAAAATTTAAACCCATTTCTAAAATCATGTTTTACCTAACATATATTTTCCGTGGCATTTTAAAATCAATAACAATCGGTTTTGCCCTGAAATCATACAAATTCATATGTAAATGAATTGGTTAAAATCGAACGCAGAGTGATTCAAGCATATCATCATCCAAAACATCATAAAAACTAATTTAATCTTAAATTCAGAAATATACGATTATAAGAAACAAAATAGAGATGGTATAAACTATTATTCACCTTGGATATGATAAAAAAAATTGAGATTTGTAGTAGATTGATTCCACTAGCTTTGATCCTTAGCTTTGCTTTAATTTTTCTTCCTCTTTTCCCTTGTTAATGGCCGGTTTCTCTTAGAATTTGATTTGCATTTTAAGGTTTTTAGAATGAACGTGAAAAATGAGACGTGAATGGGTATAGTCGTGAATAAAGAGGTGCCGCTATTTACTAATACTCCCATGTTCCATTCTAAGCCCATTTAATTAATTACTTAATCAGACCTTATTATAGTTTTATTCAAATCTCAATCCCCTTATCATCATTATTCTATTTAATTTATCTAAATAAATCTTCTGAATAATAAATTATCAAAAGCTAGGGGTGTTAATCCTCGAAATTTAGTAAGGACTAAATACTAAACATAGTAATCATCTGTAATAACTCCTAACAAGTATACTAGCCTAGCTGGCTAGCAACTATCTATATAAACCTAATATAAAAATACCCTTATAGCTGATCAGGATAAGTATCTCTAATCCTATTTTTGTTCTCCCAAGTACAGTCCTTCTCGTTGTCGCTCCACTGAACTTTCACCAACCTGACTGTCTTGTTCCTTAATCTTTTCTCATCTCTAGCTACAACTCGAACTAGTTGTCTAACAAAAGTCAAATTAGGCTCTATTATCAAGCCTTCCAACACTGTCAGAGGAATAGTAGTCTCTAGATCATGCACATACTTGTGAAAATGATATACACGAAATACATTATGAACACCTACCATACTGCCCAACAACTCTACTCTGTATGTGAGCTTCCCAATCCTTTCCATAATTTGGAATGGTCCAACATATCTCGAGGCTAACTTCCCTGACTTTCCAAATTGTACGACACCTTTCATCAGTGATATCTTAATGAAAACCTTATCTCGAACTGAGAACTGTAGGTCGTTACGCCTCTTATCTGCGTAACTCTTCTGTTTGGACTGATCTTCCTTCATCCTTCCTCGGATCAACTCAATCTTTTCTGATGCCTCCTTAACCAAATCCGGAACTGAGGCTAATCTATCTCCAACCAACATGATTGTGATTTGCGTGGCCTTCCATTCAAAGCTTCAAAAGGCGTTATTCCCATACTAATCTGGTAACTATTATTATAGGAAAACTCAACCAAATGTAGGCAATCTTCCCAAGATCCACCAAAGTCTAATACACAAGCTCTTAATAAATCTTTGAGTGCCTTGTTGACTCTCTCTATCTGCCCATCCGTCTGATGGTGATATGCAGTACTCATATTAAGCTTGGTACCTAATACTTCCTAAGACTTTTCCAGAATTCGCTTGTGAACAAAACATCTTTGTCACTTACTATACTAGTAAGAACTCCATATAGTCTAGCTATGTTCTTCATGTACAACATAGCTAAAACAGATGTCGTCCTGTTTGACTTAACTGGAATGAAATTAGCAATCTTGGTCAGTCTGTCCACCATAACCCATTTACTTTCATTACCATTATTTGACCTTGGCAATCTGTCTATAAAATCCATGGATATCGAATCCCATTTTAAAACTAGAATCTCTAAAGCATGAAGCAATCCATTTGGATTTTGATGTTCAGCTTTCACTTATTGACAGTTTGCACATTGCCTAACCTACAAGCCAACATCCCTTTTCATACCTTACTAATAGAATCTCCTCTTCATATCTTGATACATCTTGGTTCCTCTAGGATGAATCGTAAACTTAGACTGATGACATTCTCCCAGAACTTCTTTCCCTAAGACCTCCATATTTGGAACACACAATCGTCCCTTCTTTCTCATCCACCCTCTCTAGTCAACACTAAATTCCTTTAATTCATCGATCTCATTTCCAACCTCAAGACTTTTAATCCTCTTAGTAATACTGGATCCTCCTTCTAGTTAGAAGCAATCATTTCGATCAACACTGGTTGAACTTCTAAACAAGACAACATGGCGGTACTGTGGTTGGAACTAGCAGTCGACCTTAGTTGCACAACACAACTTGCCAAAGCTTCTAAATCCTTCAACTATGCCAACATAGCTACCACCACATCCTGATGTCTTCGGCTAAGAGAATCCGCTACCTTATTACCTTTCCCTCGTGTATATTCTACACCAAATTCATAAGCCGTCAAAAACTCCAGCCACCTCTAATGTCTCATATTAAACTTCTTCTGAGAGAATAAATACCTTAAAGACTTATATCGGTATAAAGCTCAAACCTCTCCCCTAAGAGATAAAGTCTCCAAATCTTCAATGCAAAGATCGCCGTTGCCAACTCCAAATCACGAGTAGGATACCTCACTTCTTGCGTCTATGCTAGCTAGATGCATAGGCAATAACTTTACCCTTCTGCATTAACTCTGATCCAAATCCAGTTCCACATACATCATTATAAACCACCAATCCTTGGTTTCAATCTGGAACTACTAACACTGGTGCATTGGCCAACAAATGCTTTAGCTTAAGGAATGCTTTCTTACATTTGTCAGAACAGATAAATTTCTCTTCCTTCTTGGTTAACTTAGTCAAAGGTGCTGCTATCCACGAGAAATCCTTGATGAATCTCCAGTAGTAGCCAGCAAGTCCAAGACAACTTCTAATCTCAATCACCATCTCTGGTCTCTTTCAATTATTCACAGCTTCGATCTTATCGGGATCGATTGACAAGCTTTCTCTAAAACCACGTGACCAAGAAACTTAGCCTTTTTCTTACAAAAATGACACTTGGTAAACTTCGCCTTTAGCTGATTCCATCTCAGCGTCTCCAACACCACTCTAAGATGATCCTCATGCTCTGTTTCATTTTTAGAGTATATTAAAATGTCATCTATAAATACTAGTACAAAACTATTCAGGTACTCTCGAAAAACTCGGTTCATCAAATCCACGAAGAAAGGAAGTGCATTCATTGATTCAAATGGCATCACTAACTACTCATACAAACCATACCTTGTATGAAATGCTATCAGAAGAATACTGTCCTCTGCCACTCTTAACTGATGGAATTCTATCGCCAAATCCAATTAGAAAAACACCCTGGCTCCACTCAACTGATCAAAAAGATCGTCTGTTCTTGGCAAAAGATGCTTATTCTTAATGTACTTTTGTTCAACTTACGATAGTCGATACACATTCTCAACGACCAATCTGGTGTCTTCATGAATACTACGGCCACTACCCAAGGCGAACGCTTGGCCTAATAAAATTTCTTCCGTCTAGATCCACTAACCACACCTTCAATTTCTTCATCTAAGTCGATGTCATCCTATTAGGTGGTATACTCACAGGTTCAGCTCCAGGCACAAGATCTATATGAAACTCAACTACTCATTTTGGTGGTAGTCTTGTGACTGGCTCAAAGACATCTGCAAACTTTCTTGCTACTCGAACCTAACTTAACTCATCTCTTATCTCCAGAGCACTAAGAAAAGTACTAACGCTTCGATCAGAATTCTCCACTTAAAATATTACTCGGTTATGACTATTAGGGGTCTCAGTGATATCTTCCTATCCTGGAAAAATATACTGGCCTCATACCTACCCAACCAATTCATACCTAATGATTCCAAAATCAATGAAATCGGTAACATACAAACTGCATGCAAACTTATAACCTAACAGATCAAGTTCTAACTATTCACAATTCAACCCTAGTGTTGCATACTTTCCTATTGGATTCGCAACCTTAAGGAAGTAACAAGGTAGTTGGGTTCTAAGCATAACCTATCAACCCAGCACTGAAATATAAATGAATATGCTGCACCAGTACCAAAAATCACCCTAATTGTTATATTCTGAATCTAAAATGTACCTTCCGTCACAGTCTTCCCTTTATCAGCTACAGTAGGCCTAGCTGGTCCAATAGAAAAAACCTTTCATTTGTCCTCCCTAATTGGATCTAGACACTAACTCTTGTAATACCCAATTTGATCACGGTTGAAGCACTTTACATTCTTCTTATTTGCAGGTTTTTTCCTATTGCCTGACCGGCACTCATTCATATAATGACCCTTCTTGTCACACTTAAAGAAAGCTAACTCAGCCTTCGCCGTCTTGGTAGTATCTCCCTTATAGGTTCCTTCTTTTTAAAGAACTTTCTCTTCTTCTCCTAGGAACCATGAATTTCCACTGGCTCCTATCTAGTATAACTAGCAAGCATCTCCTCATGGTGAATAGCCATTTCCACAATTAAATTACTAGGATCGCAAAGATGTGGCGGGTCGACCTAGTAATCTTGAGCCTTAGTCCCCTAATGAACTTCTCATTCCTTCCGTTAGTGGTTCTATAGTACTATTCCCATAACGACACAACTTCTCGAACTTAGTGGCATACTCAACAACCGAGTCCCTCCCTGATCCATAAACTTCTTCATCAGTTCTAACTTAGCAAACTTAGACACAAACTTTTTCTCAAATCTCCTTCTAAAATCTGTCCAAGTCAACTGCTCCTCTGGAACTCTAGCAGTAACACTATTCCACCAATGAAGCGCTGACCCTTGTAACGTCTACAGGCCAACCTTCTCTTTTGCCCATCATCAAAACCCAAATCAACAAAGATACGCTCACAATGCAACGGCCAATTCTCCACCTCAATAGCATTCTCCGTCCCTATGAATGGCTTCCCACCAGACCGGTGTAGTCCCTGCTCGGCCTAACATAATTATTCTTAATTAGAGCCACAGGATTAGCTCCTCTAACATTTCCAGCAACACCAGCGGTAGCCCCTGCTTGCATTATATTAACAAAGAACTGATATATCGCCCCTAAATCTACTGGTGGATTTCCCACACCCACAATGGCATTAGCATTTTGGTTAATAGCATTAGCCGGTCGATCCAGGTTCCTCTTGGTGGTGGATTGAGCATTTCCATTGATTGTGGTGCTTCCTCCATCGAGATTTCCTCTCCCATTTCCTGCTTCCATATCTTCTTTCTCGTAAATCTGCATACGAGCCTTCGTAGGATATAGAAGAACAATCTAAGATAGCGGGGAATACGTACTTATATATATAACATATATCAATTACAAGTACATTGCCATAGTGTTAACCCAAACCCCAATCTTGTTATTTGATTCATTGGATTACATAATCCTATAGCGCAGACCATGTTCAGAAAAAATATACTTATTACAAAATACGCCAAGAGCGATATACAAAGATGCCCCTTTGAATGATCAGAGTATATAATAAGGCAATAAAACAAGTTTTCCTTTACAACCAAACACAACGGAAATAAAAGAACTCTTAGTAGCTAACATGCCTCCTGCGCATCACCAAAAGTTTTATTCATCTAAAAGAACACTAGTAAACCCTAAACTTCAAACTACTGAAAATCAATTGAGTATCCGAGAGTTTAAGGGGAAAAAAACTTTGAGTTAGACATAATACCTGGTATGGTAACAATCTACCATCTCAAATCATTTAGATATCTAGTGAGACCACGCCGCTTAGCGGAACGGGTTTTCCCTCGTTAGTATCTTAAAACCTTTATAAAACCATATACTGTGCTCCTGCATCCATAATGGTTAAAACAATTCAAAACGGTATAATATGATGATATGCAAGACAAATGAATCAATTCTGGATTACCCATCCCTATTCACTTTGACGATCTGTCACAACTATACTTTCTAAGGTTACTATTAACAAAATAGTTTTCATAGGCTGACTATAAACCAGTAAATTTGTTATGGACTCCCTGTCCAGTTACATAGTTTCATGGGATCACTAAAAACCTATTACTAATTCCAATATCTTTGCTCCTATCCTAGTTTTCATGGGCTAACTAGGAACCTATTAACTAACAGTCAATATCTTAATCTGGATATAGTTTTCATGGGCTAACTATAAACCTATCGGCCTCGGCCAATATCAAATCATAGTTTTCATGGGCTGACTATGAACCTATTGGCCCCTGCCAATATCTTTTACTTTACACGGTTTTCATGGGCATACTGTGAACCTATTGTCCCCTGTTAATATCTTTAATTAAGATCTTAACATTTCATAAGTTATATTCACCACTAGGACAACCTAACTGGTTATTCTAACCTTCCTCAAAGTACCATTGTAGGTTTTTTACAATGTGAATGAATATATGAAGAAACAATTATAACAATAAAAAACTCTCAAAAATCTTTATTTATGCCATGGTTTCTCCTCTAAAATGAGAATGGATTATTTGTTTGAAACCTTAAACATCACTTTTGAAACCTCTAGTTAACCTCCATCAAAAGCATCGAAAACCTCTTTTCAAATACCTAAGTATATACCTTTCGAATGTGTCAAAACATTGCAAAACAATCTTTAGAAATATAGCTTCGAAACCAATGAAAATACCCCTTCCGAAAACATTGGGTTTACCTCTTCAAAGACATCTTTTGGGTCAAAGTGGTTACACACGAAGTATCTCTTTAGAAACCTTTAATATTTTTAGGAAAAAAATTGAGGTTTTCAGGACCATCTATTTCGAAGCTCAAAACCATGGAGTAAAACTTTGAAGGATAGCATCGAAACTCCCTTTCGACGCCAATGCCTTCGAAACCCCTGAACCCATTCGAAAGAATTTAGGAAGTGACTTAGCTTAGGTATAAAACAAAGAGAACCCATCAAAATCATTGATGGGTGCAATACATCCAAAAGGTAAAAGAATAGCGGCTGGGTTTCGACCGGGTCGGAACCACCTCTTTCGAAAGCATTATATATAAAAACAAAGGAATCCATTCGAAAGATTCTACTTAAAATATGATATGGCAACCTAGTCAGAAAGCTATTTAGCAAAACCCTTTTCGAAATGATAGGTTTCGACTACGTTAAAATCTTTAGGTAAAACAAAGCACGCACTTAACATTTGAAAACATAACTAAGGTTTCGACCCCATCGGAAGCATTGCTTTCGACACCCTGGGTTCCGTCTTTCCACTAATCCACTACGTACCATCTAAGTGGTACCTTGTGTATTGTTGAGTAAGTGGGTTTCAGTAGGGTTATTTTCGACTGATTCGAGGCCAATGCATAGCGTCGAAGGCCACTTCCAAAAGTGGCACAACCAAATTTTTATTTAAAAGGCTGAATTAATGCTAAGTTTAGTAATTGCTTTATAAGCAACCTGCCTATTTGTAAACACCTGATTAGCTGCCGTAAAAATTTTCAAATACTTTACAAAATAACTGCCACATTTATCAGCTCTAAATCATGGGAAAATAACGTTTAAACCCTTCTATTAAGAAAAACCAATAATGCAAATAAGTCCTTTTAAAATAATTTATTTCCATAGCAAATTAATTAGGAAAAATACCTAAAAATCATATAAATTCACTTTCATCTTGTTACCAAACATGTTAAAATTTTAGACCCAATTTCTTCCTGTAACAATCGAAATATATTTTAAACCCAAATATACCATATTTTCCATTAGAAATTCATAATAAATTTTCCATAGCTTGGAAAATTATGAAAATTTAAACCCATCTCTAAAATCATGTTTCGTCTAACATATAATTTTTCCACAGCATTTTAAAATCAACAACAAATGGTTTTGCCCTAAAACCATGCAAATTCATATGTAAATGAATTCGTTTAAATCGAACATAGAGTAATTCAAGCATATCTTGATCCAAAACATCATAAAAAATGAATTTAATCTTAAATCCAAAAACATATGATTATAAGAAAAAAATAGAGATGGCATAAATTATTATTTACCTTGGATATGATAAGGAATTTGAGATCTATAGAAAATTGATTCTCCCAGCTTTGATCCTTAGCTTTACTTTTATTATTCTTCCTCTTTTCCTTTTTTAACGGCTAGCTTCTCTTAGGGTTTGATTTGCATTTTTAGGTTTTTAGAATGAACGTGAAAAACGAGTCAACCTGATTTTATCCAAAATAATTCCTTTAAGAATTTTTTTTAAAAAAACTTTTTGTCTCAACAAATTTGAATCAAATCAATTACAGTAGTAATACGCCACTTAGAAATTCGAAAATGAATACTGATAATGCGGCCATCATCATCAGTATTATTTTCTAATGATTGAAGTAAGTTCAGTACCTCATCACTTCCAATATCCATTTTTAAATCCAATTTAAAACATTTTCTAATCCAAAAATAATATCACTATTATTTATTTCAAAATGCCTTGGAAAATCATTCCAAAAATCTTCGGGATTTAATTTTCCTAATTATGTTTTGAATCCATTTTAGTTCCAAATTTATTTGTATAGTTCATACTTATACAATCTTTATTTGATTATATACAACCATTTTAATTCTTAAAATCTTGTTAGACTATAATATTATCAACCAAACATTCCAATATACTATAATAACTTCAGATAATTATTCCCTTCATATCAAAATATAATTTGGGTTAAATTATTTCATTTACCCACTTTAAAACCATACTGTGTCAGTTTAATCTATCCAAGTGTTTAGAAACCCTTATCGATGTCGTGGCGTCCCACTACTCGACTAGAATTTATATACCACTCAACAGATTAATTAACACAATATAAAACCATTTTATATTCATTAACAAATACGCGCTCATACCACAATTAGTAAGGATCACATTATTAACATCTACTCATTATAAATTGATCATGGTTTGTTTGTTTAACTCGTTGAGTGTGGAATATAATTTTAAGATGCCGATCGATCCAACACACAGCTTTTTTCATCCGTGTATTACACAACCAGGATTGTAGTTAACTGTAAAGGCCCGTATCTTCGTTCCCTTTGAACAGGCAATAAAACTCATGTGTCCAACTCATATTGAACGGAAATACTAATCTTTAGGGGTTAAATAAGAAAATATGAAATGAAGGTAAATAAAAGAAAACAAACACAGAATCTGCAGCGGAACGATAAATTATAATATTCAAATAAACAGTTCATGAAGCTGTTTACTATACATTTGATTATAGTTTATACAACATTTATCAGAGTTATACATATACATCAGAATAAAATATAATGCGATAGAAAACATGATGCATGTATAGTAATAGTAATAATGTACCAAATCTTCATCTTCATCCTCCATAATAAATCTTCAATAAGCTGAAAAACTCAGGACTGACCCGAGCGTAATGAAAAGACAAAACACTCGAGTCATGACTAAAATATCTTTATGTAATCCAAATCGATATCGCAGATAACATGAGTGTAACGGCGTCAGAGATGCTTACGAGATTTCACATCTCCTATCTAATGTATAATATGTGTGCAATAACTTAAGAGATGTTACGGGATTTTTCATCTCTTAAGGAACTGTTAAAATATAAATATGTAGTAGAATACGCTACATAAATAATGTCTAGTCAGTAAACTAAATATTAAAATAGCGTTAAGGCTTTACAATAATCCGCCTTAATGCTTTTTAAGCATTGTCGTACAGTTTGCATATAAAACACCAGTTAACCGGTCAGTGGATAGGGATGCACCGTGATACGACAACACTAAACCAAAATCATATGGGTCTCATTTAGGGATAAAAGTATGACAAGGCATGTAAGGCAATGCCCAAGGTAGAATACTACTAGTTTGGGTCGTAGGGCTGGTGGTAATGCATCATAGCCATAACTTCCCACCGGGTCCATCTATCCCATATCGAGTCAAAAGGAGGTTATCCAAATCAAGGTGTACCAATCGAAACCAACATCAAGAGTAATAATATGGACCGAGTCCAAGAAAATCGAAGAACGGATGTCCGCTCGGGGTAAATAGCCCACAAGTGCCAGGGTCTATCCATTATCGTTCTCTTTCTTCGGATCCAGCAAACGACACCAAATCCAACCACTTTGTTTCGGATCATCACTCCACGTACATGTTGTCAAAGTGGTTCCGGTATCAGCAAAGAGTATGCCCATATCCAGCTCCGGTCTCTTTAACAACCAAACGTCGTTCTACACATCGGTTGGCACTTTTACAATTCGAAACAGTTCATACTTAATATCAAAATATCATGTTCGCTTCAAAATCAAATCCATTTCGAAATCATCACATTTACTCAAAATATACAATTTCAATTCATAATCGCGTTCACCTCAATATCTCAACTTCAATTCCAAAATTGTTTCAAGTTCCGATTTAATTTATAACTTCAATCAAATCCGATTCATATTTACATCCAAGATTTAAATATAAACATTTTACTCTTGGCTAGTTTGAATTTTTTGAAAAATAGTTTGAATACTTTTAAAATAGTTTAAGTAATTAAAATAGTTAAAATAGTTTAATGTAAAATAGTAAAATAGTTTAATATAAAATGGTTTAGTATAAAATGGTTTATATAGTAAAATACTTGGAAAACCAAAATAATTCAAATATTTAAATAATATAGGTTTTCAACAAATTATATTAAAATATTTTATTTAAAAATGGTTTCAAAGTCAAACCGGTCCAATTTTAACTTTCCAATTCAAATCAACTTCGATTTTCATTCAGTCGATTCAATTTCGATACCGTTTCAAATCGACTTCAACTTGATTTCAAATTAATTTAATTCCATTATCAAATCAATCAATTCAATTTCAAATTCAATTTATATCGATTTTGAGCTCGATTTTCAAATATCTATTCAAAACACTTAATCGAATTTTACCTTCAATATTCAATGCAAAATCAAATTTACAAATATAATTCAATTCCGAGCTTAAGTTCGAAAATTGTTTTATTTCCATAAATTTGACATTTATTTCTTTTAAATCAAACCATTTAAATAGTTTCAAATCAAAAATTTTAAAATCATTTAATTTAACCAAACCGATGTCCGTATATAATTTTCTATCCTATGGCCAAGTGATCAGTTATTTCCATTAAATTTCAGGGATGGATATACATCATTTCAATCCAAGTCACAATGTCATAGGTATGTATCATTTCAACTTGTTTCTTAATTTATTCGATAAAATTCAATTTACAGTTCTATATACTGTACATAAATTATAGGATGATAACAAGCTGTATATATAAAACAAATAACATCCAACCATCCAAATATCAACCAATTTGCATCCATCACAATCAATCACACAAACATACAATCTAATGCACGGTAATTTCATAGTTATTAATATCCAAAAGTTTAATTTCAATTTAATTCCAATTCCAATTTGATTGTCAATTTCAATTTTTAATGGTAAATTCAATGACAATCTAATAAACTAATTTATCAAAATAACGACCAATAAAATCATATCACTTCATATTATCAAATTTAACTAGCATGACAATATTCTAGTACGTTGTGAGCATTATACAACACTCACCTTGAGTTTCCAATTTTTAAACCAAATCGAACGACGTTCGATTTGGTTTAAAATTTTAACTAGCTCTAAACATTCCCGGATCTGCAATGTAGCGTAGATCTCGTCTCTACGATTCTGACCTCGCCAGTTTCGTTCGATTTCGACCTCGTATGGATGAGATATGAGTTTTTAAATATTGTATATACACTTATATATAAAAATTTCTTCTTTTTTTTCTTAAACAAACCAGATCTAGCCATTCATCTGGATTAATAAAGTCAAAGCTGCAAGATCTCCTTCTTCCCATTTCCATGCTGCAGGCTAAAACATGCATGAGAAACCCATCAATTGTCAACTAAAATCCGACCGCCGCTCCACTCCTGGTCGCATTCACATCTATCCGAGACCACCTACTCAAAGCCCTTCGCATAAGGCACCAATGCCCCAGATGCCTTGAAGCTCCGTCCTACCTTCTCATTGAAAACCACGAACGAACGCAGCCTAGATGCATGCCGATTTCTTCCCCTTCGCTGCGAATCAAGCGATCTCCACTGTTGGATGTGAAGAGGTCGAGGGGTTCTACAGTTTCCTGGTTGGGAGTTTTTGATGAAAATGAGTGGATGGGAAGAAAATAGAAGAAGAAGACGAGCCACTATCGGCCATTAAAACATAAAGAACTGCGGCGGCTCAAAATAGGCTAGGGTATACTGTATACGGGTATATATACGCATATACATATTATTTTCAATTTTAACTGCTTTTTCAAATGAACTCCAAAAGGAACGTGCCGCCTAGCGTTTATAATGTTTAACCCATATTTCGAACACAATGGAACATGTTTCGAGGCCTAATTTGATCGTATGTGCGAGTTGTGGAAATAAACCATCAATTTTAAATTAAATCGAGTAAATTAATTTCTAAGCATTTTTTAGCTGCCACGATCAAATGACAACTCCCATTATTACGAAATTTAAAATCCGATAATAATAAACTATTACCAATGAAACTAGTTTTATCAAATTCCGAGACTGTCCCCCGGAAAGCTATTTTAACTCATCAATTAAATCGACGACGTTTTCAAAAATTACAGAATAGCCTAAAATTTCAATTTTAAAAGCTTACTAACTCAATTATAAATCATATAGAATTTATATTCATATTGGAAACCAATTTGTATCATATAAAATCAAAATTTGATTATTCACACTAATTTTATATATTAAATTTCAATATTAAATTAATATATAAAAAATAATTCACATTTTAACTTATCGAATTTTAATTCCATTCAAACGTCCAGTGTTGCATTTCTAACTCCAATGGAATCTTAACTCACCTTAGAAATCTTATTAAGACCATAATTAAATTATCCAAACAATTTTCAATATTAAATTAGACAATGTAATTACTCAATATCAAACAAATTTCAATATTGGATTTCACTTTAATTTTTGTTAACCACCATTTGCTTTATTTCCATCTACCGAGTGCATATTTATTATTTAATTTAACTATTGATTGTAAATACAATCCAATACATAGCATTATCTTTCAATAATTGTTATCACTTAAATCTTCAAATTTAGTTTATTTAAAAATTTCATTCAGGTTCATGTCCAATAACATACATTCAAAATCATTAAATTTATATTTTTAACCATTTTTATTCAATAATCATATTAAATTTAATAATTTAAAATAGTTAAAAATACGGGTCATTACATTCTCCCTCACTCAAAACTTTTCGTCCCCGAAAAGGAGCTAGGTAGAGAATTTAACATTTTGATTTTATTTATTAAAAACTATCAACCCATAAAGCAATAAAATTTCATTTATAAAACCGTTACTACGCCTCTACTAAGCCACTCCGATCGGCTTATGAAATTACAATTTTAGATATCAAAACAAGTTATAAAATTTTAAAACCTCAAAATTTTCTAACATCTGTATTTACGAAAAATTTAGGCCGAGTCTCCTTTACGCAGCTCGATCGAAACAACTACAAAATTCCTCTACAGGCCTTAAACCAACAAAAGAAAGCCAAAAGTCAAAAGCCAAGTGGCTTAATCAAAAATACCAAATCTAATGACAAAATAAACACATACCTCTTTGTCGGAAAATCCAAATTTCCTTGATTTTAAATACTTGCATCTTATTTACCAATGATATCCGATCATATAATTTAAAATCATTTTATAATTTGCATTTTCAATTTCCAATATTTAGTTTTACTTAAGCCCATACGATGTATATATATATATATATATTATCCATATGCAGTATTAAATTTGATCACTCACTCGACCACACAATTTTTACTTCCAAACTAGTATCATTCACACGACTCTCTAGTGCGGACTCAGATTTGGTTCCTTGATTGGAAATCGTTATTCTCCTTGCATAGCTATATACTATGATAGAGAATTCCATAATCAAATCAAAATCCATATCCAGGGTTCTCCATCGAGAATCTAGTGAAAAATCCTAACTGGGATCGATATACATTATCTCAAAATTCTTTGCTCGAATCAGGATAAAATTGTTATGCGAATAAAATAATATACGTGCAACTTACGTATTACCTTTCAATAGATTTCTATCCAATTCATCTACATTAAATTATTTTACTATAACCTTCATTTCATTTACAATTAATTATTCACATTACATATCCCTTATTACTCAGTATATCCATTTCTTTACATAGGATATCCTTTTATACAGTCATTTCTTGAACATCATTCATAGAATTTGCTTACTCAAGTCCATCTTAAACATTCTATATAATTTAATTAAATTCAATTTCCTTTCCAATTGATTCTTAGTTATACCAAATTCCTTTGTTTACAATTACTTCTTTTTCATAATTTCAGTTAACAACAGATTTATTTGTGGAACATTTTATTAATCACCACTTTAGGTTATAATCATTCTACAAAAGTCTTACTTCTTATATATGACTTTCTTTAGTTTATAGTTATCTCAAAAGTTATAAATTCAATTTCACAATTCATTTGCAAATTTATATTAAATTCTTTAACCAATTTACAAAAATATTATTTATTTCATTTATCTACTTTCTTAAGTTCACTTACTGATTCTACTCAGTCATTAATCATTTCATCATATACCAATTAACTATATGTAACATTCTAATTACTTTTAAGTTGGTTTACTTGTATAATATCACATTACATATCCAAGTCATATTTTAACTTTTAACATTTGGTAATCTTATTATATGCCATTAGAATGCAATTTGGTATTATATAAATTTATATAATCCATTTCATGTAATTAGAATATCACTATTTTAACTTGTTTAAATTTTCTTTACTTTCCAATTTTAAGAGTTACACTTCAACTCTATAGTTTTCTTTAAACATTAAGCTTAGAATTCTTAATCCTCTTATTTTATAAGTTCTGGTTATTCACATTTCATTCAAATAATTTGAAGATTGTTAATTGACAGAACTTAAAAATACCAAATACCTGGTTTGTTTCAAATCATTTGAAATAAGTATTTATACTTAAATCTTATATATCAAATCATACTTTTGGAATTTAAACCAAAATCTGTTTATCAAAACAATTCCGAAGCAAAGCTTCTTAGAAGTCTCCCCCACTTTGAGACTCGAAAATGAACGTCGATGATGCTGCGTAGTCATCACCGAAATTATTTTCCAACGACAAAAGAGGAAAGTACTGAATTCATTTCTTTTAAAATTTTATTGGAAAACAATTTGTATTTGTATACACTTTTAAACAATACAAATATTATTTTCAAAACCTTAAAAACCTTTTCCAGAAATACCAAAACTCAAATTCTCAATTTTATATTCATTTTATTTGCAAATTATACTTTACAAATGATATTTATACAATTTCATTTTCTTATAATCATTTAATAGCTAATAGTTTAAGAATATTGACTATTCAAACAATAAACGATAGTGATTAATATTATTATTTCTAACAGCCAATACACACTATATATACCCTAATAATTTCAGAAAAAATTATTTCTTTATATATAAATATAATCAAGGTAAAATTATTTCATTTACCCAATTTCAAAACAATACTATGTCGAATTGTTCTGTTCGAGTGTTTAGTGATCCCAATCAATGACGTTAATTACTCGTATTGACCAGAATCCATAAGCCACTCAACAAATCAACCAACATAATATAAAACAATTTTATATCGCCAACAAATACGCTCTCTCATATATACACTCAACAACTCATCGTAAGGTATTACTACCCTATTTCTAAAGAGTGAGACCCCACAAAGCTATGATTATTGCTAAACCAAAGCTCTGATACCAACTGTAAAGGCCTATATCTTCATTCCCTTTGAGTAGGAAATAAAACACACCTGTCCAACTCATATTGAACGGAAATATGAATCTTTAGGAGTGACGACCCAGAATTTCTAACAATTTACATTGGAATAATTAATTGATTTTAAATATTTAAAAGTTAATTTTTAACTTGAATTCAAATAATATTATTATTATTCAGCAATTGAGTTATTGGATTTAATAGACTGAAATTGGGTAAATTATTGAATCTTCAGTTTTAAGCCTGTTAAAAATATTTTAAGGGTTTGTAAAATTTATAATGATGATACTAAAGATAATAGAATGGATGAAATTTAATTTAAAGGTGATTTGTTCAGTTTTAATAGTATAAAGTTTGAATTGAATTTAAAAATAGCCTTCCGAAGCACTATCTTGGAATTTGACGAAAACAGTTTCATTGGATCCGTAATATTGTATTATTATTGGATTTCAATTTTCGTAGTGATCGGAGTAGTTTTGTGAGCATACGATATATAAACGCGCTGAAATTTTATATCGAAAATTAAAATGATAACAAGGTCCAAAAAGCTATCTTCTTCATACGATCGAATTAGGACTCGAAATCTTTTCCATTGTGTTCAGAATAGGGGTATAACTTTATGAATGCCTAGCGGCACTCCTTAATAGGGCGACGGGAATTTACTATAAGTAATTGGAGATATTTGGAATAAAAATCTAGTTAAAAATCAAATCAGCCGCCTTCTTGTTTTTGAAAACGTAAACGTTTCGTATGTCATCTCCAACATGTTACCTGTCTATTCGTTTCTTTACCCTTTCGTTTCCTTTGAGAGTTGTCTTTCCTCTCAAGCTTAAAAAAAGGCCGTGCTCCTCGTTCCTTTTATTCAGAATTGATAGAAAACCTAATCGCAAGCCCCTTCTCTCTCTTATTTTTGAAATCTTCCCTATTAGAAAATCGCCGGTCGAGTAAATCGAGCTAAGTTGGCAATTGAAAGGGGGTCGCGACTAAATAGCGTCAAGCTTTGCAAATTCGAGGGGAGGTCGCAAGGTTTATATGCGAGCACGGTGGTCTGGTATCGCGCAGGCCTGGAGGGTTGAGGCTAATCGTGAGGCGCGAGGTTGGGTTCGTGGCGTGTACGGGAAGTTGAAGTCGCGAGCACGTCAATGGCAAGGGAGGCCAGTTCTAGTTCGAAGCGAAGGGGTTCGGGTGTGATGAGTTTTTGCAGTGAGGGGTTTATGTTGGTCGGCTTTGGGAGTTGATCGTGGATTGTTTTCTGTCGCGTGTTCTTGGTGTCGAGTTCTGATGAGAGTGGCAGCAGTCGATTTCTTGGTAACCTTTCTTTTATTTTATTCTATTTCATTTTTATTTTGTAGTTCATTAAACTATGTTTTAAGTTGCAAACTGTAAGACAAATATATTAGGCTAGTCATCATTTTAAAACTGGTTAATTAAAATTCATTATTTGAGTTTAAAGATATATGTGTGTGTGTGTGTGTGTGTATTTACAGTAAAGAAAAGTACAATCTAGACAGGAAGATTTTTGAATATATATATATATATATATATATATATAGTATATAGGAATTTTAAATGTGAAGGGTTTATTTAGAAATTAGATTCTTGAATCAAATAAATTGGGTTCTAAGTATATGTAGTTTCAAGGAAAATAGAATAAATATACATATATACATATTTTCACTTACTAAACTATTTTAAAACAATGGACTATAGTGATTGACTGGTTTAAGTAACTTATTCAATTTATTAAGTTGCTTAAAAAAATTATTATTATTTTTTCAAAGGAAATTAGTTTAGATTAAAGTAATAAATGAAAATTAAATGTTCGATTTATTCAAATATAAATAAACCGTATAAATGTTTATACAAGGTCTAAAATCGTGAAGGAAACAAGCCCGTTTGAAGTGGACTGCAAAACAAATTCAATGGTGAGTTAATCTCACTCTCCTGGATTTTTATTTAAATTTGAATGGTTAAATTTAAATAATTGGTTGAATGATTGGATTGTTTTGATGTGCTATATTATGTATAGTAGTATATAGTATATACTGGAATGATTGATATTCTGTGATGAATATTTTTGGTAATTAGAGTGTTGAATGCTGTGGTTTGCTTGAACATTTCGGTACCTTGAGTTATCGAAATATATAAATTTAGCAATTGAGTAAATTTACATTGGAATAATTAATTGATTTTAAATATTTAAAAGTTAATTTTTAACTTGAATTCAAATAATATTATTATTATTTAGCAATTGAGTTATTGGATTTAATAAACTGAAATTGGGTAAATTATTGAATCTTCAGTTTTAAGCCTGTTAAAAATAATTTAAGGGTTTGTAAAATTTATAATGACGATACTGAAGATAATAGAATGGATGAAATTTAATCTAAAGGTGATTTTTTCAGTTTTAATAATATATAGTTTGAATTGAATTTAAAAATAGCCTTCCGAGGCACAGTCTTGGAATTTGACGAAAACAGTTTCATTGGATCCGTAATATTGTTTTATTAGCGGATTTCAATTTTCGTAATGATTGGAGTAGTTGTGTGAGCATACGATATATAAACGCACTGAAATTTTATATCGAAAATTCAAATGATAACTAGGTTCAGAAAGTTATCTTCTCCCTATAATCGAATGAGGGCTCGAAACCTTTTCCATTGTGTTCAGAATAGGATATAACTTTATGAGTGCCTAGCGGTATGCCTCAATAGGGAATCGGGAATTAACTATAAGTAATTGGAGATATTTGGAATAAAAATCTAGTTAAAAATCAAATCGGTCACCTTCTTGTTTTTGAAAACGTACACATTTCATATATCGTCTCCAACACGTTACCTGTGTATTCGTTTCTTTACCGTTTCATTTCCTTTGAGAGTTGTCTTTCCTCTCATGCTTAAAAAAGAGGGCTTGTACGCGAGCACGGTGGTCTGGTATCGCGCACGCCTGGAGGGTTGAGGCTAATCGTGAGGCGCGAGGTTGGGTTCGCGGCGTGTACGGGAAGTTGAAGTCGCGAGCACGTCAATGGAAAGGGAGGCCGGTTTTGGTTCGAAGCGAAGGGGTTCGGGTGTGATGAGTTTTTGCAGTGAGGGGTTTATGTTGGTCGGCTTTGGGAGTTGATCGTGGATTGTTTTCTGTCGTATGTTTTTGGTGTCGAGTTTTGATGAGAGTGGCAGTAGTCGATTTCTTGGTAACCTTTCTTTTATTTTATTCTATTTCATTTTTATTTTGTAGTTGATTAACTATGTTTTAAGTTGCAAACTGTAAGACAAATATATTAGGCTAGTCATCATTTTAAAACTGTTTAATTAAAATTCATTATTTCAGTTATATATATGTGTGTGTGTGTGTGTTTACAGTAAAGAAAAGTACAATCTAGACAAGAAGATTTTTGAATATATATATGTATATAGGAATTTTAAATGTGAAGGGTTTATTTAGAAATTAGATTCTTGAATCAATATTACTTGGGTTCTAAGTATATGTAGTTTCAAGGAAAATAGAATAAATATACATATATACATATTTTCACTTACTAAATTATTTTAAAATAATGGATTATAGTGATTAACTGGTTTAAGTAACTTATTCAATTTATTAAGTCGCTTAAAAAAATTATTTATTTTTTTCAAGGGAAATTAGTTTAGATTAAAGTAATAAATGAAAATTAATTGTTCGATTTATTCAAGTATTAATAAATCGTATAAATGTTTATACAAGGTCTAAAATCGTGAAGGAAACAATCCCGTTTGAAGTCGACTGCAAAACAAATTCAAAGGTGAGTTAATCTCACTCTTCTGGATTTTTATTTAAATTTGAATGGTTAAATTTAAATAATTGGTTGAATGATTAGATTGTTTTGATGTGCTATATTATGTATAGTAGTATATAGTATATACTGGAATGATTGATATTCTGTTATCAATATTTTTGGTAATTGGAATGTTGAATGTTGTGGTTTGCTTGAATATTTCGGTACCCTGAGTTATCTAAATATATAAATTGGATTTTTGAAAGAAAGATAAGGGTGAATTTTGAAAGTGAAATAATTATAGAATAAAAATAAGAATGGATTGAAAAGAAATAAAAGTGATATTTAAAAACTGAAGTTAAATTGTAAAGTAGAGACTTAAAACAAGTTTTAAATCAGAGTTAAATCTGGAATTTAAGAGTGAATCGGGTTTTCAAACAAATAAGTGTTTTTTTGAATTTAATTATTTTAACAACTTGAATGTTAACGTGCATTTGTAAATTGATTTGAATTAAAAAATGAATTTGGTTTTAAATTCCTTTAAACTTCTTTTTTAAAATGGGTAATTAATTTTTTTAATGAAGTAAATAAAAAGATAGTTAATTACAGGTTGAGATTAATCAAGTATGATTAATATTATGGTTTAATTAATGTAATTAATTTAGATTAGGATAAATTAAAATTCAATTAGAAATCATTAATTTATATAATTAATGATGTAATTAATCAATAATAAGTGACTTATGAGATATTAATTAATATAAGTAATTAAGGATTATGTAATTAAAATAGTTAATTAATTCATGAAGTAATTAAGATTACTTATTGATTTTGGTTAATAATAATTAATATTGTTAAATAATTAAAGTTAATTACTTGAATGTAATTGAAGGATAATTAATCCAGGATGATTAATTAAGATGCATAATGAAGGGATGATTGATTACTGGATTTGAAATTAATTAATTTTAAATGAAGAAATCTAAGTGATTCGGGTTAGTAATCCAATCAGGATTAATTAAATTAAGTTTTTTTGTGATTAAGCTTTGCTTATGGATGATGGAATGGTATTGGATGCCTTGAATGATACTCGAAGAGACTGGGGTCGGGTATTAGGAAATACCCGAAACCACTTCGAATTTTTATAGATTGATGATATGTGAAATCTATAGGCTGGAATGAAGTGATTTAAAGGAATTGGGCTATTTAAATCTAAATCTTTGGTACTTAGAAAACTTAGGTGTGTGAAATAAGTGATGTCTATAACATATTGTGAACTTGTGAATAGATTCGAGTTACCCCGGGTTCTATATAAGTTGTATGCTTTGTATTCCATGTTAGATGGGTTTACTCACGCTGGTTTTCAGCCTGACCCGGGTGTTACTTAAATGTAATGCTTGGGTCAGACCGAGTATTACAGATTTTCAGGTAAAAACGTTGTGGAGCTCAAGAGGCGAGCTGGATGGCAAGAACGTATGGGGTTTTTCCGCTGTATTATATTGCTGTATGTCTGTAACCTGATAATTGTGAATATTTATTGTCTGATTTTATGTGTAACTCTGATGTATTATAAATGTACTTTGACAGATACAGAATTCTTTTGTAAACTGTTATTTATTATTATATTTTATCCCCTGCGAATGTGAGATGTTGATGTTTCTGATATTCTTCTTCTTCTATCTCTTTCTTCTTTTTCATAACGATCTAGCGTTTTCGGGATCGAAAATTTCGGGTCGTTACAGTTGGTATCAGAGCTGAAAGATTAAGCGAGAACCTTGACTCTGGTGGGGATTACTCCTTAAATAGAGTCCGTAGTACTCTAGGATGAGTTGAGTGTGTGTGTGTGTGTGTATGTATATATATGAGAGCGTACTTGTTATTTTCTTATAGAAAGGTTATAAATGATTCTATATAAAAATATATTTTGATATATATATAAAGCAATATTTCCTTCTAATAAATATTAAGGTGATTGGTTGTTAAATTATTGGAATTAATACAACCAAATTGAAATCTTGAATTGGAATTAAATTAAGTGATAACAGAAATACAACCAAATTAAAATTAAATTAATTGAAAATGAAATTCTAGAATTTGAGCTCAGAAATTAAATTGTTTAAAAACTTTTAATAAAGGTTAATTTGGTTTAAAGAGTTAAACCTGCCTTTGAGAATTTAACTCAAATTTATATCATTCGAGATGGTTTGAAATTGAGATTGAAATTTAGTTGGTTCAAATTGAATCTGATTCGAATTAATTGGATTTAATATTGAAGATGTATAAGTTTAAAAAATTTAATGGAAAATTTGTATTAATTAAATTGAAATGATTTGAAATTGAAGTGGGTTCAATTGACATTAGTCCAAATTGATTGGAATAATTTGGAATTGTAATTAAAGTTGAATAGGTTTAAAATCAAATGGAATTTGAATTGAATTTGGAGAGAAATCAAGATTGATTCAACTTGGATTGGGGTTAAATCAATTTCAATGGAAATTTAGGTTATTCAAATTGGAATTGAGTCAAGTTAAATGGAAGTGGAAATTTAAAATTGAATTGATGGGAAAGTGAACAGTTTTGACTCTGGACTATTTTCAATATATATTGTTTTAATATAAACTTATTTTTCCAAGTTATTTAATATATATACAACCTTTCTTTTTAAAGCCAAATTATTTTATATTTGTTTTACAATTATTTTTGGAACTATTAACCATTTTTCAACTGTTTTATAAATTAATTACTATTTTTCAACTAATTTACAAATTAATTACTATTTTACAACTATTTTGCAATTATCTAAAATTTCTGAAACTATTCGACTATTTTCCAATTATTTTACAATTAGTTAACTATTTTACAGCTATTTTGCAAACTAATAATTATTTTCAACTACTTATTTATTTTTAAGATTTTCAAATTATTTTCCAAATATAAACTGGTCGGAGTTCAAACTGTTATTAATTAAATACCCAACTAAGATAAGAATTGAAGTGATAATCCAAATGGGGATTAAGGAAATTGTAAATAAGTGAATGAAGATTAAAGTGAATGTGAATGGAAAGGAAATTGATTTGGCTAATAATCAATGAAGTTAAATACGTAGGATGTACGTATATTACTCTATTCGCATAGTGATTTGATCCAGATTCGAGCATAGAATTTCGAGATAGTTTATCGATCCGAGTCGGGATTTTACACTCGATTTTCGACGACGAACCTGGATATGGATAGTTGATTGGTTCTGGATATTCTCTATCATAGTTATTTCTATGCAAGGAGAATGACAGTTTCTGATCAAGAAACCAGATCTGTGTCCGCACTAGGAAGTCGGGTGGACGATACTAGTACGGAAGTGAAATTGTGTGATCGGGTGAGCGATCAGATTGGTATGACATACGGATGATATGTGTACATCGTACGGGATTAAATGAAATTGATGTTGAAAGGTTATGAATAAGGAATGTGAAATGATTTCTTTTGATATAAAAATATATGTTGTGAAATATACAAATTGATAAAGGTGAAAATTGAATATTCTTTATGATGATAAGTAAGATGGAAACAACTTAAAAAGAATAATCAAATTTGAATATTTGATTTTGAATAAACAAAGTTATATATCTTTGTTATATAAGATAAATCTGCCTATGTTGTATCTATTGACGGAAAAAAAAGGATTTTGAAAGTGTTTGAAGTATAAAAGGAGTTTTATACAAGTTTGAAATGATCCAAATATTTTTATCAAGAATTATATATATCTATATATATTAAGGATCTTATGAGGATTTTGGAAAATGGTTTTGGGAACCTTTGGATCTGGAAAGATTTTGATTTTTAGGTAAAATCAATATTGGAATTTTGAAAGCCTAGTTTGAGAATTATTTATTTTTAGATGATTGATTTTGAGAAAAGGATATTTGTATGAGATTCATACTAGGTGTATGATTTGGAAGATACTATATGTGTATAGTATAAAGTGTTTTGATAATGGCTCTGGGGAAAAAGGCACTCCCTTGAAATGAACTTCTCAGAAGTGCCACCGGGTGGTGCTGCCTTTGTAACGACCCAGAATTTTTATTAATTAAAATTTGAATATTTAATTAATTTTAAATATTAATAAGTGAAATTTATAAGTCGAATAAATTTTATTTTGAATAATTGGATTTAATTGAATAATTAAATCGATAATTTAATAGTGAAAATACAGAAATAATTGAAAATTGGGTTAAATATGATTGAAATTGATTTGTAAAATTTTATTATATCATATTAGAGTTAGATTGATGTTTTAGAACTTTTAAAATCAAATTAAGAGTTAATCTGTGAAAATTGAATATTTTAATATTTAATCGACTAGTGAAATTAGCCGTTTTTCGAACAGTCTCAGAATTGGACGAAGCTAGTTCCATTGGATCCGTAATAGTTTGTTATTATCGGATTTCAATTTTCGTAGCAATCGGAGTTATCGTTTGATCGTGGCAGCTCGAAACGCATCGGAATTGTTTCTAATATTAATTTGGCGAGTTAAAATAGCCATTTTTCAAAAAGTCTCGGATTTCGACGAAACTAGTTTCATCGGATCCGTAATGTGATATTATTATATGGTTTTAAATTTTGTGTCAATCGGATTTACCGTTTGTCCGGTGCAAGCTAAAACACCTAGAAAATCGTTTAATCGGTTTAATTTTAAATTGAACGTTTATTGCCATAACTCGCACAGATGACCGAATTAGCTTCCGAAACCTGTTCCATTGTGTGCGGAATGCGGGGTAAACCCTAGAAACGCCAACCGGCACGCTTTGTTTGGAGTTCAGAAAATCCGGGATGAATAGTGTCGCGTAAATTTTTCTATAAAACCCCCCTTAATATTCATTTTGCAACAAACATCAAACCCTAGGTCAAACTGGCCAGCCGCCACCCTTAGCAATCAATGGCCGAAAATTAATTCTCTTTCTCTCTCAATTATTTCTAATCCATCAACAATTAGCCAATGTTCCCAACTGCAAAAACGTAGAGCATTGGAAGAGCTTCGTATCTATACGGATATGATCACGAATGGAGGCTCGATGGGGACGTTGCATGGCCGCGTTCGGCAGTAGTTTGCATGACTTGTGAGGGCGCTAGGGGTGGCTGAGTTGCATGTGGTGGTGGCCGTGGGTAGAGCAGGAGTTGGGCTTCAATATGGAGGTAGTTGATCGTGTTCATGGTTGTTGTGGTGGCCGAATTTTTAAACCCTAATATCATGGCATGGGTTCATGTTGTCGGCCTGGAAACGTGAGTTTGGAAGAAGGGGAGAGATGGTGATGGGCGGCCTGGATTCAAAGAAGCAGGATCTAACGGCCAGAAAAATGTTAGGTTAAAAATTATAAAATAAATTGTAAATTTATATAGTTTAAAATCGTGTAACTTCAAATATGCATATCTTTTTCATACGAGGTCGAAAACGCGCGAAACCAGTTGCGTTGGAATCGTATGGATGAGCACTACGCTATGGAATTGGATTGAAGTCGTTTGGAGTTAGTGAGAATTTCGGGTAAAATTAAACGTCCGTTTAATTTTATTCGAAATAAATCGCTAAAACGAAATTGAAATCAAGGTGTGAACTTCTCACTCAATCGAATCGGTTTCGATTTTAATTTTAAATAGTTATATTTAAAATTCTTGAATGTATGTTTGAATGATGATTGTTATCCATTGATTGTTAAAATAGACATTATGCGCCGTTAGTAAGCGGATGTTATTTATTAAAAACATATACCGCGAATATTTCATAAAAGGTGAAATTGGTATTATATATAATAGCAATATATATATATTGGCATATGTATATATTGCAGTTGTTGATTTCCCGCAATATATAGCGGATGAGACCCTATTGCGTCGTATAATAGCGGATAATATTTTAAATCCCATATACCGCGATAATTTCGTACTGGAACGAAATTGGTATTGTGCTAATGTTTTTGGATGCAAGAAAACAGGTTGGAGGGATCCAACTGGATTCCTCAACAGTATTTATTTGATTATGGATATTTTGATATTCGTTGATTATCATATCGATATATGATATCGTTGTTGTCGTGATTAACTATTTGGTGTGTAGCATCATTGGACCAAATTTTGGAATTTTAAAATGATTTTTAAAGTGGTTTTTGAAAGTATACGTTATAAAATAATTTTGGAATTGATTCGTTTTAAATAAATAAACGTATAATTTTAAAGTTATAAAAATTATGATTTTTGAGAAATATAGTTAAAGGTTGATTTTTGAGAAATATGGGTTGATGATTTTATAAAATAATTCAAAATTGGGATTTCTGAATTTATTATAAAAAGTTTAAATATAGGATTTATGAAATTTGATTATTTCATAAATCAAAATGGTGAAATTATAAAGGAGATTAAAGATGTTTTAAAATAATAGTATAAATTGATTTATACAAGAAATTTATAAATTGATATTTATAAATTAAAATATTTGAATTATAAAACGAGTTTTACAAGTGTTAGAATGAATTGTGAATGAATGAAATTTATAGAATTATAGACGGTGAAGTTAGAAATGGAATTTTATAAGCAGTAGGTTTATAAAATTTGTAAAGTTATATGAAAGGAATAGATTTGGGTAAATAAATGAATCTTATAGGTTATAAGATTTATAACTTGGGAAGTTTAAAAGAACGATTTTTGTAAACAAATAAATTATAAGTATTTGACTTATAATATGAATTTTTAGTATATAATTGAGATATGAATTGAGATAGGTTAATAAAGGAATTTATAAAAGGAAGTCGTTACAAAATAAATAGAAATGGAATTTATAAACGTTGTTTTATAAATCCGCAAACGACTTATTTTGATAAGTAAATTGTTGTAACTTATTTATGGAATTATATTCACGTTTTAGACAGTAAATAATCCTTTAAAGTAAAATGAATAGAAATGATGAAATTGGTTAACAAGTATATTCACGTTTTTGAATAGTGAATAATATGTTAAAGAAATTGTTTTGGACGTGATGTTTTAAATAGAATTAAAACGATCTAACGGTGTTTTAAATGTGTTAAGATTCGAAACCATAGATTTCAACATTCATTGTTGAAATAGACGTTTTCGAGAAATAAAAGGAAATGGTGGACTATAACATTGTTGTTGTAGTAAATGATTTCCGAAAGGAAATGTTTTGTATAGTATTGGGATTTATATATCTATTTTAATTTCGAATCCCTATACTAGTGATTTTGGGTTGTCGTAACGATGTTTTACGCAACATTCGTTTTTACCCAAATAAATATGTTTAAGAGAATGATTTCCTTAAAGAATGAAATATATACTTAATTTCGATTTAAGTATATTGAATATTTTTCAAAGGTTGAAAATAAATAGATTTGTGAATTACTTATTAATAAATAAGTATGGAAATGTTTTCCAATGTGAAATGAAACGTTTTGAGAATTTATCTTTTTGAAGATAAATTGAAAATGAATAATTGAAGTCGTATATTCATAAATATTTTGAAATATAAATTCACTATGGAATTTATAAAAGAAAGGGGAAATTGTTTAAAAATAAATATTGATTTATTTTTGAAGTGTGAAAATTATATATCTTGTAAAGATATTTTTTGGGAAATAAATAATTTGGAAAATTATTTGGAATCTGGTGATGTTGTGCATATCCATTGATAGTTCAATAACCGACTATCAATATTTACCTTTGAATGGGTATTTGTTGTGATTTGCTTGAATTTGAATGCCACACTTATTTTTAAATTATTGCGCTCGTTATTCGGATTACCCATTCCGAATAGTGATACGACGTAATGGATAGCATTGATGACCGGTGTTGAAGACCGGATATTTTTGAAAGCGAAAGGACAACTCGTCGAATGTCTTTGCATCGACTGGTCCCCGGTATAGAGACTCCATATGTGATGGGAAGTCCGAACGTGATTAGTGAATATCCGGATTGCAAGGACTTCTTTGTAAGTGCCTTCGGTTCTGTTCGAGCCCGGAACAGACTTGTATGGATTGTATGTCTGACATTACAATTGAGATATAAAGCTGATTTCTTTCAAATATATTTTTGTTGGTGGCAGAGAATTTATTCTCTTAGCTTAACACCCTTCTCTGAGACGTACGAGCTCAGAGGTTATATAGTTGAAGGTTATTAGTGATATACTCCCAATTTGGTAATGTGATATGCTGAGTGTTGCTGTGAAATGATCATTGTTTGATCATTTGTGATATGATCATTTGTTGACCCAAAGCACAGTTTTTGTATAAAGCGTGGCTTTGTGGACGAGACTTCGTCGAGCCTCACACCCCGGAATGGTCAAAACAGGAAAGATGCGGCAAGGTTATGAGGGGTAGCTCCCTTTAGGGTATGTGCATTTCCTTCTGGAAAAGGGTGGTATCATGGTATGGAGCCCAGATGCTTACTCATGTTGAAACACTTTATTTATGATTGTGTGATGTTGGTGACGAGCGCTCGGTTAAAGGTCCCAAAGGACTGGGGGATGGCATACTCGTGTCAGTAGTTACCCAGTTAGGGGTAACCCGGCCTTGTGTTGGCAGAGATCCGGTTAGGTTCTCGGGGACGTCCTTCCAGAGGCGTTCTCATGTGGCAATGGGAAGTTCCTTGGCCTAACCATTTGTTGGAAATCCAATTCCCAATACGAAACCCTGTACGGTTTTAGTTGTAGAACTTGCCATTTACTTATGGTGGTCACCACTGTTTAGATGGTAGCTATAGTAGGCATAGTTCGAAATGTCTATGCTGGCTAAGATTTATATTCTACTCTCGAAATTGTTTTATACACTATACACTAGTAATAATATCAAATGTTCTTTTAATGCGTATCAAGCATCTTTGACTATCATAAGGAGAAATCTCCTCCGATTCTACGTTTGCATTGTGTGTGCGTGCGGGAGGCCTTATGGTAGTCTCATTTTTAAAAGCATTGCGAATTGACTTTAAAAATATTCCTCTATTTTGTTTTAAAGATAAATAAACTGTTTTGAGTTCTCACACCAGTCTCATGACTGATTCGGAGTTTATTGTTTTCCTTCCTAAACTCAGGGTGCCCACCAATTTCCACACGGGCAGTCAAGAGTTAGGTTTATCAGGATATTCTGGAATTCAGGAGTTGCTGGAGGCAAGATGGATGGCATGGCGTATCACTAGTATATAGTATTTCTTTTTCCACTGTTTGTTGTAGTTTGTTGTTATACACTCTGATGATGTAACGTGATGTAATGTAATAACTGATATAGTTCTTTGTTTAAAGATTATTCATTTATCTATTATATGTTGTTCCGCTGCGATTGTGAGATTCTGATATTGTTCTGTTGTTTTCTATTCTGTTCCGTTCTATTTTTTGTCTCTTCTTCTACCTCTTTCTTTTCTTAAAACCCTAAGTGTTCGGTTTTCCGGCATTCGATTGCTCGGCAGTTGATACAGTGGACGTATTGATGTCAGTTTTCGGAAGTCGAAGAATCGGGTCCTTACAGCCTTGAACCCTAAGGGGGTTCTAAAGTTGATCCTGTGAGGAGTCCGAACAAAACTAGTTCCTGAGGATTATGAGTAGTGTGTAGCGTAAGTCGAGGGGCGCTGATGCCTACAGAGGCATTTGAGTTATGCTGTGACGACAGTGTAACTCGATGTCACTACGATCTACTACAGACCATAGCGAAAGTCATGTGTGCCGCTGAGTGCCAACGGTCTACGTTTGATTTTATATCGGTCGACTACGACCTATAGTAACATAGCGAAAGTCATGTGTGCCGCTGAGAGCCAACAGTCTGCGTTTGATTTTACATCGGTAGACTGCGACCTATGTAGGAGTGGAGAAGTTTCAACAGTCTGCGTTTGATTTTACATCAGTAGACTGCGACCTATGTAGGAGTGGAGAAGTTTTATTTTGATAGCGAAAATCGAGGGAGCTGATGCCTACAGTTACATGGACTTTTGCTGCGATGGCAACGTAACCCTGGAATGTAACTGTGATCTATTGTGGGTTCTATGGCGTAATTGAGGGGCGCAGAGTGCCTACAGTTACATGGACTTTTGCTGTGATGGCAACGTAACCCAGGATGTAATGACGACCATGGATGGGGGTAATGATTTCCAGAGCATTTTCACCAAAGATATTTCCTCTATTTTCAAAAACTGTTTTCTATATTTTCAATAAAATTATTCTCTAAGTATTTTCACTGGGTGTTGAAAACGGATTTACCAAGTACTTATAGATTTTCAGTCCTACGCTTGATCAACTTATGACTAAATTTCTGTGAGAACAAGGATGGACAGGTTGAGACATCGAGTTATAAGAAGTATTTTTATAAAGAGCTATTTTAATAGTATTATGTGAATTTAAAAGCATTTCTAAAATTTTAAAATAAAAGTGTTGGAATTTTGGAAAAAATGGAAGAAAATCAAACTGGAATTATAAAAAAATTTGAATTCAGAAAAATTTAATGAAGTGATTTTTGTAATAAAAATCAAATATTGATTTAAAAATTGGAAGTAAGCTAATTAGCTAAATAATTATTTGATAGAGTATGTTAATAAAATTTAACTCGGTTAAATAAAATTGATTGTAAGTTAATAATGAAGTTTGGAAATAAATTCAAATTATAAATAGAATTCGATTTGGATTGATAATGAATTAAAATAAGCGGAGATATGGTAAAAATAAAATGGAATTGAATTATAATGGAAATGGTTTGAGTTGCAATCAAAACACGGGTGAGTAAAAATAAATTGAGAACGGCTTTGTATTAATAAAATAAATTCGAAAATGAATTAAGCAAGTGAATTTAAAATTTAAAATGGGGTGAATAAATGGGTTAATTGAATTAAATAATAAACGGATGAAGTCTGATTGAATAAAAACCAAATCAAAGTTGTAATTGGAATCGGATTATCAGACTGAACTTGATTTATGAGGCATATTAATTTGAAGTAAAATTGCTTAAGTCAATAAAGGCTAGGTTTCGAGTAGGAATGGAAGACCATAAAATAAAGTTTGGGCTAAATTTATTTGGAAAAAAAATGGATATTAATATAACCATCAAATGTTGTCAAGCTCAATGAAATAGTTTTAAAATGAAACCAAAGCGGTGATGAAATGAAATGCAATGAATGGTTGGTGAATAAATTAGAAACGAAATAGAATTGAATACAGAATGAGTTAAAATTAATTTGAAGTAGTTATAAATTAAAATGGATACTCTATTAAGCAAATATCACCGAATTTACATAAAAATAGTTGTCGTTTGGCGTAAAAAAAAGTAATTAAAATTCTATGGGTTGAGAGAAGTTAAATAAATTGATTTTGAAATCGATTGAATTGAATATGAGCTTGTTTGGGTTAAAATAAATTGAATGTAAGGAATTGAGTTGTAAACCAATAAAATTAAACGAAATGCTATATGAATTGATTGAAAGAAATTGAATTAGTGTTGAAATCATATCAACTGCTCGTGGAAGTTATTTCGAATGCATTTCTTTTAGAGTTGATGTGTTGTAATTGTATAAGTAAGAGAAATGTTATAAACTTCATATATATATAGTGCTTACATATTTATATTGAGTAAGTATAGGTACCTGAAGGCCATTTGGCTGGATTCGCTTGCACTAATTGCTAAAATAATAAGTCGCTTGCTTAAAATGCTAAATAAAGGTATGCCTACGCAATAAATATAGGATATATGAACTGTTTTTGTTTTTCCGACCATGTGGGTCGATGTATATATATTTATATCTCTTGTCAAATTGTAAAAGCTTCTCCGTACAAAGGAGACTCTGCCAAAAATTTTCGAAAATTTTGGCAGTTAGGAAATTTTTGAAAATTTTTTGGAAAAATTTTGTTAGCGACAAAATGATTTCAGATTGGAAATTGAAATAAATTAGTGGATGAAACTAATTTAAAATAAGGATATGAATTAGTTATAAATGGAAGATAAACTTCAATATTCAGAATTGAAGATAAATTGAATTCATATGAAATTGGGGAGAACTAATTTGAATAGAAATAGATATGAAAACTTCTGTAAGGAAATGTATAAATTAATTTTAAAAGTTATGATTGGTTTTATTGCTGAGTAGGATATGCAGGTATTATAAAGGGAAAAGAAAATTGGATTTGATTTCAGGAGATAATTTGAACTGCCCGACTAAAAGGTATGTATTTAAATTTCTGTATGATATTGGATTGGGTTTTTGATCTAGCCACTTGGCTTTTTGTTTTCTTTTGGAATTTGGGAGCCCTAGAGGCATTTTGTAGATGTACCGAGCTAGCCGCGTAAAGGAGACGCTGGCAAAAAATTTCGAAAATTTAGAGAGTTAGAAAATTTTTGAGAAAATTTTGATAAACGAAAATTTGGTTTTAAATTGAAATTTGAATGATTGAGCAAACAGGTATTGTTTGAAAACTGTGGGCGAGTTTGGAAAGTTAGTAAGAATGATAATGGTCTTTTATGATAGTTGGTAGGATGTTGAATTGTTGGTTTTGGAAAAAAGTAAACGGGTATTGGACCATTCTTCCTAACTAGTAATTTCGGGGACGAAATTCTTTTAAGGGGGGAGGAATGTGACGACCCGGAATTTCTAACAATTTACATCGAAATAATTAATTGATTTTAAATATTTAAAAGTTAATTTTTAACTTGAATTCAAATAATATTATTATTATTTAGCAATTGAGTTATTGGATTTAATAAACTGAAATTGGGTAAATTGTTGAATCTTCGGTTTTAAGCCTCTTAAAAATAATTTAAGGGTTTGTAAAATTTATGACGATGATACTAAAGATAATAGAATGGATGAAATTTAATTTAAAGATGATTTGTTCAGTTTTAATTATATATAGTTTGAATTGAATTTAAAAATAGCCTTCTGATGCACAGTCTCGGAATTTGACGAAAACAGTTTCATTAGATCCGTAATATTGTATTATAAGAGGATTTCAATTTTAGTAGTGATTGGAGTAGTTGTGTGAGCATACGATATATAAACGCGCTGAAATTTTATATCGAAAATTAAAATGATAACTAGGTCCAGAAAGCTATCTTCTACATATGATCGAATGAGGGCTCGAAACCTTTTCCATTGTGTTCAGAATAGGGGTATAAATTTATAAATCCCTAGCGGCACGCCTCAATAGGGAGTCGGGAATTAACTATAAGTAATTGGAGATATTTGGAATAAAAATCTAGTTAAAAATCAAATCAGTCGCCTTCTTGTTTTTGAAAACGTACACATTTCATATATCGTCTCCAACACGTTACCTGTCTATTCGTTTCTTTACCCTTTCATTTCCTTTGAGAGTTGTCTTTCTCTCATGCTTAAAAAAGAGGGCTTGTACGCGAGCACGGTGGTCTGGTATCACGCATGCCTGGAGGGTTGAGGCTAATTGTGAGGCGCAAGGTTGGGTTCGCGGCGTGTACGAGAAGTTGAAGTCGCGAGCACGTCAATGGAAAGGGAGGCCTGTTTTGGTTCGAAGCGAAGGGGTTCGGGTGTGATGAGTTTTTGCAGTGAGGGGTTTATGTTGGTCGGCTTTGGGAGTTGATCGTGGATTGTTTTCTGTCGTGTGTTTTTGGTGTCGAGTTCTGATGAGAGTGGCCGCATCCGATTTCTTGGTTACCTTTCTTTTATTTTATTCTATTTCATTTTTATTTTGTAGTTGATTAAACTATGTTTTAAGTTGCAAACTGTAAGACAAATATATTAGGCTAGTCATCATTTTAAAACTGGTTAATTAAAATTCATTATTTCAGTTTAACGATATATATATGTGTGTGTGTGTGTGTATTTACAGTAAAGAAAAGTACAATCTAGACAAGAAGATTTTTGAATATATATATATATATATATATATATATATATGTATGTATATATATATGTATATAGGAATTTTAAATGTGAAGGGTTTATTTAGAAATTAGATTCTTGAATCAATATTAATTGGGTTCTAAGTATATGTAGTTTCAAGGAAAATAGAATAAATATACATATATACATATTTTCACTTACTAAATTATTTTAAAATAATGGATTATAGTGATTAACTGGTTTAAGTAACTTATTCAATTTATTAATTCGCTTAAAAAATTTATTTATTTTTTCAAGGGAAATCAGTTTAGATTAAAGTAATAAATGAAAATTAATTGTTCGATTTATTCAAATATTAATAAACCATATAAATGTTTATACAAGGTCTAAAATCATGAAGGAAACAATCCCGTTTTAAGTGGACAGCAAAACAAATTCAAAGGTGAGTTAATCTCACTCTTTTGGATTTTTATTTAAATTTGAATGGTTAAATTTAAATAATTGATTGAATGATTGGATTGTTTTGATGTGCTATATTATGTATAGTAGTATATAGTATATACTAGAATGATTGATATTCTTTGATCAATATTTTTGGTAATTGGAATGTTGAATGCTGTGGTTTGCTTGAATATTTCGGTACCCTGAGTTATCGAAATATATAAATTGGATTTTTGAAAGAAAGATAAGGGTGAATTTTGAAAGTGAAATGATTATAGAATAAAAATAAGAATGGATTGGAAAAAAATAAAAGTGATATTTAAAAACTGAAGTTAAATTGTAAAGTAGAGACTTAAAACAAGTTTTAAATCAGAGTTAAATCTGGAATTCAAGAGTGTTTCAAACAAATAAATTTTTTTAAATTTAATTATTTTAACAACTTGAATGTTAAAGTGCATTTGTAAATTGATTTGAATTTAAAAAATGAATTTGGTTGTAAATTCCTTTAAATTTCTACTTTTAAACGGGTAATTAATTTATTTAATGAAGTAAATAAAAAGATAGTTAATTACAGGTTGAGATTAATCAAGTATGATTAATATTGTGGTTTAATTAATGTAATTAATTTAGATTGGGATAAAATAAAATACAATTAGAAATCATTAATTTATATAATTAATGATGTAATTAATCAATAATAAGTGACTTATGAGAAATTAATTAATATAAGTAATTAAGGATTAATGTAACTAAAATAGTTAATTAATTCATGAAGTAATTAAGATTACTTATTGATTTCGGTTAAGAATAATTAATATTGTGAAATTAATTAAAGTTAATTACTTGAATGTAATTGAAGGATAATTAATCCAGGATGATTAACTAAGATGATAATGAAGGGATGATTGATTAATGGATTTGAAATTAATTAATGTTAAGTGAACAAATCTAAGTGATTGAGGTTAATAATTCAATCAGGATTAATTGAATTAATTTTGTTTGTGATTAAGCTTTGCTTATGGATGATGGAATGGTATTGGATGCCTTGAATGAGACTCGAAGAGACTGGGGTCGGGTATTAGGAAATACCCGAAACCACTTCAAATTTTTATAGATTGATATGTGAAATCTATAGGCTGGAATGAAGTGATTTAAAGGAATTGGACTATTTAAATCTAAATCTTTGGTACTTAGAAAACTTGTGTGTGTGAAATAAGTGATGTCTATAACATATTGTGAACTTGTGAATTGATTCGAGTTACCTCGGGTTCTATATAAGTTATATGCTTTGTATTCCATGTTAATGGGTTTACTCACGCTGGTTTCCAGCCTAACCCGGGTGTTACTTAAATGTAATGCTTGGGTCAGACCGAGTATTACAGATTTTCAGGTAAGAACGTTCTGGAGCTCAGGAGGCGAACTGGATGGCAAGAATGTGTGGGGTTTTCCACTGTATTATATTGCTGTATGCCTGTAACATGATAATTGTGAATATTTAGTGTCTGATTTTATCTGTAACTCTGATGTATTATAAATGTACTTTGACAGATACAGAATTCTTTTGTAAACTGTTATTTATTATTATATTTTATCCGCTGCGAATGTGAGATGTTGATGTTTCTGTTATTATTCTTCTTCTTCTATCTCTTTCTTCTTTTTCATAACGATCTAGAGTTTTCAGGATCGAAAATTTCGGGTCGTTACATTAGGGGTAAAATAAGAAAATATCAAAAGAAGGGAAATAAAATAAAACAAACACAGAATCTCGCAGCGGAACGATGAAATATAATAATCAAATAAATAGTTCATGAAGCTATTTACTATACATTTGATTATAGTTTGTACAACATTTATCAGAGTTATACATATACATCAATAAAATATAATGCGGCAGACAACAGGATCAAGAATAATAATAGTAACAATATACCGAATCTTCGTCTTTATCCTCTAGAGCAAATCTTCAATAAGTTGAAAAGCTCAGGACTGAACTGAGCGTAATGAAAAGACAAAACATTCGAGTCATGACTAAAATATCCTTTTGTAAGTCAAATCGATATTGTAGATAACATGAGTGTAACGGCATCAGAGATGCTTACGGGATTTCACATCTCCTATCTAGTGTATAACGTGCATGCAATAACTCAAGATATGTTACGGGGTTTTTCATCTCTTAAGGATCTGTCAAAATATTAATATGTAGTAGAATACGCTGCATAAATAATGCCCAGTCGGTAAAATAAATATTAAAATAGCGTTAAGGCTTTAATTAATCCACCTTAATGCATTTTTAAGCATTGTCGTACAGTTTGCATATAAAACATTAGTTTAACGGTCGGTGGATAGGGATGCGCCGTGATATGACAACAGTAAACCAAAATTGTACGGGTTTCGTTTAGGGATAAAAGTATAACAAGGAACGTGAGGCAATCCCCAAGGTTGGATACTACTAATTCGGGTCGCGGGGCTGGCGGTAAAGCATCATAGCCATGATCGCCCAACACGTCTATCCATCCCATATCATGCCAATCAAGGTGCACCAATCGAAACCAACATCAAGAGTAATAATATGGACCGATACTAAGAAAATCGAAGAACGGATGTGCGCTCAGGGTAATAGCCCACTTGGCCCTGTCAAGCCGTCCTATTTTAGTCATTTCATATTGGCACAAGTGCCGGGGTCTATCCATCATCGTTCTCTTTCTTCAAATCCAGCAAACAACGCAAAGTCCAACCACTTCGTTCTGGATCATCACTCCACGTACACGCTGTCAAAGTGGTTCCAATACCGACAGAAAGATGCCCATATCCGGCTCCGGTCTCTTTAACAACCAACATCGTTTTACACACCGATTGGCACTTTTACATTTCGAAACGGTTCATACTTGATATCAAAATATCATTTTCGCTTCAAAATCAAATCATTTCGAAATCATCACATTTACTCAAAATATGCAATTTCAATTCATAATCGCGTTCACCTCAATATCTCAACGTCGATTCCAAAAAATTTTCAAGTTCTGATTTGATTTATAACTTCAATTAAATCCGATTCATATTTAAATCCAAGACTTAAATATAAACATTTCACTCTTGACCAATTTGATTTTTTTTGAAAAATAGTTAGAATACTTTTAAAATAGTTTAAGTAATTAAAATAGTTAAAATAGTTTAATTTAAAACAGTTAAATAGTTTAATATAAAATAGTTCAGTACAAAATGGTTTATATAGTAAAATACTTGGAAAACCAAAATAATTTAAAGATTTAAAGAATATAGGTTTTCAACAAATTATACTAAAATAATTTATTTAAAAATGGCTTCAAAGTCAAACCGGTCCAATTTCAATATTCCAATTCAAATCAACTTCGATTTTCATTCAGTCGATTCAATTTGGATACAAATTCAAATCGATTTGAACTTCGATTTCAAATTGATTCAATTCCATTATCAAATCAATCGATTCTATTTCAAATTCAATTTATATTGATTTGAGCTCGATTTTCAAATATCGATTCAAAACACTTAATCGAATTTTACCTTCAATATTCAATGCAAAATCCAATTTTATATAATTCAGTTCCGATCTCAAGTTTGAAAATTGTTTGATTTCCATAAATTTGACATTTATTTCTTTTAAATCAAACCATTTACATAGTTTCAAATCAGAAATTTTAAAATCATTTTATTTAACCAATCCGGTGTCCGTATATAATTTTCTATCTTATGGCTAAGTGATCAGTTGCTTCCATTAAATTTCAAGGATGGATATATATCATTTCAATCCAAATCACAATGTCATAGATATATATCATTTCAACTTGTTTCTTAATTTATTTGAAATAATTCAATTTACAGTTCTATATACTGTACATAAATTACAGGGTGATAGCATATTGTATATATAAAACAAATAACATCTAACCATCCAAATATCAAACAATATGCATCCATCACAATCAATCATACAAACAAACAATATAATTCATGGCAATTTCATATCTATTAATATCCAAAAATTTAATTTTAATTTAATTCCAATTCCAATTCGATTGTCAATTTCAATTTTTAACGGTAAATTTAATGGCAATCTAGATGATAATTAAATTTATCAAAATAATAACCAAAAAAATCATATCACTTCATATTATCAAATTTAACTAGCATGAGATTATTCTAGTACGTCGTAAGCGTTATAAAACACTCATCTTGAGTTTTCAATTTTTGAACCAAATCGAATGACGTTCAATTTAGCCTAAAATTTTAACTATCTCCATACATTCCTGTATCTGTACTGCAGCACAGATCTCATCTCTGCGATTCCGACGTGGCTAGTTTCATCCGATTCTGACCTTGTATGGATGAGATATGAGTTTTTAAAGATTGTATGTACACTTATATACAAAAATTTCTTTTTTTTCCTTAAAAAAGCATATCTAGTTGTTCATCTAGATTAATAAAATCAGAGCCGCAAGACCTCCTTCTTCCCATTTCCATGCTCCAGGCTAAAACGTGCACGAGAAACCCATCAATCGTCAACTGAAATCGATGCCTCTCCACTCCTGGTCGCTTTCACATCGATCCGAGGCCACATACTCAAAGCCCTTCACATAAGGCACCATTGCCCCAAATGCCTTGAAGCTCGGTCCTACCTTCTCATCAAAAACCTGAACGAATAGCCCAGATGCATCTCGATTTCTTCCCCTTCGTTGTGAATCAAGCGATCTCCACCATTGGATGTGAAGAGGTCAAGGGGTTCTACAGTTTCCTAGTTGGGAGTTTTTTTATGAAAATGAGTGGATGGGAAGAAAATCGAGGAAGAAGACGAGCCACTATCGGCCATTAAAACGTATAGAACGATGGCGACTCAAAATAGGCTAGGGTCTACTGTATATGGGTATATATCGTATATACGCATTACTTTAATATTATTTTCAATTTTAACTACATTTTCAAACGAACTCCAAAAGGAACGTGTCGCCTGGCGTTTATAATGCTTTATCCATATTTCGAACACAATGGAACATGTTTTGGGGCCTAATTCGATCGTATGTGCGAGTTACGGAAATAAACGATCAATTTTAAATTAAATCGATTAAATTAATTTCTAAGCGTTTTCAGCTGCCACGGTCAAATGACAACTCCGATTGCTACAAAATTTTAAATCCGATAATAAAACTATTATAGATCCAATAAAACTAGTTTCGTCGAATTCGGAGACTGTCCCCCGGAAGGCTTTTTTAGCTCGTTGATTAAATCGAAGGCATTAATTTACAGAATTGCTTAAAATTTCAATTTTAAAAGCTTACTAACTCAATTATAAATCATATAGAATTTATATTCATATTGGAAACCAATTTGAATCATATTAACACTATTTTCGTATATTAAATTTCAATATTAAATTAATATATAAAAAATTCAAATTTTAACATATCGAATTTTAATTCCATTCAAATGTCCAGTATTACTTTCTAACTCTAATGTAATCTTAATTCATCTTAGAAATCTTATTAAGTCCATAGTCAAATTATCCACACAATTTTCAATATTAAATTAAACAATTTAATTATTCAATATTAAACAAATTTCAATATTTGATTTCACTTAAATTTTGTCAACCATCATTTGATTTGTTTCCATTTACTGAGTACACATTTATTATTTAATCTAACTATTGATTGTAAACACAATCCAATACATAACACTATCTTTCAATACTTGTTATTACTTAAATCTTCAAAATTAGTTTATTTCAAAATTTCATTCAGATTCATATCCAATAACTTACATTCAAAATCATTAAATTTGTATTTTTAACCATTTTTATTCAATAATCATATTAAATTTAATAATTTAAAATAGTTAAAAATACGGGTCGTTACAGTAGGTGTCCCCCACATGACCTATTTTCCATACTAATATCTACTACGCAGGCATCATCGTCTCCATCAAATAAACTACATGCCCGTCATGTTGGTGTCCCCGTACAGCAAGTCATTGGACCTATAACAAATGGGATAAAATGTCACGCGCTCCTAGCTAGGATAGATCTAGCCTATATGGTATTCTTCTCATTTGATCAATCCATTTTATTTTACATGTTCTTATTACGATAGTGACCCTCTGTACCATCGTTTAACCTATTGAGACTAAGGATAATTAACTCAGTTCAATGTTCAATTCCCACAATATCATAACATATTTTATACAATGAGTCAAAAGAATAACTGAAGAAATATTACTGAATTTCTCATACCATTTGGTATTATAACTTTGTTAATTCAAAATTCTCATCGTACAGAAGTTCACACATCTCATATGATTCCACTATTTCTTGATTCAAAAAGGGTTTTATTTTATAATACTCATTTCCAAATTATTCATTATAAACTCAAATACCAATACTGAATTTAAAGATATTTAATTTTAAAATTTCTATTCTTCTCCAAAATCTTAATTAATTGAAAAAAATCCATTATTTAAACTTCTTAATTTATTTAAAAAATTTGAAATTTTTTAACTTCCTTTGAATTATAAATTTCCAAATTCATTTTAGTGAAAATGATGCATACCACTTAAAGTCCTTCATTAATACTAAAAAAATAATATAAAAGGTATTTTGTAATTTAGGAATTCTTTTAAACAGTAAATTCAAATTTATTATTTTTCCACCAAAATGATCCACAATCCTTTATAATGTGGTTACCATTGATTTTATTTTTTATTTATTAAATTCGAATCAAAACTAAATGTTTATATAAATTAAGTAATCTCACTCAAAATGTTAAAAAATTGGGTCGTTACATTCCACCCCCTTAAAAGAATTACGCCCTCAAAATTCCTAAAGGAAAAAAAATGTATGCACACACTTAGGCTTTTAAAACCAATTACATTTAAGATCTCCTATGTTACGGAAAATTCCAACAGCACTCCTTTGCTCGGCTCAATCGAAAAAAGCTACAACTCGCTAAACTGGTCCAAATCAACAAAAGGAAATAAAAACCAAAAAGTGGCCTGTAACGACCCGCTATTTTGAACCATTCAAATCGACATAAACCACACATGAGACGTAAATGGGTATAGCCTGAGTAAAAAGGTGTGACTATTTACTAATATGCTTATGTTTTTAATTAATAACATATAATCCATTCTAAGCTCATTTAATTATTTACTTAAGCACGACCTTCTTATAGTTTTATTCACATCTCAATCCCCTTATCATCATTATTCTATTTAATTTATCTAACTAAATCTTCTGAATAATGTTTCAAAAATTAAGGGTGCTATAATTTTGGAACTAAGTAATTTTGAATTCTTGATAAATGTTTCTATATCTATATTTTCAAAGGTAAAGATTTTGGATTTGGCACTTCATGGTTGTCAAATTTTAGTTTTACATGCAATGGTTAGAGCTAAACCAAAATCTTATGAAATAGATAGGGATCACTACTTTAAGTAAGATATGTTAAAGGTTTTAAGATATGAATAAAATAGGAATAGTATGTACAACCTGATCTGGAAATTTAAAATCAGTCCCAAATCTTTATTTATAGATGGTGGTAAAATTGTTATGATATTTCAGATCTTGAATTGTAAATTAGGTTACCCTAGACGAATTGGAATGTAAATTTCTATGTTTTAAATTATTTGGAGCAGTTTCCATGTGCTTTCCATTAATAATCATACTCCAAAATATGTATAAAAGCGCACTGTTTGAATTAACAAAGGATGTATCAAAAAGCGAAAGAGATGTATAAGATATGGATATCCTTTTATATAGTTTGCGCAATTACCTCAATAAAAAAAGAAACAATTCTTTATACTTTCATGCAAAGCAAAAATTTCATTTGCGATTAATTTACAGGAAATAGTAACGGTATTCCTTTTTAGAAGGAAAGCTTTAATAAATTTAAAATGTGAAAATAGATGTTCTACTTATGAAATTCATATACATGTATAACAACGCTTAATGACTATATATCTATAGAATAATTTACGATTATATATGAATTAGGTAGTAATTAAAGACTAAGATTTGCAAACATTGGCTACAAATTTGACGAACAATAAATTTGTAATTAATGAGAGTTAAAAGGAACTAAAAAGGGGATTGATTAGGAAAAGTTTAATAGCGCATTTAGGAAGAAATTGAATCGGAGTAATAGATTTTGAAATTTGTAAAAGACAAAAGGATTAAATGAGGATTAAATAAGGATGATCCAATTTTGACATTAATAATCAATTTATCTGTATATTAAATAATGTAATGAATGGACAGCATTTATTAGAAACTAAGAAGGAAAATTAAGGAAAGTGGGCGATGGTGGAAGCAGTATTAGGAATACCCATCTTAATTTAGTATGGAGTATTAGGACCTCAATAGCAATTACACTATTTGATGATAAATGGCAGCTTCCAGCAAAATTTTCTTTTAGAGTTTATGGGTTGGAATCGCTAGTTGTCTCCCTTAGTTATTGAAAAAGCATGAGAGGGGGTACAAGATATGTCCCTGTTTTATCACTGTATTGATTTTATGGACAAGATTGAAAAGTTTGGTGTGTGTGTGTATATATACACGTGTGTGTGTGTTCAGAAGAAACATAAATAAAGAAATTTTATAGGGACACATAACTAGCATTGAACTACATATAAAATTGGAAGTTAATGAGAAATTAGATTAGTAGCTAGAAATAAAAGAATGCTTCAATTCCAGAAATTAGGATTTTGGAAAAAATAAGTTTTAGCTTTTAGAATGTCACCATTCGAGAAAGAGATAAAATGATAGGAATGAAAAGAGGGTTTTCTATTGGATAAAGATGAAGAAGACAGTGGTAGACTTTTTCGTTAGGAGCAATAAGACGGCAGCGTTTGTAACACAGATTTATATCAATGAAGTGATTCGACTTCATGGAATTTTTTATTAGCGTCATTTGTGATAGGAATCCATTATTTACTAGCGAATTTTGCAGGAGTTTGTATACAGCATTGGGAACTATGTTGAGACTTAGCACTGCTTACTACCCAAAAACCAACGAACAAACTGGAAGGGTGAATAGGATCTTGAAGGATTTGTTAAGAGCATGCACCATGGAATTTGGAGGGAACTAGGAGCAGCACTTAGATCTACGTATAATAGTCACCAATCGATGATTGATATGGCACCCTTTGAAGCACTTTATATGAGGCCAGGGAAATAGCGAAATAGGAAACCACCGACAAAATCCTACTTAGACTAAATTTAATTCGTGGCACTACAGAAAGATAGAGTTGATTAGGTAGCATGTGATATGGTAAGATTTGGAAAGTCAGAAAAGTAGGCACCAAATCTATTAGAATTTTCCCAATTTTGGGAAAATATAAAAACTTACGGAGTTATCGAATAAATTAGCAGGAGTCCTTAACAATTTTCACATTTCACATTTGAGGAAATAACTTCATAGCATAGCCAATGTGGTAGAGCGTAATCAATTGGCGATATTAAGATGGAGCCATAACATCCCATGCTACTAAATGCATTGTGGAGCACGGAACTAGGAAGCTCTGCAACAAAAAAAATAGGCTAGTATGAGTACAATGGGGAGATAACCTAGGAGAATGCATATGGGAAATTAAAGCGAAGATGAGGACTTCATCCTGAGCCTTTCACTGGTAAACTTTTCTCTTCAAAACTAGGTTTTCGTTGCATCATGGTTGCCAGATTGGGTAGTAGGAGATGGTTATTACACTTTTCACTATGACTTTTCACTCATATTATGCATGTTCAGGATGTTTGCATACATACTTATATGTCACGGCCACACACACACACTAGGATTAAGCTCACTTATAGCATGTCTACAGTAAATAATCATATTGCATTTTTGGTTGAGTAGATGATTCAGTAAATAGCTTGGTTTTATAACATGGAAATTTATTGCGCATTATGCTGTTCGCCCATTGGAAAGATTTTGGTAATGAAATCCATCGAAGAGGTAGAACATAACACCCTGTAAAATCAACTATAAATAAATAATTTGGATAAATTAACAAGATAAGGGTAAAAATGAACATTTTGTAAAAGTTAAAATTTGACCATGAGGGTTTTGTCATTACAATCATGATGATTTTCTGGCCAATTTCCATATATAATATGTTGAAAATGGAGCTCAAACTAGAAAGTTATGCATGTTTGAAGTTTCGAATTAAAATTAATTTAAATAGAATTCAAATTCGAATAAATAATTAGTTCCTAAATTAGAAATTAAAAAGTTAACGGTAATTACACTTGGGGTTAAGGAATCGTTAAAATAATGTTAATATTAATTGTCTATTAAGGAATGAAATAATTGCACAATGCATTAATAAATGGCTCCAAAATAAGAAAACCAGTTGACCCTTCGGACCGGCCGACCGCCAGCGATCTGCCGATGATGGTGAACAAGGGGTAATATTTGTAGTTTATTTTCTATTCCACTTCTTATTCTTTTCTTTGGATCTGATTAAGGGACATGATTTATAAATGGTATGTAAGATATGAATTCTTATTGCACTGCCTATTTCTACAGATTGTGTAGAAATTCCATTGTTTATTTTCATATAAAGAAAGTTAAATAGAGCGTAGAATTAACTAAATTGTAAGTTTCCGTTATTATTGATTTATTCTACTGTTTTAATATAAGATAAGTGGGATTTGGATTCTAAGTACAAGTCTATTGATTTGATTTGAGTGTTGGATTTATGGTATAAATTTTATTATGGAAATGGGACTTGTATAATTTTGGAAGAGTTGACATTTAAATGTTAGTTTAGGGCATATTCTATGCACACATTGAAATTAATGGATGCATAATTACACATATATAAACTAGTGTAAACAACATATAACTGTAACGGTGATATAAATAATTTGATTACTAATTATCATTTAAATCCCTCTTAGGTAAGTAATTAATTGTCGAGTTGATATAAGAAGGATTTCTTGTAAGGCCTAAATATTTAATACAGTGAGATGTTTGATAATATACTTAGAGAGTGTTATGAAATATGACTAAGTTGTAGGGACACAAGGTCAGAAAAAAGCACACATAAGTATGCCCAGCTAATCTAACAACCAGCAGTGTGATTTTAGGGTTGATTTGAGACATCGCTAATAATAAGTAACTATAGATGATGCGAGGTTAGTCGTAATTCTATAAGGTATCCTCACAAAGATTGGAGATATTAAGTGGTAGTTTTAGGGCTTGCCTCTTTCCCTTATATGAAGTATTAAATGGTTGGGATTGGTTTAGGCACCGTCGAGGACATCTCGGAATGGTTTGATTCAATGGAAGTATTAAGTGTCTAAAGAGATTTCCATGCAATGTCTGCTAGATAGATACTTGCGAGGAGTCCACCTTGGGAATATGTATTACATGATAGGTTTCTACCTCAATTGAGGTCTAAGTGGTCAGAGTCTGCCTATTTTCCATCAAATAGTATTACGTGGCTTGGATACTATCTCTCGCATTGGTGCACATTAATAATGATGGTTATGGGCTATGAAATTGGATAATACGAAGGACTGCTTTGAGGATTGAAGGTACTAACTGATTGTTTGAGGGCCCGTCTCTTTTTGTTATATGAAGTATTAAATGGTCTGGAATATATTAAAGGTGAAAGACATATCCTTATTTAAATTATACTGCCCAAGCTCCTTATTTTTCCAAATATTGGATATTTATCCGCTTTTTGGATATGGATGCGGACAGCCTTCGAATTTTCGGGTATTCATTGATAGCCCTATATAATATATTAGTATTAATTTCATATATTGAACCTTAGTTAAGGAGCCTTAAGTTTGAAATGTTCCAAATAAAGATTGTGTTGATTCAATGAAAAGACTAAGTACATCACCTCAAATTGCTCCATAATAAAAGCAACGTATAAGTATAAATGCACAAGTTTATAACTTATCTAGGGTGATTCCAAGTATTAAAAATGCTACATTATTGTTATGTAATAATAAAGTAATGATAAGAGCTCACTAGAAGTCGAGAAAATACTCCAATTAGTTCCACATGATAAATGTAGTTTACTAGCATCGGAGAGAGTTAATCGATAGAGTAGATATCTAAGACAACATACCAGATTCATTCACAAAGGGTCTAACTCAATCGGTTCTCATCAAACTGATCGGATGGTCAGGATTGAGATTCTATAATTGAACCCAAGCAAAAGTGAGAGATTGATAGAGTTAGGGGTATGCACTAGGGGCAATTATGTAATTTGTAATGATTCAGAATCTCAAACATTTCGTACTTAAATATCTGAATTGTTAAAATAAGTGATTATTTAATAAATTTGATTAAGTTGATTTATTAACCTTCTTAACCCCCTTTTAAATAATGAATAATGATAGTAAACTTGTTTTTTAAAAAAGTTTATAGAAATAAATAATTTGAATAAATGTCGATAATGTGACCGAAAATTGTTTTAATAATAAATGGTCTCGAAATGTATGAAATTCTCATCCCAGGGCACAATCTTGGATTTTGACAAAACTAGTGCCATCGGAGAATAATAAGGTGATGTACGTCGATGAGTTTCTGACGATTGGATGTACTGTATAGTCGAGCGAGCTCGAAACGTGTTACTATTTTAATTGAGAAATTAAATACAGTATATATTATATTATATTATATATACCCCTACCATTTACATGTTCATTCACTCCTCCTCCTCCTCTTTTATTTTATTTACAATAAATAAAAATCAGCCTCTTCCTTTCTAAAATTAAATATGGAGCTACGATGCACGAATCGATGATGGTGGATCCGTTGTACTTGTGTGATAGGGAAAATCAAATCCATATGGTGTTTGTCATGTGCGGTGATGTTTGGGGTCATCAATGTTTTCATGACCAAACTATGGTTTTCTGGCGGCATGGTCGGAGATAGGCACAATGGAGAGTGGCATGGTGTTTCTCTTGGGGAGGCAAGTTGATTGTGACCAAATGCAGTGGTGAGGTCGTGATTTAGGACATACGACATTTAGTAGCCAAAGGGAGCTTTGCTAGGTCGTGTTTAGATAAAGGGTGTCGAGGGTGAGTGCAACACAAAGAGCTTGTGAATGGGAGTTTGTCGAAGGTGGTGATGCGTCATTTCATGGAGTGTCGAGTGAGAGAGGGAGGAGAGAAGGAAGCAGCATGGTGGGTTTGTGCATAAGAGATGTGTGCATGCATATGTAATTAGGGAAGAAAGGATTTGGGTGAGGTAATTAAATATCATTAGGTTAATTAGTAAATTGACTAATTAATTTAATTAATCTCAATTCTTATGAACATACGAGGTCCAATCGAGACGCCGACTTCTCCATTGCACTCATAATGATATCATCTATGTCTTGGTTTGGATTAGTTTTGGATGAGTTAACCCGCCATTTAATTTGGATCATGTTGTGTGTGTGTATTTGTTGTGTTAAATATAAATTAAAATAGATAATAATGCAAACTTTTGGACCCTTACTTGCTTTGAAAAGCAAGTGACAACATTATGTGTAGTATAATTTGTCTTTTAACCCTCTCAAATATGTAATGCAGCTAAGACTTGTTGTTTAATTGTTTGATAAAAAATTTATGAGAAGTTGAAGTGCGCTTTGAATGGTTGAAGTGAAATAGTTCCTATAAATGCACTTTGAAATCCCTTGCAAGTAACTTATGTTAAATTGGTTAAATATGAATATATTATGATATAATATATATCGGTTGTTCTGTATACATTATTTAATATACGGGGCAATGAGAAATTGGTTTGGGAAGTTATAGAAATGGGGAAACAATGTTGTTATAGTTAGAATCAAAAAAATTATTATGGATGCACTTTGAAAATGCCTTGTGTTCGACGATTTTTAAAGTTATCTTTGAAAGAAATCCTAGGGCTTCTTTGCATTTTTAATAAATACTATAAGTGTATTTATTGGAAAAGTATTAAGGTTTAAATATGTTATTAATAATTACATATGAATTTTTAAATTAAAGAATTTTAAATTACAAAACATCTTTTTATGGGTTTTGAATAAATTATAAAATAAATATTTTTGATTAATATTTAATACAACTAATTTAAACCATAATATAAGAAATATTTAAAGTATTTTTAAATATACAGTTTTTAGAAAATTAGTTAAATGTTTATTAAAGTATTAAAAAGCTTATTTAGTAAAGAAATTAATATACATGTAAATAAATTAATATATTAAGTTTTTATTAACTATATTAGCCTACAAATAAAATAATATACATATAAATATATATACATTATTTCAAAAAGGTTTATAGTAAATATATATAAGTTTTAAAAAGTAATTTAACATTTATAAATGTAGCAAAGGAAGTTTGTATTTTAACAATTAAGTTAAATAAATTATTTTGAGAAGTTAAATTAAAAATGTATCATCTCAATTAATAAGTAGATATGCTTTGATCTTTAAAATGAACATATTAATGTAAAAGATAAGTATAAAAATGGGTTTGGGTTGTAGTAGACAGTATTTTAGTAATGATTGCTTTTAACCCTTATTAATTATACTACGGAATATAATTAGATATTTAACATCGAATATTTTAAAGATAACTATAAGTGAATAGTTATGGGTTGTTGCGATAATGTTTAAGTAACATTTGTCTTAAACCCATACAAAAATAATTAGATCCTTAAAGAGTTCTTTAAAGATAATGATTAATTGGGAAGTGTTTTGGGATTGTAGTAAATAATGTTTTAGTAACATTTGTTTTTAAACCTTAATGGTAGAAAAATATTATAAATATAATTAAACCTTTAATAATGGAATAATGATAATAACACGTATGAAATCTTTTGAAATAAAGATAGAAAGTACAAGTTTAAATTATAAAAGAGAAGAGGTTTCTAGTAACAATGTTTAAGTAGCATTTATTTTTATCCTCTTTGATTATATTCCACAATAAATAAACTTTGTTAAGTGATTTGTGAATATACTTATACCATTTGATATAATTATATGAATACTTTTGAAGTATAGTGAATGCGTGAATAGTAAGTACGTAAACAGTAAATGCGTAAATAGTAAATACATAAATCGTAAATATGTGAATAGTAAAATATATATATTCTTTTATAAAAGGGAAATTAAATTTAAAAGTTTAATAAGTTAAATTTTAATTAATAAGAAGTTTAATTAATAAGAAGTTTAATTAAAAAGGAGTTCAATTAATAAAAGGAGTTTAATTAAGTACGGAAGTTTTAATTAATGAAAGAAGTTTTATTAGATAAATAGGAGTTTTATTAATAAAAGAGGTTTTAATTAACAAAAGACTAGTTAATCAAAAAGGGGATTAAAAGTCGTTTACATGGCTTGATCATTCTTTATGTGTATTAATGGTGATTTATGTGTTTACTTATTTATGGAAAACATTTAGTCATGTACTTAGCACTAAAGGCCGCAAAGTAGACTTGTTTCTATCTGTGTGAATTAAGAATGATGATTCGAGTAGGGTGTAGAAGCAGTAGCACTTTAATCAACAGGACTTCACTCTTGACTAAGAGATAATGGAAGATATAAAGGTTGGAAACATGATAGATATACAAGGCATAGTTTTCATATGTGATTATTTTCATTATTGTTGAATTTGACCAAATTAAGTTAGGAAGTATCTAGAAGAAACACGGGAGTTATATGATGCGATTATTCACTTGGTGATGGCATAACCTATGTATGAGCTCGTCTTGCTCTTCTAGGATAAATGATAAGGACATCCTTCTGGATATTGATGGTTTTGGAGCGCCCGGTAAGAGAGGGGGTGTACTTATATGAGATGACTCGAAACCATAACCATTTCAAAACCATATACATGTTTTATCTACTGGATGAGGATATGTTTGAGATGTCGGATCTATTTGGAGATTTGAGATCTGTTCAAGATGCTCGAACTCGTGTAGAGGTTCATGATCTATTCAAGATGGTGGAATCCAATTTAGGATTCGCGATCCATTCAGGTTATGGCTCGTGTGTTGAGATGCTGAAGATGACTTCGTCATCAATATATGACTTCGTCATCAGTATACGACTAAAGAAAGAGTTGGACACATAATCCTTCGTTTAATTAACCCTTGAGGATATATAAACTCTAGTATCTAGAGTATGCTTATCGATATGTTATGCATGGGGAGTTGTTGATACTTGGTTCACGTGTTCGGGCGTGGGCTAATTTTTTTTACCTTATAGTATATTTTATCTAGAGATATATGATACTCGAAAGGTGACTTATGATCTTTTCATGGAGTTTGTGTACCTATAAATATTGTTGTGGTGTGACCAATGTAAGCACCAACAGCTATTTTTTTATTTATATTCTTCACCCTAGACATTATCTATTATATCGCAACATGTACTTATTAGATGGTTTGGCTCTTTTGAAGGGATAACCATTATGATGGCCTTAAAAGATGTTGTTATATATTGTACTATTTCTTGTGTTTTTCACACCAAACTTATATCTGAAATGTGGCTTTGTTTTCCCTAAGTTCCTCGTGTACACTTTGAAGTGGTCTGAGAAAGTCAGGTTTTCGTTAATGTTCATTGAGATCTTGGAGTGGAGTTGGATGTTTACCTGTTATAGTATTCTTACTTCCGCTGCATTACTTTATGTATATATACCAGCAATTGTAAGGACATGTTGTTATAACTATCTAGGCTGATGATAACACTCTGATTGGTAACTCTGAAATGCTATGTATATTAGAGTGGCACTATGTATTATCTTTTGATATTATATGTTGTCATTCCGCTTTGAGATTATGATGTTTTTGGTTTCTCTTTCTTGTTCATTTTCTTTTCTTCTTTTTCTTTCGCCTAATGTCCTGTCTTTTTGACACTTGGGAGCTCGGCATATAAATACCATGGATGAATTAATATCAACAGTCGAGGTTCCGTTTGTTACATGATTGTTATATGTATATATATCTAACTTTATAACAAATCTTGTTCGAAATAAAAAATGTTTCTTTCTATTTTATACTTGATATAATATATTATATAAATTTACTAATTTAATCAAAAGTATATTTAGTAGAAAATTTGTAAATGATATGTTTTGTGACAGTAATTAATGTGTTGTAATCATGAGTAATTTATCATAATGAAATCAAATATGTCATTTTAAATAATCCTAGTCAAGATGTATCGAGATTTGATATCGATACATCCATTGAGACTAGAGTACATAATGCATTCCAAAGGTTTTGAAATGTATTACTCATGATCACTGAAGGCACCAAGTGGTTACATACTAAAAGTTATTGGATAACTGTTGAATGACTCACTCGATAGTTTTCTATTGGTTAAAATAATTAAGATCAAACAAAAAGTATCAATGTGACAAAATTACGTAGTTCCCTTGACTTAGAAATACTACCGACCTTCAATGTAGAAGCTTTGGTTTGATTATAGTTAAATCATGATATGGCATCAATTGAACGACTATAATTGGGTCGAATGAAAGCATTGGAAGTGAAATGCTACTCAAGGTAGGACGTTCTCCTTGGTTATATAAGATTAGTATCACGGTGAACTGTCAAAGTCTCTGGCCAGAGTAATACGGTTAATAATAATTGTTATTATTGAACCAAAGACTTTATTTTTGCACTAGAAAGTTGAATGTGGATGATATTGGAATTTTGACCATTACCAAATTCCATAAGTCCTAATGTGATATAGTTTTGACGAAAAAAATTGGTGTATGTAATTCTCCCTAATGGGTAATGCTTAATAAAGTAAAATTGGATTTTTGTCGATGCTAGTTGACTGATAAATTTGATCAAAATGTCACATCACCTACTAAGTCATGTGCGAACGTTAATATTCAAATTGTTCTATATTAACTATTGATGAAATTTACACCCAAGAGTCACACAGCTGAAACATTGAATACCCTGATAACACTAGATATAATTAGATTATAATTGTTATAAATTAATCAAATTAATTAATATTTATTAAGTATTAATTATAAATTTTTTATTTGATACATACTAACTAAGATTAAATAGTGTGTGTATAATAATTATAAATACACTTATTAATATTCGATATCAATACACATTTAAATTGAATTTGAGTGTGTTAAATATTGATCGGGCTCGAAGTAATTTTGGGGTCCATTTGAGGATTGTAATAGTCGACCATACATAGGCTAAAGGGGGTAGGCTATTGATGGCTAAAGGGGTTAGGTTTTGAACTAAGAAAAGAGGAATAGTAAGAGAAGAATAAGGATCCATATCCACGATTTTTCATTGAGATCTCCTTTATTTAATGACCTCTAACCCCACTTTTATTTCTTGACTTTTGCCTTTTACCTAGACCTGATTAGCCAACCATACCCCCTCTCCATACCTTAAATTATCAAGCTCTAAAATATGAAATTAAACACAACTCGCTAATCGGTAGTAGCTGCGTTCGGGATACTAGAAACTTCTAGATACGAGGTTTGATTCAGGACATTTTTTCTTTGTTTTAAGATGTAGCAACTAGGCTTTGGTGAATGGTACAATTCCATATTCATAGTCACACTTAAATGTTTATTATATTTATCATATTGTATAGTTAATTAGTTATTCAGTTATTATAACAACCGTTATATGTTAGTGTCGTCACAAGGAATCAAATATATGAATGTTACTCAAATCAATTTTATATGCATGCATGCTTAGGTGCTTGCAATAATGAGTAAAAAAATTTCAAATTTATTTCAATAGAAAAAATTTAATGATTAAGCATTGATTTCAAATAATAATTAATAATGAAAATTTAAATTTGCAAAAATTTTGTTTCCATTTATAATGTTTTCATATTAATAAAAAATTCGTATATGTATATATTATATATAAATATATATTTTATGTATTTTGTTAATTAAATTTAGTTACGTAATTATATATATATATATATATATATATATATATTGTTTGAGCCAAAAAGGGCAAAAACATCGAATAAAATTTAAGAGAATAAAAAGTTAAGAAAAAATTAAATAAGTAAGAAATGAACACACAAAGATTTATAATAGTTCGGTAGACCCTTGTCTACACCCACTTAATAACTTTATTACTTAACTTTTGACTTGGCGTTTAGAAGTTCTTAGGGGTCGGTATAACTTCGACACTTAGATTTTCAGAATTACAAGAATATATAATAGAGTGGAACTAGAGCCAAAAGATCCTTAAAATGAGCCTTACCTCTCTATTTATAGAGGTAGGGAGCATTAAATCTCGCACAAAAGATCTTCAGACCGTTCACCTTTCTATAGACTAGTTCTCTATGAAATAGGGTGCCATAACTTCACTTTGGTATTGGTCGGAATGACTCTAAGGTTAGGGGTCAGCATCGAACCCTAAAATGGCCAAAATGGTCACTTGAACTCTTCGCTTCAATTTATTTGGTGGTTTGCTTCGTGATTTCATAGTTGTTTGCATTAGTAACAGCTTATTTTGGAGTACAAATGATAGGTTTGAAAATGAACAAAGTTTTCGATTTAGAAGTTCGCAGAGATTGATATAGAATTGCATTAAATCAACAAAACAACACGGAAGTAGGGCTCTAGCAAAAATGTGGGATTACATGTAACATTCCTGAAAATTTACCAAATTTAATTTGGCAATTAAATTAATTTTTGAAAATAAATTGTGAATTAATTAGAGATTTCTAGGATAAATAAATAATTTTTGACTATAAATAGAAATATAATTTGAAATTTGGGCATAAATACCCTTACAAATAATATTGTATTTAGGAAAAAAAATATTGGGAATAAATGGAAATTTAATTTAAAATATAGGGATAAGTGATTTATAAACAAATATTGGGTTTCAAGATTAAATGTATTAATAATAAAAATAGAAATTAAAAACTTGAGATTTGTAAAAAGTTAATGATAATTGTTTCCTAAATTTTTAATTATATCAATATTTGGAAGTTGTAATAAAAATTATTGTACTTATTTTTGAAATGTTATTTTTAAGATAAATTTTCTTCATATAAATAAATGTAACTAACTGTTAATGTGGAATCAAAGTATTTAAAATTCATCCTTTTCTTTTTAAAAGTTGTACAAAAAATAAATAAAATTTAATTCAAGTGAATTGGGAATTTGAATCTACATTAGAAATAAATGTTTTTCTTTAAATGAACATTTGGCTTTTAAAATTTTTGAGGTGAAATCTATATAATATAATGATTGGTTAAAAATATTTCTTCTTTCAACATTGTATACATGTATATACCAATGAATAAAAGTTATGTTTATTTATAAAATAAATATGATATAAGAATTTATAAAAAAATCCTTTGTCTTGTAAAGTTGCAAATGATAAACAAGTAAACATGCATTAGATCTCAAAATCATTTGTTTTTACAAATGGCATTCATCTTATTTAAATTGAATAAAAAAATGAAATTTAAAAATTATAAAAACTTTTTAGTTCCCCATATGAAATCATTAAGTATCTTAACAAAATCTGAAACAACAGTGACAAAGATTTGGGTGTCTCAAATCTAAAACTCCAAAGAGAAATAAACAGAAAGAAGAGAAGAAATCAGCAAAAGGCTGATCATCATCTTCAATTCAGAATAAAAGTAAAAACCTGAAAAAATCTTCTTCAACAACAAGATTCTGGGAAAGAAAATCAAAAGGAAAGATCAATCTCAGAAAACTGCAGATCAAAAAAGGAAATCAAAACTCAAAACTACATTCAATTTGAAAGCCTTGAAGAAACAAGTTCTCTGGAAAAAAAAGAGGGATGAAGGCAAGTAAATTTCATTTTCTTTTAAATATGAATCTTATGTTAGTAATCGGTAACTAAAACAGGATTTAAACAATAAAGTTCAATGAATTACTTACAGGAAAATCAAGTCCAAGACTTAAGTTAATTCTATTTTCAAGTTGCGAAGAAAAAGAAAACTTCTCTGTCATTAAACTGTAAGTAAAAAAAATCAAAAATTGTTGTTATTGTTGGAGTAAATAAGCAAATACAATAGGAAATAAGCAAAGTTTCTTCTTACAAACTTTGCAGATAAAAGCTTCAAAAGATTAAAGTAGAAACAAAAAAAATAAAAGTTTCCAGGCAAAACATTTTCTCTGGCTCCTCTGTCAACATATTTTAGGTGAGCAAACTCATTCAAAACCCATCTATATATTTTGATGCCTGAGTTGATGAGGTAGTTTGTGAAAAGTGATTGTTGGCTGATAATTATGTCAGTATGCTTGTATGAATATGTGTGCAAATTTGTGTGTGCCTGCCTGTATAAGGTGATCATTTTGTTCATTACTTACAGTTTTTAAAAAAAATCATGTTAAAAGAATTTCAAAGCACCATACCCAAATGATTTTGGGCTATAAACTCTGAATGAAAGATGGTGGTTATAGGTAATATCATTCCAAAAATTAGTTCCAAGTGTTTAAATTGAATATTCATTTAGAAAATGGAAAATATTTAGTGATGACCAAAATAAGTGGAAAGTCAATCAGTGAAATTCCATGTTTCAAAATCATAACTTCACTTGAAATTATAAGTTTCATGATTTTTAGGTTTGAAATTCAAACGAAATCGTGAGCTGAACAGAATGGGTATTTTCGTCAGAATCTGATGATCAACGACGAGTTGGGCGTCTCGATTAGGGGTGAAGCTTGCTGGTACATTGGTGGATACGAGAAAAATACCAAATGATTTTATTTTGCGTCGTAGTGATTGGAAAATGGCATTTTAGGGTTTAAGAACCCAAATTGGTCGAGGTGTTCATCGTGTTCGAATAAGCTACAGGAGTTGATCGGGGTGAATCGAAGCTGTGGGAATCGATGCGTTGGAGTGTTGAGAAGCTTTGGATGAAGTCACGTCATTTCTGATGGTCTGGGTCAAAGGCGTCGAGGAGTTTTTCGATGATGGTGTGGTGGTTCCAGCGGTCTCGAGCAGTTCAATTTTGATTTGCTGCCCAACCAGCGAATCAGGGTGATCGTTCGTGATGATAAGGTGGTCTTCAACTTGGTGGGGGTATCAGCGTCGACCTATAGTGGTCGGAGTTGTCGTGCACATTCACATGCACGATTGTGTTGGACGTTGGTTCTGGGTTGATCGAGTTTGAAGGAAGAGGCAGGGGGCGTCTTGAAGTTGAACTCGAGGGAAGGGACGATGGGCTCGAGTGATGCAGTGGTGTTCGCGTAGGCAAGTGATTTCTAGGTTCTAAAACTTTAAATCAAAACAAGTTTAAAAATAATAAAAGGGAGAAGAACTCGGGTTGTTCTGAGGAAAAACTCGAAGGGAGTTCGTGAATTGAAGGGTTTGGCTCATGTAAAAGGAAGTGTGGCTCGGGGAGTAATAATACAGCAAGTTTTTTTTTAGTTAAATATTTTAACAAAGTTTAAAAACTATTCAAATGTTTAAAGCAAGTTTTGACAAATATAGGAGGGTGAACTAATGATGTATTAAATAAAGTTTTCAAATTTATTAAATCATATTTTGAAGTAAAAATGAAAATTAAATGAGTTTTTAACAAAGTTACAAAATTTAATTTTTAAGTTAAAGATTAAATTTTGATTTGTTTTTTAAAATTATATGTATATTACGTATTCTATTTTTAGTGCTTTCATATAGGGTTTAATAATTAATTATTACGATAGGTGATTAATTATCAATATGATTAAATTAAAGGGTATTCGTTTTAATCAAAATGATTTGTTAAATTTTATTAATCCACTAAGAATTAAGGTAAAATAATTACATGAATCGGGTTAATTAAATAATGACTTAAAGATAAATTAATGAAACTATTTAACGGATGATTTATTAATAAAGATAATTAATAAATTAAGGGTAATTAATTAAAGGATAATTAATTAAGGATAATTAATCAATGTAATTAAGGTAATTTAAATTTAAGAGGTGATTAATTTACAAAAGTAATTAAGAGTTGATTAATCAACAGTTAAGAATAAATAAATATAGATAATTAATTATTATTAAGGATAATTACTTAATTAAAAGTAATTAATTATTGATCAAAGTTGATTAATCAAGTGATAATTCAATTACCTTATTAGGGAAAATCAATAATTATTATTAAAGGGTAATTAATTAAATGATAATTAATCAAAATGGTGATTAATTTAGGGAATTAATTTAAGGATAATTAATTAATTTAAAGTTTAATTAATTAATGAAGAATGATAATTAATTGAGGATAAATGGTAATTAATTAATCAAGGGCTAAACTAATTAATTATAGATGATCAATTAAATGGTTAATTAAATAATTAAAGGATAATTATTAATAATTAAAGGTTGAAAAATTATAATTAAGGGTTAATTAATATTACTATTAACGGTTAATTAATAAATGATTAAAGAATAATTAATCGAAATGAATTGTAATTTATTAGTCTTAAATAACCAGAATTAGTAATTCATAAGTAGATAATCTAATTTGAATTTAAATTAGATAATTAACCGACCTTACTTATGTATGTTTGGATTCTATTGGATGATTGATTTGTTTGATATCCCTGATTGTGATGCTCTGTTTGATTTGAGCTATGTTTACTGTAATTTATTTTCTGTGATATATACATCTGTGGTTTGTGAATGAAAGATAAGCGTTACAATTGGTTTGTACCGCTTGTCAAATATAAGCGTTATAGTTTATACCGCTTATCAAGTATATTGCTGTATTTGAATCGGTGCTGATTGATGATGTGGCACTTTTATTGTGTAAAACTTCACGACCACATTTACTCACACACAAATATGGATTGCATGTGGAAATGGGTTAAGTCACAGATTTTAAAATAGTTTTAAAGATTGAATTTTTGAATCCAAAATAGTTTAGAATTGAAAGCTTCTGAAAATGAACTTCAAAAATAAAGGTTATTTTAGATAACTTGACTGAGTTTTGAAATTTAAATAATTTGATTTAAATTTGAATTCAATATTTGAAATTGAACCCTATGATTTGGAAACTATGGTTTAAAAAGATTATTCAACTTATAAATGGGGCTACATGGGTTTTTAAACCATTTTAAAAGTGTCATTTTGGGAATTTGAATCTAACCCAAGATTTTTAACCTATATAAATAAAATTGGATTTTTCCCGAAACGAAAACCATTTATTTTAAAATAGTAAAAGCTTTCACATAAGAAGTGAACTTCCAATTTGTGTTAAAAGGACTTCAAGTTTAAAATGGAAATAGTTTTCCAAGTTAGAAATAAATCTTTGAAAACGTGTTTCGAAAGCTATAAGTTAAATCTTTAATTTAAAGATTTAAATGAGTTAATCCATTTGGAATGGAAATTGTTTTGAAATCTATGAATAGATCTTTGTGAAACTGGGTGAACTTGGTGGAATAAATCTTTTTGTTTAAAGATTTAAAATGGTAACTTGTTAACCATTTGAAGAAAAGTTTTGGATTTTTAAGTTGCGACTCAACCGAAATCTCATATCCATAAGTTTTTAGATATTGCGCTCATTATTCGGTTTAGCCGGGAGAGGACCTTTGTCATATAGCCCATTTCGAATAGCGATACGACGTTAGGGATTGCATTTGAAGACCGTGTTGAAGACCGGGTGTCTTCGAGAACGATAGGATAACCTGTCGATTGACTCTGCACTGAGTTTCTCCGGTATAGAGTTCTCCCTTAGTGACGGGAAGTCCGATCGGGATTGTGGATACCCGGATTTGCAAGGGCTCTTCGGAAGTGCCTTCGATTCTGTTCGAACTCGGAACAGACTTGTACGGTTGTATGTCTGACACTATACTTTGAGATATCTCTATCAAATACATTTCTGTTTGTTGGCAGAGAATTTATTCTCTTAGCTTAACACCCTTCTCTGAGACGTACGAGCTCGGAGGTCATGTAGTTGATATTTATCAGTGATATACTCCCAAATTTGGTAGTGTGGCATGCTGAGTGCTGCTTGTTTCATTTGTGATCAAAGCATGGCTTTTGTATAAAGCGTAGCTTTGTGGACGAGACTGCATCAGGACCTCACCCCCCGGAAATGGTCGAAACAGGAAAGATGCGGCAAGGTTATGAGGGTCGCGCCCTTTAGGGTTTGTCATTCCCTTCTGTAAAAGGGTGGTATCATGGTATGGAGCCCAGATATTTCACTCATGTGGATACTGCAGATCTATTACTTTGTGATTGCTTTGTGGCTGTTGGATTAGAGATACCTCGGATAAAGGTCCCAAAGGATCGGGGGATGGGACGCTCGTGTAGCAGTTACCTAGTTACAGAGGTAACCCGGCCTTGTGTTGGCAGAGAGCTGGTTAAGCTCTCGATACGTCCCGCAGAGACGTACCCTTGGACAGTAGGAAGTCCCTTAGCCTGACTATTTGTTGGAAATCCAATCAAAATAATACGCGCCCTGTGCGGTTTTAGTGTATAACCTGCCATGGAATGTGGCGGTAATCTGCTATTGAACAATGTAGTTATAGTAGGCATACAATACTGGTCGTATGTTGGCTAGGATTTAAAATACTTTCGAAATAGTTTTTCTACACTATGCACTAGTAATAATATTAAAGAAATTTCTCGTATCAAGCATATTTGAATATCATAAGGAGAAATCTCCTCCAATTCTGCACTTGCGTTGTGTGTGTGGTAGGAGGCCTTATGGTAGTTTCATTTTCTAAAAAGCATTGCGTACTTATTTTAAATCTCTTGTTGTTTGTTTTAAAGACCAACTGTTTTTGTTTGCTCACACCAGTCCCATGACTGACCTGGAGTTTATTGTTTCTTTTCTAAACTCTGGGTGCCCACTATTTTCCCACACGGGCAGTCTGGAGTTGGGTTTTTCAGATAATCGAATAGTAGGTGTGGATTCGATAGCTTCCAGCCTTAGGATTTGGCAATCGCATTTGGATCGAGTTGCTTCACTTCATCTTGATTGGGAGTTCAAGCTTTTTCTGGATTGGTGCCTTGGAGATGGAGCTCTTTCTTAAAGACTATCTTGGAGATTTTGTTCCGCTGTTTGTGTTACCTTTTCTTTCCGCTGTTATTTCTTGTATCTCTGATGTATATTCATCGTATCATCTGTTGTATCATATTGTATCAGATATTGCATCAATGTTGTATATGATATGTATTATTTCTTTTTCTTCCGTTGTGTTGTACTTAATGTGTTATAAGCCTCGGCACGACTCGAATTTCAACGTTTGAATCTGCGGCATTCAAGTACAGTGGTGTACGGATGTCGATTTTCGAACGCTGGAATTTGGATCGTGACATTTTGGTATCAGAGATGAGGGTTAAAACTTTAGCTCAGTAGTATAACACATTAAGTAACTCATTAGAGATATGGTGAAGTACACCCTAGAATGAGTAATCCTTAAGATATCCATTCGAATGCCTCAGTAAATTCTCTTACTATCCACTAATAGTAAGTATGAGTGCGAGAAGAGAACGAGATAGGGGACATAGGGAGTACCACTATAAATGGTCAATACCCTGCAACAGTGGAAACAACTTTCTCTATCGAACACCTTTGATTCGATTCCAAATTCTTTTGATTGCTTCCTGACAGCTCCAGAAAGAAATCTCGGTGTGATGGTGGCGCTACGAATCGTTGTAGAAGATCCTTACTTCGTATCTTCATCGGTTTCTTATCAGCTTTTCGTTCAAAACTCTAATGAACTTGAAATTTGAATTTGAAATTGAAATTGTAAATTCTATATAAATTGGAAATTTTAAATTAAGTTAAATTGGCTAACAAATATAAAGCTAAAATTAAATTATATCAATAAAACGATATCGATTAAAACCAAAGTTGAAACTCTATTGTAATTTCTTGTGTATATCAAAGTCCAAAGAGGGACAAGTTGATGTATACTTTGGGATATTCCGACTTGAATTTGGAATCCATATCTAGTGTTTGAGAATTACAAAAGATTAAATCCATTTATCTATCGTGTGGGTCTCGATATATCCTACGAACGATTAGTTATCCCTTTGAACTAATCAATGATCTTGCATATTCGTAGACCGGTGGACCCAAATATCTTATGTAGTATTGTATGAGTTTGTTCTCATATTGTTGATATTCTGATTTGGTAAATCGAATGCAGAATAAATATTTCAATCAAATCAGATCAACCATTTTTTTAATCTATCATCTATTCTTTCTCGTCTCCCTTGCAAATTTCGAGGACGAATTTTTTTTAAGGGGGAATCTGTAACATTCCTGAAAATTTACCAAATTTAATTTAGCAATTAAATTAATTTTTGAAAATAAAGTGTGAATTAATTAGAGATTTCTAGGATAAATAAATAATTTTTGACTATAAATAGAAATATAATTTGAAATTTAGGCATAAATACCCTTACAAATAATATTGGATTTAGGAAAAAAATAAATATATTGGGAATAAATGGAAATTTAATTTAAAATATAGGGATAAGTGACTTATAAAAAAATATTGGGTTTCAAGATTAAATGTATTAATAATAAAAATAGAAATTAAAAACTTGAGATTTATAAAAAGTTAATGATAATTGTTTCCTAAATTTTTAATTATATCAATATTTGGAAGTTGTCTTAAAAATTAGTGTACTTATTTTTGAAATGTTATTTTTAAGATAAATTTTCTTCATATAAATAAATGTAACTAATTGTTAATGTGGAATCAAAGTATTTAAAATTCATTCTTTTCTTTTTAAAAGTTGTACAAAAAATAAATAAAATTTAATTCAAGTGAATTGGGAATTTGAATCTGCATTAGAAATAAATGTTTTTCTTTAAATGAACATTTGGCTTTTAAAATTTTTGAGGTGAAGTCTATATAATATAATGATTAGTTAAAAACAATTCTTCTTTCAACATTGTATACGTGTATATACCAATGAATAAAAGTTATGTTTATTTATAAAATAAATTTGATATAAGAATTTATAAAAAATCCTTTGTCTTGTAAAGTTGTAAATGATAGACAAGTAAACATGGATTAAATCTCAAAATCATTTGTTTTTACAAATGGCATTCATCTTATTTGAATTGAATAAAAAAATGAAATTTCAAAAATACGAAAACTTTACAGTTCCCCATATGAAATCATTAAGTATCTTAACAAAATCTGAAACAACAGTCACAAAGATTTGGGTGTCTCAAATCTAAAACCCCAAAGAGAAATAAACAGAAAGAAGAGAAGAAATCAGCAAAAGGCTGATCAAGTAAAAACCTGAAAAAATCTTCTTCAACAACAAGAATCTGGGAAAGAAAATCAAAAAGCAAGATCAATCTCAGAAAACTGCATATCAAAAAGGAAATCAAAACTCAAAACTACATTCAATTTGAAAGCCTGGAAGAACCAAGTTCTCTGGAAAAAAAAAGAGGGATGAAGGCAAGTAAATTTCCTTTTCTTTTAAATTTGAATCTTATGTTAGTAATCAGTAACTAAAACAAGATTTAAACAATAATGTTCAATGAATTACTTGCAGGAAAATCAAGTCTAAGACTTAAGTTAATTCAGTTCTCAAGTTGCAAAGAAAAAGAAAACTTCTCTGTCATTAAACTGTAAGTAAAAAAAATAAAAAATTGTTGTTAGTGTTGGAGTAAATAAGCAAATACAATAGGAAATAAGCAAAGTTTCTTCTTACAAACTTTGCAGATAAAAGCTTCAAAAGATTAAATTAGAAACAAAAAATAAAAGTTTCCAGGCAAACATTTTCTCTGGCTCCTCTATCAACATATTTCAGGTGAGCAAGCTCATTCAAAACCCATCTATATATTTTGATGCCTGAGTTGATGAAGTAGTTTGTGAAAAGTGATTGTTGGTTGATAATTATGTCAGTATGCTTGTATGAATATGTGTGCTAATTTGTGTGTGCCTGCCTGTATAAGGTGATCATTTTGTTCATTGCTTATAGTTTTAAAAAAAATATCCTGTTAAAAGAATTTCAAAGCACCATACCCAAATGGTTTTGGGCTATAAACTCTGAATGAAAGATGGTGTTTATAGGTAATATCATTCTAAAAATTAGTTCCCAGTGTTTAAATTGAATATTCATTTAGAAAATGGAAAATATTCAGTGATGGCCAAAATAAGTGGAAAATCAATCAATCAAATTCCAAGTTTCAAAATCTTAACTTCACTCAAAATTATAAATAATGATTTTTGGTAAAAGTTTCATGATTTTTAGGTTTGAAATCCAAACGAAATCGTGAGTTAAACAGAATGGGTATTTTCGTTAGAATCTGATGATCAACGACGAGTTGGGCGTCGCGATTAGGGGTGAAGTTTGCTGGTACATTGGTGGATACGAGAAAAATACCAAATGATTTTATTTTGCATCATAGTGATTGGAAAATATCATTTTAGGGTTTAAGAACCCAAATTGGTCGAGGTGTTCATCGTGTTCGTATAAGCTACAAGAGTTGATCGGGGTGAATCGAAGCTGTGGGAATCGATGCGTTGGAGTGTTGAGAAGCTTTGGACGAAGTCACGTCATTTCTGATGGTCTGGGTCATCGGCGTCGAGGATTTTTTCGATGATGGTGTGGTGGTTCCAGTGGTCTCGAGCAGTTCGATTTTGATTCGCTGCCCAACCAGCGAATCAAGGTGATCGTTCATGACGATAGGGTGGTCTTCGACTTGGTGGGGGTATCGGTGTCGTCCTACGGTGGTCGGAGTTTTCGTGCACGTGCACGTGCACAATTGTCTTGGATATTGGTTCAGGGTTGATCGAGTTTGAAGGAGAAGCAAGGGGCGTCTCGAAGTTGAACTCGAGGAAAGGGACGATGGGCTCGAGTGATGCAGGGGTGTTCGCATAGGCAAGTGATTTCCAGGTTCTAAAACTTTAAATCAAAACAAGTTTTAAAAAATATATAAAAGGGAGAAGTACTCGGGTTGTTCTGGGGAAAAAATCGAAGTGGAGTTCGTGAATTGAAGGGTTTGGCTCGTATAAAAGGAAGTGTGGCTCGGGGAGTAATAATACAGCAAGTTTTTTTTTTAGTTAAATATTTTAACAAAGTTTAAAAACTATTCAAATATTTAAAGCAAGTTTCGACAAATAAAGTAGGGTGAACTAATGATGTATTAAATAAAGTTTTCAAACTTATTAAATCATATTTTGAAGTAAAAATGAAAATTAAATGAGTTTTTAACAAAGTTACAAAATTTAATTTTTAAGTTAAACATTAAAATTTGATTTGTTTTTTAAAATTATATGTATATTACGTATTCTATTTTTAATGCTTTCATATAGGATTTAATGATTAATTATTAGGATAGGTGATTAATTATCAATATGATTAAATTAAAGGGTGTTTGTTTTAATCAAAATGATTTTTAAATTTTATTAATCCACTAAGAATTAAGGTAAAATAATTACATGAATCGGGTTAAGTAAATAATGACTTAAAGATAAATTAATGAAACTATTTAAGGGATGATTTATTAATGAAGATATTAATAGATTAATTAACAAATTAAGGGTAATTAATTAAAGGTTAATTAATTAAGGATAATTAATCAATGTAATTAAGGTAATTCAAATTTAAGAAGTGATTGATTTACAAAAGTAATTAAGAGTTGATAAATCAATAGTTAAGAATAAATTTATTTAGATAATTAATTATTATTAAGGATAACTACTTAATTAAAAGTAATTAATTATTGATCAAAGTTAATTAATCAAGTGATAATTCAATTACGTGATTAGGGAAAATCAATAACTATTATTAAAGGATAATTAATTAAATGATAATTAATCAAAATAGTGATTAATTTAGGGAATTAATTTAAGGATAATTATTTAATTTAAATTTTAATTAATTAATGAAGAATGATAATTAATTGAGGATAAATGGTAATTAATTAATCAAGGGCTAAATAAATTAATTAAAGATGATCAATTAAATAGTTAATGAAATAATTAAAGGATAATTATTAATAATTAAAGGTTGATAAATTATAATTAAGGGTTAATTATTATTATTATTAATGGTTAATTAATAAATGATTAAAGAATAATTAATCGAAATGAATTGTAATTTATTAGTCTTAAAAAACCAGAATTAGTAATTCATAGGTAGTTAATCTGATTTGAATTTAAATCAGATAATTAACCGACCTTACTTATGTATGTTTGGATTCTATTGGATGATTGATTTGTTTGATATCCCTGATTGTGATGCTCTATTTGATTTGAGCTATGTTTACTGTAATTTATTTTCTGTGATATATGCATCTGTGATTTGTGAATGAAAGATAAGCGTTACAATTGGTTTGTACCGCTTGTCAAATATAAGCGTTATAGTTTATACCGTTTATTAAGTATATTGCTGTAGTTGAATCGGTGCTGATTGATGATGTGGCACTCTTATTGTGTAAAACCCCTGGACAACACTTATACACACACAAATATGGATTGCACGTGGAAATGGGTTAAGTCACAGATTTTAAAATAGTTTTAAAGATTAAATTTTTGAATCCAAAATAGTTTAGAATTAAAAGCTTTTGAAAATGAACTTCAAAAATAAAGGTTATTTTGGATAACTTGACTAAGTTTTGAAATTTGAATAATTTGATTTAAATTTGAATTCAATATTTGAAATTGAATCCTATGATTTGGAAACTATGGTTTAAAAAGGTTATTCAACTTATAAATGGGTCTACATGGGTTTTTAAACCATTTTAAAAGTGTCGTTTTGGGAATTTGAATCTAACCCAAGATTTTTAACTTGTATAAATAAAATTGGATTTTTCCCGAAATGAAAACCATTTTTTTAAAATAGTAAAAGCTTTCACATAAGAAATGAACTTCCAATTTGTGTTAAAAGGACTTCAAGTTTAAAATGGAAATAGTTTTCCAAGTTAGAAATAAATCTTTGAAAACATGTTTCGAAAGCTATAAGTTAAATCTTTATTTAAAGATTTAAATGAGTTAATCCATTTGGAATGGAAATTGTTTTGAAATCTATGAATAGATCTTTGTGAAACTGGGTGAACTTGGTGGAATAGATCTTTTTGTTTAAAGATTTGAAATGGTAACTTGTTAACCATTTGAAGAAAGGTTTTGGATTTTTAAGTTGTGACTTAACCGAAATCCCATATCCATATGTTTTTAAATAATGCGCTCATTATTCGGTTTAGCCGGGATAGGACCTTGTGTCATATAGCCCATTCCGAATAGTGATACAACGTTATGGATTCCATTTGAAGAACGGTGTTGAAGACCGGGTGTCTTCGAAAATGATAGGATAACCTGTCGATTGACTTTGCACTGAGTTGCTCTGGTATAGAGTTCTCCCTTAGTGACGGGAAGTCCGATCGGGATTGTGGATACCGGGATTTGCAAGGGCTTCTTTGGAAGTGCCTTTGGTTCTGTTCGAACCCGGAACAGACTTGTATGGTTGTATGTCTGACACTACACTTTGAGATATTAAACTGGTCTCTATTAAATACATTTTTGCTTGGTGGCGGAGAATTTATTCTCTTAGCATAACACCCTTCTCTGAGACGTACGAGATCAGAGGTTATGTAGTTGATATTTATCAGTGATATACTCTCAAATTTGGTAGTGTGGCATGCTGAGTGCTACTCTATATCATTTGTGATCAAAGCATAGCTTTTGTATAAAGCGTAGCTTTGTGGATGAGACTGCATCAGGACCTCACACCCCGAAAATGGTCGAAATAGGAAAGATGCGGCAAGGTTATGAGGGTCGTGCCCTTTAGGGTTTGTCATTCCCTTCTGGAAAAGGGTGGTATCATGGTATGGAGCCCAGATATTTCACTCATGTGGATACTGCAGATCTATTACTTTGTGATTGCTTTGTGGCTGTTGGATTAGAGATACCTCGGATAAAGGTCCCAAAGGACCGGGGGATGGCACGCTCGTGTAGTAGTTACCTAGTTATAGAGGTAAGCCGGCATTGTGTTGGCAGAGAGCTGGTTAAGCTCTCGAGACGTCCTGCAGAGGCGTACCCTTGGACGGTAGGAAGTTCCTTAGCCTGACCATTTATTGGAAATCCAATCAAAACAATACGCGCCATGCACGGTTTTAGTTGTATAACCTACCATGGAATGTGGCGGTGACCTGCTATTGAACATGGTAGCTATATTAGGAATAAGATATTGGTCGTATGTTGGCTAGGATTTATATTATACTTTCGAAATAGTTTTTCTACACTATGAAGTAGTAATAATATCAAAGAAATTTCTTGTATCAAGCATATTTGACTATCATAAGGAGAAATCTCCTCCAATTCTACGCTTGCATTGTGTGTGTGTGGCGGGAGGCCTTATGGTAATTTCATTTTCTAAAAAGAATTGCGAATTTATTTTAAATCTCTTGTTGTTTGTTTTAAAGACCAACTGTTTGTTTTTGCTCATACCAGTCCCATGACTGACTTGGAGTTTATTGTTCCTTTCCTAAACTCTGGGTGCCCACTATTTTCCCACACGGGCAGTCTGGAGTTGGTTTTTGTAGATAATCCAATAGTAGGTGTAGATTCGATGGCTTCCAGCCTTAGGATTTGGCAATCGCATTTGGATCGAGTTGCTTCACTTCATCTTGATTGGGAGTTCAAGTTTTTGCTGGGTTGGTGCCTTAGAGATGGAGCTCTTTCTTAAAGACTATCTTGTAGATTTTGTTCCGCTGTTTGTGTTACCTTTTCTTTCCGCTGTTATTTCTTGTATCTCTGATGTATATTCATTTTATCATATGTTGTATCATATTGTATCAGATATTGTAATGTTGTATATGATATGTATTATTTCTTTTTCTTCCGCTGTGTTGTACTTAATGCATTATAGGCTCCGGCATGACTCGAATTTCAACATTTGAATCTGCGGCATTCAAGTACCGTGGAGTACGGATGTCGATTTTCGAACGCTGGAATTTGGATCGTGACATTATAGGCGGAAGTTTGGGCTCCAATGGTGGAGCTTTAATGGGTCGATACCGACACCTAGGGATGGGTCGGTACCAACCCCACACTTGGGAAGTTTGGGCGTTGGCATTTTCATGGTTGTTTGGTATTTTCGTTGTGATCTGGGTTGATCTTTGTTTTGGGCTTCATGGTCATCCCTTCGGACATCTTACCTTGACAACTTTGAAGTTTGACTCATTGGGTTTGTCTGTATTCTACTTAATCAAAAGGTGGGATAACATTTGCCCTCCAAAGCACGCCTTGCAAATGGTAGGTATGCTTTGCTTAATAACAAATGTAATGTCGATCTTCGGTTGTTGAGCTCTCTGGCTACTTCAATCTTGGTGAATCGTCCACTTCTTCCGGATTGTCTTGTTAATTATGGGTTAATCCAGACCCGCCATAACCTAAGACTCTAGAATATGCCTAAGTGTTGTTTATAGATCATCGCAATTATGATTCATTCGGAGTTATTACATCACATATCAAAACCATCCTGTATTCATCCGAGATTCACAACATTATAATTCTGATGTCCGGTTCTGTAGTAGAGGTGGGAAAAAAACCATCAACTATTACCCCAAAAGGACCAGATTTCGTAAGCAACATAGAGGAAGAATGAAAGGAATATCTTGCCGGGGTAATCATATTTTCTTTGGCAGATATGCTCTTCAGACACTTGAACCTGCTTGGATTACCGCTAGACAAATAGAAGCGGGACGAAGAGCAATGACACGTTATGCACGTCGTGGTGGAAAAATATGGTACGTGTTTTTCTCGATAAACCTATTACTGTAAGTCCAGCAGAAACACGTATGCAGTCGGGAAAGGGATCTCCCGAATATTGGGTATCTGTTGTTAAACCCGGTACAAATCAAAATTGTCCCGTGCCCATCCGAGATTTATCTGTATCGTTCTAATTTCAAGGCATTCAAATCCTTTTATCAAAGTCAATATATTTTTTAAGGTTTGATCTCTCGAGATTGATTCGTATTTAATTTAATGTATGATCTCTTTAGATCGTTTTATATTCTGTTGAGGGGATGATTACTCCGAATCATTAGTTAAATCCATGGAAGTTCAGGACCGATAGTTAAATCTGCGATCTCTCTGGATCATTAATCGAAGTTATCGCTTTTTGGCGGTGAAAATGGTCACTAACACCGAGTTGTATGATAGCACCAATACCCAGTCACGGATCTCAGATAGTATCTAATGTAGAGAATATAATATTAAAAATAAACAAAATAAAAATGAAAGCAAGTAAAAAGAGATAAGATTTATAGTGGTTTGGCTAACTCCAGCTAACGTCCACTCTAGAATAATCCCTTTTATTATATTGTAGTTTATTTACAGTTACAATCCGAAATCCAAGAATAAAATTGGAAAAATTTAGCCTAGGTTGAAGGTAACAAAAACCAGAAAAAAGATCCGTTTTCTAATGCTATGCCTGCTGTATTTATAGGGGAAGACGTATATGGATCGGGCAGAAATTTCAATAGAAGAACCTCCAAGCCATGACAAGGCCATATAAGAATTTTCAAACCCATTGAGGCCCACGATAGTGATCAATCTTGATCCTTATTTTGGTGTCCGAATGGATGTGATTCCTCTATGGGGTTCCTAATGATGTTAGCTACTTTCTCTCAAAATTTCATGCCATTCTGAGTAATGATTTATGTGATATCGCGTTTTCCGTGATGTGGTGTTACACGTATTCAGATTTCAGCTGATCCCTTTAGAGGGATATGGGCTGATCTCTCCAAAGTATTCCATTTGACATGCGATCCCTATGGGGTTTTCGATATGTTGTTGTAAACTTGTGCTACATGTTTCATGTTAATTTGATGTGTAGATGTCGAGATATTGATCGATCTTTGCTGTAAAGTTGGGTTTAACCGATCCTTAAGAGGAAAGAGGGCCGATCCTTATTGAGGGATAGGGTCTGATCCCACCAAACCTCTCCAAATACCATGTGACCCATAGGTTTGACTTCCTAGGGTCCCCTCTTCTTGTTTTCAAAGTTTCACTTCAATCTTCCTTTTGGTTGTTGAGTTATAGAGCGATCATCGTTGAGTTGTGTTGTGTGCATCCTGTTTGATCCTATCCCTCTATTTCGACCCATCTATTTTGACCCATCTTCTAGGGGAAGTACTAGTTCTATACTTAGCCAATTTTTGAGTGATGTCCATCCGAATCCATTCGATATGGTCAATAGTTTCAAATATAATCGATTTCCAATCCTGATAACCATCTCTCCGGGCTTTCTGCCTTGATGATCATGAAGTCTGTTGGGTTAAATCCTTCTATGTATTTCCTTATCAAAAGGCGGGTTAACACTTTGCTCTCCAAAACATGCCTTGTGATAGGTAGGTGTGTTTTAAATTACCATAAATGTAAGATTCGAAGTCCTTAATCCATCTATAACCACATTATCCAATCCGTTGCCAATCCAAATCCATGATCTCTCCGGATCGTTAGTGAAATCCATGACCATTCCGAGTCAATATGCAATTTCGAATCCATGATCTCTCCGAATCATTTCATCCAAATCCATATCCATTGCAAATCCATGTTATCTCCAAATCATTCTTCCAAACCCTCAACCTCATCGATTCTTAGCCAAATCCGGGACCGCTCCAGGCCCACATCCAAATTTGTAACCACACCAGGCGCATGCCCAAATCCGTAGCTTTTCGAAGCTGATATCCTAATCCACGACCTCTCCGAGTCCTTGCCGAGCATAATCCATACTCTATGTCTAAGTACGCTGATCCTTTCGCTCCCTAATGAAGTGGCGTTGCTTCCTGTACTTCAGTTCAGTGTCCTTGAACGTCAAGTGGTGTATTGGCTTAAGTCCTAGGTAGATGGTGGTCACCCTTACCAAGCATAATCCATACTCGATGACCTGATTAGGCCGATCCTATTACTCTTTGGTGAAGCGACCTACTCCTTGCCAGGCATAATTCATACCTGGTGTCTTGTTGGGTTTTTATTCTCCGTCTTTGACTCTTCGGTCGAGGAATTAATCCATGTGCAAGTCCATTCTATCACTCTCCGACGAAGGTACTTGCACCTTGATATTATGCCCCGTCACTTCAGTCGGGAAAATAATCGCATCCTGTTTTATCCATCACGGTAATGTGGATCATAAATAACCCGATAAATAAGAGTTCTTACATCTAGAAATCCAAAAAACTTAAAAAGAAAAAAAGGTGCCTCTCTGGGCATGATGGTTCATCATCATCTTAGAGCATGCCTTAGGACCGTCCTCGATCCTGTACATGTGTAAGTGACTTAGCTGCCTTATTATAGAGTATTTATTATTATTATTATTTTAGATGGAGTCCAAGTCCTAAACTCAGTCCTTATCACCATGATCAATTGATGATGATCAGTGACCCCGATCCAGGGCCATTCCTGTTTCTATTCGATGTGGACAGTGGCTGCTCATGTTCCATTTTCGTTGTCTAATTCCTCATATACTATCGTAATCTGCCATTCTTAACATGCTCCTCAATCATATCCATTAAATGCCCGCATTCATCCACGGTGTGTCCGTTTAATTCCTGGAATAAGCAGTACTTTTCGGACATATGCTTCCGCTCCGTGGGATCCCCCCTTTTTGGTTTCCAATCGGGGAGTTGTCCCCTAGTGTCCAAATAAATCCTTTCTAGACATTCCATCAAATCTAAGTAGGAGGAGAACTTCAGCTGCCGCTCTTTCCGTCGCCTTTTTGTCCCAGCATCCAGTTTCCGTTTTCCTTTATCATTCTTGTTTACATCTCCTGATGATTCTTCGTTTTGCATAGCGTTCCCCTTTAGTTTGTCAGCTCATGCGTCTTTCAACCATAGGAACCTTTTTGCTTCATGATAACACTCCCCGAGATCCATAAGTGGATCTCGCACCAATGAATCTGTATTATCCATGCCATCGACGATTCCTCATACAGCTGCCATCAAAACCATGGATGGATCTAGCCAATCCACCGATGCCTCTACAGCATTAAATCATGTTAGAAATCTCCTTAGAGACTCTTCGGTCCTCTATTTCGATGCTGCCAATGTCATAACATTCAGGGGTCTCGTGATGTGGACCCAAAACTACCTCATGAACCAATGTACCAACTCGCTCCATGTACATATTGAACCATTCTTCAGCTGCCTAAACCAAAGTGCAGCTAACTTGTCAAATAAAGTAGAAAACACATTTCCATGACCTCTTCTAATGCCCCTAGTACTTCTGTGTGCCATATAAATCTCATCAAATGCATAGTTAGGTTCGAATATCCGTCATATACTTCCAGTGTTGGTAGTTTAAACTTCGGTGGATTCCTAGCATTCCCGATATTAGGAGTGAACAGACTTCCGTTTACATCCTCTATATCCATGTTCACCAATCCTGCATGCATAGCTCACCTGATCATCTTAATAAACCTATCATTGTATTCCAACGGTAATCTCCAATCATTATTTCCAAACTGCCGCTGAGTTTACATGGGAATTCCAAAATGTACTCATTCGAACGAGCATCCAAATTCTGATTTGCACCAAGCTCCATGGGATCGACTGCAGGTCCTCCAGCATCTCAATCAACCAGACCCGAGGGAATTCCCCCTAGCCTTTGGGGATCGAGAAGATCCCTCTAAGATGGTCGAGGACTACCCTCGGCTGTTCTATTCCATTCCTTTGTCCAATAGCTCCATCTGCATATTTTCGGTTCTATTTCCAGTGATTCCTGCTGCTTCAACTACCTAATCTAAGTGTCATTAGCCTCTGCTACTCTATTCCCTTAGTTCTATGCTCCAGCTTGTCTAATCTATCAGAGTAAATTCTAATCATATCCTTATGTCTTTTCAGTGTCCTTTCCTACATAGCATTCATCATCATTTCCATTTCATCCCTAGTAATGTACAAAGCTGTTTGATTAGCTCCAGCTCTTGAGAAGCCACATAACTCCCTCCATTGTGGCTCCTTTCTGGTAGCACTTTCCCTTGTTAATGTTTCACTATAGCTCCAAATCTAAGCTCTAGATCTTTTCCAAGCTCTGAACCCGAATTACAAATCCACGGGGGCTAGCTTTCCCAACAAAAGCACCAAAATGTTGGCCGCAAAAATGGCCACCAACATCCAGTTGTACGAAAGCACCAATATCCAATCGCAAATCTCAAATAGGATCTACTGTAGAGAATACAATATGAAAAATAAACAAATTAAAAATGAAAGCATGTAAAAAGAGATAAGATTTATAGTGGCTCGGCTAACTCCGGCCTACGTTCGCTCCAAAATAATATCTTTTATTATACCGTAGTTTATTTACAATTACAATTCAAAATCCAAGAATAAAATTGATAGAGTGTAGCCTAAGTTGAAGATAAAGAGATGCATAAAGAAGATCCTTTTTCTGACACCATTCCTACTGTATTCATAGGGGTAGACGTGTAGAGATCGAGCTGAAATTTTGACAGAAGAACCTCTAGGCCATGGTGAGACCACATAAAAAATTTTAGGCCCATTGGGAACCATAATAGGGATTGTCCCCAATCCCTATATTTGTGTTCAAATGGGGTGCAATCCCTCTAGGCTATTTCCCATGATGTTAGCTACTTACCCTCCAAATTTCACGCCATGCTGACTTATGTTTTGTGAAATATCGCATTTTTCGTAAAGTGGTGTTGCCTGTATTCTTATTTCAGCCGATCCCTATATAGGGATAAAGTCTGATCTCTTCAAATTATCCCATTTGATGTGTGATCATTATGGGATGTTCCACATGTTGTAGTAAGCTTGTGCTCCAAGTTTCATACCAATTGGATGTGTAGATGTTCGGATATTGATTTATCTTTTCTATAAAGTTGGGTTTAGCTAATCAATAAGAGAGAAGAGGGTCGATCCCTATTGAGGGATATAGAATGATCCCTCCAAACCTCTACAAATGCCATGCGATCCCTAAGGTAGACTCCCTAGGGTCCCCTCTTCCTGTTTCCAAAGATTCACTTCAATCCACTTTGTGGTTGTGGATTTATGGAGCGATCATCCTTGAGTTGTGTTGTGTGCATTCTGGTTAATCCGATCCCTCCATTTTGATCCCTCTTCTAGGGGAAGTATTAGTTCCATACATAGCCATTTTTAAGTGTCATCCATTCGAATCCATTCAACTATAGTCCAAAGTTTCAAATATAATCGATCTCCAATCCTGGTAACTATTTCTCTGGACTTTCTGCCTTTGTGACCATGAAGTCTGTTAGGTTAAATCCACCTACGTACTGCTTGCCAAAAGGTGGGTTAACATGGCTATTCGAGACCAATAATCAAGTCCATAGTCTCTCTAGATGGTTTAATAAAATCCTTGGTCGTTTAGGGTCGATAATAAAATCCTTCGTCTTTTTGAATCCTTACTAAGCCCACTTCGCTGGCTGTTCGACGAGAGAACTCGATGGAAAGCAAGTCTATCCAAACACTCTCCGACGAAGTGACCTACTTCCTGCACTCTGGTTTTGACTCTCTCGTTGGGACTTAATGTGATTAAAGTCCATGGTCTTTTTGGACCCTTGTCGAGCCCAATCCACTCGCTCTCCAACGAAGGGACTCAATGACATATAAGCCCATCCTCTTACGCTTTAGTGAGGGGACTTACTTCTTACACTCCATTCCCAACTTTCCAATTAGGACTTTATTGCAAATAATATCATATAAATCCATCCACCAGCATTTTGACGTGGGGACTTGCACCTTGCACATCGGCCCCGTCTCTCCAAATGGGACTTTAGAGCAATTAATGTCACTCATCACATTCAATGTGAATTGCAATAATCAAATATAAAAAACAACATAAAATCTAAAATCAAGGTAACTGCCTTGCCAGTCATTACAGTCTAGCATCCAGTCTAGAGCAGGCCTAGGGACCATTTGGGATACCGTGCATGAGTAAGTGTCTAGATTGTATTATTTCTTGGTTTATTGAAAAAGGGAAAATAGAGCATGAGACCCAGATTTGATTCACTGCCATATCGATTAAGAGATAACTACCCTTAAACTTGGTCCAAGGCCATTTCCATTTGCTACGGTCCATGGCTGTACCTGTCCCACCATCACAGTTTGATTCCTTACATATTGCTGTAATCGGCTATCTTTGACATGTTCCTCGATCAGATCACATAGGCGCCTGCAATCATTTATGTTATGCTCATCCAGCTCATGGAATAGGTAGTATTTTCTAGATGCCCTTTTGCACTTCATGGGCTCTCTTCTCACATACTTTCGATAGGGTACCTGTCCCTTAATATCCAGAAAAAAATCCACTCTAGGGTTTGATTTAATTCAGTGTAAGAAGAGAATTTAGATTCCCTCCTTCATCACTTTGATCCGTCAAAGTTGTCAACTGTCCTTAATCCTTGCTTGAACCTGCTCCAAGCGATCCTCCACTATCCAAAGCATTTGCCTCTTCCTTATAGGCTTCAGCATCCTCCTAGTGCAGAAACCTTTTAACCTCATGATAAAATTCTATGAGATCCCTAGGAGGATCCTATTCCAAAGCTACCTAAAAGTCCATCTTCGCAGTTGTCCCTGAAACTGCTTCCATCAAAACCATCGAAGGGTCTGACTTATCAACTACAGCTACTACCGCATTGAACCTTGTTAGAAAACTCCTGAGGGTCTCTCTAGCCCTCTGCTTCATACTTGCTAATGTCATCACATTCTTGGATCATGAGATTATGAACTTGGAATTGCTTAACAAATCTATTTACTAACTTGGCCCATGTGCTAATGGAACCACTCTCTAGCTGTCTAAACCATTATACTTGTCAAACTTGTCAAATATAGAGGAAAACACCATCCTATTACCTCTTCAAATGCACCCAATAGTTCCATATGTCGGATGTACCTCATCAAATGAACTATTGGATCCGTCTTCCTGTTATACGTTTCTAACATTGGTAACTTGAAATCGAGTCGATTCCTTGCATATCGAATATTTCGACTGAATGGATTCTTGTTCATACCTTCTATGCCCTTATTAGGTAATCCACCCCTCTTAACTTCCCCGCCATCTCAGCAAGTCTGTCATCGTCGTTTAAAGAATTCTAAGGTTAGCATTCTTAGCCTGCCCCCTTCCCTCCCCCTCCCCCCGACTCTATGAGGGAATTCTACTGCATACGCTTCTGGTTGTGCTTCTGCATTCTGATCCAGATTCAAAGGCTCTGCTCCAGCTCCAAAACATACGTCGTTCCTTAATAGGGTAGGACGACCCATGCCATTGAGCTTATGGGGGTCGGTACCGACCCATGCTTGGCTGTCGGTATGAAACCGTATACTTGGCTCGGGGTTTGTCTCATGTCACTCTACCCCCACTCCCAAGTAGCTGCGCTCCGGCTTCCAGTCCATGATTCTAATTTTCTACAACTCTAATTTTTCCATCTAATCATTATAATTTCCATCTTATCCTTGGTTATTTAGATTAATGGGGGATGGGATCTTGAGGACACCTCTTGGCTGCCTCCTTTTTGATTTCCTCTAGTAGCGGCCATCCTAGTTGATTATCCTTTCATTGAAAATCTTTCCAAGTCTTAAATCAGCTAGTTCAAGTGCCTTTCAATGAAAGCACCAAAATGATTGAACTAAAAACGACATAAACACCCAATAGAAAGTAGAAGAGAATAAAATGTGAAGAAGAAAAAAATTAAAATACGTAAGAAATGAACACACAGAGATTTGTAGTGGTTCGGCAAACTTTGGCCTACGTCCACTTAATGATTTTATTGCTTAACTTCTAACTTGGGGCGAAAGTTCTTAGGGGTCCGTAAAATTCTAACACTTAGATTTTCATAATTACAAGAATATAGAGTTGAGTGGAACTAGAGCCAAAAGATCCTGAAAATTGATCTTTACCCCTCCATCTATAGAGGTATGGAGATTTAAATCTTGCATAAAAGATCTCCAGATCATTCTCCTTACTGTAGACTAATTCTCTATCAAAATAGGGTGCCACAACATCACTTTTGTATGGTATGGTATCACTCCAAGGTTAAGGGATAGTATCGACCCCTAAAATGGCCAAAACGATCGTCTTGAACTCTTCACTTCAAACATGCTTATGGTTAGTTTCATGATTCCATAGTTGCTTGCATCAATAACAGCTTGTTTTGAGTCCAAATGATAGATTAGTAGATGGAGAAAGTTGCTGATTTAGGAGTTCATTGAGATTATAGAGAATTTCATTAAATCAATAAAACAACACTGGAAGTAGGGTTTTAGCATCAGGGAGGGGTCGTAGGCAGAAGATGAACTCCAATGGTGGAGTTTTATTGGTCGGTACCGACTCCTAGGGATGGGTCGGTAACGACCCTAAACTTGGGAAGTTTGGGTTTTGGCATTTTCATGGTGGTTTGGTATTTGTGTTGTGATCTTGGTTGTACTCTGGTTTTGGGCTTCGTGGTCACCCCTTCAGGTGTCTTATCTTGATAACTTCGAAGTTTGACTCATTGGGTTCATTTGTACTCTGCCTAGTCAAAAGGCGGGATAACATATACATATAAATGTGTGTGTGTGTAATTAACCAAACATATTTGACATGAAATTTTAATACAAAAGTATGTTAATAGCTACTTATGGAAATTAAAAATATATTTAAAAGGATTTCCACACATAATTTATATAAAATATATTAAAGTTAAATAAACATTAAGATGGAAAACAAAATTTAACTGTGAGCATGAAAGGGTGTGTGTAATTTTTTTTAATTATTATTTATATATATTTACTTACAAGTATATAATTATATATTTTATGTATAATAAATTTATATTTACTTAATTATATATGTATATATGTATTAAAAAATCTTTTGATTTTGAAATGTATATATGATTATATTAAATTTTGTTAAAAATTAGTTTCTTAATTAAATTTCAAAATAATTTGATAAATGTGATTATACTTATTTTTATTTATATAAATGTGTTATATGGATTTTATTTATAAACTATATTTCATATTATACAAAATTATATTCGGGCATATATGTATATATATTTATCTCAATTATATGTCCACATATATACATTGACCACATACATGTATACAAAGGGGCTAACATGTCTATTGCGGCGTAAATCCTAGCTTCTATATATGGGCATGTCAAACCATGTACACTTTACTATGTTGGATGTGCACGTACACATATATGTGTATATGATACACACATATTATACAATACAAATTATACAGCAAACAAAACCTTATTTATAAAATAACTAAAGTATTGATTTTATTTAAAACAGAATTTTGGTAAGATCTAAATAAATTTAGACTACATTGGCCTGGTAAGATCTAAAATGGAATAATTTTTTTTTTAAATTTACCCATTTACCCCTCTGCGTGCTAGCCGAGTTCCAACACCAGCAATCCTTGAGGAAGCAGGCGGATGATGAGTTGTGGCTCGCCAATTAGAGTAAGGGAGGACAGGGGAGCTCGAGAGGCAGGCTCTTAAGGCTAATAAGAGGGACAAAAAGTTTGAGAGATAGGCCCTAAATGCAAAAAGGGCTTGGCACATGGTCAAGAAGGCCAAGGACACTATCGTTAAGGAGCAAGTGGAGAATAGAGAGAAGTTGAGGAAGGCGATCAGATAGACATGAATGAACCTGAAAGTGAGCCATAAGAAGGCAGACCGATATGAGGGGCGGGCTGCAATTTCCTCCACGTTGCACCACTCCAGAGGAATAAGCGAAGACAGTGGTAAAACGGATGAGGAGTGGAATGGCTGGCGGAAGAATGCTAGAGCTGATATTTGCAGCCAATTACCACCTCCCTTTAGCAGTATGTTTTCTCACTTAGGAGGAGTACAATGAGGTGGGTTAGGAGGTGGCATAGGGGATGGCAGCGGTAGATAGGTTCCCAAAGCTATTTTTACTTTGGAGAAAGATGCTTCCTTGACAGGCGGCTCAAGCAAGCCAGCCGCTGATGATGCTTCAGTGGTCAAGTAGCTAATTATTGATGATTGTCATATTACTATGGAGCTTCCACCCCTATGAGTTGCAGGGCAGTAGTTGATCGTTTTTTTCATTTGCACTTGTCTTTCCTTTCTCTTTTTTTGACGGGCTGTCCGAGCATGGCCCGTTATTATAACGACTTATGGAATGAAATGACATCTTCTTGTTTTAGATATATTTCGGTTACCTTTGTGATGAAAGCTGTTTAAACTAGACTCATGGGTTTATTTCAATATGATATGCTTGCCTTCTAACCTTCTATTAGTATTTCACATATTTAGTCGTCGCTCGTGTTTACTTATGCACAATGCAACAAATAAGTAGAAATTAGGAAAATATAGTAATAGTAAGTTAAATAAACTTTTCTTACATTAAGGTAGCCTTCCCTCAGTTTTGCATGGCAGGCGTGAGGTGGAGGTCGGATATCCTTAGCCCGATGCTCATGTTGATTCATTTTTGTTGAGTTTGGGGACTGCCAAGGGACCCGACTTTATTGGATAAGGTTACTTTGGGTATTCGATTCAGCCATTAGTATGGGTGCCAGGTTTCAGGGTTGCGATGTAGGTAACCACTCCGCGGTGACACCACCGCCTCGCCCGCTTGAGGAATGAGCAACATCATAGGCGACTAAATTGGAAGCACAATGTGGGTGGTTGCACCTTCGATTCTTCGATGCCTTGCACAGATGGTAAAATTAAGCGGTTCGCGCACCCTCATTGAGCGGCATTATGAATGCTAGGTTTGGGGTAACGATGTGGGTAACCGCACCACCATGGCACTAGTTCCTCTCCATGTTGGAGGGACATGCAACATCATAGGAAAATCAATTGGGACCATTGCATGGGTGGTCACGCAATCTATTCGTTGTTGCCTCTAGCATGGATATGAGCATTGAGTGATTCGCACATCCTCATAGAGCAACTTTGGTATTCATCGGTTGTAGAGGAGGACCATTATTGGCCCATCCTCTCTCTATAGCCTTGAGTGTGACACTCCTTGGTATGGAAAATGGTGTTGTTTAGCTTTTCCTTATCGGATTGCCTTGATTATCGCATTCCATGATTATAAAGGAGAGACTCGATGGCCCATCCTCTGTGGATAGTCATATTGATACTTTGGTGATGAATTTTTAGGAATGCTCTGTTTAAATACCACATTTGGAATATTCATTAAAAATTCCTTTTCCTTATAACCGTGGCAAACCTCTTTGGCCTTATAATTGTGGTTACATAATTTCATAGAAAATTTGCTCGAAGGTGATCCAAATTCTAAGTGCGAGATATGTGGGTGCCATCATGGTGTGAAAGCCTATAGGCACCATTAATCAGCATGGTGTTGATCACATATAAGCCTTCCTAGTTTGGCTTCAACACTCCTTCGATTGAATTTTCGACGTCACAACATAGTACTAAGTTTTCGACCTTACACCCTTGTGTTTAGTGCACGGCTAATTTTCTTTTGTATGCCTCAATATGGATCTCTGCCTCTGCTCTTCTTTAAGTGTTGGGTCCAAGCCCGAGCAGTTCTTCGTTTTGCTTGGGGTCATGAGTGAGGCACCTTAGAGATGATACTCCACTTTAATGGGTAGCATAGCTTCATAACCATAGGCTAAGGAGAATGCAGAATATCTATTTTATAGGCGATTCTATGTGTGGTAATACAAAAGTATGAGCGATAGATCTTTAGTCAAGTTTCCTTTTGCTTTTGTGAGGCGCTTCTTCAACATCATCTTAATGGTCTTATTTACGGCCTTAACTTATCCATTTGTTTGTGGATGGACAACTGAGGGGAAGCACTTTTCTACATCATTCCACACATAGAACCCTTGGAAAATTCCGCTTCTGAATTGAGTATCTTTGTCTATTATGATTTACTTTAGGAGGCTTTAACACCGCTCTTGGGAATAGGACTAATTTTCAATCCAATAAAATCCCATCGATCCTTAGGTCCATTTCAAAGCTGGCCGTTGGTTGGTAAAATGGATACAATAAACATTATACAAAGCTATCTATCTATGCATTCATATTTTCACAACGGAAGGGATAAAATATTATAACAGAAATAAGTGCCTATTTTATGAAAACTCAAATCTCATAAATACAATATATCATCCTCAAATATCCATAAACAATATCTCAAAATAACATTAATATTTTTGAAACTAGATACATCATAATATATCAAAAACATAGATAAATAGATGGACCGCCACAAATCTTTGCCACCATCTTTTTCTTCTCCATAAGCATCTGATTCCCTTTTAACCTGTGAGTTGTAATGAGGAGGGAATCAGAACAACAATATCTTGTGAATGAAAATCTCAAGCCTTACCATAATAGTATTTGGGCAATATCATTTATATAAGTAATATGTAAATTATTCAAATTGCAAATAAAAAATGTGATTCTACTATATTAACATAAAATAATAAAAATTCAAATAAATCGAAGAATCGACATTTTATATTGGGGTTTTAGAATTTAGGGTTTTCATATAAAAATTCCCTAAAGCATAAAACAAAACCAGACTTTTGCTACACAAACTACTTAAATGTGAAAAACTAATTTTTCCACTCACAAATAGTTTCATATTTCCTATAGATTTGATTCACGCTTTTGTTAGAACCACATATGTTGATTTTGATGATAACAACCATATAAATATAAATACTGGTGATTTGGCAAGTTGTTAGAATATTCTATAGAATATTACACACGATTTTACAAGAACATAATAATCGAATTTCAAGACCGATCGGAAAAGAGACTAGAGATCAAGATTCGGAGATGATTAAGATATTTGAAAACTCATGATTTTAAAGCCGAAGAGACAAAGAGTTCAAGACTATAGAATATAGGAAATAAATATTAGAATAATTTGTCAAAGTCCTTGTATAGCAACCACCTATTCTTTGAATGCTCCCTTATCAAATTATTTACTTTGTGTGTGTGTGTGTGGTATATATATTAAAGTATGATTTTACAAATATTTATAAATAGTTTTATATAATAAAAGTATTTACAAACTATGTTTAAAAGTTTTACAAATTATTAGAATTTTACAAACACTTTAAAAGAATTATTGATTTTTCAAACTTAACATTGATATGTTGACATAGGCTACCTAAGTTGTTGACATATAGATCGTTGGAGAGATGCCTTTTGAATTTTGAATAGTTGTGATTTTTAACCATGTTTCTTTGCAAATAGACACAGCCCTTCATATATTATACAATGAGGACTGGAAAATGAATTTAACAACTACGTTCTCCACTTTATTCTTACTTTAAATTGTCATTATATATTTCACAATTAATTTCCTATACCCTTTGAAATAATTCAAATTCAATCTTTATTTTACTATATTCATTCTCTTCTATTTACTCACTGATATTAAAGTATACTTTTTTTAATTCAAAGATCAAAGTGCTATCAAAAGGACTATAGGATATTCTGTATCCAAAATACAACTGTTTGTATTTTGGAATCGACAACTCTCTACTATTATTTGTTTGGTTTTTCTTGTTACCTGTTTAAATCAAGTGGGTGTGCTTGTGGCTCCTTCAAATCAAATGGGTATGCTTGTTGCTAAGTCAAATCAGGTGGGTGATCTTGTTGGCCAATTAAATAAAGAAAGTCCACTTAAACTCATAAATTAGGAGGGTGTATCTCGATGCCTTGAAATTGAGACTGTATTCTGATTTACTTACTACCTATTTGAAGTAGGCGTTGGAGAAGAAACCTGTACAGACAACGTATAGGACTAGACGTAGTATTAGTTAATCTTCACCAGCATAAAAACTCATAGCGTCATCTCTCTTACTTTAGTGGATTTACATATCTGTGCTGCCTGTTAACACACACACACACACACACACCCATATATATATATATATATATATCTGTGATTGATAATCTGTGTTTGAATTTAAATCTTGAAATAATTCATAAAAATTCCATGTAAATTATAAAACAGTATTCACCCCTTCTAGTGTTAGAGTAGCCTTAAGATTCATTCACAGTAGTTCTACACTGTTTTCCTACATTTAGGATCAGTGTGGTAGGTTTTCAAACATCATTTGAAGTGAATTTCCTGCTAAGGTTCCCACATCCGTGACTGTCTAGAGTGTAGAATATAAATCATGTCAAATAGCTATATTACTAGAATCTCATAAGACAATAATATTAAAAGTACATTTAAAACCGCTAAGGTTCATTCACATATGGACTTTTCCATGGAGATCCCTTCAATCAAGTCGAAATCCAATCTCCTACGTAATGGTCACAAACTACCATCGAGCATCGTATAGCTGTAGATAAAATATACTAATTAAGAGAAACATAGCTGGTCCACGTCTGAACACGTGATCCATACATCATCAGCTCCCACAAGTAACATCGATAAGCATACTCTAGATTTCGAGTAGATATATCCAGTCGTGGGTTAGATAAACCGTAGGTCGTGAGGCCTACTATGTCTCCTGTCATTTCCGATGTCGAGGTCACGTACAACATCTCTCACATGAGTCTTCATCACTTGAGCAGAACATAAATCACTCCATGGATTCTTGCATAAGACCGTTTGACAAATGCTAATGCTGACTTCTCCCTTGGACTTAGGATAGACAATTCAACTTTATAGCATAAGTATTTAATATTAACGTTGTTTTCTCCCTTAGACTTAACTCAAGATAGACAGTCCAATATAACATTCCACCGCACAACCGCTTCCAAAACATAGACTCATATACTAGTTTTAAAGTGGTATTTGGTAAGTAAACACTTATTGATCTTGGACTCTTCAAAACTAATTCGAAGAATTTTCGGTAAACTCAATTCTAATTCTTTTAGAAGTAAGCAAACTATATAAAGAGGAGCCCTCCCTAGGGGATCTTATATATATAAGTTCTTAAAGCTTGAGTTGTTTCATACCAATGCTCCACCCTAAGGATTCTCAAAGGGTATGAAGCCGCGAAGCTTTTAGATACATCTTATATTATATTTGGTCAAGTTTGATAATCGACTAATCAACTATCTAGTTAAAAAAGATCACTTATAGAAATCAAGGTTCATATACTTAACACATTTCTGACATTCAAACTTATATTATCCCCCAATCAAGAATTGAAACCAAACAAGTTAGAGCATTAGTTGCATATCAAAGCTTTGCCTAGACACTTTATTCTTAACTCTCACAAATAGACAAGCCTACCTCGTCGGCTTTTAGTGTTAAGTATAATATTAATGGTGTAACGACCCGCAAATCCGTACCCCTTGAGTCAACACTATTCTCCATCACTCAACTCAAGATGAACGGAAATACGAACCATTTGGGTTAAAGAAGAAAGAGGCAGAAGAAGAAAATAGAAACAACATCAGAATCTAACCATCGCAGCGGAATAAAATATAGTAGATAATAAAATATCTTTACACAAAAGAAAACTATATCTATTTTATACATACATCACCAGAATACATCATCAGAGTTCAATGACATTAATAACATACAATCTGGACAGTCATATAAACTTATCCTCAAAACTGAATACACAGCGGAATAATAATCAAGTATGGAAGTATGTATCGTCATCTAGTTCGTCTCTTGAGCTCCACAGCATCCTTTCCTGAAATCTGTAATACTCGGTCTGACCCGAGCATTATAGTTAAATAACACCCGATTATTAAAGTTTTAAAATCATTTGAAAACAAAAGCATCTTGTAAGATCACGCCACAAATAAACATGTCGGGTATTTACCTTACGATAGCTAAAACATTTCTTATCAAAATCCTCTGATATTATAATAGTGTCTATATACAAATACTTATTAAAATAGCCGAAATTGTTACATTCATTAAATTTCAGATACTAGCCACAGTCGTGGGTAATACAAACAAAACCGTAAAAGGCACGTAGGGAGAATGGATTTCCAACTAATGACTAGGCACTGGGGTACCACCTGTCATAGTACGTGGCCTATATCACCGTACCGAGGATTGCTCCCAATCTCCCGCAACACAACATCGGGACTACCCCTTACTAGATAATCCCGAGTAAGAACACCCCACGGTTGGGATCAACAACCGCACCACTAAGCCGAATAAAAAGGAACATCTAGAAAGGGATGACCATACCCTAATGGGCGCTACCCACCTAGCCTTGCTGCATAACCCCTGATTTTCAGTCATTCCCAGTTGATGAGGCTTGAGGTTAAGAGTTACCTTTTTATAACACATCCCTTAGAATGCTCATTGCCCACCTGATGATGTTCTGAAAGCATTCATCCATACAAGTCCGTCCCGGGTTCGAACGGAACCGAAGGCACTACTCCTACTACATCCATTTTGGAATCATCCACTGGATTAGTAGCAACTAGCCCTTATACTTCACTGCTCCATCTTCGAATCTCAACTCTTGTTTTCCACACGAAAACGTACAAACCGGATCGAAGTGGTTTTCGAGAAATTAATCTCGATCTCGGTCCCTTTGAAATAATCAACGCATTGGCAAATACCGATAGTCGGTTATTTAACTATCAATTAACATTCACAAACAACCATCAAACATAAATAATTTCGCCTGAATTATTTATTAATCCTCAAAATATCTTCGCAAGATATATTTCCATTTTCAACCCTTTTTAAAACAGTTTTCAAACCACACTTCCCTCATGAAATAAATTTCCAAATATTTATTTCCATTGAAAACACCAAGCACAAAAACTTTAGATTTTTAAAATAATTTGAAACACTTTATTTTTAAAATATCCTTTAAAACATTTAAATTAAAACTTACTTAATACTTATTCAAAATATATACTTTAAGAATATTTAAAATAAAACTACTTTGTACAATATAAAACTGAATTTCTAACTTTTGAAATATAATACCAAGTCACCTTTAAATAATTACTAAGATAATAGATTTGAAAAATACTTACTTCGAAATTTAAACATTTAGAAATAATAAATTTTCTAAAACATGCTTTTCAAAAAAACATTAAAGCTTTTAACTTATATTTAAAATTTACTTTTAAAACGTAATTGGCTATCCAGGGAAATATACTTCTCTTTACATCCTTTAAAAATAAATCACTATTTATTTTTAAACAAATTTTCCCAATTCTTTAATAAATTCACATCGTGAATTTATTCTTTCAAATATCCACCGGTATATTACTTCACTTTTATAAACCCAGTTTATAAATTCCATAGTCACATTCTCCTTTAAATTTCCAATTTCAAATACTTGAATCAATTTCCAAATTGATTTCCAATTTACTCCATTTTGGAATAAATTCCTTTTACTTACTCATTTACGTCAAAACCATTAACTTCATATTTTTAATTCTTACTTATGATTTAAAATCTTTCAACTGAAAAATACCAATTTCAGATTTCCCAAATTCCTTCTTTATCCTTTTAAATAAATTTAAACCTTGAATTTTAAAGTAAATTCTTTATTCCATTAAATAATATCACTTAAGTTTTACAATTCATTATTTTCTGTTTATTCAAAATCTCTTTTTTTCCAACTCGAAATTATTTATTAGAATTTTAGAATCGCTTTTATTCTTATCCGGTTCATTCTTAAGTTTATTCAAATTCTCTATAATTATTTTACTTAAAAATTCACTCTTTTATTTTTTTTCAAAAATCCAATTATATATAATTTGATAACTCAGTGTACTGAAATATATTCAAGCAAATCATAGCATTCAATATTTCAAATATTATTCATCACAGAATATCAAATATTCATAACACAAAATATTAAACAATCTAAATAATTTTGAGGAATCCAGTTGGATCCCTCCAACCTGTTTTCCCTGCATCCACAGACGTTAGCACAACATAAAATACCAATTCCACTTCGAGGTGGAATATCGCGGTATATGGGATTTATACAATATCATTCGCTATTATGCAGCGCATAGGGTCTCATCCGCTATATAATGCGGGAAATCAATCATTCCAATATATACTATATACTACTATATATAATACAGCAAACTAAATCTAATTCAATCATTCGACCAATTATTTAAATTTAACCATTTAAATTTAAATAAGAATCCAAAAGAGTGAGATTAACTCACATTTGATTTTAATTTGCAATCCACTCCCATCTCGACTTGTATCTCCTTGATTTTGACCTTGTATAAACATTATATGGTTTATAAATATTTGAAACATATCCAACAATCAATTTTTATCTTATAACTTAACTTAATCCAATAATTTAGTTAACTAGTGATTTACTTCCAAACTAATAATTTTTCTTACTAAAACCTTTTTAGTAACTAGAATAAATTAATACATTAATTGAACAAGTAAATTACCATAACTCCTGAAAAAAATTATAAAATAACTCGTAAGTGAAAATTTTCAAAAATGTCTATATGGATTTGAAAAACCAAATTTTAAATAACCCCTTTAATATTTAAAATTCTATTTTAGAATCATGCATACAATACAAATATTTACTATAAAGAACCGTGAATTCTTTTGTCGATAAATATTTATTTATTATATTTTTTTTCTTCTGCATGAATCATTCAACCAAATATTTATTTAAAAAAACGATACCTCCACTACTCGAATCGAACTCACGGTGCACAATCACAGTCCCAGACTTCGCCTCGTCGTCCTAAATCGGCTCCGTCCTTGCTTCGCCAAGCATCGTGAGCGAATCCCTAACAGTCAAATCCACATCGCTGCTCTCCTCTTGCCGCTCGAATCATGGTTGTCGCGTGCGAATCCAACCCAAGCTCTCAAGCTTGGCAACGCCCAACATGTCGCCACCTCCAATCTTCACTGAAAATCATCAACCTCCCCCTGACAATGTGACTGCGAACGACAACGACCTAACTAGCTCCATGCGTGCGTCATAATGATTTGCAATGCCGAAAATGCGGCCATCCCCACGATTAGTTCATGTTGCCGAATTGCAACACTCGTCAACAATATTTGCGCCCACCGTTATCTTAGAGGGTCTAGCTCGATTCGATTTCGGGAATCAATAAAAAAAAATGAAAAACGCGATTTGATATGCTGATTTGTGGAAAAGAAAATAGGAATTCTCTGTAGCCCCTCCCCCTATTTTCTTTTGAAATTTTAAACGATAGAGAGGAAGAAGGGCTCTCGGTTCGTTTTTAGGGAAGAAAAGTTGGCTTGCTAAGTTTAAATGTAAATATCCATTTTTTTTAGCTCGGCTGTGAAATAAGAGAAGGGACGTGGATTAGAAAGAAAGGTGGCGTGCAGGAGAAGGTTGGCAACAGTGGTTTTGAATTGAAAGGAAAAAGTGATGAAGTGAAATAATTTCAACTGAATGTGACCAGGATATAAATATATTTTTTAAATTTTAAATTCAAATTATCTCGATAAATGCAACTTAAAATTTTGAATCCCTATCGAGACGTGCCACTAGGCGTTTATAATGTTATACCCCTATTACAAACGCAATGGAAAAGGTTTCGAGTCCTAATTTAATCGTATGGAGAAGATAGCTTTTTGAGTCAGTTATTATATTGAATTTTCAATATAAATTTCAGTGCTTTACCTATCGTAAGATCACACGATAACTTCAAACGTTACGAAAATTGAAATCCGATAATAATACAATATTACAGATCCAATGGAACTGGTTTCGTCGAATTCCGAGACTGTGTCTCAGAAGGCTATTTTCAAATTCAATTTAAACTATATATTTTTAAAACTGAACAAAACACTTCCAAATTAAATTTTAACACTTTTACTATCTTCAGTTCTATCAATATAAATTTTACAAGCCTTTAAATTATTTTTAACAAGCTAAAAATTCCAGAATTCAACATTTTACCCAACTTCAAGTTATTTAATTCAATAATTTAATTATCAAATATATAGTGATATTTGAATTCAAGTTCAAAATTAACTTTTAAATATTTAAAACCAATTAAATATTCCGATTTCAAACATCCAAAAATTCCGGGTCGTCACATTCCTCCCCCTTAAAAGAATTTCGTCCCTGAAATTACTGGTTAAGAAGAATGGTCCACAACCCGTTAACTGTTTTCCAAAACCAAACAGTTTTATCCACTTTCCATAACATATCTTTTATTAAAGACCCACTATTACTTCAACCAACTTTCCAAAACCTTCCGTAGTTTCCAACAACATTATTTACTCCACTTATTCGAATTTAAATTTAAACCCAAATTTAAATTATCAAAACTTTCTCAAAAAATTTCTAACTCTAAATTTCCAAAAAAATTCGCCAGCGTCTCCTTTGCGCGGCTAGCTCGGTACAACTACAAAATGCCTCTATGGGCTTCCAAATTTCAAAAGAAAACAAAAGCCAAGTGGCTAGATCAAAAATCCAATCAAATTTCATACAGAAATTTAAGCACATACCTCTTTGTCGAGCAATTCAAATTTATCTTCTGAAATCAAAACAAATTTTCCTTTTCCTTTATAATACCTTCATATCCTATTTAACCATAATATCCAATCATAGCTTTTAAAATCATTTTATACATTTCCTTACATAAGTTTTCATATTTACTTCTATTCAAATTAGTTTTTCCATTTCCGTATGAATTCAATTTATCTTCAACTCTGAATATTGAATTTTATGTTCCACTTATAACTGATTCATATCATTATTTTAAATTATTTTCATTCACTATTTTATTTCAATTTCCAATTTTAAATCGTTTTGTTGCTAACAAAAATTTCCCAAAAATTTTCAAAAAAATTTCTAACTCCCAAAATTTTAGAAAATTTTTGGCAGAGTCTCCTTTGTACTGAGGAGCTTTTTCAATTTGACAAGAGATATAAATATATATAGATCGACCCACATGGTCGGAAAAAAAAAACAGTTCATATTTCCTATTTTTATTGTGTAGGCGTACCTCTATTTAGCATTTTTAAGCAAGCGGCTTATTATTTAGCAATTAGCGCGCCCAAAACCAGCCAAACGGCTTCCCGGTACCTTTACTTACTAAATTCAAACATGTAAGTGCAAAAATCATGTATTTAACAACATTTAACATATTTAACTAGCAAACATACAATTTTTCCATAAGCAATGCAGGTTAAACAATATTCATAAGCAACTTATAGGGTTCCGACATTAATTTTAATTGTTTACAACCAATTCGTATACACTTTATTCACTTTAAATGGTTTGCAACTCAATTACTTACATTCAATTCATTTTTAATCCAAACAACTCACATTTATTTCAATTGATTCAAAAATCAGTTTTATTTACTTCTATTAATTCATAGGATTTTATTTAATCTCATTTTCGTCAAACGACAATTATTTCTAAGCAAATTCGGCGATATTTATGTGAACAAATAATCACTTAAGCTTATAATCATTTTAAATTGATTCCAATACAATTTATATTAAATTTTATTCCATTCTAAATTTATTCACAATCCAATGCATTCTCATTTTCACTTCATTTTTAATTTTATCTATTTACTCACATTCCATTTCATCATTCAAATAGGTTTTATTCAAAATCATTTCATAAAGCTCATTAACAACCATTTAACAATTTGCTTAAGTTAACAACTTAAGTTCATCTCCATTTCCAATTAAATTCCATTCTATTTAATTCAATTAGTATATTCATTCAATCCATTTTAAACTTTATTTCACATTTTCATTTCACTATATTCCAATCATATTCAATTCACTTAGCACTTCTAAGTTGAATTTAATTTATAACTCAGGTTTAACTTCTCAAAATCCATTTTTAACTCACAATTCAAAATTTATTCAAATTAGCACATTTCCCACTTTTAATTCAATATTTGATTTTTTACCTTCCAAAAATCACTTCACTAAATTTTCTTGAGTTCAATCTATTTTATAATTCAAGTTTGGATTTTTATTCAATGGGTTTTCAATTCTTTTATAAGTCATCAAAATCTATTTATTCCAATTCCATCTTATTTAACTAAACTCCAGTTAAATCTAACCTCCTACTATTCTTTTGACTTCACCATCCATTTAAATTTTATTAAGTAAGAACTTAATTTTATTTAATGTATCCACCACGTGATACAGTTCCATTTCAATTATATTTCAACTTTAATCCAAATCCAATCATAATATTATTAAACTTAGCTTAAGTTCATTTAATTCGACTTATTCTTCTAACTTACAAAATTTTTACAAGTTAATTCCGTTCTAGGAAATTTCAAACTTTATAAGTTTCCAAATCTTTTTATAATCCATAACATTTTAAGTTAAACCTCTAGAGCTTAAGCAATTACTTAGACACTCAAAACATTTAAACCAATTCCAGAGTCTTCAATAATCACTTAAGTATTTCAGAAATCATTTGAAATCAATTATATTCAAAATTCTTTGGTAAATTCAATTACCTCTTTGAATTCCAAGACCAAACCCAGTTTTGCAAATAATTCCAATTTAAAACAATTTGGTAGTTTTTCTCTTGGAAGCTCGAAAATGAACATGATTATGCTGCAGTCATCACCGAAGTTATTTCCCAGCGACCGAAGAGAATTAAATGCTTTTATTTCTTTAAAAACATGTCAAATATTTTTAAATTCATAATATCACCAGATTTCATACCCAATTCAAAAATATTTTTGAAATAATATCTCTATTATTTTTTTCCAAAACCTTTGGAAACCATTTTCAAACACAAAGGAATTTAACTTTTCCCAAAATTCCAAATTCTTTCAATTCATATTCTAATACTGCTCTGAAATGTTATTTTAAATTATAAATTACATTTATAATTCTCACTTACAATTTAATTATGCAATATGAATTTACTTTCTTAGCTTTAGTTATAATTTTCTTATTCAATTTCTACAAAATAATGATAATAATTTAATATTATCATTCCCTACCAACCAAGCAACCATATATAACTATAATAATTTACGAAAAATTATTTCCTTTATATACAAAAATAATTTGGGCAAAATTATTTCATTTACCCTATTTAAAACAATACTGCGTCGATTTATCTTGTTTAAGAGTTTAAAAATTCCTATCGATAACATGGCATCCCACATATCAACTAGAATCCATAAACACTCAACCGATAAGTCAACACAATATAAAACAATTTTATATTCACTAACAAATACGCGCTCATATCTATTAATACACTCAAGCTCATTCTAGAGTACCACAGACTCTATTCTATGAGTAATTCCCACCAGAGCCAATGTTATCACCAACCTAAGCTCTGATACCAACTGTAACGACCCGCAAATCTGTACCCCTTGAGTTGACACTATTCTCCATCACTCAAATCAAGATGAACGGAAATACGAACCATTTGGGTTAAAGAAGAAAGAGGTAGAAGAAGAAAATAGAAACAACATCAGAATCTAACCATTGCAGCCGAATAAAATATAATAGATAATAATAGATCTTTACACAAAAGAAAACTATATCTGTTTTATACATACATCACCAGAATACATCATCAGAGTTCAATGACATCAATAACATACAATCTGGATAGTCATATAAACTTATCCTCAAAACAGAATACACAGCGGAATAATAATCAAGTACGGAAGTACGTATCGCCGTCCAGCTCGCCTCCTGAGCTCCATAGCATCCTTTCCTGAAATCTATAATACTCGGTCTAACCCGAGCATTATAGTTAAATAACACCCGAGTCAGTCTGGAAAACCAATGTGAGAAAATCATACTCAATTGGATTATTAAAGTTTCAAAATCATTTGAAAACAAAAGCATCTCTAAGACCACGCCACAAATAAACATGTCGGGTTTTTACCTTACGATAGCTAAAACATTTCTTATCAAAATCCTCAAATATTATAATAGTGTCTATATACAAATACTTATTAAAATAGCCAAAATTGTTACATTCATTAAATTCCAGCTACTAGCCACAGTCGTGGGTAATACAAAAAAAACCGTAAAAGGCACGTAGGGAGAATGGATTTTCAACTAATGACTAGGCACTGGAGAACCACCTGTCACAGTACGTGGCCTAGATCACCGTACCGAGGATTGCTTCCAATCCCCTGCAACACAAGACCGGGACTACCCCTTACTGGATAATCCCGAGTAAGTTCACCCCACGGTTGGGATCAGCAACCGCACCACTAAGTCGAATAAAAATGGACATCTAGACAGGGATGACCTCACCCTAATGGGCGCTACCCACCTAGCCTTGCTGCATAACCCCTGATTTTCAGTCATTCTCGGTTGATGAGGCTTGAGGCTAAGCGTTACCTTTTTATAACATATCCCTTAGAATGCTCATCGCCCACCGGACGATGTTCTGAAAGCATTCATCCATACAAGTCCGTCCCGGATTCGAACGGAACCGAAGGCACTACTCCTACTACATCCATTTTGGAATCATCCTTCGGATTGTAGCGACTAGCCCTTGCACTTCACTGCTCCATCTTTGAATCCAAACTCTTGTTTTCCACACGAAAACGTACAAACCAGAGCGAAGTGGTTTTTGAGAAATTAATCCCGATCCCGGTCTCTTCGAAACGATCAGTGCATTGGCCAATATTGATAGTCGGTTACTTAACTATCAATTAACATTCACAAACAACCATCAAACATAAATAATTTCTCCTGAATTATCTATTAATCCTCAAGTTATTTTCGCAAGATATATTTCCATTTTCAACCCTTTTTAAAACAGTTTTCAAACCACACTTCCCTCATGAAATAAATTTCCAAATATTTATTTCCACTAAAGACACCATGCACAAAAAATTTAGATTTTTAAACTAATTTAAAACACTTTATTTTTAAAATATCCTTTAAAACATTTAAATTAAAACTTACTTAATACTTATTCAAAATATATACTTTAAGAATATTTAAAATAAAATGACTTTGTACAATACAAAACTGAATTTCTAACTTTTAAAACATAATACCAAGTCACCTTTAAATAAGTACTACGACAATAGATTTGAAAAATACTTACTTCGAAATTTAGACATTTAGAAATAATAAATTTTCTAAAACATGCTTTTTAAAACAACATTAAAGCTTTTAACTTATATTTAAAAATTTACTTTGAAAACGTACTTGGCTATCCAGAGAAATATACTTCTCTTTACATCCTTTAAAAATAAATCACTATTTATTTTTAAACAAAATTTCCCATTTCTTTAATAAATTCCCGTCGTGAATTTATTCTTCCAAATATCCACTGATATATTACTTCACTTTTATAAACCCAGTTTATAAATTCCATAGTCACATTCTCCTTTAAATTTCCAATTTCAAATACTTGAATCAATTTCCAAATTTATTTCCAATTTACTCCATTTTGGAATAAATTCCTTTTACTTACTCATTTACGTCGAAACCTATTAACTTCAGATTTTTAATTCTTACTTATGATTTAAAATCTTTTAACTGAAAAATACCAATTTCAGATTTCCCAAATTCCTTCTTTATCGTTTTAAATAAATTTAAACCTTGAATTTTAAAGTAAATTCTTTATTCCATTAAATAATATCACTTAAGTTTTACAATTCATTATTTTCTATTTATTCAAAATCTCTTTTTTTCCAACTCGGAATTATTTATTAGAATTCTAAAATCGCTTTTATTCCTATCCAGTTCATTCTTAAGTTTATTCAAATTCTCTGTAATTATTTTACTTAAAAATTCACTCTTTTATTTTTATTTTCAAAAATCCAATTCTATATAATTTGAGAACTCAGTGTACTGAAATAGATTCAAGTAAATCATAGCATTCAATATTCCAAATATTATTCATCACAGAATATCAATATTCATAACACAGAATATTAAATAATCTAAATAATTTTGAGGAATCCAGTTGGATCCCTCCAACCTGTTTTCCCTGCATCCACAGACGTTCGCACAACATAAAATACCAATTCCACTTCGAGGTGAAATATCGCGGTATATGTAATTTATATAATATCATCCGCTATTATGCGGCGCATAGGGTCTCATCCGCTATATAATGCGAGAAATCAATCATTCCAATATATATTATATACTACTATATATAATATAGCACACCAAATCAAATTCAATCATTCGACCAATTATTTAAATTTAAATAGGAATCCGAAAGAGTGAGATTAACTCACCTTTGATTTTAATTTGCAATCCACTCCCATCTCGACTTGTATCTCCATGATTTTGACCTTGTAAAAACATTATATAGTTTATAAATATTTGAAACATATCCAACAATCAATTTTTATCTTATAATTTAACTTAATCCAATAATTTAGTTAACTAGTGATTTACATCCAAACTAATATTTTTCTTATTAAAACCTTTTTAGTAACTAGAATAAATTAATACGTTAATTGTACAAGTAAATTACCATAACTCCTGGAAAAAAAATTAAAATAACTTGTAAGTGAAAATTTTCAAAAATGTCTATATGGATTTCAAAAATCAAATTTCAAATAACCCCTTTAATATTTAAAATCCTATTTCAGAATCATGCATACAATACAAATATTTACTATAAAGAACCGTGAATTCTTTTTTCTATAAATATTTATTTATCATTTTTTTTTTCTTCTGCATGAATCATTCAACCAAATATTTATTTAAAAAAAGATACATCTACTACTCGAATCGAAACCACGGTGCACAATCACAGTCCCAGACTTCGCCTTGTCGTCCTAAATCGACTCCGTCCTTGCTTCACCCAGCATCGCGAGCGAAACCCTAACAGTCAAATCCACATCACCGCTCTCCTCTTGCTGCTCGAATCATGGCTGTCGCGTGCGAATCCAACACAAACTCTCAAGCTTGGCAACGCCCAACATGTCGCCACCACCAATCTTCACTGAAAATCGTCGACCTCCCCTGACAATGTGACTGCGAACGACTACGACCTAACTCGCTCCCTGCATGCGCGATAATGATTCGCGATGCCGAAAATGCGGCCATCCCCCTCGATTAGTTCATGTTGCCGAATCGCAACACTCGTCAACAATATTTGCGCCCACCATTATCTTAGAGCGTCGAGCTCGATTCGATTCCGGGAGTCGATAAAAAAACGCGATTTGATATGTTGATTTGGGGAAAAGAAAATAGGAATTCGCTGTAAGCCCCCCGTTTTTCTTTTGAAATTTTGAACGTTAGAGAGAAAGAAGGGCTCTCAGTTCGTTTTTAAGGAAGAAAAGTTGGCTTGCTAAGTTTAAACGTAAATATCCATTTTCTTTCTAGCTCGGCTGTGAAATAAGAGAAGGGACGTGGATTAGAAAGAAAGGTGGCGTGTAGGAGAAGGTTGGCTACAGTGGTTTTGAATTGAGAGGAAAAATTGATGAAGTGAAATAATTTCAACTGAATGTGACCAGGATATAAATATATATTTTAAATTTTAAATTCAAATTATCTCGATAAATGCAACTTAAAATTTTGAATCCCTGTCGAAACATGCCACTAGGCGTTTAGAATGTTATACCCCTATTACGAACGCAATGGAAAAGGTCTCGAGCTCTAATTCAATCGTATGGAGAAGATAGCTTTTTGGGTCAGTTATTATATTGAATTTCAATATAAATTTCAACGCGTTTACCTATCGTAAGATCACACGATAACTCTAAATGTTACGAAAATTGAAATCCGATAATAATACAATATTACGGATCCAATGGAACTGGTTTCGTCGAATTCTGAGACCGTGCCTTGGAAGGCTATTTTTAAATTCAATTTAAACTATATATTTTTAAAACTGAACAAAACACTTCCAAATTAAATTTTAACACTTTTACTATCTTCAGTTCTATCAATATAAATTTTACAAGTCTTCAAATTATTTTTAACAAGCTAAAAGTTCCAGATTTCAACATTTTACTCAACTTCAAATTATTTAATTCAATATTTAATTATCTAATAAATAGTGATATTTGAATTCAAGTTAAAAATTAACTTTTAAAAATTTAAAATCGATTAAATATTCCGATTTCAAACATCCAAAAATTCTGGGTCATCACAAACGGCTTCCATAAATAGTAAGAAATCAACACGATTAACACATTCCGAGCTTCCCAACTTAATTATTCCCCGATCAATAGTGAAAACGGTAGGTTAGAGCACTGTTGCATCTATCCCTACTCGAACATCAATCTTAACACTCACAAATAGATAAGCCTACTTCGTCAACTTTGGTGTTAAGCATAGTTAATTACTTTTCAAACAAGTAATTAGAAAAATAACGACTTTAGCCACTAAGCGATTCCTAGCCCATTTTGAAATCATTTGTTCATACCTTTAAAACCCTTTTTAAGAAATGACATATATTTTGTAATTTATTTTTGAAACTAGATATTCATAAAACAATTTAAAATATATTATATTACATAAGATATTTATACTTTAATAAAATAGTCAACATATTTTCGTAAAGCTATATATACTTAAAAATATTATTAAAATACTTATAATATGTTTTAAAACATTTACTCAAAATATTACTTTAAAATAGCAAATTCATAAAACATTTTAAAACTTGGAAGACCATGTTTCCTTATATTTAACAGTTAATCCTCTTCTTCAAAAATTCATAACTAATTCTTAAAAATTCATATCTCAAACCACTTTTAGAATACTCTAATATGAGTTAGAAAAAATTATAAGAAGAATGAAACAATATGCTTAGATTTAAAGTCCTTTCCAAACATTTAAAGTACAAAAACAATTGATAAATGACGCAGTTTTGCATAAGTATAAGTTTGGCCACTTTTCGATGTGTCACTTAAAATTTCAACATCCAAATTTTTTATGATGGAAGCATATATAATAAACATCACAGATATACACAAGGCAATTCCTAAGTGTGTCTATAACGACTATCGCTACAAGAGCACTTTCAAATCCAAGTCTAATTCAAACTACAACCTGTGCTTTTTTTCAATGCTACGCTACAAGTCCATTCAAGTCCATACATATGGGTTACATGTGCCATTTGCCATCAAAGCAAGAATAAAGTAAATATTACAACATATATCAATATCCATTCAATCACAAAATAACAAACAATCGCTAGCACATACACGCAGTATATTTCCATTCGATGTGAGTTAGCTCATCCTTAAGCAAGCAAACAGGAAAATCTAAGTAACCACTTCCTACCTCAACCTTAAAAACACCAACTTCCTACCTCCTCCTTTTCTTTGCACTAGTTTCTAGGCAATAATGCCTAAAAATAGCTCATGGCATATCAAGTGGGTGGAGCTTGGCTTTGGTTCTTCAAGATCTAACTTGATGGAAGGTGTGGTTATGTTATCCTAAGGCTCCAGTCCAAGTTTGAGTTGATTCGGAGTTTTTTGAAAATATTTTGCTTTACGAAATTATAAAGAGAAAGATGTGAAAGAGAGTATGGTTTACTTTTAAACTTGGTAAAAGTGTTTTCAAGAGGTATGTCCCCTCTTATATAGGCTTACGATTGTAGCCCAACTCTTTCCCATACCCTCCATAGAAGGCTCACCCCTCACACATGCTCCATCACATCTAGGGCTGTCAATGGATACCCGAAAAAAATCCGTCGGCATCCGCATCTGAAAAGCGGATATATATCCAATATCCGGAAAAATGGATGCGGATGCGGATATGAAGACATTCGCATCCAAAAATTATCCGTCCGGTTTTTGTCAAGATTATAGTTCAAATTATCTGTATTTTAGTACAGTGAGAGATATTTGTTTATTATCTTATTAAGTTAGTAGTTTATAATATATGCACCTAATGCTTTTTAACAGCTCAAAACTACTTATTATCATTATATTTGTTAATTTTTAACACTTTTATAATCAATGGATTAAAATATATTTATGTTAAAATAAAATTTTCATTTTATAATTCTTGATTTATCGGTCGTTAGCGGATATGATAATTATCCGATATCCGTCCGTATCTGTGGATGTGAATATCCGAAAATGATTTTGAATGCAGATGCAGATATGATACTATTCGCATCCATTGACAGGCCTAATCACATCTCCTTTCCGCCTCATTTCTAAGTAAATGACCAAACTACCCCTTACATGCAAATATCTCTTATCGCTTAGAAACTTCTAGAACACTACACTTAATTTATGAACAAAAGTGTGTTAATTGGTCTCTAATGTGTTCTTATATTCATTAGCTTAGCACAAAAGAAGTTCAAACAACTTATACAGATGAAAAACTGTTTATCGATAAATTGATTTTCGGTCACATTATTGATATTTCTTCGAAGTACGTATTTTTGTTAGAAAATTTCAAAATCAGGTTTCTTATCCTTATTCATTAAATAAAAGATGTTTAACAAGGTTATAAAATCACATTTCTAACACTTAACATATTTCAAAACGTTACGATGTTCAAAGATGAAGTGTTTGAAATTACAGGTCGCTACATTCCTCCCACTTAGAACATTGAGTCGTCGAAATTTAAACAAGAATGATAACAAAAGAAGATAGAGGAAACAAGATATATATATATATATATATATATGTATGTATATGTATATATGTATAGATCATCGTTGAAAATATATACAAACTAAACTGCAAACCGAATGCATACTAAGTGACTCCACCTCAAGCGGTGAGTAAACTATAAAAAATATATGATATTAAGATAAGAAGAAACCCCTAGTCTATATGAATACTGGATAGAAATCCCTAAAAAAGGTCCTCCATCATCTTTGTACCATCCGAAGCATCCTCGCTCGACTTCACTTTAACTAACCTATCAAAGAAACAAACATATGCCAATACTCAATAGCATTCACAATAGCAAACAAGCCTCACGGTTTTCCTAGATTCAAAAACTCTCCTATCGCTCAAGGACGATAAACAATCTACTAAGCATACCTTATGCTCAATAGCCTTAGGTTATTAGTTAGATGATTGTTCATGCTACCTTATAACAAATCGAAGTGTCATTCCCTAAACTTTTCCTAAGCCAACATAACATATGATACATGTACTAAAGCTCGTATAATGTACGTGGACCAGCCATAAACAGTATTCGTTCTAATTTCTTACTCGACCATTTATATTTCACTTCCAAACCAGTATAGATCACTTGACCTCTCTAGTGCGGATTTCGATCAGGTTCCATGATTAAAAACTTCTGTTATCCTTACATATCCATATACTATGATAGAAAACTTTAGGATCACATCAAGAATGTGTATCAAGTGTTTTCCGTTGAGAATCGATGTGAAGAATCCTTGTTCGGACTGGTGCAAATCACCTAGAAATATAGACTTAAATCCTGGATCAGAAATAGTTATGTGCATAAAATGGTCTACATACAACTTAGTATTCATTCTGTTTGTTCCTTAACTATACTAATTCCTTTTTATCACAATCTTTTACGCAAATAATATATCTCATTAGTACTAAATCCTTTATGAACCATTTCATAAAGACATAACTTCAAGTTTATAGACACTTTATAACTTAAGTTCATACTCGTATAGTACTCCACTGCATCCTATGAGTACATGAAAACATTAAATTTATCCCCCTTTACAAGTATGTTTAACCATTTAAAACTTGGTTTTAACTTAATACCTTCTCAATTTAAGAGTTAGAAAAACTCTGTTTTCATATTTTCATAAAAACTCTCAGTCCAAAAGTTTCCAACTGTCTAAAATCTTGCAAAAATCAGTTTCATTTTTAACAAATGAAACTACTAAATAAACACATCAAACATTGTGAACATACCATAATGTCCTAATGTGTAGGATATATGCATCCATAAAATAACTTAACAAACTTTCACTTATTTATTAGACACACTTACTACAAAGAGAAAACAATAAATTATTTCATATCTATTTGGGTTCTGCCCCTACCATGGGAAAATAGGTTGCCTATGACACAATGCTAATTGAAACTTGACGTGCACGCAAAATTGTATATTTTTACTCATGCATTTAATCTCATTTTAGTAAAATAAATGTAATAATTGAGTGTTTTTACATGTTTAAAACCAGAGTTCAAAAATACTTTCAGGTCATCATTCATGCATCTACATAGAGGCAGAATGGTAATTTTCGTGTGTGAATTAACTCGAAAAAAAATCACTTGCACATTATAATTTGTTTTGAAGGAATTTGGATTCAACTTGAAGTGGCTTCATGGAAATATGCATATCAATGAATTGGAAGCCAAAGGATTGAAGAAATAAAAGAATTGATGTAATCACGGAGAACACCACCTACCCACTAACTAATGAACCACAATTAAAGCAATGCATATGTTAGTGGGGATTAAAGGCACACGCACATTTAATGAAGGATTAATTTCATGCTAATGATAACTTGAAAGCCACACTACCACAAAAGCATTTTAGGGAGTACCCTAAAAATGGATTAGTGTTTTAGTCATGTATAAATAACCCTCTTTTGTTCATGTAATTAAGTTTGTTTTATTATGATCTCATCATATTATGCAAGTTATAGCCACAAAATTAATAAGAAATAAAATGGCTTCCTAAGCCTCTTCTTCTTTATACTTTACATGATTTTATTTTATTTTATGCTCATTTTTATTTACATACTCTCTTTACGTTTTTATTAGTAGATTAGATTTTCATTTATACACTTAGTTTAGTTTTATTTTTATGCAAGTAGTTAGTTCTTTTTATTTTAATTAGCTTGCACTTTTCTTTTTTGTTCTATGTTGAAATTTACATGTGTTGAAATGATAACACAAATGAGAAGCTAAATCCCTTCACTTTAGGGGTGATGAAGCTCTCTCAAATTATGTAGATTCAACATATTTTATTATTTATAATCTCTTTTTAGTGCTTAATGAAAAGTTTTATTATGATGTAAGTTTATTAGGAAATTTGATAGCCTATGTTGTGTTTCTAATCACAAATGGGCTATGCTTAATCCAACATAAACACAATTTACATCATCATCTTACTAATTGATTTTGATAATGAAATTAAAGTAGAATCAAAATTTGATAATCTATGTTACTAAACAAAATAGTAAATAAATCATACTTACAATAGTTTTTGCTTTGACTTCAAGTTCATTTTCATTACAATTAATAAGTGGTTTTAGTGTTGTATTAATGTTTGATGGTTTAAGTTGTGTTAATTAATAACAAAAATAGATCATACTTATGATAAATACATCACTAATACTACTATATTAAAATGAGAGATCATAAATTAAATTTTGTGTTGATTTATGTGAGAGCGTGAGAGAGGTTTTGCCTCTAAATTGTCTTTTAACCTCATATTTTTATTCACTTTTGTTTTAGCTAGTTTTTACATTTGTTTTAGCATAAAACAATTTTAAACTCTTTGGTCTAATTTGATTGAATAGAATTTAAAATTAATTCTTTTCCGGTGGATTGACCCATACTCGCATACGTACTACAATTGTATGTCATGCGCTTGCGGTTTACAACGATTATATTTTTAACGGGGTTTTCTAACCGATGGATAATTTGCCGTTATCAACAAGTTTTTGGTGCCATTGTAGAAAAACTTGCAACTTGATTTTAATTTTACTCTTCGAATTAATTTTGGTTCGATTTTATTGCATGATAATTTTGTGTGTTTATTTCCTTATTAAAAAAAAAAAAGGAAAAATTTATTGTTGTGTGATTGCGTGTCATTTTTATCTTAGTGTTATGTTTGTTTTGTTTTTATTGTTTTGTGGTGTGTTTGTTGTTTTTCTATTTGCCATTGCATTTCCACTAAAAAAAGATGTAAAAAAAAATTTGGTTGCATTTGTTTTCATCTTTTACTACATTTCATTGTGTTCATCATTCACTTTTCACTCTCGTTTTCAGTTTACATTCCCTGTTTCATTTTTTTAAGGTTTTTGTTACATTTTCATTACCGTTTACAAAACTGCACATTCACCTCCTTATCAACCTCACCTCTGTCCCACCTTCAACTTCCAATTCACCAACTTTCATTGCAACATCACCACAACACTTCAACTCCATCCCATTACTTCTACGTTCCTCGATAAAATACCACACACCACAAAACCATCTACCATCTCAGCAAAACCATTTGCACACCCCTACCACTACATCACCAGCCTTCATCACTATCACACCATCACAGAAATCAATAAGCCGCATATCATCACCCAACAATACAACTTGCATATTGCCTTCATCAAACTCATACAACTTGCATCACACTACAGGCTTCATCAACCATCCATAGCTTCCAATCCTCTCTGCCTACAACAACCAACCATCCACTGTCTTCTACCTGAAAACCTCCCACAACCTGCACATCAACTACCACTGCCAAACTTCCAAGCAACCATCCCCCATCTGAACAATTCACCAACCCACATCAGCAACCTCACCCAGTCGCTACTTCACAAATCACGATTCCAAAACCAAAACCAAAACCAAACCTCTACCGAGTTCACTGCGAACATCCACAAACATCCAATCATCCACATCTTATCACACTTCTTCACTATCACCTTCTACCTATCAGCCAACAGGTTTCCAGCATCTTTGCCTCCATCATAACCAAAACTGACATCGAAATCGAACGCTCGAATCAAGTATTTGGGTTTGTGAAATTGGATTATGAAACCAAATGCCTCTACAACCTAATCGCATCGCGATCAAGGTTTTGGAATTCTGTATTTTCGAAATTGCGATTTTGGAGTGTGATTTTTGGAATTCTGTATTGTGAATTGTGAACTCTGTATTTTTGGACTTTTATATTTTGGGAAATTATTTAAGTTGTTTAATTGGGTTGGGGCTTGTTTGGGCTGAGTTAATAATTTTTTAGATTGAAGTCTTTCTTCCTTTATTTCTTTTACAAAAGAAAAAAACAAGCAAATGAAAAAGAAATTATATTGGCTTTTAATTTTTATTGACATTCTTTTTATGTTGTTTTGTTTTGTTTTGATTTGTAAATATATTTTTTAAATTTCTTTTATCCATAAGAAAAGGGGGAAGTTGTTCTTGTTTTAGTCTTATAAACATTCATGTTCAACAATTTTACAGACTGAAATTTGCAGGAACTTAGAAGGAGAGGGCATGCTTGCTAAAAAAATTGTTTTGCTTGCTTATATAAAAAAACTGTCGCTTTAAAATAAATTGCTAATAATTCTGCACGCTTTGGTATCGTGCTCTTATCACTTATTTGTATTTTCATTGTATTTTTGGTCACTTGCATTTAAAAAAAATCTCGAAAAGAAAAAACAAATTTCATTCGTATTCGCATCGTTAATTCATGTTTAATTCTGTTTTGCATTCATATCATTTTATTTTCTTTTCCAATGGCAACACCCAAATCCACATAAGGTAGGGGATTTCATCACCCCTTTCTTGGTCCGCAAATTGCATTTCATCTAAGAATTTGACTAATAATAACAGTTAGACATCGGACTTAAGGGTGTTAATGGCTCACCTAGGGCTTAATTGTATTTTGACATATTGTCTTCTTTGAACAATTTATTTCCTTGATTTCTATGCTACGACAGAGCAATAATCATATGTAAATATTATGGAGAGTAGTAAATATTATAGTGATTGTTTTTCTAAAGGTACTTAAATCTTCGGCTGCATTGCTATGGTGATTCGTGGTGCACCGATAACTACTGTCCGTTGCCTGGCTAAGAACTATTTTGTTAAATTAAAACAAAATGTGATTATACAATTTTGGATTAGGAGCTACCAAGGAAAGGAAATTTGTAATTAAGTCCTTACGTTCATTTAATTGCATTAGTTCATGCATATATATAAAAAACAAAAAATCCAAAACTAAAAAAATTATACATTTTACTTAACTTAGTTTTTTTATAAAAAATTCCAAAAAAAATCTTTTTAAATCTTTTCCATTGAAAAAGAAAGAAAGAAAAAAATTCAAACGAAATAAAAAATCCACAAAAAAAAAATCATTTTATTTAAGTTCGTTTCTTTAAAAAAAAATCTTTTTAACAAAAAAAAAAAAAAAAGAATCTGAAAATCCGAACTCCAAAAATCAAATTTCCTTTTTAAAAAAGTAAATTCCTTTTTGGTAAATATTTTTCCCTTAAGAAAAAAGATATTTTTAATATATATATATATATATATATATATATATATATATATATATAATTTTCACTTCATTTTCTAAACTTTGCTTCTTTCTTTTTAACTCAATTCTCATTTCTTTCCCTTCTCGACTTTTTCTTGTGCATGAGTATTTGGACTTGTGACACAACAACAAATCGTTTAACTCGAACAAACAACCCTCCAACGATGGCGAACGAGAACGCCCATTGAACTCTCATGGATAGAATCTTTCCTGATAGAGTTTCTATTCCTTCTTGCATCACGCTACCCTCCCCAACAGGTAACCATTACGAAATTCATTCCAATCATATTGCTATGCTCCCAGAATTTGGCAAATTTGAACATAATGACCCTTACATCTTCTTAACAAAATTCGAACAAGTTTGCACAACCATTAAACTTCAACAACTTTGTGATGACAGAATCAAATTTCAGTTAATTCCATTTGCTCTTACAGATTACGCTGAAAAATGGTTGTATAGCTTACCATCTAACTCAATCAAAACTTCGAAATAATTTGTTAAAGTTTTCTCAAAAAGGTTTTACACCTTGGAAAAAACAACTAAAATCCGAAACGAAATTGTCAATTTTCATTAATTCAGGGGTGAACCTTTTGGAAAATATTTTGAAAGATTTAAAGAGCTTTTGATAAAATGTCCACACCATAATTTCAAAAAAATGGACTCTTTGTCAAATTTTATATGATGGACTTGAAAATAGTTCACGAACCATGCTTAAATCGATATTCTAAGGCAATTTTCTCGCCTAATATAATGATGATGCTTGGAAATTTCTCAAAAACCCAGGAAAAACTTCATCCCAATGGAAATGTTCTAAAGAAAAATTAGTTTACTCACGATCAAGCGCACACTCGATAGGATCATCTTTGGCACTGGAACCTAAAATCGATGCAATGATCAATAAATTCAACAATGCTTTCTCATCCAACCAAATGAACCAAGCTTTCCAACCAATGTGTTATAAATGCAATGATCCAAATCACATAGCCGATCACTGCCCTGATTCGATCGGACAACTCAATGTTTTCAATAGGGTTAAGAATGACCCATTTTCTCCAACGTATAATCCTAGTTGAAGAAATCATCCGAACTTTTCTTGGAACCAAAATAATTCCAATACGAATTTGGTTCATCCCAATTTCCATGCATTTCTGAACAATGCTTCGAATCCTCCCTTTCGATCCAATCAATTTCAACAAAATTTTGTGGGTCCGTTTTAAAATTAACCACAACAGTCTTTTTCTCCCTAAGATTGCAACTACTCAAAGCCTCCAAGCCTCCAATCAAATTGCAATTTGCTAAATTTGTTAACCTCGTACATGTAGAATACGAGTCAACCGATTGTTAAACTTGAAACGCAAATGAATCAATTAGCCACATTTGTTAGTGAACGTGAACGGGACACATTCCCAAGTCAACCAGTTTCGAATCCCAGAAATCAAAACATGAATTCGAATCAAGCCCATGTCGTTCAGGATAGAAACATAACCCAAATGAATGCTATCACGACTTTACATTCTGGTAAACAAATCAATAAACAAATTGATAACCCAAACGATTTACTGGAAACTCCTCTCAACACTTCTAAAACAACAAACGAATCTGAACGAAACATTGAGCCAAACATCAAATCAAATTCCACTCTAAATTCTTCTTCTGCTCAATTAGACCACCTACTGAGTATCGTGTCTCATTTCCATATCGTCTCAGTGCAAAGAAACATTCTGACCAAAATGAAAAAGATGTTGGAAATTTTTAAACAAGTCAAAGTTAACATCCCGCTCCTTGATATTGTTCAGCAAGTCCCTACTTACGCTAAGTTTCTCAAGGACTGGTGTACCGAAAAATGACGCACTCATGTACCCAACAAAGTTTTCTTAGCCGCCGAACTTAGTGAAGTCTTGTCCCAATCAATTCCTGTTAAATACAAAGATACTGGATGTTCAACGATCTCGTGCAAGATAAGGGACAAAATGATTACCATGAACTTACTATATTGGGTGCGAGTGTCAATTTGATTCCTTATTCAGTTTACCAACAACTTAGGTTGGGTTAACTAAAACTGACGAAAGTAACTCTTCAATTTGTCGATCGTTCGATTAAGAAACTCGTAGGATAAATCGAGGATGTACTCATCAAAACTGGTCAATTCACATTCCCCATCAATTTTATAATTTTAGAGACTCAACCTGTGAACAATTCGATGAGTCAAATTCCATTAATTTTAGGCCGACCTTTCTTGGCTACTTCGAATGCTCTAATCAATTGTCGAAATGGTTCAACGAAATTTTTTTTGGAAAACATGACTTTGGATCTTAGCATTTTCAGTTTTGACAATCAATCTAATGAACCTCGTGACCATACGGTGGAAGTTAGCTCCATTCAAGAAAATTTTGATAACGAAACAGCTGACCTAAACCATGAACGCCAGATCGAATACAAACAACTGTTTCAAGATGAGCCTTACGAAATGGAAATTACACTTCCGTTTGAACCACTCACTGTTGAGTCAAAACTTCAGCTAAATTCTTTGATTGAGCAACCCCCCAAGGTTAGACCTCAAACCCCTTCCCGATCAACTTAAGTACGCATACTTAGGTGACAACAAAACGTTTCCCATTATAATCTCTTCAACTCTTTCTCTTGATCAAGAAGCTTTCCTTCTTTTAATTCTGCCGAAAAACAAAGAAGCAATTGGATGGTCGATCACCGATATAAAGGTAATTAGTACCGCTCTTGTTCAACATCGCATCCATTAAATTGACGATGCCAAGCCTGTTCTTGATGCGTAATGAAGGCTTAACCCAAAAATGATGGATGTGGTTCGAGATGAAATTCTTAAACTCCTCGATAACGGAATCATATACCCAATCTTTGATAGTTCATGAGTTAGCCCAATTCATGTCGTGCCGAAAAAGTCTGGACTTACTGTTATCAAGAACAACTCAAACGAACTCATTCCAACTCGTACTCAAATGGGTTGGCGTGTTTGCATTGATTATCTGAAATTAAGTGCTGCAACATGTAAAGATCACTTCCCTCTTCCTTTCATTGACCAAATGCTCGAACTTTTAGCTGGACATGAATTCAATTGCTTTCTTGATGGTTATTCCAGTTAAAACAAATTTGCAATAGCTTCCAAGGTCAAGAGAAAATGACTTTCACGCGCCCTTTTGACACTTTGCATATATACGTATGTCATTTGACCTTTGCAATGCTCCTACTACTTTTCAAAGATGCATGGTTAACATCTTATCCAATATGATCGAACGTTTTCTTGAAATGTTTGTGGATGATTTTTCTATCTTTGGAAACTCTTTTTCTGAATGCTTACACTATCTTGAGTTGATTCTTAAATGATGAAAGGACAAACACTTAACGTTAAATTGGAAAAAATGTCATTTTATGCTCAAACACGCCATTTTCCTTGGGCATATCATTTCAAATAAAGGCATTGAGGTAGATAAAGAGAAAGTTGATGTAATTGTAAATCTACCCACTTCTAAATCTGTCAAGGACATTCATTCATTCCTTGGACACGCTGATTTCTATTGACACTTTGTAAAAGACATCCGTAAAATTGATTGACCTCTTGTGATTCTTCTTGGAAAAGACGTTCCATTCGACTTTAATTCTGACTATGTTTCTGCTTTCGAACGTCTTCAAAACGAACTCATTTCTGCTCTCATCATTTGCTCACCCAATTGGGATCTATTCTTCGAAATATTGTGTGACGTTTCTAACTTTACAGTTGGTATTGTCTTAGGACAACGCATCAAAAAAATTATTCATGTCGTCTACTATGCTAATATGACTCTTAACGATGCTCAACTCATAAACATGACCACTGAAAAGAGCTTCTAGGTGTAGCCTTTGTGCTTAAAAAATTCCAATCTCATTTGATTGGCTCGCACATTATGGTTTACACTGATCATTCCGCTCTTAGGTACCTTTTGCTAAAAAGGATGTTAAGTCTCATTTGATCCATTAGATCCTTTTACTCCAAGAATTTGACCTTACGATCAAAGACAAAAAAGGATCCAACAATGTCATTGCCGATCATCTGTCAGGTCTTCCAAACGCACCATCGTCTTTACTGATCAATTAGAACTTTCTCAATGAGCAACTCCTTTCCGAATCTGTCTATCCATGGTACGCCGACATAGTGAACTATTTAGTCACTAAATTAACTCCTTCATTTTGGTTAAAAAACAATAAATATATATCCCAAGTCAAGTACTTCTATTGGGTTGATCCATACTTGTTTAAGTACTGTTCCGACCAAATCATTCGACATTGCATCTCGGATTGTGAAATCCAAAGTGTTCTTTCGTTTTGTCATGACCAAGCTTGTGGTGTCACTTCGGTCCAAAGAAGACAGCCAAAAAGGTGCTTTAATGTGGTTTTTACCGGCTTATATTTTCAAAGATGTATTCGAGTTTTGTAAAACTTGCGATTATTACCAAATGTTAGGAAGAATCTCTCGAGAAAATATGATGCCTTTGAACCCTATTCTTACGATTGAAATCTTCGACCTTTGGGTTATTGACTTTATGGGTCTATTTCCCAACTCTTTTGGAATCCATACATTCTTCTTGCTATTGATTACGTCTGAAAATGGGTTGAAGCCATTCCTTGTAAAACAATGACCATAAAATTGTTGTGAAATTTATAAAAGAAAATATTTTTTTGAGGTTTGGAACACCTCACCCAATAATAACTGACAATGGAACCCATTTCTATAAACGTTCATTTGAAACTCTAATGAAGAAATATTCGATAACCCACAAGTTAAACACTCCTTATCATCCTCAAAATTATGGCCAAGTAGAAGCTTCAAATCGTCCAATCAGACAAATCTTGGAGAAAACTGTGCATAAAAATCGAAAAGATTGGTCTCAAACGGATGCGCTTTGGGCTTACCATGCCACTTTTAAAACTAACCCTGGGATGTCCACATTTCATTTAGTCTACAGTAAAGTATGTCATTCACTAGTTTAAATCGAATACAAAGCATTGTGGGCAGTGAAGAACTTAAACTTTGATCTTAAAAAAGTCGGCAAAACAGAAAATTGCAAATCAACGAATTAGAAGTGATTAGGAACGATGCATATGAAAATGAAAAAAATTACAGAGAAAGAACAAAAAATTTTCATGACAAGTCAATCCTAAGAAAAACATTTTCGCCAAATCTTTAAGTTCTTTTGTATGACTCTTGACTTCATTTGTACCCTGGGAAGTTAAAATCAAGGTGTACAGATTCATACATTGTACGAACTGGTTTTCCACACTGTGTCATAGAAATAGAAAACCCTAGGGATAGATCGACTTTTAAGTCAATGGTCATCGTTTAAAGTCTTACTTGGAATTGCCAAGTAATCAAGAGGAGGAGCTCATGACTCTTCATGAGCCATATTACATCTAGTAAGAAATGTTAACATTCCCTTGTAAATATGTATATTATTCCCTGTTACACTCATTATATCATGCCATTACTGTGAGGATATAGTCAAAATTAAGTATGAGGGGCGGGGGGAGTCTCATGTTCATTATTGTTTTTTATGGTTTATTTTTTGCATTTTCTTTACAAAACTAAAAAACATATTTTCTTTTTAGCATATTGATTTACTTTCTGAAGAAACACTATAGGATAAGTATATGTTTTTGGTTATTGAATTGAAAATTTTGAAAATTTATCTGTCTCAACAAAAATAAAAATAAAGTTTGATTATAAGTAATCATAATTTAACTAGTATATATGAAGGTTCATAGGTGATAATTATGAAGTATATCCTAATTTAAATCTTTGTTTAAAAGAGTGGCTGATTTAAAGTAAAGGAGATAATTATTTTGATATTCTAAGTTAAGTGGTGCTAAGATGATGTAGCAAAACTCTGTTTTCATATAAAAAACTAACAAAAAAGTAAAAAAAAATCTTTTATAAAAATAAAACACCTAGAGTCAGGTGTTCACACGTAAGTGTGTACATATGCGATGCTCTGTGCCCTTCTCACGTAAGCCCGAAAGGAAATACATGTTCGGTATATCTGGCCTCGGTTTATCTGATTTAGGTGTATATAAATATATTTAATAAAAATGACCACCTAGAGTCATGTGTTCATATGCAAGTATGTGCACTCGCCATGCTCTATACCCTTCCCACGTAAGCTTGAAAGGCAGTGCATGATCGGTATACCTGGCTTCAGTTTATCTGAGTTAGGTGTGTAAATAATAATAATATTAATACTTCTCAAAAATAGGGAGAGCAAGCAACTGAAATCCAAGCACAATTTTCACTTATTCGATTTGACTTGTTATTCAAAAGAAATAAAAATGTCACTTTGAAAAACTTTGATAATCAACTAAGGATCCATTTCGTAGTTTCATTATGTTATTAACCGAAACAACTACTTATGTGACAGCCCGCAAATCCGTACCCCTTGAATCAACACTATTCTACCTCTATTAACTCAAGTGGCACAGAATTACGAACCATTAGGGTTATAGAAGAAGTGATAGAAAAAGAAGAAACTAAACAATATCAGAATCTCACAGTCGCAGCGGAATAAAATATAATAGTAAATATAGAACTTTACACAAAATGAAATCTATTACTGTTTTATACATCATATCATCAGAGTATCTCATACATCAACAATCATAAATCAGACCTACCATACAATCACAGCAACTGATATATATAGGTACATATAATACATCTCGGACTCCAGCTTCTCTCCTGCTCCATAGCATCCTGACCTGAACATATAATACTCGGTCTGACCCGAGCATTATAATGAAATAACACCCGAGTCTGTCTGGAATACCAGCTGATTCTAAATATGCATCCAAATTGATTATTAAAGTTTCAAAAATCCTTTGAAAACAAAAGCATCTCGTAAGACCGCGCCACAAATAAACATGTCGGGTTTTTACCTTACGATAGCTAAAACACTTTTTATAGAAATCCTCTGATATTATAATAGGGTCTATTTACAAATACTTATAAAATAGCCGAAATTGTTACATGATTAAATTCCAGCTACTAGCCACAAAAGTGGGTAATACAAACAAAACTCGTACAAGGCTCGTAGGGAGAATGGATTTCCAACAATGACTAGGCACTGGGGTACCACCTGTCACAGTACGGGGCCTAGATCACCGTACCGAGGATTACTCCCTTCATCCCCTGCAACACAAGGCCGGAACCATTCCTTACTGAACAGTCCCGAACAAGATAAACCCCGTGGTTGGCGCGACCAACCACCCACTAAGCCGAAATATATAAGGGACATCTAGACAGGGGAAATATCTTGTCCTGCTTGGGCATGACCCACCTAACCTTGCTGCATATCTCCTGATTTTCAGTCATTCCCGGTTGATGAGGCTTGAGGCTAAGCGTTACCTTTAGAATGTTTTCACTTAGAATGCCCATCGTCCACCTGATAATGTTTCGCAAGCATTCGTCCATACAAGTCCGTCCCGGGTTCGAACGGAACCGAAGGCACTACTCCTACTACATCCATTTGGAAATATCCTCAGGATTAGTAGCGACTAGCCCTTGCACTTCACTGCTCCATCTTCGACTCTGAACACGTTTTTTCGCACGAAACGTACAAACCGAATCGAAGTGGTTTTCGAGAAATAAATCTCGATCCCGGTCTCTTCGAAACGATCAACGCATTTGTCCAATATTGATAGTCGGTGATTTAACTATCAATTTATATTCATAAACATCCATAAGCATCCTTCACACAATAGATAATTCCCATATTATTTATTTACCTCAATATCTTTAAAGGATATATTTCCAAATTTCCAAAACTCTTTTGAAAACAATTCCCAAAGTCCTTCCTTTACAAGGTAAATCCTTTACCATTTATTTCCATTGGAAATAACCAAGTTCAAAACAATTTAAATTTGAAACAGTTAAAATATTTTGTACTGAAATATACTTTAAAATATGCAAATTTACTTCTAGTTATTTACTCAAAATATAATTTCGAAATATTTAAAGTAAAACTATTTTATAAGATATAACTTGATTTAAAATAAGGTTTTAGTTAAACTAAATTTAAAAATAGAGTTGTAAAAGGCTTAATACTAATTTCAAATAATTTAGGTCAAAACTAGCCCTTTTAAACAATCCATTTATAAAATTAATTACTAATGTAATCGAAAATAACCAGTATTGTTACCTTATTAATTAGCTTTTAAAACAATAATTTTCCGAACACTCATTTATAACAAGTTTTAAACTTGAATTCACTTTTAATAAAATCTGTTTAAAACTCAACTTGGTGTTTCCCAGGGAAACTCATTCCTACTCAAATATCCCAAAAATCCTTCTTATAAATTCTATCAATTTATTTAGATTCGGGTTAAGCTTAATAACATAAATTTACTTTCACATTTATCAACTGATAACGTTTCTCTTTGTTTATCATTCCAGATTTACCAAATTTCAATTTTCATTCCAAATAGATTTCAAATTTTAATTCCTTTAAATTCATTATTTAACAATATCTTTTATTTCTCTAAAATTCAATTTATCCCTTTATAATTAATTATGGATTTATAATTTACCCTGCAATATTCCAATACAATTTTATTTCAGTTTTCCATCCAAGCAGATTCTAATTTTTATATTCCTTATTTATTAATTTCTTAATTCTTTTTTTTAAAACCCAATTGAATTTCTTTATAATTAAAACCCCAAATTTCTTTATAATTTAACATTCTGGGCTTATAGTTTATCCCACAATTTCACAATACAATTTAATCCCAAATTTATCAATCACAATATATAACAGGCATCATCATCAATTATAAAAATAACTACTACATTATGAGGAATCCAGTTGGATCCCTCCAACCTGTTTTTCCTGCATCCACAAATATTAGCACAACACTACAAATATATATCAATCCAGGCTGATATAAATAAACATTTCAACCAATCACACAGATATTTAAATATTAACTATTTAAATCAGCTAACATTCCATATGTGAGTGAGATTAACTCACCTTGGGTTTCGACGAGCGTTCGAAATTTAAATTAAACCGAACGACGTTCGATTTAACTCAAATTTCTACTTGCCCGGAATGAAATCCGGAACTGCACCATCGCGTAGTACTCTCTCTACGAGTCCAACGTTTCCAGTTTCGTCTGAATCAAAACACGGGCCGACTTCCTCTCTTCTTCCCTCTTCAACTGTTACACGCACGCGAATACTCAGGTAAAGGAAACCCATCACGCCGCGAATTAGGGTTCGAGATCGCCGCAACCCTGACGCCATCGAGCTCGATCGGGGCTCGCCACCACGACGCCCACTGCCACGCTCGCCCACGGCCCAAGAAGCTCCGAGCTCGGTTTCACCATCTCGACGAGCCACGCTTGCAAACGTACGGCGAACGCGAGCAAACTGCGACCTCCACGGTGCACAATAAACGATCATAACCGGTCCACTTGTAGATCTCAACGAGCTCTACCTTTTACTAGTTGAGAGTTTTCGAAATTAATTAGCGGATTGATCGATAATTAGAGACGAGTGAAGAAGATTCTCGGCCATTAAACCGAAAGAACGGCGGCCTGAATGAATAAGCTAGGGTTTAGTGAAATTAAATATATATATATAATATTGGTTTGATATTATTTTATTAATATTATTCTCAATTTAACAATTAATGCAAACGACCTCCAAACTATGTGTTCCGACAGGCAATTCTAGGGTTTTTCCGCGTTCCGGACATAATGGAACAGGTTTCGTAAGCTAATTCAGTCGTATGCGTGAGATATGGAATTAAACGATCAATTTAAAATTAAATCGGTTAAATCGATTTCTATGCGTTTCGAGCTGCCACGGTCAAACGACAACTCCGATTGCTACGAAAATTGAAATCCGATAATAACTAACTATTACGGATCCAATGAAACTGGTTTCGTCGAATTCCGAGACTGTGCCCCGGAAGGCTATTTTAACTCGTCTATTTAATCGGGCGATTTTCAAAATTGACGAAATCAATTGGAACTTCACCTTTTAAAATTTATCAACTTAATAATAAATCATATGAAATTTATAAGCACAATAAAAATCATTCTGGCTCATTCCGGACTAAAATCGGATTAATTGCAATATTTTATAATATTAAATTCTCTTATTAAATTAATATAAAATTCCAAATTTAACCTACCGACTTCTAATTTCATTTCAACTATCCCAATTATAATTCCAATCCAATTAGACCTAAAATAAATTTTAGAATCTAATTTTATCCCTATTAACACTCAAAATTACTAATTACTCCAATTCTAATATTAAATTAGTATTATTCAGTTTCCAATTAAATTCACGTATTTGAAATTTAACTAATTTCACTAACTCAACCAAAGTCTTTTATTTTCAAGATTCAAATTATAATCCATATTCAACATTTAAAATGAATTAAATGTTCAAATTCCATGGGTTAAAAATACGGGATGTTACATTCCTCCCCCCTTATAAAAATTTCGTCCCCGAAATTTGCTAGGGTAGAAAATGTTCCTACACTCATTAACTTAACCCAACTTCTTTAGTTAAAACTTATATACACTTTCCAAAACCCCTTTAGCTCAATCCCAAACTCATTTGCTTCATTTACCCTAAGTCTTTAATTTTTAACTTATAACTTTCCAAGTTAATTACAAATTTTCAAAATTCCCAAAAATTTTCTAACTCCCAAAAGTTCGAAAAATTTCGGCAGAGTCTCCCCTGCACGGAGGAGCTTTCGCGATATCGCAATACAGATAAATATATATACATCGACCCACACGGTCGGAAACCAAAATATATCACAATATATATATCCTTTCCCAATTATATTTGCGTAGGCGTACCTTTTTAGCAAATTTTAAAAGCAAACGGCTAATATTTTAGCATATATGCGCTTCAACTCTATCGAACGCCTCCCATACCTGTACTTACTCAACAAACTCATCAGTTCTCAAAGATATGAGCATTTTAATCAACATTTCCAATCTAAATGTAAGCCAACATATCCCTTTACATTCCAAACAACATTTTGTAAAATTTAATAAGTAAACCATATTTTACAACATGCACAAGTTCCTTTTCTAATACCAAATTCCATTTTATTTCACACAAAAGATTTACAAACAAGTTTTGCCGTACCAATTCATACTTTATCCAATTTTCGAATTGATTCACCAAGCAAGTTTTACTTCAATTTGCTACATTTGCATTTCTGTTATGATTCACTTACATTTATACTCAAATCCAAGATTTTTAACCCATTCTAATTTCATCCAAACTACCTTCATTTATTTCACTTGAATGATTTACATTCAAGTTCATTATATACCATTTATATTAATTACAACAAAATCATTTCTATTTCAATATGATTAATATATGCTTCACTAACATCAATCTATTTCAATTCAATTTCAAATTGATTTACAAACCAATTTTATTTTCAACTTTGAAGCATTTTCATTTCTTTATAAATTCATTTTCATTCTGATGCAAAAATTACTTAATAACATGTCAATCCATTCCAATTAATTCAAAAACCAATTATTTGCTTACTTTAAACTATTTATCTTCATTTACCACAATTCGACAAATTTACAATGCAAATTTGCATGTTATTCATGGAATAACCCATTACTTAAGCTTATAATAGTTTTAAAATTAACTCCCACTTAGATTCATATTAATTTATCAAATTCTGCATGGTTCACAATCCAAGTATTCTTATTCCATTTCAATTATTAAATCAATCCTTATTCTCACTTTTCAATTTTATTAATCATTTTAAGTTTATGTTTATTATATTATTATTACTACTATTATTATATATATTTTTCATAGTTATATAAGTCATTCCATTCTTATTTACAACTCATATATTCTTTCTTCATCACAATAACTATCTTAAAAGTCATTTGCTTGCATTCAAAATTTTATTGTCCAAACAAATTTCATTTAAAGCTATTTCATAAGCTTAAAAATAACCATCTCATCATCTTTCTTAAATGACTTCAATTCCATAATATCTCAATTTGTTTCCATTTTAATTGATTCTTACCAAATCAAACCATTTACAAATTTTAATCCCACTAGCTTAAACATTCAGCTTAACCACAATTATTTAATTTGCTTAAACTTTCTTTACAATATCTCCATTATCTTCTTATAAATCAAATTTTTATTTTCATTTGATTCTCATCCAAATCAAATTCCAATTCATTAACAAACTTTAATGCACTTTGCCTATTTATTAAATCCATTTTAGACTTATTTTATTAGCAAAGAAACCACTTTAAATTAGTTCACTCATTTGAATTTATTTACAATTCAAACCATTATTATTATAATTTAATTCCATTTCAATTATTAACAAGCTTCCAAAACTATACCCGTTCCCGTGCTATTTTCATTTAATTTAGCTTATACTAAATTCACCTTCAAGCTTCTCTTTATTTAATTTAGCTTATGCTAAATTCATTCTCAAATAATCCCTTTGAATTTAGTTGAGTCAAACTTTTATTCACATAATATCCTTTCAGCACAATTAGATTTCTTCCTATTCAAGTCTTTCCAAAATTAGATTCAAGTTTTAACTAAATTGATTTAGCCATCTTGACTTCATTTCATTTTCCTTTACCATCTTAAATAAGGATTTAATTCCATTCATATTTATTCACAACACAATTGAATCTTGTTTTTAATTAAATCCAATTCCATCTCAATTCCATTCTTTTGAAGTTAAATCCAATTCAATCTAATTTTAATTCATTTAGATTTAATTCAATTTCAAATTCTCAACTTTAATTCTCAATATACAAGTTCAAAACTTGTTTACTAATTTAAGGTCATTCATTTCCTTTATATCTCACTTTGCCTTATTTCAATTTACATTTCATCTGAGATTAAGTTTGGACTCGCCATACCATTCAACTATTTCCCAATTGTGATTATAATTTCATTCTTATTTATATAAGTTCACCAACTTATTTATTTTAAAGCTCATATTGCTCATTTGAATCCATTTACAGCATATAATCACAATTTCAAATTATATATGTGTGTATCACTGAATTCTTAAGGATACAAATTTCTTTCATTTACCTTCTTACACAATATTAAATCCTCAATCTCAAATTATAAGTATACAACTTAATAACCTATGGGTACAATCCATTTCACAATGATCCACAATTTCAAAGCCAACTTACATTTTAATTCCACCCAAATCAATTTAATTCTAAGTCCAATTTATTTAACTTATCCAAGTTATATTCAAATTTTCTACTTACTTCAATATATTTTATTCACTTCCAATTACTCAAGTTAAATTTTTAATTCCAAGATTAAAATTTTCATTTCTTCCTTCTTATTAATATCTACTTCACTTAATAAGTTCAATAGTTAATTCATTTCAACTTTACACATTATTTAATTAGAATTTTCCCAGAATTCATTTTACCCGGTTTTTATTTCAAAACCATTTTGAAATATATCAAATATATACCTATTTGATATATCAATCAAATCTCCAGATTTTTCCAAAACAATTTGTTTATACCAAAACAGATTTCCCCATTTTTGGAATGTCCAAAACAACTGTTATACCCAACTAGTCCAAACAATACCATAACCAAATATTAGGGAAGCAATCCATCACTTTAGAAACTCGAAAATGAATTCTAATGATGTGGCCAGCATCATCAGGATTATTTTCCAACGACAGAAGTGAGTTCAATGCTTCTTACTTCTCTAAATTCATTTCAAAACAGTTTCCATTTAAAAATATTTCCCAAACAATATTCCAACATTGCCTTCAAACACCTTCAAATCTCAACAAACATTTCAAACTTTCCCAGGATTTTAAATTTCCAAACTTTTATTTTTATTTTATTTAAAATCCTTTCCAAAACATCCGGGATTCAAATTCTGGTTCAACTCAAATTTAGTTATTCTTCCTTTTATATAATTTATATTTGTAGAATTTTATTTTCACTATAACTATTTCAAATCTCCAGATTAAATTTTAGATTTTTATTTGATTTAGACATTAACAACCAATCATCCAAATATATATAATAATTTCAGAAAATTATTTCTTTTATATCAAAATATAATTTTGGGTAAAATTATTTCATTTACCCACTTTAAAAACAATACTATGTCAATTTATCTTGTTCAAGAGTTTAGAAACCCCTATCGATACGGTTGTACTTCCCGTACCGACCAGAATTCATAAACACTCAACCGATAAGTCAACACAGTATAAAAACAATTTTATATCCACTAACAAGTACGCTCTCATATCTATTAATACGCTCAACTCATTATAGAGTACTATTGACTCTGTTTAATGAGTAATTTCCCCACCAAAGCCTAGGTTGTCGCCAACCTAAGCTCTGATACCAAGTGTGACAGCCCGCAAATCCGTACCCCTTGAATCAACACTATTCTACCTCTATTAACTCAAGTGGCACAGAATTACGAACCATTAGGGTTAAAGAAGAAGTGATAGAAGAAGAAGAAACTAAACAATATCAGAATCTCACAGTCGCAGCGGAATAAAATATAATAGTAAATATAGAACTTTACACAAAATGAAATATATTACTGTTTTATACATCATATCATCAGAGTATCTCATACATCAACAATCACAAATCAGACCTACCATACAATCACAGCAGCGGATATATATATAGGTACATATAATACGTCTCGGACTCCAGCTTCTCTCCTGCTCCATAGCATCCTGACCTGAACATATAATACTCGGTCTGACCCGAGCATTATAATGAAATAACACCCGAGTCAGTCTGGAATACCAGCTGATTCTAAATATGCATCCAAATTGATTATTAAAGTTTCAAAAATCCTTTTAAAACAAAAGCATCTCGTAAGACCACCCCACAAATAAACATGTCGGGTTTTTACCTTACGATAGCTAAAACACTTTTTATAGAAATCCTCTGATATTATAATAGTGTCTATTTACAAATACTTATAAAATAGCCGAAATTGTTACATGATTAAATTCCAGCTACTAGCCACAAAAGTGGGTAATACAAACAAAACTCGTACAAGGCTCGTAGGGAGAATGGATTTCCAACAATGACTAGGCACTGGGGTACCACCTGTCACAGTACGGGGCCTAGATCACCGTACTGAGGATTACTCCCTTCATCCCCTGCAACACAAGGCCGGAACCATTCCTTACTGAACAGTCCTGAACAAGATAAACCCCGTGGTTGGCGCGACCAACCACCCACTAAGTCGAAATATATAAGGGACATCTAGACAGGGGAAATATCTTGTCCTGCTTGGGCATGACCCACCTAACCTTGCTGCATATCCCCTGATTTTCAGTCATTTCCGGTTGATGAGGCTTGAGGCTAAGCGTTACCTTTAGAACGTTTTCCTTAGAATGCCCATCGTCCACCTGACAATGTTTTGCAAACATTCGTCCATACAAGTCCGTCCCGGGTTCGAACGGAACCGAAGGCACTACTCCTACTACATCCATTTGGAAATATCCTCAGGATTATTAGCGACTAGCCCTTGCACTTCACTTCTCCATCTTCGACTCCGAACACGTTTTTTCGCACGAAACGTACAAACCGAATCGAAGTGGTTTTCGAGAAATAAATCTCGATCCCGGTCTCTTCGAAACGATCAATGCATTTGTCCAATATTTATAGTCGGTGATTTAACTATCAATTTATATTCATAAACATCCATAAGCATCCTTCACACAATAGATAATTCCCATATTATTTATTTACCTCAATATCTTTAAAGGATATATTTCCAAATTTCCAAAACTCTTTTGAAAACAATTCCCAAAGTCCTTCCTTTACAAGGTAAATCCTTTACCATTTATTTCCATGGAAATAACCAAGTTCAAAACAATTTAAATTTAAAACAATTAAAATATTTTGTATTGAAATATACTTTAAAATATGCAAATTTACTTCTAGTTATTTACTCAAAATATAATTTCGAAATATTTAAAGTAAAACTATTTTATAAGATATAACTTGATTTAAAATAAGGTTTTAGTTAAACTAAATTTAAAAATAGAGTTGTAAAAGGCTTAATACTAATTTCAAATAATTTAGGTCAAAACTAGCCCTTTTAAACAATCCATTTATAAAATTAATTACTAATGTAATCGAAAATAACCACTGTTGTTACCTTAATAATTAGCTTTTAAAACAATAATTTTCCAAACACACATTTATAACAAGTTTTAAACTTGAATTCACTTTTAATAAAATCTGTTTAAAACTCAACTTGGTGTTTCCCAGGGAAACTCATTCCTACTCAAATATCCTAAAAATCCTTCTTATAAATTCTGTCAATTTATTTAGATTCAGGTTTAAGCTTAATAACATAAATTTACTTTCACATTTATCAACTGATAACGTTTCTCTTTGTTTATCATTCCAGATTTACCAAATTTCAATTTTCATTCCAAATAGATTTCAAATTTTAATTCCTTTAAATTCATTATTTAATAATATCTTTTATTTCTCTAAAATTCAATTTATCCCTTTATAATTAATTATGGATTTATAATTTACCCTGCAATATTCCAATACAATTTTATTTCAGTTTTCCATCCAAGCAGATTCTAATTTTTATATTCCTTATTTATTAATTTCTTAATTCTTTTTTTAAACCCAATTGAATTTCTTTATAATTAAAACCCCAAATTTATTTATAATTTAACATTTTGGGCTTATAGTTTATCCCACAATTTCACAATATAATTTAATCCCAAATTTATCAATCACAATATATAACAGGCATCATCATCAATTATAAAAATAATTACTACATTGTGAGGAATCCAGTTGGATCCCTCCAACCTGTTTTTCCTGCATCCATAAATATTAGCACAACACTATAAATATATATCAATCCAGGCTGATATAAATAAACATTTCAACCAATCACACAGATATTTAAATATTAACTATTTAAATCAGCTAACATTCCAGATGTGAGTGAGATTAACTCACCTTGGATTTCGGCGAGCGTTCGAAATTTAAATTAAACCGAACGACGTTCGATTTAACTCAAATTTCTACTTGCCCGGAATGAAATCCGGAACTGCACCATCGCGTAGTAATCTCTCTGCGAGTCCAACGTTTCCAGTTTCATCTGAATCAAAACACGCGCCGACTTCCTCTCTTCTTCCCTCTTCAACTGTTACACGCACGTGAATACTCAGGTAAAGGAAACCCATCACGCCGCGAATTAGGGTTCGAGATCGCCGCAACCCTGACGCCATCGAGCTCGATCGGGGCTCGCCACCACGATGCCCACTGCCACGCTCACCCACGGCCCAAGAAGCTCCGAGCTCGGTTTCACCATCTCGACAAACCACGCTTGCAAACATACGGCGAACGCGAGCAAACTGCGACCTCCATGGTGCACAATAAAGGATCATAACCGATCCACTTGTAGATCTCAACGAGCTCTACCTTTTACTAGTTGAGAGTTTTCGAAATTAATTAGTGGATTGATCGATAATTAGAGACGAGTGAAGAAGATTCTCGGCCATTAAATCGAAAGAACGGCGGCCTGAATGAATAAGCTAGGGTTTAGTGAAATTAAATATATATATAATATTGGTTTAATATTATTTTATTAATATTATTCTCAATTTAACAATTAATGCAAACGACCTCCAAACTACGCGTTCCGACAGGCAATTCTAGGGTTTTTCCGCGTTTCGGACACAATGGAATAGGTTTCGTAAGCTAATTCGGTCGTATGCGTGAGATATGGAATTAAACGATCAATTTAAAATTAAATCGGTTAAATCGATTTCTATGCGTTTCGAGCTGCCACGGTCAAACGACAACTCCGATTGCTACGAAAATTGAAATCCGATATTAACTAACTATTACGGATCCAATGAAACTGGTTTCGTCGAATTCCGAGACAGTGCCCCGGAAGGCTATTTTAACTCGTCTATTTAATCGGGCGATTTTCAAAATTGACGAAATCAATTGAAACTTCACCTTTTAAAATTTATCAACTTAATAATAAATCATATGAAATTTATAAGCACAATAAAAATCATTCTGGCTCATTCCGGACTAAAATCGGATTAATTGCAATATTTTATAATATTAAATTCTCTTATTAAACTAATATAAAATTCCAAATTTAACCTATCGACTTCTAATTTCATTTCAACTATCCCACATTATAATTCCAATCCAATTAGACCTAAAATAAATTTTAGAATCTAATTTTATCCCTATTAACACTCAAAATTACTAGTTACTCCAATTCTAATATTAAATTAGTATTATTCGGTTTCCAATTAAATTCACATATTTGAAATTTGACTAATTTCACTAACTCAACCAAAGTCTTTTATTTTCAAGATTCAAATTATAATCCATATTCAACATTTAAAATGAATTAAATGTTCAAATTCCATGGGTTAAAAATACGGGATGTTACAACTTATTTGTGTCAATTTAAAAGTAAATTCTTCATTTACAATTATTTTGAAAAACTTGCATTCATATCTTCGTAAATAAATCTTGCATTTAGGAATTTTTCATGTTGCATTTGGATTTTGTGGGTAGCATCCGCTGAAAACCCTCACAAGACAACTCTCATCCTACTAGGGACACCTGAAAGTTTAACGGCTTGTTGTATACGCTCAATCCAATCGTGGTCCCTACAAAAGTGGATTTATCTTAGTTTTTCTTTATTCGAGTATGAATAAAAAGATAAGTGTGGGAGTAATTGATGTGCACGTAAAATTGTGTATTTTTACTCACACACTTAATCTCATTTTAGTAAAATAAATGTCATAATTGGGCGTTTCTACATGTTTAAAACCAAATTTCAAAAATGCTTTCAAGTCATCATTCATGCATCTACATAGGGAAAAACGGTAATTTTCGTATGTGAATTAATTTGAAAAAAATCACTTGCACATTTTAATTTGTTTTGTAGGAACTTGGATTCAATTTGGAAGTGGCTTCATAAAAATATGCATATATAAGAGTTGGAAGCCAAAGAAATGAAGAAATAAAAGAATTCATGTAATCATGGAGGACTCCACCTACCCATTAACTAATAAACCACAATTAAAAGCTAATGTATGTGTTAGTGGGGATTAAAGACACATACACATTTAGTGGAAGGTTAATTTCATGCTAATGATAACTTGGATGTCACACTACCTCAAAGGCATTTCAGGGAGTTCCCTAAAAATGAATTAGGGTTTTATTCATGCATAAATAAACCTCTTATGTTCATGTAATGATTTTTTTTATTATGGTCTCATACTATTATGCAAGTTGTAGCCACAAAATTAATGAGAAACAAATGGCTTCCCGAGTCTCTTCTTCTTTGTTCTTTACATGCTTTTATTTTATTTTATGTTTATTTTTACTTACATGCTCTCTTTCCTTTTATACTAGTAAATTAGATTTCCATTTATGCACTTAGTCTACTTCTATTTTTGTGGGAGTAGTTAGATCTTTTTATTTTAGTTAGCTTGCACTTTTCTTTTTGTCTATACTGAAATTTTCATGTATTGGAAACAAATGAGAAGCTAAATCTCTTCAATTTAGGGGCAATGAAGCTCTCTCAAATTATGTAGATTTTACAAATTTTATTATTTATGATCTTTTTTAGTGATTCAACTTCGTATGACAAAGGAACAAGAGAGACAAGGCAAGATTCTTAGGAATTTACAAAAACTTCTAATGGATAATCAAGCCAACCCTATCTTGATTGATGAAGATTCTTCACTCAATCAAGAACAAGAGGCCAACGAAGAAGAAGAAGAACCCATGGAAGAAGCACAAGCGGAGGATGACGACAAATTTGTGTGCATTGGAGAAGTGTGTTTTGACAAAGATGGGAATCTTGTCGAACAACATGGAAATTTCTGTTTCCATTATCCAAACTGTTCGATTCATAGATCTCCTATGTTCAAAAACACACATTAGTTTCTTCTCTTTCTTTAACTTTGTTGTTTATTCCTTACGTTTACCACGAAAATGTAAATATAATTATATGATTAATAAATTGTGTTCTTATATGTGTTCCTCCTTATTAATAAATATAACTATATTGTTATCATATACTTAGAATAGTTAGTAGTTTAGGATTAGGATTATCTAAGTGTTGATTATTTATGATAACACTATCATTATAATCACATATCATAGGGTATTAGATTTAGGGGGAGTTATATAGTTTGGAGTTATAAAGTTTAGAGTTTGTTTTTTGTTGATGATAAAGGGGGAGAAGTATAAAATAGGGTAGTTAGGCATAGATTAAGGGGGAGTTATTAGTTTTAGGGGAAGTTATTATGATAGAACTAATATTTTATAAACAAAGGTTGTCATCATCAAAAAGGGGGAGATTGTTAGTCCATGAGATGATGGTTTTGATGACAACAACCTTAGAATAGATTATAAAATATAAATACTAACATTATAAGTTTAGATATATATGTATATGCAGGATTTAACCATGCAGGTACCAAGAATGAAGACTGTACAGTATAGAGATTCAAGATATCAAGACCGAAGACTCATGAGTATCAAGATTATCAAGAGTTCAAGAATTCAAGTAATTTATTCTTTGATTATAAAATTTTGTTAAAACTCCTAGAAAAGCACTGGCATCTTAAAATCCAATTTATTCGTGGAATGGAATCCACTTCGAGCCTGTTAAAGGGATGGAACCCTAAGTAGGATAGAACCTACGAAAAATCTAGTGGAACATTGTTTTGTATCCACTAACCTTTTATTCAAAATGATTTTTTTCAAAATTATATCTTGTTTTCAAAATGATTTCAAAACCTTCCTTTTAAAAGCATCAAAAACATCTATCCTGATTTTAAATAATTTTAGCCTCAAAATCATCTTTAATTTCAAAGTAAAATTACTCCTGATTTTAAACTATCTTTTAATATAATATATTTAACTTTTAAAATATTTATAATTAGATTTAAATATAAAATTATAGTTAAATTCTATATATATTATTATCTATATTTACTTATGAATTTTAACTATAGTCAAGTATATTTACAAAGTTTAAAATAGTTTTAATATAAGATAAAGGTTATTTTCAAAGAAAATCAAATCATCAAAAAATGCTTTGGGATGTCGACATACTCATGGTGACCATGTCGACATGGTGTCGGTTGAGTTCAAAATTTCAATTTCAAAAGAAGTGTCTATTCGCCATAACTCTTCACGAATGGACATGACTGTTGTTCTACTATAAATAGGGGTCAGTTTCAATGAATTTTACATCAGATTTTCTGGTTTTTCACTCCTCTTCTTCTTCCACTTTTTTTAATAAAAATTCTTATCTTTACTCTGCCGAAATTTACATTGAATTGAACTCGATCATTCGTAGTTTGATTCTCTATCACTATCTCAACAAGATCCTCAGTGCTATTCAATGTTATAGGGCTTTTGTAATCAACTTAGCAAGAAAAGGTGTGATTGTAGCCTTGAAAATCAATCAAGCGTGATAAGGTGTGATTGTAGCCTTGGGAAATCAATTGGGTGAACTTATTGCCCGTAAAATCAAGTGGGTGAACTTGTAGCCCGAAAAATCAAGTATCTCTACCTTGAGGATTGTGATTCTGGAGGGTGTACCTCGTAGCCTTGAAATCGAGGGTGTAATTGTAAAGATTGCTTTTGAAAGGAAATCCGTACTTGCGTTGCGGGACTGGATGTAGGGTAACTCTGAACCAGTATAAAATCAGGTGTGCTCTTTCATTTACTGCTTTTCATTTTATTTCTGCATCTGTGCTTGTTTCTGTGATCTTATCTGTGTCTGAACATTGCACATGTCTATGTTTAAATTAACATGAACTCAAAAAGATTTAGTAATTCTTTATAAACACTATTCAACCCCCTCTAGTGTTAATTCTAGCCTTAAGATCCGTAATCCGCATTTCTCACAACTTAAGGCTATCTATACACTAAAGGGGGTGAAGTGTGTGTATTTCAACTATTTAAAACTTACTTATGAATTTAAAACTATATCAACTCAGAATGCAAATAGAAACAAATAATTACACAATGAATAAGTAATAAATTAAGATGTAGTAAAGCAAAATAACACTAGGAATTTTTATACTGGTTCGAATTGACTAATACTACATCTAGTCCTTTTCTTCACCATATGGAATTTCATTACCACTGCTTGCTTTCCATTGGTTGCAAGAACACCTTTACAGTCTTGATTTCATGGGCTGTAAGATACACCCATTTGATTTCATAGGCTACAAGAACACCATCTTCTCTTTACAATCAACAGTAAAGTAAAGCAAGTAATTATCTTCAATATAGAATCTCGCAGATTCAGTACAATGATCCTATAGGCCTCCAATACCAATATATCTTTAAACTCTTCGAGGAATTGGACGAAATCATAGAGAGAATAATATGAATACAAGTACAAATTCTCTGATATTATGTGGTTTGCAAATCCATGAAGAATTAAAGTAAAAGTGTGTGGATTTGCAAAGAGAGTGGTAGAATATGTGAAGGATCTTTCTCTCAAATGTATGGATATGAAAGATATGAGAAAGAAGAGATAATTGTTGTGAAAATTAAAGTTTTGTAGAGCCCTTTAAATAGTGGTTGAAGAGACATGTCCATTGGTGAAAAGGTAATGAGAAAATCCCTTCATGTGAATTTTAATAAACTGAAAAACGGCTAGTATGTCGACATACTTATTTTAATATGTTGACATATGTGCATTTCAAAAAATAGGAACTCCAACAAAGTATTGCAGATTTTCAGATTCATAGCACCTTATGTTTGTGGATATTTTTTAATACGGTTGAGGTCAATGGTTGATGGTCTTCAAGTATACTTGTCATGGGGCCTTTAATAAAATATTTTAAAATTCATCACTTCAAATACCTCGGTCGTTATAGCATTCTTCTTCAGTCAGTTTTGTTCTTTCATTTGCTCTGGTTTATCATCGTTTATATAGTTTATTTGCTTCCACCGAGTTCTTATTTATCTCTATATAATGTCTCCATAATATATTTGAAATTACTGTAGAACTTGGGGAAATGTTAGTAGTAATATTCGTATGGTTGTTCATCAAAAGCAATACTTAGGGTACTAACAATCTCCCATTTTTTGATGATGATAAGTATATAAATACTTAAGAGATAAAATATAATATTTTTATATTCGACTCCCCTTACTCTATGCACTTTCCCTGCATTTTGTCTAGTATATTTATACATTTCCCTCTTTTTCATAAAACAAAAAGGGCAAAAAGAATCGTTTAAGTGAAACTAGACAGTATGTACAGAGCTTGTATGTATATATATATATATATATATATATATATACACATATATATAACTTATGAGAGGAATCAAAATCAATACAAAGCATAAAATAAATATTTAAAATAAAAGGAGTTTTAGAGTTACCGACTTGCCGATGCTAATAATATATCTTTTTAAATTATATCCATGGTTCTTGTTTCACCATCTTTGTATATAATGTTGCTCGGTATCTATGGATTTCCTGTCATATGCTTTGAACATCCATTGTCCAGTATCCATTGTTCGGTACCAGAAAATTATAAAATATGTGCACTGGTACCCAATTTTGTTTTGGGATCATGGGTAAAGTTTTGGGAAGCCAAACCGATAAAGAGTTTGAATGCCCTTTCAAAATATAATCATCGGATAAATGAACATTCTTAATCAAAATTACCAATATTTTCTTCTTCTTATTATTATCATTTAACCATATAGGAACTCATAAATTGATGAACTTATTTTGGGGGTTTAACTTTAATTTTCTAGATTGTGGTTTGAACTTGGTAGCCTTTGTTAGAACCTCTCTTATAAATTTCAATGACAATAACTATACAATCACGTATACAAGATATACCTTATCTATTTATAGGTATATGATAGAAGAAATCACTCCACCCACCGGCATCATGGCATGAAGACAATCTTGTGGAATAATAGATCATACTATTGTAGGAAGGTCTTATAATTCTACCACTGTCTTAGAATATCTTATACAATCCCCTTGAGTTATCATAAGCACACATGAAAGCATATCATCAAAACACTTAGCGAATTTTGAAAAATATACTCAGGTTCTACATAAAAAATAGTTTCAGATGTCTGGGACATAATGTCAGACGTCTGGTAGATAGTTTAAGTTAAAACCTTGAACGGTCTCAAACGTCTGGCATATAGTCTGACACCGTTTCAACTGTCATGTTTTGAACAACACTTCCCTTTATTTTAAGCATTCATGCCTTCTCCCATAGTTGCAGCTCTTGATCAAAAGGAAGCTCTTCGAGAAGAAATACTCTTTGAAATACAACTCTTCGTTACCTATAAATGTATTAGACGATTAAGATTGAGATTTACTTACAACTACTATAACTCTCTATTTTTTATAAGTACTAAAACTCTCTTGTGTTATTTTTGATTTCGTACTCTCAATCAATTACAACTAAAATCTATATTTTTGGTAAACTTACTTCCTAGAAGTCCAAGAACTTGCAATCACAAACACTCAAGGGAGATTATAGGAAGAATTGTACTAGCAGTCAATATTTATGTTGTATAGAGCATTAGCTTATCAAAGAAATACTTTTGCATAAGCCTTTTCCCCCGGGCGAAGAAGGATTGTTGGTTAGTGAAACACCAAATGGGAGCTTCGAGACTGGATGTATGACGGAAAGTCCGAACTAGCATAAAAATTCTTGTGTGCTCGTTTTTATTCTTTGCTTTTATGCTCACCTATTTATATTTGTTTATATTACTATACACACACTTGTCTTACACGCAAGCCATATTATATATGATCTGTTAAATTTTCAGTTGGTTACCAGAGCAAGGATATTTCAATTTACCATAACACGTGTTAGAAGTTTTTCAATATGGCGAGTACATTTCAAGAAGGTCTGTCAACTGCTCGTCCCTTACTATTTGCTGGGTCTAATTATGCTTAGTGGTTAACATGTATGCAAATTTTTGTAGAAGCTAACAGTTTAGAAATTTTGCAAGCTACTTAAACTAGATATGAAGCACCTACCACTGATATAAGCACTTGGATCGATGCACAAAAGAACATAGCGACTAATAATGCCAAATCCATGAATGTATTATTTTATTCACTTAGTGAAAATAAATTTTCATGAGTCATGCTTTGTACAACTGCATATGTTATATGATGCACTTTACAAGTAACTTATGAAGGCACAACAAAAGTCAAGCAAAAAAATATCTATTTAAAAAAAACCAATTCTCATCTTTTAAAATGAAAGTAAATGAATCTATTATTGACATGTACGCTAGATTCCAAACTATACAACATGATCTCAAGACACTTGGGGTCAAATTCAATGATTTTGATCTAGTTACATGAATTTTAAATTCTTTGACTATCACATAGGAAAGAAATTTATTTATCAAAGAAGCTAATGATCTTTCTCAACTCAAAGTAATAGGAAATTTGATGTCATATGAAGCTAATATGCAAGCGAGAAATAAGCAAAATTGTAACAATCCAGATTTTTGGACCAGTCAAAATCGCCAAAAACGCGTCCATTCTAACACTATGAATGAAAACTATCAACTTAATACACAATATAATTTGATAAATATTCAACATTACTAAATGTATAGGATACAACTTTCAATTATACAAGTTATTAGAGTAATCGTTTATTCTACAACTATGCTTAAATACAAAGAAGACTTAATATACAATAAATCTACCGCTACACAACTCTGACGAGAAAGACAACAATATATGATTCCAAAAAATGTCTTCTATCCTAAAAACAGGAGAAAATGGGAAATAGCTCATAAATGGTCGAGCATATATCTCATAATCAATTAACAACGATAATAAATAGATAACACATCTATTTATTCAATAATAATTAATCAACATATTAATTAATTTCAAAACAATCAGTTTTCTTTACAAGCACAAAATGAAGATTTATTCTTCTCGATAGATGTTAAAATAGTCTATTCAATTCTTTGCTCAGCAAATCATCAGTTTGATCCTTCAACTCTAGTCTCTCCCTTGGTGCCATCCTACGCAGGGGTTGGAAAACTGGTCTCGCGTCGGGAATTGAATCAATATGGAATTTTGTTTCCTAATGGGGGGGTAGACTATTAACTGGTTCTGATATATTTGGAAAATTTCTAACAATTTCTATCAATTCCAATTCATCTTGTGATGATTCCAAGGAGTAAAGGAAACTATTTGTACATCCATTGGGCTTCCTAACCAAAATACATTTTAGTACATCCCCGGAAGTGGCTTTCAATACTATCCTCCTTTTAATGCAATCTACAATTGCTCCATTTTTCGGAAACCAATCTAAACCAAGAATCGCATCAAATCCCCAAAATCCAAGACAAAGAAATTACAAAAGAAATGGTGTTTTCGAAAATCAATTTGCATGTTTTTACAAATTAAACATAAGTTAATTGTACCTCCTATAGGGTTTGACACACTTATGGGGGTTTCAACCATTTTCGGTCTAAGCCCTTGCTTATCTACTAACTCTTTAGAGATGAATCTATGAGAGGCTCTAGTATCGAATAAAACATGAACCAAAACACCATAAAGAATTATGGTACCTTCTAAAACTCCCTTCCCTTTTACGTCCTCAAAGGTGGAGTGATGTTTTCCATATTTAATCTAATTTAATTAAATAACTGAGCATATAGGGTATTTTAAAATGTTTAAATCAAAATTTCGAATGTCATCAAATCATCCTTTATTCATCTTCATATGGAGGCAAAATCGTCATTTTTGTGCATATAATTTTATTTTTATTTGTAGGAAAATTGGATGGAAAATAGAAGAAGTCTTCAATTATTCATACATGCACAAGAGAAGGAAACAAATGAAGATGTAAATAATTCATTTTATGCATCATGAAGAACTCACCTACCCACTTACATTAATCTACAATTAGGAGTTAATGTACATGTTAGTGGCCATTAAAAGCACATGCACATTTAATGGTGGATTAGTTACTTGCTAATGATAATTTAATGGCCACACTTTCTTAAGGGTATTTTGGGTAGTCCTTAAAAATATTATTTGGTTTTCAAAATATGTATAAATACCCATTATGTTTCATGTAATGAGCTTTTAGCCTCCTCTTTAGTTAGTTTGGTTTTAGGCTCAAAAATAAACTAAAAACTCTTTTTTCTTTTTCATGGTTGCTTAACTATTTTCTTCTTATGTAATTTTCTTATATGCAATTTTAATTCATGTTCTTTTCTTTTATGTTAGTAACTTAGATTTTATTTTATGCAATTAGATTAACTCCCATTTTATTTTAATTAACTCACTTTTTCCCTTTGTTTTTGTTTTATGTTGAAGTCTATAATTGTTAACATGATAATAAATATGAGAAGCTAAGCTTTTTCAATGTAGAGGTAATGAAGCTCTCTTAATCATGTTGATTCAACATTTTGATAACTTTTGGTCTCTTTTTGTGCTTAATGACAATGTTTGATATGGTTAAATTTCGTTATTTTAGCTTTGAATTTGATTGCCTATATTATTAACACCAAATAGGGTATGCTTAAACAAAATAAACACAAATTACCTCTTCATCTACATATGATTATGGAATGAAGCGAATTTTAAAATCAAAATTTGATGGTCTATATTACTAATCAATAGTGAATAGATCGTGCTTAGAATAGATTTTATTTTCAAGTTCATTAACATTTTCATGAGAGTTAACAAGTGGTTTAGTGAATACGTTAAAGTTTGATGGTTTATGTTAGGCTAATTAATAGCACAAATAGGCCATACTTATGATAAACGTATCAACTAAATTCACTAATGGCCAAAAGAAAGATCATAATTTCATTTTCTTGATTTATTTGATCATGAGAAAAAATCACCTCTAAATTGCCTTCTTTGAGTTATTTGATCATGAGAAGGAAATTACCTCTAAATTGCCTTCTACTCTCATATTTTTATCCACTTTTATTTTTTTGTTAGTTTCTAGAAATTTTTAGCAAATCACAACTTTAATTCTTGGTTTAATTTGATTGAATAGAAATTTTAAAATCAATAGAGTTCCCTACGGATCGACCCGTACTTGCCATGTGCTAAAATTGTACGCCTTGTGCTTATGGTTATTTTTAATTTAATTTTTTTGGCTATTATCCTAATCCGATAGAGATATAGCCGTTAAACAAGTTTTTGGTGCCGTTGCTGAGGAATTAAACTGATTTTATTTTTATTCTTCAAATTATTTTCGTTTGATTTTTACTGTATGTTGAGTGCATTTTTCTTTTTAAAAAAAGAAAAAAAAATGTGTTGTGTGTTTGTGTGTGATTTTTGTTTTCATTGTGTTTGTGTGCTTGTTTTCTAGTTTCATTTGCATTTGCATTTATATATGTAAAAAAAAACATACACAAATTTATATATATATATATATATATATATATATATATATATATATATATATATATATATATATATATATTCTGTTTCATTTTACAATCTCTACTTTGCTTTTACAAAATTTACCCTTTTTTTCACAAACTCTGTTACACTGTTTATACAACCGTGCACTTCTTTTGCACACAACCTCTACCTTCTCTGACACCATTCCCCCATCTCCACACCACTGTCCACCTACTTCATATATCATCCAAACTCACTGCATATCAGTTCCTACAACATAACCCACCACTGTCATTCAACCACTGTCTGCACACATACCCCAGTCATAACCAATCACTACACACACACCCTCCCCTGCACAGTGATACAATCAGAAACACCACCACATGTTCAGCTGCAACTCAACCACTTTGCTACTTCATACAACCTGCCATCCATCCCCTACCAGACCAGCCATTACAAACTCAACACATTACTTCTTTGCTGCCTTTCAACCTCTCTGTTACATCCCACTACCCACCATATCACTACATACCAGCGCTTCACCTCTCAACTGTGTGCCTCACCATATCATTAACACTTCACATTGCCTGTCCACCATATCACACATCAGTGCACCTCTACAAACAAAACTGCTGACCAAAACACACTGCATTCACTGTTCTTCCAAACCCATTCATCAACTATCTCTACCGGACACCTGTAATACAACTCCTCATCACCAGTTAGAAGATACCAAACATCCACTTCATATCTCCTCTTACTAAAACTGTCAAAAACCATAACCATATCACAATACTAAAGCTGTCAAAGACAATAACCATATCATAACCATACATCCACTAACATCATCTCTTGCTACATCATCACAATACTGCCTTCAATTCCTATGCACTGACACATACGATGATACACATTCATTTCTGCCCCTGTGCACAACACCACTGTCCACATATCTCCAATATCCCCCTTACCTATAATCATTCGTAACCATAACAAAAACTGCACACAAACCAACCCCTTCAATCACTACCGACTTACAGTCACATCTCCAACAGACAAACCACTGCTTGTCCAACCACAGTTGTGCCATCTTCCTCTGCCCTTCATCTGACCCTCCCTCACAGTTCATCAATCATCACTACACTACCCGTTGCATCACCCAGTTGCATTACAAGTTGACATACCACTGCTTGCTTTCAACCATCACTGTTCCACTGTCTTGCCATCGCCCACTTCCCCACAATCTCCAACTTCAGTTCCTCCTCACTGCCTCTACCGTCTCTACTGACATCAAAGCACTTCCACAAACCAACTACATGCTGTCACATCCATACAAAATCGTACAAACCGTCACTGTCCCACCGCATCACAACCAACCACACCTGACAGTGCAGTTCACCACCCACTTCTGTTACTTCCAAACTTCCCACTTTCACCACATCATCAACTCCAGACCACCAAGCTATCAATACTTCCTCCTGTCATCGCAATTTCATACCTTCTGCCCCTTGCCTATCATACCAACATTGCCTCTGCCAATACACATTGCAACTGCTATCAGTTATCACCAGCAACTTGCCATTACCTTATCTGTTATCATCATCATCATGCCACACAAAACAATTACCACCACATACACTACTGTCTCTTCCATTACAAACATATAGTTGTCATATATCATACAACAGACATTACCACCTGATAACCACTGCACCACAGCAGACCACCTCTACCCACTTCATACACTGTCACCAACCATATTTACACTGCCACCAATATCCATTCTCCACCTTCTGCTGCCACAACTTGCTGCTGCTGTCACAACTTACTGCTGCTGTCACAAATTCTTCCTGCTGCCACCAATATCTCACCACTTCCTACCATCACCTCCTCTGACTGCAAACAGCATCACTCAATTGCCATGGCTCCGTCGCAACCACAGCCTTAAACAGTCGCCTGAACCATCTTCACACCATCTAACAAACAATACCATGTACCCCCTCTGCCACAGTCCTCCACCCCATCACAGAAAACACCCAGAGCTAATCACTATCCAACCCACAATCGCGACCTCCAATCTCCATCGACCACCACTGCAAATCGCGAACGACTGCAGTCTCCAAAGCCACGATTAATCACCTCGAACAACATCTCCAAACCCTAAGTCGAATCCACAAACAATCGCGACTTCCTGATTATTCTTCGATTGGAATTGCAAATCACGATTGCCTTTTCTTATTTTTATTTTTCTTATTATTATTATTATTATTAGTATTATTATTATCGTGTATTCTGTTTGTTAAGAGGAGATTTAATTTTGTTTAATTGACGCGGCTAATCTATTGGGTATTGGGCTTGTAAGCCTGTGGGGTGAGTCCTCCTAGTTTTAGTTCAAGAAAAAAAAAAAAAAGAGAGAGAAAGAAGAAAGAAGAGAAAACTGTATATATCTTTTGCTTACAAGTTCTTTTGTAAATAAGTTTTGTTTACAAGTTCAACAAGTTCTTGTTTTAGTTTTCTTTTTTGATTTTCGTTTGTTTGAAAGTTCAACAAATTTTAACTTACAATTTTCTTTTGTTTACAAATAGAAAGAGTTGCTTTTTTTTTTCAATTTTCTTTTTGTTGTTTTTTTTTTAGTTTTGTTTTGCTCTATTTATTTCTCCTTTAAAAAACTAAAAAAAACAACAACAAAGACATTTATTAAAAAAAAGAAAAAACTTATATATCTTGTTTTTAGTTTCAGGTTGCAAAAGCAGAAAATCAGAAGGAAAGAAATTGCTGTGATAATCTCCTTCTCTCTACTTGCTAAAAGTAACTGCTCTGCTTGCTTGTTTAAAAAAATTATTTCTTTGAAATAAATTGCTAATAATTCGGCATGCTCTGGCATCGTGCACTCATCTCTTGTTTTTATTTTCTTTACATTATTGGTTGCTTGCATTTTATAAAAAAAATTCAAAAAAAAAAACTTCATTTTTAGTTGCTTCGTTAAATCACGTTTGATTTCTGCTTTGCACTCATTTCATCTTATTTTTCTTTTCTCAGGGCAACACCCGAATTCACATAAGGTGGAGGATTTCATCAACCCTTTCTTGGCCCACAAATTGCATTTCATCTTAAAAATTTATTAATAATAACATACTTAAGGGAGTCACAAGCTCATCTAGGGCTTAATTGTATATTGACAAGTTGTCATCTTTCAATAATTTAATTTCTTGGTGTCTAGGCTACGACATAGCAATAACCATTTATAAATATTACGGTGATTCGTAAATATTATAGTGGTTGTTTCTTTGAAAGTACTTAAGCCTTCGGCTGCATTGTTACGGTGATTCGTGGTACATCGATAACTCCAGCCCGTTACCTGGCAGAGATCTATTTTGTTGAATTAAGACAAAGTGTGATTATACAATTTTGGATTAGGAGCCACTTAGGATAGAAAATTTATAATTAAGTCCTTGCATTTATTTAGTTGCATTAGTTCATGTATGTTTAAAAAAATTCAAAATCCAAAACTAAAAAATTGTAAATACTCCTTAACTTAGTTTTTACATCTTGTCCTTTGAAAATTTTTAATCAAAATCAAAAATCAAAAAAAAAAAATAGGTTAGTTTTTTTTAGAAAAAAATTCCAAAAAAATATAATGTTTACAAAACAAAAAACAAAAAATTTTTGAAAAATCAAATTTCCCTTTTGAAAAACCAAATTCTTTATGTTAAATATTTTTCCTTTTAAGAAAAACAAAACATTTTGAAAATGTCCAAATTTTCTTACTCGCTAGAATTTTACAATAGTTGTGAAAATCAATATAATCCATATAATTTCACACCAAATTCTTATGGATATTTTAATGACAACTATTGTACAAACAATTTGGATTTTGCATATATAAGTTTTCAAAATGATGAGAAACCCTCAACTCTTGAAAAGAGTATTGACACTATTTCGTCTTTACTTGAACTCTCTACACAAAATGATCAAAGGATAAATGATTTGTGCAATTCATATTTATGCAATAGCTCAAGTAAAGGATATCAAAATAATCAAAAATTTAATTCACTTCAAAGTTCAAATGATTTCGAGTTTAACTTGTGCCAATACAATTTCGAACTCCAAAATGAAATTCAAAATCAAAATGTAAACAAATGTTTAAATAATTTTGGCAATGGGAGTTGTTTCAATGATGGTGAAATTTTTTACTCTCAACAATTTCAAATTGAAAATTTTCAAGTTAATAATTATAAATTTGATTTTGTTGAGCAAATGGAAGAAATTCACAAAGATCACACAGATTTATTGTTTGAAGCATATATGAAACAATGTGAGCAATAAAATCAAATCCCAACTTGTGACAAGCCAAGTAATAATCCATCTTTTACCAAAATTGACGATTTTCAAATAAAAACTTTTGAAATTGAAAATGTCATCTTAATGAAGTTGTTGAAAATGCGGTATTTGAGTTAGATTTCAATTCTTTTGAAAGTGTGGGACCAAATTTAAAACATGATCTTCATTTTTCTGATTTTGAAAATTTGAATACACCAACTTTTAATTTTGAAATTGATACATGCAATGAATTTGTGAATAATTCAACAAAGAACGACGAATTTAATAAACACAAATTCTTTGGACTTTTCGAAGGTGAATTGTTGAATTTTGAAGGGGTAAATTTAAATCACCATTTTGATTTTGAAATCGATAATTTTGAAGAAGTTTTCAATGATAACTTTGAATTTCAATTTGGTGAAAATAAACTTAATCTTCAACCAATTGTTCTGTCAACCCCAAAAATCATCAAAAATAAAACAACTCATACGATTCTCAATAAAACAACATTCGTTTTTCCAAATCAACATTCAACTTTGAAATTTTTTATGGTTTGATTTTCTATGCTTAGCTGTGTCTCTCATCCTTGAGGAGACAAATGAATTGTCTTTGATAGACCGTTTCATTTACTCTTTAACAGTATATTTTCTGATGTCGTGTGAATAAGAATCATTTTATTTTCATGTAGATATAGATCATATTTTTATTTTATTTTCTCCTTTCACTTGGGTTGACTATAAGGACACGGTCAAAATCAAGTGTGGGGGCGGAGTCTAATCTTTTTTTTTTTTCATGGTTTATTTTTTTTTGCAAAACTCAAAATTTCTATAAAAAAAACATCTCAAAACAATTTTTTACCATATTGGTTTACTTTTAAAGAAACACTAGAGGATAAATATTAAGATTTTGGTTATTGAATTGAAATTTTTGAAAATTTGTTTGTCTTAACAAAAATTAAAATAAACGATGGTTGAACTAGTATATAGAAAGGCTCATGGGTAATAAATATGAAGTATATCCTAATTGAAATCTTTGTTTAATAAGTGGTTGATTTAAAGTAAAGGCGATAACATTTTTAAATCTTCTAAGTTAAGTGATGCCAAGATGATATTGTAAAACTCTCTCTTCATAAAAAAAACAAAAAAAGAAAATAAAGAAAAGAACAATTTTTTTTTTGTGTGTATATATATATATATATATATATATATATATATATTATTAACACCTAGAGTGAAGTGTACACGCAAGTGTGTACACTCGCCATGCTTTGTACTCTTCTCACATAAGCCCGAAAGGCAGTGCATGATCGGTGTATCTGTCCTTTGTAACATCTCGCCTTTTCGCATGCTTTAAATCGACGATAAACCACAAACGTCAGACTTAAAACATACAAAAGGGCGGATTGTTATGGGGTAAATAAGAAAAACAGAGGAGAAAAACAAAACAGAATCTCACAACGGAAGGATAAAATATAATAATCAATATACAGTTCACAAAACATTTGATTCTTCTTTATACAATAAATATCAGAGTTCACATACCAATAAATAACAATGCAGCGCAAAACAATAGTGTAGTGGAATAATATAGTAGATAATAGTACTACTAATCGTCGTCTTCTTCCTCCAGAGCTAAAATCTTCAAATCATGAAACGCTCGGACTAACCCGAGCGAATTGAAAAACAAAACACTCGAGTCAAAACTAAAAGATCTTATGTATGTTAAATCAACAAGAATAAATATGAGTGCAGTAACTTAAGAGATGCTCGGGATTTACATCTAGTAAGGATCCGTTAAACTATTTACTATGTAGTATATTTCGCTATTATAATAGTGTCTAATTGTAAAATAAACTTACTTTTAAATAGCGTTAAGGCTTTACATTTTCCACCTTAACACATAATATATTCCCATAGTCTATACAATACCGTAATCTCCCCCGTACTGGGCGTCGTCAAAGGACACTCCATAGGTATGGTACAAAACCAAAATCGTATAAGGCGCGCTAGGGTAGGTAACACGGCACAACTAGACAATGCCAGGGTAGATATACCAATTACGCATCCGGGCTGGTGGTAACACGTAGCCGCAGCTACCGCCCACCTCGAGCCACACCCCCAAAAAGAAAATCTAAAGTGGCCACCGAATCAATCCAAAAGTCAAAGTACAAAATCGAAGGGATGTGTCCGATCAAATGTGCTACCTCAATTGGCCCGAGAATCGCTCCTGTTTTAGCCACCTTATGTCAACTCACGAGAGTTGGGTCCATGTATTTACCTCAAAGGAAACGCCGCCAACATCCTACTGCATTCTGGAATTTCCACCGCTTACACGGTTGTTAAAGTGGTTTTGGGGGTTGGCGGAGAGTATGACAACTTCCGATCGCGGTCTCTTTAACAACCAACCGTTATTATAACACCGCGGTCCTTTCCAAATAGTTTATACTTTAAAACCAGAATATAATATCCATTTCAAAAACTATAAATACGATATCATTTCTGTTTTAAAAACCCAAATCAATATGATATCATTTTTATTTCAAATTACATCCTTTTTCCAAAATCATAACCCTTTCAAATCTATATAACTTGAAACCCATAGCTTTGAAACATAACTTTTAATACTTAATGGTTTAAATACTATATTACTTTATAAAATAAAATAGCTTCTTTAAACTTCACCATAAATTCCAAATATCGATTTAAACCTCTAAATAAAACATTTCAATTCATATATTTCAAAGCTTTAACTGTTCCACCATTTCAAAACTAATTCTTTGATAATTTCATATATATCAACTTCAATTGCTATTATTTAGATTTGAAATGTTTACTTAACAAATCCAATAAATTTAAGTAAAACTTTTAACTTCAAACAACTGAATATTCTTTAAATTTATTTAACTTGATATATTCATTTATCTCAACTTTATATTCATTTATCTCAACTTTATATTCATTTAAAACACTTTAAACCAAATCAAGTTATAAGAATCATACCCTTTAAAATCTCAACTTATATTTAAATTCCAAATCAAATTTATTCAAGTACAATTCTTAAATAATTCAATTTAAACCAATTTCATATTTATCTTCCAACTTAAATTTCATTTAAGCCATTAAAACTCTATATATAATACCTTAAATAGGTACTTATCCATATAATATAAACCATCAAACTCCATTATTAAACTCATTTTTATTAAACAGTTTTGTACATAACTTAAATTCAAGAATTTAACTATATACATATATAAAATAATATTTATATAACATCAAAATTAATATTTAATAAACTGTATATTCCTTTCCAAAATCGTAGAAAATCATTTCAAAATATTTTATATGTATATAGACCGTGGTGCCTGTATATAATTCTCTATCCTATGGTCAAGTGATACCGATATTTATCATTTCAATCCGTAATTTAAAAATAAAAATTACGATTATATATCATTTCAAACCGCAATCCCAAATGAAATGAAATGCATAACAACTTGCGGAATTTAAGCATATAAAATACAACAACCATTCATCCAATATTAATCCTCAAACATTTGTCAAATCATCATCCAATTCAACAATAGCATCAATATAGAATGGGTAATAAACAACAGGTATTAACTAGCAGTTTATATTTAATAATAAATTAAATAACTATTTAACTGACATATTTATATGCAAAAATAAACAAATAACAATTTAACTGGCAGTTTATATGCAATGAATAATTAGATAACAATTTAAATAAATAAAATACAATTTAACTGAGATGATGATTAAAAATATGTCAAACAGTCAAAATAAATGCATAATCACAACAGAAATTTAACTTAAGAACCATAAGAAATTTTAGAAGTTGTGAGTGGGTTAAAACACTCATCTTTATACGAATATCAGAATAATAGACTTTTAATCAATAGCTTCGCTCTATGTTTCCTTAGTCTTCTTCTTGATTGCTAGCTTTGTTCCATAATTTTTCTTTTATTTTGATTTACTTTAATTTCCCTCCTTATTATATTAATATATATATGTATTTATGTATGTATTTTTAAAAAGGTTTGGAAAAGATTTGAGAAAGAAAAATTGAAAAAGAAAAGGATTGAAATAAGAAGAACTGAAAATTGAAGAGAAGATCAAGGTTTGAAAAGAAAGAAGAAAGTTTGAAATAGAATAAAAGTTTAGAAGAAGAATATTTGAAGAGGAAGGAAAAATTAAAATGAGATATAATAAGGAGATTTGAAAAAAAAGAAAAAAGGAGAAGAAGAAGATTAGAATGGAGGCTAGGGTTTCATTCGCATCATATCGTATTTATAAGGTTAGAGTTAGGTTTAGGGACAAAGAAATTTGAAAAGAGAGGCTGCTATTAATTAGAAATAAATGAAATAACGTTTCGGAAAATGAAGATGGAAATGAATGAAAAAATATATATGAACAAACTTGGTATTGAAATATAGTAAATATGAACAGCCTTCTCAAAAGTAGCAGGTATTAAAAAGAGGTAATTATTAATTAGAAAGGGAATGAATGAACTAACTCTATACTGTAAACAAACTTTTAGAATTCAAATTTCAAAACAATCGTTTACTTAATTAATTTGTTAACCCTAAACATACCAAAATTAACATCTTTTAAAGATTTAATTAACGCACAATAAATGAAAATAAATTCTCCACACAAATTTGTGTCATAAACTAAAAGAATATACAACATTAAGAAATCTTCATTTCTCCCTCTTTGTGATTAGACTAGAAATTTAACGACATTTACATTTCGATTGAATGTTTTACAAGGAATGCATTAACATACATTCAAAAATATGATAGCATAAACAAAGTAATATAAACAGGTGTATAATATATATGTACATCTTTATCGCCACTTATAGTTTACATTCATAAGTAAAAGGTATGAAAATAATCTACACAAGGAGGCAATGAATGTAAGAGTAAATTAGAAAAGTGAAGATGGAAAGGTAAGTTATGTTGTAATAAAAATGTAATAAAGTCTAATTGGAAAGGAAATAGTCAAGTGTAAATCTATTTTACCCCATTTTTCATCTCCTATTAACATTTAATTTAACAACGTATGCGATTTCAATATAAACTAGCATTAAATTTTGATCTAAAACATAAGTTTGAATTTAGGTATAAACATATATGTAGTAAACTAGCATTAGATTTTGAAACATGAACTGAATTAATTTATTTCAATATATGTTTACAATTAATGTCTTCTCACTTAAAAAGATTCCAATCATATTAATTGTCATTGATTTCTAAGGTAAAAATGAATGAGACAATTCAACCCTTTTATAGTAATTTAACGTATTTACGGAAATATTGTATACAAACCAAATGTTATTAATTTCTTATTTCTGTAATAAAATTTTCAGCTGCCAACATTTCAAATAAATAAACATATGATTTTCTTCAGTAAAGAAACGTATATCATTCTTTTTATTATGTTCATTACTACTCTAAAATCTGGTTAACCTTTGTTCGACCTTTCATTACTTTACTATACTCTAAGTTGACAACTCCTAACATTGTAGTACATTTCACATTAATGTAATATTTATTAAAATTTATTTCCAATCCTAATACCATCAAATATTTAAACAGGTAACTTATAATATTTGTTTACAAGCCAATTGTTACACATAAGTTTCTCATACTTCAACCAATTGTCATATTATGAACGGAATCATTAATTTCAAATATTCACTAATTTATTCCATTCTATTTTCAACTTTCTTTATTTGCATAACATTTAATTCCAATTGCTGTAATAATTACAGTTATTATATGCTAGATTTAAATGGAATGATTTGTTTGTCTTTCATTACACTACTATACTCAGTTATCCATCTTTCCTTTGTATGAACTCCTATTTTTACTTAATTTCAAATTAACGTACTACTTAATTTCCTTTGATCGCAAATAGATTTCAAATTTTTATTTAATAAACTAAAGAAATATGTAACACGTAATAATAGATACCATTAATTTTATTGTTTCATTTCCCTTTCTATTCATATAAGGATTCATCCATAAAGTTTACATTTACTTTTTACCACTTTTACTTTTATTCATTGATTCAATGTTTATTTCAAAAAATTTCATTTATTACTCACAAATATTCGTTGTCATATATAAATGTCATGTCAGTTTCTTCTTTTTATTGCATTATATTTATTCATTACTTCATTATTGCATAACCTCATTTATTATCATTCATTTATCTATAGTATTTATGCTTAATCACATTTCTTAGCCTCCCAATTGTCCACTTAAGCTTCTAACCATTTATTTATAATACTTCCCTTTCTATTATATTCTATTAGAAACAATTTCAATTATACCTAAGTTTATAATGCTAGAACAACAATTTATTATTTATTAAAGAATTCCATCAATTACCTCATTTGAACTTATTTCTCAATTCACCAATTACGACCTAAAATATAGATTTACGTTTCTATTAAATTTACATTCCCCCTTCCGTTACTATATTAATAACCACTAAGTAACATATATTATCAACTATAAATATTATAACTGCTTAACGGACATTGATTTTATAAATTTACACTTTACTACGTATTCTTCATTAGTTAACATAATTTTGAATTCCTTTCTCAATTTACTAATTTCAATAAATTATAACTTTACCTCCTGTTTCAATTAATAGGGTGTGCACATATTTAGTTAATGCGTTAATTCTTATTAATATAACATTAAGGCTCATTTAATTCCAATTGATTCATATTTTAATTATTAACCAAATAAACGGGTAATTTATAACGTGTGTTACCATGACTTTAATTACACCTATGAATTCCCTATTATCAAATAAATGTTACAAATTCCTAAATACTTCTGCTTTCATATAATTACCATTTAGTATATTATTATTTTTCCATTAACAAATTTCAAAAATTCCCCAGACCTTCCATTTCCATTTATTCTTTTATTAGGTTTACATTAATAAATCTTTTCTTCCATTTCTTTAATTCAACAACTTGTTCTATTATGAATACCGTTAACATTATTTCCAATATCCCTAAATTAACATTAGCGTAAACTTTTATTTATTGTTATTGCAATTTATACAAAATTCAATTTATACAAATTCAGTTTTGACTAACTTTATTGCCTAAATTTACATGCAGTTACTTTTAATAAATTATTGCATTGGTTAATCCAACAGTTCCTTTTTTTTCTCATTTTATATTTTATAACCAAATGTAACAACTTACACTATTCGTAAATGGGATTTCCCTTCAATTGTCAAAATTTAATTTTTATAACCATTGCTAAATTACATTCTTAACATTTACTTCAATATAGGTTATAAATTTTTTATTTCTTCTTAATTTAATTACAAAATCTCATTAATTTACCCAATTTCATTTACCAGAATTTACGGGTCGTTACACTCTCCCCCACTCAAAACTTTTCGTCCCCGAAAAGGAAAAAAGGGAGAAGAAAGAATTAAATAAACAATACGTCTTATTCAAAATGATAACTTTATAAACAAATAATTTACAAAATTTATTACTTTGAATAAATATACCCAATTTATAACCATTAAATATTTTTATACTTAAATAAATAGAGTTTGGAAATCATTTTCAAAAATTTTTATAAGTTCAAAATTTACGAAAAATTTCGGCAGAGTCTCCTTTGTACGGAGAGGCTCGAGAGAAAATATAATATCAAATATAACAAAATATCACATATAATATTCAAAATTTTATATCCCAACACGAGAAAATATATAAAATAGCGCTATAAAACAGTAATCCGAGAACGTACCTATTTGTCGGATAATTAACGCTTAATTATGAAACCAAAAGCAGTAGCAATTGCTTCCATAACCTGTATTTCACTTATATAATCTAAAAGAGTTAATAATTATACAAAATGAAATATTTAGCGTTGTTTCAATCAATAACAAACAAATCCATCAATCACTAGCAACAAAGCATACAACTATCATATAAAAATCAACCCACATCAATCATTCATTCATATCAAACAAAACAATAGTTGCTCGGGTTCAAAAACTTCAAATATGGAATGAAAAATAAACTACTAAGTGTACCCTTCACTCAACAGTCTTAGGTGAAACTAAATAGATTATTCATTCATCCAAACAATTTCAAAGTATCCTTACCCAACCAACCATAGACCAAACAACAACAAATTCCAAACAATAAATCAAGTTAATTTTTGTTAATTTCATTTCAAACTATTGTTGTTTGATTTCCTTTTTATCCATATTCTGATTTATCTTTTTAAATTTTCATTTATTTCTTGCAAATTTTCATTTTTAATTCGATTCCTTTGCATATTTCTTCTAATTTATTTAATGTTCAATAATAATATCCTTTGCTTTTATTGATTATAAATTTCAACTTCCTTTTTATTTCATTTATAACCTATCATTTAATTAAAGGCTCCAATTATTGATTAACTTCCATTTTACCACACTAATTGAAATTGTAAAATAATGGAAACTTAAGAATTTAAATACCGAGTTTAATTTCAAATCATTTTAAAGATAATAGATAAAGGTTTATACTTAAACTTATATATCCAATTATAATTTTTTTTCAAAACAAATATGCAGTAAACTACTACAGTGGCCTTTCCACTTCGAAACTCGAAAATGAATGTCGATGATGCGTGCACTCATTACCGAATTATTTTCCAACGACAGAGAGGGGAGTACAACTTTATCTTTCCAAAATTTCCTTTAAAAACATTTCTTTCAAATTGTATTGAAATATTTATATCAGAAAATACTTCTAAAAATATTATTATTATATTCCTAACCATTTGATAGAAATTTTCAAAACCCTGGGACTTAAGTTCTAAATTTCCAATTTTTATTTTATTTTATTTTCAATTTTATTTCGACTATTATATATAGATGTCGTTACCTAACAACCAATATGTTGCAACCAAGTATATATATATATATCATTTATAAAAATTTACTTTATATATATAGAAAATATAACAGGAAAAATTATTTCATTCATCTATATTAAAACAAATATTTGTGTCGGTCTGTCCTATTAAGTGTTTAGAAATCCCTATTGATGTCACATCGTCCCATGCACCAACCAGTGTTTATAAATACAAAACGGAACATATTAACACAATATTAAAACCTTTTATAACACTAACAAATACGCTCTCTCATATATATACTCTCAGCGACTCATCATAGGGTATTACTACCCTATTAATAAAGGGTCAAACCCCACAAAGCTAAGGTTTATCACCAAACCAAAGCTCTGATACCAGATGTAACGGGCCGCGCCAATGGGGTAACGCCCACCGTAGCATACATTGGTACCTGTGTTTTGCCTTTACGGCCAGCCTCTCGACTGCACCACCAACCCCTACGGGGACATGTAGGAGTAAGAGTCCGCCGTTCGCTACCAAACCAGGAAGCGAGAACCCCCTATCATGCTGCACTCTCCAAGTGCAATGGCAGACACACACGCCCGACTTAAAACATATAAAAGGATGGATTGTTATGGGGTAAATAAGAAAAACAGAGGAGAAAAACAAAAATGAATCTCACAGCGGAAGGATAAAATATAATAATCAATATACAGTTCATAAAACTGTTTACAAAACATTTGATTCTTCTTTATACAATAAATATCAGAGTTCACATACCAATAAATATCAATGCAGCGGAAAACAATAGTGTAGTGGAATAATATAGTAGATAATAGTATTACAAATCGTTGTCTTCTTCCTCTAGAGCTAAAATCTTCAAATCCTGAAACGCTCGGAGTGACCCGAGCGAATTGAAAAACAAAACACTTGAGTTAGAACTAAAAGATCTTACGTAAGTTAAATCAACAAGAATAAATATGAGTGTAGTAACTTAAGAGATGCTCGGGATTTACCTCTCATAAGTATTCGTTAAACTATTTACTATGTAGTATATTTCGCTATTATAATACTGTCTAATTGTAAAATAAACTTACTTTTAAATAGCGTTAAGGCTTTACATTTTCCATCTTAACACATAATATATTCCCATAGTCTATACAGTACCGTAATCTCCCCCGTACTGGGCGTCGTCAGATGACACTCCATAGGTATGGTACAAAACCAAAATCATATAAGGCACGCTAGGGTAGGTGACACGGCACAACTAGGCAATGCCATGGTAGATATACCAATTACGCATCCGGGCTGGTGGTAACGCGCAGCCGCAACTAACGCCCACCTCGAGCCACACCCCAAAAAGAAAATCAAAAGTGGCCACCGAATCAATCCAAAGTCAAAGTATAAAATCGAAGGGATGTGTCCGATCAAAGGTACTACCTCAATTGGCCTGAGAATCGCTCTTGTTTTAGCCACCTTATGCCAACTCACGGGAGTTGGGTCCACGTATTTACCTCAAAGGAAACGCCGCCACCATCCTACTTCATTCTGGAATCTCCATCGCGTACACAGTTGTTAAAGTGGTTTTCGGGGTTGGCAGAGAGTATGACAACTTCCGATCCCGGTCTCTTTAACAACCAACCGTTATTATAACACCGTGGTCCTTTCAAAATAGTTTATACTTTGAAACCAGAATATAATATCCATTTCAAAAACTATAAATACGATATCATTTCTATTTTAAAAACCCAAATCAATATGATATCATTTTTATTTCAAATTATATCCTTTTTCCAAAATCATAGCCCTTTCAAATCTATATAACTTGAAACCCATAGCTTTGAAACATAACTTTTAATACTTAATAGTTTAAATACTATATTACTTTATAAAATAAAATAGCTTTTTTAAATTTCACAACAAATTCCAAATATCGATTTAAACCTCCAAATAAAACATTTCAATTCATATATTTCAAAGCTTTAACTGTTCCACCATTTCAAAACTAATTCTTTGATAATTCCATATATATCAACTTCAATTGCTATTATTTAGATTTGAAATGTTTACTTAATAAATCTAATAAATTTAAGTAAAACTTTTAACTTCAAACAACTGGATATTCTTTAAATTTATTTAACTTGATATATTCATTTATCTCAACTTTATATTCATTTAAAACACTTTAAACAAAATCAAGTTATAAGAATCATACCCTTTAAAATCTCAACTTATATTTAAATTCCAAATCAAATTTATTCAAGTACAATTCTTAAATTATTCAATTTAAAACAATTTCATATTTATCTTCCAACTTAAATTTCATTTAAGTCATTAAAACTCTATATATATAATACCTTAAATAGGTACTTATCCATATAATATAAACCATCAAACTCCATTATTAAACTCATTTTTATTAAACAATTTTGTACATAACTTAAATTCAAGAATTTAACTATATACATATATAAAATAATATTTATACAACATCAAAATTAATATTTAATAAACCGTATATTCCTTTCCAAAATCGTAGAAAATCATTTCAAAATATTTATATATATATAGACCGCGGTGCCTGTATATAATTCTCTATCCTATGGTCAAGTGATATGGATATTTATCATTTCAATCCGTAATTTACAAATAAAAATTATGGTTATATATCATTTCAAACCGCAATCCCGAATGAAATGAAATGCATAACAACTTGCAGACTTTAACCATATAAAATACAACAACCATTCATCCAATATCAATCCTCAAACATTTGTCAAATCATCATCCAATTCAACAATAACATCAATATAGAATGGGTAATAAACAACAGGTATTAACTAGCAGTTTATATTTAATAATAAATTAAATAACTGTTTAACTGGCATATTTATATGCAAAAATAAACAAATAACAATTTAACTAGCAGTTTATATGCAATGAATAATTAAATAACAATTTAAATAAATAAAATGCAATTTAACTGAGATGATGATTAAAAATATTCCAAAGAGTCAAAATAAATGCATAATCACAACAGAAATTTAATTTAACAACCATAAGAAACTTTAGAAGTTGTGAGTGGGTTAAAACACTTACCTTTATACGAATCTGAAAATAATAGACTTCTAATCAAAAGCTTCGCTCTACATTTCCTTAGTCTTCTTCTTGATTGCTAGCTTTGTTCCGTAATTTTTCTTTTATTTTGATTTACTTTAATTTCCCTCCTTATTATATTAATATATATATATATGTGTGTGTGTGTGTGTGTGTGTATTTATGTATGTATTTTTAAAAGGTTTGGAAAAGATTTGAAAAAGAAAAATTGAAAAAGAAAAGGGTTGAAATAAGAAGAACTGAAAATTGTAGAGAAGATCAAGATTCAAAAAGAAAGAAGAAAGTTTGAAATAGAAAAAAAATTTGGAAGAAGAATATATGAAGAGGAAGGAAAAATTAAAATGAGATATAATAAGGAGATTTGAAAAAAAAGAAAAAAGAAAGAAGAAGAAGAAGATTAGAATGGAGGCTAGGGTTTCATTCGCATCATATCGTATTTATAAGGTTAGAGTTAGGTTTAGGGACAAAGAAATTTGAAAAGAGAGGCTTCTACTAATTATAAATAAATGAAATGCCTTTTCGGAAAATGAAGTTGGAAATGAATGAAAAAAATAAAGTAAATATGAACAAACTTGGTATTGAAATATAGTAAATATGAGCAGCCTTTTTAAAAGTAGCAGGTATTAAAAAGAGGTAATTATTAATTAGAAAGGGAATGAATGGATTAACTCTATACTGTAAACAAAATTTTAGAATTCAAATTTCAAAACAATCATTTACTTAATTAATTTGGTTGACCCTAAACATACCAAAATTAACATCTTTTAAAGATTTAATTAACGCACAATACATGAAAATAAATTCTCCACACAAATTTATGTCATAAATTAAAAGAATATACAACATTAAGAAATCTTCATTTATCCCTCTTTGTGATTAGATTGAAAATTTAACAACATGTTAACATTTTGATTGAATGTTTTACAAGGAATGCATTAACATACATTCAAAAATATGATAGCATAAACAAGGTAATATAAACATGTGTATAATATATATGTGCATCTTTATCGCCACTTATAATTTACATTCACAAGTAAAAGGTATAAAAATAATCCACATAAGGAGGCAATGAGTGTAAGAGTAAATTAGAAAAGTGAAGATGGAAAGGTAAGTTATGTTGCAATAAAAATCTGATTGGAAAGGAAATAGTCAAGTGTAAATCTATTTTACCCCATTTTTCATCTCCTATTAACATTTAGTTTAACAACGTATGCGATTTCAATATAAACTAGCATTAAATTTTGATCTAAAACATAAGTTTGAATTTAGGTATAAACATATATGTAGTAAACTAGCATTAAATTTTGAAACATGAATTGAATTAATTTATTTCAATATATGTTTACAATTAACGTCTTCCCACTTAAAAAGATTCCAATCATATTAATTGTCATTGATTTCTAAGGTAAAAATGAATGAGACAATTCAGTCCTTTTTATAGTAATTTAACGTATTTACGGAAATATTGTATACAAACCAAATGTTATTAATTTCTTATTTCTGTAATAAATTTTTCAGCTACCAACATTTCAAATAAATAAACATATGATTTTTTTTAGTAAAGAAACGTATATCATTCTTTTTATTATGTTCATTACTACTCTAAAATCTGGTTAACCTTTGTTCGACCTTTCATTACTTTACTATACTCTAATTTGACAACTCCTAACATTGTAGTACATTTCACATTAATGTAACATTTATTAAAATTTATTTCCAATCCTAATTCCATCAAATATTTAAACAAGTAACTTATAATATTTGTTTACAAGCCAATTGCTACACATAAGTTTCTCATACTTCAACCAATTGTCATATTATGAATGGAATCATTAATTTCAAATATTCACCAATTTACTCCATTCTATTTTCATCTTTTTTTTTATTTGCAAAAAATTTAATTCCAATTGCTGCAATAATTACAGTTATTATATTCTAGATTTAAATGGAATGATTTGTTTGTCTTTCATTACACTACTATATCCAATTATCCATCTTTCCTTTGTATGAACTCCTATTTTAACTTAATTTCAAATTAACGTACTACTTAATTTCCTTTGATCGCAAATAGATTTCAAATTTTTATTTAATAAACTAAAGAAATATGTAACACGTAATAATAGATACCATTAACTTTTATTGTTTCATTTCCCTTTCTATTCATATAAGGATTCATCCATAAAGTTTACATTTACTTTTTACCACTTTTACTTTTATTCATTGATTCAATGTTTATTTCAAATATTTTCATTTATTACTCACAAATATTAGTTGTCATATATAAATGTCATGTCAGTTTCTTCTTTTATTGCATTATACTTATTCATTACCTCATTATTGCATAACCTCATTTATTATCATTCATTTATCTATAGTATTTATGCTTAATCACATTTCTTAGCCTCCCAATTGTTCACTTAAGTTTCTAGCCATTTATTTATAATACTTTCCTTTCTATTATATTCTATTAGAAGCGATTTCAATTATACCTAAGTTTATAATGCTAGAACAACAATTTCTTATTTATTAAAGAATTCCATCAATTACCTCATTTGAACTTATTTCTCAATTCACCAATTATGGCCTAAAATATAGATTTATGTTTCTATTAAATTTACATTCCCCCTTCCGTTACTATATTAATAATCACTAAGTAACGTTTATTATCAACTATAAATATTATAACTGCTTAACGGACATTGATTTTATAAATTTACACTTTATTATGTATTCTTCATCAGTTAACATAATTTTGAATTCCTTTCCCAATTTACCAATTTCAGTCAATCCTAACTTTACCTTCTGTTTCAATTAATAGGGTGTGCACATATTTAGTTAATGCGTTAATTCTTATTAATATAACATTAAGGCTCATTTAATTCCAATTGATTCACATTTTAATTAGTAACCAAATAAACGGGTAACTTATAACGTGTGTTACCATAACTTTAATTACACCTATGAATTCCCTATTATCAAACAAATGTTACAAATTCCTAAATACTTCTGCTTTCATCTAATTACCATTTAGTATATTATTATTTTTCCATTAACAAATTTCAAAAATTCCCCAGACCTTCCCTTTCCATTTATTCTTTTATTAAGTTTACATTAATAAATCTTTTCTTCCATTTCTTTAATTCAACAACTTGTTCTATTATGAATACCATTAACATTATTTCTAGTATCCCTAAATTAACATTAACGTAAACTTTTATATATTGTTATTGCAATTTATACAAAATTCAATTTATACAAATTCAGTTTTGACTAACTTTATTGCCTAAATTTACATGCAGTTACTTTTAATAAATTATTGCATTGGTTAATCCAACAGTTGCTTTTTTTTTCTCATTTTATATTTTATAACCAAATGTAACAACTTACACTATTCGTAAATGGGATTTCCCTTCAATTGTCAAAATTAAATTTTTATAACCATTGCTAAATTACATTCTTAACATTTACTTCAATATAGGTTATAAAATTTTTATTTCTTCCTAATTTAATTACAAAATCTCATTAATTTACCCAATTTTATTTACCAGAATTTACGGGTCGTTACATCCTTAGTTTATTGAGTTAGGTATATGTATATAAAAATTCTTTCATTAATAATGCCTACAGTCGATAGGTGTACACACTTATGCGTTACAATCGCCATACTGTATATTTCCCACACGTAAGCCAGCAAGACAGTGCATGGGTTATATATCTGGCCTCAATTTTCTTAGTTATGCATATGTAAATATTGTTAATATCAATAAAACTTTCAAAAATAGATAGAGTAAGCAATTGAAATCCAAGCACTATTTTTATTTATTTGATTTGACTTGTTATTCAAAATAAATGAAAATACCACTTTGATAAACTTTGAAAATCAACTAAGGATCCATTTCATAATTGCACTATATTACCAACGAAACAATTAGCCAAATTAGAGTCTATGTTAACTTAATTTTGTTGGAAATTTTAAGAAGAAAAAGGACTTAAATTTCTTGATAACGACCAGAACTTATATTTAACTTATTCGTGTCAATTTGAAAGTAAATCCTTCATTCGTAAATATTTTCAAAAACTTGCATTCATCTCTTTGTAAATAAATCTTGCATTTGGGAATTTTTCACTTTGCATCTGGATTTTATAGGTAGTATCGGCTGAAAATCCTCGCAAGAAAACACTTGTCCTACTAGGGATACCTAGAGGTTTAACGGCATATTGCATATGCATAATGCAATCATACTTCCTACGAAAATAAATTTGTCTTAGTTTTAATTTATTTAAGGATGAATAAAAAGACAAGTGTGGGGGTATTTGATGTGCACGTAAATATGCATATTTTTACTTCCATATTTAATATAATTTAATTAAATAAATGAGCATAAAGAGTATTTTAATATATTTAAACCAAAATTTCAAATGTCATCAAATCATCATTTATTCATCTTCATATGGAGGAAAAATTATCATTTTTGTGCATATAATTTTATTTTTATTTATAGGAAAATTGGATGGAAAGTAGAAGAAGTCTTCATGTATTCATGCATGCACAAGAGAAGGAAACAAATGAAGACGGAAATAATTCATTTCATCCACCATGGAGGACCCCAACTACCCACTTACCTTGATATACAATTAGGAGCTAATGCACAAGTTACTGGCCATTAAAAACACTTGCACAATTAACGGTGGATTAATTACTTGCTAACGATAACTTGGTGGCAATATTTCCTCGAGGGTATTTTAGATAATCCACAAAATTATGATCAGGTTTTCAAAACATGTATAAATATCCATTATGTTTCATGTAATGAGCTCTTAGCCTCCTCTTTAGTTTTTTTAGTTTTAGGCTCAAAAATAAATAAAAACTCTCTTTCTTTTTTCATGGCCACTTAGCCATTTTTCTTCTAATGTAATTTTCTTATATGCAATTTTAATTTATGCTCTTTTCTATTTACATGCTTTCTTCTCTTTTATGTTAGCGGCTTAGATTTTATTTTATGCAATTAGATTGGCTTTCATATTATTTTAATTAACTCTCTTTTTCCTCTTGCTTTTGTTTTATGTTGAATTCTACATTTGTTGGCATGATAACAAATATGAGAAGCTAAATCCCTTCAATTTAGGGGTAATGAAGCTCTCTTAATCATGTAGATTCAATATATGATAAATTGTGATATCTTTTCATGCTTGATGACAAAGTCTGATGTAGTTAAACTTTGTTGATTTAGCTTTGAAATTGATAGTTTATGTTGTTGACACCAAATAGGCTATGTTTAAACAAACATAAACACAAACTACATCTTCATTTACATATGATTATGGTAAGTGAATTTTAAAATCAAAATTTGATGGTCTATATTACTAATCAATAGTGAATAGATCATGCTTAGAACAAATTTTATTTTCAAGTTCATTACCATTTTCATGAGAGTTAACAAGTGGTGTTAAAGTTTGATGGTTATACTGGGCTAAGTAATAGCACAAATAGGCCATACTTATGATAAACATATAAGCTAATTTCACCAACGACCAAAAAAGAGATCATAATTTCATTTTGTTGATTTATGTGATCATGAGAAGAAAATTACCTCTAAATTACCTTCTACTCTAATATTTTTATCCATTTTTATTTTTTATTAGATTCTAGAAACTTTTAGCTAATCACAGTTTCAATTATTGGTTTAATTTGATTGAATAGAAATTTTAAAATCAATACAATTCCCTACGGATTGACCCGTACTCGCTATGTACTAAAATTGTACGCCGTGCGCTTGCGGTTATTTTTAATTCAAAATTTTTAGCTATTTTTCTAATCCGATAGATATTTAGTCATTAAACATGAGGACTCATCCTTAATTATATACACCTTAGTCTACTCTCCCTTCTTCATCAAAGGACAATCCTTAATCATGTGGCCAGGTTGATGATAATTGTAGCAAAAAGTCTTTGGACTATAGGGATGATTGCCTTCGCTTGCTAACAATAAGTTGAAATATGTCCCTTCTTACAATTTTGACAAACGACATCTTTCTACTTGTTTCCCTGATCATCTTATATGGATTTTCCTTTCCCTTGCTTCTTTTTCATTTGGGTTGAATTTTCTCTTATTCGGATGAAAGTTACCCCCATCGATTGCTGCTGCTGGTGGCTTTGCTTTCAAAAGTGGCTCATATCTATAGGCCATATTTAATAGGTCCATAAATGGTTCCTTCACATGCCCGGTCATCTTCCTATGGAACTCCTCTCTCATTCCTGCCACAAACATTTCATTTTTCTTTATTGGAGTATCTATGAGGTCGGGTCCAAAATGGGATAACTCATTGAATTCCTCATACTTAGCTACTAATGATTCTTTTATTTTGAGACCCCTAAAACTTCTGTATAACCTTGTCTTTCCTACAGCTGGCATAAACTGCTCTTGAACACCTTCTTGAATCAGTCCCATGAGAATTCATCTTCTAGGGTACTTGCGGTAACTGAATCCTACCTAGCTGCGGCACTTTCTTGTATCTGCCATGTAACGACCCAGAATTTTAATTTATTAAAATTTGAATATTTAATTAATTTTAAATATTAATAAGTGAATGTATAAGTCAAATAAATTTTTATTTGAATAATTGGATTTAATTGAAGAATTAAATCGATAATTTAATATGTGAAATTATGGAAATAATTGAAAATTGGGTTAAATATGATTGAAAATGATTTGTAAAATTTTATTTTATCATGTTGAAGTTAGAACGATATTTTAGAACTTTTAAAATCGAATTAAAAGTTAATTTGTGAAAATTGAATATTTTAATATTAAAATCGACTAGTCAAAATAGTCAATTTTTGAACAGTCTCAGAATTGAACGAAACCAGTTCCATTGGATCCGTAATAGTTAGTTATTACCGGATTTCAATTTTCGTGTCAATCGGAGTTATCGTTTGATCGTGGCAGCTCGAAACGCATCGATTTATTTTTAATTTTAATTTGGCGAGTTAAAATAGCCATTTTTCAAAAAGTCTCGGATTTCGACGAAACTAGTTTCATCGGATCCGTAATGTGATATTATTGTAAGGTTTCAAATTTCGTGTCAATTGGATTTACCGTTTGTCCGGTACAAATTAAAACGCCTAGAAATCGATTTAAATCGGTTTAATTTAAATTGAACGTTTATTGCCATAACTCGCACAAATGTCCGAAATAGCTTCCGAAACCTGTTCCATTGTGTCCGAAACGCGGGGTAAACCCTAGAAACGCTGGTTACGGCGCGTGAATCGGAGTTCGGAATTTTCGGATGAATAGTGTTCGATTTTTTCCTATAAATAGCCCTTCACTCTAAAAAAATAAAAAATAAAAAATAAAACAAACCCTAATCTAAACGTGCAGCCACCACCTACAACAGATCAATGGCCGAAAGTTTCGTATGTTCTTCCTTCAATTTCTCAAAATCCAAGCATCGATTCAAGAATCGCTCAACTAGAAAAACGTAGAGGGTAGTGTGATTGACATATCCAACGGGCATGATCGCGAATGGAGTTGTATATTGTGAGATTTTTAGCCGCGTTCCCCTTGCGTTCGTGCACGCATTTCTATGCAGGGGGGGACCGAGTTGAGCAAGGTAGCAACCGAGTGTTGCCCTTATCGTGCTCTTCAAAATGCAAGTTGCTGATCGTGTTTTCGTGGAGCGATGTGGTTGCTAAATTCAACCCTAGTTGTTGAGAATGGGTTTGGGTGGTGCGGCTATTTACTGGAGAAGAAGACATGCGGAAGGAGAAGCATATGCACGGCCCAGATGCAAAGTCACAAGATCAAATGGCTCAGATTAGTTTAGGTTAAAATTATAGTTAACAATGTTGTAAATTATTATATTTAAATTCGTAAACTTCAAAAATTGATATCTTTTTCATACGAGGTCGAAAACGCGCGAAACCAGTTGCGTTAGAATCGTATGGACGAGCACTACGCGATGAAATTGGATTGGAGTCGTTTGGAGTTAGTGAGAATTTCGGGTAAAATTAAACGTCCGTTTAATTTTATTCGAAATAAATCGCTAAAACGGAAATAAAATCAAGGTGAGAACTTCTCACTCAATCGAATCAGTTTCGATTTTATTTTAAATAGTTAGATTTAAAATATTTGAATGCATGTTTGAATGATGATTGTTATCTATTGATTGTTAAAATAGACATTATGCGCCGTTAGTTAGCGGATGTTATTTATTAAAAACATATACCGCGAATATTTCATAAACAGTGAAATTGGTATTATATATAATAGCAATATATATATATTGGCATATGTATATATTGGAGTTATTGATTTCCCGCATTTGTTTAGCGGATGAGACCCTATTGCGCCGTTATTAAGCGGATAATATTTTAAATCCCATATACCGCGATAATTTCGTACTGGAGCGGAATTGGTATTGTGCTAATGTTTGTGGATGCAGGAAAACAGGTTGGAGGGATCCAACTGGATTCCTCAACAGTTTTATTTGATTTCAGATATTTTGATATTTGATGGATTATCATATACGATATATGATATCGTTGTTGTCGTGATTGACTATTTGGTATGTAGCATCATTGGTCCAAATTTGGAATTTTAAAATGATTTTTAAAGTGATTTTTGAAACTATACTTTATTTTTGGAATTGATCCATTTTAAATAAATAAACGTATAATTTTAATGTTATATAAAAATTATGATTTTTGAGAAATATAGTTGAAAACTGATTTTTGAGAATATGATGCTAATGATTTTATAAAATAGTTAAATCGGAATTTTAGAATTTATTGTGAAAAGTTTAAATATAGGATTTATAAAATTTAATTATTTTATGAATCAAAATGGTGAAATAATAAAGGAGATTAAAGACGTTTTAAAAGAATAATATAAATTGAATTATATTAAGAGATTTATAAATGGATATTTATAAATTGAAATATTGAAATTATAAAACGAGTTTTTATAAGTGTTTGAATGAAGTGAAAAATGAATTTCATAAATTGAATGAAATTTATAGAATTATAAACGGTGAAATTATAAATGGAATTTTATAAACAGTAGGTTTATAAAATTTATAAAGTCATTAAAAGAATGGTTTTGGATAAATAATTGAATCTTATAACTTATAAGATTTATAAGTATGAAGTTCAAAGGAACGATTTTTGCAAGCAAATAAATTATAAGTATTTAACTTATAATATGGACTTTTGGTTCATAATTGAGATATAAATTGAACAGTTTAATAAAGGAATTTATAAACGTTGTTTTATAAATTCACAAACCACTTATTTTGATAAGTAAAATTATTATAATTTATTAATGGAGTTATATTCACATTTTTGACTGTGAATAATCCTTTAAAATGAAATATATAAAAGGATGAAATTTGTTAACGTAGTATATTCACGTTTTTGAATAGTGAATAATATGTTAAAGAATTTGTTTTGAATGTGATGTTTTAAATAGAATTAAAACGATCTAAAGATGTTTTAAAATGTGTTGAGATTCGAAACCATAGATTTCAACATTCATTGTTGAAATAGACGTTTTCGAGAAATAAAAGGAAATAGTGGACTATAACACTGTTGTTATAGTAAATGATTTCCGAAAGGAAATGTTTTATATAGTATTGGGATTTATATATCTATTTTAATTTCGAATCCCTATACTAGTGATTTTGGGACGTCGTAACGATGTTATACGTAACATTTGTTTTGGCCCAAGTAAATATGTTTAAGAGAATGATTTCCTTAAAGAATGAAATATATACTTAATTTCGATTTAAGTATATTGAATATTTTCCAAGTGTTGAAAATAAATAGGTTCGTGAATTACTGAATAAATAAGTATGGAAATGTTTTTCCAATGCAAAGTGAATAAGTTGAGAATTTATCTTTTTGAAGATAAATTGAAAATGAATAATTAAAATCATATATTCATAGATATTGTGAAATATAAATTCACTATGGAATTTATAAAAGAAAGTGGGATTGGTTTAGAAAAATAAATATTAATTTATTTTTGAAGTGTGAAATTATATATCTAGTAAAGATATTTTTGGAAAATAAATAACTTGGAAAAAATTATTTGGAATCTGGTGATGTTGTGCATATCCATTGATAGTTCAATAACCGACTATCAATATTTCCCTTTGAATGGGTAATTGATGTGAATTGTTTGAATTTGAATACCACACTTATTTTTGAATAAGCACTCACTATTCGGGTTAACCGGGAAAGGACCATGGGATCGTATAACCCATTCCGAATATGTGATACGTCGTTATGAATTGCATTGAAGATCGGTGTTGAAGACCCGATATTTGCGAGAGCGATAGGATGACCTGTCGATTGACTCTGCACCGAGTTGCTCCGGTATAGAGTTCTCCATATGTGATGGTGAATCCGATCAGGATTGTGAATATCCGGATTGCAAGGACTTCTTTGTAAGTGCCTTCGGTTTTGTTCGAGCCCGGGACAGACTTGTATGGATTGTATGTCTGACATTACAAATTGAGATGTAAAGCCGATTTCATTCAAATATATTTCTGTTGGTGGCGGAGAATTTATTCTTTTAGCTTAACACCCTTCTCTGAGACGCACGAGCTCAGAGGTTATGTAGTTGAATGTTATCAGCGATATATTCCCAATTTGGTAATGTGACATGCTGAGTGTTGCTGTAAATGATCATTGTGTTGATTATTTGTGATAGGATCGTTTATTTGATCGTCTATCCTGGTGATCATTTCTATGATCATTTGTTGACCCAAAGCATGGCTTTTGTATAAAGTATGTTTTTGTGGACGTGACTTCGTCGAGCCTCACACCCCGTGAATGGTCAAAACAGGAAAGAAGCAGCAAGGTTATGAGGGGTAGCGCCCTTTAAGATGTGTGCATTTCCTTCTGGAAAAGGGTGGTATCATGGTATGGAGCCCAGATACTTACTCATGTTGAAAACACTTTGTTATGATTGTGTGAATTGATTACGAGCGCTCGGTGAAAAGGTCCCAAAGGACCGGGGGATGGCATATTCGGTCGGTTGTTACTCAGTTAGGGGTAACCCGGCCTTGTGTTGGTAGAGATCCGGTTTGGTTTTCGGGGATGTCCATCCAGAGGCATTCTCATGTGGCAATGGGAAGTTCCTTGGCCTGATCATTCGTTGGAAATCCAATTCCCAATACGAAACTTGTACGGTATTAGTTGTAGAACCTGCCATTCACTTATGGTGGTCACCGCTGTTTGGATGGTAGCTATAGTAGGCATAGTTCGAAATGTGTATGTTGGCTAAGATTTATATTCTACTTTCGAAATAAATATTTCCTCTACACTATGCACTAATAATAATAATATCAAATGTTATTTTTAAATGCGTATCAAGCATCTTTGACTATCATAAGGAGAAATCTCCTCCGATTCTGCGTTTGCATTGTGTGTGTGTGCGGGAGGCCTTATGGTAGTCTCATTTTTAAAAGCATTGCGAATTGACTTTAAAAATATTCCTCTATTTTGATTTTAAAGATAAACAAACTGTTTTGAGTTCTCACACCAGTCACATGACTGACTCGGAGTTTATTGTTTTCCTTCCTAAACTCTGGGTGCCCATCAATTTCCACACGGGCAGTCAAGAGTTAGGTTTATCAGGATATTCTGGATATTCTGGAATTGCAGGAGGCAAGCTGGATGGCATGGCGTATTACTAGTTATATAGTATTTCTTTTTCCGCTGCACTGTTTGTTGTTGTATGTTGTTGTACACTCTGATGATGATGTAATGTAATGTATAAAATGTAATAACTGATATAGTTCTTTGTTTAAAGATTATTCATTTATTATTATGTGTTGTTCCGCTGCGAATTGTGAGATTCTGTTGTTGTTCTGTTGTTTTTTGTTTTCTTTCTATTTTCTATTTTTCTTTTTCTCTCTTCTTCTTCTTTTTCTTTTTCTTAACCCATAACATTTAGGGTTTCCGGCGTTCGATTTCTCGGCAGTCGATAAAGTGAGTATTGATGTTGAATTTTCGAAAGTCGAAAATTTCCGGGGCGTTACATCTGGTATCAGAGCATATGGTTAAGCGACAATCATGGTTCTGTTGGGTATTACTCATTAGAGATAGAGTCAGTAGTACTCTAGAATGAGTTTGAGTGTAATAATAGCTATGAGAGCGTATTTGTTAGTGAATATAAATTGTTTTGTATTGTGTTGACTTATCGGTTGATTGTTTATAGATTTCGGTTGATGTAGTCTAGCTAACTATCGTAGAAAGGGGTTTCTAAACTCTTAAACAAGATAAATCGACATAATATTGTTTTAAATTGGGTAAATGAAATAATTTTACGTTGAGTATATTTTATATATAAAGAATAATTTTTCAGAATTATTAAAGTGTATATTAGTTGATTGTTTAGTTGTTTGAATAATCTAAATAAAAAAAATAATTGTATAAGCAAATGAATTATAAGAATTGAATTATAATTAAAGTGATTACAATTGTGAAATAAACTTATATATATAAGAAGTGAAACTATATGAAAATATTTATGAATATGAGTTATAAATAAAAATGAATTTAAGGTTAAATGGAAATTTACTTTGGAATTGGAAGCTGAATTGATTTATAAATGGGAATTTAAGTTAAGTAAAACCAAGTGATGTTTATAAAATGGAATATAACTCAATTGACGATTGAATGAAGTTGATATTGGTATCAAAGTAAATTAATAAAGTTAAGTGATAGATATGAACTTAGATTATATAAATGAAATTCAACTTTTGTAATTGAATTGAATTAATGGATTGAATGTTAATCAATTAAATGTGAATTTAGTTGGTATGAAATAATGAATGTAAGTGTTAATTCATTAAAATCTTGTGTTATTGAAAGTTGAATAGTTGAATAAAAATCAATTTATTAAACCAATTGAAAGTGATGGTGTTAAACCAAATAGAATGAATATAAGCAAAGTAATTTGGTTGTAATTAATAAACATTGATTGTTATATGGTTGTTAGTTGATTGATTGTATATAATTCATTAAGTGTTAATGAAAGTAAATTAGCGAAATTGAAAGCTATATAATTGAATTCAAATTAAAAGTAAATAAATTTGAATGGAATTGAATTTGAATTGGAAGTGAACCAACTTGAATATGAATTAGTGAATATAAACTAATTGAAAATAAATGTTAGAAACATCCACTGTTAATGAATAGAATGTGATTAAATTGAAAAATCAATTCATTGAATATTAATAAGAATATGAATGAATGTTTATTGGTTATGAATGCTAGTTGGTTGATGGTTGCATTTGTTGTTTGTTTCATTTGCTATGTTGACATATATAGTTATTATGTTACTATATGTTGTATATCGATACTATTGTCTATATACATGTTCTCATGTTGTTTGTTGAGTGATTAGTAGGTGCGGATCGCGTTTGCTTCGCATTTGGAGCTCGCTTTCGCGCTATATTAGCCGTATATGCTCGCTAATAAAATATAAGGTACATATCTCGGATTAAATACCGTACTTTTATACTTTTTTCCCTTCGGGATGCCTCATTACTTGATGAGATGTATATTTGTGATATATATACTGTCATTTTTTTTCGGATCGAGCCGCGCAAAGGAGACTATGGCGAATTTTTCCGAAAATTTAAGGCGTTAGAAAAATTTGAGAAAATTGGAAAATTTTGAAAACTTTAACTTTGATTTGGAGTTGAAAGTTAAACAATAGTAGTTGTTTTTGAAAAGATAACTAAGTATGATTTGAAAACTTAGTAAAGTTATTGTAAGAAGTTTAACTATGGATTTTGGGAAAATTAATAAATTCTGTAACTTTTCTTACTTGTTAATTTCGAGGACGAAATTCTTTTAAGGGGGGAAGATTGTAACGACCCAGAATTTTAATTTATTAAAATTTGAATATTTAATTAATTTTAAATATTAATAAGTGAATATATAAGTCAAATAAATTTTTATTTGAATAATTGGATTTAATTGAAGAATTAAATCGATAATTTAATATGTGAAATTATGGAAATAATTGAAAATTGGGTTAAATATGATTGAAAATGATTTGTAAAATTTTATTTTATCATGTTGAAGTTAGAACGATATTTTAGAACTTTTAAAATCGAATTAAAAGTTAATTTGTGAAAATTGAATATTTTAATATTAAAATCGACTAGTGAAAATACTCAATTTTTGAACAGTCTCAGAATTGAACGAAACCAGTTCCATTGGATCCGTAATAGTTAGTTATTACCGGATTTCAATTTTCGTGTCAATCGGAGTTATCGTTTGATCGTGGCAGCTCGAAACGCATCGATTTATTTTTAATTTTAATTTGGCGAGTTAAAATAGCCATTTTTCAAAAAGTCTCGGATTTCGACGAAACCAGTTTCATCGGATCCGTAATGTGATATTATTGTAAGGTTTCAAATTTCGTGTCAATTGGATTTACCGTTTGTCCGGTACAAATTAAAACGCCTAGAAATCGATTTAAATCGGTTTAATTTAAATTGAACGTTTATTGCCATAACTCGCACAGATGTCCGAATTAGCTTCCGAAACCTGTTCCATTGTGTCCGGAATGCGGGGTAAACCCTAGAAACGCTGGTTACGGCACGTGAATCGGAGTTCGGAATTTCTGGATGAATAGTGTTCGATTTTTTCCTATAAATAGCCCTTCACTCTAAAAAAATAAAAAATAAAAAATAAAACAAACCCTAATCTAAACGTGCAGCCACCACCTACAACAGATCAATGGCCGAAAGTTTCGTATGTTCTTCCTTCAATTTCTCAAAATCCAAGCATCGATTCAAGAATCGCTCAACTAGAAAAACGTAGAGGGTAGTGTGATTGACATATCCAACGGGCATGATCGCGAATGGAGTTGTATATTGTGAGATTTTTAGCCGCGTTCCCCTTGCGTTCGTGCACGCATTTCTATGCAGGGGGGGACCGAGTTGAGCAAGGTTGCAGCCGAGTGTTGCCCTTATCGTGCTCTTCAAAATGCAAGTTGCTGATCGTGTTTTCGTGGAGCGATGTGGTTGCTAAATTCAACCCTAGTTGTTGAGAATGGGTTTGGGTGGTGCAGCTATTTACTGGAGAAGAAGACGTGAGGAAGGAGAAGCATATGCACGCCCCAGATGCAAAGTCACAAGATCAAATGGCTCAGATTAGTTTAGGTTAAAATTATAGTTAACAATGTTGTAAATTATTATATTTAAATTCGTAAACTTCAAAAATTGATATCTTTTTCATACGAGGTCGAAAACGCGCGAAACCAGTTGCGTTGGAATCGTATGGACGAGCACTACGCGATGAAATTGGATTGGAGTCGTTTGGAGTTAGTGAGAATTTCGGGTAAAATTAAACGTCCGTTTAATTTTATTCGAAATAAATCGCTAAAACGGAAATAAAATCAAGGTGAGAACTTCTCACTCAATCGAATCAGTTTCGATTTTATTTTAAATAGTTAGATTTAAAATATTTGAATGCATGTTTGAATGATGATTGTTATCTATTGATTGTTAAAATAGACATTATGCGCCGTTAGTAAGCGGATGTTATTTATTAAAAACATATACCGCGAATATTTCATAAACAGTGAAATTGGTATTATATATAATAGCAATATATATATATATTGGCATATGTATATATTGGAGTTATTGATTTCCCGCATTTGTTTAGCGGATGAGACCCTATTGCGCCGTTATTAAGCGGATAATATTTTAAATCCCATATACCGCGATAATTTCGTACTGGAGCGGAATTGGTATTGTGCTAATGTTTGTGGATGCAGGAAAACAGGTTGGAGGGATCCAACTGGATTCCTCAACAGTTTTATTTGATTTCAGATATTTTGATATTTGATGGATTATCATATACGATATATGATATCGTTGTTGTCGTGATTGACTATTTGGTATGTAGCATCATTGGACCAAATTTGGAATTTTAAAATGATTTTTAAAGTGATTTTTGAAACTATACTTTATTTTTGGAATTGATCCATTTTAAATAAATAAACGTATAATTTTAATGTTATATAAAAATTATGATTTTTGAGAAATATAGTTGAAAACTGATTTTTGAGAATATGATGCTAATGATTTTATAAAATAGTTAAATCGGAATTTTAGAATTTATTGTGAAAAGTTTAAATATAGGATTTATAAAATTTAATTATTTTATGAATCAAAATGGTGAAATAATAAAGGAGATTAAAGACGTTTTAAAAGAATAATATAAATTGAATTATATTAAGAGATTTATAAATGGATATTTATAAATTGAAATATTGAAATTATAAAACGAGTTTTTATAAGTGTTTGAATGAAGTGAAAAATGAATTTCATAAATTGAATGAAATTTATAGAATTATAAACGGTGAAATTATAAATGGAATTTTATAAACAGTAGGTTTATAAAATTTATAAAGTCATTAAAAGAATGGTTTTGGATAAATAATTGAATCTTATAACTTATAAGATTTATAAGTATGAAGTTCAAAGGAACGATTTTTGCAAGCAAATAAATTATAAGTATTTAACTTATAATATGGACTTTTGGTTCATAATTGAGATATAAATTGAACAGTTTAATAAAGGAATTTATAAACGTTGTTTTATAAATTCACAAACCACTTATTTTGATAAGTAAAATTGTTATAATTTATTAATGGAGTTATATTCACATTTTTGACTGTGAATAATCCTTTAAAATGAAATATATAAAAGGATGAAATTTGTTAACGTAGAGATCCGGTTTGGTTCTCGGGGATGTCCATCCAGAGGCATTCTCATGTGGCAATGGGAAGTTCCTTGGCCTGATCATTCGTTGGAAATCCAATTCCCAATACGAAACTTGTACGGTATTAGTTGTAGAACCTGCCATTCACTTATGGTGGTCACCGCTGTTTGGATGGTAGCTATAGTAGGCATAGTTCGAAATGTGTATGTTGGCTAAGATTTATATTCTACTTTCGAAATAAATATTTCCTCTACACTATGCACTAATAATAATATCAAATGTTATTTTTAAATGCGTATCAAGCATCTTTGACTATCATAAGGAGAAATCTCCTCCGATTCTGCGTTTGCATTGTGTGTGTGTGCGGGAGGCCTTATGGTAGTCTCATTTTTAAAAGCATTGCGAATTGACTTTAAAAATATTCCTCTATTTTGATTTTAAAGATAAACAAACTGTTTTGAGTTCTCACACCAGTCACATGACTGACTCGGAGTTTATTGTTTTCCTTCCTAAACTCTGGGTGCCCATCAATTTCCACACGGGCAGTCAAGAGTTAGGTTTATCAGGATATTCTGGAATTGCATGAGACAAGCTGGATGGCATGGCGTATTACTAGTTATATAGTATTTCTTTTTCCGCTGCACTGTTTGTTGTTGTATGTTGTTGTACACTCTGATGATGATGTAATGTAATGTATAAAATGTAATAACTGATATAGTTCTTTGTTTAAAGATTATTCATTTATTATTATGTGTTGTTCCGTTGCGAATTGTGAGATTCTGTTGTTGTTCTGTTGTTTTTTTGTTTTCTTTCTATTTTCTATTTTTCTTTTTCTCTCTTCTTCTTCTTTTTCTTTTTCTTAACCCATAACATTTAGGGTTTCCGGCGTTCGATTTCTCGGCAGTCGATAAAGTGAGTATCGATGTTGAATTTTCGAAAGTCGAAAATTTCCGGGGCGTTACAGCCATGAAGCCAGGAACCTTTTCTGTTCATCTAATATGTCTAATCCATTGAAAATTTTGTCGTATGATCTCAATCAAGCTTGAACTTCAATGATTAACTTCACGTCTTTTGGTTTTGCTCCTAAATTAGTAAAATCCTTGCATAATGCAGTGAAGTTAACCCTGGGCTGAACTGGAGCTACAGCCTCAACTACTATTCCACCTCTTTCAACATTAGGGGCTCTTCCATTAGCGATTGTGGTACTGCCAGTCACCCTTCCCCGTCTTCCTCTAGTGCTCATTCTTACTGCTTGGATATAATAAGGTAACTCTTAGAATACTTAGACAAGGTTAACTTAGAAAAAAGATCATAAAGCTAGACATAGAATTGCTGAGCAGAACAACATATGAAATGCACTCTCATAAACTGAACTCATTCTAGGATACTACTAACACTATGTCTAATGAGTTGACCCAAACCAAGGCCTAGGTGTTCACTTAACCTAAGCTCTAATACCATGTGTGATGATTTTCCTTCCTTACAGCAAAGGCTTACACTTATATTTTTTTTAAAAAATTCCCCAAGTCTATACATACCCCTTTATCTTCATATTTTCATGTTTACAACCTCCTTATTCATTCCAAATTTCCTAAGATCTTAAGCTAAACTTTCCATGGCTTCCTCTTCATAATTTTAAAAATAGAGAAAAATCACTTCATTTGGCTAAAATCTCTTCTTTAGTTCACAAAACCACTTCTACATCTCCTACAACACCTTCTTTTCTAAAAATCAAGCTCATCCATCCCAAAACAATGATGGCCAAGCCTAAATATCCTAAGGCCGAGCCGAATTATCCTAGGTTGAGCATATTTAGAGGTCCTAGCACCCAAAATTTCCAAGTTTTCAATATTCTTAAGCGTTTTCAAGTTTCGGCAAAAGTTCGATTTGATTTAGAAAAGTTTCGTTGAGTAAAGTTAACGCTTTTTAAACAATTAGTTATCTTTATTAAAGTTATCAAATTTATGATGTATACTGGTGTATGAATGTTATATAAGATGTGTGCTTGATTATGTGATGATTTGGTGATAATTGTGTACACCGAAGTGCGAGTAGGCAAGAAAGTCTCTATCTTGTATTTTGGGAAAAAGTCAGTTAGCGATTGTGGAAAAATATTATTTCTTATGTTAGAGCTATGATGTATGTTGTAGTATGGTGTTTGAAATGAGTTAGTTTTTTCATATGGGTTCATGACATGAATTTAGTGATTAGCTAACCAAAAGCGACGTAGAAATCCACTTTTGTCGAAGGTTTGAATTTGTTTTCAAAAGTGAAATATTTTTCAAGTTTTAAACTTTAGTTTTGCTTCCAAAAGTTCACTTTTATGTTTTAAAGGAAATAAGGGTTCAAAATTGAAGTTTTTATAACTTAGAAATCAAATTTCAAAAAGTTAGAACTATAGGTCCGCATGGCGATAGTCACTATACGCGTAGTTCGTCAAAAACGAATTAATTTACAAAATATAAGTGCTTACCCTTGGAAACTTTATAGTAAATGTTTTTCTAACTTAATTAAGTTAATTGAATGTAAATGGTAAGTTTTTTAATTATTTATTTAATTATTGATTAATTAAGGCAATTAGCACTAATTTCTAGTTAATAAAAGTTATTTATACTTAACATCAATCAATTAAGTTAATAATTATTAGCAAAGTAATTAAAGTTAGATGTTAATTAAGTATTTAATTAAGGGTTAATTTATTTATTATTTTATTAATTATTAATTAATTATTATTTAAAAAGGGTTTAATACCAATTAATTTCTAATCAAGGATAACCAAGTTTTGATTAGGGTTTGATTAAGTTTAATTACTATTTAAGGAAGGTTTAAATTTGATTACTTAACTAATTAATAAAGATTAGGAGTTTTAAATATCGATTTATTATCTTTTCGAAAGTGCTTTCTATTTTCAAATGTTTTAGTCTAGGGATTCTAATGTCGTTTACCCTTAAGTAATCTTAAACAAATATCAAAACCTAAGTAATGTGGTGACACATGTATAGGGAGTAAGTCATCCCATAGCTAGCAGTAAAAGCAGATGAGTGGGCTGACTATTTACCTATGAGATCTAGAGTTTATCTCTAGGTGAGGGGTAAGATAAGATAGAAATGTCAGAAACATGATAGACATGGGAGATTTAGTTTCCATGAATGTTTCACATTCAATTAAATATACGGTTATCCATATGTTAACCTTGTATAATCACCTTTATAGCGAATTGTTTGCTATTGATCACTTGACCTGTTTTGGCTCAGGGAATATGGTTGTAAGTTCGAATTCCCTGGTAAGGGCTCGAATACATTTGCATACTTCTAAGAGAACCATAATTGAGTTAGCCAGAATTGTCGCTTAGTTTAGAGATACCGGTTTTGGATAATATGATTATTTCGAACCACTCCAAACTAATGAAGTTCATCTTGGATCATTATGAAGTATGATATGGAGCTATATTATTCTTCCTGAGGGTGATTCTAACATGAAAGATAGTAATTTTTGATTGTTTGTTCGATCTAGAACAACTCGTATGGATGAATGCTAGTATTGAATTGGTTTCCTACAGGGCAACATTACCATTCCAAGATGGTTTGCTAGGAGAAAATGGTACGAGCATGGCGTCTTCGAGCCTCACACCTGGTAAATGAGTAAAGCAGGGACATGCGGCGGGGCTAAATGGTTCGCACCTAAGTAGGGTATGATCATCCCAAATCTAGAGCAATATCCATGTATGCTTCGGGAACCCATTGTTTGGTTGTTGATCGCAACCAAACGGTGATCATATTCAGTGCTACTCTAGAAGAGGTTCATGTCGGTTTTGAGTAGCAGAGGTGCAATGTGTTGTATCCTCCCGTACATTTTATCTAGAGGTTACGAATTCGGTGGGTAGACTCTTACCCTTTCATAGTTGGAATCCATTATCCACTACGAGCCTTCGATTTTCGGTTATAAAGCCTAGTATGCTAGAATTTAATTAATATAACAATTTCGGCTAAGATTCTACATTTACTTTAAATATAGACATTTTGGTAATATCAAATGATTTTAAAATAAAATGTTTTTTTATCGTAAGGTAAAAAACCATTCATGTTTATATGTGGCATGGTCTTACGGGATACTTTTTTTTAAAGGTTTTTATAAAGTTAAACTTTAAGCTTTACTCACATTAGACCCATTTCCGACCAGGAGTTTATTTCTCTTTTCCCTAAACTCTCGGGTCCTTAAGTTTTTTTGAGTAGCTGAGTAGTCAAGTTTAGAGAAGCATTTTGCATCAAGATGGAGTAGGAGTCCTCCCAACATCTGGTAGTTATATTTGTATTTCCACTGTGTTGTGTATATTATGTAATAGGCAGTCTGATCTAGCTGTCTTAAGACTTGAATTTGGAGTAATACTTTTTGTAACTTGATGTAATATATTGGAGTAACTCCATGTACTATTTAGCGATGTTGTGTATATCTCTCATGTTGTAATGAAATCTTTTTTTTATTTCTCTTGACTATTATTTCTTTACACTGTGACATGTCTTTCAAATGCTTGAATGATCGGCACAAGAATACCGGGGATGTGTTTAGTGTCGTCTTTAGGTGTAAGGAAGGCAGATCGTCATAAAAATCAAGAAAAGAAGAATATTGTCTTTCAAGCAAATAACGACGGTTCCGATTTAGACGAGGAGGCAATTGTGTTTATCGCCAAGAACTACAAAAAATTTAAAAAATTCAAGAAGATGACAAAATTTCAGAATGGTGGCAATTCGGATTCATCAAATCAAATGTCAATCAAATATTATGGATGTGATAAGTTCGACCATATGAAGAAAGAATGTCCACAACTCAATAATGACAAAAAGAAAAAGCAAGTGTGAGAAATTCAAGAAAATGCGAAGAGCCTTTCAAGTAACTTGGGATGGCTCCAATTCATCCTCTTCTTCTAATAGTGATAGTGAAAGCGGCTTGAAACAAGCAAATGTTTGTTTTATGGCTAGCACTAATGAGGTGCGTCCTGAACTAACAGATGATGAAATTTTTGAAATTAGCATAGAATACGATATGTTAAGAAACTAAACAAGGAATATGTAGCAAAACTGAATAAAACGGAGCTAGAAATTGGTTTATTAAAAGATGAGAAAATAATTTTAGAAAAGAAATTAGAAGTAGCACAAAAAGAATGTAAACAATTATCTTCTCAAAACAATGCTTTATTACATGATTTAGAAAATAGTAAACTAGTAAATAATAATCTTGAAAAAGAAAGCTTAAACTAAAAACAAGTTTAGATTCTACTAATGTTGAAATCTCTGATCTTAAGACTAAGCTAGATGGAATTACCAATAACATATCAAAGTTTAATAAAGGAAAACAAAACTTAGAAAATTTGATGAAGATATTAAGACCATCAGGAAGTCAAAATGGATTAGGATTTAAAGCTAAGCAAAATCGAAGGGCTATAGCACATTTTATACTATGTTTAAGAAGCCTATATCTAAAATTAAGTTTAATACTTCTAACATGAATACTGTCAGAATATGGATTCCTAAGTCAAATAAAAAGTTGATTAGATAGAAACACATAGATGAATGCTTGAGAAATATTGTTTATAATGATAGTTACGTTTTTAAAGGTCTCGGACTACTTGGGTATGGCTACCCTGCCCCACTAACACATAGGACCCTAACAGAGAAACTGGGTACCAATTAAACTCTTACTATTTGCAGGTACATAAAAACAATCAAAAGAAAGGAGAAATGGACAGTTGACAGCGGATGCTCCAAACATATAACGATAAATATACGCATGTTATTAAATATAACATCATCCATGGCGGCACGGTAACATTGGAGATAATTCAAAGGATTTTTCATCGGCATTTAAGACGTCATTAACGTCGATATATCTACTTCTCCCCTTATTACTAATGTTTTGTTAATAGAAATTTTAAAACGTAACTTATAAAATATAAGTCAACTATGTGATAAAAGATTTAGAATCGATTTTGAAAAAGATAAACATGGCATATTCGATCAAAATAAAATTTTAATATTTGAAGGATTAAGAAATCAAAATATGTATGTTTCAAATATGAACATTAAAAACGATAGTAATTTATGTTTAACCGCAAATCATAATGACTCATGGCTATGGCATAAACACTTTTGTCATATAAACTTTAAATATATAAATAAATTAGCAAACAATGATTTAGTAAGAGGATACCCAAAATATATTATAAAGCTAAAAATTTATGTGTTACACATCAACATGGAAAATTAAAGAAAATTCCATTTAAATCTAAAAAGGAAATTTCTACAAAACAACCACTCGAACTAATCCTTTAAAATGTATTTGGTCTAACTCAAGTATGATTAATAAATCATAACAATTATGTTTTTTGATTGTTGATGATTTTTCAAGATACACTTGGACACTATTTTTGAAACATGGAAGTGATACGTTTGAAATGTTTAAATTTTTTGCTAAAAGAATAAAAAGTTTAACGAATTATAAAATTAAAATTATAAGAAGTGATCATGGTGGAGAATTTGAAAATGAAATTTTTGATAATTTTTGCAATAAAAAAGGGATTGGTCATAATTTTTCGTTTCTACGAACACCACAACAAAATTGTATAGTAGAAAGGAAAAATTGAACATAACAAGAATGGCATGAGCATTGCTAAGTAACAGTGGTTCACCAAATAATTTTTAGGCCGTGGCCATTGCTACTGCATATTATGTATTAAATCGTGTGACACTTAGACTAATGACTAAGAATACATGCTAAGAAATATTTTTTGGTAAGAAACCTAAAGTATCGTATTTACATGTTTTTGGTTCTAAATGTTTTATCTTGAATATAGAAGATAATCTTGAAAAATTTAATCCAAAAGTCGATGAAGAAATTTTTGTTGGTTATGCAAATCAAAGTAAAGCTTATAGCATTTTTAATAAACGAACTAACATTATAGAAAAAGTCTTCATGTTTCCTTTGACAAAGATTTTAAGAATAATGAAAATGACGATGATGAAGAAGTTTACGATTATAATAGTAATAATAATACTATTGTAAACGAAAATAATATTATTTAATGACAATAATGATAATCTTTTAAGATCTCCACCTCGAATCTTAAAGGATCATCTAATTAATAATGTAATTGGCTACTTAAATAGAAGTGTTGCAACTAGAAATCAAATAAATGAAAGGAGTCATGTACCTCTCTTGTCTAAATTAGAACCTAAAAATATAAAGAAGCATCAAAAGTTGACTTTTGGATTATAGCAATGCAAGAGGAACTTAATCAATTTGAATGAAATGATATATGGGAACTCTACCAAGACCAAATTATCAATTTGTAATATGAACAAAATGGGTTTTAAAAATAAAGAAGATGCAAATGGAAATATAGTTCGTAATAAAGCAAGATTAGTTGATCAGGGTTACAATCAAATAGAAGTAATTGATTATGAAGAAACATTTGCCCATGTAGCACGTGTTGAAGCTATAAGAACATTACTTGCTTTTGCATGTCATCATAATTTCAAAATTATTTCAAATGGATGTTAAAAGTGCATTTTTAAATGGTTTTATAAAAGAAAAGTCTATGTCGAACAACCAACCCTGTTTTTTCATGAAAAATATCTGGATCATGTTTTCAAACTTAAAAAGGCGATATACGGGCTAAAACAAGCACCTCGTACTTGGTTGAGAGACTAAAGACACATTTTACAAATTTTGATTTTCAAATTGGTAAAATTGATACAAAATTATTTATAAAAAAGTGAAAATGATGATATACTAATTGTACAAATATGTGTTAACGATATAATATTTGGATTAATTAATGAGAAACTATGTAATGATTTTTCTAACATAATGAAGACAAGTTCGAGATGTCTCATACGGAAGAATTAAATTTCTTTTTAGGTTTACAAATAAAATAATTAGAAAAAGGAATTTTTGTAAATCAAGAAATAATTTGTAGAGAATTTTCAAAATGGTTTGGAATGGAAGATACATCTAGTAAACCAACTCTAATAAGCACTTGTTTACATTAGGATAAAGATGAAAATTGAAAAGTTTTTTATCAAAAGTTATACTGAAGTATAATAGGATCCCTATTATACTTAATGGCTACTGGACCAGATGATGAGTGCATGATCTTCCCAACTTCCGCCAAAATCAAGAACACATACACGAAGAAGATCTTAAAGAGTTTGATTCACATGCTCTTTTTGTCCATTGGACTTGGGATGATAAGCGGTTCTAAAATTAAGCTTCGTTCCCAAAGCTTTTTGAAGACCCTTCCAGAATCCACTAGTAAATAACGGATAACGATCGCTTACAATAGAAGTAGGAACTTTATGCAATTTAACAATTTCTCTAATATAGAGTTTGGCCTAAAGAGGTACGGTTCGATTGGACCAAACGGGAATAAAGTGGGTGTATTTTGTAAGTCTATCTATTATTACCCATAAACTATCTTGACCCGAACGAGAATGGGGAAGATCGTCAATAAAGTCCATGGAAATTTGATCCTACTTCCAAACAGGAATGTCCAATGGTTGCAATAACCCACCGGGCCTTTGATGCTCGGCATTTATGAGTTGGCAAGTCATGCAAGGCTCAATAAAGTTAGTAATACCAGATTTCATTCCATCCCAATAATATAGCCGTTTCATGTCCGCATACATTTTACTACTATCGGGATGAATGGTAAATTTAGAACAATGAGAATCTTCTAAAATGTCTTTATGAAGATCACTTATATTTGACACAATAAGTCAACCAAATTTTCGAATGCCTCCACGAGCATCGATTTCAAAGTCTTTCAAACCATCAACATCAATTTTATCACTACAAATATGGCTAAGAAGAACAAATTCAGGATCTTTCTTCTGTGCTTCAAGGATGCGGTCTAAAAGTGAAGGATGAGCCTTAAGGCTACATAAAACAAGAGACAAACATGAAACTGATTCACGATCTCGAATCTCACAAGTGGACAAAGTCTCGAGATCATTCTATTGGGATATCATCATGGAAACAATCGCTTGTTGCTTATGACTAAGGGCATTGACAACTCGATTTTCCTTTCCAGGAGTATAAAGAATATTGAGATCATAAGAAGCAAGGAATTTGAGTTAACGTTATTGATGCAAATTACGTTCCTTTTGAGAAAATAAATACTTTAAAGAATTATTATTGGTGTAGAGAATAACTTTCACCCCCAAAAGATAATGATGCCAAATTCTAAGGGCGAAAACATTGACCGCGGGCTCTAAAGCACGAGTGGCATATCTATTCTTTATAGGCCTTAATTTCATAGAAGCATAAGCGATAACCCATTAGAACGGCTCCCAAACCAATACGACTAGCATCGATATAAACAATCAAGTCTTGGTTCCCCTCGGGAATCACAAGAATAGGAACATCGGAAAGGAGTTCTTTTAATTTTTGAAAAGCAGCTTCTATGCTAAATCATTTATTTCATCATCCTCTTTCCCAAAAAGCTAAGTCATTCAAAATTATAATTAACTTTGTGTAATCATCTTTTTAGAAAAAAATTACTTATTACAAGTCAATTTACCATGTTTGACTGTCTAATCATAGCGTTTAAGAGACTCCTATCGATAACGTTGATTAGGCGCATCGACTAGTATTATTAAAGCACTCGATGGGCAATACAACATAAAATCATCTTCTATATGATAAACAGGTCTTTTAAAAAATTTACGAATATTTTATGCTCGTTTTAAGAACATAATCCAATTATTCTTATATATATCTTATTAGAAAGATTTGCAATTTTAAATTTCTGTTTTCACCCAAAATTAATGAATACAAGGACGGACTCGTCGAGATATTCGTAGAATACTCGATTTATAAGATGGATGAAATAAGCTGGAGGGTTCGTCAAACCGAATGACATAACGAGCCACTCATCAAAATCATAACGAGTGTAGAATGCGGTAAGTGGAACGCTATCCTGTGCAACTCGTGGCTAATGAAAACCGGTGGTAAGCTCGAGCTAAAATTACCTTAGCACCAATCAATTGATGCTTAGGCGGTAATCCTAAGATAGGATCAAAGATATCGGGAAATTCATGAACTGCTTGAATGAGGGAAATAACATCTTCCGCATCATGTGGGTTTAAAGAATAAAATATTGCCACCGACTTGGAATCGAAATCATTAAGAACAATAGAAATCTACTTAACAGATTGATGATACCGAAGATAAATAGTCCTCTCGGGACATAAGATGTGGGTTTCATAACGACTAAGCCAATCCTTTTCTAAAATCAATTACGAAACCAAAGTAGTGCATAACATGCAAATTGGATCGAAAAGCATAATCACATAAAATAATCTCGACATTTTTACATAGTAAACTGAGTGTTGCAGATCCACCAATCGGATTTGCAATTCTCAGTGAAGTCATCAAGCCCATAACATTTATAGACAAGGTATCAACAAGTTCCTTTGATATAAAAGAGCGAGGTACACTCGTATAAAACAGAACTCAAATACGATGATCGCGAAACATAATAATTCCATCAAGGACAGAATGAGAAATACCTTGACCAAGAAAAGTGTTACTAGGGTTTGCACGACATTCAGCTTTCCCTCTTTCTTGCTTTGAAGTTTGGGACATGAAGATAAAAGATGACCCAAACTTTTGCAATAGCGACAAGTAAGGGCCATGGACATTTATTTGCATAGTGGTAATTAGAACTACAATTGTAGCATACTCCACGATCAGGGTCGGATTCTTTGCTACCGAAGTTGCTTGCTTCCCTTTCTTGTTGGGATTAAGGATTTTGAACTTAATATGCCTCTTCTTTTTGTTATTGAGGCTCTTCTTGGCACCTCTAACATCACTATCACTTCCTTTATCGGCCTCTTCAAGTCGAAGAGTGATAACTACAAACTGGTCGAAAGGCACTTCTAATTTCAGAGGTAAAACTTTTTTGGGGTCTTATTCAAGGCATAGATAAATCTTTGATTCTTTACAAGATCCAAAAGTTGTTGGAAAACATGAATACGCCATCCAGAGGAGGACCACTGGATTGACCAATGCTAGGATTGCTAGGTCTAATTATCTCTTCTTCTTTAAGAAAAATAAGAAAGAACGAAGGGAAAAAGGTCATCTTAGAATGAATTCAAATAAGCTTGATTGGTAAAACAAAGCATCATAAAATAAAATACGATAAAACGGGTTTGAAGACTCAAAATAAATCCTAAGGCATGATTCCTAAGTGTGATGACTTAGAATTTTGGGCAATATCAATTTAATAATCTTTATTAGTAATTACTTAAGTTGATAATTTTAGTTGATAATTTTCTTTCATAATTATTTAAAATTTGCAAGTTTATTCCTTTAAAGCTAATAATATTTAATTGGTAAATTTATCCTTTCAAAGCTAATATAAAGATATGTTTTCAAATTAAATATATATCTTATAATTTGGAAGTTATGATTGAATTTAATATAAAACCTTTCAAAAGCTATTTAAAAGTTAACCACATATTTTCAAAACATTTAAGGTAAATGTTTATTTGTTTAAAAAATATTTTGCTTAAGTTCAAAATAAGATTTGTTAAAAGTTTTATTTTGCTTTTTTTTAAATACTTAAAGTAAAATAGTTTTTATATATATAGGTTTAAGATATTCTTTCTTTTTAAATATCTCATGAATTAAAATAGCTTGTAAATATATAAATAAAAATAAACATATTACGTAACTAATGTAAGATATAAGTAATTTATAAATAAGGGGTTAAACATAAAATCCTTGTATTTAACATTTGTAAGCAATAAATCATGCAAAAAATTACATTTATAATGCTTTGAATACATGTAAACAACATTTGTTAACTAAGTAACACATAAACTAACAGGTGGGAACCCAATTCTCTTTATCAATTAAAGTTTATAATGTAAGTGTTTGGAGAAATAGACTAGCTTTTCATTTTTCAGTTCAAAATTTTTCTTTCTCAATGCTTTCTTCTTCCTAAAACTGAAAATAAAAAAAAAATAAAAAAAATTAATAACTAAAAGATTCAACTGTTTCAAGTTCAAGATTCAACAGCAACATTTTTTCTCAAGCTTCAGTTTCAAATTTCAATTCAACTCAAACATCAAACTCCATATCAACTAAGCAAATATTAAATCAAATACGAGTTCCAGGAACAGGAAGCCCGTTCTCTGCTTTATAAACCGGTGAGTAAATTTTCTTTTAAAAACAGTTTAAACCTGATCTTATGTTTGATGCATGTTGAAGTAATATAGTGTATTATGTTTGTATAAATGTATAGTTGTGAATGTGTGTGTGTATATATATATTGTGGGATGTCTGTGAAATATCTGTTAATCTGTACAAATATATTCTCTGTTCTTATGCCAGGCTCAAATTTATTAGAAAAGAATTCATACCTTCCCATAAATTTGATTTTAGGCTAGGATTTGTAAAGGTAAAATGACTCTAACAGTGTAATATAAATTTTAAAATTTGTTTCAAGAATTATATTTAGCAATTATCTCAAAATAATAAATATCAGTGACGATCTTAATATATGTTAAAAATCAATCAAGCTAATTTAAATTTCTGATTATATAATCTAAAACGTAGTACAAAATCATGAATTTTGATATGAATATCCATATTTTTAGGCTTATGATAGTCAAGATACTATGTGTTGATCGATTTTGGGTATTTGGTCGATTGCCATCGATCGGCGGCAAGGGGAGGATCGAGATTTAGGCTGGAGGTAGTGTGGAGGATAGGGATTAATGGAAAAATAGGTAGGGAATTTTTTGATGAACGGAGCGGCCAAGGGAAGGTGATCTAGGGTTTTGAGTGTGGTTTTTGTCGAGTTAAATGTCGAGGTGATCTCGATAACAATGGTGCATCGGGCTCAAATGCGAAGCAGGGAATTGCGACGTGGTGATGTGATGTTGCCTTGGGAGAAGAGCCGGGGGTTCTAGTTGACGAGATCATCGTCGACGACAGTAGGATTTGTCGATCGGGTTTAATTCCTGTTTGCTGTCGTAGTTCTCGATTTCGTTTCGCTGGTGGATTCGCCAATCCGGGTGATCGAGGGGGTCGGCATGGTCGGTGTCATCTTTTCTAGGGTCACGGTGATGATCATCGATGATCAGAACTGGCGTGCACGTACATGGTGATCATTTGTGTGTCTGGATTCGTTTGGGTAGAGAAGAAGAGTTTGGCTCAGGATTTTCTTGAATAATTCTCGTGTTCGACTCGAAGATGTTGAGGAAGCGGTAGCCTTGTGTGTTGACTCGGATTTCATTGGTTTTGGCTCGGGTTTGTTAGATAAGCAAATCTGGTTTTTAAAATAAGTAATAAATGATAAGTATAGATTTATTTAACATGGAAATGCAAAGTTTTTCAAAGTACAAAAAATACAAAGTTTAGAAGTTAAACAAAAAAAAAAACAGGTTTAAGGATTAAAAGTGTAATTAAAATAAATATGTTTTCAAAAGAAATGGAATGTAAGTTTTTCAAAAATAAAATAACCAAATTTTCAAACAAGTTTTAAAGTTTTAAAGTTATTGTAATAAATAAATTTTTAAGGAAGATGTTTAGTTAAGTTTAAAAATGTATTCAAAATGAATATGTTTCAAAAGGAATATTGAACCAATTTTTTAATGTATTTTAAAGTGAATAAGTTTTAAAAGAATGATAATTAAGTTTTCTAAGAACAAGTATTTATCAAACAAGTTTGAATAAGTTTTCAAAGATTTTAAATGTTAAAAGTAAATGATTAAATTATTTTGTTTTAAAATAAATTATATATATCTTTAAGTATATAATTAATTTCTAAATGGTTTCTAATAAAGTTTAATGATGTAAATAAGTACTTAATATAAATAAAGAATTTATCTTTATTTAATTAAAGTTGTGATTAATTAAGAGTAATTAATTTGTAAAATAAATTAAAAGTTAATCACTTATTGTAATTAAGGATAATTACTTAACGAATAATTAGTGGATTGTTAATGAATGTAATTACGGGGAAGAATCATTAACTAGTGATTAAGTGATAATTTATTAATTAATTAATGTAATTAATTTAAATTAGTTAATTAGTTTAATTACTTAAAGATAATCACTTGATATAACTAATTAAATATAATTACTTAGTGTAAGAAATTAATGAATAATTACCGAACGTAATTAAATAAAGAGGATAATTACTTATAGAAGTAATTAAGGATTAATTACTTAGTGTAATTAATTAAAGAATTAACTAATGTAATTAATTTAGGGGTAATTACTTAGTGTAAGTAATTAAAGAATAGTAAATTACTGAAAGTGATTAATTAAGGTTAGTAAATGAATGCGATTAAGTTAAAGATTTCTTGTTAAATGTAATTAGTTAAAAGGGTAATTAAGTAATGAAAGTAATTAGAGGACCATTAATTAATGTAATAAATTAATGTAATTAAAGATTAATGAATGTGAATAGTTAAAGAATAATTAATTTACTTAATTAATTAAAGGCTAATTATTTAAAGTAATTAAAGAATAATTAATTAAGGAAGATTATTTAAGATGGATAATTAAAGGATGATTAATAAATTGGTTTGTAACTAATTAATACTAAGTAAACAGATTTAAGGTAATCCAAGTGATTAAAGTTGGTAATTAATTTAATTAGAGATTAATTAAATTAATTAGGAATTAATCAATCTTGCTTGTGGATATTTGGATGTTATTGGACACCTTGGATTATTGATATCTCTGGTATGTGATTATGTGTTGTTCTGTGTTATGAGATGTGTTTGTTGAATTATGAAATATGGATTATCTATCTGTGATAATGTGAATTATCTATCTGTGTGAATATAGTTAATATATATTAAATAGTTTAAACTTAAACAACTTGGACATTAAGACGGCGTTTTGGATTCGGTGAGACCAGGATCCGATTTCCAAATTTGGATATCCGAAAACCACATCGATCCAAATTAAACGATAGGTCCTGAAAACTCAAGTGAAGATTAAGACTCGAAGTGTAAGGGCTATTTATCATTAAAAATCTGAGGGTGATTCCAAAACGAGTATAACGGAGTAGTGCTTTCAGATTTGAGATGAAAATTCAGAGTGCAAGGGCTATTGTCATTAACTCTGAGGGTGATTCCAAAATGAGTGTAACGAGGTAGTGCCTTCGGGTTCGTTCGGACCCGGAACGAACTTGTATGGATTGAATGCTTTTAGAACATCGTTATTGGAGGACGATGAGCATTCCAAGATATGTGTTCTTCAAAGGTAATCGTAGCCTCAAGCCTCATCAACCGGGAATGGCTAAAACAGGGGAGGTGGAGCAAGGCTAAGTGGGTAGCACCCAAGTAGGATAAGATTTCCCCTGTCTAGAGGTTCCTTTATTTCGGCTGTGTGGGTAGTTGGTCATGAACAACTGCGGGGTTGTCTTATTCGGGATTATCTAGTAAGGGATGGTTCCGGTCTTGTGTTGTAGAGGATCAGGATGGATCCTTGATACGATGATCTAGGCCACAAACTGTGACTGACGGTACCCCAGTAGCCCTGCCATTGTATGGAATCCAATCTCCAATAAGTGATGTACATTTTGATTGTGCCCAACTATGTTGGAACGTGAGATGTAAGCATTCTAGCTATTTCTGTATTTTACTTGAAAACCCTAGACACTAATGTGATATCACTGGATTTCCTATCAAATGTTTTGGTTATCGTAAGGAAAAAACCCGACTTGTTTATTTGTGGCGTGGTCTTACGAGATACCTTTCTTTTCGAATGATTTTCAAAGTTAAGCAACTTTAACCCGTTTACTCATACCAGACCCATGTCTGACCCAAATTTTATTTTTTTCGTTTTATTAAACTCTTGGGTACTCAAATTTTTATGAGTAGCCAAGGGATTCAGGTTAGCTTTGACGAATTTTGAAGGAGATTTGGAGCAGGAGGCTTCAGCGTTTAAATATTTGTATTTCCGCTGTGTTATATCTCTATGATGATGTCTGCATTGTACTAGAGTTGTATGATAGACAGATCTTTATAACTGTGTAATTTTTGTTGTAAGAGCTATGTAACTATGATGTATATGATACTATGTAATATACTATGTGATGTATTATATTTTATTCATTCCGCTATGAAATTCTGATATTGTTTAGTTCTTTCTTTCTCATCTTTTCTCTTTTATATCCTTTTCTTTCTTAATAATGATGCGTCTTTTTGTGGAATGAAAGGCGAGTCCTTGCATTGTGGTATCAGAGCGTTAGGTTGAGTGAATATCTAGGCTTTGGAGTGATATCTTTCCTGAGAGAGCGACTTGTGTATGTGTGTGTGTATTCCTAATTTGTTGGGTTACCTGTCTGGGTTTTCCAACATAAGTTCTAGAGGGAGATAGAGTAATGGTGTGTGTAGCATGACTACCATAAATGGAAGAGGCCTATATGTTGTGGTTGGAAGAGAATCTGCTGAGGTTGTAGACCTGATACCACCTCGAGTGAGCTTGTCAGCTTTGAGTATGGATTTCAATGATCTCAGAGAAAGCCTTTTAAAGGTTCAGAGTCGATCATTGTAGTGTAAGCCTGGTTGCGCTCGTTTGAGCGGATTTGCAATAGTTGGGATCTGTCGGTTGAGAAGAAGCGAGTATTGGCCTTTTGGAAACTTTAGGAAAGAGAAGCTGTGTGGTGGAACGTAGTTACCACGGATGTTCCAGAAGATGTTTCTCTTGGAGCAAGTTAAGAAAGTGTTTTGAGGAGCAATTGGTACCTATCGCAGAGAAGACTCATCTGTGTGGGAATTTTCTCTAGATCTCAAGCTAGGGAGTTTGTCTGTATTAGAGTATGAGACTAATGTCAATGAGTTGCCTCGCTGCGGACATGGTCTCATTGTTACCCCTTAAGCAGAGCGAGACTTTTGAGCCTAGATTAAGGCCCAATTTTCTTGAGAGATGACTGCCATCTCAAGGGTTCAATTGTGGAATTGGATAGATATGGCTTTGAGGTTCAAGGAGCTTATGGATAAGACGTCTTTGGAAACAGTGGCAGTAGTGCAGCTCGGAAGTGTTTTATGGGCAGCAGGAAGGTTATCTGGCTAAACAATATTCTAGAGGTGGAGTTCAGAAGCAATAGTGTGGACTAGTTTCTTCGATGGTTCAGATATCTTTATGTTTCAACCGTCAGCAGCCCAGGCATTTGGTAAAGTTTGCCCACTTCTTCAGATGCTTAGCAGACAGGGTGTTTGTTTTGAAGGTGGACCATCAGATTCTTCTTCTGGTAGGTAAGCATTCTTGAAGGATTGACCTTATTTTGGATGGATTGGTTAAGCATAAGCTGTTCTAGTTTGTGAAGAAAGAACAGTGTCTTTGGAAACTGAATTGGGTAGGATCGCAAAAGTGACTTGCGTTAGTTTAGGGAAATCATATTGGTAATCTTTTGCATGGATTGAGGCATCTCAGGAGAGAATAGGAGTTATCGAAGTTGTCAGACGTTTACCTGCATCGGAGATCGAGTTCCATATCGACTTGGATTCCAAGAGCAATACCGAAGGTCCAACTTAGTGGAAGAATGGCTCCTAGAGAGAGAAGAGTTGGTGTAGTAGCTCAGAGTTGCTTGGTACTTCTGTGATTTCTCTGTTGGTTATAGTTTTGGGATTTCTCCAGCTAAGGGTAGCTGAAGACATTACCCTTGACCGAGGACTCATCTTTTTCTTCGAGTAGTTGGTTATGTCCTTGAGTTAACCAACATTCCAGCTTGTTTTGTGGATCTGATGAACCGTGTCTTTCGGACGTGGATCAAGTTTGTTGTCGTGTTCATTGATGCTATTCTCATCTATTCCAGATCAGAGTTGCATAGTAGAAGCTTGGTGGCAGCTGTTCTAGAATGGAAGCAACCGCAGACTCTTTCAGAAGTTTGTAGTTTTCTTATATTAGAGGATTACTATAGGAAATTCAAGTGGACTTTTGAGTGTGAAGAAGCTTTTCAGGATAAGAGTGCACCGGTTTGGCTATTATGGATAGGAAGAAGTAAGTTCAGTCTACTGATACTTGTGGAGCAAAGTTTGTGTTCTGGATTTTGGCAAATCCTGAGAGGACCATAATGTTGGGTGATATCCAGAGATTGTCTTGTTCTTGGTCCAGGTTTGTTTTGGGAGGCATCTACGTAAGTTAAGTTGTCCTAGGAAGGATGTAGGTAGCCCCGGATCGTCAGAAGGGTTACATGGATAAGAGACGAAGGATTTGGAATTCGGAATTGGAGATACGGTTTTTGTTGAGGTTTCTCCAATCAAGAAGCAAGGATTTGGTAAGATTGGAAAGCTAGCTCAGAAGTGTATTGAATCTTTCCGTGTTCTAGAAAGGATAAGTTCTTGGCCTACAGTATTGAATTGCCAGCTGAATGACTGGAATTCACAATGTTTTTCACATACCTCATCTAAGAAAGTGCGTGCATTTTTGGTTGTAGAATCAGCAATTTAGGAAGATTTGGAAGTTGAGTCGGATTTGTCTGTGGTCAAATATCCTATTCAGATTGTAGATTTGGATATATAGGAGCTCAGGATCAGAGTGGTGTAGCTAGTTAGGATTCTATGGAGCGAGTATCTCAGTAGGTGTACCTGGGGAACTCTAGATAGTGTTAGGAAAGTCTATCCTTATTTGTGTCAGGATAGTTAGTTAGATTTGTTTAATAGATAAATTTTTTGCTATGGTTGTAAGTTATGGTTGATAGTGTACGCTTTGCTTTGCTGTTTGAACAATAAAAATCTTTGCTGGATTATTAAATTAACTTTGCTTTTAAATTTCAGGGATGAAATTCTTTTAAAGGAGGGAGGAATGTGATGACCCAGAATTTTAGGACAATATTAATTGAATAATATTTATTAGTAATTACTTAAATTGATAATTTTGGTTGATAATGTCTTTCTTAATTATTTTAAAATTTGCAAGTTTATTCCTTTCAAAGCTAATAATATTTAATTGTTAAATTTATCCTTTCAAAGCTAATATAAAGATATGTTTTCAAATTAAATATATGTTTTGTACTTTGGAAGTTATGATTGAATTTAATATAAAACCTTTCAAAAGCAATTTAAAAGTTAACCATGTATTTTCAGAACATTTAAGGTAAATGTTTATTTATTTAAAATATATTTTGCTTAAGTTTAAAATAAGATTTAATAAAAGTTTTATTTTTCTTTTTTTAAATACTTAAACTAAAATAGTTTTATATATATATATATATAGGTTTAAGATATTCTTTCTTTTTAAATATCTCATGAATTAAAATAGCTTGTAAATATATAAATAAAAATAAATGTATTACATAACTAATGTAAGATATAAGTAATTTATAAATAAGGGGTTAAACATAAAATCCTTGTATTTAACATTTGTAAGAAATAAATCATGCAAAAAATTACATTTGTAAAGCTTTGAATACATGTAAACAACATTTGTTAGCCAAGTAACACACAAATTAATTGGTGGCAACCCAATTCTCTTTATCAGTTAAATTTTCTAATATAAGTTTTTAGAGAAATAAACTGGCTTTTCATTTTCAGTTCAAAATTTTTCTTTCTTAATGCTTTCTTCTTCCTAACACTGAAAATAAAAAAAAATAAAAAAATCAATAACTAAAAGCTTCACCTGTTTCAAGTTCAAGATTCAACAACAACATTTGTTTTCAAGCTTCAGTTTCAAATTGCAATTCAACTCAAACATCAAACTCCAGATCAACTAAGAAAATACAAAATCATATACAAGTTCCAGGAACAAGAAGCCTATTCTCTGCTTTATAAACTGGTGAGTAAATTTTCATTTAAAAACAGTTTAAACCCGATCTTATGTTTGATGCATGTTGAAGTAATATAGTGTATTATGTTTGTATAAATGTATAACTGTGAATGTATATTTATATAGTGGGATGTCTGTGAAATATCTGTAGATCTGTACAAATATGTTCTCTGTTCTTATGCCAGGCTCAAATTTATTAGAAAAGAATTCATAGCTTCCTATAAATTTGATTTTAGGCTAGGATTTGCAAAGGTAAAATGACTCTAATAGTGTAATATAAATTTTAAAATTTGTTTCAAGAATTATATTTAGCAATTATCTCAAAAATAATAAATATCAATGATGATCTTAATATATGTTAAAAATCAATCAAGCTAATTTAAATTTCTGATTATATAATCTGAAACGTAGTACAAAATCATGAATTTTGATATGAATATCCAGTTTTTTAGGCTTATGATAGTCAAGATACTCTGTGTTGATCGATTTTGGGTATTTGGTCGATTGCCATCGATCGACGGCAAGGGGAGGATCGAGATTTAGGCTGGAGGTAGTGTGGAGGATAAGGATTGATGGAAAAATAGGTAGGGAATTTTCTGATGAACGGAGCGGTCAAGGGAAGGTAATCTAGGGTTTTGAGTGTGTTTTTGTCGAGTTGGATGTCGAGGTGTCGATAACAATGGTGCATCGGGCTCGAACGCAAGGCGGGGAATTACGACGTGGTGATGTGGTGTTGTTCTGGGAGAAGACCCGGGGGTTCCAGTTGACGAGATCGTCGAAGGTAGGAGGATTTGTCGATCGGGTTTAATTCCTGTTTGGTGTCGTAGTGCTTAATTTCGTTTCGCTGGTGGATTCTCCAATCAGGGTGATCAAGGGGGTCGACAAGGTCGGTGTCATCTTGTCAAGGGTCGCGGTAATGATCATCAGTGATTCCAAAATGAGTATAACGGAGATGGTGCTTTCAGATTCAAGATGACGATTCAGAGTGCAAGGGCTATTGTTGTTAACTCTCAGGGTGATTCCAAAATGAGTGTAACGTGATAGTACCTTCGGCCTCGTTCGAACCCGGAACAAACTTGTATGGATTGAATGCTTTCAGAACATCGTCATTGGAGGACGATGAGCATTCCAAGATATGTGTTCTTCAAAGGTAATCTTAGCTTCAAGCCTCATCAACCGGGAATGGCTAAAATAGGGGAGGTGCGGCGAAGCTAAGTGGGTAGCACCCAAGTAGGATAAGATTTCCCCTATCTAGAGGTTCCTTTTTTTCGGCTGTGTGGGCAGTTGCTCATGAACAACTACGGGGTTGTCTTATTCGGGATTATCCAGTAAGGGATGGTTTCGGTCTTGTGTTGCAGGGGATCAGGGTGGATCCTCGGTATGGTGATCTAGGCCACGTACTATGACGGGCGGTACCCCGGTAGCCCTGCCATTGTATGGAATCCAATCTCCAATAAGTATCATATGTTTTGATTGTGCCAAACTATGTTGGAACGTGAGATGTAAGCATTCCAGCTGTTTCTGTATTTTACTTGAAAACCCTAGGCACTAATGTAATATCACTGGATTTCCTATCAAATGTTTTTGTTATCGTAAGGTAAAACCAGACATGTTTATTTATGGCGTAGTCTTACGAGATACCTTTCTTTTCAAATGATTTTCAAAGTTAAGCAACTTTAACCCGTTTACTCACACCAGACTCATGTCTGACCTAGAATTTATTTTTCTATTTTATTAAACTCTTGGGTACTCAAACTTTTACGAGTAGCCAAGGGATTCAGGTTTGCCTTGATGAATTCTGGAGGAGATTTGGAGTAGGAGGCTTCAGCATTTGGATATCTGTATTTCCGCTGTGTTATATCTCTATGATGATGTCTGTATCGTACTAGAGTTGTATGATAGACAGATCTTTATTACTATCTAATTTGTGTTGTAAGAGCTGTGTAACTCTGATGTATATGATACTATGTAATATACTATGTGATGTAATATATTTTATTCGTTCCACTGTGAGATTCTGATATTGTTTAGTTCTTTCTTTCTCATCTTTTCTCTTTTCTATCCCTTTCTTTCTTAATAATGATGCGTCTTTCTGTGAAACGAAAGGCGGGTCGTTGCACTAAGAGAAACTTAGGACAATGATTCTTGTCATAATATTTTATATTGTTCTGAAGTTTGGCTTTGATACCAAGCCGTGACGCTCCACCTTTATACTCACACTGGCCAAGGACACTACGGAGTAATGTCGTCGACTTGCACGAAGAATAAGGCTATTGAGAAGCGACCACCTGTGTAATTGATTTATGCGAGTACCGATATGCCAGATAGAAGGTCATGCATTTCATTTCAAGAGAAAATCTGACATATCAAATACAAACTCAAAGCTACTACACAGTGGCTATGTGGCCTTCGGAAACAAATATAAAATAAGCATAACACAAGTCAGTTATGGATATTCATATCACTTAGGCAGAAATAGATATGAATATGACACATAGAAGTGTACATCAAAGTAGTGGTCATACAAGATCCACAATATCACAAAAGAATAAGTATACATCAAGGAGCCTTTATCTCGAATGTATAAAAGAAAAAACTAATAAACTAAAGTAGTTAGGCTAAAAGTTAGAAGTTAGTCCCTGCTAAGAAGTCAAGTGGAAGCACCTAAAACACCTCGGTCTGACCCGATTATTATTTAAGAAGAAAAATAATTAACGAATCAGTCTAGCTATACAAGATGAAGAGATACGACAACAATATATGATAACGATAATGTACAGTATATATTTGATAACAATGAAAATCATACAATATCTCAATCTTCTCAAATATCCAAAAAGAATATCATATTCTTTAGCTTATTCACCAAACCTCAAATATTGACAAAATATATCAATGCAAATCGCAAAAATCGATGAAACACAAATTCCAGAAATCAATAATTAGAAATCCAAAAAACATAAAAGGGGGAAGGCCATACATAAACGGAAGCACGAAAACTCACCAATGCGTGTATCATAAACGAGACGTTATTCCATTGCTAATATATAAAATGAACGGAACATCGACGCATTTAAAAGATACGCCCCATGCACAGCCGAACATTGATGCACCTAAAAAGATACTGTAAAGACCCGTAAGTCCGTACTCCTTGAATAGACACTAATCTCCTTTGTTTAATTCAAGATGAACGAAAATACGAACCCTTAGGGGTTTTAAAAAGATTTTAAGAAAAGAAAAAGTAAGAAAGAAGAAGAGAGAAGATAGAGGGAAGAGGAAATAGAAAATTAGAAAATAGAAGAACATAGAGAAAACAGAACGGAATTTTAAAATAGAACGGAACAGAAAGAAAAGAGAATAGAAAACAAAGGAAAAACATAGAAGATAGAACAACAAACAGAATCTCACAATTCGCAGCGGAACAACATATAATAATAAATGAATAATCTTTAAACAAAGAACCATATCAGTTATTACATTACATCACATTTCATTACATCATATCATCAGAGTGTACAACAACCACAAATAGTGCAGCGGAAAAAGAAATACTATATAAACTAGTAATATGTCATGCCATCCAGCTTGCCTCCAGCAAATCCAGAATATCCAGAATATCCTGATAAACCTTAACTCTTAACTGCCCGTGTGGAAATTGGTGGGCACCCAGAGTTTAGGAAGGAAAACAATAAACTCCAAGTCAGTCATGTGACTGGTGTGAGAACTCAAAACAGTTTATTTATCTTTAAAATCAAAATAGAGGAATATTTTTATTTCAATTCGCAATGCTTTTAAAAATGAGACTACCATAAGACCTCCTGCCACACACACAATGCAAACGCAGACTTGGAGAAGATTTCTCCTTATGATAGTCAAAGATGCTTGATACGCATTTAAAAAGAACATTTGATATTATTATTAGTGCATAGTGTAGAAAATTCATTTCGAAAGTAGAATATAAATCTTAGCCAGCATAGGTACCATTATATTATGCCTACTAATAGCTACCATATTAGATGGCAGGTTCTACAACTAAAACCGTACAAGTCACGTATTGTTTCTTTGGATTTCCAACAAATGGTCAGGCCAAGGAACTTCCCATTGCCACATGAGAATGCCTCTGGAAAGACATCCCCGAGAACCAAACCGGAACTCTGCCAACACAAGGCCGGGTTACCCCTAACTGGGTAACTACTGACACGAGCACGCCATTCCCTGATCGTAAACGACCTTTCTCACGGGATCCCGATAGCCAACAACCACAAAGTAATAAATTCGTAGTAACCACATAGGTTAAATATCTGGGCTCCATACCATGATACCACCTCTATCCAGAAGGAAATGTACATACCCTAAAGGGTGCTACCCCTCATAACCTTGCCGCATCTTTCCTGTTTTGACCATTTCCGGGGTGTGAGGCTCGACGAAGTCACGTCCACAAAAACATACTTTATACAAAAGCCATGCTTTGGGTCAACAAATGATCAACACAATGATCACTAAGATAGACGATCAAATAAACGATCCTATCACAATAATCAACACAATGATCATTTCAGCAACACTCAGCATGTCACATTACCAAATTGGGAATATATCGCTGATAACTTCAACTATATAACCTCTGAGCTCGTACGTCTCAGAGAAGGGTGTTAAGCTAAAAGAATAAATTCTTCGCCACCAACAGAAATATATTTGAAAGAAATCGGCTTTATATCTCAACTTGTAATGTCAGACATACAATCCATACAAGTCTGTTCCGGGTTCGAACAAAACCGAAGGCACTTACAAAGAAGTCCTTGCAATCCGGATATTCACAATCCTGATCGGATTCACCATCACATATGGAGAACTCAATACCGTAGCTACTCGGTGCAGAGTAAATCGACAGGTCATCCTATCGCTCTCGCAAATACCGGGTCTTCAACACCGATCTTCAATGCAATTATAACGACGTATCACATATTCGGAATGGGTTATACGACCCCATGGTCCTTTCCCGGTTAACCCGAATAGTGAGCGCTTATTCAAAAATAAGTGTGGCATTCACATTCAAACAAATCACATCAATTACCCATTCAAAGGGAAATATTGATAGTCGGTTATTGAACTATCAATGGATATGCACACATCACCAGTTCCAAATAATTTTCCAAATTATTTATTTTCCAAAATACCTTCACTAGATATATAATTTCAATACTTCAAAAATAAATCAATATTTATTTTTAAACAAATTCCACTTTTCATTTATAAATTCCATAATGAATTTATATTTCAAAATATCCATGCATATACGATTTCAACTATCCATTTTCAATTTATCTTCAAAAAGATCAATTCTAAATATCACTTCATATTGGAAAACATTTCCATACTTATTTAATAAGTAATTCACAAATTTTATTTATTTTCAACACTTAGAAAATATTCAATATACTTAAATCGAAATTAAGTATATATTTCATTCTTTAAGGAAATCATTCTCTTAAACATATTTATTTGGGCCAAAACGAATGTTGCGTAAAACATCGTTACGACGTCCCAAATTCACTAGTATAGGGATTCGAAATTAAATAGATATATAAATCCCAATACTATACAAAACATTTCCTTTCGGAAATCATTTACTATAACAACAGTGTTATAGTCCATCATCTCCTTTTATTTCTCGAAAACGTCTATTTCAACAATAAATGTTGAAATCTATGATTTCGAATCTCAACACAATTAAAACTTCGTTAGATCGTTTTAATTCTATTTCAAATATCACATTCAAAACAATTTCTTTAACATCTTATTCACTATTCAAAAACGTGAATATACTACGTTAACACATTTCATCCTTTTATACATTTTAATTCAAAGGATTATTCACTATTCAAAAATGTGAATATACTTCATTAACAATTTCATCCTTTTATTCATTTTAATTCAAAGGATAATTGACTATTCAAAAATGTGAATATACTCCATTTATAGGTTTCAACAATTAACTTATCAAAATAAGTTGTTTGCGAATTTATAAAACAACGTTTATAAATTCCATTTCTATTTATTTTATAACAATTTCCTTTATAAATCTCCTTTATTAGCCTATTCGATTTATATCCCAATTATGAACTAAAAGTCCATATTATAAGTTAAATGCTTATAAAACGATTATTTTACAAAAATCGTTCTTTTAACTTCATAATTTTAAATCTTATAACTTATAAGATTCAATTATTTATCCAAAATTCATTCTTTCAATAACTTTATAAATTGTATAAACCTACTGTTTATAAAATTCCATTTATAACTTCACTGTTTAAAATTCTATAAATTCCATTCAATTATGAAATTCATTTTCACTTCATTCAAACACTTATAAAAACTCGTTTTATAATGTCCATATTTCAATTTATAAATATCCATTTATAAATCTCTTAACATAAATCAATTTATATTATCCTTTTTAAACGTCTTTAAATTCCTTTAAAAACTTCTTCCTTTTGATTCATAAAATAATTAAATTTTATAAATCCTATATTTCAACTTTTCATAATAAATTCAAAAATTCCGATTTAACTATTTTATAAAATCATTAGCATCATATTCTCAAAAATCAGTTTTTAACTGTAGTTCACAAAAACCATAATTTTATAACTTTAAAAATTATAACATTTATTTATTTAAAACGAATCTATTCCAAAAATATAGTATATTTTCAAAAATCACTTTATAAATCATTTTAAAATTCCAAAACTTGGTCCAATGATGCTACATACCAAATAGTCAATCACGACAACAACGATATCATATATCGATATGAAAATCCATCAAATATCAAAATATCTGAAATCAAATAAAAACTGTTGAGGAATCCAGTTGGATCCCTCCAACCTGTTTTCCTGCATCCAAAAACATTAGCACAATACCAATTTCGCTCCAGTACGAAATTATCGCGGTACATGTTCTTATTAAATATTATCCGCTTAATAACGGCGTAATAGGGTCTCATCCGCTAAAAAATGCGGGGAATCAATAACTCCAATATATACATATGCCAATATATATATATATATATATTGCTATTATATATAATACCAATTTCACTGTTTATGAAATATTCGCGGTATATGTTTTTAATAAATAACATCCGCTTACTAACGGCGCATAATGTCTATTTTAACAATCAATAGATAACAATCATCATTCAAACATGCATTCAAATATTTTAAATCTAACTATTTAAAATAAAATCGAAACTGATTCGATTGAGTGAGAAGTTCTCACCTTGATTTTAAATTCCGCTTTAGCGATTTATTTCGAATAAAATTAAACGGACGTTTAATTTTACCTAAAATTCTCACTAACTCCAAACGACTCCAAACCAACTCCATCGCGTAGTGCTCGTCCATACGATTCCAACGCAACTGGTTTCGCGCGTTTTCGACCTCGTATGAAAAAGTTATGAATTTTATAAGATACACGATTTTATATACATAAATTTATAACATTATTAACTATAGTTTTTAACCTAGCTTCTACAGGCCGTAGGATCTAACTCCAAGCAAATCACAGCCCTCCAACCTTTCTCCTTCCCCCACGTTTTCCCCCTACAGACCATAGCCGCAACAAACAACCCATGAACTCAAACTAGGTTTTGAATTTACAACCTCCATGCTTGATTAAAACATGATCAGAGACTTGCATTTTGAAGCTCTCCACCATAGCCATGCTCGGCCTCAATCCCCCTAAGCTCGACCTCATGATGAGCCTCAAATTTCGTGCGCAGGCCTGAAGAGAACGGCCCCCTTTTCTCCTCCATCGTCGCTCCAAATTCGATCATAACCGTTGGATCTCTAGTTCGTGTTGTGCTCTACAACTTTCTAGTTGGAAGCTTCATCTAATTGCTGATGGATTGGAAGATCTAGAGGAGGAAATGAGATTGAATTCTGGCCGTGGGTTATGTGGGTGGCGGCTAGGGCAAATTAGAATTAGGGTTTATTTTTTTTTATCAAATTATGAAGAGTAGGGGCTATTTATAAGAGAACGAACGACACTATTCATCCCGGAAATTCCGAACTCCGATTTACGCGCCGTAACCAGCATTTCTAGGGTTTACCCCGCGTTTCGGACACAATGGAACAGGTTTCGAAAGCTAATTCGGACATCTGTGCGAGTTGTGGCTGTAAACGCTCAATTTAAATTGAACCGATTTAAGTCGATTTCTAGGCGTTTTAATTCGTACCGGACAAACGGTAAATCCAATTGACTTGAAATTTGAAACCTTACAATAATATCACATTACGGATCCGATGAAACTGGTTTCGTCGAAATCCGAGACTTTTTGAAAAATGGGTATTTTCACTCATCAAATTTAAATTAAAAATAAATCGATGCGTTTCGAGCTGCCACGATCAAACGATAACTTCGATTGACACGAAATTTGAAATCCGGTAATAACTAACTATTACGGATCCAATGGAACTGGTTTCATTCAATTCTGAGACTGTTCAAAAATTGACTATTTTCACTAGTCGATTTAAATATTAAAATATTCAATTTTCACAAATTAACTTTTAATTCGATTTTAAAAGTTCTAAAATATCGTTCTAACTCCCATATGATAAAATAAAATTTTACAAATCATTTTCAATCATATTTAACCCAATTTTCAATTATTTCCATAATTTAACGTATTAAATGATCGATTTAATTATTCAATTAAATCCAATAAATCAAATAAAAATTTATTCGACTTATAAATTCACTTATTAATATTTAAAATTAATTAAATATTCAAATTTAAATTACTAAAAATTCTGGGTCGTTACAATCTTCCCCACTTAAAAGAATTTCGTCCTCGAAATTACAAGTAAGAAAAGTTATAGAATTTATTAATTTTCCATAATTCATAGTTAAACTTCTTACAATAACTTACTAAGTTTTCAAATCATACTTAGTTATCTTTTCAAAAAAAATTACTATTGTTTAACTTTCAATTCTAAATCAAAGTTAAAGTTTTCAAAAAAATTCCCAATTTTCTCAAAAATTTTCTAACGCCTTAAATTTTCGGAAAAATTCGCCATAATCTCCTTTGCGCGGCTCGATCCGAAAAAAAAAATGACAGTATATATATCACAAATATACATCTCATCAAGTAATGAGGCATCCCGCAGGGAAAAAAGTGTAAAAGTACGGTATTTAATCCGAGATATGTACCTTATATTTTATTAGCGAGCATATACGGCTAATATAGCGCAAAAGCGAGCTCCAAATGCGAAGCAAACGCGATCCGCACCTACTAATTACTCAACAAACAACATGAGAATCATGCATGTAGAAAATAGTATCAATACACATCATATAGCAACATAATAACTATATGTCACATAGCAAATGCAACAAACAACAAATGCCATATATTCAACCATCAACCAACTATCATCCAACTAACATCCATAACCAATAAATATTCATTCATATTCTCATTAATATTAATGAATTGGTTTTCAATTTAATCACATTTGATTCATTTACATTGGATGTTTTTACTAACATTCATTCTCAATTAGTTTATATTCACTAATTCATATTTAAGTTGGTTCACTTCCAATTCAAATTCAATTCTATTTAACTTTCAATTTCATTAATTCTTAACGAATTATATACAATCACTCAACTAACAATCATATAACAATCAATGTATATTAATTGCAACCAAATTCCTTTGCTTATATTCATTCAATTTGATTTAACACCTTTCTAATAACATTAGATTTTAATGAATTTCACTTACATTCATTATTCCATATCAATTTAATTCACATTTAATTGATTAATATTCAATCCATTCATTCAATTCTATTACAAAAGTTGAATTTCATTTATAAAACTCAAGTTCATATTCATCTACTCCACTTCATTAATTTACTTTGATAACTAATATCAACTTCATTCCATATCACTTAAGTTATATTCATATAGTTTCACTTCTTATATATAAGTTTATTTCACAATTGTAAATCACATTAATTATAATTCAATTCTTATAATTCTTTTGCTTATACAATTATTCCTTTATTTAGATTATTCAAACAACTAACAATCAACTTATACTTTAATAACTCTGAAAAATTATTTCTTTATATATAAAATATACTTAAGGTAAAATTATTTCATTTACCCAAATCTTAAAACAATATTGTGTCGAATTGTTCTATTCAAGTGTTTAGAAACCCCTTCGGCATAGTCTTGCGGACCACGCTGACGAAAGTTCATATGCCACTCAATAAACCAATCATCACAATATAAAACAATTTCATATTCACTAACAAATACGCTCTCATAGCTATTATTACACTCAAACTCAATCTAGAGTACTACTGACTCTATCTCTAATGAATAATACCCAACAGAACCATGGTTGTCGCTTAACCATAAGCTCTGATACCAGCTGTAAAGACCCGTAAGTCCGTACTCCTTGAATAGACACTAATCTCCTTTATTTAATTCAAGATGAACGAAAATACGAACCCTTAGGGGTTTTAAAAAGATTTTAAGAAAAGAAAAAGTAAGAAAGAAGAAGAGAGAAGATAGAGGGAAGAGGAAATAGAAAATTAGAAAATAGAAGAACATAGAGAAAATAGAACGGAATTTTAAAATAGAACGGAACAGAAAGAAAAGAGAATAGAAAACAAAGAAAAAACATAGAAGATAGAACAACAAACAGAATCTCACAATTAGCAGCGGAACAACATATAATAATAAATGAATAATCTTTAAACAAAGAACCATATCAGTTATTACATTACATCACATTTCATTACATCATATCATCAGAGTGTACAACAACCACAAATAGTGCAGCGGAAAAAGAAATACTATATAAACTAGTAATACGCCATGCCATCCAGCTTGCCTCCAGCAAATCCAGAATATCCAGAATATCCTGATAAACCTTAACTCTTAACTGCCCGTGTGGAAATTGGTGGGCACCCAGAGTTTAGGAAGGAAAACAATAAACTCCAAGTCAGTCATGTGACTGGTGTGAGAACTCAAAACAGTTTATTTATCTTTAAAATCAAAATAGAGGAATATTTTTATTTCAATTCGCAATGCTTTTAAAAATGAGACTACCATAAGACCTCCTGCCACACACACAATGCAAACGCAGACTTGGAGAAGATTTCTCCTTATGATAGTCAAAGATGCTTGATACGCATTTAAAAAGAACATTTGATATTATTATTAGTGAATAGTGTAGAAAATTCATTTCGAAAGTAGAATATAAATCTTAGCCAGCATAGGTACCATTATATTATGCCTACTAATAGCTACCATATTAGATGGCAGGTTCTACAACTAAAACCGTACAAGTCACGTATTGTTTCTTTGGATTTCCAACAAATGGTCAGGCCAAGGAACTTCCCATTGCCACATGAGAATGCCTCTGGAAAGACATCCCCGAGAACCAAACCGGAACTCTGCCAACACAAGGCCGGGTTACCCCTAACTGGGTAACTACTGACACGAGCACGCCATTCCCCGATCGTAAACGACCTTTCTCACGGGATCCCGATAGCCAACAACCACAAAGTAATAAATTCGTAGTAACCACATAGGTTAAATATCTGGGCTCCATACCATGATACCACCTCTATCCAGAAGGAAATGTACATACCCTAAAGGGTGCTACCCCTCATAACCTTGCCGCATCTTTCCTGTTTTGACCATTTCCGGGGTGTGAGGCTCGACGAAGTCACGTCCACAAAAACATACTTTATACAAAAGCCATGCTTTGGGTCAACAAATGATCAACACAATGATCACTAAGATAGACGATCAAATAAACGATCCTATCACAATAATCAACACAATGATCATTTCAGCAACACTCAGCATGTCACATTACCAAATTGGGAATATATCGCTGATAACTTCAACTATATAACCTCTGAGCTCGTACGTCTCAGAGAAGGGTGTTAAGCTAAAAGAATAAATTCTTCGCCACCAACAGAAATATATTTGAAAGAAATCGGCTTTATATCTCAACTTGTAATGTCAGACATACAATCCATACAAGTCTGTTCCGGGTTCGAACAAAACCGAAGGCACTTACAAAGAAGTCCTTGCAATCCGGATATTCACAATCCTGATCGGATTCACCATCACATATGGAGAACTCAATACCGTAGCTACTCGGTGCAGAGTAAATCGACAGGTCATCCTATCGCTCTCGCAAATACCGGGTCTTCAACACCGATCTTCAATGCAATTATAACGACGTATCACATATTCGGAATGGGTTATACGACCCCATGGTCCTTTCCCGGTTAACCCGAATAGTGAGCGCTTATTCAAAAATAAGTGTGGCATTCACATTCAAACAAATCACATCAATTACCCATTCAAAGGGAAATATTGATAGTCGGTTATTGAACTATCAATGGATATGCACACATCACCAGTTCCAAATAATTTTCCAAATTATTTATTTTCCAAAATACCTTCACTAGATATATAATTTCAATACTTCAAAAATAAATCAATACTTATTTTTAAACAAATTCCACTTTTCATTTATAAATTCCATAATGAATTTATATTTCAAAATATCCATGCATATACGATTTCAACTATCCATTTTCAATTTATCTTCAAAAAGATCAATTCTAAATATCACTTCATATTGGAAAACATTTCCATACTTATTTAATAAGTAATTCACAAATTTTATTTATTTTCAACACTTAGAAAATATTCAATATACTTAAATCGAAATTAAGTATATATTTCATTCTTTAAGGAAATCATTCTCTTAAACATATTTATTTGGGCCAAAACGAATGTTGCGTAAAACATCGTTACGACGTCCCAAATTCACTAGTATAGGGATTCGAAATTAAATAGATATATAAATCCCAATACTATACAAAACATTTCCTTCCGGAAATCATTTACTATAACAACAGTGTTATAGTCCATCATCTCCTTTTATTTCTCGAAAACGTCTATTTCAACAATAAATGTTGAAATCTATGGTTTCGAATCTCAACACAATTAAAACTTCGTTAGATCGTTTTAATTCTATTTCAAATATCACATTCAAAACAATTTCTTTAACATCTTATTCACTATTCAAAAACGTGAATATACTACGTTAACACATTTCATCCTTTTATACATTTTAATTCAAAGGATTATTCACTATTCAAAAATGTGAATATACTTCATTAACAATTTCATCCTTTTATTCATTTTAATTCAAAGGATTATTCACTATTCAAAAATGTGAATATACTCCATTTATAGGTTTCAACAATTAACTTATCAAAATAAGTTGTTTGCGAATTTATAAAACAACGTTTACAAATTCCATTTCTATTTATTTTATAACAACTTCCTTTATAAATCTCCTTTATTAGCCTATTCGATTTATATCCCAATTATGAACTAAAAGTCCATATTATAAGTTAAATGCTTATAAAACGATTATTTTACAAAAATCGTTCTTTTAACTTCATAATTTTAAATCTTATAACTTATAAGATTCAATTATTTATCCAAAATTCATTCTTTCAATAACTTTATAAATTGTATAAACCTACTGTTTATAAAATTCCATTTATAACTTCACTATTTAAAATTCTATAAATTCCATTCAATTATGAAATTCATTTTCACTTCATTCAAACACTTATAAAAACTCGTTTTATAATGTCCATATTTCAATTTATAAATATCCATTTATAAATCTCTTAACATAAATCAATTTATATTATCCTTTTTAAACGTCTTTAAATTCCTTTAAAAACTTCTTCCTTTTGATTCATAAAATAATTAAATTTTATAAATCCTATATTTCAACTTTTCATAATAAATTCAAAAATTCCGATTTAACTATTTTATAAAATCATTAGCATCATATTCTCAAAAATCAGTTTTTAACTGTATTTCACAAAAACCATAATTTTATAACTTTAAAAATTATAACATTTATTTATTTAAAACGAATCTATTCCAAAAATATAGTATATTTTCAAAAATCACTTTATAAATCATTTTAAAATTCCAAAACTTGGTCCAATGATGCTACATACCAAATAGTCAATCACGACAACAACGATATCATATATCGATATGAAAATCCATCAAATATCAAAATATCTGAAATCAAATAAAAACTGTTGAGGAATCCAGTTGGATCCCTCCAACCTGTTTTCCTGCATCCAAAAACATTAGCACAATACCAATTTCGCTCCAGTACGAAATTATCGCGATACATGTTCTTATTAAATATTATCCGCTTAATAACGGCGTAATAGGGTCTCATCCGCTAAAAAATGCGGGGAATCAATAACTCCAATATATACATATGCCAATATATATATATTGCTATTATATATAATACCAATTTCACTGTTTATGAAATATTCGCGGTATATGTTTTTAATAAATAACATCCGCTTACTAACGGCGCATAATGTCTATTTTAACAATCAATAGATAACAATCATCATTCAAACATGAATTCAAATATTTTAAATCTAACTATTTAAAATAAAATCGAAACTGATTCGATTGAGTGAGAAGTTCTCACCTTGATTTTAAATTCCGTTTTAGCGATTTATTTCGAATAAAATTAAACGGACGTTTAATTTTACCCAAAATTCTCACTAACTCCAAACGACTCCAAACCAACTCCATCGCGTAGTGCTCGTCCATACGATTCCAACGCAACTGGTTTCGCGCGTTTTCGACCTCGTATGAAAAAGTTATGAATTTTATAAGATACACGATTTTATATACATAAATTTATAACATTATTAACTATAGTTTTTAACCTAGCTTCTACAGGCCGTAGGATCTAACTCCAAGCAAATCACAGCCCTCCAACCTTTCTCCTTCCCCCACATTTTCCCCCTACAGACCATAGCCGCAACAAACAACCCATGAACTCAAACTAGGTTTTGAATTTACAACCTCCATGCTTGATTAAAACATGATCAGAGACTTGAATTTTGAAGCTCTCCACCATAGCCATGCTCGGCCTCAATCCCCCTAAGCTCGGCCTCATGATGAGCCTCGAATTTCGTGCGCAGGCCTGAAGAGAACGGCCCCCTTTTCTCCTCCATCGTCGCTCCAAATTCGATCATAACCGTTGGATCTCTAGTTCGTGTTGTGCTCTACAACTTTCTAGTTGGAAGCTTCATCTAATTGCTGATGGATTGGAAGATCTAGAGGAGGAAATGAGATTGAATTCTGGCCGTGGGTTATGTGGGTGGCGGCTAGGGAAAATTAGAATTAGGGTTTATTTTTTTTTATCAAATTATGAAGAGTAGGGGCTATTTATAAGAGAACGAACGACACTATTCATCCCGGAAATTCCGAACTCCGATTTACGCGCCGTAACCAGCGTTTCTAGGGTTTACCCCGCGTTCCGGACACAATGGAATAGGTTTCGAAAGCTAATTCGGACATCTGTGCGAGTTATGGCTGTAAACGCTCAATTTAAATTAAACCGATTTAAGTCGATTTCTAGGCGTTTTAATTCGTACCGGACAAACGGTAAATCCAATTGACTTGAAATTTGAAACCTTACAATAATATCACATTACGGATCCGATGAAACTGGTTTCGTCGAAATCCGAGACTTTTTGAAAAATGGCTATTTTCACTCGTCAAATTTAAATTAAAAATAAATCGATGCGTTTCGAGCTGCCACGATCAAACGATAACTTCGATTGACACGAAATTTGAAATCCAATAATAACTAACTATTACGGATCCAATGGAACTGGTTTCGTTCAATTCTGAGACTGTTCAAAAATTGACTATTTTCACTAGTCGATTTAAATATTAAAATATTCAATTTTCACAAATTAACTTTTAATTCGATTTTAAAAGTTCTAAAATATCGTTCTAACTCCCATATGATAAAATAAAATTTTACAAATCATTTTCAATCATATTTAACCCAATTTTCAATTATTTCCATAATTTAACGTATTAAATTATCGATTTAATTATTCAATTAAATCCAATAAATCAAATAAAAATTTATTCGACTTATAAATTCACTTATTAATATTTAAAATTAATTAAATATTCAAATTTAAATTACTAAAAATTTTGGGTCGTTACAGATACGCTGCATGCACAGACTTATTGAGCCAAACATCGACGCACCTAAAAAAGATACGACCCATGCACCGACTCATTGAGCCGATTGCTCCACGAACGGTCAAAAGGCCTTGGGTCGCTACCCCACCAAATTAAGCTGAAGCTTCGTAGAATAAGTGTAAATTACACCAAGCTAGTAAATAAATGAGTTTAGCTTTATGTCCCATAACCACTGGTTTAACTTAAATATTTACGAAAAAATTGTAGATTTCCACTCAAAAATACCAAATGATCATAACTGATCAAAAAGAAGTGTAAATTACACTAAGCTAGTAAATAAATGGGTTTAGGTTCATGTTCCATAACCACTGGCTTAACTTAAATATTTATGAACAAATTATAGATTTCCATTAGAAGATTGTCATGAGATTTCAATCGAACAAGTCTAAGAATTAACCGACAAAGTAAACGCCAGCGTTTCATACCATTTTTTTTGCTAAGTTGTTTAATTAGATTTCTTATACGAATGATGTAAAGGTTTGTATAAGTAATAGATTGGATAACAGTTTTAAAAACAAGCTTTGTCTTAAAAATAGTGTTGAAATCGTTTTTGTGAAGGAGTTTTAGTATTTACTACTAGTATAAAAACCTTTATATTTTAAAGTGACAAATCGCAGAAATGATTGTAAAAACAATCTATTTCCCAAATCTACATTCGACGACATGAATTAAAACCATAAAAATCGATATCTAATCCATCAAATGGATATTCCCAAAAATGCAGAAAAGAAGTCATCAAAGTCGAAAATAAATGACAAAAACTAATCGAATCAACAAAAATCGATAAAAATTGGAAATCCACTCAAAAACGGCAAAATTCAATAGGACCAGACGTCTAGTTGGTTTGGCCAGACATCTGATATGGAGTTTTGGAAATTTATAATTTTTTTCTCCACTTTCTTTTTATTTCCTAAAGCCATCTAGACATCTTGTTGGATTTAACCAGATGTTTGGTTCTGGGCTCTAGAATTTTCTTTTATCTATTCATTTTAAAACTTTTTCCAGAAGCCCCTACCAGACGTCCGGCTGCCTGGTCCTAGGCAGAATTTACCTAGGCCAAAGATGGAGAAATCAATTCGGAAGCGATCAGACGAGCGACGATGGCTAGGAATTTATGCCAAGCGATAACCCTGCCCTATAGGCTTTTGATACACCCCAAACAACATGTACAAACATTCAAGATAGGATCTTTAAATATTTTGACTTCAAAACCAAAATTGGAAAATTCATTAAATCAATTCAAATCAAAAGCAATTGAACATGAAATATATGTTAGGAATTCATACCTAAAAACAATGAAAGCTACAGACATAGATGTGAGATTAAAATCTCACCTTTAAATTCAAAAACAACGAATGAGAAACTCTAAAAGCAAGACCAATTTCTCTTCACTACACCTCTAGAATCTTCAATCTATTGTCAAATGAAAAGTTTTTCCTAAGTTAGGTTTAGGAAAAATCAAGAATTGAAGGGGGATTGAGATGGAGAAGATGAAGAGGATGCTTACTTAAACTTCTCCTTGATTTTAGAGCTTGAATTTAAATTTCCTAAGTGAACTAGGGATTAGGAATTTAGTTTCCTCTTCCTACTATTTTTCCTAGGGCTTGAGTGTTAGGAATTTAAAAAATGGAATGAATGAATGAAGAGAAGTGGAGTCGGAGTTATTAGGTAGAAGGTTTGGGTTATCTTGTTGGGTTAGTGGGCTAGAACACAACCCAAAGCCTAACTGAAAATACAAAAATCCTAACCAACTCTAAACATATTGATGTTTATACTCAAAATGTTGTAAATGATGTTTTGAACTCAATGAAAGTGGTCTTGAGTCCAAATTCGACTGTTTACAAAAGGTCACATTTCAGACTTTAAATTCAACCAACGATGCTATATTTAAATAAAACATTTAAATATGTAATTGTAAAATATGCGGGTTGTTACAGACTCCTCTCCTTAAAGAAATTTCGTCCTTGCAATACTTAAGAAGAAAACAAAGAGTAACAACCACTCTAAGGCATAACAACGCAAAAGAAAATTTTAAAGTGAGAAGTTCACCTTAAGGAGCACGAGAAAGTAAATCTGGATGTGTTCGCTTGATGAATTCTCTGGATTACCAAGAACAATCCTTAATATTTGTGGATCATTGAACTTTCACAAGCGGAACATCTTTATTACAAAGGCATTTAACCTCCGTAGCAATGATACTAATATGATGTTGCTCATAAGTCAAATTAGGTAAAATTTCAATATCTTCAATAACACCGGGATCAAGAATAGAATTGGAATCTCTAAGGCATTTCCGTAGTTGAGAGACGTGGAATACGTCATGAATAGCAGAAAATTAGGCCAATAATAAAAGCCGATAAGCCATGAAACCAAGAGTTCAGCGATGGGAAATAGGCCAATATATCGATGTGTCAATTTTTCCGAATGATTGAAACGCACAACGCCCTTTATATGTGAAACACGAATGAAGACCAGATCTCCCACAAAAAATTCTAATTTCCTTCTTCGGTTATTAGCATAGGATTTTTGCCAACTTTAAGCTTCTTACATCCTATGATGAATAAGGTCAATCTTTTCTGTGAAATCGTGAATAAAATCTGGACCTAAAACTAGCTTCTCACTGGCTTCAAGCCAACACGAAAGAGATCGACATGGCCTTCCATAGAGTGCCTCAAAAGGTGCCATACGAATACTAGATTAGAAGCTATTATTACAAGAAAACTCAACAAGAGAAATATGATCTTTCCAATTTCCACCAAAATCAAGAACACATGCACGAAGAAGATTTTAAAGAATTTGATTCACACGCTCTATTTGTCCATAGGACTGGGGATGATAAGTGGTACTAAAAGTATGCTTCATTCCCAATGCTTTTTGAAGACCCTTCCAAAATCCACTGGTAAATAATGGATCACGATCGCTAACAATAGAAGTAAGAACTCCACGCAATTCAACAATTTCTCTAACATAAAGTTTGGCAAAAAGAGGTATGGTCTGATCGGACCAAACGGGAATAAAATGGACGGATTTTGTAAGTCAATCTACTATTACCCATAAACTGTCATGAGCCGAACGAGAACGTGGAAGACCGTCAATAAAGTCCATGGAAATTTGATCCCACTTCCAAACGGGAATGTCCAAAGGTTGCACTAACCCACCAGGCCTTTGATGCTCTGCCTTTATGAGTTAGCATGTTATGCAAGGCTTAATAAAGTTAGCAATATCAGATTTCATTCAGTGCTAATAATAAAGTCATTTCATGTCCGCATACATTTTACTACTATCGGGATGAACAGTAAATTTAGAACGATGAGAATCTTCTAAAACGTCTTTACCAAGATCTCTAATATTTGACATAATAAGTCAACCAAATTTTCGAATGCCTCCGCAAGCATCGATTTCAAAGTCTTTCAAACCATCAACATAAATTTTATCTCTACAACTTGGCTAAAAAGAACAAATTTAGGATCTTTCTTTTGAGCTTCAAGGATGCTGTCTAAAGAGAAGGATTAGCCTCAAGGCTACTAAAACTAGAGACAAACATGAATCGGATTCAAGATCTTGAATCTCACAAGTGGAAAATGTCTTGAGATCTTCCATTCGGATATCATCATGGAAACAACTACTTGTTGCTTATGATTAAGGGCATCGACAACTCGATTTCCCTTCCCGGAAGTATAAAGAATATCAAGATCATAAGATGATAGGAATTCGGGCCAACGTTTTTGACGCAAATTAAGTTCCTTTTGAGAAAATAAATACTTCAAAGATTTATGATTGGTGCAGAGAACAAATTTATCCCTCAAAAGATAATGACTCCAAATTCTAACGGTGAAAAAATGGCCACGAGCTCTGAATCACGAGTGGCATATCTAGTTTCGGTTGGCTTTAATTACCTAGAAGCATAAGCGATAACACGTTCCCTTTTCATGAGAATGGCTCCCAACCAATACGACAAGCTTCGATATAAACAATTAAGGCTTGGTTCCCTTTGGGAATCATAAGAATATGAGCATTGAAAAGGATTTTTTTTAATTTTGGAAAAGCGGCTTCTATGCTAAATCATTTATTTCATGATTCTCTTTCTTGAAAAGCTAAGACATTCAAAATTATAATTAACTTTATGTAATCATATTTTTTGAAAAATTTACTTATTACAAGTCAGTTTACTATGTTTGACTGTCTCATCATAACGTTTAGGAGACTCATATCGATAACATTGATCAAGCGCATCAACCATAATTCTTAAAGCACTCAATGGGAAATATAACACAAAATTATCTTCAATATGATAAACATGTCTCTTAAAATTTTTACGAATATTCTTTGCTTGTTTTAAGAACAAAATCCAATTATTCATATAAATATACCTTATTAGAAAGATTTGCAATTTTAGATTGCTGTTTTTACCCAAAATCAATGAATACAAGGACAGACTCATCGAGATATTCGTAGAATATTCGATTCATAAGATGGATGAAATAAGCTGGAGGGTTCGTCAAACTGAATGACAAAACGAACCACTCATCAGAATCATAAGGAGTGCGGAATGCGGTAAGTGGAACGCTATCTTCCGCAACTTGTAGCTAATGAAAATCGGTGGCGAGGTCGAGCTGAAAAGACCTTAGCACCAATGGATTAATTGCTTAGGTGGTAATCCTAAGATAGGCTCAAAGATATCGGGAAATTCACAAACTACTTGAATGAGGAAAATAACATCTTTCACATCATGTGGGTTTAAAGAATAAAATGATGCCACCAAATTGGAATCAAAATCATTAAGAACAATAAAAATCTGCTTAACAGATTAAGGATGTCGAAGATGAATAATCCTCTTGGGATATAGGATGTGGGGTTTATAACGATTATGTCAATCCTTTCTCAAAATCAATTCTGAAACCTAAGTAGCGCATAACATGCAAATCGGATCAAAATGCATAATCACATAAAATAATTTTGACTTTTTTACATAGTGAACTAAGTGTTGTAGATCCACCAACCGGATTTGGAATTCTCAGTGAAGTCATCAAGTCCATAACATATAAAGACAAGGTATTAAAAAGTTCCTTTGATATAAAAGAGCGAGACGCACCCGTATAAAAAAAATCGAATAGTATGATCACGAAACATAATAATGCCATAAAGGACAAATGAGAAATAACTTGACCAAGAGAAGTGTTACTCAGGATTTGCACAACATTCAGCTTTCCCTCTTTCTTGCTTTTGAAGTTTGGGACATGAAGATAAAAGATGACCTAAACTTTTTCAATAGCGACAAGTATGGGGACTTGGACACTTATTTGCATTGTGGTCCTTAGAACTACAATTGTAACATACTCCATGATCAGGGGTTGGAGTCTTTGCTACCAAATTGCTAGCTTTCCATTCTTGTTAGGATTAGGGCTTTTGAACTTAATATACCTCTTCTTGTTGTTAATGAGGCTCTTCTTGGCACCTCCAACATCACTATCACTTCCATTATCGGCCTCTTCAAGTCGAAAAGCGATATCTACAAACTGGTCGAAAGGCACTTCTAATTTCAAAGATAAAACCTTATTGGGGTTCTTATTCAAGTCATAGATAAGTTTTTGATTCTTTACAAGATCCAAAAGTTGTTGGGAAGACATGAATACGCCATCCAGAGGAGGATCACTGGATTGACCAGCGCTAGGACTGCCAGGTCTAACCATCTCTTCTACTTTAAGAAAAAAAAAGAACGAAGAGGAAAAGGTTATTCTCAGAATGAATTCAAATAAGATTGATTGGTAAAATAAAGGATCACAAAAGGAAATAGGATAGAATGGGTCTGAAGAATCGGATTAAATCCTAAGGCATGATTCCTAAGATAGACTTAGGACATGATTCTTGTCATAATATTTTTATATTGTTCCGAAGTTTAGCTCTGATACAAAGCTGTGACTCCCCACCTCTATTCTCACACTAGCCAAGGACACTACAAAGTAATGCCATCAACTAGCATGAAGAAGAAGGCTATTGAGGAGCAACCATCTGTGTAATTGATTTTTGCGAGTACCAGTATACCAGATAGAAGTCCATGCATTTCATTTCAAGAAGAAATCTGACATATAAAATACAAAATCAAAGCTACTACATAGTAGTTATGTGGCCTTCGAAAATAATATAAAATAAGCATAACACAAATCTATCACGGATATTCATATCACTAAGGCGGAAATAGATATGAATATAACACATAGAAATGTACATCAAAGTAGCGGTCATACAAGATTCACAACATCACAAAAGAATAAGTATACATCAAGGAGTCTCTATCCTGAATGTATAAAAGCAAAAACTACTAAGCTAAATTCGTTAGCCAAAAATCAGAAGCTGATCCCTACTAAGAAGTCATGTGAAAGCACCTGGAATACCTCGGTCTGACCCGAGTATTATTTAAGAAGAAAAATAATAAATGGATCAGTTTAGCTATAAATATCATACAAAATGAGATAGGATAAGAGATATGACAACAATATATGATAACGATAATGTCATACTATGAAAAGTATATATTTTACAACACTGAAAATCATACAATATCTCAAATATTCTCAAATATCCAAAAAGAATATTATATTCTTTAGCTTATTCACCAAACCTCAAACATTGACAAAACATATCAATGCAAATTGAAAAAATGGTGAAACACAAATTTCAGAAATCAATAATTAGAAATCCAGAAAATATAAAAGGGGGAAGGCCTTTCATAAACGGGAGCACGTAAGTCATTGACACGTGTATCATAAAGGAGACGCTACCCCATGGGTCGCTAAACCATAAAATGAGCTGAACATCGACACACATAAAAGATATGCCTCATGCACAGTCGAACATCAATGCACCTAAAAAGATGCGCACCATGCACAGACTTATTGAGCAGAACATCGATGCACCTAAAACGATATGCCTCATGCACCGACTCATTGAGCCGGTTGCTCCACGAACGGTCAAAAGACCATAGGTCGCTACCCTACCAAATTGAGCCGAAGCTCCATAGAATAAGTGTAAATTACACCAAGCTAGTAAATAAATGAGTTTAGCTTCATATCTCATAACCACTGGCTTAACTTAAAAATTTACGAACAAATTGTAGATTTCTACTCGAAAATACCAAATGATCATCATTGATAAAAAAAAGTGTAAATTACATTAAGGTAGTAAATAAATGATTTTAGCTTCATGTCCCATAACCACTGGCTTAACTTAAATATTTACGAAAAAGTTGTAGATTTCCACTCGAAGATTGTCACGAGATTTCAATTTAACAAGTCCAAGAATTAACTGACGAAGTAAACGCAAGCGTTTCATACCACTTGTTTTGCTATGTCGTTTAATTAGATTTCTCATACGAATGAGGTAAAGGTTTTTATATACTAATAGATTGGATAACGGTTTTAAAAACGAGCTTTGTATTAAAAATAGTGTTGAAATCATTTTTGTGAAAGAATTTTAGTATTTACTACTAGTATAAAAACCTTTATATTTTAAAGTGACAAATCAGAGAAAAGATTGTAAAAACAATCTATCACCAAAATCCACATTCGACGAGGTGAATTAAAACCATAAAAATCGATATCAAATCCATCAAATGGATATTCCCAAATAATCCAGAAAAGAAGTCATCAAAGTCGATAATAAATGACAACAACTAACCGAAACAACGAAAATCGATAAAAATTGGAAATCCACTCAAAAACAGGAAAAATAGGCAAAATTCAACAGGACTAGACGTCTAGTTTGTTTAGCCAGAGGTCTGACCCAGGGTTTTGAAAATTTATAATTTTTTTCTCCACTTTCTTTTTATTTCCTAAAGCCATGCTGACGTCTGGTTGGATTTAACCAAACATCTGGTTCTAGGTTCTGGAATTTTGTTTTAATTTTTTTTTCCAAAAGCTCTTACCACACTTCTGGATTTTTCAACCAGACGTTCGGTTGCCAATGCCTGGGTAGAATTTGCTTAGGCTAAAGATGGCCAAATCAATTCAGAAGCGATCGGATAAGCGATGAAGGCAAGGGATTTATGTCAAGCGACAACCCTGCCCTATAGGCTCTTCGATACACCCCAAGCAACATGTCCAAACATTCAAGATAGGATCTTTAAAAATTTTGAATTCAAAACCAAATTTGGAAAATTCATCAAATCAATTCAAATCTAAAGCAATTGAACATGAAATAGATGTTAGGAATTCATACCTAACAACAATGAAAGCTACAGATATAGATGTGAGATCAAGATCTCACCTTTAAATTCAAAAACAACAAAGGAGAAGCTCTAAAGCAAAGCAAGATCAATTCCTCTTCACTACACCTCTAGAATCTTCAATCTATTGTCAAATGAAATGTTTTTCCTATGTTAGGTTGTAGGAAAAATCAAGAATTGAAGAGGGATTGAGATGTAGAAGATGGAGAGGATGCTTACCTAAACTTCTTCTTGAATTTGGAGTCTGAATTTGAATTTCCTAAGAGAACTAGGACTTAGGAATTTAGCTTCCTCTTCCCACCATTTTTCTAAGGTCTTGAGTGGTAGGAATTTAGAAAGTTGAATGAATGAATGAAGAGTAGTGGAGTGGAGTTATTAGGTAGAAGGTTTAGGTTATCTTATTAGGCTAGTGGGCTAGAAAGCCCAATTGAAAATACCAAAATCCCAATCAACTCCAAATATATCGATGTTTAGACTAAAACAAGTTATAAATGACGTCATGAACTCAATGAAAGTGGTCTTGAGTCAAGATTCGATTGTTTATAAAAATTCACATTTCGGACTTTAAATTCAACCAACGATGCTATATTTAAATAAAACATTAAATATGTAATCGTAAAATATGCGAAGTTCAGTCATTTTAAATTGGGATATTTAATTAATGTAAAATATTCAAAATTTAATTTTATAAGATGAATAACTTATATTTGAAATATAAGGATTTACTTCGATAATTAAATCGATAATTTAATATTTGAAATTGTGTAAATAATTGAAATTTGAATTTAATTTGAATGAAAATGATTTATAAAGTTGAATTAAATAATATTTGAATTAGAATGATGTTGGTAAACCTTTAACATTGAATAAAAAGTTATTTGTAGAAATTGAATATTTTAATATTTAATTAACGTGTAAAAATAGCCATTTTTCAAACAGTCTCGGATTTCGACAAAACTAATTTCATTAGATCTGTAATGTTATATTATTATAAGATTTCAAATTTCATGTCAGTAGGATTTATGGTTTGTCTGTGGCATGCTAAAACACGTAGAAATTCGTTTAAGTGAAATTTTAAAATTAAATAGTCGATTCAAAAACCTATCTTTCAAATACTATCAAATTGGCTCCCGATATATATTCCATTGTGTTCGGAATAGGGATAAAACATTATGAACGCCAGGCGGCACATTTCGTTTCGGGTTCGAAAAATTTGGCGATGAATGGTGTCGTGAAATTTTCTATAAAATGACACGTTTTTTTTTCTATTTTGCAAAAATCCATAGCTAGGGTTACAGCAGATGCCACTTCCTTTTCAATGGCTAATATCTCATATTCATCTTCCTCAATTATCTGCCAATCTGTAAACTTTTACGAGAAACTATCAACTACAATGTTGTAAAGCATCGTGAGATCTTCACATCTAATGGTCATTTTTCGTTGTCGTCGTCGACTGGAGGCAAAAATTGGCCGCGTTCGTTTTCTATTCGTGCACGGTTTTCAACATCATGGGGAGACCGAGCTCAATGATACTCAAGGCGGTGGTGCATGAAGATGTGGCCTTCGTGACAGTGTTGCTTGATCGACGTGAAGTTGGTCGAAGGAGGCGCGATAATTAGGGTTTTGGGCGACAATGGTTTTCATGAAGCTTGGTTGTTCATGCATGGAAGAAGGAGAAATAAAAAAAACAACGTCCCAGAACTAATGATGCAGAAATGTGCGGCCAGATTTGAAGTGAGGTTAAATAAAAAAAAAGTTGTAAATTTATATATATTAAAATTTGTATAAACTTTAAAATGCCATAACTTCTTCATGAGAGGTCCATTTTGGACGAAACAAGTTGGGTTCGTATTAACTAGCATTACATTTTAGAGCTAGTTTGGAGTTGATTGGAGCTAGTGTAAATTTTGAATAAAATTAGACGGCTGTTTAATTTTATTCAGAATAAAACACTACAACCGCTATTGGAAGGAATGTGAGTACAATTCACTCTTTTTGACTCACTGATATTTTTATATAAGTGAGAATAAATTTTATTTATGATGATTAATAATTTTTTGGATGATATATGATATATTATATATAATATTGATTGGTATTTGGATAAATTTCTGCATATTGGAGCAAATGAGACCCTATACGTTCTTGTGTATGAGCGGATGATCCTTTGTACACATGTCTGCCTCAAAGCGGACATTGTACACATATTCTAATATGTATATTTGTTGCAGATGATAGGTTGGTGGGATTCAACTGGATTCCTCACCAGTATTGATCTGTTTATAGATATTTTGATATATTGTATTATCATATGATATATAAAGTTTTGGATGCTGCGATTGATGTATTTGGTGCTCTTGCAGCATTGGGCCTATTTTTGAAAATTTGAAAATGTTAAAGTGATGATTTCCAAATTAAATGAATTTTCAAGTGATTTGAAAAAAAGTATTTTCAAATGGCTAAGGGAGTGAATTTGTTTTTAAATAAATGGAAGTTATAATTTTTATATTATAAAAATTATGTTTTTTAGGAAATATAATTAATATGTGATTTTTGGAATATGAGATGAACTATTTTGTAAAGTAGTTTAAATTGGGATTTTTGATTATTATAAATGGTTTATACATAAGATTTATAAAATTGATATTTTATAAATCAAAATAATGCGATTATAAAGGAGTTTTGTAAATGTTAAAATGAAGTTATAAATGAATCTTATAAGTGATTAAGATTTATGAATTTGTGAAGTTATAAAAAGAATGAATTTTGGAAATAGATGATTTATAAGTAATTAACTTACAAATTGGATTTGGAATGTAAATGGGATATAAATAGAATTTGTTAATAAAGGGATTCTATAAGTTACATGGAATTTATAAACATTGTTTTATAAATCCTAAATCAATTGAATTTGATAAGTTAATTATTATAGTTTATTAAAGGAATTTCATCCATGATTTTGGACAGTGGATAATCCTTTAATTAAATGTGAAATAGTAATGAATTTGGTAAAAGATATATATCCATGATTTTGGACAGTGGATAATCCTTAATGAACTATATTTACGATTTTGGACGGTGAATAATATATTAAATAAAATTGATATGTTTTGAAAAGTGATCTTTTAAATTTAAAGATAGATTTTGAAAAGTGATATTTTAAGTGAAGTTAAATGGTGAAAGATGTTTTGAAATGTGTTAAGTATCGAAACCATAGATTTCAACATTTATTGTTTAAACAGACATTTTCGAGAAATAAGGAAATGATGGACTATAACACTATTGTTGTAGTAAATGATTTTTGAAAGGAAATGTTTTATATAGTATATGGAATTTATATATCTACCTTATTTTGGAATCCCTATACTAGTGATTTTTGGGTTGTCGTAACGATGTTTTACGCAACATTCGTTTTGACCCAAATAAATGTGTTTAATAAGTATGTTTTCCATAAAGAATAAAATGTATACTTAATTCTGATTTAAGTATATATAATATTTTCTAAGTGATGAAAGTAAAGAGATTTGTGAATATGCTTATATTCTTTAAATAAGTATATGGAAGTGTTTTCCAATATTGAAATGACTTTCAGATTATGTCTTCCTAAAGATAATTTGAAAAGAATATTTTTCAAGTGATTTAATTAATAAAAGACTGATTAAAAGGGCCTAGAGATTGCTTATGGTGCTAAATATTTTTTTGTTTGCTTTGATAGTTAAATAACCTGCTATCAAATTTGGCCATTTTAGTTTCTCGACTTGATGTGGGAACTATTTAGTCGTACACTTAATACGTAGCCTTCTGTGCAGGCTTGATTTCCGTTTATGTTGAGGATGTTGATTCGTATAGCTCCATGCAATCGAGCTTCCTTCTTGGCCCGAAGGATAGCAAATTGAAAGTTGGAGACGTGATAAGTCTATGAGACATAGTTCTGTGTGAGGTTGAGAAATGCTTTTGCGTTGTTGGTGCGAAGAGATTGGGATGGATTTATCTGAAATCCACTTTGGACCAACATTTATATGACGATTGTGCAGGTTGGTTATGATGATATTGATATTCAGGATTTTCATAGTGGGGGACTGCTTGTTGATCGTTTGGGGTTAAAATGCCAATATACATCCAGTAGAAGTAGTCTCTTCATTATGAAATATCCAATGCAAGGATAATTCACTACTAATCCTGGGGATTCCCCGACAGGATGTGGTAGGAAAGTACCTTCGGTTTGTCTTGTTCCTAGACAACTTGTATGGATGTTTGTCTAACATTTCATTTATAAAGATTACGTACATTGGTTTTTACAAACGTACATCAGTGGTGGCGGAGAATGCAACTTCTCTAAGCTTAACACCCTCCTTGAGACGTATGCGCTTAAGGGTTGTATTTTTGTGGAAGGTAATTAGTAGTCAACGAAAATGGCCGTGTGGCATTCAAAGTGAAGTGATATGTGAAAGGTAATCGATACCTCAAGCCTCATCAACCGAAAATGACCAAAATAGAGTTAGATGCAGCAAGGCTAAGTGGGTCGCTCCCAAGTAGGATATGATCATCCTCTTCTAGATATATATATTTACACGCTATGACATCGTGTATCTGATTATTGTGGTTTGTATGCTATGAGGGCCCTCGAAAATGGTCGGTAACGACCGGAGAATGACATATTCGGTACCATCTACTTATAGAGGTGGGCCAGTCTTGTGTTGGTAGAGGGGAGATGTTCTATGCCTCGGAACATCCATCTATAGGTGTACCCATTCGGAAGGTAGTCCCTTCACCTGGTCATTTTTTTGGAAATCCAAACTCCGGTATGTGCCTGCCATTTTGATTGTATTACCCATTTTGGGCTATATCCTAGAATTTAATCAATGTAACTCGGCTATGATTAATATTATTTGTGAAGTAGACACTATTATAATATAAGAGGATTTGATATAAAATGTTTTAGTTGTCGTAAGGTAAAAACATGTCCGTGTTTATGTGTGGGCATGTCTTACAAGATACTTTTGTTTTGTAAAATAAGAAAAAGTTTGCTAATTTAATAAACTCAGTTGAATGTGTTTCTCACGCTGGTTTGCTAGAATGATCCGGACGTTCTTCCCTTTCAATGCTCGGGTCAGACCGAGCATATTTACAAGTTTATATATGGTGCTTTTGAAGCTTCAGCAGGTGAGCCGGAGCTTCATTTTCGTGTACAGGTATCCATTTTGTTTGATTATGTTCAGCTTGATAGGGGGTTCCCGCTTCTTGTTAGGTAGCGAACGGATGACTCTTACCCCTACATGTCCATAAAGTGAAAGGGTTGGTTGTAGTCGAGAGGCCAGCCGTAAAAGAAAAATGCGAGGTATTAGTGTAAGCTACGGTGGAGTTAACCACTTTCAATAGACCGTCACAGTTGGTATCAGAGCTTAGATTTTGTATATTCCTAAGCTTTGATGTGTACTTAGTATAGATAGGTACAGTAGAACCTAGATTGAGTTTGAGTGTATTATATATATGAGCGCATATTGCTTAGTGAATATAAAATGTTTATATTGTGTTTACTTATCCGTTGAGTTGTTTGTGAATTCTGGTCGGTATATGGGACGCCATATTATCGATAGGGATTTCCAAATGCTTAAACGAGGCAAGTCGACATAGTATTATTTAAAATTGGATAGATGAAATAATTTAACCTCGATTATATTTATATATAAAGGAACAATTTTTTTTGGAATCATTAAAGTGTATATAAATTGATTGTTTCATTGTTGGAAATATAAATATATATAAGTCAATAAAAGCTGTTTGAATAATTTAAATAAAAACAACAATTGTAAAAGAATGAAATTGTATAAGCAAATGAATTGTAAAGTATAGAATTATAATTAAAATGATTTACAATTGTGAAATAATCTTATATACATATATAATTAAACAATATGAATATATTTATAAATATGAGTTATAAATAATAAAAATGAATTTAAACTAAGAATTTGAAAATTTGAATCCCGTTTATTATGGAAGTTGTTTTTCAAAATTAAAGAGATTATATTATTATAAATCTAAATAAGATAAATGAAGTTGGAATGATCTTATATAAATGAAGTAATATAGTGAAATTATATAAGTTAAAGATTTTATAAATGTGATTTATAGATAAAAGGAAATTTTAAAAGAATATAAAAGCACTGAATTCACTACTGTTGCTGGGAAATAATAAGGGTGATGACTGCAGCATCATCAATGTCATTTTTGTGTTTGTATGTGATTGATTTGCTACCAATAGTGAATTAAAAATTAAGTTTTTGTTGTGATAAACATATTTGAATTTAAACCCAAGTTGTAATTGATAAATGTAACTGAAATGAGTTTTGGACGTATAATATGAAATAAAGATTTTTAACTGGGTAAAGTAAATAAATTTGAGTTAGCATAATCAAATATATGATTTGAAATTTAACTAAAGGAAAGTTAAATAAATTGAATTGAATTTGAACCAGGTTAGATAAGCTACTGAAATGGAAAATAAACCTAAGTTGTAAAGTGGTTATATAATCATGATTTGAAATTATAGGACAGACTGAGTATCCGCACCAGAACTCTGATTCTGTGGCGAAATAAAATGAGTTTGTTGAATGAAAGTATACTTAGGTAAATGTTCATAGAAGTTTAAATAAATAATTTCTATAACTTATAAAGTGAGAAAATGTAAGCAAAACCAAATGTTAAAATGGTTAAAAAAAATTGTTAAGCAAAACAAAATCTGAATTTGAATAGTGATGTGGAATTTGGCTCAAATAAAAGTTAAATAAAATAGAATTTGGATTGAATTAAAGTGAACTTAAGTTGTATAGTGAAAGTAAATGCAAGTGAGTTAAAATAAAATTTAACTTAAGTAATGTTGAATGAAGTTGATTTTGGAAACAAAATGAATTAATAAAGGTGAATTAGTGAAATCACGTGGTTAAATGAATATAATATAAATTTGAATTGTTAAATGAAATTCAACTTGAAGTGTAAAATGAATTAGCAATTGAATTAATGAACGAACTGAATTGAACTAATGGAGTAGATTAATAAATAAATATGGGTTGAATGTTAATCAATCGAATGTAAATGAATTTATTTGGAATAATGGATGTAAGTGTAAATTCATAAAAGCTAATGAAATTGAAAATCGAATAATTGAATGAAAATTAATTAGAATTAAACCAATTGAAAGTAAATGTATTAAACCAAAATTGAATGTAACGAAGTAAATGTAAATGTTGAATTTAAATTGAATAAATTTGGTTATGTTGGATATGCATTGATTGTTAAATGGTTGTTAGTTGATTAAATAAAAATTCATTAAGTATTAATAGAGTTGGATTAGTGAAATTGAAAGCTAAAATAACTAAATTCAAATTGGATAGCAAGTGAATCTAAATAGAATTGAATTTGATTTAATTTGGAAGTGAACTAACTTGAATGTAAATTAGTGAATGTAAACTAATTGAATACAATGAATGAATTTTAGTATAATCTAATGTCAATGAATCAAATGTGATCAAATTAAAAGTCAATTCAATGAATATTAATGAGAAGTGAATTTATATTGATTTGATTACGGATTGATTGGATGGATATTGGTTTGTTGGATGCTAGTTTGATGATAGCTGTTTGATGGTTGGATTTGTTGCTTTGGATTGCATTTGCCATATTGGCATATATAGTTATTGTATTGGTATATGTCGTATATTGATATTAATTTTCATATATACATGTTTCTCAATGGTTGTTGAGTGTATAGTAGGTGCGTATGGCGCTTGCTTCACATTTGGAGCTCGCGTTTGCGCTATATTAGCTGTATATGCTTGCTAATAATATATAAGGTACATATCATACTTTTACACTTTTTTACCTACAGGATGCCTCATCCTTGAAGATGAGATGTATACTTGTGATATATATATATATATATATATATATATATATATATATATATCTGTGTGTTGTGATCCTACTACGTTCGAACCACGCAAAGGAGATGCTGGTGAATTTTTTTGAAAATTTAAGGTGTTGGGAAGTTTTGAGAAAATTTGAAAAAAAAAATTGATAAATAAAATTTTGATTTTGAGTTGAAAGTAAACGATATTAGTTGGTTTTCAAAATATAACTATGAATGGATTTGAAAACTTAGAAAAGTTTTATAAGAAGTTTAACTAAATGATTTGGAAAAGTAAAAATGTTCAAGTGAATTTGAAATCTAGTTGAACGAATTGTTTTTGAAAAGTTAATGGATTTTGTAATGTTTTCTTACTTGGTAATTCCGAGGACGAAATTCTTTTGAGTAGGGGAGAATGCAACGACCCAGAATTTCAGTCATTTGAAATTAGAATATTTAATTAATTTTAAATATTCAAAAGTTAATATTATAAGATGAATAACTTCTGAAATATAAGGATTTAATAGGATAATTAAATCGATAATTTAATTTTTGAAATTGTGTAAATAATTGAAATTTGAATTTAATGCGAATGAAAATGATTTATAAAGTTGAATTAAATTCTATTTGAATTAGAATGATGTTGGTAAACTTTTAAAATTGAATAAAAAGTTGACTTGTAGAAATTGAATATTTTAATATTTAATCAACGTATAAAAATAGTCATTTTTCAAAAAGTCTCGGATTTCAACGAACCTAGTTTCATTGTATCGGTAATGTTATATTATTATAAGATTTCAAATTTCGTGTCAATCGGATTTACGGTTTGTCCATAGAAGCTAAAACGCGTAGAAATTCGTTTAAGTGAAATTTTAAATTTAAATAGTCGATTCGAAAACCTATCTTCCAAATACTATCGAGTTTGCTTCCGACATATATTCCATTGTGTTCGGAATAGAGGTAAAACATTTTAAACGCCCGGCGGCATGCTTCACTCGGAGTTCGAAAAATTTGGCAATGGATAGTGTTGCGAAATTTCCTATAAAAGGACACTTTTTTTTCTATTTTGCAAAAAACCCTAGCTAGGGTTACAACAGCCGCCACTTCCTTTTCAGTGGCCGAAATCTCATCTCCATCTTCCTAAATTATCGTCCATTCCGTAAACTTTTACGAGAAACTATCAACTACAATGTTGTAGAGCATCGTGAGATCTTCACATCCAACGGTCAGTTTTTGCTATCGTCGTCGATTGGAGGCAAAAATTGGCCGCTTTCATTTTCTATTCATGCATGGTTTTCAGTACCATGAGGAGGCCGAGCTCGATGATACTCAAGGCAATGGTGCACGAGGATGTGGCCTTCGTGACGGCGTTGCTCGATCGACGTGAAGTTGGTCGGAGGAGGCGCGATAATTAGGGTTTTGGGCGACAATCGGTTTCGTGAAGCTTGGTTGTTCACGCATGGAAGAAGAAGAAATAAAAAAACAACGACCCAGATCAAATGATGCAAAAATGTGCGGCCAGATTTGAAGTGAGGTCAAATAAAAAATTGTAAATATATATATATATATATATTAAAATTTGTATATACTTTAAAACGCCATAACTTCTTCATACGAGGTCCGTTTTTGATGAAACTAATTGCATTGGGTTCATATTGACGAGTACTACACTTTAGAGCTGATTTGGAGTTGATTGGAGCTAGTGTAAATTTTGGTAAAATTGAACGGCTGTTTAATTTTATTTAGAATAAAACACTACGGCTGCTATTGGAAGCAATGTAAGTACAACTCACTCTTTCCGACTCACTGATATTTTTATGTAAGTGAGAGTAAATTTTATTTATGATGATTGATGATTTTTTGGATGATATATGATATATTATATATATTGATTGGTATTTTGATATATCCACGCCTATTGGAGCAGATGAGACCCTATACGTTCCCGTGTATGAGCAGATGACCCTTTGTACGCGCGTCTGCCTCAAAGCCAATATTGTACACATATTCTAATATGTATATTTGTTGCAGGTGACAGGTTGGTTGGATCCAACTGGATTCCTCACCAGTATTGATTTGTTTACATATATTATGATATATTCTGTTATCGTATGATATATGATATTTTGGATGCTGTGATTGATGTATTTGGTGCTGTTGCAGCATTGAGCCAATTTTTGAAAATTTGAAAATGTTAAAGAGATGATTTCCAAATTAAAAGAATTTTCAAGTGATTTGAAAATATATATTTTAGAATGGTTAAGGAAGTGAATTTATTTTTAAATAAATGGAAGCTATAACTTTTATGTTATAAAAATTATGATTTTTTGGAAATATAATTAATATGTGATTTTTGGAATATGAGATGAACTATTTTGTAAAGTAGTTTAAATTGGGGTTTTTGATTTATTATAAATGGTTTATATATAAGATTTATAAAATTGTATTTTATAAATCAAAATAGTAGGATTATAAAGGAGTTTTGTAAATGTTAAAATGAAGTTATAAATGAATCTAATAAGTGATTATGAAGTTATAAAAAGAACAAATTTTAGAAATAAATTATTTATAAGCAATTAACTTATAAATTGGATTTGAAATGTAAATAGGATATAAATAGAATTTGTTAATAAAGGGACTTTATAAGTTGAAGTTTTTATAAAATATAAATAGAATTTATAAACATTGTTTTATAAATCCTAATTCAATTGAATTTGATAAGTTAATTATTATAGTTTAATTAAAGGAATTTCATCCACGATTTTGGACAGTGGATAATCCTTTAATTAAATGTGCAATATTAATGATTTTAGTAAAAGAAATATATCCACGATTTCGGATAGTGGATAATCCTTTAATTAAATGAACTATATTCATGATTTTAGACAGTGAATAATATATTAAATAAAATGGATATGTTTTGGAAAGTGATCTTTTAAATTTAAAGACAGGTTTTGAAAAGTGATATTTTAAGTGATTTAAATGGTGAAAGATGTTTTAAAAAGTGTTAAGTATCGAAACCATAGATTTCAACATTTATTGTTGAAACAGACGTTTTCAAGAAATAAGGAAATGATATGCTATACAAAACATTCTAAGTATGGAATATAATCTAATTTAAAAAAGGATCGACTATGATCCCTCTCTGCCAAAAGGGATCGAATTACTTCAACTACACAAGTGCAACACAACGAAAAACAATCAATGTCTCAAAATCCAAAAGCCCAATACATATGAAACTTTGGGGACAAGATATAGGGACCGTAGCAAGTCCACCCTAGGGATCGCACCCTAAAAGGAGCAAGCAAGAGGGATCGGTTCTCCTCCCTCTAGAGGGATCAGCCATAATCAGGCTAAGGGTTGATCAACAACTCAAGTTCTAATAATCCAATTGTCATGAAACTTAGAGGCTAAGCATAATACAACATGGAGAAGCTCCTATAGAGATTGCGTTAGTCCCTGAGAAGTTGGTTTTGATGAAAACAACCTTAGAATAAGATTATAAAATATAAATACTAACATTATTGTTTAGATATATATATATATATATGTATGTATATGCAGGATATATACAGGTACCAAAGAATGAAGACCGTACAGTACAGAGATTCAAGAACTGATAAACTCAAGATCGAAGATATCAAGATTCAAGATTAACGAGTATCAATATTATCAAGAGTTCAAGATTTCAATATAAGTAATTTAGTTAGGAATTTTTTTAGAACTCCTAGAAAAGCACTGACATCTTAAAATCCATTTTATTCGTGCAATGGAATCCACTTCGAGCCCGTTAAAGGGATGGAACCGTAAGTAGGATGAAACCTACAAAAAATATAGTGGAACATTGTTTTGTATCCACTAACTTTTATTTAAATATTTTACAAAATTATATCTTGTTTTCAAAATGATTTTAGAATCTTCTTTTTTAAATTAAAACATCCATCCTGGTTTTAAAATACTTTTAGCCTCAAATTAATCTTTATTTTCAATATCAAATTATCCTTGGTTTTAAACTATCTTTAAATTATAATATATTTAGCTTTTAATATTTATACTTAAATTTAGATACAAAATTATAGTAAAACTGTATATATATACCAAAATATTATTCTCTATACTTATTTATGTATTTTAACTATAGTTAAGTATATTTATAAAGTTTAAAATAGTTTTAATACAAGATAGAAGTTATTTTCAAATAAAAACAAATTACCAAAAATAACTTAGGCCGGTCGACAACCCCAAGGAACCCTTGTTGACAAGGTGACAGTTTATTTCAAAAGTCTGAATTTCAAAGGAAGTTTCTATTCGTCATATCCTTTCACGAATGGACATGGCTGTTGTTCTACTATAAATAGGGGCTGTTTTAAACGAATTTATATTCATATATATTCTCTGATTTCACTCCTCTTCTTCTTCCGCATTTCTTTATATACATTCTTACCATTACTCTGTCGAAATCACCATTGAATCTAACTATATCATCTCTGGTTTGATTCTCTATCACTATCTCAACAAGATCCCAGTGCTATTCAGAGTTATAGACTTCTTTGTAATTAATCGAGCGAGAAAAGGTGTGATTGTAGCCTGGAAAATCAATCGGGTGAACTTGTTGCCCGTAAGATCAAGTATCTCTACCTAGAGGATTGTGAATTTGGAGCGGTGTACCTCGTGGCCTTGAAATCGAGGGTGTAATTGTAAGAATTGATTTTGAAAGGAAATCCGTACTTGTGTTGCGGGACTGGATGTAGGTAACTCCGAACCAGTATAAAATTCGGTGCGTTCTTTCCTTTATTGTTTTTACTTTATATCTGCATCTGTATTTGATTCTATGATCATATTTGTGTCTGAATATTGCATACATTTGTGTTCAAATTTATATAAACTCAAAAAGAATTAGTAATCCCTTTAAACACTAGTCACCCCCTCTAGTGTTAATTTTAGCCACAAAATCCGTAATCCGCATTTCTCACAGATTGTACCCCCAAACTCCTCCAAAATAGGGATCAGCCTCGATCCCTATTTCTTGGGATTTAGGCCGAGTGGTCCTTCTTGTGGACCCCTATGGCTATGGAGATTCCGCTGCCAAATTTTTAGGGAGATATTTCATCATCTTCCTCCATAAATGCAAACTTGTTTGTCCATTTTTGGGATCTTTACGCTACTTGTTTCTTTGTATTCTTTTGTAACTAAGGTTTTTCATCTGATCTCTATTGTACTCAGCTTACAAAGTGATTAATAAAGCTATCTCCTTAAAGTGGACGTAGGCAAACAATGACAAACCACTATAAATTGTTGTGTCTTTGTTATTTGCTTATTTCTTATTGCTTTGCTGCTATATCCTCTTTGTTTACATTTAATATTCTTCATTTATTACTCTGGAAAATCTTTGTTGGGTGTTTGTGCCAATTTTTGGTGCAATTATTTTGGTGCTTTTGCTGAGAAGGAGTTTCTTAGCTTTATTTGGATCCCTTTGCTGCTACTGGATTTTATAAATCCTAAGAAGAGATCTAGAATTATATTTAAGTATTTTATCCATTGTATTCATATTTGCAAAAGTCCAAGAAAAAATTTCAACAATGATTAGGAATACCAGATCTACCTCTCAAAATGTAGAAGGAAACGAGAATGCGAGCATCTAACAAGGAAGCCAAAGAAACGTGCTAGTAGATTTTAATGCTACCGATCCAGTTGATGTCTAGAATCCAGTTGATTTCCAGAATCCAATGAGAGAGCTCATGGAAAATCGCCAATAGTTAAACCAGTAGATTCAAACCAATATTGGTCAAATGAATCAACTCAGGGAGCAACAACACGGGAAAACAAGAAGGGAACAAACCCCTTATTGTACATTGGAGAGTTCTACTGCATTAGAAGATTATCACAGACGCAGACATCGCAGACCTGGTGGATATCACGCAGAAGCATCAGGACATCAACAAACAAACCTAATTGGGTTACAAGGATCAATCGAGGCTGATCCCTCCTCTAGAGAAGGAAATTTTCCTCCTCTTGGTGGAGCACATGTTGGAATCACCACGGTTGATTTGGATGCTGGAGTTCAGGTGGATGCAAACCAGTTACTTCCCGGAATGACGATGAAGTGAATGCAGGTGATATGCATCAAGAGAATGTTGAGCTAAGAAGGCATGGAATGGCCCACAGACATCGACCAAACCATTCATGTGAGGTGGAGAACGACTACCGCTTGGCTCCAACTATCCAAATGTCGGGCTTAACGGCTGCGATCAAGCAGCTAGTAAGTGAGAGCCAAGGCCTGGTAAATGATGATTGGGAGATCTCGAAGAGCTACACCCCGTTCACTGATAATATCCTATAGGCATAGTATCTAAGGAGGTTTGACATCCCATAGATGCCTTCCTACGAGGGAAAAACCGACCCCTGGCAACACATCATGATATATGAATGGCCGATGGATTCTGCATGAGCAAAAGATGCCACAAAATGTAGATGTTTTTCTATTACTCTCTCTGGCATAGCAGTGACGTGATTTTCGAGATTACCCTATGATCAATCTTTAGATTTGACGATTTGGCAACAAAATTTGCAGAGCAATTTAATATGCATGTAACTCGCCCTAAAGATGTAATGTCCCTATCAAGCATGATCTAGGCTTTAAGAGAATCGTTGAAAGACTATTTGGAGAGATTTCATACAGCCGTCACAGAAGTCAGTAATTCGAATGACCATTAAATATTGATTATGGTAACAAGAGGGTCCAGAATCTGACTGATTAGTTAGACGGCAAACCTCCTGCAACATTAGAACGATTCTATGCAAAAGCAGCTCAATATTTAAGGAAAGAGGAAGCTAGATGCTCTAGGAAGAAGAATGTTGTGGTACCAAGTGGAGAGGGAGTATAAAGTAACATTGCGGTTAAATGATCTGTGAAGGGTTTTAGAAAAATACAAGTAAATGTACAAAATAAAAAGAATCAGCAAAAAAAGGCAGTGGTAGGAACCGTGAACAAAAGAGGGATTCTAGAAGAGGAAAGTTAAGGATTCTAATGTATGATACCTACATACCACTATATACATCCTTAGAGAACGTCTACTTGTCTACATGTCTACATGCAACACCATGCACTACAGGAAGCCGCCTCTAAAAGAATCGATGGAGAAACAAAAGAAGCCTGGAAAATTGTTGGTTCAACAAATGCTATGGTCATAACACAAAATGTAGGCATCTCCAAGATGTTATCAAAAAACTAATTTAGAAAAGACAATTAAAGCAGTTTGTTAAAGCCCCATAGGATGGAGACCAGGGGACATCCGACCCTAACCGAGGACAAGCACCAAACAAGGACAAGGAGCTTGCATGGACTGATGGAAGTTTAGTGATCAATACAATAGTCGGAGGACCACATCTAGCATGTAAGAGCTAGCATGAGATGGAGTGCTATGCTAGCACAATCAGGCATATGAATTTTGAGTGTTGCTTAAGTACAGAAGATGAAGCTACGACAAAACAGCAGCATACAATGACAAACGACATTGTATTAAAAAACAGTGGTGCAAATAAGATAGAGGCACCGACAATCGACCCAATGGTCATTTTGACCATGATCGGCCCTACCTTAGTAAAGAGGATCTTGGTCGACTGTGGTAGTTCCATAAATATAATTTTTAAAAAGGCGTATGACCAGATGAGAGTGGAAGCTAAAGATCTGAAACTTTGTAAATCCTACATTGATGGCTTTAAACGTGTTGCAACAGAAGCGATAAGCTATGTCGAGCTATCGGTGGAGTTAAGAGAAGGCGATTGTAGGAACGTACGGATGATGCCATTTGCTGCGCTGGACGTGGACTCTCCATATAATATTTTTCTAAGCCGACCAGCCCTAGCTGAATTCCAGGCAGCTCCTACACCATGGAGTTTGACTTTGAAGTTCCCAACCGATAATGATGTTGGAGTTGTGCATGGTGGTCAGGCATTTGGATGTGCCTACTATGTAACTGAGTTGAGAGGCCCAACGGAATGAGAAAGGTAAGGGGGCGAACAAGACTCTCTACATCAAAGCCACCGAAGATTGACTACTAGCACATGTGCTTTTACTCGGGTGCCACAGCCTATTCTATAAAGACATAGATTTGTGGGATGATGAGGAGGAGCCCAAAGAAACCAAAGCCGCACTGGTTGAGATGACAATTGACAATCATGGTCAACCACGATGACTTGTCACAGTTCCTAAAGATTGGATCATGGATCAGACCCTTAATGATGAAGGAACTGCTGGTTTTCTCTAAGCATATCTTGATGTGTTCGCTTGGACTCATTCTGATATGTGTAGGATCTCGTCTATCATTGCAAACTACACATTAAATCTTAACCCGAGGCATGTCTCGGTAAAACAGAAACGGTGTGACATGGATTTGAAGAGATCTGTCGCCTTTAAAGAGGAGGTGGATAGGCTTAAACGCAATGAGTTTATTCGCAATGCCCTCTACCCTAAATTGGTATCCATTCTCATACTTGTGAGAAAGGTGAACAGAAAGGGGCAAATGTGTGTTAACTATTCAGACTTAAATAAGGCATGTTCAAAAGACAACGTTCCCTTTCCAAGGATCGACCAGCTGGTGGACCAAATCGTAGGACATGAATTGTTATCTTTCATGGATGCGTATTCCAAATATAATCAAATCCTAATGCAAATCCCCGACCAGGAGCACACCAGTTTTATTACCGACGTTGGATTTATCGCTGTGTGTTAATGCCAAATGGTCAATGCTGGAGCAACCTATTAATGCCCAGTCAGCCAAATGTTTAAAGATCAAATTGAAAAGATGATGGAGGTATATGTGGATGATATGCTCATGAAGTCACGATGATCAAACAACCACATTAGAGACGTAGCAGAAATGTTTGGCATCCTCCGATATTACAAAATGAAGATCAATCCATTGAAATGTTCTTTTGGCATTGCATCGGGAAAGTTCTTGGATTTCATTGTCAATGCTTGTGGCATTGAAACTAATCAAGAAAAAATTTCGAGCTACTCATAATATCCAAGCATCAAAGACTATCAAACAAGTACAGAGCCTAAATAGGAAGGTTGTTGCCTTGAGCCAGTTTATTCCCAGAGCCATCGATAAATGCATTCCTTTCTTCGACTTGATTACAAGCGAGAAAAGGAGTGGAAATAGGATTGTGAATACGCATTCCAAGCTTTAGTGAACCACTTAGAGAGGCCTCCCATCTTGTTAAAGCTGGTGGATCATGAAGACTTGCATATCTACATGTCGGTACATCCTATAAGTGTCACACTACTTCACGAGGAGAATCGAATCCAGAGACCAGTCTGTTATGTTGGCAAGCAATTAACAAGAGCTGAAAGAAACCATCAAAGGATAGAGAAATTATCTTACTACTTGTTGATTGCTTCACAAAAGCTCTGCCCCTATTTATAGGCTCATCACATCAATGTTTACATCGATCAGCCGGTATGACGGGTCCTATAGCGACCTGAGACGTCTGGACGGTTACTCAAGTGAAACATCGAGCAAAGCCAGTTTGACATTACCTATCTCCCTCAGAAAACCATCCAGGGATAGACAGTAGCGGACTTTATAGCTGAGTTCACTACATAGAATGATCTCCTAAAGAGCAGTGAAGCCCCTACCATCTGATGGAAAATGCATATGGATGGAGCCTCCAATGATCGTTGTTCTGGAGCCGGAGTCGTACAAGTAACTATGGGGGTTCATTCAATTCCTATGCTTTGAAGCTTGACTTCCTTGCAACGAATAACAAAGCCGAATATAAAGCTCTAATCGTGGACTCAATCTTGCTAGAGAACTAGGAATAAAATCTCTTGAAATCTTTTGTAATTCCCGGTTGGTGGTATACCAATTCAGAGGAGATTATAGGCTAAAGGAAAATGACTCGCTCAATATCTTATCCAAGTCCAATATTTATTGACTGACTTTGAGCATTATGACATCATGTACATTCCCTGGGATCAAAACTAAGAGATCGACTCATTGGAAAAGTTTGCTAGCACCGAGGATGCACAACAAATGGGCTTAATTCTAGTCGAAGTACTAGATGCTCCGAGCATAAACCTAATGGAAATTTATTGGGTACTAGAGACGGAGCCTAAAAGGTAATGAAAGAAGACAAATCCTCCACAAAGCTTCATGATACATCATTCAGGAAGGAGTCATATATATAAAGGGTTTTTCCATTCCCCTGCTCCGATCTATCACTCGTGATGAAGTGGAATATGGCAATCACACTAGATGGCAAACCCTAGTGAAGAACTCCATTATAGGTATTACTAGCTAACAGTCAACAAAGACGTTGTTGATTACACTATGCGATGCAATAAGTGCCAGATGTATGCAAAAATTCTAAGAGCTTCACCGATGAAAATTACACAAATGGTCAGTCTATGGCTGTTTTCTACATAGGGCATAGATATTATCAATTTCTTACCTACCTTAAAAGGTGGCACGAAGTACGCTATCGTAGCAGTTGATTACTTCACCAAATGGGCTGAAACGGAACCCTTAGCCATGATCATGACAAAAAAGTAATCAATTTCTTGAACATCATCTGTTGTTTTGGCCCTCCACAAACTATTTTAACTAATAAAGGAACCTAATGCAGCAGCGTTGAATTCAAAGACTTCTACCGTCGGCATCGTATTGAAAAGAGATTGGTGGTAGTTGCTCACCCTTAAGCAAATGGACAAGTTGAAGAAGTGAACAAAATCATAAATCCATTCGCAAGAAATGTTTTGGAAAGGCTAGAGCTAAGTGGGTGGATGAACTCCCAACGGCATTATGGGCTTACAGGACCACCTAAAAATCCACAACTGGCAATATTCACCCTTGCTTATGGCACTGAAGCCGCCACTCCTGTTGAACTTGAAGTAGCTTCTCATCGAGTGACATACTACAACTCCAGAACGATTAGAGATCCCCTCTTAGAATGTCTAGACTTTATAGATGAGAAGCATGAGGAAGCTGATCTGAGGACAGCCGCACATCGACACCGGGTCGCCTAATATTACAACACTAAATTTCGACCTAGAATCTTTGAAATTACCAATCTCATCTTGAAACATGTTTTTCTTGACTCGACACATAAGAATCCTACTTAGAAAGGACTGTATGTCATTAAACAGAGGCGCGAGAAGAAACTTTCAAGCTAGCGACTGTTAAGTCATCACACTCCCAAGGGCATGGAATAGCGAGCATATGCCATTTCACTTAGCTTATTATTTCTCATTCAGTTGTATTTAATCTTCGAATTTTCTTTAGCATTTGATTTTCCATGTATGTAATATGAAAAAGTATGTCATTTCTTTCCATTTGGCAAATAAAGTTTGAAATTTCCTTCATATCTATGATTGTTGTATCACTACATATTAGTTACAAAACCCAACTAACTAATATTAACATGGCTGAGTAGGTTCCCAGGGTTTGGAGCCAGCTGATTACACAAGTTCACAATTGAACAAAACAGAATGAACGTTGTCCAACCGTTCATTCAATGATTCTCGCTCACGGCCTAACAGAGGGAGTAACTATCAAGAAATGGATGTGACTTAAACATCTGATAATCAAATTAATCCCACCAAGCAATGGGATAGACATGAATCAAAAGCGATCGTGATCTGACCGATCGCTCGTTGAGTCAAACCTCAAATTTGGGGAAAATTAATCAATGAAATAAAATATGGTACGACTATTTTCTGAAATAACTTTGAGTCCGCAGGGTGTGTACTGGAGTATAAACACAAATTGGGTGCGATTCGATCATCCGCCAATGAACTCTTATCCCCAGAGTATGGATATGAGTATAAAAAAATATAAGAGCAGCTTGACCACTCACTATTCCATAAACTCTGACTTGAAACTGACATGTGGAGTATAAATTCGCGAAGGATGGAATTCGACGATCCATCACTCCTCCAACCCGACATTGGGGGTAGGAGTATAATCAACTAAGCCACTGAATTCATGTAGGAGTTCAATAGAAAATGAAGAAATTTTGATTTGCACATTAACTTGGAAATCGTAGTACAAGTTTCCCAAAAGCGGGGGCCATACCCGCACATACACGACTAACAAAAAGAAAGACAACTACATAAGCTATATACAAACAAAGCTGAAATGTTTGCTACTTCTGTTGTCTTTTCTCCCTTTTGAGTTTCTTGGGAGTGGACCTACCCAAGCCTTCACCTGTTCCTCTCTTCGATCCATTACCACCTTTGGCAGGATAGCTTTCAGATGTTGGAGGGAGTCCTCCAGGAACCAACCCGTCGGGTGGAATGACTTGCAGTCGGATGAGATTCGGATCATCAATGTCCAGTGGGTTCAGGTTTAGCTTGTTTCTTCAATAACTCATCCCTCTCGATGCGCTCCTTCAAGCTGAGATAATTAGTGTTTCGAAGGCACCCGTGATCACAACATCATCAGATTCATCTAGTAGTGGCTGATCATCGGCCTTTTCTTTAGCAAGAGCTCCAATAACTTGAGCATTAGGCCTTGGAATGTCGGTAGCCGCTGGAATTTCAGTAAATGTCTATTGTTGCACGATAGTGACATCACTTCCTAAAGTTTAGTTAGGAACCAGAAGTCCTACAGATTCACGGAAATAAGTGAATAAGCCTAGAAAAATTCAGCATAAGGAATGAAACCTTTCGAGTAATGGAGAATAGAGCGAGATACTGCATTCGACCGACTTTTAGTTGTTGCCAGAGTGATCCCTTCTTGAATAGGAGTCAGCACCTTTGATTTACAATTGGATCTATCCAGATCATAGCTTGGTTCTTATCCCGAGCCAAGTGAAACTAATGCTCTGGCTGGTTGAAGTGAAAGGGAACCTTTGGGTTCAGACTCAAAAGCTTCAGTGGTGCCTTTCCCTTTGCCAGAGGGTGCCAAAATATCAAATTATCGGAGCCTTGCAGCGGCAAGATCTAAAATTAATTCCCATGAAGGATCTTTCGTACCTTGGTAAGCGATTCGAGATAAGCCTCTCCAACAAACCTCAAGTCATGATGGATTAGGACCTTAGAATTGTATTCGACAATCAAAGGATCGACATGTCCTTAATCTCATTCCAACCAGCCTCTTTAGCATCCTCTAACTGGGCCTCAATTTGCCTTTTGAGTTCATTATGGCCAACTTCCCTCGCCTCGTCCTTGAGAGCTTCGATTTGAGCAAGTTGCTCGTCAAGTTTAATTTTAAACTTCTAAGCCTCAATAACCTCTTAACAATAATTTTGAGACTCCTCTTGAGCCTTAAGTTTTCTTCCTTCTCTTTCTTAAGAAGCTCTTCTAGTTCCTCAATGTAGTAGGCTAAAGTATCTTTCTCTTTTGGCAGTATGTCCTTCTCTAGAGCAAGCACAACGCTACGGCTAAGGGCGACATCCATCTCCTTTTTGTGAGCCACTATCAGATAATTAACTGCTTCGGATGTTACTTTAGCACTCTTTTCTGCCATAGCTAATTTCATGGCTAACTCTATGATCTCATCGTCTTGATGTTTGATTATGTCTTAATCATGGATCACCCCTAGCTTAAGGTGATCGATTTAATATTGCCTTTTCAGTAGATACCTAGGAGATTTTCTCAGCTAAGTGTTGGAATGCTTTATGCTGGACCAAATCATCATTGACACATGCAAATGAACTCGCTTTAACACTCCCTAGAATTGTATAGATAGAAGGAAGGAACTTTAGCCCATCAAAGCGGATTATTGGAAGCTTGACCTTAAGTTGGGCCTATCTTTCGGCCTATCTCAGGAGCTGTAGTAACAAAAGCTAGATCAGAAGTAACAATAGGACGTTTGCTTGACCAGCGACCGTGAGGCTGTCGAGAACCAAATGAACCCGAATGATGATTGGGTGGCACAACAGCTTAGGGAACAAGAGAAGAGGTCTGATTGCTGCAATATGTAGGAGGATTGGGCTGAACTTCTTGATGACATTATTGAGATTTGGACTTGTGCTTAGAGGACGAAGATTCCCTTGAACAATGACATCTTTCCCGACTGTCATCCCTTTCTCGATGCCTGCTCGAGTTTGGACCACGACTGGATCCATACTATATTGAGGAGCACCTTAAGCGATTAAAGGCACGAGAATGAGACATAGCACCTACGAACCAAATAAGAGCATATGTGTAACCATTGAATAAAGGATAGACGAAAATCGTGCAGTGAAGTGCATGTAATTGTGAATGTCCTAGTGTCCCCTCGACGGACTAATTACAGTAGCCTTGTGCATAAAGTGATTTCCCCATGCTAGTGTGAGGAATGTCATCACCGGTCCTGGTGGGAGAATTGACCTCCCCCCCCCAAAACTAATGCTAGGAAACTCAAAAGTCTCGATGTCACCTGCAATCGATAGATTTGAGAATTCTTTAATCGAACTTTCTAAAAGCTAAGTAGAATACTCTTCTTCAACATAGCTGATGGTGAACTCGGACTTTTTAGCAGTTTTTCTCCTACAAAGTTTGTGTGCTCACCTTTTTCCTTTTCTTGTCGGTGCATGAGATTGCGTGTCTTGTGATGATTCGACCACATGCACATTGCTCGGACATGCATAATCATCACCAGGCTTGTTGGCTTCTTCACCTCTAATTTTGCCTTCTTCGTCATTGCCCCGAGCCTCCTCGATTGGGAGCACGATAGGGCTATCAATTCCACCTCCTTATTCTGCAACATTCCTTGGCGGTGCAACGCTTCCTAGAAGACCAATGCTACAACCCTCTTCCGACAGCCTGAAAAGAGATAACCACTCACCGGTTACAAGGGATCTTAAGTCCTTGTCTTCAACTGGTGTGGCGCGAATTGCAGAAACCGCCCTTGAATAATCATCTCCTTCCGATCGTGGATGGATACTTGCAAATTTTCGAATCATTTGTCAGTTCATGACAGGACTAGGACTTACGAATTTAAAAATAGAGTAAAGGCAACACTTACGTCCTTCGAACCATTGACTCACAATGCTAGGCAAGCAACGAATGTAGAACCATTTGTGTTTAAAGATGCTGAACTTATTCCAAGCTCCAATCAAAACTTGACAGTCTGGTCCAGGATCAAGGAAAGTATAAGAAAGGCTTCCCGCCCATCACTTGAAATTTTAGATGAACCTGATGTCTTCAGGAGAAGGTGGGAGGAACAAAGCATCCATAAATAGCAAGAAAGTGCCACGAAGAAAGGCATAGCTATTGGGATGCAGCTGAGCAAGAGCTATTCCTAGATAATTTAGCATCTCATGGATAAAAGAATTAAAAGGCAGCACACATCCGACCCAACACATAAATTTATTACATGCCGTATTCCCCTTCAAGGGAAAGTGGGCCCTATCATTCCCTGAAGAAATTAGAACATCTCCAAACAGAATCCCATTTTTAGAGCAAGTCTACAGAAAGCGACCTTACCAATTCTAAAAGCCTAAGAATCCATCAGGTTATCCAGAAATACAGTACCCTCTAAAGTGTCGACGGTAGGATTTATCTCTTTTATTTGAAGGATGGGAACTTTAGAGAAAAGGTAAACTAACGGACCGGAACTCTTCGGTTGCTCAGTTTAGTGTTCAGGAGAAAGTCTACCAGATATAGTCACAGAACTCGACTCAGCACCTGGATTACTGTGCCGTAAAGGTTGTCCTAAAGACATTGCAGCTAAACGTCCTAAACGTCTAGAGCCCATATCAACTAAACTCAGTAGATAATCATAATTATAAAAATTAACTTATCCCTCCATGCTAGGTGTAAACTAGTGTGGTGCAATGTTGTGCAGTGTAGAGATAAACAATTCAAAATTAAAAGAAAAAGTACTGAGAGACTTTGGATTCCGACCAGAGTGACCATCGTCGCTGACCGTCTCAACTGGCATTTAAATTGATCAGTTGTTTAAGCTTTGGGACCAATCATCGACATATCAAAGTGTGAAATTCATTATTGAAGTCCATATGTTAAGTTTTAATTCATATTCTATCTCCTAACAGTTTAGTCGTTCAATTTCAAGTTTGATATTGGATATGCAAGTCCTGTTGTCTATTAAACTTCATACGTTCATGTTCATCAAAATAGGATTGGTTCTAATTGTTTCTACAAGTTTACATGGATTGGTCTGTTTAAGTGTTCAAGCTTAGTTCAAGGGCCTAAAATCGGCTAAGTCCCCATAGCTGATCCCTCCCATAAAGCAAACAACCGATCCCTCTTAACCAACACGACCGTTCCCTATTCCCACCTCTTAACATAGCCAATCCTTATGCCGAAACCAATTCAACCGATCCCTTTAAGCAACACCAACATCGATACCTCCATGCTTCACAAACAACCGATCCCTCGTCCACTAATGTGATCGATCCCTTCTTTCTCATATTCACACGGACCCCTCCTTACGCCTTAAACTTTCATAACCAATCCCCACACTTAGCCAATTTTACACTTCCCTTAAGTTTTTACTCCAATCCACCAGGAAACACATAAGATTGACCACTCTCCTCCATACTCCAGCACGAATGATCCCTCTACTTCATTTATGTCTCACTCCTCTCCTTTCTCCTCCTATACAATCTCACCGAACCTTATATCGCCATTGTTTGTCACCATCCATCTCGAATCCTACCAATTCAACCCGCGGTCAAAAAAAGAAGCATGGCCGAACCCAACATCTCATATTGAATCAACGTTAAATGCAAGAAAACCTACCTAAATGCATAAAATACGAGTTACTCGAAAGGAGATGTTGGATTACGATTCAAATCGAAGGTGGAATGGTGGTCCAAAGCAAGAGAGGATGGTGGATCTGAAGTTGGAGGCTGTGATTGATTTAAAGATAGGGACCAGAGGCAAAGTGGGAGGAGAGGGATCAGAGGCAAAGTAAAAAGGGGGAAATTTCGACCCCTATTAAAATAGCAAACAACAAGCGATACATAAATGCAATGAAATTGCATTTAGTACAGCAAAAATTAGCGACGACCTGTGAGTGTGCAAACACATTTGGGAGTCAACGACAAGAACGTGTACTTGAATGTACATGTGTATATTCTAAAAGCTAAATTTTAAAATCGACAGAAATTGAATTCAAACCTGAAGCTTTCAAGGTCGAGACTGAATAGATGGCCAAAGCTTACTAGCCCTATAGTACCAGACATAGATTGTAAATGATGGAATATAATCCTGAATTTACACTATTGGAAATTGATCAAGCATCATGATGATCAAAGATAGATACGACACTTTAAGAAAATAATTCAACAGAAGGATAGTGATTTTTTAGAAAACTGGATAGATTTCTCTCCGACGACTCTTACTTGCTTCGATTCAAATCATATCATGTTCAACACAAGCCGTACTATGGAGGGAAAGTGTTATCCAACATCTTGATCTGGCTATATCTGAGCTGATTGGACAAGTTAAACTCGACTGTCATCAAGGCCAGCAAGACCGAAGTGATGATTCTAGGGTCTAGAAATCAAGTGCAGATGATAATATGAAGCCTGGATCGAACGAAATTGGGAGGTATGCTATACAGAACGTTCTAAATATGGAATATAATCTGATTTAGAAAAAGGATCGTCTATAATCCCTCTTTTGTAACTAAGGGTTTTCATCCGATGCCTATTGTACTCAGTTTACAAAGTGATTGATAAAGCTATCTCCTCAAAGTGGACGTAGGTAAACAATGCTGAATCACTACAAATTGTCGTGTCTCTGTTATTCGCTTATTTCTTATTGCTTTGCTGCTATATTCTCTTTGTTTACATTTAATATTCTTCATTTATTTCTCTACAAAATCTATATTGGGTATTTGTGCCAATTTTTGGTGCAAACAACCTGCAACACCGCCTCCTTACATTTCTCTTGCTTAATGGATTTCTCAACAACAATAACTACTATTACATTCGGTGCCTTCACAATAACCTCAAATTCCTCCTCCACAACCGTCTGCTCCTTCTCACCGTGAAATAGGATATTATTCCAAATCGAATTTTTATGAAGCCTGCACTGAAATCGATCTAGAGTCCTTATGAGACTTAATGCTTCAAAATGAAAGGATGATTACGATGAATCAAAAATCATTAGAAAAGAAAATGATTGGGTTTCGAGAGGTCTTTTCAACATGCATGGCCAAGCTTGAGAAAAGTATGGAAAAAGTTGTATCCACTTTGGGCAAGGTTACGAGGAAAGTCCATGGTTGATCTTCTTCTAGATCATCTCCTTCTCCACACCCTCTCCATCATATACTTCTATTCCTAAGCCACATGAGTCATTTCATAGTGCTGCAACTTCTGCTTATGATAGAGGTAAAATATTCTGCAAAAACAACCATAAGAAGAAGAAGGAGAGGAATCACGGTCTGATCCATCATCAACTAAACATATGCAGTATGCCTTTTTTCAGGGTTTATCTATTCATGAAGATGATGAGTATAGCACCTCAATACATAGTTCGGCCAAGGGACTATCAAACTAATCCATCAGCCTATTAGGAATACTATGAAAATTATGGAGGTCCCTCTTTCAACAACCACAGGTATCAGTACTTTCATAGTGATATTATCTTTATGTTTTTATTGACTAGTATCGTGTTTTATTTATGACTGTGATGTTCGTAAAAGTAGTATTGTTCGGTTGAATTATGTATTGTTTCTGTGATTTATTTATAATATGTAGTGTTATCTTTTAGTTTTCTGTGTTCTCTTTCTATGAATTTCACATTTACATTATTCTTTCAAATAATGACAAAGGGGGAGAAAATATTAGAATATTTATGAGTGCATAGATAGGAGGAGTTAATTTTTTTAAATGTTATTGTAAAAGACTTTATAATTGTTATCATCAAAAATGAGGAGAATGTTAGAACCACTCTTTTGGATTTCAGTGACAACAACTATACAATCACATATACAAGAAATACCTTATTTATTTACATGTATATAATTGAAGAAATCACTCCACTCACCAATATCATGGCGTGAAAACAGTTTCGAAGAATGATAGATCATACTATTGAAGTAAGGTCATATATATTTACCATGGTCTATGAATATCTTGTACAGTCCCCTTGAATTATCATAAGCACACATGAATACATATCATCAAAACACTTAGCGAATTTTAAAAAACATGTTAAGGTTCTCCAAACAAATAGTCTTAGACATCTGGGATACAATGCAAGATGTCTAGTAGAGAGTTCGGGTCAAAACCCTAAACGGTCTCAAATGTCTGATAAAACATGCTAGGCGTCTAACACTATTTCAACTATCATACTTTGAACAACCGTTTCTCTTCATTTTAAACATTCATGCCTTCTCCCGTAGTTGCAACTCTGTATTAAAGGAAAGCTGCTCGAGAAGACATACTCTTTGAAATACAACTCTTTATTATCTATAATTATATCAAACAATTGATATTGAGATTTACTTACAACTACTATCACTCTTTATTTTTTATAAGTACTAAAACTTTCTTCTACTATTTTTAATTTCATACTCTCAATCAATTATAATCAAAAAATATTTTTGGTAAACTTACTTCCTACAAATCCAAGAACTTACACTCAAAAACACTCAAGGGAGATTATAGGAAGAATTGTACTAACAGTCAATATTCATGTCGTATAGAACACAAGCTTGACAAGAAATACTTTTGTATGAGCCTATTCCTCTAGGTGAAGCGACGATTGTTGGTTAGTGAAATATCGAACAGGAGCTTTGGGACTGGATATATAACGAGAGGTTCGAACCACTATAAAAACTCTGGTGTGCTCGCTTTTACCTTTACTTTTATGCTCGGTTATTTATATTTGTTTGTATTAACATACACACACTTATCTTATACACAAGCCATATTATATACGATATACTGGACTTTCAGCCTTAACAAATTTAGTACTATATTTCATAGATTTGGGCTTAGTGGTGTAACCAAGTTTGTATTTTTTGTTAGGAGGTTTAGACGTAGATAATAAATTTTTCTAGATTATCCTTCCCTTTGTTAAATTTATCCATATCACTTTTCATTTTATTAAAATCCTTATTACAGTTAAGAACATTTTCTAGAGATGTTATTTTATCATTTGGATCATCGATCTCTTACTTCGTTGAAATTTTTTTTGATCCTAAGCATTCATTTTCACTTTTCGGTTTTTCAAAATTTTCTAGTTTTAGATCCTTTTCATCATTTTAGTTGTTCAATTTCATCGTCTAGACATTGTTTTTCTTCAGTTAACATTCTGTTATACATTCTTAATCTATCTATCTTTGCTAAACTAATCTTGTACTCTTTTATAAGCATTTTATATCAGTTATATATATAATTTAAAACATTCGTAATTTCTTCATTAGAATTCTAAACCTGGTCAATCTATGTCATGAAGCACATGTTGGCATTTTATGTTTCCGAATCACCATCACCTAATTGTGTATATGAATCGTCTGATGTTGCATTGAAAGCTTATTTCCTCCTCTTATTGAAAGTTTTGAAGAGTACCTTGATTTCTTCAGATTTCTTCGGTATCTTTTCAAATGATCTTGTTTATCACATTCGAAACACTTAACATTTCCATTTTTGGAATTATAGTTATTTTTAGTACCAAAATGTGGCGGTAATACCCAAGAAATTAGTATAGAATGAAATTGAGAAAAAGTAAATGTAAATGAGTAAGAAACAAGACGCCAAACGTTTATGGTGGTTCAACTGATTTGTTGCCCGCATCCACTTAAGATTTCTATTGATTATCTTGCTATTTATAGGTACAGTTTCTATGGTTTGGTACCATTTACAGACAATTACAAGATAGTATGTAAAAATTACAAGTAAGCAGAAATATCCTCGAAAATGAGCCCCTAGCCTCCTATTTATAGTTGTAGATTAGTGGGGAATGCTCTACCACGTCTTCGTCTACAATCTCCACTATTTAGCATTAGTTTCTCTCGAGAAAACATGGCTAAGTCAACAAATAGCTATGGATCGGTATCGATCTATAAGATTTTCTTATGGATCCTTCACATTGCTTTGTGTGATGCTATCTTGTTGTTTTATCTATGATTCCTATCTGTTTGCATGGTTATGAGCTTGCTTTTGAGCCAATAAGATGAACCAGCGGAGGAATGGAGTTATTGATTTCAAGTGATTGAGGGGTTCGATGGCAAGCAACATGCGATCAACCAATGAGTTGGGAATAGGCTTTTCACAATGAGACTTAATAATAGGAGGGAAATGGGGCTTATCTGATGGAGTTCTATGGATTAGTACAGATTCATGAGGATAGATTAGTACCGATCCATCATCTTGATGGGTTTTGCTTTGTAATTTCTCAAGATGGTCTTGATCTATTCCATGATCTTGATTGTACTTGATTTCTGGACTTTATGGCTCTCTCTACGGCTTCTTTCCTTGCAAGATTTCAAGTTCACCTTGTTTATCCCATTCATGTACTTCTGGGTCAAAGGGTTGGATAATAGTTGCCTCACACAGTACATCTTATTTCCATCACGATGTGCTTTGAATTGAGACAAGTCATGATAGCCATATCAGGCTCTAATCTGTGCTTTGAACGGTTGTCATCCTTTCTTCCGACCTTTCAACAAAATGATGTGGCAGTAGCTATACGTTGCAGTGCTTCACCGGCATCCGACACTATAAAACTGGAGTACACTTTCATGATCCATCATTCCGAGCTCAACAATTTTAAGACGATTTCCTTTTCGGATCTTTCAGGTTTGAATCTGTTTTCTTTCAATCCCAGTTGTAGAACATTGAGTATGCATGCGCACGTATGCTCTGATTCCATGTACAAAAATTCCTATGAAACACCGAATGTACGTGCATGCACACTTGCTAGAATGTGCATGCATAGACAGATGTTATATACATATATACAATTGTTCGATACCGATCCATAGCCGTGGTTCGGTACCGATCCAAGCCTTAGATTGAGGCTATTCATTTGCCTAAATACATGGGTCTGTAGTTTTATGTTCCCTTTTATCTTCCACTCTCTTTCTCACTTCACTTTGTTAATCGAGATTGAGCTTCTTCCAACCATTAAAGCAATTCGTTTCCCAATTGATCCGTTATCGTCCAATCTTTGGACTGTCGTCGCCGCTCTCCAACCACTAAATTACATCCACCACCCTCTAGTCAAACCTACCATCGATTGGATTCATAAGATCGAGCCCGGTCCATCCTATACTCAAACCGAGCTTTGATCCAGCCCATGAATCAATAATCTTCTTAAACCTTGACATCCATAGGTAGGTGGCGACGGCGACGGAGAGGTTAGAGGTGATTTATTTCGACATCTATACTTGCAATGTGGAGAGGTGATGAAAAGAGACAAAAATCCATCCATGAGGATGGTTTGGTACCAATCAAACCCTTTGTGGACTTTGGCCCTCTTTTCACTTTACTGCTTTCTAATGTTAACACAATAGAGTTTCCCCAAGCATTATTTTTCAAGCTCTAAAACATACTGAATGGATGGACATTGATATGAAACCCGTGGGGATGCTCACTTCAGATAAACTTTAGACTTTTAAAGTTGCACAACATCAAAAATTGACACTACATGACACTGCACTAGACTTTACCTTTAGCATGGCGGGCTGCTATTAATCAATCTAATATTAGTTATGTGTTGAGTTTTGATAGCTATGGGTCACAAATATTTTGAGCATCTCTCCACTTAAGCTGCAGGCCCATCAGCTTCCAGATACATTGAATCAGACACTGACTCAAGCTCAACTCTAGTCTTATCTACTCGACAAACTCCAACATAGCCTATACCTCAACCAGAAAATCCATAAGCAGAACAACCTATTTTGGAGGTTCCAGTAGAGCCTATTATAGGCCTAAAAGTTAAAGCTACTCCGTACACACTAGATGATGTCGTGATATTCTTTGATCCTGCCGACTCTGCCTCTTCAAAGATCGAGGTAGGATCACTTAAGAGAATTTTTAAGAAGCATATAATCCTATTTGATAATGTGTTGGTTCCGACTCGCCATTAGAGAGCACATCATTTGCCAGATGGGTATACAACATGTAATAAGTATATGTGCTTGGCAGGATGCATCCCACCATCTAGTCAGTATATCCGGCATGTTTTACATGTTACGTGACTGGCTTCAGCTCGGCTCCATATAAATAGCTATGCATTCCTTCATAGCATATTTATAATCTTTGCTCTCTATTTCGATCGAGTCCCTAACAATCAAGAGATCCAATATCTATTTAGCTTCAATCACCATAAAGGAAATCCTTCCTTCAATTTATTGGAGTCATTTTGGGGTTTTCAATTAGTGGTTGGAACTTGAAATAAATTAAGCTATTTCAAGGATGAATTCTTTTTCTTTCGTTGCCCTCCTGGATTTGCATAATAAAAGTTATCTCCACGTAAGTTCCATTCTTGACCTTTTCATACAATCCCAAGTTCATATTTCTACTTATCAATGGATGACTTTTTTTTCCTTTGTAGATGTACAGCGTTGGCCTGGTAATGCAACTCTGGTAGAAACCCTCTGACAACTTCATTAAATCCCAAAGGAAGAGAAAGAGACTAAGCCACTACTTAGCGACGAGAATCTACGAGCATATAAGTTAATGGATCTGAAATGTTGCGCCTGTCTTACTCCAGAAACTACTCATATTGATATGGATGATTCTTCATTTGGAGATAGTGGAGACCATTCACCGGTGCCCCAGTTCAAAGTCTAGTAGTTGGGATTGGTGACATACAAGAGCATACCAAAAAAAGTGAAGTTAGTGGTGAAGGTAAGGGAGGAGGTAATGGAGGAAGGGAAGGCCAAGCTATGGGCCATGACCCATCTGTTGATGAAGACGACGAAGACCAGCAACCTATTCAAAAAATGTGACGCAGCGGATTAATCAAAATAAACTTCAATAGGTGAAAGTAGCAATCGGTGGATTGATGAATACCAAAATGCCCAAATTCGTTGATCCGAAGATACCGAATTCTAGCTATCTCAAACACGTTGATAGCGCACTATACCGTGTTCAAAGATCTATGATTCTTCGTACGTTGATCTAGCGCACTAGATATCGTGAATCGGCTTCTACGATCGTTGAATCGAGCGCACTCGACTAACCGAAAGAGGAGATAGGAGATTACAATCAACTACCAATTTAAGAAGAAAGCACACAACAATCAACAAGAAATTTTATTCAAAAATCGACCCCTTCAAATGTACAACTCACGCGTATTTATAGTGTTTCACAACCCTGGTCCTTGAGTCGTTTGCCGACTTAACACCCATCATAGGTCGGCCACGACTCATCACCTTTACATACGAGACCGACTCAAAACAATACAACACACAACATATGTACACGACTCAACTCATTACATCATAACAGCCTTCGACCGACCCAACATCATAACGACCTACGACTTTACAAAACACGACCGACCCAACTAGGTACGACCTAACATACGACCGACTTAAGAAACTTACCGACTTAACTTCTTGCCGGCTTAACTCAGGTCATACTCCATATGACCGACTTAATATACAACGACTCAAGGACTCGCAACTTTTCAACACAAGGCCTGCTCATATGACCGACTTAAGCGCATGCCGACTCAAGCCCCCTATCTCCCTGCGCATATCTCCTCAACGACTTAGTTAGGTCGTGGCTGCTTCCTCTTTTGTTAAGTCGTAGCCGACTTAAGCTCTTAAGTCGTAGATAACTCAATGCGGCTTCCTCAACTCGTAGCTCCTCTTCCTTAGGTCGGGGCCGACCTAGCTTAACCCATGCACGGTCTAAGCCTTGTGCTTCCATAGATCGTGTTGCATCATCCTCCCCCGGTTGACAGAAATTCGACCTCGAATTTTCACCATCTTCTTCTATCACAAGTTCATCTCTATGATATGGAACTAAATGTTTAACATTGAACACATCCGAAGTATACACATCTTCTGGCAGCTTCAACTTATAAGCATTTTCATTAATTCGTTTTACAACTTCTACAGGACCAATTTTTCTGGCTTTTAACTTGTTATAAGCGCCCACTGGAAAACGATCCTTTGTTAGCACAGCATAAACCCAATCACCTTCGTTAAATTCAACATTTCGTCGCTTCAAATCTGCAGTTTGCTTATACTTATCATTGGCTTTCTCCAATCGTTTCTGAACGATTTTATGACATTCAGTCAATCCATCAACAAAATCTACAGCTCGTTTAACCGTCCCCTTCGGTTGTGGTACTACTGCCAAATCCAACGGTCCCCTGGGTACGTTTGAATATACAATCTGAAATGGACTGAGTCCTGTGCTACGATTCACTGCATGATTATGTGCAAACTCTGTCTGGCATAACTTCATGTCCCAACTTTTCAGACTGTCCTTCACAAGACATCGCAATAAATTTCCCAACGATCTATTAACAACTTCTGCTGTCCATCAGTTTGCGGATGATAAGCGCTACTAAATTTCAGCTTCGTTCCCACCATCTTCCACAAACTTAACCAAAAGTGACTCAGAAAACGAGTATCCCTATCCGACACAATAGATTCTGGCAATCCATGGAGTCGATAGATCTCTTTGAAAAATAGCCGAGCGACACGAACAACATCCGCCGTCTTCTTACAAGCAACAAAATGTGCCATTTTCGAAAATCTATCCACCACAACAAATATAGAATCATTTCCCCTTTGAGTTCTAGGCAAACCCAAAAAAAAATCCATGCTGATATCACCCCATGGTTTAAATGGTACAGGTAACGGTATATACAATCCTGCATTTGTCGCCGTTCCCTTCGAAACCTGACATATATGACATCTCTCCACAAACTTTTCAACCTCTTTCCTCATTGATGACCAAAAGTAAGATTGAGAAATTAACTGCAATGTACGATCTCTACCCACATGTCCTTCCTCGTGCAACTCTTTGATAATCTTCATTCTCAAACTGCCCTTTGGAATACATAATCGATTTCCTTTAAACAAGAATCCATCAACCAACATAAATTCATCAGTATCTCCATCCTTAACTTTCTCAACAAACTTTGCAAAGTAAGGATCTTCGTCAATCAATTCTGGCAATAATTCAAACCCCATCACCTCAACTTTCATTGTAGTCAACAAATGACTCCTCCTACTCAAAGCATCAGCCACTCGATTCGTTACCCCCGATTTATGTTTTACGACAAAAGTAAATTGCTGCAGATAAGCAATCCATGATGCATGTCTCACCGAAATCTTATCCTGTCCTTGCAAATGCTTCAACGCCTCATGATCAGTGTAAAGAACAAACTCTTTCTGAAATAGATAATGCCTCCAATGTTTAACAGCTTGCACAACAGCATAAAACTCAACATCGTATGTACTATATCTCATTTTTGCTCCTGATAACTTCTCACTGAAATAAGCAACTAGCCTCCCACTCTGACTCAACACTCCTCCAATCCCAACCTTTGATGCATCAGTGTGTAACTCAAACAACAATTGAAAATTTGGTAATACAAGAATTGGTGCTGTCGTCAAAAGTTTCTTGATCTTCTCAAAAGCAATCCCAGCTTCCTCTGTCCAAGAAAATTGTTTCCCCTTCATGCAATCAGTAACTGGTGCCATCACGCTACTGAAGTGTGGAATAAACCTTCGGTAGAATGATGCCAATCCATGAAAACTTCTAACTTCAGTGATAGTTCTCGGCTGTGGCCAATTTCTAATAGCTTCAATTTAACTCTGGTCCACCTGGATTCCCTTCTCATATACAACATATCCCAAAAATAACACACTTCTCGTCATGAACACACATTTCTTCGTAGCAGCATAAAATTGTTCTTCACGAAGAATAATTAACACCTTTCTCAAATGCTCTACATGCTCCTCCGTACTCCTGCTATATATCAGAATATCATCGAAATAAACCACCACGAACTTCCTAATGAATGGTCTAAAGATTTGATTCATCACCCGCATGAATGTACTCGGCGGATTAATCAAAATAAACTTCAATATGTGAAAGTAGCAATCGGTGGATTGATGAATACCAAAATGCCCAAATTCGTTGATCCGAAGATACCGAATTCTAGCTATCTCAAACACGTTGATAGCGCACTATACCATGTTCAAAGATCTACGATTCTTCGTACGTTGATCTAGCGCACTAGATACCGTGAATCGGCTTCTACGATCGTTGAATCGAGCGCACTCGATTAACCGAAAGAGGAGATAGGAGATTACACTCAACTACCAATTTAAGAAGAAAGTACACAGCAATCAACAAGAAATTTTATTCAAAAATCGACCCCTTCAAATGTACAACTCACGCGTATTTATAGTGTTTCACAACCCTGGTCCTTGAGTCGTTTGCCGACTTAACACCCATCATAGGTCGGCCACGACTCATCATACACGACTCATCACCTTTACATACGAGACCGACTCAAAACAATACAACACACAACATATGTACACGACTTAACTCATTACATCATAACAGCCTTCGACCGACCCAACATCATAACGACCTACGACTTTACAAAACACGACCGACCCAACTAGGTACGACCTAACATACGACCGACTTAACAAACTTACCGACTTAACTTATTGCCGACTTAACTCAGGTCATACTCCATATGACCGACTTAATATACAACGACTCAAGGACTCGCGACTTTTCAACACAAGGCCTGCTCATATGACCGACTTAAGCGCATGCCGACTCAAGCCCCCTATCTCCCTGCGCATGTCTCCTCAACGAATTAGTTAGGTCATGGCTGCTTCCTCTTTTGTTAAGTCGTAGCCGACTTAAGCTCTTAAGTCGTAGATAACTCAATGCGGCTTCCTCAACTCGTAGCTCCTCTTCCTTAGGTCGGGGCCGACCTAGCTTAACCCATGCACGGTCTAAGCCTTGTGCTTCCATAGATCGTGCTGCATCAAAATGCCTTAAGATTAAAATTGGCAAAAGGCAGACTTTGATTCTGCCACCACCTGTCACGACTACTTTTGATACTCCTATACAAACTTCAAAGGATCCTTATGCCAGTCTTAAGTCGATTCCAAATAACATCCCCTCATATGGCCTTGGCAATATGAATATCAAGGACGTTGGGTCCTTTATCCATTTTCAGGATGATATGCCTTCAATTAAAGCAAGGAAGATTACCTCTGTCAACAAAATTCAAACCCATGGTCTAGGGGGAAGGGGGGACATAAGGATACATAAACACACTCACAAAGATACTACACTTTGCTCAGCTTATGTTGTTTCTTATTTTGTCAAAGCTGATCTGTTTTCGTTTTATCCGCAAGTTCCATGGAACAACATGGATTGTATAAGGATATTTAAGATCAGATGGGATACCAACCGAGGCGTGGGCGCTAATCCAATGCCTGCCCCTACAAGTCAAACCATGATTCTGGTTCTAGCCAGTATTCATGTCGTGACCGAGGAAGCAGAGAGAAAGACTATAGGTCACATGACTTAACATCAAGGCGTTGATCTAGATCCAGGTTACACCCATCTAGGGGTTCAAAAGAGCACTCTAGTCGCCATGACGACATTCTTCACGATGACCCTTCTCGTGCTTCCCTCTCTACTAACAAAAAAACAACGTCTCTGCTTCTTATCACTCTCACCGTCCATCAAAATCCACTGCTTTGAGTCCTCATGACATAAAGTTGATAAAGCGCCTATCGAGTAGCCTATCGCATAACCAATTATCAAAACAGAGCAATCGATTGCTTCAAATCCTCAAATAGCTGGACTGCAATGCCGCTTCCTAAAGATCAATTTTAAAGGCACCAAGTTTGTTCCAAATTTGAAAGATATTCCCTCGTATATTAAGAATCAGACAGTAGCATACATTGTTGATGCATAGGATCAGTTTTTATCTGGAGAAGGTTGGCTGAGAAGATCTCGGAATATTCCAAGAGTTTAGAGACTGAGATCGCCAAACTCCAACTGCCAGAAGGTCAAATGATGAGACTATTACTAATCTTGATGCAGAAATCACTGAGCTAAAGAAGGTAAAAGTGGAAGCCGACTAGAAAGTCAAAGACTTGAACACAACGATCGAGTATGAAAGAAAAGATCACTTAAGCCAAGTTGAATTAGTTCATCATAGAATTTTAAGCTGTCTAAAGAGCTGAAGGAGCAGAAAGCACAACATGAAAAATAAAAGGAGAAAGAAGAAGCCCTTCAAACATTCTAAAACTACTGTGAAGAAATGCTCAACACTCGTAGGCAGAGGGACGATGGTTGGATAAAACCAAGAAAGTGGACGGTTGGAGGCAACTGTAGAGAGGCAGGTTAAAAATAGTTTTGATCCATTTGTTACCAACTACAATGCTAATGTATTCAAGGTCGGAGATTTGGCATTACTCGGCAAAGGCTATCCTTGTGCTTTAGCAATGGCATAGGAAAAGAACAAGAGGGAAGAGCGACAACATTCAGAAGGAGGCGAAGTGGATCTGACAAAGATGGAGAGTGAGATTCTAAGACTAGAGGAAATCGAGCCACTCAGAGTGGGTGAGCTTATTTTACACTTGAAGGTGGTTGCTACGGTTCAGAAAGATCAAGGCGAAGGCTCCAGCACTACTCTTTAGGACGTCACTACATGCCTCACTTCCAGCCTTCGTCTACATCCATCACTCCATCAATTCCTCCGTATAATCCAAAAGCATCACAATTGCCGAAAACAAGTGCGTTACCTCTATCTAGGAGGAATTTGGATCACACGGAGCCTCTATATAGCAGAGGTATATTATTGACCTCACCCACATTTGAGAAGGCATAAATGAAACCGATAAATGTCATTAAACTTTCCTTTCATCTTTCTCAAATTTTAGATCAGCCTGTGATTTCTTGTCTCCTGAAGGAGGGCTTCTAACCCGGACAATAAGCAGTAATGACCATCAGTCATGATTATTTCAGGGATGACTTCGAGCATTCCATTTGGCGATAATCCGGGGTTTTGCATGCAAATGATTCATGTTTTGCAAGAAGAGTATCCTAGTGGCCTCCAAGGTACGCAAGCTGATGAAGATGTTCAGATTGCCGAGTCAACTAATCTTACTTAAGGGCTTTTAATGAGTGAGCTTTTTGAACAATAGCTCAAGTCCGCTGCAAAGATTAAGCAAGAGCAGGTCGAGTTATTTCCTCCTCTTCCATCAGTAGCTTCGCCCGATGAGACCATCTTTGCTTCGGTCATGCTACCAATGACCAAAAGCACTCAAAGCTAACCTTCAGCCTTATTACTTAGCTCGCCTTTGAATGGAAAAGTAAGTGGAGGAAGAATAAGAAAGAAACTAGAGAGGTCTAGTTCGTTGTCTTCTACGAAGGAGAAGAAGGAGAAATCCAAGAAGTGATCATCTATCTTCTTTATATTATTGGTTGTATAGCCGTAGGACCAGTTTTCTTTTGTTTTTTGGCCGGCATTGTGCGGGTTCGGCAACCACTTTTGTTTTTAGTTTAGGCGTCGGTAACAATTGTCCTTTTCTTCCAAGTTTTATTTCAATTGTTAATAATATAGACTTTTTATTTCACTCAAATCTTGTGTGAATTTGAGTAAACGTTGGAGAAATGCGCTTTATATTTAAGTTGTTTGCGATCCACTTCTCATTGTCATCATTAGACTAAATTACTAGCCTAATCCATTGCTTAGGTGAGTAAGGGACGATTATCAGCGGCCATCCGTACACATCCATACATGACTGTGTTCAACTCTAGAACTTGGTTGAATTTTGATTACTTGAAGAAATAACTTACACATTCCTTTTGGGGATATTTCGAGTGTGATTGCACCTAGCTATGGGTATCAATCAAAACAATTCATCGCTAGATGGCAATTTGGGCATCCTACTTCAGCATGTGTGTTTTGACAATACCAAACTATAGGCGTCGATTAAGAATTAATCACTTAGGATAGTGGTTTGAACATCCCTATCCGGGATGTTAACTTTTTATCGCGCCTAACTTCGGGCATCGATCGACGTTTATAGGAGATCCCATTTAACTCCGAGCTTAGACCTTTCATCTTGCCTACTCTAGGCAAGGTTGTGTAACACCCCGTAAAATCAACCTAATTAAATAACTAAATTATGGGCATTTGAAGCTTTCAGATTTATAATAATTTCCATAAAATCAATTTCCATATATAATATGCTGAAAATGGAGCTCAAACGAAGAAATTATAGGCATCTGAAGCTTTTAGATTTAAAATAATTTAAATAGAATTCAAATTAAAAAATAATTAATTCTTAAATTTGAAATTAATTTTGATTAGACTTTGGGGTTAAGTAAACGTTAAAGTTAACAATTAACGTTAAGAGTAATTAGGGCATTAAATAAATAATAGCTCAAAAATTAAATAACCTTCCCAAAATAAGGGGAATAGGTCGACCCCTTGACCTCAAGAGTCGACCCCTAGAGATTGACCACTTGAATGAAGAGGTTGACCGCTTCCAGCGTGGCGGCTAGGGTTTTTTTGCTTTGTATGCTCCATATTTATCCGTTTTCATCCTAGATTCATCCTAAGGCTCTGGTACATTTCAACCACTATAAATAAGACACTAGACCCCTTCATTTTTATTTATAGATATTTTTAGAACATCAGCGAAGCTCTATCAGTTCATCTCTTCTTAGATTCAGAGGACTCCATTAGGATTTCAGGTGAGAAATCCTATATACCGATCTCAGTATACTATATAATTTCTAAACCACTTCGTCTCTAGCCTTTTTGAATCTAATATATACACAAATCCATTGTTATATGTATCAAAAAGAAGAAATCTGAAGGAGATTATAGTGGGTATTGCAAATCCAATGAGAAGCAAAGCTAAGGGCCAACCGTGCGAGGAAATCTTAGTTTTTCTATTTTAGTAATTGAATAGTATAGTTTGGATTTGATTTATGCCTTGGGAAGTTTTGGATTACAAAAACATCATCTTAAATATCCCCAAAATCCCCCTAAAGAAAAATGTCAATTCTTAATATTGGAGTCCTAATTGGTTTGTGTTAAAATAATGGAGTTTTATGGATTTTGCAGTTTATGTATTCTACCATCTATTCCACTTCATATTCTTCTTCTCTCCATCTGATTAAGGGATTTAATTGACAAATGTTGTGTAAAGAATGAATCTTTATTCATAGTTTACGCTGTCTATTTCTTTAAAATTTAATAGAATTTCCCTTGTCTAAACTCATGTAAAAAGAAGTTAAATAGAGCATAGAATTGATTAATTTTCAAGTTTCCATTTTTAGTCTATTCCATTGTTTTAATATGAGATAAGTTGGATTTAAATTCTATATACAAGTCAATTTATTGCAATTTTGGATATGAGTTTTGAATCCTTGTTATGGATACTAGAATCCCTTGTCATGTATATTAAAATTTGGACATTATTCATAAAATGGGGAAAAAAGGGAAAGAATTATATTAATATGGTTAAAAACGAATGTGACACTTAATTATAGTTTGGACATAATCTCTACAAACATAGAATAAAAAGTGCGTATTTATTTATGTATTAATTAGCGTAATAATAAAATTATAACATATAATTGCATAGTTAATTAGGTAATAATTATCATTAAAACACCCTTAGGAAAGTAATTAATGTTTTAAGGCATAATAAGGAAGATTCATTATAAGGCCTTAATTATGGAATGGTAAGATGAGTATTATTTATAGAAAGTATTTAAATTATGGCTAAGTCATAGGGATACTAAATCAGTTAAAAGGCACATAGAAGTTTGCCCAACTAATTTGGCATCAGTAGTGTGACTTTGGGCTAATGCGAGACATCTGCTATGATAAATATTTACGATGCCATGAGCTTAGTCCCAGTGCCTACCTAATATAGCTATCAATTCCTATGAATAGTCGGACTAGTATTAGACGTCATTATGAGTATGGGTCATAATAAGAAGGGCTTGCTTTAGGATCTTGAGGTATTAAGTGGTTGTTTGAGGCCCACCTCTTTTCCCTAAATGAAGTATTAAATGACCAAGGGGCTAGTCATTAGGCATGATAGGTGGTATCTCGATAAAGGTGTGCTTCGGGATAAGGTACTGAGTGGCTGATTGAGGGTCCCGCCTTCTTATAAAGAAGTATTAAGTGGCTTAGGAAATTACATGCGACATCAGCTAGATAGTCACCAATGAGGAGTCTGCCTTGGGAATATGTATTAAATGACGAGGTCTGCCTCAATTAAGGTCTTAAATGACTAGAGTCTACCTTTTTTCCAATAAAAGGTATTAAGTGACTTGGGTAATATCTCTTGTATTGATTAGACATTTATGATGTGGAATATGGGTTATGGAATTTAGAAACCTGCTTCGGGAATGGAAGGTATTAAGTGGTTGAATGAGGACCTGCCTCCTTTATTTGTATGAAGTATTAAACGGTTTAAATACGCAAGACATGTTCTCATTTGAATTATATTTCCCACGTACTAAAATAGCAAGGCTTGATATTTCTATTCACTAGGTACTTGTTATTCTGACTCCCTCCTCATTAGAACACGGGTTAGAGAAGGAGTTGATGATGCTTAAAGATGGCGAGAGTGAAGCTTGTGGCAGTTACTATCTATCTTTTTATGTTATTTTCTATTGTACCCATGAAATGTATTTTTGAACAAAATGTTGTAACTGTCAACATTACGTAACGTTTTATGACATTCGTAATGATTTGAAATAAATGGGTACAATTATTGTCATTATATTATTCATTTCACTATGAGTTCTAATGGAATAGATAGATGGCTTCGTTTTCTTATTTTTACCAACCAACAGCTAGCTTTAGAATGGGTCTAAGTTTCAATGGGTCTTTTCTTGATTGGAATTTAGGCCTGTTCCAGAGTGGGTTGTTACTTTTGGTATTAGAGCTTAGGTTACCTGAACAACGGGGAATAGGATACGTATGAGTGGCGTATTTGTTATTTTTGAATTTTTTTTCTTAAAAACCTTACTACATATATACACTTATTTTGAATTTACGCCTAACTCTATAAATTTCGACTATAAAAGTAGTTTATACCGTATTTCAAAAGGGTGGTCGAAGCAACTATGAGTTGGGAAAAACAAATAGTGTTAAATTTATACTTCTTTGTGGGACCTAGACTTCCTTATCATTGTTGACCCTACAAACATATTAAAATAGGGATAGGAAACGTAGAAGAAAAGGTTGTAACTCCAAAATTTTGATAGGTAATGAATGCGCAATAAGTGAGGATTTAGTAAAATTAAATAAATTAATGAGACTATTAAGGTGATTATGGAAAGATAAGGTAGAAATTAAATAGGTAAAATTGATTAAGAAAATAAACGTCTTTAGGAAACATCCGTTAAGATAACAACCATTTAATACGAACAAAGTGACATTTATGAGAGTAGTAAATATGAATGTTAGGTAATAATTAGATGTTATAAGGCATAGTATTCATATGGAAGTAAGGAATGTAGGAGTGAAACAAGCTTCCGTAAAAAGGTGATTGTTAATCATTACAAGAAGATAATTCGATTAAATGATTGAATAGGGAGTTCAGAACAATCAAAGACAATTTTTAAAATCCTACCCTTTGAGTAAAAAAAGTGGTAAAAAGGTTTTTGAAAACTCCTTAAAAGTTTTGAATGAGATTTTTCAAAAGATTAATAAGTGAAATCTAATGTGTTGTAAGTTGAATTCTTTTGGTAGAAAGTAATTTTTGACAACTTTGGAAATATACTATCATTTGTAAAAAGTTTGGAAAGAAGGGGTGAGACATTTTAAAAACTAAATGGTGGATAATTTTTAATTACTTGAGAAGTCAGAAAAAACAGAACGTTCTCATTTATTAACTTTTCAATTTAAAATTTGAATTAAATTTTTTCAGCTTTTGGATTCATTTTTTGATTCTTCTATTTTTGTGTACGGTCGCCACAGGACCCTTCATGTACTTCCTTTGGAACCTGCTTGGCTTCATATTTGGCAACACACCGAAGCATAGAAATTGAGAATCCCTTCCTCTAAAGTACTTCCCCTTGCATGATGGATCTTAAAGCTTTATAAAGGAGTTGACATCGCTCGTTTTTCTGTCAAGAAGGACTCCTCTCTATAGAAACTTTTTTTTACTGGAGTCATCCATGAATCCTCACGTTTGTCCTCCAAGATCCAATCAACATACATCTATTCGATGCTTGGAGCCGATTGGACTTCTACCGGGACCATGCCATAAGCGCTCATCTCCAGACCTGGCTAACTAAGCCAATGAGTTGGCTTTCATATTTTCCTCTCTAGGAATATGCATTATGGTGTAATATTCAATATTGCTTAGTTGCTTAAGAGCTCATTTGAGATAAGAAGAAAACCTTGCTCCTTTCTCCTTAAATTCTTTCCTCACTTGGCATGCCACTAGCTGAGAATCACAGAAGATATGCAAATTTTTACTCCCGGTTCCTTGGCAATCTTAAGTTCTGTGATCAAGGCCTCATACTCTGCTTCATCGTTCATTATAGGAAAGTCGAATTTTAGAGCATAACAAATCGAGCGTTCCTTGGGAGTCATCAGCATGAATCTAGATCTAGAACAACGTTCGTTGGATGCACTACCCCGTACATTTTCCATCTGACATTTTGCTCTCCACTGCCTTTTGGAGTATCATCCCATGTAGTGTATTCAACAATGAAGTCTGTCAAAGCTTGAACTTACATCACTCTCTGAGGGTGATAGGTTATGTCATACTGGCTCAATTCAATGTTCCATTTCAATAGCCTTCCAGGAGGATAGGTCATTGCAGGACCTGTCTCAAAGGCTGGTCGGTCAGAACTTTAATTGGATGAGATTGAAATTAGGGGCAAAGCTTCCTTGAAGCAATTAACAGGCAGCATGCAAGCTTTTCTAGCTTTAGGTAGTTTCTTTCTACTCATGTCAACCACTTACTAATGTAGTAGTTCAGGACTCCTCACATACGAGTGTGGCACTCGGGACGTGCATCGACACTGGTAAATAAGTAAACAATCCATCATCATTCATTAGCTTTGACAAAATGAGGTTTCTCTCTAAGTGATCCACCAGAGCCTGGAATGCATCAATACATTCTTACGTACAAGCAAAATTCCTCTTCCCCTTCTTGATCACATCAAAGAAAGGGATGCATTTGTCACTGCCTTTAGAGATGAGTCAACTTAGGTGACAACCTTTCCATTCAAGCTCTGAACGTATTTACCATTTTTAAGTTCAACATTCCTCAATACTTCTTTCTCCATAATGGCTTCGATTAAATGGGAGTTCATGATGAAATCTCAGAATTTCCCTTATGCAACACTAAAAGAGCATCTCAAAGTGTTAAGCTTTATTCCCTATTTTCAAAGAATGTTGAACATCTCTGTTAAATCATCATTGTGGTTCTTCGATCTGTTGACTTCACAAGCATATCGTCCACATAGACCTCCACTGAGTGCTCGATATGATCTTTAAACATCTTGTTGACCATCCTTTAGTAAGTTGCTCTGGTGTTCTTCAATTTAAAAGGTATGACAATATAGCAATACAATCTCAGATTGGTTGCAAAGCTGGTGTGTTCATGGTTTGGGACACGCAGTGGAATCTGATTGTATCTATAGTGTGCATCCATGAATGAGAGAAATTCATGTCCGGCGGTTGAGTCTATAAGATGATCAATCCTCAGGAGCGAAAACCTATCCTTCGGTCAAGCCTTATTTAGGTTAGGATTGTCGACTCATGTTTGCCACTTTCGGTTTGACTTTTTCACCTAGACTAGATTTGATACCCACTCTGGGTGCAGGGTGTCATGGGTAAACCCATTACCTTTTAGCTTCTTCCATCATTTTCACGCTAATTCTTCCATCATTTTCACGCTAAGCTACAATCCTACCTTCAAGATACGTGTAGGATCATCCTGGTTAATAGGGATATTGATTGACAACTTGGTTAGAGTTGCCCTCCATCCTCCGGCTCTTTCCACGGATCCATATCCATATGGAACCGACTATGCTGCCCAAGCCAGGGCTTAGGTGGTGGTTGCAATGCTTCTAGAACCTTGATGCAAAGATTCCTCTCCACACTCTTTCCTTTCTTCCTTCGTCTTGCTTCTTTCAGGTCAGCGACATAACATTCGTGGCTAAGCCCTCGATCTCCTTAAACAATTCCCACACCGTTCTCGATCGAGAAAGCTTTAGGGTGATGACCGCTCTAAATTCAGCATGGCTCGGTTGGTCTAAAAAAGCGTTATAAGCAGTGTAAGTGTCCAATATAATAAAAAGGCAACTTGCACTCCCTTGTGGTTACCCTCTCCAAGTACCACAGTAGATCCATGCATCCCACAGGCTCAGTAGTAGTCCCATTAAATTCTTGGATCTGAAATTTATATGGCCTTACCTAGCCCTTAAGAAGCATTTGGTCGTAGGCTCTCTTGAATAGATGTTGACCGAACTCACACAGTCAACAACACCTTCCTCACAATAGCTAGACCAATCATGGTAGATATCACAAGCGGATCAATCGTTGGGGCCTCTACCCATTAACATCTCTGTTTTGCAACACAATATCATATGTCATTATTCTGAGTTACTTTACTAGAACATCATCTTCAACAACAAAACGACTCACATTCACTATGTATTTCAACGTTCCCACATACCGCTCTTTCTCATTCCAGTTTTTCTCATCTTGATGCGGTCCATTGATAATAGTATTGATCATAAGGTGTTTCTCAAGCCACCTAGGCTCATCCACAACTTCCCAACTTGTCCTACTGGGGGTTAGAAGTTCCTTACCGGCCATCTTACAGGTCTTACACAAACTACTGTAATTTATTCTTACAAATCAATTCTTCGATCACATCAAGAAAATGTCTACATTCATTGGAGTTGTGACCATGTTTCTTGTAAAATATGCAAAACTTACTAGATTTCTTTTCCTTCTCAGTCAACTCCCTATGAGCAGTTACCCAGGGTAGCCAAATATATATTCTCAATGGAGTTGTTCAATGGAGTATAGTTGTCAAACTTTAAGATTCTTGAATGTCTTCTTAAATCCGACTTCTTGTCCTTAGCCCCATCATTGTCTTTTCTCTGTCCACTGCTTTGATTCTCTACATTAACATCGACATTGCTAAAATTCCCTCTGGATTGTTTCACAGCAACATTACTTTGTATTACCTCTACTGACTGTCTAGCATTGGTCTTTTTGGCGTTAGTACTTGCCACCTCCTTATGCAAGAACTGATTAACCTTTCTATAGAACACATCCATCATCAGTGGGGGTTTCATCTTCAACCACCTCCCAAAATTAGTCTTGGGATGAATCCCCCTAATCAGCACCATCAACAAGATATCCTCTTGAGAATTGCTCATTTCAGCCACTACAGTGTTAAACCTATATAAGAAATCCTTTAAAGGTTCTCCCGCTCCCTAGAAGAGGTTGGAAAGTGACATGATGTCCTTTGGTTGGGTCACGTACATATGGAATTGCTTAATGAACTTCCACGCCAATTTCTCAAAAGATGATATGGATCTTGATGGTAGCAAGACGGACCACATCGTCGCCACTCCCTTTAGGAAAATCGAGAAACAATGATATCGTAAAGCATCAGTAGCTTTGATAGAATCCTTGTGCCGATCGTACATCATTTAGTGTTGGATCAGATACGTTTTCCCGTTATATCACCACTTCATCAGAATCACAAACCTCCTTGGGTATTCCTCGCATAGTATATCTTCGGTGCATGGATTCCAGCTCGGGGAGGAACCCTACTCATCATTAATCTAATGTTGGCACTTACTTATGAGTCTCCTAACCATTTCAGTCAAATCCGGTTTAGGTGGATGCATTGAATGGCGGTAAACATGATCCACCCTTAGTGTTTAGCGCGATGAACGCTCTTGGTTTGTTTCATGATATTTAGGTTCCCATGATTCCAGGAGAACCTTTCATTCAGCAGTTTGATGACTTCTCCAAGGCGGGTCCATAGCAGCCGCTTAATTTGCAACATTTTTGCCATCTGCACCATGTCCAAAAGCCAAGACAACACAGTCATTCAAAATTGAGCACCTGAACCATACTTGGACGGTTCAATGTTGATCCCACTTGCTGGATCGATATCGATCCATAGCGCTTTTCCCCGGCTTGGGCAGGACCTTTGCTTTGATGCACTAGTCTCCTTTTGAATTGTCTTTTGTTTCCTATTCCTCTACCTTTGCTCCAACGATGTGGAACTATCATATTCTAAACTAGAACGTATCCTATTCCTCATGCTTCTTTTGCAGCTGTTTTTATGTTGATTCAACAAATCCAAGCTCTGCCTCATTTATTGATTCAGTTTAATATGGCTTTATTTGAGCCTATCTTCCATTTGCTTTATCATATGGTCCGTCTCAACCCTTGTAATCACAACTGTTAGGTTTTGATCTTCATTAGCGGTTGTCTATGCAACCTCCCTAACATGTTGGAAACTGGCATTCTTAACATTCTCGGTATCATGTGAAGTAGTGAATCGATGTCTTCTAAGAGCCATGCTAAAAATCTCTTGTGTAGATTTTTCTAAAAAATCTTTTAATTTAAAAATTCAAAAAAACGAAGAAAAGTGGATCTATCTCTTGGTTTTAGGAAATCTAATAGTAGATGATGGATCTAAACAGACTAAGAATCGTCTCTCAGTGAAAGCATCAAAGTGTTAGTGCCAAAATGTAGCACGAGCACCCAAGAAATTAGTATAGAATGAAACTGAAGAAAAGTTAATAAAACTAAGTAAGAAGTAAGACACCAATCATTTATAGTGGTTTGGCTAAGTCGTTGCCTAGGTCCACTAAGGTTTCTATTGATTATCTTGTTGTTTTAAGTATAGTTCTTATGGTTCAGTACTGGTCCTCGGGCAATTACAAGAAAGTATGTAAAAATTGCAAAGAAGCCAAAAGATCCCCAGATGTGAGGCCCTAGCCTCCTATTTATAGCTAACACTTCTTGCCTAAGTCCATCAAAATTTGGAATACAAACACACCTGTTCATTTTCAATATGTCCCGGGGATCAATCTCAAAGCAAGAGACAACACTTTCTTTAACATCGTTCTTAAGTCGAGCCAAAGTAGAATTTGCATCTTGAATAGATGCAGTCCTCTCTAATAATACTAGCTTAACTTATAGGCTTGCAACCATTGCTACATTCCTACTCAGCGCATCAGCAATGGCATTTGCTTTTCCACAGAGTATAAAGAATATCTGGATCATAAGAAGCGAGAAGCTCTGGCCATCTCTGCTACCTCAAATTCAAATCCTTCTAGGTAAAGAGGTATTTTAACGATTTGTGGTCGGTGTATAAGTTGAACCTTTCACCTAGAAGATAAGGCCTCGACATCTTTAGTGTGAAGGAAATAGACAAAAGCTCCAAATCAAGCATAGCATAATTTTTCTCATGTGGTATTAGTTGTCGACTCGCATAGGCAATAACTTTCCCGTGCTGCAGCAAAACTTCTCCCAGTCTGGTTCCACAAGCACCCATATACACTGTCAAACCTTTTCTCTCATTTGGAATGGTTAAAATAAGAGTGCTAATAACATTATCCTTAAATTCATCGAATGCTTGATCACACTTAAGATTCCATACAAACTTAACATCTTTCTTTGTTAGCTTCGTCATATGAGAAGCAATCTTCGAGAAGTTCTCGATAAACTTGTGGTGAAAACCCACCAATATCGAGAAAATTCTAACTTCCATTGCATACTCGGGATTCTTCCAATCTTGAACCACGACAACTTTAGCTTGGTCCACTGATATGCCTTCCTTCGAAACAAATGCCCTATAAACCTTACTTCAGATTTCCAAAAATGACATAAAAAAGTAGCCTTCAACATATGGCTTCTTAATGTATCAAGTACAACACAGAGATGATATTTATGCTCCTCCTCCATCTTTGAATATATAAGAATGTCATCAATAAAGATAAGAACCAATTTATTAATAATATCTCGAAATACTTGATTCATCGAGTCCAAAAAATAGACGGATGCATTAGTCTGCCCAAATGGCATAACTAACCACTCATAGAAATATTATGGAGTCCAAAAAACTGTTAAGGGCATACTCTCCTCTTCGATCCTCAATTGGTGGAAATCGGTGGCAAGATCCAATTGAGAAAATATACGAGCACCATGGAGTAGGTCAAACATATCATCGATCCTTGGTAAAGGATATTTATTATTGATAGTTATTTTATTTAACTCCCGTTATTCTATGCATAACCTTAAAGAACTTTCTGCCTTTGTAACAAAGACGACTCGTGATCCCCAACTCGAGGTACTGCATCGGATCAAACGCATCGGCAACGAGTTATAATTCTTCCCTTCTAACTCCTTTTCCTTTTGAGCCATCCTTCGTAGGGTTTTTATAATTGGTTTATATCTTGGAACCAAATCAATATGGAACTCTACTTAATGGTGAGGAGGTAAACCTTGCACATTATAAAAATATCAATGAAATCCTGAACAATTAGTACATCTCCTAGCTCCTCCTAAGCCACTTCGAGTGAATAGAGAAAACTACTCATTAACTTGATTGGCTCTTCACAAAATACATCAATGCTTCTTCCTATCGCATCCTTTATCATGACCCTCCTTCTACCACAATCTAAGACAGCTTTAAGCTTAGACAACCAATCTATTTCCAACAACACTCTAAAACCCATGACCCAAGAACAAACAAATAAAAAGGAAAGAGACGATTTCGGCAAGAAATAGGTATTTTTGAAAAAATATTGCTAATCTTGGCCGAACCCCCAATAGGGTAGGACATACAATGAGGATTACTCACAAGGATGGGTTTATGGTTAAGTTTATCAATAAGTTCAATTGAAATAAAATTATGGGAAGCATCTATGTCAAATAATACCCTTATAAGACTATCGTAGATGAATAATATACCTTGCGACACTTACTCCCCCTTTGGATTGGAAGAAGCGGATGATATCTCTTCTATGTTAAAAGCCTATCCTTGAGATCCCTTCTTGGGAAAAGGGCACTCATTCTTTACATGTCCCTACTGGCGACAATTGAAGAAGATTGGTTCACTAGTGTCCGTGCACTGATTTGCAAAGTGACCCATTTTGTTGCACTTGAAACAAAGAATATTGGCCAAGCTGAGCTACTTCTTTTGTGCTAGTACCCCATGTTTTGTTTCTTTCCTTCCCACTACTTCTTTCCCTTAAACATACGCTTGAGTTTGGCTTGCCTCCAACTAGTATAATTGATAAAGGCTTGGCACTAACTGATGGTACTACTTCGTTCTAGACTCCTTCCTTAATATCACAAGCTTCAAACCTCAAAATCTTGCTGATAATGTTGGTGAATGTACCCATAATATGATTAGTCATTTCACGTTGGAATTCTAGTCGCATCCCATTCACAAAGGTTTCATTTTTCTTGAGCGATGTGTCTATCAATCTAAGTTCAAAAAAGGACAAAGCATTAAACTTATGCTTATACTACGACAACGTCACATCACCTTACTTTAAATCGATAAAAATCCTAAAGAACAGAGTTCTACCATATTCTAGAATATACTATGCTTCAAAAACTTCTTTGAACTAGGCCCAGGTAAACTCCTCCTTCAAAGTATTAGTTGTTATTGAATCCCACCAAACCATCGTCGCCTTTTGAAGTTGTCGTGATGCCAACAGTTGCTTCTTTGCATCTTCCTACTAAAGATCTCAAAATATTATTTCACAAGATTAGAGCCACAACTGCACTCCAAGAATATCTTCATTCTCATAAAGTGGTTTCTCACTTGGTAACATTCTTACACAATGCTGCAAAGTTCATAGGGGGCTAAACTTGCGCTACCACTTCCTCCACCGGATCTACAACTGACATAGCAGCGTTTCTAGGTGCCCTACCATAGATACCATGTTAATTCCAAATCCTCTTCTTCCTCTTCTTCTTATATTTATTTTTATTACCTGAACAAATAACAGGTATCTTTAGAATACAAAAGTAGGATTAAAAATATTTAAGGAAACAACACCAAAGGATCTAAAACGATACTTTAGAGGATAGATATTATTATAAAGATTACAAATATACTCTCTAAAGATTAACTCATTATACAGCATCATGTACCTATCTCTAATGAGTTGTAACCCAATCAGGCTAAGGTGTTCACCCAACCGAGGCTTTGATACCAACTGTAATGACCCACCTTTCTGACCCCTGGGAAGAACACTTAATACATCCACTGTATTCGTATGTCATTGCCCAAGCATCCAAAAGGCTAGACATCAAGGGGTAAAATAAAAGAATAGAACAGAAATCTCATAATGGAATGGTTAAATACAATATAATATTAATATAGTACATAAGGTTACTCGCTGACATGGAATTATTAGAGTTACAACAGAAGTACTACTATCAGCCTAGGCAGTTATAACAACCTGCCTTTATACTTGTCGATACAAAATATACATACATAGAACCAACATCTCATAACAACGGAAATAGATAGCCAAATAGATAAGGAGCCTCCTGCTTATCCACACCTTAAAAAGAGCCTAAATAAACCTATAACTCCTGGACTGCTCAAATATAAATGACTACCCGAGAGTTTAAGGAAAACCAACAAATCGAGTCAGACAATATGTATGGTATATGTAAACTTCAAGATAAAAGTGGAATACACAAAACAACATGTAAGACCAGCCGCAAAACATGTAATGGGTTACCCCTCACAAGAACAACATCGACGTATAAAAGAATGGACATAAATAATTAAACATCGCGAATTATATAAGACACTTCCTGATGAAATTAAGAAAGAACCAATTCAAAGATATGAATCAAGAACAAAGAAAATGAATTTTCCAATCATGACTAGGAGAGTCTGCCCCGTTTATTGGAATTATACCTTTATAAAATATACTTAAAGAGGGTCAAATACTCTTTGACTTTATTGGAATTGTCCAAGTCAGACCCCTCCAACCTTACCGAGAATCCGAGTATTTCTATTTCCATGCTCATGTAACCAAGCCATTCCAGAGTAGACGTAAAGATACCCTAATAGGAGCAGCCCCACATAGCTTAATGCTCATTCGCGCTTTGGTTTTAGTCATTTCCAATAAAGGATATCAATTCTCTAATGAGCAACAAATCATCTTAAATCGACGAAATTCAAAGAAGATAAAGGAATCGCTAGTCAACTAAATCAACTATCGGGATTAACAAAAAACCATATATGGAAATTAAATCTCATTCCCTTATCACCACTCTCCGATTTCAAACCTGTATTATCTCTCGGATAGCAATGAAGCCGGATAACTTACGGCAGTTGTAACACCCTAAATTTTGGTAACATTATTTATGGTATTTAATTGGTTAAATTAAATAAAATAATGTGTTGATTATGAGATTGAGATTTGATATTTAATTAAGGTGTAGCCATGCCATTAACAATGAATTAAGAAAGAGTAAAAATGAAATAGGGGAGGGGTAAAATAGGAAAGAATCCATTCCTATATCCCTTAAGCTTGGCCGTATATTCCCATATATGTCCATTTCATTTTCATTTATCAAAATTTTAAAAAACAAGAGGTCGGCCACCATTAACAAGGAAAGATAAGAAGAAGATTAACAAAAGCTAAAGGAAAAGCTAATTCAAATCAAATTTATTCATATCTCAATGTCTATAATCTTTAAGGTTTAAATCGACAATAAATCACATCAATAGTTTCAAACCATTCAAAGGAAGGATTGTTAATGGGGTAAATAAGAAAATAAAAGAAAAAAGGAAAATAAAACACAAAATCTCGCAGTGGAATGACAAAATATAATAATCAAATAAATAGTTCATGAATCTGTTTTACAAATAATATGTGATTAAACTTTTACAGTTCAAATCAGAGTTACACATACAGTAGGAATAAACAAATAATGCAGTGGAATACATGATGTGGTGGAATAATTGTAATAAATAGTAATAATATACCGAATCTTCATCTTCGTCCTCTAGAAAATAAAATGGTCTTCAATACACTGAAAAAGCTCAGACTGACCCGAGCGTAATGAAAACAAAACACTCGAGTCAGAACTAAAAGATCTTATTTAAGTCAAATTAATCTAAAATAAAATGCAAGAGCAATGGCTTCAGAGATGTTACGGGATTTTCCATCTCTTATCAAGTGTACAACGTGAATATAATTATTGAAAGATTTTAGATAATTCGAGGTATCAATTTTTAACCACTTTAATTTTTTTTTAAATTGAAGTTTAACTTAAACCTTTTAAATATTTCAATTTCAATACACAATCCAAATTCAAAAATTTATATGGATATATATCATTTCAACCAATACCAAAAATTCACATTTTCAAATCAATGAAAACCGCTTGGATTTATCATTTCAACCCATAACGATTTCCACTAATCTACAAGATCGTTCGCGTATGTATTATTTCAACACATAGTGAACTTGTAGTATTATAACGATATAAAATACACCATCCATTCATCCAATATCAACAATCAAATCATCCATCACGATCATCATCCAAATCAATCAATAAACATCAATAGATAATTTAAAAATCAATAACAGGTATTTAACTGGCAATTTATATTCAATAATAAATTAAATAACAATTTAATTCAAATAAATTCAAATTAACCGAGATAATGTTTTAAAATATACCAAACATCCATAAATAAATTTCCAATCACATCATAAATTTAATTTAACAAACATAAGAAGGTTTAGAAGTTGTGAGTGGGTTAAAACAATCACCTTTGAATTTAAATCCAATTTAAGTCCAAAATTCAAACAGTCTCCGAATTCCTCCAAACCAGTGTCAAAATGTCAATATGATCCTAGCGGAGAAAACCGTGCATAAAACGGACCTCGTATGCACAAATTATTCGAGTTAGAAGATTGAAAGATTTAAATTATGAAATAAATAAAATAATAAACGAAACTTACACGTCAAAGCCTCATTCCTCCCAGGCAACCATGTATGCACGCGAGATTCGCTGAGCCGCCGATTCTCGATCGATCATGCACCACCGTAGGCCGTTGCGGCCACGCTCCCCCGCTACCATATCCCTTGCCGACTTCGCCCAGGTCCCACGGCCACGAGCCCCCCTTCGATTCGCCATCCACCGCACGAAAAAGGCAGCCGCCGATAGAATTTTCGAACCCTAGTTCGATTTTCCATGCCTATCTGGCCATTGGTTCGCTAACCTAACAGCATAGATGAACTCCCAGCGCCACCCTCTACATGCCCATAACCTTGAATCGGCGAATCGTGACTGTCGATCAAACCCCAAACGAACGGTCGAAAATGATTCCTTGAATTCCGATCACACAAGACTTCAAATCAAAAAAACAGATAGCAGATTTGACTTGCGCTCGTCGAGAGCTTCGAAATGATATATAATACGATATAGTTTGCAGAAGTTTGAATTTTTGATTTGGTTTTGAAATTGAATTTAAGGTTTTGGAGTTTCAATCTGTTTCTGCTATTGAGGAGGGGAGGAGCAGAAAGAGTTGTACGTACTGTCAATGAGAAATAAGAAATAATTAGGGTTTATAATGAGGTATTTATAGGCAGATCAGAAAAATAGAATGAATGGACCAGATTGATTTGAATTGGAACGATAAAGGACCCGAAAAGCCCGATCTGCCTCCGGAACAAAAATGGACCAATCCATATATCAAAATAGATGCTTTCAATGTTTTTAAACTCAATGAAATAGGTACCCGGTCCTAATTCCATCGTATGCAGAAGTTAAATTAAAATCAGCTTATTTCAAATTGATTTCAAATGATTACAATTAAATTGATTTCTATGCGTTTCGAAGATGAATTCCTTATATTTTGCAATGATTTGTCATGTTTTTGAATGACAGAATGAATATATATATACGTGTTGATGAATTATGATTATTCATATCGAATTTATGGTATGTTTTAAAGTGAAAACCCTATTAAATGACATCCAAATGCCTTCCTAATTTTTATAAAGGTCATAAATATTATTTTGGAGACGAGTTTCAATTTTACGAATTTTCTAACTTATATGGAATTTATATGAATTTTCTAGTGAAGAAAATATTGATTTGGATTACAAATTATTTACTATTAAAAAATAAAAGAATTGGGTCTGAAATTTTTATATGTTGGAAAACATATTAAAAGAGATTTTTTGGAATTTTTGTAAAATTTTCCTAAGTGCTTTAAGGGTTATATAAAATTATCTAAGGTATGAGATTTAAATGTTTTATATAATTAAAAGAGGAGAATGTGCTTTTCGTAAAATAATTTAAATTATCAAATCTACAAAGTCGGCAACACTTTTGAAGATTGCAGTACTTTTTATTGATAAAGAAAGAGGCAACAAATCAAAATTAGACACGTGAAGCAGATTAGGTGAAAAGAACTATTTGCTACATGTATTTTACTGTTTTGACACCTTTGGCACCAGGTTATGCCAACCCATCTTCGCTTCCGACATAGTCGATACCAATGCACATAGTAAATTAGATGTAGGCGGAACATATGGTTTCGAAGGGGTTGAGGCGGTACTTTATTTTTGAATTAAAAAAGTGATGCTTGCTTTCGATAAAAATGACTTTAGAACGAATTGCTTTCGACTCAGTTAGCTTTCGACTTGGTCAAATGATTTTAAAAGGAATGGTTTTGATTAGGCTGCGCTTTTGTTTTAAATGATGACTTTCGACTGAGTTGAAGCCTTTAACTGCCACTTCCTACCATTCAATCTAGATGGTTTCGAAAGGGTTGTTTTTTTTCTAAAAGCCTAGCCACCTCTCCAATGCTTTCAAAGGGATGGCTTCGACACCGTAACTTCATTACTAAGGAAATGATTTCGAAATAGATGCTTTCAACTTAAATATTTTTTAGGCCCTTTTTCTATAAGTAATGTAAAACCAAAATGGTTTCAAAACAGATACTTTCGACTTTAATGGGTTTCTAACCCTTTTGCTCTACTTGAAGGTATAATCCAAATAATTTCGACCGAGATGATTTTCAAACGTATTGAATGGGTGGACTTTCGAACGTTTTGAAAGGTTTTAATGAATGGTTTCGAAAGGGATGGTTTCCCAGGGTTTCGAAAGGGTTGAAAGGAAGGGTTTTTCCTATGTTTTCAAAAGGCAATATTTAAAGGTTATAAGGAGGATGTTTAATGTTTTGAAGCTTTCGGAGAAAAGGAAGGAAGGTTTTTCCAATGTTTTTGAATGGCTTTTAATGGTTTCAGAAGGGTCATTTTCAATGTTTTCGAACGAGTTACCTTCAAGGGTTTCGAAAGAGTTGTTTAAAGGTTATAAAAAAAGGTTTCACATGTCTTAAATAGGCAATATAGCCTACGTATTTTCAAGTTGAAAAGGGTTTTAAAATGTTTTAAAAGGATAGCTAATCCTTATTAAAATCTTATCAACATTATTTTGAGTAAAGTGTGTGTGTGTGTATCATGGAAAAATAGCTTGAAGTAAAGCTAAGAAAATATTTTCCCTGTATAATATGATTTAAAAGGTTAAGTCATTTGGAAAATGTTTTCAAGGAAAAAGTTAAAGGGTAGTTAACCCTAAGAAAATGATTCGGACAGTTAGTCCATTTTGATCTGGACAGGTAGTTCAATTTGCGGGTAGTCAGCCCAGTTTTATGGACAGATAGTCCATTTGTTAGCATAACGTACCATGCTATTATGTTGTGGACAGATAGTCCACTTATCACCTGTTTTCTGGACAGATGTCTATTTATTAGCATAAAGGATATCATTATATTTATATAATCAATTTGATTAACCAGTTTGATTAGAGGAAAGGATTTGAAAAATATATGTTTTAAAGAGGATATTAGTGAGGGGAAACCCGTTCCGGTGGTCTCACTTAAAATCAGTAAACCGAGATGTAACAGAATTATTCACACCGGGCTTTATGTCCGACTTGAATATTTTATTTCCCCTTAAACTCTTTGGTGCTCAAAATTGATTTGAGTTGGCTAAGGGTTAAGGTTTTTAGGTATTAGTCTTTTGGTGAATAAAGCTTCCAAAGATGAGCAGGTGGTTGACGGATAGCTAATCAAGAGTTACAGATCGATTTTTTTTATTTCCGCTATGTATTAAGTTAGATATGACTATATTGCTTTGATCAACCAAGGGGGCATCGTCATATGTCGGTCTTGGTATATTTTTTATTGATTATCATTAATCTTTACTTCTAAAATGATATGGGATTATGTAACTTGGATAAGAATTTGTTTTGAAATGTAATCAATAAAATGTTGTTTTTGAAAATCTATGATTTTTTTATATTCAAGTTCTTCTTATATTATGGATACCATTACCATTTCCGTATTTTGTCACAAGAAGTTAATACGATGGATGACTATAACATCTGTAGCTTTTGGCTTTTGGCATCCAGATATGGGATGTTACAACTTGGTATCGGAGCATAGTTTATGAAAAAATTTAAAATTAAAATGGATTTTTAAAACATAATCCAAAGGAAATAGAGTAAGATTGGGATATGGGATAACACTATAGTAATGTACTTATATTTTCTATATATAAGTATACGATGTATCTCCAGTCTCCTATCTTTGTTAGGATGTTTTTCTGCATCTCATGAGATTTGAATACAAATATGGAAGGTAGAAGAGGAAGAGTTAACCGAGGAGGGGAAGGTACCAATGGGAATGCCAGGCCTAATGTGAGAAGTGGTCAAGGTCAGGCACAAGCAGAGAATGTGGGTGCTGCCGTCTTGCAAGTTGGTATATATCATTTCTTTAGGAATATGGTGCAGACGAGAGTTGCAACTGGAGCGTTAGAAGGAAAAGCTGTAGGAGCAGGGGTTTCGAAAGTTTCGGTAGTCAACCATTATGCTAAGCTAAGTGGGGATTACACCAAGCTTAGAGGGAAGCCATTTTTTGGAACGAAAGATGTCATTAAGGTAGAGAATTGGTTTTTTCACTATAAAAGGATTTTTGCAGATTTGGGGCTCAACGATGAGCTGAAGATGAGGTTAGCATCCAGACAACTTTAGGAAGCAGCTTTGTTCTGGTGGAATAGTATGACTATGGCAGTGGATGAGGAGACTATGACCTGGAAAGATTTCAAGGAAAGGTTCCAGGAGAGGTTTATGTCAGCAATGACACAGTCAGCTCTGACCAGAAAGTTTGCTGAATTAGAGCAGAGAGAAATGTCTGTTTTGAAGTATGCCAGAAAGTTTGAGGAGTTGGCCAGATATGGGTATGCTTCAGTGGATACTGTGATGAAGAGGAATGAGAAGTTTTTCAGGAGGTTGAGGCCTGAGTTAGCTAGGGCTACATTACCTCATATTAGAGATCCTTCTGATTTTGTAGTGGAGATGGCCTTAAGGCAGGAGGAGTTGCTTGATTCTCTAGAGAAGAGTAAGGGTAAAGAAGTCTAGGTCAGGCAGGGTCAGAAGAGGAAGTTCTTTCCTAAGAAAGATGCTCAGAAGGGTGGAGCGGCTAAGAAAGGGAAGTTTAAGATTATTTGCTTCAAGTGCGACAAGAAGGGGCACTTTGTTAATGAGTGTCATGCTAGGAGCCACTATAAAAGCCAATGCAAGGAGCCTGCTAAGGATGGAAAGGGCAAAGTGTATGCATTGGAGCCAGCAACTTCTAGGCCAACAGCTCAAGAGAAGGGAAAGGCAGTTTTACGAGGTATGCTTCAGATTTATGGTATGTCAGTTAGTGTCCTATTTAATACCGGTGCATCAAATTCTTTTATATCTTGATGTTTTATAGATAAGCTTAATGTAGAAACCACATATTTAGTTACTTCCTTACGGGTTGTGAATCCAATAGGTGGGTATGTAACTCTAGGGTTGAGGTGTGACCGGTTAGAGTTTGACTTGTTAGGTCATACTTTTGTTTTCGGTTTGCATGTGTTTGATTTTGTGGGGTTCGGAATCATTCTTGGTATGGATTGGTTAAGTGAGTACGATGCTAGGATATTTTTCCAGGATAGGAAATTTCGCTTAGGCGCCTAGATTGTAGCGACAGGATTGTTTATTCCATAGAAGGTTCTTGCAGTGAGATGTATGTCGGTGAGTTGAGTTGAGTTTTCATGGTTAGAAATTTATCAAATGTTTTTGATCCTGTAGTAGGATTTCCACCGAAACGAGCCATTGAGTTTCGGATAGATTTGGTTTCGGGAGCAGAACCAGTGAGTAGGCTACCAAGTAGGATGACCTCTTCAAAGATAGGGGAGTTGAAGGTGTAGTTCGTGGATTTAAAAGGCAAGAGTTTTATCAGCCCAAGTAGTTCTCTTTGGGGAGTAGCCGTAGTATTTGCTAAGAAGCCAGATGGATCGTTGAGGCCATGTATCGATTATTGTAAGTTGAGTGAGTGGATGATAAAGAATCGATATCCATTGCTTAGTATTAACATTTTGTTTGACTAGTTGAGTGGAGCCAAGGTATTCTCGTAGTTCGATTTGGCGACAGGTTTCCATCAGCTCAAAGTAGCAGAGGATAGTATAACTTTGATGGTGTTTAGGACCAGATATGGGTCGTACGAATGGTTAGCTATGTTGTTCGGACTGACTACTGCACGAGCTTTCTTTGTGGATTTGATAAACTGAGTTTTCTGAGAGCACTTGGATAGGTTTGTGTTGGTTTTCATAGATGATATCTTGATTTACTCCGAGGGTAAAAGAGAGCATGAAGTTCACCTTAGAGTGGTGCTTGAGACGCTGAGGCAGCATCAGATGAAAGCAGAAAATTTAAAGTGTCATTTCTGGAAGAAAGAAGTGAAGTTTCTTGGTCATGTAGTCTCAAAGTAAGGGTTTTCAGTAGATATGACTAAGAATGAAGCAGTAAATAGTCAGATAAGACATGAGACAGTGACAGAGATAAAGAGATTCCTTGGGTTGGATGGTTATTATCGGAGTTTCATTAAGGATTTTTCACGGAGAGCTGTACGATGATCAAGCTAACAAGAAAGGATGTGAAGTTTGTATGGATCAATAAGTGTGAGGAAGCATTCCAGAGTTTGAAACACTTATTGACCCATGCGCCTGCATTGATTGTTCCAGAAGGGAATCAGGCTTTGGTGGTTTATACAGATACATGTGGAACGGGATTAGGAGCTGTGCTGATGTAGAGAGGTAAAGTGATAGCTTATGCTTCTAGACAGCTTAGACCACATGAGGTTAGATATCCAACGCTCTATTTAGAATTGGCTGCAGTAATCTTGACTTTCGAGATAGAGATGAGTTTTCATTCCTCGATGTTTAATGCTAAGTGTATGCATAAATCCTCTCCGCATAAGTGATATTGCTTATGGAAATTAAATTTCTTATCCTTATCAACGAACTTTGATATATAATCCGTACTATCCCTCGCTTAGAAACAAAGCTAAATAAGTTAGGGAAGTAGTTGCTCGGCCTTTCCTAGACACTTGGTTCTAAATCTCAGAGATAGTAATGAATCTACCTTCTAGATGTTTGGTATTAAGGATAAACTAAATCCTTTCCATAACCGAATCAAACTTTTAAAATCGAACTTGTGCTTGTTTCTCGCATCATAAACATTTGTTAAACACATTTAAAGTCCTTGACAATAAGTTAAAAATATCCATATTAAATATTAGGAAGAGAAAAATAAGTTAGAACCGTTTTTATGAAAATTTAGAAAAATGTCGCAAAAAGTGTTGAAATTTTCTTAATAATCGATCTCTTTTAAATGTACATTTCTCCAAAACAAAACATCAAAGTATGGATACTCTATATGATTTTTAGAACAACATATTATGGATTTAATATGCATTCACAAAAAGCTAGAGAGTTTTGAAATCAAATAAATACCTTTGAAATTTCTTTAAAAACTTGACTTTTTACGAATTAAATAAAGAAAAAAATTTTAAGACTTTTAGTTCTTAGGGATTCTAGCTTTTCCCGAACCATCGCACTTTGGCACTAAAAGTGGAAAAATGGCATCAATATTTGTTTTGTAAAAACCTAAACATGAGATCAGCATAAAGATTTTCAAGAGAGATGATATGTCCAAAGTGTCGATATAGTGATAGTCACTATAACCTATAAAACGTTATATACGTTATATATATTCATCCAAACATTTCACAACCAACATAAATATGAAAGTGAATTAAAATTAGCGAGAAACTCCTTAGGATCTCTCTATAAAAGTCTCATGTGAATCACCTATGTGTATGTGCATTTCAAAGTGTTCCGTAGCGACTTATTCGCTATGGAGACAATTCGACTTCCTCTTTGGTCCCTTGCAAAATAATGCTTACTTATGTCATTCGCTTTCAAGCAGAAATAAAATCCAAACATGCAAACATGCATGATTATAAACAATATAATCAACATTTATATTTTTCACAATTTGTCAATTTTTAAACTATATGAAAATGAATTTAGCTCACTTTTCCCAAAGCCTATCTTTAAGCAAAGACAAAAGCTTCCTTCCTTAACCAAGAAATGACCAAACAAAATCACCTATACTTGAGCTACTACCTCGTATCCTCACCATAGCTCAACGCAAAGCCGGGAAGTCTCCCTAATACTCACACACCTAAGCAAAATGGAGTGATTGGACTTTAAAACTTGCTACTATGGAATGGTGACGATGTTTGCAATATTGTTCTAAGTTCATTTTATATTTTTTAGAGGATAAATGATTGTGTTTTGATATGGTTTTAAATAAGAAAGAAAAAAGGAAGAAGGTGAAGATATGAGAGCAAAACGAAAATGAAGTAAATTGAAAAAGTGAAAAGGTGGTGATGCTTTAGAAAAATGGAAAATGGTAAATTACCAACATAACCTTTTCTAAACTAAGGTACTACCCTCCATTATAATTTAGACAACACACCACTCAAACATCATGCCATGTCCTTACAACACATGCCTTTGTGTACTTCTCCTGCAAAAACACAAATATCAAAGTTATAAAGTTCCACTTTTATTTAACTTTAAAGTAACTTCTGGAATATAATTTGTATTAATCCACTTAATTAACCAAAATGCCTTTCTTAATTGTATAAGTAAGTGTTCATATGCAGACTAGCGTGTACAACTTGTTTTAACAACTTTTGATCGATGAAACATTGAAAATCCAAAAAACGATTTTTGGTCATATTTCTTGTTTTTCTCCTATCTACTTGTTATGTCAACAAATTTGCAACACAACTTTTCCACTATTATTTAATTACATTAAATGGGTTTATTTAGGTTATAAAATCCAATATTTAAATATTTAAAAATATATCAGATATTCAAGTTCAAAGCGATTAATTATGGGTCATTGTAGGTACGTTTTACTAAAATAATTTTTGTAACTAGATGCGACAAATAAGTATCATACGGCATGCTCCTACTATTTCCGTCATTACTATAATAGTGTATGAAATACAAAGCTCCATTCAACCGCATAATATGGGCTATTTGTTTCATTACTATAACAGGTTTATAGTCGAAAATTTTCAGATCTAGCATCTTAAATTTAAACAATTAAATATCATAGAAATAATTTTTTATGTGAAAATACATTTTGGAGTGAAAAAACATATTATTCTTTCTAACTTTAGGATTCAATTATTATTTTACAATTCTCGTTTCCAATCTTTATTTATGGAGTAGAAGTGACCATTCACTCTCTTCATTCCAACAATGCATTAGATTACATCCACTTTTATACATTTGATTTCCTTTCTAAATGGTGGAACCATTCAAAGGAAATCATGAACTCTTTACAAAAGGACATTTAGTCATCCTTAACTTTTACAGATATCAAATAAATTGCACTTTACGTAAACCAATCAAACTGACATTTCAGCGATTGAATTCTTAGGTCTTATCTTATAGCCTTTGGTCCATTGTTACAGTTAACACAACACGATTAATATTGTAATCTGTCATGTTGAATACACGATCTCACTTTACAGTGTACTTGCTTGTTCCAATGTACTAATTTCATAGAGATTTCGTACATTACAAATTAGGACCGTTCACTATATAACATTTATATGTGATCATATATGGATCAAATATCCATATTCTTGAATTGCTTTCAGAGTTTGAAACCCATTGAAGAGACAATGCACGGTTTTAAGAAAGTTTAACTCATAAGTGACCAAATTATGAACATATTTAGTAGTTGTAAAATTAAGCGCTTGTGTGGGTCAACATGCAAAATTTTATTGGTAAGTATGTTTAATATTTCTTTATCAATATATAATTTAGTTCGTTTTCATATTTTAATTGATAAACATTTTATTAATTATATTAATTTCATAAAGTTATCAATGTAGATTATTATAACTCTATATAGTATATGTTCTTACAATATTGAAAGGTTAAATGTTAACATTTCATTTTTAATAAGGCTGATATTAGTCTTTTATGTTTCTCTAAATCCTATGACAAAATGTAGAAGTCTTTCGGCTTCACCAGTGGATGTTAGGACTGGTATATCCTGGGCTTCATACCTTAAGGAAATCTCAATAAAGCATACTCCAATATACGATGAATAAATCCTTATCGGTTTATTATATACAACTTCTAACCCGTGGTTCCTTACCCTAATCTCATTTTTACCTTAAGGAAAGCTCAACAAGTAAAGAGACATTATTCGCTTATGCCCACCATTTCACGATGGCTTAAGTATAATGCATATACCTTTGGGAAAGCTCAACAAATATGCCCAGTTATCTTACCTTGTCTATTTTATATATTAATAGTACTACATATAACATCCCTAACTTGAGCAAAGCCCAACAACTGAGGAGTATGCAAGTAATCTATTAATATATAAATGGTAGAGGATAACTATATATTAAAGATTCATAGCTTTTAACATCTTTAATTGAGTGATTCATTTTGTATGAATCACCCTCTTAATTCTAGTGTTGGACACATCTAAAATCACGATACACATACTCTTACATTTGTATTTATTTCTTAAGTCTATTTAGGTTTACTTTAATGTTCCACCTTTAGTTTATTCATTTATATTGTATAAGTATTTTTATCAAATAACTTTTATACTTTATTTAACTTATATAATATTTTATATATAACATTATCAATGTTGAACCAAAAAATGGACCAACACCCTTGTTTGGATTTGAAACCATCATCCCTATTTTGACAGAGCAATATCACAGATCATAGATAAAGAAAAATAACCGCAAAATAAAGAAGACGGAGAATTTTTATAGTGGTTCGACTTTAATGAAGCCTACATCCACTTTATAGCTTTATTATAGACTGATTGTTGTTACAAGAGTTGTTTGATTACAAGGCCTTAATTGTTTTCCAGCTAGATTGGATCTCCAAAGTAGAAATCCATTGGACAATCACAGTTTATTCCTTTGGAGATTGTAGTGAGGGAGGTAGAGAGTAAAGAATAATACCAATAGAGTTTCAACAACCAGTTCAGAGAATCCCCTTTATGTCGCTGAGGCATATTATTTGTAGAGGTTGGAGAGTTTCAGGGCTAGGCATGTCATCATCAGCTATTAGGTAGGTTATAGGCGACGTGGCGAGACTTTGGCTCACAAAACGAGCCAACACCATGGTAGTTGGCAACCCACGGTCAGTGGGTTGTTGGCGACCACGGCCTATGGGTCGCTAGCGACCCATAGATTTGGTTTGTTTTGAAGACCATGTTTTTTTCTCTTTTTAACAGTCTTCCATATCTAGTTCGTTTGATGGTTTGAGCAGAGGCATGGGTTATTGGCGAGCTAAGCCCTTAGGATTTTCTGGAATCTAGACTTATGGATGTCCCCATAGCCTTTTATCGTTGCTCTTACATTTTGATGGCAGTTTATTAGTTTATTGCGCTCAACTACTGATTGGACTAAAGGGACGCAAATCTCTCGGCTTCCTCGATCCTATCTGTTGCCCTAGTTATATCGCTTGGCCCTCATCGATCCATTGTCTCAATTTTTCTCGTTGAGTCCTGAACCATCCATTCTACACAAGTTTTCTCCATTTTCTATTTGTTCCTGCCGTGTTAAAAACCCAAATAACATTTGCCTCCCAAGGTAGGTCTTCATTGTAAATAAGGTGTGCTTTGGAGGTTATCGTCTTCAATATTCATTTTTTGATTTCCAAGTGATTGCATTAGAGCTCTACAAATATGTTAGCCCAACGTCATCGGCCATCTTTTTTGTTTCGACTATCATGACTTGCCATAATCTATTATGTTTCTGCTTGTAGCTTTTCGGATGTCTTTGGAATGATGAATGGTTGTAGTTGATCGAGTTTGAGATGAGTAGATGGCTCTATTTCTTCCTTTAAATATCTATATTATATTTATTTATTTATTATTTTATTATATTTTGGGTCACTAGCAATCCATGTGGTATGGGACGCTAGCAACCTAAGTGCATAGGAACGATTTATATAGTCAGATCGGGTCGCTGGTGATCCATTATTGGTCGGGTCGTTGGCGACCCGAATACTTAGCGAAAATTTTCGCTTCACTTCTTGCCTACTTAAACTCGAACCAACCCACAGCTTCTTCACTTGTTCGAACCAATCTTGCTTCCTTACGCGATCCAACTTTTAGCGATTCGACTCTTGGCGACTGAAAGATCATCTCCACCTAATTCATCCATCCCCTATTAATTCCCTCAAGAGCTCGTTCATTTCATGAAACCCTAGCCGACCTGTCATTAGTGTGATGACTTGTCATCTAGTATCCATTCTTAATGTTGATTACAAGAAGGTCGAGTTGATTACAGTTTAACGGTCGAGATAGCCACTCGGTCTTAAAATTTTTCCGCAAGTGACATTTGGTTTATAGCCCAACACTTGACGTCCTTTGCTATCTTCGTCCGTTAAACCAGAATTGACTCGTGCCCAGCTTTATAGCCGTTATTGCACACCATGCACATCTACTTAGTCGATCTCGATTTCTTATTAGGACTCAGATTCGCCTTGTTTTCTTGTTGCATGTTCGGCATTCCTATGAGGAGAAAATTTTTCCATGTCGCTCCGGACAGCAGATCCGTTATAGATCGTGGGTAAATGCACCAAAAGTAGATAAAATGGAAAAACAAGCTGACAAGGGAAGTTACTTTCTTCTCTCACTACGAGTGAACTATCAACGAAGGATGGAGCGTTTGTAGTGTTCTAAGCCCGAGTTTATCCCATATAGATAGCACACCACACTTACACACTTTCCCCAGTTTGCGCTCGAAATTCGATGCGTCAATTACAAGTTAATGTTTTTCATAATTTAAGTTTGATTGCGGAAATTTATAAATTTATGATAGATTTACCTGACCGCTTTCAGATGCGAGTTCTGTGATATTGAATGAAGCAGCCATCCATACGCCATAAGTTAAGTGGGCGAAGCCTAGCACTCTCTGAAGCTGAAACATCATCTACCTCACAAGCCTAGTTTGGCTAATTAGTTCTGGTTGGGCCCATTGTGGACCATTCGCCACCCAATTTTCGAGTTCTGCTCAATCCACCTGAATAAGCTTCATTAGTGGTCTCCACTAAGGTTCTTCACAATATATGTCTGCAGCATGGGATTCCCGAGGAAGATGTGCATTTGGCTGCGAATGATGAGTTTGCTCATATGCCTTTCTCGGGATACATCACTTGCCATAGATATATGTGTTTGAATGGAGCTGTGCTACCCTTCAGCGATTTTCAACGCGAAATGCTTTCGAACGTGGGAATTGCCCTATTCCAACTTCATCCAAATGGTTAGGCAATCCTTACTTGCTTGCATGTCCTTTTCATGCGAATGTTTGGCCATGCTCTAAATTTCAATGAGTTTTGGTATTTTCTAGCGCTCAAGAGAAGAGATGACTGCCCTCTCTGACCATAATTGAAGCCCAGCGGAACCGGGAGATCGTATTGCGATTGCAAACCAATCTATCACAGTTTAAGGCACCGTACTTCTTTGTTAGATGCCACGAGGGGTTCAATCGCCAATGGACAATAAGGGTAAGCTTTTCTTTTTCGTTTGTTGGACTTTGAAGTGTTGTAATAGGGTTTCTAAATGATCATGTGCCCTTTGCAGTTATTCCAAGGCCGAACAGAGACACAGCTCTTGATGTGATTTGCCAAACTTTAAAGGCTATCGATGTCGAGGAGCGGTGTGGTAGAGTCTTGCTGATCGATGAGAACTTGCGCCAATTTTTATTGTTGGCTCCGAGTAGGTCGATTTCTTAGAGTGAAGCTACTTCCCCTGGTCGAGCTAGAGTTCGTGCATGATCCTCTTCTTCTTCACATGATTCTGATGAAGGTTAGGAGATAGTTGGCCCATTCGAAAGACCACACGATAAGGCCCATTAGGAGGAAGAAACCACCACGGCTGGCCTAAGTGGTTCAGCCAAAATGTCTCCAATCTAAGAGGAAATGAAAGAGGAGCCCATGCATAGAGAAGGCATAGTCACGGTGGACTCTAAGGAAGAGGACGGGCAGTTTGAAAGTAGCAACGATGAAATTACTGCCAATGATTACTTTTCCTAGGAATCTGAAGGCGACGAGACTCCGGGGGTGAGTCCCATCCTTTCGATTTTTTCACCTTCTGACACAAGTGGAAAGGGAAATGCCTTAGAAACTCGTAGACACCAAGATTCCCTAAGCAAGAATGTTGGTGCGGACCTTGGAGACTTTAGTGATGTATTCATCGACTTCGACGCACTTATTCGATACGACGCCGTCTTATTCATGCGATATTGCTCCATCAGTTAGCCCAGCCTTGCTTATAACAACCAAAGCTAGCCCAATCCCTCCTATGACAACTATTCGCTTTGGTTTGTGATGATGCCTTAGTCCCATATTCGGAATACACGACACACCACATTAGGATTACACTTATTTTTAATTTTTCATTCCCTCATATATTTTCCTGATTCATGTTGTGTTTATGAAATCTTTCACGTACATTTTATTCTAGGTATGACAAGAGGGCGAGGCTTCTACGATGACTTTAAGGATTATATCAACTCGTAGTGGTACCTGAAGCGCTCCTTTAGCCGTCGCCAAGTCTGGGAAACGTAAGACGAGCATAGGTGGTGGAAAGAGCTCGAGGCCGACACTCGCCGCTAAGAGGAGAGAGACAAGGCTCATTCGCATAGAGGCAGGTATGAGAAAAAATAATCTCACGAGGAAAGAGATGACCCGTCAAAGAAATTAAAGTTTGACTACTGCTCTCATCCTTCCGAGCCCGCTTTGAAGCATACTTCCAACAAGAGATTCCTATTTCTTCTGCCCCAATTCTGCCTCCAATACATGTTCCATCTTCCTTTATTATTACCGCTGCCCTGGCGCATCTCATCCTTACTAAAGACTAGCCTACACTCTTCCTATAGGCCCTCCTAAGCTTGAGGCGACCATTCTGGGTTGGTTCCTAAGAGGATTAAGTTCGATATGGACATTCATCTCGTTCGTAGGGATTCCTACATGCCATATCTTCAGGCTATCCAAAGCGACCTTGAGCAGACTGAGAAATGGGAGAAGCTCTGGATGCAGCTAGCGAACATGAAAAGGAATAATTCTTGAGAGATCCTTTCCTTCGAAACCGAGAAGGGTGATTTTGAAAGGGCGTTGGCTGATCGAAACGGCAGAATTAAACAGTTAGAGGAGGAGAAATAAACGACACTCTGGGGGAGTAAGAATACCGTAAGCCTGATGAAATAGCTAAAGGAGGCGCATGAGAAGGTCGAGTTCGTCTAGAGAGCCGAAATCAAAAAGACTCATGTGGAGGAAGCGAAGTTGAAAGAGGAAATGGTTGCTTGCAACGCTGTTACCGAAGCTTAATGGAAGACAAACGCTGACCATGATCTAATTGTTGAGGGGCACAATAAAACGAGCATTGACCAAGCCGAGACTATCGCAAAATTACAGGCTCGGGTCATACAACTCAATGCCGACAAGACTGCCATTGAGACTGAGAAGGCTATGGTGATAGCAAATTACTTGGACCTTAAGCACACTTTTGATCGAAAAATGGAGAAGTTGGATGCGACAATTCTGAACTTCTATGTCAACTCTCTACTGCATCAAGGATGCCTTAACTATCTTGGCCCAAAGTTTCTATGCACTTCTTCCCTTTTTTGGGAGGAAATCCTATTTTGTTTCACCGACAACGGCGATGCTTACTTCGGTCAAGAGTTGCGAGATGCCTATTTTAATGATGAATCCAAGGCAGCATTGCTTAAGGGCCAAGAGATCCTCCAAGTCAAACTTGAGAGGGATGTCGCTGATGCTGCCTTGATGTCTTCTACTGACTTGTTTACCATGCCTTCTTCCTTCGACGGAGGTGAGCCGTCAAGTTAACTCCATGACCAATCGATGAGTTCAAGACCTGACGTTGTTCCTCATGTGGTGGAGCTCTCAAAAGAAGGCGAAGGAGATGAGTTCAAGTTCGCCATCCGTGATCCTTCCTCTGATGCAGGTACCGTCCATGCTTCTTTTGACTTTGGGAGCCTCCATCTTACACCACAGGAGAAAGAGGAGTTTAATGCTTTCCTTTTTTATCTTATAGGTCCATCCACTTTTCTTATTGATGCGCCGGCTACTTTAATGCCTGCGACTGCTGCCATTTTCACATTTTCGAATTTATATCCGTTCTTGCTCCAGTCCCTACATCTATGTACAGTTCACAACCGATGCCATAGGCTAAGAAAATAATATCACTTTACAGCTTGGATGGCCCTTCAGCGTCTTTGGAAGGCGATACAACTACGGCTGAAGCCAAGGACCAGAGGACGCAGCTAGAGAAGCCGCTGAAGACTCAGCACGAGATGGTTGCCGTCAAGAAGGAAAAGGTGGAGGCAGTCAAGGCTTCAAAGAGTTCTCGAAAATTGAAGAAATGCAAGGGAAAGAGAAGCATTTTCGAAAAACTTTCGAAAGAGGAGGAAATTGCCACCGAAGTGCACGTTAACATTACTGGCAGCGATACCTCTTTCGAAAAGATGTAGAAACTACCCACCAGAGGTGGAAAGGGAAGTAGCGGCAAAAAGCGTTGAGCGGTTGGCGTGAGGATAGACTTGGTTTTGGCCAATAGCTTGCTGGAAGAGTGGCTTGTTTTGACTTGTTTTTGTTTCTTTTTGAATCAGTTTGCTTAACTGCAAAATTTGCACTTTGCGCCCATATTATAGAGTCTGTATCTTCCCTTTGTTGGCCATTGTTGTGTGGGTACAGCCCCCACATTTTGATCCTATGTATAGAAAATCATAAGCATACAAATTATGTTTTGACTGTATTTTTATCTATCTATTCATAAATGCTATATGTACTTGTGCTTGTTTCATTTCATACTTTGCTAGTTCTGTGATTATAGCCAAATTCCTTCATTTGAAGTGACGAAACTTAAAGATTAACAGCACTTAGAGAGTTTTTTATTTGGAAATTCGCAAAACTTTAGAGAATTTTCTAAAACTTAGAAAGTTGTTGTTTGGAATATTTGATTGGAATTTGAAAAGTTGAATTTGTGAACTTGAGGTTTGCAGTGACAGAGCCTGTGAACTTGTTGTATTTTTTTGGTTCTGTCTTAGTACAAATGTATGCCTCCCAGTTCGTAGGGCTGTTCACTTCAAACAACTTTCAAATAGCGATAACTTAGGGTCTAAATAATCTTTATGGAAAATTTTACTAAGTTACAAGTTGGTTCTAATTTTTGGAGATATTGCGATTTTAGCAAGCGATCTCATTTTCTATTTGGAATTTTGTGATACTCAGGTGAAAATGTATTTTGCGCATAGGTCTGTGTTGTTGATTATTAAGCGCCTTCCTTCTAATGCTAATTTGCTATGGCTGCACTTACTATTCCCAACTATATGTGTGTGGTTTCTCACACTCCTTGATGTTTCCTATCTTCGGACAATGCGAGGAGTTAGAATTTTGGTGCGTGGCTCATGAGACATGCGACTTTTGTTTCTCCTCAACGTTGCATATCTTCGGGCAACACGGGAGTTATAATTTCGGTACTCCTCGGGGTTGCTATCTTCGGACAATATGAGGAGTTGTTATTTTGAGACTCTTCGATGTTTCCTACCTTCGGGCAACACGAGGAGTTTTAGATCTAGGGTTCCTCGGTGTTGCCTATCTTCTGGAAACACTAAGAGTTTTGGTTCTGGGTCTCCTTGATATTGCCTATCTTTGAGCAACACGAGGAGTTTTTATTTTGGGGCTCCTCGAAGTTGCCTATCTTCGGGTAACACGAGGAGTTTTTGCTTTGGGGCTCCTTGACGTTGCCTATCTTCGAGCAACACAAGGAGTTTTTTTGGGCTCCTCGATGTTGCCTATCTTAGGGCAACACGAGGAGTTTTTTTGTCACTCCTCAACGTTGCCTATCTTCGGTCAACATGATGAGTTATTGATTTTTCTTAACCCTCTCGATGCTGCCGGAGCATTTTAATTACTAGAGGGGAAAAAATCGGTTTGAGTCGATTTGCTTCCGTCAATTCTGCGGGTAATTATTATGAGCGCAGTTTGGTTGGTTCAAGAAGCAAACTTTATTAAGGAAAGCATAGCAGATTCTTTGCCTATTTAGCATGCTTCCGGCATTTCCGAGATGGCTTATTTGCTAAAGAAATGGAAAACGCATAATATAGTTTTTTAGATGAAATAACGACAGAGCAATTCACTATTCCAGGCTCTGGCAACTGCGACCCTATTGATGGTTGTCAGCTTGAAAGTCCAATCATCGAGCTATTGATTAACGACATACGGTCCTTCCCAATTTGGTCCACAGGCTCCCAGCATAGGGTAAACTCGCTTGAGCACAAGATCTCCAACTTTAAAGGTCTGACTATGAACTTTGAAGTTGAAGTACCAGGCGACCCTTATTCGGTGGGCAGCCTATTCTTAACTCTACGTCTTCTCTTTTTCATGGACCATGTCTAGCGATTCGAGTAGAAGTTTTTCATTTTATGGTTGGTTAAAATTCTGCCTTCGGTGCAGAGGGACTTCTAATTTAATATGAATCATTGCCCTCCAGTGTGGTCTTCGCATTCGCCTTCATGTATTTCCTTCAAGATTTGTCGTGCTTCATCAAAGGTCACATACCTAAGAAGAGAGGTCGAGAATCCCCTTTGATAGAGCACTTATCATGTATCATGAACCTTGGTGCCTTATGTAGGAGCTTCTTCCGCTGATTTCGGTCAATCGATAGGGTTCTAGCAAGTAGATAATCCTTTATCGGTGTCATCCATGTATCTGGCTCGATAGTGGTTTCTAGAATCCAGTCCACGTCCATTTCATTTATGCTCGGATTGGTTAGCATTTCAACCGGGACCAATCCAAATGACTGGGCTTCCATGGAGCTCCCAACTTGGCCAAATAGTCTGCTTTGGTGTTTTCTCTCAGGAGATGTGAGTTATGGTGTAGTGCTCGATATCACGTAAAAGCTCTTGTTTTTTGGATAGGCAAGGGGCGAGAATTTCTCCATGCGCATGGTGTTCCCCTTTCACTTGATAGACAACCAGGTTGGAGCCGCTGTATATGTAAATAGATTTTGTCCCGAGTTCCTTCACAACATTTTGTCCAGCGATCAAGGCTTCTGTAATGACCCGAATTTTTTCAAACATTTAAAAAATTAGATTTAATATAATTTTTGAATAAAAATGGTTAGAAACAAAAATTTAAGATGTTGCAACAATAAATAAAGTAAGCAAATATGTAATAGGATAAGAGATGACGGTAGTAGAAATACGACAATAAATATTTATATATAATAAAAAATTTATCGCGTGTTTTGTTGAAGTGAAACAAATGTTTAATGAAAATAAAAGAATATTTTAAGAAAAATAAAATATTCGTTTTCATCCTAAAGGTGAAAAAAGAAATTTTGGGTTTGGCGACAATATTTTACTGTCATTGAAAAACAGTCGTAATTTGATATAGAATTTATTTTAACATGTAAACTAAAAATTTCAATAAATTGAAGATGTATAATTAAAACGTGTTTTTAGTATGTTTAATATCTGAATTCAGATTTCAAATTTTGTGAAAATTTATGTCGTTCAAATTTAAGTATAACTCGGTTAATAAATGCAAGGAAAACATCATTTTTCGACATTTAAATATTTTACATAGAAAAGTACTAAAAAATTCTCTGATTTGAATGGCGAAGTTTGTTCTTTCCAATTCTGATCTTTCTAGCTCCGTTTATCAAGAATTGCCATCGTCGTCCAATTTCAAAGCGATAACAGTGACGACAGAAGAAATTTTTCTACGAATGTCGTAACATAGATTTGATTATATCGTTGGATTTTTCTCGTCGCGCTGGTCCTCGAGGTATATTTGTTTTTGTATTTTGGCTTCCATTGTAAAATGGTAAATGGCTGAGATAGTGGTCTGTAATGTAATCGTTCACTGGAGTCATAATTCTTCATTCTTTTCAGCCTGCATTATTTCTTTTCAGCGTCGTTATTTCTTCTCAGTGTCCTTGGTTCATTACTTTGCACCTACTTTTATTTAAATATATATTTTGATTTCATATTCTTGCACAAGCACTCACATAAGGGTACACATCTCATTACGACACAGCCCATGCTAAAAATCGTACATATCCTCCTCTTGCCTGTCCTTTGCTCAACATTGGCGGCTTAGCATTTAGGGCATCTCCGGTGGTGCAATTCAACGCTGAATTGGGCGGAAAAAAAAATCTCCAGTCGTTCGATTAAGGCAAAAAATTAAGCTGAATGTTTAGGATTCAATTCAGAATCGTGAACTGGGCTTAGGGACCCATTAAATGGGCGCCCAAGCCCCCCCTCGAACGATTCCGCGTCTTCCATCGGCTATAATCGGCCCCTACATTTGAATTCCAACAGCTAAAAATGGTCATATTTTGACCCCAACGGCTACAAACAATCATATTTAAAATACAACGGCTATAAACGGTCATATTGAAAATTACAGCGGTTATAAAAGGTCATATTTACGATTTCACTACATATATCGGAATATTATTCAGATTGTAATACACACATCTCTTCTTCTATTACAATTCTATTCTCAATTCCTTAATATTGAAAGTATGTCTCATCCGTTTCAATCATATACTGAAGCGATGAATATGGATAGCTGGGATTTAGATTCTCAACCCTTTCAAAATGTTCATCCCCAAACCCCCCCTCTATTGTTCCATTCTTCTGCTCCATGGTCTGGCGATGAAGATAAGAATTTGTGATATATTTACTGTCATTTTTCTAACGACTCGGTAAAGGGGAACGACCAAAGTGGAGATGCATTTTGGGGAAAAGTCATGACTGCGTATAATAAAAAACATGTTAAAAAGATGAGGTCAATGTCTGCAATCGCGGGTCGTTTCTTGGGAAGATTAATCGATAAACGCAATTCTACGAGTCGCAGATCCACAAAATAAGAACAGCAAATCCAAGTGGAATGGGTGGCGAAGCTGAATTGGTAGCGTTTTGTAAAATATGATTTTTAATTTATATTCATTTCTGATCACTTTGTTAATATACGATTTTGTGTTTCTGTTTTTATAGAAGAGAATGGCGAACGATCAATTCTTGAAATTATTTCCAAGAGAAAATGGCACAAATAAACCCCACTACTATCAGTTTGCAAACTGCTATGACTTGCTTGTTAGTCAACAAAAATGGAGCTCAAACACCGCAAAAAGCTTAAGAGATGTCCAGACGAAGTCGAAGGGGAAGAAAAAACAAGTAGATGTAATTACAATTCTACCCCAGGCAATTCTTCTCATATGGACTCAAATGTATGTCCAGATAACGAAGACGAAGAAGTAGTACGCGCATTTGATGAAGACGCTAGACCGATAGGGCAATGAGCAGTTAAGAAGAAAATTGCTGTTCAATCTCAAATCGATTCTCGTTTAGCCCTAATGCATGAAAAACATGGAAGAGAAAATGCAGAACGTCAAAAAGGAAGTGCAGAAAAGCTTGCCGTGTTAAAAGAATTGACTGAGATTGAGAAGGGCTAGTTTGAGCTAGAGCGGCCAACGCCAAGTGACCATTATAATGGAAAAGGATGTCACCGGAATGGACCCAATTACAATGTAATATTGGATGGAGTACAAACGACGTATTGTTGAGAGTAGATCTGGAACAAAACATATGTAGTTGACATATTAATGTGATATTTTTAGTTATTGCAGTTTAAATATCCATGTACCTTCAGTTCATATTTGCAATCAAGTGCTATTTTCAGTTTTACAATATTCAATAGTATATCATTTTTTCGATGCATTATGTAGATATCAATATAGAATTACTTCATCAAATATAAATGATATTACAAACATAAAAATTGAAGCATTATACACCAACATGTATAATTCACATTATACACCAACATGTATAATTCACAGTATACACAGACATATAGAATTCACAGTATACTCGAGCAGTATAATCCAAAATCCAAGAAAGTGAAAGTATATAAACATAAAGAATACATAGTATACTCAAACAATGACATAAGTACATAAGCTATAGGAACTGCAACATATAATTAAACGTCTACAACGCATAAACTAAAAGGTATACACTAAAGGGATGCAAGTCCTCGTCGTCAGCATCATCACCATCGTCATCATCTCCGTCACCATCATCATCATCATCTCCATCATCATCATCGCTATAACCATCATCATCATCTCCATCACCATCATCATCATCTCCATCGTTATCATCGTCATCTCCATCACCATCATCCCCCTCGTCCTCATCATCCCCATCGTCCTCATCTAAACCACTAGCATCATTACCCACTGGGACTAGCATCACCTCCGCCTTGTGATCCGAAAGGCTCATATACAGCAAGTCTAGCTGATAGCTGATCAGTCTGGGCCTCTAGCATCTGTGTATGCTGCATGTACATATCATGCATGGTGTGTGTATGTGCAAGAGTTATATCACGAAACACACCAAGTGAAACTCTGGCCTGATCCAATCTAGCAGCATATTACATAAAGATGATATTTGACATAGTAAGAAACCAAACATAAAATAAAGGAAAAATGACAATAAACAACAAAAGTACCTCATACGAAGGATATAACTTGACTAAAGGCACACCAGGATTGTCGGGGTGATCTAGAAAGACTAAAGGCTGCTCAATCAAAGTACATGTCACGTCATATGCTCTAAAAGTAGTATCAGGCTCCAACTGCATGGGAATCTGGGAGAACAGAGACGGAATCGGGTCAAATGAAACCTGCGGTACCCGAACTCTACCGGCTTCCAGATGAGGTCCTATATGATTAGAGTTGACCCCACGAACATAATCTGGTACGATGAATCTACGGGGTGCTACTCTATCCCAATAAGCATCATAATCTCCATCGGTGAAGAAAGTACTACTATCCACCCATCCAGCCTGTCGTGGAGTATCTAAGTACTGATCGCCGATCACCCTATGTCTACCAAACACGTCCTCGCAAGATAAAGGATCATATGGTATACGACGATCACCCGTAATGTGATAAGCACATCTCTCTCTCAAATACGACATAGGCATAAATGCAGGTGTATGCAAAGCAACCCTACGTCTAGATAGTGAATACGCAACCATCAAGGGATGGTCGTCCACCAGAAGACCTGCATCTGCTAGGTGAGTCCAATGTGAGGCCTAAGTAGTTCGAATGATGTTACATTGACTACGCATATCAAGCTGTGACCTAGCCTCCATCAAGTCATGCCGTACACCTAAGGGGACATGATGTACGTACTGCATAGTCTCTCATCGTCTCATCCTAGGGAAGTAATGCTCAGCAGCCTGACAAGCCGTGTCCTGGATGTGGGGATGCATGCTTGCCGTGTACTCGTAGTACCATAACGGAAAAATATACCAAAAAGCATACATCTGCCTGACATCGTCAAGCGCAAATGAATCTAGAGCGGTATATAGGGTGCCTAATATCGCTATGCCCCAGTCAATAGTATGTAGCTAGTCTAATCTGGCAAGAGATGCTAAATAGCCTAGTCTAACCGTACCTTTTTTGTTCGAAAAAATGGTCGAACCAAACAAGTACAACAGAAATGATCTAGTGACTGCATATATCATATCGGCTCTAGCTATATAACTGGTGATGTACTGCTGCAAGTAAGTCAACTTAACAGAACCACTAGTGATGCAGGTAACATCTATCAGTGGTAAAAAATCATTAAACAAATTGGGCGACTCGTATAAATCATCAAATGGAAAAGGTCGAAGACCATGTCGTCCAGTCTCAATCCCTGTAAACATATAGAAATCAACTGGAGTGATACCAAGCTCAAAATCTGAAAAATGAAACGTATGCGTGGTGGGCCACTACCTCTCAGCTAATGCCTAAATGAGAGGTCGATCAAAGGACTGAACATGCCTAATCAACAAAAATAGACCAAAAGGGCTAGCCTGTAGCCTCTCAATAATAGGACCGGGATGATAGTCATAAAACTGGGTAATGCACTTAGCCCAACTACCCCGACAGTGAATGTAATGGTCCTATAGATAATTTATGAATTAACAATTTTTGATAGAGTAAGGGTTATTTAATATGAGTATGTAATGTACATATTAAAATAACAAGTTATAGTAATTTGCAATTTATACATGTATGTCGTCAAAGCGGTTTCGGCTCTATGCCGATAATCATCTGGCATCTCATGTAGAACACGTAGAACGTCTGGTGAAACTCCAGGTGGTGGCGGAACGTGTAATGGTTCAGCTTGCTCCGCTGGATGTTTGTGAACCGTTTTTCGGACGATTTTGGTTGGACGCGGCAACATTTCGTTTAGATTTTCTAATTTTTAATAAAAATTAAAAGGAAAAATGAGAGTAAAGTGAGTGGGAGGGGAGGCGGTGCCCATTTTATGGACGCCTGATTGTCAGTCACCCATTATATGGATGCTTGAGGCCAGACGTCCATTTAATGGGCGCCTGGCCACTGGGGCCCAACCCAGATTAAGAGCTGAATATTCAGCGGCCCGTAATCCACTGGAGATGCCAATTATCCTTTTTTCCTTAACTTTAAGTTTTAAAACTCTGTATATATTCATAGATCCACACGCAAGCTTCTGCAAAAATTCATCCTTGCTTCTTTATTCAGAAAAAAAAATGACCCATGCTTCTCTTTTGCTTCTCTGTGATACTAAATTTTCATTTTCCACTTTTATTAATAATTCAAATAACTCTATCTATGCTAAGAAGTAGCCAAAATTATAAACATGAAAGTCGTAGAGCGTGATATCTACATTTTCTATTTTTGTTGCACTCAAAATAGCAGAGTGTAGATGAAGTTATGGAGGAGAGAAGTTTCGACCATATATTGTGTGCATGGCAGTGGGATTGAAAAAGTATGCAGGCATTTCAAAAGCAAAAAATGAGAGTTTACATAGAGAAAAGGAAAGAAAGGTGTGTGCTATGTTGTGTTAGAGCTAGCAAGAGAATAGTGAGAAGAAGAATGGGAAGAGAGTCACGTATGGGCATGGGAATTTGAAGAGTGTAGAATTGGCCATTATGGGATGCATGGCCATGAGTTACAAAATGAAGTATAGGCGCATAAGAATAGGAAGGAGGAGAAGGGGACATGTACAGGCATGGAACATTGGTAAAGTGAAGAGAGGATACATGCGTGTAGACATTGGCCGTGAGCAACTGAAATGAAGGGACATGGGCATGTGGCTTTGCATGGGAGGTCGGTGGAAGTCTAAGTGAAGGACCAGGGGATTTTCAAGTGCAGGCGACGGAAATACATAGAAAAATGTGTGCTACTGTTACTAACACTTGGGTTTGCAAATAAGTCTACATTAATGTGCTCTTTTGCAATGGTTGCTTGTATGTTAGCTCGCACATACATATTTGGGCTGCTAAGTGGGGTGTCTAATTTGGGCCAGGCTTTAGTTTTGGTGTGGGTAATAAATTGAACAAATTAAATTATATAAATTGTTTTATAAAAAATCCAAGACTCTTCTAAATTGCGTAACTTGCTCGTTTTAGGTCGAAATCAAACGCGGTCAGTCGCTTTGGTGCCGTATTAACAAGGTCTTTGTTTTGGATTTATTTTCGCTGAATTTGGAGCTTTTGGAATTTTCAGTAAAATTCGTACGCGTTCGAATTTAATCGGAATCAGAACGCGACAGCGACAAAAGAAAACACAAGGTGAGTGTTTTATTATGCTCACATGTACTAGAATATTTTTATGCTAGTTAAATTTGAAATTATGAAGTGATATAAATTTATTGATCGTTGTTTGATAAATTAAATGTATCTAAATTGTCCTTGAATTAATTGTTAAAAAAGTTAAAATTGACAACTAAATTAGGAATTGGAATTTAACTACCACTAAAATACCCGATAGTAATAACTATGAAATTATTGTGAATCGTCTTAACTGTTTGGATGATTGATTGTGATGGTTGCTATTTGGTTGATATTTGAATAATTGATTGTTAATTTAATTGATATGTCTTGTTATCACCCTATAAATTATTTACAGTACATAAAACTGTAAATAGAATTATCTCGAATAAATTAAGAAAAATGTTAAAATGATATATACCCATGACATTATGATCTGGATTGAACTGATATATATCCATCCCTGAAATTAAATTGAAATAACTGATCACTTGGCCATATGATAGAAAATAATATACGGACCCGATGGTTAAATTAAATGATTTTAAAAATTTTGATTTGAAATTTATTTAACTGATTTGATTTTAAGAAAATGAAAAATTGAATTTATGCAAATCGAACTATTTCGAAGTTGGGCTCGGAACTGCATTAAATTTGAGGATTTGGATTTCAAATTGGGTATTCAAAGTGAACTTGATTTAAGTGTTTTGAATCAATGTTTTGGAAATCGAATTCGAAATTAATAAAAATTGAAATGGAATCTAAAAGTGATTTGAATTGGAAATTCGAAAAGTGAATCAGTTTTACTTTGAAATTTTTTCAAATGAATTATTTTAATATATAACTATTTAAATCAATTTTTTAAATATTCAACTCATTTTGGACTTTCCAAAATATTACACTATATAAACCATTTTAATACTGAAACTATTTTAACCATTTAAACTATTTTTATCTATTTTAACCGTTTAAACTATTTTTAACTATTTTGATTATTTAAACTATTTTAAAACTATTCAAACCATTTTTTTCAAAAAAATTCAAACTGGTCAAGAGTGGAATGTATTTTCAAACCATGGATTTAAATACAAATTGGATTAAATGAAGTTATAACTCAAATTGGAATTCGAAATGGTTTTGGAAGCGAAATCGTGATATTAAGGCGAAAATGATTTTGAACTGAAATAGTATATTTCGAATAAATGTGATGATTTCCAAATGGATTTGATTTTGAAGCAAATATGATATTTTGATATCAAGAACAAATTGTTTTCGAAATATAAAAGAATCAACCGGTGTGAAAAATGACGTTTAGTTGTTAATGAGACCGGGGTTGGATATGGGCATACTCTTTGTCGATACCAGAACCACTTTGACAACTGTGTACGTGGAGTGATGATCCAGAACGAAGTGGATGGATTTGGCATCATTTGCTAGAATTGAAAAAAGAGAACGATGACGGATTTGCTTGGCACTTGTGCCATTTTGAAATGACTAAAACAGGAGCCGTACTGGCCAAGTGGATTAGCTACCCTGAGCAGACGCACTTCTTCGTACTACCATCATTTACATTGTGATTGAATGGTGTGCACCCTTCGATTTTATGGGAGTGTTAGACACAGCAGACAATCATGGTTATGATGCCAGCAGCAATCATGACTATGATGCGTTAACACCAGCCGGGAAGAGTAAACTGGTAGTATTGTACCTTAGGCATTGCCTAACGTGCCTTGTCATACTTTTATTCCTAAACGAAACCCATACGATTTTGGTTTCGTGTTGTCATATGACGGCGCGTCCCTATCCACCAACAGTTCTATTGGTATTTTATATGCAAACTGGACGACATTGCTTTATAACGCGTTAAGGGAGACTAATGTAAAGCCTTAACGCTAAGAAAAATATTTATTTATTGATTAGACATTACATATATAGCGTATCCTACTACATATAAATATTTTGGCGGATTCCTAGGAGATGGAAAATCCTGTAACATCTCTTAAGTTATTGCATGCACGTTATACACTAGATAGGAGATGTGAAATCTCGTAAACATCTTTGAATCTATTACACTCAAGTTATATGCGATATTGATCTAACTCACATAAGAATATTTTAGTCCTGACTCGAGTGTTTTGTCTTTTCATTACGCTCGAACCAGTCCCGAGTTTTTCAGCTTATCAAAGATTATTCTTTGGAGGACGAAGAAGAAGATTTGGTATATTACTAATATTAGTACTTCTACATCATGTCGTCTACTGCATTGATTTTATGTAAAGTCCCATTTTTCGTACTCTTTGAATTGACAATAAACCGCACATGTCCAACTCAAATTGCACGAAAAGACGGATCTTTAAGGATAATAAAGAAAAGTAGACAGAACAGAATCTCACCTGAATGGAATAACATATAATATTGAACAAATATTTTTACAGCGGAAAACTTTTAAATACATATATCAGAGTCTAACCTAAATTCAGCTTGGACGGTTATAAAACATGCCCTTACAAATGCTGACAAACATCGAACAAAATACACTAAGTACAACGGATAATAGAATATGTTCATACGTCGATGAATATCTCCAGCTCTCCTCTGGAAACTCCAACCGTCTTCGACTATCCTGAAACTACTCGGATTTGACCTGAGTATTGAAAATACCCGGATCAGTCTTGATAAACCAGCGTGGGAAAAACTCAATAATTAATGACAGTGTCATATATCAGCCTTTGAATAAAATCCTTTGAAAACAAAGAGTATCTTATAAGACCACGCCCACACATAAACACGGACGGGTTTTTACCTTATGATAACTAAAACACTTTTATATCAAAACGTTTGATATTATTTCTAATGACATTCTTTGAAAATATTTGCAAATAAACTTATTAATTTTAGCCGAAATTGTTACATTGATTAAATTCCAGCATAATAGGTTTACAATCAAGTCCGTAGGTTCTTATTGGAGAACGGACTTCCATACAAATGACCAGGCACGGGATCTACTTTTTGAAAGGGGTACACCTCTAGATGGATGTCCCGAGGACCATCACAAAGGATCCTCTACCAACACAAGACCGGTCCACCTCTATAACTAGATGGTACCGAATATGACATCCTTCGGTCGTTATCGACCTTTATCGAGGGCCTTCTAGCATACACCACATTAATTTACACCCCGACGTCATAGCGGGAAGAAATATATCTAGAAGAGGATGGGCATATCCTAATTGGGAATGACCCACTTAGCATTGCTGCATCTAATCCTGTTTCGGTCATTTCCGGTTTGATGAGGCTTGAGGAAAACGATTACCTTTTCTCACAGTAAATATCATATCTTTGAATGCCACATTGTCATTTCCGTTTAACTACTAATTGCCTTCCACAAAAATACAACCCTTGAGCTCGTATGTCTCAAGGAGGGTGTTAAGCTATGAGAAGTTGCCTTCTCCGCCACCACTGATGTACGTTTGTAAAAACCAGTGTACGTAATCGTTAGAAATGCAATGTCATACAAACGTCCATACAAGTTGTCCAGAAACAGGACAAACCGAAGGCGCTTTCCTCGGCCATTACTAGGTGAGAAACCCTTGCAATCCGCAAAATCTCCACAACGAGGAGACCACTACTATGTATAACTCGGGAGCTACGTAGAGCAAGTCAACAAGCAGTCCTCACGCTATAAAATCCATGGTCTTCAATAATCATCATCTTCAACATGTCTTCACGTTCGAACATATAGATAGGTTCGAAGTGGTTTTCGAATGAGATTTACCCAAATCCGACCCCGGTTCCTTCGAAATCCAATATCGATAAAAAGTGAAAATGAGTATATAGGATTTATTAAGTCTCTTTTCACTTTAATTCTTTTCGGATGATTTCGAAATCTCTTTCTTTTGACTTAGGATAATTTCTAAGAAATTCATTCTTTTTCTTTGGAAAATATCTCAAATTTCCTTACTCAATTCTGGATCAAATTCTTTAACCTTTAGGCGGGTCAAAAACAATGTTATTTAAGACATCGTTTACGATAAACCCTAAATCAATCTTAGCAAACATTTTTGAGTCAACAGGATCATAGAAATCATTCATTTTGAAAAGTGCTTAACTTTTGGATAATACAAATCTTATTTTAATTCAAAACTTAATACAATCTTTTTATTTAAGAGCTCTCGGGCTTTCCCTTCGATCTGTTCCACCCCTCGCCTAAGAAAAGAAAACATAGGCTAGGTAAGTTCAGGACACTGGTTGCTCCATCTCAAACCTTAGTTAAACACCTTATTTTATCTTTCCAGATCTCACAGCCGAGACAAATGTTCTAGTCGTTTCCGCATACTTAGATTTTCAACTTTATTTTGGAATTGCTTATAAATATTCCAAATTATCTTTCAAAAAGGCTTAAGTATCCTTTTTAAAACATTCACAATTTATTCTGGAAAACGTCGTTACATTTAAACTCATATTCCAAAAGTTATACAATTCATAGCATAAAAGTGCTGCGGAAAGTGCCGTATAAGCTTATTTGATTAAAACAACTTTTAAACATTCGAATAATTCATATTTTCCAATCCAAATCTCTTTTAAATCATTTAAATAGATTTATCCAATTCATTTCATATTTTTCCATAATAAAAAATGTTCATTTAAACAGATTTCCTGTTACGATCACTTAACTGCATTAGCGCGATTTTTCTGTAAAATTGATTTGGACTTATTTCAAAATCTACTTATCGAAACTTTGATTATCTTTCTCCGTTTAGAAGATATGGATATAATAGTCTGGAATTTTCTTATCTCGAATAATTCCGAGCCATATTCCACTCTACACATTTGTTTAAACTTTTCGGCGCGAAATCGCGAACTACCATTGCGCGACGCGTCTAGTTTTAACTTATTTTTCAATATTTGAAATAATCTATTCAAATTGGATTTCGACACTTATAAAATCATTACAAATCATTTTAAATCAATACTTTCACTTTTTAAAGTATTTTAAAATATATTTTCACTATTACCATATATATTATAATATTATTATATTTCTATTATTTTAATATTAAATTTTAAATTCCAATTTCAATTCAATTTCAATTCTAACTTCAAACTAAACACATTTAAAACTTAGATTTAAATCTAATTTCAATTTAAACTTTCATTCAACCTCAAACTAAACTTCACTTTTTCAAAATCGATTTCAATTTCAATTTCACTATTCGTCTTAATTTCAATTTCTAATTAACTATCATTTTCAAATCCATTTCACTTCAAATTTCAAATTCTCTTTCATTTTAACTTTAATTTCATTTCTAAATAAAAAGGGACTTATTTTTCCACAATATCTCATATTACTAAAATATGGTCTTTTTAAATAAAGGGATTACTTAATTAATAGAAATTTGATGTCCAAATTATCATCACAACCATACAATAATCATATAACATTAACATATTCAATACGGTAAATGGCATAACATTACCACGGATTATCCAACATATCCAAACAATCAACCAAACATCCATATCACCAAATAGTGATTATCTAACATAACAATTAAACATGATAATCAATATAATTCAAAAAGCGGTGAGAATTTCTCACCTTCATATCCACTCCTTCAAACTTTAGCGTAAGAATTTTGTCTCTCGCTAACGTGTTATTTCCAACGTCTCGCCTTTTTGCCGTTTCCTTTCCGAACGCTTTTGTTTTCCTTTCCTTTTTCTTTTCTTCTCTCCTTTTTTTATTTTTTTTTATTTTGGCCGAAAGCTTTTGGAGGGGGAAGGTGGGTGTAGGATCTTGGCTGTGGGTTTTAGGGTGAGGAGGAGGTGGTAGTTTGGCTTGGTTTTGATGGTGTAAGGTGATGGTTTGGAGTATGGAGGTGGTAGCTTGAAGGTAGAAGAGAAATGAAGAGGTGGGAAGCCATGGAAATGGAGGTGAAGAAGTAGGAGAAAGTAAAGAAGTAGGTAGTGAAAGAAGCGTGAAAAATGAAAGGTATGGATGCATATTTATATTTGAGCTTTGGATGGCAAATGACTAAAATATCCTTCTCTACTTTTTTGACTTTTCATTTACTTTTTCACCCTTAATTGGAGCTTTGCTTAATGGAGAAGAAATGGCTTGATTTGAATTTGTACTTATGAAATGATGTTTGCCTTATTTTCTTAAAATTTGAAAAGAAGACCTTTGCTTGATTTGATTTGCATTAAATGAATTTGTAAGTATGCATTAATGGTGAGCATATGTGTCATTAATTCCTTTAGTTACATATCTTTTCACTTTCCATTTGCTTGAATTCTAGTGTATATGTTATATCATGTGTAAGAGAAAAGAAAGTTATGTAATGATGTTGTTTTATTTGTTTACTTTTACACTGTTTTGTCAAATCATGTATTAACATTATTTTTATCACTTATGTAAATATTTTCAAAAGTAAACTCCTTTTGTCTTTTAGTGCTAAATGTAAAGTGTTTAAATAGTCTGTAAACTTTTATTTATAAGTTAGAAAATGTATCAAGTTGCAACAACTTGTCGACAACTTGTTTTGGTTAAAAACAGCGTTTTTGAGCACAAATTTTACAGTCAAAATTTAACGTTTTTATTATGCTATATATTGAATTAAACCAAACGTTAAAATGAACTTTTTACTTCTTTAAATAAATTAAAACATGTCTCTTTGTATTTTAAAATCATATTTAATAAATATCAAAATCTCTATTTCTACAGTGTATGTAAAACTGACAAAATGCGACAAATTTTGGTTATTTTTGTAAAACGATTATTAACATACTTTTAAATATATAAATTTACTTTTATTATCTTTATTTGATGTTTTAAATAAGATTTACCTTTTTAAATAAATATTTAAATTCATTTATTTAAGCCTTTATTTATTATTAACAAAACTTAACTTTTGTCGATTTGTTCTAAAATCCAAATTTATACTTTTTAATTTATTAACTATAAGAATAGATAATTATTTATTATATATAACATATTTATTTTAAGATTTAAACTCTCTTTTAAATTTAAAACGAACAAAATCTCTTATTTTCGAAGTAGCGAAATTACGGGTCGTTACATTCTCCCCTACTTAAAAGCATTTCGTCCTCGAAATGAAAGTTAGACAAAAGAATATATCTCATACTCATATCCTTAAATAATTTGACTTATTTCTACTGATGATAGAAAAGAAGAAGGTCGATATCATAACAACACTAAAACAAATGATGTCAAACATACATATAAAGATTCCCCACATTAACCTGAGTATCTATCACGTACTTATGGTTATATATACATTCATCAACTCAAACTTCTATCGTACCCATCCTAGTGTATACTGCACACTTAAGATAGAATATACAACAACCAAACAAGATTATAAAAAAGCAACCACTCTGATACTATATCAAGATAAACAAATACCACCACATAACTCATTATCTGACCTGAGCATGTACTATACCTGAGGTCTATATATACATACCACAACATCAGTCCAACCACTATATCTTAGTGCCTACTATTTGAGATAACTATCCAACTACTAAGTAGACAGACCCAACACATCATACTATATGTGATATTTGATTCGATATATTATTCGAATCCACAACTTTACTTCCGAACTAGTATCGATCTCCCGATTTTCTAGTGCGTATTTTGATCAGACTTCTTGATCATAAACCCATGCTTTCCTTGCATAGCTCTCAACTATGATAGAAAACTTGAGCATATAATCACAAACTCTCATCAATGCTCGCCGTCAAGAATCGAGTGATAAATGCTTTTTCGGATTGGTGTAAACACCTCAATGTTATGTACTCAAATCTTAGATCAAAATTTATGTGCTAAAATGATCTATGTTTAACTTATGTACTTATTCACATTCATCTTTACCTAATACATTTCTTTAAAACTTCTGTTAATCCAAGTTTCTTTCACAACCATTGCTTTCTTCTAAATATATTATTACTTAAGCATACAAGTATGACTTAAACTTGTATAATATATCTTTACTTCCTAAGAGTATATATATACATATCCCCAAACTTTAAATTGTTATTACTTCAACTAAGGTGTTTAACTAATATGAAACTCTACTATTATCTCAAATTAATAAGTTATAAAACTCAACCCTAAGTTTTAATTACCTAAGGTTTCATTTAGCTAATATTATTCATCCAATCCATCTATATATATATATATTAATAAGGCAACTTTACTAAGTGTACACATTTTTCTCACCGATTCTATGATTAACTATTTAACTTATTTACCTATCCATTTTCTAAATCGAATTTCTTAATCTTCAATCCATCAAATATATTATAGTCAAATTTGTGAAACTTAATTCTCATGGTATTTGTTATTAACCTTTTTCGTCCAACAATCACCATACTAACCATATTATTCAAAAATATCCACTTCTATTCTTACTTCATTTTGAATTACAAATGTTGCCCTATATGTATCACTAATTCAAATTTTTATATTTGGATGATATATCTTATACCTCTTATTTCTAAATTTCACTTTGATTTTAACCTAGTCAAAGTGTCTAAATTTCAAATTAACTTAACTCCTTTATAAGTTATAGAACTTACCCTTTCATATTATATTTACCCAAATTTCAATTTTTGCTTATCCTTTTCTATTTTATTGATAACAATTTTTTTTCTATGTGTACATTTTCTCTCTACTTTCTCTAGTTACAACTGTAGCTTCAATATTATCATCAAATATCCTACAGTCAAATTGTGAATTTTACTTCACAAAATATTTGTACAGCTTTTAAATCCATCCATTATGATAATCACTTAATCATTATTATTTCTTAATAACCAAAGGTCTAGGGGTATATGATCAAAATTCGAAATTCTAGCTTTCCATTAATTGATTCTATATGGAATATCTTATAGTCAAATTGTGCAATTCTAATCACAAGATATTCATATTTTAGTTTTGCTAAGCAAAATTACAATCAATCCTTAATTTCTAACCCAAAAATAATGATATCTCCTTTAATATCTATAATATAAACCCAAGGTAAAATTATTTCATTTACCAATTTCTTTTAAAAACAAAAGCATTTTTATAAAATTAACAAATACGCTCTCATATATATAATACTCTCATAACTCATTCTAGGGTGTTACTAACCCTATCTCTAATGAGTTACTCATCCTAGGATATTACTAATCCTATCTCTGATGAGACTTTACCCGTAACAGAGCCAAGATTCTCGCTTAACCTTCAGCTCTGATACCAAATGTAAAGTCCCGTTTTTCCATACTCTTTGAATTGACAATAAACCGCACATGTCCAACTCAAATTGCACGAAAAGACGGATCTTTAAGGGTAATAAAGAAAAATAGACAGAACAGAATCTCACTCGAATGGGATAACATATAATATTGAACAAATACTTTTACAACGGAAAACTTTTAAATACATATATCAGAGTCTAACCTAAATTCAGCTTGGACAGTTATAAAACCTGCCCTTACAAATGCTGACAAACATCCAACAAAATACACTAAGTATAGCGGATATAAGAATATGTTCATACGTCGATGAATATCTCTAGTTCTCCTTTGGAAACTCCAACCGTCTTCGACTATCCTGAAACTACTCGGATCTGACCCGAGTATTGAAAATACCCGGATCAGGCTTGATAAAGCAGCGTGAGAAAAACTCAATAATTAATGACAGTGTCATATATCAGCCTTTAAATAAGATCCTTTGAAAACAAAGAGTATCTCATAAGACCACGCCCACACATAAACACGAACGAGTTTTTACCTTATGATAACTAAAACACTTTTATATCAAAATGTTTGATATTATTTCTAATGACATTCTTTGAAAACATTTGCAAATAAACTTATTAATCTTAGCCGAAATTGTTACATTGATTAAAATCCAGCATAATAGGTTTACAATCAACTCCGTAGGTTCTTATTGGAGAATGAATTTCCATACAAATAACCAGGCGCAGGATCTAGCTTCCGAAAGGGGTACACCTCTAGATGGATGTCCCGAGGACCATCACAAAGGATCCTCTACCAACACAAGACCGGTCCACCTCTATAACTAGATGGTATCGAATATGACATCCTCCGGTCGTTACCGACCTTTATCGAGGGCCCTCTAGCATACACCACATTAATTTACACCCCGACGTCATAGCGGGAAGAAATATATCTAGAAGAGAATGACCATATCCTAATTGAGAATGACCCACTTAGCCTTACTGCATCTAATCCTGTTTCGGTCATTTCCGGTTTGATGAGGCTTGAGGCAAACGATTAGCTTTTCTCACAGCACATATCACATCTTTGAATGCCACAGTGCCATTTCCATTTAACTACTAATTGCCTTTCATAAAAATACAACCCTTGAGCTTGTATGTCTCAAGAAGGGTGTTAAGCTATGAGAAGCTGCCTTCTCCGCCACCACTGATGTACGTTTGTAAAATCCAATGTACGTAATCGTTAGAAATGCAATGTCATACAAACGTCCATACAAGTTTTCCAGGAACAGGACAAACCGAATGCGCTTTCCTCGGCCATTACTAGGCGAGAAGCCCTTGCAGTCCGTAAAATCTCCACAACGAGGAGACCACTGCTATATATAACTCGGGAGCTACGCAGAGCAAGTCAACAAGCAGTCCTCACGCTATAAAGATCCGCGGTCTTCAATAATCATCATCTTCAACATGTCTTCACGTTCGAACGTATACATTGGTTCGAAGTGGTTTTCGAATGAGATTTACCCAAATCTGACCCCGGTTCCACTGAAATCCAATATCGATAGAAAGTGAATATGAGTATACATGATTTATTAAGTCTTTTTTCACTTTAATTATTTTCGGTTGATTTCGAAATCTCTTTATTTTAACTTAGGATAATTTCTAAGAAATTCATTCTTTTTCTTTGGAAAATATCTCAAATTTCCTTACTCAATTCTTGATCAAATTCTTTAACTTTTAGGCGGGCCAAAAACAATGTTATTTAAGACATCGTTTACGATAAACCCTAAATCAATCTTAGCAAACATTTTTGAGTCAACGGGATCATAGAAATCATTCATTTTGGAAATTGCTTAACTTTTGGATAATACAAATCTTATTTTAATTCAAAACTTAATACAATCTTTTTATTTAAGAGCTTACGGGCTTTCCCTTCGACCTGTTCCACCCCTCGGCTAAGAAAAGAAAACATGTGCTAGGTAAGTTCAGGGCACTGGTTGCTCCATCCCCAACCTTAGTTAAACACCTTGTTTTATCTTTTCAGATCTCACAGGCAGGACAAATGTACTAGTCGTTTCCGCATACTCAGATTTTCAACTTTATTTTGGAATTGCTTATAAATATTCCAAATTATCTTTCAAAAACGCTTAAGTATCCTTTTTAAAACATTCACAATTTATTCTGGGAAACGTCGTTACATTTAAACTCATATTCCAAAAGTTATACAATTCACAGCATAAAAGTGCCGCGGAAAGTGCCGTATAAGCTTATTTGATTAAAATAACTTTTAAACATTCGATAATTCATATTTTCCAATCCAAATCTCTTTTAAATCATTTAAATAGATTTATCCAATTTATTTCATATTTATCCATAATTAAAAATGTTCATTTAAACAGATTTCCTGTTACGATCACTTAACTGCACTAGCGCGATTTTTATGAAAAATTAATTTGGACTTATTTCAAAATCTACTTATCGAAACTTTGATTATCTTTCTTCGTTTAGAAGATATGGATATAATAGTCTGGATTTTTCTTTTCTCGAAGAATTCCGAGCCATATTCCACTCTACATATTCATTTGAACTTTTCGGCGCGAAATCGCGAACTACCGTTGCGCGACGCGTCTAGTTTTAACTTATTTTTCAATATTTGAAATAATCTATTCAAATTAGATTTCAACACTTATAGAATCATTGCAAACAATTTTGAATTAATATTTTCACTTTTTAAAGTATTTTAAAGTATATTTTCACTATTATCATATATTATAATATTATTATATTCCCATTATTTTAGTATTAAATTTTAAATTCCAATTTCAATTCAGTTTCTATTCTAACTTCAAATTAAACACATTTAAAAGTTAGATTTAAATCTAATTTCAATTTAAACTTCCATTCAACCTTAAACTAAACTTCACTTTTTCAAAATCGATTTCAATTTCAATTTCACTATTCATCTTAATTTCAATTTGTAATTAACTATCCTTTTCAAATCCGTTTCACTTCAAGTTTCAAATTCTCTTTCATTTTAACTTTAATTTCACTTCTAAATGAAAAGAGACTTATTTTTCCACAATATCTCATATTACTAAAACATGGTCTTTTTAAACAAAGGGATTACTTAATTAATAGAAATTTGATGTCCAAATTATCATCACTACCGTACAACAATCATATAAAATTAACATATTCAATACGGTAAATATCATAACATTACTACGGATTATCCAACATATCCAAACAATCAACCAAACATCCATATCACCAAATAGTGATTATCTAACATAACAATTTAACATGATAATCAATATAATTCAAAATGCGGTGAGAATTTCTGACCTTCATATCCACTCCGTCAAATTTTAACGTAAGAATTCTGTCTCTCGCGAACGTGATATTTTCAACGTCTCGCCTTTTTGCCGTTTCCTTTCCGAACGCTTTTGTTTTCCTTTCCTTTTTCTTTGCTTCTCTTTTTTTTTTCTTTTTTTTCTTTTGGCCGAAAGCTTTTGGAGGGGGAAGGTGGGTGTAAGAGCATGGCCGTGGGTTTTAGAGTGAGGAGGAGGTGGGTAGGTGGTATTTTGGCTTGGTTTTGGTGGTGTAAGGTAATGGTTTGGAGTATGAAGGTGGTAGCTTGAAGGTAGAAGAGAAATGAAGAGATGGGAAGCCATGGAAATGGAGGTGAAGAAGGAGAAAGTAAAGAAGAATGTAGTGAATGAAGTGTGAAAAACGAAAGGTATAGATGCATATTTATATTTGAGCTTTGGATGGCAAATGACTAAAATAACCTTCTCTACTTTTTTGACTTTTCATTTACTTTTTTACCCTTAATTGAATCTTTGCTTAATGGAGAAGAAACAACTTGATTTGAATTTGTACTTATGAAATGATGTTTGCCTTATTTTCTTAAAATTTAAAAAGAAGACTTTTGCTTGATTTGATTTGCATTAAATGGATTCGTAAGTATGCATTAATGGTGAGCATATGTGTCATTAATTCATTTAGTTACTTATCTTTTCACTTTCCATTTGCTTGGATTCTAGGTGCATAAGTTATATTATGCGTAAGAGAAAAGAAAGTTATGTAATGATGTTGTTTTATTTGTTTACTTTTATACTCTTTTGCCAAATCATGTATTAACATTATTTTTATCATTTATGTAAATATTTTCAAAAGTAAACTCCTTTTGTCTTTTAGTGCTAAATGTAAAGTGTTTAAATAGTTTGTAAACTTGTATTTATAAATTAGAAAATGTATCAAGTTGCAACAACTTGGCGACAACTTATTTTGGTTAAAAACGGCGTTTTTGACAGCAAATTTTACAGTCGAAATTTGACTTTTTATCAAGCTATATATTGAAGTGAACCAAACTTTAAAATAAACTTTTTACTTCTTTAAATAAATTAAAACACGTCTTTTTATATTTTAAAATCATATTTAATAAATATCAAAATTTTTATTTTTACAGTGTATGTAAAACTGACAATATGCGATAAATTTTGGTTATTTTTGTAAAACGATTATTAACATACTTTTAAATATATAAATTTACTTTTATTATCTTTATTAGATGTTTTAAATAAGATTTACCTTTTTAAATAAATATTTAAATTCATTTAATTAAGCCTTTATTTATTATTAACAAAACTTAACTTTTGTCGATTTGTTCTAAAATCCAAATTTATACTTTTTAATTTATTAACTATAAGAATAGATAATTATTTATTATATATAACATATTTATTTTAAGATTTAAACACATTTTAAATTTAAAACGAACGAAATCTCTTATTTTCGAAGTAGCAAAATTACAGGTCGTGACATTTTATTTGTTCCTGTTATATATATAACTCTGATAAATGTTGTATAGATTATAACCAAATGTATAATATAGGCAGTTTCATGAACTGTTTATTTGATTATTATATTTTATCGTTCTGCTGCGAGATTCTACGTTTGTTTCCTTCTTCTTTTCTTATTCTTAATTAGCCACATTGATTATCTATGTTCCGGATTGTTTAAGTCGGACATGTGTGAATTATTGTCGATTTAAACCTTTCGAAATGTGGGACATCACAGCTTCGTAATGTACTTCGTTATTTGTTGTTGGGAATTCCAAACGCAGGGCATAGCTAATAGCTAGCCCTTGGGGGTTTCAAGCACTACCCATGCTCCTAAACAGAGGTTGTTTGATGCACCGTTGACGAAGATCTTTCATTGCATGACTGCTTCTGGCTAAATTTCCTCCTCGTCATCCCTTGCGGTAATTTCAGCAATAAAGTCAGCCAGCGCTTGCCCGTTGATTGCTTTCCTTGGATGGTATGTGATGTCCTATTAGCTCAACTCTATATTCCACTTGAGTAATCATCCGGAAGTTTCCGCCGGTATAAAACTTGCTTCAGAGGCTGCTCAGTCAGTACATTAGTCCGGTGGGCCTGGAAGCGCGGTCGTAATTTTCGGGATGCAATCAAAAGGCAATATGCTAGCTTTTCCAGCTTTGGGCAATTCTTCTCACCTCCGGTGAATCGCTTGCTAATATAGTAAACAAGTCGCTGGATTCTGGCTTCTTCCCGCACAAAAATCGCGCTTAGTGCATGCGGGGAAATTGCTAAATAAATGAATAGATCTTCTCCATCCATCGACTTTGATAAAATCGGGGGAGCTTCCATGTGCCGTAGCAGTTTCTCGAAAGCTGTCTGGCAAGCTTCACTCCATTCGACGTTTTCCTTCCTTTCTTTAGTGTGTCAAAGAACAGTATGCACTTGTCTGTAGCTTTGGAGACGAACCGACTCGGTGCTGCGAACTTTCCATTTTAGCTTTGAAGTTCTCTTTTATTTTTGGGGGCTTGGACTTCCCGTAATGCTGTAATTTGCTCCAGATTTTCTTTAATGCCCCGGGCACTCACGATGAATCCCAAGAATTTTCCCGAGGCTACTCCGAAGTGGCACTTGAGTGGGTTAAGTTTCATTTGATGTTTTCAGAGTATTTCAAACATTTCAGCGAGGATATCAAGATGGTCAGCCGCCACTCGGGATTTGACTAACATATCATCCACGTAAAATTCCATGATCTTCCCAATCTGGCATTTCAACAAAGTATTTACTAGACTTTGGTACATTGCCCCTCAACCGCATAGCATTACTCGGTAGTAGTACAGTCCCAAATCGGTAATGAAACTGGTGTTCTCTTGGTCTGGTGCATACATCAGCATATGGTTATAGCCCGAGTACACATCCATAAATGACAGCAGTTCGTGTCCCGCTGTTGCATCCGCTAGCTGATCAATCCTGGGGAGCGGGAAGCTGTCCTTTGGACAGGCCTTGTTGAGGTCTCGAGAAATCTACAAGTTTCCCATATTCCAATAGACCTCATGACTAGGACTGAGTTCGACACCCATTTAGGGTAGGCTGCATCTCAAATCAAGTCGTTAGTCATCAGTTTATGTACTTCCTCTCTCAATGCCTTAGACCGTTCGGGGCTCAAGCTGCGTCTTTTTTGCTTTACCAATGTGAATTTGGCGTCAATATTGAGTGTGTGGCAGGAAATCTCAGGTGATACCCCATATATATCGGAGTGTGTCCAAGCAAACATGTCCAAATTGGCGCGAAGGAATTTGATTAGTTCTGACCGCATCTTGTTTCCAAGATGCGACCCAATTTTCAGGACCCATGTTGGGTCATCCATACAGACGGGGACAGACACCGTCAATTCAGGCGATGCTGCTCAATCGTCCTCTGAGCTCTTCTTTCTAGGGTCCAAAGCCTTGTCGAATCGAATGTGATCCCCATGCCAGGGGTGGTTTTGTAGTTTCTATTCAAAGGGTTCATGGATGTGGAGTGTTTTATCCACATCCTTTCCTTTTTCTTTCTTCTCGACTCATGCAATTCTGCAATGTAGCATTCTCGGGCGACGTTTTGGTCTCCTTTCACAATTCCCACTCCGTGTTCCATAGGGAACTCAATTGTAAGGCACCATTGGGCCAGTGCTATTCTAAAGTCAGCTAATGTGGGCCGTCCTAAGAAGGCGTTGCATGCCGACATTTCATCCACAATCACTAAGGTCTGAATGAGGGTTACCCTTCGCTTACCCTCTTTGAGCTCCACGGGTAGGTCAATTGTTCCCACTGGTTTCTTGGGTTCACTTGGTAAAACCTTGAATCTTTGTTTAGCATGCAGACACACTTTTTATGCCAATCTTCATTTGATCGAAAGTGCATCTAAAGAGAATGTTAATGGGGCTGCCACTATCAACCAACACCTCCGAACTATAGCAGGCCCAATTCCTACAGTCACCACCATTAGATCAAGAGTTGGAGCTTCGATGTCTCGATTTCGGAACACATTATCGTCATTCAAGAACTTTTGCATCTTAACTGGAGTTTCGTCTTCCATAGCCAAACATGATTCCTTCAGAGCGTGCTTCAACGAACTTGCATATCTCTCCATTTCCCCTCAACTTCATTGCGTGGGGTATGGTCCCCTAGATATTGTTTCGATGATCAGTCTTTAGTCAGCTCGTTTTGACCCTTCTTTGCTAGTTCCTGCTTGGTTCCTTCATTCTCTTAGGTGTTGAGGAGTTGTAGATTAACCGGGGTTTCGTGGTTGTCTTATATACTGCTGGAGTTTGTTGTTTTGAATCAGTTCCTCAATGAGATTCTTTAGGTGGCGGTATTCATTTATATTATGGGCGTGTGTCTCATGGAAGCAATAGAACTTTCTTGAGCACTTCTGCTGCTCGTTTTTCTTCTTTTGGGGTGGCCTTTTGCATTCCATTGTCCCTTGAATTGCGAGAAAAATGTTTTCTGGTGTATCGCTCAGGGGAGTGTAGCTTTTGGGCTTTAACACTTTATGCTTTTTATTGCTACCATTGCCATTCTTCTTGTTGGAGTTTTGACCTTTTCTTTTCGAATTCCCGTCTTTCCCAATGGTTGCTTCCACAGTTCGAGAAGTGTGCACATCTTGATTCATTGCTACATCACTTTGCTCAGCATTTGCTTGTTGCACTATAGCAGACTTTCCTTCTGATTCTTGCGCTCCCTTCAATCTTGGGTACTAACTTGCTTTGCGATTGAAATCTTTCCTGGTGATAGGTTGCTTCATTTCAATCCACTTTCCGAATTTAGTTTCCAGGTGAATGCCAAGAACAAATGCCATGAAAACTATATCTTCATTAGGGTTGCTTACTTCCATCACCACGGTTTTAAACCTGTTCATGAAGGATTTCGGTGATTCGTTACGTCCTGGGGACAACCTGAATGGGGACATGACATCTTTCGGCTGCGCAGTATGGAGTCTGAACTGATCCAGGAATCTGGACGCTAGTTGGTTGAAAGTAGAGATAGATCTTGGTGGAAGCTTAGTGAACCACATTGACACAACCCATTTGAGAAAGATACGAAAGCAACTGCATCAAACAGCTTCAGAGGCATTCACCCCGTACGTATACCAACTATATTTGTACAAGTGAGGCTTTGGGTCCTTCGTTCCGTCATAGGATGAAATAGTTGGCATTGCGAAGTTTTCTTGATTTCTCTTGTTTTGGATTTCATCGGTGAACGGAGTCCGGCTCGACGCAGACCCCCATTCATCATCTCTTCTATCTTCACTCTCCTCCATCAATCATTTAACCATGTCTGCTATATATGCCTTTGATGTCTGTAGCCCTGAGGACGGCGATAAGTCACTATGCTAAGTGTTTAGCTTTGCAAACGGACTTGGTGAGCGGGATGATGCCTAGGCTTTCCAGTCTTCGAGAGAGCTACTCATGTAGGGCCCGTTGGCATGCGGTTGGTCTCACTGGAGCAGTTTGGGCACTCCCTACATATCAAACACATTTGCGTCTTTTCTAGTTTGTCGTTTTTCTCTCCGTCCTCCGAGTTAGAAAGATCCATAGTTATGTCCTTTGCGGTAGTCTTTGCCCTTTGGCCTAAATTCAGAACAGGTTGCCATGTGGCGAATGGAGTACTAACATTTCCGTCCATGTTAAGTCCAGCTGCCACTCTTTTTTGTGGTTGTTTTTTGTTTCTTCTATGTAGACCAGAAACGGAGGAATTCTCTTGTTCCATAGCAGCCGTGGGTTTGGGCATAGTTCTTGGAAAGGGATTTGACTGTATGGTTAGGAGAGCATTAAGCTAATCCATTAGAGCCTTTTGGCTACTCTCCATTTTTTGGTTGATCTCATCAACCATTTATTTAACTCATCCTAGGTAACAACTTCACGCTGACGGGAGGAGGCTGGAGCCTGATTTCCTAAGCTAGCGCAATTTACTTCGGTTTGTTAGGGATTAACATCTTCTCCAGCTACTACTGCCCCTATGGATCTTCCAAAGGTAGTTTTTTTCTTTCAAGGGCCATTGGTCCCAAACAGTGTATTCTTGAAGCAAAGACTAAGGACCTAGCTTTAGGACCTATGGGATCTAAAGTAGATAGCTAGATCTGGACCCTATGTTTAATTCTTGGTGAAAGCACCAAAATATGACCCAAAAAATGGACCAATACCCTTGTTTGGATTTGAAACACCAGCCCTATTCTGATTGAGCAAACAGATCGCAGATAAAGAAAAAGAACAGTAAAAGAAAGAAGTCAGAGAAAGTTTATAGTAGTTCGGCTGTTAATGAAACCTACGTTCACTTTGTAGCTTTATTATAGACCGATTGCTATTACAAGAGTTGTTTTGCAAGGCTTTGATTGTTTCCTAGCTAGATTGGATCTCCAAAGTAGGAATCCACTGGAGAATCATAGTGTATTTCTTTGTGAAAGTGACTATGATGTAGGATCGAGTAATATGAAATATTATAAATAACTAGTGCGAAAAATAATAACAGTAAAGTAAAAATAACACCAGGAATTTTTATACTGGTTCGAACTTCTCGTTCTACGTCCTGTCTCAGACTCCTTCTGAAATTATAGCTAGCAACCCTCACTTAATCCGGAGGAACATGTATTACACCGCTTGAGCAACCGAACAAGACTTTGACCGTCTGAGCAACCGAACAGGACTTGACCGCCTGAGCAACCGAACAGGTCTTTCTTGCAAACTGGATTTAACTTGACTTTGTGTGTTTCGAATAACACACTTGTAGTACACCCTTCCTACAATCTTTTCCTCAAAGTAGATGTGTATATTTGTGTGTGTATGAAGAATCAGAATTTTAATACTGCTTGAAGAGTATAGAAATGAATACGTAAGAGATGATTGTATGAAAGCTTGTAGATATTGAACTCAAGAATGCTAAGGGCTATAGATCAAAAGAGAATAGAAAATTAGGCGACCTAATCTATAAATCTTGAGTGTATATATAGTGTGTGAGGAGATATGACTGCTGGAAATAGATATCTATCAAAATCCAAGGAATGCAACCTTCCATGAAGAAGAAACCTTTTGGTGAAAAGAAGCGTCTTTTGGAAAATATGACAGTTGCAGTATTTGGTCGACTGAAGTTGCTTGGTCAATCGACTGAATTTAAACGTGCACAAAAAATTTGCACAGTATCAGTCGACTGACCTAAGTAGTTCAGTCGACTGAATGTTATACATTAAAAAATTCAAACAGCATCAGTCGACTGACTAATAGTATTCGGTCGACGGAATACTATTTTTTAGTGCACTTAAAAACTTTGTGTCTGTGTGTGTGTGTGTGTATGAAAGTTTTATAAAACATATGCAAGTTTAATAAAATGAATTTGTGAGTGATGAGCTTTAAGGATAGATTTTAACAAAATTCTATACTAGACTGTTTACTTATTAACTTTAGTTACATTGATATAAATATGAACCAAATTTTAGTTGATGAGTTCGGATTAGCCGTAGTCATAGATTCGTGAACTTTTGTCTTTTGTCTGCATTCAAAACCCTATGATCCAACACTTTGGAGATTGTTGTGAGGGAGGTAGAGAGTGAAGAATAATTCCAGCAGAGCTTCAGCAACCAGTCCGAAGAATCCCCCTTTTATGTCGCAGCTGGCATGTTATTTATAAAGGTTGGAGAGTTTCTGGGCTAGGCCTGTCATCATCAGCTATCAGGTAGGTTACAGGCGACCTGAATGGACTTTGGCTCGCAAAACGAGCCAATAGAATGGTCGTTGGCGACCTATAGTCTTGGTTCGTTTTGTGGACCAAGTTTTTCCACTTTTCAACGATGTTCCATATCTTAGTTCGTCTGATGGTTTAAGCAGAGGCATGGGTCACTGGCGAGCTAAGCCCTTAGGGTTTTTAGGAATCTGGACTTGGAGATGTCCCCATAGCCTTTTATCATTGCTTATACGTTTTGATGGAAGTTCACTGGTTGTTTACGCTCAGCTACTGATTGGACTAAAGGGATGCTAATCTCTCGGCTTCCTCGATCCCATCCATTGCCCTAGTCATATAGCTTGGCCCTTGTCTATCCCTTGTCTTAGTTTTCTCATTGAGTCATGAACCATCCTGTCTACAGAAATTTGCTCTGTTTTCTATTAGTTCCTGATGGGTTAAAAACCCTGATAACAATTAATTAAATCTTGTTTAATAATTAAATTAATTAACACTTTAATTACTTATTATATTATTCATTTACAGCATATTATATTGAATATATATATATATATATATATATAATATAACCTTTACAATAATACACATATGTCTTGTATATGTATTTTAATATATTGATTACCTTTTAACTTATTTAATTAATAATCAATTTTAATTAAATTTTATTAATTTCTATAATTCTTTAATACACACATGTATACTCATATTGTCTTAAACAATTCAAAATAACATTCTATATGTTATATAAGTGTACATATTTTATTAATTAACTTGTTTAAATAATTCGTCTATTTATTAATCTTATTAATAATAATATTTTTGAAATTAATATTATAACATTTTTAAACATTTTGAAAAATTATATTATAACTTTTATAATTTTTGTTTTATTTTATATTTAACTTTTAAATTTTAAACTTGTATTTTAATTTTCAAAAAAAATTGAAAATCTATATTATAACATTTATAATACTTTTATTATTTTAAATTTAACTTTTAACTTTTAAATTTTTATTTTAATTTCAAAACAACTTTGCAATTAGCTTAAGGCACCATTTAAATTGGGCATTTTCTATTAGAGGCAGCCTTTGGGCTAATATAACTTTTCGGACTAGGCCGATAGCTAATTAGGACATAGTACTTGATTATCCGACAGTCAAGCCTAGACACTGCCTTTCTTGGATATCCTACTAATTGGTTGTAAGCTTAACTAGTTAACCCAAATATGACTAATTTAGACCGCATAGGCTATTTGACTCTAATACCATTGTTTGAACTACGCTAGAATGCAGTGGGGTAATTGGATAAATTTCAGTTTTTTTTTTACATATTTGGATTTTAAATGGGCCTATATAATCTAGATTTATTTAGAAATTTCCTAAATTTCTTTGAAATGAAATCAATATTTAACTTAAATTTATAAATAATGTTTTATTTTATGCAATTTATATATATATATATGTGTGTGTGTGTGTGTGTGTGTGTGTGTATTACATACACATATTTTCGTATGTACTCGTGCAATAGGATTAATATATACATGGTTTGGTATGCTCGTATATAGATGTTGGAATTTACAATAACGAACATGTTAACTCCTCATGTATATATATACACATGTGCATCAAAATATTATGTGTCTGCATGTAAAAGTAATTTTTTAAAGAAAGTGTGTAGGTAAAATATAATTATTATAAATATAAGTTGTAAATTATTTACATCAAGCTTTTGTTAGAATACATATACATAAATATATATATATAAGTAAAATTTAAATAAATTATAAAATTAATTTAAATATTATTTTTGTAAAATAATTTAGTATTTTTATGATATGAAATCCAAACTAATTTTTTATATATTTATTAATTTAAGTGTATATTACATATAAATATAAAACTAGTTGTAATTATATATACATATAATTAAACATATATTACGTTTCTGCTTTTAGCCAGAGTTGAAAATAATTTTTTTAAATTTAATTTTCGGTTTTAAATAATTTATTAGTTAAAAACTTAATTAACAATAACCGTGCAAATTTTGTAGAACTTTTTAAAAAAATCATTTTTGAAACCATAATGTATATTTTATATTATATAAGGTTTTATAGAATTTTGTATTATTGATATAAATATACATGCATTTTATTTTTATAATTAATTCTAATTTAAATAATAGTATTTACATATACATAATAAATATCCATAAAAATTAAACTCTATTATTATTGCCGAAAACCTTTTAGGTGTGAACAATTTTTTTATAAAATTTAAATATTTTTATTATTTGATTCAATCCTTTTTGTTTAGATTTAATTCATAAAATCATTCAATAATATTATTTTAATAATTTTTTATATTTTCTCTATGAGCATAATACAAGTACACATAATAAACTAAATTACACACACACACACGCGCACTTATATACAACCATCAGCATGTGTCAACATATCGATATACTGATTCATGATATTTTTAACTAGCAACATGTGGAACAATAAAAATATAAACATTATTATATAATAATAGACCGACAAAGTACCTTTTGATAGAGTTAGGAGTATGTCCAAAGAGCAATTATGTAATTTATTACATAAATCTAACTCGATAACCAATCTTGTTCAAAGTAAAAAGGTATTTCCTTTTTGTTATATACTTGATATAAAATGTTATATATAATTAATTAGTTAATCTAAATATAATATATGTCATGAAGTCCTTAAATGATGTGTTTGTGGTAGTAGTCACAAATAGTTACAACCTGAGTATTATATTATAACATGATAAGCACGTCGTTTTAAATATTCCTGGTCGAAATGTATCAAGTTTGGACATTGATGCATCCGTTGATACTTAAGTACCTAACGCCCTTCAAATTTTGGGCAGTTTATTACTCATGGTTGCTAGGGGCACTAAGGGGTCATGTACTGATAGTTATTAGATAAACATGGAATGACTCACTCAATATTTTTCTTTTGGTTAATATAACCAAGGTCAAGCAGAAAATATCAAAGTGATCGATTTACATAATTCTCTTGACTTGGGAATACTATTGGTCTTCAATATAAAAGCTTTGCTTTAATGATAGTTTAATCACGGCAAGGCATCCATCGAACGTTGGATCGAGTAGAAGTATTAGAAGTGAAACACTATTAAGAGAGGATTCGTCTCCTCGGTTATACGAGATTAATATTACGGTCAATTGAAGTCAACTCAAAATCTATGGCCAAAGTAGTTTGGTTAATAATAATTATTATTAAACCAAGGACTTTGTGTTTAGACTATAAAGCTGAATGTGGACAGTATTGGAATTTTGGCCATAACCAAATTCCATAAGTCTGAGGTGATATAGTTTCGATGAAGAGAATTGTTGTTAATAATAGTTACTATTGGGTACCGCTTAAGAAAAGTGAAATTGAATTGTACAAAAAGGATTCATAAGCAATGAATTTGTCCAAACTGTCACATCACTAGCTAAGGTGACGTATGAATTTTAATATTTGAATTGTTGAACATTAATTGTTGATTGAATTCACAACTTTGAGTCACACAACCACATTTATGATTTCTCCAAAAAATCACATGATTTGATTAATTTATGAAATGTTATAAATTGGTTAAATTAATTAATATTTAGGAAACATTAATTACAATTTATTTATTTGATGTTTTGAATGTTGTTAGTAATTATATAAATGCATGTATAAAAGTTAAATTTGTAAATATCGAAATTCGATATCGGTGCACCTTTAAACAAGGTTTAAAATAAATAATTATGTAAAGGTTTTATTTTGTTTGAAACTTTTCCTACTATGGATGCATGCTAGGACGAGCCAATACGTAGAGAAAATAAAGGGACTAATTGATCGAACTGAATAATGAAGTTAAATAAGGAAAATGGAAAACGATTATTTTATCCTATTCAAACAAATCTCCTCACTACACTTTCTTTTTACATAAAATCCTTCCTCCTCCTCTCCAAAAATAATGTCTACCATTATCTTCCATTAAAAAAATAAAAGCCCAATAAGAACTTAAAGTGAAACATTAAATTAAATTAAAACAAATGTGGTTCATTCATCTCTTGCAAGGATTAAACGTGAATCTTAATGATCTGAGGAGAAGTCATAAATCAAGGCGTGGCTTTTGGCTAGATCTGAGAGGTATCTTCTATTTTAAATGTTCTACTAGGTATAAAATGATTTTCATAGTTTGTATGCATATAGCATTGCCTCATTTGATTTGAAATTGTTTATGTAATTTGAATTGTTTATAGAATAAATTAATTTGATTTTTATTTTAATAAATCGAAATAAAATTCTGTATATGATTAATACATTGTTTTAATTATAGATCTATGTTTTTAACTCTCAAATCAAAGTCTAATTTTTTAGATCAGAAAGTTTGTATGTACATATTATTTGCATTTGTGTTGAAACATAAACGTTGTATACGCGTGTTGTCTCTTTACCTTAAACTGAAAAATAATCATGCAATTTGAATTCTTTACTAAATAAATTGTTTTATTCTTAATATGATGAATTATATTAGAAATATACATATGGTTAAAGGAATGTTTTGATAATGAATCAAAGTTTTAAAATTAATTACAATAATATTCTAACTTTTTTATGCAATTTATTATATCAAACGTCCTTATTTAAGTATTTTAAAGGATTGTTAATATATTGCTTAATTTGTTGTGTTCTGTTATCCCGCTTTATGGCAAAGCCGTGATACCAAAAGATCGATCGGAAACAAAAGACAGTTCGTCTCAAAGATTGGTTATACTTTGCTTCACTATGGATATCGATGAATTTTTTCCGAGCCCCGATCAGGCTACAACTGATAGGACATGACAAGCAAGATCATAAAAGCCAGTGTTTCAAATTTTAGGTTAATCGGAGTTCGTATGAACGAGATATGATCGATGCAAGTTAACTAAAATACGCTGTTCGTATCCATCAAATAGTTGAGGAGATGTCCATTTCGAATCCATCGGATTCATATCCATCAATATTTGTTTTGTTCGAATGCATCAGGTTCCACATACTTCGAATCGATCAGTAACATGATATCGATCTGTTCGAAACGATCGGTTACGAATCGATCAAATAGGCATCGCCTCAGCATGTTTGCATCCATTGAGTTTAGAGCAGTTCGAATCCATCGTTCGCATCCATCAGGAAATCATGCATTGGTCTATTCGAATCCATCAGATTCGTATCCACCAGGTTCGAATCGATGATGTTCGCATCGATCAATCCACACCGCTTCGCATCCATCGATACACCCTACTTCGAGTCGGTTGGTCTCGTATCCATCCAATAAACCTTAGTTCATATCGATTCCATAAAAAAGGCATTTGGTCGAATCCATCAGAGAACCTTGGTTCGTATCCATCAGTTGTTCTCACTTCGTATCCATCCACCTCCATCGATACGAAGTGGGCACGCTGCGAACCGGTGCGAAGTACACGTTATTGGTGGATTCGAGCACTGCAACGGTCATCGATACAGACGAGGCAAAACTCATGGAGTCGAAGAGGTTAACTCGGAGCAAAAGGCGGATCGATCCGAGATGTGCGCGCCACATCGTCTCGAAGGCACGTGCATCCATCGATTCGAATACATGGATTCGAAGTGATCGAGTCGAAGCGAACAGCCAACCCAGAAACTCCAACTCGTATCGGTCATACTCCCAAACCACAAGTCCAAATGCTATGAAATTTTCACAGAAGCTTCCATACAAGGTAAGGATTGTTCTTGCCAAGTTTCAGCTCGATTGGATCAATTTTTGATGGATATGAAATCATTTCGTATCGATCACAGATCGAGTCGAAACTTGGTGGGGTCGGTCGCGTGGGCCCACTCACGTGCCAGAAAAAGTCTCCCGAAGTTTGGGCGCGATCTCAGCCTCCTACGCCTATAAATAGCACCATGAAGCCTACAGAAAGGGGATCTTTTGGCCATTCAACGTCCATACTCTGTCAGATTCAACTCTACATCCTTCTATCACCATTGTATTCAAACATCAAAGATATAGCTTACTGTAATCTGCTGTAACGGATTCAAATCATCAAGTGAATCAATAAAATCATAAGCTTCAGAGTGGACGTAGGCAAGATCGCCGAACCACTATAAATCCTGTGTTTTTTATTGTTGTTTCTGAATTGTTGTGCTTGATATTGATTAGATCTGAGGTTCGTGTTGAATATTGCTGATTTGTGCTCATATACGGGTGCTTTCACGATATTGGGGTTTGTGACCAATTTTAGTGCAAACACTTTGGTGCTTTCACTGAGAAGGCTGATTCAGGAAAAGTTGAATTTAAGGATTTAAGAATTCAGATTTAAGAAGCTATGACAAGGAAAACGAGTAGAAGGCAGAGGCCAGAGAGAAGTCAACATGAGGGAAGTCAAGAGGCTTCTTCAGGAGCTAATCAGGCATCGATCTTCATTACTAGGGATGAGATGGAGGCGATGATGAAGAGACAGGAGGAGTTAATCCAGTGTTTGTTTCAACAGATCGGGCAACTTGGAGCGCAGAACCGAGGAGCAGATGGAGTCCAGAATGGAGCAGAACCATCCGGCGTAGCACCTGGATTAGGGGGCACACACTTAGAGCATGTTGATCCAGTCCCGGAGAGAGAGATATGGGCATCTGCGCAACCTAAAGGTAGTAGAGGAATGAACGCTCAGTCAAGAGGGCAGATTCCAGAATTCCCTCGTGAACTCGGGGGGCAGGTCGACAACAATGAATAAGGATTTCATCTTGGAGATAACGATAGATTGGCGGAGATGGTCAGGTGAGCCATGAGAGGCGGATTAGTGAACAGAGATCTTGAAGACGTGAACAAGAGTCCCTTTTCTCCTGCAATTAGAATGGCTAGGAACCCACCAGAGTTCAAGTTACCATCAATGGAGATGTATGATGGGAGGATGGACCCCGCGGTCCATCTGACAAGGTATATGAGGCACACGGAAGTGCTGGGGTCATCATAGGAAGTTATGGCCCGGTGCTTTCCATTATATCTGACGGATATCGCAGCGTTTTGGTTTAGGCAGCTGGAGAGTGGCTCCATAGGAACGTGGGCAGGTTTAACTGAGAAATTCATGAGGCAGTTTAGGGTCCACATTGCAAGACCCAAGAATGTGATCAATTTAACAATTTTGAAGCAGAAAGCTGGGGAGTCTTTGAGGAGTTTTCTGACGCGATTCAACGCGGCAGCAGCACCGGTGGATCGACCAGATCCATCTATGGTTATGATGGCAGCTGTGTCTAGAATAGCTGATGGCACAGAGTTCAAAAATTCGTTGACTAAAGATCCGCCTATGGATCTAGGAGAATTCTATCACGAGGCAGAAAAGTTTTTGCGATTGGAAAATGCAAGTGCAGAAAGAGAAGAAGGAGAAGAAATTAATGTTTATGCGGTCAAAGATGGAAACCCTCCTGAGAAAGGTACAGAAACTAACAAGGGAAACGAAAGGCTGAGGATAACGATAACAGATCAATGCGATCGCGGAGGGAGCCAAGGTTCACCACATACTCAGAGTTGAACGAGACTTTGGAACAGATCTACCAGGACACTAAGGGACATGTCCCTTATCGAAAGCCAACGAGGAGAGATCCAACTAGCAACGAGAGAAGGTTGGACAGGTATTGTTCATTCCATGAGTTGAATGGTCACAACACAAACGACTGCCGACACTTGAAAGATGAAGTTGAGGGGCACATCCGGAATGGTTTGCTATTACAGTATGTGAGAAGGAGGGTCGCAACGGTGGAACAGGAATGGCCACCACCTGCACCAATTGAAGACGGCTCAGGATCGAGACGTTAGCTTATTATCAATTGATTGAGATAATGACGAACGAGTGGAAAACCCACATCGAGACAACTAGGTTGTTCACACATGTACAGGACCGCGAACGATCCTCAGGCATGCTTTGATACAACTATAAATCATATCGATGTAGGTGTTTGCACTCTAACGTCACAGCTTTGCTTTTGTGTTTTGCTTCTTGTGTTTGGATTTGATTTTGTCGAACATTTTTTCTTTAAAACTCTTATGTTAAATGAATATTTGATTTTGATAATTCTGAGATGGCTAAGCTACTTACACATGTATGGGGTCGCGAACGGTCCTTAGGAATGCTCTGAGATGACAATAAATCGCCTTGACAAACGATCCAGGAACTCACTCGAACGTGAACCTGGTATCGGTAACAATAAGTCCCCCCCGGGGCACACTCATTCGCCTCGAACGGCACCCGACCTCGAACGGTCACAATTCGTCTCGAACGGCACCCGACCTCGAACGGTCACAATTCGCCTCGAACGGCACCCGACCGCGAACGGTCGCAACTCACCTTATATGACATTCGATCGCGAACGATCACAAGTCGTCTCGAATGGCACCCGACCTCAAACGGTCGCAGTTCGCCTCGAACGGCACACGACCGCGAACGGTCCCGTCTTGCATCATTTGCCACGAACGGTCCCATTTCTTCATTTGCCGTAAATGGCATCGACCGCGAACGGTTCCATCTCGCTATTTGCCGCGAATAGTCCCGATTCACCTCAAATGGCATACGATCCCGAACGATCGTCATCCGAGGTCATATGGAACTATCGAGTTTTTTACAGGTTGTTGACAGGATATGAACATCCATCTTATGGCATTACAAAACACACCTTTCTATTGCAAGGCATGTTTTGGGGGGCAAATGTTATCTCGCTTTTTGGCAAAGCCGTGATACCAAAAGATCGATCGGAAACAAAAGACAGTTCATCTCAAAGATTGGTTATACTTTGCTTCACTATGGATATCGATGAATTTTGTCCAAGCCCGGATCAGGCTACAACAGATAGGAGCAAGATCATAAAAGCCAGTGTTTCAAATTTCAGGTTAATCGGAGTTCGTATGAACGAGATATGGTCGATGCAAGTTAGCTAAAATACGTTGTTCGTATCCATCAAATAGTTGGGGAGATGTCCATTTCGAATCCATCGGATTCATATCCATCAATATTTGTTTTTTTTCGAATCCATCAGGTTCCATATACTTCGAATCGATCAAGTTCGAATCGATCAGTAACATGATATCGGTCTGTTCGAATCGATCGGTTTCGAATCGATCAAATAGGCATCGCCTCAGCATGTTTGTATCCATTGAGTTCAGAGCAGTTCGAATCCATCGTTCGCATCCATCAGGAAATCATGCATTGGTCTATTCGAATCCATCAGATTCGTATCCACCAGGTTCGAATCGATGACGTTCGCATCGATCAACCCACACCGCTTCGCATCCATCGATACACCCTACTTCGAGTCGGTTGGTCTCGTATCCATCCAATAAACCTTAGTTCGTATCGATTCCATAAAAAAGGCATTTGGTCGAATCCATCAGAGAACCTTGGTTCGTATCTATCAGTTGTTCTCACTTCGTATCCATCCACCTCCATCGATACGAAGTGGGCACGCTGCGAACCGATGCGAAGTACACGTTATTGGTGGATTCGAGCAATGCAACGGTCATCGATACAAACGAGGCGAAACTCATGGAGTCGAAGCGATCAACTCGGAGAAAAAGGCGGATCAATGCGAGATGTGCACGCCAGGTCGTCTCGAAGGCACGTGCATCCATCGATTCGAATACATGGATTCAAAGTGATCGAGTCGAAGCGAACAGCCAACCCAGAAACTCCAACTCGTATCGATTATATCTCCCAAACCACAAGTCCAAATGCTATGAAATTTTCACAGAAGCTTCCATACAAGGTAAAGATTGTTCCTGCCAAGTTTCAGCTCGATTGGATCAATTTTTGACGGATACGAAATCATTTCGTATCGATCACAGATCGAGTCGAAACTTGGTGGGGTCGGTCGCGTGGGCCCACTCATGTGCCAGAAAAAGTCTCCCGAAGTTTGGACGCGATCTCAGCCTCCTACGCCTATAAATAGCATCGTGAAGCCTACAGAAAGGGGATCTTTTGGCCATTCAACGTCCAGACTCTGCCGGATTCAACTCTACATCCTTCTATCACCATTGTATTCAAACATCAGAGATATAGCTTACTGTAATTTGCTGTAACGGATTAAAATCATCAAGTGAATCAATAAAATCATAAGCTTCAGAGTGGACATAGGCAAGATCGACGAACCACTATAAATCCTGTGTTTTTTATTGTTGTTTCTGAATTGTTGTGCTTGATATTGCTTAGATCTGAGATTCGTGTTGAATATTGCTGATTTGTGTTCATATACGGGTGCTTTCACGATATTGGGGTTTGTTACCAATTTTGGTGCAAACATGTTCCACTTTTACTTTGTAAAAAATCCACTTAGGTTAATTCTCTTAATTCATATGTATAAATATTTTTTATTAACTAATTCAAGTATATATAAGTTTACAAATACATCAAAAAAATTTAATGCAGTATGGGATATGTTTTGAATTGATTAGAAAGTTTCGGTTTAGCCTTTATATACGCTTTGTTATATCTATGTGTGTGCGTATGCATGTAGAAATTAAATATTTGAGTTTCAAATTATTAGAGCGTTATTTTTACCCATTTATTGTTATCATACAATTTAAAAGTGAGGCAATAATATATACATATTAATTATTATTTGTTATTTATGTTATTGTGTAATGACCCACTTTTCTGAACAGTTTAAGCAGACAATCAACCACACATGACCCACTCAAATTAAACGGAAAGGCGGATAGTAAGAGAAAAGAAAGAAGAAGGAAGACAAGAAGAAACTAAACAACACAAGATCTCATAGTGGAACGAATAATCTATAATATACAATAAATCTTTACACAAAGAAAAAATGTAACATACATACACCAATCAAAGTACACTAAATTTTTTCAGCCCGGACAGTTATAACAGCCTGTCCTTACAATAGTTGATAAATAAAGCCAACAGATAACACAGTGGAACACAAAGAAATATGTAGAAATATCTTGAACCTCCAAATCATCTCCTAGTCTCTAATGCATCCAATGAAATATGCAAATATGCTTGGTCTGATCCGGGCATTAAAAGGGAAGAACGCCCGGATCACTCTGGTAAACCAACATGAGAAAAAACACATCGAAATGTATTTTTAAAGTTATCAAACTCTTTTCAAAATAAAGGTATCTCGTAAGACCACACCGTAAATAAACACAGATGGGTTTTTACCTTACGATATCCAAAACATTTTCTATAGAAAATCCAATGATATTATAATAATGTATAAGCGTTCAAAGTAAATATATGAAAATAGCCAAAATTGTTACCATTATTAAATTCCAGCATACTAGGATCTAGAATCAAAACCGTAAGCCTATTGGAGAAGGGATTTCCATCAACGACTGGGCTATTGATTACCACCCGTGACGGGCATCTCTAGATAAAATAACATCGAGGTCGAACCTATCGACCCCTGCCAACACAAAACCGACCTACCCCTTACGGGATAGTACCGAATATGATCACCCCTTTTGTTAATGGGCCTCGAAGCATACAAATGTGAGATAATATCGATTCTAGATAGGGATGATCATACCCTAATGGGGCCGACCCACCTGGCCCTGCTGCATCTCCCTTGCTTAAGTCATTCCCGGTTGATGAGGCTTAAGGCTACGTTTTACCTTTCATATAGCACTTTCTACTTGGAATGCTAACACTGCCCTTCAGACAACAATGCAATGTCAGCATTCATCCATACAAGTTGTCCAAGAGATGGACAAACCGAAGGCACACTTCTACTATATACTTTTTGGAACGATCTTCAGGATTAGTAGCAAGCAGCATTTGTACTTCAAAGAGCTCTGTCTTTTAAATCCATCATCTTCAAGATGTCTTCACTTCGAATGCTTGAGTTAGATCGAAGTGGTTTTCGAATAACATATCTAATCCCGGTCTCTTCGAAACAACTTTCGATAATTTTCAGTAAACTCAATCCTGGTACTTTAGAAAATAAACAGTCAAAGATAAGAGCGAAGATCACCTCCTAACCGTTAATGAATGAATTTCCTTATCTTTTGTCCTAGGAGAACGAAATGAGATTCATACGCACAGTACAAAATTATTAGATATGATTGTGCCATATAACTCATATGTTTTCAATAGATATTTTCAAAGTTACGTTTTGGATCCAAATTTGATAGTCGGTTATTTAACTATCAACAAACACACGTCCATATTAGGGATTTAATTTCTACAGGGAAAACCAACATTGGTTAAGCACATAAGCAACCACTAATCTCTTTAATTAATCTTTTCATTAATTAAATCACTTTGTAAATGCTTGTATACAAATACCTTTACAAAAATTTATCCACAAATTCCAATATTTTCAGTACCGGAAAAATATCCATCTCAACGGTATAAGTATATTCACAAAACACTTAAGAAGGATTTCCTATTTGTACAGTTCTAAATCTTTTATAAACCCCTTTATATATCCCAAAAAACGTTTATAATTTCTTTTATAAATCTCAAAATATTCACAAACTCTTTTTACACATTTCTGAAAGACATTTATAAATTCTTTATAAATCCTTAAAAAACTATTTATAAAACCCTTTTTTATAAATTTATAACCCATTTCTAAAATTCGTTTGTACATATCTAACCATTTACAAAACTCCTTTTATAAAACCCAGGTCTATTTATAAACTCTATTTATAAATCTCGAAAACATTTATGAACGAATAACAATCATTTACTTTAAAACATTATTATATAACAATAATTATTAACAATAAACATTATAAATTAATAATAATTATTCACTTCAAACATCTTAAAAATAATAATTAATAATTTCAAAACATTATTAAATAAATAATAATAATTAGATTTTATCATTATTATACATAGTCATAATTTATTTCTAAAACATTATTACTAAATCTTTATTATTAATTTCAAACCATTTTAATTATTTAATTAATTATTTTTAAAAATATTAAAATATTGATAAATAACTTTAAAAACAACTTTAAATATAAATAAAAAATCTTTAAAACAATATTAAATATAAATAAATAACTTAGAAAAGACAGATAAAAAGGTTGGAGTAAAATAGAAGTTAAATCTTTTAAAACAAAATATTTTCGAAATACAATTTCAGATTTAAAATCATTTCCTGTCTCAAAAACCAATGCCAACTCGAATGATAATTTATAGCATTTTTAAAATACTAATTTGAGGCCAACAGCTATCCAACTTTTAACCAATATCGACATTGATTTTTTTAATCACTACAAGGTTTAAGTTTTGAACATATAATAACATCATAATTAATAGAGCCAACAATCAGGTTTAATATCCAATAATTCATATAACAGGAATATTATTGAAATTAAAATCAACAATGGCGAGGAATCCCGTTGGATCCCTCCAACATGTCCTCCTACATCACAAACAGTATATAGTAATATAATACGGATCATCCGCTAGCAGGCGGATATATATAAAAGGTCATTTGTTGTAGGGGCAGGAATAAATCCAAATCAACTAATAAAGTAGTAAATCGTCCAAACATCCTATCAATAACTATATATCTACTGGTTGAGCAAAAAGGAGAGTTTAACTCACAATTATTCTAGTTGTTGCTTGCGTGTTTGGGTTCTATCTGAATCAAACGACATTCGATTTAGCATGAAACACAACTAGCTCCAATTGTGGCCAAACAAATTCCATATCGTAGATAACGTCCATACGAGTGCAAAGCAACAAACGGCGTCTGAATCCAACGTCGTACGCAAAAGTTATTGCACATATAAGAAATCAATTAATTAAATTAACTAATAAATTATCATTAACTTAGTTAATTATTTTTGTAAAGCTTAATTACCTTTCCCTCCTCCTCAATCTCGCATTCGTTCCAGGAAGGACTGGTCAACAAAATATGAACCGAACCCAAAACGCGACCGTATTTTCCATCGTGTCGCCTCCACATCAGTTCGCCCACTGCCGCAGCATCGAGTAGCCCACCGCCACGGCGAGCTCGCTGAAGACCATCGTCACTATGTCATGCCGATCCCCCTGATTCGATGCCCTCTCACCTTGCCGTTCGCTAGAAAATTAGCCTCGACGTTGCGTATTTCATCTTACAATTATCGCCTTCATAATTGATCGACCGTCCCCAAACTTCTGCCATGCCTCGCCCTCACCTTCCTCTACACTTTCCCTTTAGAGTCCATGGGCCACTAACCCTCCACATCGTCGTAATTAGGGAAAATACAATCTTTGTTCATCCTCCAACCACACCCACCATGATGCGACCTAAACCAATCCGGCCGTTGAACCTCATCATCTCGACGTCGTGAACATATTCCTAGTTTTGAATCAGGCCAGAAATAGCACTTGGTGGCGCCGATGATCTTGGGCCGTTGGATGAGGAGTTGATTTTAGTTTGAAAATTTATAACCCAAATTTTATGATAACATGATTTATAAAAGGGAGAGGGGTATGGGTTTGAATGTGGTAAGAGTATGGCTATAGTGGAAAGGTATGGTGAGGGATATGGGTATATATTATTTTATATTATAATATTCCCTTCTAAGCGCTCAAAAATTTCGAACTCTAGACAAGGCGTGTCGTATAGCATTCTATACTGGATATCCATATTTCGAACACAAAGGATCTAGTTTCGAGACCTAATTCAATCATATACAGAAGGTAGTTTTTCAAACCTAATTAAATTATAGGAAATTTTACATATATTGGAGGGTCTTCCGGCTATATGTACGACCGCTAGATATCTGTGGACTGCTAGGCTTCCACTCATTTGCACTACTCGTTGCGCACACCACCTACCTGATAGGGTCATGCGCCAGTTTGTAATGGCGCAGCATATTCCAAAAAATGTGCCAGTCTATACTGATGAGTATAATGTCGGGGAAACTGCAAATGCTATGGAGATATGGAATGAGCGCCATTTGTTTACGCAATTTGAAAGAGAGCCGATCACCCCTCTAGAGACATATATGCGGTGGTATTGGCATATCACGCGTAGGTATGTTCTTCAGGCGCCTGTACAGGCTGTTCCCCATCATCCATACACCCCCTGTGCGCCTCTTGAGAGAAACGTTGTAAGTATACTGAACCCCATTAAGTTAACCATATTTTCGAAAAAAGATAACTAATTGTCTTTTCGTTGTACAGACAGATTGCATTTACAAGGCGTTGGAAACCGCTGAAAAGCTCGAACAACGTCTAGATCACGATGCGCGGTCGAAAGGAATGTGCATGAACATCAAAAACATTCTACGCGCAGTCTTGGGAAGAAACAAATTAAAGAGGCCAAGACGTCCTTCCCCCTATACCTCCACCTCCAGCAGACATACCTCCACCTCAAGGGGAGGCACCGCCGCTCCTACTAACTTACAGGCGGCGTCATAGAAGAGGTGAAGGAACTTCGTACGAAGAAGGCCCTTCGACGTCCCAACAACCGGTAGATTTCACCCATGGACCTTCTCAACCACCATGTACATTTGATCCTACCACCGAGATCGAGGAAGAAGAGTACATGTCTCAACGGCTGGAACATCGTCGTCGTCGTACGCCTATGGAAGTTCGTCGCTTGCGTAGATGATACGTGCATTATATTGGATATGGCTATGTAATTTGAACTGTGTTGTGTACGGTATAATTGTGTATGGTATGAACATGCTTTTGTGTATTGATTGGATATGGCTATTACTTATGTTTTTGTATGGGATGGAAAACACTGTGATATTTGTATGCATTATTATGGGTGTCGACTTGTTGCTGTTTCTGCAGCAGGTTGTGGAAGGCGATTTTTGGTGTCCGGTAATCGCCCTATGGAGATTTTCCAAAAATCGCCCTTGGGCGACTTTCCAAAAATCGCTCTTGGACGACTTTCCAAAAATCGCTCTTTTCCTGCTGCAACTACCGGACAGCAGCAGGTTGTTTCATATATAACAAACAAAGCAAGGACCTGCAATATATAGCATTTGACAAATTTTCTTACAGCAGCAAACAACATGCCATATTAAGTAGACAGTAGAGTTCAATTACATAGAAGTCAAATAATACAAACACATCTACACGGCAGTAACACATCGCTTACGATTATGGCCTAGCACACCGCATTTGGTACACCTGTTTGATTTGGATGACTGGCCTTCATCCATCACACCTTTCATCCTTGTAGACCGTGGCCTTCCCGGTTGCCGTCTCGAAGTTGGCAGTAATACGTGAGGACCATTATACGCGCCTCAATATCTCCGATCATGCACGGGATGAAACTCCGGCTTATAAGCGGCTTTGTAGCTGTCAACGGAGTACCAGCTTGACGCTAAGTCATGATGTGCTCTATTAGCCCCACCTGTATGCACCGAACTAGCTGCCATTACATGACAGCATGGTATCTTCTACAGTATCGGAATGTTGCATGTGCACGAGCAGTTGGTGCCGTCAATTATAACTTTGTATTCATCACCAAAGTAGTGAATTACCTGCCATTCGGTTTGACTAAATCCTACTAGTCTGCAGCGACATGCTTCACTGGCTCTTTCTGCTATTTTGGCTTCCCACTTTGGAGTCAAGCATGTCGCTAGTTCATCTGCAGTTTGGCGACGCTTGCAAAAATATTCAACTGAGCGATAGAATGTTCGTGCAACCAAGGCCTTTATAGTAGCCATCTAGCTCCTTTCAATACACCGTTAAAACTTCCAGAAGCATTAGTTGTCATTACATGAAAGCGTCCTCCATCGTCTTTGCACAAAGCCCAGTTTTCTTCAAAACTTTCCAGACTACGCTCAATCCACTCATGCGCATGCCTACTTGTTGCTTTTATCTCTTCTCTAATTTTAATGTACTCCACTACCTCAGACGCGCACACTGCCGAATAAAATAACCCTGTCAAACGCTTATCTCTGAATCCTACCGCTTGAAAGTTGGCTTTTATATGTCTTGCACAATAACGATGTTTGTGCGGTTGTCGCCATTTTCCGTGTAAAGCTTTTGGAATTCCTTTCATCCTATCGGATATGAAAGTAATACATCGACCGCGAACACTATGTATGAATTCTTGCATGCAGGAAAAAAACCAACCCCAAGAATCACATGACTCCGATTCAACTACTGCGTATGCCAAAGGATAAAGACAATCATCTGCATCTATCATGGTTGCAACAAGCAATGTGCCTTTGTATTTACCGTACAAGTGCGTACCGTCAATACATAACAACGGCCGACAATGCGCAAAACCTGTCATGCAAGGCCCAAATTCCCAAAAAGCTCGATCGAATACTCCCACTTCATCATGTGTCACGTGACCTATAGAGCCAGGGTTCGTTCTTTTTATCTCGTCAAAGAACTATGGCAAAGTCGAGTATGATTCTTCCCAATCACCATAAATTCTCTCTATTGCTTTGCTTAATGCTCGCCACGCTTTCATGTAACTTATGTTGATGAACAACTGTTCGTGCACAAGCACTTGGACTGTACCAGCTGAAATATCCAAATCGGCTTTGACAAAAGACATGATTTTTGTCACAAGAAATTTCGAAGTTGCTTGCTTATGGTTGGAATTAACTATTGGGTTGACACAAGTGTGTTCGCTTGGATACTTCCGAATTTCCCACCATCCCGACTCAGATAGCGGTATATTGTGTTTTGTTCGACTTTATTGGTTTGTATGAAACAGCATGCAGAATTGACCATTCCGTTATTTGTTGAAGAAACTTCTCTTTTGTCTCAAAAACCATTCCAACACTGAAACCAACTTGAACGAAGAGGTCGAAAATCGTTCACCGGTAAATTGAAGATTACCAACAACAGATCTTGCCAACATTTGAGCGGTGCAAAGATCATCATCCAAAGGTACTTCCATCTCTGCTTCATCACTATCTGCATCATTGTCATCTGCTGCAGGGAAGTCATAGTTCAACGGCTCGTTGTTAACTTGCATTCTTTGTATCCAAGAGTCTTCGTTAACATTCATAGAAGCAACGACCATGCTATCTACATGACGTTCTTCATCGACGACTGCATTCCCACCAACATCCATATCATTGTAAAAATTTGCATACGGAGAATGAGTGGATGATCCAGCACTCCATTGCGCACCAGAATCAAGTGTCGTATACCTAATTCATATATAGAAGTCAACTAACCGACAATACAGACCAAATGAGACGAAAAATATAGCTCAATTTGTAAACATACCTTTGACTCATATCATATAGTTCGCATGGATTAGGATACATTGACTGCGACATATTTGCATTAACATGTCCATCGCTTTCGTCATGCTGAATGTCTTGTTGTTGGAAGCTGTTTAAATTATGGCGTAACATAAGAAAAATTAACTACATAATAGTACATCTACCAGTTCATCAAATTTTTTTTACCTTGCAGTCGTATTTGCATCCCTAGGCGGGTTGCAATAAATGTTGCTTTGTTGCGTAAATTGTTGCGCGTCTTCGTACGGCATAAATCCATACTGCATAGATGGAGGACGGTTTATTCCATCGTTTGGAAAAGGATTGCTATAGCTAGGAGATACGTAGTCAGTAGATGGATCCGCAGTCTCCAACATCTGTGTATAGTATCCAATTCCAGTACTCACAACGGGAGATGCCACCTGATGTTCTTGTTGTTGCTTTGCTACTTACCCTACGTATAACTCAATAGATTTTGCAACAGCAGAAAACATTACTTCTACATCGTCATCGTCCGCCAATGCTATTGCTTTAGAACCCGAGTCCGTAGGCCAGCTAACCACTAGCTCAAGTTCAAATTCTCTTTATTAATCTTCGTCGTTCTGTACACAACATCTTTTAATTCCGTCAATTTGCAACATTTTCGCACTCTTCCTGGTTTACAAATACCGCCAACATATTTACCATTCCTTTGACCATCGACAAGTAGTTCGCCGTCGTAGTAGCAAAGCGTAGGAATCATATTTCTCGCCATTCTACAGATCAAGATGCAAACCGTTCAGTACGTACACATTATACCAATTTTCTAACTTAACATAACCAATTACTAAGTTCACCAAAATACAGAAATTAGACAAAAAAAAACTAGGGTTTAGTGAATTTACCTTCAACTAGCTGAAATTTGCTAAGCAACGTGTACTCGATCTACAGATTTACCACCGAACCAATGTTTTAAAGAATATGAAGAATGATTTCAGAATAGATATGCCATTAAAGAAGTTTGTTTTAGTTTTGAGGAAATGGTGGAAATGAGAGAGAAAGGGAGGGCTGTTTGTGGTTATTTACATGTGGGTGATTTTTGAAAAATCGCACGTTGGCGATTTTCGAAAAATCGCTAACGCTATGGACCAGCAAAACGAAAACTGGTCTATATTTGTAAATACTTTTAGAACTGACCTATATTTGTTATATCTTTTCAAAACTAGGCTTTATAGGTAAAATTCCCTAAATTATATTAATTTCCGTAATTAGTTTTTTAAGCATTTTGAGTTCGCACGACCAAATGATTCGTCCGATCATGACGAAATTCAACAGCATACAATAACTCACTATTACGGATCCTATGTAACTGGTTTCATCGAAATCCAAGACAATGCCCTGGAAGGCTATTTACACCCGTTAGTTGAAACGATTATTATAAAAAAAGTTTAATCATTTTAAATTCGAATTCAAAAGTATACTATCTTCATTCTTATTAAATAGAATTTAAATCAACTTTCGAAATCATTTTTATTCATCTTAAATTCAAAATTCAATTATTTAAACAATTTCAAATATTCAAATAACCATTATATTTGAAATTCAAGTTAAATAAAATAACCATTATACAATTAACTTTTCAATATTTAAAATCAATTAAATATTCCAATTTTTGAATGACTGAAATTCTACATCATTACATTCTTCTACCGAAAAGAATTTTGTGCTCGAAATTAGCAAGTAAGAAAAATGCCCCAAATCCATTAACTTCTCAAAACCAATTAGCTGAAATAGATTATAAAATTTTCTAAGCCTTTAAAATTACTTCACATATTCCAACTAATACCATTCAAAGTTGTAATCCAAAAATCAAATTTTAGTTATCAATTTTCTTTTTCAAAATTTATCAAAAAATTTCTAACACCTTAAATTTACGGAAAATTTCGCCAGCATCATAGTTCGATCGCAAAAATTTACAATATATATATATATATATATATATATATAAAATCACGAATATACATCTCATCTTCAAGGATGAGGCATTCCATATGGAAATTTAAAAATACGATATATAATCCGAGATGTGTACCTTTTGTTAGTATTAGCAAGCATATATAATCAATATAATGCGAAAGCGAGCCTCAAATTCGAAGCATACATCGTTCACGCTTACAAATCACTCAACAACCAATGAGAGCAAGTACAAGTGTAACCAGAGAAACCATCAAACAAATATAATCCATCCAATTAATTCACAACCATATCAATTTGCATTTTTCAATGTTAATATTTAATTTATTAAAGCCTGTACGATGTATGTATATCATCCGTATGCAATATCAAATTTGATCGCTCGCTCATTTACAAAATTTCACTTCCGAACTGGTATCGTCTACCCGACCACTCTAAAGCGGATCCAGATCTGGTTCCTTAGAAACCGTCATTCTCCTTGCATAGTCATATGCTATGATAAAGAATTCCAGAATCAATAAAAAAATCGACATTTAGTGTTCGCCGTTGAGAATCAAGTGGAAAATTCTAACTCAGGCCGATGTAAATCATCTCGAAATCATATAATCGAGTCTGGATCAAACAGTTATGTGGATAAAATAATATATGTACAACTCACGTATTTATTTCAATTGGTTTCTCATTATTCAAATCGTTTAATTTAAATTCATTCATTCATAATCATTATTCACATTGCTTTATTCACGTTCATTTATTACTTAGTATATTTCTTTCAATACTAATATCATTTAAGAACAATTTCATCAAATTTTACTTAAGTTTATTATAAACATTTTATACACAGTTCTCACGTTTATTTTTTACTTTACAACTTAAGTTCATGTCTATTTCAAATCAAATTCAATTTCATTTAACCCGTTTGATTGGTCAATTCAATATTTAATTCTATCATACAACATTCTAAACCATATTCAATTCACTAATTTATTTAATTAGTTCATTTCATTAATTCATTTTAAATCACAATCAGTTTTATTTCAAAAATCATTTCATTTAATGTAACTTAGGTTAAATTTCATTTCAAATTTGCTTTTCTTAACATTCATACTCAACAATTTAAAACTTTGTTTTGACTTATTATTCCTCAATTTATAGTTACAAAAACCGATTTCTTGTAACTTCAACAAAACACTTGGATAAAAAAATTAAAATTTAAACATTATGTTTTATTTCAACTCTATTTTGAAATAATACATAATATAATATGTCTCTTTTTGTATAACAGATCAAATTTGAGATTTAAATCGAAACTTGTTTTACCAAAACAAATCTCCTGTGGTGGCAATTCCTCTCTTGGAAGACCGAAAATAAACGTCGATGATGTTGCAGTCATCATCGAAATTATTTTTCGACGACCGAAATTAGTTAAGTGCTTTCTTAACACTTTTAAAATTCATTTTAAAATGTTTTGAAAAATATTTCTAGACAAAACATTTTCAAAATAATACTAATATTATTCTTCCAAAACCTTTGAAAAGCAATTGTCAAAATCACCAGGATTTAAATTCTCAAATTTTCAGTTTAAAATTCTTTTATTTACAAATCATATTTATAAATTTTTCTTATATATAATTTCACTTTGGTTATATAAAACGATTTCTTAACTGTTTATCTTATTTACATTATGACTAGTGTGTGACCAGTGCTAACACACGGCTATTGTGTAATTTGAATTGTTGATGGTACGAATACACATAATATTTAGTTGTTTACGTATTTTGTAACAACAATATGTTGTGCTTCATATTTAATGCTATAGTTAATTATTTTGAATCTAAATGCTGCCTGAAAGTCATTGTTTATCCATCCTGCACCGTATAACACTTTGTAGCCAAAACAATCAAATAACATGAAACCATATGGTTCGATAAATTGTTAGCTCTGTCGACAACCTATACGCTTCTTCAAAGTTTAAGGTACTATTAAAAATTTGAAACTCATATCGATGTCGATCTTAATAACTGTTTTCTCAGTAAGTTGGTTTGTGTATAAACTTTAGGAAACGGTTTACAATAATAAGTAACAAATAAGAATATGGGATAAATGAATAATTTATGAATACATTTATTATACATGTACTTTAAAGGTTGTATTCTGATAGTTATGTCATCAAAGTGATGCTAAATATTTAACACATAATATATTTTTGTATGTAAAATCAGACCTCTAGGCCTTTTGTAAATATAGAATTGGAAATCATATGAGGTAAAGTATAAAAAATAGTAAATACAAGTTGTAACTTAAACAAATTCTATAGTATTTATCTAATCTGTTTATGCTAAAGATGCCTTTGCGTGAATTTTGTACTCAAGTTCCTGCATTTGGCACATTAGATGGTGTAGACTTATGTAAGAAGTCCATGTTCCATTTTCCCATTAATAACTTTTTTTAACTTGGATTAACGTCTTCTACTTAACTTCCTAATTAGTAGTTGTTATTATTATTATTATTATTATTATTAAAAGATAAATTATAATAACAATGAATAAAAATAATTATTTTGGACAAATGAAAAAATAAACTTATAAACAAATTTTGTAAAAGTATAATAATAGTTATAATAATTTCTTAACACATATAGGTTGCAACCCCAATAAACCTTCCTCCACAATGACGAACATTTTTAAGATGTATTATTTGTCAACAAAAATTTTCATGTAAAATATGTAAATCATTTCACACAAATAACAGAAAATAATACTAATAATATTATGCTAATCAGCAACTAACATTAATTTCCAAACACTAATTTTAATAAAACAAATAACGTTAACGATAATAAGTAATAAATACAAAAAAGTATAATTAAATTACTGCGATTACAAAACAGATATAACATGAACGATCTTAGCACATTCCCCCAATTCCATCCATTTCATGCTGATAATGGTTTCAGTCGAGCCATGCTTGCTTTTGTCTGCCAGTCTCAGCTAGCTAATGCAACTCTGACCAAGATCTGCTCACTAAGGTACAGTCCAGCCCATTTTGTAGTCTAAACCTCATATTTTCTCATTTCTGACCATTATATGAGAAAGAATCAGAATAATGCATATAGTCATATTTCATATCATATTATTTCTTTCTTCAGCTATTGTAGCGCATTTCGGTCCAATTCATGTGCGAGCCCACCATTAGTTGAAACAGTTCGACTGCTTGGCCAGTAAGACAACTGATTTCTTCAACAAAGAAGTCTTCTCAATTACCCTTGCTAGTTCTTTAAGGAATGTGCAGTAAAGAGCTTGTTCAATTTAGTCTCACCATAAAAGGACAATTCAGTTCCCATCAGATTCATAGTTCATCGTGTCAGCTATGATTACTCTAATGGCGCACCTCTATTGTCTGCATCATACTATCACGTCTCCTAGTTCACTATCCACAATCACATTATCTGCAATTGCAACACTCTGTCCCTAATGTTTGTATCTGTTCATGCAAGCCATAACAACCCTAATGGTACACCATCATTGCCTACGGTTCAAGGGAATTGCATGCTCTTTGCCATTGTCTGCATCATCCTCTACCTGGCTGCCAAATTTCAACTTCGTTACCAGTTACGTAAAAGTCTACCTAGAGTAATCACCTGATTATATGCACCACAGGCACACATAAGTTGTTGTCAATAAAATATCACACACACTTCAGTAGCTATGCATATTACCAGATTATATGCACTAAGCTCGGAGCAATTACCTGCTTGTCAAACTTTAATTACCGTCACACACCTTTTATTGATGTTAATAATCTATGTTATATTTAATTTCTCCTTGCATATGATCTGAACATGCTTTAGATGATTACCATATATCATTTCATAATATGTTTAAACCACATATTAAAATATTAAGAACAGACAACTTGATAAATATATTTACATATTGACTTTAAGCTATATAACACACATCTTCATTAATAAGTCTGTATGCTATTCTTCAATATTTTTCAATGTTTATACTAAACTTGAATCACACTCAAATTCATACATTTTAGTTAACAAAATAGTTACTAACCTCCAAAAGATTGAACTAACACCCAAATGAGGTTGGAAAAAAAATAAACTAAGTGCTACTAATTAATATACATGAGTAAACAGAAGAATAAAATGTACATAAATATATAATTAAGTAAGAAAACTATGATAAAGCATAAAATTTAGATTATTAACTGAATAGATTATGAATAATCAAACATGATTAGCTTTTTTGTCTTCCTTCTCTCGCTTTTGTCATTTTTCTCCTGCATAATTATCATCTAGGTCGCTATTCTAATCAAGAAAAATGAAGAGAGAAAAAAAAGTAATCAACAACAATTGAAAGCTAGTATTTTCAACTAAGCTCATGCATGTTTCAGTGCTACAGTAGGCATATCTATAATTTGTACTAAATTCAATGCTAGCACCGTTTTTCTTTAAATATGAAATAAGCGTATCTTCTTAGTTGCGATTTCTTTAAGCTTGTTCATGTCATGTGGTTGTGCAGTGCACATGCAATTGTTTTCCTAACAATAATATATAAATATTTTACATGGTGACAAACACCATTGTCCAAGTTGTTAAGTGAGTAGGCTTTGGTGCGAGAGGTCATAAGTTCGAAATTTGCTTTGAACGTTTATTGACATGTGATTGTAGTCCCAGTGACATATTGTATATAAAGTACCATTTCAAAAAAAAAAAATATTTTACATGGTGTTCGCCTTTGCACAATACCAATGCAATTCCTTATTCATGTTTAATCAGTCTAATTTTGTTTCATGAGATATCTAGCATTTGTGTGTTTGTTTTATACTACCATTAATAATACTTTGATTTCTGTAATAAATCGTACTGTTAGTTATGGTTCACCAAATCAAGGGTACATACAACAAAAAATGATCCTAGTAATATAATTAAAATATCTCAAATTTGTGAGCACCATCGTAGGTCACTCCTTCCGAAATTCATTTATAACTAAGAAATATGGAAAACATTTGAATAAGGATAAATAATGAGAAAAAATCATGGGTTACGTATAGGGATCCTAATATATAAAATTGTGAACCATTGTCAAATGTCCCAAGGTAATAGTTATGTTACTATGCCCATGATATAATTAAGACAAAAATGATCAACGTGGTGTAGAATTATATTTACAATGTGAATTAGAGTTTTATACGGTAAATCACTTAAAATCAGGGAATGAATAATATTTTAACTATGAGATATGATTGTTTCATATCTGAATACAATATCTGTACAGAAAGTCAGCATAAAAAACAATACAGCATTGACTTTGAAATTTATATACCACCCATGCAAATTTAAAAATTGTACCTAAAGTAAATATATAAATTCACGGAACACAAACCCATCGAATTTATGTTTATATATGACTACAAAGCATAAATCCCCAATTATGTCAATAAATCCATCAACCTAATCATCCGTCCACTGCAAATTAAAAAAGTCATAATTAGAATTGGAAAAACATAAATAAAATATTTTGCAATGGACTAAAAGCAAATGAAAAGAGAGGCATGAGTGTAATGATAGAGAAGAGAAGACCGATGTTGATCGTTCACCGGAGTAGTTACACCAAATAATTCCATCGGAAGTTTTAGAAATTTACGGAGATTGAAATTAAACCGGAGATTCGCATTCTGAAGGAAAGAGAGATTAGAATCAGGTGCAATAACTTTTGCCTCTTAATGGATCAAATAGACTGATAATTGAAAGGGACATAGAAAATTGGGATATCTCAAATTTAGCACATGTGTCAGATAAATAGCAAGTGGATTCTACTTTCCTTAAATAATAACAGCGAGATTTTCACTCAAAGGACTTTGGACAGAGTAATAAATTTAAAACAACATTTTTGAAAGATTGGTTTTAAGGACAATTTATAGGAAAAAAATAAATAAAGTTTTCATTTTCAGTTATTCAGAAATAATGATAAATTAATTTACCATTTTCTAGTATAACTTAGAAAGATAAATGAATTTATCATTTTTCTATAAATTGTTTTTAAAACTGATTATTCATAAATTATATTCTTAAAACTTATTACTCAAGAATGAGATGCCCTCCAACATAATTTCCACTGATAACAACTTTTATTAAAACACGAACAACAAACAACAAATGACAATAATCAAATATTACCATTCACTAACAACCACACACCATATATACTACAATAATTTTTGAAAAATTATTCCTTAATATATAAATTATAATCGAGGTAAAATTATTTCATTTACCCAATTTCAAAACAATACTATGTCGAATTGCTCTGTTCAAGTGTTTAGAGATCATTATCAATAACGTTAATTATTCTATTGATCAAAATCAATAAGCTACCCAACAGATCAACCAACATAATATAAAACATTTTATTTCACTAACAAATATGTGCTCATACACACACACTCAAACTCATTCTAGGTTGTTACTGACCCTGTCTCTAATTAGTAATCCCCACTAAAGTCATCGTTCTCGCTTAACATTGTGCTTTGATACCACAAATATAACAACCCACTTTTCGAAATAGTTTAAGCAGACAATCAACCACACATTACCCACTTAAATTGAATGGAGAGTGGATAGTTAGGAAAAAAAAAGGAAGACAAGAAGAAACCAAATAACACAGGATCTCACAACGGAATGAATAATCTATAATATACAACAAATATTTAAAACAAAGAAAATATGTAATATACATACACCAATCAGAGTACACCAACCTTTTTCATCCCGGATAGTTATAACGTAACAACCGTAATTTTTTAATTACTGTCGAAATAAATATTTAAAATAGAAATTTTAAATCTAGTTTTGGAAGAAAAAAAATTGTAATACAAATCATGTTGCAAAGTCAGTTGAAATCTTGCAAGTGGTAGCAGTGGAATGAATTGCATAATTCATTCACGTGAGAAAATATAAGGGTCCATATTGTGAAGCAATTTTTTTTACTTAGCCTCACACGTGAAGGCAAAGGAATAAAATGCAACTTGTATATTTGCTCACTGATTAGCAAATGAAGTGCATTTTACTGTCACATTTTTAAAAGAGCAAGTGGACACTTTGCTGTGACAAATTTTGTAAAAGCAAGTATGAAAATTTTGTGCCATCATTCTTTTGTGCAGTAAGGTCCTTTCCTTCACCTATGCACGTTTACATTACATGCAAATGTACTCCATTTCTTAGCCAGCACATTCATTTTGACCTGTATACAATATTGGTGAAAAGAAAAGTATATTTTTACTCATTTTCCAAGTAGCCTTCATCACTTTCTTATGCTCATTTAATTCCAATAGTTCAGAGAAGGATATTAATGGCAGTAACTTTCTAACTCCTTTGGATTTAGTTGCTAACTAATTTTGAAGAAAAATTTGGTGAGTGAAAATCTCACGTTTCTAATTCATTCTTCTTACTTCATCATCTTTGTGCAAAGATGCTATTTTTTTGCAATTTATACTCGTGTATGCAAGTAATTCACGATTGGACCAATTATGAAACATAAAAAATTTGTGTACAGACAAGTGTCTTCATTTGTGAGCTAGTAGTATTAAATATCAGGTTGCAGGTCATTTCAATGCAAGCTTTAATACATATTGAGTTGAAAAAAAAAGAAACAAATGCATGCACTAAATGTCAGTTGCACGTCATTAAACGCAAATGTAATTGCAGTTTTACAAATAATTGAAATACATTAAAACAAAAATGGGCTCGCATGTTTTACAGTGCCAAATCTGGTCCTTGTGACTTTAAAATTTATTGTGCGTGCATGCATATTACAAATTCATGTCCAGGTTCTTCTCATGTACATTAAATTTTTTTTGTTTGCATCAATTAATGCATGCTGAGTCAAACATTTTTGTTGTTTTGTTTTTGCCGTGCGTGCAAACTTCATTCCCCAGGTAAATTCTTTTTTTGCTTTATTTCATTTTTTTTGGATCTAAAGGTATTGGGAAAAATGAATATAAACCATACCATACTCATACTGTTTACTAAAGGCTAGTTTAAGTATTCTTGTCTTTTGTCCGCGAACTCAAAAATATTTAAAGCACACTGTCCACGTTTTGGTCATTTTCTTAAGTTCCAGGCATTTGTTTGGGTAGCGCGTGTGCATGATATACACGATACCAACTTCAGTTTCATTTTATATGCGTGAAAATTTAGTTGTGTTAGTAAAGTTTGAATTGCATAAAAATTTCATGTCCAGGTCATCCAACTTTATTCCTTGTTGCGTGCAAGAATGTATTGCCTGGTCAATTTATAAATTGTCAATATTTGTTTCATGTGCGTGTGTATATGCTTTTCACAAAAGTTAGTTTAGGCCATTTGACAATTTAATTGTTGCATAGAATCTATCTCCAGACTATCCAATATTTTTGATGTAAATATAGTGGTGCATTCCACTGTTTAATTTACGTTGAACCGATGTTACGTTTTAAAACGTATTTTGTTGCCGTTATTTTTATAACGGAATTTCTAATTCGGTACTATATTTTTGAAACGTGTTGTTTTGACGACAATTTTAACGAATAAACTCACTGTTGTTTTGAGTTCAGTAACCATCAATTTAAAGTGAATTTTTAAGCGGTTATCCCGCAACGCTGATTTGGTATCCTTTTTTACGGTGTTTTGCGATGTGCAATTTCCTCGTCGAAATTACTATAGTGTTGTTGTTTTAATCACGTGTTCTAAAAATCGTTTTAAAATAAAACTGTTTCCAATTTTTTTTACTGTTTACACTTTCAAAAGAATGAGTAAACGATTTAAACGCTTCAGCAAAATTAAGGACTGTGAACCCTTACTTTTACTGATCCGCTTAATTCCGGACTTGTTCATTTGAGAACGTAAATTTTATTTATATAAAATACACAATTTTGCACTTTCAAGTAAACGATGAAGAGAATTAAACGATTTAGCAAAAGTGCGGAGTATGGAACCACGCTTTTACTAATTCGGTTAATTCCGGACTCGTTGATTGAAATATTTGCTGTGGTTTGATGATTTCGATGGGCTTTCGAGCCACTATGTTGGACCTTCGGGTCATATGATCGGGTCAATTGCCAGTGCTAGACCTTCGGGTCATATGTTGGACCTTCGGGTCATTTGTTGGGCGCAAAAAAAATTATGATGACAGTACTTGGTAGGCTTCGGCCATATGTTGATGCACGTGCAGCGCAGCTTAGATTCGTCATATGCTGAGATCGATCCACTTTTATGATGATTTTTTTAGTTATCTATTTCTGATTTCTAGATTTTGTAAATTGCTGTTTTGAATTCAATTTTGAAATTGAAAGTTGATTTTGATGGAGTTTAATGAGTTGATTTTGATGGTGTTTAATGAAGATTCTTCATTTAAACTATGTTGATTACTTATATTGAATAGTCTCATTCGAGACTATGATTATTTTGCTTTGATGTTGTTTATGATGCATTCACTTCTAAGTTTAAATTAGACTAATCCGTTTATTATTTTCTTTTAAATAATACTCGGGTCAGACCGAGTTATTTCAGGATAATCACTATCTCTGATTCTGTTGCCACTTCAGCTTTTGGGATTTCACATCATCTTTTGTCTAGACTTCGAGGTGTACTTTTGGTATATTGATTATCGTCTCATGTATGTTGGTATCTACGTATATGTACATTTGGTTCATGTGAACTATCGAGTGTTGTAGCATGTATTCTAGACTTATCTTCCGCTATATATCTGATATTTCTGTTCTGATGTGATTATACTATCTGTGTTGTTGTTATTATGAGTTGTTCTGGATTTTTCCTTAGTCACCGCAATTTCGTTTTAGATTTGGATTGAATTTATATCTTTGGAAGTAATTTATACAACTCCTATCGCTGTAATCAGTACTCGTCTAAGGCATAACTTACGGATGGTCGCTTCTAACAAGCCTTATTCTTCGCAACAGCAGACGTTATTCCTTATAATAACTTTTGTTATTGTGAGCATAGAGGTGGAGTGTCACAGCTTGGTATCAGAGCTGAAATTCAGAATAAATTATAATAAAACACAGAACAGGAGCAGAATGGAACATGCGTTATAACTATTCGAGGGTTTTGTTCGTGCCTTTCTAATCTATTCCTTCCACTTTAACATGTGGAGTATGTCTAGGAATAAATTTCATATTCTGTAGTATTCCAGTTGTTAAATTTCTTATCAATTTTGTGCTATTTAACTAATCTTTATCTTCTCTTGTTCTCTCAGCCCGTGGCTGCAAGAGATAGAGGGAAGCGTTCTTCTGCAGGCCCGTCTAGTGGTTCTCATCCGGACGGAGTCTATATGTCGGCTGATCAGTTTATGGAGCTATTTCGGTATACTCAGCCTTTTGTTGCTACTTCCGCAGCTCCCTCTCATAAGTCTGCCTTCGCCCGCATGTGTAGTGACTATTCCACCTTGGAGGCAAACCTTTCAAGGGATCGGAAAGTGTATTGAAGGTTCAGACTTGGTTGCGCGCTTATGAGCGCATATTTTCTCGGATGGATCTTTCTGATCATCATCGCGTTCTCGTGGCATCTAGCATGTTACAAGAGCGTGCACTTGATTCTTATAAGCTTTTTATTGCGGAAGTTGATGAGTCCTTTCTCTCATGGATTCAGTTTAAGGAACGATTCGAACTTAAGTTCGTTCCTGAATCAGAAAAGGCTAATCTTGCTCGTAGTTTCCTTGAGTCGAACTAAGGAAAGTCATCTGTTTCTGATTATGTTGCATCTTTCGAGGCCTTGTCCAAATACGGAGTTGAGTTCATTAACACTCAGCGTAAGAAGAATCTTCGTTTTGTTGATGGTTTGAAGAAGTATTTGAAGAAAGTTCTTTTGCTTCAACTTAAGCTCTCTTTTGAGGAGCTTGTTGATTCGGCTCTTTGCCTTGAAGTTGTTGAAAAGGAACGTGATAGTGGTGATGAGGTTGAGGTTTCTAAGAACCCCAATAAGAAGAGGTTTCCATTTCATAGGCCTAATTCTTCTTCCAACAAGAAGAAGAAGAAGCAAGCTACCTCTAGTTCTCAGCCTAGTAGTGCACCTTCTATTCAGAGGGCGTGCTATAATTGTGGTTCTTTGGATCATTTTCTCCGTAGTTGTCCTAAGCCTCGCATTTGTCGCTATTGCAAGAAAGATGGTCATTGAGTTTCTGATTGTCCTACTGCTCCTAAGGGTTTCAAATCTAGAAAGCTTAATGTTGCTAAAGCTTCTGGTGATTCTTCTAAGCCCAAAGATATTACTCCTTCTGTTTTGGAAGGTTTTATTTTATTTCATGGCCGTTCTATTAGAGTTCTTTTCGATACGGGTGCATCACATTCATTCATGTCGAAGGAGCTTGTTGATGCTATTTCTTTGGATGTTGTTACTATTTGTGACCCTTCGAGGATTGTAAATCCTATTGGTGGATCCGCTACTCTTGGTTTGTTGTGCGTTGATGTTGAGATTATTCTTTGTGGTTTTTTATTTCATGCGAGTCTGCATGTTATGGATCATCTTGATTTTGATATGATTTTGGGTATGGATTGGCTCGTCCGTTATGAAGTTCAAATCCTATGTCCCGAAAGAACTTTATATCTCAAGCATCCCGATGATATCGAGTAATTATCTATTGTATTTCGAGACATGGATCATACTTCGAACGCTCTCATTTCTTCCTTCGAATCGAAGGATGTCATGGCTAATATTCCGGTTGTTTGTGATTTTTCTGATGTCTTCGAGCCTATTTCGAGATTTCCCCCGAAAAGGGCAATTGAGTTCCATATTCATCTTATCTCTGGTGCTTATCCTGTCAGTCGTCCTTCCACGAGGATGTCTGCTAAGGAAAATGAGGAACTCAAACAACAATTATCTGAGTTGGAAGCCAAGCATTTTATTCGTTCTAGCTCATCTCCTTAGGGCGCCACCGTTGTCTTCGTTAAGAAGCCAGATGGTACTCTTAGGCTTTGCATTGATTATCGCAAGCTTAACCAGCTCACTATCAAATAGGTATCCATTACCTAGGATCGACGACATGTTTGATCAATTAAGTGGCGCTAAACTGTTCTCCCAACTCGATCTTGCTGCCGGTTTTCATCAGTTATGAGTTGCGGAAGATAGCATTCCTCTTACCGCATTCCGCACTCGTTATGGTTCTTACGAATGGCTTGTTATGCCGTTCGGTTTGGCGAATGCTCCAGCATATTTTATTGATCTTATGAATCGGATATTCCGAGAATATCTCGATAAGTTTGTCTTGGTTTTCATTAATGATATCCTTATTTAGTCCAAATCTGAAGCCGATCATATTTAGCATTTGGATATTGTTTTGAGCACTCTTCGTCAACATCAGCTTTATGCCAAATTCTCCAAGTGTCACTTATGGGAGAATAGGGTGAAGTTTCTCAGTCATATTGTTTCTTCCGATGGTATTTCTGTCAATCCTTCCAAGATCGAATCTATTCAGGATTGGAAGAGGCCCGTGACTTTTACTGAGATCCGTAGTTTTCTTAGATTGGCGGGTTATTATCGCCGGTTTATTAAGGACTTTTCTCGTATTGCTTTACCGCTTACCACTCTTACGAGAAAAGATGTTCCTTCTATTTGGTCTGATAAGTGTGAGACTTCTTTCTTGAAGTTAAAATATCTCCTTACTCATGCTCATATCTTAGTGGTTCTCGAAGGGTATCATGATCTTGTTGTTTATGCCGATGCCAGTGGATATGGACTCGGTGCTATTCTCATGCAAAAGGACAGAGTAGTTGCATATGCTTCTAGACAACTAAAGCCTAACGAGATTCGTTATGCTACCCTTGATTTGGAGTTAGCCGCCATAGTCTTTGCTCTAAAGATTTGGCGACATTATTTATTAGACGAGCGTTTTATTCTCTTCACTGATCACAAATCTCTGAAATATTTATTCACTCGGAAAGAGCTTAATATGAGGCAATAGCGTTGGCTCGAATTTCTTGCTTCATATGATTTCGATATTCGGTATACCCCTGGTAAGGATAATCGAGTTGCTGATGCGCTTAGTCGCAAGCAGCAAGTTGTTGTTTCCATGATGCTAGCAGAGTGGAATATATTGGAAGCTTTATCTCAATGTGATATTAGAGACCGTCCTTCAGTTTCTGAGTATCCCATACTTTAATTTAGCATGGAAGCTCGTCCTAGTTTGTTTGATAGTATTGCCGATGCCCAGAAACAAGATCCAGATCTTGCTTATCTTATTTAGAGTTGTAAATCGGAATCCCGAAGTGATGATCTAAAGGATTTCGACATTGATGTTCATGGTTGTATTCGGAAGAAGGGTAGATTGATCGTGCCTAATGTTTCTAATCTTGGAAATGACATTCTTGAGGACTGTCATCATTCTAAGTATACTATCCATCCAGGCAGTAGTAAGATGTATGCTGATATGAAACGCTTATACTTTTGGGAAGGTATGAAGCGTGATGTTGCAAGTTATGTAAGTCGTTGCATGACTTGTCAACTTGTTAAAGCAGAACACCAGCGTCCCAGTGGTCTTTTGCAGCCTCTTGAGATTCCATTATGGAAATGGGATCAGATTTCTATGGACTTCATTGATGGCCTACCTCGTTCGAGGTCGGGCCATACTAGTGTTTGGGTGATTGTTGACCAGTTGACCAAATCAGTCCATTTTATTATTATCAAGTGCAATCGGACTGCTCCTTTATTGGCTAAGTTGTTTATTAAAGAAGTTGTTCGACTTCATGGTGTTCCTAGTTCTATTATTAGTGAAGGAGAACCGCTTTTCACTAGTGGTTTCTGGCGGAATCTTCAGAAAGCTATGGGTACTAAGCTCAATCTCAGTACAACTTATCATCCACAGTCTGATGGTCAGACTGAAAGGGTGAATCAAGTCTTAGAAGTCTCCTTCGTGCTTGTATTCTTGATTTTGGTGGTAATTGGGAAGACCACTTATCTCTTGTTGAATTTTCTTATAACAACAGTTTTCAATCAAGTATCGGTATGGCTCCTTTCGAAGCCCTTTACGGAAGACCGTGTCGATCACCATCTTGTTGGTTCGAATCGGGGGAAAAGTTAGTTTTCGGCCCCGATTATATTCATGAATCTTCTGAGAAGATCGATATTGTTAGACAGAGAATGAAAGAGGCTCAGAATAGGCAGAAATCTTATGCCGATCATCGTAGGAAGCCTTTGGAATTTTCTGTCGGCGATCACGTATTCATTCGTGTTTCTCCGATGAAGGGTGTGGTGCATTTTAGTAGCTCCGAGAAATTGGCTCCTCGATATATTGGACCGTTTCCTATTACGGAACGCATTTGCCCTGTTGCTTATCGTGTGTCGCTACCTATTCAGTTTTCGAGAATTCATGACGTATTTCATGTATCCTAGCTTCATCGATGCCTTCGAAATTCAGATTCTATTATTGATCATCATGTGTTGCAAGATCTTGAGATCTCACCCGACTTGTCTATGGTGTAAAATCATATTCGTGTGCTAGCTTCGGAGGTTAAACGCTTTTGGAATAAAGAAGTCCCACTTGTAAAAATTCAATGGTCCGCAAACCCCAAAGATTGCACTTGGGAAACCCAAGAATTCATGGAGCGTTCTTATCCTGGATTTCTCTCCTCTTCGGGTGGGGGTGAGTATTCTTATTCGTCTTTTCTATTTTAATCTTTGTTGTGATAATAATTTGTGTTATAAACAACTTCTAGTATGAAAATTGCGGGGGCGCAATTTTTATAAGGGGGAGTTTGTAACAACCGTGATTTTTAAATTACTGTCGAAATAAATATTTAAAATAGAAATTTTAAATCGAGTTTTGGGAAAAAAAAATTGTAATACAAATCATGTTGCAAAGTTAGTTGAAATCTTGCAAGTGGTAGCAGTGGAATGAATTGCATATCTCATTCATGTGAGCAAATATAAGGGTCCATATTGTGAAGCAATTTTTTTTCCTTAAGCCTTACACATTAAGGCAAAGGAATAAAATGCAACTTGTATATTTGCTCATTGATTAGCGAATGAAGTACATTTTACTGTCACATTTTTAAAAAACCAAGTGGACACTTTGCTGTGACAAATTTTGTAAAAGCAAGTATGAAAATTTTGTGCCATCATTCTTTTGTGCAGTAATGTCCTTTCGTTCACCTATGCACGTTTACGTTACATGCCAATATACTCCATTTCTTAGCCAACACATTCATTTTGACTTGTATACAATATTGGTGAAAAGAAAAGTATATATTTACTCATTTTCCAATTAGCCTTCATCACTTTCGTATGCTCATTTAATTCCAATAGTTCAGAGAAGGATATTAATGGCAGTAAATTTCTAGCTCCTTTGGATTTAGTTGCCAACTAATTTTGAAGAAAACTTTGGTGAGTGAAAATCTCACATTTCTAATTCATTCTTCTTACTTCATCATCTTTGTGTAAAGATGCTACTTTTTTTTTGCAATTTATACTCGTGTATGCAAGTAATTCACGATTGGACCAATTATGAAACATACGAAATTTGTGTACAGACAAGTGTCTTCATTCATGAGCTAGTAGTATTAAATATCAGGTTGCAGGTCATTTCAATGCAAGCTTTAATATGTATTGAGTTGAAAAAAAAGAAACAAATGCATGCACTCAACGTCAGTTACTGGTCATTCAATGCAAATGTAATTGCAGTTTTACAAATAATTGAAATACACGAAAACAAAAATGGGCTCCCATGTTTTACAATGCCAAATCTGGTCCTTGTGACTTTAAAATTTCATGTGCGTGCATGCATATTACAAATTCATGTCCAGGTTCTTCTCACGTACATTATTTTTTTTTGTTTGCATCAATTAATGCATGCGTGAGTCAAGCATTTTGTTGTTTTGTTTTTGCCGTGCGTGCAAACTTCATTCCCCAGGTAAATTCTTTTTTTGCTTTATTTAATTTTTTTGGATCTAAAGGTATTGGCAAAAATGAATATAAACCATACCATACTCATACTTTTTACTAAAGGCTAGTTTAAGTATTCTTGCCTTTTGTCTGTGAACTCAAAAATATTTGAAGCACGCTGTCCACATTTTGGTCATTTCCTTAAGTTCCAGGCATTTGTTTGGGGTAGCGCGTGTGCATGATATATACGATACCAGCTTCAGTTTCATTTTATATGCGTGAAAATTTAGTTGTGTTAGTAAAGTTTGAATTGCATAAAAATTTCATGTCCAGGTCATTTAACTTTATTCCTTGTTACGTGCAAGAATGTATTGCCTGGTCAATTTATAAATTGTCAATATTTGTTTCATGTGCGTGTGTATATGCTTTTCACAAAATTTAGTTTGGTCCATTTGACAATTTAATTGTTGCACAGAATCTATCTCCAGACTATCCAATATTTTTGATGAAAATATAGTGGTGCGGTCCACTGTTTAATTTACGTTGAACCGGTGTTACGTTTTAAAACGTATTTTGTTGCCATTATTTTTATAACGGAATTTCTAATCCGGTACTATATTTTTGAAATGTGTTGCTTTAGCGACATTTTTAATGAATAAAATTGTTGTTGTTTTGACTTCAGTAACCGTCAATTTAAAATGAATTTTTAAGCGGTTATCCCGCAATGCTGATTTGGTATCCGTTTTTACGGTGTTTTGCGATGCGCAATTTCCTCATCGAAATTACTATAGTTGTTGCTGTTTTAATCACGTGTTATAAAAATCGTTTTAAAATAAAATTGTTTTCGAATTTTTTACTGTTTACGATTTCAAAAGAATGAGAAAGTGATTTAAACGCTTCAGCAAAATTAAGGACTGTGAACCCGTACTTTTACTGATCCGCTTAATTCCGGACTTGTCCATTTGAGAACATAAATTTAATTTAGATGAAATACACATTTTGCACTTTCAAGGAAACGATGAAGAGAATTAAATGATTTAGCAAAAGTGCGGAGTATGAAACCATGCTTTTACTAATTCGGTTAATTCCGGACTCGTTAATTGAAATATTTGCCGTGGTTTGATGATTTTGTTTGGCTTTCGAGCCACTATGTTGGACCTTCGGGTCAAATGATGGACCTTCGGGTCATATGTTGGACCTTCAGGTCGTTTGTTGGACGCAAAAAAAGTTATGATGACAGTACTTGGTAGGTTTCGGTCATACGTTGATGCACGTGCTGCGCAGCTTAGACTCGCCATATGTTGGGGTCGATCCACTTTTATGATGATTTTTCTAGTTATCTATTTCTGATTTCTAGATTTTGTGAATTGCTGTTTTGAATTCAATTTTGAAATTGAAAGTTGATTTTGATGGAGTTTAATGAGTTGATTTTGATGGAGTTTAATGAGGATTCTTCATTTAAACTATGTTGATTACTTATGTTAAATAGTCTCATTCGAGACTATGATTATTTTGCTTTAATGTTGTTTATGATGCATTCACTTCTAAGTTTAAATTAGACTGATCCATTTATTATTTTCTTTTATATAATACTCGGGCCAGACCGAGTTATTTCAGGATAATCGCTATCTCTGATTCTGTTGCCGTTTCAGCTTTTGCGATTCACATCATCTTTTGTTTAGACTTCGAGGTGTACTTTTGGTATATTGACTATCGTCTCATGTATGTTGGTATCTATGTATATGTACATTTGGTTCATGTGAACTATCGAGTGTTGTAGCATGGATTCCAGACTTATCTTACGCTATATATCTGATATTTCTGTTCTGACGTGATTATACTATCTGTGTTGTTATTATGAGTTGTTCTGGATTTTTCTTTGGCCACCGCTGTTTCGTTTTAGATTTGGATTGAATTTATTTCTTTGGAGTAATTTATACAACTCCTATCGATGTAATCAATACTCGTCTAAGGCATAACTTATGGATGGTCGCTTCTAACAAGCCTTATTCTTCGCAATAACAGACATTATTTCTTATAATAACCTTTGTTATTGTGAGCATAGAGGTGGGACGTCACAGCCTATCCTTACAATTGCTGCTAAATACAGCCCACAGACAACTAAGTGGAACACAAAGAAATACATAAATACTATTTGGGCTTCCAGCTCATTTCCTGAGCTCCAATGCATCCAAAGAAATCTGTAAATATGCTTGTTTTGACCTAAGCATTGAAAGGGAAGAGCATCTGAATCAGTCTGGTAAACCAATATGAGAAAAAACACACCCAAATGGATTTTTAAAATTATCAAACTCTTTCCAAAATAACGGTATCTCATAAGACCACGTTGCATATAAACACGGACGGAATTCAACCTAACGATATCCAAAACATGTTCTATAGAAAATTCAATGATATTATAATAATGTCTAAGCGTTCAAAGTAAATGTATGAAAATAGCCGAAATTGTTACTTTATTAAATTCTAGCATACTAGGCTCTACAATCAAAACTGCAAGGCTATTAGGGAATGGATTTCCATCAATGACTGAGCTACTGGGGTACCACCCATCATGGTGCATCTTTAGATAAAATGATATCGAGGTCGAAACCCATCAACTTCTACTAACACAGAACCGACCTACCCCTTACTAGATAGTACCGAATATGATCACCCCTTTTGTTAATAGGCCCTGAAGCATACAAATAAGAGATAATATCGACTCTAGATAGGGATGACCGTATCCTAATGGATGCGACGCACCTAGCCCTGCTTCATCTCCCATGTTTTAGTCAATCCCGATTGATGAGGCTTGAGGCTATGTTTTACCTTTCATATAGCACTTCCCACTTAGAATGCTAACACTGCCCTCTAGGCAACAATGCAATATCAGCATTCATCTATACAAGTTTCCCAAGAGGTGGACATGAAAGTGACTAAGGATCGATATAAGTAATTATCTAAGTTATAAACTTGTGCAAAATAAAAATAAAAAGTAAATAACGATAAGTAAATAACATCAGATATTTTTATAATGTTCCGAACTTCTCATTCAATGTCCAGTTCCAGACCCTTTCCGATTTAAACCGATACCCAATCTTAACCTGGAGGAATAGGTATTACAACCGCCTGTGCAACTGTACAAGATTTCAACTGCCTAGAAAACCGAATAGGACTTCAACCGCTTGAGGATTCTACAAAATAATTTTTAGTTGCAAATAGTATAAAAGTATTTGACTGAGTATGCACTTGAATAGAACTGATGAGTCGATAATGCACACCCTTCCTATAATCTTCTTCTTTGTAGTTTGCAGTGTAGTTTGTAAAGAAAGAAGTAAATTTGATCACAAGAAAATATTCTTGAATTAACAAGTTATCAAAATATAAAGATATTTAGAATTGAAGGCTTGTAAGTTCAATAGCAAAGACAAAGAGAATTGGGAATAGAATAGCACATCAAAACATTGGAATTCTTTGCTTTAATTAGTGTTTAAAGGTTGCAATCATTCCTGAAGGGTAACCATGAAGAGTTATGACTGCAACTCTTGATTAAGAGTTGTAACTCTTCAAGAAAGAAACAGACCTTTCTAGAAAACTAGCCGTTATGCAGATTCAACCGGTTGAACAAATTGTGGCAGTTAGTCGAACCGATTATTTTGAAATTAGCAAGGCCACGGTGCATTTTGGCCAGTTTTCAACCGGTTGAATTTACTCATTCAACCAGCTGAATATTCATGATATTCAAAAATTGTGCATGTACGTAGAATTTAGCCGGCTAACTTGGTTAATTCGGTTGGATAAATTTCATGTTTTTTGTGTTGTTCTTTAAAATTCTTTATCTAGAAAAACGTGTGTGTGTGTATTCCACGTAAAAGAGATTTTAACAGGTTTTTACCTCTAGACATAGACTCTATAATAGATAACAACTTTGTAGTGTCATTTTGGTCTTATTATGATATGTTTGTCTCTTTGTATAAGTGATATCATTTCCTGCAAAAGTGGTTAGTATATACAATGTATACTTGTATAGTTTTCACTACCAAAATATCAAAGTACTGGGTTCTAACATTCTCCCCCTTTATGATAATGATAAAAATATAAGTGTAATTCTAAATTTAATCAACCTTTAGATAGTTCTCTCCTAAGTGTATACTGTATGATCGATTTCATCCTAGAGGGCGGGTGAATAAGGTGATACTAATAATTAAAATTTTAATGCGGAAATATATAAAATAATTGCAACACGGATATAGCAGAATAATAGCAGCATAACTAATAGCAGAATAATAAAAAACAGAAATAGAACAACACGGATTTACCAGGCTTCAGCAAAAACCTGCATACGTGCTGCTCCAAGGTTTCCACTAGAAATTAAGTAGTCAGACGCTTACACACGTAAACTCGCGACATCCGCTATCGACTAAGCTAACTCTATGCTCAAAACTCTACCACAACTCAGCCACTGAGTAGTGAATTCTCGAACTACACCACCGTAGTTTGTCCCCTAGTCACACGACTAGAAATTACAAAAGTTTAAAAATAAATTACAAATAAAAAATATAAAAAAACACAAAACCCTAATTTATAAACTAAATCCCAATGAAGGATTATAAGTCGGCCCAAAATAAACTTATCAATAGAAACAATGCCGACCCCTTTTTCATTTTATTTTCTTGGCCTTGAATCCTTGTGTTAAGAAAATGGATGTCACAGTTCTTCTTTCGTTCCTCTTTCAGATTTAGGGCTTTGCGATATTCTTTGAAGCATCGCTTTCATTTATTAATTGAATGATGCTTCGAATGCTTTTTTCTATCGATTAGATGGTTGCTTCTAATTGTTGAGTTCGATTGATGCATGAATTGGTACGTGAATGGCTTTTATTGATTATTGATTATTCTCGACTTTGATTCGAGTTGAATGATTTATTCCTCTCTATTGTTGTTTGAACTCGAATACCTTTCCATGTCGATGATGATATGGGTTATATAGGATTCGAATTCCTATAATTTCGTTCGTATATATTTTATTGAATTCGTCTGCTACTTTAGCTCGCCCATTCGATCTTGCGTGGAAGCTTGTGATGTTTTCTGACTTTTTCCATTCGTATACTTTTATTTCTGGATTATCATGGCTTGCAATTTCTTTGAATCTCTGTTGACATCTTTGATACTGTGATAATATTTTTGCTTCGACTTGTTCAATTCCTTCGCCACCACGGCTTTGACTTTGTTTATTTTGACTGCTATTGCATGATAATTTTGTTCGAACTATATCTTATTCACCACGGTTCTCTGGTATTCACCACCACTACAACAAATTAGACCTTTAACAACGTTTAAAAACGCTGCAAAAGGTTTTAACAGTGTTTTTAACTATGTTGTATAATGACATGCAATTATAGGTATAGAACATACCACAACAATAGAGAAAACACTACAAAAAGTATGTTTATAATAGCGTTTTACTGATGTCATTAATACTATTTATGCCGTTTTTGCTAATGAGATGAAACACTTTATGTAGCGTTCAACCTCTGTTATCAAATGGATTTAACAGTGGTTTTGTTTTGCTACTTATCTTAGAGTTTAACTGATGCTGTGAATTCTTCTCTAGCTTTTTTCTCTATTATGAACTCTTTTCTATAGCACTCCGTAAATGCTGTTGAAAGTTAACATAGCGTTTTTAAAACGTTTTTGTTTAGAGTATCTGCATTTCCCCACCGATAGATTGCATTTCTATACGCATCGATGATAATTTATATACCAAATATATAACTCAACTAAAATCAACACATTATACATTATTCAAACATTTCGTTATATTAATCACGCATCTCATAATCTAATGTAACATTACATAATCAACATACACAATATTCTTACAATAAAACATACATAATACGTCCATAATATTTCATAAACAAAGTAGTAGTAGCAGCTAGTAACCAAAGTAGTAATACATACCAACCAAAATGTAGTTCTGACATCCAAAATAACTTTGAATCGATAACTTGTTGCAGCATGTTACTACTTTTTTGCATAAAAGACATCCATCTTCCTGTAAAGTAAGTTCAAGTAAATCATAAATACAGTAAATACAAATTTGAATGGCTAGAATAACTCAAAATATACAGAAGCTAAAATTTAATTCGAGAATGTTTGGTACTTATAATAAATTTCTTGTTCAAACTGTAGTCTGATAAATTTAATAGGCTTTAATGCTCAGACTTATGACTAGAACCAAGGAAAGCTAGGGTGTAATTTTCAAAATTATGACCTGTGACTTTGGTTTTCAAAATCTGGACTGAGATACTAAATTGTAAATGATTTGCATGTGTGCACGATTACATTTCTGCTTTGAGGAGCACTGTGACTATTTCAGAAATAGCCAATGCTAAAAGTTGTTTTTTAATCGAATTTGTCCGATTTTCTTTTTTTGTTTTTATTTTGACCATGATTTTCCAAGGCAACAAAACTCATAAATGAGTGGCTAAAAAATTCAAAAGCAACAGGGACTAAATCAATAACCTTGGGTTCCATGCTGGATCAACCACAATAACATGAACTGTTTTTGTTAGAGTAAGACCAAGTCCAACAACTTATGAGGTCAACAGAAATATAGGAGCTCCACGTCCCTCTTGAAACTCTTGAAAAGAAAATACAATTGGTACAATATTGATTAAATCGTCTTAATTGATTGAAATATAAGATTGCAAATGAAGTGTTATTGCAAATAAAATATAAGATTGCTAGTTACAAACTGTAAACATTGTCATTGCTGGTGTTATGGTAAAGTGTACGGTTTCATTGAAGTGTGCTAGGTTCAAAACATACAAGGGTAAAACTTTTCTTTACAAAAGATTTCTTCATTAGGTTTAAATGCAGGCTGGCAGCACATTGATTGGACGGAGCCTGCTCATCAACATGTCCTAAACTATGCCACCAATTATCTCTTCTATTTCAAGTAACAAGAGTACAATAATATTTCACAAATACCACTATTTACAAATATCACCAGTTCATACAGTTTGTTCCTTTTGGCATTTGGCATTTCGCGTGCCTTATACTTTTAACTCACTGAAACGAAGACTAGCATTGGCATGGTAGTCCAATGACCAAAGAAAACATATGACGTGAAAGGAATACAAACAGATTTTTAGTATTTTAGTCAAAGAACAGCAAATTAAATCAACCTGGCAATATATTTTTCAAACAGCCTCAAAAACATCGGCTTTAAGCCTTTGAAATTTAAACATCAACCAAAAGCTAATGAGTTAGTCTGTGCATTCAGGTTCAAAGTAAATCATTTGAATTCAAATTCAAATTCAAACCAGAAAAAGGAATCTTTTGACCTTCAGTCAATTCTAATTTTATTTTATTTTTAAATTTTATAGAATATGTTGAGTAGATGAGAAAGCATTAGATTACTGTAGAAAGTCCTTACTCCTACTCAGGTTTTGTTTACTACCTACAGTTGATTGAGAGTTTTTATCTTTTACTTGAAACAAAGATAGTGCTTTGTTGTGGCATGAGCTGAAGTGTAGATACTCTATTGATAGTTAGCTGACTAAAATAAATATCATCTAACTAGTGAATATGTTTTACTAAAAATAAAGACGGTTGTTATAGGTGACCCATAGTGAGGTTTTCTTTAGAGATCTTTATATACCATTCGTAATAAGTGATCATAATCTAGAGGATGGTAGTAAATAAACAAATAAGACACGTTCAGTATATCATATTCTCTTATGCCGATAGTTAATTTCCGACCCCAACTCTTGCATATAGGTTCACATTTTCAATCCAAAATACATGAGCTGCATGTCCCTAAATGATCACAGCTACTCTGAATCAGTTAACTGACTGATTAAAATGGATGGTGGAGATCACACGAGGATACAGGAAACAAACTACTTGGGCATAGACAATCTCATCCCCTCACATATGGTGGTTTCATGGCCTAAACATATTAATAAGACTATCAATGTCAACTCAAAAAAATAAGACTTAAGAAGACTTAAGTTGAAGTTTCTTAGCCAATTTCTACAATTACAGCGAATATCGATTTTTACCTGAGCCGGATAGATCTTAGAGGTAAGCCAGTTTGCACAGCTTCGTTTCTATGCATGTTCTCCCAAACCTTGTTTCCAGTGGCCACAAAGTCAATTTGATCTTTATCGCCATCGTTTGGAAAAGGAACATAGTTTGTAGTTAGATTGGTAAAGCACAAATATATATAATAATGCAGTTTATATAATATTTGTTATATGCATAACTTGTATTAATTCATATACTTATTAATATCTTAATTTGTACATCAGCTTTTGAAAGTTCTGTCTTTTATTGGACCTTTTATTTTTTATTCTTGTTTATTTAGGCATTCGTAACTGAATTGTCTATCTTTAGTCTTGGTGTTAGTAGGCTACTGTTTGTTGGAATATCACTTTAAATTGACAGAGACACGCCACTTGCACTGAAAAGAAAACAATATGTGCATACATCAGAGTAATGATCTAATGTTACTAAATGAACGATAATTTAAAAAGGTAATTTTAACACTTATCCAGTAATTATAGTTGAGTATGAATCAATAAGTATGGAAGTTAAAAAGAAATTATCAAAATATTGTTAACACATGATGGATGGATACTATTAGTAGCTATTCATAACTTCTTGTATTTGAACTTCTAATTTATTTGTTCTAGCCTGAGATTTATATTTATATCAAGGTTGAAATGAAGATTTCAAATCATGTATGTATGTATGATGTAAGTGGACAAGTTCACACAAATGCTTTGGGTTAAATGAGAATCAGTAAAATAATATGTATAAAAGTTTTAAAAACTAGAACATTCACTTTAATAAACTTGCAACAAATGGTGAATTAAACTAAGCAATTTGACTTTTAACAAAACTAAGCAATTTGATAGATCATAAATTTGATAGAACATTCTATTTATGTCATAATCTGATAAATCATAAATTAGACTTTTAACAAAACTAAGCAATTTGATAAGTCGTAAATCTTTTTGTACAGGTCCAAGAAATTTCAAAACAAATTAACTTATTAAGTGACAATTTGTTTATTGTGATAGCCCGGATTTTTTTGGCATCTGATAATTGGATAATTAACTGGTTTATTTCAGTGAACAAATAAAATTCTGGTAATAAAAGATATCAGGATGTATTTGAAACTATGATAAATGTTGAAATATAAATATCTGTAAACGATATATCTTATAGTGAATATATATATATATATATATATATATATAAATAGTGATGTGCAAAACTTAATAATGTTGAAATTTTAAGGTATGTTCGTATACAAGTACATAAGTGTATATATATGTTTTGTGAATTGGGAGCATTAACTTGAACTTAATATATAAAAGTTTCAAAAGAGATTTAAAGTTATAATTCTATATTTCTAAACACTAAAGATAAATACTTGTTAAGTTCAAATATGGTAGCTCAAGTTTAAATAGGAGTTAATAAAGGATCATACTTTCTTTGAATATATATATATATATATATATATATTGTATACATATATAAAGGAATTAAACATAAAAATATAAATAAATAAGTTTTCTTTGAGTTATATACATATATATAACAAAAATAAAATAATAAATAGGAAAGTGTTAAATAAGGATATGTGATATAAATAAATATTTAATACATGCATAAAACACTTGTAAGTTAAGGATGACATGCATAATAATATGTGGCATATGTGTTTTTTTTTCTTTCTTTAAAAATTTGAAATAATTAGTGATGAAGAAAAACCAGGCTGGGCATATTCAAAGTTCCTCTTCCAAACTGAATTTAAAACTAAAGAGAAATCAAAACAATTTCAACAAAATAAAAAAAATCTAGAAACAAAAATAAAATAAAATAACCATTTCAAACACTAATCAAGCAAAGCTGGGATCAAAGCTTCAAACAAGCAAATCCAACCAGTATGCAAATCAAAATTTCTAGATTTAGCATTAGCTTCAACATCAAAACATTTCTAGATTTAAAACGTTTGATATTATTTCTAATGACATTCTTTGAAAACATTTGCAAATAAACTTATTAATCTTAGCTGAAATTGTTACATTGATTAAATTCCAGCATAATAGGTTTGCAATCAAGTCCGTAGGTTCTCATTGGAGAACTGATTTCCATACAAATGATCAGGCGCATGATCTACCTTCCGAAAGGGGTACACCTCTAGATGGATGTCCCAAGGACCATCACAAAGAATCCTCTACCAACACAAGACCGATCCATCTCTATAACTAGATGGTACCGAATATGACATCCTCCGGTCGTTACCGACCTTTATCGAGGGCCCTCTTGCATACACCACATTAATTTACACCTCGACGTCATAGCGGGAAGAAATATATCTAGAAGAGGATGGCCATATCCTAATTGGGAATGACCCACTTAGCCTTACTGCATCTAATCCTGTTTCGATCATTTCCGGTTTGATGAGGCTTGAGGCAAACGATTAGCTTTTCTCATAGCACATATCACATCTTTGAATGCCACATTGCCATTTCCGTTTAACTACTAATTGCCTTCCATAAAAATACAACCCTTGAGCTCGTATGTCTCAAGGAGGGTGTTAAGCTAAGAGAAGTTGTCTTCTCCACCACCACTGATGTACGTTTGTAAAAACCAATGTACACAATTGTTAGAAATGCAATGTCAGACGAACGTCCATACAAGTTGTCCAGAAACAGGACAAACCGAAGGTGCTTTCCTCGGCCATTACTAGGCGAGAAGCTCTTGCAATCCGCAAAATCTCCACAACGAGGAGACCACTGCTATATATAACTCGGGAGCTATGCAGAGCAAGTCAACAAGCAGTCCTCACGCTATAAAGATCCACGGTCTTCAATAATCATCATCTTCAGCATGTCTTCACGTTCGAACGTATAGATTGGTTTGAAGTGGTTTTCGAATGAGATTTACCCAAATCCGACCCTGGTTCCATCGAAATCCAATATCGATAGAAAGTGAATATGAGTATACAAGATTTATTAAGTCTCTTTTCACTTTAATTCTTTTCGGATGATTTCGAAATCTCTTTATTTAGACTTAGGATAATTTCTAAGAAACTCATTCTTTTTCTTTGAAAAATATCTCAAATTTCCTTACTCAATTCTTGATCAAATTCTTTAACTTTTAGGTGGGTCAAAAACAATGTTATTTAAGACATTGTTTACGATAAACCCTAAATCAATCTTAGCAAACATTTTTGAGTCAACAGGATCATAGAAATCATTCATTTTGGAAATTGCTTAACTTTTGGATAATACAAATCTTATTTTAATTCAAAACTTAATACAATCTTTTTATTTAAGAGCTTACGGGCTTTCCCTTCGATCTGCTCCACCCCTCGCCAAAGAAAAGAAAACATAGGCTAGGTAAGTTCAGGGCTTGTTTTATCTTTCCAGATCTCACAAGCGGGACAAATGTACAAGTCGTTTCCGCATACTCAGATTTTCAACTTTATTTTGGAATTGATTATGAATATTCCAAATTATCTTTCAAAAACGCTTAAGTACCCTTTTTAAAACATTCAAAATTTATTCTGGGAAACGTCGTTACATTTAAACTCATATTCCAAAAGTTATACAATTCATAGCATAAAAGCGCCGTGGAAAGTGCCGTATAAGCTTATTTGATTAAAACAGCTTTTAAACATTCGATAATTCATATTTTCCAATCCAAATCTCTTTTAAATCATTCAAATAGATTTATCCAATTTATTTCATATTTTTCCATAGTTAAAAATGTTCATTTAAACAGATTTCCTGTTACGATCACTTAACTGCACTAGCGCGATTTTTATGGAAAATTGATTTGGACTTATTTCAAAATCTACTTGTCGAAACTTTGATTATCTTTCTTCGTTTAGAAGATATGGATATAATAGTCTGGAATTTTCTTATCTCGAAGAATTCCGAGCTATATTCCACTCTACACATTCATTGGAACTTTTCGGCGCAAAATCGCGAACTACCGTTACGCGACGCGTCTAGTTTTAACTTATTTTTCAATATTTGAAATGTCTATTAAAATTAGATTTCAACACTTATAAAATCATTGCAAACCATTTTAAATCAATATTTTCACTTTTTAAAGTATTTTAAAATATATTTTCACTATTACCATATATTATAATATTAGTATATTCCCATTATTTTAGTATTAAATTTTAAATTCCAATTTTAATTCAATTTCTATTCTATCTTCAAATTAAACACATTTAAAACTTAGATTTAAATCTAATTTCAATTTAAACTTACATTCAACCTCAAACTAAACTTCACTTTTTCAAAATCGATTTCAATTTCAATTTCACTATTCATCTTAATTTCAATTTCTAATTAACTATCCTTTTCAAATCCGTTTCACTTCAAGTTTCAAATTCTCTTTCATTTTAACTTTAATTTCACTTCTAAATGAAAAGAGACTTATTTTTCCACAATATCTCATATTACTAAAATATGGTCTTTTTAAACAAAGGGATTACTTAATTAATAGAAATTTGATGTCCAAATTATCATCACAACCATACAACAATCATATAACATTAACATATTCAATACGGTAAATGTCATAACATTACTACGGATTATCCAACATATCCAAACAATCAACCAAACATCCATATCACCAAATAATGATTATCTAACATAACAATTAAACATGATAATCAATATAATTCAAAAAGCGGTGAGAATTTCTGACCTTCATATCCACTCCGTCAAACTTTAACGTAAGAATTCTGTCTCTCGCGAACGTGCTATTTCCAACGTCTCGCCTTTTTGCCGTTTCCTTTCCAAACGCTTTTGTTTTTCTTTCCTTTTTATTTTTTTCTCTCTTTTTTTTCTTTTTTTTTATTTTGGCCGAAAGCTTTTGGAGGGGGTAGGTGGGTGTAGGAGCATGGCCATGGGTTTTAGAGTGAGGAGGAGGTGGGTAGGTGGTATTTTGGCTTGGTTTTGGTGGTGTAAGGTGATGGTTCGGAGTATGGAGGTGGTAGCATGAAGGTAGAAGAGGAATGAAGAGATGGAAAGCCATGGAAATGGAGGTGAAGAAGGAGAAAGTAAAGAAGAATGTAGTGAATGAAGTGTGAAAAATGAAAGGTCTAGATACATATTTATATTTGAGCTTTGGATGACAAATGACTAAAATAACCTTCTCTATTTTTTTTACTTTTCATTTACTTTTTTACCCTTAATTGGATCTGTGCTTAATGGAGAAGAAATGGCTTGATTTGAATTTGTACTTATAAAATGATGTTTGCCTTATTTTCTTAAAATTTTAAAAAAAGACCTTTACTTGATTTGATTTGCATTAAATGGATTTGTAAGTATGCATTAATGGTGAGCATATGTGTCATTAATTCCTTTAGTTACTTATCTTTTCACTTTCCATTTGCTTGAATTCTAGGTGTATAAGTTATATTATGTGTAAGAGAAAAGAAAGTTATGTAATGATGTTGTTTTATTTGTTTATTTACACTCTTTTGTCAAATCATGTATTAACATTATTTTTATCATTTCTGTAAATATTTTCTAAAGTAAACTGCTTTTGTCTTCTAGTGCTAAATATAAAGTGTTTAAAAAGTTTGTAAACTTGTATTTATAAGTTAGAAAATGTATCAAGTTGCAACAACTTGGCGACAACTTATTTTAGTTAAAAAAGGCGTTTCACAAATTTTACAGTCAAAATTTGACTTTTTATTAAGCTATATTGAAGTGAATCAAACTTTAAAATGAACTTTTTACTTCTTTAAATAAATTAAAACACGTCTTTTCATATTTTAAAATCATATTTAATAAATATCAAAATCTTTATTTTTGTAGTGTATGTAAACTGACAATATGCGACAAATTTTGGTTATTTTTGTAAAACGATTATTAACATACTTTTAAATATACAAATTTACTTTTATTATCTTTAGTATATATGTTAAATAAGATTTACCTTTTTAAATAAATAATTAAATTTATTTATTGAAGCCTTTATTTATTATTAACAAAACTTAACTTTTGTCGATTTGTTCTAAAATCCAAATTTATACTTATTAATTTATTAACTATAAGAATATATAATTATTTATTATATATAACATATTTATTTTAAGATTTAAACTCCTTTTTAAATTTAAAACGAACGAAATCTCTTATTTTCGAAGTAGCAAAATTACGAGTCGTTACATTTTATTTGTTCCTATTATATATATAACTCTGATAAATGTTGTATAGATTATAACCAAATGTATAATATAGGCAATTTCATGAACTGTTTATTTGATTATTATGTATTATCGTTCCGCTGCGAGATTCTACGTTTGTTTCCTTCTTCTTTTCTTATTCTTAATTAGCCCCATTGATTATCTATGTGCCGGATTGTTTAAGTCGGACATATGTGAATTATTGTCGATTTAAACCTTTCGAAATGTGGGACATCACAGCTTCGTAATCTACTTCGTTGTTTATTGTTGGGAATTCCAAACGCAAGGCATAGCTAATAGCTAGCCCTTAGGGGGTTTCAAACACTACCCATGCTCCTGAAAAGAGGTTGTTTGATGCACCGTTGACGAAGAGCTTTCATTGCATGACTGCTTCTGGCTAAATTTCCTCATCGTCATCCCTTGCGGTAATTTCAGCAATAAAGTCAGCCAGCGCTTGCCCGTTGATTGCTTTCCTTGGATGGTATGTTATGTCGTATTAGCTCAACTCTATATTCCACTTGAGTAATCATCCGGAAGTTTCCGCCGGTATAAAACTTGCTTCAGAGGCTGCTCAGTCAGTACTTTAGTCGGGTGGGCCTGGAAGTACGGTTGTAACTTTCGGGATGCAATCAAAAGGCAATATGCTAGCTTTTTCAGCTTTGGGCAATTCTTCTCACCTCCAGTGAATCGCTTGCTAATATAGTACACAAGTCGCTGGATTCTCGCTTCTTCCCGCACAAAAGTCGCGCTTAGTGCGTGCGGGGAAACCGCTAAATAAATGAATAGATCTTCTCCATCCATCGACTTTGATAAAATCAGGGGAGCTTCCATGTGCCTTAGCAGTTTCTCGAAAGATGTCTGGCGAGCTTCACTCCATTCGACGTTTTCCTTCCTTCCTTTCTTTAGTGTGTCAAAGAACGGTATGCACTTGTCTATAGCTTTGGGGATAAACCGACTCGGTGCTGCGAACTTTCCATTTTAGCTTTGAAGTTCTCTTTTATTTTTGGGTGCTTGGACTTCCCGTAATGCTGTAATTTGCTCCGGATTTTCTTTAATGCCCCGAGCACTCACGATGAATCCCAAGAATTTTCCCGATGCTACTCCGAAGTGGCACTTGAGTGGGTTAAGTTTCATTGATGTTTTCAGAGTATTTCAAACATTTCGGCGAGGATATCAAGATGGTCAGCCGCCACTCGGGATTTGACTAACATATCATCCACGTAAAATTTTCCATCATAATTTGGCATTTGAGCAAAGTATTTACTAGACTTTGGTACATTGCCTCTCAACCGAATGGCATTACTCGGTAGTAGTACAGTCCCAAATCGGTAATGAAACTGGCGTTCTCTTGGTCTGGTGCATACATCAGCATATGGTTATAGCCCGAGTACACATCCATAAATGACAACAGTTCGTGTCCCGCTGTTCCATCCGCTAGATGATCAATCCTGGGGAGCGGGAAGCTATCCTTCGGACAGGCCTTGTTGAGGTCTCGAGAAATCTTCAAGTTTGCCATATTCCAACAGACCTCATGACTAGGACTGGGTTCGACACCCATTTAGGGTAGGCTGCATCTCAAATCAAGTCGTTAGTCATCAGTTTGTGTACTTCCTCTCTCAATGCCTTAGACCGTTTGGGGCTCAAGCTGCGTCTTTTTTGCTTTACCAGTGTGAATTTGGCGTCAATATTGAGTGTGTGGTAGGAAATCTCACGTGATACCCCACATATATCGGAGTGTGTCCAAGCAAACATGTCCAAATTGGTGCGAAGGAATTTGGTTAGTTCTGATCGCATTTTGTTTCCAAGATGCGACCCAATTTTCAGGACCCATGTTGGGTCATCCATACAGACGGGGACAGACACCGTCAATTCAGGCGGTGCTGCTCGATCCTCCTATGAGCTCTTCTTTCTAAGGTTCAAAGCCTTGTCGAATCGAATGTGATCCCCATACCAGGGGTGGTTTTGTAGTTTCTATTCGAAGGGTTCATGGATGTGGAGTCTTTTATCCACATCCTTTCCTTTTTCTTTCTTCTCGACTCATGCAATTCTGCAATGTAGCATTCCCAGGCGACGTTTTGGTCTCCTTTCACAATTCCCACTCCGTGTTCCATAGGGAACACAATTGTAAGGCACCATTGGGCCAGTGCTATTCTAAAGTCAGCTAATGTGGGCCAACCTAAGAAGGCATTGTATGCCGACATTTCATCCACAATCACTAAGGTCTGAATGAGGGTTACCCTTCGCTTACCCTCTTTGAGCTCCACGGGTAGGTCAATTGTTCCCACTGGTTGCTTGGGTTCGCTTGGTAAAACCCTGAATCTTTGTTTGGCATGTGGACACACTTATTATGCCAATCTTCATTTGATCGAAAGTGCATCTAAAGAGAATGTTAATGGGTCTGCCGCTATCAACCAACACCTCCAAACTATAGCAGGCCCAATTCCTACCATCACCACCATTAGATCAAGAGTTGGAGCTTCGATCCCTTCGATGTCTCGATTTCGGAACACATTATTGTCATTTAAGAACTTTTGCATCTTAACTGGAGTTTCGTCTTCCATAGCCAAACATGATTCCTTCGGATCGTGCTTCAACGAACTTGCATATCGCTCCATTTCCCCTCAACTTCATTGCGTAGGGTATGGTCCCTTAGATATTGTTTCGATGATCAGTCTCTAGTCAGCTCGTTTCGACCCTTCTTTGCTAGTTCCTGCTTGGTTCCTTCATTCTCTTAGGTGTTGAGGAGTTGTAGATTAACCGGGGTTTCGTGGTTGTCTTATATACTGCTGGAGTTTGTTGTTTTGAATCAGTTCCTCAATGAGATTCTTTAGGTGGCAGTATTCATTTATATTATGGGCGTGTGTCTCGTGGAAGCAATAGAACTTCCTTGAGCACTTCTGCTGCTCGTTTGCCTTCTTTTGGGGTGACCTTTTGCATTCCATGGTCCCTTGAATTGCGAGAAAAATATTTTCTGGTGTATCGCTCAGGGGAGCATAGCTTTTGGGCTTTAACCCTCTGCGCTTTTTATTGCTACCATTACCATTCTTCTTGTTGGAGTTTTGACCTTTTCTTTTCGAATTCCCGTCTTTCTCAGTGGTTGCTTCCATAGTTCGAGAAGTGTGCACATCTTGATTCATTGCTACATCACTTTGCTCAGCATTTGCTTGTTGCACTATAGCAGACTTTCCTTCTAATTCTTGCGCTCCCTTCAATCTTGGGTACTAACTTGCTTTGTGATTGAAATCTTTCTTGGTGGTAGGTTGCTTCATTTCAATCCACTTTTCGAATTTAGTTTTCGGGTGAATGCCAAGAACTAATGCCATGAAAACTATATATTAATTAGGGTTGCTTACTTCCATCACCACGGTATTAAACCTGTTCATGAAGGGTTTCAGTGATTCGTTACGTCCTGGGGACAACTTGAATAGGGATATGACATCTTTCGGCTGCGCAGTATGGAGTCTGAACTGATCCAGGAATCTGGACGCTAGTTGGTTGAAAGTAGAGATAGATCTTGGTGGAAGCTTAGTGAACCACATTGACACAACCCATTCGAGAAAGATACGGAAGCACCTGCATCAAACAGCTTCAGAAGCATTCACCCCGTACGTATACCAACTGTATTTGTACAAGTGAGGCTTTGGGTCCTTCGTTCCGTCATAGGATGAAATAGTTGGCATTGCGAAGTTTTCTCGATTTCTCTTGTTTAGGATTTCATCCGTGAAGGGAGTCCGGCTCGATGCAGACCCCCATTCATCATCTCTTCTATCTTCACTCTCCTCCATAAATCATTTAACCATGCTTGCTATATATGCCTTTGATGTCTGGTAGCCTTGAGGATGGCGATAAGTCACTACGCTAAGTGTTTGGCTTTGCAAACGGACTTGGTATGCGGGCTGACACCTAGGCTTTCCAATCTTCGAGAGAGCTACTCATGTAGGGCCCGTTGGCTTGTGGTTGGTCTCACTGGAGCAGTTTGGGTACTCCCTACATATCAAACACATTCGTGTCTTCTTCTAGTTTATCATTTTTCTCTCCGTGCCCCGAGTTAGAAAGATCCATAGTTATTCCCTTTGCGGTAGGTCTTTGCCCTTTGGCCTAAATTCAAAATAGGTTTCCTAGTGGCGAATGGAGTACTAGCATTTCCGTCCATGTTAAGTCCAGCTGCCACTCTTTTTTGTGGCTATTTTTTGTTTCTTCTATGTAGACCAGAAACGGAGGAATTCTCTTGTTTAATAGCAGCCGCGGGTTTGGGCATAGTTCTTGGAAAGGGATTTGACTGTAGGGTTAGAAGAGCATTAAGCTAATCCATTAGAGCCTTTTGGCTACTCTCCATTTTTTGGTTGATCTCATCAACCATTTATTTAACTCATCCTAGGTAACAACTTCACGCTGATTGGAGGAGGCTGGAGCCTGATTTCCTAAGCTAGCGCCATTTACTTCGGTTTGTTAGGGATTAACATTTTCTCCAGCTACTACTGCCCCTACGGATCTTCAAAAGGTAGTTTTTTTTCTTTCAAGAGCCATTGGTCCCAGACAGTGTATTCTTCAAGCAAAGACTAAGGACCTAGCTTTAGGACCTATGGGATCTAAAGTAGATAGCTAGATCTGGACCCTATTTGTAATAACCCGTATATTTGGACCATTTAAATTGACAATAATCCTCACATGTCAACTTAAATAATTCAAAACACGAATCATTATGGGATTATAAATACATAAATGTAAATGAGAATCAATACAACATCACAGTCACATAACAGTCACAGAATAATGCAGCGGAAATACATCGTCATAATAGCAGTTCATGAAGCTACTACATATAGTACAACAATGTCTAAACAAAAGGAGACTGAAAGAAATACATAAATGTCCAACAGACACGGACATCAAAATAGACTGATAAAGATAAATGCTAAGTCTTCAGCTTCTTCAACCAACCTTGATCAGCAAACTGGATAGCTTCAGACTGACCCGAGCATATACAAAAAGAAACAATCGAGTCAAGACTCAAAATCTTATACAGGATAATCAAGTGCAGGAAATAAAGTCCATAACTCAAAGATGAATAAAATAACATCTCTAAGGATCCGATAAACTATCTATATATACAATAGAATACGGTATGTAGGTAATGTCTAATCAATAAAATAGAATATTAAAGTAGCATTAAGGCGTTACCATAATTCCCCTTAACACATTTTATATTCCCAAAAGCATATACAAGACCGTGGTTTCCCCAAAACCGGAAGTCACCAGAGGGCAATCCATATACTCAAGGTACAAATCAAAACGTAGTGGTCGCGAATAGGATAATCAGTATGACAAGGTACATGAGGCAACACCAACTAGGATACTAGTAGTTGCGTGATCCGGACTGATGTTGAGCATAGTAGCTACTATCTCAACACCGCGAAACAACACTCCCAAATCAAGGGTGCACCCAAATCGAATCACAAAAGTAATAGATATGGTATCGAAGAAGCGTGTCCGCTAGAGGTGGCGATCCTCAATGGCCCGGCACGGCTCCTGTTTTAGTCATGTCAGGGGTTATCCAATATCGTTTTCTTTCTTCAGTCAACGCGTTCACCAAACCATCCACTTCATTCTGGATCAACACTTCGCGCATAATAGTTATTAAAGTGGTTTTCGGTATCGACAGAGAGTATGTCCATTCCCGATCCCGGTCTCTTTAATAACTACGTATTTATTACCCGATGGTCTGTTAAATTAACGTCTTAAACAAATCAAAGTCCTAAAGTCAAGGTGCAAATTTGACTTCCAAAATTTGACATTTTACGATTCAATTGATTTTAGATATTTTAAAACGTATTTCCAAGTACAATTTTCCGTTCAAACAATTTAGTTAAAATTTAGTATTCAAGTTTGATTTAATAAGGTCCAAAAGTCGCTTATTAAATTTAGTTCATAATCAATGAATTCAATTTAATGGTAAACTTAGTTTAAAACATTAACTCAAGTTCAATTCATGTCAGTTTTTGTTTATATACGATGTTATCATAAATTCGATTAAATCAACTTTATTAACTAATTTCCCCCTTTCAAACTTCATTGGTTTATTTACCGATTGAATTAAATTTCAAATCAAGAAGTCCATTTCCATTACAATGTCCTGATTTGGTTAATCCGTTAAATTTAAAATCCTTTAAATTTAAATTATCCCTAATTTAAATTCATTAAATTAGTAAGTCATAATTTCCTAAATCTCAATATAACTTATAATAAGTTCAAATCTATTTAATTAAAGCCTGAGTTTAAATTTAAAGCTAACAAATCTTTAAACCTTTAACTTACTAAATTCTAAAACTTACTTGCTCCTAAATCTTATTTCAATTAAATTTCAATTCATTTTATCCAATTTGGTAAGTTATTAATCCGTTTCAATTTAAATCTGTTAATTTATTTCAACTCAAATCCCTAAGTTCGTTATTAAATTTTCAAACAAATTGTTAAGTTCATTCCTTAAATTAAAATATATTTCAATTTCGAAAGTGGTTTTGTTGACCAATCGGGTTTCTTATTTTATTTTCTATCCTAGGCCAAGTTGTTTAAACGGGTATTTATCATTTCAACCCAATATCATTCAATATAAAACAAAGCATAGCAAAGGGAACTTGCAGTGTGATAACTGGGATGGTGTCAAAGTAAATAAACAAGCAATAGCAACCATACATAACAATTTAACAGTTTATTAAATAATCCCGAAATAATCGTATTAACTTACATTTGTTATTTATGCAAATTAATATAATTATTCCTAGAATCCACATTATCGTTCATGCAGATTAAAGATCATTACATTATGGTTTTCACTTGGTGTCTATTATCAAATTACTGCATCATCATACATTCAATGGTTCAAAGTGTAGTTAACGCTATTTCTACGTGACGATTTATTTAACATTTAAAGGGGTCAAGTTCAACGTATATAATCCATTTAAATTGTTGACTATCCTATATCAATTTCAATTTCATATTAAATTTCACTTATATTAACAACCAAATTCAACATCACATAAAATTTTAGTGTCACAACTAATTGTCGTAAACTAGCAATATTCAAATTTAACTTGCATAGCGATTTAATTTTTTTTTTCAACAATTTCAACAATCAACAATTAACATCCAAATTAATATCATCAACAATTATCACTTGATTATCATAGCATAATAGATTGAGTCGTGAATGAAATATTCACCTTGCGTGGTTGAAGAAGATGATGGCGAAGCATAAAGACGAATAGATAAAATAGACCCTAACAAGCACGACGCAAAATGAAGACAACTGCAATCAACAAATAATTAATCAATAATTTGTTTATTTCAATATATATATCGACTGAATTTATATATAAACCATACCAAACAACGGAGCAAGATAGATTCGACAAGCGGGATGGAAATAGCCTATGTTTCCGGATCAATAGCGGGAGCTGGAATAAAACGCAGCAAAACGTTGTTTGAGAGCATATATAACTGATTCTGTAAAACTTGTACTATATATAACAACTCAAACATGGACACTTATATCTTAATATAAACATGTTTCAACATAACTGCTTTTATATTTTTTTTTCAAAACCTGTAGCTTTATATATAAATCTTTCAAAACCTGTAGCTTTATCAACTACCTAGGCACCAATATATTCATACACGACTGTACTGTTTCCTCTAAACCCATGCTTCTTTGTACTTTAACTCATACATAATACAACTCATATAAAAGTTTAAAAAGTTTATACTGACACATAAAACTTGTAACTTGTACTTTATTAACTATACAATTTGTATGCAACTGTACAACTTTGCAAACCAGCTTTTATGTTTATAACTTGTACTTGTACTTTATTAACTATACAACTTATAACCAGCTTTTATGTTTATAAAGTTTAAACTTATGTTTATAACAAACTATGCAACTGTATATAACTTGTACTTTTTTTTTCAAACTAAATCTACAGCATGCATGCCTTCAAATTGACATATATAATTCATATATCCCATGAACACATTATCATATAACAACTAAATAAACTAATACACACACACACATCTTATATGCTTTAAACAAAATTTATTCTATAAACAATACTGCAACATAAAATTATAAACAAACTAAACTTTGAGATATTAAAACTATAATCAACAACTTTGAAAAACAATAACTTGTAATATTTAAAACTGTAAATATATATATATATATATATATATATATATATATATGAGAACAAACAAGGTGGCTAGAGGGGAGAAGATGGTTGGCCAAGCTGGGAGGAAGCGGGAGAGGGTGGCTATGTTGGTCGGCTGGAGCCTCGGAGGGTGGTGCTCGGCAGGTGGGCGGGCTGCATGGGGAGGTGAGGGGCGGTGCCGGTGAGGTAGGTGAGGCGGGTCTGGCATTGGGCTGTGGCGAGGACGTGGGCTTCAGGGGAGAGAGGCGGAGGAGAGAGGAGGATGGGGCGGTGGCGGTTGCAGTGTTGGCAGGGGGCGGGCTGCATGGGGTGGTTGGTGACTGGGTATGGTGAAGTGGGCCAGTGGGTGTGGAGGTAGAGGTGGGGTCGGCAGTGCGTAGTGGGGCGGAGCTACTGGGGAAAGCAGAGGGGAGGTGGGCTAGGCGGTGGCGCTGGTGGTGGAAGGGGTGGCCGGTAGGGGGGGGTGAGCCGGTAGTGGAGGGGTTTGAAGTTTTTTTTTAAAAAAAAAAGAAAAAAAAAATATGCGCAAGAGATTTGAAACATGCTTTCAGTTTTTTGCAGAGAAAAATAAAAAAAATGTTATGGAAACGTGAACAAAATACATGTGGAGAGAGGGAGGGAAAGGAGGAGCTGTAGGGACCATGCTTCATGTTTGCAGAGAAGAAAGCAAAAAATGTGAAGAAAGAAGAAAGGGAGGAGAAAAGAGTTGGGTTTCTGAAGAGTTTGGAAATAAAAGGAATATGTGAAAGAAGGAGACAGAGGGCGGAGCATGTACCAAGTTTTTCTCTGAGGTGAAATGTTATGCAGAGCAATAAATGTGACGAGCTGGTTTGCAGGGAAGTAAATGAAGGGAGATATATAACAGGGTTTAGAGTGTGCAGAGGACAATGCAATGATGATTTCTAAAATGGAGGATATTTGGGTTCCCAAGGCAGCTGAATGGCTCCAAAAATTTTAAATGTTGGAATGTTGGGTACCGGTTTGTGCTGCGTAACGGACCGGTTCTCGCTCCGTTAAAATTTATAATTTGCAACGCCGAACTCCGATTGACACAAATAAATATACCGTTGTGATCAGCCCGTCGAGACGGACACAACGGTATAAAGATATTGATGGTTCGACACCGTTTGCAAAGTGGTAAATCTTATTGAACCATTTGCACGAGCGAACATTTTAGCTAGCAATTAAAAGCGAAATTTGACGAAACGAAATGCGCCGTCAAGTTCGGAATATTTTTCTTATGCAACATTGAGAAAAATATTTGAGTTCGGACGATAGAAAATTTTCACATAAGATTTAAACTAAAATGTAAATGCGACGAGCGTAATTTTCTTCAATATTTTTCAACGAAATTTGGCGCACGCCTATGTCTATCTAGACGCATTCCAAATGTGAAGTTTGGTTGGCAACGGAAGTTGTTTGTGAAAATTCGAATTTCTACATAAAATAAGCGATTTAAAAATTATAAACTGGGTCTGAATTTTAGGGTCGTTAAATTCTCCCCTACTCAAAACTTTTCGTCCCCGAAAAGGAACAAAGTAAAGAGTGGAAGACAAATAGAAGAGATATGATGGACATAGCATAGATTATGAATGAAGTAAAGAATATAGAATGGAACTTACCTTCAACAAACAATTCAGGATTAGAATCTCGGATACTCTCCTCGATTTCCCAAGTACAATCACGCTCATCGGGACTCCATTGGACTTTGACTAGGCTAACAGACTTCCTTCTAAGCTGCTTCGTATCCCTATCTACAACCTTCTGAGCAATAGGAATGGTCATGGATGGATCGTGTACAACCTTCCGAAGATGTGAAACATGGAATACGTTGTGCATGCCCTCAAATTTCTCCAACAGTGCAACTCTGTAGGCTAGTGTACCAATCCTCTCAGTGATAGTGAATGGTCCAACAAATCGAGGAGCGAGCTTCCCTCTACGACCAAATCGAATAATATTCTTCAAAGGTGATACTTTAAGAAATACTTCATCTCCAACCTGGAATTTTAACTCTCTTCTACGCCTATCTGCATAGCTCTTCTGCCTATCCTGTGCAGTCTTCATCTTCCTTCTGATCTCATTGACCTTCTCGGAGGCTTCTATAATCATATCCGGGCCAAGAACTAATCGGTCACCAGGCTCAATCCAACAAGCTGGCGATTTGCATGGCCATCCATATAAAGCTTCGAACGGTGCCATATCGATACTCGCCTGATTATAAAGATAGTTATATTTCAATTCAAATTTTTACTTATTCAAATTGAAAATATTGGATTACCTGATAGCTGTTATTATAAGTGAATTCAACCAAATGGAGGTGGTCTTCCCAAGATCCACCGAAATCAATAATGCAAGCTCGGAGCAGATCTTCCAAAATCTGATTTACCCTCTCAGTTTGGCAATCTGTTTGAGGATGATAAGCCGTGCTCAGATTCAGTTTAGTGCCCAAGACGTCCTGAAATGCCTTCCAGCATTTACTAGTGAATAAAGGATCTCTATCGCATACAATACTAGATGGAACTCCATGAAGTCTGACAATCTCTCTCATATAAATCTCGGCCAAACTCGAAGCAGTACGAGTGGTCTTAATAGGAATAAAGTGAGCAGATTTTGTCAACCTATCAACAATCACCCATATACTCTCGTTCCCTTTTCTGGTCCTCGGTAATCCGTCAACGAAGTCCATAGAAATTTGGTCCCATTTCCAACACGGAATCTCTAGGGGTTGAAGTAATCCTGCCGTCTTCCGGTGATCGGCCTTGACTTGCTGGCAAGTGGTGCATCTACTGACATATATGGAAATATCTCTCTTCATCCCACTCCACCAATATAAACGCTTCATATTTCGATACATCTTGGTGACACCAGGATGAAATGAAAGTGATGACTGATGGTTCTCTTTAAGCACTTCTTGTCTCAATCCATCAACATTAGGAACACAAATACGGTTGTCAATCTTCAGAACTCCATTACTATCTATCTGTGCTCACACTTTACGGTCAGCATTTCCAACTCTACCAAGAACTAACTCCTTCATGCGATAGAGCAAGGTGTCCTCATATTGCTTAGCTTTGATGCGATCCAAAAGAGATGGGGAGATAACAAGCTGAAATAGCATGCCTTCTACAAGATTACAACAAGACAATGCTTTGCTACGGCTCAAAGCATCAGCTACTCCATTTGCTTTTCCAGGAGTATAATTGATGTCGAGATCATATGCAGCTAAGAATTTGAGCCATCAGACTTGTCTCTGATTCAAGTCCTTTTGAGAGAAAATATACCGCAAGGACTTATGATCTGTGAATAATTCAAATTTTGTCCCCAAAAGATGGTGCCTCCATAGTTTCAAAGCGAATACAACTGCAAGAAGCTCTAAATCATGGGTTGCATAGTTTACTTCATGAGTCTTCAACTGACGACCAGCATAAGCAATAACCCTTCCATTTTGCATAAGGACTGCGCCTAAACCTTTTCGACAAGCATCGGTATAGACAGTTAATCCTTCACTCCCGTCAATTACTGCAAGAACTGAGGCTGAAGTTAACTTACGCTTCAACTCATTAAAAGCTGATTCACACTTCTCACTCCAAATAAATTTGACATCCTTTCGAGTTAAAGCAGTGAGTGGGGCAGAAATCCGGGCAAAGCGCTCAATGAATCTGCGATAATAACCGGCTAGGCCCAAGAAGCTTCGGATATCAGTAGGAGTTTTGGGAGTCTCCCAATCCTGTAGATAAGCTTTCAAATTAGAAAGGAATACGATGGATCGAATAGAAATAACGAATAGGATAGAACTTACATTGATTACGGCGATCTTAGCTGGATCGACCGAAATCCCGTTTTCAGAAACAATATGGCCAAGGAATCGTACTTCGTCTCGCCAGAAGTGGCATTTCGAAAACTTGGCTTTAAGCTGATGATTTCGGAGAGTTCCCAGAACATAAGCAAGATGTGTTTCATGCTCTTTCTCATCCTTGGAGAAGACGAGAATATCATCAATGAAGACAAGAACAAACTTGTTAAGGACATCACGAAAGACTCTATTCATTAAGTCGACGAAATAAGCAGGTGCGATGGTCAAACCAAATGGCATAACCATCCATTCATAGAATCCATTCTCGGTACAGAACGTTGTTTTATGAATACTATCTTCTGCTACTCTGAGTTGGTGGAACCCAGTGGCTAGATCAAGTTGTGAGAAAACTTTAGCTCCATGGAGCTGATCGAATAAATCATTGATGCGAGGCATCGGATAGCGGTTCTTGAGAGTGCGCTTGTTTAATTCTCGGTAATCAACACACATGCGAAGAGATCCATCTGACTTGGTGACAAATACGACTGTGGCGCCCCATTCAGAACAACTTCTCCTGATCATACCCTTAGCAAATAGATCATCAATTTGGGTTTTAAGTTCAGCTTTTTCTTTAGGAGCCATCCTTCTGTGAGGGAGAACTACGGGAGTAGCTCCGGGAATAAGGTCAATGCGGAAATCGATCTCTCGTTTTGGCGGTAGAGAGTCAACCTCCCCAAATACATCAGGAAATTTCTGAACGACAGGAGTAGTACTAAGGTCATCCAGATGAGCATCAAGAGAGAATATGAAGCTTCCGGCATATTTCTGAGGTGATTTGCATTCGATGACAAGCGGTAGACCCTTGTCATTAACTAGAGAAACAGATCGAGCTTTGCAAGAAATAATAGCATCGAATTTTCTTAACCAATCATCGCCAAATAAGATGTCAAATGCTTCGAAGCCAAGCACATAAAAATCCCAAGTGAATCGATATCTTCCACACAAAAGCACAACCTCTTTGCAAATTCTACAGAGGTTGGCATGTCCCCCAATAGGGTTGGAGACACATAAGGAAGTAGTAGCAAGAGTAGGTTCTAATTTGAGCTTATCACAAAGATCAATAGATATGAAGCTATGAGAAGCACCAGTATCGAATAATACCCGAACAGGTAAATTATGAAATGTAAAAGTATTTCGTAAGGTACCTCGGTCATCCTGAGCAGGTGGTGGAGGTGGTGCAGGAGTGGTGACAGCATACACTCCTGATGGTGTGCCTTTCTTCCTCAATGGGCAATCTCTCTTGAAGTGACCTGGCTGGAGGCAGACATGGCATAAATCATTCCTCATCTGAGAGGGTGGTGGAATAGCAGCTCCGGTGGATGGACAACTATTAGCATAATGGCCCTTCTTATCGCATTTGAAGCAAGTGATCTTAGCAAGGTCGATTGGGCTCTTCTGGGCATATCCTAATCCTGTAGTCTTTTGCCAAGCTTTCTTTTGCCGATCGAAGTTCATCTTCCTCTTTCCGAGTTGGCTGGAAGAGGGCTGAGTAGGAGGGGCTTTGGCAGTGGGTCCCCTTGGCTTTGCCTCTTATCGAAGAGCATAGTCGACAAGCTCTGTGAAGGTGCAGTGAGTGTGGCCAGTAAGCAAGTCATAATACTCTGGTCTAGCTCCCATAATGAACTTCTCGTTCTTTAGAAGTGGTGTATCGATCAATCCCGGGCCAAACTTGGAGAGTTCGTTGAATTTCCTCTCGTACTCAGAAATAGTCATACTGCCTTGCTTAAGATCCATAAAAGCTCTATAAAGTTGGGTTTTCCCAGCAGAGGGCATCCACTGTGCCGAGAAAGTATCCCTAATCAAAAGATAGACTAGATGAGTAACATTTTAAAGATTGAAAGAAGAATTTAGACAACAAAATCCAAATAAATTTATACCTAAACTGGGCCCAAGTGATGGTGTTCTCCTCGATACGGGAAGTAACCGATTCCCACCAATCTTGCGCGGCATCCTGAAGTTGCCACGCAGCAAGCTGACGCTTCTGAGCATCAGTGATCTCCAATCCAGAAAATATCTTCTCTAAGCCTTTGAGCCATTGCTGAGCCTCGATAATACCCTCGGATCCAGAAAACTTAGTACCACCTAGCTGTGTATACTCCTTGCTAAGAGTGGTGAATTTGACTGGAGATGGGACGGCAAGTGCAACCTGGGCAGGACCATGGCCTCTTCCTCCCCTATTGTTTCTTCCGGTGCTCATCCTGAAATATCGAAAGAGATTTAGAACCAAGGATAGAAAATCATACAGCTTGCAGAAAACTAATGAACGAATCAAAGAAGTTTGAATTTTAAAGGATCGAGATATTGAATCGATTCTCCTTATTCTAGGGTGTTGCTACCCTATCTCTAATGAGTTTATATAATCCCAAACTAAGGTTTTTAGGGAAACCAAAGCTCTGATACCAACTGTAATAACCCGTATATTTGGACCATTTAAATTGACAATAATCCTCACATGTCAACTTAAATAATTCAAAACATGAATCATTATGGGATTATAAATACATAAATGTAAATGAGAATCAATACAACATCACAGTCACAGAACAGTCACAGAATAATGCAGCGGAAATACATCGTCATAATAGCAGTTCATGAAGCTACTACATATAGTACAACAATGTCTAAACAAAAGGTGACTGAAAGAAATACATAAATGTCCAATAGACACGGACATCAAAATAGACTGATAAAGATAAATGCTAAGTCTTCAGCATCTTCAACCAAACTTGATCAGCAAACTGGATAGCTTCAGACTGACCCGAGCATATACAAAAAGAAACACTCGAGTCAGGACTCAAAATCTTATACAGGATAATCAAGTGCAGGAAATAAAGTCCATAACTCAAAGATGAATAAAATAACATCTCTAAGGATCCGATAAACTATCTATATATACAATAGAATACGGTATGTAGGTAATGTCTAATCAATAAAATAGAACATTAAAGTAGCGTTAAGGCGTTACCATAATTCCCCTTAACACATTTTATATTCCCAAAAGCATATACAAGACCGTGGTTTCCCCAAAACCGGAAGTCACCAGAGGGCAATCCATACACTCAAGGTACAAATCAAAACGTAGTGGTCGCGAATAGGATAATCAGTATGACAAGGTACATGAGGCAACACCAACTAGGATACTAGTAGTTGCGTGATCCGGACTGATGTTGAGCATAGTAGCTACTATCTCAACACCGCGAAACAACACTCCCAAATCAAGGGTGCACCCAAATCGAATCACAAAAGTAATAGATATGGTATCAAAGAAGCGTGTCCGCTAGAGGTGGCGATCCTCAATGGCCCGGCGCGGCTCCAGTTTTAGTCATGTCAGGGGTTATCCAATATCGTTCTCTTTCTTCAGTCAACACATTCACCAAACCATCCACTTCATTCTGGATCAACACTTCGCGCATAATAGTTATTAAAGTGGTTTTCGGTATCGACAGAGAGCATGTCCATTCCCGATCCCGGTCTCTTTAATAACTACGTATTTATTACCCGATGGTCTGTTTAACGTCTTAAACAAATCAAATTCCTAAAGTCAAGGTGCAAATTTGACTTCCAAAATTTGACATTTTACGATTCAATTGATTTTAGATATTTTAAAACGTATTTCCAAGTACAATTTTCCGTTCAAACAATTTAGTTAAAATTTAGTATTCAAGTTTGATTTAATAAGGTCCAAAAGTCGCTTATTAAATTTAGTTCACAATCAATGAATTCAATTTAATGGTAAACGTAGTTTAAAACATTAACTCAAGTTCAATTCATGTCACTTTTTGTTTATATACGATGTTATCATAAATTCGATTAAATCAACTTTATTAACTAATTTCCCCCTTTCAAACTTCATTGGTTTATTTACCGATTCAATTAAATTTCAAATCAAGAAGTCCATTTCCATTACAATGTCCTGATTTGGTTAATCCGTTAAATTTAAAATCCTTTAAATTTAAATTATCTCTAATTTAAATTCATTAAATTAGTAAGTCATAATTTCCTAAATCTCAATATAACTTATAATAAGTTCAAATCTATTTAATTAAAGCCTGAGTTTAAATTTAAAGCTAACAAATCTTTAAATCTTTAGCTTACTAAATTCTAAAACTTACTTGCTCCTAAATCTTATTTCAATTAAATTTCAATTCATTTTATCCAATTTGGTAAGTTATTAATCCGTTTCAATTTAAATCCGTTAATTTATTTCAACTCAAATCCCTAAGTTCGTTATTAAATTTCCAAACAAATTGTTAAGTTCATTCCTTAAATTAAAATATATTTCAATTTCGAAAGTGGTTTTGTTGACCAATCGGGTTTCTTATTTTATTTTCTATCCTAGGCCAAGTTGTTTAAACGGGTATTTATCATTTCAACCCAATATCATTCAATATAAAACAAAGCATAGCAAAGGGAACTTGCAGTGTGATAACTGGGATGGTGTCAAAGTAAATAAACAAGCAATAGCAACCATACACAACAATTTAACAGTTTATTAAATAATCCCGAAATAATCGTATTAACTTACATTTGTTATTTATGCAAATTAATATAATTATTCCTAGAATCCACATTATCGTTCATGCAGATTAAAGATCATTACATTATGGTTTTCACTTGGTGTCTATTATCAAATTACTACATCATCATACATTCAATGGTTCAAAGTGTAGTTAACGCTATTTCTATGTGACGATTTATTTAACATTTAAAGGGGTCAAGTTCAACGTATATAATCCATTTAAATTGTTGACTATCCTATATCAATTTCAATTTCATATTAAATTTCACTTATATTAACAACCAAATTCAACATCACATAAAATTTTAGTGTCACAACTAATTGTCGTAAACTAGCAATATTCAAATTTAACTTGCATAGCGATTTAATTTTTTTTTTCAACAATTTCAACAATCAACAATTAACATCCAAATTAATATCATCAACAATTATCACTTGATTATCATAGCATAATAGATTGAGTCGTGAATGAAATATTCACCTTGCGTGGTTGAAGAAGATGATGGCGAAGCACGAAGACGAATAGATAAAATAGACCCTAACAAGCACGATGCAAAATGAACACAACTGCAATCAACAAATAATTAATCAATAATTTGTTTATTTCAATATATATATCGACTGAATATATATATAAACCATACCAAACAACGGAGCAAGATAGATTCGACAAGCGGGATGAAAATAGCCTATGTTTCCGGATCAATAGCGGAAGCTGGAATAAAACGCAGCAAAACGTTGTTTGAGAGCATATATAACTGATTCTGTAAAACTTGTACTATATATAACAACTCAAACATGGAAACTTATATCTTAATATAAACATGTTTCAAAATAACTGCTTTTTTTTTTTCAAAACCTGTAGCTTTATATATAAATCTTTCAAAACCTGTAGCTTTATCAACTACCTAGGCACCAATATATTCATACACGACTGTACTGTTTCCTCTAAACCCATGCTTCTTTGTACTTTAACTCATACATAATACAACTCATATAAAAGTTTATAAAGTTTATACTGACACATAAAACTTGTAACTTGTACTTTATTAACTATAAAATTTGTATCCAATTGTACAACTTTGCAAACCAGCTTTTATGTTTATAACTTGTACTTGTACTTTATTAACTATACAACTTATAACCAGCTTTTATGTTTATAAAGTTTAAACTTATGTTTATAACAAACTATGCAACTGTATATAACTTGTACTTTTTTTTTCAAACTAAATCTACAGCATGCATGCCTTCAAATTGACATATATAATTCATATATCCCATGAACACATTATCATATAACAACTAAATAAACTAATACACACACACACATCTTATATGCTTTAAACAAAATTTATTCTATAAACAATACTGCAACATAAAATTATAAACAAACTAAACTTTGAAATATTAAAACTATAATCAACAACTGTGAAAAACAATAACTTGTAATATTTAAAACTGTAAATATATATATAAGAGAACAAGGTGGCTAGAGGGGAGAAGATGGTTGGCCAAGCTGGGAGGAAGCGGGAGAGGGTGGCTATGTTGGTCGGCTGGAGCCTCGGAGGGTGGTGCTCGGCAGGTGGGCAGGCTGCATGGGGAGGTGAGGGGCAGTGCCGGTGAGGTAGGTGAGGCGGGTCTGGCAGTGGGCCGTGGCGGGGACGTGGGCTTCAGGGGAGAGAGGCGGAGGAGAGAGGAGGATAGGGCGGTGGCTGTTGCAGTGTTGGCAGGGGGCGGGCTGCATGGGGTGGTTGGTGACTGGGTATGGTGAAGTGGGCCAGTGGGTGTGGAGGTAGAGTTGGGGTCGGCAGTGCGTAGTGGGGCGGAGCTACTGGGGAAAGCAGAGGGGAGGTGGGCTAGGCGGTGGCGCTGGTGGTGGAAGGGGTGGCCGGTAGGGGGGTGAGCCGGTAGTGGAGGGGTTTGAAGTTTTTTAAAAAAAAAGGAAAAAAAAATATGCTCAAGAGATTTGAAACATGCTTTCAGTTTTTTGCAGAGAAAAACAAAAAAAATGTTATGGAAACGTGAACAAAATACATGTGGAGAGAGGGAGGGAAAGGAGGAGCTATAGGGACCGTGCTTCATGTTTGAAGAGAAGAAAGAAAAAAAATGTGAAGAAAGAAGAAAGGGAGGAGAAAAGAGTTGGGTTTCTGAAGAGTTTGGAAATAAAAGGAATATGTGAAAGAAGGAGACAGAGGGCAGAGCACGTACCAAGTTTTTCTCTGAGGTGAAATGTTATGCAGAGCAATAAATGTGACGAGCTGGTTTGCAGGGAAGTAAATGAAGGGAGATATATAACAGGGTTTAGAGTGTGCAGAGGACAATGCAATGATGATTTCTGAAATGGAGGCTATTTGGGTTCCCAAGGCAGCTGAATGACTCCAAAATTTTTAAATGTTGGAATGTTGGGTACCGGTTTGTGCTGCGTAACGGACCGGTTCTCGCTCCGTTAAAATTTATAATTTGCAACGCCGAACTCCGATTGACACAAATAAATATACCGTTGTGATCAGCGTGTCGAGACAGACACAACGGTATAAAGATATTGATGGTTCGACACCGTTTGCAAAGTGGTAAATCTTATTGAACCATTTGCACGAGCGAACATTTTAGCTAGCAATTAAAAGCGAAATTTGACGAAACGAAATGCGCCGTCAAGTTCGGAATATTTTTCTTGTGCAACATCGGGAAAAATATTTGAGTTCGGACGATAGAAAATTTTCACATAAGATTTAAACTAAAATGTAAATGCGACGAGCGTAATTTTCTTCAATATTTTTCAACGAAATTTGGCGCACGCCTATGTCTATCTAGACGCATTCCAAATGTGAAGTTTGGTTGGCAACGGAAGTTGTTTGTGAAAATTCGAATTTCTACATAAAATAAGCGATTTAAAAATTTTAAACTGGGTCTGAATTTCAGGGTCGTTACACTATTTTTAATTCTTGGTGAAAGCACCAAAATGTGGACCCAAAAAATGGACCAATACCCTTGTTTGGATTTGAAACACCAGCCCTATTCTGATTGAGCAAACAGATCGCAGATAAAGAAAAAGAACTGTAAAAGAAAGAAGTCAAAGAAAGTTTATAGTAGTTCGGTTGTTAATGAAACCTACATTCACTTTGTAGCTTTATTATAGATTGATTGCTGTTACAAGAGTTGTTTTGCAAGGCTTTGATTGTTTCCTAGCTAGATTGGATCTCCAAAGTAGGAATCCACTGGAGAATCATAGTGTATTTCTTTGTGAAAGTGACTAAGCTATAGGATCGAGTAATATGAAATATTATAAATAATTAGTGCGGAAAATAATAACAGTAAAGTAAAAATAACACCAGGAATTTTTATACTGGTTCGAACTTCTCGTTCTACGTCCAGTCTCAGACTCCTTCTGAAATTATAGCTAGCAACCCTTACTTAACCCGGAGGAACATGTATTACACCGTCTGAGCAACCGAACAAGACTTTGACCGTCTGAGCAACCGAACAGGACTTGACCGCCTGAGCAACCGAACAGGTCTTTCTTGCAAACTGGATTTAACTTGACTTGTGTGTTTCGCATAACACACTTGTAGTACACACTTCCTACAATCTTTTCCTCAAAGTAAATGTGTATATTTGTGTGTGTATGAAGAATCGGAAGTTTAATACTGCTTGAAGAGTATAGAAATGAATACGTAAGAAATGATTGTATGAAAGCTTATAGATATTGAACTCAAGAATGCTAAGGGCTATAGATCAAAAGAGAATAGAAAATTAGGCGATCTAATCTATAAATCTTGAGTGTATATATAGTGTGTGAGGAGATATGACTGCTGGAAATAGATATCTATCAAAATTCAAGAAATGCAGCCTTCCATGAAGAAGAAACCTTTTGGTGAAAAGAAGCGTCTCTTGGAAAATATGACAGTTGCAGTATTTGGTCGACTGAAGTTGCTTGGTCAATCGACTGAATTTAAACGTGCACAAAAAATTTGCGCAGTATTAGTCGACTGACCTAAGTAGTTCAGTCGACTGAATGCTATACATTAAAAAATCCAAACAGCATCTGTCGAATGACTAATAGTATTCGGTCGACTGAATACTATTTTTTAGTGCACTTAAAAACTTTGTGTGTGTGTGTGTGAAAGCTTTATAAAACGTATGCAAGTTTAATAAAATGAATTTGTGAGCGATGAGCTTTAAGGATAGATTTTAACAAAATTCTATACTAGACTGTTTACTTATTAACTTTAGTTACATTAATATAAATACGAACCATATTTGAGTTGATGAGTTCGGATTAGCCGTAGTCATAGATTCGTGAACTTTTGTCTTTTGTCAGCATTCAAAACCCTATGATCCAACACTTTGGAGATTGTTGTGAGGGAGGTAGAGAGTGAAGGATAATTCCAACAGAGCTTCAGCAAACAGTCCGAAGAATCCCCCTTTTATGTCGCAGCTGGCATGTTATTTATAAAGGTTGGAGAGTTTCTGGGCCAGGCCTGCATCATCAGCTATCAGGTAGGTTACAGGCGACCTGAATGGACTTTGGCTCGCAAAACGAGCCAATAGCATGGTCGCTGGCGACCTATAGTCTTGGTTCATTTTGTGGACCAAGTTTTTCCCCTATTCAACGATGTTCCATATCTTAGTTCGTCTGATGGTTTAAGCACAGGCATGGGTCACTAGTGAGCTAAGCCCTTAGAGTTTTCAGGAATCTGGACTTGGAGATGTCCCCATAGCCTTTTATCGTTGCTCATACGTTTTGATGGCAGTTCACTGGTTGTTTACGCTCAGCTACTGATTGGACTAAAGGGATGCTAATCTCTCGGCTTCCTTGATCCCATCCGTTGCCCTAGTCATATAGCTTGGCCCTTGTCTATCCCTTGTCTTATTTTTCTCATTGAGTCATGAACTATCCTGCCTACACAAATTTGCTCTGTTTTCTATTAGTTCCTGCTGGGTTAAAAACCTGATAACAATTAATTAAATCTTGTTTAATAATTAAATTAATTAACACTTTAATTACTTATTATATTATTCATTTACAGCATATTATATTGAATATATATATATATATATGTATATAATATAACCTTTACAATAATACACATATATCTTATATATGTATTTTAATCTATTGATTACCTTTTAACTTATTTAATTAATAATCAATTTTAATTAAATTTTATTAATTTCTATAATTCTTTAATACACACATGTTTACTCATATTGTCTTAAACAATTCAAAATAACGTTCTATATGTTATATAAGTATACATATTTTATTAATTAACTTGTTTAAATAATTCGTTTATTTATTAATCTTATTAATAATAATATTTTTGAAATTAATATTATAACATTTTCAAACATTTTGAAAAATTATATTATAACTTTTATAATTTTTGTTTTATTTTATATTTAACTTTTAAATTTTAAACTTGTATTTTAATTTTCAAAAAAATTGAAAATCTATATTATAACATTTATAATACTTTTATTGTTTTAAATTTAACTTTTTAATTTTTATTTTAATACTTTTAATCTATATTAGAGTCAGCCTTTGGGCTAATATAACTTTTTGGACTAGGCCGATAGCTAATTAGGACATCGTACTTGATTATCCGACAGTCAAGCCTAGACACTGCCTTTCTTGGATACCCTACTAATTGGGTTGTTAGCTTAACTAGTTAACCCAAATATGACTAATTTAGACCGCATAGGCTATTTGACTCTAATACCATTGTTGGAACTAAGCTAGAATGCAATGGGGTAATTGGGTAAATTTCAGTTTTTTTACATATTTGGATTTTTAATGGGCTTATATAATCTAGATTTGTTTAGAAATTTCCTAAATTTCTTTAAATAAAATCAATATTTAACTTAAATTTATAAATAATGTTTTATTAAATGCAATTTTTATATATATATGTGTATTACATACACATATTTTCGTATGTACTCGTGCAATAGGATTAATATATACATGGTTTGATATTCCCGTATATAGATGTTGGGATTTACAATAACGAACATGTTAACTCCTCATGTATATATATACACATGTGCATCAAAATATTATGTGTGTGCATGTAAAAGTAATTTTTTGAAGAAAGTGTGTAGGTAAATATAACTATTATAAATATAAGTTGTAAATTATTTACATCAAGCTTTTGTTAGAATACATACATACACACACACACACACACACATATATATATATATTTAAATAAAATATAAAATTAATTTAAATATTATTTTTTTAAAACAATTTAGAATTTTTATGATATGAAATCCAAACTAATTTTTTATATATTTATTAATTTAAGTGTATATTACATATAAATATAAAACTAGTTGTAATTATATGTACATATAATTAAATATATATTATTTTGCTGCTTATAGTCAGAGGTTGAAAATAATTTTTTTTAATTTAATTTTCGATTTTAAATAATTTATTAGTTAAAAACTTAGTTAACAATAGCCGTGCAAATTTTGTAGAACTTTAAAAAAAAACATTTATGAAACCATAATGTATATTTTATATTATATAAGGTTTTATAGAATTTTGAATTATTGATACAAATATACATGCATTTTATTTTTATAATTAATTATAATTTAAATAATAATATTTATATATACATAATAAATATCCAGAAAAATTAAACTCTATTATTATTGCCGAAAGCCTTTTAGGTGTGAACAATTTTTTTATAAAATTTAAATATTTTTATTATTTGAATTAATCCTTTTTGTTTAGATTTAATTCATAAAATCATTCAATAATATTATTTTAATAATTTTTTATATTTTCGCTATGAGCATAATACAAGTACACATAATAAACTAAATTACACACACACATGCACTAATATATACAACCATCAGCATGTGTCAACATATCGATATACTGATTCATGATATTTTTAACTAGCAACATGTGGAACAATAAAAATATAAACATTATTATATAATAATAGACCGACAAAGTACCTTTTGATAGAGTTAGGAGTATGTCCAAGGAGCGATTATGTAATTTATTACATAAATCCAACTCGATAACCAATCTTGTTCAAAATAAAAGGTATTTCCTTTTTGTTATATACTTGATATAAAATGTTATATGTAATTAATTAGTTAATCTAAATATATATATATATATATATATATATATATATGTCATGAAGTCCTTAAATGAAGTGTTTGTGGTAGTAGTCATAAATAGTTTCAACCTGAGTATTATATTATAACATGATAAGCACGTCGTTTTAAATATTCCTGGTCGAAATGTATCAAGTTTGGACATTGATGCATCCGTTGATACTTAAGTACTTAACGCCCTTCAAATGTTGGGCAGTTTATTAATCATGGTTGCTGGGGGCACTAAAAGGGTCACGTACTGATAGTTATAAGATAAACATGGAATGACTCACTCGATATTTTTCTTGTGGCTAATATAATCAAGGTCAAGCAGAAAATATCAAAGTGACCGATTTACAAAATTCTCTGGACTTGGGAATACTATTGGTCTTCAATATAAAAGCCAAAATCACTAGTATAGGGATTCAAAATTAAGATAGATATATAAACCCCAATACTATACAAAAATTTTCCTTTCGGAAATCATTTACTATAACAACAGTGTTATAGTCCACCATTTCCTTTTTCTTCTCGAAAACATCTATTTCAACAATGAATGTTGAAATCTATGGTTCGATACTTAATTCATTTTAAAACATCTTTAAATCGTTTTAAGTCTATTTAAAATATCACTTTCCAAAAATATTTCTTTAATATATTATTCACCGTCCAAAATCGTGAATATACTTCGTTTACCAAATTCATCTTTTCTACATATTTTATTTAAAGGATTATCCACTGTCCCAAAATCGTGGATATATCTCCCTTAATAAGCTATAATAATTAAACTTATCAAAATAAGTCGATTTCGGATTTATAAAACAACGTTTATAAATTCCATTTATACTTTATAACAACTTCAACTTATAAAATCACTTTATTAACAAATTCTATCCATACTCCATTTACACGCCAAAATCCAATTTATAAGTTAATTACTTATAAATCTTTTATTTTACAAAATCTATTCATTTTATAACTTCACAAATTATAAATCTATAGATTTCATCCATTTATGAAATCCATTTATACTTCATTTCAACACTTATAAAAATCGTTTTATAATTCCAATATTTTAATTTATAAATATCAAATTTATAAATATTTTATATAAATCATTTATAATAATTCAAAAATCCCAATTTGAACCATTTTATAAATTAATCAACTACTTATTTTAAAATAACATTTCGGTTATATTTCACAAAAATCATAATTTTTATAACATAAAAATTTCAACGTTTATTTATTTATTATGAATCAAATCCAAAATTAAATTTTATTATGAATTCTCAACTTAAATTTTCAAAAATCCAATTTTATTTATTTTCGGCATCAAACGATACCAAAAATATAATCGGCTAAAATTTAGCCTTTAACCATTTCAATCACAAAGATAATCACGCAGATTATAAATAGATCAACACACAATATTGAAACCAATAGAATCATTTGAGGAATCCAGTTGGATCCCTCCAACCTGTTTCCCTGCATCCAAAGATGTTAGCACAATACCAATTCTGCTTCGAGACGGAATATCGCGGTAGATGAGATTTATAAAATACTATCCGCTATTGTACGGCGCAATAGGGTCTCATCCGCTATATAATGCGGGAAATCAACTCCAAGTACATATATAATACCGATTTCATATCAAATTGGAATTATCGCGGTATATGTTTTAATAAATAGCATCCGCTTAATATACGGCGTATATGGTCTATTTCAATACAACATATAATAACTATCATTCAATCACACAATCAAGCAATTTAAAATTTAACTATTTATAATTTAAATCTAAACAATTCGATTGAGTGAGAAGTTCTCACCTTGAGTTTCCGATAATAGTTGGAGCAATTTATTTCGAATAAAATTAAACGTGCATTTAATTTTACCTGAAATTTTCACTAGCTCCAAACTAGCTCCATTGCGTAGTGCTCGACAAAACGATTGCAATGCAATTTGTTTCGTGATTTTTCGACCTCGTTTGAACAAGTTATCAATTTTTAAACATTCACGAATTATTATACATATATAAATTTACAAATTTTATTATTATTTTACCCTAAATAATCGTGGCCGCACGTTTTGCATAGGAGATCAGGTCGCTCATACACGTTCCTTCTTTTCCAGCTCGTGTTTGCAAACCGAACCCAAATCAAGCCGTGCAAACCCTAATACACGCGATCATAACGAGCACTTTGAAGACGATCAGGCGATGCCACTTCGAAGGCTACCACGCGACACACGTTCGGCTCGAATATCAATGAGCTCGGTCGCCTCCTTTGCACGCGAGACGAGGGCGAACAACACCGCCTTGAACGAAAATTGCCGATGATTGCCTCAACTATAAACGATCATATCCGTATGGATTGCAAGATCTCACCTAGCTCTTCAACATTGCAGTTGATAGTTTTCTGTAATTGTTTGTGGATTGGAAGTAATTGAGGGAAGAAGATTCGAGCATTTCTGGCCATCGAAATGATAATGGCGTGGCTGAAGATTGACTAGGGTTTGAGCAAATTTGTGAATAAGGGGCCTTTTATAGAAAATTTACCGAAAATCACTATTCACTCGATTTTCGGAACTCCGAATCTCGCAAGGTGACCAGCGTTTTTAGGGTTTAACCCACGTTCCGAACACAATGGAATAGGTTTCGGGAGCCAATTCGATCATCTGTGCGAGTTACGGCACTAAACGATCGATTTTAAATTAAATCGATTAAACCAAATTTCTATGCGTTTTGGCTTGCCCCGGACAAACGGTAAATCCGATTGACACGAAATTTGAAACCTTACAATAATTTGACATTACGGATCCGATGAAACTAGTTTCGTCAAAATCCGAGACTGTTTGAAAAATGGTTATTTTAACTCGTCAATTAAATATTAAAATATTCAATTTTCACAAATTAACTTTTAATTTAATTTTAAAAGTTCGATAACACCTTTCTAACTTCAACATGATTTAATATAACTTTATAAATCATTTTTAATCACATTAAACCTAATCAACCAATTATTTACGCAATTTCAAATATTAAATTGCCGATTTAATTATCCAATTAAATCCAGATATTCAAAAAATAAATTATTCGACTTATAAATTTTACTTGTTGATATTTAAAATCAATTAAATATCTGAATTTCAATTGATAGAAATTCTGGGTTGTTACAAACTTCCTCCTTAAAAGAATTTCGTCCTCGAAATTGCCAAGTAAGAAAGAGTTACAGAATTCATTGACTTTTCAAAACAACCCGTTCAAATTTGATTCACAAATCTCTTAAGTGTTTAACTTTTCCAAAATCCATAGTTAAACCTCTTACAAAACATTTACTAAGTTTTCAAATCCATATATAGTTATCCTTTAAATCAACTATATCGTTTAACTTTTCAACTCAAATCAAAACTTAGTTTTCATAAAAAAAAAATCTTCCAAAATTTCCCGAAAATTTTCTAACGCCTTAAATTTTCAAAAATTTTCGCCATAACCTCCTTTGTACGGAGGAGCTTTTACAATATCACAATAGATATAAATATATATACATCGACCCACACGGTAAAACAGAAAAACAGTTCATATTTTCTATTTTTATTGTGTAGGCGTACCTTTTTAGCTTTTTAAGCAAAGAAGTTATTTATTTAGCATTTTGCGCAACCAAATCCCACTAACGGTAGCCCCGGTACCTGTACTTACTCAATATAAACACGTAAGTGACATATATAAGAAGTTATTAACATTTTACTCTTTTAAACAACTACAACACATGCATAGTAAAAGAAATGCATACTAAACAAGGTTTATAAGCAACTTATATGATTTCAACTTTACTTGTAATTGTTTACAACCAATTCATATACAACGACATTCAATTATTCATTTTCAATTAGTTTACATTCACTAATTTACATTCACATTTGTTCACTTTCAATTCAAATCAATTTCCATTCAATTAAACTTACTTAACTTCCAATTTGAATTTAATTGCTTTAGCTTTCAATTTTATTCATTCAATTGCATATGAATTACTATTCAATCAATTAACAATAATATAACAACCAATGTATATCTAACACAACCAAATTTATTCTCCTTATATTCAACATTCATATTCACTTTGTTTACCTTCAATTTGGTTTAACATTAAATTAGTCATAAATGAAGTAACACTTACATCCATTATTCTATATCAATTCATTACATTCGATTGATTAATATTCAATTCATTAGTTCAATGACTAATTTATTTTACAAATAAGACTGAATCTCCTTTACATAATTCAAGTTCACATCCATTTAATTCATTTCATTTTATTAATTAACTTCAATACCAAAATCAATTTCATTCAGCATCACTTAAGTTATATTCCTTTTAAACATCATTTGTTTAACTTAACTTAAATTTCCATTTCAACAACATATCTAATCCAGTTAAAATCCAATTCAAATTCCAACTCCAAAGTAAATTTTTATTTAACTTTTACCAAAGTCAATTTTTTTATCACTTATTCAGATTCATACTTCGTTTTGCTTAACAAAGTTGTTTAACCATTTTAATAATTGGTTTTACTTACATCTTCACATTTAATAAGTTATACAACTTATTATTCAACTTCCCAATCTGGTTTAATTTATTTAACTTCCTTTAGTTAAATTTCAAATCATACATTTTATTATGCTAACTCAAATTTCATTTCAACTTTACCAAAGCTAAAAATTTTATTATCTCATATTATAAGTTCAAGACTTGATAACTTATATTCAACAATGACAACTTGGATTTTAATTTCAAATTTGTTTGTCACAACAAAATTCAATTTCAATTTACTATGGTAGCAAATCCATCACACAGAAACTCGAAAATGATACTGATGATGCTGCAGTCATCACCCTTATTATTCCCCAGCAACAGTAGCGAATCCAATGCTTTAAATTCTTTCAAAATTTTCTTTTATTTATAAATCACATTTATAAATCTTGCTTATATAATTTCACTATTTCCCTTTACTTATACAAGGTTATTCCACAATTGTAAATCATTTCAATTAAAATTCTATACTTATACAATTGTTACTTTTATATAATTTATTCTTTCACAATTGTTGTTTTTATTCAAATTATTCGAACAACTTTAATTCACTTATACATTTTCTTCCATTTTCAACAATTCAAACAATTCAATTTTATATAAACTTTAGTGATTTCTGAAAAATTATTCCTTTATATATAAAATATAATCGAGGTAAAATTATTTCATTTACCCAATTTAAAATGATATTATGTCGGTTTATCTCGTTTAAGAGTTTAGAAACCCCTATCGATACAGTTAGCTACACCGACCAGAATCTATAAACAATCAACTGATAAGTCAACACAATACAAAACAATTTCATATTCACTAACAAATATGCTCTCATATCTATTATTACACACAACTCATTCTAGAGTACTGCTGACTCTATCTCTAATGAGTAATCCCCAACAGAGCCAAGGTTGTCAATTAACCATATGCTCCGATACCACATGTAACAAATCGCGGTTTTGTCGGGATCCGAAGGTCGCCATTAATACGTCCACTATATCAAATGCCGCACAATCGAATGCCGAAAAGCCGAACCCTTAGGGTTTAAGAAAAGAAGAGGTAGAAGAAAAGGATAGAAGAAGAAAGAAAATAGAACGAAAAAAGAACAACAGAAACAATAACAGAATCTCACAGTCGCAGCGGAACCACATATAATAGATAAATGAATAATGTTTAAAACAAAGAACTATCTCAGTTATTACATTACATTTTCATCATAGTGTACAACAACAATATACAACACAACAAAACAATGGACAGTTATACAAACATGTCCTTACAAGTGAATTTACAGCGGAAAGATAATATCATACACAAGTAATACCTGACTCTAGACTGCCCGTGTGGAAAATTATAGGCACTCAGAGTTTAGGAAGAGTCCAATAAACTCCAGGTCAGTCATGGGACTGGTGTGAGAACTTAAAACGGTTATTTATCTTTTAAAACAACAACAACAATGGAAGTGAAAAATATCTGCAATGCTTTTGGAAAATGAAACTACCATAAGGCCTCCCCGCACACACACAATACAAACGCAGAATTGGAGGAGATTTCTCCTTATGATAGTCAAAGATGCTTACTACGCAAAACAAATCATTTTTGATATTATTATTAGTGCATAGTGATAAAAGCATTTCGAAAATAGAATATAAATCTTAGCCAGCATAGACATTCCGAACTATGCCTACTATAGCTACCATCCAAACAGTGGGGCGTCACCATAAGTGAATGGCAGGTAATACAACTAAAACCGTACAAGGCTCGTATTGTTTCTTTGGATATTCAACAAATGGTCAGGCTAAGGAACTTTCTACTCCCACATGGGATCGCCTCTGGCGGGACGTCCCGAGAACCTAACCGGATCTCTCCAACACAAGGCCAGGTTACCTTTGTAACTAGGTAACTACTTCTCGAGTATGCCACGCCCCGGTCCTTTGGGACCTTTATCCGAGGGCCCTTTATCACCAAGCAACAACCACACAGAAAAATGAGATTGGAGCAACCACATAGGTTAAGCATCAGGGCTACATACCTGACACCACCCTTTTCCAGAAGGAAATGACATACCCTAAAGGGCGCGATCCTTATAACCTTGCAGCATATTCATGTTTTGACCATTTCCGGGGTGTGAGGTCCGACGAAGTCTCGTCCACAAAGCTACGCTTTTTCACAAAGCCACGCTTTGATCAACAAATGATCAATAAATAATCATCACACAGCAACACTCAGCATGCCACATTACCAAATTGGGAATATATCGTTGATAACCTTCAACTACAAAACCTCTAAGCTCGTACGTCTCAGAGAAGGGTGTTAAGCTAAGAGAATAAATTCTCCGCCACCAACAGAGATGTATTTGAAAGAAATCTTCTTTATATCTCAAAATGTAATCTCAGACGCGTAACCATACAAGTCTGTTCCGGGCTCGAACAGAACCGAAGGCACTTCCAAAGAAGCCCTTGCAATCCGGATATTCACAATCCCGATCGAATTTCCCATCACAAAGGAAATCTCCATACCGTAGCTAACGGTGCAGAGACAATCGATAGGTCATCCTATCGTTTTCACAAATACCCGGTCTTCACCACCGGTCTTCAATGCTATCCATTACGTCGTATCACTATTCGGAATGGGTAATCCGAATAACGAGCGCAATAATTTAAAATAAGTGTAGCATTCAATTTCAACCAATTCACAACAAATAGCCATTTAAGGGTCAATATTAATAGTCGGTTATTTAACTATCAATCAATATTCACAACATCACCCGATTTCAAATAATTTCCCAAATTATTTATTTTCAAAAATATCTTTACAAGGTATAATTTCCACACTTCAACCGTTAATTTCAAATCAATTTTCACCTTTACAACTTTCATTTCAAAATGGTTCATTTAAACCAATCAAATAAATCCTTACCGATTTATTAAATTTACGTTCCAAATTCGTAAATTTATTCCACACTTTTAAAAATAAATCAATGTTTATTTTTAAAACAAATTTCCCTTATAAATTTCCATCGTGAATTTACATTTTCAAATATTCACCTGTTATACGATTTTTCAAATCGATTTCAATTATTCACTTTCGATTTATCTTTAAAAGTTATAATCTCAGAACATTCACTTCATATTGGAAAACATTTCCATACTTATTTAATAATAAGTAATTCACCAATCTATTTATTTTCAACATTTTGAAAACATTCAATATACTTAAATCACAATTAAGTATAAATTTTATTCTTTAAGGAAAACTCCTCTTAAACACATTTATTTGGGTCAAAACGAATGTTACATAAAACATCGTTACGACAACCCAAAATCACTAGTATAGGGATTCGAAATTAAGATAGATATATAAACCCCAATACTATACAAAACTTTTCCTTTTGGAAATCATTTACTATAACAACAGTGTTATAGTCCATCATTTCCTTTTTCTTCTCGAAAACATCTATTTCAACAATGAATGTTGAAATCTATGGTTCGATACTTAATTCATTTTAAAACATCTTTAAATCGTTTTAAGTCTATTTAAAATATCACTTTCCCAAAATATTTCTTTAATATATTATTCACCGTCCAAAATCGTGAATATACTTCGTTTGCCAAATTCATCTTTTCTACATATTTTATTTAAAGGATTATCCACTGTCCCAAAATCGTGGATATATCTCCCTTAATAAGCTATAATAATTCAACTTATCAAAATAAGTCGATTTCGGATTTATAAAACAACGTTTATAAATTCCATTTATACTTTATAACAACTTCAACTTATAAAATCACTTTATTAACAAATTCTATCCATACTCCATTTACACGCCAAAATCCAATTTATAAGTTAATTACTTATAAATCTTTTATTTTACAAAATCTATTCATTTTATAACTTCACAAATTATAAATCTATAGATTTTATCCATTTATGAAATCCATTTATACTTCATTTTAACACTTATAAAAACTCGTTTTATAATTCCAATATTTTAATTTATAAATATCAAATTTATAAATCTTTTATATAAATCATTTATAATAATTCAAAAATCCCAATTTGAACCATTTTATAAATTAATCAACTACTTATTTTAAAATAACATTTCGGTTATATTTCACAAAAATCATAATTCTTATAACATAAAAATTTCAACGTTTATTTATTTAATATGAATCAAATCCAAAATTAAATTTTATTATGAATTCTCAACTTAAATTTTCAAAAATCCAATTTTATTTATTTTTGGCATCAAACGATACCAAAAATATATTCGGCTAAAATTTAGCCTTTAACCATTTCAATCACAAAGATAATCACGCAGATTATAAATAGATCAACACACAACATTGAAACCAATTCAATCATTTGAGGAATCCAGTTGGATCCCTCCAACCTGTTTCCCTGCATCCAAAGATGTTAGCACAATACCAATTCCGCTTCGAGACGGATTATCGCGGTATATGGGATTTATAAAATACTATCCGCTATTATGCGACGCAATAGGGTCTCATCCGCTATATAATGTGGGAAATCAACTCCAAGTACATATATAATACCAATTCCATATCAAATTGGAATTATCGCGGTATATGTTTTTAATAAATAACATCCGCTTAATATACGGCGTATAGGGTCTATTTCAATACAATAGATAATAACTATCATCCAATCACACAATGAAGCAATTTAAATTTAACTATTTAAAATTTAAATCTAAATAAGTCGATTGAGTGAGAAGTTCTCACCTTGAGTTTCCGATAATAGTTGGAGCGTTTTATTTCGAATAAAATTAAACGTGCGTTTAATTTTACCCGAAATTTTCACTAGCTCCAAATGAATTCAAACAAGCTCCATTGCGTAGTGCTTGACAAAACGATTGCAACGCAATTTGTTTCGTGATATTTCGACCTCATATGAACAAGTTATCAATTTTTAAACTTTCACGAATTATTATAATATATAAATTTACAAATTTTAATATTATTTTACCCTAAATAATCGTTGCCGCACGTTTTGCATAGGAGATCATGGCCGCTCGTACGCGTTCCTTCTTCTCCAGGTCGCGTTTGCAAACTGAACCCAAATCAAGCCGTGCAAACCCTAATACACGCGATCACAACGAGCACTTTGAAGACGATCAGGCGATGCCACTTCGAAGGCTATCACGCGACACACGTTCGGCTCGAATATCAATGAGCTCGGTCGCCTCCTTTGCACGCGAGACGAGGGCGAACGACACTGCCTTGAACGAAAATTGCCGATGATTGCCTCAACTATAAACGATCATATCCGTATGGATTGCAAGATCTCACCTTGCTCTTCAACATTGCAGTTGATAGTTTTCTGTAATTGTATGTGGATTGAAAGTATTTGAGGGAAGAAGATTCGAGCATTTCTGGCCATCGAAATGATAATGGTGGCGGCTGAAGATTGACTAGGGTTTGAGCAAATTTGTGAATAAGGGGCCTTTTATAGAAAATTTACCGAAAATCACTATTCACTCGATTTTCCGAACTCCGAATCTCGCGCGGTGACCGGCGTTTTTAGGGTTTAACCCGCGTTCCGGACACAATGGAATAGGTTTCGGGAGCCAATTCGATCATCTGTGCGATTTACGGCAATAAATGAACGATTTTAAATTAAATCGATTAAACCAAATTTCTATGCGTTTTGGCATGCCCCGGACAAACGGTAAATCCGATTGACACGAAATTTGAAATCTTATAATAATTTGACATTACGGATCTGATGAAACTGGTTTCATCGAAATCCGAAACTGTTTGAAAAATGGCTATTTTAACTCGTCAATTAAATATTAAAATATTCAATTTTCACAAATCAACTTTTAATTTAATTTTAAAAGTTCGATAACATCTTTCTAACTTCAATATGATTTAATATAACTTTATAAATCATTTTTAATCACATTAAACCCAATCAACCAATTATTTACGCAATTTCAAATATTAAATTGCCGATTTAATTATCCAATTAAATCCAGATATTCGAAAAATAAATTACTCGACTTATAAATTTTACTTGTTGATATTTAAAAATCAATTAAATATCTTAATTTCAAATGATAGAAATTCTGGGTCGTTATAGAATGTTGGATCGAGTAGAAGTATTGGAAGTGAAACACTATTAAGAGAGGATTCGTCTCCTCGGTTGTACGAGATTAATATTACGGTCAATTGAAGTCAACTCAAAATCTATGGCCAAAGTAGTTTGGTTAATAATAATTATTATTAAACCAAGGACTTTGTGTTTAGACTATAAAGCTGAATGTGGATAGTATTGGAATTTTGGCCATAACCAAATTCCATAAGTCCGAGGTGATATAGTTTCGATGAAGAGAATTGTTGTTAATAATAGTTACTATTGGGTACCACTTAAGAAAAGTGAAATTGAATTGTATAAAAAGGATTCATAAGAAATGAATTTGTCCAAACTGTCACATCACTAGCTAAGGTGACGTATGAATGTTAATATTTGAATTGTTGATTGAATTCACAACTCTGAGTCACACAACCACACTTGTGATTTCTCCAAAAAATCACATGATTTGATTAATTTATGAAATGTTATAAATTGGTTAAATTAATTAATATTTAGGAAACATTAATTACAATTTATTTATTTGATGTTTTGAATGTTGTTAGTAATTATATAAATGCATGTATAAAAGTTAAATTTGTAAATATCAATATTCGATATCGGTGCACCTTTAAACAAGGTTTAAAATAAATAATTATGTAAAGGTTTTATTTTGTTTGAAACTTTTCCTACTATGGATGCATGCTAGGATGAGCCAATACATAGAAAAAATAAAGGGACTAATTGATCGAACTGAATAATGAAGTTAAATAAGGAAAATGGAAAACGATTATTTTATCCTATTCAAACAAATCTCCTCACTACACTTTCTTTTTACATAAAATCCTTCCTCCTCCTCTCCAAAAATAATGTACCATTATCTTCCATTAAAAAAATAAAAGCCCAATAATAACTTAAAGTGAAACATTATATTAAATTAAAACAAAGGTGGTTCATTCATCTCTTGCAAGGATTAAATGTGGATCTTGATGATCTGAGGAGAAGGCATAAATCAAGGCGTGGCTTTTGGCTAGATCTGAGAGGTATCTTCTATTTTAAATGTTCTACCAGATATAAAATGATTTTAATAGTTTGTATGCATATAGCATTGCCTCATTTGATTTGAAATTGTTTATGTAATTTGAATTGTTTATGGAATACATAAATTTGATTTTTATTTTAATAAATCGAAATAAAATTCTATATATGATTAATACAGTGTTTTAATTATAGATCTATGTTTTTAACTCTCAAATCAAAGTCTAATTTTTTAGATCAGAAAGTTTGTATGTACATATTATTTGCATTTGTGTTGAAACATAAACGTTGTATATGCGTGTTGTCTCTTTACCTTAAACTGAAAAATAATCATGCAATTTGAATTCTTTACTAAATAAATTGTTTTATTCTTAGTATGATGAATTATATTAGAAATATACATAGGTTAAAGGAATGTTTTAATAATGAATCAAAGTTTTAAAATTAATTACAATAATATTCTAAATTTGTTATGCAATTTATTATCTCAAATGTCCTTATTTAAGTATTTTAAAGGATTGTTAATATATTGCTTAATTTGTTAGTTCCACTTTTGTTTTGTAAAAAAATTCACTTAGGTTAATTCTCTTAATTCATATGTATAAATATTTTTTATTAACTAATTCAAGTATATATAAGTTTACAAATACATTAAAAAAATTAATGCAGCATGGGATTTGTTTTGAATTGATTAGAAAGCTTCGGTTTAGCCTTTATATACACTTTGTTATATCTATGTGTGTGCATATGCATGTAGAAATTAAATATTTGAGTTTCAAATTATTAGAGCGTTATTTTTACCCATTTATTGTTATCATACAATTTAAAAGTGAGGCAATAATATATACATATTAATTATTATTTTTTATTTATGTTATTGTGTAACGACCCACTTTTATGAACAGTTTAAGCAGACAATCAACCATACATGACCCACTCAATTTAAACGGAAAGGCGGATAGTTAGAGAAAAGAAAGAAGAAGGAAGACAAGAAGAAACTAAACAACACAAGATCTTATAGTGGAACGAATAATCTATAATATACAATAAATCTTTACACAAAGAAAAAATGTAACATACATACACCAATCAAAGTACACTAACTTTTTTCAGCCCGGACAGTTATAACAGCATGTCCTTACAATAGTTGATAAATACAGCCAACAGATAACACAGCGGAACACAAAGAAATATGTAGAAACATCTTGAACCTCCAACTCATCTCCTAAGCTCTAATGCATCCAATGAAATATGCAAATATGCTCAGTCTGATCCGCGCATTAAAAGGGAAGAACGCTCGGATCAGTCTGGTAAATCAGCGTGAGAAAAAACATATCGAATTGTATTTTTAAAGTTATCAAACTCTTTTCGAAATAAAGGTATCTCGTAAGACCACACCGTAAATAAACACAGATGGGTTTTTACCTTACGATATCCAAAACATTTTCTATAGAAAATCCAATGATATTATAATAATGTATAAGCGTTCAAAGTAAATATATGAAAATAGCCAAAACTGTTACCATTATTAAATTCCAGCATACTATGATCTACAATCAAAACCGTAAGCTTATTGGAGTAGGGATTTCCATCAACGACTGGGTTATTGATTACCACACGTGACGGGCATCTCTAGATAAAATAACATCGAGGTCGAACCTATCGACCCCTGCCAACACAAAACCGACCTACCCCTTACGGGATAGTACCGAATATGATCACCCCTTTTGTTAATGGGCCTCGAAGCATACAAATGTGAGATAATATCGATTCTAGATAGGGATGATCATACCCTAATGGGGCCGACCCACCTGGCCCTGCTGCATCTCCCTTGCTTAAGTCATTCCCGGTTGATGAGGCTTAAGGCTACGTTTTACCTTTCATATAGCACTTTCTACTTGGAATGCTAACACTGCCCTTCAGACAACAGTGCAATGTCAGCATTCATCCATACAAGTTGTCCAGGAGATGGACAAATCGAAGGCACACTTCTACTATATACTTTTTGGAATGATCTTCAGGATTAGTAGCAAGCAGCATTTGTACTTCAAAGAGCTCTGTCTTTTAAATCCATCATCTTCAAGATGTCTTCACTTCGAATGCTTGAGTTAGATCGAAGTGGTTTTCGGATAACATATCTAATCCCGGTCCCTTCGAAACAACTTTCGATAATTTTCAGTAAACTCAATCCTGGTACTTTAGAAAATAAACAGTCAAAGATAAGAGCGAAGATCACCTCCTAACCGTTAGTGAATGGATTTCCTTATCTTTTGTCCTAGGAGAACTAAATGAGATTCATACGCACAGTACAACATTATTAGATATGATTGTGCCATATAACTCATATGTTTTCCATAGATATTTTCAAAGTTACGTTTTGGATCCAAATTTGATAGTCGGTTATTTAACTATCAATAAACACACGTCCATATTAGGGATTTAATTTCTACTGGGAAAACCAACATTGGTTAAGCATATAAGCAACCACTAATCTCTTTAATTAATCTTTTCATTAATTAAATCACTTTGTAAATGCTTGTATAAAAATACCTTTACAAAAATTTATCCACAAATTCCAATATTTTCAGTACTGGGAAAAATATCCATCTCAACGGTATAAGTATATTCACAAAACACTTAAGAAGGATTTCCTCTTTGTGCAATTCTAAATCTTTTATAAACCCCTTTATATATCCCAAAAAACGTTTATAATTTCTTTTATAAATCTCAAAATATTCACAAACTCTTTTTACACATTTCTGAAAGACATTTATAAATTCTTTATAAATCCTTAAAAAACTATTTATAAAACCCTTGTTTATAAATTTATAACCCATTTCTAAAATTCATTTGTACATATCTAACCATTTACAAAACTCCTTCTATAAAACCCAGGTCTATTTATAAACTCTACTTATAAATCTCGAAAACATTTATGAATGAATAACAATCATTTACTTTAAAACACTATTATATAACAATAATTATTAACAATAAACATTATAAATTAATAATAACTATTCACTTTAAACATCTTAAAAATAATAATTAATAATTTCAAAACATTATTAAATAAATAATAATAATTAGATTTTACCATTATTATACATAGTCATAGTTTATTTCTAAAACACTATTACTAAATCCTTATTATTAATTTCAAACCATTTTAATTATTTAATTAAATATTTTTAAAATATTAAAATATTGATAAATAACTTTAAAAACAACTTTAAATATAAATAAAAAATCTTTAAAACAATATTTAATAAATAAATAACTTAGAAAAGGCAGATAAAAAGGTTGGAGTAAAATAGAAGTTAAATCTTTTAAAACAAAATATTTTCGAAACACAATTTCAGATTTAAAATCATTTCCTGTCTCAAAAACCAATGCCAACACAAATGATAATTTATAGCATTTTTAAAATACTAATTTGAGGCCAACAGCTATCCAACTTTTAACCAATATCGACATTGATTTTTTTAATCACTACAAGGTTTAAGTTTTGAACATAAAATAACATCATAATTAATAGAGCCAACAATCAGGTTTAATATCCAATAATTCATATAACAGGAATATTATTGAAATTAAAATCAACAATGGCGAGGAATCCCGTTGGATCCCTCCAACATGTCCTCCTACATCACAAACAGTATATAATAATATAATACAGATCATCCGCTACCAGACGGATATATATAAAAGGTCATTTGTTGTAGGGGCAGGAATAAATCCAAATCAACTAATAAAGTAGTAAATCGTCCAAACATCCTATCAATAACTCTATATCTACTGGTTGAGCAAAAAGGAGAGTTTAACTCACAATTATTCTAGTTGTTGCTTGCGTGTTTGGGTTCTATCTGAATCAAACGACATTCGATTTAGCATGAAACTCAACTAGCTCCAATTGTAGCGAAACAAATTCCATATCGTAGATAACGTCCATACGAGTGCAAAGCAACAAACGACGTCCGAATCCGACGTCGTACGCAAAATTTATTGCACACATAAGAAATCGATTAATTAAATTAACTAATAAATTATCATTAACTTAATTGATTATTTTTGTAAAGCTTAATTACCTTTCCCTCCTCCTCAATCTCGCATTCGTTCCAGGAAGGATTGGTCAACGAAATATGAACCGAACCCAAAACGCGACCGTGTTTTCCATCGTGTCGCCTCCACATCAGTTCGCCCACTGCCGCAACATCAAGTAGCCCACCGCCACGGCGAGCTCGCTGAAGACCGTCGTCACCATGTCGCGCCGATCCCCCTGATTCGACCCCCTCTCACCTTGTCGTTCGCTAGAAAATTGGCCTCGACGTTGCGTCGTTCATCTTACAATTATCGCCTTCATAATTGATCGATCGTCCCCAAACTTCTGCCATGCCTCGCCCTCACCTTCCTCTATACTTTCCCTTTAGAGTCCATGGGCCACTAACCCTCCACATCGTCGTAATTAGGGAAAATACAATCTTCGTTCATCCTCCAACCACACCCACCATGATGCGACCTAACCCAATCCGACCGTTGAACCTCATCAGCTCGATGTCGTGAACATATTCCTAGTTTTGAATCAGGCCAGAAATAGCTCGAGGTGGCGCCAATGATCTTGGGCCGTTGAATGAGGAGATGATTTTAGTTTGAAAATTTATAACCCAAATTTTATGATAACATGATTATAAAAGGGAGAGGGGTAAGGGTTTGAATGTGGTAAGAGTATGGCTATAGTGGAAAGGTATGGTGAGGGATATGGGTATATATTATTTCATATTATAATATTCCCTTCTAAGCGCTCAAAAATTTCGAACTCTAGACAAGGCGTGTCGTCTACCATTCTATACTGGATATCCATATTCCGAACACAATGGAACTAGTTTCGAGACCTAATTCGATCATATACAGAAGATAGCTTTTCAAACCTAATTATATTATACTAATTTCCGTAATTAGTTTTTTAAGCATTTCGAGTTCGCGCGACCAAATGATTCGTCCGATCATGACGAAATTCAACAGCATACAATAACTCACTATTACGGATCCTATGTAACCGGTTTCATCGAAATCCAAGACAATGCCCCGGAAGGCTATTTACACCCGTTAGTTGAAACGATTATTATAAAACAAGTTTAATCATTTTAAATTCGAATTCAAAAGTATACTATCTTCATTCTTATTAAAATAGAATTTAAATCAACTTTTGAAATCATTTTTATTCACCTTAAATTCAAAATTCAATTATTTAAACAATTTCAAATATTCAAATAACCATTATATTTGAAATTCAAGTTAAATAAAATAACCATTATACAATTAACTTTTCAATATTTAAAATTAATTAAATATTCCAATTTTGAATGACTGAAATTCTACATCATTACATTCTTCTACCGAAAAGAATTTCGTGCTCGAAATTAGCAAGTAAGAAAAATGCCCCAAATCCATTAACTTTTCAAAACCAATTAGCTGAAATAGAATATAAAATTTTCTAAGCCTTTAAAATTCCTTCACGTATTCCAACTAATACCATTCAAAGTTATAATCTAAAAATCAAATTTTAGTTATCAATTTTCTTTTTCAAAATTTCTCAAAAATTTTGTAACACCTTAAATTTACGGAAAATTTCGCCAGCGTCATAGTTCGATCGCAAAAATTTACAATATATATATATATAAATCACGAATATACATCTCATCTTCAAGGATGAGGCATTCCGTATGGAAATATAAAAATACGATATATAATCCGAGATGTGTACCTTTTGTTAGTATTAGCAAGCATATATAATCAATATAATGCGAAAGCGAGCCCCCAATTCGAAGCATACATCATTCGCGCTTACTAATCACTCAACAACCAATGAGAGCAAGTATATAGAAAGTAATATCAATATATAGCATAGACTGTATAATAATCATATGCAAACGTAACAAGTGTAACCAGAGAAACCATCAAACAAATATAATCCATCCAATTAATTCACAACCATATCAATTTGCATTTTCCAATGTTAATATTTAATTTATTAAAGCCTGTGCGATGTACATATATCATCCGTATGCAATATCAAATTTGATCGCTCGCTCATTTACAAAATTTCACTTCCGAACTGGTATCGTCTACTCGACCACTCTAAAGCAGATCCAGATCTGGTTCCTTAGAAACCGTCATTCTCCTTGCACAGTCGTATACTATGATAAAGAATTCCAGAATCAATTAAAAAATCCACATCTAGTGTTCGCCGTTGAGAATCGAGTGAAAATTTCTAACTCGGGCCGATGTAAATCATCTCGAAATCATAAAATCGAATCTGGATCAAACAGTTATGCGAATAAAATAATATATGTACAACTCACGTATTTATTTCAATTGGTTTCTCATTATTCAAATCCTTTAATTTAAATTCATTCATTCATAATCATTATTCACATTGCTTTATTCACATTCATTTATTACTTAGTATATTTCTTTCAATACTAATATCATTTAAGAACAATTTCATCAAATTTTACTTAAGTTTATTATAAACATTTTATACACAGTTCTCACGTTTATTTTTTTACTTTACAACTTAAGTTCATGTCTATTTCAAATCAAATTCAATTTCATTTAACCCATTTCATTGGTCAATTCAATATTTAATTCTATCATACAACATTCTAAACCATATTCAATTCACTAATTTATTTAATTAGTTCATTTCATTGATTCATTTTAAATCACAATCAGTTTTATTTCAAAAATCATTTCATTTAATGTAACTTAGGTTAAATTTCATTTCAAATTTGCTTTTCTTAACATTCATACTCAACAATTTAAAACTTTGTTTTGACTTATTATTCCTCAATTTATAGTTACAAAAACCGATTTCTTGTAACTTCAACAAAACACTTGGATAAAAAAATTAAAATTTAAACATTATGTTTTATTTCAACTCTATTTTGAAATAATACATAATTTAATATGTCTCTTTTTGTATAACAAATCAAATTTGAGATTTAAATCGAAACTTGTTTTACCAAAACAAATCTCCTGTGGTGGCAATTCCTCTCGGAAGCCCGAAAATGAACGTCGATGATGTTGCAGTCATCATCGAAATTATTTTTCAATGACCGGAATGAGTTTAGTGCTTTCTTAACACTTTTAAAATTCTTTTGAAAATGTTTTGAAAAATATTTCTAGACAAAACATTTTCAAAATAATACTACTATTATTCTTCCAAAACCTTTGAAAAACAATTTTCAAAATCACCAGGATTTAAATTCTCAAATTCTCAGTTTAAAATTCTTTTATTTACAAATCATATTTATAAATTTTCCTTATATATAATTTCACTTTGGTTATATAAAACGATTTCTTAATTGTTTATCTTATTTACATTATGACTAGTGTGTGACCAGTGCTAACACACGGCTATTTTGTAATTTGAATTGTTGATGGTATGAATACACATAATAATTAGTTGTTTATGTATTTTGTAACTACAATATGTTGTGCTTCATATTTAATGCTATAGTTAATTATTTTGAATTTAAATGCTGCCTGAAAGTCATTGTTTATCCATCCTGCACCGTATAGCACTTTGTAGCCAAAACAATCAAATAACATGAAACCATATGGTTCGATAAATTGTTGGCTCTGTCGACAACCTATACGCTTCTTCGAAGTTTAAGGTACTATTAAAAATTTGAAACTCATATCGATGTCGATCTTAATAACTGTTTTCTCAGTAAGTTGGTTTGTGTATAAACTTTAGGAAACGGTTTACAGTAATAAGTAACAAATAAGAATATGGGATAAATGAATAATTTATGAATAGATTTATTATACATGTACTTTAAAGGTTGTATTCTGACAGTTATGTCATCAAAGTGATGCTAAATATTTAACACATAATATATTTTTGTATGTAAAATCAGACCTCTAGGCCTTTTGTAAATATGGAATTGGAAATCATATAAGGTAAAGTACAAAAAATAGTAAATACAAGTTGTAACTTAAACAAATTCTATAGTATTTATCTAATCTGTTTATGCTAAAGATGCCTTTGCGTGAATTTTGTACTCAAGTTCCTGCATTTGGCACATTAGATGGTGTAGATTTAGGTAAGAAGTCCATGTTCCATTTTCCCATTAATAACTTTTTTTAACTTGGATTAACATCTTCTACTTAACTTCCTAATTAGTTATTATTATTATTATTATTATTATTATTATTAAAAGATAAATTAAAATAACAATGAATAAAAATAATTATTTTGGACAAATGAAAAAATAAACTTACAAACAAATTTTGTAAAAGTATAATAATAGTTATAATAATTTATTAACACATATAGGTTGCAACCCCAATAAACCCTCCTCCACAATGACGAACATTTTTAAGATGTATTATTTGTCAACAAAATTTTTCATGTAAAATATGTAAATCATTTCACACAAATAACAGAAAATAATATTAATAATATTATGCTAATCAGCAACTAACATTAATTTCCAAACACTAATTTTAATAAAACAAATAACGTTAACGATAATAAGTAATAAATACAAAAAAGTATAATTAAATTAATGCAATTACAAAATAGATTTAACATGAACGATCTTAGCACATTCCCCCAATTCCATCCATTTCATGCTGATAATGGTTTCAGTCGAGCCATGCTTGCTTTTGTCTGCCAATCTCAGCTAGCTAATGCAACTCTGACCAAGATCTGCTCACTAAGGTACAGTCTAGCCCATTTTGTAGTCTAAACCTCATATTTTCTCATTTCTGACCATTATATGAAGAAAGAATCAGAATAATGCATATAGTCATATTTCATACCATATTATTTCTTTCTTCAGCTATTGTAGCGCATTTCGGTCCAATTCATGTGCGAGCCCTCCATTAGTTGAAACAGTTCGACTGCTTGGCCATTAAGACAACTGATTTCTTCAACACAGAAGTCTTCTCAATTATCCTTGCTAGTTCTTTAAGGAATGTGAAGTAAAGGGCTTTTTCAATTTAGTCTCACCATAAAAGGACAATTCAGTTCCCATCAGATTCATGGTTCATCGTGTCAGCTATGATTACTCTAATGGCGCACCTCTATTGTCTGCATCACACTGTCCACAATCACATTATCTGCAATTGCAGCACTCTGTCCCTAATGTTTGTATCTGTTCATGCAAGCCATAACAACCCTAATGGTACACCATCATTGCCTACGGTTCAAGGGAATTGCATTCTCTTTGCCATTGTCTGCATCATCCTCTACCTGGCTGCCAAATTTCAACTTCGTTACCAGTTATGTAAAAGTCTACCTAGAGTAATCACCTGATTATATGCACCACAGGCACACATAAGTTGTTGTCAATAAAATATCACACATACTTCAGTAGCTATGCATATTACCAGATTATATGCACTAATCTCGAAGCAATTACCTGCTTGTCAAACTTTAATTACCGTCACACACCTTTTATTGATGTTAATAATCTATGTTATATTTAATTTCTCCTCGCATATGATCTGAACATGATTTAGATGATTACCAAATATCATTTCATAATATGTTTAAACCACATATTAAAATATTAAGAACAGACAACTTGATAAATATATTTACATATTGACTTTAAGCTATATAACACACATCTTCATTAATAAGTCTGTATGCTATTCTTCAATATTTTTCAATATTTATACTAAACTTGAATCACACTCAAATTCATACATTTTAGTTAACAAAATAGCTACTAACCTCCAAAAGAATGGACTAACACCCAAATGAGGTTGGAAGAAGAACAAACTAAGTGCTACTAATTAATATACATGAGCAAACAGAAGAATAAAATGTACATAAATATATAATTAACTAAGAAAACTATGATAAAGCATAAATTTAGATTATTAACTCAATAGATTACGAATAATCAAACATGATTAGCTTTTTTGTCTTCCTTCTCTCGCGTTTGTCATTTTTCTCCTGCATAATTATCATCTAGGTCGCTATCCTAATCTAGAAAAATGAAGAGAAAAAACAAAAGTAATCAACAACAATTGAAAGCTAGTATTTTCAACTAAGCTCATGCATGTTTCAGTGCTACAGTAGGTATATCTATAATTTGTACTAAATTCAATGCTAGCACCATTTTTCTTTAAATATGAAATAAGCGTATCTTCTTAGTTGCGATTTCTTTAATCTTGTTCATGTCATGTGGTTATGCAGCGCACATGCAATTGTTTTCCTAACAATAATATATAAATATTTTGTGGTGTTCGCCTTTGCACAATACCAATGCAATTCCTTATTCATGTTTAATCAGTCTAATTTTGTTTCATGAGATATCTAGCATTTGTGTGTTTGTTTTATACTATCATGAATAATACTTTGATTTCTGTAATAAATCGTACTGTTAGTTTTGGTTCACCAAGTCAAGGGTACATACAACAAAAAATGATCCTAGTAATATAATTAAAATATCTCAAATTTGTGAGCACCATCGTAGGTCACTCCTTCTGAAATCCATTTATAACTAAGAAATATGGAAAACATCTAAATAAGGATAAATAATAAGAAAAAATCATGGGTTACGTATAGGGATCCTAATATATAAAATTGTGAACCATTGTCAAATGTTCCAAGGTAATAGTTATGTTACTATGCCCATGAGATAATTAAGACAAAAATGATCAACGTAGTGTAGAATTATATTTACAATGTGAATTAGAGTTTTATATGGTAAATCACTTTAAAACAGGGGATGAATAATATTTTAACCATGAGATATGATTGTTTCATATCTGAATACAATATCTGTACAGAAAGTCAGCATAAAAAACAATGCAGCATTGACTTTGAAATTTATATACCACCCATGAAAATTTAAAAATTGTACCTAAAGTAAATATATAAATTCACGGAACACAAACCCATCAAATTTATGTTTATATGACTCCACAAAGCATAAATCCCCAATTATGTCAACAAATCCATCAACCTAATCATCCGTCCACTGCAAATTAAAAAAGTCACAATTAGAATAGGAAAAACATAAATCAAATATTTTGCAATGGACTAGAAGCAAATGAAAAGAGAGGCATGGGTGTAATGATAGAGAAGAGAAGACCGACGTTGATCGTTCACCGGAGCAGTTCACCAAATAATTCCATCGAAAGTTTTAGCAATTTACAGAGATTGAAATTAAAATGGAGATCTGCATTCTGAAGGAAAGAGAGATTAGAATTAGGTGTAATAACTTTTGCCTCTTAATGGATCAAAGAGACTCATAATTGACAGGGACATAGAAATATTGGGATATCTCAAATTTATGACATGTGTCAGATAAATAGCAAGTGCATTCTAGTTTCCTTAAATAATAACAGTGAGATTTCCACTCAAAGGACTTCTTTGGATAGAGTAATAAGTTTTAAGGACGACACTGAAAGATTGGTTTTAAAGACAATTTATAGGAAAAAAATAAATAAAGTTATCATTTTCAGTTATTCAGAAATAATGATAAATTAATTTTTCATTTTCTAGTATAACTTAGAAAGATAAATGAATTTATCATTTTTCTATAAATTGTTCTTAAAACTGATTATTCATAAATGATGTCTGTAACGACCCGCCTTTCGTTCCATAGAAAGACGCATCATCAAGAAGAAAGAAAGGGATAGAAAAGAGAAAAGATAGAAAAGAAACAAACAAACAACATCAGAATCTCACAGCGGAACGAATAAATTATATTATATCACATAAGATATTACATAGTATCATATTCATCAGAGTTATATGGCTAATACAACACAAACTAGACAGTTATAAACACCTGTCTAGCAATTACAACTCATGTACAACACTGAAAACAGATACAATACTAGCACAGCGGAAACTCTATGTATATTTTCATGCTGAAGCCTCCTGCTCCATTTCTCCTCCAGAACTCGTCAAAGCAATCCTAAATTCCTTGACTACTCATACATAATATGAGTACCCAAGAGTTTAATAAAACAGAAAATAAACACTTGGGTCAGACAGGGGTCTGGTGTGAGTAAACGGGTTTTAAAGTTGCTTAACTTTGAAAATCCTTTGAAAACAAAAGGTATCACGTAAGACTCCCCACAAATAAACATGAAAAAGTTTTTACCTTACGCTAACCAAAACATTTGATAGGAAATCCAGTGATATTATAATAGTGTCTAGGGTTTTCAAGTAAATAAGAAATAGCCGAAATTGTTACATGATTAAATTCCAGCTACTAGCCATAAAGTGGGTAATACAATCAAAACCGTAAAAGGAACGTAGGAAGAATGGGTTTCCATCAATGGCAGGGCTACTGGGGTACCGCCCGTCATAGTACGGGGCCTAGATCACCGTACCAAGGATTACTCCCAATCCCCTGCAACACAAAGCCGGAACCATCCCTTACTGGACAGTCCCGAACAAGGCAACCCCGCAGGTGGCCGTCGCCAACTGCCCACACAGCCGAATAAAAAGGGACCTCTAGACGGGTAAATCTCGCCCTACTTGGGCATTACCTACTTAGCCTTGTTGTACCTCCCCCGTTTTAGCCATTCCCGGTTAATGAGGCTTCAGGTTACGATTAACTTTATAGGACACATCAATCTTAGAATGCTCATCGTCCACCTGACGATGTTATGAAAGCATTCAATCCATACAAGTTCGTTCCGGGTTCGAACGAAATCGAAGGCACTATCTCGTTACACTCATTTTGGAATCACCCTCAGAGTTAACGACAATAGCCCTTGCACTCTGAATCTTCATCTCGAACCTGAAAGTACTACCCCCGTTAAACTCGTATTGGAATCACCCTCAGAGTATTAACATGAATAGTCCTTACACCTCGAGTCTTCACTCTTCACTTGAGATTCACGACCTAACGTTTAATTTGGATCGATATGGTTTTCGGAATTCCAAATTTGAAAACCCGATCTCGGTCTCATCGAAATCCAAACGCCATCTTAATGTCCAAGTGATTTTAGTTTAAACAATTAATTCAATTTAAAACATTGAATTCACACAGCATCATTCACAAATAAATATCACACATTATCACAGCTATAATCGATAACATATCATAGCACATCACAGATTATTCAAACTATAAGAAACATTCAATTCAGCCATTCCACTCAATCAATCATTCACAAACAGGAATCATTAATCCAAATTATAATTAATTTAATCATCTTAAATCAAATTAATTACTTGAGAATTAATCATATAATCCTGCTTAAACAATCATTAATTAATTAATTACAAATCTTTTAATTAATTAATCAACCTTTAATCACTTTAGAAACCAATTAATTAATCTTTAATTAACAGATTAATTATCTCTTAATTATCTTCCTTAACTAATCACACTTGACTAATTATTTCTTAATTACATTAAGTAATTAGCCTTTAAATTAATTACACAAATTAATTATGCTTTCATCATTTAGTAATTAACCTTAATTACTTCCATTAGTTAATTAATTATAATTAATTACATTAATTCTTAATTAATTACATTAATTAATTATATCTTAATCACTTCCTTGATTAATTATCTCATAATTAATCACATTTATTAATCAATTAAACCTTTAATTATTATTATTATTTATATTAATTAATCAACTTCTAATTACTTTCCATTAATTAATTATCCTTCTAGTTACAATTAATAATTAATCTTTAACTTAACTATATTCATTAATCAATCTGATTAATCACAATCAGTAATTAACTTCCCTTAATTACTTCTTCAATTAAACCAACTCCATTGATTAGTTACATTAATTAATCCTTTAATCACACTGAGTAATTATCACTTAATTACTTCCCTTACGTAATTATCACTTAATTACTTCCCTTACGTAATTATCCTTTAATTACTATCCATAAGTAATTATCCTTTAATTACCTCCTATCAAGTAATTTCCCTTAATTAATTACGTCCAGTAATTATTCATTAATTATTTCACTAAGTAATTACATCTCATTAATTACATTAAGTAATAATACTTAATTCCATCATTAAGTAATTCTCTTTAATTAATTAAACTTAATTAATTAATTAAAATTAATTCACATTAACTTAATTAATTTCACCAAGAAATTAATTACTTTAATTACTTCATTAAGTAATTTCCTTAATAATCTTCTTAACATTAAGTAATTAACCCTTTAATTACTTATTACTTAGTTATTTCTTAATTGATTAACCTCGATTAATCAAATATTAATTAAGTGATTAATTACACTTAGTTACTTACACAAATTAATTTATCTTAATTTAATTTCCCAAATTAAACATCTTAGTTAATTAAGTAATTATACTTTAATTACTTTAGTTAAATAATCATTTATTACATTAACTCATAACTTTCATTTTAAAATAAATAAATTTAAAAGCTTGAATATGATTTATTAAAATCATCATTCTTTAATTATTAAAGTTAAAAACTTTATTATAATTCATATTTAAATTTCAACAAAATACCCTTTTTAATTTGAAAACATTTAAGGACAAATTCACCAAATTATTCTAATGTAATATTTATATAAACCAAAATTATTTTAAAACTAAATTAAAAATCCCTACTTTAAAAAACTTTAATTTGTTAAATATAATTTCCTAACACAAACATTTTTATATGTTTAAAAACTGGTTAAAAACCTTGATTAAACTTTAGCTTTGCTTTGAAATTTTGAAAATTCATTTCTGCTAAAAAAAATCTGGACAAGTTTAAAATCCTATAAACAAATCAACTCGAGCAAACAACAATTTCCCAAGTTATCTACAAGCATCATTTGCGTAATCCCTCACAAGCGACCACACGAACCCTGCTTTGAGACAAACCCGCGTCAACATGAAGATACCCCCGAGCTCACCCCTTCTTCCCCAACCTTCGAAACCTAGGTGCACGGGAATGCCAACGTGCACGTGCACGGCCATAAAGATTCACCGCCGACCAACTTCAGATCTTCGGCAACTCACATACGAGCTCATCAAACTCTCCAACTATGCACATCAGCGAATCACGAAGCAAAACTCAAAGCGACACACGCACCCAAAACTGGAAGGTGCATGCAATCAGAAAACCCCTATCTCCAACCACCCACACCTCCTGAAACCCAACGCAAATGACCACAGATGCCTCTCGAACCACCGAAGCCATTCCTCCCTACGCGATCAAACCCGGTGCGCCACCGATGCCGAACGAACCCCCAAAACATCATCGACACCAAAACAGTGCAAAACCCTACCTCGTCCAATACCGATCATCACAACCCAAAGAAAAATCAATCAATATTTTTCCAGCACTCAACCATACTCCAACCTCCTCCGTGCCAAAATTCTAGTAACCAACCATCGCCGTTCAACGGCAATACCCAAAAACCCAAAACCGAGAAATTCACAAATTCTCGATCAAAACAATGTTAAAAATCACAAGACTTTCACTAAAATTCATAATTCGTTTAGATGAATTAGACTATATAATTCAAGAGTAAAATTGTTGTTATTAATTTTTAACCAAAACTTGATTTTACTGTAATCCCAATATTTACAGTTTATTTATTAAAAAATTCTACCTTAAACTATTTTTAAAAACAAGAATATAATGTTATTAACAATTTCTCTTCAGTGATCAATGTCAAATTTTGATTATACAGAAAGTTATAAATTATCTTGTGATAATGATGGGTCTGTTATCAACAACAAAGCACAAAAATGTAATACTCAGAAACAAGTATGCAAGCAATATCATACTCATATACACACATTTATATTCAAACTCAAGCAATCATTAGAGGCTATATTACCACACATGTAATAAGATTCATCCAGATTTAAAAAAAAAACTGTTTTTAAAAACAAAATTTTACTCACATATGAAGAAGCAGAGAGCAGGATCTGTTTCCTGGAACAAATTTTGCTCTGGATTTTGAATCTGGAATTTTGAATCTTGCCTTTTGAATTGAATTTTCTTGTTGAACTTGCTGATTTGTTAGTTGAATCTGCTCAGTTTACTTCCAGTTTTGATTACTGAAGTTGACTTACTTGCTTGCTGTAGTTGATTTATTTATTTTTTATTTTCTTACAGTTGACCTCCATTTTTCCTTTGCTTAGAGTTTGAATTGATCTTCTCTTTGAAGTTGAAACTTGAAAAATGATTGTAGATTTGCTGTAGTTGATTTACAGTTGCAATAGAATTTGTTGTTTGAAGATTTTTGAGCTTGAGTTGTATTTGGTTTTGAACTTTCTTCAAATCTTATTTTCAGTTTAGTTTTAAAGAGAAGAAAGATTGAACTAAAAAAATGATTTGCCAAATTTCTCTATATGCATTTATAAATAATTATTTTCAAAAATAAATTAATATTGCCACTTGTTACATTAGGTTGTAGAATGATTTACAAGTGTCTTTCTTATGGTATAATAAACTTACACATGTTATAATTCAATATTAAAATAATTACTTAATTTTATAAATGTTTAAAAATTCATTTAAATCAATTTCTTATTTATGTTAACATGTTTTTATGTTTAATTTCAATTAGCCTAACATGTTTACATATGAATTACCTTTATACAATTACATATTTTAATGTTTATTTGTATCTTTTTAAAATAATATTTTCAAAGCTAAATTTTAAGGAAAGAAATTTTTTTAAAAAGAAAAGAATATTAAATTAAACCTTATTTTAAAGTTTCAAACTAAAATGTTATTCTTTAATATATAAGAATTAAATCTATTTCAAAAACCAATTTTAAAAGAAAACAAAATAAACTTTTATTATAATATACAATTTAAACTATTATATAAAATTTTAAACAAAATAAATATTTACTTTTATTACTTTTGAAAGTATAAGATAGATTTTTAAATAAACTTTCGAAATGTTTCTATATTAATTTCAATCAAAATTTCCAATTCACAATTTATACACACACACGCACATATATATATATATATATATATATATATATTATAAATTTTATAAATTAGAAAACAAATTTTTATTAAACTTAAATTGAAAACAAACTTCCTTTTCACAATGTATAACACACATCTACATTATAAAAACAATATATTTTAATTAGCATAGAAAGATAAATTTTATCATTTAAATATTTTTAACTTTGTAAAGAATAAAATCTCTAACTTAAATTATTATCATTATAAAATTTGAAAAGATAACATTTATCAAATTAAAAAATTATTAGTTTTGAAAAGATAATTAGATTATTAAATCAATATTTCATATTTTAAAATGATTATTAATGGAAACTATTAAATAAATATTGCCCATATTTCCGAGACATCACAATGTCCTTAAAACTTATTACTCAAGAATGAGATGCCCTCCAACATAATTTCCACTACTAACAACTTTTATTAAAACACGAACAACAAACAGCAAATGACAATAAACAAATATTATCATTCACTAACAACCACACACCATATATACTACAATAATTTCTGAAAAATTATTCCTTAATATATAAATTATAATCGAAGTAAAATCATTTCATTTACCTAATTTCAAAACAATACTATGTCGAATTTCTCTGTTCAAGTGTTTAGAGATCATTATCAATAACGTTAATTATTCATATTAATCAAAATCAATAAGCTACCCAAGAGATCAACCAACATAATATAAAACATTTTATTTCACTAACAAATATGTGCTCATACACACCACTCAAACTCATTCTAGGTTGTTACTAACCCTATCTCTAATTATTAATCCCCACCAAAGCCATGGTTCTCGCTTAACCTTATGCTTTGATACCATAAATGTAACAACCCACTTTTCGGAATAGTTTAAGCGGACAATCAAACACACATTACCCACTTAAATTGAATGTAAAGCGGATAGTTAGGGACAAAAAGAAGGAAGACAAGAAGAAACCAAATAACACAGGATCCCACAGCGCAATGAATAATCTATAATACACAACAAATCTTTAAAACAAAGAAAAAATGTAATATACATACACCAATCAGAGTACACTAACCTTTTTCAGCCCGGATAGTTATAACAGCCTATCCTTACAATTGCTGGTAAATACAGCCAACATACAACTCAGTGGAACACAAAGAAATACATAGATACTACTTGGGCTTCCAGCTCATTTCCTGAGCTCCAATGCATCCAAAGAAATCTATAAATATGCTTGGTTTGACCAAAGCATTGAAAGGGAAGAACATCTGGATCAGTCTGGTAAACCAGTGTGAGAAAAAACACACCCAAATGGATTTTTAAAATTATCAAACTCTTTCCAAAATAACGATATCTCATAAGACCACGTTACACATAAACACGGACGGAATTCAACCTTACGATATCCAAAACATGTTCTATAGAAAATCCAATGATATTATAATAATGTCTAAGCGTTCAAAGTAAATGTATGAAAATAGCCGAAATTGTTACTTTATTAAATTCTAGCATATTAGGCTCTACAATCAAAACTGCAAGGCTATTAGAGAATGGATTTCTATCAGTGACTGGGCTACTGGGGTACCACCCGTCATGGTGCATCTCTAGATAAAATGATATCGAGGTCGAAACCCATTAACCTCTGCCAACACAGAACCGACCTACCCCTTACTAGATAGTACCGAATATGATCACCCCTTTTGTTAATAGGCCCTGAAGCATACAAATAAGAGATAATATCGATTCTAGATAGGGATGACCGTATCCTAATGGATGCGACCCACCTAGCCCTGCTTCATCTCCCATGTTTTAGTCATTCCCGATTGATGAGGCTTGAGGCTATGTTTTACCTTTCATATAGCACTTCCCACTTAGAATGCTAACACTGCCCTCCAGGCAGCAATGCAATGTCAGCATTCATCTGTACAAGTTTCCTAAGATGTGGACATGAAAGTGACTAAGGATTGATATAAGTAATTATCTAAGTTATAAACTTGTGCAGAATAAAAATAAAAAGTAAATAACGATAAGTAAATAACATCAGATATTTTTATAATGGTTCAAACTTCTCATTCTATGTCTAGCCCCAGACCCCTTCTGATTTAAACCGATACCCAATCTTAACCTGAAGGAATAGGTATTACAACCGCCTGGGCAATTGAACAAGATTTCAACTGCCAAGAAAACCGAATAGGACTTCAACCGCTTGAGGATTCTACAAAAGAATTTTTAGTTGCAAATAGTATTAAAGTATTTGACTGAGTATGCTCTTGAATAGCATTGATGAGTTGATAATGCACACCCTTTCTATAATCTTCTTCTTTGTGGTATGTAGTGTAGTTTGTAAAGAAAGAAGTAAATTTGATCACAAGAAAATATTCTTGAATTAACAAGTTATCAAAATATAAAGATATTTAGAATTGAAGGCTTGTAAGTTCAATGGCAAAGACAAAGAGAATTGGGAATAGAATAGCACATCAAAACATTGGAATTCTTTGCTTTAATTAGTGTTTAAAGGTTGCAATCATTCCTGAAGAGTAACCATGAAGAGTTGTGGCTGCAACTCTTTATTAAGAGTTGTAACTTTTCAAGAAGGAAACAGACCTTTTTAGAAAACTAGCCGTTATGCAGATTCAACCGGTTGAACATATTGTGGCATCTAGTCGAATCGATTATTTTGAAATTAGCAAGGCCACAATGCATTTTGGCCAATTTTCAGCCGGTTGAATTTACTCATTCAGCCTGTTGAATATTCATGATATTCAAAAATTATGCATGTACATAGAATTCAGCCGGCTGACCTGGTTGATTCAGTTGGATAAATTTCATGTTTTTTGTGTTTTTCTTTAAAATTCTTTATCTAGAAAAACGTGTGTGTGTACTCCACGTAAAAGAGATTTTAACAGCTTTTTACCTCTAGACATAGACTCTATGATAGATAGCAACTTTGAAGTGTCATTTTGGTCTTATTATGATATGTTTGTCTCTTTGTATAAGTGATATCATTTCCTGCAAAAGTGGTTAGTATATACAATGTATACTTGCATAGTTGTCACTACCAAAATATCAAAGTACAGGGTTCTAACATTCTCCCCCTTTATGATGATGATAACTATATAAGTTTAATTCTAAATTTAATCAACCTTTAGATAGTTCTCTCCTAAGTGTATACCGTAGGATCGATTTCACCCTAGAGGGGGGGTGAATAAGGTGATACTAAAAATTAAAAATTTAATGCGGAAATATATAAAAGAATTGCAACACAGATGTAGCATAATAATAGCAGCATAGATAATAGCAGAATAATAAATAACAGAAATAGAACAACATAGATTTACCCGGCTTCGGAAAAACCTGCCTACGTGCTGCCCCCAAGGTTTCTACTAGAAATTAAGTAGTCGGACGCTTACACACGTAAACTCGCGACATCCGCTATCGACTAACCTAACTCTATGCTCAAAACTATACCACAACTCAGCCACTGAGTTGTGAATTCTCGAACTACACCACCGTAGTTCGTCCCATAATCACACGACTAGAAACTACAAAAGTTTAAAAATAAATTACAAATAAAAAATATGAAAAAACACAAAACATTTTGTAACACTTTTTTCGTTTCGATTTCTCACAGTTATTAGGGTGGGAAATTTATCACGGTTATTATCGTGATATATAACGGTCACGGTTATTACCGTAACACAATCTGGTATTTTCGTAAATAGTTCAGAGCATAGTGGGTAGATTCGCCAGTTTGGTATCTATTGTTATCTCTGCCCTTCGTCACGGTTCTAACTTGCTCCTTCCTTATTTCGCAAGCCAAAATTGGAGCTGCGTTTACCAACCCCTCTGCCTTCGACCTCGTTTCAGTGCAGGTTTGTTTCACTTTCGCGTTTTGTCTTGCTATTTATCATATTCAAGCTTTAAAGATGAACGTAACCGATAATTGATTTGATAGCAGGCCAGATTAGAGTTTTCGCGTACCAACCCCTCCGCATTCGACCTCGTTTCAGTGGCAGGTTTGTTTCACTTTCACGTTTTGTCTTGCTATTTATCAAATTCAAGCTTTAAAGATGAACGTAACGATAATTGATTTGATTGCAGGCCTCCGCCTTTCCCTCGTTTCAGCGCCCCCTTTTCCAGGTATTTTCCATACGATAATGTTTACTTGCTTTGAGTTGTTGTTTGGCCATGAATTTTGATGTGTACTTGCTGGAGTGTTTTATTTTGATTTGTACAGAAAAGGCTGTTGAAACTAGCTATTCTCGAAAAGAAATAAGGCCTGGAAACTGAAGTATGATACTAGCAGTAGCAAATTTGTGTTTAATACTTTTTAAAATTAAACATATTTCATGTTGATATGAATTTTCATTCATATAATTTAATGATTGTATGTTTGCTAATGCAAATTACTATTAGTAATTTGTGTTTGTTAATTCTCATGTTGTAGCATTAGATGAAGTCTACTCCACTGCACATGTTAAACGTGTTTTACTAAACCCTCGTGTTGCAATAAATCCAATTCATTCATATAGTACACTAAAAAAAATCTATTCCAATGATTTGAGAAAGTATTTTTCCATTTTTCTTCTCCAGTCATGTTTAATTTCTTTGGATTCTCATTCCAATTGCTTATTTGATTTTTCTATAACCTTTAATCAAGTGCCTTGACTTAGATCTGAATAATTTAGGGGTTTTTAATTTAGAGGTATATTTTCAAGCTTTGAGTATGTTATTATTTAGATCGGACCGATGTTTCTTTTAAATATTTTGATTTTGAATGACCTTAGTTTTTCAAGTACAACTAAGCAGCGCCAATTGAGTGTGTGTTCATGGCATTTGCATTGAAATTAGTATGTGTGATGAGAACAATGAGCCATGCCAAGGGCAAGCATATGCCAAAATATATTGCACTCCAGTTCATATATTGCACTCATGTTACCTTCCTTTACTGACATTGTCTCCAAAATCCTTTCTTTTTTGAAATTTTCTCTGATTCAACTCACACCGAACTCTTATAGCTCTATTCTTTCCCTTCAAATACTACTTAAGTATCTTAAAGTGGATGACTTGAAAGCATCAGTTCTGTGCTTACTTACTACCCTCAAAAGTCAAAAACCAACCGGAGGGTACTGTCCACCTCCTCTCCCATCCAACGGTGATGTGATATTGAATCTCATCAACAAGACAAGAGATACGAGTCGTTAGTTATTTTACGTGGAGTGATTCTTTTCTGAAATCCATAGGACCTTTTCCACCCTTAGAACATCTCTTGGATTGAAAATTGTTGTTGCTTCAGTCCTTAGTTCTTGACAGCTAATCACCATTATTGTTAATATTTGTAGACCTCGGTTCCAAATCCATGAGCCCTTAAGTGATGGCGAAAATCATGAAAATCAACAAGTTCAGATATGGTTCAGAATACTCAAGAAGTTGGTTGAGAATTCTTACTAAAGATAACGAAATAAGGCTTGGTTAAACTGTCTTATCGCATCCTAAGCGAACCACGTATGATAAAGAAAAACGTCGATGATGACAAGTCACTCTTATTTTGAGGCTGTGTATATTTTCCATCCATAACCCGATCTAACGCACTCTCTCTTCCAGCCCTAGATATTCTCTAGGTATTTATTATATTTGTTCTGAAGAACATATACATTTTATTTTCTCATTTTTTTGTATTTTACTATGAAGAAGTTTAATTAGCAGATCCTTCAACTTTGGCTAAAGATAAAGAACCAACAGATTCTTTTTTGTTACAAAGTCCCCTGGCAAGCCTTCGTTGCCTCCCTCTTCTAGAATAATTTCTTCCCATTTCTTTGAAGGTTGATGATGCTCTTTTGACTGCTAAGACCAAGTATATGTGTTATTACTCTTTTTATTTTCTGAAATATTGACTACTAATTTCATAAAGATATCCAAGATAACCCAAACCTTTTAACGTATGCAAATTAAAAAAATAGATTGTTAACCTTATAAGCATTTCATGCATTCGACTTAAGATTAGTAATGACTATTTATTTTAATGGAAACTTGTCTCTTTATTGGTAATGATTACTTAATTTATTCTGATCGGTCACCTTGGTTGCTAATGATTATTTTGATCGGTCACCTTGGTTGGTTAAAAGAACAACATATATGAATATTAAACGCAATCTAAAAATGTACCAGAATCAGAAATGAGTCCTCTCTATATGAGATCAGGGACAACATAAATAGTTAAGTGTTGGGCATTATAGGCCAAAATCTTGAAACATTATGTCTTCGACCAACCGTAAATTGTTCATGTATTGTTTTATTTATATTAGCATGTTGTTTAATATTAACATTATGTCTTCGACCAACATTAATATATAAGTCTTTGATTTATAACTTTGATAACATATAAGAGGCTACCAGGCTCATGTGTACATTTTGTATCATTTTCATTTCAAAGACAAGCCTGCAATTTTAAGGAATTAAAGAAACTGGTGGAAACTTTTCACAACTGCATGGCCATTTTTAAGGAATTAAAGATTGATTAGAAATATTCCATCGATAGAATGATCACTTATTTGCATATACTGGATTGCAAATCAAGTGAGAAATGTTACTTGTTTAGATGAATCAACATAAAGATAATCCAGGCTTGAATAAACGAAGGTGTAAATAGACATCAATTCAGTGTTAAAAAAATTATAGACTTGGTCAATTTTACGAAATTTGGTTAGTTTTAAAATCGTCGTTCGATATAAGAAAATTTAGTGTTCATGGCATATAAGAAAATTTAGTGTTCATAGCATAATATAATTCAAATAATTATGTACTTATTACAGAATTGGGAAACAAATAGAAGCATAGATAGAAACACCTGTTTCTTCATGAATTATACCAGGTAGTATCCCTTTCTTAACTTGGCCTGGCTTCTGCTTTCTAACTGAAATTTCCTTTTAATACTTTATGTTCGGTGAATTCTTGGCATAAATCTAATATCAAGATGAAGAAGAAGATAAATTATAAATAAGAATGCTATGATATTAGTGGTTTAAAATAGACAGAATTATACCTTATTACGAGAAGCCTGAATCTCAACTCACTAAGCTCTATTTGCAAATTTCAATGTATTGCACGTTTCTTCCAAATTGAGCTAGAATAATTGTGCAGATAAGCTATACAATGAATTCCACTTTGTACACTTGCGTTTGGCAACAAGATGTGATACTATATTCACATCAACAATTAACTTTTAAGCTAAGTAAATAATGCATGTGTGTCTTGGAGTCGTGAAGTGATGTAGGAGGTGAATGTGTATGTGGTGAAGGTAAATAGGGATGGTGCAGTTGGTCTCGGGTTGGGGTTGGTTGGTCTGGGCGGGTTGTAACGTGTTTTGGTGATTTGTGCTTGGTGGTTGGAGGATGTATGGTGATGAAGGAGGCTGAGTAGTATTGTGTTGGAGTAATGTGGTGGAGTAGTTTATGATTTTGGCAGTTTGCAAGAGTAGTGAGTATTATAGAAATAGAGGGTGTTAGTAGTGGGGGATTGATGAGTTTTAGAAGATGCAGGTTGGAAGATATTGGTTGCAATGGGTTTTGTAGGCGATGGTTTTTGAAGGCAGTGGGTTGTTTGTGGAGGTGTGGTAGGAGTATGCGACTGTAGCGATGGTTATAGTGCGGTTTATAAAGGAGATATGAAGTGATGCAGTGGCAGTTTTGAATTCGTTTGGTTGAGCAATATAGTAGTAAGGAGTTAGGTGGCTGTGATGGTTGGAGAGTAGTGATTTGGAATGGTGGATGAAGGAGTATGTGTTAGGAGATAGGCAGTTTGAATAGTGATGAAGTACGGGTGGTTTTATGGTATACCGGTGAAGTGCAGTTGTGAAATATGAATGGTGCAGTAGTGCCAGAGGAAGGCAGGTACGTGGTCTGTTGCAGGAGGGGATGGACAGTGGTTATGTGTACTGTCAGGCACAGTTTGAATGAATGTTTAAAGTGGTTGATGTATAGCAGTGGTTTCAAGTTGATGAGGCAGGCTTGAGTGGGAAGTTGAATTGAAGTGTTGCTTGATGTCTGAAAGCAGAGGGGTAGTGTGTTGTTGACAGGGGTAATGTGATGTTGTGGAGAATTTATTACAGTTTGGTTTGATTGCAGAAACTTATTGATAATGGCACCGTAAGGAGTGTGAATGAGGGGGGATGGAAATACTATGCTTGTATCGTTTGCGTTATTAGTAAGTTACTAAACACTATGTAGTTATATTCTGAAACTGTGTTTTAAAGTTTTTTACATATACTATGCTTGTATGCTATAATTTGTGGTGTTGGTATGAAGTATCATTTGTGGTGTTTGTATGAAACATAAATGTTTGGTGTTGTTCTAATTATTGATCGTATGTTTTCTTAATGTTAATACTATATATTTTTTGTATAGATTGTTTTTAGCTGTAATAAAATATTGGTGCTATATAGTTTGTTTGATATTGTTTTAGTTATCACGGTTATAAGTGTTAGAAAATAACCTTTCGTAATGGTTATAACTATGATATAATTTGCATTTGTCACGATTATAAGTGTTAGAGTTTCCTTTTTGGTAATGGTTATAAATGTTAGAAACTATTGTTCTGTCACGGTTATAAGTGTGATACTATCTAAATTTCCCACGGTTATAAGTGTTAGTAATAACCATTTTATCACGATTATAACCATGAGTAAATACTGTCCTGTCACGGTTATAAGTGTGATAATATCTAAATTTATAACGGTTATAAGCATGAGAAATTACTATTTGTATGATGGTTATAACCGTGAGCAAAAGTGTGACTGAATTTGTTCACGGTACCTATTTTCACGGTTATAACCGTAACAAATTAGTTTTGTCACGCTTATAACCGTGAGGAAATTGCCTTTCTGGTGTTGTGGGACCCTTTTTCATTTTATTTTCTCGGCCTTGAATCCTTGTGTTAAGAAAATGGTTGTCTCATTTCATCTTTCGTTCCTCTTTCAGATTTAGGGCTTTGCGATATTCTTTGAAGCCATCGCTTTCATTTGTTAATTGAATGATGCTTCGAATGCTTTTTTCTATCGATTAGTTGGCTGCTTCTAATTGTTGAGTTCGATTGATGCATGAATTGGTATGTGAATGCCTTTTACTGATTATTGATTATTCTCGACTTTGATTCGAGTTGAATTTATTCCTCTCTATTGTTGCTTGAACTCGAATACCTTTCCATGCCGATGATGATATTGGTTATATAGGATTCGAATTCCTATAATTTCGTTCGTATATATTTTATTGAATTCGTCTGCTACTTTAGCTCGCCCATTCGATCTTGCATGGATGCTTGTGATGTTTTCTGACTTTTTCAATCCGTATACTTTTGTTTCTTGATTATCACGGCTTGCAATTTCTTTGAATCTCTGTTGACATCTTTGATACCGTGATAATATTTTTGCTTCGACTTGTTCAATTCCTTCGCCACCATGGCTTTGACTTTGTTTATTTTGACTGCTATTTCATGATAATTTTGTTCGAACTATACCTTATTCTCCACGGTTCTCTGGCATTCACCACCACTACAACTAACTAGACCTTTAACAACGTTTAAAAATGCTGTAAAAGGTTTTAACAGTGTTTTTAACTATGTTGTACAACGACATGCAATTATACGTACAGAACATACCACAGCAATAGAGAAAACGCTGTAAAAAGTATGTTTATAATAGCGTTTTACTGATGTCATTAATACTATTTATGGTGTTTTTGCTAATGAGCTGAAACACTTTACGTAGCGTTCAACCTCTGTTATCAAATGAATTTAACAGTGGTTTTGTTTTGCTAAGATAACTTTTCATAGATTTTAAGTGATGTTGTAAATTTTTCTCTTGCTTTTTTCTCTATTATGAAATCTTTTCTATAGCACTCCGTAAATGATGTTGAAAGTTAACATAGCATTTTTAAAACGCTGTTGTTTAGAGTATTTGCATTTCCCCACCGATATATTGCAGTTCTATATGCATCGATGATAATTTGTATATCAAATATATAACTCAACTAAAATCAACGCATTATACATTATTCAAACATTTCGTTATATTAATCACGCATCTCATAATCTAATGTAACATTACATAATCAACATACACAACATTCTTACAATAAAACATACATAATACGTCCATAATATTTCATAAACAAAGTAGTAGTAGCTAGTAACCAAAGTAGTAATACATACAAACCAAAATGTAGTTCTGACATCCAAAATAACTTTGAATCGATAACTTGTTGCAGCATGTTACTACTTTTTTGCATTAAAGACACCATCTTTTTGTAAAGTAAGTTCAAATAAATCATAAGTACAATAAATAAAAATTTGAATGGCTAGAATAACTCAAAATACACAGAAGCTGAAATTTAATTCGAGAATGTTTGGTACTTATAATAAAGTTCTTGTTCAAACTGTAGTCTAATAAATTTAACAGGCTTTAATTCTCGGACTTATGACTAGAACCAAGGAAAGCTAGGGTGTAATTTTCAAAATTATGACCTGTGACTTTCGTTTTCAAAATCTGGACTGAGATACTAAATTGTAAATGATTTGCATGTGTGCACAATTATATTTCTGCTTTGAGGAGCACCGTGACTATTTCAGAAATAGCCAAAGCTAAAAGTTGTTTTTTAATCAAATTTGTCCTATTTTCTTTTTCTGTTTTTATTTTGACCATGATTTTCCAAGGCAACAAAACTCATAAATGAGTGGCTAACAAATTCGAAAGCGACAGGGATAAAATCAATAACCTTGGGTTCCATGCTGGATCAACCACAATAACATGAACTGCTTTTGTTAGAGTAAGACCAAGTCCAACAACTTATGAGGTCCACAGAAATATAGGAGCTCCACGTCCCTCTTAAAACTCCTAAAAAGAAAATACAGTTGGTGCAATATTGGTTAAATCGTCTTAATTGATTGAAATATAAGATTGCAAATGAAGTGTTATGCAAATGAAATATAAGATTTCTAGTTACAAATTGTAAACATTGTTATTGCTGGTGTTATGGTAAAGTGTACGGTTTCATTAAAGTGTGCTTGGTTCAAAACATACAAGGGTAACACTTTTCTTTACAAAAGATTTCTTCATTAGGTTTAAATGCAGGCTGGCAGCACATTGATTGGACGGAGCCTGCTCATCAACATGTCCTAAACTAAGCTCCCAATTATCTCTTCTATTATAAGTAACAAGAGTACAATAATATTTCACAAATACCACTATTTACAAATATCACCAGTTCATACGATTTGTTGCTTTTGGCATTCTGCATTTCGCGTGTCTTATACTTTTAACTTACTAAAACGAAGACTAGCATTGGCATGGTAGTCCAATGACCGAAGAAAACATATGACGTCAAAGGAATACAAACAGATTTTTAGTGTTTTAGTTAAAGAATAACAAATTAAATCAACCTGGCAATATATTTTTCAAACAGCCTAAAAAAACATCAGGCCTTTGAAATTTAAACATCAACCAGAAGCTATGAGTTGGTCTGTGCATTCAGGTTCAAATTAAATCATTTGAATTCAAATTTGAATTCAAACCAGAAAAATGAATCTTTTGACCTTCAATCAATTCTAATTTTATTTTATTTTTAAATTTTATAGAATATGTTGAGAAGATGAGCAAGCATTAGATTACTGCAGAAAGTCCTTACTCCTACTCAGGTTTTATTTACTACCTACAGTTGATTGAGAGTTTTTATCTTTTACTTGAAACAAAGATAGTGCTTTGTTGTGGCATGAGCTGAAGTGTAGATACTATATTGATAGTTAGCTGACTAAGATAAATATCATCTAACTAGTGAATATGTTTTACTAAAAATAAAGACGGTTGTTATAGGTGACCCATGGTGAGGTTTGCTTTAGAGATCTTTATATACCATTCGTAATAAGTGATCATAATCTAGAGGATGGTAGTAAGTAACAAATAAGACACGTTCAGTATATCATATTCTCTTATGCCAATAGTTAATTTCTGACCCCAACTCTTGCATATAGGTTCATATTTTCAATCCAAAATACATGAGCTGCATGTCCCTAAATGATCACAGCTACTCTGAATCAGTTAACTGATTAATTAAAATGGATGGTGGAGATCACACGAGGATACAGGAAACAAACTACTTGGGCATAGACAATCTCATCCCCTTACATATGGTGGTTTCATGGCCCAAACATATTAATAAAACTATCAATGTCAACTGAAAAAAATAAGACTTAAGAACACTTAAGTTGAAGTTTCTTAGCCAATTTCTACAGATACAGCGAATAGCGATTTTTACCTGAGCCGGATAGATCTTAGAGGTAAGCCAATTTGCAAAGCTTCATTTCTATGCATGTTCTCCCAAATCTTGTTTCCAGTGGCCGCAAAGTCAATTTGATCATTATCGCCATCCTTTGGAAAAGGAACATAGTTTGTAGTTAGATTGGTAAAGCACAAATATATATAATAATTCAGTTTATATAATATTTGTTATATGCATAACTTATATTAATTCATATACTTATTAATATCTTAATTTGTAAATCATCTTTTGAAAGTTCTATCTTTTATTTGTCCTTTTCTTTTTTATTCTTGTTTATTTAGGCATTCGTAACTGAATTGTCTGTCTTTAGTCTTGGTGCTAGTAGGCTACTGTTTGTTGGAATATCACTTTTAAATTGGCAGAGACGCGCCACTTGCACTGAAAAGAAAACAATATGTGCATACATCTCGTTAATGATCTAATGTTACTAAATGAACGATAATTTTAAAAGGTAATTTTAACACGTATCCAGTATTTATAGTTGAATATGAATCAATAAGTATGGAAGTTAAAAAGAAATTGTCAAAATATTGTTAACACATGATGGACGGATACTATTATAGTTATTCATAATTTCTTGTATTTGAACTTCTAATTTATTTGGTCTATCCTGAGATTTATATTTATATCAAGGTTGAAATGAAGATTTCAAATAATGTATATATGTATGATGTAGGTGGACAAGTTCACACAAAATGCTTTGGGATAAATGAGAATCAGTAAAATAATATGTATAAAAGTTTTAAAAACTAGAACATTCACTTTAACAAACTTGCACCAAATGGTGAGTTAAACTAAGCAATTTGACTTTTAACAAAACTAAGCAATTTGATAGATCATAAATTTGATAGAACATTCTATTTATGTCATAATCTGATAAATCATAAATTAGACTTTTAACAAAACTAAGCAATTTGATAAGTCGTAAATCTTTTTGTACAGGTCCAAGAAATTTCAAAACAAATTAACTTATTAAGTGGCAATTTGTTTATTGTGATAACCTGGATTTTTTTGGCATCTGATAATTGGATAATTAACTGGTTTATTTCAGTGAACAAATAAAATTCTGGTAATAAAAGATATCAGGATATATTTGAAAATATGATAAATGTTGAAATATAAATATCTGGAAATGATATATCTTATAGTGAATATATATATATATATAGTGATGTGCAAAACTTAATAATGTTGAAATTTTAAGGTATGCTCATATACAAGTATATAAGTGTATATATATGTTTTGTGAATTGGGAGCATTAACTTGAACTTAATATATAAAATTTTCAAAAGAGATTTAAAGTTATCATTTTATATTTATAAACACTAAAGATAAATACTTATTAAGTTCAAATATGGTAGCTCAAGTTTAAAATAAGAGTTAATAAAGGATCACACTTTCTTTGAATATATATATATATATATATATATATATATAAATATATGTTGTATACATATATAAAGGAATTAAACATAAAAATATAAATAAATAAGTTTTCTTTGAGTTACATATATATAATAAAAATAAAATAATAAATAGGAAAGTGTTAATAAGGATATATGATATAAATAAATATTTAATACATGCATAAAACACTTGTAAGTTAAGGATGACATGCATAATAACATGTGGCATATGTGTTTTTTTCTTTCTTTAAAATTTAAAATAATTAGAGATGAAGAAAAACCAAGCTGGGCATATTCAAAGTTCCTCTTCCAAACTGAATTTAAAACTAAAGAGAAATCAAAACAATTTCAACAAAATCAAAAAAATAATCTAGAAACAAAAATAAAATAATCATTTCAAACACTGATCAAGCAAAGCTGGGATCAAAGCATCAAACAAGCAAATCCAACCAGTATTCAAATCAAAATTTCCAGATTTAGCATCAGCTTCAACATCAAAACATTTCTAGATTTAAAACTCATACCTGGTTCTCTGTTTTTTGGGAAGCAGGTGAGTAAATCAACCTTAAATCTGATCTTTAACCTGATGCATGTGAATAGGATATGAAGAATGTTTGTATGAATGTGTGAATATGATTGTATGTGTTACAGTTCATAATTACTGTATATATATTATGTGCATGTCTATATTTTTAAACCTCGGTTTGATTGGCAGACCCAAATAATCACATAAAAATCTATTCCTCTTCACTCAAGCAATTATAGGTTATTATGTCAAAAGGAAATATGTTTTGTGTTGATGACATCTTATTTTTAAAAATAGGCTCAAGTGAAATTATTAAGTTGTTATCGAGAAAATAATGAATTTACAGTGAATTTTAAAACATATCAAAATTTCAACTAAAATAATTTGTGGTTTCAAGTATATAGACTGATCTATTATCAAAAACTATGACTTTTAAAAATAAAATCATGATTTTTAGGCATTTAATTCTAGAGGAATTACATGTTGATCGGAAAATGGATTTCCAGCATTTTTTGACGATCGGAGAATTCAGGGGTCTTGGGGTCAGTGTCGTGGATAGCTCGGAGGTTGACGATGTTGGCAAAAATAGTAGGTGAATTATTAACCCACGGTGGAGACAGCACGACAACGTTTTAGGGTTTTAAACCCAGTTTTTCTCATCGATGATGTTGAGGTTTGTTCATCGTCTAGGTTGAATCGAACTGCACGGGACTTAAAGGAATCAACGCGAGGGTGATCATCGAAGCTTTGGCCAGAGTTGAATGGCCTCGGATGGCCTGAGACGTCGAAGCGTGATTCTTTTTGGCGATCCTGTTGGTTCCTGTAGGTAGTCAATTTCTCGATTTTGTTTTGGCGATCGATACGATGTTCTAGAGATCGATTTCGTAGGTATGGGTTGTGGTTGACTTACCGGAGGTGGTAGCAAGGGTCGGAGATACTCCGACCATCCGTGCACGTGCACGTGTAAGCATATGTGTCAGGGTTTGTGGATTATCGGGGAGGAAGTAGGAACACAGGTCGAACTCGTGATATTTGGGGGTTTGACTCGATGCAGAGCAAGTTCGTGAGTGCTCGAGAATTTATTCGGGGATTTGGGGAAGTTGCTCGGGTTTGGTGATTTGGTGTAAAACAGATTTTGACTTTTTAAATAAAATTATTTTTAAGTGTTAAGATACACATAATCTTATTGTAAAGTTATCTTAAACAAACTTAATAAAGTAATTAAGTGGTTATTAAGAAGATAAAAGTTTTAAAAGAATAATTACTTAATTTAAGGATTAAGTAAGTTTAATTAATTATTAATTTAAGGTTAATTACTTAATGAAAGGAATTAAGGATAATTAATTGATGATTAAAGGGTTGATTAATAATGTAATTAATCAGGGTAATTAATTTTTTTATGGAAAGTTTATTTATGTGATCAATGGAAGTAATTAGAGAATAATTAATGTAAGAAATTAAGAATTAATTGTTAAGGATTAATTAATTTAATTAGCAATTAAAGGTTAAATAAATAAATAATCAAGGTTAATTAATTGAAGATAATTAACCAATGGGATAATTACTTGATGAAAGTAATTAAAGGCAAATTCCTTAAGGGAAGTAATTAAGAATTAATTACTTGGTGTAATTAATTAAAGGATTGATTAATTAAGGAAATTAATTAAGGGTTAGTTAATTAATGAGTGTGATTAATATAAGGATAATTAATCAATGTAAGTGATTATAGGATAATTAATTTGAGTAATAAATTAAGGATAAATGTTATTAATGTGAATGGGTGAAGGTTAATTAATTTGTGTAATTAATTAAAGGCTAATTACTTAATGTAATTAGAGAGGATAATTATGGAATGATTAATTAATGGTTTATAATTAATTAATGTTAAGTAAGCAGGATTAAAAGTGATTAAAGTAATTAATTAAATTTAATTAGAAATGATGTGACTCATTCATCTTGCTTATGAATGACTAGTTGATATTTCTGATATGAAATATTTTGTGATATGATATGTTTGGTTTGAACAGTGACGACGTGGTTATCAATCGATGATGAATTACTATGTAAAAGTGACATCGTGTTTTTAAAAATTGAATTGTTTCACTTGAGTAACTTGGGTTAAGATGACATTAGGTTCGAAGAGACCGGGGTCGGTTATCAGTGAATACCCGAAACCACTTCGATTTAAAATCTTCAAAAATTCTTTAAAGATTTGATATGTGCATCAAATAGGCTGGAATGGGATAATTTAAATGACTGGACCATTTAAACTAAGTAAGGATACTTAGGGATCGATTTGTGAAAATAAGAAGTTGACTATAACAAGTTGTGAACGTGTAGTGGAGTACGAGTTACCACGAGTTTTAAATGAGCTATGCATTTGTATTTCATGTTAGATGGTTTTACTCACGCTGGTTTCCAGCCTGACCCGGATGTTACTTTGATGTAATGCTTGACTCGGACCGAGTATTACAGATTTTCAGGTTAGGACGTTCTGGAGCTCAGGAGGCGTGCTGGATGGCAGAAACGTATGGAGTGTAACCAGTTGAGTATTATTGATTTGTATCCGGGACATGTTTTTTTAATTTTCAGTTTGTCTGTGATTGGTTGTAACTCTGATGTATTGATGTAAATTAACTGATACAGTTTTTCCTTTGTATAACTGTTGTTTTATATAATATTATATTTTATCTACTGCAAATGTGAGAATTTGTGTTTTGTTTCTGTTCCTTCTTCTACCTCTTTTCTTCTTTTCCTAACTATCTGAAATTTTCGGGATCGAAAATTCTGGACCGTCATATTTGGTATCAGAGGTGAAGGTTAAGCGAGGACTTTGGCTCTGGTGGGTGTTCTCATTTAGGATAGGGTCAGTGGTACCATAGAATGAGTTGAGTGGGGTGTGTATATATATATGAGAGCGTACTTGTTATTTTCTTATATAAAGGTTTTAAAAATGGTTTTAATGAATGATTTTTATAAAAGCTTATATTTTATATATAAAGAAATAACTGGTTGTTGGATATTGAAATTGAATAAGAATTAAGTGATATATATATATATATATATACACACACACACACATCGAAATGGGAATTGAATAAAATGAACTATACAAATAAGATGAATTAGAATAGGTTTCAAACCCGAATATGGAATGGTTAATGTATTTAATAATAGGATGATTGTTTTCCAATAATCAATGAAAAAGCTTTTAAGGAAATAAACTTTTAGATGAGTATAACTTGTAAATTAGAATGGATTTAGATAGTGGAGTTTTAAAACATTTGAATTATTTCAAAGTGTTAAAAGAAAAGAAATGATATTATTCAGACTGTTTTGAATGTAGTCTTATTTTAGAATAAGAAGTTGTTTGAAAACTTTAAAGAAATTTGTTTTGAACTAAAAACCAAAGGTGGTTTAAACTTAAAGAATGACTTGGTAGGCTTAGGAATAAATATGTATATATATGTGGATATACGTAATATCAAAGATGATTTAAGATAAACTCTAAGGTGTTGAGTTTTGATTTTTCCTGAAGTGTGATGTCAAAACTTAAAGTGAAATAAGTTTTGAGCTTTTAAGAAAGAAAGAATATTGATAGAAATTTGAAATTTGAAATGGGAATTCAAATTTGAGTAAGGTTGACGGGATTAGATTGAGATTTAACTTAAGGAAGTTAAATGGATTGATTTGAAATGGGAATTATGTGTGATCTTAAATAGATTTGAGATCTGGGAATGGGTAATGGATGCTATTTATGGATGTTTTATATAAACAGGATGTTTATTTATTTGACACATTCTGCTATCATCCTGTTGTTATGAATAATCTATGAAACTGTGAATTGAGTTGTTTAAAATGAATTAAGAGATTGAAATGATATACGTCCTTTGCAGATATAAATGGAAATGAATCTTTAATTTGCAACTATTTAAAATAATTTTGATTTTAAGAAATTAGGATGGAAAATGAAAGCACTTTGAACTTAAGATTTAAAATGTTTAAAGGGTAACTTACAAATTTAAATTGATCAAGAATTAGTTCCAAATTGGAATTGGGTAATAAATTGGATTTCAAAGATTAAATTGTTTAAAAAGGATATGAACTATTATTTGAACCAGGGAATAAGTTTACTTTGATTTAAAGGAAATTAAATCAACATTTAAAATTTTAGCTCGAATTTATATAATTCGAGGTGGTTTAAAGTGAGATTGAATTTGGAATTTGTTCAAATTGAAAGTTGATTTAAATAATTTGGAATTTTGATTAAAGTCGAATAAGTTTAAATTCAAACGGAAATTAATTTGAATTTGAGATGGAAATGGAAGTTAACTTAATTTGAATTGAAATTGAATCAATTTAAATAGAAGTGGGAAATTGAAAATTGATTGGAAATGAAGATTTGGAATTGAACAGTTTGGCTCTGAACTATTTTTAAAATAAATTATTTTTTTATGTAAACCTTCTTAAATCTATTATTCCTAGCTATCTCCTATACAACTTTTCTTTTTAAAACCCAAAACTATCTTTTACTACCTTTGGAACTATTTAACTATTTCACAACAATTTTACAACTGTTTTATAAACTAATTACTATTTTATAACTATTTTGCAATTATCTAACTATTTTACAACTATCTTAAAACTACTTAACTATTTTACTGCTATTTTACGACTAATAATTATTTTTCAACTACTTATCTATTTTTAACTTTTCAAGCTATTTTCTAAATTTAAGCTGGTTAGAGTGCAAACTGTTTATGATTAATTTCCAATTGAGATAAGAATTGAAGTGATAATCCAAATGAGGATTGAAGCAACTGTGAATAAGTGAACAGAATCATTAATGAATGTGAATAAAAAGGGAATTATTTTAGCTAATAAGCAATGAAGATAAATACGTAGGATGTACGTATATTATTCTATTCGCATAGTTATTTGATCCGGATTCGAGCACAGAATTTCGAGATAGAATATCGATCCGAGTTGGGATTTTTCACTCGATTTTCGACAGCGAACCTAGGTATGGATTTTTGGTTAATTCTAGATGTTCTCTATCATATTTATGACTATGCAAGGAGAATGACGGTTTCTGATCAAGAAACCAGATCTGAGTCCGCACTAGGAAGTCGGGTGGATGATACTAGTTCGAAAGTGAAATTGTGTGATCGAGTTAGCGATCAGACTGATATAGTGTACGGATGATATATGTATATCGTACAGGTTTGAATAAATTGATATTGAAAATTTATGGATAAGAAATGTAAAATGTCTTTGAAATGAAAAGTATATTTTGTGAAATATATGACGAAGTAAAATGGAAAGTTGGATATTTCTATGATTAATGGTTCACTTTATGAAGAAAGGTAATGTGATTAATAACTTTATAAAAGAGTGATCAAATTTGAATATTTGATTTGGAATAAACAAAGTTATATATCTTTGTTATATATGGTAAACTTCCCTTGTTGGATCTATAGGCAGAATAAAAAAAGGATTTTTGGAAGTATTTAAAGTATAAAAAGGGAATTTATACAAGTATAAAGTGATCCAAAGATTTTCAAAGTTATATATATCTATATAAATATATATGAAGGATTTTATGAGAACGATTTTGGAAAAAAGGTTTTGGGAACCTATGGACTTTGGAAAGGCTTTTGATTTTTGGGGAAAAATCAATTTTGGAAATTTGAAAAGCCTAATTTAAGAATTATCGATTTTGGAATAATCGATTTTGAGAAAAGAAGATTTATATGGGATTCATACTAGGTGTATGATTTGGAAGATACTATATGTGTATAGTATAAAGTGTTTTGAAAATGGCTCTGGAGAAAAAGCGCTCCCTTGAAATGAACTTCTCAGGAGTACCATAGGTTAGTACTGCCTTGAGCCCCAAAGGGGGGAGGCTCTAAAATGGATCATGTGAGGAAGTTCGGACAAACTGAAGTTCCTGAGGATTATTGGGTAGCGAAAGTCAAGGGAGGTGATGCCTACAGAGACAATTGGGTTATGCTGTGACGACAGTGTAACTCGATGTCGCTGCGATCTAGTGTGGACCATAGTGGAAATCGTGTAGAGGTGAGTGTCAACGGTCTACGTTTGATTTTGGCGAGAAGGCAACGTAACATCAGTAGACTGCGATCTATGGTCGAGTGGAGAAGTTTCATTCTTTTTGCCGCGAAATTCAAGGGCGCTGATGCCTACAGTTATATGGGTTTTTGTTGTGACAGCAACGTAACCCCGGTTGTAGCAACGATCTGTAGCGGGTTCCATGGCGTAATCGAGAGGCGCGGAGGCCTACAGTTATCTATGGATTTTGCCGGGATGGCAACGTAACCATCGGGTTAACTGCGACCATGGACGGGGGTGATGATTTCTACAGCATTCTCACCAAAGATATTTCCTCTATTTTCAAAAAAAAATTCTATATTTTCAACAAAATTATTTTCCAAGTATTTTCAATGGATGTTGAAAACGGGTTTACCAAGTACTTACAGATTTTCAGTCCTACGCTTGATCAATGTATGACCAAATTTTTTTAAGAAAAAGGATAGACTGGTTGAGACATCGAGTTATAAAAAGTATTTTTATAAAACTATATTAACTAATATTATATAGATTTTAAAGTGTTTTAAAAATTCTTAATAAAAAGAGTTTATAGTAAAAGTGATCAAAGAGTAATTTTTGATAATAAGCATTTTAATAATTCTGGCTTCGTTCCTTTTCGAGGACGAAAAGATTCTAAGGGGAAAGGAATGTGATAACTTGGATTTTTTGGCATCTGATAATTGGATAATTAACTGGTTTATTCCAGCGAACAAATAAAATTCTGGTAATAAAAGATATCAGGATGTATTTGAAACTATGATAAATGTTGAAATATAAATACCTAGAAATAATATATCTTATAGTGAATTGATATATATATATATATATATATATATATATATAGTGATGTGCAAAACATAATAATGTTGAAATTTTAAGGTATGTTCATATACAAGTATATATATATGTTTTGTGAATTGGGAGCATTAACTTTAACTAAATATATAAAATTTTCAAAAGAGATTTAAAGTTATAATTCTATATTTATAAACACTAAAGATAAATACTTATTAAGTTTAAATATGGTAGCTCAAGTTTAAAATAGGAGTTAATAAAGGATCGTACTTTCTTTGAATATACATATACATATATATATATATATATATGTTGTATACGTATATAAAGGAATCAAACATAAAAATATAAATAAATAAGTTTTCTTTGAGTTACATACATATATATAATAAAAATAAAATAAGAAATAGGAAAGTGTTAAATAAGGATATATATGATATAAATATATTTGATACATGCATAAAACACTTGTAAGTTAAGGATGACATGCATAATAACATGTGGCATATGTATTTTTTTCTTTCTTTAAAATTTTGAAATATAATTAGTGATGAAGAAAACCGAGCAGCACATATTCAAAGTTCCTCTTCCAAACTGAATTAAAAACTAAAGAGAAGTCAAAATACTTTCAACAAAATCAAAAAAAAAATCTGGAAACAAAAATAAAATCAAATAACCATTTCAAACACTGATCAAGCAAAGCTGGGATCAAAGCTTCAAACAAGCACATCCAACCAGTATGAAAATCCAAATTCCAGATTTAGCATCATCTTCAATATCAAAACATTTCCAGATTTTAAAATTCAAACTTGGTTCTCTGTTTTGTGGGAAGCAGGTGAATAAATCAACCTTAAATCTAATCATTAACATGATGCATTTGAATAGGATATGAAGAATGTTTATATGAATGTTGAATATGATTGTATGTGTTTCAATTCATAAATGTTGTATATATATTATATGCATGTCTATATTTTTAAACCTTTGTTTGATTGACAGACCCAAATAATCACACAAAAATCTATTCCTCTTCACCCAAGAAATTATAGGTTATTATGTCAAAAGGAAATATGTTTGTGTTGATGAAATCTTATTTTTTAAAATAGTCTGAAGTGAAATTGTTATTTGGAAAATAATGAATTTACAGTGAATTTTAAAACATATCAAAATTTCAACCAAAATAATTTGTGGTTTCAAGTCTATAGACTGATCTGTTATCAAAAACTATGAATTTTCTACATAAAGTCATGATTTTTAGGCATGTAATTCTAGAGGAGTTGCATGTTGATCAGAAAATGGATTTCGAGCATTTTCTGACGATCTGGGAATTCAGGGGTCTTGGGGTCGGTGTCATGGATAGCTTGGAGGTTGACAATGTTGGCAAAAATGGTAGGTGAATTATTAACCCACGGTGGGGACAGCGCAGCAACGTTTTAGAGTTTAAAACTCGGTTTTGCTCGTCGATGATGTAGAGGTTTGTTCGTCGTCTAGGTTGAATCGGACTGCACGGGACTTGGAGGAATCGGCACGAGGGTGATCATCGAAGCTTTGGCCGGAGTTGAATGGCCTCGGATGGCCTGGGACATCGAAGCTTGATGTTTTTTGGCGATCCTGTTAGTTCCCGTAGGTAGTCGGAGCTTGATGTTTTTTGGCGATCCTGTTAGTTCCCATAGGTAGTCAATTGCTCGATTATTTTCTGGCGATCGATGCGATGTTCTGGAGATCGATTTCGTAGGTATGGGTTGTGGTTGACTTGTCGGAGGGAGTAGCAAGGGTCGGATATACTCCGACCATCCGTGCACGTGCATGCGTAAGCATACGTGTCAGGGTTTGTGGATTATCGGGGAGGAAGTAGGAACACGAGTCGATCTCGTGATTTTGGAGGTTTGACTCGAAGCAGAGCAAGTTCGTGAGTGCTCGGGAATTTGTTTGGGGATTTGGGGAAGTTCCTAGGGTATGGTGATTTGGTGTAAAATAGATTTTGACTTTTTAAATAAAATTATTTTTAAGTGTTAAGATGCACATAATCTTATTGTAAAGTTATCTTAAATAACCTTAATAAAGTAATTAAGTGGTTATTAAGAAGATAAAAGGTTTAAAAGAATAATTACTTAATTAAAGGATTAAGTCAGATTAATTAACTATTAATTTAAGGTTAATTACTTAATGAAAGGAATTAAGGATAATTAATTGATGATTAAAGGGTTGATTAATAATGTAATTAATCAAGGTAATTAATTTTTTTATGGAAAGTTTATTTATGTGATCAATGGAAGTAATTAGAGAATAATTAATGTAAGAAACTAAGAATTAATGGTTAAGGATTAATTAATTTAATTAGCAATTAAAGGTTAAATAAATAAATAATCAAGGTTAATTAATAGAGGATAATTAACCAATGGGGTAATTACTTGATGAAAGTAATTAAAGGCAAATTACTTAAGGGAAGTAATTAAGAATTAATTACTTAGTGTAATTAATTAAAGGATTGATTAATTAAGAAAATTAATTAAGGGTTAGTTAATTAATGAGTGTGATTAATATAAGGATAATTAATCAATGTAAGTGATTATAGGATAATTAATTTGAGTAATTAATTAAGGATAAATGTTATTAATGTGGATGGGTGAAGGTTAATTAATTTGTGTAATTAATTAAAGGCTAATTACTTAATGTAATTAGAGTGGATAATTAAGGAATGATTAATTAATGGTTTATAATTAATTAATGTTAAGTAAGCAGGATTAAAAGTGATTAAAGTAATTAATTAAATTTAATTAGAAAGGATTAAGAAAGATTAATTAATTAATAATTTAAGGTTAATTACTTAATGAAAGGAATTAAGGATAATTAATTGATGATTAAAGCGTTGATTAATAATGTAATTAATCAAGGTAATTAATTTTTTTAATGGAAAGTTTATTTATGTGATCAATGGAAGTAATTAGAGAATAATTAATGTAAGAAATTAAGAATTAATTGTTAAGGGTTAATTAATTTAATTAGCAATTAAAAGTTAAATAAATAACTAATCAAGGTTAGTTAATTGAGGATAATTAACCAATGGGGTAATAACATGATGAAAGTAATTAAAGGCAAATTACTTAAGGGAAGTAATTAAGAATTAATTACTTAGTGTAATTAATTAAAGGATTGATTAATTAAGGAAATTAATTAAGGGTTAGTTAATTAATGAGTGTGATTAATTAAAGGATAATTAATCAATGTAAGTGATTATAGGATAATTAATTTGAGTAATTAATTAAGGATAAATGTAATTAATGTGGATGGGTGAAGGTTGATTAATTTGTGTAATTAATTTAAGGCTAATTACTTAATGTAATTAGAGAGGATAATTATGGAATGATTAATTAATGGTTTATAGTTAATTAATGTTAAGTAAGCAGGATTAAAAGTGATTAAAGTAATTAATTAAATTTAATTAGAAATGATGTGACTCATTCATCTTGCTTATGAATGACTGGTTGATATTTCTGATATGAAATGTTTTGTGATATGATATGTTTGGTTTGAACAGTGATAAAGTGGTTATCTATCGATGATGAATTACTGTGTAAAAGTGACATCCTGTTTTTAAAATTGAAATGTTTCACTTGAATAACTTGGGTTAAGATGACATTGGGGAGACCGGGGTCGGGTATCCGTGAATATCCGAAACCACTTCGTTTAAAATCTTCAAAAATTCTCTAAAGATTTGGTATGTGCATCAAATAGGCTGGAATGGGATAAATTTAAATGACTGGACCATTAAACTAAGTAAGGATACTTAGGGATCGATTTGTGAAAATAAGAAGTTGACTATAACGAGTTGTGAACTTGTAGTGGAGTACGAGTTACCCCGGGTTTTAAATGAGCTATGCATTTGTATTTCATGTTAGATGGGTTTTACTCACGCTGGTTTCCAGCCTGACCCGGGTGTTGCTTTGATGTAATGCTCAGGTCAAACCGAGTATTATAGATTTTCAGGTTAGGACATTTTGGAGCTCAGGAGGCGAGCTGGATGGCAGGAACGTATGGAATGTAACCCGTTGGGTATTATTGATTTGTATCCGAGACATGTTGTTTTACTGTCCAGTTTGTCTATGATTGGTTGTAACTCTGATGTATTGATGTAAATTAACTGATACGGTTTTTCCTTTGTATAACTGTTATTTTATGTGATATTATATTTTATCCGCCGCAAATGTGAGAATATGTGTTTTGTTTCTATTTCTTCTTCTACCTCTTTTCTTCTTTTCCTAACTATTTGGAATTTTCGGGATCGAAAATTCCTGACCGTCACATTTATATTTAAGCTCTAATTTATTCACTTTTGAAAAATGTGAGTTAAACACTTGTTTGCGCAAAAAATGGGCAAACACCTCAAAGTCGTACGATTTGGTTGATTATATGTTGTTCTTAGCGATTTGGGTGATTTATGCAAATATGTAAAAAGCAGGGACTAAACTGTAAAGGGCACACAGATTTATAGTGGTTCGGCCAGAACGTACCTACATCCACTTTATATGTTATTCTCCTCTTTCTCTTCAGATTACAAGTACAAATCTTTGGTTACAAGTATATGAAAGTTGTTTGAAAGTTCCTTCCGTGCTTGAGCTCTCAAACTTCTCCTCCATTGTTGTACCCTTGCCCCTCTATTTATAGAGTGAGGCTGGGGGTAGAGGTCTTGGATGTATATAGCTGCTGGTGGACCTGGGCCGAAGCAATCTGGTCTGGCAACGTTGGTTCGGCAACACCCTGGTTCGGCGGTGAGTGGAGTGTTGATTGGACCGGTAGTGTGTGGAGCGTGGGTTGGTTCGGCAGCTCCGGTCCGGTAGTGGTTGGTTTGGTGGAGGTTGACACGGTGGTGAGTTGGTTCGGTGTGGCCTTGGACCGGTGGAGGTGATTCGATGGAGCTCGTTCGGTAGTACATGGAAGTGTGGTTGGTTCGGCTAGGAAGGGAAGTGGAGTTGGGAATGCCGAATGAACTTCTATATTTGGGAGTGCCGAACGAGCTCTTGTATTGGGAACGCCGGATGAACCAAGGCATCTTGAATGCCGAATGAGATTTCGCTCTACGTTGCCGAATGAAACTTTAAACCTTTGATACCGAATGGACTTTTATACTTGAATCATGAATGAAATCCCAGACTTATATACGCTTGCTGGCTGCTTCTTCTTGGTTCGGTCGTGGTGGAAACGCACCCAACACTGAGATTCCAGTTTTGACCAAAAATGGGATAACACTTTGCCCCCCAAAACATGCCTTGCGGTAGGAAGGCGTGTTTTGTAATGCCATGAGCTAGATGTTCATATCCTGTTGATGTCCTCATGCCTTGCGGTAGGAAGGCGTGTTTTGTAATGCCATGAGCTGGATGTTCATATCCTGTTGACAACCTGTAAAGAGCTTGATATTTTATATGGCCCCAAATGATGACCGTTCGGGATCGAGCTATTTGGGATGAACCGCCGTCGTTCATGGTCAAGCGCCTAACTTCAAATGACGACCGTTCGCGATCGAGTCATTTGAGGTGAAGTGCGACCGTTCGCGGTCAAGCGTCTAAATCCATGCGACGATCGTTCGAGATCGAGTCATTTGCGGTGGAATGTGATCGTTCACGGTCAAGCGCCTTACTTCAAATGACGACCATTCGGGATCGAGCCATTTGAGGTAAAGTGCGACCGAGCCCGGTCAGAGGGCGGACCTCAAATGGCTACCGTTTGTGATCAAGCCACTTGGGGTGAAATGTGACCGTTCACGGCCGGTGCCGTTCGCGGCAAAAGATGAAATGGGACCGTTCGCGGTCAAGCGCCTTACTTCGGATGACGATCGTTCGAGATCGAGCCAGTCGTGGTAAGATGCGACTGTTGGCGGTCAGGGGGTGGACCTCAAATGACGACCTTTCGCGATCGAGCCATTTGTGGCGAGATGAGTTGTGCCATTCGAGGCGAGTTTGTGACTGTTCGAAGTCGGGTGCCGTTCGAGGCGAATTGTGACTGTTCGAAGTCGGGTGCCGTTCGAGGCGAATTGTGACCGTTCGCGGTCGGATACCGTCGAGGCAAGAAAGTGTGCCCGGGAGGGCTTGGTATTATTGATGCCAGGGTCACGTTCGGGTGAGTTCCTGGATCGTTTATGTGCCTGTTGGAGGCGAATAAGTGTGCCCGTAGGGGCTTGGTATTGTTGATACCAGGTTCACGTTCGAGTGGGTCCCTGGATCGTTTGCCAGATTTCATGTTCGGGGGAGTTTCTGAATCAAATACTTTGGCGGTTCATCGCCATACAAGAGGTGCTTGTGGACCGTTCGCGATCCAACGGGCATACAAGTAAATTTGCAAATATCAAAGCAATAATCATACGAATTCCACAACAGGAATGTTCATGTCAAGATCAAAGCAAGAGCAAGACGAGGATGTCAAAGTGTAAACTCTTACTATGGTGCGGTCAGTAGTCATTCAGAGCATGCCTAAGGATCGTGCGCGATCGCTTACATGTGTAAATGATCTAACCGTGCTAGTGAGAGGTTTGAGACTTGTTCATCGCTTTCGACCTGCCCCCCGAGTTCAGGAGGGAATTTTACCTGCCCCCCGGATGAGCGTTCATTCCTTACCAGGTTGCTCAGAGGCTTCTATCTCTCTCTCTCTGGGATTGGATCAACATGCTCCAAGTGTGGTGCCCCTATGCAGGATCGATGCCTGATTAGCTTTTGAAGAAGCCACTTGATTTTCCTCCATGTTCACATCTCTCTGGCCTTGGCCTTCTGCTTGATTGTCTTGCCATGACTCTTCCAATCTGAATCTCTAAACTCTCAAGTTCGAATTCCAAGCGGTAGAATCCTTGAGTTCAATTCCCGGTGAAAGCACTAAAATGTTTGCGCAAAAAATGGGCAAACACCTCAAAGTCGTACGATTTAGTTTATTATATGTTGTTCTTAGCGATTTGGGTGATTTATGCAAATATGTAAAAAGTAGGGACTAAACTGTAAAAGACACACAGATTTATAGTGGTTCGGCCAGAACGTGCCTACATCCACTTTATATGTTATTCTCCTCTTTCTCTTCAGATTACAAGTACAAATCTTTGGTTACAAGTATATGAAAGTTGTTTGAAAGTTCCTTCCGTGCTTGAGCTCTCAAACTTCTCCTCCATTGTTGTACCCCTGCCCCTCTATTTATAGAGTGAGGCTGGGGGTAAAGGTCTTGGATGTATATAGCTACTGGTGGACCTGGGCCGAAGCAATCTGGTCTGGCAACGTTGGTTCGGCAACACCCTGGTTCGGCGGTGAGTGGAGTGTTGATTGGACCGGTAGTGTGTGGAGCGTGGGTTGGTTCGGCAGCTCCGGTTCGGTAGTGGTTGGTTTGGTGGAGGTTGACTTGGTGGTGAGTTGGTTCGGTGTGGCCTTGGACCAGTGGAGGTGATTCGGTGGAGCTCGTTCGATAGTACATGGAAGTGTGGTTGGTTCGGCTAGGAAGGGAAGTGGAGTTGGGAATGCCGAATGAACTTCTATATTTGGGAGTGCCGAACGAGCTCTTGTATTGGGAACGCCGGATGAACCAAGGCATCTTGAATGCCGAATGAGATTTCGCTCTACATTGCCGAATGAAACTTTAAACCTTTGATACCGAATGGACTTTTATACTTGAATCATGAATGAAATCCCAGACTTATATACGCTTGCTGGCTGCTTCTTCTTGGTTCGGTCGTGGTGGAAACGCACCCAACACTGATATTCCAGTTTTGACCAAAAATGGGATAACAACACTGATTAGGGAAAAAGGGTAAATCATATTTTCCTTCTCGAAACATGAGGTTATGCCCTCTAATTCACCACTACTTTTGTCTCAAAGCTTCTCATTCATTATTAAATGCACGCTTATTCATTTACAACTAAAAATTTCAAAATTAAACTATCTAAGATAGAAAATTGAACACAACTGCAGTTTTTTTTCCAAAAGGTTCATTTGCTTAGGATAAATGGCATTAATATAGTATCACGATAACTCGATACTAAACTATAACAACCAGAGAAGAAAGGGAAAAACTCACCATGTAAATTGAGTGTATGACATTGCACCTTGATACTTTGCTGTTGCATCTGTTGTTTTGGTTGTTGCTGTGCAAAGTTCATCATCTTACAAGCTCCAATCCCAGTCACTTATATATTGATTGTCTTATTTCAACCATATGAATAAGTGCAAGCAAGAGAAACTAACTTTGAACATATGTTGTCTAGCTTTGGCATCAGGCAGAGGAATGTAGATTCGCTTATCAAAACGTTTTAGAATGACCTGTATACAAAATTTAAAAGATGTCAGGAAACTAGACTTAGCAACCAAAATGCAAACTAACTTAATACTTTAAAAGTTGTGACCAAAGCCATCAAAACTGAACTTATCAAGCATATGGTGCATTTGTTGCAGCCAAAACAAGAACTGTCTGGCCATTGTTTCCTACACTTTGAAATAGGTAAGCTTTTCAGAAATAGTATTTAATTCTAAAATATACCAAGTCCTTTGTAACGACCCAAAATTTTCGATCCCGAAAATTCCAGATAGTTAGAGAATAGAACAAAGAGAAAAAAGATGAAACAGAAAACAAATCACAGAAACCTCACATTCGCAGCGGATCAAAATATAATATCACATAAATAATAGTTATACAAAGGAAACTGTACTTGTCAAATTACACTTTAATATCAGAATTACAACATATTTACAACCACGGGACAGATAAATAATCTGTTTCAGATACTATAATATAACACAGTAGAAACTCTCCATACGTTCCAACTCTCCAGCTCGCCTCCTAAGCTCCAGAACGTCCTAACCTGAAATATGTAATACTCGGTCTGACCACCACGACAAAAAAAAATTCTCCTTAAACATTGCCGATAAAATGGGTTCCGAACCGTACATCCTCACTTCGCCGACGCCTGGATGATCGTTAAACCTTCTGATTATTTTTCCTGATACCTCCGTTCTTCCAACCACTTCCAGGCACAATCTCAAGCACTCCAGATTTACCAATCGCCAGAAAATGAAGAAACCACAAACCTCGTTCAACCCCAGATTACACAATCAATACATATTTAAAAATCTCAATTTTATTTTTAAAAATCATTATTTCCGATGGCAAACTAGGTTATATACTTGAATCGTCCAATTATTAACATTGAGATTTTTGACATGTTTTCATATTTACTATATTTTTTTTTCCTGTAAACCCATTTAAATTTAACACTCAAGAATATTTGTTTCTTTTTCTTTTTATCTTGATCTTGCCAATCTGATCTTGTTTCACTTATATCCAAGCCAATCGATTTATCTAAGGGTGAGATTTTTTTGATCTCAACAGGTTTGAAACCTGTAAAATTTAGAAACAGAGAACATGTCTATTTTCCAGACAAACACAGTGACTTTCCTATGTATATCTATATATTCCATTTTTGCACAAAATCAACACTTAACATTCTACTTTCAACAAGAATATAAACAACAAGTGAAGTCCAAATCTTCTGGTGGATTTACTCGTCTCTATTTGAGGACAACAGAGAAGCAGGATGCTTCCAGGTTTTTGAATCAAATTTTTTTTTTCTCTCTACATACATACATCTGTATAGATATATAAATTCACCTCTAACAACATGCAAGTATACTACCCATCATAGTTTCCACAAATTTATCACATCCAGGCCCATATATAAAAGCAAATTAAATTTAGATAACAGTTTACTCACCTCTATAAGAAGGAGACAGAGAGGTTGAACAAAGATCTGGAAAGTAATTGAACATGGATCTAGATGAATTTCCACTAATTAGTTGATTGCTGTTTTGATTGTCATAGTTTGAATTGATTTTTCTGAAATTGAGTTTAATCATTGTTGCAACCAGTATTTATTTCCAGGTTTCTGTTCCCTTTTTGTTTTCTGATTTCGATATTATTATTTTTAAGAAGAAGAACTGAAGAAGATCTTATCTAAAGAAAAAAAATGAGAATAAATAGGATTTTCTAATAAAAACACATTAGTTAGACTCAATTTCTTTTAAAACAAAGTTTTGCTACTTGTTAATTTGCATAAATCCATTTACTTACACATGTCCAAACTTGTATTATTATATATACATGTGTATTTCTCATAATTCTTAATTCGCCAAGTGTTATTAGATTTGATTTATTAAATAAATTATTTATTATTACTAATGATTTTAAATCCTAATTGAATATTTACCTAAATAGTTTTGATCAAATTAAATGTATCATTTATATGCTTGAGAATTATTTTAACTCTATGTAAAATTTTCGAACTAAATTTGCTTAATGTTTGAATTTTAAATTATATTTTCTAATTTTAAAGAAAATGTTGTACACCTAATTTTCACTAAATAAAGTACCTAAATTCATTTAGATTTTAAATTCAAGTTTCTAATTTAGACTCAGATTTAAATTCAATTTGAATTGCAATCCATTTATTTATATAATTCAATACTAATTCAAATTTAAAATCAACTTAAAAAAATATATTAAACAAACACAGATTCAATATATAAATTTGAAGTAATCATATTAGGAGATTAGCAATATTTATCCAGTTATAAAAATCCAATTTTCTTTAAGATATTTATCTTTGAAATTTTCCATCTCATATTCAAATTGACTTTAAATTTACTCATATATATATTTAAACAAACACACATTACATTTATTTGAAAGTAATGATTTTGCAAATTTTAAATAATTATACTAAAAGGAATATCAAATAAATATTTATCGCTATATTTATTTGTTCAATCTCTAAATCAATGTTCTATTAATTAACCCAGTTTGTTAATCAATTACAGATGCCCAAAAATTTGGATTATCACATTCTTTCCCCCTATGAATCTTTTCGTCCTCGAAAAGGAACGAAAGCAGATTTTATCAAATATTTAAAACCCAGTTAAAATATTCTTTGATCATTTTTCAAACATCTTTAAAATCTATATAATATTGCCAAAATAGTTTTTATAAAAGTACTTTTCTAACTCGATGTTTCCACCAGTCCATCCTTGTTCTTACAGAAATTCGGTCATACGTTGATCAGGCGTACGACTGAAAATCTATAAGTACTTAGCAGACCCGTTTTCAACACCCAGTGAAAGTACTTGGAAAATAATTTTAATGAAAACATAGAAAACAGTTTTTGAAAATAGTGGATATATCTTGGTGAGAATGCTCTGGAAATCATCACCCCCATCCATGGTCGCAGTTAACCCGATGGTTACGTTGCCATCCCGACAAAATCCATAGATAACTGTAGGCCTCCGCGCCCCTTGATTACACCATGGAACCCGCTACAGATCGCAGCCACAACTGGGGTTACGTAGCTATCACAGCAAAAACCCATATAACTGTAGGCATCAGCGCTCTCGAATTTCGCTGCCAGACGAATGAAACTTCTCCACTCCACTTGACCATAGATCGCAGTCCACCGATGTTGCGTTGCCTTCCCGGCAAAATCAAGTGTAGACCGTTGGCACTCACCCTCCACACGATTTTCGCTATGGTCCCTATAGTAGATCGCAGTGATATCGAGTTACACTATCGTCACAACATAACCCAAACGCCCCTGTAGGCATCAGCGCCCTCGACTTTCGCTACCCAAAAATCCTCAGGAACTAGTTTGTCCTCACAGGATCAACTTTAGAAACCCCCCCCCCCCCCATGAGGCTCAAGGCAGCACCACCCAGTGGCACTCCTGAGAAGTTCATTTCAAGGGAGCGCCTTTTTCCCCAGAGCCATTATCAAAAGACTTTATACTATACATATATAGTATCTTTAAATCATACACCTAGTATGATCTCATACAAAGATCCTTTACACAAAATCGATTATTCCTTAAATCGATAGTTCTCAAACTAGGCTTCCCAAATTCAATATTGATTTTACTCAAAAATCAAAAGCCTTTCCAAATCCAAAGGTTCCCAAAACCTTTTTCCAAAATCCTCATATGATCCTTTATATATATATATACAGATATATATAAAATCCTTGTTAAAAATCTTTGGATCATTTTAAACTTGTATAAAATCCTTTTATACTTCAAAACACCTTCAAAAACCATTTTCTTCCGGCAAAAGATTCATCAAGGGAAGTTTCATTTTATAAAACAAAGATATTTACTTTGTTTACTCAAAATCAGATATTCAAATTTGATTACTCCTTTCAATATAAATTTCACTCAAATTCGTATAATGTACACATATCATTCGTACGCCATACCAATCTGATCGCTCATTCGATCACACAATATCACTTCCGAACTAGTATCGTCCACCCGACTTCCTAGTGCGGACTCAGATTTGGTTTCTTGATCAGAAATCGTCATTCTCCTTGCATAGTCATAACTATGATAGAGAAAATCCAGAACCAATCAACAATCCATATCCAGGTTCGTCGTCGAAAATCAAGTGAAAAAATTCCAACTCGGATCGATATAACTATCTCGAAATTCTGTGCTCGAATCTGGATCAAATCACTATGCGAATAGAATAACATACGTACACCCTACGTATTTTCTTTATTGGTTATTTAGCTAAATCAATTCCATTTCTATTCACATTTACTTTGATTTTTCATTCACTTACCCACAATTGCTACAATCCATTTGGATTATCACCTCTATTCTTATCTCGATTGGGTATTTAACCAATAACAGTTTGAACTCCGACCAGTTTATTTAGAAAATAGCTGAAAATTTAAAAATAGATAAGTAGTTGGAAAATAATTACTAGTTTGTAAAATAGGTGTAAAATAGTTTAGAAAATAGTTAAAATAATTATAGAAATTTTAGGTAATTGCAAAATAATAGTAAGATAGTAATTAGTTTATAAAACAGTTGGAAAATTGTTAAACAGTTCAAAAATAATTGTAAAACAAGTATAAGATAGTTTGACTTTTAAAAGAAAAGTTGTATATATAATAAATAGCTTGGAAAAATAGGTTTATATTAAAACAACCTATATTAAAAAAAATAGTACAGAGTCAAAATTATTCAATTCCCAATCTCTATTCCCAATCAATTCCATTTAAATTCCTCTTTCATTTAAATTGACTTAACTCCAATTTAAATAACTTCAATTTCTATTGAAATTGATTCAACCCCAATTCAAGTTGAATTAATCCAAATTTCTTTCCAAATTTAACTTTGTTCAACCTTGATCTCAAATTCTACTAATTCAAATAAATTTCAGTTGAACTAGTTCCCATTTTCAATTCATTTCAACTCTAGTTTGAATTAATCTCAATTTCAAACTCCATTTCCACTCAAGCTGAATTATTCTTGATTTCATTCCAAATTAAATTCAAATTCCATTTGAATCTTATACTCATACATCTTCAATCACCATTTCAATTAATTCAAATCAAATTCAATTTGAACTAATTCAAATTTCAAATTTAAACCATCTCGAATTATATAAATTCGCGTTAATACTTCAAATGTTGATTTAATTCCTTTAAATCAATTTACCTTTAAAGTTTTAAACAACTTAATTTCTGAGCTCAAATTTCTAGAATTTTCATTTTAAATCAACCATTTAACTTTTCCCAAGTTAAACTCAATTCACTTAATCCGTCAAATTCACACAATTTGAATTCCTATTCAAATTTCAAATTTCTTTCCCATCTGTAAGTTTAAAAACTTATCACTTTGAGTTTTCACATCTCATTCCCAATTCAAAACTCACCGTTTAGAGTTTATTTCCAACCTCCTTTGATTTTAATTCAAAATAAATTTCCTTTAAATTTTCAAACAACTCTTGTTTGAAATAGGACCATTTCATTCAAATGCATTAATAATATTATTTGTTATTTCTTTAAATTGATTACATCATTAATTAATTCCAATTAATCACATTCAGTAATTAACTTATTTCTTAATTACCTTTATTAAGTAATTGTCCCTTAAATTACTTATCTCTAGTTACTTCATTAAGTAACTCCCTCTTTATTTATCATTCCCAATTATAATTATCTTATTGTAAAACTCTTCTCTAATACAAGAGTTCAATTTTAGTTTGAATCCATTTCAAACTTATCTTTATTCAATTTAAATTTCAATTTGGTTGTATTTTATTACTTCTTAATTTAATTCGATAATTTAACAACCAATTCCTTTACTATTTGTTAGAAAGAAATATGCTTTATATATCAAAATATGATTTATATAAAATCATTTAAAATCATTATATAAGAAAATACCAAGTATGCTCTCTCATATATATATACACTCAACTAATTCTAGGGTACCACTTACCCTATCCTTAATGAGTAATCCTACCAAAGCCAAGGTTCTCCCTTAACCTTCAGCTTTGATACCAAATGTAACGACCCGAAATTTTCGATCCCAAAAATTCCAGATAGTTAGAGAATAGAACAAAGAGAAAGAAGATGAAACAGAAAACAAATCATAGAAACCTCACATTCGCAGCGGATCAAAATATAATATCACATAAATAATAGTTATACAAAGGAAACTGTACTTGTCAAATTACACTTTAATATCAGAATTACAACATATTTACAACCACGGGACAGATAAATAATCTGTTTCAGATACTATAATATAACACAGTAGAAACTCTCCATACGTTCCAACTCTCCAGCTCGCCTCCTAAGCTCCAGAACGTCCTAACCTGAAATATGTAATACTCGGTCTGACCACCACGACAAAAAAAAAATTCTCCTTAAACATTGCCGATAAAATGGGTTCCGAACCCTACATCCTCACTTCACCGACGCCTGGATGATCGTTAAACCTTCTGATTATTTTTCCTGATACCTCCGATCTTCCAACCACTTCCAGGCACAATCTCAAGCACTCCAGATTTACCAATCGCCAGAAAATGAAGAAACCACAAACCTCGTTCAACCCCAGATTACACAATCAATACATATTTAAAATCTCAATTTTATTTTTAAAAATCATTATTTTCGTTGGCAAACCAGATTATATACTTGAATCGTCCAATTATTAACATTGAGATTTTTGACATGTTTTCATATTTACTATATATATTTTTTTCCTGTAAACCCATTTAAATTTAACACTCAGGAATATTTGTTTCTTTTTCTTTTTATCTTGAGCATGCCAATCTGATCTTGTTTCACTTATATCCAAGCCAATCGATTTATCTAAGGGTGAGATTTTTTTGATCTCAATAGGTTTGAAAACTGTAAAATTTAGAAACAGAGAACATGTCTATTTTCCAGACAAACACAGTGACTTTCATATGTATATCTATATATTCCATTTTTGCACAAAATCAACACTTAACATTCTACTTTCAACAAGAATTCAAACAACAAGTGAAGTCCAAATCTTCTGGTGGATTTACTCGTCTTTGTTTGAGGACAACAGAGAAGCAGGATGCTTCCAGGTTTTTGAATCAAAGTTTTTTTTTCTCTCTACATACATACATCTGTATAGATATATAAATTCACCTCTAACAACATGCAAGTATACTACCCATCATAGTTTCCACAAATTTATCACATCCAGGCCCATATATAAAAACAGATTAAATTTAGATAACAGTTTACTCACCTCTATAAGAAGGAGACAGAGAGGTTGAACAAAGATCTGGAAAGTAATTAAACGTGGATCTAGATGAATTTTCACTAATTAGTTGATTGTTGTTTTGATTGTCATAGTTTGAGTTGATTTTTCTGAAATTGAGTTTAATCATTGTTGCAACCAGTATTTGTTTCAAGGTTTCTGTTCCCTTTTTGTTTTCTGATTTCGATATTTTTTTTTAAGAAGAAGAACTGAAGAAGATCTGATCTAAAGAAAAAAAAGAGGATAAATAGGATTTTCTAAAAAAAAACATATTAGTTAGACTCAATTTCTTTTAAAACAAAGTTTTGCCACTTGTTAATTTGCATAAATCCATTTACTTACACATGTCCAAACTTGTATTATTATATATACATGTGTATTTCTCATAATTCTTAATTCGCCAAGTGTTATTAGATTTGATTTATTAAATAAATTATTTATTATTACTAATGATTTTAAATCCTAATTGAATATTTACCTAAATAGTTTTGATCAAATTAAATGTATCATTTATATGCTTGAGAATTATTTTAACTCTATGTAAAATTTTCGAACTAAATTTGCCTTATGTTTGAATTTTAAATTATATTTTCTAATTTTAAAGAAAATGTTGTACACCCAATTTTCACTAAATAAATTACCTAAATTCATTTAGATTTTAAATTCAAGTTTCTAATTTAGACTCAGATTCAAATTCAATTTGAATTACAATCCATTTATTTATATAATTCAATACTAATTCAAATTTAAAATCAACTCAAAAAAAAATATTAAACAAACACAGATTCAATATATAAATTTGAAGTAATCATATTAGGAGATTAGCAATATTTATCCAGTTATAAAAATCCAATTTTCTTTAAGATATTTATCTTTGAAATTTTCCATCTCATATTCAAATTGACTTTAAATTTACTCATATATATATTTAAACAAACACACATTACATTTATTTGAAAGTAATGATTTTGCAAATTTTAAATAATTATACTAAAAGGAATATCAAATAAATATTTATCGCTATATTTATTTGTTCAATCTCTAAATCAATGTTCTATTAATTAACCCCATTTGTTAATCAATTACAGATGTCCAAAAATTTGGATTATCACATCCTTTCTTTAAAAATATATGAATAATGATTTGCTTCTAAAACTTTTTCAAAATAAACTTTTGCTAGATTATTATATTATTATTTGCTATATAAACCAAGCCAAAGTTTACTGGGTTATACTAATTGTAAATAATAAGATGGCATGTATATGATTTTCTTCCCAAGTTTAGTAAACCATCAACAATCCCATAATATTATATTGAAGGCTGAACGGTTTTCGGTTAAAATGGCTATTAGGCACTATGTTTAACCTTTTTAAGGCAATGAGACATCTTCAAATGATAACACGGGGATCAAAATTGAATCGGCATTAGAATATATTTACATAAACATAATGTTGTTTGCAAATAACAATAAAAGTAGAACTAAATAAAAATTAGAATCCAAAATTAAGTACCTTTTTGAAACCAAGCAGTAAATAACCAAAATCAACGATTGATTGGAAGCTGTCTATGTTGTTTTTAGCTTTGCTGAGCCTGGAGTCATGGTCATTGTTGCAATCCTGTCGATTGGAGATGGTCATGGAGTCACTGTCCATTGGAGATGTTGCAGTCGCCAGTCTTGCCGCGGTCTGCAGCCAAGTCGCACTCTCCACTTGAAGTCGTTGCCGATTGGAACATAGTGTCGTAGTCGCTCTTCAACCTTCCCGCATCCGAAGTCGTCAGCCTTCAACCATCCGAAGCACGGTAAAGATGAATGATTTTAGGGTTTTGGTTTGATTTGAAAATAAAAATGGGGATAAAAACGTGAGTAGGTTTTAATTGTAGAAGAAGCGGCCGAAAAAAAAAATTGCGTTCCCGCTTCTGAAATTGCATGTATGGTTATTTACAGCGCGTTATCACGCTATTCTTACTTTATTTTCATTTTGATGATTGTATCAATAGCAACGAGCATCAAAACGCCATCTTATAATGATTCTACATGCAACAGATAACATTTCTTGTAGTGATATATATGTGGCCAAATCTTTGGATATCGCATACAGTTGTCCTGTTGCATGGCCGAAGTACTAATATTACAAAACTGAAAATAAGTTCAATTTCTGATAGCATCATCATGAATGCAACTAGGTAATGATAATCTACACTCACCTACCAACTCGATTAGTGCTGAACTAGTGTATTGAATTAATATTTCCTTGTTTGCCTGACTAACTACGCGGTAAAAAGAATTTTAGACAGTTGGATGAAAGCTATAGCTTTTAGGCAGTTCTGACCAGAAATTATTTACAAAACATAAACAAATATCATACCCCTTAGTTTTCTGTTGAACCATCCAAACGAAGACTCGTGTCCAGAAGACAAATCCATAATCAAAATAGCATCATAGGCCTTCACAAGCATCTTCCAACATTGAACGCCTGGGAGTTCCAAATTTGTTCTTTATTTCAATTTCTTCTTGTTTATAAGCTGGAGAAAGTAATAATGTTTTGTAATACATTCTTTGTTGTTTGAAATTACATGCTTATGGCATGCATGTTTGAGTATAAGTAATCAAGAGCAATAAATTACATTGTTATTAAAAAAAGCACAAAAATTAGATGTTAAAACGATTCGATTAGCATTAAAATCATTAAATAAACAAAGATAAAACCATTAAAGCAATAAATGATTTATATCAATGAAGCAAAGAAAGGATAATTTGTTTTTCATACTTACCCTTTAGCTATTAGAAAATAATTCACCAAGAAGTTCTTTTACAATGTCAAACAAAACAGTTCATGGTAAATAAGCAGATTTTCCAGTACCATGCATATATTTGGAAACCGTGTTAAGCATACCAAAATCATATAAACAAGTTGATACCAATTCAACATTATTGATTGACTCTTTCTTGGTGTTCAGCCCAATCCATACTAAGCCGACTGAAATGGTCGTAGGGACTTAATCTGGCGATTTAATAAGTTCGAAAGTTGAAACTCAAACAGCTCAAAAAAAAATTATTTCAATATTTTAGCGAACGTATCATCATAAACCAAAATAATTATTTGTTACAATTGCTATAACACTGTGGATGACTAATAATGGGCGTACAATCCACATGAGCACTTGCTGCCCCTGTCCTTTTTTTTGGAGAATTGTGACAAAAAATGACAAGGTAGGTATTATATAATTTAGGCTATGTCAAGTGACTCATAAACATCTGTGTTTATTCGCTGACCAATGCCAACCATTCATTTCTTGAATATTTTGTAAGTATGTCAAGATAATTCCAAATATTTCATGAATAATACCATTATATAAAATAAACTGATGGATAAAAACACATAATTGAAGGAAAGAAGATACCTCGAACATAAGCTTTTTACTTGACAGTAACTCATTTATTTTGAAGATTTGCTCTGTCAAATCGTTGTGCTCATCCACAAATTTTTTCCTTTGAAAAGATCATAAAATGTGCAAGATTTAAAAACACTAAACATGTAAGATAATTAAATGGTCTTGTGTGCTTACAAATTTTAAATAATTTAAGTTTCTTTCACAATACACCATACCTCGAAAGATGTAAGTTTCCAAAGGGTAATGTCTAGTAAAGCTTCAGCTTGTTTCTCAGATAAATGATATTCTACATTAAGAAAAAGAATGATTTGTGTTTTCGAGGCAAAGTACAAATTTGAAGTAATTATATGCAAATGTATTAGAATTTGAAATCAAAATAAAATATACCCATTTATAAAATCAAAATACCTACCCAAGCAGTTGAGAACGACTTTTATTTCAAGTTCGTTTTGATTTCATGATCACCGTCGTGTTCATAATCATTCTTGCCTTTTTCTCAACTGCTTGAGGTAGGCATACACACACACAAATACACACACACACACACACACACACACACACACACACACACATATATATATATATATATATATGTATATGTTTAAACTTCACATTTAGAGAATACTCAACTTTTGCAACACAGATTTGCAAATAGAAAAGCAAAAGCTGAAAAATAACTTGTTCTAAGTGTGAAATGGAGATGGTACAAATTTCAACTTCTAAGAGTATCTAAGATATACAGACTATTAAGGCTTACGCTTGAAATTCAACTTAAGGGTTAAATAGAATCTAAATTTATGGACATTGCATAGGGTATAAACATGCCCGGATTAAGATGATGTATCTAATAAACTCATTGTCGATTAGCTAGCTACACTCCCTTTATGCTATTTAATGCGCCTCCAAAGCGTCAAAAGGCTCCTTCAAAGCGGCTATATTTTATAAAGGTGCCCCGCCTCTTAACATAAGCGCTTAAATACGCTTGGCTTTTTAGACGCCGCCTGGGTGCTAATAGGTCTTAATGACTTATGAGCATGGGTTCTATTCCGGCCCTTGATGCATCTGGATATGAATAAAAACGATTGGTTATGGCATAAATAAACAGGTAAATATTAAGATGCGCCGTGAGAGAAAACCATGTAATAGTACTTCTCGGTAGAACAAACCTAATATCAAAACATACAACTCTTAAAGTTGATAGCGTACCAGCTTAAAAGACTTCTGGGTATTATTTCATATTAGGATCGTTACATATAACGCAAAATTGACAAAAGTTCAAAGTAGAAAGGACAAATATTCAACTATGATCAGTGCATAGCCATGGTAAAGGAGGTAATAATGTATCGTTGATAGAGTCACTATGATAGCAGTGTGAATAGTCCAAAATATCTTAAAATCTAACTATATATCTGAGATAGATTGTGTTATGGACATAACATTTGAAGCTGAATAGGTTTGTTCGGATAATTATACCATTAAATCATCACATTTGTTGTTTGTAATATGGCAACATTAGTCCACTGCAATGTCTTCAAAGGTTCATGCTTAAGAATCAGGAGTATGATGCAAGTACACCCTTGATGCTTATAGTTGTACTTATTTCTTGTTAAAATGTGTTTTTCTAATACCTTGGAACAAAGTTTGGTTCTGTCTGAACTAAACTTCTATGTATGCATATTCGATTTGATACTTGCAAATGCTATACATGTTTGTTCTATATGTGTATCTACAATCCAAAGTTTTCCAAGATACGATAATCACTTTGACCATTGCATCATAAGAATAGATGTATCTGAATCCAAGAAATGAAAAATGATATGGATGTGATAAATACTATAATATCAAATTCATATTGGGTCTTTGAAGGCTTAAAGTGCATAAACCTATTCGGTAGAGTATTTTTTTCCTTTTGATAAAATATTAAGATTTAATTTACTGAGGTCTCTATATTGGATAGTATAGGGAAGCAGTAAGACATCAAATTATTTGATATGCCTCCATTTCTGATGGTATATGGAGACTTTAAGAATTCACATTATTTGATAATTATTTTATCACATTTTATCTGATATTTTGTAGGCCTAGAGAGAACTTATGAAGTCACATTATTTAGTTGTAATTTCATTACACCATATCTGATATTTTACAGACCTAACGAATGGAGATATCAGGACAACAGAGCTGAACTAATTTGCAGGTATGTTTTAAGATTTAATGTTTGATAGTATTTCATTTCACTGAATAATCAGATAATAGATTTGTTTCTCTAATCAAAAGCCAATTGAAGGAATTACGTAAATTTTATAAAGTATTTTGAAGATAAGTAAAACAATTCTTTAAGTTTTCTATATCATAAAAACAGTAAAGAAGCACAATTGTTACTGTAAATAAAAACAGTTGAACTATTCAAACATTCAACAATTAAACTTCTTACCCTAAAGAAACACAGCCTAATCATTTAAAAGGATATATAAATAAACATATAAAAATAGAGAATCTGATGTTCCTCTTCTCAACGCTTCTATTTTCTTTTGTTTCTTAGAACTTTTTTCTAATGAATTTTAGAACCCTTATGATAAAAATACCATTATCCACGAGATATTGATATATGTATAAACTGGTATTTTAGTCTCCATCAAGTTGTTTGCTAAAAATTGCAAAACTGTCTGCCATAATAAATAACAATACAACAGAAAAGAGAAGGAAAAAGAGAGCAGCAAAGAATTTCAATGAACCATACATGTTCCGAACAAGCATCCCGAAGGCGTGCAAGATGAAGGGCTTCCTCCCTAGTGTTCGCATACATACTAGCTATCCTCCAAAGAAGTTCAAATGCGATAATTGAAGGTCGAATTAGAAAAGAAATGAGGAAACTAAGGATTTTCAAGTGAAGATTATGAAGAGAAGCTTTCAGCATTAAACGTTGGGGTAAGAGGAATGAACGCCAACTTTAGGCTTTTAGGGTAGGAATTTCAAAGGGATTAGCTGATTTTGGGAGAAGAAAGTTAGGGATTGGAAGTCGAGATGATGAAAAGGAGTTTCGTGCTAAACGCTGGAAGAGGATATGTGAGCAGGAGTGAAAAATTGACCGCCATTCCTTTTATCTTTTTTATTTTAGGCCCGTAGGTTATTCAATAGCGTGATAACGTGCAATTTTTAGTCGTGAGTAACTTAAAAACAATCAAATATAGCAAGTTGATTACAGTGCAGTCCTCCTATGCTATCTTTACTGAATTTTCTTGTTGTGCATAGTTGTTCGAACTATAACTTTGTCATTCTGTCTTGCACATTTATAGCCTGTTAGCTGAACTATTACGTGTATGTATATGATTGCATATATGCATACATATAAGTTGCTCAGGCCAGTTAGTTGACTGATGTATGTTGATCTGGTTCACTACTTGGTTATGTGAGCATGTTGAAGTTCAGTGATATCATATCCATTGTGAACATCCATAGTTTGCTACACATTATTTAATTCATGTTATACTTGTATTTGTGTTTCAGTGATGCATTGAATTTGTTTCCATATTGGTCTCGTCATTGTTGATCCTACTTTGTTGTTTTAGACTTGGTCTTGTAGTCTGCATTACACTGTCCACTGCCCCGTGCTTCAATATGCATTGTTCGGTTCAATTTCGAATAATTCTTTGCTCTGTGACTTGAATACTGTCACTGCTTGTTTTAAGTCCTATGTCCAGTAGCTTGTTTCTTGTGATGTTGTATGTGGTCTTGTTCTCGAGTCATGTATCATGTGGTCTGGTTTTGTGTGGAGCTGAATTGAGTTGTTGCTTCAAGCTAGTTTATGCACCCTGCTGTATATATGTCGACATTGCATATATATCTTGTTGAACTGTTGAGTTTGTATGCATGCATATAAGTTGGGTCAACATGTTGCATTATTGTTTCTCTAACCATTCTGGATTGTACATTTTGATTTTCTGGTCTTTGTACCATGCCACTATCCTGAGCAATCGAACAATATTCACTTACATATGTAATTGTGTATGCTGTTTCATGGGCTTGATCACAGTCACTTTTGTTTGTGCACATGGTTGAACTATCAACTTTATGCATATGTTTGGTTCTTGATGTCTTCATGTTGTATATCACTGCTAACATATACATATATGCATTGTGTTGGTATTTGCAGTCTTGAGTCACGTGTACACTAGTTTTGAACATACACAGTTGACTTTTGTATGCATATTTTGGTCCATGAATGTTGAGGCTTCACTTGATATCTCTGTATATTGATGTCTTCTATGTAGCATTGTGTCTTCAACATTGTCTGACCATATGCATGCTTTGAGCCTCTGTTTTACTAATGGTTTTTTTGCATTGAGTTGTATTCATGTGTACACAATTGAATTTGTGGTCGAGGCTTGTTTTATGTTGGTTTTTGAATTCCTATGCTCGACAATTTTGTGATGTTATCATAGTGCACCTGAGTTGAACCTAGCTCTGGCTCAGATTTGACCTTGTGCTCATATTGGGAATTTATTTGTATTGCACTTGAATATTTGTACTTAAGTTGAATCTGGCTATTGATTGGGTTTGACCTTGTGCTCACTTGTTCCTATAGTTTTGTCGAGTGTATATCGGTGTGCACGGCCTTGTGGCATGTACAATGATACACTGTGCATGTCACAAGCTGTTCGTGTATGATGAATCAAAATAAATGATGACGAACAACCCAAATAACTGAGACAAATAATATTTTCAAAAACACATTTTATTTTATATTGCAAAAATATTTCTTTCTCAATTTTACTATGTCAATTTTTATTTTGCAAATCGCTCAGATGTTGGATTCAATCTGGAGTAGAGTTGAAGATAAATACGAGTGAATGAGCGATATATAGTGAGGACATTTGTGTAAATTGAACTGTATTATAATTGATATTTTTCATATATAGTGAGAGCTCAAATTTGTACTATTCAAAACTATAATAAAATATTTGTTTGAATAAAATATTTGTTTGAATTTAAATGATGTGTTATTTATTTTATTCATCAAATATTTATTTAATTATGTGAAAATAAAAACGTATAATAACAAATACATTTTATTGAATATATATATATATATATATATATATATATATATATATATATTATCATCAAACAAAAATCATATACTAGCATATTCAACATATACTCCCTCTGTAGATATGATCGTATGTTTAATCTCCCTTTGTCATAGATAAAAAGGAAATATATATGGATAAGAGAAATATGTAAAAATTATGTAGGGAAAAAGCCTTCTTTAGATCACATAAAAGTACAACAATATTATAGAAAAATAATATTAAACCGACCGTCACAAAATATGAGATATCAGGTTTCTTTCCATTAAAAAGCTTATATTGTGTATATTTAGTTAAGGGACGAATAGAGACACGATTTAAAACATAGTAGGAAGTTGCCATAGCTTCTGGCCAAAATGTTTTGGCAAATTACTACCGCTAAGTAAAGTTCTAGCAGATTCTTGTAGTGTTCTATTTTTCCTTTCTACAACTCTATTTTGTTGTGAAGTTCTTGGAAAGGAAAATTTATGAAAAATTCCTTTCTAGTTACAATAATTTTCAAATAAGAAAATTATCAAATTCACCACCATGGTCACTCCTAATGTTTTTAATTTTTAATTTTGCAAAATTTTGTATTTTTTTGCAAAGGTTTTAAAATTTTCAAAAGCATCGCTTTATTTTCTAAAAATATTGTCCATGTATATCATGAAAAATCATCTATAATTACAAATACATACTTATTATAATTAATTGATTGAACTTGAGTAGGTCCAAAAAGTTTCAAATGTAATAGTTCTAGTGGTCGTAATGTAGATAAAATTTTCATAGATTTAAAAGATGATTTCGTTAGTTTTTCTAATTGATAAGCATTACAAATATTATTTACTTTATAATTCATTTTTTGGTAATCCTTTCACTAAATTATTTATAGACAGTTTGCTTATAGCTTTGAAATTTATGTGACAAAATCTCTTATATCGTAACCAAGGATCATTTTCTTTGGCTATTAAACGTATATTTGTGTTATGATTAATTTTCATATTTAAAACGTACATATTTCTTTAACGGTTTCCTTCAAAAATTAAATTTTGATCTTTATCATGAATATTACATTTATCTTTTTTCAAAAGTAATTTTAAATTCTTTATCATAGAGTTGACTAATACTTAAGAGATTATATTTTAAATTCTTAACTAATAGAAAATTTGTAATAAGAGGTAGGTTAGGTGTACCGTCATTGCTCACATCACTTTGGCGATGATATACTCTTTGGAGTTATCTCCAAATGTGACAGATCCTCCATCTGAGTAGATAACGTCTGTCAATGTTTCTTTATTTCCAGTCATATATTTTGAGCAACCACTACCAAGTATCCATTTTCCTCTTTTCTTATTTGGTACTTGCAAAAATACAGAAATAATGTTGGTACCCATTACCTTTGTTTGGGGCCTAAGAGTTATATCTTAGAAAGCCAAACCCATGAGGTTGTAGAATTCCCTTTATAAACAAAATCATTAATGAACGGAAGTAATAAAAGATTTTATATATTTATTTCTAATTAAATGATTATTAATCTTTGGAATCCAAATAAATCGATTTTGAATGATATATAGTTTTCTTTTTATTAATAGATTTTTAAACTGGTTTTTCAAGACTATTGGTTTTCTTCTTGTCATTTGTATATAGAGTTATACTGTTTAGAACTAGCTTTTACTTTTGTAAATTTGTTATGTCCTAATCTTTTTTATTAGAAGTGGATTGTGAATTTTCTACATTCTTAGAAAGATTTTCTCTGCCGTTATTAAAGTAGAAACATTTTGGTAATATTATTTAACATTATTTTAAGATTAGTAATATTTAGTTCTAATATTTTAACAGTTGATTTCAATTTAAGATTTTCAATTGATAATGTGTAATTCTTTTCATTTTGAGTCTCGATTTCACAATTTAACATAGTAAGTTGAGAAGCAATATTAGAACATGATTCTTGTGAAATAAAAAGTTCTTCTTCTAAGATTTTCTTTTCATCTCTTAACATATCAACTTCAGTTTCATTTCTATTTAGCTTTTTAGTGAATCTTTGTACTTTCTCTTAAGATTTTTTAGTTTATCTAATAATATGGAATTTATATCAACTAAATCATCAAAAGTAAGATCACTTACATCATCGTTTGTGGCCATAAATCATACGTTGGCTTATTTTGAATCATTGTCACTGTCGTTGTCTGCTAAGAAAGAGGAACCAAGATCATCCCATGTAACTGAAAAGGTTTGTTTCTTCTTATATTTACCGCTCTTACTTTTGTAGTTATTTCTATCTTTCTTGCAATCTGGATTGTCTTTCTTCATATGCCCCTTTTATGGCATTCGTAGCATTCAAGAGTTGAGGATGATGGTTTGCTATTTCTGTTATTCCCAAACTTTACATTCTTTCTAAGTTTCATAAACATATTGAAATTCTTAGCCATAGACACCATATCATCTTTGTTAGATTCTTCTTTTTCGGCCTGGAGTGCTATTGTTTTTCTATCTTGAGCTTGAACTCATTTTGCTTGCAAATTAACTTCATATGACATGAGATTTCATAGTAAATCTTCCGGTTTTATGGTAGAAATATTATTTGCTTCTTCAATTGCTAAGACTTTTAATTCCCACTCATTTGTTAAAGAGTTTACGATTTTTAAATAATATCAAAATCAGTATATTTTTCTCCTAATGCCAGAAGTAAGTGATATATATCTTGAAACTTGGAATACATCTCATTTATGATTTCATCTTTCTTCATTCTAAAATTTGAAATTGATTCTTAAGCATCGATATCTTGATTTGTTTAACCTTATTAGTACACTCATACGTATCTTTAAGAGTGCGCCAAATTTCATATGCTAAAGTACACATACTAACCCTATTAAACTCATTTTATCTAAGGAATAAAATAACATATTCATAGATTTAGCATTTGTGGCAGCATCTAATTTCCATGTATTTTAACATTGGACATAAGAAGTGGTAGGTACAAAATATTCTTGTTGAGTGATATTCCAAGTGTCGTATCTGTTTTCTTGCATGTAAATTCTTATCGTAGTGACTAATAATTATAGTTTAATCCATTAAATAGTGATGGTCGTATAGTGGATTGACCTTCAACAAAAATTGATGCTATGTTATTTTCCATATTACTTGAATATCAAAAACTTTGTTACGGACCTTGCCCTGATACCTAACGAAAGTGACTAAGGGTCAAGTAATATGAATAATTATGCAAGTTATAAACTTATGTGGAATAATAATAAAAAGTAAATAACGATAAGTAAATAACACCGGAGATTTTAATACTTGTTCGAACTTCCCATTCTATGTCCAATCCCAGACTCCTTCTAGATTTTAACTGATACCCTCTCTTAACCCTAAGGAATAAGTATTATAACCGTTTGAGCAACCGAACTGGACTTTAACTACCTAAACAACCGAATAGGACTTCAACCGCCTGAGGAATCTACGATATGATTTTTAACTACAAATAGTATTAAAGTATTTGACTAAGTATGCTCTTGAATAGCACTGATAAGTCGATAATGTACACCCTTCTTATAATCTTCTTCTTTGTGGTATATAGTGTAGTTTGTAAAGAAAGCAAGCAAATTTGATCACAAGAAAATTTTCTTGAATAAACAAGCGATCAAAATAAAAGTTATTTAAAATAAATTTCAATAAAAAGATAAAGAGAATTAGGATAGAATAGCACATCAAAACATGGGAATTCTTTGCTTTATATAGTGTTTAAAGGCTGTAATCTTTCGTGAAGAGTAACGGCGAAAACTTTTGACTGCAGCTCTTGATTAGGAGTTATAACCCTTCACAAAGGAAACATGCCTTTGTAGGAAACTAGTCGTTATGCAAATTCAGTGCCTGAATAAAGTGTGGCAACCAACTGAATTGATGATTTTGAAATCAGCAAGGCCACGGTGTATTTTGGCCAATTTTCAGCCGGTTGAATATACTCATTCAGCGGGCTGAATTTCATGACATTCGAAAATTGTACATGTACATAGAATTCAGTCGGCCGACCTGGTTGATTCAGCCGGCTAAATTCCAGATTTTTGTGTTGTTCTTTAAAATTCTTTATCTAGAAAACTATGTGTCAATATATACCACGTAGAAGAGATTTTAACAACGTTTTACATCTAGACATAGACTCGATGACAGATAACAACTTTGTAGCATCATTTTGGTCTTTATTTTGATATGTTTGTCTCTTGTATAAGTGATATCATTTCCTACAAAAGTGGGTAGTATATAAAATATATAGTTATAACGTTTTCACTATCAAAACATCAAAGTACAGAGTTCAAACAGGACAAATCGAAGGTACTACTTCTACTACATCTTTTTTGAAATCACCCTTAGGATTAGTAGCAAGCAGCCCCTGTACTTTAAAGAGCCTCGTCATCAAATTCCGTCATCTTCAAAATGTCTACACTTCGAACGCTTGAATTGGATCGAAGTGGTTTTCGAATAACATATCTGATCCCGGTCTCTTCAAAACAACTTTCGATAATTTACGGTAAACTCAACTCCAGATCTTTAGAAAATAAACAGTCAAAGATAAGAGCGGAGATCATCTCCTAACCGTCAGAGGATGGATTTCCATATCGTTTGTCCTTAGAGAATGAAATAAGATTCATATGCACACTACATCATCATTATAGATGTCTGTGCCATAGAACTCACGTATTTCTCCTAGATATTTCCAAAGTTACGTTATGGGTCCATATTTGATAGTTGGTTATTTAGCTATCAACAAACACACATCCAAATCAAGGATTTAATTCCATAGGGAAAACCAACATTTCTTAAGCACATAAGCAACCATTAACCTCTTTAATTAATCTTTTCTTTAATTAAAATCACTTTGTAAATTCTTGTATAAAAATACCTTTACAAAGATTTATCCACAAATTCTTATATTTTCAATACTTGGAAAAATAAATATCATATACTTATCTCAATGGTATATGTATATTTAAAATACACTTGAGAAGGATTTCCTCTTTATATAATTGTAAGTCATTTATAAATCCTAGCATATTCAAAAAATACTTGAAAGGATTTCCTCATATACAATTCTAAATCATTTATAAACCCCTTTATAAATCTCTAAAAATAATTTATAATTTCTTTATAAGTCTCAAAACATTTATAAACTCTTTTTACACATTTCTAAATGTCATTTATAAACTCTTTATAAATCCATAAATAAACTCTTAATAAAATCTTTTTATAAATCTATAACCTATTTCTAAAATTTGTATATATCTAACCATTTATAAAACTCCTTTTATAAGCGAATAAGATTTACGAATTGTGAAGTTATAAAATGAATGGATTTTGTAAAATAAATGATTTATAAGTAATTAACTTATAAATTGTGTTTTGACATATAAATGAGTTATATATAGAATTGGAAAATAAAGGGATTTTATAAGTTGAAGTTTTTATTAAAATATAAATGGAATTTATAAACATTGTTTTATAATTCCGAAATCAATTGAATTGAATAAGTTAATATAGAAGTTTATTAAAGGAGATATATCCACGATTTTGGACAATGGCCCTTTTAATAAATGTATAGAGTATTGAATTTGGATAATAGAATTTATATTCACGATTTTGGATAGTGAATACTATATTAAATGAAATGGATATGTTTTCGAAAGTGATCTTTTAATTTAAATAAATGTTTTGAAAAGTGACATTATTAAATGGAGTTAAGTGATTTAAAGATATTTTAAAACGTGTTAAGTATCGAAACCATAGATTTCAATATTCATTGTTGAAATAGACGTTTTCAAGAAGTACGGGAAATGATGAACTATAACATTGTAGTTATAATAAATGATTTTCGAAAGAAAATGTTTTGTATAGTATATGAGATCTATATATCTATCTTATTTTCGAATCCCTATACTAGTGATTTTGGGTTGTCATAACGATATTTTACGCAACATTCGTTTTGACCCAAATAAATGTGTTTAAAGAGTATATTTTCCTTAATGAATACAATACATACTAAATCCTGATTTAAGTATATGAAATATTTTCTAAATGTTGAAAATAAATTGATTTGTGAATTACTTATTAAATAAGTATATGGAAATGTTTTTCAATGTTGAAATGGTTTGAGATTTTATCTTTTAAAGATAATTTGAAGTGAATATTTGGCAAGGGGTTTAATTAATAAAAGATTAACTAAAAGGGCCTAGTGATTGTTATGGTGCTGAATATTTGTTTGTTTTCTTTGATAGGTAAATAACCGACTACCAAATTTGGACATTTTAGTTCCTCGACTTAATGTGGGAACTATTTAGTCGTACAATTAGTACGTAGCCTTCTGTGTAGGCTTGATTATCGTTTGTGTTGAGGATGATGATTCATGTAGTGCAGAGTATTACTCCAATCTATCAAGCTTCCTTCTTGGCTCGAAGGATAGCAAGTTGAAAGTTGGAGACGTGATAAGTCTATGAGACTTAGTTTCTGTGTGAGATTGAGAAACGCTTTTGCATTGTTGGTGCGAAGAGACCGAGATCAGATTTATTTGAAAACCACTTCGGACCAACATGTATGCGACGATTGTACAGATTTCTTATGATGATATTGATATTCTAGATTTTCATAGTGGAAGACTGCTTGTTGATCGTTTGGGGTTAAAATCCCAATATACCTATAATAGCAGTGTTCCCTTCATTATGAAATATCCAATGCGAGGACTACTCGCTACTAATTCTAGGGATTTCTCAACTGGGTGTGGTAGGAAAGTACCTTCGGTTTGTCCTGTTTTTGGCCAACTTGTATGGATGTTTGTCTGACATTGCATTTTTACAGATTATGTACATTGGTTTTTACAAATGTACATCAGTGGTGGCGGAGAAGGCAACTTCTCTTAGCTTAAGTCCCTCCTTGAGATGTATGAGCTTAAGGGTTGTAATTTTGTGGAAGGCAATTAGTAGTCAGTGGTAATGGTCGTGTGTCATTCAAAAGTGATGTGATTGTGATTTGTGCAAGGTAACCGTTACATCAGGCCTCATCAACCGGAAATGACCAAAACTGGGCTAGATGCAGCAAGGCTAAGTGGGTCGCTCCCAAGTAGGGTATGATCATCATCATCTTCTAAATAAATCTTTACACGCTATGACGTCGTGTATCTGATTATTGTGGTTTGTATGCTAGAGGGCCCTCGGTAATGGTCGATAACGACCGGAGGATGACATATTCGGTACCATCTAGTTATAAAGGAAGGTAGGTCTTGTGTTGGTAGAGGATCCTTTGTGATGGTCCTCAGTACATTCTTCTAGAGATGTACAGCCAGAATGTAGTTCCTTCACCTGTCATCTGTATGGAAATCAAAACTCCACTATGTGCCCGCCATTTTGATTGCATTACCCATTTTGGGCTATATGTTGGAATTTGATCAATGTAACAATTTTGGCTGTGATTAACATTATTTGTATACTAGACACTAGTATAATATTAGATGATTTGATATGAGATGTTTTAGTTATCGTAAGGTAAAAACATGTCTGTGTTTATGTGTGGACTTGTCTTACAAGATACTTTTGTTTTGATAAAGGAAAAGTTCATTAATTTAATAAATTCAGTTGAATGTGTTTCTCATGCTGGTTTATCAGACTGATCTGAGCGTTCTTCCCTTTCAACGATCGGGTCAGACCGGGTATATTTACAGGTTTAGATTTGGTGCTTTTGGCGCTTCATTAAGGGAGCTGGAGATGTTCATATTCATATACACGTATCCGTTTTGATTATCCGCTGCTTAGTTGTATATTATCGGCAATTATGAGGACATTATATTATAACTGTCCAGGCTGATAACTAATGATCGATTGTTGAACTCTGTTTGATATATGTATATACAGTTTCTGTTTTGTAAAGATGATTGTTATGATAATATATGTTTTCCGCTGCGTGTGAGATTCTGTATTGTTCTATTTTCTCTCTTTCTTCTCTTCTCTTCTTCTCTCTTCTTTTCTTTCTCTTGACTTTCCGCCAGTCTGTGCTTTTTGGGTCGAACATGTGTGGTTTATTGTCGATTCAAAGGGTACGGATTTGCGGTCATCACATCGACCGGAGAGTCGAGGCTGGAGAATATAAGTCCTTGACCAGAGAGTCATGGCTGGAGAATATAAGTCATTCACCAGAGAGTGACTGGAGAGTATAAGTCCTTGATCGGAGAGTCAAGGCCGGAGAAGGAAAACCATGGATGCGCACTCGACCGGAGAGTCAAGGCCAGAGTAGAATAAATGGACCCGGTGAGGTCCTTGCTTTGAATATAGATCTGGCGAGGTCCTGAATTTGGACTAAAGGACCTGGGGAGGTCCCAGACATAGATAAAACGATACGGAGAGGTCGTGGATTCTGTTAATGGATTTGGAATGAATTAGGGATTGGATATTGACTCAAGACAGTCTTGGATTTTGTTAACGATATGGAGAGACCAAGGAATTAGTTTGGCAATGGACTGGATTCAAGGTTGGATATGGCGATCAGTGGATTATGGACTTTAAATTTTGGACTTATGGTGATACAAAACACGCCTTCCGATCGCAAGGCATGTTTTGGGGGGGCAAAGTGTTAACCCGCCTTTTGGCAAGGCAACATAGAGGCGGATTTAACCCAATCGACTGCATAATTATCGAAGCTGAATTTTCATGGACTTAGTTCCGATTTGAATGAATGGACGATAAATCCCAAATGACAAACATGATTATGAGGCCAGGATATAATGTAGTTGGTAAGAAAACAACGTGTCATGCTTGGAGTATAGATTTTGGAGAAAATGGGTTGCTTGGAGTTTGCTTCGATTCATCTTCATGTCTACTTTGGTTTTCGGGAGGGTTACTTCGAGCCAAGCAAGGGCTCACTTCAGGTCACAAAGGGACCGGCATGTCCATAAAGGATCGGTGTTGCTTCGAGTCATTGGAAAGTTTACTACGGGTCAAGGAAGTAGCTACTTTCGGTCAGAATCATGGGTCGATCAATACTCATATGATCCATGTCAATTTCATATCCATCAATCTCGTATCCATCTACTTTGTATCCATCTGCTTCAAACCCATTCCCTTCATATCCATGTGCTTCGTATCGATCCATTCCATACTTACCCAAAAACCAAGCCTCGATACCAAAGCAATGATGAAGCATCGATACGATGGGGGGGTATGATATCGATACGAAGAAGGCATGTCAACCAAGGGAAGCGATCTACTGGCATGAAAAATGGATCTACACATAATTGTTGCTCCACGTCATCGATACGGGATCAATCGATATGGAGTTTATCGATACACGGGGATTGATACTGAAAAGAGAACTTTTGGAAGCTCTTACGTTGTTACACTGCTAAAACTCAATTGTAGCTTGAGTGATATTGATTGTACCGTCGTAAATCAGTTGAGAATCATCAACAAACAACAAACTATTCAAAGTGGACGTAGGCTACGACGCCGAACCACTATAAATCTTGTGTCTTCTCTTCATTTTAATTTTGTTATTTCTTCGTTTTTACTCTCTACATCATCTGGATCTGAGATCTGTGTATGAATATTGAGGAATTTGTGCGTAAACAGGGTGTTTTCACTACTTTTGGGGTTTGGGACAAATTTTGGCGCAAACAATAACCAAAAAAACTTTCTATTTAAAACAAGTGATATTACGATAATGCCTAAGGGTTTAAAATAAATATGGAACCTAGTTGAAATGCCTACAGCTCACATTCCAACATATTTGGGTATACAACTAAACCGTAAAGGCACATATTGGAGATTGGACCTCATACAAGGACAAGGCTACTGTGGTACTGCCTGCCACAGTGCACCTCTAAATTAGTATATATAGAACGTATCGAACGATCCCTACCAACACAGGACTGGCCTATCCTTTGCTGGATAGTACCGAATATGATCACCACTTTGGTTGGGATCAGCAACCATTTGGGACTACGGTATATTTAAGTAGGGACTCGTTCTAAATGGAAATGATCATACCCTGATGGGTGCAACCCACATGGCCCTGCTGAATATCCCATGTTTTAGTCATTTTCGGTTGATGAGGCCTGAGGCTGCGTCATTAGCTTTCATATACAGCACTTTTCGCTTGGAATGCTAACATTGCCTTCCCTATGTTGACACAATGTCAACATTCATCCATATAAGTCGTTCAAAAGATGAATGAATTACAGGCACTACTTCCACTACACCCACTTTTGAATCACCCTCAAGGTTAAGTACAAGATATCCCTTACACTTCAAGTCTTGAAGCTTGATCATGACTTCGATAGATCCAATTTGAACGCTTTACGTTGGTTCGAAGTGTTTTTCAGATAACTATTCGTCATCTGATCCCAGTCTCTTCAAACCAACATTCGATAATTTTAAATGGTCTGGTTATTTGATAGTGAACAACTTCACTATCGAGTGCAAGATTTACATATGGACATACACTCCATATACTTAAGTTATCATGGTCCGCTTATCGAAATCAACCACCTTTTATTTATCAAGTAACTGATATTCAGCATTTTTGCTAAACACAAGTCAACTTACTTTCCATACAACATGTCAATGTTTTATAATCACTACTTACTTCATTTAGCCACTTGATGGTCCAGACGATGAGATCCTTTGATATAAAATCACTTAACTTGAAAAGAAGATTGATTTAAAACATAACCAGTTTAAGTTTAAAAATAGCTTTGAAATGATTAAAGTATATCTAATTGGCTTGAACCCTAATTATATCTTAATTAAATCAAGATTAACTCGTAATTGAACATTAATTAACTTAATGGACTTTGTTAAGTCCTAATTAACTTCTTAATGCATCTTAGTTAAGGATTAAGCAATTCATTATTAGTTAACCCCTAATTAATTAAAAGTCAATTAAATAATCATTTACTAAATAATAATTTATTAACTTAATTAAATTAATTAAATAATAATTAATAATTAAATTACTTCTTAACCTTTTTAATCAATAAATAAAACTTTACTAATCACTAATTAGTCATTAACCCTCTTTATGTGTTAATTAACCCTTAATCACTTGCTGAATTACCAATTCAGTACTAATCATTTTAATTAATTTCTTAAATAATAAAATATTAATCAAACTAAGCTTAACCTCATTTTATATTACGTATTAAGTTTGAAAAAGTTTTGCAAAACCATTTCCAAGAATATATTTTAAAACGAAAATCGTAAATTGTCAAACTGCGTCCATAGCGACTATAGCTATAAGCGTAGTTCGCTTAAACATACTTTAAGCAAAAACTTGCTTGATTCTTTTCTATTTCATGTTTTGAAACATAAATTTAAAGTTTTCGAAACATAGAAATAACGATAGAAACTTTGAAACAATTTTCAAACTTTTAAACAAGAAAACATAGTTTTTGATTTTGAATCGGATCTCACATCCGTCGCAACACACAAAGGTGTTAACTTTGACTCAAGACAACATAGTTTGGTTCTTGGATCATAACCATACATGCATAATTCATTACTTTTTAACATCACATTGATACACATATAAAAATATATGTTTGCATGCTTACTAACTTGACAATACCGCATTCAAATCTCAAGTCCAACACCAAACACCAACATCCATTAAATCAACATCCACTAACATAATAACCATTCAATTTACACATCATATTATCATCACAATAACACCACATAGTAAACTCAAAAAAACTTTTCCAAAATAAAGTAGTTTACTCATCGAAACTCCGCAAATACAAAGCAAAATTCAACTAGACTTTGAAAACAACACACGAGCTTCTAAGAGTGAAGATTTTTCCGAAATTTTGAGCTTCAAATGGCTCGACCTGATGGTGTGGGGATCGATCTAGTGGTTTGGTATGGGGTGTGGGCTTAGTTTTTTGAAGAATAAAGCGAAGAAATGAATATACCAAAGTTTAAACTAGATTCGGAAGAGATTTAAAGTGAAAAGTTAGTATTTTTAGATACTTAGAAAGAATTTGGAAGTCATGGAAATTTTAGAGAGCAAGTTTTAGAAACTTAAGGAGAGAATGTAAATAAAAATGTGTGTGTATGCATATGTATTTATAGATTAAGAAAAGTGGGGAATTATCATTTTATCCATAGTTTAAAATATCATAACATGTCATCATTTTGACATGTCACATCATCACCATCCTCCCCCTCATATGTCACATCTCCCCCTCTCTGGTCACATTCCCTAAGCCATGATGGGTAATGATGATGGTACTTAAGGAAATGACAAGGGATAATGATATGATTTAGTATATATAAGTTAATATTTTAAAATCATGTCCTGTCACATTACTTGCTAAACATAATTAACATAAGATAATATACTATTCGTTTATTATTATTTTTGGATAATTAACTCTTGTATATGTACATATAGCGCACAAAGACGAACAACGTTCCCGACAACTTTTCAATGTCGAAAGGTTGAAATTTTGGAAAACATTCTTCGATTACATTTTCTGTTTTTCTACGAACTATTTAATTTGGTAAACTTATTTTGAAAATGATTTTTCCATCATCATTAATTAATTAAAATGAGTTCACTTATCAATAAAATCCATTCATTGACTATATAAATTATACATATAAATTTGCCGAGTTAAAGCAACCCACAAAAGAATTTCATCCTTGAAATTTCTAACAAGAGTTATTACAAAAGAAATCATACATTTATACCATAAATTCGTAAAAAAAGGTATACTAGCATCCAATACAATAATACATCCATGATACGTACACAACAACTATCCTAACGTCCATCCAGGATAAGCTTCCTTTACGTGATCTACGGTTTCCCAAGTGCAATCTCTGGGATCACCGCTCCACTAAATCTTAACTAGTCACATTACTTTGTTGCGTAATTTCTTCTCACCTTGATCCACAATACTGACTGGATGCCTAACTATCGGTAGGTATGATTCTATTTCCAAGTCATCCTGAACTGACGTTTCCATCACTGAAGATGGATCATGCATGCTTTTCCTCAAGTGGGACACATGGAAGACATCGTGAACTCCTAACAACTTTTCAGGAAACTTAACTTTGTAAGTGAGTGGTCCAATCCTTTCCATGATCTTTAACATTACAATGTATCTCGGTGCCAGCTTTCCAGCGTTTCCAAATCAAATGACTCCTTTGATGGGAGTTATCTTCACATACACAACCTCGCCGACTTCGAATTCCAATCCTACCTTCTCTTGTCAGCATAACTCTTTTCACGATTCCAAACTTCCTTCATCCTTCTTCCAACCACTACAACCTTCTCCATCGCCTCTCGAATCATGTCTGGGCCAAGCACTGGACAATCTCCAGATATTACCCAACACACAGGCGATTTGCACAGTCTCCATATAGAGCTTCATAAGGCATCATTCCAATGCTAGCTTGATAGCTATTGTTATAGGAGAACTCAACCAAGTGAATAGGATCCTTCCATGATCCTCCTAAATCAAGAATACAGGCTCTTAGCATATCTTCCAAAATGCGATTAACTCTTTTAGTCTGGCCATCGATTTGAGGATGGTAGGCAGTTTTTAGATTTAACTTCGTTCCCAAAGTTGTTTGTAGAGCTCCCCAGAATTGGCTCATGAAGATAGGATCTTGATCACTTACTATGCTTATTGGGACTCCATGTAGACGAACTATTTACCTCATATAATTTATGCCGATAAAGCTGCCATTCTAGTTGGCTTGACCGGAATAAAATGTGCACTCTTTATTAACTGATCCGCAATGACCCACACTTCTTCATTTTCTTTCCTGATTTAGGGTAAACCATCTACGAAATCCAATGATGTCATCTCTCATTTCCACTTAGGGATCTCCAAGGGTTGAAGTAATTTGGTCGTTTTCTGATGATCGCCCTTAATTTGTTGGTAACTCCCACATCTGCTCACAAAGGTAGAGATATCCTTCTTCATTCCTAGCAACCAAAAGACTCTCCTCATGTCCTTATACATCCTTTGAACTCTAGGGTGAATACTCAATCTAGATTTGTGACATTCCGACAACAACTTCCTGTCTTAGTCCATCTATTTTCGGAATGCACAATCTTCCCTTGATTCTTAAAACACCTTGGTGATCCATATCAAAATCTGTACATCGACCTTCCTTGACTCCTCGAATTAACTTCTCCATAGCACTATCTTTCCTTTGGTTCTTCCATATCCTTAGCTAAAGAGTCGGGATAACTTTCAAAAGAGACAAAACTGCATTCCTGCGTAAGGCATATGCGACTACATTAGCTTTTCTCAACGTATAAAGAATATCCAAGTGATATGCTGCCAATAACTCTAACCATCTTTGTTGTCTAAGATTCAGGTCTTTTTGGATGAAAAGATACTTCAAGGACTTATGATCAGTGCAGAGCTCGAACTTTTCACCTAATTAAAGAAGAAGAAAATTCTACTTACTAGAATATCTAAAGAAAAAGATCAAGAAGAAAGGAAAGACTTTACCCAACAAATAATGCCTCCATATTTTCAATGCGATGACCACAGCTAATAACTCCAAGTCATGCGTAGCATACTTATTTTCGTGTGGCTCAACTGCCTGCTAACATACATAATCACTCTTCCATTATACATTAGAACAGCTCCAAATCCAACTCCACATGCATCGAAAAACACTGTAAACCTACTATTTCCATTAGGAACAGCAAGAAATGGCACACTGGCCAGTCTCTTCTTCATTTCTCCAAATGCTTTCTCACATTTTGGAGTCCATTCAAACATTTCACCTTTCTTAGTCAACTTTGTTAAATGTGAGGAAATTTTAGAATAATCATGAATGAATCTTCTATGGTAACCATCTAATCCTAAAAAACTACGAACTTCAGTAGGAGTCCGAGGTCGCTTCTATCCCTATATTGCTTCCACCTTTATCGGGTCCACTGAGATACCATCTCCCAATCCAATAAGCCTTAAAAATCTTACCTTTGATTGCCAAAAATGGCATTTAGAAAACTTTGCTTTCAAAACATGCCTCCTCAGGGTTTCTAAATCTACTTCCAAGTGATATTTATGTTCCTCTTTCGATTTGGAGTAAATTAAAATGTTATCGATAAAAAAAGCACGAACTTATTTAGAACCTCTCAAAAAACATGATTCATAAGATCCATGAAATATGCGGGTGCATTATTCAACCTAAAAGGCATAACCAACCATTCAAAAAAAAAGTCTGACCCCTTAAAGCTAGTTAAGGGTATAATATCCTTAGCAACCCTTAATTGTTGAACTCCGGTAGCTGGATCCATTTGGAAAAAATATCATCGCACCATGAAGTTGGTCGAATAAATCATCAATATGAGGTAAGGGATATTTATTATACTAGTCAACTTATTCAACTCTCTATAGTCCACACACAATCTAAAAGATCCATCCGACTTAGCCGCGAAGACTACTGCTGATCTCCAACTCGACTGACTAGGTCTAATCAATCATCTCTCTGACAATTCCTGGGTTTTCTTTACTAACTCCTCTCTTTTCCTTGGAGCCATTCTTCTCTTAGGTTGAACTATGGGTCTTGCACCAGGAACTACATCAATGTGGAATTCTATCTCTCTATATGGAGGTAAATTCCTAACTTCTTCAAACATATCGGGAAAGTTCTTAACAACCTCTATGGATCCTAACCCTTCTAGAGATGCTTCCAAGTTATACAGGAAACTACACATATGAATATCGAGGTCCTCACAAGGTACTTTAGCCATATTCCCAATTTGGTCACTAATGTCATCGATCTTTCTCTACAGTCTAAGATAGCCCCATATATTGATAACCAGTCCATACCGGGAATGAGGAAAAATCCCTTAAAATCTAAGATATAAAAACATAAGTAAAATAATGGGAAATATAAGAAATTGGCATACCTTCACACACTAGATTCAAATGGGTTACACCTCCTATAGGATTAGATACGCAAATAGGGTTTTCTACAATATTTGGGATAAAGTGAAATTTCTTACGGCTTCTAAAGAGTTAAAACTGTGGGAGGCACCAGTATCAAACAAAACTAGAATAAAAATACCATTAATTAATAGGGTACCTTCAAGAATGTCCTTTCCCTTCACATCTCCTGAGGTTGATGGCTCGCCCTTAACTGTATACACTTTAGCCCGCTGCACCTTCTTCATGAGTGGGCAGTCCTTTATCATATGTCCAGATTGGTGACAGTTGAAGCATAATGTCTTCTAGACCATTGGAGAGATAGGTCCTACTAGCTGCTAGGAAGTTTCAGAGCCTTTACAGAATTTGGCAATATGACCCTTCTGCTTACAAATATAACAAGTGGTATTCTTAAACTTGTTCCCCTTATTCCCTCCTAGATTGCCTTTACCCTGCTTTCTCTAATTTGGGTTGAAATTCCTTTTGTTTGAATTGTTGTTGCCAGCATTATCATACCTTAATGCCTTGTCTATCAAGTCCACAAATGAACCCTTAACATAGGCAGTCATCCTCTCATGAAAATTCTCCCTCATTCCAAAAATGAACATCTCATTTTTATTTAGTGGGGTGTTTATCAATTTCGGTCCAAAACAATATAGCTCGTTGAACTTTGTCTCATATTCTGCCACAGATGAATCTCCCTGCTTCAAGTCCAAGAAATTTCCGCACATCCGAGTCTTACTAGTTGCAGGCAGGAACAGATCTTCAAGTGCTTCCATAAAACGAGCCCAAGTAAAGTTTTCTTCTAGAACGTTGGCTGTGAGCAAGTCCCACCAAGCTGAGGATCCTTCCTGCAATTGCAATTATGCTAAAAATCTCTTGTGCTCATCTGATAGATCCAGATCTTTGAAAATCTTTTCACAAGTGCACAACCAAGCTTGAACTTCTACGATAGACTCAGTTCCCTTAAATGGTTTCCCTCCTAGATTTGTGTAACCCTCACATAAAGTTGCAAAATTCACCCTTGGAAGCCCCTGGTGTTGGCTCTTCGGTAATTCCAACCCTTCCAGTCTGATTTCGACCATTGGTGGTTGTAATGCTGCTAGTTCCTATACCTCGTCTACCTCTAGTGCTCATTTCTTACTACCTAGGCATTGTAAGATACTTCGTTGAATACCTTGGACGAGATAAATTTCAAAAAGGAGAGCACTAACCAAACTATCAAAGATGATCTAACTATCAGGGATGTATATTTATATATACGAGTAAAATTACAAATATGCTCTCTTGGAGTTAACCCTAACCCAAAGATAACTTTCTCTTAACCTAATGCTCTGATACCAAATGTAATGTACCGACTTTCTTTCATTCAGAAGATGAGTCATTATACGTTGAAGAAATGAGAAAGATAAGAAGAAGACTAATCAAACATCGAATCATACAAGCAAGGAATAACATATAGTAGAAAATGTAGTATATTACATAGTCACAGCCAAAATATTACATCAGAGTTCAATAATACAAGTTCCAAACTAGGACAATTCACGCATGCTTGTCCACAAAATACTTAGGCCATGCGTACATACACAATGGAATAATTTATACTAATAATAGCTATCTATGAAACCACCTGCTCCAGCTCCTACAATATGATTTCGAGAGAAGCCTGGAGCACTTGCCTACTCATAAAAATTGAGCACCCAAGAGTTTAGGGAAAAGAAAGATAAAGTCTGGGTCAGACATGTGTCTGGTGTGAGTAAACTCAAATAACAATATTTTTATTTGATAACTCCTTTGTAAAACAAAAGGTATGGTAAGACCACGCTACACCTAGACATGGATGGGTTTTTACCTAACGATAACTAAAAACTCTTTCTATTTAAAACAAGTGATATTATGATAATGCCTAAGGATTTAAAATAAATATGGAACATAGCTGAAATGCTTGCGTCTCACATTTTATCATATTTAGATATACAACTAAAACCTAAAGGCACGTATTGTAGATTGGGTTTCATATAACGACAAGGCCACTGGGGTACCGCCTGCTATAGTAAACCTCTAGATTAGCGTACCAAGATCATATCGAACTAACCCTACCAACACAAGACTAGCTTATCCCTTGCTGGATAGTTCCGAATATGATCACCGCTTTGGTTGGGATCAGCAGCCATTTGGGACTATAGTATATCTGAGTAGGGACTTGTTCTAGATGGAAATGATCATATACCCTAATGGGTACGACCCACATGCCCTGTTGCATATCCCTTATTTTAGTCATTTCTGGTTGATGAGGCCTGAGGCTACTCATTACCTTTCACATATAGCACTTCTCTCTTGGAATGCTAACATTGCCTTCCCGATGTTGACACAATGTCAGCATTCATCCATACAAGTCGTTCAGGAAATGAATGAACTAAAGACACTACTTCAACTACACACATTTTGGAATCACCCTCAAGGTTAATGGCAAGATATCCCTTGCACTTCAAGTCTTGAATCTTGATCATGATTTCAATAGATCCAATTTGAATGCCTTACATTAGTTCAAAGTGGTCAACGGATAACTATTCATCATCTGATCCCGGTCTCTTCAAACCAACATTAGATAATTTTAAATGGTCAAGTTATTTTATGGTGAACAACTTCACTATCGGGTGCAAGATTTACATACGAACATACACTTCATATACTTATCATCATTCGCTTATCGAAATTAACCTCCTTGTGCTAATTATGTTACTGATATTCAGCATTGCTGCTAAATACCAGTCAACTTACTTTCCATAAAACATGTCAACGTTTTATAATCACTACTTTAATTCATTTGGCTACTTAATGGTCCAGACGATGAGATCCTTTGATTTAAAATCACTTAACTTGAAAAGAAGATTGATTTAAAACATAACCAATTTATGCTTAAAAATAGTTTTGAAAAGATGAAAGTATATTTAATTAGCTTAAACTCTAATTATATCTTAATTAAATCAAGATTAATTCATAATTAAACTATAATTAACTTAATGAACTTAGTTAAATCCTCGTTAACTTCTTAATGCGTCATAGTTAAACCCTAATTAATTAAAAGTCAATTAAATAATCACTTATGAAATAATAATTTACTAACTAATTAACTTAATTAAATAATAATTAATAATTAAATTACTTCTTAACCTCATAAATCACTAATTAAAATTTATTAATAAATAATTAGTCATTAACCTTCTTTTAGTGTTACTTAACCCTTAATCACTGACTTAATTATCGATTAAGTACTAATTATTTTAATTAATTTATTAAATAATAAAATATTAATCAAACTAATCTTAATCTCACTTTTTATATTACTAATTACGGTAGGAAAATTTTTGCAAAACCATTTCACAAGAAAGCGTTTTGAAACGAAAATCCAAAATTTTGTCGAACTATGTCCATAGCGGCTATCGCTATGAGGCAGTTCGATTAAGCATACTTTAAGCGAAAAACTTGTTTGATTCTTTTCTATTTCATGTTCTGAAACGTAACTTTAAAATTTTTGAAACATAGGAACAAAGATAGAAACTTCGAATTTCCAAACTTTTAAACGAGAAAACATAGTTTTTGGTTTCGAATCGGATCTCACATTTGTCGCAGCACACAAAGCTGTTAACTTTGACTAAAGACAAAATAGTTTGGTTCTTGGATCATAACCATACATCCATACATTTTAACATTATAATGAAACATATATAAAAATATATGTTTACATGATTACTAGCTTAACAACATCGCACTCAAATCTCAAATCCAACACCAAACGCCAACATCCATCAAATCAACATCAACCAACATAATAACCATTCAATTTACACATCATGTTATCATCATAATAACACCATATAGTAAAGTCAAAAAACTTTTCCAAAATAGAGTAGTTTACTCACCGAAACTCTGCAAATACAAAGCGAACTTCGACTAGACTTTGGAAACAACACATGAGCTTCGAAGAGTGAAGATTTTTTCAGAGCTTTGAGCATTAAATGGCTTGGCCTGATGGTGTGGAGCTCGGCCTAGTGGTTTGCGGTGGTGTGTTGACTTGGTTTCTTGAAGAATAAAGTGAAGAAATGAATATAGGAAAGTTTAAACTAAATTCGGAAGAAAAATTAAAGCGAAAAGTTAGGATTTTTAAATACTCAGAAAGGATTTGGAAGACATAGAAATTTGGAGAGGAAGTTTAGAAAATGAAGGAGAGAATGTAAATAAAAATGTATGTGTATGGGTGTATATTTATAGATAAAGGAAAGTGGGGAAATTACCATTTTATTGTTAGTGTAAAATATCATAACATGTCATCGATTTGACAAGCCACATCACCACCTTCCTGCCTCTCATATGTCACATCTCCCCTTTCTCTATTCATGCCATCTAAGCCATGATAGGTAATGATGACGGTAAGGAAATGACAAGAGAAAATAATATGATTTAGTATATATATAAGTTATTATTTAAAAACCATGTCATGTCACATCACTTGCTAAACATAATTAACATAAGATAATATACTATTATTTTATTATCATTGTTTGGTTAATTAACTCTTATATATGTATATAAAGTGTACAATGAAGAACAACATTCCCGACAACTTTTCCGTGTCGGCAGGTCGAAATTTCGAAAACATTCTTCGGTCACATTTTTCATTTTTCTACGAACTATTTAATTTGGTAAACATATTTTGAAAATGATTTTTCCACCATTGTTAATTAATTGAAATGAGTTCATTTATCACTAAAATCCATTTATTGACTATACAAATTATATATGCAAATTTGCTTGGTTAAAGCAACCAAACCCTGGGTCGTTATAAGCATTCGGTGGTTTTTCGATTCGTCCAAATACAACAACTAGAGTGAACAATTCTTATCACTTTCCCAAAAAAATTCCAAAATCACATTTTCAACAGCACCGGGATTTAAGTTCTAATTAAAAATAATTCAAAAACCTTGACTTATAAATTTAACTTTATAAACTATGGCATATAAGACCACACAATCAATCAAACAAATTCAATAAAATTAATCAAATTCAATTAAATCAAATCAACTAAATTCTGTAAAGGAATACACTAACACTATTTATCATTCAAATTCCATATGGGAAAAGTCTACTACTCAATATTATTTAGAATGTCAAAAGATTAACATCAAACTCCTAACTTAGGCCCAAAACTTTCTTGATTGCCCAAAATATAGATAATTATCTAAGCGTACCATTCTTTGCTTATTAGCCTTTGGTTGTTGCTTAGAAGATTGTTCAAACTTTCTCAGACAAAATTGAAATTTATACTCTAAAATTATTGGTTTATTGACTACACCAATCTTTCTAAATCACTTAATTTTACATTTAATATTTTATTCAATTCCAAAATTGTTTCATAGATTTCCATCTTAGTTTAAAAATATTTTATAAATTCATTTCTTTGAAAACATCAAATAATAACTTATACCACTTTATTTACTTGTATAATACCCTTCTAAATCCTAAGAGTGTATACAAAACACAAAATTTATTTTTCTTTTCACAATTTAGCTGAAGATCAAATCAAAATTTGGGTCTTTTGAAACTGAGTCAGCCTCTCGACCTCTTTAGCTTAAAGTGTTAAGATGGAAAATGTTTATGTGTTGACCCTAAATAACAAATAGTTTATACTATTTACATGTTTTAAACAAAAGCTACGGTTTTTATAAAACGATGTCTATTAAAACCTTTCTACCTTTTCACGTTAAGGAGTTATAACGAATCATGTTTATGGACTGACCCAATAACACCAATTTGTTTACACTACTTAGATACTTAAATAATATCTATGGTTTTGATAAAACAACATTATCAAAACTTTCATATCCAATCTAACCCATTTAAATCAGTGTTAAATTACCTCGTATATTATTAAAGGGTAAAATTCATTTATCAGAACAATCTTTTATCAAAAGTACTTTTTATTTTGGAAATCAATTCCCTTTTAGGGAACTAAAAAATTGAATACCCGTTTTTTAGTTTCAAAACTCGTCTTTGAAAATATACTCCTTACTTTTTCTTTATAAAACAACTTCAAACAATTTTTATTTGCTAAAATTCACTTTGGGTTTGTTAGGATTTGAATTCATTTTGATCGCATAATGATAAAGAGAATAATTTACTACGCACTCCACAACATTTGTCTAAGCAACTTTTGATCGTCACTAAGAAGATTATTCAAATTACCAAAAAACTAACTAAAATGTTTTCCTCTGAATTATTCAAAGAAAAAGCATTCTACTTAAAATTTCGTTTCCAAAATATTTATACTTTAGGAATATTTCCAAATAACACCGTTATTACTTTTCTCAAATCTTTTGAAATCATTGTAAACAATTCCGAGATTTAAATTTTTCAAAAACTTTTTTAATCTTATTTGGAAAGATAAACTTATAATGATAAGTGTATTAAATCAAGGGTCAAAGCAAATGTCGTTTTAAACATCGCTTACTAAAATCCCAAAACGATTTACCCTTAGCTTTATTTATAAACAATTCTCTTTAAAAGTTCTTATTTAAAAACCATCATTTATTAATTTAAAACAATATTTATTATCTCAAAGTAAAATAAAACAATTTAAATTCCTTTTATAAATTCCAAACAATGTTAATCGTCTTAGGTGATGATTTATAATATTCTTTTTAAAACCTTAAAACCATATAAATTTTCTAAAGAAAATAAATAAAATTTATATTCTTTTATTGAATTTTAAATAACATTAATTATCCTGAAAGATAATAAATCACATTTATAATCTCTTTTATAAATCTAAAACAATATTAACTATCCCAAAAGATAACTAATCAAATTTACAATTTTCTTTAATAAACAAATCAACTGTCTTTAATAAATAGTTAATTACTTCCAAAACACTTTCATCAAATTGATTAATTTATTTTAGACTCACTTATTAAATCAATTAACCAACTTAAAATTTTATTTATCAAACGATTTATTAAATTTGAATAATAATTAATTAAAATGAATAATTACTTTTAATTATCATTAATTAAAATGATTATTATTTTTCAAATATCATCAATTAAAATAATTAATTGAATTCAAATATCATTACTTAAAATGATTAATTAAATCCAAATCTCAATAATAAAGAAGATTAATTAATTTTAAACATCGTTAGTAAAATGCTTAATTAATTTGAAATATCATTAATCAAAATGATTAATGAATTTTAAACATATACTTTTGTGAAAATAGCAGCTCAAGTTCAAACATACATACAAAGGTTTAGGGAATGAAATTTAATAAATAACGGTCTAGCAAAAATTGCTGTTATGGCAATTAAATAGTTTAAATGGAATATCAAGATTAATTTCTACTAAACATTCATTTTCCAAATGGAAATTCAACCAAACAATCAATCAAACAAATCTAACTATCATCAAAGAAATCAACAATAGTTTACAGCATCACATATATGATATATAGCAAATTTAAATGTGAGTTAAACTTACATATAAACGATTCTCCTTTATTATAATCAAATTATCTCAAATATTCATCCTTTAAGTTTTTTATTTATTTTATTATTATTATTATTGATATTGTTATTATTATTTACTACCATTAAGATTGTATTAAACAACTTCTTTTACAAGTTTACTTTTAGATTAACATTATCAAAAGATGACTTTTAACTTAACCCTTTCGTCGAATACCTTATAATCAAACTGTGAAACTTAATTCACAAAGAGTTCACTCCAAGATTCCCTAATTCCTGTTTACTTGACCTATATCTTACTAAGTAAAATTCCTTATGAACTATTCAACAATAGTTAATGCTCAAACTTGATGAGCACAATTAATCAAATCCTTATTGATAACCATAAAATATTATCATTTCTAAATAATCAACTAAACTATAATAGTTTTGAAAATCATTATCATTTATATAAAATATAATACTAGGTAAAATTATTTCATTTACTGTTTTAAAACAATAATATATTGGTAGATATGTTCAAGTGTTTAGGAATGCCTATCGATAACGCTGATCAGACGCATCGACCAGAATTCATATACCTTTCAATGGATCAAACAACACAATATAAAACAATTTTATAACGCTAACAAATACGCACTCAATAAATACTTATAATCTCAGACTTATCCTAGGATATTACTAATCTTATCCTTAGAGAGTTTACCCCACCAGGGCTTAGGTGTTTGCTAAACCTAAGCTCTGATACCATCTGTGATGACCCACCTTTCTGACTCCTAGGAACGATATTTAAACATCCTCGGTATTCATGTACCATTGCCCAAGCATCCAAAAGATAAGTTATATTGGGGAAAAATAAATAGCATAAAGAACATAATAGAAATACCTCACATCGGAATGGCTACATATAATAAAAAATGATGTAGTAAAAAGGTTACTCCTTACATGGAGCTATTAGAGTTAAACAAAAGTACTACATATAATAGATTTGCAGCTATATATTCTAACTTTACATTTTTCGGATACCAAATATATCAACATATTCATACAGCAAAAATAAATAACTAGATAACTAAGGAGCCGCCTGCTCGATCACCATCTTTAAAGTGCCCCTAAGAAAAGCTGCTATTCTCGAACTACCCAAATATAATTGGGTATCTGAGCGTTTAGGAAAACTAAACAACTCGGGTTATGTCTGGTATGAGTAAAACCCTGAAACAAAAGGAAATGTATTTAATAATAATATGTGGGACCAAGCCACTAAGGTGGAATGGGTTTTTTTCCACATAAACAACAACCAAACATAAAAAAATGGAAATGAATAATAGGGAACAAATACAAACGTAGATGATGGGTACAACTAGTATAACATTCAAACTTCAAAGAATGGAAATAGTCTGAATAAAAATCCAAACCAGACAGAATGGAGACAATAGTCCAAACTCGGTATAATGGACTAAACAAGGTAACTATCCAAACTTGATAGAATGGAAAAAACCAATAATTGAACACTGCAAAGAGTGGTTGATTCTTACCGTTGTAATTAAAGAAAACAGATTCAAAGGTTCGAACCAAATAAGAAAAGGAATTTTCTCAACAAATGACCAGGAGAGTGCTCCCCCCTTACCAAAAGTATACCTCTAGAATATATTGAGCATTTGAGTATTTCACATCTCAATGCACAAAAACCGATCCCATCTAGAGTGGATGTGTAAATACCCTAATGGGAGCAACTTCATATAGCTTGGCTTCCACTCACTCTTTGGGTTTAGTTATTTTCAACAAAGGATGACAAAGCTCAAGTGAGCGACACATCGTCTTATAATGACGAAATACAAAGACGACTGAGGTAACTGGTAGTTAGGAAACCAACTATCGAGGATATAAAATGATCGTATATGGAAACTAAGTCTTGTGTACTTATCACCACTCATCGAATTCCAACTTGTACAATTTTTTGGTTAACGATAATACTGGACAAGTCAAGATAGTGTTGCCTCAAACTGATGTCTCACGATTATTCTTAATTTTCGAAACAGCGACGAGTCTACTTCTTTGACATTTAGTGCTAAATATACAAATAAATTATTCCCATATAATTGAATCGCTTTATGGAAATTAATTCATTTCCATAAACGAATCAAACTTTTTCTTTTACAAACTCGAATTCGTGCTTGGCTTCACATTACAAGTATTAGCTTTAAAATACTTTGTTAAAAGAGTTTACTAACTTCAAAACATCAATTTAAAAAGGATTTAATAACTTAAAACATCCTTATTACATCGATTAATTAACTTTAAACTTCATCCAAAAATTTGATCTTCATAACGAACCAGATTTTTGACCCTCGAAAATCGACGCTAATATGTCCTCTGTATCACATGTCGAACATTCAAGTGCTGGAAACACCGTTCGTTAGGGGAAAAGAAAGAAAATAAAAGAAAATAAAAATGGACATAGAATCTCATTGCGCAATGAAATAAAATATATTAATCAACATAATTCTTTACAAAGTTATTTCAAAATGATACATAAGAGTTACATTAATACAATTTCTAACCTGGACAGTTAGAACATCATTTCCTTAGACATCAAATATAAAGTATATAGTGTACAGTGGAAACAAGATAATAATTAGCTATCGATGAAGCCTCCAGCTCCAAGATCCTCCAAAATGCATCCGTGGAAAAACCTGAACTACTTTGTTGCGCATAAAAATTTGAGCACCTAAGTGTTTTAGGGAAAGAAAATAAAACTCCGGGTCAAACATGGGTCTGGTGTGAGTAAATTCAAATAACTTGATTATTACATTTCAAAACCTTTTGAAAAATCAAAGGCATCTCGTAAGATCACGCCGCACATAAACATGGACGGGTATTTGCCTTACGATAACCAAAACACTTTTATACAAAATCTAGTGATAGTATATTAATGTCTAAAGTACATATACTTATTAATTTTAGCCGAAATTATTACATTAATTAAATTCCAGCATACTAGACTTTACAATCAAAACTGTAAAGGCACGTATTGGAGAATGGATTCCATACTACGACCAGGTAAGGAACTACCTCCGATGGGTACATCTCTAGAACAATGCACATGGATCTGACAAGAACATCTTGTACCTTACCACGCAGAACTGGCATACGACTTGACTAGTAGTATGTAATATGTCATCATCCTGGTCTTCCAACCTTAATCAAGATCTCTTATGCACAACCAAATCCATAAAAATAGGGTAATCTAGAACGATGATGACATACGCTAATGGGAGCAACCCACTTAGTCCTGTTACATGCCATGTTTTAGTCATTATCGGCTGATGAGGCTTAAGGCTACGTTTTACCTTTTGAATAACAATCCCACACTGCCCTCTAGGCAGTAATGTAGTGCCAACATTCATCAATACAAATTGTCCAGGATAAGGACAAATCGAATGCACTACTTCTACTACATCCATTTTGAAATCACCTTTAGGACTAGTAGTAAGCAGCCCTTGCACTTCAATGCTCCATCTTCGATTTCATATTCTTCAAAATGTCTTCACTTCAAAATGCTTGAGTTGGATCAAAGTGGCTTTTGGATAACAGATCCAATCTCGGTCTCCTCGAAACAACTTTCGATAATTTCTGGTAAACTCAACCCCGGTTCTTTAGGAAATAAGCAAATAAAAGATAAGAGAGGAGGTCTTAATGGATGGATTTCCTTATCATTTATCCTAAAAGAACGAAAATGAATTTATACGTACAGTATAGCACCATCGACGGTAACTGTACCATATAATTTCCATGTTTCTCCTAGATATTTCCAAAGATACGTTTTGGTCTAGATTTGATATTGGTTATTTAACTATCAAATAAAACAAACAATCAAACATTGATTAAATTCCATATGTGATCTTCTAAGCCTTTATTAATTATCTTTAAGTAATAAAATCACTTTATAAAACTTTATCAAAAGATCTTTTCTATAACACTTTTCCCAAACCACTTACATCCCTTTTACTTGGAAAACAATATAAACATTTACCAAAAACATTTGGAAAATTCTCTCTTCTCATATTCCATATTAAATGGCCAAACCATTATATTTCAAAACATCACTTACTATAAAACTCATTCACTTTATAAAACCCATTCACTTATTCCTTACAAAAATTCTTCTATAAGTTCACTTCACATTTCAAACCACTTTACAATTTTTCAAACTTGATTTATAACGTCTTTCGAAAATAACTACAACGTTTTATAAACTCTTTTTCTATTTTTATACATATTTAAAAACCTTCCTTCACAATTCCATTATAGAATCTCCTTTATAAAATATCATTTTCAAGATATCATTTGTGAATCACTTTAGGTAAAATCTTTTATTTAACAAACCCCTGTTTAAAAACCAGATATTATTAAAAATAACATTATAAAATAATAATAAATTTTAAATACCATTTATAACCTTTAAACCCAAATCGATTTGAGAATTAAAGTCATACTTTAGTAATTCAAAAAGAGACTTAGCAAGCTCAATGGTACTAATTTAAGTTACCATTCAATTTCAATTTCAATTCACTTAACAGTTGTTTACATAGGTCAACATATATGAAAATACAACTCATATTCAAATTAGGGAATAACATGTCAATATGAACTAACTAGCATATACATATCCAAATAACATAATAGTAGGGTAGTGATTTGTCCTGCTAAACAGATGTCCAAACAATTCTATCAATTTATAGCAAAACGGGTATTTATTCTGCTAACACATGTCCACACAAACAAACAAACAAACAAACAAAAAATTTATAGCGGAACAGGGATTTATTTTGTTAACACACGTCCAAAAAACCAAATAATCGACAATATAACTCATTCACGATTATACGGTTTCTTAATAGTATCAACACTTGAATCAGTTATATTCAAATCCATCTTTGAAAAGAAGTACCTTTAAACAATTTACTTTTGGAAACCAAAGGAAAAAAAACCTTTTAAAAAAATAATTGTAAGCGAAATCCTTATTTAAATCATAATTAATTTAATTAAATCTTAACTTAATTTAATTAAATAGTTAAACGATATTAACTATTAATTAAACCCAAATTAATCCTTTATTAATTATTAAATAATTAATTAAACCTTCATTAATTACTAAATGTTAATCAATCTCAATTAATTAATTAAATAATATTTAATTAAACTTAAAAAATAAATTAAATCTTCAATAAATAATTTATCATAAATTAAACCTTTAATCAAATAATTAAATCCTTGATTAATAATTAATCCTATATTTAATTAATGATAAATTAAATATAAATAATTTTCTTAACCCATACTTAATTAACTTAATTAATAATTAATTAAAATAAATCTTAAGTTTAAAAGATAATTAATTAAGAACTAATTTTTATTTAATTAAAGTGAATAAAAAGTTAATACACCTTTTAACATTTAATTAATTATCAATTGCTAAAACCTAATTAATTAACAATTAATTATTAAATCCTTAATTGAATTTTAAAAACATTATTATTTAGTTTATAAAACATTCACAAAATAAATTGAAGTATAAAAACCATAGTTTGCAAAAATCGAAATTTTTAGCGAACTACATCCATAACGACCATCGCTATGGATACTTATCAGCTTTAACTTGTTTCTATCCTTCTTTTGAAAACTTTACCTTAAATCTCACTAACTTTATAAAAACAAAAATAAGTATTTAAATCTAAAACAAGGTTAAATCTAACAAAATACTCGATTTTTAAAAACTTAAACCATAACTTTCTTACACAAGATTCCAATGCTCCCATACTCAACAAAGGTACCAACTTCTTTTTAGCTTATACATTACATACCCAAGTCCATACACAACCATAACATCCAGGATGACATCATGCCACAAACATAAGCAAGATCTAATCTTTAACCATTTAGACTTCACATTCAATTCTAATATCCTTACATATCCAAGCAACAAGAGTGTGTGTGTGTAACCATCATATGTTAAATTAACAAATACTAATCATCACATTACACAATATATTAACTAACATAAAAGTAAAAACTTTCCTAAAAATTCATAGTTTACTCACTGGAAATCCTTTGAATACTTGACACACTTTGAAATTCGGGAAGCTTGGAAAACCACAAATTCTTCTCGAAAATGGGTCATTTTGCATTCGACTTTTGAACCTATTTCTCTCGGATTTTAGCAAAGTGGTCAAAAGAAAAGTTTTAGATAATTCTTTCCTTTATCATTTAAAAAAATGAATTACTCAAAAAAGTTAAATTTTGAGGAAGTTATGGCCAAAATAGTGAGGGGTATTTCGGACATCTAGGTTTAAAAAAATTCTTGCAAAAAATTAAATTTTGGAGCATATAAGCTCGAAATAAGAAAACGCAGTAAACTAAAAAGTTGTAGCCACTGATAAAAAAGAAAATCTTGTTTTGGAGTTTTTTGTAAGAAGTTATTGCCGGAACCATTTCGGGTAAAATAGAGGAATTTGAATGGAAAAGAAGGAATTTTGAAGCTAAGTTTAAAATGTTATAAAAAGTTTAAACTTGAAAATATAAAACTTTAGAATGCTAAGAAAGCCATTAAAATTACCTTAGAGCTTATGAAATTAAAAAATTAAAGAGAGAAAATGGAAAAAGAATTTGAAAAAAAAAAGTTTTTATAATATGTAAACAAGTGAGATTACCAAAATACCCTTGTACTTTACTCTCCTCTCATTACATGCTACCTCACCCATGCATGCATCCATGTCTCCTCCTAATATTACATGTATTTATAAATATAAGTACTTGAGGTTGCCATTATGTCATTTCATGTCTCTAATGACACGACTTTTAATATTTTAGTTGCTAATGTGTCGCATCGATGATTATCTTAACTTAATTAAGTTTGTTAACTTTAACATATATTATTAGTTCCACGTTATATACTTATTATATGTGTGCATATATATATACACACACACACACACAAAAGCGTACACAACATTACAAACAACTTTATACGATGAAACATTAAAAATTCGAAAAACAGTTTCCGGTCACATTTTCTGTTTTTCATCGAACTATATATTTTTGTAAACAAAATTTAAAAACTATTTCATCTGTTATTATTTATTATTAAAAATATTTTTATTTCATTATAGAACCATTTATCTGAATATTTAAATTTAATTAAATATTCGCAAATCAAAATAGTGAAATTCAGGGTCGTTACAATTTTTGAACTTCAAACGTCTTTAAATAATAAAAAGGATAAACCACTTTTAAACCTTATTAATTCAATTAATTAGTAAAATATTATTAACTCATTAATTATTAATGATTAATTAACTATCATTATTTAAATGAATAACAAAGTTAAAATATTCTTGTTACTTTGATAAATTCACTTTGAAATTTCATAAATTAAGTTGATTAATTAACTCCAATAGCCTTTAATTAAAAAGGGTAAATCACCTTTAAAACATCATTAATTTAATTAATTAATAAATTTAAATATAATTAATTACAACAACAACAACTAAGCCATTATTCCCAAAGAAGTTGAGGTCGGCTAGAGATGGAACCCAAAGCTAAAAGACAAAGTTAATTTAAAAGTCATAACAATAACAACAACAATAACAATAATAATAACGATGATAATAATACTAAGATAAAGTCAAATTAGTTGACAAATAATAAAAATAATAACAACAACTAAGTAAAATAAAATTTTAAAAAAAACTATGATGATAATGATAGTGATAATAGTACTAATAGTAATAATGGTACTAGTAGTAATATTGACCGAAGACCAAACACTACGTCCTAGGCTTCTATTCACTAGTCCTATAATCTAAAATTTATAACACTGCCTTGAGTCAAATTTAAGCAAAAAACTTCTAGCTTATGGTTCTGGTACGTGGATCGCTAAGTTCCACGTGCTCCTGTCTGACACCAGCTCTTCGGATATATTTCGATCCTTCAGGTCTCTTTTTACTACTTCCTCCTGATGTCAACCTTGATCGACCTCTATCTCTCTTTGAGCATTCTATGCGGCCTATAATTCAATGTGCATAGGTGCCTCGGGAGGTCTCTGTTGGAGATGTCCAAATCGTCTTAAGCGGTGTTGGACTAGCTCCTCCTCAATTGGTGCTACTCCAAGTTTATCATGTATATCATCATTTCTAATTCGATATCTTCTTGTATGACCATAGATCCATCGCATCATATGTATCTCTGCAACACTTATCTTTTATACGTGTTGGCTTTTAGTAGGTCAACATTCTGCACAGTACAACATCGCAGACCTGATTACCGTTCTGTAGAACTTTCCTTTAAACTTTTATAGGACTTTCCTATCATAGAGAGTACCAGACACTTGTCGCCATTTCATCCATCCCACTCGAATTCTAAAACTAACATCATCATCAATCTCACCATCATACTGCAACATTGATCCTAAATATCGAAAGGATTCCTTCTTGGGCACTACTTGTCCGGCCATAGTGACATCTCCATCATCTGATCTGACACCGCTGAACTCGCACTTAATATACTATGTTTTATTTATACTAAGCCTAAAACTCCTTGATTCCAAAGTATGTCTCCACAACTCTAGTTGTCCATCAACCCCAATCCTACTTTCATCAATTAACACAATATCATCAGCGAAGAGCATACACCAAAGAATCTCACCTTGTATACCCTTCGTAACCTCAACCATCACTAGGGTAAAAATATAAGGGCTCAAAACTGACCCTTGATGTAATCCTATGTTAATGGGAAACTCACGTGTTTTACCCTCGCATGCTCTGACACTAGTCACAACATCATCGTACATATCCTAGTAAGATTAATGTACATTTTTAGGACTTTTTTTCTTCAGAGCCCACCACATAATTTTTCTCAATACTTTAACACACGCTTTCTCCAAATTGATAAATACCATGTGTAGATCCTTATTTTGCTCCCTAAACCTCTTCATAAGTTGTCTTATCAAGAAAATCGCCTCCGTGGTCGACCTCTCAGGCATGAAACCAAATTGGTTTTATGAAACACTTGTCATCCTTTTTAATCGATATTCAGTAACTCTCTTTCAAAGTTTCATTGTATGACTCATAAGCTTAATTCCTCTATAGTTTGTGCAACTTTGAATATCTCCTTTATTCTTAAAAATAGGAACTAATATGTTTCTCCTCCACTCATCTAGCATCTTGTTTGATTTGAAAATATTATTGAACAAATTAGCTAGCTAGGATATCCCTGCATCTCCAAGGCATCTTCACACCTTAATGGAGATGTCATCAGACCCAATGCTTTGCCTGCTTTCATCCGTTTTAGCACCTCCTTTACCTCAAACTCTTTAATTCTATGAGAAAAGGCCTACCGGTGTCATCAAAAGAGTCGTCCAGCTCGATTGTAGTGCTATCACCTTCTTCTTTGAATAGCTTGTTGAAGTGATCTCTTCATCTATTTTTTATTTCATCGTCATTCACCAAAAGTCTGTTATCGTCATCATTGATGCATTTAACCTGGTTGAAGTCCCTCATCTTCGCGGAGCTTAGCTACCTTACAGACTTTTTTCACTCTCCTTCATACTTAGCTTCTGATATAGATCTTCATACACCCGACCCCTTGCTTCACTCATCGCTCTCTTTGCGTTATTCTTTGCTACTTTATACTTTTTCATGTTGTCCACGTTCTTGTGATGATGCAAAAACTTATAGCATTCCTTCTTCTCTTTGATAGCCTTGCACATCACTGTTCCACCACCATGAATCTTTAAGTTTGCTTTTATTTCCTTTCGTTATCCCAAACACCTCAGTAACCACTTTTCGAATGTGCGTTGCCATCTTATCTTACATGTCATTTGCTTCTCCTTCCTTATTACATGCCCCTTCTCCCATTATTCGATCCTTAAACATTCATGAGATGTCTTCTTTGAGCTTCCACCATTTCGTCCGACTAATCTTGGCTCCTTTATCCTGTCGAACACGTATTCGAAGACGAAACTTAGATATCAAAAGCTTATATTGTGAGACGACATATTCTCCGGTTTGACTTTACAATTTACGAAAGCTCGTATGTAGTCTCTTCTACTAAGGACAAAGTCAATCTGGCTAGAGTGTTGACTATTAAAAAAAGTAACTAAATGTGATTGTCTCTTTCTAAAGAAGGCATTAGCTATCATGAGGTCATAAGCAATAGGGAAATTCAATATTTCTTCTCCTTCTTGGATCCTATCGACATCTCCAAAACAACCATGCACCCTCTAAAACCCCCCACTAGTTGTACCAACATGACCATTGAAATCTCCTCCTATGAAAAGTTTCTTGCTACTAAGCACATCTCTAACCATGATATCCCACTCTTCCTAGAAATTCCTCTTGACGGCTTCACTTAGGTCTACTTGTGGAGCATAGACACTAATGACGCTCATAATCCTATCACCAACTACCAGCTTGACAAGGATGATCCCATCCTAATGTCTCCTAACGTCGACCACTCCGCTTTTATGATTCTCATTATTTAGAAATGATTTATCAATTATAAACATCAATAAAGGAAAGATTAATTAGATTTAAAATAAGTTGATAAATTTTAAAAATCATTTATTAAAAAGACATATTAATTTAAAAGCATCATTAGAAAATTGATTAATTAGCTTTAATTCATCATTATTGAATGATTAATTATCATTAAACATCATCAAATAAAATGATTGACTAAATTTAAACATCATTAAATAAAATAATTAATTAATTTAAACAATCATCAACCAAGTAATTAGTTAAATTTAAAACGCATCATTGACTAAGTAACTAGTTAACCTTAATCCTTATAAATTAAGTAATTAACTAAATTAAATAATCAATATTAAAATGATTAATTACTTTTGAAAACATCGTTAATCAAAATCTTCTTTAACTTGTAAAACAATTTCAAGCATGAAGATGGAAGCAAACAGTTCCGATAAAAGATTATTTTTTGAAAGTGCTGATATAGCGACTATTGCTAAACAGGTAGTTCGGCAAACAAACTTATGACATTAGCCTTAAACCAAACATCACATAGCAATGGTTTGTGTATAATACAATATAAATAACGATGATACAACATGTAATAAGTATTTACTAACAATTATATTAACTTTAACTGCCAACTTTTCATATAACTAACCACATGCTTATTAACTTTCAAATGCCACAACGTTACGAAGCATGAAACAAACAAACAATTAAACCATCACTTCACATATAAAACAAGCATTCATAGGATATTAACATGAACATTAACATAGTATAAGCTTGGTTTAAGATGGTGTGGTTTTACTTACAGAAAGCTTTCCAAACACTCGCTAACTTAGGGTATGACCTAGCACTTCCATTTCTAAGAAAAAGATGGAGTCTTTGACCCTTAATACACTAGGTAGGATTGTCTTTGAAAGAAGAAGGAAGTGAAACTTGTTTTGGTAAGGTAGAGTGACTTTGGATAATCATCGAACTCTCAAAAATGAACATGAAAATAAGTCATTTTCCAACTAGTTTTTAGACTAATTACTCTCGAATTTTGAAAGGTGAAAGGAAAGTTCTAGAAAATTCTTTTTCATACAATTCCAAAAAAGAATCGCTCAATTACAATTAGTTTTGAAGAAGATATGTTCAAAAGAAGAAGGATCATTTTCGGACTCAAAATTCTGGATCCAAAAATACTCTATAAAAAATTGATATTTTGACATAGCTACATGGTTTTAAATCTCCTATATATCGTCCGAGATCTCCTCTGAGATCTCCTTTTCACACTTAAACGAGACGAGACATCATATCTCCCTCGACACTCATCTCGTCCGAGATATTCAAATCTCACTCGAAATATAGATCAAAATCTTAATCCGAGATCTCATCCGAAATTATACGTTTTCTTATTTTCCATAATATTTTTTTGTTTTCATGTTGATTCAAAGAAACTTCTCAATCCTATTATAATTTACCAACTTCTTGGACATATTCTTTACTTTTTTATCTTAATGAGTCATAGCGAAAGGCTTCATTTCTTTATTATGTTCAAATAAAATGATATTAGTCAATCATTACCAAATCAATTAAGCTAATCAAGCTACTACTCTTCTAAAAATGTTCTTTTTTCCATTTAAATCAAGTATGTTACCATTTTTATTTTTACTAAGAAAGTTATAACCGTTCTATAAAATTTTGACACATCAATTTTAGACACATAATTACATCCAAGATGTTCCCGAGTTGCATTATAATACCCGAGATGTTAATCCGAGATGTGCACCCGATATGTACTCATCTCGTTTGAGATTTCCCCTGATACGAGATAGCTTGTGTAAAAATTCCGAGATGAAACGTGACTAAAATCCGATATTTAAAACCTTGCATAGCTATGCTCGAAATTTGAAGAAGTAATCAGGTTAAAAGTTGTAGCCACTAGAATCTGACATGATTTGACAAAAAAGGAAAACTTCGTTTGGACAAGATATAAGAGAGATCCGATCGGTGGGATAAGAGGAAAATTTAGAGAGACGAAAGACTACTTATAAGCAAGTGAAAATGTAAATTTCCTAGACACCCCTTGTCATTTACCCTCCACATTGTTTTGCTACCTCAACACCCTTCACCATAAATGCCATTTCAGCCACCACCTTGTCCCCCCTCATCACGTCAAAGAAATATGTTTAAATATATTTTGTACTCGAGTCGCCAAGTGTCAAATCATTTCTCTTAAGGCATCTTTTAGTATATACATACATATACTTAAGTATATATACCTATTTATATACCAATATGTACTAATTGATTTACATTCTTAACCATTTAAACGTTGTTTCAAATATAAACAAGGCTCACAATATTTCAAACAACTTTTAAACGATGAAACGTCGAAAATTCGAAAAATGATTTCCGGTCACGTTTTCGATTTTTCTTTGAACTAAAAATTTTGGTAAACTAATTTTGAAAACTATTTTATCTTCTATATTTATTATTTAAAAGAGTTTTATTTTAATTATAAACCTATTATTTGAATATTTAAAATTAATTAAATATTTGAAGATTAACGTGGTAAAATTCTGGGTCGTTACAACTGTGGAATGACTCACTCGATAATTTTTAGTTGGTTATTATACCTAAGGTCAAAAAAAATATCGAAGCGACTCATTTACATGGTTCTCTTAACTTGAGAATACTGTTAATCTTCAATATGAAAGCTGCATTTTTTATTATAGTTAAATCGTGGTATGGCGTGCATCGAATGACTATAGTTGGGTCAAATGCAAGTATTGAAAGTGAAATACTATTCAAGAGAGAATTCGTCTTCTTAGTTATATGTGGTTAGTATCAGGTCAACTGAAGTCAACTTAAAGTTAAAATCTATGGCTAGAGTTTTTTAGTTTACAATAATTTTTATTATTTAACCAAGACTTTGTTTTAGACTATAAAGTTGAATGTGAAAGATATTGGAATTTTGAACATAACCAAATTCCATAAATCCTAATGTGATATAGGTTTGACGAAGAGAATTTATGTAAATAATCGCTGCTACTTGGTACTGGTTAACAAAAAATTAAATTGAATTTTACTAAAAAGATTTGCAAATGACGAAATCGGCTAACTGTCTTCTTTTTTTTTTAAAGAACTATATATATATAAAAGAAGACCAAAAGCTGCCAACATGTTTGACAGGTAACCATGAATAGCTATAGCAAAACGAAACAGACTAGCCGAGTACAACAGCCGAAACGGAAACAAACCAGCAATACATCAAGAAATCAACTAAAGAAAAGGACCCATAAAACCAAGCCGTCATAAAAGAAATGCCCGCTCAGAGAATCCAGGATGAGCTCCGGAAAGTACCACCGCCCATCTAACATCACCATCGAGATCCGGCAAGGTCACCGCCCAATGTTGACGTTAGTGGAATCCCGAACAGAGCACCGAGGCTAAACGCTGAAAAGACCAGATAAGTGAGACCAATTCTGTACTCGTAGAAGAGCCAACATCACAAGGAGCCAACACTCGCATAAATCGGCTAACTATCACACCACTAGCTAGGGTGATGCGTGAACGTTAATATTTGAATAGGTCAATATTAATCGTTGACTGAATTCACACATTTGATTTACACAATTGCATTTATGATTTCTCTAAAAAACCATACGATTTATTTAATTTATGAAATGTTATAAACCAGTTACATTAATTAATATTTTTGTGAAATATTAGTTATAATTAATTTATTTGATGTTTTGAATGTTGTTTGCAATTATTTAAATGCATGTATAAAAGTTACATTTGCAAATATCAATGTTTGATATCGGTGCACCTTTAAAATGAAGTTTAATATAAATAATTACATAAAGGTCTTATTTTGATGGAAACTTTGCCGACTATGGATGCATGCTAGGACCAGCCCATGCATGGAGAAAATAAAGGGATTAATTGATTCAATTAAATAAGAATGTTAAATAAAGAGAATGAGAAAAGATTCTTTTATCCCATTAAAACAAATCTCCTCTCTTATCCACATAATTTCTAAAGGATGCAAACAAAGACGTTTATGTTGAAATTAAAGAGTAATGAAGTACTTAACAATGCTAAAGAATAACATGTCATGGATTGTCGACATAACAACAAGTGTCATACAAATCAATAAGGTAAAGGTAGCATCAAAAAGCTGCATATTATAACGCCAAAGGCCATGATAAGGAACTATGCTGACCTTAAGGGTTAAGTGCATCTTGAATCAGTAAAATAATGCCGAAAGAACAAAAATGGTAAAACATAGAAGCACGCTCTAGGTCCTTAAGAATGAATACCGGCACCTCTGGTTCTATTAATATTGAAGCCGATGATATGCGGCATGACGATACAATCATAATAGTACATTAACTAGCAATGCCGAGAGACGAATCAATATCAAAAGGATACAATGTCGCATCCCATCGATAAAGAATTATGTACCACATCACGTGTCATGTATGCCACATACTGTCTATAGAATTGAATGGAGAATGTCAAATCTCTTCAAGAAAAAGGTGATATAGGATACAATCAATACCGGAAGCCATCAGTGTATGACGACATAATCTATGTTGCATCGCGTTGATGTCGTATTCTATCAATGCCGTCATTCACCTATAAAGATGGAATGGATATCGTATACCATCCATGGCACGCTTTATTAAAAACCACATGATTCAATGCCGCCTATAATATCAATGCTGCATATAAGCAATAAAGCATGTCGTCAACGCCGCATTTAATTTACGCCACAGCATATCAAGGTCACACCTTTTTGATGCCACTTCCACTTTAGTGTCGCCTCTTCCACTTTAGTGCCGCCTCTATTTTATGCCGCCCCTATTTAATGTTTTCTCTCAAGTAATGTTGCACTTATTCCATGCCGTGATAGCTCCATGTTGAAAATTATCCATGTCATGCTTTATTAGTGTCGCATGCCGTCAAATCCATAAAGAATGTTGCCTGAAAGCATGTCGGTGTCGAAACCACACAAGGAAGGAAGATTAAAGTCATTCATAAAAGCAAGTTCAAGGGAGATTAGTGTATTCTCCTACATAAAGTCTCAAAAGCCTTCATATTTATTCATAAGCTCCATGTTAAAGGCATCACAAAGATAGCAATCAAACTCGCACATTGCCGATTAAAGCAAGTCTACCTCCTTCCAACAACTATAAATGCCTCTTTCTCACTCTTATCATTTTTTTCAATTATGATCTTCTCCAAGTTCTCTTCATTGAGATCTTGAGGACAAAATACTAATGACATAAATGATAATAAAGGAGAAGATGTCATATTTATAAATAAGGGCCAGTGCAATTAGATAATTGCATATTTGCACATTGATAACATGTTTATATTGAATAAACAACTTAACTTGAGTCTATAGCCTATGATTGTTTGGACTTGACTATTTTCCCTTTTTAAACTTATGAATAGTATTTTGATCAATATTTTGAATTATCATAGAGTCAAGAGATATCATTGGAATTTCTTAGGACATGCCTTCTTATACACATATCTTGAACGTTGAACTAAATTTGGATTATTGTTTTGACGCTAAAAGAAAAACTTGAACCTCTGTATGTTCGGAAAATGACCAAAGTGCCATAGAATTTGAATTTTATAAAATTTTCAAATTTATTCATTTATTAAGGTTTAGGACTTACTACTGTTATTTTAAATGCAGGGGAATCAATAACTTATGTATCCTACAGCACTGATGATACGACATCAATCTAGCTCCAGTAATACCCCTATCCTGCTTTACATAAACAGAAGAAGTTAATACCGAAAATCAAAGTTGTGCGTCATAATCCAGAGTAATATACCCAGAACAGAGAACATCATACCGAAGCTCAAGAACCCATGCCCCAGTTCAGAAATTCAGATCGAGATACAGGATTCGTGTTGAAAATGAAAGATTTTGAGGTTGGAGTTTCTAAGATTTACATATTTTGATTTCAAATATATATAATATTATATATCAAATCTTTGTTAAAAAGGGTTTTCAAATACATTAAAGCTTCAGTATTATGAATTTCGAATATAAAGCTAGTTTTGAAAGTATCAACTATACCGTCAGTCTTTAGTTATATATATATATATATATATATATATATATATATATATATATAATTTCAAGCATACCGAGTTCCATGTACATGCCATGTTTTCGAAGAAGTATTACTTTGAATATAAATAAGAAGTTTAGTGTATACATGGATTCAAGGTGTACATTGGAGGTTACAAATATATGCAATGTTTTGTGGCTTTGAAAGTATAAAGTACAAATTTTATATATGAGATTTCAAGTGTATATGCACGAGTTCATATATGTCAGCCTTTGAAACATAAAGGTTACAAAAACATATTAGTTTAAGATATATGTGTTCTGGTTTCATGAATAAGGTTCCTGATCTATATATTAACTTTGGATAAATAAAGCTTTGAATATATGTAGTCCAGATTTTGACAAGTACAGATTTTAAATGCCTATAATTTTCGAATATGAAAGGGTTTCATTAACGTCTGAGTTCGAATATATATACAATTTCATATACAAATGGTTTTAAATATACATACGTGATCAAAATTTGAATTGTGTGGTTTCATAATATATTTATTTACCTTTTAATACGTGTCAGCTTCAAGAATGTACACTAAATTTCAAATTATTGGACAGTTTGATATATATACAGCCTTGGATACATATATGAGTTTCGAAAGTAAACAATCTCAAATATATAAAATTTTAGATAACATCAGGTTTCGAACGTAAATGAGGTTTAAATATCAGGTTTAATATATCTATTAGTTTTCAACATATACGAATTTTGGAATGAGTGAGTATCATACAGAATAGCTTCATATATTAATGGTTATGACAATACACCATGTACAAGCTTTAGAACTTGCACATATTTTTAAATATGCATGTCAGTGAGATTTAAAGTTGCATGACTAGCTTTTAAGCATGTATGCACAATTCCAATAGGCATAAACTTTTTAATATATATCAGTTTTATATATATTTAATTTCAAATATGCTCGTTTTGTATAAGTACGATTTCCAAAGCGTAAGAGCGTTAAATATGTAAGTTATATTTATCCATTGATTTCTGATTCCGAGTATAGAACGGTTCCAAGTATGTGTGTATTATACACACACATATATATAAAACTTTGTAATTTCGTGCCATCAGGTCTTGAAAACATGGAGAACAGTGGCATGTAAGTCTATATACATAAATGTAAAATAATAATAAAATAAGGAACTTGAACACTCTGAAAGGACACCTACAAAAGCCTTTTGTAGACATAGGCCATGGTTTGTTGCACGGGATCACATGCTCATTGTCAACATTGGACCAGTAGCCAACGCTTGAATAGGCTGACTGTGTAAATCTGAATTGCACAGTTAATTTTGCATTGAAGCATGGGTAAGGCATCAACTCATAGCTTCTTGAATTTTGCACTTAGCATAGTGTGGTTGTGTATAATAGACTCATGTATATAAAATGAACACAGATTTTGTTAAGACGAACGTTAGCATGCGATAGATGGGACATTTCAAGTGCATGCACCAAATGAACACTTATTCTAGTTATGAATTTATTACTTGCTTGTAATCTGAGTTTATTATTACTTACTAAACATGACCATGTTATGGTTGTTGCTTTAAGTCTTAAAAGCTAACAGTTTGCAAGTATGCTATACAAAAGTTTGCAATAATATTGAAATCCACAATTTTCAAGAATAGACACTTTATGACTATTTTCCACCGTGCTTTTATGGAATTCATCGTATACTAATACAAATTCAAATTTCTTTACAGGATGAAACAAGTTTTATCTACTATGAGCTCGAGAAACCCTAATTTTCCCTATAAAAGCACGACGAAAGTCTCCATTATCGGTTTTTTTATACAGAAAGGTGGATTTCCAAAAATTTATCCTGAAAGGTTTTCTGGTTTTATTATATATCAGATGGAATTATAGTTTCTTATATGTTAAATGGATTTCGGGTGTTTTTCCACTAAGGATGTTTGAATGTCCAGAATAAGACTCTGATCCTCCATCTTAAAGTATTATAGAATTATTCGTAGACTCCCAGATCGATATCACTTCTTTGTTGTAAGCCATTTGCCAAATAAAGATTATTAAAAAAAGATTCTTAAAGAAAAGCATGTTCTTGTATCAAGTCTTTTATTCATGAATCATGACTTTTCAAACTTACAAACAAGATGTCTATTTTTGCTAAATAAAACCTAAAGCAATACAATTTTATACAATCATATGCACCAATATTCATTTTAATAAGATAATTTCACCCAGAAGGATTTTACCAAACACCTATGGGAAGTTATTCTTTGTAAATGAAAGGAGCTACTACTAACTACCCTATGAATTAGAAAAACATATATCCATTTATTTCAAAAGAAACTGATTAAGTTTTGAAGTACATACTATTTAAAATTATGCATTTTGAAAAAGTTTATAGAGCTATCATAGACCATTTGTGAAACGCTAATTAAAAGAGTCTATTCTCAATTAAAGGACTATCGACTCATGTATTATGATCGCCCAGTCCCTTACTTGAGATGCACATTTCTATTATTAGATTGTAAGTTTTTACAAAAATTTCCTTTAAACATCGAACTTTTAGAATAGAATCTCTTATCCAGACTGTGAGCATGGTCTAAGCAACTTTCGAAGAGTGGTAAAGCATTCATCAAGAGTTATGATCACAAGTAGCCAGAGGGACAAATCAATTTGGCCTGTGTTTGTTGGAAAAGGAAAATCAAGAATTCTAAATGAATCACTTTGTAATCCTAGTATACGAATGTCTGGTGAACTCACCTATGTTTAAGAAAAGACTCAAGAAGAATCATATGGTTTCCACCATCTGCAGTAAAAGAAATTGATTAATCGCCAACCTAAGATCAAGGAATATCGAAAAAGTTGGAATCATAGATTTACATTCTTATATTCAAAGTGACCATAAACTTTTGGTAATGAGGCTAAAAGAAATAAAGAAGGTTATGAGAAGAGTCAAGAAAAGATTCTCATATGACTCACTTAGTACAGAAGAAGCAAGATAAAAGGAAATCGAATCTATGAACCAAAGGAAATGGTTGATACTTCTAAGAAAATGGGTAAAAAGGAGGAAAATTTAAGCAAATCTAGTAGAGTCATTATGCAATATTGAAATTTTCAACCTACAAAATTAATACTGGATCTACAAAGATAATCTGAAAATAGGATAATAAGATTACAAAGCAGCAAAAGATATCTTGGATTATGTCTTGTTTCGAGTTCCAAAGCACTTGTGATTTTTAATCACAACTTGCTTTGAATTCCAAAACAATCATAATCTCGATTTCTACTTGGATAAAATTATTCTACATAAATTAACTCTGGGATCGTGTGGCTTTAACATGACTATGCTTATAATTTCTATTAAATTCTAAAAGCATTCATGATTCCTACCTTAATATGGATTCAACATGAGAACAATGCAAAGTATCCTGAATAATTATGGGATTTTCGTCTACAAGATCGAAAGTATTAATTATAGAAAGCTAGTCTCTAATTACCATTGAAACCATAAAGTGCATTTGTGCATGAAGTGTATCGAAAAGAAAAATTACTCCTACAAGCGTGGATCACTAATGAATTACATATACAAAGCATTACTCCCCTGCTCTCACTACATGTTTTATGAAAAGCAAGATGAATGGAATGATTACCACCCAAACTTTAGGCATATCAAACCACAATAGGATGAATTTCATAACATAAGAGGTAAAGCTTCCGATCGAAGTTGAGATTGTATCCCATCAAAAAGTGAAGAAATAAATGAAAATCCCTAAGTTTTATCAATGAATCATGGAGTAGGACGGCCAAGTGCCCGAATATCAACAAAGGATATCAAGATGTAATGACGACAACTTCAGAAAAGGCCATTCTAGAAAAGAAATTGGATATTATGAAAATTTATACTTGGAATAATCTCGTCAGAAATTCACCAACTATGCCAATATGATGGCAACATGATGATAAAATAAGACGTCGAACATTTGCGACCATATTTCCCAACAATGGATGAATAAAGTAGTTGACATAAGAATGTCTATTGGATTAAGATTAAGACTCTCCTTAAATAAATGGAAAAATCCTTTAGTGCTGCCATCAGAGGTCTTACTGAAGCATCTCCTAGAGGGAGATCGAGTAAGTCTTTGGTTCTACTTAAGATAACTACCCAAAGCATCCGACCAGCCTTTAGTGCCATCATCAAAGGCCTTACTAAAGTGCCTCTTAAAGGGAGGTCAGGTAGGTCTCTAACTCTCTGATTCTACTTAAGATAGCCCCTAGAGCATCAGGTCAGCCTTCAATGCCATCATCAAAGACCATACTGAAGTGTCTTCTAGAGGGAGATCATGTAAGTCTCTGGTTTTGCTAGCACCAAAAGCAATGGACCAGCCTTTAGTGCCATCATCAAAGGCCTCACTAAAGCACCTCCTAGAGGGAGGTTGGGTTAGTCTACGGTTCTGCTTGATATAGCTAGCCAAAATGCATCGAACAACAAGACGTAAACCATCACCTAAGATAGTGATAAGGGGTTTGATCCAAGTTGAGATCATCATCTAAAGATAGTGAAAAGGAAATCAATTGAGTCAGTTAAACTTTATCCTAAAGAATGGATCAAAGTAATCTTTCAGAGGAAGAACGACAAAATATGGACAAGACTATCTCTAAAGGAAACAGAGATCTACCATCTGTATAAGAAATTCTTTTATTGCCAGATGGTTTTCTAGTCTTCTATTATTGCCAAATGGTTTTCTAGTCTCCTATTTTTGCCAGATAGATTTCTAGTCTTCTACTACTGCCAGATAATTTTTTAGTCTTCTTCTATTATTTTCAGATGGGTTTTCTAGTCTTATATTATTACCAGATGGATTTCTGGTTCTATTATTGCTAGATGAATTCCTGGTCTTCTATTATTCGTAGATGATTTTTTGGTCATCTTCTATTATTACCAGATAGGTTTTCTAATCTTCTGTTACTCGTAGATGGATTTTCTAGTCTGTTATTATTGCCAAATGGATTTTCCAGTCTTCTATTATTGTCAAATGAATTTTTGGTCTTCTGTTATTGCTGGATAGATTTTTGGTCTTCTATTATTGTTAGATGGATTTTTTAGTCTTCTATCATTTCCAAATGGATTTCTAGTCTTCTATCGTTATTTTCAAAAGGTTTTCTGGTCTTCTTTTATTGCCAGATGGATTTCTCTATCTTCTGTTACTATCATCGGATAGATTTCTAATCTTCTATCATCATTTGCCAAACTATTGTTTGGCCTCCAATTCGAAACATTATTTTGATGGAAAGAAGGTTTTCCAGTCCTCTATTTGAAATATTCTCCTTATTATGTTCAAACGAATCACTGACCCTCCTTCCCATTTTATTAGATAACTTTTTAATTTTCTAGTTAGAAGATTATTAGTTTTTAACAAAAATCATGATTTATATGGAAAATACAAAGGATTCCCCGACTTAACACATAACAACTTATGGTTTAACTAAGTCTGGAAAGAATCATCAAGGATTTAAATACTAAATAATGAAAAATCATCACTTTCTCTATGTTGTGTAGAAAAATAGGGTAAGGAATCAGTCAAATAAAGGAATTTCTGGTTTTACACTAAAGTGTAAAAAGCTTCTTCCATACAAGGGGGGAAACGTTATCAACTTAATTTCTAAAGGATGCAAACAAAGGCATTTATATTGAAATTAAAGAGTAATAAAGTAACCAACAATGTTGAAGAACAGCATGTTATGGATTGTCAACATAACAAAAACCGTCGTAAAAATCAATAAGGTAAAGGTATCATTGGAAAGAGGCATTTTACAAGCTGAAGGCCATGACAAGGAACTATGTGGTGACCCTAATTTTATCTAACATTATTTAGAACATTTAATTGGGTAAGTAAAATAAAATAATGTAGAAAATTAAGGAACTGAAATTTGTAAATTAAGGATGGGTCATGCCTTATTGAATGTGTTAATAAAAGAGAAGCTAAACATAATTAAGAAGGAGGAATATGATGAGGGTAAAGTGGAAATAGCATTTATTTCTATACCCTAAACCTTTCCATTCTCTCCACTTCCTCATTCATTCTACATTCACAAACTAAACAAGAATAATACTAAGTTCTGTCGGCCATTTCAAGGAAGGAAAACAAGAGATTAAAGGGAAAAGCTTAGGAAATCAATCTTCATTCAAATCTCAACTCCTTAATCCAAATCAAGGTGATTGATCAGTTTACATCTCTATTTTTGATGAATGATTTCGGTTTAAAGGTAAACATGTTTTCTTTGCAAGTATATGCCATGTTTAGTGTTTAAAAGTGATGACATGTTATGTTGATGATTTATGGTTTATATATGATTTACTGTGTTATGTTTGAATTAGAAAACCATTCATATAACATCTGATTGACTTGAGATCTTGATATGATATGAGAATTATTATTTTATAAGTGATTTTCAAGTTTTATAATTTACCAACTTAATATGGATTTATGCTGAATTTTCTAAGACTAGAAATAATTTTATTCGGTTTTAATTATTATAAATAATTAAATACTATTTTCGATCCTGAAATTTTGAGATAATGAAGAGAATGCTTAATTTGATTTAATTTGATTTTGGGGATTTTTCCTAAGAGTTTAGGATGAGTAAATAAATTATTTTCAATGACAAGGGCTTATTTGCTTAATAAAATGTTTAAATTTGAGCTTAAGTGTAAATTGTTTGAGTATTCATGCATATAGCATGCGGTAGTATTTTCAAAGAATAAATTGGTAAAGTTTTATAAACCAATGATATTTTAACAAATATCGATGGTTAGATGAAAAGGTGTTTCTTTTAAAAACCAAAATGCAGTTTTTAGTTTAATTACAGCTTCGCTAGTTACCCTGCTTGATTCCATTCCATAGGAAACCAATGCATAAGGTATCAAACATTTGGTATGTAGTGTATTGGAGTTGGGCGAAAAGAAGGGATGGTAGCGAAGGCATGCTTGCAATGAGGTTGAAGCCGCCTTTAATAGCTTTCGAACCTATTGACCCGCCTTTGTTTTGAAGTATGCTTACGAAAGGGTTCCCGCTTTTGAACCCCTTCGGCACCTTAGCTGGCGTATTAATACCGTTCACCTTTGTTAAAGGCCGCCTTTTTAAACTCCTAAACTAATATATGCAGAAGGAAGACTTTCTCCTTGGTTCCCTTCTGACATCATTGTTGCCTCTTTTGTTAACCAAAGATTTACGAAGGGGTGGTGCCGCCCATCTCCTATTGTCAATTTAGTGCCGCTTTCCCTAATGCCTTCGAAGGGGATGCCTTTGAAGGATATGCATGTTGTTCTGTTTTAATTTATAAAATAATGGTTTCGAAGCTATATCTCCCGCTATCCTTTTACTTGAAACTAATGCTTTTGAAAGTGATGCTTTCGCCCCTATTCCCTTTGACCCTATAGTTTTATTAAGTGTTGACCTCAATGATTTCTAAAGAGATGCTTTCAATGATTTCGAAAGAGTTAGTTTTAGGTTTAAACAATGTTTTCGAAGGTGCTATTTTGGCTTTATAACCTAATGTTTTCTAAGTTAAAAAGGGCTTTAACTTATTCTAAAGGGATAGATAACTCTATTGAATTTAGGTTTTCATCAACATTGTCTTGTGTAGAGCCTATATCATGGCATAAGTACTTTAAGTAAAGCAAAGGTTTTGATTTCCTTGTTTTAAATAGATATGATTTCAAGGGTTAAATCATTTGTAAAGATTGTTTTCAAGGAAATGAAATTTGAAAAGGGTGGTCAGCCTAGAAATTTGCTAAAAGAATGACTCGGATATTAGAAGACCGGATGGGACTGGTGTGGGGTTGTGCCCTATACTTTAGCTAGTAGCCCCTAGCTAATATAAGTCCAAAATTCCAGTGTGTATGGCTTTTTCAAACGTAAGACTCAAACGATGTTACACACGGAAAGGAATACAAGGAGTAGAGATAGGTTATTAGTGAACCCGCAAAACAGGACCGACAGTCTAGTATTATGCCTAATAAAAGTTAGAATATTTGTTATGTCTCATAGGCCCGAGTCAGCCAGTGGTTAATAGTCAGTCAGATAAAACTATAATGTTTGGATAGATAGTCCATTGATTACATGATTTATATGCATATATGTTATTGCTATTGTTGTTATAATCGGTTTGATTGTAGGATTTTGATTTGCAAAAGAAATGATTTTAAAAGGACATTAGTGAGGTGAAACCCGTTCCGCTAAGCGGCGTGTCTCGCTTAATATCAGTAAACCAAGACGTAGCTATTTAGGAGTCTACTCATTATTGTTCCGTTATGATGTATTATTGACTAGTATGTCTATTTAGTGCTCTGATCATCCAATGGGCATCTTTATATGTCGCTCTTGGCGTATTTTATAATAATTATATTATCTAAACCTGGGAATCATTTTGGGATTATGTAATTGAATATGAAATATTGATTTGAAATGTAATCGGAAAAGCTGTTTTGAAATCTATGTTAATTTTATTTCATATTCATATACTTCTAATATTATGAATACCATTAATATTACTGTATTTTGTCATCCAAAGTTAATACTATAGATGATTATAGCATTTGTAGCGGTTAGCTTTGGGCCACAAAATAGGGGATTTTACAATTTGGTATCAGAGAATAGATTTACGAAAACTTAAAGGAAATTCTAAACCAAAAATGATTTTGAAAAACATAATCCTAAGGAATTAGAGAAAAGAGTGGGATATGGGATGACACTATAGTAACGTACTTGTATTTGTTATATATAAGTATATTGTTTTACCGCATTTTGGCGAGGCCGTGATACCAGGAACTTAATTGGAAACCAAAGGCAGTCCGTCCCGAAGATCGGTTATACGCAGGCTCACTATGGATATCGACGAATTTAGTCCGAGTCTGGATCGGGATACAATTGACAATACATGACAAGCAAAGCTGTGAAAGCTAACTTTTCAAATTTCAAGTCAATTGGAGTGTGTATGCTTGAGATATGATCGATACAACTCAAGAAAGAAAACCGTTCGTATCCATCAAAACACCATATTCGGGTCGGTCTATTCGAATCCATCAATAACCACCTTGTTCGTGTCCATAAAGCATCCAGGGAAAATCTAACTTCGTATCGATCTTATTCGAATCAATCAGAGGCGCACGATTTCGTATCGATCAGGAGAACTGCACTTTTCGTATCCATCAACCAATAGGCTTTCTTCGTATTCATAAAGCATCGACCCTTTGTATCCCTGCATCGATATCATCACGCATCCATCTGTTCGTATCCATCGCATTATCAATTGTTTGTATCCATCAAGTTAGAACAACTTCGATCGATACGAACAAGACCATATAATCGATACGAGCCGTGCAACTTGGATCGATACAAACAGAGCCACGACACTCGATACGAACTGAGCCACTTCCATCGATACGAACTGAGCCGCTTCCATCGATACGAACAAAGCAACGGTCTTCGATACGAACTAAGGCGAAATCCTTGGGGTGACTCGGTCAACTCGACATCGAAAGTGGAGCGATCCAAAAATCAAACGCATATCAACTCGTAGGCACGTGCTCAACATCGAGTCGAAATGATCGATACGAACAGTATCGATACGAAGGTGACCATGACCGAAAAACTCTAATTTGCATCAACCATAACTTGCAATCTACAAGTCCAAATTCTATGAAATTTTCACAGAAGATTACATAGAACATAAAGAATGTTCATGTCAAGTCTCGACTCGATTGGGTCAAATCTTGATCGATATGAAATTCGTTCGTGTCGATTATAGATCGAGTCGAAATCCCGTGGGATTGATCGCATGGGCCCGCACATGTGCCAGAAGAAGTTTCCCGAGATCTGAGCGAAATATTTTTAGTCTATGCCTATAAATAGCACTCCAGAGCCTATAGAAAACGGGATCTTTTGGCTCTTTGACGTCCAGACTCTGCCGAAACCATTGTTGCACTTTAAGGCAGCAGTTGTACTCGAAATTCATCACGGTAATCTGCTGTAATCAGTTGTAATTAGCAAGTGAATATCAATAAAATCATTAATTTCATAGTGAACGTAGGCCATACGTCGAACCACTCTAAAATCCTATGTTTCTGCATGTTTTTCTCATCTATTTTTGAAATGTTTGTTAGATAATACTCTTTTTACATTTCTAATCTTCATTTTTATCTCCTTAAATACTTCGAAGAGTGTTGTGCTCAATTTGGATACAAACACTTTGGTGCTTTCACTGAGATTATGTTGTTTTTTCTCCTGCTCTTTGGATCTACTATCGATACCGAATTGCACAAATCCAAGAAGAAGATCCAGATCTTAAGTCAAGTTTCTTCCATCCTATTCATATTTGCATCAGATCTAGGAAAGGACTTCACCATCCACCATGTTTAGCATAAGGACCGCTTCTAAAGCAGCAGATCAAGAAGGACGGGACAGACAGAATCCCATGCCACTGCCTTCATCCAACCAGAATGCTGTCGGACCGTCAGATCCATCAGGCCCTATTACTAGACAAGAGTTTCAGATACTACTCCGAGGGTTGACATAGAGTCGACAACAATTTACTAAACAACTGTGCGCCAACGTAGAATTGACCAACCAGCTGAATCGCCAAAGGCATAGGAGATCTAGAAGTGATCAGGCCTCCTACTCATCTATAGAGAATTCAGCCTCTTCGGATTACCATCATAGATCTACACGTCCACGTCTAGATGGGAGTTACACTCAAGCTACCAGACATCAACCCACGCTGAACATTGGGCAACCAAGAGTTGGCCTGTCAACCAGCTACCAGACTGGACCCTCCCTCCTAGGAGGTATTGTTCCTCATTACCCCATAAATAGTCGCGCTACCACCTCTGCTATTAAACCAGGATTTGATGCCCGGAATCAACCAGATCTAAACCATCGTCAGCATGGACATACTCCTGAACCCTACGTCCCCGTAGACTTAGAACCAAGGAGGCAATACATGGACCGTTGACCGCGTTCAGTCCAACCTCGCATTGTGGAACCCGACCACACCTTGGCTTGAGGTGCACAGAATGTCCAAATGCCGGTTATACCGACAATGATTCGTCAAATGATCCATGAGAGTCAGGGTCACACTAACAACGACTGGAGAACCTCCCGGAGTCATCCCCTTTCACTGATGACATAATATATATTGAACAACGTCGGCGATTCAGGATGCCGATTTTACCGGTTTATGAAGGAAATTCTAATCCCAATCAACATATCATGACGTATGAATGGTCGATGAGTGCTGCGAGAGCTGGTGATGTAGTTAAATGCCGTAGTTTTCCTATTTCCCTGGGGAACATAGCCACTATGTGGTTTACTCGTTTACCACCTTGATCATCTCTTGTTTTGATCAGTTAGCAACAAAGTTTGTAGAACAACTCCGTATGCATGTTATGAGGCCTAAAGATGCTAATACTCTGTCTAGTGTCACTCAAGCTCCTGGAGAGATACTCATACGCAACTTAGAGAGATTTCATGTTGCATGTGCAGAGATAAGCAATCCAATGACAACTCTATCTTGATGGCATTGACTAAGGGGATTGATCCTCATTTCGAGTTCGAAAATTGGTTGGCTGGGAAGCCTCCTGTGTCATGGGACCATTTTTATTCCAAAGCAGCCCAGTTCTTGAGAAGGGTGGATGCAAAACAGTCTAGGAAGGAGGATGACACGGGGCCTAATAGTGACGAAATTCAGAGTAATATTTCTATTAAACAAACCGGGGAGAGTTCTGGAAAGGTGCAGTTAAACATTCAAAACAAGCAAAATCAGCGGAGGGATAATGGAAATCAAAACAAAAAACGATATCAAAACCATGGTCCACGACATAGAGCTTCTATGTTCGATAGTTATACTCCATTGAATACGTCGTTGGAGAATGTTTTATTTACAGACATGCAATACTGTTCAATACAAGAAACCTGCTCCAAAGCTATAATCAGAGAAACAAATCCAAACGGGGAAGTTTTGCAGATTTCATGAAAGTTACGACCATAATACGAACGAGTGTCGTCATTTACAAGATCCCATTGAAAAGCCGATACGTGAAAGGAAGTTGGATTAGTTCGTGCGGGCGCCGCAGTCAGGAGGTGTGGGCCCGTCAAATCAACATCGTGTTCCAAACCAGGCAAGACAGGAGGAACCCGCTTGTACCGGAGGGAGGCTGGTGATAAACACTGTTGGTGGTGGTCCTCATTCAGCAGACCGAAGATGGAAGGAAATGGAGTCGTATGCCAACTCTATTAGACATGCGAACTTCGAGTGTTGTAGTAGTTTTGATGTAGGGGCTCCGGCCAAACAACAGAAGATGATGACTGACGACATCGTGTTCCGAAATAGAGACGCTGATAAGTTCGAAGCTCCCACTATCGATCCACTGGTATATCAGCTCAGGTAGGTCCTGCTTGGATGAAGAGGTCTTGGTTGATAGTGGAAGCTCTGTGAATATTTTGTTTAAGCGAGCATATGATCAAATGAAAATGGAAGCTAAAGACTTGAAGCCTTGTTAATCTCGCATTCATGGCTTCAATGGAAGCGCAACTATACCCACTGGAGTGGTGGATCTACCAGTGGAGTTGGAAGTTGGAGAGCGCCGGAGAGTCCGGATATTACAGTTTGTTGTGTTGGACATAGACTCCCCTTACAATGCTTTCTTGGGTCGACCGACCCTTACTAAATTCAAGGCAGCCATTGCCCCATGGTGTCTAACTCTAAAGTTTCCCACTGATCATAGAGTTGGAGTCGTTCAGGGAGATCAGGCTGTTGGAAGAGCCTGTTATGTTACTGAGCTGCGCGAGGCGCAGCAGAAGGAGAAAGGAAAGGGAGTAGAGGAATATCCCTGCGTCCATTTTGCTGATAATTGACAATTTGTGCCTGGGCCTAGGCCTGGGCACCCCAACCAATTCCAAAGAGATCTTGACCCGAGAGATAACAAAAACGAAGATGAAAGTAGAGATAGTCAAGCTTCACTGGCTGAACTAACAATCGATGTCCCGATCGACGATGATGAGGATTCAAAGATGATAAAGATTGGATCTCAGTTAAGCCAACAGACAAAGAAGGAATTTGTTGAATTTCTCCACGTGAACCTCGATGTATTTGCCTGGACGCGTTTTGACATGTATGCGATATCGCCGGACATCGTGAGCCACACCATGAATATTGACCAGCGGTATATCCCAGTCAAACAGAAAAGGCGTGGTATGGATCCAGAGAGATCTGCTACCCTTAAAGAAGAGGTAGAAAAACTTAAAGCGAATGGATTTATCAGAAAAGCATTATATCTGGAATGGGTGTCCAATCCTGTACTTGTTTGAAAGCCGAACGGAATATGGAGAATGGGTGTTGATTACTCAAACTTAAATAAAGCTTGTCCTAAAGATAGTTTCCCACTTCCCACGATTGATCAGCTCGTAGACTCAACAGCTGGACATGAAATCTTATCCTTCATGGATGCATATTCTGGCTATATCCACATACCCATGCACTTACCTGATCAGGAACATACCAGCTTCATAACTAATCTTGGACTCTATTGTTACAAGGGCATGCCATTCAGACTCAAGAATGCCAGTGCAACTTATCAACGATTGGTCAAGCAGATGTTCGCAACCAGTTCGGAAAGACTATGGAGGTATATGTGGACGACATGCTTGTGCAGTCATGTTTTCCCACTGACCATATCAAAGACCTACAATCGATATTCAACATCCTCAGAAAGTATAGAATGAAGCTCAACCCATTGAAATGTCAGTTTGGAGTCGCATCTGGAAAATTACTTAGGTTTATCATCAAGGCTTGAGGAATCGAATCTAATCCTGAAAAGATCTGGTCAATCAGAAATCTTGGAACTCCAAGGACCATGAAGCAAGTTCAAAGCCTCAATGGGAAAGTAGCAGCACTGAGCAGATTTATTTCGAAATCCACCAACAAATGAATCCTTTTCTTTGATCTGATCAGGAAAGAAAAACATAACTTCGAATGGACCGTATAATGTGAAGGCGCATTCCGAGCACTGATCCAACATCTCTCCACACCGCCTATTCTGTCAAAGCCTATTGATCATGAGAAGTTGTACATTTACTTGGCTGTTTCTAAAAAGGCAATTAGTGCCGCCCTCATTCGCGAGGAAGACCGAGTGCAAAAACCAATCTACTATATTAGTAAACGGCTAACCGAAGCTGAGAGAGATTATCCAAAGCTAGAGAAATTGGCTTATTGTCTTGTTATTGCCTCAAGGAAGCTCCGTCTATATTTCCAGGCTCATCCTATCATTGTCTTCACCGACCAGCCGTTACGACAGGTCCTTACGCTGCCTGACACGTCTGGTAGTTTACTCAAATGGAATATCGAACTGAGCCAGTTTGATATTACATACACTCTAAGGCGATCCATTCAAGGACAAGTCCTAGTAGATTTTATAGCTGAATTTACTATCCCATAGGACTTGCCTGAGACCAGTGAATCTCCCGAGTATATCTAGAAACCGCATACCGATGGTGCATCGAACGACTGATGCTCAGGTGCCGTGGTTGTGCTTGAAACCTCCGAAGGTCGATCTATATGTTATGCTTTAAAGTTTGATTTTCACACGACCAATAATGAAGCCGAATATGAAGCCTTACTAGCTGGATTAAAACTCGCTAGAGATTTGAGAATTATTGCTCTGGAGATTTATTGTGATTCTTAGTTGGTCGTATGTCAAGTCGAGGAGAAAACCAGGCCAAAGACCGAAGGTTGGCTGCTTACCTTGCTCAAATTCAGGGAATACTAAACCAGTTTGATTATTATGCTATCTATTGCATGCCCCGAGAGCGCAATTAGAAAGTCGATTCCTTAGCAAAGTTAGCTAGCACCGGTGAAGCATAACAGATGGGACTCGTTCCCATGGAGACATTATCATCCCCAAGTATCGATCAGATGGAAACAGAATGGATATTGGAGATTGTTCCCGATAAAGAGTCATGGATGACTCCATTTAGATATTACCTTGAGCATGGGACCCTGCTGGAGCATAGGAGTGAAAGAAGGCAAGTTCTTCGAAAGGCTTCATGATTCACTATTCAACATGGAGTCATGTACAGAAGAGGGTACTCCATTCCTTTACTCCGGTGTATCGCTCACGATGAAATTAAGCGAGTGTTACATGATGTACACGAAGGTGAATGTGCAGATCACAATGGGAGGCAAGCTCTCGCTAAGAAAGTACTTCGGTATGGATATTTTTGGCCGACTATAAATCGTGATGCATCAGACTATGCCAAGAAATGTGATAAGTGCCAAAGATATGCTCGGATTCCAAGAGCTCCGCCTACTAAGATAACTCAAACAGTCAGTCCATGGTCGTTTGCAGTATAGGGTATTGATATTATTGGCTCTCTACCTCTAGCCAAAGGTGGTGCGAAGTACACCATCGTCGCAGTTGATTACTTTACAAAGTGGGTCGAAGCTGAACCTCTTGCTACCATAACGACGAAAAAAGTGATCAACTTTGTAGTGTGCAATATTATCTGTCGATTCGGTCTTCCACATACCATCATCACTGATAATGGAACCTTATTTGACAGTGTTGAATTTAAAGATTTTTCCAATGGTTTTGCATTTAGAAGAAATTTTCCGCAGTTGCGCACCCTCAAGCGAATGGACAAGTCAAAGCTGTGAACAATGTTATAAAGTCTATTATGAAGAAACGACTGGAAAAGGCCGGGGGCAAGTGGGTCGACGAACTTCCTATGGCTTTATGGGCTTATCAAACAACCCAGAAGTCCGCCACCGGCCACACTTTGTTCTCTCTTTCCTATGGTTCGAATGCCAACATTCCAGTCGAGGTGGAAGTACCTTCTCATCGTGTGACATATTATGATTCGAAGACGAATGCAATACTTCTTGCTGAATATCTTGACTTGTTATATAAGAAGCGTGAAGAGGCTGATTTGAGGGAAGCCACATACCGAAACCGAGTCTCCCAATTATACAACGCCAAGGTCCGCCAGCGAACCTTTGAACTCGGCGATCTCGTCCTTAAGAGAGTTTATCCGGTTCCTTCGCATATGAGACCAACATGAGAAGGGAACCGTATGTTATTGGACAAAAGCTCGGAGATGGCATATTCAAGTTATCGACCATTGACGGTCTTACTTTGCCAAGAGCCCGGAATAGCAAAAGTCTTCGTCGCTACTACACATAGTAGGTTTTATTTGTTTATTTAATATTTGCAGTTTGTTTTTTTTTTTTGAAATTAGAATTGGTAATAAGGCAACTGACTTTGCCTTGTTTTTTTATTTCAGCAATAAAATGCAATCTCTTCAAGCTAGAGCTGTGATTTACTAAATGTGTCATACCGCCATCACGATGCACGAAGAGCTAAGTTCCATTATACGATGGGATTTATTCAAATAGAGATTGATCATGATACGAGCGGTCACTCACTAAATGAAACTCGAGCTCGGTGGCAAGTCACTACACTGAAGTCAAAAAAGGATTGATATACGACAATCCTTAAACTAACTCTAGTCTCCCAGATTGCGAGTCGGGGTATAAACTCATGAATGTGGTTTCGAAGAGGGGGGATCCGTCCACTTAAGGACTTCAATCGTATCTTAACCAAGTTCGAGGAGGGTGGAACCATCCATGTAACGGCCTCACCTCTTAACTTGGGGTGGATGTGATCCGACCATCCACGATCCTGATATGTCGTTCGTTCCAAGAGTGAGCGAAAGTCAAAAACTCACAACAGATGTGACTGATCATCTATTTAGCAACTCCGAAATACGAATTGGAGTATAAACACTAAATCTAAATTCCCAGAGTGCAAATTGAAGTATAAACATGAAGTCCAAATTCCCAGAGTGCGAATTGGAGTATAAACACTAGCTTCGAACTCCTAGAGTGTGAATCGGCGTATAAAGCATCAAAGCGATCTGGATTACCAAAATGCGAACCGGAGCGTGATCGTCAACCAACTTTGAGTACCTAAAGCGTGGAATAAATGTTACGCGGTTAATAACCCATGAAAATAACTCAAGTCCGCGGAGCGCGGACACATACTTAAAACTTGAGCAGGACTTGATGAATAAACTCAGGCGAGATCCAAATCTCGAAAATTCACAAGCGTACTAAGCAAAGGATTCAAATGCTGGAACATTTAGGAAAATAAAAACACATCAAATTCAGAGCAAAATAAAATTTCATTCCAGCTATTGGTGAAAAGAAATCATGTACAAGTTTATTCCAAAAATTCCTACTAGCAAGGGCCGAACCAGCATCTATACACGGCCTACGAAAGGAAAACAAAAATAGATTCCTATCTATCTACAAAAAATGAACCGAAGAAGCACGTCTACTCTCTCTTCTTTTTCGGCTTCTTCTTCGGTGTAGATCCGCCGGAGCTGTAGCTTAGTTTTCTCTTCGAGCCCTTGTCTTTCGGTGGCCGATCTCCAGGTGGAGGCATGATCTCAACATCCTCCTCCGAACTTGAATGTACCTGGATGCTTCCTGAAGGTGGAGTAGGGGGAAAGGGATCAACTGTAGGAGGCGGGATAGGCACGCTGGTGTCGACAACTGTAACTCTAGGCGATATCATTCTCACCAGAGTCGGGCTAGGTGCTGCCATTCCACCTCCAGAGCTACTATCATGAGTTGTTGGTTCCATTTCAGCATTAATTTCGACCAATATTTCTTTTTCACGAATTGCTTGAGCCTCGCTGGTGGAATCGGTGGTTGGCATTGAAGAGCTAGTAGCAGGCGCGTTTCCACCCATAACAAATGGTAGGTCCTTAAAAGGGTCACTGTGATGACTGAGAAGTTCCTCCATCATCTGTTCGTCAAAAGAGAGTGTGCACCCCTTCATTCCATCAATCGGTGCAGTCGTTGTTGTGGTGGTTGCCTCAGTAATGATGGCGCCCTGCGCTTGATGCGATTCTTGAGTTGTAGGAGGCGCAATCAATGTACTAGTCACTGGATAGAGAAAAAGAAAGACTGTTAGTAAACGCTTCAAATCAAGCCCCTTATTTTGAACACGTATGAAGAATGTTCAGAGTACCTTCTTTAGTTTTTCTCGTGGACGGCTGAACGACTTCAGAAGTGTGCTCTTTCGTCGGGGATACCGCAGCTGATCCGGATTGTAAGCAAGGACGAATTGGGGATCAATCACGGGTGCAGATTTAGGTTGGGTTGGCGTAGGAATCTCAAGACTTGCATCGTGATGCTCGACACCTGAACCTTCTCCAACCTCCTAGTGTCGGGCGTCAAGCTTCTCCTTTTCATGTGAAATCGACTCGTGGAGAATCTTTCTTTTATCTTCATTCAGCATACGATTCTCAAGCTCAAACTCATCAATTGATTCACCCGGATGCACCGCCTTCTCCTCCTCAACCAATCGGTCCCAGGCATTGTGAAGATGTATCGGATAATTTTCGAGCCAGGTTAAGTTCATATGCTTCAGCACATTAGCATTATAAGTGATGAGAAGATCTTCGATATCAGCCTCTTGCCCGGACTCCGCCGTTCAGAACCTCTTCTCGACCTCGGTCTCCACCACATGGACTTTATCTATTGTCGCATCCCATTCACCTTGGAGCACTAAGGTCTGCTCACATGCCTCCTGGGCTACGCAATTTGCGTCATCCCTTTCCTTGATAATCTCGGAGAATTTGGCTTTAAGCTCATTAAGTTCTTTGAGAGACGCATCCCGTTCGTCAGTGACGGTGGTGTTCCGATGGCCCATCTCCTCCACCAGGGAATAGTGTGTCTTCCTCATCCTCTCCGTGGCCAAGTTCGCCTCGTCAGCCTTTTGAGTAGCTTCTATTTCTTACTTTCGGGAGGATTCGTCTTCATCATTAAGCATTGGATGATTCGATCCTTCTGAGCGAGCTCGTTTTCTAATTTCTCTATGGTGGTCGCCCGCTCAAACGCCAGCTTCGCTGCTTTCTCTGCGGCTTTCTACCACTCCTTATACTGAGTATAAATGTCATGAATATAATCGTGCATCGTGTTCTGCGCTTCCGCTGGAATTCTCTTTAAGTGTGGAGGAAAGATGTAGCCGTCAAAGCAAATATTTGGGAAATCCTTCTTCAGTTGTGTGATTCTAATAGCCCCTTCTCCGGTGGGCTCAGTAATAGCTTGTTCAATGACAACGGGAGTTTCGACCTCGTGTCTATGATGGTGTGATTCAGGCCTGGAGGCTTGGGAAGTTGGTTTATGGCAGGGAGTCTCTGCAGTTTGTTTTCTATAGTTGGACGGGTTTGCAGGGATTCTAGGAGGTGGAGAACGGGATCGGGATCGGTGTCTATAGTCACTGTTCCTATCCCTGTCATATCTTTCCTGGCTGGAATATCCACAATCATAATCCCTCTCTACCTCTCTCCTACATGACTCGTAGTATGTGGAAGATCGGCGAGCTGAGCGAAGACTCCCCAACATCGACCCACGTCCAGACATTGTACCTACAAAGTAAGAGAAGCAAAGTTAGTAATCTCTTGAATTAAACAGCTTACAATCAAAAATCGTGTAGTGCCGTGAAGTGTGTGTGTATGTTCAACCCCCCGACAAACCAAAAATGTCGGCCACACTTATGGGAAGAGACTCGCTTAAGTCTAAGGCACTCTGAAGCTCCTCCAATCCGGCATCGTGTTGGAGTGACACATAATCTAGAATTGGGATATTGGCAAGCCCTTCGAAAAGGTTCTCCACTTGTGAGGGAGGAGCCTCTGAAATTCTAATACCAAAAACAGGTAGAGACACGATCATAGATTTCCATCTCTTAGATTTAGAATGCTTATGGGCGGCAACCTTGCCTTTTCTCCTTCCTTCAGAATCTTGAAAGTTGTTGGAAGGCCCGGCAACGGGTTCATCATCGGTGGGTGTATCTTCATCATCACCTTCTTCAGCTATTACAACCCTGGGCATCTTACACTTCACCCGTCTCATCAAGACTGCCCTCAATGATCCTTCGAGCCTTATATTCTAATTTCCCTCAATCAGTCCAATGATCTTCAAGTTCCAGTCTGTTGACACCGACTCTATTTCCCTCATCTCATCTGGCACTTCTTGTAGAACCCAAACTATCTCCTTAAAGTGTACGCCCTCGGGTCGTGGAATTACAGCTGTAAAGAAAAGGAGATATTACTTTTGATATCAGCTACGATTATCATGTTAACTACTGAAAAGACTGCGATACTTATGTCTGACTAACCATCGGCTAGCAAATCCTAGAGGACAACGAACATAGAACCATTCCGTTTTAAAGTAACTCGGTTTGGTTCAGGATCCCGTACAACTTGACAATTCTTGACCAATTCTAGAAACATAAAAGAAGGGCTATCTTCCAGACTTTTGACATTAAATAAGCATCTAATCTCGATCGAGATTGATGATCGAAAGAGATGCTCCATAAATATGATGAATGGGCTATTAAGCAGGGCGTATCCATTTGGGTGTAACTGAGATGGGGCAATTTTGAAGAAGGATAGCACTTCTATAATGTATTGGTTAAATGGTGGAAGTGTTCCAGCTGTACATGCATGACAATTGAAAGTAGTAAACCCCTCCGGTGGGGCATGCGGTCTGTCATTCGACCTCGGAAATAACACGTCATCCAACGACAAATCATGCCTTAGGCATATCCATCCCCGCATGTCTTCAGAGACATTTGACAGAACGTAATCTTGTGGGTTACCGATAAAAGTAGAACCTGGAAGCTCATCCGGAGCTGGATCTATAACTTTGGCCACGATGACTGGTATCTCTATTGTTAAGGGAAGTGAACTCTGAATTTCCTTCTGTTGTGAGATTGTAGATTCCATAACTAAGAAACTTATCAAAAATCATCATTAGACGATAACAAGCCTGTGTATTCCCAGTGTGAAGTGCGTGAATGTGTTATGCAGTTCAGTGCTACATATTACTTAAGAAATTCAATGGAGTATGAGAAAATATGCAAACGATGAGACTTTGAAATTCAACTGGAGTGACCGTCATCGCTAATCGTCACAACCGTCCCATCCAGACTTTAGAGACCGATCCAAGTTAAAATTCATTTAAGATTGAGTTAAGTTATAGTTCCATCAACGAGCTTCGATGGGCAGTCAAATATGCAGTGCAACGATTAAGTCCAGTTATGCAAGGCAAAAGCTCGTCGAAGTCAAGTGTTTGAGTATGAGAAAATTTTGTATCCATCAAATTCCAAACTCGCACCGATCAGCAGAAGACTTTGGTATTGTATCAATGAAAGCTTGTTATCTTCGTATCAATCGAAACTCAACAACTTCGTATCGATCGGGTAATATGATGTTTCATATCGATCGAAGATCGCTGGTTTCGTATCGATCCCCAGTCGTGAGATTCATATCGATCACCTACCATAAGTTTCGTATCGATCGTTGGCTCTTCAATTTCTTCTCGATCGTCTCGAATCGATACGAATAGTCACCATGCCAGATCGATACGAAATTCATCATTTCACCATTTAGTTCTCCATCGATACGAGCCCCATGCCCTGGGTTGATGCGAAGCCCAGTCTTCTCTTTCCCTTCATCGATACGAAACACCAGGCTGTACATCCTTCCTCACTCCTTCTTCCACGAATGGCCATAACTCCATTTCATTCCTCCCTTTGCCTTGCTCTGAGCCAATTCCGACCTCAACATCGCCAGAAATCGGTCGTGTATGTGAATGGATTAGCAATTGGATTCGAATCTCGTCGTTCTAACGCGAGTTTGCCATTTAATTACCTGATTTCAACACTTAGTTCAAGGGATTAACGTGACGTAATGGTTTGAAGACGAAGGTTGTCTTGTGTTTCTCGGTTTTTCTCGATACGAAGGCAAAGAAAAGAAATAAAAGCAAGTGAAAATTTTCTAAGTTCAAATGGTATTTATATGAACCCAAGGGCAGAAGAAAGACGACTCGCCTTCTACTCACTGAGACCGATTCTAACTAGTTTCTCCCCAAATTGATACGAATTGGCTATTCGTATCCAATAGCATGAACTTTATTGATACGAAAGTTGCGATGAAGATTTTTCTAAATCGCCAGATTCCATCGATACGAAATGTTTGTTCGTGTTCATTATTTTCAACTTCGTCTAAAGCACATCGATGCAAACTGTACAGTTCGTATCCATCAACATACAACCCACAAAGGCTCGTACTCGTCGGTATGAATGGTACCAAGAGGGTCGGCTCCTCTATCTGCATCCCTCACGAATCTATCGATGCAATGTGATCATCTTGTATCCATCAATGCGAATTACATCGATACAAGAACAATCTTTCAACCTTTTACATCGATCCAGTAGAGGATCGATACAAAAGGGCAATGCAAAACAACCATCAAGCATTGTTACAACTCGATTTCACATCAATACAGGGGAGGATCAATATGGAATTCGATACGAGAAAACTGACAACGAGTTGTGAACATGCAAACGTCAACAAGAGTCAGGTTAAAGTATATGCATGTATGTCGGACTGATTTTCAATTTTAAAAATTCACAGGTCGAATGCCCACCTAATGAACAATTACAACTACAAACAACAATCAGTTACAACAACACATAATACAACATTGACAGTCTACAGTTCATAATTTATGTCTCTATGGATCAATCAAAGGTTACAACTTCCATTGAGAAGACGTTTACTGTTTAACAAGTTAGATGGAACTATTCAAAGTGAAGGTTGCAGCTTATCAAAGCACGTCGTGTTCTCACAAGACGTACTTTGGGAGGCAAATGTTATCCCGCCTTTTGGCGAGGCCATGATACCAGGAACTTAACTGGAAACCAAGGTTAGTTTGTCCCGAAGATTGGTTATACGCAGGTTCACTATGGATATCGACGAATCTAGTCCGAGTCTGGATCAGGCTACAATTGACAATACATGATAAGCAAAGCTGTGAAAGCCAACGTTCCAAATTTCAAGTTAATCGGAGTGCGTATGCTCAAGATAGATCGATACTTCTCAAGAAAGAAAACCATTCGCATCAATCAAAACGCCATGCTCGGGTTGGTCTGTTCGAATCCATCAATAACCACCTTGTTCGTGTCCATAAAGCATCCAGGAAAATCCGACTTCGTATCGGTCTTATTTGAATTGATCAGAGGCATGCGATTTCTTATCGATCAGAAGAATTGCACTTTTCATATCCATCAACCAAAAGGCCTTCTTCATATCCATAAAGCATCGACTCTTCGTATCCATCTATTGATATCGTCTCGCATCCATCTGTTCATATCCACCATTATCGGTTGTTCGTATCCATCAAGTTTCAACAACTTCGATCGATATGGACAAGACCACACAACGAGCCGTGCAACTTGGATCGATACGAACAGAACCACGACGCTCGATACGAACTAAGCCACTTCCATCAATATGAACTGAGCCACTTCCATCGATACGAAATGAGCCACTTCCATCGATACGAACAAAGCAACGGTCTTCGATATGAACAAGGCAAAAACCTTGGGGTGACTCGGTCAACTCCGTATCGAAAGTGGAGTGATCCAAAAATCAAGCACCACATCAACTCGTAGGCACGTGATCAACATCGAGTCGAAATGATCTATACAAATAGTATCGATACGAAGGGGACCATGAATTAAAAACTCTAATTTGCATCGATCATAACTTGTAATCCACAAGTCCAAATGCTATGAAATTTTCACAGGAGCTTACATACAACATAAAGAATGTTCATGCCAAGTTTCGACTCGATTGTGTCAAATCTTGATCGATACGAAATTCATTCGTATCGATTAAAGATCGAGTCGAAATCGCATGGGATCAATCTCGTGGGCCCGTGCATATGCCAGAAGAAGTCTTCCGAGATCCGAGCGAGATATTTTCAGTCTATGCCTATAAATAGCACCTTAAAGCCTATAGAAAGGGGATCTTTTGGCTCTTTGACGTCCAAACTCTACCGAAACCATTGCTGCACTTTAAGGCTACTGTTGTACTCAAAATTCATCACGGTAATCCGTTGTAATCAGCAAGTGAATATCTATAAAATCATTAATTTCATAGTGTACGTAGGCCATACGCCGGACCACTCCAAAACCCTATGTTTCTGCATTTTTTTCACACCTGTTTTTGAAAATTTGTTAGATAATCCTCTTTTTACATTTTTATTCTTCATTTTTACTTCCGAAGAGTGTTGTGCCCAATTTTGGTACAAACATTTACGCTCTATCTCCATCTTCCCATCTCCCTTAGGCTATTCTTTCATATCTTACAAAGGTTCGAAAGGTTCGAATGTGGATGTAAAGGAAGTAAGATATGGATGCTAGGAATGGAAGAGTTAACCTTGGTGGAGGAAGTATCACAACTAATGGAAATGCCAGACAGAATAATCGATGGAATCTAAGTCACGCACAAGCTGCTAATGTGAGCGCTGGAGCACCGCAAGTTGATATGGGAGTTATGTCTCAGTTCTTCGTTAACATGATGCAAGCTAGAGTTGCTACTGGATTAGTTGGAGGAAGTGTTGGAGAAGGAAATCTGGAAGCTCCAGTGGTCAATAATTATGCAGTATTGAGCAGAGACTATGCTAAGCTTGGAGGGAAGCCGTTTATTGGAACTGATGACGCAATTAAAGTGGAGAATTGTTGCTCCATTGCAAAAGGATTTTTTTATTTAAGACTTAACGATGAGCAGAAAAGAAGATTGGCATCTACACAGTTGCAAAGAGACCATGACTTAGGTGGAATTCAGAAGGAGGTTTGAGTAAATATTCATGTTGGAGATCGCCAAGTCAACTCTGCTCAGGAAGTTTGCCGAGTTGGGGTAGGAAAAAATGACAGTGCATGAGCGTGCTACCAGATTTGAGGAATTTTCGAGACACAGATATGCTACGATTGATACAGTTATCAAAAGGAATGAGAAGTTCAACCACAGATTGAGAACCGAACTTGCTGAAGCAATTTTAAAGCATATTTAGAATCTGTATAATGTAGTTGTTGAGACGGCTTTGAGGAATAAGCAGATGCATACTCTCTTTAATGGTAACCATGCAGTGGAAACTCAAGGAAGGTAGAACCAAAAGAGAAAAAAATTTCACAAGAAGGGAGCTTGGAAGAGTGGAGCTGCCAAGAAAGGAAAGTAGAAATTATCTGCTACAAGTGTGATAAGAAAGGGCATTTCGCTAATGTATGTCGTTCAGGAGGTGGAAAGAAGGTGATCGGGAAGAAGAATATCAAATGCTTTAATTATGATCAGATTGGCCATTATAAGAGCCAGTGAAAGGAACTAGCTAAGGACTGAAAAGGCAAAGTGTTTGCATTGGAACTAACTATCTCAAAACCAACAGTAGAGGAGAAAGGAAAAGCTGTGTTGGGAGGTATGCTTTTGATTCATGGTATGTTAGTTAGAGTTCTATTTGATATTGGTGCATCGCATTCTTTTATATCTCATTGTTTACCTTGTTAAATCCTTAAGGGTTGTGAATCAGATGAAGGGTATGTGATTCTTTGGATGAGATGTGAAAACTTAGAGATTGAATTGTTAGGTCATATATTTGCTTGCAGTTTGCATGTGTTTGATTTCGTAGGTTTTGGAATTATTTTGGGTATGGATTGGTTAAGCAATTACGATGCGAAGATATTTTGCCATGATAGGAAAATATCACTTAGACGCCCTAGTTGTAGTGATCGGATTATATGTGATAGAGTTAGGGGTATGCCCTAGGGGCAATTATGTAATTTGTTGCATATATCTAACTTGTTAAACAATCTTGTTCATAATAAAAGTGCTTCTTTCTATTATATACTTGACATAATGTGGTTATATTAATTAATTAAAAGTATATTTAATAGAAAATCCATAAATGACATATTTTGTGATACTAGTTACAAAGTGCTGTAACCGTGAGTAATTTATCACAATAAAACAAATATACCATTTTAAATGTTCCTAATCAAGATGCTGCAATATTGGATATCGATGTATCTGTTAAGACTACAGTAGGTAAGCTCTCCAAATGTTGGGCAATATATTAGTCATGACTGCTGGGGGTACCTAGGGGTTACATACTATATTGGATAATTACGAAATGACTCACTTGATAGTTTTCTATTAGTTAATATAACTAAGGTCAAACGGAAAATATCGATGTTACTGATTTATACAGTTCTCTCGACTTGAGAATACCATGGATCTTTAATATGAAAGCTCCGCTTTAATTATAGTCAAATCATGGCATAGCATTCCATCGGGTGACTATAGTTAGGTCGAGTGGAAGTATTGAAAGTGAAGCACTATTCAAGAGAGGATTCGTCTCCTCGGTTATATGGGGTTAGTATCATAGTCAACTCAAGTCAACTCAAAGTCTAAGTCTTTGGCCATAGCATTTTGGTTAATCATAATTGTTATTATTGAACCAAGGACTTTGTGTTTGGACTATAAAGTTAAATGTGGATGATATTGGAATTTTGACCATTACCAAATTCCATAAGACCTAATATGATACAGTTTTGATGAAGAGAATTAGTGAAAATAATTGTCGCTATCAGGTACCGCTTATAATAAGTAAAATTTGATTTTACCAAAAAGACCTATAAGCGATGAATTCAGCCAATCTATCATACCACCTGCAGAGTAACATATGAAAATTAATATTTGAATTGTTAAATATTAATCGCTGGCTGAATTCACACCTCTGAGTCGCACAACCACATTTGTGATTTCTTTGAAACCACATAATTTAATTAGTTTATAAAATGTTGCAAACTGTTTAAATTAATTAATATTTATGAAAGGTTAATTATTGTTAATTTACTTAATGTTTTGAATGTTGTTGGTAATTATTTTAATGTATATATATAAAAGTTATGTTTGCATATATCGATATGCGATATCGGTAAAATTTTAAACATGTTTTAAATAATTACATAAAAATTGTTTTCTTTTATTTGGAAAAGTTGCATATTTGGAATGTGCCTTGATCAGCCATATAATGGTAAAAGAGGGAAATCAATTAGTGAGATTAATTGAAATTTAAAAAGAGGAAATAGTGGAAGAAGATCTAACAGGAGAATAGGAAAAAGTTCCTTTAATTCTGTTGAAAAAACCTCCTCATTTTTGAAAGTACAGAGAACAGAATGTGAATTTTATTTTTTTGTTCTCTTATTCTTCCTCTTCTCTATCATCCATCCATGGCTGAAACTTCATCCAAAAGAAAAAACATCAAATAAATACAAATCAACATCAAACTAAATTATAAAGGATGGTTCATTCTTCTCTTGCAAAGTGGGATGGTGATTTTAGAAATCTCATGAGAAGCCACAAATTAAGGTGCGATGAAGGGCAAGGTTTACCGGATCTAGAGAGTGATCAATTAGATTTAGGTATTCTTCTATCGTTCAAGGTGTTTCTACATGCTTTATCCTAAGGTAATTATATGTGCATATAATTTGATATTTACATGTTTATTGTACTATTATTTTGATCTATATTTGTTTGTCATTTCCTTTTAATGTATGTTTATGATAAATCGATATGTCATGAATCTCATATTACTTCTGATAAATTGTCATCATTCTTTGTGTTGTTTGGATCTGCAATTTCTTATCACAAATTAACGCATACCCACCTTGTTCAAATTTATTTTATTTTATTGTAGATGGTTGTGAAATTAAAAATTAACTTTGAATGAGATTTGTGATACTATGAGATAATCTTTACTTATTCAAATGCTAATGGATTATATATATATATATATATATATATATATATAAAAAAAAAGTTATTTACCATTCCTTAAATCTGATTTTAATTACATATGTTAAATTTTTGTACAACTGTTACAATCGTTGTTAAAACAAAAGTGGACGCTTGATTTAATATTAATGAATGGACTTTGGTGCAAATTTTAATTATTTGTTGTTTTCTATATTTAAAGTTTTGTGTAAAGTTTGATGTATTGTTTTATTCCTAAATTAAAATTTTAATGAAAACTTTTAACTTTAAAACCAAAAACTTTTGTACAAATATGTATACAAATATACCATATGCTACCATGGTTGCAAATATATGCTTTCAGATCCAAATATTAAATTTTAATTATCAATTATATGCAATATAAATGTTTTGTTTAAATCATTTTTTTACAAAGAATATGAGCAGTAATGTAAACATATTTTGTTAAACACTTTCTCAATTGGAAGTTTTTCTATTAATTTTAATTTTGGATTTCAAATTATTTAAAACAACCAATAGGTTTTCGCTTTGTATGTATGTATCCATAATTATTATGAGTGTATGCATCCATAATTATAATGAATGTATGTATATATTTCATTAAAAAAATTTAGACAACGAAGGCATTTGTAGATTTGGTTGATAAGTAATCAATGCCATTTAATGTATTAATTGTTACAACTAAATGGTGAAAGAAATGAAAGGTTTTCCTCTTTTCATATTCTATCATATAGATTTGATTGATAAGTAATAAATGTTATTTAATGTATTGATTGTCATAGTTAAATGATGAAAAAAAATGATATGTTTCCCTCTTTAAAAATTCTATCGTATCCACGTGTAGATTTGATTAATAAGTAATAATTGTCATTTAATATATTAATTGTCATAGTTAAATATTAAAAGAAATGATATGTTTCTTCCCTTTCATATTCTGTAATATCTTCCCTTTGTTAATTAAATATAATAACAGAGGGAAACAAATAATTTCCTTCTCTTAATTTATTTTTACATGTTTCATTTATACATATATACACCACTTATACACCGCACTTACACTTGACATAAATGAGTGTATCATACATTTGTATATTTAAAGTTCCCTAAATTAACATATTGAATAAAATTTGATTTTATTAAAAGAAAATTTGGACTTGATCTAAATGCATTTAGACTTCATAGGCCCGTTAATGATCCAAAATGGTAAATTTTTTTAAAATTCACCCATTTCTTCCACCGTCGCTAGCTCAATTCTAATAATGGTATCGAGTCCAATAGCCTATGCGGTCTAAATTAGTCATGTTAGGGCTAACTAATTAAACTTGCCCACTAAGTACGTTGTCTAGAAACGTAATGTCTAGGACTGAAATTGGGTAATCAAGTACCATGTCCTACCTGGTTACCAACCTGGCCTGAAAGGTGGAGTTAGCCCAAAGGTTACTTCTAATAGAAAAGGCCCAAGGGCCTTGGGCTAGTTTTCAAAATAGTTTTGAAAATTAAGACACGATTTTAAATTTAAAAGTTAAATTTAAATAAAACATGTTTATTATAAAAGGTTATTATATAACATAAGTTTTCAAAATGTTTGAAAATGTATCGAAAAGTTTAAAATGTTTGAAACTACGTAAATATTAATTTCAAAATTTAAAATTATTAATAAGATTAATAATTAATAATATAAATTAATTAAATGAGTTAATTAATTAATATTTATATGCATGTATTATGTATGTTGATGTGTGTTATGTTATTTTAAAGTGTTTAAGATAACATAATCATACATGTTTGTATAAAAGATAAATTTTCGAAATTAATAAAATTTAATTAAAATTGTTTATTTAATAAAGTAATTAAAGGTTAGTTAATTAACTAAAAATATGTATGTATATATAAGATATACGTGTCTTACTATAACGGTTATAGTAGATATATCCAATATAAAAGTTGTATTGGAATATTAATTTAATGATAATTAAAGAGTTAATTAATTAAAATTAATTAAATAAAATTTAATTAATAAAATTTTACACCTAATATTATTGTATAAGTTAATTAAAATATGAAAGTTATATAATAATGAAACTTATATAATATGAGTGCATAAACTAAAGGTGGAACATTGAAGAAATCCAAATAGACTTAAGGAATAAACAAATATGTAAATGTGTATAAGATTTCTGATGTGTTTGACACTTGAATAAATGAGATATTTCACACGAAATACATTATTCCATAAGTCGATATCACTCAACATAATATACTGAAGATTATGAATCTTCAATATAATGTTGTCCTCTACGGTATATATATTAATAAATTACTTGCATACTCCTTTGTTGTTGACCAAACTCATGCTAGGGATGTTATGTATAGTATTATTAATATATTGAATGGACGATGTAAGATAAATATATGTATTTGTTAAGTAAACTCAAGGTACAAATACTGTACATAGGCTGTCGCGATGTGTAGGTATGAGTAAATAATCTCTTTCGATTTGTTGAGAAAACCCAAGGTCGAAATGAGATTAGGACAAGGAAAATAGGTTAGGAGTTATACGTGATACAACCGATAAGGAGTTATCCATTGTTTGTGGGGCTATTATTTGTTGAGCAAACTCAAGGTCAGAATACCAAGGCAGATGAGTCCTAACACCAGCTTATGAAGTCAAAAGACTTCCATATTTCATCTTAGGGTTTGGAGAAACATAAAAGACTAGTGGGACCCTTATTATAAAAATGAAATGGTAACATTTAACCTTTCTAATAGTAAGAACATATGTTAAATAATGTTATAATTATCTACAATGATAAATTTTACATTTAATATGATTGATAAAATGTATATCAATTAACATATACAAACAAACTGAACTGAAAGTCGACAAATGGATATATAATACCCACTACTAATTGCCTATTGCATGTTAATATTTTCTATACCCATGCAAGTGTCTAATTTTTACAACTAGTTAGTACATTCGTAAAATGGTCACTTACATGCTTATTTTGGTTGAGACCGTGTATTGCACTCTATGAGTTTCGAACTCTAAAAGAAATACAAGACTATGGATATTTAATCCATGTACTATCATTTATAAATGTTATATGGTGAACGGTTATAGTTCGTAATGTACGATATTTCAATGAATATAGTTCATTGGAAATAAGCTAATAAACAATATTTTTGAGATCGTGCATTCAACTTAATTGATTACAAAAGGGATCACATTGTGTTAATGTAACACAGGACCGAAAACTGCAAGATAGATCTAAGAACTCGATCGTTGAAATGTCATTTTAATCGGTTTACGTAAAGTGCAACATATTTGATGCCCTTAAATGTTAAAGATAATCGAATGCGTTTTTGTAAAGAGTTTGTTATGACATTGTAGTAAGGTTTTCTTTTGAATATTTTGACCATTTGAAAGGAAAACAAATGTATAAGAATAGATGTAATTTAAGGTACAGTTGGGATGAAGAGAAGAATAGTCACTTCTGTTTCATAGAGAAACATTGGAAACGAAAATTATAATAATAATTGATTCTTAATATTGGAATAATAAATATAATTTCTATTCCAAAACGTATTTTCATATAGAAATTTTTCTTTGTGATTTATTTCTTTGAGCTCAAGATATTTGATCAACGAACTCTCCACTATAAATAGTTGCAATGTACGAAATAAACAAATTATATTAACTGAATGATGGACCTTTGAATTTAGTATACTATTATATTAATGGTGGAAATAGTGGAAGCATGTCATATAGCACTTATTAATTGCATCATAGTACGAAAATTGTTTTTCATAAAACTTAACATACATATTTATGAGATAATGATTATTTTTTGGTATCGACTAGAAAAAATTGACATAGCTATATTTCAGTATGAATATTATGAATCTTCTTTATGAAATAAAACTATAATGTGGTAATTTTTTTATAAAAAAGTGATGCATTAGAAAATACAAAACCATCTAATATTATTTATATTTGTTTTGGAATTATAGACTAAGCCGTAGCTTTGAGAAATAAATTTGTTGTATGATGTTGAGTCATATGATACTTGTTAATTATATCTCAAACAATAAAGGGCTATGCAATCATTTAGTGGGAGTATCATAAGAGTTGATGAATACTTCGGATTGACACATATAGATGTGTGCAATCGTAATTCTATAAATACCAAAACGGTTCCAGTACTTCGTCATATTCACTAATGAATTATCATCGACATGGACATGTGTATTTGATAAACGCGTAGTATATCTATGGCAAATTTATAGAATATAAAACAGAAGTAAATAAAATAACATGCGATAGAAATGATTTTATTTGATCGAATGAGTGAGTATAGTGGAAAATGTTTCAAATGTACTAAATTGAATAAATATTCAATCTCAAAATTATTCCTCCAAGTGATACATAATGATGCATCGATATTGAGTTATTGAACTTTGCAGGACAATGTACGAATAATTGTAAGTGAAGTTGAGTTAGTTTCTTTCTATAAGGTAACGTACTTAAGCGTAGTACACAAGGTTAATATTATTTCACCTAAATAACAATTTATAATATTTTACAAGATAAAGGTTTATAAGAAACTCCAACATATCATAGGCAAGGAATTGGCAGGTTGTGCGAGTTGAAATATTGCACGTAATAATTGCTCATGAGGGATCTTGTATGAATCTCCTCAAAAGGATTTTGAAAAGACTGTCATTGGATGACATATTTATGTTTCGAAAATAATTTTTGTAAAATAAAACCAAATCAGTTTTATAAATAAAGAAATCCATAAAATGTTTATGAATGCCTATTTTATTGCACTGAGAAACAATTGTTATTTCAAGATATACCAACTTCATTGTGAGGAAATTTCTTTGAGTAATCATTGGTAGTAAAATGTGAATTGGATACGATCCATGGATAGAACTGATTATATGAGATTAAATGAAATTAACTAAGTATTCTCACACGTTGAAGAGATTATACGATCCATGGATAGAATTGATTATACGATCCATAGCATTAGAATATCTTATAAGTATTCTCACACGTTGAAGAGAAACTATAATTTTCTTATTAACATCGAAAATATATAATCCTATATTATTTAACTAAACCATTGAGAGTGTTGATTCTATATGGTATGATATGCAAATCCGAAAGAATTCCAATATGCTATCAAATTATAGATTTTGGTGGTCGTAACTCAAGGGATATGATCCATCGACCACAACTGTGTCTTTATGAGTAAGACTAATGTAGTTAGAACTAAATGAGAAATTTTGGTAAGAATGATATCGCAAATTTCAATTGTTGAAATTAGCGTAATACATTCGATATTCAACACGTTCAAGTCAATTCGGATTTACTCACAAAGTTATCTCTTGATAAGTCCCAGTGTTTTGGTACAAATATATTGAAACAGAAATTTCTAAATAATGATTTAGAGTAAGATATTTACACCTATTAACCAAAAATGTCTCAAAGTCAGTGGAAGCGATATTGAGTTTGTGAGTCTTTGGATATGATCCCAAAAAATGATACAAAAGCAACATTTTATAAGCATCAAGATTGAATAATTATTTTGATATAAATATCAAATATTTTGATTTTCAATCAAAGTGCAGAGGAAGCATGTGTTCATAAGAAAGAATTTTAAAAGGTGCATTGATATTTTGAAACTATAAGTAAACAACACGTTGTTGATTTAACGATGTACTTGTGTTAAATTAAGCGTTAGTTGTTTTAATACTCCATATTGGATTAATAAATGATGTCTCTTATATAAGTATAAAAGATGTCGAGGATGTCCCAAATGTTATGCAAGGACACCTTATTAAAATGTAAAATACGGAACATGTAAGATTGATTCCTTGGCATTGGCAATAGAAATTATCGTACATATTATGTTATCTACAATATCAGGATTTGTTTATGTATTGATACATGAAGCAAATATCAAATCCAAATTGATATCACTAAATGGTTGTTTGAAGTGTTCTCATGTATTTTTAAAATACTAGAGAATTGTTTACAGAAATAATAAATTCCTTATGTAGGAATGTTAAGACTCAAACTTTCACAAGTAAAATTGAGTGTAGTGTATCAATAATAAATTCAAGTTAAGAATATTTAAGTTTGAAATATACCAAATAAAATACCATGGCTTATTCAGTGAAAAACGCTATATCACCTTTAATATTTCTGCAACAAAAATAATGTATATAAAATTATAAGTGCACAAATTTATAACGGAGCCGATTCCAAATGTTGAGAATCTCATAATATTGTTATATGATAACAATGTTGCTATATGGTTCATAATAGAACTTAGAGCTCGTTATAGATCAGAGACATATTTCGAATTGTTCCACGTGATAAAGCAGTTTATCACCGTCGGAGAGAGTTGATTGCCAGAGTAGATAATTGAAACATAATAGCATACCCGTTCACAAAGGGACTGACCCAACTGGTTTTGAGAAACCGATTAGAGAAGTTGGAATAATATTTCATAATTGACCCCAAGTGTAAGTGGAAGATTGATAGAGTTAAGGGTATGCCCTAGGGGAAATTATGTAATTTGTTACATATATCTAACTCATTGAAGAATCTTGTTCATAATATAGGTATTTCTTTCTATTATATACTTGATATAATGTGGTTATATTAATTGATTGGTTTAATTAAAAGTACATCTAATAGGAAATCTGTAGGTGGCATATTTTGTGATAGTAGCTACAAAATGTTGTAACCATGAGTAATTTATCACAATAAAACAAATATACCATTTTAAATGTTCCTAGTCAAGATGCATCGAGACTGGATATCGATGTATACGTTGATACCAGAGTATATAACGCTCTCCAAATATTGGACAGTGTATTACTCATGACTGCTGGGGGAATCTAGGGGTTACGCACTGATAGTTATTGCATAACTATGGAATGACCCACTTGACAAATTTTTGTTGGTTGATATAACTAAGGTCAAGCAGAAAATAACGATGTGATCGATTTACACAGTTCTTTTGACTTGAGAATACAGTGGATCTTCAATATGTAAGCTCCGCTTTGATTATAGTCAAATCATGACATGACTTTCCATGGAGTGACTATAGTTGGGTCAAGTGGACATGAAGCACTATTCAAGAGAGGATTCATTTTGGTTAATGATAATTGTTATTATTGAACCAAGGACTTTGTATTTGGACTATAAAGTTGAATATGGACAATAATGGAATTTTGACCATTATCAAATTTCATAAGTCCTAACATGTTATAGTTTTGATGAAGACAATTGGAGTAAATAATTGTAACTATCAAGTACCACTTATAATAAGTAAATTTTGATTTTATCGAAAAGACCTATAAGCGATGAATTCAACCAAATTGTCATACCACCTGCTAAGTGACGTGTGAACATTAATATTTCAATTGTTCAATATTAATCACTGACTGAATTCACACCACATAATTTTAATTAGTTTGTAAAATGTTGCAAACTGTTCCAATTAATTAATATTTATGAAATATTAATTATTGTTGATGTTTTGAATGTTGTTGGTAATTATTTTAATGCATATATAAAAGTTATATTTGCATATATTGATATGCTATATCGGTAAAATTTAAACATGTTTTAAATAATAAAATAATTACACAAAATTTGTTTTCTTTTATTCGAAAAAGTTGCATATTTGGAATGTGTTTGGATCAGCCATATAATGGTAAGAAGAGGAATCAATTAATGAGATCAATTGAAATTTAAAAAGAGGAAATAACGAAGGAAGTTCTAATAGGAGAATAGAAAAAGGTTCCTTTAATTATATTAAAAATAAAACCTCCTCATTTTTGAAAGTACAGAGAACAGAATGTGACTTTCATTTTTTTGTTCTCTTTTTCTTCATCATCTTTATCATTCATCTACGGTTGAAACTTCATCCAAAAGGAAAAAAACATCAAAACAAACTCAAATCAACATCAAACTAAACTAAAAAGGGTGGTTCATTCTTCTCTTGCAAAGTGAGATGGTGAATTTTGAAATCTGAGGAGAAGCCACAGAGTTAGATGTGACAAAGGGCAAGGTTTATCGAAGCTAGAGAGCGATCAATCAGATCTAGGTATTCTTCTATCATTTAAGGTGTTTCTCCATGCTTTATCCTAAGGTAATTATATGTGTGTATAATTCGATGTTTAAATGTATATTGTATTATTATTTTGATGTATGTTTGTTTATCATTTCCTTTTAATGTACGTTTAGGATAAATCGACATGTCTTGAATCTCATATTACTTCTGATAAATTGTCATCATTCTCTGTGCTGTTTGGATTTGTAATTTCTTATCACTAATTTACGCATGCCTACCTTGTTCAAATTTATTTCATTTTATTGTAGATAGTTATGAAATTAAAAAGTGAGTTTGAATGAGATTTATGTATACCATGAGATAATCTTTACTTATTCAAATGCTAATGGATTATATATGTGTGTGTATGTGTGTGTGTTAAGTTATTTACCATTCCTTGAATCTGATTTTAATTACATATGTTAAATTTCTATACAACTATAACAATCCTCGTTAAAACAAAAGTGGATACCTTGATTTAATATTAATGAATGGACTTTAGTGCAAATTTTAATTATTTGTTGTTTTCTACATTATTGTTTTGTGTAAAGTTTGATGTTCTGTTTCATTCCTAAATTAAAATTTTAATGAAAATTTTTAACTTTAAAACCAAAAACCTTTTGCACAAATGTATATACACATACATCATATGCTACAATGTTTGCAAACATATGCTTTCAGATCCAAATTGTTCAATTTTAATTATTAGTTATATGTAATATAAATGTTTTTTTAAATCAAATTTGTACAAAGATTATGAGCAATAACGTAAAAATAATTGTTGAAAATTTCTCATTGGAATTTCTTCTATTAAGTTAATTTAGGATTTCAAGTTATTTATAACAACCAAATTGGTTTTCACTTTATATGTATATATGTATGTATGCATAATTATTATGAATGTATGCATCCATAATTATTATGAATGTATGCATATATTTCATTAACAAAATTTAGACAATGAAAGCATATGTTGATTTGGTTGATAAGTAATCAATGTCATTTAATGTATTAATTGTTAAAGCTAAATGGTGAAAGAAATGAAAGATTCTCCTCTTTTCATACCCTATCATATCCATGTCTAGATTTGATTGATAAGTAATAAATGTCATTTAATGTATTGATTGTCATAGTTAAATGGTGAAAGAAACGATATGTTTCCCTCTTTTCATACTCTATTATGTCCATGTGTAGATTTGATTGATAAGTAATAAATGTCATTTAATATATTAATTATTATAGTTAAATGTTGAAAGAAATGATATGTTTCTCTCCTTTCATATTCTGTCATATCTTCCCATTATTAATTGAATATAGTAACAGAGGGAAACAAATAATTTCCTTCTCTTAATTTATTTTTACATGTTTCATTTATACATATATGCATCACTTATACACCGCACTTAAATTGACATAAATGAATGTATTTGATACATTCGTCATACCACATACATTTGTATATTCAAAGTTCCTAAAATTACCATGTTAAATAAAATATTGATTTTATTTAAAAGAAAATTTAGATAAGATCTAAAATCGAGTTGAAGGAGCTAAAGGTGTAGTTGGTGGATTTAGAAGGTAAGAATTTTATCAGACCAAGCATTTCGCCTTGGGCAGCAGCCATAGTGTTTGCAATGAAGTCGGACGGATCATTAAGGTTGTGTATCGATTATCATAAGCTAAATAAGAAGACGATAAAGAACCGATATCTATTATCTAGGATCGACGATTTGTTCGACCGGTTGAGCGGAGCCAAAGTATTCTCTCAATTGGATTTGGCTAGAGGGTTCCATCAACTTAAAGTAGTCGAGGATAGTACCTTTGATGACGGTTAGTATAAGATATGAGCCATATGAATGGTTAGTGATGTCGTTCGGATTGACTAATGCCCCAGCATTCTTGGTGGACTTGATGAACAGAATCATTCGAGAGCTTCTTGACAGATTTGTATTAGTATTCATAGACGACATATTTATATATTTCAAGGATGAAAGAGATCATGAAGTTCATCTTAGGATAGTGCTTGAGACACTGAGGCAGCATCAGTTGAAGGCAAAGTTTTCGGAGTGTCACTTTTGAAAGAACGAAGTGAAGTTTCTTGGTCATATAGTCTCAGAGAAAGGGTTGTCAGTAGATCTGGCTAGGATTGAGGCAGTGAATAGTTGGAAGAGACCAGAAACAATGACTGAGATAAAGAGTTTTCTTGTATTAGCTGGCTACTACCAAAGATTCATTAAGGATTTCTCATAGATAGCAGCGTTGATGACTAGGCTAACTAGAAAAGAGGTGAAATATGTTTGGACTGATAAATGTGAGGATGCATTCGAGAAGTTGAAACATATATTAACTAATGCACCCGTGTTAGTTGTTCCAACGGGGAATCGAGACTTAGCGGTATACACGGATGCATGTGGAACATGATTAGGATTAGGAGTTACGCTAAAAGTGATTACCTATGATTCTCGACACCTCAAACCGCATGAAGTTAGATATCCAATTCATGATTTGGAATTAGCTGCAGTAATTTTAGCATTGAAGGTATGTAGACATTACCTTTTGGAAGAAAGGTTTGAGTTGTTTACGGATCATAAGTCACTAAGATATTTATTCTCTCAAAAGGAGTTAAATATGAGACATCAAAGAAGGTTAGAGTTTATAGCTATGTACGACTTTGGTAATGAGTACACACCGGGAAAATGAAATAAGGTTGCAGATGCACTTAGCAGAAAACATTAGAAAGTAGTTTTGGCAATAATATCCGAGTCGAAAGATTTAGAAGCTTTGACTATATGCGGAGTACAATGGAGATCCTAAGCCAATTTTAGTTAAGAAACCTCCATTATATCATGTTTATAAGTTTGACCGACGATGATCGAAAGGATTGCTTCTAAACAAGGAGAAGATCCATTATTAGCCAAGCGGATTAGAAGGTTAAGAAATGGAACAGAAAGCAATGACTTGAAAGGTTTTGGTCTTGACCAAAATGGGGGGTTGAGGAAGAAAGAACGACTATGTGTTTTGAGTGTGAGAAACATTAGGAAGGAATTTCTTAGAGAATGTCACTGTTTGAAGTTCACTATTCATCCTGGAGGAACTAAAATGTATCAGGATATGAAATGAGTTTCTTCTAGGAAGGTATGAGGAGAGATGTAGGCCTATGAGTGAAGCAATGTTTGAACTGTCAATAGGTAAAGGTCGAGCATCAGAAACCGAGTGGATTACTTTAGTCTTGGATGTTCCAGTCTGTAAATGGGATTCTAATGGATTTTATAGACGGGTTGCCAAGGTTGAATAGAGGAAATGAGAGTATCTGGGTTATAATGGACAGATTGACTAAGAGTGCACCCTTTATACCCGTTAAGTCAACCAGGCACTAGATTTAGCTAAGTTATTCATGAGAAATTTAGTTAGACTACATGTAATTCCTACTATTATAATAAGTGATGGAGATTCCTTATTCACTGGTGAGTTTTGGAAGAGTCTACATAATACTTTAGGTACCAAGCTCAGTATGAGTATTGCTTACCATCCATAGACAGATGGGTAAATGGAAAGAGTTAACAAAGTCTTAGAGGACTTGTTAAGAGCTTGCGTGTTAGATTTCAAAGGATCATGGCAAGATCATCTACACTTAGTCAAGTTTTCGTATAATAATAGTTATCAAACTAGTATAGGGATGACACCGTTTGAAACTTTGTATGGAAGGCCATGCAAATCTCCAGATGGTTAGAGACTGGAGTTGGATTAGTTCTTGGTTTGGATTTGGTTAAAGAAGCTGTAGAAAACATTGAGTTAATTCGAGCCGGAATAAAGAAAGCTTAGTCTAGGCAGAAGAGGTATGCTGATATGAGCTGGAAAGACATAGAGTTCTCGGCTGGAGATCATGTTTTTGTCAAAGTGTCACCGACGAAGGGTGTGATCAGATTCGGTAGATCAGGAAATTTGGCACCAAGGTTTGTTGGACCATTTCCTATTATAGAAAGAATCGGGAAAATCGCGTATAGGGTAGAGTTAGAGAATAGTTTGGTAGGAGTCCACAATGTTTTCCATATTTCTTATCTAAGGAAGTGTATTCGAGATCTAGAGACAACTTACATCGACTATATTAGAAGATCTAGTTGTGGAATCGGATATGACTATAGTTAGAAAAACAGTTCGTATAGTTGCGAGAGATGAGAAGAGACTAAGGAACAAGACAGTCAGATTAGTCAAAGTCCAGTGGAGTGACAATGAGAGAGACTATACATGAAAAACTGAGAGCATGATTAGGGATACTTATCCTAACTTATTTGATAGTATGTTTTACCTTTATGTTTGATTGTTGTGGGTACTTTATCAAAATTTTGAGGACAAAATTCTTTAAGGAGGGAAGTCTGTAATGACCTTAATTTTAGCTAACATTATTTAGAACATTTAGTTGAGTAAATTAAATAAAATAATATTGAAAGGTGAGGGATTGAGATTTGTAAATTAAGGAGGAGCCATACCTTAATGAATGCGTTAACAAAAGAGAAATTAAGAAGGAGGAATATGATGAGGGTAAAATGGGAATAGACTTTATTCCTATACACCAAACCTTCCATTCTCTCCACTTCCTTATTCATTCTGCATTCACAAACCAAACAAAAACTAAGTTTGGCCGGCCATTACAATGTACGAAAATAAGATATTAAAGCCAAGAGACTAAAGGAACAAGCTTAGGAAATCAATCTTAATTCAAGTCTCAACTCTTTAATCCAAATCAAGGTGAACAAGTAGTTTTCATCTCTAATTTTTATGAATGATTTTGATTCAAATGTAAACACGTTTTCTTTTGCAAGTATATGCCATGTTTAGTGTTTAAAAGTGATCATATGCTATATTGATGATTTATGGCTTAAATACGATTCATTGTGTTATGTTTTAGTTGGAAAGCCATTCATAAGACATCTGATTGACTTGAGATTTTAATACTATATGAGAATCATTATTTTAGAAGTGAGCTTCAAGTTTTATAATTTTCCAAGTTAATATGGATTTATGGTGAATTTTCTAAGCCTGGAATGGTTTTAATCGGTTTTAATTTTTATAAATAATTAATATTATTATTATTATTTTGAACTGGTACTTTATATACAATAAATCATTGGGACAACATATCCCATGTCAAATAAACGTTCGAAAGCAGGTTTCGAACTTGTGACATCCTGCACCAAAGCCGAATCAATTAACGACTTGAACAAATGTGCTTGTCAATTAATATTATTTTTAACCCTGAAATTTTGAGATAAGGAAGATAATGCTTAATTTGATTTAATTTGATTTTTGGGGATTTTTCCTAAGAGTTTAGGATGAGTAAATAAATTATTTTTAATGACAAGGGCTTATTTGCTTAAGTAAAATGTTTAAATTTGAGCTTAAATGTAAATTGTTTGAGTATTCATGCATAAAGCATGTGGCAGTATGTTCAGAGAAAGAAATTGGTAAAGTTTTATAAACCAATGAGATTTTGACAACTATTGTTGGTAGGTGAAAAGGAGTTTCTTTTAAAAACAAAATTGTAGCTTTTAATTTAATTACAGCTTCACCACTTACCCTGCTTAATTCTGTCACCATATCCCCGCTTGTAAACCTTTTTCATCCATAGAAAACCAATGCACAAGGTATCAAGCATTTGGTATGTAGTGTATTAGAGTTAGACGAAAGGAAGGGATGGTGGCAAAGGCATGGTTACGACGAGGATGAAGCCGCCTTTAATAGCTTTTGAACCATTGACCTGCCTTTGTTTTAAAGTATGCTTACGAAAGGTAGGGCTGTCAATGGATACCCAATATATCCAAAATCCATCCGCATCCGTATCCAAAAAGCGGACAATATCCGATATTCGAAAAAATGGATCGGATACGAAGACATTCGCATCCGAAAATTATCCGTCCAGTCTTTATCAAGGTTATAGTATAAATTATGTGTATTTTAATGAAAGATATTTATTTATTGTTTTATTAAGTTAGTAGTTTATATTATATGCACTTAATGCTTATTAACTTCTCAAAACTATATATTATCGCCATATTTGTTTATATTTAACACTTTTATAATCAAGTGGATTGAAAAAAATGTATGTTAAACTTAAAATTTATATTTATATTTCTTGATTTATCAGTCGTTGGCGGATAGAATAATTATCCGATACCCATCTTTATTCGCGGATGCGGATATCCGATATCCAAAAATCATTTCGGATGTGGATGCGGATATGACATTATCTGCATCCGAAAGTAACCGTTGACAGTCCTAATGAAAGGGTTCCCGCTTTGAACCCCTTCTGCACCTTAGCTGGTTCATTGATACCCTTCGCCTTTCTTAAAGGGCGCCTTTTCAAACCCCTAAACTATATATGCGGAAGGAGGACTTTCTCCTTCGTTCCCTTCCAACATCATTGTTGCCGCTTTTATTAACCAAAGATTTATGAAGGGGTGGTGCCGCCCATCTCCTTTCGTCAATTTAGTGTCGCTTTCCCTAATGCCTTCGAAGGGGACGCCTTTGAAGGGAATGCCTGCCGTTCTCTTTTAATATATAAAATAATGGTTTCAAAGTTATCTCTTCCGCTATCCTTTTAATTAAAACCAATGCTTTTAAAAGTGATGCTTTCGCCCCTATTCCCTTTGACCCTATAGTTTTATTAAGGGTTGAACTCAATGATTTCGAAAGGAATGTTTCAATGATTTCAAAAGGGGTGATTTCAATGATTTTCGAAAGAGATTGTTTGAGGTTTAAACAATGGTTTCTAAGGTATTATTTAATAATAATATGTGGGACTATGCCGCTAACGCCGCATAGCTTGGCCCCCTCTTGCGCTTTAGTTCTAGTCATTTCCAACAAAGGATATCAATGCTCAAAGCAATAAATCATCTTAGAATGACGAAAATAAAGAAGCTAAAGTAACCTATAGCCGAGAAACCAACTATAGAGGATATAAAATGATCATATATGGAAATTAAGTCTTGTATACTTACCACTACTTAGTGAATTCAAACTTGTACTATTGCTTAGTTAATAGTAATACTGGACAAGTTAAGGTAGTGTTATCTTAAAGGTATGTCTCACGATTATTCTTAACTTTCGAAATAGTGACGAGTCTATTACTTCAATGTTTAGTGCTAACTGTACAAATAGGTTGCTTCCATACAAGTGAATCACTTTAAGGAAATTAATTCATTTCCATAAACAAATCAAACTTTTTCTTTCAAACACCCGAATTCATGCTTGGTCTCACATTACAAGTATTAGCTTTAAAACACTTTGTTAAAAGAGTTCATTAACTTTAAAAATATCATTAAAATAAGGATTTAGTAACTTAAAACATCCTTATTACATTGATTAATTAACGTTAAACTTCATCACATAATTTGATTATTGAACTTCAAATGTTTTTAAATAATAAAAAGAATATATCATCTTTAAAACATCATTAATTAAATTAAAGAATAAGATTTAGACATTATTAATTTAAATTAATAAATAATTAATTAAATATCATTATTTAAAAACGATTAATTAATTTAAAACTTTATTAAGGAAAAGATTATTAAGGTTAAACAGGTTGATTAACCTTTAATCATTTATTAAAAAGATTAATTGCTTTAAAACATCATTAATTAATTAATTAATCAACTTTGATCCATCATTATTAAAATATTAATTAGCCTTTAAACACCATTAAATAAAATGATTAATTAAATTATAAACATTATTAAATAAGTAGTTAAACTTAAACACATCATTAATAAGTTAAGTAGTTGACTCTAATCCTTATTAATTAAATAATTAATTAAAATTAAAAATACTTATTAAAATAATTAATCATTTTTTTTGAAATCAATAACATTCAGAAACATGTTTTAACTTGTAAAACTAACCCAAGCTCGATAATGAAAACAACGGTTTTGATAGGATGAATTTTTTCGAAAGTGCCGATATAGTGGTTATCTATACGGGCAGTTCGGTAAACAAGTTTATGTCATTGTCAATATAACCAATCATTATATAGCAAGGATATAAGCATATATATGTTGTAATTTAATATGAAACAACATGTGATGAGTATTTGCTAACAATTATATTAACTTTAACTACTAACTTTTCATATAGCTAACTACAAGCTTACTAACTTTCAAACATAAGAACTTTTCAAAGCATAAACCAAACCAATATATCATCTAATACATACTACAAGCATAAATTAGCTACTAATATGAACATGAATATAGTTTAAAAACTTTGGTTTTGAGGGCGAAGTTTTACTCACAAAGTATAACCAAACGAAGTCGAATCGCTACACGATCTTGCCAACACTCGAACTGCACTTCCTAATCACCAAATCTCGTACTTTTGGGCCATATGTGGACTATTTCGGTTCGTCTATAGGCTGTCACGGCTTGGCCTTTGCTCAAAATGTGGAGTTACGGGTCTTGTATGAACGTAGAGTGAATTAAGAAGCAACAAGCTAGTTTTAAGTGGATGGAAGTGGAAAGACAAGTGTTTTATGCCATGAACTTCAATATGGAAGCCATCAAAATGTAAATGAAGAAAATGAAGAGAGAATTAAGAAATGAAGAAGGTTGATTTGTAAATTGGAAATTATGAAGAGGTAGTGGTAATTATAAGCATAGAAAACTAGAATTTACCAAACTACCCTTAGCATAAAATAATATAATCTCATGCATGCTACAACATGCCTCTTCCACCCCTAGCATACGTTACCACCTCATTCCTACATCGTTAAATTATGCTACTCCTTCTTTGTGTATGTACTTAGGGTATGGAGATGATTTGTATACATATAAGTACTTTTGTTTATATGTATACTAGTATGAGCCCGTGCTTTGCATACGGACTATTTGTGTTATTGTATGCGTTGGTATTTTGTTTGAGTGCAAACATGAAAATGGAAAGTAAGGACATTTTTGGAATTTCAAAAAGACACCGAGTAAATTAGTTCAACCAATTTTCTTTATTAGTAGTAGGGATATACTTCTTTTATAACAAAATATGTCACATCCCTGCTTATGTATTAATATGTATATGTTAATATATTTAAGTGCGCTTTATTATTACTAATCCTAACATATACAAATGTGTGCACGAGTACACTAGTGTGCACAATGTTTTCCGACAACTTTTCAGTGTCCAAAAGTCGTAAATTCGAAAAATAATTTTTGGTCATATTTTCTATTTTTATTTGAACTAACTATTTTGTTAAACAAAATTTGAAAATGATTTTACATCATTAATTATTACTTAAAAAAGGTTCATTTGATTATTAAAATCCATTATTTAAATATTTAAAAATGATTTAAATATTTAAGTTCAAAATGGCTAATTTACGAGTCGTTACAATTCTCCTCCATAAAGCCTCAATAGCCTTTATATTCATTCACAAGCTCCATGTTGAAGCCGTCACCAAGATAGCAATCAAAGTTCTATATTGTTAATTAGAGCAAGCCTACCTCCTTTCAATCATTATAAATATGGATGTACCCCCTTATGGAAAGGGGCCCTTAATCTCTTTCTCAATCGTATCACTTTTTCCAATTAGGATCTTCTCAAGTTCTCTTCATTAAGAGTTCGAGGACAAACTAATGACATAAAGTATAATGAAGGAGAAGATGACATATTTGTAAATAAGAGACTATGCAATTAGATAATTGCATATTTTCACATTTGTAACATGTTCATTATTGAATAAAGAATTTGACTTGAGCCTATAACCTGTAGTTTCTGTTAGGAAATCAAATCCACGGTTTCGATGACAACAACTATACAATGGAAATCAAATATGCATATATATATATATATATATATATATTTCTATATACAGGTACTTACTAAGCAACATCACTAGAAAGATAAGAACAAGGCTAAAAGAACGTCACAAGATACTACAAGTTGATAGGATCAAAGAAGCAATAGAAAAGATGCACAAAATAGACATGCACAGATTTCAGACGTCTAGATGCACAAACCAGACATCTGAAAAATCCTCTAAAACAACAAACAGACGAAACCAGACGTCTGGTAGTTGCACTCAGACATTTGAAAATCTATTATATACAAAAAATATATAGTATCAGATGTTTGATACAAATAGCAGATGTTTGATTTTGAACTCGGAATTTAAATTCAAACTTCAACTGCCAGATTCGAATAGACGTCTCTGCTTCTCTTCAATGCAACTCTTCATCATCAACAGAAGCAACTATAGAGTACTTGTTAATGGATGCAACCACTCAAGGAACCTCTCTACAACTACATATATAATCAAGAATCAAGAAGAAATCTCACCTTACTTACGCTCTCTACTTACATAGTCTAATATATATTCTTGATCTCTAGCAATCTATACTTGTATTTCACTCTTTCATATATTCAGTTCTTCACAGACAATACTCTCTAGATATATAGTGGAAGCATTTGTACTTATTAGTCAATATCCGTGTTATAGAACACATATTTGACAAGAACAGTTTATTGTAACCAAGCCTATTCCTCCGGGCGAAGCAAGGGTGTTTAATAGTCGAATTCCGAAGGGGAACTTTGGCATAGGACTGGAGGTCCGAACCAGTATAAAATCCTAATATGCTTATTCTATATTACCTAGATTAGTATTGTTTTAGTTACATCATATAGTTTTTCACATATACTTGCATATACACTACACGATCCACCCTGTAGACTTACAATTGGTATCAGAGCAAGGTTAGATCAAAATACAGTAACACATTTTTGAATTACTATAATATGGCAAGCATTTTTCAAGAAGGTCACTCCACAGCACGACCCTCACTTTTTAATGGTTCTAACTATGCATATTGGTCAACACGTATGAGAATTTTTATGGAAGCTAATGGATTAGAAATTTGGTCAGCCACTCAAAACAAATATGAAGCACCTGACGCTGCTATGAACACATGGAATGATGCACAAAAAACCACAGCTTTTAATAATGCCAAAGCTATGAATGTTCTATTCTGTTCACTAGATAAGAATGAATTTTCACGTGTCATGTTATGTAACACTGCATGTGATATTTGGCGTACCTTACAAGTTACACATGAAGGCACAAACAAAGTTAAACAAACTAAGATTTCAATTTTACAAAATCAATTTTCATCATTTAAAATGAAACAAAATGAATCTATTGTAGACATGTACTCTAGATTCAAACCATTCAACATGATTTAATGGTTCTTGGAGTCAAATTCACTAATTTTGATTTAGTATCTAGAATACTCAATTCTTTAACACCATAGTGGGAAAGAAAAGTATTAGTTATCGAAGAAGCTAATGATCTCTCAACACTCGCAGTTGAAGAATTGATAGAAAATTTAATGTCCTATGAAGCTAATTTGTAGGCACGAAAAGAGCAAAATTTGGAAAAGAAGAACATAGCATTCCAAGCAACAAATGAAGACTCCGACTTAGACGAAGAAGAAATTGTATTTATTGCCAAATACTTCAACAAATTTAAAAAGTTTAGGAAAATGAATAGATTTCAAAAAGGAGGAAAATCAAGCTAAACAAATCAAACATCAATCAAATGCTATGAATGTGACCAATTTGGACATATGAAGAAAGACTATCCCAAGCTCAACAATAATAAGAAGAAGAACAAATTTGAAAAATTCAAAAAGAAGACAGCTTTCAAAGTAACAAGGGATGACCTAGATTCTTCATCATCAGACGTGACAGCGATAGTGACGGAGAACAAGCTAATGTGTGTTTTACGACACAAACTGATGAGGTATGTCCCGAACTTAGTTATGATGAATTATTAGAACTTAACATGGAATTAGATGATAAGTTTAGATAAATTAAAAAATTGAACAAAGAACATATAGCCAGAATAAATTGATTAGAACTTGAAGTAGGAATGTTAAAAGATGAAAAAATTATTTTGGAGGAGGAACTAGAATTATCTCAAGAAAAAATTAAAAAATAGTTTGATTGAAAATAAAACTATGGTTATAGAATTTGATAAAACTAGACTAGAAAAGGATGACTTTTTAAAACAAATATCAACTCGAAAAGTAATATTGAAACATTTAAAATTGAAAATTTAGAATTAAAAGAAAAATTAGATAAAACTACAAATAATGTTTCAAAATTTAATAAAGGAAAACAAGATTTGGAAATTTTTATCAAAACTTAAAAACCATCAGGTAATAGAAATGGAATGGGATTTAAAAATATTACTAACCAAAAAGGGAATAATATTAAGAAATATAGTTGTATTTATCAAAAGACTAAAAGATCACTTAAGTCTAAAATGAATACCAGAAATATAAAAATTTGGATTCCTAAGACAAATAATAATTTGATTAGAAAAAATCATATTATTAATTTTTAAAAAAATGTAGTCTATAATAAAAATTATGTTCATGAAGGTACCAAACCTTCTTAAGTATGGCTACCTTCTCCTCCCAACATCTAGGACCTAACAAAGTTTATGGAATTAAATCATCTTTTATTTTGCAGGTACCCAAAATAAAAAATAAGGAAAAATGGATATTTTATAGTGGATGCTCCAACTATATGATCGGAGATTCAAGAATATTATCAAATATAACATACATCGATGGTGGAATGGTAACCTTTGAAGATAACTCAAAAGGATACGTCGTGGGCATTGGAGAAGTCATCAACTTTGGTATTTCTAACTCTCCTATTATAACAAATGTTTTGTTAGTAGAAAATCTAAATCACAACCTATTAGTACTAGTCAATTATGTGATAAAGGTTTTCAAATCAATTTCGAAAAAGATAGATTAACATTTTCGACAATAACAAACAACTTATATTTGAGGGTTTTAGAAACAAAAATATCTATGTCTTAAACATGAATATAAATCGAAATTCAAATTTATGTTTAACTGCCAAACATGACGTTAGCAAAAAGAAAAATTGTGTCTCATTATCTACTTGCGAAGCCGAATATATTTCAGCAACTCTAGCATGTGCACAAGTGATGTACATGCAACAAACACTTACAGATTTCAGCAAAGATATCAATAAATCACCAATATATTGCGATAATACGAGTGCAATAAATCTATCAAAAAACCCTGTAATCGCGTACCAAACATACTGATATTCATCACCATTTTTATGTGACAATGTAGAAAAGGGACTTATTACATTAGAATACGTAGAAACCGAGAATCAAATAGTGGATAATTTTACAAAACCACTAAATGGAAAAACATTTGTTAAATTGCGACGTGATCTAGGAATATGCTCTCATAATGATATTCTAAACTAATGCTACATTTTTTATTATTCTATTTTTCACTAGAATTTTTTTATCCATAAATTCAAATTGTTAACTCATTCACATTAAATTTTTTAGGTGGTTGTTTTATGAAATTACCTATAAATAATTTGTAAAATCATATGTAAATACTTTGTACAAAACAAAAGGTAACAAAATATATATACATACATACATACATATATATATTTCACATTTTTACAACAGAAAATATAAGCATGTCTTCCGATAACTCTCATCTCTCCTTCTCGACACTAACAACGGATAGCTCAGCAGATACACCTCATCGCCTTCCAACTCCTACACCAAATCAGGAACCAATGTATAGGTGGTCCTCCTATCACATGGGATTCACTCCCAATAATAAGAAGTCCAAACGATCCCTATTTGTTTCTCATAACATCAAGGAGAAAATTGATGAGATACATCACTCTTAAAAGCAACAAATAGATCTATAAAAAGAATTATGTTTTGAAAAAAAATCACGGCGCGACGACTAAGTTTTCTGGAGCAAGTAGCGATAAAATTTTGTAGCACGAAGAAGGATGTACACGAACCACTTCTGATTCCTTGCAGTTCTTTAGATCCCTCTACCTTGTATTGTGCACCTTTAGATCCTTCACCAAGGCTATTCCCTGGTTCCTCGAGAACCCACGTACATGGAAATATATGGTCTCTGCTAAGCCGTGGAGGGATGACAAGTCTAAAGATCGGTAACAACCTTGTATTTTGTGATTATTTTAATTGCATATTTAATTTATTTTGAATTGCAATTCTTGATATAAATTTTTTATTTTATTTATTAAAATGAATTAATTTTGTTATTTTAAATATAGATTTTTATTTTTATGTGAATTAGAATTTCAAATATGAATAAATTGAATATTTTCCAAAAATGAGAATTTTGGTCAATATGGTCAAACTTTGACTTTTAAATTTAAATTTTAAATATTTAAATTTTTGAATTTTATCTTTTATTATGAAAATAAATTAAATTTCAAGAATACTTCTTTTCATTTCGTTGAAATCCGATTTATATTGTGAAAGTTATGTTTTTTACAATATTGTATGTAAATTGATTTATTTACCAAAATTGTTTATTTTAATTTATATAAATAATATTTTTGTGGTCATATCATGTTCTAATTTATGAATATATGTGTAACACACATGTTTGTATATAATTTTATTTTTAAGACATTTTAAAAGAGTAGCTATAATTTTCTAACGTCGTTGCATTTTTTTCCAGTTTTTAATTTCTAGTTTCAATTAAATATAATATTTATTTATTTTTCTATTTTCCAAGATATTATTATATTTTCATTTATACTTTATTTTGTTCAATTTTTTTATTTTAATTACTGATTTTATTTTGGTCATATTGAATTTAAAAGAAATGGAAATTTAAATGGACAAAGACCTTTCATTTTCTAGTATTTTCATCTCCTTGTCTCTTCATTTTCTTTTGGCTTTTCCTCTCCTTTCTTTTGGCCGTGCACTTCTTACCTCTAGCTGTGTATTCTCTCCAGCAATTCACATGAAAAATCTTTCTCTCTACTCCAAAACTCACGGCCAAAAGATTTTAGTTAATGGCTTCTTTCATTTTTCCCATTTTTCCTTCTCCTCTTTTTCATTGTTTTGCCTTCCTCTTCTCCTAGATTTGCTTGTCTATCTACTCCACCTCTCTCTTTTCCGACCACCATCCTCTCGACCATTTACACAAGCTCCACTTCCTCCTCTGACCAAGACCCGGCCGTGCCATCCAATTGAAGCATCACCACAAAAATTTGCACAAAAACTCTACAAAACTATGCTAGCCGAGCCTAGTCTTCATCACAACCACCACATATTGCCTTGGCCGCCTCCTATTGCTCGACCACCACCATGATACCACCGCTGGCCATCCACCTACCCACTGCCCAGACCTGAACAATGCAAGGGCCGAGCCCCACTTGCCTTTGGCCGAGCCAAAAATGCACCAAAACTCCACTATTTAGGCCTTGTCCCTATGCATCCTTCACCTTATAACTCTTACCATCATCACTTCCTTGTAGCCGCACCTATATGACCCAAACCAGAGCATGCATCATCACCATGGCCGAGCAAAAGAAGCCCTACGGCCGAACATTGAGTGGAAAAAGCAAGGTTGAATCATCTTGTCTTTGTTGCTCTTTATTTCAATACAATTCAATATTGTTTTGGTTAAATATTCATGTATATATTGTCTGTTGTTTTGGTTGTATACAAGATAATATCTTGGCTCTCTCCACTCATTTGAATCCATTGTCATGCTGTGTCATGCCATATCGTGCTTTCTGGAATTCATTCGTGTGTTTTGATTTGCTATCTCCAGCGTAAAAAGGCGAGTCTTTCTCACTCTGATATGTTTACTCATGAAATGGTGAATCGATGACAAGTGTTTAGTAAATTAAAAATGTTATGAAAGTTAATGATGATTATATGATATGCTATGCTATGTTATTACCATGTTTACTTTGTTAATCATCACCTGACATCCGGTATATGACATTATATTGTGACATTGATATGTTAGTATAATTGTTTATATTGTTTATGCATATGTTCACACTGCAAGTTCCCTGTTAGAATATAATCACTATGGGTTGAAATGATACATATCCGAACGGACTTTAGAATAGGGAAAAATCATTACGGGCTGAAATAATAGGCCTGAGCGATTTTTATTTATTTTTATTTACTTGGGAATGCGGGTTTGAAATGATAGAACCCAGGTTTTCTTTTTAAATTGCTGATTGAAATGATATATATCTGTATCACTTAACCTAGGTTAGAAAATTATATACAGACCCGATGGTATATTTTTAAATGATTTTTCTTAAGATATGTATTTTTAAAAGTATAAATTTTGATTTAAAAATATATATTTTATGGTTTTGAGAAGGCCAAATATTTAGTTTTGGAATTTGTGAATTTAAGTATGTAAATTTGAAGTAAATGTGATTTTTGACTTTAATTTTTTTTAAAGGAAATTAAATTTAAATTTTGAAATGATATTTGAACTAAGATGTTAAGTTTTATTTAATTTATAAATTAATAAACAATGAATTTTGACTTAACAAATGAATTGAATTTTTAATTGGATGTTTGATTTTAAATTTTATTGTGATAAATCATATGTTAAAAGTATTTAAATGTGAAAATTTGAAGTCTATAAATATGATTTATAAATTTAAATAGAAATTTTTTGAAATTTTATTGTTTTTGAAAAGTTAAAATAAAATCTGGAATTTTATTAACAGCATTTCTAAAATGATGTAGTCTTGTGAAAGTATTTTTAAATGCTGTTGTTTTTGAACTTAACTATGTTTGAAATAACTAAATATCTGTTACGGTATTTTATAAATACCGTTGTTCCTAAACTAAACTATTTTGGAAATTTTAAGCTATGGTAGCACTTTATAAATGATGACATTGCTATAATTTGACAATGTTTTGAAATGTTATAGATTTTATCACTGTTTGAGTTATATTTTAAAGTGTTAAATGATTTAACTTTTGAAAGTGATTATTTGTGAAATTTTAGGAGTTTTGAATATATTTTAATATCTAAATTTGAATTTTTAAGGAATTTAAATTGAATTTGAATTTAAATAAGGTTTATTGGTTATGTGTTAAATGTAATAAAATGTAATGAGATAAATGAATTTTTGAATGAAATTTTGAAATGTGTTTTGAAATGATATTTAAATGACATATTTGATTTTAAAAGGTATTTAAATTTGAATATTTGAAATTGAATTCAAATAATGATTTGATAATGAGGTTTTGAAGGATATGATATTTTAGTGATTTTGAAATGGTTTTGAATGATTTGATCTTTATTTGATAAAGAATATGAATTTAGAATGATATTGGGTTTTGATAAATGAATATTTGAAGTTATATTTGTGTGAAGTATTGGATTTATGAAATGAATATTTCAAAACTAAGTAATAATGAAGTTAAATTTGAGATACATGAAATTATAAATTTAGTTTTGAGATATGGTATATTTAAAGCTTTGAAATATATTAAAAACTGAATAGTTTATTTTTATGGATTAAATCTGTATTTGAAATTTGATAAGATTTGAAATGGTTTGTTGGGAAACTAAACTGAATTGAAAATGATGGTTTGAATTGAATTAAATTGGAAATTGGAAATTTGGGTTTAATTGAATAAATTTGAATATTTGGATTAAAGGAATGTTTTATGATTTCAAATATATGATTTCGAAATGTTATGATTTTCAAGTGTAATGATTTCAAGTATTTTGGTTTCGAAAGAGTTATAACTTTAAAAGTACTAGGATTTTTGAAAATGAATATATGTTCGAAATGGAAATGATAAACTATTTTGATTTGAATATAGTTTTGAAATAAAAATGGTTTTGGTTTTCAAAGTATAAAACTATTTTGAAGGGAATATAGTTTTGAAATGAAATGATTTGACTTTGAAGTATAAACTATTTTGAAATGACCACAGCATTATAATAACGTTTGGTTGTTAAACAGATCGAGATCGGAAGTTGTCATACTCTCTGCCAACTCCAAAAACCACTTTAACAACCGTGTACGCGGTGGAGATTCCAGAATGAAGTAGGATGGTGGCGACGTTCTTGAAGTATATTACATGGACCCGACTCCCGTGAGTTGGCTTAAGGTGGCTAAAACAGGAGCGATCTCGGGCCAAAAGGGGTAGCTCCTCTGGTCGGACACACTTCTTCGATACTATACTCTTACTTGTGGTTGATTTGATGGCCATCCTTCGACTTTGATATGGGAGTGTGTTCCAAGGTGGGCGTATGTGGTTGCTACGTTACCACCATCCCATGTACGTAATTGGTATATCTACCTTGGCATTGCCTCGTGTGTCGTGTCACCTACCGTAGCGAGCCTTACTACGAGTTTTTATTTGTGTCGTACCTATGGAGTATCTTCTCATAGTCTCCCGATGAGGAGATATGCATGTACTGTATAGACTACTGGCATTATTATGTGTTAAGGGCTATATGGTAACCCCTTAATGTTATTTTAAAGTAAGTTTATTTTACTGTAGACATTATTATAATAGCACAATATTACTACAAAGTAAATAGTTTAACGGATCCTTAAAGGATGGGAGATCCCAAGCATCCTTTAAGTTACTGATGCATTTTTGGTTACTGTTCACTTGAGTTGATTTACAGTTCATAAGTATTTATGTCCTGACTCAAGTGTTTTGTGTTTTGCTTTACGCTCGAGTCAGACTGAGTGATTCAGCATTCAAGATTCACATTCGGATTGGAGCTTTGCTTGAAGACCAGCCATCCATTTTGCTTTCAGTATTCAGTGATTTCAGTGATGTATTCTGATTTGTACCTGATTTATCTTGTTACTCTTTTGTTGTATCTCGTTTAACCTTGATGTATGTTATTTTTATATAGTAGCTTCATGAACTACTATCTCTTTTAAATTCTGCTGCATTATTATTTACTCTATATCTTTGATCTGTGATCTGTGATTATTTATTTACTATATATTCTGAGATTTGCCAAATTTTATTTACAATGTGGTATTTAAGCAATTCAAGTCCGACATGTGCGGATGCGAATGGTTGAACATATCGGGTCGTTGCATTTGGTATCAGAGCTTTGGTTTTACGAAAAACTTAGCATATATGGTAAATGTATTTATAGAATCACTTTCATTCGAGTTTGAATCTCTTCCTTTTTGACTCGATTCCTTTGAATTTTGGAACTTTCTTTGCGGTTCCAAAATCCATTCGTGTCCCTCACTATTCGTCTTCTTTTGATTCTGAAGTATCCCATAACTCCACTTCGAATGATCTTTATAGTGAGTTGGCAGTCCTGCCAATCTCAAATTGATTTGTAAAGGGGTGAAACTCCTTTACAACAGTATCGATTCACCAAGGATTTTATATCCTCGGTTTGGATGCTAGTATCTCTTATAATTCCAAACTCTATCTCTTGAGATCAAATGTTGATTTACCCCAGAAATCCATATCGATCTTATTCCTGTTCTGTTATTTAATCATCTCATCTTTGTTTCCAACTTATCTTCAAATCATTCTTGAAGTGTATTTGTAGACTAATATTTAAAATGTTTTATATATTGTGTTGTTTGAGTTGTGGATGTTGATTTGGATTTCTGATCGATTCGTCTGATCAACGCCATCGATAAGATTTCCAAAACACTAGAACAGAGCAAACTAACACAATATGTTTTTCAAATTTAGTAATGAAATAAATTTTGTAACTATACTATAAATTTTTTTGGATTTTATTGAATTGGTTGTTAAGAAATAAGATTTGATTTTTATATATCATTATTTCTGGTTTTATATATAAATAATTGAACTACAATCATGGTTATTAATTTAGTTGGAAATTTAAAATGAATTTAAAACAAGAATTTGAGAATTTAATTTCCGATGGATTTCAAACCTTGTGTTTAAAGTTTTAAAAGATATATTATTTAAAATATTTTCTAATAGAAATCTGTTTCCAAAGAATTTTAAAGTTTAAAATTAGTGCCCATCTCTTTGTCGCTGGAAAAAATAACTTCGGTGATGACAGCTTCATCGATATTCATTTTCGAGTTTCGAAGTGAAGAGACCATTCTGTAGTCTTGCCACAGTTTTGTATTGGGGAATTTAATTGATCTGAATTTCAAAAATAAGACTGGATTTATAACATATGCTGATATATGATTTAAATTTGAATGGATATATATATATATATAGTATATGTGCATTTATTTATCTATAAATAGTTTGGAACTTATCAGAAATTTAATTCCTAATTTTTTCTTGAAAGATAAGTTATAAGTATAATTTCAAGATTTGGATAAATATTCAAGCTTTAAATGATTGAATTAGAAAGTTTTATTTGTATAATACACAATTTCATTCCAATATGACTTACCTTAATTTTCAGAAGTTGAATATGTAATTGGATGATATACAATATAAAGAGATTTTATAAATAAAATTTAAGTGGTTATAACAAATGTTATACACTTAAATTTTAGTTATAAAAAGATTAACAATAATAAATAGAAAAAGAAAAAAACGTAATAGAATAATTTACAATATAAAATGATGATAAAGGAACTAAGAATAAATTTAAAGTAGTTATAATAAGTGTAAATATATTTAACATAGGTGATAAAATATATTGAGAGGAATAAATTTAATTTTAATTAGGAATAAAGAAGAATTAAATTATTGAGTACATTATGAGTATAATAATTGATTTTTCAAATCCATGATTTTAGAGATTGTTAATTTAAGATAATTGGATGATAAGATAATGAAATTAGAGATGATTAAGATCTATTTAACTTATGTAAGATTAATTTTAAATCTAAATTGAAATGTTCATGGTTTCAAATTTATTATCTTGTTTTGTTTTTCAAACTTTTGGTTGTCCTTATTTCCCTTTCTTGCTACAGAATGGAGAGGCTATTGCTTATACCAGTCTGTGTAGAAATCTTTCTATAATCTTTAGTAATCTTTGGTACTCATTTTTGAATCTGAGCACTGCTTGCCATTCATAGACCATTGGTCAAACGGAAACGATGAATCGGATTCTAGAGGATCTTTTTCGTGCTTGCGTTCTTGATTTTGGAGGATCTTGGGAAAATCATCTCCATCTTATTAAATGTACCTATAAAAACAGTTATCAGGTATAATTGCAATCTTATTATCATCTTGTCTTAATTCTATTTCATTCCATCTTTTTCTATGCTTTCCCATACCTCATTCCTTTTCGGGTCGAAAAGTTTTGAGTGGGGGAGAGTGTAACAACCCTGTACTTTGTGATTATTTTAATTGCATATTTAATTTATTTTAAACTGCAATTCCTAATATAAATTTTTTTGTTTTATTTATTAAAATGAAATAATTTTGTTATTTTAAATATAAATTTTGATTTTTGTGTGAATTAGAATTTCAAACATGAATAAATTGAATATTTTCCAAAAATGAGAATTTTTGTCAATATGGTCAAACTTTGACTTTTAAATTTAAATTTTAGATATTTAAATTTTTGAATTTCATCTTTTATTATGAAAATAAATAAAATTTCCAGAATACTGCTTTTCATTTCGTTGAAATCCGATTTATTTTGTGAAAGTTATGCTTTTTACAATATCGTACGTAAATTGATTTATTTACCAAAATTGTTTATTTTAATTTATATAAATAATATATTTGTGGTCATATCATGTTCTATTTTGTGAATATATATGTAACATGACATGTTTGTATATAATTTTATTTTTAAAACATTTTAAAAGTGTACTTATAATTTTCTAATGTCAGTTGCATTTTTTTCGGTTTTTAATTTCTAGTTTCAATTAAACATGGTATTTCTTTATTTATTTTTCTATTTTCCAAGATATTATTTTATTTTTATTTCTACTTTATTTTGTTCATTTTTTTTTATTTTAATTACTGATTTTATTTTGGTTATATTGAATTTAAAAGAAATGGAAATTCAAATGGACAAAAACCTTTTATTTCCTAGTCTTTTCATCTCCTTGCCTCTTCATTTTCTTTTGCCTTTTCCTCTCCTTTCTTTTGGTCGTACACTTCTTACCTCTAGCCATGTATTCTCTCCAGCAATTCACATGAACAATCTTTCTCCCCACTCTAATACTCACGGCCAAAAGATTTTAGTTAATAGCTTCTTTTATTTTTCCCATTTTTCCTTCTCCTCTTTTTCATTGTTTTGCCTTCCTATTCTCCTAGCTTTGCTCGGCCACCAACTCCACCTCTAACTTTTCTGACCACCACCCTCTCCACCATCTACAGCAGCTCCTCCTCCTCCTCTGACCAAGACCTGGTCGTGCCATCCAATTGAAGCATCACCACAAAAATTTGCACAAAAACTCCACAAGGCTATGCTAGCCAAGCCTAGTCTTCATCACAACCACCACATATTGGCTTGGCCGCCTCCTATTGCTCCACCACCACCATGATACCACCTCTGGCCATCCACCTACCCACTGTCCAGTCCTGAACAATGCAAGGGCCGAGCCCCACTTGCCTTTGGCCGAGCCAAAAATGCACCAAAACTCCACTATTTTGGCCTTAACCCTATGCATCCTTAACCTTATAACTCCTACCATCATCACTTCCTTATAGCCGCACCTATATGACCCAAACCAGAGCCTACATCATCACCTTGGCCGAGCAAAAGAAACCCTACGGCCGAGCATTGAGTGGAAAAAGCAAGGTTGAATCATCTTGTCTTTGTTTCCCTTTATTTTAATACATTTCAATATTGTTTTGGTTAAATGTTCACGTATATATTATCTGTTGTATACAAGATAATATCTTGGCTCTCTCCACTCATTTGAATCCATTGTCGTGCTGTGTCGTGCTTTCTGGAATTCATTCATGTGTTTTGATTTTGCTATTTCCAGCGTAAAAAGGTGAGTCTTTCTCACTTTGACATGTTTACTTATGAAATGGTGAATCGATGACAAGTGTTTAGTAAATTAAAAATGTTATGCAAGTTAATGATGATTATATGATATGCTATGCTATGTTATTACCATGTTTACTTTGTTAATCATCACCTGACATCCGGTATATGACATTATATTGTGACATTGATATGTTAGTATAATTGTTTAGATTGTTTATGCATATGTTCACACTTCAAGTTCCCTGTTAGAATAGAATCACTATGGGTTGAAATGATACATATCCGAACGGACTTTAGAATAGGGAAAAATCATTACGGGCTGAAATAATAGGCCTAAGCGATTTTTATTTATTTTTATTTACTTGGGAATGCGAGTTTGAAATGATAGAACCCAGGTTTTCTTTTTAAATTGCTGATTGAAATGATATATATCTGTATCACTTAACCTAGGTTAGAAAATTATATACAGACCCGATAGTATATTTTTAAATGATTTTTCTTAAGATATGTATTTTTAAAAGTATAAATTTTGATAAATACATATTTAATGGTTTTGAGAAGGCTATAAATTTAGTTTTTGGAATTTGTGAATTTAAGTATGTAAATTTGAAGTAAATGTGATTTTTGACTTTAATTTTTTTTAAATGTAAGTAAATAATGGAAATTAAATTTACATTTTGAAATGATATTTGAAATAATATGTTAAGTTTTATTTAATTTATAAATTAATAAACAGTGAATTTTGACTTAACAAATGAACTGAATTTTTAATTGGATATTTGATTTTAAATTTTATTGTGATAAATCATATGTTAAAAGTATTTAATATGAAATTTTGAAGTCTAGAAATATGATTTATAAATTTAAATAGAAATTTTTTGAAGTTTTATTGCGTTTGAAAAGTTATAATAAAATCTGGAATTTTATTAACAGCATTCTAAAATGCTGTAGTCTTATGACAGTATTTTTAAATGCTGTTGTTTTTGAACTTAACTATGTTTGAAATAACAAAATATCCATTACAGCATTTTATAAATGTCGTTGTTCCTAAACTAAACTATTTTGGAAATTTTAAGCTACGATAGCACTTTATAAATGCTGTCATTGCTATAATTTGACAATATTTTGAAATGTTATAGATTTTATCACTGTTTGAGTTATATTTTAAAGTGTTAAATGATTTAACTTTTGAAAGTGATTATTTGTGAAATTTTAGGAGTTTTGAATATATTTTAATATTTAAATTTGAATTTTTAAGGAATTTAAATTGAATTTTATTTTAAATAAGGTTTACTTGGGTGTTAAATGGTATAAAATGTAATGCGATAAATGAATTTTTGAATGAAAATTTGAAATGTGTTTTGAAATGATATTTGAAACATATTTGATCTTAAAAGGTATTTAAATTTGAATATTTGAAATTGAATTCAAATAATGATTTGATACCGAGGTTTTGAAGGATATGATATTTTAATGATTTTGAAATGGTTTTGAATGATTTGATCTTTATTTGATAAAGAATATGAATTTAGAATGATATTTGGTTTTGATAAATGAATATTTGAAGTTATATTTGTATGAAGTATTGGATTTATGAAATGAATATTTCAAAACTAAGTAATAATGAAGTTAAATTTGAGATATATGAAATTATAAATTTAGTTTTGAGATATGGTATATTTAAAGCTTTGAAATATATTAAAAATTGAATAGTTTATTTTTACGGATTAAATCTGTATTTGAAATTTGATAAGATTTGAAATGGTTTGTTGAGAAACTAAATTGTATTGAAACTGATGGTTTGAATTGAATTAAATTGGAAATTGGAAATTTGGGTTTAATTGAATAAATTTGAAAATTTGGATTAAAGGAGTGTTTCATGATTTCAAATGTATGATTTCGAAATGTTATGATTTTCAAAGTGTAATGATTTCAAGTATTTTAGTTTCGAAAGAGTTATAACTTTGAACGTATTAGGATTTTTGAAAGTGAATATATGTTCGAAATGGAAATGATAAACTATTTTGATTTGAATATAGTTTTGAAATAAAAATGGTTTTGGTTTTCGAAGTATAAAAATATTTTGAAGGGAATATAGTTTTGAAATGAAATGATTTGATTTTTGAAGTATAAACTATTTTGAAATGACCACGGCGCTATAATAACGTTTGGTTGTTAAAGAGATCGGGATCGGAAGTTGTCATACTCTCTGCCAACTCTGAAAACCACTTTAACAACCGTGTACACGGTGGAGATTCCAGAATGAAGTATAATGGTGGCGACGTTCTTGAGGTATATTACATGGACCCGACTCCCACGAGTTGGCTTAAGGTGGCTAAAACAGGAGCGATCTCGGGCCAAAAGGGGTAGATCCTCTGGTCGGACACACTTCTTCGATACTATACTCTTACTTGTGGTTGATTTGATGGCCATCCTCCAACTTCGATATAGGAGTGTGTTTCGTGGTGGGCATATGTGGCTGCTACGTTACCACCAGCCCTTGTGCGTAACTGGTATATCTTCCCTGGCATTGCCTCGTGTGTCGTGTCGCCTACCATTGTGAGCCTTACTACGAGTTTCTATTTGTGTCGTACCTATGGAGTATCTTCTCATAGTCTCCCGATCAGGAGATATGCAGGTACTGTATAGACTACAGGCATTATTATGCGTTATGGGCTATGTGTGTAACCCCTTAACGCTATTTTAAAGTAAGTTTATTTTACTGTAGGCATTATTATAATAGCGCAATATTACTACATAGTAAATAATTTAACGGATCCTTAAAGGATGGGCGATCCCAAGCATCCTTTAAGTTACTGATGCATTTTTGGTTACTGTTCACTTGAATTGATTTACAGTTCATAAGTATTTGTGTCCTGACTCGAGTGTTTTGTGTTTTGCTTTACGCTCGAGTCAGACTGAGTGATTCAGCATTCAAGATTCACTTTCGGAGTTGGAGCTTTGCTTGAAGATCCAGCCATCCATTTTTCTTTCAGTATCCAGTGATTTGAGTGATGTATTCTGATTTATACCTGATGTTTCTTGTTACTCTTTTGCTATATCTTGTTTAACCCTGATGTATCTTATTTTTATATAGTAGCTTCATGAACTACCATCTCTTTTAAATTCCGCTGCATTATCTCTGTGTCTGTGATCTATGATTATTTATTTACTGTATATTCTGAGATTTGGCAAATTTTATTTACAACGCGGTATTTTGAGCAATTCAAGTACGACATGTGTGGATGCGAATGGTTGAAAATATCGGATCGTTACAAGATCGTAATGCTCCATAGCCGTCAAAATAAGTTTAATTATTCTCCTTGTATTTTTATCTACGTATATTTTTAGTTCTGTTTTACAAATAATAGTACTATGTTGTATTAAAAATCAAAGGTCGAAAAATGAGCAACACCCTTCAAAGTTAGGCTATTTTAAACAAATTAGCCATTTGAGACGTCTAAACATTGCCATCAGACGTCTGACACTCTAGTATCACACAAGTTTTAAACCATCATGCATATATCAGACGTCTACAATAACCTTCCAGACGTCTGAAAATTACCTCTGCTTAATAAAAAAGGAAACTAGTCTATTTTAGACGTCTGGACTATGAACCAAACGTATGAACTAAGTCTCTGCCTCTATATTATAAAAACTCGACTCATTTTCAAACGTCTGATATTATAGCCAGATGTCTGAGAAGACTGTCCGTCCTATACAAATAAAATTTCGAGACACTACAAACATACGTCTGATATTCTCTTTGACTATCCCAATTTACAAATCAATCAAATCCAGACGTCTAATTTAACCATCAGACGTTTGATTCTAATTACTGTCTTCAAACTAGGTTAAATCAGACGTCTGAATTACCTTCCAGACGTCTGAAATTCAATCGACATACTAATACGCCCTGATAACGTCTATTTTTTTTACTTCTCTCACTTCATTTCAATTTATTTCTACTGAAAAATCGATTTCATACTTCTCAAAAAAATTTCCTCTTCCAAACTTGATCAAATTCAATGGCTCCTAAAACAAAAAAAAAACATAAGATCTCTAAGCGAAAACAAGACCAAGCAACTTCCTCCAATCCCCAAATTTGCTCAGATGATCAAATAGAATGATGGATGAATCGTGTATCGCATTCGCTCAAGATATACGAGGACATTCAAAAGAAGAAACTCCATACAGGTCCATTTTATAATTTACTCAAGTTCCCAATGTACGATTTAGAAGAAATGTATGAAAGCGCGGGTTTAGAAACTTTGATGTCTTTTAATCCCAATAACACCCAAATTGATCAGTTAGCCATATTTCTCTTCTATGCTAATTTGGATAGCACAACAGTCTGGAACACGGAAAACGACGATGATTGACTATGGTATAGCATTTATGGCAACACAATTAGGCTCACTCCAGGAATTATTGGTAGAACTCTAGGATGTTCTGACACTGGCGAAGATTTATATAATTTTTACGATATGCGTTCCAACCGAGAGACAATATCACACATCAAATGTGGAAAGATGAAATGCCTAAGTTCGCATCTAAATACCTAAGACCTAAGGCAAGACTCCTAACTCGAATGATTATCAACTCTTTCATTCCTTGACTTGGTAGTCATGAGCAGACAACGGAGTTAGAGCACAAGGCCTTGTATGCTATATTCAGCGGAACAAGGGTAAACTGGGTTAAATTTATATTTGACGAGCTCAAACATTTTTGGACTCGATCACGCTTATCAATTATCTACCCCCACATACATTATGAGACTTCTATGCGCTCACAACATCCCCTCATATTTATCCACTTTTGAAGAAATTTCTCCGAAATATGCTTCCACGAAATTTTTCTCATAATGCACCACCTGGAAAATCCTCCGGAGTATATATCACTTGAAGAGTGGACGCAGCATCGTTAAGCTAGACAAGCTGGTCCTCCACCACAACCACACCCTGAACCATCACAAGAGATGGAACAACATCGCAAGACTACTCCTTCTCCTCCTGCACCATTTGATTATATGTGCCAAGATGATATTTTGGAGACTCGCACAGAGACGAATCCAAATGAGAGTATTCATGACCTAACTCTTCAAAATCAGCTTATTTTATCTCGGAATCAAAAAACATTGGCTAAACGCATTGATAGTTTTGAAACATCTTTTGCTACACGCCTGGCCATAGTTGAAATGTCACTGTCAACTGTATTATCGGCTCTAAAAGAGGTTCTACAAAGGTTCGTGGTCCTACACCACCTTTAGAAGATTGGCCAACCCCAGTGTCTTCTCCTCCTTCGAAACATTCAAAACTTTTTGAGGAGAACGAACCTCTAGAACAAACTCCGACATCTCCTACGAAACAACTTAGCTCTTCCAAACATAAAGATTAAGGAGATGATCAAGAAAAATCTTTCCCAAAAGATACTTAGATTTTTAGGACTCCATCTTATGTATAAACATGATAAAAATCTATGTATGTAATCGATTAATGTAATTTCTCTTTTCGGTGTGTTATTCCTGTGTATATTTTTATCTTACAACAATTGGTAAATATTTAATGGAATGGTTAAAAAATCCTTTTATATAATGACAAAGGGGGAGAAATAATAAAGATCACAATAAATTATGGAAAGCACATATTCAGGGCGAGATTTATAAAATAATATACTAGTACATTATATAGTTGTCATCATCAAAAATGGGGAGATTGTTAGGAAATCAAATCTATGGTTTCGATGACAACCACTAAACAATGGAAATCGAATATGCATCTATATTTCTATATATAGATACTTGCTAGAGCAACATCACTAGAAAGACAAGAACAAGGCTCAAAGAATGTTACAAGAGACTACAAATCGATAGGAACAAAAAAGCAACAGAAAAGATGCACAAAACAGACATACACAGATTTCAAACGTCTGGGTGCACAAGCCAGACGTCTGGAAAAATCCTATGCAACAACAAACAAATGAAACCAGACGTCTAGTAGTTGCACTCAGACGTCTGAAAATTTATTATATACAAAAAATATATAGTATAAGACGTCTGATACAAATATCAAACATTTGATTTTGAACTCAGAATTTAAATTCAAACTTCAATTGCCACATTCGAACAGACGTCTCTGCTTCTCTTCACTGCAACTCTTGATCATCAACAGAAGCAACTATATAGCACTTGTAAATAGATACAACTACTGAAGGAACCTCTCTACAACTATATATATCATCAAGAATCAAGAAGAAATCCAACCTTACTTACTTATGCTCTCTACTTACATACTCTAATATATATTATTAATCTCTAGCAATATATATTTGTATTTCACTATTCCATATATTCAGTTCTTCACAGACAATACTCTTAGTGGAAGCATTTGTACTTATTAGTCAATATTTGTGTTATATAACACATATTTGACAAGAACAATTTATTGTAACCAAGCCTATTCCTCCGGACGAAGCGAGGGTGTTTGATAGTCGAATTCCGAAGGGGAGCTTTGGGACTAGACATAGGACGGAAGGTCCGAACCAGTATAAAACCCTAGTTTGCTTATTCTATATTTACTTAGATTAGTATTGTTTTAGTTGCATCATATATTTTGTCACATATACTTGCATATAGACTACGCGATCCACCCTGTAGACTTAAAGTTTCTTGGACTTGCCTATTTTATCTTTTCAACTTATGAATAGTATTTCAAATAATATTGTGAATTATCATAGAGCTAAGGGGTATCATTGGAATTTCTTCGGACATCCCTCCTTGTACTTATACCTTGAACATTGAACCAAGTTTCGGTTTAACATCCTCATTTCACTATCTTTTTATAGAAAATCATTCCTCCTCTCCAAAAATAATGGCTACCATCATCTTCCATTAAACAAAATAATAACCAATAACAACTTAAAATGGAACATCAAATTAAATTAAAACAACGGTGGTTCATCCATCTCTTGCAAGGATTGAATGTGGATCTTAGTGATCTTAAGAGAAGACATAAATTAGTATGTGACTTTTGGCTAAATCTGAAAGGTATATTTTATTTTAAATTTTTTATTATATATAAAACGATTATCATAGACTGTATGTGCATAATATTGCCTCATTTGATTTGACATTCTTTATGTAGTTCGAATCATCTATTGGATGTATTGATTTTTATTTTGATAAATCAAAATAGAAATTTGTATATGATTAAAAAATGTTTTAATTATAGATCTATGTTTTAAACTCTCAAATCAAAGTGTAATTTTCTAGATAACAAGTTTTTATGTACATATTATTTGCATTTGTGTTAAAATAGAAACATTGTATACATTGTTGTCACTTCACGTTGAATTGAAAAATAATCATGAAATATGAATTCTTCATTGAACAAATTGTTTTATTCATAATATGATGAATTGTAAAAAAAAATCACATATGATTCAAAGAAAGTTTTGATAATGAATTAAAGCTTTAAAATTGATTGTAACAATTTCTAAATTTGTCACCCAATTTATTTTCTCAAATGTCCTTATTTAACTATATTAAAGAATTGTTAATATATTGCTTAACTTTTTGTGTTCCATTTTTTTTGTAAAAAAAACCATTTAGGTTAAATCTATTAATTCATACGATCATGTATTTTTTTAACTAATTCAAGTATACATAAGTTTACAAAAGAATCATAAAATTTTAATGCAGCATGGAAGTTTGCTTATAATTAATTAGAAAGTTTTAGTTTAGTCTTTATATACACATAATTATTTCTATATGTGTGTGTGTGTGTGTGTACATATCAACATTTAATATTAGTATTTCAAATTGCCAACTTATGATTTAAACCTTTTATTATTATCAAAAATTCAAAAATGAGGCCATAATATATACATATTAATTATTGTTTATGTTTTTATGCTATAATATCTTTTGCATGTTAATTAAATGTTCTATCAATTAAATTTGCTAAAGAGGGAAGGTGGGATCAATCAATGATGCCACCTTTTAATTTCCCTCTTAGATCATTATGTGATTGTATCTTGATTTATTTTTGTTTATTTCTATATATTATCATCAATTAATCATATTTGCCTTATGTTTAGCAATTCTATCACACAATTAAAGTACAAATATATTCGATATATTTAAAAAATATCATATCTCACACTTAATTAATTTAGAATTAAATTAATGAAATTAAGAAAAAGTTAATAAAATATATTTTTACTAAAACAATATTACATTGGATTTAATAAATTCTTTAGACTTCATAGACCCAGTAGATGCAAAATAGGATTTTCTTTAAACTTTACCTTTTAACTCCACTGCGGGCTAGCCCATTTCCTCACCTTTCACCAAAGCCTAAAGTTCGCACATTGAAACAAAGAAATAGACTCCTCGAATTCAATTACAACCCAGAAGTTGCTAGCTTCCGAATTGTCGTACCATCAACAATCGAATCGAAGCACATTGATGTGAATTAGTGCTTGGATTTTTGGGATCGTTATAGGATGATTGTGGCCTAATATGAGTAGAAAAAGGAAGAATGCAAATGTCCCCAAAGAAGTGAATGCTAGAGGGAATAATTAGAGGGATGAGAGAGTAAAATACGAATTAAGGTTATTATTTTTCTCTTACCAGTTCTCTCTTTTTAAATTCAAAATTCCTCCCACTAAACCATCATATGGCAGACCGCAATTTGCTGCCCTATAGCTACCTAAACCAAGCCTTAATTAGGCCATAACACTATTTCAAGCCTGAATGATATTTATTGATCCAATTTAAACGCAAATCGATATAGTGTATCGACTAGTGTTTATATAACTATTATATGCACTCTTTAATATTGTTCAATACTTTTGTAATTAATATTTCATAAATGTTAATTAATTCAATTAATTTATAGTTGCTATAATTTAATTATATCAGGTGGTAACAAGATCATTCAACGTTTTGGTTGCATGACTCTTAGGTGTAAAATTTGGTCAGCGATTAATATCGAACAATTTGAATATTAAAGTTCACATGTCACTTAGCCTGTGGTATGACTTTATGACCAAATTTATCATTTATTTAGCATTGGTAAAATCTAATTTTACTTTATTAAGCATTACTTGGTAGATATCATTATTTACACCAATTCTCTTTATCAAACTTTATCATATTGGAATTATGGAATTTGGTAACGGCCAAAATTTCAATATTGTCCATATTCAACTCTATAATCCGAACTGAAAGTCTTTTGTTCAATAATAACAATCATTATCAACCGTATCGCTCTGGCTAAAGGCTTTGATTTTTAGTTGACTTTAGTTGACCATGATACTAAGTCCATATAACCGAGGAGACGAATTCTACCTTGAATAGTGTTTCACTTCCAATGCTTCCGCTCAACCCAACTATAGTCGCTCGATAGACGTCGTGCCATAATTTGACAATAACAAAAACGGAGTTTCCACAATGAAATCAACAACATTCTTAAGTCAAGGGAACTGTATAATTTTGTCACATCGATATTTTTTGTTTCACCTTGGTTATATTAACTAGGGCTGGCAATTTCCAACACGACCAGAAGATTACAGGAAAATTAGCAGGTTAACCTGACCCGTTTAAGTGGGTGGGACATTTTCGGGCCAATCCGAATTTGATCCGTTTATAACCCATTTATATTTGTGTGGGTTGATCGACCCAATTATGACCCAAACCGACTCATGAACCCAAATTTGACTCATTTATAACTCGTATGTGACCTGTTTGTAACCCATTTATACCTTATATGGGTTGACTCGACCCTTTTACGACTTGATCTGACCCGACTCGTTTATAATCGGGTTACACGGGTTGGGTCGGATCAACCCGTTTATAATCAGATCGGGTTTGGGTTGAGCTATTTCTGACCTGTCAAATAAATGAGTTGACCCGACCCATTCAAAATCAACCCGAACCCGACCCAAACCCAACCCGACCCGACCCATTGATAGCCATAATATTAACCAATAGAGAACTATCAAGTGAGTCATTATATTGTTATCCAACTATCAGTATTTAACCCCTTGGTGCTCCATTAGTCGTGAGTAATACGATATCCAACATTTAGGGAGCGTTATGTACTTTAGTCTCGAGGGATGTATCAATATCCAATCTTGGCACATCTTAACTATGAGTATTTAAAATAATATGTTTAATTTCATTATGATAAATTACTCATGGTTATAACATTTTGCAACTACTATCAAAAAACATATCATTTATGAATTTTATATTAATATACTTCTAATTAAATTAATTAATTAACATAACACATTATATCAAGTATACAACAGAAAGAAAAAACTTTTTATTTTGAACAAGATTAATTATCGAGTTATATATATAACAAATCACATAATTTCCCTTAGGACATACCCCCGACTCTATAAGAATATCAATTGTGAACCAAACATGTGTGGATTTAAAGTGATATGATTGCGAAGGTCATTAAATTATTGTGCAAAGTTCAGTAGGTTGTAATCGATTTGTTGGGGAGTAAGAAATTATGTCAGCGGAACTTGTGAAGCTTCAGACTGATATAGTAAATCAGTAAAGTTCGTCAGATTGTCATCGTACAAGTTCATTTCAGGGACATTGCTATTGTTTAATTTTCCCCTTACCTTGTTGTTTATTTAGTAGAGTTAGATTTGTTTGAGGTTGAAGAGTGTATGTAATATGTTATACATCATATATATATAACTAATTTTATTCAACTGACCTTGAAGTGTCCGATCTTATCAGTTGATTTTTTTTGTAGTGTATATAATATGTTTGAGGATTATGTACATTCGTCACATTTAGTAGGTCATGTCGGAGACACCACAAAATAATAGCTGAGGTAAAAGAGAAGGACGTTTTTTAGTTGTCTCGTTCAACCAAGGACTCACAATACTTCTTCGAATAGCATGCTAACTTTGTCAGGCATGATGCATACGAGCTATGAAACAACTATGTGTTTCAATTTGAGTAACAACCTCAAGAGTGTTAATTAAGCGTAATAATATTTATCTACATCTGTAATTCGCAATGTTTGTATGATTTATTTGTCGAAATATAAATATCTATATGTAGAAACCAAGAACAGTGATGAATATAATGATAAAATGTCATACATCATTATTATACATCTAACATAAGCAAATATTGCCTTACATTATCATACATAAACATTATTAGCCCTTATAGCCTACTTTTTTCTACTAATATTTAGCCCATGAATTTGATTTTTAAGTCTACTAATTTTAGTTTTCCACCCATCGGATTGATTTTGCAACGTTGTCAGTTGATACTCAAATTCATTAAGTTTAGTTAAAGGCTCGTTGATGACAAGGATCGTCAAGCCACTCCTAAAATCCACAACCATTTGGATACATGTGACATTTGAAATAAAGATGACTAAGGGTGCATTTTTTGAACCGAAAGGGGCAAATGAAATGGGCTGGGACATGGGTAAGTTCGCGAAAGGAGCATGCGTTCTTTTTACGAAATGGGCAACGCGAAAGGGGAAAAATTATTATTTATATTATTATTTTATTTGTTTTAATTATTTTTAAATAAAATAGATATATGCCAAATATAAAATACAGAATACATAATACCTAATACAAAGTTCAGAATTTAAAATGCAGAATACAAAATACGAAATACAAAGCAGAATCTACAAATACAAACTACTGTGGTGGGTATTGTGGTGGATAGGCAGGTGGAATGTTCAGTGGATATGTAGGTGGAAAGTTCGGTGAAAATGTAGGTAGAAATGAAGCTGGAAAGGCAAGTTGTGGCAAAGACATCATATACTGTTGGTATCTGATTGTATGATTGCATTTGTCGATTTCGTACCGCAACCATTCTTGGGCTTCATCGTCTTCCAAAAGTATGAGCGTATCTCTGTGCTCCTTAATTTGGAGTAATGAAATTGCTTTCAAAAGCTGAATATCTTCAAATTTCTTCACATGCTCAATTTTAGCCTTCAAATCCAAACATAATGTATTGGACTGTGGTCTTATATTAGCATAACGGGAGCTACTAGCATTAGTGGATGGATTAGACGATGGACTATCTGTATCAGGTAGATATTTCTTGTTTTTTATGTTTTTCATACATCATATTAACAAGTGCATCCATTTTTTCCTCGTTCTCCGTCCGTCTTCTTCTGCTTGATCGAGACCTGGAAGAAGAACCTAAGCCACGTGTTTGTGTAGGTTTTTGAAATGACTATTGCGTGTTGATGTCTTCAAGTGGGACTTGAAATTCCCCATGTATTATCGAAATACGTGTTTGTGATGTCTTCTTGAGGAGGAGAACGGGTGACTGTTCCGTGTTGAGACCTCGGTAGTGCCAGGAGTGTAAGCATCGGCACCAGTTGTAATACTTTTACTAAATATTTGTTCGAGTTCGTTAAAATTCTCTATCGGTTGTCTCCTATACTTCAAAACCGAGTTGCCAAACTCCATAATTTAGAAGAAACCTAAATCAGTTTCGATAAATTAGAAAACAAAAAAGATAAAAAAAAATATTACCTTCGCACAGTCGATCCACCAATGTTCGCTTCCACTAAGCCTTTGGAACAACCCGAATTCCAGTGAGTCCGAATTTTTCACAAAACTGCTAAAATCCAAGCCCAATGAAGTCCGGGTTGGGTATATGGTATCCTATAAATAGGAAAGAAAAATATATCAAAGCTCAAATAAATATCTCACAACGAAACTGACTAAAATATAATAGTAAGTAAATACTCACCAAGGTAGTAACACTTTCTAAACAAGTGTTACAAAACTGAAAAATCTCTACCTTCTATCTAACCTGTGGGATGTTATGAGGAGGGGGTCAAAGCTAAAGTACTGGTGAATGGACATTATACACTTTTAAGCATAATTCTACATATGTCGTTCTATTTCCATTTTTTGTTATATTAGGTTTATCGGGTTTATAATACTCACGCCTCTATGCATGAATCGTACCCATCTACTCCCTAGTAGATTAAGACCTAATAACCAATATGTGTGTGTGTGTGTGTGTGTGTATGTAGCAACATGCCTAGGCCCTAGGTACTACCCATAGTACCTTTCATATCCTCCTTGAAAAGGACTTCATCGTCTCTCTGCTAGAGCGTATTAAACCTACATCTGTAAAGGACAGCTTCATGAGGCCTACAATACAGATGTTCTGTCGTCTGCTAGGAGAAGGTGAAACTGCATCCGCACTAGCTTATACTAGTGCTCGGACATCCACAATGTACCACCCAGTGCATACATTGAGGACTATAGCATTCATTCTATCTACTTTCTGAATTCTACCAACAAGGTCTACCCTGTACGGAACTCAGTCGATGATTTTCTATATCCGTAAAGGTCCGCTTCGTTAGGCCTACAATACAGATATTCTACTTGGTCTGTCTCTTTTCTCATTGTGGTTATCGCCTCACGCAGTCACCCCTCAACAAATTCAAAGACCATTCAAGAGCTAAATGGTTGTGCCCTACCACAAATAATCTAAACATCCAATTGGATGTGCCCCTCATCCAATGTCTTGATAGTGAATGAATCATTAGCCTGTTGGTTTAACTCTAGTCTTTCCCGAACTTGCTCTGATTGATGATGGCTTGATCTCCGCATGCGAATATCCTTTTGGGTCCTGCCCACTATAACCTACTCACAACCCAAAGTACAGTGTCATACGAATATCCTACTCCATCATCCACCTTTTGACTGCCTACAAAGGTCCGCTTCATTTGCCCTGCAATGCAAAAGCAGTCAAGACATATTTTCTTGATGGAACACCTACAAACCTGCCTCCGGGTTGCAGCTTCATTAGGCCTACCCCAGAAGGTCATCCTAGAGTACTCTCACGTCCCGTTGAAGTCTCGTACTTTCTTCTAGCCCGAACTAACTAAGTTGGACGTGCTCTTTCTTTACTAAAATCTACGATGAACTGCTTCGTTAGGCTCTTTATCTAGATTCTCTTCCGGGCTGCTCCAAATGCACCTCACCATTTTATTAGACCCTATATCTAATCTTTTACTATGCGTTTAGCTTACTTTTTTTGTTCTGTTGGCTATTTATTTACCCTAATCAGCAAGCCCAGCCCCACCTATTTGTGAGACCATTAGTCCTAGACCTGAAAGGGAATTCTGCCGGTACGGGCCACTTCTATTGTTTTGCTTATTAACTTAACCCAAGATCTAAGTATGATAAAATAAGCCTCTTATACTTCTTTCTTTCTAATTATAAAATATTTGTTACAATTATACTTACAATTGTCACTTTTATTTTATTTTCTTTCTTTTATAACCTATATGTTACAAATGTAATTGCAAGTGTCTCTTTTCTATTTTAGTCTATTTTCCTTTATTATGATACTAAATTTTCTTTAGTTCTCTTATATTATATGACAGACAGTCTTAGCTTGGGACTACGTCCAATTGTCACAAATTACTTATCATAATAACTGCTTTACTTTTTATTCTACTATCTGTGCAGTAAATGCAGATCTAGTCACATATTCTGTTTATTGTTTCTAATCTTGTCAAATAATTAACTTGATTATTTCTTCTTCTTTGATTTCTTTAACGCTTCGTGTTATTCTCTTTTATCATGATAACTAGTTATAATCTATTTGGTTGGTTACAAAAACTGTGCTAAAAATACATTTTCATATTTTAATACTAAATAATGTTATAAACAATAATTCGTAACTGCAAGATATTTCTTTTATGTTTCTTTAATTATTATGTAAGGCAAATTGCAGTAATGCCTCTATTTTGCACTAATTTCATTTTTCTTGCTTTTATTCTTGTAGTTACGTTTATCATTATTCTTAAAATATTAAACTATGGAAATGTATTTCCTTTTCTAAACCAACTAACTAATCTATCACTAACCTCCAAATCAGGTTATTAGATTTTCTCCATTTTAATTCATTTCTCCCGTTTTAACATAATTTATTATAAGTTTCTCACTTTAGACTTATGCCTTTCTCTACAACTTTTAAGTCTAATATTACTTATATTTAATTGGATTCTTTTCTTTTTTCAGTTAAATAACATTTGAGTATAAGTACACTTCTCTTATTAAATTTAAAGTTTCAACATAACTAATTAGTAGAACTAATTACTGAAATAAATGCTGAATTAAATATATAACGGGAATCTAACGATATCATATATCATAAACATATAAAAGATATTATTTAAATCCACTAACTTATCGTCCTTAGCTTTACTCCATGGCCTTCCTGGATCCCCTTAGGAAATGCGGGGTATTACATTACCCCACCCTTTAGGAAATTTCGTCTCCGAAATTCGATAAGGGTAAAGCTATCTAATTTCTCGCATCAATCACATCCATTTTTTGTACATCCAATTTTGCGACCATCCGTGTCCTTGTGCAAAGTGTTATTTAACATAAAATATATGCTTATACATGAATTTCTAAGCGGTACCTCCTATATGAATGCTTTTATTCTTTAAAAACTCCTTTTTGAAATATGATGCACACATCCTAAATATACTTGCAATTTTTATATGAACACAATCATTTGAAAACTCAAAACGTTTTTCATCCATTTTTTCCCCACACTGCAACTGAATAGGGGCGTAATTCAACAAATTTTACGTCCAAATCTTACTACACAACTTTTAATATTTGAATTTAAAAAAAAATCTAATTTTCCAAACTCGATTCCTTATGTCAGAAAGAAGGTAGAACGGAAAAACCTCACATTTCTTCGTTTTACTTTTTGCGCACCTCTTTCTCCGTACTTGAAACTTATGCTGTTATTCTATAAAAATCCCTATTTTTTTCTCAAGCACGGTTTACATAAGAAAAACTTCCTTTTCAGATTCTCATTTATTTTTATTGACCGTTTCTATCACTTTCTTTATATTTTACTGTTTTTCTTTTAGTTACTTTTATCTGCTATTACTTTTCTTTTAATATAGGAGCTAAACACAGCTATACTCTAGGGCTAGGAGGCCTAAGACTATGTCCACTTTGACACAGAAATATCCTACTCTAGGAATCCAAGTAACTCATACGCTCCTCCTGCCGTCTATTCCCGTTAATAACTTATGATGTATTACTCACGATGAATAAGATCTATTCGTCTCTTCCGTTCCATACTCAAAAAGGAATAACTAAGTCTCATTACTATAACGGATAAGGATTTCAATCTATGCAGTCTCTATCTAAAAAGGCAACAAAGCTTGGAGAAATTTTCTCTTTAACTTTACCTTTGATTTCTCCTCAACTAAGGTCTACCTATCCCAACCACGCATGTCTTACTATCTTACGAATATCACTTCACTATTATTCTATAGTCTACACATATGAAGCAACATTCCTAGGTTCTCAATAGCGTCCTACACACTTTACAGGAACTTTTATTATTACTACTAAAAGTAATCACTGCTATCTTCTATACAGCCTTATTCTTTTCTCGTCACACACCTAGGAAATGATTCCTATCTACTCAATGTTTAAAAGTTTTATTTGGTATATATCATTTCATTTCAAAAATTAATTTTTCTAAATTTTTGAAACATCAAATCCCAAAATTCTTGCCTTTAAAAGTGTTATTTTGAAGTTTCTATTAAATTCAAAGATACTTGGTTACTTAACATTTTATCTTTCTTGACTTGCCTCTTCGCAGCTCTTTGAATTTAAATTATTCTCCAAACCTAGGGAGGAAAACTTACAAATTCTAAGTTCAAAACTTATTCCTCTTTTCCTTTTAAATACTTTTACAGCTTTCCATAAAAAATAATTTCTTGGCTTTCAAAAATGCCCTCATATGTTTTCAAAACATCTTCTTTTCATGGATTTTCAAATTTACGAAAACTGGAGTAGACAAGAACAATTATTTTATTAAAAATCCTTTAACTTTCCCACTCTTCCAATTATCTAACCTTGGAGGAGTTTCAAACTTACTACAAATGTGGACTTTCTACAAAGGCAAGCAACCAATGTGCATAATCAATGGAAAAATATGAAATTTCCATTGCTCAGCTATCCTACTAAGGTTCTATAATATCCTTCTAACTAACACTAGCTCTAATTATTACACTTCTTGTTACACCTAATGGTTTTATACCTTAATAATCGAAGCTACTTTCTCTTATGAGAAACCATTGATGATAAATCTTTTATGAATCCTTTAAAGGAGGATTTCATGTTTATGTGAAGTTACAAGGAACTTATTTAATATTTTATCGAAATAGGCAATACAGAATATGGTGCATTTCATACCTTGTACATCTCTTTCATGTATTCCTTTTAACTTACACAAAACTTCTTTATTTATGATCCACTGAAAATTATATCATTATTTATTTCATTCCAATAAATTAAAGTATGTTTAATCTATATTCACTTACAATAGAGATTTCCTACGAAATTTATTAACTTCCTAATATTTAACTTGTATCTTCTCTTTTTTCTTTAGAAGAACTCATTTTCAAAACCGTTTTAACATTTTCACAACTAGAAAACATTTCCATGTACTTGTTTAAATAATAAGTATACTTACAAACCACTTTATTTCTAAACATAGAAATTATCTTCAAAACATATTTTTATTTGGGTCAAACTAGATATTGCGTAAAACAACGTTACTACAGTCCAAAAATACTAGTATATGGATTCAATTAAAATAAATATTAATAAATTTCATATGCTATGTAAAAACATTTCCTTTGGGACCCACCTACTATAACATTGGTGTCATAGCTATGCTTCCTTTATTTTTTATGAAAACATCTATTGTAACAATAAATGTTGTAACCTACGTTTTCGACACTTAAAACAATCTAGGTTTTTTATATTTAAAATCTTCGTTTACCTACAAAGAAACTAGCAAGCTATACATGCTCTATAATTCTTCAAAAAGAATTTCACTTTTAACAAAATTTACATTATATAAAAACCAATTTAGATTTCATACTACCTTTTTTTTCAAAAACCCAACATTTACTTCCTCAAACAAATTAACAATTATATTTTCAACTTTTCAATTCCAAAAGTTTCATTTTATTGGGCTAGACATAAAGTGGATTTTCTTCTTACTACCACGGGAATACCCTTCCTAAACCTTGGAAATCTTACTTCCTTACTAAAATCTCTTATTCCTTTCAAAATAAAAATACTTCCCCTACTATCCCTAGGAAACTTTTCTCAAACATATGGATACCAATCTTCTCTCAAAACATAGCTTACTGTACACTATAAATTGACAACAACATAGGGCTCAACATCCTTGGATCATCCCAAACCCAACTAGCAAACTTTGCACAAATATATTTCTAAAAACTTTCCTTATGTTATAATCTGTAATTGGGGACTATTTGGATTTTAGTACATAATATATCTATATTTTATTCAAAAATACAAATGCGTCCACTCATATTTCCTAATTTACTTAAGATCTACTAACCTAAGCTTTGATACCAAATGTAACAGCCCGAATTCCAGTGGGTCTGCATTTTTTGCAAAAATGTTAAAATCCAAGCACATTGAAGCCCGAGTTGAATATCTAGTATCCCGCAAATAGGCAAAGATAAATATATCAAAGCTCAAATAAATATCTCACAACGGAGCTTACCAAAATATAATAGTAAGTAAATACTCACAAGGTAATAACGCTTTCTAAACAAGTGTCACAAAGCTGGAAAATCTCTGCCTTCTATCTAACCTGTGGGATGTTATGAGGAGGAGGTCAGAACTAAAGTTCTGGTGAATGGACAAATTATACACTTCTAAGCATAATTCTACACATACCATTCTATTTTCATTTTCTGTTGTATTAGGTTTATTGGGTTTATAATACTCTCGCCTTTCTGCATTAATCGTAACGATCTACTCCTTAATAGATTAAGACCTAATAACCAATATATATAGCTATATGCTCAAAGACCGCATCGGTCCTAGGTACTACCCATAGTACCTTCCGTATCCTCCTCGAAAAGGACTTCATCGTCTTGCTGCTAGAGTGTATTGAAACTACATCTGTAAAGGATAGCTTCGTGACGCCTACAATACAGATGTTCCATCATCTGCTAGGAAAACGTGAAACTACATCCGCACTAGCTTATACTATTGGTTGGACATCCATATTGCACCACCCACTACGTACATTGAGGAGTACACGTAACCGTTCTGTCTACTTTTTGAATTCCGCCAACAAGGTCTACGTTGTACAGAACTCAATCGGGGATTTTCTATATCTGTAAAGGTCTGCTTCGTTGGGCCTGCAATACAGATATTCTACCTGGTCTGTCTCTTTTCTCATCGTGGCTATGGTCCCACGCAGCAAACCCTCAATTAATCGAAATACCTTTCAAAAACTAAATGGCTGTGCCCTACTACAAACAATCTAAATATCCAATTGGTTGTATTTCTCATGTAATGTATCGATAGTGAAAGAATCATTGACTTGTTGGTTTAACTCTAGTGTTTTCCCAAAATCGCTCTGACTGATGATGGATTGATCTCCGCGTGCGACTATCCTCTTGGGTCCTGCCCACTATAACCTACTCGCAACCTAGAGTATAGTGTCACACGAATATCCTACTCCATCATCAACTTTTTGACTGCCTACAAAGGTCTGCTTCATTAGGCCTGCAATGCAAAAGTAGTCAACGCATACTCTCTTGATGGAACACCTACGGACCTGCCTTCAAGGGTGCAGCTTCATTAGGCCAACCCCAAAGGGCCATCCTAGAGTATCCTCACGTCTCCTTAAAGTCTCATACTTCTTTCTAGCCCGAACTAACTAAGTTGGACGTGCTCTTTCTATACTAAAACCTGCAATGAACTACTTTATTAGGCTCTTTATCTAGATTCTTTTTCGGGCTGCTCCAAACGCACCTTACCATTTTATTAGACCATACCTCTAATCTTTTACTATGCGTTTAGTTTACTTTTCTTATTCCGTTGGCTACTTATTTATCCTAATCAGCAAGCCCAACCCTACCTATGTGTGAGACCATCAGTTCTAGACCTGAAAGAGAATGCTGCTGGTATAGGTCACTTCTATTATTTTGCTTATTAACATAATCCAAGATCCAAGTTTGATAAAATAAGCCTCTTCTATTTCTTTCTTTTTAAGTATAACCTACCTGTTACAATTATACTTACAATTGTCACTTTTATATTCTTTTCTTCCTTTTATAACCTACATGTTATAAATATAATTGCAAGTGTCTCTTTTCTATTCTAGTCAGTCTTCTTTTATTATGATACTAAATTTTCTTTAGTTCTCTTATATTATATGACACTCTTAGCTTGGGACTACGTTCAACTGTCACAAATTATTTATCATAATAACTGCTTTACTTTTTATTCTATTATCTGCACAGTAAATGGAGATCTAGTCACATATTCTGTTTATTGTTTTTGGTCTTGTCAATTAATAAACTTGATTATTTCTTATTTTTTATTTTCTTTAACGCTTCGTGTTATTCTCTTTTATTCTGGGAAGTAGTTATATTCTATTTGGTTGGTTACAAAAACTGTATTAAAAATCCATTTTCATATTTTAATACTAAATAATGCTATAAACAATAACTCGTAACTGCAAGATATTTCTTTTATTGTTTCTTTAATTGTTGGGTAATGCAAAAAAATACAAAAATGTCTCTTTTTTGCACTAATTCCTTTTTTATTGCTTTTATTCTTGTAGTAGCGTTTATCGTTATTCTTACAATATTAAACTATGGAAATGTATTCCCTCTTCTAAACCAACCAACTAATCTATCACTAATTTCAAATCAAGTTATTAGATTTTCTCCTTTTTAATTCATTTCTCCCGTTTTAACATAACTTATTATAAATTTCTCACTTTTAAGTTTATGCCTTTCTCTACAACTTTTAAGCCTAATATTACTTATATTTAATTGGATTCCTCTTTTTTTTTCAGATAAATAACATTTAAATATAAGTACACTTCGCTTATAAAATTTACAGTTTCAACATAACTAATTAGTAGAACTAATTACCGAAATAAATGCCGAAATAAATATTTAACGGGAATCTAACGACATTATATATCATAAACATAAAAGAGATATAATTTAAATCCACTCACCCATCGTCCTTAGCTTTACTCCATGGCCTTCTTGGATCCCCTTCTAAGGCGTGTAATATTTTTATTAAAAAAATTTCTCCCGAGAAATATTTTCTATTTAGGGTTCAATCTCAGGCAACGAACCCACCTGGGAGAAAATAGCTAGGCCTAGGGTATATTTATAGTGGAGTTTGGGGATCTCAGACTATTGGATTTTTGGATTGAATCTGGTGCAACCACGTTACAGGTTCGTTACGGATCGTTGGGTCCAGAAAACAACGCTTCAAATCGCTCGAAAAATCTAATTATAAACTTCGACATGTCCTTGGACGATTTTACGTCCCAGGCAAAACGCGGGTCGACTTGTGTTCTTTGGGGGCCGACCTTAGGGTCGACCCTTGTATTTTGCGGGACGACTTATAGGTTGACCTATAGGCCGACCTACCCATTTGTTTTTTTTTTTCATTTTTCTGATTTTCGTTTCTCTTGTAACTTATTCGTATTAACTCGGATTTCGACAAGTTATATATGGAAATTAATCAAAAATCGCCGCGAACACAATGATATATGTTTCGAGGCCATATTCTGACAATTCCAAAAATGTTTATTTTCACTGTTTATAGTTATTTGATTATTTAATCATCTAAAAATGCGGGGTGTTACATCGTTCCTCGAACATTATCACATCCTACGCCCGTTTTATTTCTCAAATTGCACCAAAGCGCCCATTTCTTCTTCAGCGAGTTGTATTCGGCCGTAATTTGTTCAATAGTGAATGATGCTTCGTTCGGAACAACCACTAAAGTCTCGTCAGTTCTGTCATTATCTTCTTATGGATTTCTTTTTTGGATTGACCGGTGGCTTGATAAGCTTCGGCAGCTATTCGTAAAAATTCAGAATATGCGTGAGCGGACCAAACTCTTGGGCTACAGCGGGAATTTCTCGGTACCTTTTGTTCGGCCATTTCTGAGACAAAATATGTCAAAAAAACTAGAAAAACAAGAAAAGTTAATAAACGAAATGAACAAAAACAGAAATAAAAATTACCGAAATACGGTGCTGCTACTACGAAAACTCGAATTAGTGAACTTTTAGATTGAGAATTGAAAGTGAGTGTGGAGAGTGGTAGAGGAGGGGAGATTATATAAGAGATGGGAAAATATGGACGATGTAGGGGAGCCGTTCGCGTTCGAGTCGCGTCGGACGCGAACGGTTCCCCTACAACGGTTAAGGCGAACCGAGCAAGCTCGTGGGGTCCACCTTCGACGCGTCGGACGCAAACACCAACTTCGTCCGTCCAGTTCGTCATAAGAACGGTACCTAATATCATTTCCTCTTTAGATGACATCTTATATAGTAGTGTATCTACATTCACATATTATAACAGGTGAGTCAACTTCTTGCTCGATTTTCTAAATGCCATGAATCGTGTCTATGATATCGTCTTAGTCTTTCTTCGTGACGTCTTTGTTCTCTCACTTGCCTTTAAAGTTCTTCTTTTCTCTTTCATGCTCTTGCAAATCTTTATAGTGCCTTTCTTGCATTTCAATCTAAAAATGATGTCAATTTCTGGTCACGACGGATTGGAAAGCATCAGATGCTCAAGGGGACCTTCATAGCCGTACGATGAAGGAAGAAATACGTGACCGTGATCCACCATGGTTGAATAAATTTATGTTGCTGCAAAATAGTATCAGAAGATGTTATTTATAGTGAATATATACACACTCTAATGTTGCACAACTAAAAGATACGTTGATGAGACATATCACTGTCCATAAAGGAGATTGGACATTACAATGTCAAGACTAAACAACACACGATATGTTGATTGCACTGGTCACTGTCCATAAAGGCGATTGTACACTACAATAACAGAAAATCTAATTGCTGAATGCCCATAAGAGTTGAATTGAATAAACAGTTCAGTGAATAGTATAAAATTGACGTTCACTTTAAAGCCGATTAGCCTTCTAAAAAAAATCAGTAAATAACATAAATAATATTTCATAATGTGGCACAACATAAATATTACAATAATCATTATCCAATACATTACAGATATAATAAAATATTAGTACATAGTTGACACAATGGACTACATCAACGATTTCTCTTCAAATGCTACATATTCTCAATCAGATCAAGTTTTTTCATGTATTTCTTTCGATTTGATTCTTAGTAAACGTCTCGATAAACCTCAATAGTGTCTCGATCTACCTCAGCAATAGCCGTATTTGTGTTATGCAGATCGACTGCCTGAGCAGCGGAAGTAATGCAATTTGTTCACCCTAATTTCACTCCTGCTCTAACACTACTGGAAGCGTTTCATTACTCTCACTCACGCTGCTCCATGTTCCTCCATTTTCTTTCGTACTTCTCTATCGCAAATACCTGATTCTTCAACTTGATTACACACTAAATCCAACCGTATCATCAATCAATGCCGCCATTCATCTCCATACTCCGCCTTCGCCCTTTCCTTTTCCCCCTATCCTTCCCCCGTCGCCTAATCACCTCCGCATCTAGAAATCCTCAAAACCCTAAACCCAGATATCCCCAAAACCCTAAACCCAAATACCAACAAAACCACAAATCACGGAACCACCTTAAAGCTCGCGAATCGGTTCGCGAGTTCTCATCAGTCTCCTTAACTCCGCTCACTTCATTCAACTCATCTTCTCTTCTCCCTACTCAAGCTATCGGTCTCGTTGCCGCATCCCACGCCAACTTCATGCGTGTTATAGTCCAAACCCCACCACTGCCAAACTCTAGCCCGGAGTTGGACGACCCAAGGATTGGGAAAGAATTGTTGTGTGTAGTCCGTGCCCTTTTGAAGAAGATAAAGAGACGAGTTCTGGTCGGGGATCGAGTGTTGGTTGGGTCTGTTGATTGGAACGGAGGGAGGGGGATGATTGAGGATACTTTTGAGAGGAAGACAGAGCTTGCTGATTTGAATGTTGCAAACGTGGATCATTTGCTTGTTCTTTTTGCATTGGATCAGCCAAGGCCAGAGCAGTTTACACTTACGCGATTCTTGGTTGAGGCTGAAAGTATGGAGATTCCATTTACTTTGGCACTGAATAAGTCGGAGCTTGTTGGTGAAGAGGTATGTATATTGTACTGTGAACTAATGAAAAATATCTGAAATCCAAAAATTGGATACAGAGATAATAGTATCCACATCCCAAGATTGTCTAATAGATAGTAGTTGGAGATTATGTATATTCTAGTACATTAAATGATGAATATTTATTGTTTTGCAAAGGCATCAACTCTCATTGTGCATGTATAAATGAATATTTGATGTCCAAAACTAATTTTTATCAGCGTATTATTTATATCTTGTATTTATGTTAGCATTACTATTGAATATTATTTATGTTTGACCAAAATTTTCCATTTAATTTTTTGAGTTCATTAACTACAAGCGAAGTGGATAAATATTTAATATCCGTATGTATCCGCATATACATATATCCGATATTCAAAATGGTTTCGGATACGAATGGGGATATGACATCCGCACCCCGACGTATCCATTGACAGTCCCAGTGATAATGCTGAGATGGACCGGTGGAGGGGAGAAAAAGAGAATTTTGATTAATTGTATAGCTAGGACTTGGTCCTTAAATTGCAACAACCGACAAGATGTCATGGTCCACTATATGAGCCTAGAGATTTTCACTTGAATATCACTATGATAGCAATCGACGATCTTACATAAAAACTCAACCTAGTAAAGTTGATGATACAATGTATTAGAAACGTTGATTATTTAATTAAGTGCCATTTAGTTGGACTGTATTGGTGATTGGGCTTTAGTTCTATCTGTAGATCATTTTTTTAAAAACCCGTCTCGATACCCGCTTCAAGGAGCACCTCATGGTAGGGGGAGACAATATATTTTGAGGCTTTTCCAAAATGGTTTTTTTACCTCTAAGACTTATGCCTCAACAACTTGAGACGTACGAGGCATACAAAATGCATGCTTCACACTGTCGAAGCATGCGCTCAAGAATTTTTTTAACTTTTAATTGTAAATATTGCCACCAGTAGAAGTTATATAAAACTTCAATTATTTAATATCAAGCAAAAAAGAACTAAATTTAAAAAAAATTGAACTTAGTGCTTTTTTACTTTTCAATTTGATATCGATGTGATTAACAACGATCAAAAGCTACGTAAATGGATTTTCTCAAATGCTATTTAACGGAAGTTTCTGAATTGAATCATTGAACCACCAAATAAATTCCACTAATCGATTTAAATTGGTAGCAGGAAAAATAAATAATAACTTATATGATTTCCTACTGCATGTAATACAGCTTGATTCCACTAAAATCGATCAAAAAATCATTTTCAAAAATCCAGAGATTTTTGAAGACAAATAACAGGAGGAAGAAAAAAAGGGTTTTGTTTAAATGACTCTAGTTTTGGAAAGAATGGTATAATTGTAGGAGGATTCCGTCGTAAAATAAAATTATAATGGAAAAGACACGATAAATTGAATCCAATCAAATGATTTACTATTTTTTACCCTCGTTTAAAGTAAATTTGGCAACACCGTATCGAGAAACGAAAAGAAAATGACGATGGTTCATCGAAAACTATATTCGGAGGGATTCAATCTGAAAGAAAATCAAAAATCATAAAACTATGGGGGATTACCAAAATGACATAACAATGGTAATTATTTTCGATTTATTATCTTGGCCGAGAAGTGGAGCATTGGCGTAACGGTTAGGCCACTCACATGGCGATCTGAGCGTCCAAGTTTGAGCCGGAAAATAGCCTCTTCGCAATGCAGGGGAAAGACTGCGTACATTACCGATCTTCGCAGAGTCCGCTATCGTGCGTGAGCCTCTTGCATTAGTTCCACCTTTATTATTTTGGCCGCATTTTCTGTTATCGTTCATAGTAATTTTAAAAATATTGAAAAAATGGTTATTCCTGACCCAAAATTTTAAAAATATTGAAAAAATGGTTATTCCTTACCCAAAACTGAAGCCCCTTTAACAATGCTCAAAAATAAAATAAATTCTTCTAATATACCAATAAGGATTGAATCACTCTCTCACACACATATTATATCAAGCAAGGTTGCCAAAACGAGTTCATATCATAAATTTCAAATTTTAAGTCGAAACAAGATTTAAATCGTAAATCGTAGATTCAAACAGTCTATAATTTAAGGTTCACACATACTTTGAAATTAATTTCGATGTTTGAACTTTTATATTTGAACCTAAAACTCAACTTTCTCTTTTATTACAATTTTATTTTGTTTGCAAAACATTAAAATTGGTATTGTGAATGCAAACAAGAATACTAAATATTTCAGTACAAATTGAAGGATTTTCGTAACTGTGGCGTAAATAGGTTTGAATCAAAATGTAAATCGAATCGTTAGAGAGATTTGATCCAAAACATGATTAAAATCGTAGGATTTGAAGATTTTCGACAACAATCAAGTGCTTAAATTTTATTATAATAATTTTAATTGTTTATGCTTTTATGAATGAATAACAAAGAATGCTTAGGATTGAACTTTTTACAGTTAAGTGTTTATAGTGTTATTTATTTGTAGTTTTATACGATTAATTGTTAACTTTTATTTATTAATCAAAAATTAATAGTTACTAAGCAATAATAACTTACGCCTCGATATTTACTCAGAAAAAAAAGTCTACGCCTCAACGTTTTGAGTCTTATGCCTTGTCTCATGAGCAAAAGAACGTCCCTTGTATGCTTAGTAACTATCATTATTGTAGTGCAAGGGAGAATGTCTGTGAATAAGAGAACATCATTTCTGATCAAAATTTAATGCACACAAGGCACGCATCAAAAGTCTTAGACTAGTATTATATTGTCAGTCCTAGATGAAAATAATCAGTCATTAGATAAACAATTTAAAGTATTGAACTAAGAATTATTTACTAGACGATGCCGAGACGTATAAATGAACCAGAAAGCTATACTGTATTAAGAAGCACCAGGCCTCATACTCAGAACTATAGTACCTGTTTTTCTTATTGTAAATTGCAAATGCCTTGTGAATAAATCTGTTTTATCGACAATGCAGACATTTAAAGAGTGGAGAGTGCGGCTTAGTGCTTGGGGATATAATCCTGTATTTTGCAGTGTTGATCGCAAAATTGGACTAGCTCATCTCGGGGATATCTTGAAAGGACAAACTACAGTTATAGTCGGACCAAGTGGTGTTGGAAAATCAAGTCTTATTAATTCCTTGAGAAGCAACCAAATAAGCAATATTGAAGAGGCAGAATTAAATGGCTTTCTTGATCTTGTAAGTACTGCCCTACGCCTTTACTTGTTTGATTGGCATCTATTGAAAAATAAGTCAAAAATGAATGTCAGTGTGACTTTTAAACAGAATGGAGGAACAAAATGGCTTGGGGAGCAGAGAGTAGATTCAGTTTCTAAAAGAAGTGGGCATGGAAAGCACACGACGCGAAATGTATCACTTCTCCCACTTTCAGGAGGAGGCTATCTTTGTGACACTCCTGGATTTAATCAACCAAACCTGCTTAAAGTGACCAAGAGAAATCTTGCAGATACATTTCCCGAGGTTATAGTTGCAAAACTTTCAAGCTAAAATCCACTATGTTCAGTCCTAGTGTCCCCATGTTTACAGTTCTGTCTCATTGATTGAGTTATTTATTTATTATTTAGTATAAACTATAAAAGAAAATAATGAGCGAATAAATTAGGGATGTAGGGACACAAGAATTGAGGATATGATTTGGTACCTTATTTATAATGTTGTGAACTTTGTGTATGATTATCAATAATTTATGTATTTTTATCTTCAGATACGGCAAAGGCTTAATAAAAATGGAAAATGCTCCTTTAACGACTGCTTGCATCTAGGAGAACCTGGATGTGTTGTGAAGGCTGATTGGGAGAGATATCCTTACTATTTTCAGTTGCTGGATGAGATTAAAGTAAGGGAAGAGTATCAGTTAAGAACTTTAGGTACAAAGAGAGAAAGTGATGTTAGGTATGTGATAGATGTGTCATTCTATTTTAAAATGTAATGATAGTCCAAACCAGTTCAATGATATTTCTTTCATATTTTGTTAGGTACAAAGTGGGGGAGATGGGGGTCAAACAAGCAGAACCTAGACTAGAGCTAAAGAAACATAGAAGAGTTTCAAGGAAGCAACTTAAACAGTCTTTACTTGATGATCTTGATGATGATGATTTTGAGGAGACGGGGTATTGAATAACAAATGAATATTGAGTCTGACTTGAGATTGGTGCATCGTTTACGTCCGGGTTTATTTGGATACTGTATATATTCAAGTTTACATGCACATTTAACTGCTACCTGCAAGTACTTTATTGTATGATGCTCATATTGTATCGACTTGATGAAGATATTAGTGAAGGTAGTTGCATGTGTACGTATCACTGTGGTGTTACACCATTTTTTCTTCTTTGTTACATAGAGTTTTAATATTGCGGTTTGATACGTAATAAATCATATATAGATAATACATTTTACCAAGAGAGATGAACTTTCTTTTTCTTAACCTAAATCGGTCTTTTGTCCTATATATCACTCATTCTCCGTGCTAGGAATTAAATCATGATATCGGACGACTATTTCAGAGGTGTGGTTTAACTCTTAAAACAATAGTCATGTAAGTTGGTTATGCGCATCTGGTTTCTTTTTGCATTTTGGGTTTTGTTTGACCGTTTTGGGGGAGTTGTTTGCTATTGCTTGTTAGCATATAACCAATTTTTTGGGAAGATTACTTCATCAATGCATATTTTCTGTGTGGGGTTTTTTTGTCATTCAATGCCCAGATAATGAAGCTGTCCTATTATGTATTCTATTCAGATTCATAGGCAGATTGTTTCTTGTATCAACCATTTCACGGATGGGTCAGGGTAGGTAATGTCTTAATCTAACTGACTTGTTGTGTTTGACAGAACCCACTATATTTTGTGTAAATATTTATGTGATTGGCAAATGGCACTACAGAAATGGGCTATTTGGCCACTGTCCAGAGAGGCACATTCCAGGTACTTGTGATTCTTTTGATTTCATTTTGGCACAACCCATGGGTTGGGTTGCTTAGTTGCTGCATTCCATTAACCATGAGCTTTATTTTACTGCTTCCTTGCAATAGATTAAAATATTGATAATATCTATTAGCACAGTCATCATTTACTATTTTATCTGCAGTTGTTCAAACATTTATGTATGTTATTTATTATCTGATTTGGAGACTTAGTTGATATTCATAAACTGCCCTTGCAAATGATAATTTGTATTTCTTTTGCTGACGCACTCCATAATAATTTCTTTCAGATATTTTTGGCCACATTACAGTTTTGCCGGAGTGTGCAGTAGAGAAGGCGTCTGCCTCGCATATAAAGCATGTTTCATGGTTAAAAAGTGCAAAGCAGATGGTGCAAACATTGGTCCCTTAGCCTTTCTTCCATACAGAGGTATCTTACTATACCTCCTTTAAGCCTTAGTAGATTAGATGTAATGTTGATATAGTGTAGATGTAAACATTTGTTTCTGTAATGCATCTAGTCTTAAAACATGACATAGATTGTTGAATAGCCAGACCGAAACAATACATAGAGTTATTTTGATTATCTGTGGCCTCATTAGGTAATGATATACGAATAACTCTACAAATAGGCTTACACAATATACACACTTTGTTCAGTCACAAATTCTGAGAATGATTGATAAAACCAAGTAAACAGCATGGGTATTGACTTCATTAAGAAAATTTGTAACTACTTGTGAAATAGAAACTCATACAAACAAATATAAATCACACACTCAAATGCTGTAACTACAAGGCCCAAAAAATAGAAACATTCATACAAACAATGAATAACACACAAAAGGACAGTATCATGATCAGGATTCAATATTCTATGAAAGTAATTCTTATGGGCTTTTGACAGCTGGTGTGTTTTGAGCAGGAGAAGCAGTTGGAAAGGGTGGCGACTTAGGAATTCCAGGTATGGTTGGCAACTCTGGCATTAGCGGCAGTTCAAACTTTGGTAACTCAGGCAATGGAGGAAGCTCTGGCTTTGGCAGGGTTTGTACCACAGGCAAGGGTGGCAGTTCTCGCTTTGACAAGGTTGGCACTGCGGCAACAGGTGATTTCTTATCCTTGCTAGTAGTATTGGTGGGTATTTTAGGCAAGCCAGGTGGAGATGGCAATTCTACTTTTGGTAAAGTTGGAATTTCAGGTACTTTGGGAAGTTCGGGTATGGTTGGTAGTTCGGATTTTGGTAGTGTTGGGATCTGAGGTAGAGGTGGAAGTTCAGGCTTTGGTAAGCTAGGAATCTTAGGCAATGGTGAAGTATCAAGTAAATGCCGTGCAGCATCAGAATAAGAGTTGCTTAATATAATAAACGCAATGAGAGAGCTCATAGAGATTGTATATCTATTTGCCATTATGAAAATTGGATGAGAAAGAAGTTATTATGTTTGATGATGGAGGAGATTGCATGCATTCTTATTTATAGCATATATCTGACGTATAAGAGCATTCCCAACCGGAGGGGGGGTGAGAGGTTGATTCAAGGCAATCGACCCCAAACCCACTTTCAACCGAAGAAAACTTAGCCAGTTTTTATTTTGCCGGCTAAAGAAATATTTCCCTAGCCGGTTAAAAGAAAGCCGGCTAAGTTTATATATTTCCTTAGCTGGCTTTCTTTTGGCATGCAAAGGAAATATATAATTTTAGCCGACTTTTTTTTAGTCGGCTATCCTTAGCCGGCTAAAAGAAAGCAGACTAAGAAGCAACCCCTGGGTTGCTTTGGCAGGAAGGTTTCCAAAGCAACCCAGAAGGTTTCAATTGACCCTTGTTGGGGGTCAATTGCTTCCCAACCATGACCTGGTTGGGAATGCTCTAAAGTGGCTTGTGTTAGGTCAGTATAGGTCGGTAGTTGGAGTTCATTGCATTGTTTGCCTTGAATACGACATGAGATGAAGCTAAAGATGTCAATGGGTACCCGAAGAATCCGATATCCGTCCGAATCCGTATTCGAAAATATAAAAAATATCCGTTATCCGAAAAGAAGATACGGATATCGATATCCAAAAAGCTTTCCGGATACTGATGTGGTTATTGTGGTACCGCATCGGAAAAATATCCGTTCGATTAACGGATGCATATATATATATATATTTAATTAGAATTATATTTAATTAATATATGATTTTCCAACTATTTCCTAACCATTAGATGTTACTACGATATGGTTTTTTTGCTCATTTTTAGTGAAAACAGACAGTTTTAGTGTTTAATTTTGGAATATTTTTGGATACTCATACGAGTATTGGTATAAAACAATGTTTTATCATCGCTTTTTTTATTCCTTTGGTTTTTTTATGAACATTAGTACAAAAACTGTTTTATGTTGATCCAATCCTTTTTATTTATACTTTTAAATTTATTGATTATGAACGGAGTGGGTTAATATCCGATATCCGTCCGTATCCGAAAATTAAACAGATACAGATATCCGATATCCGAAATGATTTTGGATACGGATACGGGTATGAAACTATCTTTATCCAAAAGTATTCATTGACAGCCTTAGATGAAGCCAACTATTCTTTTGCTTTCTCTCACTCTTTGTACTTTCAGCACTTAAGTCCTATATTCTGTTTATCTGTATCCGTGTATTGGTAACTCAACTTCTTATGTGGTAGTTATTATAGACTGAAACCTGGTAATGGTAAATATTTTAATTTAAAATGTGAATTTTAATTTAATTAATTTAAAGTTAATTAATTATTTGTTTTTATTCTATAATACGCGTTTAATTAAAATGAAATGAAAGTATAAAAATCGAAATACATTCAAAGATAACTAAAATACGTTGAAAAATAAAATGATGCAGTACGTATAAAACGCTACAGAATTTGGAAAACCCTATTTGTTGGCAACACTTTTGTTTATTGGATATGTTTTGTATTTTGGTGCAATTTTTCCTTAATTGTCGACAAAAATCAATTTTTTGCTAACTCGTCGTTAAGAGTATCGAATAAATCTTTATTATCATATTGCATGATTACCATCATCGTTTCACCAAAATCAAATTCTCATCTTTGGCATCTCATCCTTCTCCTATATGTTGAAGGCGAGCAATCATACTGCGTAGTTTACAAATTTTTTTGTGGAATCTACATTGTGTTAGGGCTATCTGAATTCGTGCGGGAGTTTTTCATCTCTCTCATGTATTCGGTCAGTGATCTCGCGAAGCTTCTCATCAGTTACTGCATGACGTCTTCTTGCACTACTACGTGCAGTAGAAGATGAACCAATGTGTAGAGTTTGTTACAATGGATGATTGGTTGGTGAATTCAAATTTGGAATTTGTCCATAGTGGGTTCGCTGGCTATAAATCCCATCAAAAACCCATGTATTATCAAACTGGGTCTGCGTAGGGGGAGGAGTATGTTGTTGCGGTGATTTTTAATTAACGATGGGCGTATACGATGTTTGTCCAATTGCATTCATCCTTTGTAATAATTGTTGCGTCAACTGCAAATTGTCAATCGACCATTTTCTATGTTTCGAAACAATCATTTCAAATTCCTACAAGTAAAATAAACACATGAAAAAAAAGTAAAAACTAAAATGCAAGTATAAAATACATTCACACGATCATTTCCCCATTTCTTACTGTCTGCAACAGTTTGTCTTTGAATATGCTGGGCGAAATCAGTTTTGTTGCACAAGCTTTTCCATTTAACTCTGTGACGACCCGGCCTTCTACTACTAGAATGACGTACATCATTAAGAAAAGAAAGGGATAGAAGTAGGAAAGAAAGAAAAGAAAAGAACAACGACATTAGAATCTCACAGCGGAACGAATAAATTATATTAATCACATAAATATTTACATAATATAATACATCAATCAGAGTTATACAGATAATACATCACATACTAGACAGTTATAAACACCTGTCTAGTTAATACATCTCAACATTATGACTCAGAGATACCGACACAGCGGAACTATATATATATATATATATATATATATATATATATATATATATATATATATATATATATCTACAACGCTGAAGTCTCCTGCTCCATTGCTTCTCCAGAATTCGTCAAAGCTAACCTGAATCCCTTGACTACCCGTAAAAATTTGGGTACCCGAGAGTTTATGAAAAACAAAAATAAACTCCGGGTCAGACATGGGTCTGGTATGAGTAAACGGTTTAAAGTTGTTTAACTTTGAAAACATTTGAAAATAAAGGTATCACGTAAGACTTCCCACAAATAAATACGGGTAAGTTTTTACCTTACGCTAACCAAAACATTTCATAGGAAATCCAGTGATATTATAATAGTGTCTAGGGTTTTCAAGTAAATAGAAAATAGCCGAAATTGTTACATTCATTAAATTCCAGCTACTAGCCACAAAAGTGGGTAATACAAATCAAAACCGTAGGGTCTCGTAGGGAAAATGGATTTCCAACAATGGCAGGGCTACTGGGGTACCGCCCGTCACAGTACGGGGCCTAGATCACCGTACCGAGGATCACTCCCGACCCACTGCAACACAAGGCCGGAGCCATTCCTTACCGAACAGTCCCGAACAAGATAAACCCAGTGGTTGGCGCGACCAACCACCCACTAAGCCGAAATATAAAAGGGACATCTAGACAGGGGAAATATCTTGTCCTGCTTGGGCATGACCCACCTAACCTTACTGCATCTCCCCTGTTTTAGCCATTTCCGGTTGATGAGGCTTGATGCTACGATTACCTTTAAAGAACATATCACTTAGAATGCTCATCGTCCGCTTGACGATGTGCTGAAAGCATTCAATCCATACAAGTTCGTTCCGGGTTCGAACGAAACCGAAGGCATTATCTCGTCACACTATTTTTGGAATCATCCTCAGAGTCAACGACGATAACCCTTGCATTCTTAAAGCACCATCTCGATCTTCGTTTCAGGATTTACGACCTAACGTTTAAATTGGATCGATGTGGTTTTCGGAGAATCAAATTTGATTCTTCCGATCCCGGTCTCATCGAAATCCAACCGCCATTTTAAGGGCCAAGTTGTCTAATTAACTTAAACAGTTTAAATAATTTTAAATCTAACAGTTGAATTAACATAGCATTTATCACAGATAAAACATATCATAGATATAACATAACATATCACAGAGTAACATAGAATATCATCACATTAATATCACAATCCGATATTCAACCTAACAGCCCATAAGCAATTACCTTTAAATCGTACTTGTAATTAATTCAATTTAGAATTAATTACCTGAGAGTTAATCACTTAACTCTATTTAATTAATCGTTAATTAACAATTAATTACTTATTTCATTTCAAATTGACTGATGATTCTTAACTTAATCAATTATTAAGTCTTGTTTATTTACTTACCTAATTATTTCACTCTATTAACTTAATTACTTCTTAATCAAGTTCTTTAACTTTAATTACCTAATTATCTATTTCCTGATCCTTAATCAATAACTTTGATTATTTATTAATGAAACTTAATTATTTGACCTTAATTAATCAATTTTAAATTCTTAGTTCTTAATTACTTAAATAATTAACTATTAATTCATAATTAAATTATTTGATTAGTTCACTATTAATCGTCCATTAATTAACTTTAAGTAAATTATTAATTATTTTTATCACTTAATCACAAATTAATCTCTAATTACAATTGTAAAGCAATTATTCTTAATTACCCTCTAAAATAATTATTGATACATATGTTCAGCTAAATTAAACATTTAAAAGTCTTTCTTCCAATTTTGAAAATGAAATTAACCACAACATAAACGTTAATCAATCTCATGCTTAACTTAATTACCTAAATTCATTAATTACATTAAAATAATCATTAAGTGTTAAATACATTGCTAAGCATTAACTAATAGTTTTAAAACTTGTACTATAACTGTTAAACACTCATCAGGTTACCAATATTTAAAATTGCTAAAACCCAATTTCACATAACCCTCTTTTATATACAAGTTGAAGGAAACCGAGACTTCTCTATCAAAAACCTGAGTAACACTTCGGTCCTTCATTAATCCTTCCCGTGTCTCTCCCCTGTACCCCCTTCTTCTTCTCTTTTTTTTTTTTAAGTTAAAAGTTTAAACTAAGGTTGCAAAGAAACCATCAGTAACACACACACGAAAATGACAGGAAGCAAAACCCGAGTCTTCTTCCCATTCACTCGAGCACGTTCCGAGACGACTCCTCACGTCACTCACTGATACGACACCCACCTCCCACGCCACCGTGCACGTGCACGGTGGTTCGGCACGACTCCGGCCACTTCCATCACCTCCAACAACCCACAAATCGACCCATCCCTCGAATCCAGAATTTAAATTAACACGAATAGATCGAATTCAAAAAAAACACCTGACGCACGAACCAAAACTCGAACTACCCTGAGACATTTCTTCGCCCCAACCACCACTGACCATCGGAGGCGAAGGTGCTTCACCTATGCCTCGTCCACCTTCTCCCCTAACACTTCCCGAAATCGCGATCAACTCGAACGCGCGATGAGGCCGAACACTACTATTTTACAGACATGGGAAAAACTAGAACACAAGCCCTAATTTGCCTCCATTCGACAAATCCTGTAATCTGGAAAATTATTCAGTATTTTTCCCATCATCTTGAATGTTCGAACTACCTTCATAACAAATTTCAACAATTTAGATTGAATCAATCATCTTAAATTTGTGCAAGAGCAATTTTTATTAAATTTCGAACTGTTCATCAAATACCATTCTATATACCCTCATTTTTGTTTTAAAAATCACGAATCTTAATAAGTATACAAGACATAAATTTGAATTAGTTTTTCCTAACGATCGAGTTTTACCAATTTTGTGTTCTTGTTGACTGAAAGCAGGGTTTTCCAGAAGTAAATTTTACAAATATATTTGAAACAGGTTTAAATGAAACCTGATTGAAGATCAAGGAACAAGTTTGTTGGAAAGTTTAAACTTTATCATAATCAAATGGAAATAATTCAAGGTTTAATTGCTTCTAACCCTATAACACACAGCAGAGAAACAAAATACTCAAAATTCCAAAAACAGCTTGTATAAAATTGCAGATTCATATGAAAATAAAGCGCATACAATACAGATATAAATATTCCATGAATTATTCTACTGATTTAAATTAACTTAAGCTTGGAAATTTAAGTTTACTCACCTGAACAACCTGTGAATCAATAAGCATGAATGTTTTTGAAGCCTAGTTGCTTGAAACTAAAGGTTGAACTATAGACTTTGAATCTGTTTCTGCTGTTTGAATATATTTGAGTTTGGGTTCTTCTTTTTCTTAATTTTCTCAGGTAACCAAGTTTTTCATTATATTTTGAACGAACTAAAAAGAACAGATGTAAATAGAGATATATATAAGATGATATATGTGTGAAGGAAGGTGCCTACTGGTGTAGTTGTTTGCAGACTTCTATACCTGAGATGTACAGATATGAGTACATTTGAATAGACAAAAAATGGGCTGAAATGATAGTAACTAGTACTTAGGTTTCTCTATTAGCTTACATAAATATAATTATGTTCGGCTGCTTTAAAAGATATTTGTAAGAGTACGACTTGCAGGAAAACTTGTTCTTAAAGGCTTGTAAGAGAAGATATGTCCATATTAGTTTACATATATTTAATGTTTTGTTGATTCTTGTATGCAGGCTTGAACTTATGGCAGTCAACATGGCTTGAGTATGAAGCTTTGAACAAAAATATTTGTATTTAAATACTTGTTTTGTTATTATGTTATTTTCTAGCTTGAATAGTTTATATACATTGTGTTGTTTTATAAGTTTAGTTTTTGTATAAAGATGTTTGTTTTTATCTGGTATTATTCTAGCTTAATAATTTATAAACATATTTGTCAGGTTTATTTTTTTATGGTTTTGTTTTCATTTTATACTTTGACTATCAATAGTAGATTATGTTCAATATGATTTACTTACATCTATTTAAACTTATTTCTATTTGTATTTTAACTATCAATTATTAAGTTATATTCATGTGTTTAGCTTATATTTAAAATTTATATTTTAAATTTGTAGAATTAGATTTTTATTTAAAGATTATCATCCAAATATCTTTGGGTCCGTCTATTAACACCCCCGTATTTTCTCTTCACACCCCGATTAAAAGTTTAAATTTTTTATTCCAACTATACCCTTAATAGTTAAATGGATTTCTCATTTAATTTACTGTGTCTATTCATCTTCTCTTCATCTCTCTTCGATCTGCTTTCATCTGCTGAAATTGACTAGGAAAAAATACACACACTCGACACAACAACGTTCCATGCGAACGAGATTGCTGAACCAACCTCGTTCGATCAACACGTGGTTGTTGTCACAACCACGTTCACGGCGGACGAGGTTGGTTCACAAACCACGTTCGCGTGGAACATTGTTCTTCACATAAATATGACATTCAAGCAAAATCGAACTTTGATTCAAATAAAATTTATTGGACTAGCTAAATCACGTACTGTGCCGATATTTGCTCTTCTTTTCCTTTTCCATGGCGACGACGACTGAAAAATCGACCATGAAGAGGAGAGTTTGAGCGGCGGGTTAGGGTCTGAGGGTGAATGATATGCTGAGAGTAGCGGGTTAGGGTTTGAGAGCGAAGAGAAGCTTGTTTTTCTTTTTCTTTTTTTAAGAAAAAAGAAAGGGTAGTTTTGAAAGTAGACGGGGTGTAAAGAGCAAAAAATGGGGTGGATTTTTTTTTCTCAAAACATCGGGGTGGGAAAAGCAAAATACGGGGTGTGAATAGACGGAGCCAATATCTTTATCAATTTAAAATAAGAGAAAGCATTCTATTTTAATTACATAAGATAAATTCTATTATAAATATTATTGAGATATTTTATTTCAAATTTTCAACTCACATCTCCTTTTAAAATACCAATGCATATAAACAAATGGCAGTCATTACCAAAATCATATTCATTTTAAAATGAACAGTTCACATTTTATTTAATTAGATTAAACATTTATTAAAATAACCGGGGCCGAGATCCAGGGTCGTTACATTCCTCCCCCCTTAAAAGAATTTCGTCCCCGAAATTTAAAACAAAGATAATTTTTTTTTTAAAGCTGTTATACCAACCATTCAACATAGATACCATTCATACATTAGCAAACAACAACAGTCTATTCTTACTAACGACACTAGTTATCCGAACACAAATCCAGATAAACTTCCCTAAAATTATCGAGTGTTGTCTCTCGATGATCAACAATCCAAACTGGATTCCTAACCATAGTTAAATTTAATTCAACTTCCAAATTCCTGGACTACTGGTTTAATAACAAATGATGAATCATGAACAAATTTCTAAGATGGGATATACAGAATACACAATAAATTCCAGACATCTACTCTGACAGTTCAATTCTGAAATCTACAGTAGTAATTCTTTCCCCATTTTCTTGACTTCTTTACAGAATTTCAATATCTATTCAATCAAGTCCGTACAATGTACATATACCATTCGTACGCAATATCAAATCCGATCGCTCGCTCGATCACACAATTTCACTTCCGAACTAGTATCGTCCACCCGACTTCCTAGTACGGACTCAGAACTGGTTTCTTGATCAGAAACTGTCATTCTCCTTGCATAGTCACAACTATGATAGAGAATTTCCAGCATCAATCAAAATCCATATCCATGGTTCGTCGTCGAAAATCGAGTGAAAACTCCCAACTCGGATCGATATAGAATTATCTCGAAATTCTGTGCTCGAATCTGGATCAAATTGTTATGCGAATAAAATAATATACGTACATCCTACGTATTTATATCCATTGATTATCAACTATATCAATTTTCTTTTATTCACATTATTCTGATTCTATCCACTTGGAATAATTTTTTTTCCAATATCAAATTTACTTAAGAATTTCACTCTTCATTTCTTAAGCTTAATATAAGCATTATATATTCCCTTATATTATTACTTTACCATTTTAGCTTTAATATCTTTTTATTTAAATCTGAATTTCCAAATTCTTGTGAATTCAATTTATCTTCAACTCTGAATATTTAATTTTATTGTCTATCTTTCATTTAAACTGATTTCTATTATTATTATTATTATTATTATTATTATTATTATTATTTCAATTAGTCTCATCCACTAGTTTACTTTTAATTTCCAATTTGAAATTGTTTTGTTGCTAATCTTTTTTTTCTTTCAAATTCTGAAAAGTTTTGACAGAGTTTCCATTTGTTTAGCATTACATATTTCCAAAAGCACGTATGTAAGGTTTCCAACACTTATTACAATTATTTCCAATCGATTTTCAAATCATTCTTTTTTAGTTAAAGTGATTTACACTTACTTGCTTAGACATATAATCCATTTGAGCAAAACAAACTCATATTCAAAATCATCCTATTTTGCTTCCAATAATTCATAGAATTTATCTAATTCTCATTTACTTCAAACAACCCATTTCCATATGCAATTCAACAATATTATTGTGAATAGATAATCACTTAAGCTTTATAACAAATTTTAAATTGATTCCAATTCAATTTATACTTGATTCCATCCCAATTAAATTATTCACAATCCTTTCATTGCATTTTCTTTCATTTCAACAGGTTTAATTCCAAACCATTTTATTAAACTTGACAACCAATGTTTTAAATAATCATTTCACACTTTACTTAAGTTATTTATTTACTTCAAACTGTTCCACCCAATAACTTAAGTTTATACTATTCTACCAATTTCCATTTAAATCATTGATTCGATTTTCCTTTAATCTAATCCCAACTATTTACTAATTTGTTCGATTAGTTTATTCTTATCCATCCTTAAATTTTAATTTACATTAACAATTCATTATTGAATTTATTCATAATAAGGTTATTCAATTTATACTTGAATTAGATTTGTTTACAACTCACACCATTCCTGTTTTAATCCAATTCAATACTTACTTTGGTTTACATTTACTTATTTACATAAGAATTTTATTTCATTCAATTTTATCAGTAACTCGATTGAATTCATTTAAATTCAATTTTATTTTAACCCAGCTTCAGTTAAATTTTGCTACTTACCATTCCTTAAATTTATTTCTCAATATATGAGCTCAAAACTTATTTGTTTACTTTAAAGTTTATATTACTCATTTGGGTCATTTCATCTTATAATCACAATTTCAGATTATATATATATATATAAATATATATATATATATATATATATAACACTTACTATCTTAAAGTATAAATTTCCACCTCACAATTACAAACATTTTACCTTCAAATTTTGTATCCAATTAAGTTTATTTTGAACTTCAATTCCATTTAACTTATCTCGGGTTAAACTTCAATATGTTTCCTTATTTTCATTTACTTAAGTTAAATTTTAATTCCGGGATTACAATTCCCGATTCCTTCTTATTAATATCAACTTTACTTTATAGGTTCATTAGTTGATTCATTCAAACCTTTCACATTATCTAAATAGAATTCCTTAGAATTCAATTGCCCGGTTTTCATTTCCAAAACCATTTGAAAGGATAACTACACTTATCCACTTGGTATATCAAATCAAATTTCCAAATTTCAAACACTTGTTTTCACCAAAACAAATTTTCTCCCTTTGAAAATTTCTAAAACAACATGTATACCCAACAATATCATGACCAACTATCCTGGTAGCAATCCATCACTTTAGAAACTCGAAAATGAATACTGATGATGTGGCCATCACCATCAGGATTATTTTCCAGCGACTGAAGTGAGTTCAGTGCTTCCTTACTTCCACAATTTCCTCTCAAAACAATTTCCATTCAACAATATTTTTCAAAACAAAATTCCATTATTTCCTTCAACTCTTTGGAAAAAAAAACGTTTCAAACATACCAAGATTTTTAAATTCCCAAATTCTTTTGTTTAAATTCATTTAAACACCTTTCAAATTTCCTGGACTTACATTCTAGTTTAATCAGATTTCAGTTATATTCCTTTTTATTTAAAATCATTCTTAAATAATTTTATTTGGTTATAAACCACTCCAATTTTTTTAAATTTTTATTTGGTTGTAATATTAACAACCAATCATCCAAGTATATATAGTTATTGCAGAAAAATATTTCTTTTATGTCAAAAAAATAAATTTTGGGTAAAATTATTTCATTTACCCTACTTTAAAAATAATACTGTGTCGGTCTATCTTGTTTAAGAGTTTAGGAATCCCTATCGATGAAATGGCGTCCCACACACCGACCAGAATCCATAAACACTCAACAGATAAATCAACACAATATAAAAACAATTTTATATTCACTAACAAATACGCGCTCATATATATTAATACACTCAAACTCATTTTTAGAGTTCTGTTGACTCTATTTTATGAGTAATCACTACCAGAGCCAAGGTTACCACCAACCTATGCTCTGATACCAACTGTGACGACCCGCCCTTCTACTACTAGAATGACGTATCATCATTAAGAAAAGAAAGGGATAGAAGTAGGAAAGAAAGAAAAGAAAAGAACAACGGCATTAGAATCTCACAGCGGAACGAATAAATTATATTAATCACATAAATATTTACATAATATAATACATCAATCAGAGTTATACAGATAATACATCACATACTAGACAGTTATAAACACCTGTCTAGTTAATACATCTCAACATTATGACTCAGAGATACCGACACAGCAGAACTATATATATATATATATATATATATATATATATATATATATATATCTACAACGCTAAAGCCTCCTGCTCCATTGCTCCTCCAGAATTCGTCAAAGCTAACCTGAATCCCTTGACTACCCGTAAAAATTTGGGTACCCGAGAGTTTATGAAAAACAAAAATAAACTCCGGTTCAGACATGGGTCTGGTATTAGTAAAAGGTTTAAAGTTGTTTAACTTTGAAAACATTTGAAAATAAAGGTATCACGTAAGCTTCCTACAAATAAATACGGGTAAGTTTTTACCTTACGCTAACCAAAACATTTCATAGGAAATCCAGTGATATTATAATAGTGTCTAGGGTTTTCAAGTAAATAGAAAATAGCCGAAATTGTTACATTCATTAAATTCCAGCTACTAGCCACAAAAGTGGGTAATACAAATCAAAACCGTAGGGTCTCGTAGGGAAAATGGATTTCCAACAATGGCAGGGCTACTGGGGTACCGCCCGTCACAGTACGTGGCCTAGATCACCGTACCGATGATCACTCCCGACCCCCTGCAACACAAGGCCGGAGCCATTCCTTACCGAACAGTCCCGAACAAGATAAACCCAGTGGTTGGCGCGACCAACCACCCACTAAGCCGAAATATAAAAGGGACATCTAGACAGGGGAAATATCTTGTCCTGCTTGGGCATGACCCACCTAACCTTACTGCATCTCCCCTGTTTTAGCCATTTCCGGTTGATGAGGCTTGAGGCTACGATTACCTTTAAAAAACATATCACTTAGAATGCTCATCGTCCGCCTGACGATGTGCTGAAAGCATTCAATCCATACAAGTTCGTTCCGGGTTCGAACGAAACCGAAGGCATTATCTCGTCACACTCTTTTTGGAATCATCCTCAGAGTCAACGACGATAACCCTTGCATTCTTAAAGCACCATCTCGATCTTCGTTTCAGGATTTACGACCTAACGTTTAAATTGGATCGATGTGGTTTTCGGAGAATCAAATTTGATTCTTCCGATCCCGGTCTCATCGAAATCCAGCCGCCATTTTAAGGACCAAGTTGTCTAATTAACTTAAACAGTTTAAATAATTTTAAATCTAACAGTTGAATTAACATAGCATTTATCACAGATAAAACATACCATAGATATAACATAACATATCACAGAGTAACATAGAATATCATCACATTAATATCACAATCCGATATTCAACCTAACAGCCCATAAGCAATTACCTTTAAATCGTACTTGTAATTAATTCAATTTAGAATTAATTACCTGAGAGTTAATCACTTAACTCTATTTAACTAATCGTTAATTAACAATTAATTACTTATTTCATTTCAAATTGATTGATGATTCTTAACTTAATCAATTATTAAGTCTTGTTTATTTACTTACCTAATTATTTCACTCTATTAACTTAATTACTTCTTAATCAAGTTCTTTAACTTTAATTACCTAATTATCTATTTCCTGATCCTTAATCAATAACTTTAATTATTTATTAATGAAACTTAATTATTTGACTACTAATTCCTTAATTAATCAATTTTAAATTCTTATTTCTTAATTACTTAAATAATTAACTATTAATTCATAATTAAATTATCTGATTAGTTCACTATTAATCGTCCATTAATTAACTTTAAGTAAATTATTAATTATTTTTATCACTTAATCACAAATTAATCTCTAATTACAATTGTAAAGCAATTATTCTTAATTACCCTCTAAAATAATTATTGATACATATGTTCAGCTAAATTAAACATTTAAAAGTCTTTCTTCCAATTTTGAAAATGAAATTAACCACAACATAAACGTTAATCAATCTCATACTTAACTTAATTACCTAAATTCATTAATTACATTAAAATAATCATTAAGTGTTAAATACATTGCTAAGTATTAACTAATAGTTTTAAAACTTGTACTATAACTGTTAAACACTCATCAGGTTACCAATATTTAAAATTGTTAAAACCCAATTTCACATAACCCTCTTTTATATACAAGTTGAAGGAAACCGAGACTTCTCTATCAAAAACCTGAGTAACACTTTGGTCCTTCATTAATCCTTCCCGTGTCTCTCCCCTGTACCCCCTTCTTCTTCTCTTTTTTTTTTTTTAAAGTTAAAGTTTAAACTAAGGTTGCAAAGAAACCATCAGTAACACACACACGAAAACGACAGGAAGCAAAACCCGAGTCTTCTTCCATTCACTCGAGCACGTTCCGAGACGACTCCTCACGTCACTCACTGATACGACACCCACCTCCCACGCCACCGTGCACGTGCACGGTGGTTCGGCACGACTCCGGCCACTTCCATCACCTCCAACAACCCACAAATCGGCCCATCCCTCGAATTCAGAATTTAAATTAACACGAATAGATCGAATTCAAAAAAAAACACCTAACGCACGAACGAAAACTCGAACTACCCTGAGACATTTCTTCGCCCCAACCACCACTGACCATTGGAGGCGAAGGTGCTTCACCTATGCCTCGTCCACCTTCTCCCCTAACACTTCCCGAAATCGCGATCAACTCGAACGCGCGATGAGGCCGAACACTACTATTTTACAGACGTGGGAAAAACTAGAACAAAAGCCCTAATTTGCCTCCATTCGACAAATCCTGTAATCTGGAAAATTATTCAGTATTTTTCCCATCATCTTGAATGTTCGAACTACCTTCATAACAAATTTCAACAATTTAGATTGAATCAATCATCTTAAATTTGTGCAAGAGCAATTTTTATTAAATTTCGAAGTGTTCATCAAATACCATTTTATATACCCTCATTTTTGTTTTAAAAATCATGAATCTTAATAAGTATACAAGACATAAATTTGAATTAGTTCTTCCTAACGATCGAGTTTTACCAATTTTGTGTTCTTGTTGACTGAAAGCAGGGTTTTCCAGAAGTAAATTTTACAAATATATTTGAAACAGGTTTAAATGAAACCTGATTGAAGATCAAGCAACAAGTTTGCTGGAAAGTTTAAACTTTATAATAATCAAATGGAAATAATTCAAGGTTTAATTGCTTCTAACCCTATAACACACAGCAGAGACATAATACTCAAAATTCCAAAAGCAGCTTGTATAAAATTGCAGATTCATATGAAAATAAAGCGCATACAATACAGATATAAATATTCCATGAATTATTCTACTGATTTAAATTAACTTAAGCTTGGAAATTTAAGTTTACTCACCTGAACAACCTGTGAATCAATAAGCATGAATGTTTTTGAAGCCTAGTTGCTTGAAACTAAAGGTTGAACTACATACTTTGAATCTGTTTCTGCTGTTTGAATATATTTGAGTTTGGGTTCTTCTTTTCTTAATTTTCTTAGGTAACCAAGTTTTTCATTATATTTTGAACGAACTAAAAACAGATGTAAATACAGATATATATAAGATGATATATGTGTGAAGGAAGGTGCCTACTGGTGTAGTTGTTTGCAGACTTCTATACCTGAGATGTACAGATATGGGTACATTTGAATAGACAAAAAATGGGCTGAAATGATAGTAACTAATACTTAGGTTTCTCTATTAGCTTACATAAATATAATTATGTTCGGCTGCTTTAAAAGATATTTGTAAGAGTACGACTTGCAGGAAAACTTGTTCTTAAAGGCTTGTAAGAGAAGATATGTCCATATTAGTTTACATATATTTAATGTTTTGTTGATTCTTGTATGCAGGCTTGAACTTATGGCAGTCAACATGGCTTGAGTATGAAGCTTTGAACAAAAATATTTGTATTTAAATACTTGTTTTGTTATTATGTTATTTTCTAGCTTGAATAGTTTATATACATTGTGTTGTTTTATAAGTTTAGTTTTTGTATAAAGATGTTTGTTTTTATCTGGTATTATTCTAGCTTAATAATTTATAAACATATTTGTCAAGTTTATTTTTTTATGGTTTTGTTTTCATTTTATACTTTGACTATTAATAGTAGATTATGTTCAATATGATTTACTTACATCTATTTAAACTTATTTCTATTTGTATTTTAACTATCAATTATTAAGTTATATTCATGTGTTTAGCTTATATTTAAAATTTATATTGTAAATTTGTAGAATTAGATTTTTATTTAAACATTATCATCCAAATATCTTTATCAATTTAAAATAAGAGAAAGCATTCTATTTTAATTACATAAGATAAATTCTATTATAAATATTATTGAGATATTTTATTTCAAATTTTCAATTCACATCTCCTTTTAAAATACCAATGCATATAAACAAATGGCAGTTATTACCAAAATTATATTCATTTTAAAATGAACAGTTCACATTTTATTTAATTAGATTAAACATTTATTAAAATAACCGGGGCCGAGATCCAGGGTCGTTACAAACTCATTCTCTTTTAAGACTATCTGTTCATGTCAGACGTTGATTTCGTCGATCACTCTAATGAACGAAATTTTTATTACATTCGGTTGAACTTTTTCGTTATACCTTTGTGCACTTCTTTTTTATCATGACGGCAGACGGCATATGCTTTTACAGTGCATTTCAGCATAATCTGAGTAACGTCAAACATTTAATTGTGTGGATTCTTTTGGGTTAACATTCTGAAAATTCAAAATTACAAAAGAATTCAAAATAATTCCAAAACGATATACCGTAAATACGAAAAAATTATAGATTTAAGACAAGCACCATTATACCGATGGTTAAGTGATTCGATTTCGGTGTGAGAGTTTACAAGTTCGAAACTTGTGTAGTGTGATTCGAATATTTATTGACACACGATTTGTGGTTTGTTGTCTCAATGACATGTTGTATTTAAGTACCATTAAAAAAAACTATAGATTCAAGTGTTAAAATGTCTTAATAGCTTTTCGGATTGACAGATAATTTTTTTGAGTTGTTGGATTGAATGTGTGGAGGTAGAGGGGTTGAAGGTGAAATATGTAGAAGGGGGAGGCCAAACATAAACTGAAGGCTGGGAAATAAATTGAATTTGGACCATTTTCTTTTTACAATTTGATGGCCAAACAATCTAGTCTGGACGAGCTCAATGAGTTTCCCCCACTTCCTTCGAGGCATGGCGCTGGTCCAGTGGCTGATTCTGCTATTGCGATGGGTTGGGTTCTGGAGCGTCTTTGCCTACCGTTGGGTTATTTCTTGTCGATGGCCCTCAAGTTTGTTGTTCTGGAAATAATTTTGCAAAAGAAAATTCAGCTAATGCGATGAAATCGAGCAATATTTTGCTGCAACCTGTGACACTTGATTGTTCCATCGCAAATGATGATGGTTAGTTAGCGCGTGACCCAAATTCTGGGCTGCAAGCCCTGTCAACTCGTCCATACTCATAGGTAATCCCTTTTTCTTTTACCCGTTTTCAAGATTGGTGTTGATAAGTCTGGCCCTATAAGTAGTTGTCATTATTTAGGAATAGGCTTAGAAATGCTGACTCCTCATGGTCCAAACAATATGCTGTTGATTTTCCTAACAAGCCTGTCTTCCCATCGAAGGAAATTATTGATGTAGGAATTGCGTTTTTAAATGCTACATAGTTGGATTCTTTTTAGATGAGGCTCTCATCTTTTCAGTTGTGAAAAATCATGTTCTTGTGGTTTGACTTTTAAAGGGTATAGTTAATATTAGATCTGATAACTCATTGTATTTTTTAAATTCTTCTGCCTGCAAAAACGACTCGTATTTTAGAATCCGATCCTATTATTATTAAAGGAAAAGTACTTACTATTATCCAGTAAAGCCCTTTTGTTGACCTCGCTCGTAAGCGCAGGTCCTTCCATTTCCATTTGGACGCATATTTTGAAATTTCTTCAATCTTCTAATCTCTTGAGGAGGTAAATTAGTTGGCAAATTATATTAGTCGGATTTGCTTAAATATTTCCACTGAACATAGACAAATTCTTCATTATGCCAAAGCACTTATTGAAATTTCCCTTTTAGGTAGTTGCCTTCTAGCATTCCTGTTTCCCTCGTCGAGAGTAGAGTTGCATACATTGATGTCACATGCTAGTGAAACTACCTATTTGTGACCTTTGCCGCTCGTGTGGCATGTTATCTCGGCTTGCCAGCATTCTGTCGTCGACCTGGGCAACCTTCCCCCTAAGCAATCCCTCCTGAAACCTCCATCTAGGCGATGAAAGGTCAGAGTTCACCAACCCTTCGATCCGTATCTCCAGATCATCCTAATCCCGTTTCCACTCCTCCTGAAAGGTGCACTCCCCCTACCCTCCCTCCCTCCAACCCCCACCCCCGACCCTCTTAGCAACGATCTCTTAGCCAGCCTTGTTTCGTCCTGTGATTCCCCTATTACTACCCTTGAAGAAATAATTTGTCAACGTTATCATTTTCGATCCTCCAAGTGCAGAAGGCATTGCTTAGGGTTTATCAAGAAAATTGGCTGAAGATACGCGGTTAGTTTGAACAAAAAGGCTTGGACTTGGTCCCACAAGAAAAGCAGTTTGTGCTTCCACTCAAATTGGAGGATTTTCTCAAAATGGGTCTCAGATGACAAGGATGATGAGCGAGAACTCTTCTATAAGCTTTTGGATGATGAGCTTGTCCTATGTAATAGTGGTGAATTTAGTGCCAACAACGAAGGGATTCTACTACATCAGATTGGGACGAAAATTTATTTTCTCGTTGCGTTGGAATTTGATATCTCTTTGGTTATTTTGAGTGGTTATTCTGATATTGTTCATTTTATGCCATTGTTGTTTATCGTTGTTTTTAAGCATGGTCGGTTTTGTTGTGCTTATTGGATGATTTTTACTAGCTGGCCAGGCATGTTCGCGGTTGTTTTTTGATGTGGGCTTCTTACTCAGGACCTCTGTACATTTTATTGTATACATGCATGCATGCACGCACACATATGCTTAGTACGACTGTATGATCCATGGATCATACATTCTTTCTATAAAAAAACAGAAACATTTAGAAAAGAATATGTACAAAAATAGTTTGAAGGACAAATTTTTAGGTCCTTTTTAACTAAAAGCCTAGTATGTTATTTTTTTTTTGTTTAGTAAATAGACATCTAAATCTCTTTTGGGTTTTTCATTTATTTTCATTGCATCTTATTCATCTTGTTTTCTTATTGCATTTCTTTCTTATTCTTCGTGTATTCTTCTTTTTCTTATCTTATTTCCTATCTCCGTCATATTCATATTTCAAGATCTTCGCTTCTATCAAGTATTCTCCTCTAAATCTTCTCTTTTATCGACTTTTCTCTCTTTAGATATAGATGTCTTTCTCCGCTTCGTCTCTCTCTTCTTCACTTTATTTGGTTTTTTTTTTAAATTTTTTAGGTATTTTATTTGGTACAGCTAATTTGGGTAGAAGCAGTAGGTATAATTTTATGATATAGTTGTTGATGTTTTGTTGCTATTGTACAATATCGGTTTTAAGTCAAACTGGTGTTGCAGATGTTGATGATTTGATGATTCTTTATTGGTATCTGAGAATATAATTTTTCTATACAGTAATTGATGTTGCAATGATATTGTGTAGTATTAGTTTTGCCTTATGCAGCATTAGTTTTTTGTTAGATTGACATTTATGAATTTAAATGATTAAAATCATACATTTTTGGCTTATATATATATATATTTCGTGGAGTGACAATGCTAGCCCTCTTATTGTTTTTTGATATGATGGCGATATGACACTGCATGATATCAACTTTACACAACACTCTCCCTCTTTCTTAACCCTAGAAAACTTTAATGGATTAAACGATTTTAATTAAGCTATTGAGCGAAATCAATTTCATTCAATATATAACATGGTTTATAATGTTGATGTGTTTTTGCTAACCAATATGATAAAATTTAACATTATTGTATGCATCACATAACATCAACTTTACAGAAATTGGTACTTTACATATCACTCTTCCTTAATCCTAAATTTTTTGATGAATCAAATCATTTTAAACTAAGCTATTGAGTAGTGTTAGTTTCGTCCAAAATATAACATGATTTGTAATCCAAAATATAAAATTGGTGATCGCTAAAGTTTGGAATCTCCTTAGCATCGTTTGCATTTAGAATACAAAATTAACAAAATGGTATGTTCTATGTTATAACCACATAAAAACACTAGCAACATAGGCCCACATAATGCTAAGGTTATAACCATCAAAAGATTGAATATATGAAACTTCAAAAAAATTTATGATAAAGTTGTATATTATGGGGTGCTATTAAGGACAACATTGCACGTAGGTGTAAACATGTTATTCTATTTAAGAGAAGGTATATTAAGGTTGTTATAAATGAATGTTTTCTCCTAGTTTTTTAATTTGGATGGAAGATTTTATGTAGTTATACTAAGAACATCATAAAGAATTATATCGATCATTACCTTAATCTCAATACATAGTTTTAAAGCTTAAATATCAAGATTTAACAAAATTGGATAAAACATAATACATTCATTATTGAATATCTCTACTATAATTATAAAAATATAAAGTTCGATTGATGACCATATAAAATACCATAATTTTCTTTGTGGTATTCATTAAGACCAATTTAACTAGTTACTTTACAATAACAACAAAAATCTTATCGGTTTAAAAGATATAACCATTATATCAAACTAACAACAACAAATATTATGTTATGTGGACAAGCACCATTGTTCCAGTGGTTAAGTGATTCGGCTTTGGTGCGAGAGGTCACAAGTTCGAAACTTACGTAGCATGATCCGAACGTTTATTGACATGTGATATGTTGTTCCAATGACATATTGTATATAAAGTATCATTTTCAAATATATATATATGTGTGTGTGTGTATGTATGTGTGTGTGTGTGTGTGTGTGTATATATATATATATATATGTTACGTGATCGTTGAACTAAATACATCGTTATAGCAAATAATAGCTCCTTCATTGGTTTATTTACTCAGAAAATAATGGTGAAATGGTGATTAGAATTCTAGTGTATTCTAGGTTCTTATTATTGCAGGTGGAGGAACTAATTTTGAATTGAAACCGATGAGAGTGCATTTTAAACATTCACGTTTAAGAACTAATTAGAATAATGCCTTGGTGGGAAATATTGATAACATAAATTTCCTATATTTCTTAGAAAATATCAAGCGTACATTATTTTCCATAAGCTAAGGGATATCACAACTGAAATAATATACACATATACATATACATGCATACATATAATACACACACACGATTCAAATCCATCTAACTAATTTGAATATGTATGTAGTGTGTGTGTATGACCAAGCAATTAGTTGAACCAAATCTATATCTATATTTGTATGTTTAATCATATATTTTTATGGGATATTTTTGTGTACTTTCCTACACATATACATTAAATTTATTTCATCCATTATTTGGATATATTCAAAACTTGTTGTTTTCTTTCATAAACGAATTGCTTGAAAAGATATCAGTCTATTTGCAACTATGTTATTAAGTTAAATATAAGACATGTTATTGTATATTGATTTGTACACCAAACAATTTATATGATTTCCTAACATAGTAATAGATAATAAGTATTTGGATATAGCTTTTAGATATATCCAATGTGTTTGTAGTTTATTGATCACTATGATAAGAGTGACAATATAAAAACCAAAGACATGTATGCAGAATACATACACACACACCCAAAACATTTTTTATATATGACATTTGTTCATTTAGTATCAAAAACTATTTATTATAAACATCTTGAGCAAATTATAAACACGAGATTCGATGAAGATATGGGAGTTGAACCTAAATTAGCTCGATCGAGAAGACTAATTCTGATCCTCGAGCATAATAGCAAACAACCGAAAGGAAGAGCATTTAATTTATTAGAGTTCAATGCAACAAATGTGCCAATGACAGTCCTTGGGAGATAAACGATAATATGACAGCTTCTTATCTAAAGCTTTTCACTAGTACAATATGCATGTTTGGATTGTTTCGCATGTTGCAAGGAGGAATGACAGTTTGAAACTGGAATAGTCTCACATAGTCAAATAACTTGAAGAAGTGGTGTATAAATATAGGTTGGTAGGCATGTAACATCAGGGATTTCTTTTTTTATTATAAAGTGTACGCAAAATTATATTCATATGTCACGTGCTATAGATACAGAGTTCGGTCCGGTCGTCATTGCACGACAACTGGTATCATAGCCAAAGGTTAAGAACTAGACTTATATGCAGACAAACAATGCTCTTAAAGTTGCTCCAAGTGGGATGCGAGTCAACGAGGGGATTGTTAGGATGGTCTAACATGTTGAGAGGAGGAATGCGACGACCCGACTTTCTTACCCCAGAAAATCGCATCATCTTTAAGAAAGAAAGGGATAGAAAAGAGAATAGAAAGAAGAGAAGAAAGAAACAACAAATCAGAATCTAACAGCGGAACGAATAAATTATATTAATAACATAAATGTTACATAGTTTACAACCATATCAGAGTACACAGATAAACATCACATACTAGACAGTTATAAACACCTGTCTAGTTATTACAACTCAAATCAGTACAAGAAACAACTCAGAGAAAACTACACAGCGGAATACTATATATATCTACACGCGGAAGCGTCCTGATCCATTGCTCCTCCACAATTCGTCAAAGCAAACCTGAATCCTAACCTGAATTCCCTTGGCTACTCATAAAAATTTGAGTACCCAAGAGTTTATGAAAAACAAAAATAAACTCCGGGTCAGACATGGGTCTGGTGTGAGTAACATGTTAAAGTTGCTTAACTTTCAAAACCTTTTGAAAAGAAAGGTATCACGTAAGACTTCCCACACATAAACATGGAAAAGTTTTTACCTTACGCTAACCAAAACATTTGATAGGAAATCCAGTGATATTATAATAGTGTCTAGGGTTTTCAAATAAATAAGAAATAGCCGAAATTGTTACATTTATTAAATTCCAGCTACTAGCCACAAAAGTGGGTAATACAATCAAAACCGTTGACACTTATTGGATTTTGGATTCCATACAATGGCAGGGCTACTGGGGTACCGCCCGTCACAGTACGTGGCCTAGATCAACGTACCGAGGATCACTCCCGACCCCCTGCAACACAAAGTCGGACCCATTCCTTACTGAATAGTTCCGAACAAGACAACCCCGTGGTTGTAGCTAGCAACCACCCACACAGCCGAATATAAAGGGACTTCTAGACAGAGGTAAATCTTGCTCTCCAGTGGGTGCGACCCACGAAGCCTTGCTGCACCTCCCCTATTTTAGCCATTCCCGGTTGATGAGGCTTGAGGCTACGATTACCTTTATAGGACATATTACTTAGAATGCTCATCGTCCACCTGACGATGTTCTTAAAGCATTCAATCCATACAAGTTCGTTCTGGGTTCGAACGAAACCGAAGGCATTACCTCGTTACACTCATTTTGGAATCACCCTCAGAGTTAACGACAATAACCCTTGCACTCTAATTCACCATCTCGAATCTATAGGAACTAATTCCGTCAAACTCATTACGGAATCACCCACAGAGTTATACTGACTCATAGTCCTTACACCTCGAGTCTTCACAAAGCTCCACTCTGATTCACGACCTAACGTTATTTGGAATCGATGTGGTTTTCGGATATCCAAATATGGAAACCCGATCCCAGTCTCATCGAAAACCAAAGCGTGTCTTTTAGGTCTAAGTTGTTTTAAAGGTTTAAAACAATTCAATACAGTATCTATATACACATATAGATAACTCATAAATCATAACTGATAATCAACATTATCACATAACAGGTACTTCATTTCATCAATATCACATAGATATTCCTTATAATACCATCACAATAGATAACCTATGTTATCATCACAATACAATCAAACATCCATACCACACAATATTATTGATCTCATTACTGAGATCACAAAGCATCCAAGACAATCAATGTCATCCATTCATACATAAGCAAAGATTTATTTATACCATCATATATTTAATTTAAAATGAATTAAATTAACTATCTCTATCTCTAATTAATTTAAAAAGAATTAAATTAATTACCCCATCTTTAATTTAAAATAAATTAAATTAATTACCCCATCTTTAATTAATTTAAAATAAATTAAATTAATTACTTCACCTATATATATCTTGCTTACTTAATCATTTAATTGATTACAATCAATTAATCATCATTCAAAATAAATTATCTTAATTAATCACTCTTGGTTAATTACCCTTAATTACATTCATGTAATTATCCTAAATTAATTTCACAAAATTAATTATTCATAACTAAACAGTAATTAACCTCTAATTACTTCAATTAATTAATTAACTATAATTAATTATCCTAATCCTTAATTAATTACATTAATTAATTACCCTTAATTATTTATCATTGATTAATTAATCATAATTAATCAACTTTAATTACATCATTAATTAAAATAATTAATGATCTTTAATTATTAATTACCTTAAGTAATTAACTTATAATTATTAATCATCCCAGATTAAATACATTTAGTAATTAACTAACTTAATTACTTTATTCAAACCAAATTAATTATCCTTAATTTATTATTTAATTAATCCCTTGATTAATTACTAAATAATTAAACCAAATTACCTCACACTTAAACATCTCCACTTAATTACAATCATGTAATTATTAAACAATTACTTAACTGAGTAATTTCCAAAACATTAATTACATAAAGTAAATATCTTTAAATCTCAAGTGTTTAAAATTAATTAAACTTAATTAATTAAATTAAACAATCTCACTAAACTGAATTAATAACACTAAGTAATTAATTTCTTAATTAATTATTAAGTAATTATACTCAAACCATTTACAAATTGATTATTATTAAATTAATTAATCTAATTAATTATAAAAATTAACTAAATTAATTAATTGTTAAATAATCCTGGTTAATGACCTTCATTAACCATCCTCTAATTATTTTATAAAGTAATTAACCTAAATTAATTACCATTTAAATTATCCTTAATTATTCATTAATTAAAATTAATTATTAAATTAATTAACCTTAAATTAAAACTTAATTACATAATTAATATTCATCATTAATTACCAATCTAATTAATGATCTTAATTATAGATTGATTAATCATTAATCAATTATTAATTCCAAATTCAATTAATTAATTAAATTAATTAATAAATCTTAATTACCTTGTTAATTAAATTCTAAAACATAAATCTTAATCAAATTTTCAAAAACATAACTTAATTATGTTAGAACAATTTAATTGAAACAAGTGCTTTTTGAACTACTTTTAAATCTCCATTTTTAAATACAAGTTTAAATTAAAAGTAATTTAAACTTATCAAAGTTTGAAAAATAGAAAACTTATTTAAATTTCAAGACAAAACGCAAGTTTGTCTTAGAAATCAAATCATAAAAATTTGAAGTCAAATTCATTTCAAAATTTTAGAAGTTTCAATTCATTTTTAGTTTAAAACTTTCAAATTTAAATCTTCTTTTTGAAATTTGAACTGAAGTTCATTTTAAACTCATATTTCCAGTTTTAAAATTTATCTTTAAATCTTACTTCACATTTTAAAAACCTCATTATTTAAAAGTTTAAACTATTATATCAACACAAATAGTTAATTAAGTTAAATTTTGAAACTTTGATTTTATTTTAAAACTGGAATTTAAATTCAAATTAGAAATTTAAACTTGCATTTAAATTTGAACTTAAATTTTACTCAAAACATAAAACTGCAGATTATAAAAATTTTAAACCCAGATTTTAAAAACACAGAGAAACAGGTTTTCCAAAACCTGAATATTTCAAAGTAACCCGAGAAACCTATATTTTTACTTCGGGTTTTAAGCTTTCCTGCTTCGAGTTATTCTACCACCTACTTCGAGCCATTAACAGACCTAAATGTGACATCCCAGAATTTTGACCCCATTATTATTAAAAGTTTTTGATCTAATTTAATTAAAATATAAGATTTTCATTTATAAATAAATAAGAATTTGGGTATTATTAGTTTTATATTGGTTATAAAGGAATATAATTTCAAAATGTAAATAGACTCTTTTAACAATATTCAAAAATTAAATCTGTTTTATTTATTTAAAAATAAAATTTAAGTATGAATGACATTTAATATCAGATATATGAATGCAGTTAATGGTAACAAGTTCGAGAACACAATCATATTCATAAAAATATATAAGTTACAAATTAAATATTTGTAATATTTAACTTTAAATAAAAATAAGATTTAAGCAATGTTTCTAACAATAATTTTTATAACTAAAATAACATAAGCTTATAACTATTTCACATGAGTTCCTATATAAATATAAATACTTATAATTATGGCTATAAACATAAGTCTCTATATATTTAACATAAATATAACATAGAGGTAGGATTACAAACATAAGTACAAATATAATAGGTTTAAGATATAAATAAAAATGAAAACATTTAGTTCAAACACAAGTGAAAACCTGCAAACTGTATATGCTAGCATAAATAATAAAACAAAACCTGCAGCACACACTTTTTTGTTATATGTTCACATAAGTACGTTCAAATAAAACACAATCTGCAAATATCTTTGCATCATGGGTTTGTGTCAGCTAGCATTTAATTGTGTGTTAACTAAAATGATAACACAACCATTTAATTAGCCTACTTTTATGTACTGCAAAGAGAGAAAAATATCTCCTAGCCGAAATCTTAAATACATCTCAAGTATTAGTACAAAAAAAATAAATAAAAAAAATAAAATAGAGTAAGATATTTTATCAAGTGAAGCTTGTGCAAGAAGACTCCATTGTTGCAAGTTATAAATATTTGTATTTATCATTACACTAAGTTCAGTCATTAACTCAAGGAAAAAAAAAACTGAGCAGAAGTAAGAAAAGAAAATAAATAAAACTTTATATTTGCAAGTTAAAAACATATTCAAGCAAAAGGGAAATTTACTGGAAGACCTTTTGTGCAAACTGCTGTCTCCTAGTTAGCCTCTGTTTCAAGTTGCTACTGTCTTGGGTGAGTAAACTTATTTCTAACCTAACTTTATTTAAGTAGTTTATGAAGATTTGTTTTGTGGATGATTTAAGTTCTGTGATGTTTGTTAAATACTGTAAGACCTGCATATCATGTTCTTTCAGGTTCCAATTTTCTTTGTACTGAGGCAAACAAAACAGTGAATATGTCAAAGTTTTATATAAAATCCTTATCTTCAATTGGTTATTTAACTAAATAAATTAGTTTAGGTTTAAGATTCTGGTTGGAGTATTTTGTTTAGTATCTGTAAACACTGTAAACTACAATTTACAGTAAACATGAAACAAAGGTGGAAATTCGAATATCTCGAATTACAAAGTTGAACTTATAAGTTGAAACTACATACAAAATCATGATTTTTAAGACAGAAATCATAATTTTTAATCAACTTTTCACAGTACAATTAGCCAGTGAAGCAAAATTGTATTTATGTGAATAGCAGGTGTTTCATCCCATAATTATTGATGAAAATTTGCATGTAGCTAGTATATGGATAGGAGATTAACAGAAAATTGTTGAAATAATTTTCGAATGCAAGTTTCGTTGGGGAAAAGCAAAGGTAGGGTTCTGGGTTCTGAAAATATTGGGTTCGGTTGAGTGATTCACGCGACGTCGTGACTTCACCGAGCGACGAGCAGTTTTGGGAGGAGTTAGGAATTGATGTTGGCTATCCATGGCCGAAAGCTTGGAGTCTCAGGTGATCGCAATCGTGTAGACGAGGCGAAATTGTCTACTGTGTTCAAGTTCCAGTTCGACTTTTAGGTCGAATTTTCATTTCGTGTCAACTGAGTTGAATTGGGTTTTGTATTGGAGTGAGGGGAGGATTTACGACTTGTGGGTGGAGTTGCGAGATGTTAGCGCGGTGGTGGACCGCCGTGCACGTGCACGGCAGCGGAGATGAACGCGGTTGGGTCGACTCGAGGAGAACTCGAGTATTGTAGTGCTCTGCTTCGAGTTGTGTTTCTGGGTTGAGTGTGATTATGCGCGTGGGTTATAAGTTTTAACAGTTTAAAATAAAAACTTAAGCTTTTTTTTAAAAAAAAAAGAGAAAAAGAAACAGGGAAGAAGAAGTAGACACAGGGAGTTGAACGCGAGAAATTGGCTGGGGGGACTCGAGACCTACCCGAGTTGAGCACGATGCATGCTTCGGGTTTTCCAATGCCTGGTTTTTTGTTAACTGTAATTTGAAGTTAAAGTATATAAGCTAAGTATAAATTATATTATTAATGTTGACCTAGTTGTTTCAGCCAAGATGAACTTTAAACTTTGCAGAAAACCAAGTGAGCAATTAATTTACAAATCAAAGTTATTTAAGAATGTAATACATTTTATAATTGTTATTTAATAAGTAGTTCAAAGTATAATCAAATTTGTAATTAAAGGTTTTAATAATCTTGTGTAATCTTGTTTGTAATTAAGAATTTAATTAATCATTGATAGTTAATAATTTAACAAATCATAGTTAGCGAATTAATTTACTAATTAAGGATTAAACGATTAAGTAATTAATAATTAATGATTAATTAAGCAATTAATAATAATTAATTGTGCAATTAAATTTTATAAATCAATAATTAAGGTTATTGATTAGTAATTAAGAATTTATTTCATTAATTAAGGAATAATTAATAAATTGAAATAAGTTAATTAATCGTAATTGATTAAGCATGAATAAAATATAATTTATGTTTAAGTATGCAATTAAGTTTAAAACAAATCAAAACTGTTGATTTAAATCGATGATTATATTGATTGCCTCTGATGATTATTTATATCCTGTGATGTTCTGTGATATTCTGGATATATCTGTGATGATTGCTTTATGATTTATCTGTGTTAAATTGCTATATGATTTATCTGATGTTAATTATCTGTGTTAAATTACTATATGAATTCAATTGTTAAATTTAAATTGTTAAGTTAATTAGACAACTTGGACTTTAAAATGGCGTTTGGATTTCGATGAGACCGGGATCGGGTATCCAATTGATATTCCGAAAACCACATCGATCCAAATTAAACGTTAGGTCGTGAACTCTGAAGTGAAGATCGAGATGGTGTTTTCAGAATGCAAGGGTTATCGTCGTTAACTCTGAGGGTGATTCCAAAACGAGTGTAACGAGATAATTCCTTCGGTTTCGTTCGAACCCGGAACGAACTTGTATGGATTGAATGCTTTCAGCACATCGTCAGGCGGACGATGAGCATTCTAATTGATATGTCCTAAAAAGGTAATCGCAGCCTCAACCCTCACCAACCGAGAATGGCTAAAACAGGGGAGGTGCAGCAAGGTTAGGTGGGTCATGCCCAAGCAGGACGAGATATACCCCTGTCTAGATGTCCCTTTATTCGGCTGTGTGGGCGGTTGGATGTGCACCAACTGCGGGGTTATCTTGTTCGGGACTGTTCAGTAAGGAATGGTTCCGGCCTTGTGTTGCAGGGGAGTTAGGGTGGCTCCTCGGTACTGTGACCTAGACCACGTACTGTGACGGGCGGTACTCCAGTAGCCCTGCCATTGTATGGGATCCAATTTCCAATAAGCGCCGTACGTTTTGATTGTGCCCAACTATGTTGAAATGTGAGATGTAAGCATTTCAGCTATTTCTGTATTTTACTTGAAAACCCTAGACACTATTATAATATCACTGGATTTCCTATGAAATGTTTTGGTTAGCGTAAGGTAAAAACTTACCCGTATTTATTTGTGGGGAGTCTTACGTGATACCTTTCTTTTAAATGATTTTCAAAGTTAAACAACTTTAACCTGTTTACTCATACCAGACCCATGTCTGACCCGGAGTTTATTTTGTTTTTCATAAACTTTTGGGTACCCAAATTTTTACGGGTAGCCAAGGGATTCAGGTTAGCTTTGACGACTTCTGGAGGAGCAATGGAGCAGGAGGCTTCAGCGTTGTAGACATATATATCTTTATAGTTCCGCTGTGTTAGTTTATGATATTTGAGATGTATGTTCTGACAGATATGTATATGATAGTCATGTTGTATGATATTGTTTAACTCTGATGTATATATATAACTATGTAATATTTATGTTGATATATTATATTTTATTCCGTTCCGCTGTGGGATTCTGATGTTGTTGTTCTTTCTTTCTTTTCTTTTCTATTTCTACCCCTTTCTTTCTTATTGATGACACGTCTTTCTGGGCATAGAAAGCCGGGTCGTCACAGCTGGTATCAGAGCGCTAGGTTGAGTGAATACCTAGGCTCTTGAGTGATTTCTTTCTTGAGAGAGCGTATTTGTAATTTTGATATATATATATATATTTATTTATTTTTACCTATTTATTGGGTTACCTGTTCGGGTATTCCAATATAAGTTATAAGGTAGATAGGGTAGTGGTGTGTGGAACACGACTACCGATGGTTGGAGTTTTGAATATTTGTAGTTGGAGTGTATCTGTCGAGACTGTAGATCTATTACTGTCTCGAGTGAGCTTTGGATGATGTGAGGATTTCATTGTTGGAATGTGATTTTGGATGAGCTTGAGTTTGGATCTATCGGATGGACATGGCCAAATCATGATATCTTGAAATCTCAAGGTGTGGTAGCTGTGTGATGAGACACAGTGAGTTTGGATGTCTCCGAAGATGTTTCTTTGGAACAAGTTGAGGAAGTATGTCCGTTTCGGAATGGTGACCAAGTTCAGTAGGGTATTTTTTGTTTGATTGAGGTCCGAGTTTCTCTAAGAGCTTTGAATAGAAGTCTTTAGACATTGAGGATTAGCCCTATAGCTGGAAGTGTATTGTGTGCTGTTGAGAAGGGTGTTGATTAGCAGTTTTCTTGAGGTGATTTCAGAAGTAGCAGAGTGTATTTATTTCTTCGATGGATTGACCTGAACAGTATGTGGATGTTTTGGATTGTGAAGAGAGAACAAACTTATTTGGGTAGAATTGCCAGAGTGTTGTGCGACAATTCTGGAATTCATTTGTGTAATCTTTTGCAAGAAATTGAGACTTTTGAAGAGAATGTGAGGAAATTGAAGTGGCTCAAGACTTTCCTGATGTTTTCGAGGAAGATAAGTGTCTACCGCCACACCGAGTGATTGAGTTTCGTATTGATTTGATTCCAGGAGTTGTGCCGGTGATTTAGTCCAGTAGGAGAATGCCTCCTAGAGAGAGAAGAGTTGGTTAAGTAGACGCAAGATCTTTTGGAGAAAGGTTTGATTAGACCCAGTTTTTCTTGTTGGGCTCTGTTGCTGTGTTAGTCATCAAATCGGATGGTTCGCTAAGGATCTGTGTTGAATAAGTTTGTGCTGGCATTCATTGATGATATTTTGGTCTACTCTAAATCGGAAGAGGAGCACAGACAGCATTTGGGAATTGTATTGGAGACTCTGAGGAAGCATGTGTTGAAGGCAAAATTTTCAAAGTGCCATTTCTGGAAATCATAAGTTAAATTTTTTTTTGGGGCACATTATCTTGAGTGAAGATACCTTTGTAGACCCAGTGAAAGGAGAATCTATTCTAGAATGGAAGCAACCGAAGTAACCGATGGGAATTCATAATTTTCGGGGTTTAGCTAGCTACTACAGAAAATTTATTAAGGATTATTCCAAAATTTCTTCGCATCTGACCAAACTAACAAGGAAAGGAACCAAATTCAAATGGACACCTCAGTGTGAAGAAGCTTTTCAGGAATTGAAGACAAGGCTAACCAGTACACCAGTACTTGTTATTCCTGATGGGAAGAGCAAATTTGAAGTATATTCGGATGCATGTTTAATTGGATTGGGTGCAGTGTTGATGCAGAATGGCAGAGTAATTGCGTATGCTAGTCGGCAATTGAAGGCCCATGAGAAGAACTATGCTATGCATGATTTAGAACTGTTAGCTATTGTTTTTGCTGTGAAGATCTGGAGACATTATCTTTTGGGAGAAAAGTTTGAATTATTCACGGATCACAAACCGTTGAAGTATATTTTCTCTCAAAAAGATCTTAATTTGAGACAGCAGAGATGAGTCAAATTTTTGGCATCTTATGATCTGGATATTTTGTATACTCTGGGGAAAGCAACTGTCGTGGCTGAAGCTCTTAGTAGAAATGCTGTTTTATCTCTTTTGGAAGTAGTTCCGTCTCTCCAAGAAAAGATCATTAGTAAGCAAATGGAAGATAAATCTTTTGAGGAAATAATTCTTGGAACTAAGGACGGACGATATTCGGATTTCAAGGTGGATGATCAAGGTATTTTAAGGATTAATGGTCGTTTGTGTGTGCCTAATATTGATGGACTGAGACAAGAAGTTTTAGCTGAGTGTCATCGCTCAAAATTGAATATTCACCCGGGAATTTCGAAGATGTATAAAGACATGAGGAGAGTTTTCTGGTGGCCGAATATGAAGAAGGATGTAGCTACTTTTGTAAATAGTGTGCCATTTGTCAGCAAGTGAAGAGAGATCAACAAAAGTCTGCTGGATTATTGCAACCTTTGGAAATTCCAGATTGGAAGTGGGAAATGATGTCAATGGACTTCATCGATGGTTTGCCTAGAACCAGGAAAGGAAATGAAGGAATATGGGTTATTGTGGATCGTTTAACGAAGAGTGCCCATTTTATTTCGGTTAAGGCGACTCGTACTGCAGTTTCCTTGGCGGAAATTTTCTTGAAGGAGATTGTCAAAATACATGGTGAAAATATCAGCATAGTAAGTGACCGTGATCCTATTTTCACTAGTAAAATTTTGGGAAGCTTTGCAATCAGCATTGGGAACTAGTTTGAGATTAAGTACAGCCTATCATCCTCAGACGGACGGACAAACGGAAAGGCTTAATCGAAGTCTGGAAGATATGCTTCGAGCTTGTGTATTGGACTTTGATGGATCATGGGAAGACCATCTTCATCTAGTAGAATTTTCTTATAATAATAGTTATCAAGCGAGTATTAAGATGACTCCTTATGAAGCTCTGTATGGAAGACCGTGTAGACCCCCATCTTGTTGGATTGAATCAAATGATCAACTTGTACTTGGACCCGACCTAATTCAAGAAGCTTTTGCTAAGGTTGAGCTTATAAAGAAAAGAATGGAAGCTGCTCAGGATCGTCAGAAGGAATATGCAGATAGGAGACGAAGACCAATGAAATTTGAGATCGGAGATTTAGTTTTTATTAAATTTTCCTCAATCAAAGGTGCTATAAGATTCGGGAAAAACTTGCTCCGAGATATATTGGTCCATTCTGAGTATTGGAAAGAATTGGAACTGTAGCCTATAGGATTGAATTGCCAGAACGGATGTTTGGGATTCACAATGTATTTCATGTGTCTCATTTAAGGAAATTTATTCATGAACCCTCATTAGTGGTAGAACCAGTTATTCAGAAAGATTTAGAAGTAGAACCCAACCTGACTGTAGTTAGAAATCCTGTTCAGATTGTAGATCAAAACGAGAAGCAACTCAGGATCATAGTGGTGAAACTCGTCAAGGTGCAGTAGAGTGAGGATCCCAGAGATTGTACCTAGGAAACTCTTGATTGTTTTAGGAAAGCTTATCCGGATTTATGTCCGGATAGCTAGTAATGTTGTTAGGATTAACTGTTTGATTGTTTGTTTTGTATGGATGTAATGTATGTTTAGAATGTTAATATTAAGCTTTTGAATTAACTGTTGTTTAAATTTCGGGGACGAAATTCTATTAAGGGGGGAGGAATGTGACATCCCATAATTTTGACCCCATTATTATTAAAAGTTTTTGATCTAATTTAATTAAAATATAAGATTTTCATTTATAAATAAATAAGAATTTGGGTATTATTAGTTTTATATTGGTTATAAAGGAATATAATTTCAAAATGTAAATAGACTCTTTTAACAATATTCAAAAATTAAATCTGTTTTATTTATTTAAAAATAAAATTTAAGTATGAATGACATTTAATATCAGATATATGAATGCAGTTAATGGTAACAAGTTCGAGAACACAATCATATTCATAAAAATATATAAGTTACAAATTAAATATTTGTAATATTTAACTTTAAATAAAAATAAGATTTAAGCAATGTTTCTAACAATAATTTTTATAACTAAAATAACATAAGCTTATAACTATTTCACATGAGTTCCTATATAAATATAAATACTTATAATTATGGCTATAAACATAAGTCTCTATATATTTAACATAAATATAACATAGCGGTAGGATTACAAACATAAGTACAAATATAATAGGTTTAAGATATAAATAAAAATGAAAACATTTAGTTCAAACACAAGTGAAAACCTGCAAACTGTATATGCTAGCATAAATAATAAAACAAAACCTGCAGCACACACTTTTTTGTTATATGTTCACATAAGTACGTTCAAATAAAACACAATCTGCAAATATCTTTGCATCATGGGTTTGTGTCAGCTAGCATTTAATTGTGTGTTAACTAAAATGATAACACAACCATTTAATTAGCCTACTTTTATGTACTGCAAAGAGAGAAAAATATCTCCTAGCCGAAATCTTAAATACATCTCAAGTATTAGTACAAAAAAAATAAATAAAAAAAATAAAATAGAGTAAGATATTTTATCAAGTGAAGCTTGTGCAAGAAGACTCCATTGTTGCAAGTTATAAATATTTGTATTTATCATTACACTAAGTTCAGTCATTAACTCAAGGAAAAAAAAAACTGAGCAGAAGTAAGAAAAGAAAATAAATAAAACTTTATATTTGCAAGTTAAAAACATATTCAAGCAAAAGGGAAATTTACTGGAAGACCTTTTGTGCAAACTGCTGTCTCCTAGTTAGCCTCTGTTTCAAGTTGCTACTGTCTTGGGTGAGTAAACTTATTTCTAACCTAACTTTATTTAAGTAGTTTATGAAGATTTGTTTTGTGGATGATTTAAGTTCTGTGATGTTTGTTAAATACTGTAAGACCTGCATATCATGTTCTTTCAGGTTCCAATTTTCTTTGTACTGAGGCAAACAAAACAGTGAATATGTCAAAGTTTTATATAAAATCCTTATCTTCAATTGGTTATTTAACTAAATAAATTAGTTTAGGTTTAAGATTCTGGTTGGAGTATTTTGTTTAGTATCTGTAAACACTGTAAACTACAATTTACAGTAAACATGAAACAAAGGTGGAAATTCGAATATCTCGAATTACAAAGTTGAACTTATAAGTTGAAACTACATACAAAATCATGATTTTTAAGACAGAAATCATAATTTTTAATCAACTTTTCACAGTACAATTAGCCAGTGAAGCAAAATTGTATTTATGTGAATAGCAGGTGTTTCATCCCATAATTATTGATGAAAATTTGCATGTAGCTAGTATATGGATAGGAGATTAACAGAAAATTGTTGAAATAATTTTCGAATGCAAGTTTCGTTGGGGAAAAGCAAAGGTAGGGTTCTGGGTTCTGAAAATATTGGGTTCGGTTGAGTGATTCACGCGACGTCGTGACTTCACCGAGCGACGAGCAGTTTTGGGAGGAGTTAGGAATTGATGTTGGCTATCCATGGCCGAAAGCTTGGAGTCTCAGGTGATCGCAATCGTGTAGACGAGGCGAAATTGTCTACTGTGTTCAAGTTCCAGTTCGACTTTTAGGTCGAATTTTCATTTCGTGTCAACTGAGTTGAATTGGGTTTTGTATTGGAGTAGGGGAGGATTTACGACTTGTGGGTGGAGTCGCGAGATGTTAGCGCGGCGGTGGACCGCCGTGCACGTGCACGGCGGCGGAGATGAACGCGGTTGGGTCGACTCGAGGAGAACTCGAGTATTGTAGTGCTCTGCTTCGAGTTGTGTTTCTGGGTTGAGTGTGATTATGCGCGTGGGTTATAAGTTTTAACAGTTTAAAAAAAAACTTAAGCTTTTTTTAAAAAAAAAGAGAAAAAGAAACAGGGAAGAAGAAGTAGACACAGGGAGTTGAACGCGAGAAATTGGCTGGGGGGACTCGAGACCTACCCGAGTTGAGCACGATGCATACTTCGGGTTTTCCAATGCCTGGTTTTTTGTTAACTGTAATTTGAAGTTAAAGTATATAAGCTAAGTATAAATTATATTGTTAATGTTGACCTAGTTGTTTCAGCCAAGATGAACTTTAAACTTTGCAGAAAACCAAGTGAGCAATTAATTTACAAATCAAAGTTATTTAAGAATGTAATACATTTTATAATTGTTATTTAATAAGTAGTTCAAAGTATAATCAAATTTGTAATTAAAGGTTTTAATAATCTTGTGTAATCTTGTTTGTAATTAAGAATTTAATTAATCATTGATAGTTAATAATTTAACAAATCATAGTTAGCGAATTAATTTACTAATTAAGGGTTAAACGATTAAGTAATTAATAATTAATGATTAATTAAGCAATTAATAATAATTAATTGTGCAATTAAATTTTATAAATCAATAATTAAGGTTATTGATTAGTAATTAAGAATTTATTTCATTAATTAAGGAATAATTAATAAATTGAAATAAGTTAATTAATCGTAATTGATTAAGCATGAATAAAATATAATTTATGTTTAAGTATGCAATTAAGTTTAAAACAAATCAAAACTGTTGATTTAAATCGATGATTATATTGATTGCCTCTGATGATTATTTATATCCTGTGATGTTCTGTGATATTCTGGATATATCTGTGATGATTGCTTTATGATTTATCTGTGTTAAATTGCTATATGATTTATCTGATGTTAATTATCTGTGTTAAATTACTATATGAATTCAATTGTTAAATTTAAATTGTTAAGTTAATTAGACAACTTGGACTTTAAAATGGCGTTTGGATTTCGATGAGACCGGGATCGGGTATCCAATTGATATTCCGAAAACCACATCGATCCAAATTAAACGTTAGGTCGTGAACTCTGAAGTGAAGATCGAGATGGTGTTTTCAGAATGCAAGGGTTATCGTCGTTAACTCTGAGGGTGATTCCAAAACGAGTGTAACGAGATAATTCCTTCGGTTTCGTTCGAACCCGGAACGAACTTGTATGGATTGAATGCTTTCAGCACATCGTCAGGCGGACGATGAGCATTCTAAGTGATATGTCCTAAAAAGGTAATCGCAGCCTCAAGCCTCACCAACCGAGAATGGCTAAAACAGGGGAGGTGCAGCAAGGTTAGGTGGGTCATGCCCAAGCAGGACGAGATATACCCCTGTCTAGATGTCCCTTTATTCGGCTGTGTGGGCGGTTGGATGTGCACCAACTGCGGGGTTATCTTGTTCGGGACTGTTCAGTAAGGAATGGTTCCGGCCTTGTGTTGCAGGGGAGTTAGGGTGGCTCCTCGGTACTGTGACCTAGACCACGTACTGTGACGGGCGGTACCCCAGTAGCCCTGCCATTGTATGGGATCCAATTTCCAATAAGCGCCGTACGTTTTGATTGTGCCCAACTATGTTGAAATGTGAGATGTAAGCATTTCAGCTATTTCTGTATTTTACTTGAAAACCCTAGACACTATTATAATATCACTGGATTTCCTATGAAATGTTTTGGTTAGCGTAAGGTAAAAACTTACCCGTATTTATTTGTGGGGAGTCTTACGTGATACCTTTCTTTTAAATGATTTTCAAAGTTAAATAACTTTAACCTGTTTACTCATACCAGACCCATGTCTGACCCGGAGTTTATTTTGTTTTTCATAAACTTTCGGGTACCCAAATTTTTACGGGTAGCCAAGGGATTCAGGTTAGCTTTGACGACTTCTGGAGGAGCAATGGAGCAGGAGGCTTCAGCGTTGTAGACATATATATCTTTATAGTTCCGCTGTGTTAGTTTATGATATTTGAGATGTATGTTCTGACAGATATGTATATGATAGTCATGTTGTATGATATTGTTTAACTCTGATGTATATATATAACTATGTAATATTTATGTTGATATATTATATTTTATTCCGTTCCGCTGTGAGATTCTGATGTTGTTGTTCTTTCTTTCTTTTCTTTTCTATTTCTACCCCTTTCTTTCTTATTGATGACACGTCTTTCTAGGCATAGAAAGCCGGGTCGTCACACCTACCCTGCAACACCCCAACCCAAAACAGACCCATATACTTCACCAGAAAAACTCGTCGCCGTGCATATGCACGGCGACCACCACCTCTGCCAATCATCTCAGGTGATCCAATCAACTTCCATAAACCCATGAATCCACTAACATCATCATCAGAATGAACAGAAATCAAAGAATCATAATTTATTTTTACAAACCTAAACCTGAAACATGTTTTCAGGTTTTAGCTCCAACCTGTCAACGACAAGTTTCTTGCCTCTCCGACCACTTGGCGTTCCACCTCTCCGGCCTCGAGTCTCTCTATACACCAACTATCCATTCACCAAAAACTAGCACACTCGATCAATTCTTCACCTCACAATAACCCACTTCTTAACCCCATTCAAAACTAGGGTTTAAACAAGAATTTATAAACTGCAACCAATCTAACAGATTATATCCACAATCACGACTTTCTAAGGATCTACAATTCATCCTCTATTGCTCAGAAGAATTCCAAAACATCTCAAGTTACAGATTTCATGAACTTGCCAAATTTCATTTTTTGTTCAAATTGTCACTTGAATTAACACCCTAAAATACAAATTGTTAGTTTAAAATTTCATGTTTTTGTAATTAATTTTGTTACCTGATACTGCATTACAAGTTAAACATGTTTAAGTTTTTGTTAGAGCCCACGTGATGTTTACTTCAGTTTTTCAGAGGCAAACTCTTAATTATAACTTATCTGTAAATTTAAACTTGAACTTAAGCAAATAAAATAACTTACTTTGCAACTTTCATTTTTAACAGAAAACTAATTACAAGATAAGTATAATTAATAAAATTTGCCTGGAAAATAAATCAAAAACAGAACAGATGATAAAAACAGTATGAACATAAATCATTTCCACATCAACAACTACAGATAGCACAACAATATTATTTGCATTCAGTAAAACATGCAACTTATTTTTAAAACTAAAGATTTTAAAATGTTACTCACCTATTAATGAATGCAGACCCCCTGTTGTTCAATTATGCAGAAACAAGAATATGCAGGCTTGCTCCACTGTTTAAAATCTGAGTTGAATTTGATATGCAGATTTGCCTATTTGTTTTCACTGACTAAAATACTTGCATGTAGGTAGAAGATGCTATTGCCAATTTCCCTAATGCATGCTAATGCTTTCACTACTCCCAGGTTTAAACAGAATGCAGAGAACAGAAAATAGCGCAGGCTCAATTTGATTTTTGCAGATTTGAACATAGTTTTGGATATGCAGATGTTGGATTTGAAGAAATGCAGATTTATGAAAGATTTAGTTTTGATGAGTAGTTACAGGGATTTGCAGATTTGATCTTTGATGAGTTTGTGTATGCAGATTTTGATTGTGGATATGAAAAATGAATTTTGGTCTTCATTTGATTAAGGAAATGAAAATGTAATATGAATGAATGAAAATGCAAGTTTGTACTAGATGTATTTCAGATTTAATGTAATAAAAGAAAAGTAAAAACTAAAATTTACACTTGTCAATTTTTTTACAACACTTGTCAATTTGAATGCATATGAATCTAACACTTGTTTTCTTTAAGATAATTAGTACTAATTACAAATTAATGTGTATGTTAACTTAAATTTAAGTTGTTAGTTTATTTTAAAATATGTGTATGAATTTACAAAAGAAATAAAAACAAACAATGTTTTACAAATTGAAACTTATACATATTAAAAATTAAAACAATTTAACAATTTAAAATTTATACTTTTAAATTTAAATTCAAACTAAATTCAAAAATCAATTATTTTCAAATCAAGTTATAAATATAAATTCAATTTGAAATAAAAACTACAAATCTTATTCAAAACTTATTTAAAAAGTCATTACAATATCAATATTATTTTTATAACTCTCTTATTATTAAATTAAAATCATTTTACAAGAAATTATATTTTTATAAATAAAATATCCATTTTATTAAGCCATAAAACCATTTTGTTGAATTTATCCTAAATTTAAAACTCAATCTAATTTATTTTAAACATTTAAACATTTCTTTTATCAAATTTTAAAATCATATATTTATTTATGAAATAGTTTTAAAAACTCAATGCTAATTAAAAATCAAAATTTCCAATTTATAATGTAAATATTAGAATTTTAAAACATGATTCATTTATTAAATTTAAACCAAAACCATTTATTTAACAACTTTGAAAAACTTAAATATTAAATAAAACAAATTTTCCAAATTACTATAAATAATAAAACTAGAAAATATGCTTTATTTATTAAAATTAAAATAATACCCATCTATTTAAAATATAAACCAAATATTTATATTGTAAATAGAAATCAATTTATTATTTTTAAAAGATAAAATAACCAATTTAAATATTTATTGAAGAAGATTATTAAATCTATTTGAATAATTATTAACAAAATATCAATATCAATTTAATTTTAACTACAGATTATTAAATTGATATTGTTAAAAATTCCGGGATATTACAAGGAATGTAAGTTTGGAATTGGAATAGTCCAACATCGTTAAATAACTTAGAGAAGTAGTGTATAAATATGGTTTGGTAGACACATAACATCGGATATTCCTTTTGCTATAACAAAGTATGTGCCAATTCATATGCGTACGTCACGTGTTGAAGATGGAGATCATGGTTCGACTGCCGTTACACAACAAACTAAGCTATTTTTATTACCTTTTCACTAGTATGCATGATTGTTAGTGTAGGATCGATTTCACCCTAGATGGGGGTGAATAGGGTGATGCTATTAATTATAAAAATTATTGCGGAAATTTGCATAAAATTATTTTAAACACAGATATATCAAAATAGCAGCACAGATAATAGCAGAATAATAAATGCAGAAATAGAATGACACGGAATTTACCCAGCTTCGGCAAACCCTGCCAACATGCTGCCCTCAAGGTATCTACTAGAAATTAAGCAGTCATACGGTTACACACGTAAACTTGCGACACCCGCTATCAACTAGCCTTAACTCTACGCTCAAAACCCTCCACAACTCAGCCACTGAGTTGCGAATTTTCAAACTACGTCACGTAGTTTGTACCCTAGTCACACGACTAGAAATTACAAGAGTTTAAAAAGGAAAAATACATTTTGAAAAACAATTATAAACAAAACTCTAATTTTAAATACACAAGCCCTAAGTAAATAGCCGGCCCAAAATTAAATAAGAAATCCTTTTTCTTTTATAATATGTCGGCCTGGTTTGCTCCAAAAACAATAGCGGCCTCGTGTTTATTCTCCGTCGTTCCAAATTAGGGCTTTGTGGGAAAATTGAATCGCCGCTTCAATTGTTTGCTGATGTTTCAATTTGTTATCTTCGATCAATTAGATTGGTTGAGGGTTAATCGAGTTTGATTTGGAAAAATTGGTAAGTTTGTTCCTTTTTGATTTATACAACACTCGACTTTGATTCGAGTTTTATGAATTGTTCTTCTCTGTTTAGCTCGAACTTGAATTCTTTTCAACGCCGATGATGATTGGGTTTATATAAGATTCGAATTTCTAATTTTTCGTCCGTTTGATAGTTTGCTTGACTTCGTCTCGGTCACTTGACTATGTTTTGATGTTGATGATTTATCTGACTTTGTCAATTTCATATAATTTGATACTTGATTGACACGGCTTTGAATTGTTGTGATTGATATCTTGGCTACCACGGTTTCGAATTTTGATAGTTTGATTTCGTTCATTTTTCTATTGACTTCGGCTTTGACTTGAACTGTTCGATGTTGGAAACTGCAATGCGATTGATCGGCTTTGACTACATATTCTTTGTCTTTGATCAAAACTGCTACTTGATGCTTGCATCCCTGTGCTTCATGTTGTTCGGTCTGGTTTTTGTATTGTGCAGTTGAATTGAGTCATATGCATGTTTCTTGTAGTAATTGTAGTCTGGTCTTTGTTTTGAAGTCTCTGATTAACTTGGTTCATGCCATGCTTCTGTTTAGTATTGATGCACTTGATTTCTTCACCTCATTGTACATTTCCTTGAGTCAGATTCCTGTTCATTTGGGTCTGGTCTTTGTAGCATTGGTCGAGTCTGATTTCATATGCACTTGAATATGCATATACACTTTTGACTTGCAGTTGAACTACAGTTGCATTCAATTTTTTACTTGTGTACTGTCTGGTTCATATTGCATTACTCTCTCTGTTAAACCATTTATTCAAGTCTGCATATAAGTGCATACATACATCTGTATGTGTGTATGCATATATTGTTGGATTTGTACTGAGCTTGAGTTGTTTTTGAATATGGTCTGTGCCTTTGTTATATTTGCATGTAATTTGTGTCTTTGAGCCATTGTTCTGGTTCATTTGATTACAGTTCTATGGTTTGTTTGTCTAGTGACATTTGATCATGGCATGTCCATATAAACTTGTTGTACACATGCATATACATGTGTGTATATGTTGTTGATGTACTTATCTATGTGAGTCTGCTGGGTCCATGAAGCTTGTTTAGACCAGTTCATTGATCTGTTTGACTTGAGTAAATATGTATGTATTATTTTGCTGCGTGGTTCATTCCATTTGATCTGACCATTGGTTTTTAGCTTGTTGTAACCAGACTTGAGTTTTGTACATATTGTGCTTGTATTTTGAAAGTGTGTAAGATCGTGTAATATGGAACATAATTAAAACAAATTGTGGAAACAGATGATAATAGCAAAGTAAATGGAAATAAGCAAAATAAAAACAAGCACATCAGGAATTTTTATACTGGTTCGAAATTCCCGTTCTATGTCCAGTCCCAGACTCCTTTTGCAATTTCAACTACAATAACCCTCACTTAACCCGAAGGAACAAGTATATACAGTCTGAGCAGCAGAACAGACACCTGAGCAACTAAATAGGATTTTCGCCTCAACAGCAGAAGAGGAATTCAGTAATACAAAATAATATCAACACTGTGTAGGATCTAGATTAACCCTAGAGGGGGGGGGGTGAATAGGGTTATAGCAAATTTTCTCGATATAAACACAGAAACAAAACGCAGAAATAAATATGCTGAAAAAGTAAATCACACACAAAATTTACCCAGCTTCGGCAACCCCTGCCTGCTGCTGCATTCCCAGATTTCTATTAGAATTAAACAGTATCACGCTTACAAACACTCTACTAGACTCGCAGACATTTTCTCCCGCTCACAAACACTCTACTAGACTCGCAAACATTTGCTCCCACTCACAAACACTCTACTAGACTCGCACACCCTGCTCCCGCCTATAGAGTTTCGTTTACTCGCAAACTCTGCTCCCGCCTATAATAGAACTTTGCTTACTCGCAAACTCTGCTCCCGCCTATAGAGCTTTGCAAACTCGCACACCCTGCTCACTGAACTAATTCTAACTAGACAATCTGACACTACCTAAACCCTAGGTTGTGATTTACCAAGTTTTCTTTCGTAAAATGAAAACAAAAACTTAAAACAGTTTAAAACAACTTAAAAACAAATAACCCTAATTGAAATTAAACTAAAGCCTTTTATAATAAGGTCGGCCCTTTTTTTTAATTCTATGACCCGTTCCCTTCTTCTTTTGCTTGGTCCATTCCTTTGCTTGTGAGAATATTGGCGGCTCCGTCCTGTTTCTGAAATTAGGGCTTCGGCTCTTCTACTCCAAATTAGGGCTTTGGCTCTTGATCCAAATTTAGGGTATTGAAGCTGCGCCTTTTTCGTGTGCTTTGTTCTCGTTCGTTCGCTCTTGGCTGCTTCGTTGTTCGATCGAGTTCGACTCCTTGCTTTGGTATGTAATTTTATCTTTTTGCTTTACTGGGTTGATGCTTGAACTCGATCGTGATTCGAGTTGGATGATTTGTTCTTTGTTATGCTCGAACTCGAATACTTGAAATTGCCAGTGATGATTGGGTTATATATGCGTTCGAATTCCTTGAATTACGTTCGTTTGAATTCGTCAATTTACTTGCTCTGGCCGCTTGATTTCACTTTGATGATTGAGATTTCACTGACTTTTTCATATGCGTGTACGTTCGTTGCTTGGTTGACACGGTTTTGAATCAATTTCGTGATGACCACGGCTTTAATTTGACTTTTTCATATTCGTATATTTCATGTGTTGATGTCTTGGCTATCACGGTATTTTGTTTTCTGGCATTTTTTACTTTGACTTGTTCAACATTGACATGGTGATTTCACTGTTACTTCGGCCTTGATACTGAGTGTTTACTTCGGTCATCTTTGCAATGTTTGTGTTCATCCTGGTGAGCTTCCTCTCTGGACATCTGTGCTGGGCATTTCCATATGATGTTTGTCACTGTTGTATTATTGATTCTGTTTGCTCGGTTACTGATGCATATACGAACTGTTGCTCGAATTGTCACTTCATATACATATGTCTTTGTTCGCCATGTTGCAACTGCTTGTTGTAACTTGAAACTGTTTTGTCAATTCGAATTGCACTTGCACACTCCATGTTGCATTAACCTGTTTCTTTTGAATGACCATTGATTTTGTTTGAGCTGCATGCTCCAATGTGTACTTGTGTGCAACCCTTGTGTCTGAACCTTTTACCATATCATGCCAGTCTGAAGCTTTGTGCATTTGATCCTTCTGTTCACCTGTATCATGCTTTTTCTTTACTGATGCTGCGCTTCGTCTTTGTTCTTTTGCATGCAGTTGGTTGTTTGCATTCTCTTATGGTTTCAAACATGTGAGTTGTTTTTGTATATTTGCAGTAGTCTTCTGCATAGTGGTCTCTGAGTTGCTATGTTGCTTCATGTAGTCAATGAACATTTGTGGATGGACTATGTACATTTGCCTGAGTTTGTTTACTTGGTGGCTTTGAGCATTTTTACTTTATGTTGCAGCCGGTCTTTGCATTGCTGTGCATACTTGTATTTGTTGCAGTCCATGTTGTTGCTTGAGTCTTTGTTGCCTTGCTTCTGACCATGTTGTACAATTTCTGGCCATTCTTGTTGCCTTGAGTCTGTGCACTGGTGGTCTTCATATTGCGTATGTTGTATGGTGTCTCTTCTGGTTTGTTTACTTCGGTCAGTTGCTTTGAACCTGTTGCCTACACTCTGGTGCATTCCTGTATATGCTTTGCTTTCATGCATTGTTGTGTTGGCCTGAATTGCTGCACTCGAGTTTTGTTGCACTGTTTTTGACTTGTGACCTGCCCAGTGTTGAATCCGGTTTTTCAAAAAAAATGGGTTTGACCTTGTGCTCGAGTCGTGATTTTTATGTTATTGCACGTGAGTTGAACCCGGTTTTTCATTTGGGTTTGACCTGTGCTCACCTGTCCCTGTAAATCAATCAAATGTATATATCGGCGTGCACGGCCTTGTGGCATATACAGTAATACACTGTGTATGTCACAAGTTGTTCGTGTATGATGAATTCAAATTTAAATTATGACGAACAACCCAAATAACTGAGGCAAATCATATTTTCAAAAATTATCTTTTATTTTTGAATTGCAAATATTTTTTTTTCAATTTTACCGCATTAGTTTATATTTTTGCAGATTGCTCAGATGCTGGATTCAAACTGGAATGCAGTTGAAGATAAATACGAGTGTGAGTGATATGAAGTGAGGTTAACTGTAAAAGTAAAATTGTGATGTATTGTAATCAAAGTTGTATATTTATAGTGAGAGCTTGAAATTGTACTATTCAAAATTGTAATAAATATTTGTTTGAATAAAATATTCGTTTGAATTCAAATTCTGTGTAATTTATTTTATTCAATAAATATTTATTTAAACTGTGAAAAATAGAATAGTATATTAACAAATACATTTAAACGAATGTATATATGTTTATTATCATCAAACAAAAATAATATAAGCGCAAAGCGCATATTCAACAATCTCCCCCTTTTGATGATAACAAACATATATTTAAGATTTTGAATGTATTAAATGTATTTGATTGATCGTTCAATTTGCTCCCCCTATTTAAATGCTTCCTCTCTACACAATATTCCCCCTACATATATGCATACAAATAAAAATATGTAAATGAGCCTATATGCAAATGAAAAATTATCTGACCTTTGCTTGATTCTATTTGACAAAATCTTAACTTTTCTCTCCCCCTTTTGTTATCAGCAAAAGAATAACAGTGTTATAAAAATAGGGATGAAGTGACAAAAATGAATCAAACATTTAACTCAATTGAATATAAATATCAAATTTCAATAAAACTCAAACAAAAATCATAACTACCCTTGTCAGACGCATATTCCGCTTTCAGAAATGATGGGGATAAAATCATCAAAAATTCATATAGTTCTGTCTATTTGTGGTATATTTATTTCAGGAAATTTGAATATCTACTAACCATGCATAACCGTTATGACTTTTAAATGAGATTAGTAGTATTCCAATTTAATTTAAAAATGAAATCAAGTATCTTCTAACCACGCATGACCGTGAGGACTTTTAAATGGGATTAGAATCAACTTGTCTATTAAATCAATTAAATTTGATATGCGTTCCATACATGCATAACCGTGAGGACTTTTAAATGAGCATGGAAGCACATAATCAAAAATCCAAGTAATTCACCCATGCATAACCGTGAGGACTTTTAAATGAGAGTGAATACTTTGGATATTTATTTTTATTGAAGAATATAATAAATTGAAGCACAGATAATTTCCTTTATAATAATAAATTGAAGAACGTATAATTTCCTTTGTAAACTACCACAAATTTACATACTATATATGATTTTGATGAGTGATGGTCGATAGAAAGATGATAGAAATAGAAATGGTCATGGAATTTTTACCCAACAAAAAGTTTTTATAACTCTTGTTATGAAATTCTAAAGAAAATTTTCTAAATATATTGTCTTGAGTAATGTATGACAAATATCGACACTCATCACTTTTTCAATCACTATTGATCTTTTCGATAATCATTAGGGAGTTAGATTAGTCAAAATAGTCATTTAAAGTCAAATAAGAATGACTAATTTGAAAATATGGTCAACAAAGATTTTCTCGAAGGGGTTATATGAAAAAAAAATCTGCCATTTGAAAAATTATTTCAAGTGAAAAAATATGCAGATATTTTCTTTGAAAAATGATGCAGTTACTAAATGTTTCAACAAAAATCACGTTCCACTAGTAATTTTTCTATCAACTATATTACCAGTGTAATCTGCATCTGAATTTAAGTTTCACTCAATATTCACTCGTTGGATGTCAAAGACCAGATTGTGAAATTTTAACAAGCTATCTCAGAATGAAATTTGAAATGAAGCCATGTTAACACTCAAACAAATAGTGTTAATTTCAGAAACTGTTGGATAAACAGTTATATTCATGAGTGATCAACAGTCAATCAACATCATGATTATTTCAAAAACAATTTCTTGAAGTTTCAACAATTTCTTAAAATCCTTTTTAACAGCTTTCACATGAAATTTGAAATCGTGCAAATTTATAAGCAGTAACCAAAATGTCAAAACAAATATATCTACGTGTAGCATGAGTAACCATCATTTGACCGAACAAATTTATATGGATTAGTTCAAAGTTTAAAATCTGATTGGTCATCATTTAAGCACAAATCAAGGTCATAAATGAGAACAAGTCAAAAAATCATATCAATTAAATCTGAATCAGTCAACCATCATAATCACTCCAAGTAATTCTATTTAAAGATGATTGGTCAATATCATAGAATCAAAATCATCATCTTTTGTTCATCTCAATATTGGCTGATTTAATTCAGATTATGGTGCACATTATCACATTTAATATATCGTTCAAAACATATTTACCTGTTTTACCTTTACGATAATTTTTCGTCGTTGTCCATTGTGATTCTGTCACCTTTATACTAGGCTAAGGAACTTTTCTTTGTCGCCCGTTGTGTTTCTGGAACAGCCAAAATCCAGAGAACACTGTTGTTGTTCCTTAGCCTGCCACCACACCTACACGATGAAAGATTTATGTGACCTATTTGTTTTTATAGGTCCATGATTGTTAGTGGCAGAATATGAAAAATATGTTTGTGGAGACCCAAAACTATTTATATATGTTCCTTTTGATACCTAAATTTGTTTGACTTTCAAAGATTTTATATTTGTGCCTTTTGGAACCCAAATTGGTATAGTTTTCACGTGTTTGGGTCTATACCAACAATTATTTTGATTGTGTCCAAATTTTCTACAAATTGTGCACATTGAATTTTCTTGATTAATCTCATTTCTAACATATTCAGAATGAGTATATCCAAGTCCTTGTCTATCAATATTGACAGTTTATTTTCCTATTAACATATTCAACGATTTTTCACTTTTGGAAAAATTTTCTAAAGTCGTTGACAATTGTTGGACTTGTATTTTGAGAGATTCATTTTCGTTTAACAATAGTGTGCACTTTTTAATAGAATTCTCTCTTCTAGTATTTTCAATTTTTAAAATCAGAATTTCGTTTTCAAGTGATTTCATTTTAATTTCTGATTTTTTAATTTCTTCTTCAAATATTGGACACTTATCACACTTAGGGATCCTACTTTGATAGGTTTTAACTAATTGGTCAAGTTGTTCATTTAATTCTATCAAAGTGTCTTTTTGTGATTCAAGTTTAGCGTATTTTTCCCTAAGTCGTTCAAAACAGCCATTTACTTCGTGGAAATAAATAAGTAATTCGGAGTGAGTTAGTTTTGATACCTTGCTTGGCTCGTCATCGTCGCTATCGGTTATATTCCCATGAAGGCACATATATGCTTTCTCACTCTCACTGCCAGTACTTTGATTATCTTCATCATTTGTATTACAAGTGGCTGCCCCATCATCATCATCCTCATCACAACTGCTATTTACAAATCCTGTTAAGCACATTTCTTTAACTGAGTCGGTTGTGGAGGACTTCTCATTGCTGTTGACTTTTGCACCATATATTGCATCGAGAGTTTTCCAAATTTTCTGTGCATTTTCACAATGAGAGACGAAATAAAAATTATCACGATTAATATGAGAATATAATATATGCATAGCAAGAGCATTAATCGAGATAATTTCCTTATTTGTTATATCACACCCATTTTCAATAATATCCCAACATTTAATATTAACAGATTTTAAATAAAATTCCATTTTCAATTTCCAATTCAAAAAATCTGTTCCATCGAAAATAGAAGGAATAATATTGAAACGACCCTCAACAAAAATATTATTTGGTGGATTCATGACTCTAGAGTTAAAAAATAAAATACCGGGCTCTAATACCACTTGTAGGATCTAGATTAACCCTAGAGGGGGGGTGAATAGGGTTATAGCAAATTTTCTCGATATAAACACAGAAACAAAACGCAGAAATAAATATGCTGAAAAAGTAAATCACACACAAAATTTACCCAGCTTCGGCAACCCCTGCCTACTGCTGCATTCCCAGATTTCTATTAGAATTAAACAGTATCACGCTTACAAACACTCTACTAGACTCGCAAACATTTGCTCCCGCTCGCAAACACTCTACTAGACTCGCAAATATTTGCTCCCACTCACAAACACTCTACTAGACTCGCACACCCTGCTCCCGCCTATAGAGTTTCGTTTACTCGCAAACTCTGCTCCCGCCTACAATAGAACTTTGCTTACTCGCAAACTCTGCTCCCGCCTATAGAGCTTTGCAAACCCGCACACCCTGCTCACTGAACTAATTCTAACTACACAATCTGACACTACCTAAACCCTAGGTGGTGATTTACCAAGTTTTGTTTCGTAAAGTGAAAACAAAAACTTAAAACAGTTTAAAACAACTTAAAAACAAATAACCCTAATTGAAATTAAACTAAAGCCTTTTATAATAAGGCCGGCCCTTTTTTTTTAATTCTATGACCCGTTCCCTTCTTCTTTTGCTTGGCCCGTTCCTTTGCTTGTGAGAATAATGGCGGCTTCGTCCTGTTTCTGAAATTAGGGCTTCGGCTCTTCTACTCCAAATTAGGGCTTTGGCTCTTGATCCAAATTTAGGGTATTGAAGCTGCGCCTTTTTCGTGTGCTTTGTTCTCGTTCGTTCACTCTTGGTTGCTTCGTTGTTCGATCGAGTTCGACTCCTTGCTTCGGTATGTAATTTTATCTTTTTGCTTTACTGGGTTGATGCTTGAACTCGATCGTGATTCGAGTTGGATGATTTGTTCTTTGTTATGCTCGAACTCGAATACTTGAAATTGCCAGTGATGATTGGGTTATATATGCGTTCGAATTCCTTGAATTACGTTCGTTTGAACTCGTCAATTTACTTGCTCTGGCCGCTTGATTTCACTTTGATGATTGAGATTTCACTGACTTTTTCATATGCGTATACATTCGTTGCTTGGTTGACATGGTTTTGAATCAATTTCGTGATGACCACGACTTTAATTTGACTTTGTCATATTCGTATATTTCATGTGTTGATGTCTTGGCTACCACGGTATTTTGTTTTCTGGCATTTTTTACTTTGACTTGTTCAACATTGACATGGTGATTTCACTGTTACTTCGGCCTTGATACTGAGTGTTTACTTCGGTCATCTCTGCAATGTTTGTGTTCATCCTGGTGAGCTTCCTCTCTGGACATCTGTGTTGGGAATTTCCATATGATGTTTGTCACTGTTGTATTATTGATTCTGTTTGCTCGGTTATTGATGCATACACGAACTGTTGCTCGAATTGTCACTTCATATACATATGTCTCTGTTCGCCATGTTGCAACTGCTTGTTGTAACTTGAAACTGTTTTGTCAATTCGAATTGCACTTGCACACTCCATGTTGCATTAACCTGTTTCTTTTGAATGACCATTGATTTTGTTTGAGCTTCATGCTCCAATGTGTACTTGTGTGCACCCCTTGTGTCTGAACCTTTTACCATATCATGCCAGTCTGAAGCTTTGTGCATTTGATCCTTCTGTTCACCTGTATCATGCTTTTGCTTTACTGATGCTGCGCTTCGTCTTTGTTCTCCTGCATGCAGTTGGTTGTTTGCATTCTCTTATGGTTTCAAACATGTGAGTTATTTTTGTATATTTGCAGTAGTCTTCTGCATAGTGGTCTCTGAGTTGCTATGTTGCTTCATGTAGTCAATGAACATTTGTGGATGGACTATGTACATTTGCCTGAGTTTGTTTACTTGGTGGCTTTGAGCATTTTTACTTTATGTTGCAGCCGGTCTTTGCATTGCTGTGCATACTTGTATTTGTTGCAGTCCATGTTGTTGCTTGAGTCTTTGTTGCCTTGCTTCTGACCATGTTGTACAATTTCTGGCCATTCTTGTTGCCTTGAGTCTGTGCACTGGTGGTCTTCATATTGCGTATGTTGTATGGTGTCTCTTCTGGTTTGTTTACTTCGGTCAGTTGCTTTGAACCTGTTGCCTACACTCTGGTGCATTCCTGTATATGCTTTGCTTTCATGCATTGCTGTGTTGGCCTGAATTGCTGCACTCGAGTTTTGTTGCACTGTTTTTGACTTGTGACCTGCCCTGTGTTGAATCCAGTTTTTCAAAAAAAAAACGGGTTTGACCTTGTGCTCGAGTCGTGATTTTTATGTTATTGCACGTGAGTTGAACCCGGTTTTTCATTTGGGTTTGACCTGTGCTAACCTGTCCCTGTAAATCAATCAAGTGTATATATCGGCGTGCACGACCTTGTGGCATATACAGTAATACACTGTGTATGTCACAAGTTGTTCATGTAGGATGAATTCAAATTTAAATTATGACGAACAACCCAAATAACTAAGGCAAATCATATTTTCAAAAATTATCTTTTATTTTTGAATTGCAAAAATATTTTTTTTCCAATTTTACTGCGTTAGTTTATATTTTTGCAGATTGCTCAGATGCTGGATTCAAACTGGAATGCAGTTGAAGATAAATACGAGTGTGAGTGATATGTAGTGAGGTTAACTGTAAAAGTAAAATTGTGATGTATTGTAATCAAAGTTGTATATTTATAGTGAGAGCTTGAAATTGTACTATTCAAAATTGTAATAAATATTTGTTTGAATAAAATATTCGTTTGAATTCAAATTCTGTGTAATTTATTTTATTCAATAAATATTTATTTAAACTGTGAAAAATAGAATAGTATATTAAAAAATACATTTAAACGAATGTATATATGTTTATTATCATCAAACAAAAATCATATAAGCGCAAAGCGCATATTCAACACACTGTGTGTTCTTGATAACACTGATTTGTCACTGATAGTACAAACCTCCTATAATCAAGTCCTCAAGTATATGAAGTGTATGTGAAGATATGAAGAGAAGGTAATGCTAAGAATCGGATATTATGAAAGTTTAATTGATGATTCAAAGCAGTAAAAATATTTGTTCGCTGTTTGAATGCAAATATTAAAGCACAAGAAGAATATTGGAGAGTTAGGAAGAAAATCGATGAATATGAAGTGTTTGGGAGTATGTATATATAGTAGTTGAAGAGTTACTGCCATTGGTGAAGCGTTCTGACGAAGATGAGCATCTATTTTCGTTCAGAGAAGGGTTGCATCCTTTCGCAGAAGAAGATGTCTTTTCGAAAATATGGCAGTTGGTCTTGGGTCAGTCGACTGGTCGTTCTTGGTCAGTCGACTGACTATGCAAAAGATTTTAGAAAATAAACAGTGCATATGTATATGTACACAGTCAGTCGACTGGATGATCCTAGCCAGTTGACTGGCTGAGGTATTTTTGCATACTTATGCTTATGTTTTGTTTAATTATGAGAAACATGAAGTGCGGACTACTTGAGGATATATTTTAACAAATTTCTAAGACTCAATCATAAGTACTTGACAATGAGAACATAGATTAAAAGTCTTGATATAGCCATAGTCCTTTGATTATCCCTTTTGTCATGAATTCTATTTTTCTTCTAACTTGCTTTGTCATGAATCAAAACTAGTGATTCAATATTCTTCCCCTTTTTGATTGATGACAAATATAAACAAAATTCTAGAGACAAATATAAAAACTCCCCCTGAATATATGATACTTTTACCTGCATAAAGATGATTAGGACAATTCTTCCCCCCTTTGTCATCGAAAAAAAGGAGACGTAACAAAAATAATTTCAATATAAAGTGCATAAATAAATATCAAAGTGAGACTATTTAGTACAAGTCTTAAAAGATAAATAATTAACAAGTTTTAGTATGTTTAAATTGACAATAAAGTTATAGATAAATAGTTCATACCATACTCACCCACAAAAAAAAACCACTCATCAAGATCCCAATTGTATTCTCCCTCTGGCGCGGGCTCCTTTCCTGGTCTAGAAGCGCCTTGAGCACCACTGCCTGCTCCACTAGTGTCGCTACTAGTATACTCCTCTGATGTAGACCATGTAAATCGAGGTGCTGGGCGTTTTCCTTGGGCGACATATGTGGCAGCAGTTGAAAAAGAACATGATAATGCATCACATAATGTAGAAAAGAAACCTTTAATTCTATCAAGCTTCTTATCGATTTTCTTGAGTATAGAATCCAAAATAAGTTAATTGCGGGAGAGAATTTCTATGGATTCACGGGTGCCAGAGGAAGTAGCTAAGCGAATATCGCCTTCTTGTTGCGCTATCGATTCTCTAATTGTAGGACCTCCATATTGTTTTGCTGAGCCTGTTGCTGCTTTCAATCTTCAAATGAAGTAATAGGTGGCGGTCCTGTTGGTAGCTTCATAAGACTTATGGTCCTTATATTTATCATTTCGACAGTAGAGAATTCATAATCCGATTGACGAACACCCACATCTAAAAGAAGTCGTGTAAATATTCTCCAAAGTAGATAACATGCATATTCCCATGTGTGAAGGTGAGAAATTCATCCATAATACGACGCAACCAATTAACGCGTATATTTCCCTATATGGCATAAAGAGCTTTGAAATTTTCCGGATATATTAATTCATATGATCCGGTTGGGGGGAGAATAGATTGCATAAGCGTCTTGTGCAAAATTCTTGCTTTAGGACGAAGAAGCTTAGAATGCAATTCAATCATGTCGTCACCCATGAACATATGACTAATTCTATCTCTTTTTCTTGGATTGCATTCGACATAATTTAAATCTATTCCTTCATTTGGAGTTTGAAGGATATGTGCCATTCTAACAAGGGAAAAGAAAACTTGTTGTCCACATGCCAAACTCCACACACAATTATTTGGATTCGATGGTTGTTGGTGGCCAAGATTTAAATTTGCGAAGAAAAATTTAACCATAAGATGATTAATGTTGTGACGATTTGCATTTTAGTCAAGGAGTGACTCTAATCCACATCTACGCATAAATTCTTGGAGAGAGTAAGCACCAAAATCGGAATAAACTATGAACGAGCCTTCAAAAATCCTAGAGTTTTTCATCTTCTCCAATCGTTCAATTGCAGTTGCATTACATAGCCAATGAGCAACGTGAGTATTAACAAAGGATGAAGAGCCTTGTTTTGAGCATTTTGATCTTGGAGGGGCCATTAATTTGGTGTTTTATGAGGATTTCGTGAAAGAAAAATGGAGGCTAGGGTTTTGGAGGTAGTAAAAACGAAGAAGGTAAAGTGAATAGATGGTGAAAAAAGGTTTAAAAAGACACAACAGATGCCCTTTTTGTACAACCAATCGACTGGTCGGGGTAGGTCAGTCGACTGGTTGATAACCCGAGAGTTTTTTACTCTATAATCAGTCGAATGACCTATATGACTCAGTCGACTGGTTGACAACCCGAGAGGTTTTGCACCCTGTAAACAGTCGACTGGTTATATATATATCAGTCAATTGGCTGAAGACAAGAAATGCAATGAAGCCTAAAACAAAATTTTATTCATAAAGCATATACATAATCGAAATCGAAGTGATCATAGAACAATAAAACACAAGAAAAGATGATTATTTAGGAGTTTTTAGAGAGCATTCATGTGGTTCAACCTTGGTGTTCTCAACATAAGGTTGCAAAGGAGACCAATAATTTGGGCGTTCCCAGGAGTTTGGAGATGCCGGAGGTTGATGTGGATTTTGCTCCCATTGATTCCAACCGGATGAATTTGGTTGACTAGATGTTGAAGGTTCAACAACGTCATGCTTAGATGATTTTCCACAGAATTTAAGGGCAATTGATTCTATAAGGCTAAGGCGACTGGAATTCATCCGTTGTTCATAATACATTTCTCTTTATAGATTGATTCGCTCCTTTTGATAATGATGGATTTCATCAATTTTTTCTTTTGTTTTTGGAGAAACAAACAATGATCTTCGTGACTTCTTAGTTTTTGGAGAAAATCCAGTGTGATATTGAGCTATTTCATGCCTACAAGTAGGAGTTGGCAAGGACGGAGTAAAGCTACTGGAGAATGATAGCTACTAGAGGATGTTGGTGTAGCAAAGGATAATTTTAAGTTAGAGGAGTCGTGAGAGGCCATTGATAAGAAAAGTGGAACTTGAAGAGTTTTGAAAAAATATTGTAAGGATGATTAAAAAAATGAAAGGAATGCAGATTTATAGAGGGAATTGAGCTGTGTTTGTGTGGTTAGAAACAACAAATAGCTAATAGCCAGAGAGAAAAAAGAATGGATGAGAATTGTTTTTAAAAAGAATGGTTATGAGCCTACGAAATAAAAGACTCGGTAGAAAATAACACATAGCACAACTGGTAAGACATTGGATTACTAGTTAGGAGACCCAAATTCGAGCTCCAGCAGCTACACATTTAATTTTTTTTGAACGAAAATTTCCAGAATAATTAAAATCAAACTTCTAGTTGAAACAAGAAGCATTCATAGCTCAAATGGTAAGAAGGAATTGTAATACTATAAAGGAGAGGTCATGGGTTCAAGTTTCTCTAGAATCATAATTTTTTTTATTGTGATGAAATTTTTTGAGTAAAAGTTTATATATATATATATATATATATAATCAAGTTGTGTTATGAAAAACTACAAATACAAATAGTATATATACATATATAAAAATTTAATTTTTTTTTAAAGAGACTATTCCAATTTCTCGTCTTAAATTGATGAAAGTGTTTTCATTTAAAGGTTTTGTAAAAATATCTGCCAAAAAAATTCTAGATTTATCAAATCCTTTTCAATATTATCACGAATAAGATGATGACGAATGTTAATGTGTTTTGTTCATGAGTTATTAACAGGATTTTTAGATAAATTAATAGCACTAGAATTATCACAGTAAATAGTTGACTTAGATAAACTAAAACCAAAATCTTGTAGCATTTGTTGCATATAGATAACTTGAGCATATGCTAGAGCTGCAGAAATATATTCTGCTTCACATGTCGATATTGAAACACAGTTTTGTTTCTTACTAAACCAAGATACAAGAGACCGTCCAATGAAGTGACAAGTCCCACTTGTACTTTTTCTATCTGTCAGGCTTTCTCCAAAATCAACGTCACTATAGGACACTAATTCAAAAGGACATTCCTTTAGATTGAATAGTCCAAAGTCCTTTGTTTTATTAAGGTACCATAGTATGCGTTTCACTGCTCGTAAATGTGATTCTTTGGGATCTGCTTGAAATCGTGCACATAAAGAGACACTCATCATTATATCAGGTCTACTAGCCGTTAAATATAGTAACGATCCAATCATACGTCGACGTAATTTTTGGTCAGTACTTTTGCCACTTTCATCTTTGTTAAGATGTATGGTTGTACTCATAGGAGTTGGTTTGGTAGAACTATTTTCCATACCAAAGCGTTTAATTAGATTGTTACAATACTTTTCTTGATTAATAAAAATACCATTTTCTAGTTGTTTTATTTGTAAGCCAAGAAAATAATTTAAATCACCTATATGTGACATTTCAAATTCTTTAGTCAGTATTTTAGAAAAATCTTGACATAGTCTTTCATTTGTAGATCCAAAAATAATATCATCAACATATATTTGAACGATTAAAATATCCTGTTTATTTCTTTTAATAAAAAGAGTTTGATCAACCTTTCCAATTTCAAAACTAGAATCTATTAAATATCTTTTAAGACGATCGTACCGTGCACGGGGTGCTTGTTTCAAACCGTATAAAGCCTTTTTAAGCTTATAGACATGGTTAGGAAATTGTTCGTGTATGAATAACGGAGGTTGTTCAAATAAACATTTTCTTTTATGAATCCATTTAAAAAAGCACTGTTGACATCCATTTGATATAATTTAAAGTTATGAAAACATGCAAATGCTAGTAAGATTCGTATTGCTTCTAGTTTAGCGATTGGAGCAAACGTTTCTTCATAGTCAATTCCTTCTTCTTGATTATATCCTTGAGCAACTAATCTAGTTTTATTTCTAGTAATATTTCCTTCTTCATCTGCTTTATTTTTGAAAACCCATTTTGTACCGATAACTGATTGATCACTAGACCGTGGAACTAAATCCCAAACGTCATTTCTTTCGAATTGGTTTAGCTCTTCTTGCATAACGATTAACCAATTTTCATCGGTAGATGCTTCTTTAATATTTTTAGGTTCAATATGAGAAAGAAAAGCTACATGACCCATTTGATTTAATTGACCTCTTGTTCTAACAGATGAATTGAGTTCTCCAATAACATTAATAGAAGGATGATCTCTTAATATTCTAGGTGGAGATCTTAATTCATTGTTACTGTGAACAATGTTTTCATTATTTTCAACATTTGAAATTTCTGTGTTTGTGATATTATCAGGGAATTCTTCATCATCTCTTATACTTGGGATTTGTTTAAAATTTTCATCGAAAGATACATGAAGTGTTTCTTCGATGATATTTGTTCTTTTATTATAAATTCGATAAGCTTTGCTTTGATTCGAATATCCTAAAAAGATTCCTTCATCGGATTTTGGATCGAATTTACCAAGCTGATCTTTTGTGTTTAAAACAAAACATTTTGAACCAAAAACTTTAAAATAAGAAATATTTGGTTTTCGTCCATTAAGAAGTTTATAAGGAGTATTCTTAGTTAATGGTCGAATAGAGACACGATTCAAAACATAACAAGATATTGCAACTGCTTCAGCCCAGAAATGTTTTGGTAATGTACTTCCATTTAACAAAGTCCTTGCACATTCTTGTAAGGTTCTATTTTTACGTTCTACAACTCCATTTTGTTATGGAGTTCTAGGAAACGAAAAATTATGGAATATTCCCTTTTTCTTACAAAAATGTTCAAAGGCTTCGTTTTCGAATTCACCTCCATGATCACTTCTTATGTTTTTGATTTTCAAACCTTTAAAATTTTGAATTCTTTTGACAAAAGTTTTGACATTATCAAAGGTATCACTTTTATTTTTCATAAAGATAGTCCAAGTATATCTAGAAAAATCATCAACAATAACAAACACATATCTACTATGATTAATGGATTGTACTTGTGTTGGTCCAAATAAATCCATATGCACTAATTCAAGTGGTTGTAAAGTTGAAATGAACTTTTTAGATTTAAAAGATGATTTAGTTAACTTTCCTAACCGACATGCATCACAAATATGATCAATTTTAAAATTCATTTTTGGTAGACCTTTCACTAAATCATTTTTAGAGAGCTTGTTTATAGTTTTGAAGTTAATATGACAGAATCGTTTGTGCCATAACCAATGATCATTTTCTTTGGCTATTAAACACATATCTGAATTAATATTTATTTTCATATTAAGAACATAGATATTTCTGTCTATGTTTCCTTCAAAGATAAGATTTTGATTTTGATCAAAAATACTGCATTTGTTTTCAGAAAAAAATGATTTTGAAACCTTTGTCACACAATTGGCTGGTACTAAGTAAATTATGTTTTAAATTTTTGACAACTAAAACATTTGAAATTAGAGGTAAATTTGAAATACCATTATTGGTCACATCGCCTTTGCCGATGATATAACCTTTGGAGTTGTCTCCAAAAGTGACGGAGCCTCCATCTAAATAAGTAATATTTGATAGCATATCTTTGTCTCCTGTCATATGTTTTGAGCAACCACTGTCGAGTATCCATTTTCCTCTTTTCTTTAGCGCGACCTACAAAAAATATGAGATAATATTGGTACCTACTTTATCAATAGGGTCCTAAGAGTTAAATCTTAGGAAACCAAACCCAAGAGGGCTTAGTATCCCATTTAAAAATGTAATCTTTATTTTTTATGAACATTTTCAAGAAAGGTGTTTATATATTTCTTCCTAATCAGTCTGTTGTTTGTTTTAGGAACCCAGACTTTTATGCTTTTTGGGTAAGAATTCCTTTTTGTCTGTACAGTAGTAGGATTAATATTTCTCCTAATTTTCCTTCTAGGAGAAATTGTTGTTTTCTTAACATATCCTAATCTTTTTCTACTTGAAACAGATTAAGAGCTATCAATAATTTTAGATAAAGTTTCTCTTCCTTTATTAAAGTTTGAAATATTTTTGATGATGCTTTCTAAATTAGTTTTGAGACTAGTATTATCCAACTCTATCAATTTTACCTTAGTTTTTAGTTCATAATTTTCAGAAACAAGAGCATCATTCTTCTCTTTTTGAGTTTCGATTTCATGACTCAAAAGAGTGAGTTGAGAATTGATATTAGTGAATGGTTCTTGTAATTTTTCAAGTTCTTCCTCTAGTATTTTGTTCTCATCTTTAAGCATATCTCTTTCAAATTCTTCTTTGTTTTGATCTTCACGAGTCTCCTTATATTTTCTTTTGAGATTTCAGAGTATCAACTAGCTCTGAATTTATCTCTATCATATCATCAAAAGTAAAATCACTAACCTCGTTTTCAGTACCCACGAAACAGACTTTTGCTTGCTCATTTTCACTTTCACTACTATTATCCGATGAAGAAGTATCTGAATCATCCCATGTTACGGAGAATGCTTTCTTTTTGTTATCTTTTCTGCCCTTGTTGAAGTATTTTTTCTTTAATTCTGGACATTCTTTCGGGATATGGCATTTCTTATGGAAATTAAAGCATTCTAGAATTGAAGATTATGGTTTGTTTGGAAAATTCCTTTTTCCATTATTTCTATTATTTTTCCTAAAGTTCAAGAACTTTTTGAAAATTTTGGCAATAAATGCTAAATCTTCTTCATCCGAATCTTCATCTTTTTCTTCTTCAGCATGGAAAGCTATGTTCCTTTTGTCTTGTGCTTGTACTAGTTTTGCCTGCAAATTTACTTCATAGGGCACTAGATTTCCTATTAACTCTTCAGGTTTTATGGTAGAGAGGTCATTAGCTTCTTCAATAGCCAAGACTTTTTTTTTCCACTCATCCGTTAAAGAGTTTAGGATTTTTGATACAATATCAAAATCAGTGTACTTTTATCCTAATCCTAATAGTGAATGATAGATATCTTGAAATCTAGAGTACATATCATTGATGGATTCATTTTCATTCTAAAGTTTTGAAACTGATTTTTGAGCATGGAGATCTTGCTTTGTTTAACTTTGTTAATTTCTTCATGAGTGATTTTAAGAGTTCTCCATATTTTATAAGCAGTTTGACACATGCTAACACGATTAAATTCATTTCTATCTAGTGCGTAGAATAACATATTAATAGCTTTAGCATTGGCAGTAGCATCTAATTTTTGTGTGTTCGACCAAGTGGAGTATTCTCCAGTAGGAAGAGTGTATTCATTTTGTGTAATATTCCATGATTCAAAGCTATTTGATTGCATATAGATCCTCATATGAGTTTCCCAATAATTATAGTTCAGAACATTGAAAAATGAAGGTCGTGCAATGGATTGACCTTCAATAAAACGAGTGTTGGTGGTACTGTTGGTGTAGTTTTCCATATTAGTAGAATATAAGATAACTGTGTAACGGTTATAAGAAACTTTGCTCTGGTACCAAATGAAAGTGTGTAGGATCGTGTAATATGGAATATAATTAAAACTAAATGTGGAAACAGATGATAATAGCAAAGTAAATAGAAATAAGCAAAATAAAAACAAGCACACCAGGATTTTTTATATTGGTTCGAACTTCCCGTTCAACGTTCAGTCCCAGACTCATTCTGGAATTTCAACTACAATAACCCTCACTTAACCCGGAGGAACAGGTATATACAGTCTGAGCAGCAGAACAGACACCTGAGCAACTGAACAGGATTTTCGCCTCAGCAGCGGAAGATGACTTCACTAATACAAAATAATATCTGACACTGTGTGTTCTTGATAACACTGATTTGTTACTGGTAGTACAAACCTCCTATAATCAAATCCTCATGTGTATGAAGTGTATGTGAAGATATGAAGAGAAGGTAATGCTTAGAATCGAAGATTATGAAAGTTTATTTGATGATTCAAGGCAGTAAAAATGTTTGTTCGCTGTTTAAATGCAAATATTAAAGCACAAGAAGAATATTAGAGAGTCAGAATGAAAATCAGTGAATATGAAGTGTTTGAGAGTATGTATATATAATAGTTGAAGAGTTACTGCCATTGATGAAGGGTTCTGACGAAGAGGGGCATCAATTTCCGTTCAGAGAAAAGTTGCATCCTTTCGTAGAAGAAGATGTCTTTTCGAAAATATGGCTATTGGTCTCGGGTCAGTCGACTGGTCATTCTTGGTCAGTCGACTGACTATGCAAAAGATTTAAAAAAAATAAATAGTGCATATGTATATGTACACAGTCAGTCGACTGGATGATCCTAGCCAGTCGACTGGCTGAGGTATTTTTGCATACTTATGCTTATGTTTTGTTTAATTATGAGAAATATGTAGTGCGGACTACTTGATGATAGATTTTAACAAATTTCTAAGACTCAATCATAAGTACTAGACAGTGAGAACATAGATTAAAAGTCTTGATATAGCCATAGTCCTTTGATTATCTCTTTTGTCGTGAATTCTCTTTTTCTTCTAACTTGCTTTGTCATGAACCAAAACTAGTGATTCAACATATTTTTGGACTAGCTTGTATTTTTGGACTGCACCAGTGTTGAATCCAACTTATAGCTCGGGTTTGACCTTGTGCTTGTGTCGTGATTTTATTTGCATTGCACTTGAGTTGAACCCGGCGTTTCATTTGGGCTTGACCTGTGCTCGCCTGTCCTTGTAATTTTATCAAGTGTATATATTGGTGTGCACGGCCTTGTGGCATGTACAGTGATACACTGTGCATGTCACAAGCTGTTCGTGTACGATGAATTCAAATTTAAATGATGACAATCAACCCAAATAACTGAGGCAAATATTATTTTTAAAATCCACATTTTATTTTATACTGTAGAAATATTTCCTTTTCAATTTTACTGCGTCAGTATTTATTTTTGCAGATTGCTCAAATGCTGGATTCAATCTGGAATAAAGTTGTAGATAAACTACGAGTGAATGAGCGGTATGTAGTGATGTGCATTTGTAAATGATAAATTATGATGTAACCGAATTTGTATTGTATTTGTATATATATAGTGATAGTTCACATTTGTACTATTCAAAATTGTAATAAATATTTGTTTGAATAAAATATCTGTTTGAATTTAAATATTGTGTTATTTATTTTATTCAGCAAATATTTATTTAATTATGTGAAACATATAATAGTACGTTAACAAATACATTTAAATTAATATATATATATGTATATGTATATGTATATGTATATGTATATTATCATCAAACAAAAATCATATAATCGCATATTCAACAATCTCCCCGTTTCGATGACAACAAACATATATTTAAGATTTTGACTTTGTTAAATGTATTTAATCATTCAATTTTCTCCCCCTATTTGAATGCTCCCTCTCACACAAAGCTCCCCCTTCATATATGCACGTAAATAAAAATATGCAAATAAGCCTAGATGCAAATTGAAAATATTTGACCTTTATTTGTCAAAATCTTAACTTTTCTCTCCCTCTTTTGTTATCAGTAAAAGAGCAACAGTGTTAGAAAAATAGAGATAAAGTGATAGATATTAATACAACATTAAAACTCAATCGAATATAAATATTAAATTTCAATAAAGAAAACCAAACAAAAATCATAAATACTCTGTTTGAAGCGTATTCTACTTTAGAATGATAATGATGATGTCATCATATAAAACCATATAGTTGTGTCTATTTGTGGTATATTTATATCAGGAATTTGAATATCTACTAACCATGCATAACTGTTAGGACTTTTAAATGAGATTAGTAGTATTCCAAATTTATTTTAAAAAATGAATTCAAGTATCTTCTAACCACGCATAACCGTAAGGACATTTAAATAGGATTAGAATCAACTTGTTTATTTAATAAATCAATTTTGATATGCATTCCATACATGCATAACCGTGAGGACTTTTAAATGAGCATGTAAGCACATATTCAGAAATTCCAAGTAATTCACCCATGCATAGCCGTGAGGACTTTTAAATGAGAGTGAATACTTTGGATATTATTATTATTATTTTTATTTAAAAATATAAAATGAAAAACGAATGGTTCCTGTTTAAATCACCACATATTGACATACTATATTGGATTATGATAAGTGATGGTCGATAGAAAATGATAGAAATAGAAATGATCATGGAATTTTTACCAACAAATAGTGTTTATAACCCTTATTTAAATTTCTAAAGAAATTTACTAATTATACTATCTCAAGTTATAATATATGATTAATACCAACACTCATTACTATTTCAATCACTATTTATCTTTTCGATAATTAGTAGGGAATAAGATTAGTCAATGTAATCATTTAAAATCAAATTCAAAAATAATTTTCAATTTTTTTTAAAAATGACTAATCTGAAACAAGGTCAAAAATGATTTTTTAGAAGGGGTTTTATAAGAAAAATTTCTGCTATTTGAAAATATTGGAAATGAAAAAAATATGCAGATATTTTCTTTGAAAAAACGATGTAGTTACTAAATGTCTCATCATAAATCACGTTCCACTAGTAATTTTTCTATCAATTAGATTATCAGTGTAATCTTCATTTGAATTTATTTTCACTCGAGATTATCATTAACTAAATGTCATAGACCATACATGAAAATTTGCAACGATTACTTAAAAACCTTTTTGAATGAAATTCTTTTCAATTTTAGTTGAAGCCATGTAAGTAATCAAACAAGTGTCAGATCTAAAAGCCGTAGGATAAACGAATATATTCACATGTATCAAGAGCAATCATCATCAATAGTCCAAATAGTTCAAAGATGATTGGTTAACAGTTTTTAATAAGTCAGATTAATCATCAACATTTATTTCATTTTCACATTGCTGGTTGATTTAACTTAGATTATGGTGCAGATTATCACATTTAATATATCGTTCAAGATGAATATACCATTAACTCTTTTACCTTTACGACATTTTTCTCTCTCGTTGTTGTCCATTGTGATTCTGTCACCTTTATATTAGGCTAAGGAACTTTGCTTTGTCGCCCGTTGTGTTTCTGGAACAACCAGAATTCAGATAACACTGCTGTATTTCCTTAGCTTGCCACCACACCTACATGATGAAAGATTTTTGTGACCTATTTGTTTTTATAGGTACATGATTGTTAGTGGCAGAATATTTTGAAAAATAATTTTGTGGAGACCCAAAACTATTTATATATGTTCCTTTCGGCACCCAGATTTGTTTAACTTTGAGAGATTTTATATTTGTGCCTTTTGAAACCCAAATTGGTATGGTTTTCACGTGTTTGGGTCTTTACCAGCAATTTTTTTGATCGTGTCCAAATTATCTACAAATTGTGCACATTGAATTGACTTGACTAATTTCATCTCTAACATTTTCAGATTGATTATATCCAAGTCCTTGTCTAACTGTATTAACAGTTTGCTTCCCTAATAGCATATTCAATGATTTTTTACTTTTGTAAAATTTATCTAAAGTTGTTGACTGTTGTTGGACTTGAATTTTGAGAGATTCATTTTCGTTTAATAATTGTGTGCACTTTTTAATAGAATTTTCTCTTCTTGTATTTTCACTTTATTTCAAAAACAGAATTTCATTTTCAAGCGATTTGATTTTGATTTCTGATTTTTTAATCTCTTTTACGAATGTTGGACACTTATCACACTTAGGGATCCTACTTTGATAGTTTTTACTAATCGATCAAGTTGTTTATTTAAATCTGTCAAAGTATTTTTTGTGATTCAAGTTTGGCATACTTCTCCCTAAGTCGTTCAAAACAGCTATTTACTTCGTGGAAATATATAAGTAATTCTGAGTGAGTGAGTTTTGATACCTCGCTTGGCTCGTCATCGTCGCTATCAGTTATATTACCTTGAACGCACATATCTGCTTTCTCACTCTCACTGCTAGTACTTTTTATTATCTTCATCACTTGTATCCCACGTGGCTGTAAAATTTCTCCGTTTTGATTTCTTTTTTAAATCGTGTTGATTTTGAGGATAATTGGGCTTGATGTGTCATGCTTGGTTGCACTTATGATATATGATTTCTTGATGTTCTGGGTTATCTAGAACTTTGATTATTCTGCTTTTTAATTTTTGATTTAGAGCTGGATTTCCGTATTTGCGGTTCCACTTTTAGAATCTCTTTATTACCATTTCCAGCTTTGCTGCTTCATCGTCGTCGTCGTCATCATTACTTTCAGTTATTCTTTTAAGAGCTATTGATTTCTTTCGAGTATCTCCTCCTTCATGCTCTTCCTTGAATTTCATTTCTAGCTCATAAGCGGTGAGATTTTTGACGAGTTCTTCAATTTTGATTTGTTTTAAATCTTTCGATTCTGAATAGCAGTCACTTTTGCTTCAAAACTTCATAGAAGGACTCTAAGGATTTTTCAGACTATTTCAAATTTGCGTGTATGATTTTCCGAGAGCTTTTGATTTGTATACGATGTTGGAAAGCCGTCCGTACATCTCTTTAACATTTTCTTCCTTGGCCATTGTAAAATTCTCGTATTCACTACTCAGCATGGCAAGGCGAGATTCCTTGACTTGAGATGTTCCTTCGCGAGTCACTTCTAGTATGTGCCATATTTCCTACACAGTTAGACAATGTGAGACACGATTAAATTCAAATTGATCTAATGAATAGATAATAGAATTCATAGCTTTAGCATTTTGTAATTTATTTTCTAGCTCTGTCCATTGATCCATCGGTTAATCTATTTCCTAATTATTTACAATTATAGTTAGTGCTATATAACCTGTCTCAACAATATTCCATGCATCAATGGTTTTCAGAAAAATTTCATTCTATTTTTTCAGTAAGCATATTCACCATTGAACATTGGTGGTCTAACTATAGACCGACCCTCATCAAAAGTAGTATTAAAAGAAGCCATTTTAAAAATTCAAATTTTTAAAACAAAAATTGGTTTTTGAAAAAATCAATTTAAAAAAAAAACAAAAATAGCTTTTGTACCTTTCTCTGATACCACTTGTAGGATCGATTTCACCCTTAAGGGGGTGAATAGGGTGATGCTATTAATTATAAAAATTATTGCGGAAATTTGTATGAAATTATTTTAAACACAGATATATCAAAATAACAGCACAGATAATAGCAGAATAATAAATGCTGAAATAGAACGACACAGAATTTACCCAGCTTCGGCAAAACCCTACCTACGTGCTACCCCCAAGGTTTCTACTAGAAAGTAAGCAGTAAGACGCTTACACACGTAAACTCGCGACACCCGCTATCGACTAGCCTTAATTCTACGCTCAAAACCCTACCACAACTCAGCACTGAATTGCGAATTCTCAAACTATGCCACGTAGTTTGTACCCTACTCACACGACTAGAAATTACAAGAGTTTAAAAAGGAAAAATAAATTTTTAAATACAATTATAAACAAAACCCTAATTTTAAAATACACAAGCCCTAAGTAAATAGCCGGCCCAAAATAAAATAAGAAATCCTATTTCGTTTTCTTTTATAATATGCCTGGTTTACTCCAAAAACAATGGCGGCCTCGTGTTTATTCTTCGTCGTTCCAAATTAGGGCTTTGTCGAAAAATTGAATCGCCGCTTCAATTGTTTGCTGATGTTTCAATTTGTTATCTTCAATTAATTAGATTGGTTGCGGCTGCTTCAACCAGGTTTGCGATCGCTTCCAATTAGTCAAGTTTGATTTGGAAAAATTGGTAAGTTTGTTCCTTTTTGATTTATACAGCACTCGACTTTGATTTGAGTTTTATGAATTGTTCTTCTCTGTTTAGCTCGAACTCGAATTCTTTTCAACGCCGATGATGATTGGGTTTATATAAGATTCGAATTCCTAATTTTTCGTTCATCTGATAGTTTGCTTGACTTCATCTCAGCCGCTTGATTATGTTTTGATGTCGATGATTTATCTGACTTTGTCGATTTCATATAATTTGATACTTGATTGGCACAGCTTTGAATTGTTGTGATTGATATCTTGGCCACCACGGTTTCGAATCTTGACAGTTCGATTTCATTCATTTTTCTGTTGACTTCGGCTTTGACTTAAACTGTTCGATGTTGGAAACTGCAATGTGACTGATCGGCTTTGACTTCGTATTCTTTATCTTTGATCAAAACTGCTACTTGATGCTTACATCCCTGTGCTTCATGTTGTTCAGTCTGGTTTTTGTATTGTGCAGTTGAATTGAGTCATATGCATATTGCTTGTAGTAATTGTGGTATGGTCTTTGTTTTGAAGTCTCTGATTAACTTGGTTGATGCCATGCTTCTGTTTAGTATTGATGCACTTGATTTCTTCACCTCATTGTACATTTCCTTGAGTCAGATTCCTGTTCATTTGGGTCTGGTCTCTGTAGCATTGGTCGAGTCTGATTTCAGATGCACTTGAATATGCATATACACTTTTGACTTGCAGCTGAACTACAGTTGCATTCATTTTTCACTTGTGTACTGTCTGGTTCATATTGCATTGCTCTCTCTGTTAAATTGTTTATTCAAGTCTGCATATACGTGCATGCATAAATTTGTATGTGTGTACGCATATATTGTTGGATTTGTACTGAGCTTGAGTTGTTTTTGAATGTGGTCTGTGCCTTTGTGCCTTTGTGATATTTGCATGTCATTTGTGTCTTTGAGCCATTGTTCTGGTTCATCTGATTACAGTTCTATGGTTTGTTTGTCTAGTGACATTTAATCTTGCACTACTTGCATATCCATATAAACTTGCTGTACATATGCATATACATGTGTGTATATGTTGTTGATGTACTTATCTATGCGAGTCTGCTAGGTCCATGAAGCTTGTTCAGACCAGTTCATTGATCTGTTTGATTTGAGTACATATGTATGTGTTATTTTGCTGCGTGGTTCATTCTATTTGATCTGAGCTTTTCTGATTTGTAGCTTGTTGTAACCAGACTTGAGTTTTATACATATTGTGCTTGTATTTTTGGACTAGCTTGCCTTTTTGGATTGCACCTGCGTTGAATCCAGCTTATAGCTCAGGTTTGACCTTGTGCTCGTGTCGTGATTTTATTTGCATTGCACTTGAGTTAAACCCGGCGTTTCATTTGGGTTTGACCTGTGCTCACCTGTCCCAGTAATTTTATCAAGTGTATATATTGGTGTGCATGGCCTTATGTCATGTACAGTGATATACTGTGCATGTCACAAGCTGTTTGTGTATGATGAATTCAAATTTAAATGATGACGAACAACCCAAATAACTGAGGCAAATATTATTTTCAAAATCCACATTTTATTTTATACTGCAAAAATATTTCCTTTTCAATTTTATTGTGTCAGTATTTATTTTTCCAGATTGCTCAGATGCTGGATTCAATCTGGAATAAAGTTGTAGATAAACTATGAGTGAATGAGCGATATGTAGTGAGGTGTGTTTGTAAATGATAAATTGTGTTGTAATCGAATTTGTATTGTATTTGTATATACATAGTGAGAGTTCACATTTGTACTATTCAAAATTGTAATAAATATTTGTTTGAATAAAATATCTGTTTGGATTTAAATATTGTGTTATTTATTTTATTCAGCAAATATTTATTTAATATGTGAAACATATAATAGTACATTAACAAATACATTTAAATGAATATATGTATATATATTTATTATCATTAAACAAAAATCATATAATCGCATATTCAACGGTTAGGATAATACTTCAGTTATTGCATGCATGCTAGTATTGTTATTGGTTGTTAAATATACTTGTTATACGTGTTAAATTGTTCCTTTTTGTAGAATTTAAGTATGGAACTCGTCAAAGTGGAAGAATGCAACGAACAGTAAAATTTACATATAATATTTTATTGATTAAAATAGTGATTTAAATTAGCTACTAAAAAGTGATTTTGAAGATGATGGAATAGGCCATCAAAACCTATTTCATTATGTTTGGAACATCGTTTATGTGAAGATTTCATGTTCAAATTAGTCATTTGAAGTTTTTGATTAAGATATGCAAAGGAATTAAGAAAACAAAAAGTTTTGTGTGCATGAATAATGTAACACTCTTGTTTTAAAAATGCACATAGTTTTATACACATCTAGTTATTTCAACGCATCCCAATTTACAACTGAACCTAATTACCACTTAACTAACAATTGCCTAAGCATTTCCATTCACTATCATTTCATTTCCAATACTCCTAAAATCAAAAAAAAAAACTAAATTCAAATCAAGAGAATAAGTATATGCCCTTGATTTGAAAAGAATCAAATTTGAATATGATTTTAATCATAGCAATAGGAGATGAATTTAAGGTGCTTTTGAAATCTAAATTCTGATTTAGGTAAGTAGGAATGATATCCTATGTTGTATTTATATATGAATCCCTATACTTTTATATATTTGAAGTATATGAGATTATCAATTGATTTGATTAGTTATAATTGATGTTTGAATGTAGATTGGATATAAATATACAATTATAACATTGAGTTAAACTCATAAATGTTTAATATTTTCAAAAAGAAAATAGGTTTGGGTTCTTTGTAATGAAGAAGAAGAAGGTTTTTTGAGTTTTAATGGCCGAGAATAAGTCTATTATTGCACAAGTAAATGAGATATTACTTATTGTTAGTAATCTTAAAGATGTTGGAATTGACCTTCCAAAATCATTCATAGTTGAGGTAATAATATATAGACTTTCCCCTTCTTAGAATTATTATAAGAAAAAACTCAAACATGCAGAAGTGGCCAATGATTTGAAAGGTTTATAGTATCATTTTCGCATGGAAGATGGCACTCCTAACAAGAACTAAATGGTAGTCAACAAATTATGTTTCATTCTATGGAAAATACTATTAAAGAAACAAAGTATGAATTTTTTAATCCTAAGAAAGAGACATGGTTTATAAAAATCATGACAAGAAGGATAAGAAGAAAGACGCTTCTCACTTTTGTAACATACTTGGCCATCACGCTTATGACTATAATCAATAAAAGATCAAGAATATAACATATATGGCCAAACACATTTGTGGCTATAATGCAAGAAACATACTTCATTAGTGCCATTGAAAATGAATAATGGCACGAAACTGGAGCAGCCATCCATATATGCGATGACCGTAGCCTTTACAAGACCTACAATAGAGTTAACGGAGAAGGAAATGAAGTGATTGTGACAAATAATATCCACGACAGTCATTGGAAAATGCATCATAGAACCAATATTCACTTCAGGAAAGACTCTTACTTTATTGAACGTATTTCATGTTCTCAATATTCGTTAAAATCTTATGTCTGGATACCTTCTTAGTAAAGTAGCTACCAAATTGGATCATGAATCTAATAAGTTTTTTCTTGAAATGGTACTTTTATATACAACATGTCACTAGGACAACGTATCACATGTCAATAAACGTTCGAATAGCGCAACGCAAGTTTCGAACTTATGACCTCTCGCACCAAAGCTGAATCACTTAACCACTCGGGCAACTATACCCTTATAACGGCAAGATTAAATGGAATCTAATAAAGAATACTTCTACTTATATGTTAATTTTAATTCCCTTAAGAATATGAAAAAAATAAAACTAATTTTGGTTGCAGTTTTGATTTCATCTCTAAATGCGAAGAATGTGTTCAACAAAAAAATACATCGGAAATCTTTTAAATCTATAGACAGAAAAACCGATTTTCTTGAGTTAGTATATAGAGATGTTGGTGATTTAAATGGTCATACAACTTATGGCGGTAACAATTACCATATCATATTTATTGATGATTACACCAGACATGCTTTTATTTATTTGATGCAAAAAAAGATGAAGTATTTTGATTATTTTAAAATTTATAAAGCGAAAGTGGAAACACGACCATGGTATAAAATAAAAGTATTATATTTTGATCATGGTTGCGAATGTTTTTCAAATGATTTTACTTTGTTTTCTAAACAACACAATTTAATTCATTAATGCACTGCCCCTTACGCATCTCAGCAATATTGTGTTGATGAAAGGAAAACAGAACATTAGTAGAAATTGTTAATGTTATGTTTACTAGTTCAAATTTGCCTAAGCGTTATGGGGTGATGCTATATAATCCGCTTGTTACATTTTAAATAGAGTTTCTTTGTAGAAGAAAAATGTTTATCCTTATGAATTATTGTTTAATAGAAACCCTAACTTACAAAGACTTAAGTTTAGGGGTTGTTTGGCCCATGCTATAAAACCGGACCCTATGTTATAACCAAATTTTCTGCAGTTTTTGAACGGACTTAAACGAGTAAACTGGACTACAAACCGATGAAGGAATGGATTCGGAAGCTTGAAAACTATCAAGGATGGCAAAATGAACTAACTCAATAATTTTTGGCTAAGTATTACATTTGCAAAACCTCATGTCGAAAATCTCTCGACGTGGACCTCTCATCAAAAGCCTCTCGTCGTAAAGCTCTCGACGAAAACCTCTTTTCGGAAACCTCTCACCGAAAATCTAAAGCTTGAAGACTAAGTACGAAGAAAGATCAAGAAAGCAAGTAAGCGAAATCTCTCGGCACTAGTCAAAACTATTCGGTACCAAGAGGTTTTGATTGTCAATTATGACATGTTCTTCATACTAGAGATTTTTGGATCTTGGAATTGAGACTTATTCTAAACCTAGATGCCCACTTGATACTGAGAGCTTTTTATCGATGTTTGTGCCCTAATGTTCACTTCTACATATTTGGACTTGGATCTGGACTAGATATTTCTTAGGCCCATGGTTCTGCTAGGTAGTTCCCTTATAAATAGAAGACCTAGAACAACAAGAGGACTTTTTGGCACTTAATTTCTCTTATATCTTCTATTTTCCCAACTGCTAAGTGGTATTTATAAGCAAGAAATAAAGTAAATTACCTTAATATCATTGGTCATTTACCCTCCAACTCCTCTTGCCACATTACCGTGACACCTCACCTTCATGTATGTGAGGCCACAAGCTTGTCCCTCCTTTCCCTTCCTTAGCCAATGTGTTTTAATGCCAAATGTACATATGTGAACAAGTGTTTCCTAAGGCATCTTTGTATTTTATTTTAATTTTTTAACATCAGATCTTACTTTACATACTTAAGTATGTATATACATATACAAACACACACACAAACACACACACATCCTAACTAATTTGTATTTGTATGTGTATGTTTATGCAAAAGAGTTTACAACCTTTCCGGCAACTTTTAGCCGACGAAAAGTCGAAAATACAAAAAACGAATTCCGATTACATTTTCTATTTTTCTTCGAACTATATATTTTTGTAAACACATTTTTGAAAAACCATTTCACTGTCGTAATTTATTATTTAAAAGAATTTTATTTTAATTATAAAATCTATTATTTGAATATTTGAAATTAATTAAATATTCACAAATAAAACAGTAAAATTCCGGATCATTACATATAGGGATTCATTGCATCAGGATCTAATCCAAGTGTATATAATTCATGGTAATCATCAAATAATTCTATAAAATTGTAAATAGTTTAGTTATCTTGACTATAGCCTAATTAGTACACGTTCAATGTTGAATCAATTGACTTTGTTGAATCGAAATTCAGATCCTTTCAGGGAGAGCTACCAGGCTGAAGGCGCTACGCATTGTTATTGAATTTGATTTAATTTTGTGTTTTGATACTTGAATTAATGGAGATAGGAGGGCTGCAAGTTTCAGCCACAAATGGGTAAAGTGCAGGGTAAAAAGAAAAGGCCAAAAGAGGGGTTAAGGGTGTTTACATAGCAGAGAAAGATGAGCTAAAGTGAATCTAGATCCAATATTTCCTCTTGCCATTTCAAAACTTTTTTGAATCAAATCCAACCCTCTCCTCCTACACCTATGGCCGGCCATATCAAGACCCTTTATAGGTCTCTAAATCACTTCAAGCCAAATCAAAATAAGATATGTTTAAATCTAATTTAAACATGCATCGATATTGTATATATTATTTAATGATTCTTCAATTTATTCACAGAAAATGTATATAATTATTTCAATCATTAAATGAATTCATGTTAAAATGAACTAATCGTAATAAATGTGCTAAGTCGTTTGAATTCAAATTAAAAGGAATTCATAGAAGTTAATTTCATTTAATTGATTCTTATATTAGTGCGTGGTAATTTAATTTGATAAAATAAATCTCTTTTATTTAGATGTAGTTAACTTATAAAATTTATAAATAACCACACCTACAATATGTAATTATCTTTACATTTCTTTGAACTACAAAAAGTTCAAACAACATCAGATTAACTTTGAAAAAAATCATGGATAATATGTGTAAGATTGTTATGGATTTTTTGGTAACCATACATCAAAATTGATTGCAATGAATTTGTGGTAACCATACAATGAGATAGAAAAATATGTATACTTATAAGCATTTGATGGTAGGTAAAATAGTACCCATTTGTTTTCTATTAAGGAATAGGTTACTTAAGACGTATGATACAAGGATTTCAAAACTTAAAGTCGTGTGGACCAAGACTGGAAAATTTAGAAAGGAATAAGTTTATATAAACATGTTTGAATTTGAATTAGTAAACAATATAAACCCATGTAAAACATGTTTAAATTTGAATTAGTAAACAATATAACCCCATTATACATTAATAAGTTTATAGAACACAAAAACTTAGAAACGAATAAGGTAATGGTATATTTTATTCAAACACCAGGAAATTTACACCCATACCAAAACTTTTTAAAAATCATTATACATTATAATAATTTTTAATCTACTTACATCATAAAAATTACAATACTATCCATACCTTTCAGTAAAATTACATGTATTACATTTTTTCATTTTTCTCTTGAAAAACAAAGTATTCAAACCAGAATCCAACATAACAAATTCAACTATGTATGTCTGGGTAAATTTTCAAGTATTTTAGTTAATGTCAATATTTAATTTAGGAGAACAACCATTATCTATTTCAAAATTCATTATCTCAATTTTGTTGATTTGAAAGGAAAAAAAGAAAAGAAAAGATAATAAAATTATTATCTCATTTATTTCATTCTATTTCAACTAGTAGTGAAATTCCTAATCTAAACTATTAATGTTTCTTTTGTTTTTATATAACTTACTGTTTTAATTTAATTTAATGGGTTACAAAAGAAAATGTTAATGTTGTAACGAAGGAAAACGATAATTTGTTCTAGAATTAACTTTGAAAATATAGGTGCAGGTTAAATAATCTTTCGGTTTTTGAATAAAATTAGCCTAAGGTAATATATTTTACATAGAAATTGAAGATTTTATAATATAATATTCACGTATTAGCAAACCATGTAACAAAAAGCAAAATAAATAAAGGCAAATAAATTCGTAATCATATTAATTAAATTAAAACCAAAAGAGGCATACATGTTCTTTTTAGAAATTTTGTTAGCTAATTTGAATCTTCCCCAAATTCACCAATATTAATTGTAATGAGACAATGAATAAGGTGAAATGCCATAGAAATTGAAAACTGAAAGATTGGACTTCTTCATGGTAGAAAAGACCATATTTTAAATTGTTAAGGCCATATTTTTCTATTTAGTTCTATTTTATTTCATTTCTAGGAGAAAACGAATAAAAAAGAAGTTGATGAGGCATAAGAAACGAGAAGTGTAACAATTAAATTTTCATTAACGCAACAAGTAATGGTTTATGAGAGAAAAAATTATGGAAATTCTAACAAGATAAGCGATGAGGGAGATGACAAAAAAACTTTCTTAGTAATATGAGAAGTGCATGACGTAAATTAAAACTAATCAAGAAAAAAGAACACAAAAGGAAAGACTTACTTCCTTATGTAATTGAATAGATAGACTGAAACATGCCATTAGCAATCCAAATAACTTAAGTATCTTATTTGTATAAATTTTATGAAAACCGTTAACTTTCATAAAGACCTTATGATGCTATGTGTTTGTTTGTAGTTTTGTCATAGTAGATTAAATATTTCACTTGTATAATATTGTTCCTTTGCAGTACATAGTTTACTCAAACAAATCATCGGAAATTTATTCACTAAATTACCATATAAGTTGCACAAAAGTCACACCCGCTTGGTTGCATTTTCATATTGTTATATGATGTATCTTAGTTGAAAATTTCTATTATAAACTATATTAATGAGAAAACTAAAATGAATATGAGTAAAAAAAGTTCATTGTACCAATAAATCGACATGCTGTCAATCCAACTTATCAATTACATAAGGAGCATAAACTTCCCGTTTGTAAAATTCTTTGTTAAAAATCAAACATTTTCAAGTTTATTGATAGTTCCAATGATCGAAAATGTTAACTGAATGGAATAGTCAGTGGATGAATATTTATATTTGTTATGCAACTGAAACTTAAGTAAGAATGATGTGATGCAAATCGAAATCAAATCTGATGAAAACTTCATACTTTTCATTCGTATTTTGTGGAAAATGAATTTTTCGACTCTAAATTGGACCATGAATGGTAATCCACAACACAATGCCACCTTAGAAGAAAGAAGAAAGGATGAGACTGAGACATGATAGTGAATGCGAAGAGTCAGCAGTATATAACGTAATGCGAGAAACGTGTTAATATTATAAATGATAATTAAAATAGAAGACTAGATTTTTCATAATCGAGCCGGTGTTGTGCCAAAGAGGAATTAAAAGAGGAAAACGTAAATATCGTCTAGAGTTAAGAAGAGATCGTCATTTGAGATTGATTGTGGTGAAAGAACTTTAGAAGGTCAGATATTAAACTGTATATAGATTAGTTTAGTTTAGAATAGATTCCAATAAGTACCGGCCTATAACCCATTAAAATATTCCTACTTTAACAATTTATCCAATATGGTTTAGGGGTTGATCCCCCTCACATTAAAAAAGAAAGAAAAAAGTCATCTCTTACATAAAAAACGAGATATATTATCCAACATATTTTCCTCTGCCAATAAGGATTACTAGTTCACTATACATCTGAAAATATTTCTCCGTCACATGAACTGGTTGCCTCTCTCATGGGCACAGATGCACAATGTCCACGTGCTAATGATACTTGCATTCCTTTTCTTTTATCTGCAAAAAATATTTAAAACCAACCACGAGAATAGTAAAAACCAGAACCCCAAAATGTTTCTAATTGGACTATGGTATAAGGTAGCCTACTTATATCAATTTTTAATGTTCATTGAACAGATTTATTTTTATTTAAAAAAAAAAAAAGAGAGAAAAGGAAATTTTGGCAAAGTATCTTAAAACCAAGGAAAAAGAAAAAAAAAGCATACCGTATCAGCCTAAGGATGTCCAGGAGGTGCAGACTCTAACAATCTGAAAGATTTACAACAACAGAGCCCAAGCACTCATAATTGGTGCCACAATCACAGCAGATGCCTGATGTTCAAATAATTTAGAAACATCAATGCAGGAAGTTGAAACCCCACTGGACATATAAACTGAACTCAATATTTTTATGTGTGTGTGTGTATAGGGTAGGCTATTGGAACATAAAATAAAACATAAAACGGGAACACAAGAGGAACACGAGATGTTGATTGTTGCAAATTTTGAGAGTTCCCACAATTATTAGACATTAATTCTATGTATAATAATTATTAGTTCATTTCTATTCTATTTCATCATATCAGAGTACCAGGATGAGCGGTTCAACTAATGTTTGGAATCATTATTTTATAATACAATCGACACCACCAAGTAAAAGGTGTTGGTCCAAATAAGAGAGCATTTTCTTCTTATTATTTGCTCTCTTCCTTTTAGAAGATAATGAGGTTATTTTGCTGTTAACAAAATTCCATATACAGGTATATGTGTGTGTATGCAGTTTGTGCGTGTGTGTGCAGACATACACAGACATAAATATACCAGAAAATGAAGTCTGCTGTATAGAAACAAAAACAATATGGAATTTTTGGCAAGTTTTTGAAAGAAAGAAAAAAGATTTTGAAATCATCATCATCCTTCCTTTTTTTCCCTAATGGCTACGCCAACCACATGAATTCTTACAAAAACAAAATTGCATGTTAAAGACATTTCCCAATCTATAATCCTCCCATCACTTCGCCACTGATCGTCTATGTAATATGGTACTTAGGATGTGCATGAAAAAAAGGGAGAGAAAGAAATAAACATCAACCTCATAAATCATGCAAATGAAAATACAGAAATAGCATCATAAATTATGCAACTACAAAAGAAGAGCCAAGTCCAAGGAAATACCACAAAAAACACAGCTTCTTGGTGGGCAAGAGGAGCGGTGAATTCATTTGACTCCAAAAACCATTTTACAGAATCTTGAAGCTGGAGAAAAGAGAATAAGAAGTCATTTATGAGAAAAACATAAAGATTTTTTTTATTATTATTATAAAAAAAGCATTTCAAACTCAAAATATATTATTACTACCTCATAATGCCACATTTTTATAGCTGACCATGTTCTTCTTAGCCGTTTAAAAGCTATGGTAATACAAGATTTTGATATATAGTCACCGAGAAACAAAGAATCATGTAGGCCAGATCCAATCGGTTGATGATGATGCCCAATACTTCTAATAAACTGCATCAAAATATACATAAATAACGCTTCATTATATGTTGGATGATATGCCAGATTTGGTGCTAGAGATGAGATTTGCTATTAGAACCAATTTCCCGTCATTACAACCATATCTAGTTCGCCATGTTTTACTTATTCTCAACAAATAGGTAGCTAAAAAGAGAAAGTATAAGTTCCAGAAAACAAGATGTATTAAAGAGGAATGAAAAGGACACAATTTATTTACCTTCAATAAAATGAATCCCTTGCGTTTTGATGTGTTCGATCTTACTTTCGATGTCATCATCTACAAACAGCATTAATTTATTATCAGTTCTATTACTACCCCTAATATTCTCGCCTATTTTAGGTGCTTTTATACAGACCATCACCAGATAGGCAAAAGGAGTACCTTGATCATTTGAAGTGACTGTTCAAGTTGTCTGATCTGAATCCATTGTTCGTTAACAATAGCTTCCATCTACTCATAAACAGCAAATCCTTGTATAAGTTTCACTCTATTGATCGAGGAGCCATTATGATATTTGTAATAAGAATGCTGGTGTAATACAGCAATGCAAGAACGCATTTAGGAGACAAACAGCATTTCACATACTACTGGGTAAATTCACTCTTGCCATTTAATATCAGCTGAATAGTTTAACAAATATAAAAGCTGGGTTTCAGAGAAGGAAATTTCAAGCGCTCTTAAAATTGTGACAACAACCAAAATACAAGCTATAACGATAACTTTCAGTTATTTTGGTTCTACATACATGCTATTGTTTCTATACAAGTACACACATGGTAGTTTTATCTTTTTACAATTTCCACAATTTAACATCAATTCTATTTCACAAATGCACTTCCTTGGGGATTTATCCTTTATTGCAGATTTACTTAGATTTAGATACATTTAAGTAGGATAGAGGACTGACCTTTGTTGCTTCAGAATTGAGTTCATCAATCTTGTTTTCATCCTGATGTATTTTAGTCTCTAATACATGATAATCAAAGTTGTTCTTTCTTGATTCAGCCCATAGTTGTCGTATCTATTCACCATCCATACCCACAGATACTGTTAGTATAAGTCTAAAAAAATTTAATATACAAAATTTTCAATTCAAATGTTTGAATTATCAAGAAGAAATATTAAACATGTAAGAAGCAGATGAAGTGAAATGAGAAAGAATAAGACCTCTTCTTCAAGGGCCATAACCCCTGTAGAACCAGATGATTCACTTTTTGATGCCTGCAAAATAAAATGGATGTTAGCACTTGACCATCTGTCCAGTTATTATTACCATACTTAAATCCATAAATTAAAATAATAAATAATAATCTTTGTTCATAATAAGTTAATTCTCAAAACTGCTAAAATGCTAACAGGATGGAAAGAAGCAAAAATTATTCAAGGAAATTGTATAAACAGGGGGAAAATGCATAACTATGATATAGAACTTGTATAGGCTTTGATGTAAATGTGTAAGTATTTGTGTTTAGAGCAAGGATTCAGCAACAATGGTGGTAGAAAAAGAATAAAGTTCTAATTCTTCCACATCATAAGAGTGTGGAATTAGCCAAGAGCGCTGTACAAATAAATACTCTCTACTACATAACAATTAACAAGTTGTACATCTAGTAGACATAAAACTTCAAAGTCGTATTTAGTAGACAAACAATGGCTAAGGTGCTACTGAATACAGCGTAAATCATTATGACATCAAAGAAAACAATCTGTTAGTGAGAAACTATAACAGTGACATAGTTTAAAGAATGGATGTAAGTATACCTTAAGTTCATTAAGGGCACTTTTTAGATCTTCTGTCTTGCATTCCAACTCTTCAGTCAGCTGATTGCTTTCTTCTAAAAGTACAGTTTTAGAGTTTAATATTCTTTTATACTCCTCCAATAAGGATTCTGCATTAACTCGGATCAGAAAAGTAAATCAGCAATGAAAAATCATTTCACTCATGAACGCACTTCATGTTAGTTGTTTTTCAATACAAACGCTACACCTCACGATGTTTCCTTTTTTTATATATATAAACAAGAAATAAACTGAACCAACAAGATTCGAAGATTGTCTGCATTACTATCAAAACGTTTAGTTAAAGGCATAACATAACCATAATATTTTCATACAAAAGCTTACACTATAGTTTTATTCCCTAAAGGGTAATGTAACATTCATCAACAAAGGGTACAAACTTAATAAAATGATGATGAACGTAACTATATGCTATTGCATACAAGTCAACTCAATTGAACGCATTGTTTTGTCTATTTTCTGTTCCACATTCATCTTACCTTAAAGTCGATGAAACCATAATAACATTGAGCACTCATATTTCTTAACAACGAGTCAGTAACTACTGAATCCAACTAGGAAAATATCAGAATCTTGAAATGGGGAATGATAATAACAGGACCACCACTGAGGTTTGTGTTTCCAAGCAAGCTCACAAAATAGTGCTCATCTCGTAAGACTTGGTTCTATTGCCCACGAAATATAAAATATTTGTAACCAAATAATATTATAAGACATATAACACCGCCTGAAGTCAATTTTATATTAACCATATAAAGCAACAATTTGGGCATCCTAAGTGTCCACAGCCATAGTTTGGTGGCTTTGTGCGTGTGTGTGTGGGGGGGGGGGGGGGGGGCAAAAGTGCATAATAATATCTTTATTTGAAATTTTGGTTGTTATTACTGAAATAATATTTATGAACAGTCAACAGCTAAAGTAATTGTTGCAATGAACATATATAAAATTTTCTGGACAGAAGACAGAAACATACAAAGACACATATGTCGATGAATTAATTAACCTTTTACAATGTGTGTTATGCATTGGAATAACTTTGTGAATTTGCATTCTTTTTCTACCTTTTTTTAAAACAGTACGGTAGAACAATCCATGAGCATTGCACATGAGGCCACAGTTTGATCCATAGGTATATGGGAACGATGTGGAACTTGTTCATAGATTTCAACATTTCTATCATGCCCAACAAGCCATTGCACGTTGGTTTCACATGAATAAAGTTGTTTGATATTGTTCACTGATTTTCAGTGAGTTATTATTATATGTCAATTAGCATTATTGGAGAGTAGCTACCTGTTATCGATCACAGTCAACCATGTAGAGTGAGATATTCCATAAATTTATAAGAGAGACCTGAGGCTTCGATGTAGTAAACTTACCAGCATTCCACTCATTAAATCAATCATATGTCGATTATTATATAATAAGAACCAATCACATATTTTCAATTTTAGCAAACATTAGTGAACCGGTTTCATAATATATCACTCTTTTATTTATCGTTATGTTTCAATAGTACATATTAGTTCTATTACGGTCATATAGAATAGTACACGTCAAAATCCCATGAACTGTTTATAAATTGTGTAATACAATCATATAAACACAAGTAAATTGTGTAATACAATCATATATGCACGAGCTTGTAAGCTATGTTTTCAACTTGAAGTGTGTAAGACAACAACAATTGTTGAATTAAAAGTAGCAAATAAGTTAAATAGTCATAGAGTATATTGGGAATTCATAAGTAGTCAAAGCTACTTATAAGTGATGTAGTATTTAAATTACAGTGTTTGAGAATTATAGAAGCTTGCAAAAGTATCTTAGAAATAGAAATTTTAGATGCAACTAGTTTTTACTTACAACCTATGACGAAATTACATAAGTTGTTTAAACGTTTTGACCAAGCAAATGACTAGCATTATGGTTTCACAACAAATGCATATTTCATGTACATGGACGTTAGTTATAAGTATTATACATCCATCAGTGATGTATGATGCATCTATTAGTTATAAGTCATAGTAGCCAAACATGAAAATTAACTTATTCCACTTAAAAGTTAAGTTCCATGAACACTTTTACATCAAAGCTACTTTGCGAAACTACTTAGATGTCACCATTCGAAACCCTCTTAAGAAAATTCAAAATAAGTGGTTAAGAAACTTTTTATGACTCTGTACTCTAAAATTAAATTGTATTAAAATTTTAACTTATCTAGAAAAACATTTCTACATTTCATATTCACTTCAAAGTTCAAACTACCTAAAAGTTACAACTCGGTATTTTTCTTTCTTTCTTTTCTTTTTAAGAATAAGAACAGTGGGCAGAGCACTCATTTTTGATGTCTCTAGTTTTCTTACCATCCCCTCTAGAACCTCAGTCTAGTCTGGAGTGTCATACCTTGAGCTAGTGGTCCTCGATGGCTGAATATTATTTTTAAGTGGTTTAAAAAACGTTGTGTTGCAAAACAATATTTAAGACAATTATTTTCAGTCGTCAACGCAGCTCTGTAACTGATTTTTACTACAGCTACACTGCCAATAACGCATTTTTTTAATATAGAATACATATATATGATCTAAAGCTTTAAAATTAAAATTGCGAAGGAAATACACTTTCTCACAATTTTGCAATGGTTAATAAGAGAACCATATCATTTCCTAAAATATTGATCAAAATGAAATGAAGGCTTACCTAATTTCGAGATCTCAATTTTCAGATTTTCAACATCGGAGAGCAAATCAACGTCATTGGATGACGACGACGATGAGGATGACGATGTGTTGAAATCAGAGGTAGTGTCAGAAATCGCACACGAAGATAAACTAAGAATCAAGAAGAAAAGGACTATGTGCTGAATCTTCTTTTTACTGTTGGCTTTGGGTTTGAAATTGACCAACGCCATTGACAGAGTGCGTATTGAAGGGTCACGGTAATTGTGAAAACGAAACTGCTTTGGAGCTTACCTTGAGCTAGACGCTTGTAACGTACTCTACAAAAAGGGGGACACACCAGACTACCAGAACATTCGAGTAATTTATGCAGGAAAAAATTATTCGAGAAAAATTGGATTAGAGATTAAGGGTCATAAATTGACGGTGAACAATTAAGGTTTAGGGTGTGCGGACAACTTTTTTTATTAGAGGTGGGGCTAAGATGTAAAAAATACCGAGTAATTTGAAGAGGGATTTAATTTAAAGGACAAAAATTTGTATATTTTTTGCCTCAAGACACGACCTCAATATTTTTACCACAATGACAAACATTCTTCTAAAAATTATTCATAAGGACAAACATTTTCTAAAATTATTCACAAGAACAACAAAACTGCTACCGAGCTAAAACTGATACCTAAAACTGCTACCGATAACTACAAACTGATACCTAAAAACTGCTATTAATAACTAAAAACTGATACCTACAGAAAGTTGTCCTTCAGGATAAAATATTGAAGGTCTGCCCTTGAGGCTAAAAAACTGTGAAATTTTGTCCTTGACAATAATTTCCTGTAATTTGAAAATAGTTATTTATTTTGTAATAGTTAATTATTAATTATTAATTAATTGTTGGTTAATTGATAATTAATTCTAATCTTTAATTAGATTAATAATTCAAAATTAATAATGTAAATTCAATTTCCACTTCAAATTCGAATACAAATTCAAAAATATTCGTACTAATTCATCAAACGAAAATTGAAAAAACAAATAAAAGTAACACAAATTCAACGAAGCTCTCGTAGTATCCCCAATTCTGTTTCAATCCACTCATGTGTTGTATCAATGCGTTCAACATTAACAAACCTTTTTGGAAATTCCCATCGAAAGATAATTTTTGTAATGCTATATTGGCTCATTTCATGCACCGATTCCGACAGGTCATAGCATCCGCCAACTTGCGATCTCAACGATAAAGAACTTCAATGTCTCCAGAAGAACTTGACGACTTGAACTTCGTTCTTCTTTGCATCATTTACACTATCTTATGAACATCGTTGTAAAATGTTTGTACTGTGCATCTTCGGTTAGCACAAGTAGTGGAATGAATAGTGGTAGAACGACTCATCGAAGAAGGACTGTTCATATCAACATCGATGTTAGGGTCAGGTTGAGCAAAGCCATCTGGCTGTGAATGTTGAAATAATTGGAAAGCCAGAATATAATTTCATTCTTCGGATAGGGCTGGTCTTCCCTAAGGCATATGGAGTGGGATTTGATGTGTGGTTTGAAACTGGGTTGCACTTCATCCTCCGTTTTAGTTGTAGGAGGATTAACTTGAGTGGAGATCAAGATATTTTTTTTGATGATATTTTTAAATAACTGCTCTAAATAATTCAAATCGAGTATTAGTGCAGATCTCCATTTTAGAACAATATTACCAAGTTCTTGATACAAAATAAAAAATGTATTCAATAATTGGGAAGAAAATTTTGTTAGAAATTATAAAAATACCTTGACTCGACCAGTCGACCAATCATCATCACCAACCGCTATGTTTTTCTTAATAGCCCAACCCGATCCAGTTCTATCGTGCAATTTATTTCACATTTTGAATTCTTTTTTTATTGGTACCATGCTTGTTTTTTGCAGCCGTCGTATCTAACACTTGTCTTGTTTTCCGCAACGTGTTAAATTTATCAGCAATCTTCTAATATATTATAATTTTTCATTTTTCCTAATTTGTTGAAAATTCTTCAATGCAAAATTTTAATGTGGACAACTCAGGATTCCAAGAAAAAGATTGTTTTTTTTTTTGCTAAAGGAAGTCATTTGTGAAAATTGGTTTTCTGAATAGAAAGGAAGAAAGTGAAGATACAAGTGAAGCAAAGTGGAGAAGAGGGTTGTGGACACAAAAATTACATCCGACGTATCTCCAACACGTCAAACACATGTCCGACGTATCTCCAGTACATCGATCATAATTTTCCGTTCTTTTCCAAGCCCGATTTGCTTGTCCGCAAACGCACCCAAGGTTTGAAGATAAATTAAAACAATAGCGGGTTTATACGAAATTCACGGAGAATGATAGTTTTAAAATCGTTGATTGAAGCATAGCCTTTAAATCGTTCCCATACTCATTTTCGAATCCCAAAATTATGTTTATAATTGAACATTTTTGTCCAAAATGTTTGAGACTTGTAGCATAAGAATTTATCTGTCGAAATTTTCATTTCATATTTCAAATTCCAAAATTATGTTTATAATTGAACATTTTTGTCCAAAAAATTTGAGACTTGTAGCATAAGAATTTATCTGTCGAAATTTTCATTTCATATTTCAAATCTTAGGCCAAGGTTGGTTTACCATTTTTAGTTTTCGTTCATACAAAGTGCACATGATGCATGTATCTTATAAAAACGACAAATTTAGAAAACAAAGTTAACAAACAAGATAGAAAACAACCTTTTCTTATTCTTCATGTTTTAAGAAATAAGAAAAGTACAAAAAACAATTCATCATTTCATCGTTCGTCCATCCCCTCCGTCGTCTCCACCATCTTTCTTTCATTCTCTTCCTCGTCTCTCCACTCTTTATATATTTTGTCATTAATGTTGAAAACTCAAAACACAAAATATAAAATAAACCAAAGGGGCAGTTAGAATTTGACAAACCCATTTCAGATATAGTAGCGTCTTGGAAGGTTTCTTAACCATTTTAGCAAAATTTTCAAAGAGGTTCTAATGATTGGATCCTTAATATATTTTGTGATGCTAAGGGCACAAAATATTTACTAATACCAATTGTCAAAAAATGCCAGATTATTTTATCCTATATTCTTTATAATATTAGAATTTTCAAAAGGCTACCGAAAAAATCAATTACATCTCTTTTTGCATGATCATCAACCATTGAACTAAATTTAGTGGTAGATTGTCGGGCAAAAACAATTTAGATGGTGATTGGTGGACGTATAAAAAAGCTTTGTTATTAAGAAGTATACAAATTTTATTGTATTTATTATTTTTTTGTTATGGTATTAGTAAGAACATAGTGCGGTGCCCGTAGCACAAATCTATTATTTTTAATGTTGACCAGGGTCATGATAATTAAGATTCAAGATAAACTTTTTTTTTCAAAACCCCTAACCATCTTCGTTACCTATTCAAAAATCAACCAAAATCTGTGTTTCAAATTAAAAAAAAATACATAAAATAACCCAAACTATAATTCATACAAATCTAAAACGTTTCTGGATTTTTATGCAGTTGCAAAAGGCAAAAATTCATACATCCTGCATTTATAAAAAAATACAAAATATATCAAAATATTATGCATATGCCCAAATAAATACAAAACTTAGAGAAACTAAACGTCATGTTAAAAAATAAAAATGTACAAAAAATAATGCAGAACATCTGCACTTTTTATAAATATATGAAAACAGACAAAATAATATGCATTGTAGTTGATAAGATCAATGCACCATTTTGCGACAAGAAACTACAAAACCAAAAAGGTTTGGACCCTTTATACAAGAAGAACAATCGTTAAGCATTTTTACAACTGAAAATTAATATGTAAAATATTAAATTTTCATCAGTAAATTGAACATATGTCTATAAATCAATATTATACAAGCATAGAAAAAAATAACAATGAAAAAAAAGACCTTTCTCATTTTTTTTTGAAAATGCAAATATTATGCATTTTTTTGAAAAATACCAAAAAAATCCCAAAAGGTGAAAAAATGTAGCAAAGTGCAAAAGACCTGCAGTTGCATAAATGAATTTTTTTCGCATTAAGAATATGAAAATAAAATTAAAAACTAAAAGCATACGACTCGTGCATTTTCAAGTTTTCAAAAGTACATAAGACAATTCATGCACTCCTGATTTGTAGGACGAGAGTTTATAAGGTTGTTACCGTATTTTTTGAGCATTATTACCGACACTCCATTTTCGGTTAAGAGGAGCCCATTTTATTATTTACACTCCAGTAAATCTAAAATTATCATTAGGGGTAATCATGTTATACAATTAATATATATCTTTTTCTATTTTACCCATAATTATTTTTAGCCGATCCTTTTCTTCTTTACTTACATTTTTCACTAAGTTCAGTTTAGTTTTCTGTAATGGTGAGATCAATCTTCTGCTTCTAAACCAAAAACATCTTTATATTTTACACATCATTTAATCGATTTAGAATTGTCGACAATCAAATTAATGTGTAAAATACTAATTTTTTTTAAAACTACCATTTTGTTCTGTTGAACAGAATCTATGTTACAGATGCTTTCTTAGGTAATAATTAATCTTTTTTCTTTCTCTTTTAGAATTTTATTTGCAGATATCTTTAATTCTTCATTGATTATTGATTTGGATTACGGATCAAAAAGAATAATAGTGAAGATCAAAGGAAATTAGGGTAAAAAATTAAGGGATAAATTAGTCAATTTATAATATAATTATATGAGGGAGCTCTTTCTGTTAGTAACCCTCATAGTAAAAAAACTTTTTTTTAAATGGATCCCTCTTAACTAAAAGTCAAGTGTCAGTAATAAGGCCTATATTTTTCCACTTACAATGCCAACTTTTTATGGATTTAAGAGAAAATAGGATCCGGTAGAGTTTACTGTGCTGTTAATTGGCTTGCTAGAAAAAACGAGTCCATGCGCTGAATTTTAAACATTGCATCATTTTTTAAAACAGTGTGCTGCTATATGCCCTCCTAGTTTTTCTTTTCAGCACCATGATATGGTGACCAAAAGCACGAAACGGGGTGCATTTAGCTCCATCGGGGGGTGTGGTCCTAAATGCACCCCATTTTGTTCTTCTGGCCACCACATCGTGGTGTTGGGAAGAACAAACTGGAATGTATATAGTCGTATAATTTAAAATATAAAATTGATGTTTTTTTCCATTGTATCTCAAAACGAGGCTCAACACTAGCGGATACTGCCATGGAGGGTGCAATGGTGAAGGCGACGGCGACGTTGCTCCTTTAAAACAATTAAAATTATATAACATAAATCACAACTCAAATTATGGTTGTGTTATGTCTCTGATTGTTTGTTCATTGCTTAATATAACTAGTGATTAGAGTTCGACTTCCGTCACATAAACTATTTTTAAGAGGTATTTTTCTCGAACTCGGCTGGAGCCACAATTTAACCTGAACGGACCATGCTCAAGCATATAATAAATTTACATACATTTCAATACTTATTATAAAATATATTTTTTACCATGTTAATGTTCATTCCACAATTTCCTTTGGCTCGTTTTGGCTAAACTATGTCTGTCAAAAAAAATTTAAAAAAACAAAGCATCGATTTATCCTCAAGCGCGTCAACACAAATCCTTCGATAACAAGAAATAGTTTGACACAATCCTAAAGTGAGATTAGCGGATCAATCGACGTCAACATGAAAAATACAAACCAATATTTGTAGTAAGTTTCGAAATGATTCTAATCTGTTATATGTGTTGAAAGAAGGTTAATTTGATGTAAAAGAACTTATTCGAAAATGTTAACATATTAACACAAGATAAATTGTATATATATTTTTAGAAGAAAAAAGGACAATTTATTTGGGAATTTTAAATCCAAAAATCCATGGACACGCATCTAGTTAAAATTTCATGCTTAAGACAGCAGCCCTTATGACTTTTGTATCTTTATATAATCAATTACTTGCGTATAATCTCCGCATTCAACACTGTAATGCTGTAAAAGCGAATGTTTAGTATTTGAATATATTAATATAAATAGCATTTTTATACAATGTTTCATGAATTTTCTTTGGTAAATATGTTATAGATTATATTATATTGTAAGCATATAATTTTTGATAAATAAGTTATTGATTACTAAGTCTTGAACAGTTTGGAAGCAAAATACTTAAATAGATGCAATTAAATACCTAAGAAAATAATGTTATTAAGGATGAATGACTAATGGAAGCCAATATCTAGAAGATGGAAAAATTCTGGAATGAAATACGAACAATCGAAATAATAACAGCTGCAAGTTACAACAGTCGCAAAAATTCTTAATAATATTTTGATCAAAACTTGGATAATCAATTTTAGATAGAAACAGAACTCCTAACTATGATGTTTATGAGTGGAGGTTTCTACCGTAATCAAGCTGATAGAATTAGGGGTATACCCTAGGGAGAATTATGTAGTTTGTTATATATACCTAACTCGATAACCACTCTTATTCAAAACTAAAAGTATTTTCTTTATATCATATACTTAATATTGTGTTGTATTAATTAATTAATTTACTTAAAAATATATTTTATAGAAAATTCATAAATGGTATGCTTTGTTATAGTAGTTAAAATGAGTTGTAATCATGAGCGATTTATCACAATGGATTAAACATATCGTTTTAAATATTCCTAATCAAGATGTATCAAGATTAGATATCGATACATTCAATGAGACTAGAGTATGTACCGCTTTTCAAATGTTGGGTAGTGTATTATTCAGGGTTGGTAGGGGCACTAGGAGGTTACGTATAGATAGTTATTTGATAATTATGGAATGACTCACTCGGTAGTTTTCTGTTTATTAATATACCTAAGGTCAAATAGAAAATATTGATGTGATAAAATTAAAAAATTCTCTTAACTTGAGAATATTGTTGATCTTCAATATGTGATTATAGTCAAATTGTGGCACAGCGTCCATCGAATGACTACAATTGAGCCGAGTGGAAGCATTGAAAGTGAGACAATATTCAAAGAAGAATTTGTCTCCTTAGTTAATGAGGTTAGTAGGACAGTTGACTAAAGTCGACTCAAAGTCAAAGTCTTTAGGCAGAGCAGTACGGTTATTATAATTGTTATTATTGAGCCAAAGACTTTGTGTTAGGACTAGAGAGTTGAATATGAACGATATTGGAATTTTTGACCATTACCGAATTCCATAAATCCAAGCGATATGGTTTTGTGAAGAGAATTGATGAAAATAATTGTCACTACTGGGTAATGCCTAATAAAGTAAAATTTTATTTTACATATACCGAGTAAGCAATAAATTTAGCCATAACGTTACACCACCTACTAAATGAAATATGAATGTTAATATTCAAATTGTTTTACATTAATCGCTCACCAAATTTACATGTAAGAGTCATACAACCGAAACATTACTTCTTTCATCGCCCGATTTAATTAATTTGTAGCTTTTATAAATTAAATAAATTAATGTTTATGAAATAGTAATTATAAAATTTTATTTGATATGTTAAACTATATTAAACAGTATGTTTGTAATAGTAATTAATAGACTGATCGATATATGATATCAATACGTGTTACTTTGTCTTATTTGTACAGGAGCATTTTTGGTATTTTCCAGTCTTGTTGGCAGCTCTTCTATAATGTAGAATAAAATTAGATAAGTTCTCTCCTCGTTGGGTTATTTTGTTTTATTTGTATGTGGCATTTTTTTCTATCTGCCAGACTTGTTGGCGGCTCTTATATGGTGTAGAATAACATTAGATGAGTGCTATCCTCCTTGTGAGGATCACTCATTTTTCTCAAAAAATATATCAGTATGCGTTTAAATTGGATTTTGATGCAGTAGTTATTATTCAGGCTTGGACTGACGTTGAGGCCTATAAGGGGCATCGTATTTTCGACTATGATAGGAGCATGAGGGGCTGACTATACGATAGTAGAGAGGGGAAGAATTTTGAATTTAAAAGAGAAAGAAATGGAAAGAGATTTAAGTGGATCTTGATCCATATTTCTCTTCCTAGTCTCTCTCTCTCTCTCTCTCTCATATGATTCCTCTAACCTTCGTTTTGAAAACAGTTTTGCACTCTTCCTTTAGCTGCTAATATCAGGCCACCCTCCCCCTATAATAACCCCAAAAACCCATGCACTAATTCACATCAATTTGCTTCGATTCGATCGTCGGTGCTAAAGTAATTCAGAAGCTAGGAACTTTAGGATTAGGACTGGATTCAAGGAGTCTATTTCTTCTTTTCAACACGCGAACTTTGGGCTTTAGTAAAAGGTACTTTATTGGTCCATTATTATTTACTAATGTTCATATTGTACTTATTACAACACATTGCTTAGAATATCACAAATCGATATATCGATAGATTGTCACATGTTGATGGTTGTGTATATAAGTTGATATATTTACATTAATAAAAAAAGTTATGTATGGTTTTTTGCTGCTCACAACTTATAAAAAATATTTTGATTAAAATATTTTTTAAATGATTTTAATGAACTAAATTTAAACACAAAAGACTAAATCATATAATAAATATATTTTAAATTATGTGAAAAGTTTTGTCCATACAGAAAAGCTTTAGACATAAAAATAAAAGAAAATAATTTTTTTGTACGTAAATATTATATTTTAATTATTTGCTTGAATAAAAACTTGTTAAATAAATAAAATAAATTTATACACATTTATAAATAATAAAAACTATATAATTTAAAATAAGCATTATAGTTACAAAAATGAACTTTTAATTTCTTTTTTATCATTTCCATGGTTTTTAATTTATTATAAGTATTTAATTAAGCCGAAACTAAAAATTAAATAAAATTAATTTTTTTATCTACCGAAAGCGAAAACAATATATATATATATATATATATATATATATATAAAATTTTTATTTATACGAGTATAATGCATGCTTAGATGGGTCTGCATTTTGATTGTTGGCCCGTTTTCATATTAACAAATTGTTCCCTACTGCTTACCAAGAAACAATATTCTAAATAGGAAAATCTAGGTCTAAAACTACAAAGTGAAGAGGAACTCCAACACAAAATATTTATATATAGCTCTTAAGTACGTAATACAAAAACTCAGATAAAAATATTTATAATTCTTTCGTACTTAGTCACGTCCTATTAGAAAATTACCTTTGCAAATGATCGACATATTCCACATTCTGTGTTTGTCATTCTTACAAAGATCAAAATTTTCCGTACAAACATTTCTAGGCATTAGATACAACAAAGCTCAAAGTGGTTTCTATTCAAACGGAGTTATTGATATCGCTATTTTCTTACATTGAAAATAGTTTGGATATATCTAGTATAAATCAAAATCAAACGAAATAGGTTGTTAATATTAGCTGTCCTCTTTCCTATAGTCATATGATATCATGTGCATAGAGTTGCAAGCATGTAGTACAAAGTGGAAATAGGTAGACTGAAAAAATGTAATAGCTCCATATGTATATTATAACTAATGGGCATTTGAGGTCGGTAATCAACAATCCTAAATGACATTATATACAAATATCGTATGGAATGGTTATAGGGCAACACCAGAGACATGCTTCTTTATATTTTGATAGTGAGAGAAGCATGTAATCAGTTGCCTATAATATTTAGTCGTTCATATCAATGGAAGATGAGATCATATTATCAAACCGGACTGTGAATGGAACCGCGATGACTCAAAGTTCAAGGTTTTAATGGTCTAATCAGTTGGACCGGCAGAATTGAGCATTTAAGGCCCCGTTTTGTAATGACCTTTTGTTTTAACAATGTAAATTATTAAATTAAAGAATAATTTCGAATAAAAGTATTTAAATATTAACCTTTTTATAATTAAAAATGCGTTTTAATAAGTTTAATTTGAAAAGAAAAAATATATAGTTTAGTTTGTTTATTTCGAAAATCTATTCTGTTTCGATTTTAATTCAAAACCGGTTAATATTTTAGTGAAAAATATTATTTTTTTGAAATATAAATATTTTGATACAAAAACGTTCTAGAGATTTTTTTCGAGTAAAACGTCGAAGTTCATTTCGTCAAATTTTGATTTTCCTAGATCCGTTTATTGCGATTTGAAGGTTGTTTAAATGTTGTGCGGTAGCGTATTCGGCAGAAACGGTAAATTTTTTATGCTTCGTTGTATCACAGATTTAAGCTGGCCATATTTTTAGTCTTTCCTCACGGATGGCAACAAAATTTTTATTTCTGTGTTTGGATGCCTAATGACGGACATAGGGATTTGTTTTTGTGTAAATACATTCATTAAATTTTGTAATTTGTTTGCAATTTGACGGTGGCCTATTTGTTACGTGCGCATTTTTTAAAATTTAATTTCTTATTATTTTGGTCCCTACATTTTAAATCTTGACCCTTAAAATTGAGTGTTCAAAATGGCTGGTCATCACATGTTTGGTTTGTCATTTTTAGTTTTGTATTTTCGTCCATAGAACATGCACACGGTACGTGTACTTTTAGAAAACAACAAATTCAGAAAATGAAGCTAAGATATAAAATGGAAAACAAATTTATTTTGTTTTTCGTATTTTGAGGAATAATAAAAAAAATGAAAAACAATTCATCTCCTCTGTCGTTACTCCATCATCGTCGTAAGGACCTAAAATTTCAAATTTCTCTTTCGTTGTCCTTATATGTTGGCACGAAGGTTGAAAACATAAAATACAAAACTCAAGATGAAACCAACTGGACCCTTAATTTTTCAAAAACTTGCCCATTATGATATAATTTGTTGCTGATACCTTAAATGTTTTGTTGTTAATAACTTCGTATGTATTTTATTGATAAAAAGGAAATAAGAAACATTGATAGATAAACATAATTTCATAATTCTTATTTGTGTAAAAATATTTTATGTTTCCGCATACATATAATCAAATGTTAAGCAGTTTAGCATTGTATTTAAACAATTACATTGTATATTAGTCAATAAATAAACCAATGATTGGAATGGTCTATGTAAATAAGTAGTAGTTGTGGAAGCTGATTTAAGTGCAGTAATATATTCATATATCCCACATCTACACTACATTGTAAAAAATTTCCACTCCACTATAAAAAGAAGTCACTTCAGCGTGTATATCACAACAAGCATTCGGTTTGCGTTAAGCCCTTAGCGAGGCCATTGAATAGAAATAAAATATGTTCTAGTGTTACTTAAACCAGGTTTCTGGTTCTGGGCCAGCGATTATTTTGCAGCAAACGGTTATACAGCGATCACTGTATGTGCAATGTCTAAAATTGTAAAGGGTATTATTGGTATTTCAAAAAGATGCCATGGAAATCCTATTGATTGAATTTTCTTTATTATTAGCAGAGATGTGTATATTTATATTTATAACTAGCTCTATGTTTATATGTAATACGTATCTAAATTAATTTAATATATATGTAAAAGTTTAATTTGGATTTCATATTATAAATATTATAAATTATTTTACAAACCAACATTTAAAATAATTCTATAATTTAGTCATATATATGTATATGTATATGTATTTTAATAAATGCTTGTAAATAATTTACAACCAATATTTTATAGTAATTATACAATTATATATATATATATATATGCATACAATATTTTGATACATATATGTGCAATCTAGACAATAATTTTTATACATGAGGGACTGACATGTTTGTTGGAATGTAAATTTCAGCATTTATAGATGGTAATGTCAAACCCGCACACATTATCCTATTGCACGTGCACATACACACATATGTGTATAAGATACATACACATATGTAATACATATTATATAAAATAAATTTTTATTTATGAATTTAAATAAAATATTGATTTTATTTGAAAGAAAAGAAAAGTTCTAAATGAATTTAGACTACATATGCCCACTAATGATCCCAAAAATTTGAAATTTACCCAGTTACTCAGCTATGGTCTGGCCCTGATCCAAAAATGGTATTAGAGCCAAATAGTCTATGCTGTCTAAGTTAGGAGTATTATGGCTAACTAATTAAAGCCTACCCTATAGCAGGGTGTCTAGAAAGGTAGTATCTAAGGTTGGATTTGGGTAATCAAGTACTCTATCATACTTGGCTATTGACCTGGTCCAAATGGATAAGGTAAGCCCAAATGTTATCTCTAATCGAAAAGGTCCAATTTGAATTGATTCTTGGCCTGATTTCAAAATTCTTTTGAAACTAAAATAAAAGTTTAATTTTTAATTAAGTAAATGTTACAATATAGATTTTTAAAATTGTTCTAAAAATTAAAATAAAACACATATCATAAAAGTTATAATATAATTTTTTCAAAATATTTGAAAATGTTATAAAATTAATTTTGAAATAGCAAGGCTAGCCGACTTTATAATAGGTCGTGCCACTATTGCTAATCAATTTTGTAATAGATGCGCTGCACATGCATAGTGCAACTATAGAACATTGAAAAGGTAGGAGTTTAGCAAAAGGCCAAACTACTAAGAAGGAACAGACAAAATCTAAATGCCATCAGAAGAGGATGACCCATCATCAAACGAATTAGACCCAATCACATGAACATATAAAGTAAAAAAGTTTCTAAGCAAAGGAATAAAGTCCAAGGAATCCTCAAAGTAAAATAAAATCCTATCCCAACTATCATCCCAAGTAATATCTCTGTTATGATTTCCATTCTCACCCTTCTACGATAGAGAAAGGAAACCATCATATACATGGTAGATTAAAAATTTATGCTCACTGTAACAACCTGCCTTTTTGACCATCGAAAGTCGACACCAAATACTACTACTACTACTATGTTCAAAGTCGAACATCGGATCAACAAAAAAGCAGATTGTTAGGGTTAATAAAAAGAAAAGAACAGAGAACAGAGAAAATCAGAATCTCACAGCGGAACTGACAACGTATAATATAACAAAGACAATAAAAACTATCACTCCAAAAATACATAGTATATCAGAGTTAAAAACAAACTTTATCACCAGGACAGTTATAAAATCCCGACCTTACAATTGCTGATATGGACACTATATAATACAATAGAAAATAAAACACTACGATAGGTGAACCCCAGCTCCTCTTCGAGATCTCCATAACTCCAAAGTCAACCTAGGAAAATATTCGATCTGACCCGAGCATTATAATAAAATAATACCTCGATCGGTATGGAAATACTAGCATGAGATAACTCAAATAATGGGGAACATATAGAAGTTCTGTGAGACCACGCCGCTAATGCGGAATGGTTTTTTACCTCATAAGAATAACCTCCATACAGGAAAGATTAGAGATAAACAACATGAAACAAATCCAAATAAGGGGGCATAAATAGTATTAAAAACCAAACTTGAAAGAATGAAAATAATCCGAGCAAAATCCAAAATGGACAGAATGGATAAAACAAAACAACGGTCCAAACTTAATAGAATGGACAAAACCAATAATTAAACACTACGAAGAGTGATTGAGTCTTCCTGTTGCAATTAAAGAAAAACAAGTTCAAAGGTTCGAATCAAATATGAATGGAAAATTTTCGACAAATGACTAGGAAGGTGCACCCTCCTTGAAGTATACCTCTAGTAATATACTTCTAAGAAGCTCATTTACTCTGTGAAACTTCTCGAACCCTCCAAGCCGGACCCCACTAAATCTTACCGAGAATCCTAATATTTCATATCTAAATGCACAACCGAATCCAATCTAAATGGAATGTGAATGTATCCTAATGGGTGAAACTAACATAGCTTGGCCTCCTCTAGCACTTTGGATTTAGTCATTTTTAGGCAAAGGATAGTAAAGCTTAAAGAGCAGCAAATCGTTTTTAAGGCGACAATACACCATGAAGAAAGCTGAATCCGATAATTAATAAATCAACTATCAGGGATAATTAAAATGATCGTATATGAAAATTAGATATCATATATTTAACATTACTTATCGATTCCAAACAAGTGTTATCTCTCAGTTGAAAACAAAGCCAGGCAAGTTGAGGTAGCGTTACCTCTAGGCATTGCGTTGATGACATTTTTAACCATTGAGATAGAAATAGGTCCAAACCTCAACGTTTAGCGTTACAAGCATGACGATATTGTTTACGGAACTACTTTTCCATAACCAAAATTGAACTTTACACTTTAAAGCCGAACTTGTGATTGATTTCCATAGTACAAATATTGGTAAAAACACTTTGGAAATACTCTTTAAAAATATTCCTTTAAAAGTCAAACTTATAATACTAAGTGTATTAAAACAAGGTTCAAAGAAAATATGTCAAAACATTGTTTACTATAAACCCCAAACATTTTACACTTAGCTTTATTTATAAATAATACCTTTTAAAGGATTCTCATTTACAATTACCATTTGTAATTTTAAAACTATATTTATTATACCAAAAGAAAATTAAACAATTTAAATACCTTTATAGATTTAAAACAATATTAATTATCCCAAAAGATAATTACTCACATTTATAATCTCTTTTCAACAAACAAATCTGTTATCTTTAATAAAACAGTTAATTATTTCCAGACACCCTATATCATCAGTAAATTAACTTTAAAATCTTTATTAAATCTGTTTATTAACTTTAAAACATTTTCATCAAATTAGTTAATTTACTTTAATCACTTTTATTAAATTAGTTTACTTTAAATATCATTAATAAAAAAGGATTTATTAAATTTAAATAATCACTAATTAAAAAGAACAATTAATCTCAAACATCGTTGATTAAAATGATTAGTAAATTTTAAATTCCATTAATTAAAAAAATTAATTAATTTCAAATAATCATTAATTAATGGATTAATTAAATTCAAACATCATTAGTTAAACGATAAATTAAGTCATTATTTGTTAAAATGATTAACTAACTATAAGCCATTATAATTAAAACGATTAACTAAATGTCAAAAATCATTAGTTAAATAGTTAATTAAATTTAAAACAATCATTAATTAAAATTATTAATTAAAGTTCAAAATCATTAATTAAAATTACTTAATTAAATTCAAATCTCATTAATCAAATAGATTAATAAATTTCAACTATCATTAATTAAAATGATTAATTACATTCGAATATTAGAAATTAGGATGAGTAATTAAAATCAAATACCATTAATTAAAATGATTAATTACCTTTGTATATCATTAATAAAATGATTATAATTTTCAAACATCATTAATCAAAATAATTAATTAAATTCAAATACAATTACTTAAAATGATTAATTAAATCCAAATCTTATTAATCGAAAAGATTAATTAATTTTAAAGATTATTAGTTAAAATGATTATTTAATTAAAATTATCATTAATGAAAATGAGTAATGAATTTTAAAATTCTGTTTAATGAAAACACAAGTCTAAGTTCAAAACACACACGATAGAGTTTTGGGGATGATAATTAATAAATGATGGTATAATGAAATCACTATAATAACACTTAACAAATTAAATGGAATATCAAAATTTATCCAATTAAATATTAATATAACAACATAAGGATGTAATAAATAATTATTGGCGAGAAACCCCTCAGGGCCTCTCTATAAATCCTTTCTGCAAAATAACGGTTAAGAACATTATATATATTGACGCCAAAAATGGACATCAACACCCAATAGAATCTCATAGCGATTAGATGATGAATGAAATTAAAACAGAGTAGAGAAATAAATAAATAAATAAATAAATTTTTATAGTGGTTCGACAATCTTGTCCTACATCTACTCCATATTTTTATTGATTTTGCGCTTGATTATGATTACAAGAATGTTTGGATCGGCTAGGATCCATTAGTGTAAGAGTGAAGAATAAACATGGCAGAGCCTGGGCAGCAGAAAGAAGGTCCTCTTTATGGATAATGGTTGCTGTATTTATAGGGGAATATGTGTATGGATCGGGCTGAAAATTCGCTAGAAGAATCTCTAGATCCGTAAGGAGTCTAAGGACCCACAAGAATGATCGGTGGACATAATTTGTTGTTTTGGAACGATCGGTATAAATTATACCGATCGTTATTTTTTCCTTGGATTGCCATGCAATCATTTGTGGGGGGTCACACATGCCTTTAGACCTTGCTCCTAAAATATGAAGTCATTCTGAGTTGTATATTATGAGATATGGATCAATCTTGGTCGCATTTGGGTTGCTTGTTGAATTACATCGATCGCTAGGGGCGATCTACATTTCAGGAACCTTAGAGTTTTGACCTATGATGGCTTTTGTAGGCTCCACTCTTCAATATATTGATGCCCTGAAAATTTCGAGTGCATTGACCTTGTTGATTTTGAGATATTGATCAATCTTTGTTGATTTATACTATTTTATGGATCATTCTAGATTGATCCATTTAAATTCTTCATTTATCTGTAACTCGAGCGTACGAACTCCGATTGGCTTGAAATTTGAAAGCTTCACAGGGCATTCCTTGTCACTTCATATTGATTATGCCTTGACTGGGATCCGATCCAAATCTGTTCGATCATTGTCCATAATACTGCATATAACTAATTCTCAAGGTTGGTAACCAACCGTTCTTAACCAAATCCACGATATCATGGCCTTGCCAAAAGGTGTGATAACATTTGCGCCCTAAAGTATGTCTTATCCAAACATGACGTGCTTTGAAAAGTCACAGGCTTCAATCGTTGTAAAGGATTCCATCCAGTTTATCGAATGGTCGTCACCCTTCCGTTGATTTATCTTCCCAAAGTGTTGTACCCTCTTTGACCGTCATGACGCTTGGTCGATTTCCAATAGTATAAATTCAAGATTGTATTATATTAGTTACTATCTATGCCCTGTTCTATAAGGGTAGTAGGATTTGGCCATCTGATCCAATCTTTTATCTAATAATTCTAAGTGAAAATTCAATTTTTTTCCGTTTAACAAAATCAAATTTTTAGAATATATACATGCACGTTCATGTATATTCTCTTGTCATTGGCTCCCATATGTGCTTGTATGCTCCCGAGTCATTACCAGTTCCTTATAGTTTAATTGTAGTTGGATTGCAATTTTTTTAATCTTTTTATAATTAAATAAGGTTCGTAATAAGTTATTCAAAGGGAAGGGACTTCAAGTTCTACAGGAACACGGCCTCGGAGCCGTAAGCAAGGGTGAATGGATTATGACCAGTCGCGAACTTGTGGGTGGTTCAGTATGCCCATGGTGCTGATGGGAGTTTATCCGCCCACTTGCCTCAAGGATTTTCCAAATTTTTCTTCAAAATGGACATCACGATTTTGTTAACAACTTCAATTTGTCCATTAGCTCGAAGGTGAACAACTGCCCGCGAACCTTTTCTCAATATGGTACCGACGGTAGAAGTCTTTGAATTTAGCACTGTCAAATTGGGTTCCATTATTGGTTACAATGGTACGTGGAAGGCCAAAATGATAGATGATGCTTTGGACAATGAAGTTGATTATTTTCTTTGTCATGATCATGACTGAAGGTTCAGCTTTATCCCATTTGGTGAAGTAATCTACTGCTACGATGGCGTACTTCGCTCCTTCTTTAGAGATTGATAAGGAACTGATAATACCAAAGCCCCAAGTGCCTAATGGTCATGTACCGACTATTTATGTAATTTCCATCGGTGGAGCTCTTGGATTTTTTTGCAAACATCTAACACTCATCGCATTGTTTAGCGCGATCGGCTGCATCTCTATTGACAGTTGACGAGTAACGCCTACAACAGAGTATTTTCTTTGTTAGGGTTCGCCTCCCATTGTGACATTCGCATTATCCTTCATAGATTTCTCTTGAGACTCGTATTATTTATTCATGGGCGATACACCGAAGTAGGGGGATGAAGAAGCCTTTTCTATACATGACTCCTTCTTTGATGATTAGTTTGAAGCTTTGTGGAAGATCTGTTGCTTTTCATTCCTCCATCCATAAAGGATTCCTTATTGCGGATATCTTTTGGCATGAGTCATCTACTACTCCCTTTCTGGCTCCGTCTCCAAAACCCAACTAGTCTCCATCTAGTTGATGCTCGAAGCATTTAGTACTTTAATCGGACAACGGCTATTCGCTGCGCATTCGCAGTATTGGCCAGCTTGGCCAGTGAGTCGCCTTTCTCATTTTGTACCTCTAGGGATGCATGTAATGGTGTAATACTCGAAGTTGACCAGTAGCTCTTGGACCCGGCTAAGATAATGAGAAAGTCGCTGCCCTCTAGCCCAATAATCTCCTCTGACTTGCTTACTACTAACCAGGATTCACAAAAGATTTGTAAAGTTTTCGCTCCCAGTTCTCCGTCAACTTTGAGCCCGACGATCAAGGCTTCATTCTCAGCTTCGTTATTTATTGTAGGGAAGTAGAGTTTCAAGGTGTAATAGATCAATTGTTCCCTCGTGAGTCACTAACATGGCTCTAGCTCCAGAACACCAATCGTTGGATGCTCCATCCCTGTGCATTTTCCATTTATTGGTAGGTTCTCCACTTCTCTTCGGAGAGTCGTCTGGTGCAGCAAATTCTGCTATAAAGTCCGTCAATATCTGTCTCCGGATAGCTCTCCAAAGGAGATATGTGATATTGAATTGGCTTAGCTCGATATTCCATTCGAGCAACCTTCCAAACATCTTAGGTCACTGTAGGACCCATCGTAACGGCTGGTCGATGTAGACGTTGATAGGGTAAGCATGGAAGTAAGGGTGAAGCTTTCGTGATGCAATCAATAGGCAGTAGTTGAGCTTCTCCAGCTTTGGGTAGTTTCTTTCAACAACTGCCAACTTCTTGCTAACATAATATACCAGCCTCTAGATCCGATTCTGTTCGCATAATAGTGTGGTACTTATGGCGTGTACTGAAACATCTAAACAGATGTATAAATCTTCGTGATCCAGCGGCTTGGATAAGATGTGTTGACTCTCTACGTGGTTTACCAGAGTCTGGAATGCGTTTTCACACTCATATGTCCATTCAGAGTTCCTTTTCCCTCTTCTGATCAGGTCAAAGAAAGGAATACATTTATCAGCGGCTTTGGAGATGAATCGGCTCAGGGCAGCAACCTTCCCATTTAATTTCTATACTTGTTCTATTATCTTCGGTACTCTAATATCTTTGATTGCCTAAATCTTCTTGAGATTGGCTTTAATTCCGTGAGAATTGACGATGACTACCAAGAATTTCCCTGACCCAACACTGAAAGAGTGTTCCAAGGGATTGAGTTTCATTTTCGTGTTTTTGGAGACACCGAACATCTCCTCCAAGTCATCGACGTGGTCGTTTGATCGTCATGGTCTCACGAGCATATCATCCATATATATTTCCATTGGTTGCCCGATCTGATCTTTAAACATCTGGTTCACTAGTCTCTAGTATGTAGCTTCAACATTATTTAGTTCAAATGGCATCAAAACATAACAATATAGCCTTAGATCGGCAATGAAGTTGGTGTGCTTCTGGTGAGGAATGTGCATCGAGATCTGGTTATATCCGGAGTATACATCCATAAATGAAGACAGTTCATATCCATCGGTCGAATCTACTAGCTAGTTGATCCTCAAAAGTGGAAAGCTGTCTTTCGGGCAAACCTTGTTTAGGTCCGAGTAGTTGACATATGTCTGCCAGTTTCCATCAGCTTTTCTCACATGAACTGGATTGGATACCCATTTCGGGAAAAGGGCGTCGCGGATAAACCCATTGTTTTTTAGTTTATCCACCTCCTCTTTAAGTGTAGAAAATCTTTTTGAATTCATGCCGCATTGCTTTTGCCGTGTCGCTTTTGTTTCACCGGGAGATACCTTGGGTCGATGTTCAATGCATAGCTTGCGATAGTCGGTGAGATCACACACATGTCAGAATGGGTCCGAGCGAACATATCAAGATTCGTTTGGAGAAAGCCAGCTAATTGCTTCATCATCGTTACACTGAGCTATGATCCGATCTTCAGTACTTGTCATGGGCCACCATGGTTGACCGTAATGTCGATCGTTAGCTCAAAGGGTGCAGCCTTGGATTCCTTGAGTTCAAACGCAACTATTTCACATAACAATCATTGTGAAATCCAGTTGGGACGGTTACACCGGTCAAATCCTAGAGTCTTATCATAAGTTATTTAATGCTTTGAGAGATTATCTACAAATAGCCGAAGATCAGGCTTAGAAGCACATTGAATTAAATATCAAGTAGGGTTCAGCCTTGTGTTGTGCGCAACTGCATAGCTGGCTCTTGCTTTGAGTTTGAATCTACCTGTATATTCGAGTAACATGCTTTCCATTCAATGTACTCATGATCCGCTACTCATCGTTCGGTTGGAGGGATGGTCAGTTTCCAATGAGTTTGGGCATCGATTCGATGATTCTATCTAGGCATCCTTTCAGTCGTAGCCTCGAGTCGTTGTAATCCCCAGGTATGTGTCACAATATTGATTTGTCGCAATGATTTTGGATGACTACACTTCTGCGCCCAGTCTTAGGTCGATAGATGTTCTGCATAGACGGTCAAGTCTCGTCCTAGTTGTGTTTATTTTCGTGCCTAAACTCCAAAGAGTAAGAGTTGAATGATGAATGGCTGAGTTACATTCATCTTAATTCTCTCTCATTCCCACATAGGTTTGGGGTAGATGTTAATAAACAGGAAGGCAAGTTAAGTCCATTTAGCTTTATACTCTTTCTTGTCGAATCATGGGATCGAGTTATTTGATCGAGGGATGAGTTACACCTATTCTGGATTGTATCCTGGCCTTTTCTTTTGGGGGAAGACTTTAATTACCTATCAGATTTCGAGCATGAACTGAGTTCAGGACGGTCAATCATGTCCACTTTGATGCAGATGTCGCCATGCTCTAGGCAAGGACTAAAGAATGGACGGTTAAGTCACACCCAATCTATGAAAGTTGCTCCCCCAGTCGAACGAAGGGAAATATTAAGTATGCGGACGATCAAGTCACATCCGTTTCGAACTGCTCTTATCGTCGAATCATGGTTAGAGCTAGCGAATGAACGGTCGTATCACATTTAATCTGAGCTAGATGGTCAGTCACGTCTATCTTGATTAATGTTCTCTGGTCGGATTAAGGGACAGAATTAGCTCAAGAGCGGTCAATTCTTTCCTATTTAGTTTCATACTCCTCCTGACGGATCGAGGTAGAGTGATGAAGAATGAACGGTCATGTCACACTCATTCATGGTTTAATCTCCTATCCACACTGTGGTGACCGGAGTTATTTGATGGATGTTCAGTTCACCTCTATTTGAGGTAGTGTAAGTCGATACTGACCGTCGATCCAGTGGCATGATATAGAGAGTTCGGATTGATATTGCATGTTGATTTAGATGTATGATATAATCGGTCTCCTATAACTTTGGATGTCATTCCGATTGGTTTGGTATTAAGGCCTCCTTGCGGTCGTTGCCTTAATTCATAAAAAACACCAAGTTGGAGCTATAATGAGCTATCGTATTCAGCTTTCAGTAATTTGTACTCCTATGCCCAGTGTTTGGTTTGCATAGTTAGTTCATGGAAGGTTGAATTCCATCCGTAGATATTTATGCTCCCCCTATCAAGTTTAGATCGAAGTTTATAGAATAGCGAGTGGTCAAACCACACTCATTTAGTTATTTATACTCATATTCATACTCTGGGAATAATAGTTTGTTGGCAGGTGGTCGGATCGCACCCAATTTGTGTTTATCCTCCAATCCACACTCTAGGGACTTAGAGTTATTCCAAAAAATGATCGAGCCACATTTTTCTTGGTCATTTCTTCTGCCCCCAAGTCAGGGACGGAAGTCAAAGAGTGGTCGTTCGAATCACGTTCACACTTACTTGGAGTTCTTCATGTCAAATCATGGGAACGAGCTGATTTGTGGATGGTTGGGTCGTATCCGATTTAAACTTAGGCTCTCAAGCTACGCCTCGTATCTGGGGCAGGAGTCAATGCATGGATGGTCGTACCGTATCCACTTTCATTTAATTCTTGTTTCCACCGAACCTTGGGAATGAGAAGAGTGTTTTGGCGATATATGTGCCCGAGTAGTGGAGCGGATGGTCAGACAGCATCCACTTTGAGTAGTGTCTTTGCTCCTAAGCCTAGAGGAAGATTTGGAGAGTGGACGGTCGAACCACATCCACTTTTCATGTCTATACTCCTGACCATGCTTTGAAGACTAGAGTTGATTGGTGGATGGTCGAACCACGTCCATCTTTTTGTGTTTATACTCTAGTCCGCACACTGGGAACTAGAGTTGATCGATGGACAGTTGGACTGCGTCCATCTTTTTGTGTTTGTACTCCAGCCTGCACTCTAGAAACTAGAGTTGATCAATGGATGGTTGGACCACGTCCATCCTTTTGTGTTTGTACTCTAGTCTGCACTCTAGGAACTAGAGTTGATCAATGGACGGTCGGACCATATCCATCTTTTTATGTTTATACTCTAGCCCGCACTCTGGGAACCAGAGTTGACTCATGATTGGTCGGACTACATCCATCTTTTTATGTTTATACTCCAGTCACACTCTAGAAACTAGAGTTATTGATAGACGGTCGGACCGCATCCATCTTTTGGTGTTTATACTCCGGTATGCACTTTGGAAACTAGAGTTATATGATGAGTAGCCAGTCGCACTCGTTTTTGATTTATTCTCCCCTTGTCAAGTCAAGGTAAGAGTTATCAAATGAACAGTCGAATCATGTACATTCGAGGAATGGAATTCTTCCCCAACATCGAGGTCAGAACTTAGATAGTGAGATTGTCAAATCACATCCACTCAGTAATTTTAGCTCCTCTTATTATGTCAAGGAAGGGAGTTGGCGATGAATGGTCGGATCATATCCATGCTTGGGTTGGGCGATCAGGTCTCTCATAATTTGCTTTAGAGCATCTTCCCAAGTGGAGGTAGAGTTTTATTGGGTGGAAAGTCAAGTCGCATCCACCTTAAGTTGTAGTTGTGTCCTCGTGTCGAGGGCGATGGTTGATGAGTAGACAGTCAGTTATTTACTTTTAGTCAAGCCTTCATACCACTTCCTGTATCCAGGGAAGGAGTTAATGTGTGGACGGTCAAGTCACATCTACTTTAGTTAGACTCGGCCTTGGTGAGATTTGAGAAAGGCATAAGTATTTTGGCAAACTTAATATTGAGATGTGGAGTGGATCGTCGGGGATGAATCCACTCCAAGTGTTTTCCTAGTCTTCAAGTTTAGCGCAGATGTTGATGAGTGGACGGCCAGTCATGTACACTTTGTATTGGCTTCTGACCTTGTCGAGCTCGGAGAAATGCATGGATATTCTGTTAGAATTGAAGCATGGAGCAGGAAGTGGATAGTCGAGTCACACCTACTTTCCATTTCGATTCCTTGCTCCTAAGTCAGGGGCATATGGTAGCTGAAGAGCAGTTAAATGATGCCCGTCTTGATGATCCTCCAAAGATCCGATCATGGTCCATGGAGGTTGGTTGGCGCCCAACTCTTAGTACTTGGTCACCTACATCGTTTGAAGTAGTTTAGTTCAAGTTGGTCATAGTGCATAACATAATTGAAACTGAAATTGAAATAAATCTTATTGATAAGTGAAGCAATGTTATATGCTCACTATTTCACTTTGCCCAAGCCTTTCTCAGCTGAAAGTTGACCGTAGTTGTTCCAATTGATAATCAAAGTTCTTTATTGATAGGGGTCGGTTATTCCCTGCTTGGTATTCCATGGGGCTTCCACATATTGTTGAAACTTTCCTTTTCGGATTAGCTTTTCAATCATATCTCAAAGGTAACAACAAGCACCAGTGCTACGTCTGTTTGTATCATGAATTATGCAACATTTCCCTGACTTCTCCTTGGTTTTGATGGGCTCTCTTGGGGTTGGTTTCTGATACTTTTCCGAATCGCGAGTCTCCAAGTAAATGTTTTTGATTGAACCATTTAAAGAGTATAAGAGTTGAATTTGGAGATTTTTGGTCGTCTCCTAGAATCTGAGTCCTCGTCTAAGGCCTCAATGCTGCCCTCTCTTTGTATTCCTTTAGCCAACGGGCCTGCATTGTTCTTTCTCCTAGTCTACACTACCTCCTCCTTGCATAGATTCTGATTCACTTTGTAATAGAAACGATCCAAGGTCGTGGGAGGCTTTCCAGCTACCAGTTGCCAAAAACTATCTCAGGGCCGATTCCCTTTATTAATGCCATCAATATGATGTTTTCGTTGGGATTTCTCGCTTTAGTGACGACGGTGTTTAATCTCTACAAGAAGTCTTTGAGCGGCTCGCATGGCGCTTGAGATAAGTTGTATAACGACATCGCATCCTTGGGACGAGTCATAATCATCCTGAATGCTCGGTGAACTTCTTAGATAGTTGATTAAACGAGGAGATGGACCTGGGCAGTAATTGCGTAAATCACATGATCGATCGCTATAATATAGGAAAGCGTCTGCATTTAATGACATTCATCGTTCTGACGAAATTCATATGCCACTCGAATTTCATGAGATGTAGTCGACAATCGGTTTTCCCTAAGTAAGCCGATATGGTCGGTACATTGAATCTCCTTGAATATTCTACACGTTGAATGGCTTCAATAAACAAGTTTTGATTGGGGAAGATGCTCCAGTCATCGTCAATCTAGTCCCTTTTTAAGTTGTAGCTACTTGTAATGCTTGTGAATGATTGTCAAACGTTTGAATGGTTGAGAATTCTAGTCGAATGGCAAATCAGTTAGGATGGGGTCATTGATTGGTGATGATCCCCAAACTTTCACCCAAATGGGGTGCGATCCATATATGGCAGTAAGGAAGGCTTCTTGAGGTTTCACGCCCATTTTCAAGTCATGTGGAGTCTGTATGCCGAGTTATGAGCAAAGTAAGATGTATAGGTATTGACGGATTTGTGATAATTTACTTAGAGTTCGACCCGAGAAAATATGCTATTTACTTGGAGTAAACACCTAGTTTGCGTGGATTCGTAGAATTTGAAGTGGTGGGTCAGCGAAGAATGGTGCTTAGAGTCATACCGGCATTTTCTTAGGAAAATTCTTGGTTTTACTCGAGTTTGTATTTGGGCCAAAGTTTCTTGTGTCTGCTTCGAGTTAGATGGAGTTGATTACTTTAGGTCAACCTAAAGTGAGCCTTTTAATGACTATAACCATCAATTCAGGCGTTTGGAAGCTAATCAATCGTGGGTAGTCGCAATCCACCCTGGAAATTTGATCCAGTAATCAATCCTAGTTTTGGTCATATCAAATTGGTTTTTCTGCCTTTGAGAGTTCCGTTTGAGTTGTGGCTCCTCGTCCATTCCTTGGCTGTAATTCAGAAGCCGTCACTTGATCCTTTATGCCTCCTAGTCACATGGGGTGAGGGAAGTGGATAGAAAGCATCGTCTTTAAGTTGAGTTCCGAATGCAAAATGCAGGGCACTACACTACAATAATGAAAATGATCGGTTGGAAAAATGATCGGTTTGAATACCAAAGCGGTGGAATGATCGGTTGGAATTCCAAAGCAGTGGAATGATCGATAGGAAAAATGATCGGTATTGGAAATGATCGGTAATGAAAATGATTGATTGAAATAAACAATTGGTTGAAAATGATCGGTTGGAATGCCAAAGCGGTGGAACGATTGGTTGTAGTAACGATTAGTTAGAATACCAAGGCAGTTTGAACTGTTAGCCTGGAACGATCGGTGGCAGCGCTTGAAATGGTCGAGGTGAAACGATCATATGGAACGATCATATGAATCACATTGGTGGAACGATCGAGAGAAACGATCGTACAAAAAAAACGATCGGTCTGAATCACATTGGTGGAACGATCATCGTATGGAACGATCATACTGAAAAAACAATTGGTCTAAATCACGTTGGTGGAACGATGAAGAAGAAACGATCATATGGAATGATCATAGAGAAAAAATGATCGATTTAAATCGCATTAGTGGAATGATCGTATAAAATGATTGTATGGAATGACCATACAAGATGATGCGGCGTATGGATTTGTAAGGAACGATCGTTCAATGAGGATGTATGGAGCATGGACGATGATCGATCGTTCACAAATGCTTTAAAACTTGAAAATGTATGCACATTGATCAAACACATGACTAATTGATCACTAATATCATGGTTTCCTTCTTTCGCAGGGGAAGTAGACTTGGCTCCTCTGGCCATGGGTAATATTTCTTTGTAGATCTCTTTCAAATGTAACTGGAATAGGAAACTTGTCGGTCGTAAGCTGGATCTATCTCGCAAACATGAAAATCCACCAGTAGAAAATGAGATCCAATCAAGTAGAGAATTCATTTCATGGTGAAAGCACCAAAATGTTGACGCGAAAAATGGACATCAACACCTAATAGAATCTCGTAAAGATTAAATGACGAATGAAATTAAAATAGAGCAGAAAAATAAATAAACACACAGATTTTTATAGTGGTTCGACAATCTTGGCCTACGTCCACTTCATATTTTTATTGATCTTGCACTTGATTATGATTACAAGAATGTTTGGATTAGCTAGGATCCATTAGTACAAGAGTGAAAAATAAGAATGGCTGAGCCTGAGCTGCTGAAAGAATGATCCTCTTTATGGAGAATGGTCATTGTATTTATAAGGGAAGATGTGCAAGGATCGGGTTGAAAATTTGCCAGAAGAATTTCTAAATCCATAGGGGCATACCAGAACAATCGTGGGACATAACTTGCTGTTTTGGAACGATCGGCATAAATTATAACGATCGTTATTTTTTCCTCCAATTGCTATGCGATCGTTTGTAGGGGTCCTACATGTCTCTAGACCTTGCTCCTAAATATGAAGTCTTCTGAGTTGTAAATTGTGAGATATGGATCAATCTTGGTCGCATTTGGGTTGCTTGCTAAATTACACTGATCGTTGGGAAGGACCATAATAAAACGATCGGCATTTTATAAAGCTTAGAGTTTTGACCTACGATCGTTTTTGTGGGCTCTACTCTTCAATATATTGATGTCCTGAAGTTTTAAGTGCACTGACCTTGTAGAATTGGAGAATTGATCAATCTTTGTTAATTTATGCTGTTTTATGGATCATTCTAGATTGATGCATATAAATTCTTCATTTGTCCATAACTCGAGCGTACGAACTTCGATTGGTTTGAAATTTGAAAGGTGGATTTATTGGGCCTTTTTTATCGCTTCATATTGATTACACCTTTACCGGGACTCGGTCCAATCTGTTCGACTATTGTCCATACTACTGCATGTAGTTGATTCTCAAGGCTGGTAACCAACCGTTCTTAACCAAATCTACGGTATCATGGCCTTGCGAAAAGGCGGGATAATAATATATAATCATATGGGTTCTTAACAATCAAGTTAATATGTCATCCATTTTACAAATGGAAATTCAGCCGAATAATCAATCAAATAGTTTAACTAATATCCAATCAATCAATAATAGTTTATAGCGTCATAGATATATATACAGTAAAACTGAATGTGAGTTATACTCACGTTGATTCCAATTTCCACCAAAGCATTCTGGTTTGAACTAGAATAAAATCTGCATTCGATTTTAGCCCAAATTTCACTTGCTCCAAATCTAACCAAATTGACTCCATTGCAAATATCTCGGTGACAAGAGTCCAATGCAAAAAATGGCATTCGAATCCAACCTCGTACGCAAAAGTTATTCAAAGTATAGGTTTTCGGATTTAAATAAGCAAGTTAAATCACTTATTACTTTTTATCACCTTAATCACCCACTAATTCTTCTTCCCCCATTCTCTAATTACTCTTCCCACCTTCACAATGGTATGCACAAAAAACCCATCACTGCAAATCTCGCAATGACCATAACTCCTTCGTTTCTCGACGGAATTAACTCCCGTTTTCGCCAACGCGTCCATCATTGCGAGAGCTACCTCCTCGTCACCATTGCTTTACCTCCATATGGGCCAATCAAAACCTGCCCTGGGCATTTCCAAAGCAACCTTAAAATATTGCTTATCACCTCCTTGAACCGCACATGCCCAAAATCCACCTGGAGATGCTGTTTCCTATGCTAAATCCAAATATGAACTTCATTTGCAAATGATGACCAAGACTTACAAAAACCCAAACCCTAGCACAAAACAAAGCACACGACCTCCCACGTCAATCCTCCATATCACTACTAAACACAACAACTGGGTATAAACTCAAAAACAACCATCGTACGAGTCCATAGGAACTTGTTTTGTTATTTTTCGTTGCTTAGATATATTGATATGGATTTTTGAAATTTTTGTTTAAAGTTAAAAAATTAAATTTCTTTTTACAGGAGACTATTTATAGGAGAAGGGGGTATGGAGGTCAAAATGTGGGTGGGCATGGTGAGTTTTATTGGGTAAGGCATGAATAAGGTAGGGATATAGGAATAAAATAAGGTTTTTATTACTTTATTCAGTAATTTCGACCATCGTATATCCTAAATATTTAGAACTCCAAACGAGACATACACGCTGGCATTCTATACTAAATACCCTGTTTCAAACTCATCGGAACTATTGTCGGGACCTAATTCCAAAGTATATGGAAGTTAACTTTTTAAATCGAATTATTTTTAAAATTAAGCACCATGCGTTTCAAGTTCGCACTACCACACAGTACGTCTGATCGTTACGAAACTAAACGTCATACAACAATTTGTTACTCCGGATTTAATGGCACTAGTTTCATCAAAATCTGAGACAATTTCCTAGAATGTTAATTTCAAAAATTTAATTATCGTTTTATATTTTCGATCCAATTATCGATATATACCGATCTATTTATATTTGTAAATACATTTACAAATTGAATTCATCAATATTATTTATTAGTTAAAAGGAGTTAAATAATATTACTAAATCCATTTAATTAAAATTTAATATACAATTCAAATATTTAAATGTTTAACCATATTTGAATTCAAATTATTAAATTCCAAAAATCCTGCAATTCAAATATTTAAAATTAAGTGACCGAAATTCTAGGATATTACACTTACCACTACACCAAAATAGCGATTTTGCAACATTTTATATTTGCTAATTTCTAACATTTATAAATGTTACAGCCTACTGACAAAAAAAGGTGTTAGGATTCCTGGAAAAGTGTTGGAAAAATATAAATAATGTTTTTTATAAACTTTCCAACACATCAGTTATAATTTACAACCTAAAAAAGTGTTATAATAGTTGGTAAATTTATAAATAACTCATTAAAAATTAGACCCTTCTGTAATCTTGTACATCTAGCATTCTCTAACGCTTTCACCTTCCATCCTCACTGACCACCGCATGATTTCTAATTAGATTTGGGTTCCCCTTCGCGCATTCCATCGCCATTTGCTAACACTTTCCCATTCTCATTCCATCACCTGCATCGATAGATCTAAACTTTGGCCATCCAACACCTAGGTGCTTAAAACTAGGGTTCCTCTTTTGCGTGTCATCCCCAATCGAGCCATCTAACATCGAGCGGCTTAAGACTAGGGCTTCGAGAAGGAATCGATGATGTCAAGTGATGGTGGATAGGCGGTGTAACTTGGGATTCATGCGAGGTGGTGTGGCGAGGCGAGGTAGGTGTATGGTCGAGATTAGGCCAGGCGATGTTGGGATGCCACGGCCATGGTAAGGGTGACCATGGTAAGGCTAGATCATCAAGTTTCCATGTCTGTATAGCTCTATCAATTTATTCTGCACTTCCTATAAAATGATTATGTTTGTTTTATTCTATTCTTAGCATGTTCAAGAAATTAACGATGAAATACCTGCCATCAATGAAGCAACATCTGATCATCAAAGACTATTGGATAGGTACACATCCAATTTCATATCATATTGGATTGATTTAACTGGGATTCTTAAATTTAACTGAAAATAGTAATTGAAAAAAGGATTTTATTTATCTTTGATTATTAATTTACATAATTGTAAATAAACATTATTGGTATGTTAGTTCATAAATCATAAATGTGGATAAGTGTGCTTATATTGACTAGGTAAAACTTACCATCCTTTATAAGATGAGTGGTAGTAAAAAATTATGCAAAAATTTGAATTGGCTACGCTCAAATATATGAAGTAAATGACTGGTAAATATGATGAACTGTTGCTTTTGATACTGTCTGTTTCGTGGTCATATCATTTATCACGATTATCTGTTATTTACTACTAAATCTATTGATTTTTCATATTACTAAATTTTAGTTACTTTTGTTTTTCATGTTTACATATCATATTAATCAGTAACAAAGTTGGTTTTATCCATGGATCAACTCAATGATCTATTTGTGTGATGATTTTATTATAAATTGATTCTATGAATATATTTTTCTTTTACTTTGGCTTATTGGTCAAACAGATGTGTTTCACTTAAATCTGTTTTTAGTTTATCTATTTGACTTTTAAAATCAAAATCATTATGTCGATATGGCTAACACCATCGTTTTGTTTTATGACCCTGCATTCTTATATTTTCCTTGTTTATCTTAAATAAATTCTTTCATCATAACATTAATGCTAGCTGTCTGCATATAAAGTTTTTCTCAAAATTAATTTAACTGTCTGCATACAGACATGAGAATAGACATGGTGCCAATATGGAAACTGGAAAGCTAAGTTCCGGTCTCGCTTTTTCTGCCTTTTAGTTAGTTTTATGGCTATTGAACAAAGTTATTTTCTTCATATTACTATATTTTGCGCTTGTGAATTTATAGTTGCGCAAATTCTTGCAGGTATATGTGACTATTTATCTAGATGATTGTTAGAGAATTGCTTTCTACGAAGGCATCAGCCTAGATATAAAGGAGTTTGATATATCATAGAGGTATGTGACACATTTATGTGTAATCTAATTCACTATTTTAACAAAATCTAGTTTTACTTTCTCTTCCTCCCAACATATGTTACATAAATAGTATAGTTTCTAATAAATGAAAACATGATATTTATATATATACGACAAATATATTTTTTATCAACATTTAAATGATATTTTGGAACGAATGAAAATCTACGCAAATCTAATATGTGATATATCATCAATATTATTTAAGTGGAAGTTAGACATATCCACTTCCAAAAATTAATTTCAACAGATACTCCTCTCCAAGTTTAGGAATTAATTTTCTTTTGTGTTTTCCCCTGAGTTTTGATCTGCGCTATTTTGTTGTTATTTCCAAGAAATAAATGAAAGAAAATATATATATTTTAAAAAAATTCAGTTTTTACTGCAAATATTTGCCAAAAAAAATTGAGTTTTCTTTTCGAAGGCTGCTTAGATTTTGTAAATTCTCAAAAATAAGTGAGGGGTTTTTGGTGAAATGAGTTTTTGGAATGTGCATTTTGAAACTTAGGGAAGGGTGTTCTAACACACATTTCCCCCTAGATTCCAACATAAAAATTTGACAGTAAAGTAGTTTGACTTGAGTCCACAGTCATCATAACAGATGATTATAAAGAAATCAAAGCTGCACAAGTTGCAGATATACCTTATCATGCATTTGTTTCTTATGAATATGATAAACATCTTTCCTAATCATTGCGTGCTTAACTTATTTAACATGCTATCAGCATTGAATATTAGTTTATTGCATTATTAGGAGCAGATTATTTGATTTCTGTAATTCTTCCAGTAAATGTAAATGCAATATATTCCTAAGACTTTACACTTTTGAAACAGCCCTTATTCCCAAACCTTTACTAGGACTGCCAATTTTCTATTATGTTTTGTCATGTAAAAACAACTAGGTCTTAAATAAGAAGAATCTATTTTTAAAAATAGTGCAAAACTTGTATATGATAAGTGCAAGAGAATTATTCGTAACTATAGAGTACTATACTGAAAAACAAATAACCATGCACGTAATAAGTTTTAAGGAAACTCCGCCCGCCTAGTTCAAATAAGGCATGTGATGATGAATTCAAGTGTATGGGTCCATTTAGAGTTCATGTTTTATACATACATTTGTGTTTTCCCCTGTAGGCACAATTATGGAAAGAAGTAAAGTGGCTCTGTGTTTAAAAAATGAATACTTGCATGAAGGTTAGGTTGCATATTTGTTTGTGTGTTGCGTGAGTTCTTTCCCAGTTTCTAATAAATGGAACTTGCATGTCTGAAAGAAGCAAGGTTGAAAAGTTGATATAACTGGGGATTTGTATTAGATTTTGGTCCAACTCTAATAATTTTTGTTGGATACGGAAAATTTGAAAGTACAAACTGAAGAAAATACACTCTTAAAACATCAAGTAGATGAAAGCTATGGGAGTAATATTGTCGTGTTTTGATATTCATCTTTCCATCTCCCTATAGACTGATTTGCAACTATTTTTCTTATGATACGAAGAACCCACATTTTTGTTCATCAACAGAAGTAGACAATAGTTTCATGGAACTTATAAATGTTGTTATATGCTACTTCATTAGAATTGCATATACTGAGTATATATGGTAGCTGCCTGTCATTATCTTCAGGGAAAAATGGCAATTAACGCATTTATGTTGTAATATAGGGAATGCCCTTTAGACCTAAAGGACGCAATTTCAAGTGTATGTTTTGCTGCACCAAGATGCTCAGACTTACTTGAACTGCAGTAAGTTCGGTTGTTATTTGCAACCAAGTGTGGAAGGGAATTTGTTGCTGCTGCCTCTGAGTTATTACCAGATTGCGGTGTTAATAGACAGGTTATGTGTATATTACCAGAAAAAATAACTCATCCTCTATTGTCAAGTTATGTTCATTAATATGTCGTTTGCAATATATAATTCAACAGGCTACAGCTATGATTTAACTTCTGACTAGTCAAACTAAAACAAATTAAAATGCTAATGCAGATAATTGAATGCTTTCTGTTCGTGCTCCTTTTGTGGAAGCAAGGTTGAAGTTGTTAAAAGAAATTGCCGAAGAGCATGAGGTGGAATGGGACCTAGCTGCTTCTGAAACCGAGTTTCTCAAGCCTCATGAAGATTTGCTGGTAAGATTATTAGTACTAGCATAAACATAATAATTAAGCAGGCCACTACTAAAGTTATTATTGATAGGGTACAAAGATAACATTTGAATTGTATTATTTTTACACAAATGTTTTTGAATTTTCAGATTTGAGTAACATATTTTGAATTTCTAAAGATAACGTTCCAAAAAAACTCAAGGCACGTAAAACTACAAAAATTTTGTTTTTTATTTTGTGTTCTCAATATGTAGTTCAAAAGCCACAAGAGAGGAGGGGGTGAAAACGATCAATTTAAAAAATGATTTTAACTTATAAAATAGAAAATGACTTTTTATCGTTTTCCACATTTTTTGAAATACCAAAAACTATCTTAGTTCTCCCTATTATCCCTTAGTTCATCCCCACCTCTCCTATCCTTTTGAAGTACATTAAAAAATGCTAAACGCAAAACTTAAGGAAATGTTTGACTTGAAAACGAGTTTTATGTTTTCAATATGTATCTCAAATGTGGGGGGAGAGGAATAGTTGGAAAGTCTTAATTTTGTAGTCAAACAGATCCTTGTTCTTTTTAGATATACAAAACACACTGCTAGATATCTTCTCTTACCATTGGAAAACTAAATTTGTGCTTTTATCCATAATATGTTTTTAACCAATATTGACGTACTCCTCTCAGTTTTTCTTATACTACATTTTATACAGATTGCTCACAGAAATATAAATAGTTTTAATTTATTTTTACAAAAACATCCTTGCCTTCTTTGGCAATCGAAAGTTGAAATAGCTTAAAATTTCCCTTCTTTATCATAAGTAGGTTACATTTTGCAACTAAATCCATGATCATAGTTTCTGAATCCTTCAATGAAGCTCGTCTTCATTGCTAACATTTCAAATTAAACCAGTAGCTTACTATTAACCAAATACTCACACTTTGTTCACTGTTATCAGAATGGACCAAGCCCTGCATTGCCTCTTCCCGTGATGATGAATTCAAGCGTATGGGTCCATTTAGAGTTCATGTTTTATACATACATTTGTGTTTTCCCCTGTAGGCACAATTATGGAAAGAAATAAAGTGGCTCTGTGTTTGAAAAATGAATACTTGCATATGGGTTTGGTTGCATATTTGTCTGTGTGTTGTGTGAGTTCTTCCCCAGTGTTGTATTCTTGGATGGTGTGTTTGTACATGAATTTTCGTTTGAACCTTTGCATAGGCCTGCGTGATAACAGAGTATTTAAACTAGCCTCATTTGATAAACTACTAACATGCCAAGCAACCGGTCCAAAGCAACGACTAGTTTGTTCCCGCAATAGAGAAAAGCAATGTCTATATGATGAATGTTCATGCTTCTTTTTATATAATGGGGTTTCTATAAGCATGTGAAGACATTCAGAATATTTACATTATCATTGCCAATTTCTTGTATTTGATTTGCTACATTTTGTATAAAGATTTGCCGCTCATCTTTAATAAAAATTGATGTTGGGAAGTGCTCCATATTTATAGAATCTAAATCTACCAAGTAGCAAATCAAGTTGCAAGTCAAGTGGCGAATCAAGTTGCAAGTCAAGTTGCAAGTCAAGTGGCGAATCAACGAGGCTCTTAAATCATTTGCTTCATCTTTTCTAACTATAGTACCGGGGTTACAACATAACCTTAATATTGGATATTTAAAATTGGATACGAAATTGCTTTTTTGTAATTTGGATATGATATTGTGGTATTTTGAAATTGGAAAGTTTGTAGCTCGTATTATAATATTATCTGTTGCGTTTGAGATATGGAAGCATTTTAGACTTCATATTGAATTGATATGATTAATTATAAATGTGATATGGACATCATCATTTATGAGATATTATATTCATTTGTTTTAAGAATTTAATATTAATTGTGTATAAAATAAGGTAAAAACATAATTTCAGTTAGTAACACATATAAGTGTTACCAATATTTTGGATAACAACGCTTATCTACGTTACAAACCTAAATGATAAGCAAAGCAGTTTATGTGTAACAACACATATATGTGTTACTAAATAATCATTTTCCAACACTTATAAGCGTTACCGTATGTTTCTATACCAACACTTACAACTGTTACCGTATATTTTGTTACTAACACTTATAAGCGTTATCGTGTATTTCTGTACCGACACTTATAAGTGTTACCGTATATTTCGTTACCAACACTTATAAGCGTTACTGTATATTTAGGTACCAACACTTATAAGTGTTAGTAATACGTATGTTTGTAACACTTATAAGTGTTATAAATTTGGCTGCTTCATTCCTCACAGTCCATTAGTAACACTTAAAAAGTGTTACTGAAATTATTTGTAACACTTATAAATGTTAGAATTTGCCTGTTTTAGTGCAGTTTATATACCGAACACGTCTACAACATATCTGTAATAAAAATCTCTCGTTGATGGAGAATGGTCGTTGTATTTCTAAGGAAGAGGAATCACAATGTATTCCTTCACCAAAGGACTGGGGGACGGAGCCATAGCATGGTGCTTGCAAGAATCTGCCAAGTGACCAAAAGAATAACACGTAGAGTACATATGAGGTTTCTGTAACGATCTAGGTTTTAATCACTTTAAATTTGGATATTTAAATAAATTTTTAATAATTAATTAATGGATTTTATAACTCAAATAAACTCCTTTTAAATAAAAACTAATGATGGAAAAATAGTTTTTAAAATTTGTTTACAAAAATAATCAGTTCAAAACAAAATAGAGAATGTGGCCAGAAGTTGTTTTTTGAATTTCCAACTTTTCGGTGTCTTAAATTTATCGAAAAACGTTATGCACGTTTGGATAATATATGTATACATATTTATAAAATGAGTTAGGATTTGTATATGTATTCATGTATTGTGTGTATGTGTGTATATATACTAAGTTAAGAAATATAAATGGGTGATTTGACTAATTATGTAAGTTTTTATAAAACAATTAAAATGTAAACATAAGTGACATTATATGTCAACTCTTTACGAACATACGTACAAAATTTATTAAACGAATGCTATCTTGCAAAATGAATGGGATGGGGCAAGATTCACATGTAAAATGGAGGGAGGAGACAGGGGGAGTGATGTGGTAACAATTTAGTGGAAGTTATGTACTTAGAGGCGATTGGGTAATTTTGGAAGTTCTACTTAATATATAAAACATTTTCCTAACATTTCCACCATAGTTCAGTCATTTCTATGACATGAAATTTTCTCCTAAAGCTTTCATGTTTATTTCCAAGGCCTCCAAAAATAATTCCTAAGTGAAAAAATCTAGTTCCATTCTCTTTTAAGTTTCAAACCCTTGTTAAAACCGTTCTCTTCCACTTCTGCACTTCCTCCTCACAAAAACAAGTCCATACACGCTGTAACGACTCAAAATTTTGGTCATTTAGTTTTGAACATTTAATTTATTTTTAAATGTTGAATTTGAATTATTAATTAATTTCGAATACGAAATAATCAGCGGAATAGTTAAATTTCAAATATAGCGATTAACGGATTCAGTAAATGGTAATTTAATATTTGAAATTGGGAAAATATGGGAATCTGGAGTTAAACATGTTTCTAAGTTGATTTAAAACTCTATTTAGATTAGAGTGATGATAGTGGACTTTTAGATGGGACTTAAAATCGATAAGTTAAAATTTGGAACTTTAAATATTAATTTAACAGTGAAATTAATATATGGTAACAGTGTAAATAATTGAATTTTTATTTAATATAATTCTAAATGGTTTCTAATATGAATAAATTATATTTGAATTATAATTGAGTTGGTAAGTATTTAAAATGGAGCATTCAAGTAATTTCGTTGATTTTGAAAATCGATCGATTCAAGCGTTGCGTTAAAATAGCCCTCAGGGGCACAATCTCGGAATTCTTTGAAACCAGTTCCATTAGATCCATAATAGTTTATTATTATCGAATTTCAAATTTCGTAGTGTTTGGAGTTACCGTTGGGTCGTACGAGATAGAAACGCTTTGAAAATAAATATCGAAAATTTAATATTTTAATTCCACCCGAAGAAGTATCTTCCACATACAATCTAATTAGGCCTCTAAACATATTCCATTGTGTTCGGAATAGGGGTAAAACATTATAAATACCAGACAACATGTCTAGTTGGAGTTCGTTCGAAAAATCAAGTAAATTTCAAAAAAAATAACATTAAATTATTGTTTACACGTGTATACATGTGCTTGTAAACAGTAAACCCTAGTAAGTTTCTTACGGCCGACACGATCTTAAACCAATTGCCGAGAAACACTGCCTTTCTCCCTTGATTTCACATGATCCCTTTACCTATTGTGAAAACTTCCATCTAGGAAAACGTCAAGCTCCTCGAGTACTACGTACTCAACGGTCGAAATCATCGATGGTGGAGTGTGGAGGCCAAAATTGTGGCACGTTTGTCATGCGTTTCATGGGGTTTCGTGACCAATTGGTGGCGCTGAGCTTCACAGGGCTTCAGGTGATGGTGTGGCGGGGCATGAGCTTCATAGTGGTGGTCTCTGATTGGATTATCGGTAAGCGATGATAAGGGTTTTGGGGGCGGCAAGTGAGTTCGAATACCCTGAGAATGGGTGTGTTTGGGAAGAAGAGAAGAGCGGCCAGATCCGCCACTTTGAAATGTGCGGCTAGATTTCGCTTGTAAATAAAAAAATTATTTATATAATTTATATTCTAATATTTAAAAATGTATATCTATTCTATACGAGATCGAAATCGGACGAAACAAGCGGTGACGGAATCATGTCGACGAGGACTACGTGTTGGAAAATTTTTGGGGTCGATCGAAGCTAGCTAAAATTTTAGGTTAAATAAAACGTGTTCGATTTAATTTAAAATTAGAGCGTTTGGCGAAATTAAAACTCAAGGTGAGTTAGTCTCACTCAATTTTGGACTGCTGGTATTAATTTTAAATGGTTAAAATTAATTGACGATTGATTGATTAAATTGATAAATTAATATCAATTAGATGTGATATTATATATAGTAGTATATATATATTGAAGTTATTGATATTCCCACATATATCTAGTGGATGACACCTTACATGCCCCGCATAATAGCGGATGACCCTATATATTGTGATATTCTACCTCGAAGTGGAATTGGTATTTTTATGTTGTGCTAACATCTGTGGATGCAGGGAAACAAGTTGGAGGGATCCAATTGGATTCCTCAAAAATGTTGAATTTAATTGCATATATAGTGATATATGTTTGTTTGAATAAATCTTTGATAGGTTATTGTGTGGTTTGAATTTGTTGGATGTTATGACAGTTAACCTGGATTTTTGGTGTCTTTAGATACCAATAAAATATGGTTTAAATTGGTAAAGAATTGTAAATAGGGATTTTGAAGTAAAATGTTTATGTAGAGTTTTTGGGTAAATCTATTGGATAAAACAAATGGTTTTAGAATTGTAATGTAACTATTTTGGGCTATTGTAAATAGGGATTTTGGAATAAAGTCTATAAAAGGATTTTTATAATACATGCTAAGTGGCACTCGTTTTAAAAAAGGAGGTTTTAAAATCGAGATTTTTAATAGATCGAAAGAATAGAAGTGTATTTGAAAATAAGTATAAAATTGGTTATACTGGAGTCAAGTAAGGTTTCCAAATTTACGAAATAAAATTGGAATCTAGAAAATTGGCTTGTTTTAAAATAGGATTTTTAATTATTAAAAAGGTAACTTTAAAAGTGTTAAAAATATTCCAGAAATTAGTATTTCATTATTTAAAATTATAAATTAGTTACTTTATAATGATTATTAAAGATTTATTATTATTTGAGAACTAGTCAGCATTTTGTTTTTAAAAGATAAATTATTAAATATTATTATGGCTTGTATTTTATTTAAGTATGTTTTCCTAGATTAAACTTGAAAATTTATTTTAGAACTTATAAGCATTATTTTGAGATAATTTTTAAATAAAATTTTGGGAAGTGATGGTATACTCGCATGGCGTAATCGGGGGGCAGTGAGTGCCTTCAATTAGATCTAGGATTTCTCTAGGATAGAGACGTAACCATTGAGCTGTGAATCCATGGTTTGATACTGCAAGGGTACTTTTCACATTATTTTAAAAGAGTATTCAAATATTTTTGAAAGAAAAAGGTACTTTGTGAATATACTGAATTCGATAAATAAGTACATGACCTTTGATAACAAGATTTAATTTATTTAAATTTAAATTAAATAACACTTGGTGTTTTCGGTGAAAATGAAGTTTTGGTTGAATTGATTGTTTATTAATAGTTAAATAACTGACTATCGAATCTGGACCTAAATATAACTTTGGAAATATCTAGAAGAAGCACGAGAGATTATATGGCACAGTTACCGTTTGAATGCTATACTGTACGTGTAAAATCGTTACGTTCTTCTAGGATGTTGATATGGAAATCCATCCACTAACGGTTAGGAGGTGATCTACGATCTTATTTCTGTTTGTTTATTTTCCAAAGAACTGGGGTTGAGTTTACCAAAAATAACGAATGTTGTTTCAAAGAGACCGGGATCGGACAAGTTATCCAAACACCACTTAGATTCAACGAGTACGTTTTCGATGTGAAAAAAAGAGCATGGAATCGAAGATGGAGCAGTGAAGTGAAAGGGCTAATCGCTACTAATCCTGAGGGTGATTCCAAAATGGATGTAGTAGGAATAGTGCCTTCGGTTCCGCTCGGACCCAGAACGAACTTGTATGGATGAATGGTATCAGAACATTGTCATTTTGAGGACAATGAGCATTCTAAGTGAAAATCCCTTAAAAGGTAATCGTATCCTCTAGCCTCATCAACCAAAAATGACTAAAAAGCAGGGGAGAAGAAGCAAGGCTAAGTGGGTAGCACCCAAATAGGGTATGTTTATCATCTTTCTAGATACCCTCGGATATTATTACTATGATTATGGAAGGAGCTCGGAAAATGGTGGGAACACTAGGGTGATGGCATATTCGGTCTATCCAGGTCAGGGATAGTCCGATCTTGTGTAGCAGGGGATCTCAGCATGGTCCTCGGTATGCTGTTTTAGACATGTCTTGTGACACGCGATGCCCAGTGCCTAGTCACTCGTATAGAATCCATTCTCCAATAAGCGCCGTGCGGTTTTGATTATGCCCAACTATATATGTTGAAACGTGAGATGCAAGTATATCAGCTATTTGAATAAGTATTTGTACTTATACACTATTATAATATCAGATGATTTTGATATGAAATGTTTTGGTTATCGTAAGGTAAAAACTCATCGTATTTATTTGTGGCGTGGTCTTACGGGATACCTTTGATTTTCATGGGATTTTGAAACCTTAATAATTCAAATTGAGTATGTTTTCTCACGCTGGTTTTCCAGACCGACTCGAGTGTTATTTTATTATAATGCTCGGCTCAGATTGAGTATTTCAGGTTCAGGTTAGGATGCTATGGAGCTCAGGAGATGAGCTGGAGACTGAGACATATACTCATATTTTATTTTATTCTTCTGCAGTGTTTTGTTTGAAATTATCAGCAAATTGTGTGGGTGGGTTGTTATAACTGTCCAGGCTGGTAATTATTGATTTGTGTACTCTGATTTGAGATATGTATAGTACAGTTTTGGGTTGTGTAAAGACTGTTTATATTGTATGTTATTCACTCCGCTGTAAGATTCTGTTTGTTTAGTTTTCTTCTTCTTCTACCTACTTTCTTTTCCCTTAACAATATGTCTTTCCAGCACTCGATCATTCAACAAGTTATACAATGGGTGTATTTATGTCAATTTTCGAGAGTCGAAAGGGTGGGTCATCACATGTGGTATCAGAGCTTAGGTTGGCGATATACCTAGTCTTTGGTAGGAGTTAGTCATTAGAGATTGAGTCATAAATACTTTAGAATGAGTTGACTGTATTAATAGATATGGGCGCGTAATTGCTAGTGAATATAAAATGATTTTACGTATTGTGTTGACTTATCGGTTGACTGTTTACGAATTTTGATCGGTACGAAAGTACAACCGTATCGATAAGGGCTTCTAAACTTTTAAACATGGTAAACCGACATAGTATTGCTTTAAAGTGAGTGAATGGAATAATTTTGCCCAAAATTATATTTTGATATAAAAGAAAGTAATTTTTTGAAAATACTTAGGTATATGCATGGAATGTTGGTTGTTAATATTACAATTGAAAAAAAATTATAAAATTGAAATGGTTTTATATGTAACCAAATAGAAATTGTATAAATATGATTTATACGAAAGGAGTATAACTAAAATTTGATTTAAACCAGAATTTAAACTCCGGAAGTTTTGGAATATGTTTAAAATTGGTTGTGAACTAGTGTTTGGGAATTTTTAAATCTTGGAGCTTTTGGGAAATGTTTCCCAAAGTGTTTGAAAGGATGAACGGTGATATCATTTTGGAGACATTTTAGAATAGAAATTGTTTTATGATGAATTTTGGAAGTAAGGAAGCACCGAACTCACTTCAGTCGCTGGGGAATAATTCTAATGATGATGGCCACATCATTAGTATTCATTTTCGGGTTTCTAAGTGACAGATCGCTACCATAGTGATTGACCGTGATTATTTGTTTTGGACTTGTTTGATAAACAAGTTCATTTTAGAAACTTTCGCAGGGGAACTGTTTTGGGAAAAACCAAGTGGCTTTGAGATTTCAAAAGTATGATATGATATACCAAGGGAATATATGTATATTTAAGATTTCAAAATGATTTGAAATAAAAATCGAGTAATTAAATTCTGGGGTTTCTATTTAAAAAATTTGTAAAGTCGGATAAAATTAGTTATTGGACTTATAAATTGGAGTTGTTGTAGATGAGAAAGAGAAAATGTAAATTTTAAATCCGGAGATTAAAATTTAACTTGAGTGGAAAGCGAAGCCCAAGGCACCAGTATATTAATCGGGGTGGTATATTAATTGTGAGCGGGAGGCTGCTTTCGAAACATTCTTCATCGACTCCAATTAATATACTGTATTGTCATTACAACTTGGGAAAAGCCGAATGCTTTCTTCCGAGAATCTATGGAGAAGATAAGTTTCGAATTTGATCACGAAAAATAGTCAAAGCGCCAACCCTTTCCCACTTGGAGACTTGGGATCTCAGCAGGCGAGCGAAGTGAGCGGGGACAACCGGGAGGGACGACCAATAGGGACGTAGTCCAGTACACTTCGACAACTAAAAAGGTGACCAACGGAATGTTTGCCCCATATATTCATTGGCGACCCCGATCAATTGAGGGAGCCAGACGCCTGTAGGTTTTTGGGTGAGGCGACCGATCCAATATACTTCGAGCTTGGACCGATCCGGGCCTAATATATTAATTGGGGACCGATCCAAACTATTCTTAGACCGAGGTACGAAGGTTGCTTAAAGCCGGCCGGCCGATAGACGAAAGAGAATCGACAAGTTGAGTTCTGATCTGAGTAGGCTCAACATAGGGAATACCCTAACCCTAGAAACCGGGGCCTGGCCATCCCGGTCGACGTTCTAGCTAAGTTTGTCCGTCGATAGCGGAATGGTTCGATTCATGGCCGCATCTGCAAACGTTTTACCGTGGGGCACGGTATATTAAAGTGAACAGGATAGGTGGGAATTTAACTTAAGATAAGTTAAATAAAATTGAAGTTGAATTGAATGGAATATAAAGTTGTGATGTAAGATGATTGTATAACTGTATGTTATAATTATTGAATGAAATGAATACACTTAAGTTATTAAGTGATGTGTATATATATGATCCAGGGTTGTGATTATAAAATGTAAATGAACTCAAGTGAGCAAAGTGGGATTTTAAGTAAATAATTCTTGAACTTATGAATTGGGAAAGGAAATTGTAGTACCTAAATAAAAATTGTTTGGTATTATGGAAAAAGATTAGAAATTCAAGAATTTGAATTTTTTTAATTGGAGGGTGAATTAAATTTAGTAAATGTATATAAATATGAACTGTGAAGTGTTTATATAGTTATATGTTACAGCTATTGAATGTGAATAAACTTAAGTAGGAATTGTAAATAAATAGGCTGTATAACTTATTAAACTGAGGAAGTGGAAAAGCATAACCAAGCTAAAATGATTAATCAATTGATAACAAGAAGATGATTCAATGTAAGGGTAAATGAATTGAATATGTTTTTGAAATATGATTTTGGAGTATAATTTGGGTATGAACTTTAGTTTTAAAGCTGAATATGAACTTAAGTACGATATGGAATGTTTATAATAAACATTAGAAATAATTTTGCAAAATGTTTCATAAATAATTTAACATGAAATGAAATGTCGTTCACGATAAAATGAAGTAAATAAATCTGTGTGATTAAAATGAAAGTGAATTGAAAAGAGGTAATATAAGTGGAAGTGAAGTTAATAGGAAATGCAAGTGCAGGAACCATGTTATAATATTATAAGGAATTGTTCGAGAATCGATTACATGGAATGATTACCAAGTGATACTATAAATTTGATATACTACGTAAGTGGGAGCGAATAAAATTGAAGGAGATTAAATTTGAAATGAATTAGAATTTGATTACCATGGAAACTTAACTTAAGGGATTAATTATGAAATGATTCATAAATAAATTAACATGGATTGGAATGTTGTTTAATACAACATGTAGCGGACAAAGTTCGGTAAATAACACAAATGGGAACCATTGGAAAATAGACGAATGGATTTAAAATCAATTTGAATGGATTAATTGAAGCTCAATAAGAAGGATATGAATATAATAAGTGTGAATGTAAATAAAACGAAATTGAATGGATTGCGAATCAAGCTAAAAGCGAATAAATGGTATGGAAATCAATTTGGTAGTGTCTAATTGAGTGTTAGAACCCTGTAAATTGCATATGCATTCTAAAACACAAGATATGACGTGTTGTGTATGAAAGCTAAATAAAATGAATTTGCATATAAAGGAAGTGAATATAAATAGAATGCAAATAAATTGGTTGTGAATCAATTTGAAATTGAATAAAAGTGAATTTACGCAAGTAAAGCACATATAAATAAATTGGGAATGAACATGAGTTTATTTGTGTAAATATGAAATGAATGTAATAAATTCGATTGTAAATCCTTCCGAATTGAGTGAAATGATATATGAGTCCATGGAAAGGAATTAAATTAGTGTTGGAACTTTATAAACTGCTTGTGATATATGATTGGCATGTTCGGGTTATGAAATTTATATATTTAGCTAGTCAAAGGAATATAAAATTTCATGTTTTTTTACTTATGTACTTATTTTGAGTAAGTACAGGTACATGGAGCTGTTGGATAGATTTTGGGTTGCGTAAATGCATATAAAATAAGCCGCTCGCTTAAAAACGCTAAAATGAGGTGCGCCTACGTAATAAAATAAAGGAATGATAATATATTGATATATATTTTGTTTTTCGACCATATGGGTCAATGTATATATTTCTATCATATTTGTGATATTTTAAAGGCTCTCTGTACAAAGAAGACAGTCCAAAATTTTTGAAAATTTAGGGTGTTAGAAAACTTTTGCAATTTTTTATTGAAGTTTATTAACTAAAGAATTGATTTTTGAATTGTAATAAGAATCAAAGATTTTTGAGTTTGAAATGGAAATGAATTGTTTGGATAAAAACTAAAAGGTTTGGGAATTGAATGTAGGATTTTAACTAAGTGGGTTTTAAAGGTAAATGAGTTTAGGAGCATTTTTCCTACCTTAGCAATATTGGGGACGAAATTCCTATAAGGGGGAGGAATGTAACGATCTGGAATTTTGGTCATTTAGTTTAAACATTTAAATTAATTTTAAATGTTGAATTTGAATTATTAATTAATTTTGAATATGGAAGAATCAGCGGAATAGTTAAATTTCAAACATAGCGATTAACAGATTCAGTAGGTAATTTAATATTTGAAATTGGGAAATATGGGTATCTAGAGTTAAATGTGACCAGATTTGATTTCTAAGTTGATTTAAAACTCTATTTGGATTAGAGTGATGATATTGGACTTTTGGATGAGACTTAAAATCGATAAGTTAAAATTTGGAACTTTATATATTAATTTAATAGTGAAATTAATATGTGGTAATAGTGTAAATAATTGAATTTTGATTTAATATGATTCGAAATGATTTCCAATATGAATATAAATTCTATTTGAATTATAATTGAGTTGGTAAGTTTTTAAAATGGAGATGTCAGTAATTTCGTTGATTTTGAAAATCGATCGATTTAATCGACGCGTTAAAATAGCCTTTTGGGGCACAGTCTCAAAATTCGATGAAAGCAGCTTCATTGGATCCGTTGTAACAACCCGATATTTCCAACCATTCGCATCCATTATAAGTGTATAGGTAGACACTCATGCTGGAATTGAATTGCCCAAAATACCACGTTGTAAATAAAAATTTGGCAAATCTCAGAATATACAGTAAATAATAATCACAGATCACAGACATAGAATATTTAATAATGCAGCGGAAGTAAAAGAGATAGTAGTTCATGAAGCTACTATATAAATATCAGAGTTAAATAAGATACAACAGAAGAAATAAAGTACAACAGATGTTTCAATATGATAACCAAGTACAAGCTGAATAGAACAACCGAACTGAAATAGATAAGACTACATAAGCAGATAATCTCCAGCGATTCCAATCTCCAAAAAGTTGAATCCAAATATGTGAATACTCAGGCTGACCCGAGCGTAAATAAAAATACAAACACTCGAGTCAGGACATACATACTTATACAATGTAAACCAACTCAAGTGAACTGTAGTAAAAGTACAAGTAACTTAGAAGATGTTTGGGACCACCCATCCTCTAAGGATCCGTTAAACTATTTATTATATAGTAATATACGCTATACAGTAGTGTCTAATCAGTAAAGTATAATCATATAGAAAATAGCATTAAGGGGATGATGAACCTTAACGCGGTCGGATCTTTAAACCAAAATCGTAGCGGGCTCGATATAAGAAACATATGAAAAGGCACGCGAGGCAATGCCAGGGTGGATACACCGTTTGCACTCCTAGACCGATGGTGACGGCAAGCCAGCAGCTTCCGCCCACCTCGAGACATACCCCGAATCAAAGTGGCACCACCATATCGAATCACAAAAGTAATAGAATGGTTTCCGAAGAGCATGCTCGGTAAAAGGGTGCGATCCTTTGTGTAGCTCGGTATAGCCCTGTTTTAGTCATAATTAGGCCATCCATCAGCGTTCTCTTACTTCATTCCAGTAGCGTTCGCCAGCCAACCTACTTCGTTCTGGAATCTCCACCGCGTATACAGTTGTCAAAATGGTTTCGGTATCGACAGAGAGTATGCCAGATATCCGATCCCGGTCTCTTTGCCAACCAATCGTTATTATAACCCGTGGTTATAACTTTAAAATAATATTTTACTTCAAATATAACTTCATTACAAATTCAAATCTTTATCAAATAAAAATTATATCATTTCCAAATCATTTCAATATCAAAAATATCAATCTTTCAAACTTCCTTTTCAAATCATTATTTGAAATTCAAATCCAAATATCCAATTTAAGTATCTTTTAAAACCAAAGATAACATTCATTTACTAAAATTCGAACCCCCTTTTTAAAATGATTCATTTCCAATTTAATTTATTCATTTAAATCATTTTAAAAGTGGATTTATTATTCTTTCAATTCAAGTATTCAAATTTCAAAGTTTCACGTCATTCTGAGCTCATTTACTAAGTCAAAAATCTTATTTTTTAAAATTTCTGCCTTTCGCAGCATTTAGAAAAGCTGTTATAAGTTAAACTTGAATACATTTTAATTCAGTAAAGACAACACTTAAAAACTGCTGTTAAAACTCAGTTTTAGTTAAATTTTAGTTTAAAACAGCAAAGACAGCATTTCCAGAAATGCTGCGGTAGCTCAGGTTTCAAAACAAGGTTTTAAATTGATTTCAGCAAAAGACTGCAGACCACTATAGCATTTCTAGAGAATGTTATAATAAACCTGAGTCCAATATTAGCCTATAAGTTCAATTATAGCAACTACAGCATTTCAGAAATGCTGTAATAGCTCTTTTTACACAATTTTAGTTCAATTCAGAAACTATAGCATTTCTGAATGCTATTAAAAGTTAATTCCAGGTTTTAGTGTATTTCCAGCCAATAATAAACTTCATTTTAAATCCTTTAAACATTTTAAAAATCATAATTTAACATTAAAAATGTTCATTAACATATCATTAAACATATTGATTTTTATTAAACCAATTTCTTATAAATAAATCCAAATTTCAATAATTCCACTTATTAGTTCAAGTGTATAATTTCCTTTCTTCACTTTTCAACAAATAAACTTAACACTTCAGATTTAAATTACCATTTCACAAATTTAACTAAGTTTCCAATTTATTTAATTAATTTAAATCTTTAATTAAAACTCAAGGTTCACATTTCCAAGTCAAGTTATATTTTAAATTTTCACTTTTAAGCATTCATTTATTTAACCACTTAAATTCATAGAAAAATCAATAATACTTTAATAAATCACTTAAATTCAAATTTAAATCAACTTATCATATTTACCGTTTTCTAAATAAAATTTAAATTTCCATTTTATTTATATAACTTAAATATCATTTTTAACCAAAATTCCAAATTTCCAAACTTAAGTTATATTTCAATAATCCAATTTAACCATTCATTAATTAAATTTTTAACTCATACAAAAATCATAGTTTCTTTATTTTAAAACATTTCAAAATCTATTTAAATCAAATTTCATAGATTTATATTTTTAAGAATACTTAAAAATATCCAAAAACACTTTATAAAATAACCACGGGTCTGTATATAGTTTTCTAACCTAGGTCAATTGATACAGATATGTATCATTTCAATCCGCAGTTTAAAAAGAAAATCTGGGTTCTATCATTTCAAATCCGCAATCCCAAGTCAAATAAATTAAATAAAAACCGTTCAGGCCTATCATTTCAGCCCATAACGATTTTTCCCTATTCTAAAGTCCGTTCGGGTATGTACCATTTCAACCCATAGTGATTTCTAATCTACATGGAACTTGCAGTGTGATAAACAGATATAAATGAACGGAATAGCATTATATAAGAGTAACAGATGATATGACAGGAAATTTAATAGTTTTAACATCATATATAAATGATCACAGACAGTTATAACATCACATAATAGTTCTACACATTCAAATGGTGTCAATTCACATTTTTATAAGTATAAACGCCTGGTGAGATTTAGTCACCTTTATGGCTGGAGATTGCAATACAACTGACACAACGGATTCCAGAAGGCACGATGACTCAACAATAGGCTCAAGTGGGAAGAGATCCTATAACGTCCCGCCTTTTCGCACGCTTTAAATCGACACACGTGCCAATTTAAACCATACAAAAGGGCGGATTGTTATGGGGTAAATAAGAAAACAAGGAAGAAATAAAACAAAATAGAATCTTACAGCGGAAGGATAAAATATAATAATCAATATATAGTTCATGAAGCTGTTTTACAAAACTTTTGATTATATTTATATAATACATATCAGAGTACACATACCAATAAAAATGCAACGGAACATTATGAGTGTAGTGCAATGATATAAATAATAATAATACAGATCTTCGTCTTCATCCTCCAAGGCTAAATCTCCAAATCCTGAAACGCTCGGACTGACCCGAGCGAGTTGAAAAGACAAAACACTCGAGTCAGAACTAAAAGAACTTATGTAAGTTAAATTAACAGAAATAAATATGAGTGCAGTAACTCAAAAGATGCTCGAGATTTACATCTCTTAAGGATCCGTTAAACTATTTACTATGTCGTATATTTCGCTATTATAATAGTGTCTATAGTAAAATAAACATACTTTTAAATAGCATTAAGGCTTTACATTTTCCACCTTAACACGTAATTGAAGTGACCCGCTTCTTTTTACTCAAATTTGTGTGATTTTTAAGTGAGTTTTTTTTTTAAACACAAAAATGATCACTTCTTTAAACTCATTCTCCCAAGATCCTGAAATTTTACCAATATAAATATATCAGTGTATAAATTAATTCCTATCATTTATATATATGAGGATATATAAATGTTTCCTTGCAAATCAGAGTGTTAAAGTAGCAAAGAATTTTTTTATCCACACAATATTTTTCATAGTTGAAATGTTTTGTGTCACATAGCTTGTTTCTACATAGTTCAGATTTTATCTTCTTTTATAATGACTCAAGATTGACTAATACAAAAAAACAAAGTATTAGTTCCTCACATTTTCATTTGTATTGTTTTACAGAATTTTCATTTAAATCAAATTACCTGATCTGTGGTCTAACACCCCATGGGTTTGATCCTGGGGTTTCAGTAATTCATACTTGTGATTTAGAAATGATATGAGATGTTAAAACATAATGTGACTAATGATTCAAGGTTTATACACAAACATGCACCAATCATGCTCAAGCAATTCAGTTCAATCAAAATGCATACATTCAGGTTTATATACTTATGTCTTAATTTATACTATTGGTAATAATCTTATGAACAATTGGTGGTAAGTATGTTATAGATCAGGCAGAAGAGAAACTACAGGCAAGTGAAATGCTAACTTAATCTAGCATACCAAGTAAGATTTTGCACATACTTGTAAACATCATGTTCCAGGCAATTTTATTTAAAGAACCAGACTCAAATGAGACTGTGGTGCAGACCTCTAATGGATAGTGAATGATGGCTATTGACAAAAATCAAGTTGCAGTAAAGTAGTAGTCATGCTTACATTTTACAAAATCCTTTGGTGTTGCAGATTCTTATAATTTAAACAAGACCAAGTGCAACAAACTTTAAACTGTATCTTATGCAACTGGACATTGTTTAATATGATTGCAGTGAATGCTACCAGTACTTTACACACATCATTTTATAACACATTTCAACACTGAAAAATCAAACATGCAAGTTAGGTTTGTAGGCTAAAACTTCAAGCTTCTCATGGTCTTATATCAATTTATAAGTCATGATCAAGCCTCACTAGCCAAACCAGATTAGGTTCAACCATCACCTAACAGTTCTACTACATGCATTTTAAAAGAAAACCTCTACAGTTTCACTATTTAAAACTTATCAGATATGTAAAAGTAAGTACATCCACATCTAAGATTACATGGCATAACTTCCCTCATCACAGTCTACAGAAAACATCTGGATTAGTTACTTAAACCAGTAACTCAAGACACAATATAATACTTAAGTTTTACAGATTCTTTTCAAATGAACAAAGCACTATAATACTGAAAAGTTTGCATATGCTTAAGAAAGTTTGCCTAGCTATCTTTATTACAATGAACTACTGCATTTCAAAAACTCAAACAGGTCTTCTAATTTTCCAAGCAAGCAAGCTATTCATACATCTTTACCTGCAACAATATTTTGAGCTGCCTCAATAAAATGAGACACCCCAAATATTGCAAAGGCAATAAATAGGGTCAGAATAAAATTCTGGTATGAGTGAAATCATTATTAAAACAACTTATTAATTCTTAAAACTGTGCAGAGAACATATATTTTTACACTATTCAATTTCATGTCAAACCTGAGCATATGCACATTTAAATTTATCTAACAACCTACACCCAAGCATTCATGCATTCAATCCATTCAGTTGTACATGCACAAATTCCTATGAAATTTAGCTTCCTAAAATCCATAGCATAACCTTTCAATCCCATTTTTATATTTTATATGGTCTAATCTCTTGCTTTTGAACACAAAGTGTGCATTGCAAAGGACTCAATTCTGTTAACCTTTGCACAGAGGCCTTCAGGACTTGAACAAGTCATGCACATACCCATCATCCACCTGATGATGAGTAGATCAAGGCACCTCTCCTAAATTACTTTGTAATTTAGAGACCATGCTCATTTAATTGCTGAGGAATTTTTTTCTTTTTAATTTCCAGAAATACTTGTGCTCTTTTCTTCATTTCATAAATCAAAAATCATTGATCTCACTCAAAGAGAACATCCAAGCATACAAGCATTCATATAAAATTCCACTGCTTATAATCAGAGATTATACTTATTCAAATTTTTCCAAAAATCTGCTCATACACATTTGCTACTTATTTTTTTTCCAGTGCTTGTTTAAATTGATAGAATCATGTAAAAATCTAGATTTATTCTTCTGTGAACATAGGGTATGGTTTTTGAGAAAAACCCATAAAACATATTGGTTTATGATCTGAACAAATCAACACATATATCATATTGCTTTGTTCCAGTCAGTTTTTAATGAACTAGACATAAGCATGAATCTCCTTATTCACACTGCCTATTTCCTTTATTTCTTTAATACCCTACTTCTCAGAAAAATGCTTAACTCATTTTCTAATAAGAACTGGATTACAGAATCCATTTCTGTGATCAAGGTAAGTGTCAGATCGAGTACATTCCAAAGCAGGAGTTAAGGTCATCATATCAGACCAAAATAAATTAAAGTCTCAACCAAAAGTTCAACCAGAAAAACCATCATGATCAATAATCATTCACTCAGAAAAATCAACAGAAAACCATATTATAATTTCTATGTAAAAAAAATTGCTTGGCTTCCCTTAGCATGGGTCTTAATGCCCCAAACGTCGTCTATGATTACCACTCACCTTTCTCTTCTTTTCCCCGAGAATGCCTAAGTTTGAAAACAATGTGAGCTCTTCTTTTTTTTTTAATGTGTTTCTGTTTTTCTTCTTTTTCCTCCCAGAAAACCTCTGCCTTACCCCTGGATTTAAATCATTTAACTAGGGTTTTAATAGAGGAAACACCCATTCTATCCTCATATAATTTAAAGGATCATGGGTATATGCTTATGGCTAATCTTGCCATTTTCTTCTTAGTTTCCATTTCTGGTAAAAGCAGTTATCTCACTGCTTTTATGTGCACATGCTTTTTGCATGATTTTTTCTGCACATTATTTTTATGTGACTTAATTTCACAATGTATCTTATCATACCCAAGATAATTCTCATGTCTCTTCCTATAAGTTTTATTTTTAACTGATAATTTACCATTTGCTTCTCTCTTGATTTATTTCAAAAATGCATCCACACTCATAAATATTGCTTGACTGACTTTTATGCATTTTAATTATCAAGAGAATTTATTTTATTTTATCATCCCGTACTTCTCTAATCATATGTATATATTTTCTATACAATATACACACACATATATATATATATATATATATATATATATATATATATACAAGTCATGTGAATTTTAGAATTCATTTTATACTTAATCATTTTCCTTTCATCACTGTGTATATAAAAATAATTATCCCCTTGCACAACTATTTCACTCACTTCTGATATTCATTTTCAAGCTATTTTTATCCTTTGGTTATGTATATAATATATACATAAAATATGTGAATATAATACTCCTCTTTACTCAGCTATTTTTCTTCCCATTATTATCTTCTTTAACTATTCTCTGTTAACTAATTTATTATTATATTTTTTTTCAAAGTAATTTTAATCTCAAAAAGAAATTTAGGTCTTCACAGTAATAGTCCCAGTAGTCCATCCAATATCATAGTCCCTCCTGATCGGGAAGCCACCAGAGGATACCACACGGGCTACGGGAGAAATCCAAACTCGTACAAGGCGCGATAGGGTAGGTGATGCGGCACAACTAGGCAATGCCAGGGTAGATATACCAATTACGCTTCCGGGTCGGTGGTAACGCGTAGCGCGCAGCTACCGCCCACCTCGAGCCACGCCTCCAAATAAAAATCAAAACTGGCCACCGAATCAATCCAAAGTCAAAGTATAATATCGAAGGGATGTGTCCGATCAAAGATGCTACCTTATTAACCCGTCGATCGCTCCTATTTTAGTCACCTAATACCAAATCACGGGAGTCGGGTCCACGTATTTACCTTAAAGGAAACGCCACCACCATCCTACTTCATTCTGGAATCTACACCGCGTACACGGTTGTTAAAGTGGTTTTCGGGGTTGGCAGAGAGTATGACAACTTTCGATCCCGGTTTCTTCAACAACCAAACGTTATTATAGCACCGCGGTCATTTAAAAAGTTTATACTTTGAAACTAGAAAATAATTTTCCATTTCAAAACCCACAAATACTATATCATTTCCATTTCCAAAACACTCATTTTGATATTATTTAAAAAAACCCAAATCAATAATATCAATTTTATTTCAAATATATTTCTTTTCCAAAATCATACCGCTTAAAATCTATAATATTTGGAAACCAAACATTTGGATTATAACTTTCAAAACATGATACTTCGAAATTCATAGCTTTAAAACCATAACTTCTAAAACTTGAATGGTTTTGGATATTCAACATTATATAGAATAAAATAGTTGATTTCATATTACTTTATAAAAGTAAAATCTTCACGGCTGTACAAATTTATTCATTTAAAATTTAGTCTGAATCCATAAAATTTAAATTCACTTTCAGTTAAATAAACCCATAACCTTTAGATTCACTTTAGTTGAATAAACACTTCGATTTTTAATAATTTCAAACTTGAGTATTTAATGAATTTCAAAACTAAGGTTGGAAATTTCTATTCAACAATTCATTTCTTAACGTTTAGTTTTGAAAGGTTTACATGATAAATCCATAACCATTTAAAGTAAACTCAATTTATTAACACTAAATATTTCCTTCCATTTATTTATACTAGAATTATTCATTAAATCCAGTTATAAATATCATAACTTTTAAAATGTCCAATTTAAACTAATTAACATTGACTTATGAAGTTAAATTTTAAGATAAGCTCAATTCAAATTAAATTTCCAATTTATCTTTCAATGTTAATTGATTGGAATCATTTAAGACTCTATATATATACCGGATCTTAAACCTGTACTCCATCATATAATATATTATCAAATTCCATTTTTTAACATATTCATTTTTATTTGACAAATTATGCATAGCTTAAATTTGATAATTTAACTATATATGTATATATAATATATTTATATCATATCCAAATTTAATATTTATTAAACCGTATCATATCCAAACCATAAAAATTATTTCAAAAATAATTTTATATATATACCGCAGTGCCTGTATATAATTTTCTATCCTATGGTCAAGTGATACGGATATTTATCATTTCAATCCGCAATTTAAAAATAAATAAATAAAATGTGGTTATATATCATTCCAAACCGCAATCCGGAATGAAATGAAATTGCATAATAACTTGCAGTTTACACAATATAAAATATATAGCATCCATTCATCCAAATATCGATCATCAACCATTTATTACAATCTTCATCCAATTTAAACAAACATCAATATAGAGCATATAACTATACAGGAAATAAATAACAGGTATTAACTACAGTTTATATTCAATAATAAAGTTAATAACTGTTAACTAGCAGTTTATATACAAATAAATAAATTCTAACTGTCAATTTATATGCAATAATAAAATTAATTAACAGTTAAATTAAATAAATGCGATTTAACTGAAATAATAAATAAAACATGCCAAACAGTCATAAATAAATTTCTACTCATATCTAAAGTCAATTTAACAGACATAGGAAATTTTAGAAATTGTGAGTGGGTTAAAACACTCACCTTTTGAATTTAAATCCGATTTAAACCCAAAAATTTGACGGTCTCAGAATTTGTCCAAACCAGCATCAACGGATCCGAAACTTTAATACGATCATAACAAAAGAAACCGTGCGTCAATCGGATATCGAATGCATAAGATATTGCGAAAATTGTGATTGAATTTTAATTTTAAAAAACAAAATAAAGGAACACATTGAACTCACTTGTATGCCACGTCATGTGCTTCCCTGCGCATGCGTTTCTTGCCTAGTATCGCACCCAACGTCCCTCACGCACGAACCCACTCCAACCGAAACTTTGACCAACGCGCACCGCCCCTACGCGCCACCATACGCCAAGATTCCACCACCGTTGGACTCCCATCGCCATGTCGCACCTGCCACGTCCTCGTCATCACCTCCGGTGGCAGGAGTTGCCACGCGCCGCCGCGTAAATTTTTGGGTTTTCAAAACCCTAATCTCCTAAAATCCATTGCCCCAGTCACCAATAGCGGCTGCGACCACCACCAAACGATTCCCCCTGCCGAGATCTACAAAACCCATGCCTTGATTTCGTCAATCGTTGACTCGATTGAAAACCCCCAATTTGAACTTTGACCGTGATTTCCTGCTGATCGAAGCGCAATTTCGAAAAACAAATAGCAGACCTTGATTCGCATCGTCGAGGTGTTCGATATATAATTTTTCCATAATTTTTTAAGGATTTTGAATTTTTGACTTTGGATTTGACCTTTGAAATTTAAATTTTAGATCCACGGTTTGTAGCCATTGAGAAGAGGAGGAGCTGAGAAAATGAACACACAAACAAAAGAGAATAGATGGAGGCTAGGGTTTATATCTGGGTTTATATAGGTAGGTCAGAATTTGAATAGATGGATTGGATGAACAAACGTGCTAACGTAACGTGGCCCAAAAAGCCCGTTTTGACCCCGGAACGAAATCGGATAAACCCATATATCAAAATAGGTATTTTAAAATATTCTAAACGCGGTGAAAAAGGTTTCACGTCCAAATTCCATCGTATGAAGAAGTTATGCTGAAAACAATATTTTCAAATTGATTTCAAATTGATTTTAATTAAATCGATTTCGAGGCGTTTCGCGTTCGTACGATCAAACGACAAGTCCGATCGCTACGAAACTTGAAACCCTACAATAATTCACTGTTACGGATCCGATGAAACTGGTTTCGTCGAAATCCACGTCCGTGACAAAAATGGCTATTTTTATATTAATTAAATAAATTAAATAAATAGATTAAATCCAATTTTATATTTTAAATTCTAAAATTGACAATCTTATCATCTTTATATTACTCAAACACTTACAATGATTTTTAACAAATTTAAGTGTCCATATAGAGAAGATAAATTCATCAATTCCAAATGTTAATCTCACTTTTAATAATTAACTTCATTAAATTTACAAAATTATAAATAAAATCCTAAAAATTCCATTTAGTTAAATCAATTAATTATTATTCCGTTCATAATTTCAAATAGAAGTGTCAACCATTGGATTTAAGATTATCACATAAATATTTCACGTTTTCAACTTAATTTCCAATTAACGTAAAATTTTATTATTAGATTTTAAATTAATTGCAATAAACCCAAATAAATACATAAAGCTTGATTCCTGTTTGAACATTTAACTTATTTGATTGCAATTAACCTCTTTATGGTAAATTAAATTCCGATATATTAATGAAACTTTTTTCCATTCTTTATTCACAAATCATCATATTTATGAAGAACATTTACGTCATTCTCTATTTATTACCTTAATTTATTTAACTTAACATTTAATTTATATTTATTGCAATGATTTCCAAATCAATTGAATGAATTAAATATATATGTATCACTCATAATAACTTGTGGTCACAACTCTTGATCACCTTTAATAAGTTTATTATTTACAATCCAATAATCGCCATTTACTATATATACGAATTAATTAATTCAATATTTCCATTTCGTTTTCCTATACTAAATTTATTACTAAGTGTATTTACTCCATTCCAACAAGTTGGAATTCCATTCTTACTATAACAATCACTTCCCTATTCACTTTTATTAATAATCCACCATCATTGCATTTATTGTCTTTTATTGATTTAATCAAATTACCCCATATTCCTTTAAATTCATACTAACGAAATATTCAATTACTATTCAAAGCATATTTATTCATCAATCAATTCGGTATTTACTTTTCTTTCCTTCTATTTGATGATAAATAACCTAGCATACATTTACATACATTCATTTCATTCCATTCATTTATGGGTATTGCATTGAAATTTAATTTATTAGCTAATACCAACATTATTACCATTAATTACAATTGGATTCCCAATTTTATTCAATACCCTGAATAAATAACATATATATTAAATCAAATCCTTACATTTTTCTTTTCTTTTCTCATATTCAATTTAAAATCAAACCATAACATTTAAATAATTTTATTGAATTGGAATTTCATTCAAGTCATAAATTATTAACTTGCATTAACATGATTTCTTAATTTATTCCACTTACCGTTTACACTCTTTTATTGCATTAAATCAATTTAATGTTTTCATTAATTTCTCATATTAATTTTTTATATCCAGGTAAGAATCCCTTTTTCTTCTTAATTCATTTGGATTTTATTCAAATTTCTATAAATAGGTTTTAAGTTGCCATTTACATAATTTATTTTAGCCTTCATTTTAACATTTATTTATCCCCTTTATTGTTTCTACTAAAATAAATTACAAAAATCCTATTAAATAAACAAATTAAATTGTCGAAAATTACGGGTTGTTACACTCTCACCCACTCAAAACTTTTCGTCCCCGAAAAGGAAAAGAAGGGAAAAGAAGAAATAAGAAAACAAAATATCTTTCTTAATTAAATTTATAAACAAATAAGTTTACAAAATAAAACAATCTAACATAAAATATACCAATTTATACCCATTTAAATCCTTTATACATAAATTGTTAAAGTTTGTAAACATTTTCAAATTTTTCTAAGTCCAAAATTTACGGAAAATTTTGGCAGAGTCTCCTTTGTACGGAGATGCTCGAAAGAAAATATACTATAAATATAACAATATACAAATATTTTCCAAAATAATATATATCCCTACACGGGAAAATATATAAAATAACGCTATAAACCGTAATCCGAAAACGTACCTATTTGTCGGGCAATTATCGTTTATTTATGGAACCAAAAGCAGTATCAATTGCTTCCATGACCTGTATTTCACTCATATAATCCAAAGGGTTAACAATTTATATAAAGTGAAATTTTTAAGTGGTTTCAATCACGAACAACAAATCAATACAACAACCATCAATTTCAACAAATAGCATACACAACAAATGTAAAACAACCATTAAATCAAACAAACAAATAGTTGTTCGGGTTTAAAACCTTTATATTGTACGGAATGAAGAATAAACCATCAAGTGCATCATTTACTCAACAGTCTTAGATTAAACTAAATAGATTATTCTTTCATCCAGTCCCAATTTTAAAGTATCTTACCCAAACAACCATAATTTAAACAACAACAATTCAAACCAACAAATCAAATTAACTTATTATCAATTTATTTCATACTTTAGTTGTTTGATTTCCTTTCTTTCATTTATTCAGTGATTATTTACAATTTTCATTTATTACTTACAATTATTCACCTAATTTCTACCAAAATTTTGACTCATTCATATCATGAATTTTCCTTTTATTATTTTACATTCATTTATTCACTGCTTAACTTATTTATTTTCAGTATTCATCATTCTGTTTATTAAAATAATTTACTTTAACATTTACTAAAGTTTATTGTCATCTATTTATGATACTTACCTTTAATTATATTTATTTGGTAAAATTTCATTTATAACTTAAGTTCATAGCATTAAATTCTCATTTAATAGCCAACTCGTTGGATACTTCATTACCTACTTTCACTTGTACAAATTCCATTGCATTTCTTATTAAACATTTCAACTTTTAATATTTGGTAAGTTATATATATGTTTTAAAGAATGTAATTGAAAGTTAAACAAGTTTTCTCGTTTCTTTTAATTAGTTCATTGTTCAATAAATTTTTACTCCTTTTTCTTATGTGTTACAATTTCAACTTCCTTTTTATTTCCTTTATAACTTAGCATTTAATTCTCTTATTTTATTTAGGGTTTCAATTATTAGTTAAATTCTGTTTCACTACAATAATTGAAACAATTAATTAATGGAAATTAAGGAATTTAAATACCGGGTTAAATTTTAATTTATTTTGAAATAATAGATAAATATATTCTTACAACTTATATATCTCTAATTATATGTAAAACAATTCAAAATTTATATATTTCAAAAATGGATCTGCAGTAGAACTACTACAGTGGCCTTTCCCCTTCGAAACTCAAAAATGAAAGTCGATGATGCGGCCGCCATCACCGAAATTATTTTCCAACGACAGAGAGGAAAGTACAAAACTTATTTTCTCCAAAATCTTTTTTTTAAAACCATTTTTCTGGATTATATTAAATGTTTATATCAGAAAATACTTATAAACAATATTAATATATTCCAAAATTCATTTGAAAGAAATTTTCAAAACCCCGGAACTTAAGTTTTAAATTTCCAATTCCATTTATTTTATTTTCAATCTTATTTTTATTATTATTTATACACTTTAATACCTACAACCAATCTATTGCAGCCAAATATAGATATCATTTGAAAATTTTATTTCCTATTATATAGAAAATATAATAGGCAAAATTATTTCATTCACCTATATGAAAAACAAATATTATGTCGGTCTGTCCTATTAAGTGTTTAGAAATCCCTATTGATGTCATGGCGTCCCATGCATCAACCAGAATTTATAAATACAAAATGGAACAGATTAACACAATATTAAAATCTTTTTATAACACTAACAAATACGCTCTCTCATATATATACACTCAGCGACTCCCATAGGGTATTACTACCCTATTAGTAAAGAGTCAAAGCCCACAAAGCTAAGGTTTATCGCTAAACCAAAGCTCTGATACCAAATGTAACGTCCCGCCTTTTCGCACGCTTTAAATCGACACACGTGCCAATTCAAACCATTTTATGGGCTAAATAAGAAAACAAGGAAGAAATAAAACAAAATAGAATCTTACAGCGGAAGGATAAAATATAATAATCAATATATAATTCATGAAGCTGTTTTACAAAACTTTTGATTATATTTATACAATACATATCAGAGTACACATACCAATAAAAATGCAACGGAACATTATGAGTGTAGTGCAATAATATAAATAATAATAATACAGATCTTCGTCTTCATCCTCCAGAGCTAAATCTCCAAATCCTGAAACGCTCAGACTGACCCGAGCGAATTGAAAAGACAAAACACTCGAGTCAGAACTAAAAGGACTTATGTAAGTTAAATTAACAGAAATAAATATGAGTGCAGTAACTCAGAAGATGCTCGGGATTTACATCTCTTAAGGATCCGTTAAACTATTTACTATGTAGTATATTTCGCTATTATAATAGTGCCTATAGTAAAATAAACATACTTTTAAATAGCATTAAGGCTTTACATTTTCCACCTTAACACGTAATAGTCCCAGTAGTCCATCCAATATCATAGTCCCTCCTGATCGGGAAGCCACCAGAGGATACCACACGGGCTACGGGAGAAATCCAAACTCGTACAAGGCGCGATAGGGTAGGTGACACGGCACAACTAGGCAATGCCAGGGTAGATATACCAATTACGCTTCCGGGTCGGTGGTAACGCCTAGCGCCCAACTACCGCCCACCTCGAGCCACACCCCCAAATAAAAATCAAAAGTGGCCACCGAATCAATCCAAAGTCAAAGTATAATATCGAAGGGATGTGTCCGATCAAAGGTGCTACCTTATTAACCCGTCGATCGCTCTTGTTTTAGCCACCTTATGCCAACTCACGGGAGTCGGGTCCACGTATTTACTTAAAGGAAACGCCACCACCATCCTACTTCATTCTGGAATCTCCACTGCATACACGGTTGTTAAAGTGGTTTTCGGGGTTGGCAGAGAGTATGACAACTTCCGATCCCGCTCTCTTCAACAAACAAACGTTATTATAACACCGCAGTCATTTAAAAAGTTTATACTTTGAAACCAGAAAATAATTATCCATTTCAAAACCCATAAATACTATATCATTTCCATTTCCAAAACACCCATTTGATATTATTTAAAAAAATCCAAATCAATAATATCACTTTTATTTTAAATATATTTCTTTTCCAAAATCATACCGCTTAAAATTTATAATATCTGGAAACCAAACATTTGGATTATAACTTTCAAAACATGATACTTCGAAATTCATAGCTTTAAAACCATAACTTCTAAAACTTGAATGGTTTTGGATATTCAACGGTATATAGAATAAAATAGTTGATTTCATATTACTTTATAAAGTAAAAATCCTCACGGCTGTACAAATTTATTCATTTAAAATTTAGTCTAAATCCATAAAATTTAAATTCACTTTCAGTTAAATAAACCCATAAACTTTAGATTCACTTTAGTTGAATAAACACTTCGATTTTTAATAATTTCAAACTTGAGTATCTAATGAATTTCAAAACTAAGGTTGGAAATTTCTATTCAACAATTCATTTCTTATCGTTTAGTTTTGAAGGTTTACATGATAAATCCACAACCATTTAAAGTAAACTCAATTTATTAACACTAAATATTTCTTTCCATTTATTTATACTAGAATTATTCATTAAATCCAGTTATAAATATCATAACTTTTAAAATGTCCAATTTAAACCAATTAACATTAACTTATGGAGTTAAATTTTTAGATAAGCTCAATTCAAATTAAATTTCCAATTTATCTTTCAATCTTAATTGATTGGAATCATTTAAGACTATAAATATATATACCGGATCTTAAACCTGTACTCCATCATATAATAAATTATCAAATTCCATTTTTCAACTTATTCATTTTTATTTGACAAATTATGCATAGCTTAAATTTGATAATTTAACTATATATGTATATATAAAATATATTTATATCATATCCAAATTTAATATTTATTAAACCGTATCATATCCAAACCATAAAAATTGTTTCAAAAATAATTTTATATATATACCGCGGTGCTTGTATATAATTTTCTATCCTATGGTCAAGTGATACAGATATTTATCATTTCAATCCGCAATTTAAAAATAAATAAACAAAATGCGGTTATATATCATTTCAAACCGCAATCCCGAATGAAATGAAATTGCATAATAACTTGCAGTTTACACAATATAAAATATATAGCATCCATTCATCCAAATATCGATCATCAGCCATTTATTACAATCTTCATCCAATTTAAACAAACATCAATATAGAGCATATAACTATACAGGAAATAAATAACAGGTATTAACTACAGTTTATATTCAATAATAAATTTAATAACCGTTAACTAGCAGTTTATATGCAAATAAATAAATTCTAACTGTCAATTTATATGCAATAATAAAATTAATTAACAGTTAAATTAAATAAATGCGATTTAACTGAAATAATGAATAAAACATGCCAAACAGTCATAAATAAATTTCTACTCATATCTAAAGTCAATTTAACAGACATATGAAATTTTAGAAATTGTGAGTGGGTTAAAACACTCACCTTTTGAATTTAAATCGAATTTAAATCCAATTTAAATCCAAAAATTTGACGGTCTCAGAATTTGTCCAAACCAGCGTCAACAGATCCGAAACTTTAATACGATCATAACAAAAGAAACCTTGCATCAATCGGATATCGAATGCACAAGATATTGCGAAAATTGTGATTGAATTTTAATTTTAAAAAACAAAAAAAAAGTAACACATTGAACTCACTTGTATGCCACGTCATGTACTTCCCTGCGCATGCGTTTCTTACCCAGTATCACGCCCAACGTCCCTCACACACGAACCCACTCCAACCGAAACTTTGACCAACGCGCACCGCCCCTACGCGCCACCATACGCCAAGATTCCACCACCGTTGGACTCCCCTCGCCATGCCGCACCTGCCACGTCCTCGTCATCACCTCCGGTGGCAGGAGTCGCCGCGCGCTGCCGCGTAATTTTTTGGGTTTTTGAAACCCTAATCTCCCAAAATCCATAGCCCTAGTCACCAATAGCGGCTGCGACCACCACCAAACGATTCCCCCTGCCGAGATCTACAAAACCCATGCCTTGATTTCGTCAATCGCTGACTCGATTGAAAACCCCCAATTTGAACTTTGACCGTGATTTCCCGCTGATCGAAGCGCAATTTCGAAAAAAAAACAGCAGACGCTGATTCGCATCGTCGAGGTGTTCGATATATAATTTTTCCATAATTTTTTGAGGATTTTGAATTTTTAACTTTGGATTTGACCTTTGAAATTTAAATTTTAGATCCAGGGTTTGCAGCCATTGAGAAGATGAGGAGCTGAGGAAATGAACACACAAACAAAAGAGAATAGATGGAGGCTAGGGTTTATATCTGGGTTTATATAGGTAGGTCAGAATTTGAATAGATGGATTGGATGAACAAACGTGCTAACGCTAACATGGGCCAAAAAGCCCGTTCTGACCCCGGAATGAAATCGGATAAACCCATATATCAAAATAGGTATTTTAAAATATTCTGAACGCGATGGAAAAAGTTTCACGTCCAAATTCCATCGTATGAAGAAGTTACGCTGAAAACAATATTTTCAATTGATTTTAATTAAATCGATTTCAAAGCGTTTCGCGTTCGTACGATCAAATGACAAGTCCGATCGCTACAAAACTTGAAACCCTATAATAATTCACTGTTACGGATCCGATGAAACTGGTTTCGTCGAAATCCGAGTCCGTGACAAAAATGGCTATTTTTATATTAATTAAATAAATTAAACAAATAGATTAAATCCAATTTTATATTTTAAATTCTAAAATTGACAATCTTATCATCTTTATATTACTCAAAAACTTACAATGATTTTTAACAAATTTAAATGTCCATATAGAGAAGATAAATTCATCAATTCCAAATGTTAATCTCACTTTTAATAATTAACTTCATTTAATTTACAAAATTATAAATAAAATCCTAAAAATTCCATTTAGTTAAATTAATTAATTATTATTCCGTTCATAATTTCAAATAGAAGTGTCGACCATTGGATTTAAGATTATCACATAAATATTTCATGTTTTCAACTTAATTTCCAATTAACGTAAAATTTTATTATTAAATTTTAAATTAATTGCAATAAACCCAAATAAATACATAAAGCTTGATTCCTATTTAAACATTTAACTCATTTGATTGCAATTAACCTCTTTATGGTAAATTAAATTTCGATATATTAATGAAACTTTATTTCCATTCTTTATTCACAAATCATCATATTTATGAAGAACATTTACGTTATTCTCCATTTATTACCTTAATTTATTTAACGTAACATTTAATTTATATTTATTACAATGATTTCCAAATAAATTGAATGAATTAAATATATATGTATCACTCATAATAACTTGTGGTCACAACTCTTGATCACTTTAATAAGTTTATTATTTACAATCCAATAATCGCTATTTACTATATATATACGAATTAATTAATACAATATTTCCATTTCGTTTTCCTATACTAAATTTATTACTAAGTGTATTTACTCCATTCCAACAAGTTGGAATTCCATTCTTACTATAACAATCACTTCCCTATTCACTTTTATTAATAATCCACCATCATTGCATTTATTGTCTTTTATTGATTTAATCAAATTACCCCATATTCCTTTAAATTCATACTAACGAAATATTCAATTACCATTCAAAGCATATTTATTCATCAATCAATTCGGTATTTACTTTTCTTTCCTTCTATTTGATGATAAATAACCTAGAATACATTTACATACATTCATTTCATTCCATTCATTTATGGGTATTGCATTGAAAATTAATTTATTAGCTAATACCAACATTATTACCATTAATTACAATTGGATTCCCAATTTTATTCAATACCCTGAATAAATAACATATATATTAAATCAAATCCTTACATTTTTCTTTTCTTTTCTCATATTCAATTTAAAATCAAACCATAACATTTAAATAATTTTATTGAATTGGAATTTCATTCAAGTCATAAATTATTAACTTGCATTAACATGATTTCTTAATTTATTCCACTTACCGTTTACACTCTTTTATTGCATTAAATCAATTTAATGTTTTCATTAATTTCTCATATTAATTTTTTATATCCAGGTAAGAATCCCTTTTTCTTCTTAATTCATTTGGATTTTATTCAAATTTCTATAAATAGGTTTTAAGTCACCATTTACATAATTTATTTTAGCCTTCATTTTAACATTTATTTATCCCTTTTATTGTTTCTACTAAAATAAATTACGAAAATCATATTAAATAAACAAACTAAATTGTCGTAAATTTACGGGTCGTTACAGATCCAAGTTTAGAACTTGTGTTACAACCCAAAACAAAACAAAATAATATTACAACTCAATACAACATTGAATAGGAATAACTTTGAAATAAAAAGAGATATGAATATCAAATCTTTTGCCTTGTTTTCTACAATGCTTTGCACGGCCTAGGGGTTTATTTAGGTCAGGTTTGACATGGCTTTGGCTCAGGTTTGAACATAGAAATGCATGGCATAAAGTGTAACGATTGCGATTTTTCGTTGCCGAAAAACCGAAATGTTATGGGTTTTAAAAAGAATTTAAGAAAAGAGAAGAGAAAAAGATAGAAGATGGAGAGGAAAGAAAATAGAAAATAGAACAGAAAGAAAATAGAACGGAATAGAAAACAACAGAACAATAACAAAATCTCACAATTCGCAGCGGAACAACATATAATAAATAAATGAATAATCTTTAAACAAAGAACTATATCAGTTATTACATTTTATACATTACATTTTATTACATCATATCATCGGAGTGTACAACAACAACAAATAGTGCAGTGGAAAAAGAAATACTATATACTAGTAATACGCCATGCCATCCAGCTTGCCTCCAGCAACTCCAGAATATCCAGAATATCCTGATAAACCTTAACTCTTGACTGCCCGTGTGGAAATTGGTGGGCACCCAGAGTTTAGGAAGGAAAACCATAAACTCCGAGTCAGTCATGTGACTGGTGTGAGAACTCAAAACAGTTTATTTATCTTTAAAATCAAAATAGAAGAATATTTTTAAAGTCAATTCGCAATGCTTTTAAAAATGAGACTACCATAAGGCCTCCTGCACACATACACAATGCAAACGCAGAATCGGAGGAGATTTCTCCTTATGATAGTCAAAGATGCTTGATACGCATTAAAAAGAAACATTTGATATTATTACTAGTGCATAGTGTAGGAAAAATTCATTTCGAAAGTAAAGATATAAATCTTAGCCAACGTACGACCATTATCGTATGCCTACTATAGCTAACCATGTTCAATAGCAGGTTACCGCCACATTCCATGGCAGGTTCTACAACTAAAACCGTACAAGTCTCGTATTGTTTCTTTGGATTTCCAACGAATGATCAGGCCAAGGAACTTCCCATTGCCACATGAGAATGCCTCTGGATGGACATCCCCGAGAACCAAACCGGATCTCTACCAACACAAGGTCGGGTTACCCCTAACTGAGTAACAACTGACCGAATATGCCATCCCCTGGTCCTTTGGGACCTTTCAACCGAGCGCTCGTAATCAATTCACACAATCATAAAGTGTTTTCAACATGAGTAAGTATCTGGGCTCCATACCATGATACCACCCTTTTCCAGAAGGAAATGCACACATCCTAAAGGGCGCTACCCCTCATAACCTTGCTGCATCTTTCCTGTTTTGACCATTCACGGGGTGTGAGGCTCGACGAAGTCACGTCCACAAAAACATACTTTATACAAAAGCCATGCTTTGGGTCAACAAATGATCATAGAAATGATCACCAGGATAGACGATCAAATAAACGATCCTATCACAAATAATCAACACAATGATCATTTACAGCAACACTCAGCATGTCACATTACCAAATTGGGAATATATCGCTGATGACATTCAACTACATAACCTCTGAGCTCGTATGTCTCAGAGAAGGGTGTTAAGCTAAAAGAATAAATTCTCCGCCACCAACAGAAATATATTTGAATGAAATCGGCTTTATATCTCAATTTGTAACGTCAGACATACAATCCATACAAGTCTGTTCCGGGCTCGAACAAAACCGAAGGCACTTACGAAGAAGTCCTTGCAATCCGGATATTCACAATCCTGATCGGATTTCCCATCACTTAGGGAGTCTCTATACCGTTGCAACTCAGTGTAGAGACAATCGACAGGTCATCCTATCGCTCTCGCAAATACCGGGTCTTCAACACCGATCTTCAATGCTATCATAACGACGTATCACATATTCGGAATGGGTTATACGACCCCATGGTCCTTTCCCGGTTAACCCGAATAGTGAGCACTTATTCAAAAATAAGTGTGGCATTCAATTTCAAACAAATCACATCAAACACCCATTCAAAGGGAAATATTGATAGTCGGTTATTGTACTATCAATGGATATGCACAACATCACCAGATTCCAAATAATTTTCCAAATTATTTATTTTCCAAAGATATCTTTACAAGATATATAATTTTCACACTTCAAAAATAAATCAATATTTATTTTTAAACAAATTTCCCCACTCTTTTATAAATTCCATAGTGAATTTATATTCCAAAATATCTATGAATATATGATTTCAATTATTCATTTCAATTTATCTTCAAAAAGATAAATTCTCTAATATTCACTTTATATTGGAAAACATTTCCATACTTATTTATTCATAAGTAATTCACAAATTTTATTTATTTTCAACACTTGGAAAATATTCAATATACTTAAATCGAGATTAAGTATATATTTCATTCTTTAAGGAAATCATTCTCTTAAACATATTTATTTGGGCCAAAACGAATGTTGCGTAAAACAATGTTACGACAACCCAAAATCACTAGTATAGGGATTCAAAGTTATAAATCCCAATACTATACAAAACATTTTCTTTCGAAAATCATTTACTATAACAACAGTGTTATAGTCCACTATTTCCTTTTATTTCTCGAAAACGTCTATTTCAACAATGAATGTTGAAATCTATGGTTTCGAATCTTAACATATTTAAAACATCGTTAGATCGTTTTAATTCAATTTAAACATCTCATTCAAAACAATTTTCTTTAACATATTATTCACTATTCAAAAACGTGAATAAACTACGTTAACAATTTTCATCCTTTTATACATTTTATTTTAAAGGATTATTCACAGTCAAAAATGTGAATATAACTCCATTAATAGGTTTCAGCAATTTACTTACCAAGAAAAGTCGTTTACGAATTTATAAAACAACGTTTATAAACTCCATTTCTATTTATTTTACAACATCTTTCTTTATAAATTTTCTTTATTAACCTATTCAATTTATAACTCAGTTATAAAACAAAAGTTCACATTATAAGTTAAACACTTATAATTTATTTGTTTACAAGATCGTTCCTTTAAACTTCATAATTATAAATCTTATAAATTATAAGATTCAATTATTTATCCAAAACCATTCTTTTAATAACTTTGCGAATTTTATAAACCTACTGCTTATAAAATTCCATTTATAACTTCACCGTTTATAATTCTATAAATTTCATTCATTTTTGAAATCTATTCATAATTCACTCTAACCCTTATAAAACTCGTTTTATAATTCAAATGTTTTAATTTATAAATATCAATTTATAAATCCTTTATAAAAATCAATTTATACTATTATTTTAAAACGTCTTTAATCTCCTTTATAATTTCATCATTCTGATTTATAAAATAATTAAATCTCGTAAATCCTATATTTAAACTTTTCACAATAAATTTAATTAGTCCCGAGTTAAACTCTTTTATAAAATCATTAATCCATATTTCTCAAAAATCAACTTTAACCGTATTTCTCAAAAATCATAATTTTATATAACTTTTAAAAGTATAACGTTTATTTATTTATAATGGATCAATTCCAAAAATATAGTATATTTTCAAAAATCATTTTAAAATCATTTTAGAATTCCAAAATTTGGTCCAATGATGCTACATACCAAATAGTCAATCACGACAACAACGATATCATATATCGATATGATAATCCATCAAATATCAAAATATCTGAAATCAAATAAATACTGTTGAGGAATCCAGTTGGATCCCTCCAACCTGTTTCCTGCATCCACAAACATTAGCACAATACCAATTCCGCTCCAGTACGGAATTATCGCGGTATATGGGATTTAATAATATTATCCGCTTAATAGACGGCGCAATAGGGTCTCATCCGCTATACAATACGGGAAATCAATAACTCCAATATATACATATGCCAATATATATATATTGCTATTATATATTATACCAATTTCACTGTTTATGAAATATTCGCGGTATATGTTTTTAATAAATAACACCCGCTTACTAACGGCGCATAATGTCTATTTTAACAATCAATAGATAACAATCATCATTCAAACATGCATTCAAATATTTTAAATCTAACTATTTAAAATAAAATCGAAACTGATTCGATTGAGTGAGAAGTTCTCACCTTGATTTCAATTCGTTTTAGCGATTTATTTCGAATAAAATTAAACGGACGTTTAATTTTAACCAAAATTCTCACTAACTCCAAATGACTCCAATCCAATTCCATCGCGTAGTGCTCGTCCATACGATTCCAACGCAACTAGTTTTGCGCGTTTTCGACCTCGTATGAAAAAGATATGATTTTTCAAAGATACACGAATTTATATTTATATAATTTACAACATACTTTTTATATTTTTAACCTATCTCCATTCAGAGCCGCATGATCCTTAGCCTCCAAATCACGACTGTCCACTGCATCACCTTCATCACGCGCGTTACTTCAGTATAGCCGAACCCATATTGTAGAAATTAGGGTTAAATTTTACACCTAACACGATCAACTTCGCGACGATCAGAGAGTTCCATCGCGTGCGCCTCCCCCAGAGCCACCCACGCCATGAACAACCCCCAACTCGGTCGCCCTATACGTACGCAAATCGAGGCCGAACGTGCCTCCTTCAAACCTAAATTCGCGACAATCCGTGAAGAGATAGGATAAATCGACCGTTGGATTTATAGATTGTAGTGCCCTCTACCACTTTCTAGTTGAAGGTTTGTCGAATCGATGAACGGATTGGAAGAAATCAGAGGGGAAACGAGAAGAGTTGCTGGCCTTCGGTTGTATAAGTGGCGGCCGCATATAGATTAGGGTTAGGTTTCTTTTTTGTTTTTTTTTTGAGAATGGTGGGCTATTTATAGAGTTTTGAACGAACACTATTCATCCGGAAATTCCAAACTCCGATTCACGCGCCGTAACCAGCGTTTCTAGGGTTTACCCTGCGTTCCGGACACAATGGAACAGGTTTCGAAAGCTAATTCGGACATCTGTGCGAGTTATGGCAATAGACGTTCAATTTAAATTTAAACCGATTTAACGATTTTCTAGGCGTTTTAATTTGTACCGGACAAATGGTAAATCCAATTGACCCGAAATTTGAAACCTTACAATAATATCACATTACGGATCCGATGAAACTAGTTTCGTCGAAATCCGAGACTTTTTGAAAAATGGCTATTTTAACTCGCTAAATTAATATTAAAAACAATTTCGATGCGTTTCGAGCTGCCACGATCAAACGATAACTCCGATTGACACGAAAATTGAAATCCGGTAATAACTAACTATTACGGATCCAATGGAACTAGTTTCGTCCAATTCTAAGACTGTTCAAAAATTGACTATTTTCACTAGTCGATTAAATATTAAAATATTCAATTTTCAAAAATTAACTTTTAATTCGATTTTAAAAGTTCTAAAATATCATTCTAACTCCAATATGATAAAATAAAATTTTAAAAATCATTTTAAATCATATTCAACTCGATTTTCAATTATTTCCATAATTTCACATATTAAACTATCGATTTAATTGTCCAATTAAATCCAATTATTCGAAATAAAATTTATTCGACTTATAATTTTACTTATTAATATTTAAAATTAATTAAATATTCAAATTTTAATCAATTAAAATTCTGGGTCGTTACAATCTTCCCCCCTTAAAAGAATTTCGTCCTCGAAATTATTAAGTAAGAAAAGTTACAGAATCTATTAACTTTCCCAAAATTCATAGTTAAACTTCTCACAATACTTACTAAGTTTTCAAATCATACTTAGTTATCTTTTCAAAAACAACTACTATTGTTTAACTTTCAACTCCAAAATCAAAGTTATAGTTTTCAAAATTTTCCAATTTTCCTCATATTTTTTCTAACGCCTTAAATTTCCGGAAAAAATCGCCATAGTCTCCTTTGCGCGGCTCGATCCGAAAAAAAAATGACAGTATATATATCACAAATATACATCTCATCAAGTAATGAGGCATCCCGAAGGGAAAAAAGTATAAAAGTACGGTATGTAATCCGAGATATGTACCTTATATTTTATTAGCAAGCATATACGGCTAATATAGCGCGAAAGCGAGCTCCAAATGCGAAGCAAACGCAATCCGCACCTACTAAACACTCAACAAACAACACGAGAATCATGTATATAGACAATAGTATTGATATACAACATATAGCAACATAATAACTATATATGTCAACATAGCAAATGCAATAAAACAATAAATTCAACCATCAACCAACTATCATCCAAAAATTCATAACCAATAAATATTCATTCATATTCTCATTAATATTCAATGAAATGGTTTTCAATTTAATCACATTTGATTCATTAACAGTGGATGTTCTTACTAACATTCATTTTCTATTAGTTTATATTCACTAATTCATATTCAAGTTGGTTCACTTCCAAATCAAATTCAATTCTATTTAAGATTCATTTAACTTCCAATTGAATTCCAATTACTTTAGCTTTCAATTTCATTAATACTTAATGAATTATATACACTCATCAACTAACAACCATATAACAACCAATGTATATCAATTACAACCAAATTCCTTTGCTTATATTCATTTCATTCGATTATTCAACTTTCAATAACATTAGATTTTAATGGATTAACACTTATATTCATTATTTCATATCAATTATTCACATTCAATTGATTAACATTCAATTCATTCATTCAATTCAATTACAAAAGTTGAATTTCACTTACATAACTCAAGTTCACATTTATCACTTAACTTTATTAATTTACTTTGATACTAATATCAACTTCATTCAACATATTTTAAGTTATATTCATATAGTTCCACTTCTTATATATATAAGTTTATTTCACAATTGTAAATTACTTTAATTATAATTCAATTCTTATAATTCTTTTGCTTATACAATTTATTCTTCAATTTAGATTATTCAAACAACTAAACAATCAACTTATATACTTTAATAATTTCTGAAAAATTATTATTTTATATATATAAAATATAATCAAGGTAAAATTATTTCATTTACCCAATTTTAAAACAATATCGTGTCGGTTTATCTTGTTTAAGAGTTTAGAAACCCCTATCTACGATAGTTAGCTAGACTACATCGACTGGAATCTATAAACAATCAACCGATAAGTCAACACAATACAAAACAATTTATATTCACTAACAAATACGCTCTCATAGCTATTATTACACTCAAACTCATTCTAGAGTATTACTGACTCTATCTCTAATGAGTAATACCCAACAGAACCATGGTTGTCGCTTAACCATATGCTCTGATACCAAATGTAACGATTGCGATTTTTCGTTGCCGAAAAAACCGAAATTTTATGGGTTTTAAAAAGAATTTAAGAAAAGAGAAGAGAAAAAGATAGAAGATGGAGAGGAAAGAAAATAGAAAATAGAACAGAAAGAAAATAGAACGGAATAGAAAACAACAGAACAATAACAAAATCTCACAATTCGTAGCGGAACAACATAAAATAAATAAATGAATAATCTTTAAACAAAGAACTATATCAGTTATTACATTTTATACATTACATTTTATTACATCATATCATCAGAGTGTACAACAACAATAAATAGTGCAGCGGAAAAAGAAATACTATATACTAGTAATACGCCATGCCATCCAGCTTGCCTCCAGCAACTCCAGAATATCCAGAATATCCTGATAAACCTTAACTCTCGACTGCCCGTGTGGAAATTGGTGGGCACCCAGAGTTTAGGAAGGAAAACCATAAACTCCGAGTCAGTCATGTGACTGGTGTGAGAACTCAAAACAGTTTATTTATCTTTAAAATCAAAATAGAAGAATATTTTTAAAGTCAATTCGCAATGCTTTTAAAAATGAGACTACCATAAGGCCTCCCGCACACACACACAATGCAAACGCAGAATCGGAGGAGATTTCTCCTTATGATAGTCAAAGATGCTTGATACGCATTAAAAAGAAACATTTGATATTACTACTAGTGCATAGTGTAGGAAAAATTCATCTCGAAAGTAAAGATATAAATCTTAGCCAACATACGACCATTATCGTATGCCTACTATAGCTAACCATGTTCAATAGCAGGTTACCGCCACATTCCATGGCAGGTTCTACAACTAAAACCGTACAAGTCTCGTATTGTTTCTTTGGATTTCCAACGAATGATCAGACCAAGGAACTTCCCATTGCCACATGAGAATGCCTCTGGATGGACATCCCCGAGAACCAAACCGGATCTCTGCCAACACAAGGCCGGGTTACCCCTAACTGAGTAACAACAGACCGAATATGCCATCCCCCGGTCCTTTGGGACCTTTCAACCGAGCGCTCGTAATCAATTCACACAATCATAAAGTGTTTTCAACATGAGTAAGTATCTGGGCTCCATACCATGATACCACCCTTTTCCAGAAGGAAATGCACACATCCTAAAGGGCGCTACCCCTCATAACCTTGCTGCATCTTTCCTGTTTTGACCATTCACGGGGTGTGAGGTTCGACGAAGTCACGTCCACAAAAACATACTTTATACAAAAGCCATGCTTTGGGTCAACAAATGATCATAGAAATGATCACTAGGATAGACGATCAAATAAACGATCCTATCACAAATAATCAACACAATGATCATTTACAGCAACACTCAGCATGTCACATTACCAAATTGGGAATATATCGCTGATAACATTCAACTACATAACCTCTGAGCTCGTACGTCTTAGAGAAGGGTGTTAAGCTAAAAGAATAAATTCTCCGCCACCAACAGAAATATATTTGAATGAAATCGGCTTTATATCTCAATTTGTAACGTCAGACATACAATCCATACAAGTCTGTTCCGGGCTCGAACAAAACCGAAGGCACTTACAAAGAAGTCCTTGCAATCCGGATATTCACAATCCTGATCGGATTCCCATCACTTAGGGAGTCTCTATACCGTTGCAACTTAGTGCAGAGACAATCGACAGGTCATCCTATCGCTCTCGCAAATACCGGGTCTTCAACACCGATCTTCAATGCTATCATAATGACGTATCACATATTCGGAATGGGTTATTCGACCCCATGGTCCTTTCCCGGTTAACCCGAATAGTGAGCGCTTATTCAAAAATAAGTGTGGCATTCAATTTCAAACAAATCACATCAAATACCCATTCAAAGGGAAATATTGATAGTCGGTTATTGTACTATCAATGGATATGCACAACATCACCAGATTCCAAATAATTTTCCAAATTATTTATTTTCCAAAGATATCTTTACAAGATATATAATTTTCACACTTCAAAAATAAATCAATATTTATTTTTAAACAAATTTCCCCACTCTTTTATAAATTCCATAGTGAATTTATATTCCAAAATATCTATGAATATATGATTTCAATTATTCATTTCAATTTATCTTCAAAAAGATAAATTCTCTAATATTCACTTTATATTGGAAAACATTTCCATACTTATTTATTCATAAGTAATTCACAAATTTTATTTATTTTCAACACTTGGAAAATATTCAATATACTTAAATCGAGATTAAGTATATATTTCATTCTTTAAGGAAATCATTCTCTTAAACATATTTATTTGGGCCAAAACGAATGTTGCGTAAAACATTGTTACGACAACCCAAAATCACTAGTATAGGGATTCAAAGTTATAAATCCCAATACTATACAAAACATTTCCTTTCGGAAATCATTTACTATAACAACAGTGTTATAGTCCACTATTTCCTTTTATTTCTCGAAAACGTCTATTTCAACAATGAATGTTGAAATCTATGGTTTCGAATCTTAACATATTTAAACCATCGTTAGATCGTTTTAATTCAATTTAAACATCTCATTCAAAACAATTTTCTTTAACATATTATTCACTATTCAAAAACGTGAATAAACTACGTTAACAATTTTCATCCTTTTATACATTTTATTTTAAAGGATTATTCACAGTCAAAAATGTGAATATAACTCCATTAATAGGTTTCAGCAATTTACTTACCAAGATAAGTCGTTTACGAATTTATAAAACAACGTTTATAAACTCCATTTCTATTTATTTTACAACATCTTTCTTTATAAATTTTCTTTATTAACCTATTCAATTTATAACTCAGTTATAAAACAAAAGTTCACATTATAAGTTAAACACTTATAATTTATTTGTTTACAAGATCGTTCCTTTAAACTTCATAATTATAAATCTTATAAATTATAAGATTCAATTATTTATCCAAAACCATTCTTTTAATAACTTTGCGAATTTTATAAACCTACTGCTTATAAAATTCCATTTATAACTTCACCGTTTATAATTCTATAAATTTCATTCATTTTTGAAATCCATTCATAATTCATTCTAACCCTTATAAAACTCGTTTTATAATTCAAATGTTTTAATTTATGAATATCAATTTATAAATCCTTTATAAAAATCAATTTATACTATTATTTTAAAACGTCTTTAATCTCCTTTATAATTTCATCATTCTGATTTATAAAATAATTAAATCTCGTAAATCCTATATTTAAACTTTTCACAATAAATTCAATTAGTCCCGATTTAAACTCTTTTATAAAATCATTAATCCATATTTCTCAAAAATCAACTTTAACCGTATTTCTCAAAAATCATAATTTTATATAACTTTTAAAAGTATAACGTTTATTTATTTATAATGGATCAATTCCAAAAATATAGTATATTTTCAAAAATCATTTTAAAATCATTTTAGAATTCCAAAATTTGGTCCAATGATGCTACATACCAAATAGTCAATCACGACAACAACGATATCATATATCGATATGATAATCCATCAAATATCAAAATATCTGAAATCAAATAAATACTGTTGAGGAATCCAGTTGGATCCCTCCAACCTGTTTCCTGCATCCACAAACATTAGCACAATACCAATTCCGCTCCAGTACGGAATTATCGCGGTATATGGGATTTAATAATATTATCCGCTTAATAGACGGCGCAATAGGGTCTCATCCGCTATACAATACGGGAAATCAATAACTCCAATATATACATATGCCAATATATATATATTGCTATTATATATAATACCAATTTCACTGTTTATGAAATATTCGCGGTATATGTTTTTAATAAATAACACCCGCTTACTAACGGCGCATAATGTCTATTTTAACAATCAATAGATAACAATCATCATTCAAACATGCATTCAAATATTTTAAATCTAACTATTTAAAATAAAATCGAAACTGATTCGATTGAGTGAGAAGTTCTCACCTTGATTTCAATTCGTTTTAGCGATTTATTTCGAATAAAATTAAACGGACGTTTAATTTTACCCAAAATTCTCACTAACTCCAAACAACTCCAATCCAATTCCATCGCGTAGTGCTCGTCCATACGATTCCAACGCAACTGGTTTCGCACGTTTTCGACCTCGTATGAAAAAGATATGATTTTTCAAAGATACACGAATTTATATTTATATAATTTACAACATACTTTTTATATTTTTAACCTATCTCCATTCAGAGCCGCATGATCCTTAGCCTCCAAATCACGACCGTCCACTGCATCTCCTTCATCACGCGCGTTACTTCAGTATAGCCGAACCCATATTGTAGAAATTAGGGTTAAATTTTACACCTAACACGATCAACTTCGCGACGATCAGAGAGTTCCATCGCGTGCGCCTTCCCCAGAGCCACCCACGCCATGAACAACCCCCAACTCGGTCGCCCTATACGTACGCAAATCGAGGCCGAACGCGCCTCCTTCAAACCTAAATTCGCGACAATCCGTGAAGAGATAGGATAAATCGACTGTTGGATTTATAGATTGTAGTGCCCTCTACCACTTTCTAGTTGAAGGTTTGTCGAATCGATGAACGGATTGGAAGAAATCAGAGGGGAAACGAGAAGAGTTGCTAGCCTTCGGTTGTATAAGTGGCGGCCGCATATAGATTAGGGTTAGGTTTCTTTTTTTTTATTTTTTTGAGAATGGTGGGCTATTTATAGAGTTTTGAACGAACACTATTCATCCGGAAATTCCAAACTCTGATTCACGCGCCGTAACCAGTGTTTCGAGGGTTTACCCCGCGTTCCGGACACAATGGAACAGGTTTCGAAAGCTAATTCGGACATCTGTGCGAGTTATGGCAATAAACGTTCAATTTAAATTTAAACCGATTTAACGATTTTCTAGGCTTTTAATTTGTACCGGACAAACGGTAAATCCAATTGACACGAAATTTGAAACCTTACAATAATATCACATTACGGATCCGATGAAACTGGTTTCGTCGAAATCCGAGACTTTTTGAAAAATGGCTATTTTAACTCGCTAAATTAATATTAAAAACAATTTCGATGCGTTTCGAGCTGCCACGATCAAACGATAACTCCGATTGACACGAAAATTGAAATCCGATAATAACTAACTATTACGGATCCAATGGAACTGGTTTCGTCCAATTCTGAGACTGTTCAAAAATTGACTATTTTCACTAGTCGATTAAATATTAAAATATTCAATTTTCACAAATTAACTTTTAATTCGATTTTAAAAGTTCTAAAATATCATTCTAACTCCAATATGATAAAATAAAATTTTAAAAATCATTTTCAATCATATTCAACTCGATTTTCAATTATTTCCATAATTTCACATATTAAACTATCGATTTAATTGTCCAGTTAAATCCAATTATTCGAAATAAAATTTATTCGACTTATAATTTCACTTATTAATATTTAAAATTAATTAAATATTCAAATTTTAATCAATTAAAATTCTGGGTCGTTACATAAAGGCTAGAACATGCGGAGGAAGTTACAACATAAGAATATCAAGAGGCTAGGCAACATAGTGGAGTTTGGTTCAACTTTTGGCTCGGTCTATGGGTCAAATGGCTCGGCCATCATCAGGTACAGGTCTGGACAGAGGTTTAGGTGATGAGTGGTGGTGGTAGCAAGGTGGTGGTGGCAGCAAGGTGGTGGTGGCGGCCAAAGGTGGAGGTGGTGATGGAAAATGTAGTGGTGATCAACTAGGTGCTCGGCTATGCATTGTTTTGGACATTGTTTGCATTTTTGGTGAAGTTTGGCTTCAAGGAGGGTTCGGTCATGGTCTAACCTGAAGTGGTGGGTGGTGATGATGCAAAGGAGGAGTGGTATGGGATGGTGGCTGTGGCAACGGTGAGGAGGCCATGCAAATAGAAGAGAGAAACAAGACAAAAGTATGGGAAAAAAAATGGAAGAAAGGTGCAAAACGAAGAGGACATTACCAAGGATGTTTGAAGAAGTCATGAGAACGAGAAGTGCTGAGTTGTTTTTCACGTGAAAAGTAAAATAATACATGGCCAAAACTGAAGAAGTGTACAGAAAAATGAATTAAAGTGAAGGTTATGACATTTGAAAAGTTTTGAAGGTGAAAGGACTTATGTTTTGCACTTTTTAAAAACCTTTGGTAATTCCTTTTCTCTTTGATTTTGTAAAAGCAAAATAACTCAGAAACATACTTTACAAACAGAAACCAAGTAAAAATATAAGAAAATAAACAATTAATTTTAAAGAAAATATAAAAAGAATGAAAGAAATTACTTAAAAATACAAAACAGTGTCTAGAAATTACAAATAAATCACCACTAGTCTTGGAAAAATATCCACTTCATTTTAAAAATATTATGAAGTGAAAATTTGAAATAAAATAATTTATTTATCATTTTCAAAATAATATAAATAATTAAATTGGAGAAAAATAGAAAAAGGAAAAAGAAATTGTTTAAAAATAGCAAAGAGGACATAAAAATTACAAGAACCAATGGCTTTGGAAAATTATTTACTTGATTTTAAAAATATTATAAGACAAAAATATATACACAATAACATATTAACACACATTAAAATAAAATATGACAAGGAAAATATAATTTTTATAATTTAAAATAACCAAAATTGCTAAATAACTCAAATTGTACTCAATATTGATAAATACATAACTTTCACAATTTAAATCCATTTCCAACGAAACGAAAAGCAGTATTCATGTTATTAAATCTATTTTCATAATAAAAGATAAAATTTAAGAATTTAAATATTTAAATTTGAAATTTAAAAGTCAAAGTTTGACTAATTTGACCAGAAATCCACATTTTAGTAAAATATTCAATTTATACAAGTTTGAAACTATAATTCACATAAAAAAATCAACATTTATATTTAAAATAACATAACTTATTCATTTTAATAAATAAAATAAAATTTTTAAATCAAAATTTCAAATAAAATAATCAAAATAAACAATTAAAATAAATTACAATAGTTCATGGTTGTTACACTCTCCCCCACTCAAAACTTTTCATCCCCGAAAAGGAATGAGGTTCGGAAAAGCATAGAAAAAGATAGAGTGAAATAGGATTAAGATAAGATGATAAGAAGATTGAAATTATACCTGATAACTGTTGTTATAGGTGAGTTTGACAAGGTGGAGATGATCAAATCAAGAACACAAGCACGAAAAGATCCTTTAGAATCTGATTCACCCTTTTCCGTTTGATCGTCGGTTTGTGGATGGTAAGTAGTGCTCAGATCGAGATGAGTATCAAAGATTTTAAAAGATTATAGAAATATTTCTAAACAGACTGGTATAAGCAATAGCCTCCCCATTCTGTAGCAAGATAAGGAAAATAAGTACAACTAAAAGATAGTTTGAAAAACAAAATAAGATAAAAAAATTAAAACCACGATGCTTTGAAATCATAATACTTCAGAGATGTTATTATTTGGAAGTCATACTGCTAGAAATCATAACACTTTTAAAATATTTAAATTCAAGTTCAAGTAATATTCATTTCAAAGTTGTAACATTTCTAAGTTTATCCATTCAATTATAAAATTTCCAAAACATTGTATTTTCAAAAACAACAGTACTTTAAAAGTACTACGGTAGATATATTAGTATTTCAATCAGTTCAATTCCAAAAATATTCATTTGGATATCCTTTACTTATGATTTATTAAAACAAACTTTTATGAATGGAATATCCAAATCAAACTATACTTCATTTATTAAGTCAAAAGTTCACTATTTTACTTAACTCTTAATTTAACAAATAACCTAACACTTTATTTAAAATACCCCTTTCATAAATAAGATATTCCTTCAATAAGTTACACTTAAAAATTCCATTTGAAAACCAAATTCTCAATTATCTAGTTTTAGTGATAATAAAAAAATACATTTTTCTATTTAAGCCATAATTAATCATTTTTGAAGACATACCTATTACATAAATAAAATATTCATCATACTAAATATAATAATCAAATTTCTTTACACCCCTTTTTCATTTAGACATCAATTAAACTATGATTCCAAATTAAATAAACTTTATTACAAAATATCCCATTCAAATATATTTTATTTTATTTATTCAAAGATACATTGTTTATTACACAAACATATTCATTTCATGAAATAACCTTTATTAAATTCCTAGGTGAGATTTAAGGTTCCATATTAAATCAAATTTGATTATTAAGTTATTTAAGTAAAACTCCTTAAATTTTCTTTTTCTCTATTTACTTCTGTTAATCTTTTATAACTAAAATTTAAGTGTATAACATTTATTATAACCATTCAAATTTTATTTATAAAATCCTTTTATATTATATATTATCCAATTACACATTCAACTTCTGAAAAGTAAGGTAAGTTATATTGGAATGAAATTGTGTGTTATACAAATAAAACTTTCAAATTCAATTATCTCAAGTTTGAATCATTTATCCAAATTTTGATTTCTTTTTATAATTGAAATTATTCTTCAAGATAGAATTTAAGAATTAAATTTGTGATTCCATTCAAACCATTTAGAGATAAGTAATAATATATACATAATATGTCAAATCAAATTTCAATCATATATCTATATATATTAAAATCAAGTCATGTTTTAGAAATTCAAATCAATAAATTCCCCAAAACAAAGCTGTAGCAAGACTACAGAACAGTCTCTTGACTTCAAAACTTGAAAATGAACATCGATGATGCCGCGGTCATCACCGAAGTTATTTTCCAGCGACAAAGAGAAGAGCACTAATTTTAAACTTTAAAATTCTTTGGAAACAAATTTCTATTTGAAAATACTTTAAATAATATATCCCTTTTTAAAACTTTAAACCAAAGTTCGAAATAAATGAAATTTAAATTCTCAAATTCTTGTTTTAAATTCATTTCAGTTCCCAAATAAATTTATAACAACTATTTATAGATTCATTTGTAGAACAATAAATGATAAATCAAGTATTATCATTTCAAATTATCAACTTAAATCATTTTATTAAGTTCCATGAACTTATATATCAAAATTTATTTCATTAACCAATTTTTAAAATAATATTATGTCAGTTTGTTCTGTCAAAGTGTTTTGGAAATCTTATCGATAGTGTTGACCAGACGAATAGATCAGAAACCCAATTCAACATAAACAACTCAAACAACACAATATATAAAACATTTTAATTTACAAGTACAATTCAAAATGTTTGAAGATAGGTTGGAAACAAAAGAAAAGATGATTAAATAACAAAATAGGAAGGTGGATAAACTTAAACAAATCATGGGCAACCTTAACCGGGTCAACCGTGACTTAAAGAATAAGATCAATGTGGATTTTTCTAGGGTAAATCCACATTCGATCTCAAGAGTTAGAGTCTGGGATAACAGAAGATATTAGCATCTAAACCAAGGATAGATATAAATCTCTGGTGAATCGATGCTAATTGTAAAGGAGATTCACCCTTTTGCAATTCAATTTTTGGTATTTGGCGGGACTGCCAACTCATTATAAAGATCATTTTGAAGTGGAGTTATGGGATACTCCAGAAACAAAAGAAGATGAATAGTGAGGGACATGAATGGATTTTGGAACCGCAAGAAACGTTCTAAAATTCAAAGGAAACCGAATTGAAGAAGAAGGAATTCAAGCTCGAACGAAAGTGATTCTGAAATTAAATCTACTCTATATACTGAGTTTTGCCTAAAACCAGAGCTCTGATACCAACGGTAACAACCCGATATTTCCAACCATTCGCATCCATTATAAGTGTATAGGTAGACACTCATGCCGGAATTGAATTGCTCAAAATACCACGTTGTAAATGAAAATTTGGCAAATCTCAGAATATACAGTAAATAATAATCACAGATCACAGACACAGAGTATGGGGGGAATTAATTTAAAGGACAAAGATTTGTATATTTTTTGCCTCAAGGACATGACCTCAATATTTTTACCATAAGGAAAAGCATTCTTCTAAAAATTATTCATAAGGACAAACATTTTCCAAAATTATTCATAAGGACAACAAAACTGATACTGAGCTAAAAACTGCTACCGACAACTACAAACCGATACCTAAAAAATGATACCTACAGAAAGTTGTCCTTCGGGATAAAATATTGAAGGTCTGTCCTTGAAGCTAAAAAGCTGTGAAATTTTGTCCTTGACAATAATTTCCTGTATTTAATAATGCAGCGGAAGTAAAAGAGGTAGTAGTTCATGAAGCTGCTATATAAATATCAGAGTTAAATAAGATACAACAGAAGAAATAAAGTACAACATAAGTTTCAATATGATAACTAAGTACAAGCTGAATAGAACAACCGAACTGAAATAGATAAGACTACATAAGCAGATAATCTCCAGCGATTCCAATCTCCAGAAAGTGGAATCCAAATCTGTGAATACTCAGGCTGACCCGAGCGTAAATAAAAATACAAACACTCGAGTCAGGACATACATACTTATACAATGTAAACCAACTCAAGTGAACTGTAGTAAAAGTACAAGTAACTTAGAAGATGCTTGGGACCTCCCATCCTCTAAGGATTTGTTAAACTATTTATTATATAGTAATATACGCTATATACAGTAGTGTCTAATCAGTAAAGTATAATCATATAGAAAATAGCGTTAAGGGGATGGTAAACCTTAACGCGGTCGGATATTTAAACCAAAATCGTAGTGGGCTCGATATAAGGAACATATGACAAAGCACGCGAGGCAATGCCAGGGTGGATACACCGTTTGCACTCCCGGACCGGTGGTGACGGCAAGCTAGCAGCTTCCGCCCACCTCGAGACATACCTCGAATCAAAGTGGCGCCACCATATCGAATCACAAAAGTAATAGAACGGTTTCCAAAGAGCGTGCTCGATAAAAGGGTGCGACCCTTTGTGTAGCCCGGTATAGCTCCTGTTTTAGTCATAATTAGGCCATCCATCAGCGTTCTCTTACTTCATTCCAGTAGCGTTCGCCAGCCAACCTACTTCGTTCTGGAATCTCCACCGCGTATACAGTTGTCAAAGTGGTTTCGGTATCGACAGAGAGTATGCCAAATATCTGATCCCAGTCTCTTTGCCAACCAATCGTTATTATAACCCGTGGTTATAACTTTAAAATAATATTTTACTTCAAACAGAACATCATTACAAATTCAAGTCTTTATCAAATAAAAATTATATCATTTCCAAATCATTTCAATATCAAAAATATCAATCTTTCAAACTTCCTTTTCAAATCATTATTTGAATTCAAATCCAAATATCCAATTTAAGTATCTTTTAAAACCAAAGATAACATTCATTTATTAAAATTCGAACCCCCTTTTTAAAATGATTCATTTCCAATTTAATTTATTCATTTAAATCATTTTAAAAGTGGATTTATTATTCTTTGAATTCAAGTATTCAAATTTCAAAGTTTCAAGTCATTCTGAGCTCATTTACTAAGTCAGAAATCGTATTTATTAAAATTTCAGCCTTTCGCAGCATTTAGAAAAAGCTGTTATAAGTTATACTTGAAAACATTTTAATTCAGCAAAGACAGCACTTAAAAACTGCTGTTAAAACTCAGTTTTAGTTAAATTTTAGTTTAAAACAGCAAAGACAGCATTTCCAGAAATGCTGCGGTAGCTCAGGTTTCAAAACAAAGTTTTAAATTGATTTCAGCAAAAGACTGCAGACCACTATAGCATTTCTAGAGAATGTTTAATAAACCTGAGTCCAATATTAGCCTATAAGTTCAATTACAGCAACTACAGCCTTTCAGAAACGCTGTAATAACTCTTTTTACACAATTTTAGTTCAATTCAGAAACTATAGCATTTCTGAATGCTATTAAAAGTTAATTCCAGGTTTTAGTATATTTCCAGCCAATAATAAACTTCATTTTAAATCGTTTAAACATTTTAAAAATCCTAATTTAACATTAAAAATGTTCATTAACATATCATTAAACATATAGATTTTTATAAAACCAATTTCTTATAAATAAATCCAAATTTCAATAATTCCACTTATTAGTTCAAGCGTATAATTTCCTTTCTTCACTTTTCAACAAATAAACTTAACACTTCAGATATAAATTACCATTTCACAAATTTAACTAAGTTTCCAATTTATTTAATTAATTTAAATCTTTAATTAAAACTCAAGTTTCACATTTCCAAGTCAAGTTATATTTTAAAATTTCACTTTTATGCATTCATTTATTTAACCACTTAAATTCATAGAAAAATCAATAATACTTTAATAAATCACTTAAATTCAAATTTAAATCAAATTATCATATTTACCATTTTCGAAATAAAATTTAAATTTCCATTTTATTTATGTAACTTAAATATCATTTTTAACCAAAATTCCAAATTTGCAAACTTAAGTTATATTTCAATAATCCAATTTAACCATTCATTAATTACATTTTTAACTCATACGAAAATCATAATTTATTTATTTTAAAACATTTCAAAATCTATTTAAATCAAATTTCATAAATTTATATTTTTAAAAATACTTAAAAATATCCAAAAACAGTTTATAAAATAACCATGGGTCTGTATATAGTTTTCTAACCTAGGTCAAGTGATACAGATATGTATCATTTCAATTCGCAGTTTAAAAAGAAAATCCGGGTTCTATCATTTCAAACCTGCAATCCTAAGTCAAATAAATTAAGTAAAAACCGTTTAGGCCTATCATTTCAGCCCATAATGATTTTTCCCTATTCAAAAGTCCATTCGGGTATGTATCATTTCAACCCATAGTGATTTCTAATCTACAAGGAACTTGCAGTGTGATAGACATATATAAATGAACGGAATAGCATTATATAAGACTAATAGATGATATGACAGGAAATTTAATAGTTTTAACATCATATATAAATGATCACAGGCAGTTATAACATCAAATAATAGTTCTACACATTCAAATGGTGTCAATTCACATTTTTATAAGTATAAACGTCTGGAGAGATTTACTCACCTTTATGGCAGGAGTTGCAATAAAACTGACACAAAGGATTCCAGAAGGCACGATGACTCAACAATAGGCTCAAGTGGGAAGAGATTCAAGTTTAGAACTTGTGTTACAACCCAAAACAAAACAAAATAATATTACAACTCAATACAACATTGAATAGGAATAACTTTGAAATAAAAAGAGATATGAATATCAAATCTTTTGCTTTGTTTTCTACAATGCTTTGCATGGCCTAGGGGTTTATTTAGGTCAGGTTTGACATGGCTTTGGCTCAGGTTTGAACATTGGAATGCATGGCATAAAGGCTAGAACATGTGGAGGAAGTTACAACATAAGAATATCAAGAGACCAGGCAACATAGTGGAGTTCGGTTCAACTTTTAGCTCGGTCTATGGGTCAAATGTCTCGGCCATCATCAGATATAGGTCTGGACAGAGGTTTAGGTGGTGAGTAGTGGTGGTAACAAGGTGGTGGTGGCGGCCAAAGATGGTGGTGGTGATGGAAAATGGAGTGGTGATTAACTAGGTGCTCGGCTATGCATTGTTTTGGACATTGTTTGCATTTTTGGTGAAGTTTGGCTTCAAGGAGGGTTCGGCCATGGTCTAACCTGAAGTGGCGGGTGGTGATGATGCCAAGGAGAAGTGGTATGGTGGCCGTGGCTATGGTGAGGAGACCATGCAAATAGAAGAGAGAAATAAGACAAAAGTATGAAAAAAAGGAAGAAAAGTGCAAAAAGAGGAGGACATTACCATGGATGTTTGAAGAAGCCATGAGAACGAGAAGTGCTGAGTTGTTTTTCACGTGAAAAGTAAAATAATACACGGCCAAAACTGAAGAAGTGGACAGAAAAATGAATTAAAGTGAAGGTAATGGCATTTGAAAAGTTTTGAAGGTGAAAGGACTTATGTTTTGCACTTTTTAAAAACCTTTGGTATTTCCTTTTCTCTTTGATTTTATAAAAACAAAATAACTCATAAACATACTTTACAAACCAAAACAAGTAAAAATATAAGAAAATAATTAATTAATTTTAAAGAAAATGTAAAAACAATGAAAGAAATTACTTAAAAATACAAAACAGTGTCTAGAAATTACAAATAAATCACTACTAGTCTTGGAAAAATATCCACTTCATTTTAAAAATATTACGAAGTGAAAATTTGAAATAAAATAATTTATTTATCATTTTCAAAATAAAATAATTAATTAAATTGGAGAAAAATAGAAAAAGAAATTGTTTAAAAATAGCAAACAGGACATAAAAATTACAAGAAATTTACCAATGGCTTTGGAAAATTATTTACTTCATTTTCAAAATATTATAAGACAAAAATATACATACAATAAAATATTAACACATATTAAAATAAAATATGACAAGGAAAATATAATTTTTATAATTTAAAATAACCAAAATTGCTAAATAACTCAAATTGTACTCAATATTGATAAATACATAACTTTCACAATTTAAATCCATTTCCAACGAAACAAAAAGCAGTATTCATGTTATTAAATCTATTTTCATAATAAAGATAAAATTTAAGAATTTAAATATTTAAATTTGAAATTTAAAAGTCAAAGTTTGACTAATTTGACCAGAAATCCACTTTTTAGTAAAATATTCAATTTATACAAGTTTGAAACTATAATTCACATAAAAAAATCAACATTTATATTTAAAATAACATAAATAATTCATTTTAATAAATAAAATTTTTAAATCAAAATTTCAAATAAAATAATCAAAATAAACAATTAAAATAAATCACAAAAACTCAGGGTTGCTACATCCGTAATATTATCATTGTCGGATTTCAAGTTTCGTAGCGTTTGGAGTTACCATTGGTCATACGGGATAGAAATGCGTTGAAAATAAATATCGAAAATTTAATATTTTAATTCGATTCGAAAAGCTATCTTCCATATACGATCGAATTAGGCCCCGAAACATGTTCCATTGTGCTCGAAACAGGGGTAAAACATCATAAATGCCAAGCAGCATGTCTAGTTTGGAGTTCGTTCAAAAAATCCTGTAAATTGTAAAAATAATAATACCAAATTAATGTTTATACGTGTGTATATATGCTTGTAAACAGTAAACCCTAGCAAGTTTTACGGCCGACACCATGTTAAACCAATGGCCGAAAAACACTACCTTTCTCCCCTCGATTTCACACGATCCCTTTACCTATTGCGAAAACTTACAACTAGGAAAACATCAAATCCTCGAGTACTACGTATTCAACGACCGAGATCGTCGATGGTGAAGTGTGGAGGCCTGAATTATGGTGCGTTTGTCACGCGTTTCATAGGGTTTCAGGACCAATTGGTGGCGCCGAGCTTCACAGGGCTTTAGGTGATGGAGTGGAGGGGCATGAGCTTCGTAGTGGTGGTCTATGGTCGGATTATTGGTAAGCGACGTGGAAGTGGTGATGAGGGTTTTGGGGCGGCTAATGGGTTCAAATACCCTGGGAATGGGCGCATTTGGAAAGAAGAGAAGAGAGACTAGATCTGCCACTTTGAAATGTGCGGCCAGATTTCGCTGGTAAGTAAAAAGAATTATATAATTTATATTCTAATCATTAAAAATGTATATCTCTTACATACGAGATCGAAATCGGACAAAACAAGGCGCTAGAATCGTGTGGACAAGCACAATGTGCTGGAATAGATTTGGAGTCGATCGAAACTAGCTAAAATTTTAGGTTAAATCAAATGTGTTCGATTTAATTTAAAATTAGAGCGTTTGGCGAAATTAAAACTCAAGTTGAGTTAATCTCACTCAATTTTGGACTACTGGTATTAATTTTAAATGGTTAAAATTAACTAATGATTGGTTGGTTAAATTGATAAATTATTATCAATTGGATGTGACACTATATATATATATATATATTGGAGTGATTAATATTCCCGCATATCTCTAGCGGATGAGACCCTATGCGCCCCGTATAATAGCGGATAACCCTATATACCACGATATTCCACCTCGAAGCGAAATTGGTATTTTTATGTTGTGCTAACATCTGTAGATGCAGGAAAATACGTTGGCGGGATCCAACTAGATTCCTAAAAAATGTTGAATTTAATTGCATATATAGTAATGTATGTTTGTTTGAATAAATCTATGATAGGTTATTTTGTGATTTGAATTGATTGGATGTTAAAGCAGCTAACCTGGATTTTTCGTGTTTATAAGTACCAATAAAATATGGTTTAAATTGGTAAAGAATTTGTAAATAGGGATTTTGAAGTAATATGTGTATATAGAGTTTTTGGATAAATCTATTGGATAAAGTAAATGGTTTTGGAATTGTAATGTAACTACTTTGGGCTATTGTGAATAGGAATTTTGGATTAAAGTTTATAAAAGGATTTTTATAATAAATGCTAAGTGGCACTCGCTTTAAACAAAGGAGGTTTTAAAATCGAGATTTTTAATAGATCGAAAGAATAGAAGTGGATTTGAAAATAAGAATAAAATTAGTTATACTAGAGTCAAGTAAGGTTTCTAAATTTATGAAGTGAAATTGAAATCGAGAAAATTGGGCTTGTTTTAAAGTTGATTTTTAATTATTGACTAGGTAACTTTAAAAGTGTTAAAAATATTCCAGAAATTAGTATTTAATTATTTTAAAATTATAAATTAGTTACTTAATAATGGTTGTTAAAGATTTATTATTATTTAAGAACCAGTCAGCATTTTTGTTTTTAAAAGATAAATTATTAAAATATTATTATGCCTTGTATTTTATTTAAGTATATTTTCCTAGATTAAACTTGAATTTTTTTTAAAACTTATAAGCATTATTTTGAGATAATTTTTAAATAAAGTTTCAGGAAATAATGGTATACTCGCATGGCGTAATCAGAGGCAGTGAGTGCTTGTAGGTAAGTCCTAGATTTCTCTAGGATAGAGAAGTGTCCATTGAGCTGTGAATTCGTGATTTGATACTGCCGGGGTACTTTCCACATTATTTTATAAGGGTTTTCAAATATTTTTGAAATAAAAAAGATACTTTGTGAATACGCTAAATTCAATAAGATAAGTATATTACCTTTGATAAAGGGATTTAATTTATTTAAATTTAAATTAAATAAGACTTGGTGTTTTTCAGTGAAAATGAAGTTTTGGTTGAATTGATTGTTTATTGATAGTTAAATAACCGACTATCAAATCTGGACCTAAATATAACTTTGCAAATATCTAGAAAAAGCATGGGATTATATGGTACAGTTATCATTTGAGGTGCTATGCTATACGTGTAAACTCGTTTCGTTCTTCTAGGACATTGATAAGGAAATCCATCCACTAACGGTTAGGAGGTGATCTCAGATCTTATTTCCGTCTGTTTATTTCCTAAAGAACCGGGGTTGAGTTTACTGAAAGTAGCGAATGTTGTTTCGAAGAGACCGGGATCAGGTAAGTTATCCGAAAACCAGTTTGATCCAACGAGTATGTTTTCGATGTGAAAACAGGAGCATGGATTCGAAGATGGAGCAGTGAAGTGCAAAGGCTAATCGCTACTAATCTTGAGGGTGATTCCAAAAATGGACGTAGTGGGAATAGTGCCTTCGGTTCCACTCGGACTCGGAATGGACTTGTATGGATGAATTCTATCAGAACATTGTCATTGGAGGACAATGAGCATTCTAAGTGAAAATCCCTTAAAAGGTAATCGTAGCCTCTAGCCTCATCAACCGGGAATGATTGAAAAGCAGGGAGATGTAGCAAGGCTAAGCGGGTAGAACCCAAGTAGGGTACGTTTATCACCTTTCTAGATACACTCGGATATTATTACTACAATTATGGAAGGAGCTCGGAAAAGGGTGGAAACACCCAGGGTGATAGCATATTCGGTCTATCCATGTAAGGGACAGTCATGCCTTGTGTATTAGGGGATCCCGGCATGGTCCTCGGTACGCTGTTTTCGACGTGTATGGTAACAGACGATACCCCAGTGCCTAGTCATTCGTTTGGAATCCATTCTCCAATAAGCATCGTACGGTACTGATTGTGACCAACTATGCTGAAACGTGAGATACAAGCATTTTTGCTATTTGAATAAGTATTTATACTTAGACACTATTATATTATCAGATCATTTTGATATGAAATGTTTTGGTTATCGTAAGGTAAAAACCCATCGTGTTTATTTGTGGTGTGGTCTTACGAAATACCTTTGATTATCATAGGATTTTGGAACCTTAATAATTCAAATTGAGTGTGCTTTCTCACATTGGTTTTCCAGACTTACTCGGATGTTATTTTATGATAATGCTCGGGTTAGACCGAGTATTTCAGGTTCAGGTTAGGATGCAATGGAGCTCTGGAGACGAGCTGGAGACTTAGATGTATACTCATATTTGCTTTTATTCCGCGGCAATGTTTTGTCTGAAATTATCAGCAAATTGTGAGGGAAGGTTGTTATAACTGTCCAGGCTGGTAAATATTGATTTGTAATCTGGTTTGAGATATGTGTGGTACAGTTTTGGGTTTGTGTAAAGAACTATTTATATTATATGTTATTCAGTTCGCTGCGAGATTCTGTTTGTTTAGTTTTCTTCTTCTTCTTATACCTACTTTATTTTCCCTCAATAGTCTGTCTTTTCGACACTCAATCGTTCGATATGTTATACAATAGGCGTATTTATGTCGATTTTCGAGAGTCGAAAGGGCAGGTCATCACACATTCCTTCCACCATGTTGCCTGAGCACTAACGCCCCCCTCTACGCCAAATACTTTTCACCTAAAATCCACTAAAGACTCCACTTGTCAAAGTTAGAAGCAATAACCTAGGTTGTGTTCGAGTTATTGAAGAAGTTAGCTTGATTTAATCCACTTTCGGTGAGTAAAGCTCGCTCATTTATTCAAAGTAATTAATTTTATGAATGATGTGTATTTATTAGTTATATATGCTGCTTGTTTGAATAATTATGGTGTTGAATTGGTTATGCATAAGTATACTTGAAAATGATGTTGATTTGGTTGTGTATATATATGATTGTATGTGGTGCTTCACAAACTTCAAATCGAAAGTTAAGTGAAGCAAAATTAGTAAGGTATGATCTTGCTTATGTATGAGATTATGGTTTATATATGTGTTGATGTTGCTACTTATAATGTAGTAAGTTAAGAAAAGTTAGCACTAGTTTATGCTTGAACACAACATCGAAATCCCTTCTTTTTTCTCTCTCCAAAAATTGTGTACTTATGGATTTTTGAGAAGCTATAAGTTTAAAGAGCTATTTGAGACGTAAATCAAGTTTAAAATTTTAGGTCGTATAGTCATAGTCGCTATAAATGCAGTTCATGAAAACGAACTCTTTTCAAAATTTAAGTTATTTCCACTTGGGAATCTTTTGAAAAAGGCTTTAAAAACATATATTAAGTAATAAAGTATTTAATTAATTAGTTAACGATTATTTAATTTATTAATTAAGTAAGGTAATTAGTACTTAATCATTAGTTAACAAAAGGTAATTAATACTTAAGTGTTAACCAACTAAGTTAATTAAAATTAGTTAATTAATTAAAGTTAATTATCATTTAACTAATAATTAGGGATTAGTTATTATTTAATTATTTATTTAAAGTTAATTATAAATTAATTAATTATTTAAAGAGGGTTTAATTAATTATTAATTAATTACTGATTTAATAGAATTAAATTAAGATTTTAATTAATAAAACTTAATTATTATTTAAAAAAGGTTTATTTATTATTTAACTGATTCATATGGGTTTTAAATTCTAAAATCTCTTTGTTTTTAATACTGGGTTGTTTTAGAACAGTTTTCCTTTTTCAAAAGTGTTTTAAATCAAGGGATTTCTTTGTCGATTACACTTGGGTAACTTCAAACCAATATGAAACCAATATTAATGCGGTGACACTTTTATGGGAAGTAAGTCATCCCATAGTTAGCACTAAAAGCTGATGAGTATGTTGATCCTCTACCCATGAGATCTAGAATTTATCTTCTACGTGAGGGGAGAGTAAGGTCGAAATATCGGAAACATGATAGATATGGGAGGGTTAATTTCCATCAATGGGTCATGTTTAATTAAGTATATGTTTATATATATGCGAAATTTGTATAACCACCCTTAATAGCATATTGTCCACTATTTATAACTTGACCTATTTTAATTCTAGAAATATATAAAGTATATTTGAGTTACGTGGTGAGGATTCGAATACTTGTTGCATACTCCCAAAAGAACCGGAATTGAGTTAGCTGGGAATTATCGCTTAGTTTGGAGATAACAGTTTTGGATAATATGATTTATCCAAATCACTCCAAACCAATGAAGTTCATGTTGGATCATTATGAAGTATGTTATGGAGCTGAACTATTTTTCCTGAGGGTGATTCCAAAATGGAAGATAATAATTGTTGAATGTTTGTTCGATCTTGGAACAACTTGTATAGATGAATGCTATCATTGCATTGGGTACCTGGAGGGAAATGTTCGTGTTCCAAGATGGTTTGCTAGAAGGAAAGATAAACGTAATCTCATGCCTCACAACTGATCAATGACTAAAGCAGGGACATGCAGCAGCGCTATGTGGGTCGCTCCCATTAGGGTATGACATTGCCTAATCTAGAGCGATGTATATGATTTATGTATGCTTTGGGATCCCTTTAATGGTTGTTGATTGCAACCAAGGGATAGTCATATTCCACGCTCCAGTAAGGGGTAGGGTCGGCCCTGGGTAGTAGAGGTGCAACGTGATGTAGCCTCTAGTACATTTTATCTAGAGGTGTGCTAATTCGATGGGTAGTTCCTTACCCTTTCATAGTTGGAATCCATTTTCCAATACGATCCTTTGGACTTGATTATATATCTATTATGTTGGAATTTAGTAATGTAACAATTCCGGCTATGATTCCATATTTATTTTAAACCTAGACATTATGATAACATTAGAGGATTTTATATAGAAATGTTTTGGTTATCGTAAGGTGAAAATCCGTCTGTGTTTACGTGCAGCATGGTCCGAAAAATCTTTGATTTGAAGGTTTTTATAAAGTTAAACTTATGTTTTACTCACATCAGACCCATGTCTGACTGGAGTTTTATTTCTTTCCCTTAAACTCTTTGGTGCTCAAATTTTTATGAGTAGCTAAGTAGTTAGGTTTCTTTGGAGCATTTTAGGAAATAATATGGAGTGGGAGCTTTCATCATTATCCAGTAGTAGTTTTTATTTTCGTTGTGACTATTCATTATGTATTGGTAATTTGGGCAGGCTAATAAAGCTGTCCTTATTGGGAATAGTACTTGTTGTAACTTTGATCTGAAATCATGGAGTAACCATATGTACTATTCTTTGATGATGCACATGTAACTCTGACGTTTGTAAGGAAAAAATATGTGTTTGTTTCTTTATCTTTTATTTTCTTTACCCCACAACTTGCCTTTCGGATACTTAATGATCGACACATGAATACCAAGAATGTATTGTCATCTTTGGGTGTAAGAAATGCATATTGTCACACTTGGTATCAAAGTTTAAGTTGAGAAAACATCTAGGCCTTGATTGGGGCCAACTCATTAGAGATAGGGTTGGTAGTACACTAGAATGAGTTTAGTCTTTGAGAGTGCATTTCCATGTTGTTCTGATCAGCATTTATATGTTTGGTTTTATGATCTATTTCCTCAGATAATCTTGTACATGTATTCTAAAGATATCTTACTTTGTTCAGGTTGTGAGAATAAGTACGAGAAGGGGACGAGGAAGGTGAAACAGAAGCACAACAACCACAAATGGTAGAACCCTGAATGTCAGAAGGGATGGAATAACTGTTGAGGCTGTAGCTCCAGTACAGCCTCGTGAAAACTTCGTAACTCTGTGCAAGGATTTCAAAAAACTAGAAGGAAAATCTTTTAAGGGTATAGAATCCATCATTGAAGTACAAGCTTAGCAATGGTCATGTGAGAATATTTTCTAAGGTTTGGACATTTTTGATGATCGGAAACTGGCATCATGACAATTGCAGGAGGGTGTAGCTGCATGGTGGGATTTTATCACCGCAAATCAGAAGATGAGTTCTCATGGGCTAGATTGAAAGAAGTATTTGAAGACCAATTCACGCCAGTTGTGGGCAAAACTCGATTATACAGAAGTTTCATGGATCTCAAGTAGGGAGACCTGTCGATGGTGGAATATGTGATGGAGTTTAATAAGTTATCTCATTTCGACCCTGGACTTATTGACACGTCGTAAAAGAAAAATAAGATGTTTGTATTGGGTATGAGAGAAGAGTTCCATGAAAAGATGACCGCTCATGTGAAGAAATCATTTGTATATTTGGTAGATATGGCCTTAAAGTATGAAGTGCTTTTAAACAAGAAACCAACAGCAGCACCTAGTAGTGGTACCATTAACCCAAATAAAAGGAAGTTTAACCCAAATTGGAGAAGAAGCAGGGTAAGGGAAAACCGGCAAAAAGATTAGAGACACAAGTATAAAGACGTCTTTTGTTACAATTATAAAAAAGGGGGCGTATTTCAGCACATTGTCAACAAGTGAAGGCTATCTCTCTAATTATCTAGAAGACGCTTTGCTATAATTGCTACCAACCTGGACATATGGTTAAGTACTGCCTACTATTAAAGAAGAAATTACAGATCAAGGTCTGTGCTATTAAGGATGAACCCTCAACTTCTGAAGATGTTAAAGGGAAGGGAGTCTTGGAAGGTACTTTACTTATAAATGGCATTTTAGTTCATGTTTTGTTTGATATCAGATCTTCTCATAGCTTTGTCTTTAAAGAATTGGTAGATAGGTTACAGTTTATCCCAAAATTTGTAGAGACCCATATTTGTGTATCCAACTCGATAGGTGGTATAACTAATCTAACCATTGTTTGTGAAAGAGTACAAATTGATTCTTCAAAAAACTATTCTTTTATGACCTATTGTCTTGGATTTTAAGGGGTATGATGCTATTCTTGGTATGGATTGATTGTCAAATTATGGAGTATTCTAGATTGTATTAAGAGAAGGGTAGCGTCGAAACCTAACTCCGTAAAAAGTATTGGAAAGTATATTTTGTAAGTAGCCTAACAAACTTATGAATAGTTTCCTTTGTTCCTTAGATTCATCCCAAAAAGTGTTGGGATTTATAAATGCTGTTAAAGTTTTTTTTGATATTTTTAAACCAATTAGCAGTTTGCCTCCCTATCGAAAAATTGAATTTCATAATGATTTAGTTCCTATTGCGAGACCTTTCATTCAACCTCTGTGTAAAATGGCCCCAGGAGAGAAGTAGGAGCTAGTAAGTCAAACCCATGATTTGTTAAGAAGAGGATTGATTTGACAAAGCCATTGGAGTTAGGGATCAACGGTTGTTTTTGTAGCTAAGTCCTATGGTTTGTTAAGATTTGCATGGATTATAGGGAATTAAAGATGCAGACCACTTGAAATAAGTATCCATTACCTTGAATATATGATATGTTTGACCAACTTCATATGGCTAGAGTACTTTCCCAAATGGACCTTGCTATGGATTTCCATCAGTTAAGGGTAGCGTAGGATAGTATACCCTCAACTTCTTTCAGAGGACCAAAATTCTTCTATGAGTGGTTGGTTATGCCTTTTGGGCTAATCAATGCACCTACATTTTTCGTTGATCTTATGAATCATATTTTTGGGGCTGTGTTGAATAAGATCATGTTGGTTTTTATCGATGAATTCTTATCTAACCAAAGATAGAGGAAGAGCACAAACACCATTTGGAAGTAGTGTTGGAAACGTTAAGGAAAAATGTTCTTAAGGAAAAAATTCTAAGTGCACTTTTGGCAATCAGAAGTAAGATACCTAGGACATATTCTATCAGGAGATGGCATTTCAGTTGACCACGCTACAGTAGCTACTGTGTAAGATTTTAAGAGACCCCAAATCCCATAGAAGTGAGAAGATTTTTAGGAATGGCGGTTATTATAGAAAGTTCATAAAGGATTACTCTAAGGTCAACTCCCACATTACCAAGATGACAAAGAAGGATGTTAAATTTGAGTGGACTCCAGAGTGCGAGAGTGCATTTCCCGAGTTAAAAGAGAGATTGACCAGTGCCTCTGTTTTGGCTATTATAAATGGAGGAGAAGGGTTAGCTGTTTATACGGATGCATGTAGAGTTGGTTTAGGTGCGGTGTTGATGTAACATGGGAAGGTTATAGCCTATGCAAATAGACAGTTAAGCCTCATGAGAAGAATTATGTAATGCATGTTTTGCAGCTATTAGCTGTAGTATTTGCGTTGAAGATGTGGAGGCATTAATTTTTGAGTAATAATCCCTCATTCCACTTTTGTTTATTTCCAATCTTTAGAGATTCTAGTTAATAATTTCCTTCTTTAAATAGGTTAAAAGTTCAAGCTCTTCATGGATCATAAGTCCTTGAAGTATATGTTCACTCAAAAGGATCTAAACCTATGGCGGCAGCGATGATCTGAGTTCCTGGCAGCCTACAACTTGGATAATCTCTATACGCCAGGAAAAGAAAACGTGGACGTTCTTAGTAGGAATGTAGTGTTGGCTCTCTTGAAAGTTACACCGGCACTATTGGAAAGGATTGTTAATAAGCAAAAGGAGGATAAGCGCTTTATGAAGATTATCAAGGATGTTGAGGAGGGGTGGTGTGCAAGTTTTGAGATAGAAAATCGAGGCATGCTACATATGAACGGGAGGATCTGTATCCCTAATATTGACGAACTTGGATAAGAAGTTTTATAAAAATATCATCGATCCAAATTGAATATCCATCCAGGTGTTTCTAAGATCCATTGAGATATGAAACGAGTATTATGGTGATTCAGAATAAAGAGAGATGTCTCAATCTTTGTCAGTAGATGCTTGACTTGTCAGTAGATAAAAGGTGATCACCAGAAGACGGCTGGTTTACTTCAACCTTGGAAATTCCAAATTAGAAATGGGAGATGATATTGATGGATTTTATTGATAGTTTACCTAGCACCAAAAAATAAAATGAAGATGTGTGGGTTGTGGTAGTTCAGCTAACAAATATTACTCATTTTATTTCGGTAAAGTTGACAAGAACTGCAGCTTATTTGGTGGAAAGTTTTATGAGGGATATTGTTTGCATGGAGTAACAGTGAGTACTATAAGCGATCAAGATCCCATCTTCGCCAATCTATTTTGGAAGGTGTTGCAAGTACCTTTAGGAAAAAAGCTAAGCTTAAGCATGGTATACCATCCCCAAATGGATGGACAAACGCAAAGGGTGAACCGGATTCTAGAAAATCTTCTTAGGGCATATATTCTATATTTTGGAGGATCGTGGAAAGATCATCTTCACTTAGTGGAATTCTCCCAAAACAATAGTTATCAAGCAAGCATTGGCATGGCACCCTATGAAGCCCTCTATGGACGTCCATGCAAGTCAGCAACGTTGGGTTGAGACTGGAGATCGGCTAGTACTTGGACCACATATGATCTGGGAAGCTAATAAAGAGGTTGTGGTGATAAAGAAAAGGATGATGGAATCTCAGGATCGACAAAAGAGTTTTTCCAAAAAAAAGAAGAGATTTAGAATTTGAAGTTGGAGACTCTTAGTTTTTGAAAATTCACCGCATTAAAAGTGTTATTCGATTCGGAAGAGCTGGAAAGTTACCCCTAAGGTATATTGGACCTTTTAAAGTTATTGAAAGGATTGGACCGCTCACCTACAAAGTTGAATTTCCAGAAAGGTTATCAGGAGTCCATAATGTTTTCAACGTGTCCCATTTGAGAAAGTTTGTTCATGACCCTTCATTTATTGTCGAATCGTCGGTTCAAGATGATTTGGAGATAGAAATAAACTTAACCGTGATCAGACATCCAGTTCATATTGTAGATCAAGATGAGAAGAGGTTGCGAAGTAAGGTGGTGAAATTAATAAAGATTCAATGGAGTGATGATCCCAAAGATTGTACTTGGGAAACTGTAGATCATATGAAAGAAGCCTATTCTAAGTTGAGGTTAGAGTAGTTGTTTGTTTGTATATATTATATATGTATAGTTAGTGTTATGAATGCCTAGTGTACGTCCTTTGTATGGATTACACGATATACAATATATTGCCTTTTTGAGTTATTTTGAGTTATCTCCTTGTCTGCTAATTTTCAGAAATTTTTTTTAAAGGGGGAGAGTGTAATGGCCTAGGATTTAATCACTTTAAATTTGGATATTTAAATATATTTTTAATAATTAATTAATGGATTTTATAACTAAATAAACTATTTTTAAATAATAACTAATGATGGTAAAATAGTTTTTTAATTTTTTAATAAAATGATTAGTTGAAAACAAAATATAAAATGTGAGTGGAAATTGTTTTTTGAATTTTCGACTTTTTGTGTCCAAAAGTTTTCGAAAAACACTGTGCACATTTAGGTAATATATATAGACATTTATAAAATTTATTAGATTTGTATAGCTATTCATGTACGCATATACATAAATACATACATACATACATACATACATACATATATATATATATATATATTAACTTAGGAAATATAAATGGGTGATTTGACTAATTATGTCAGTTTTTATCAAAAAAAAATTAAAATGTAAACATAAGTGACATTATATGTCAACTCTTTATAAACATAAGTACACAAGTTATTAAATGAATGTTGGCTTGGAAAATGGATAGGAGGGAGCAAGATTCACAAGTAAAATGGAGGGCGGAGACAAGGGAATGACGTGGCAACAATCTAGTGGAGGTTATGTGCTTAGGGGTGATTAAGGAATTCTGAAATTCTACTTAGTATATAAAACATTATTCTAACATTTCCACTATTTTCATTCATTTCTGTTTCATGAAAATTCCTTTTAAAGGTTTATGTTTATTTCCACGACCTCCAAAAATAATTCCTAAGTTAAAAAGATCAAGTTTTATTCTTTTTTAAGTTTTGAATCTTTACTAAAACCATTCTCTTCCACTTCTACACTTCCTCGACACATAAATGAGCCCATACACCCCTCCACCATGCTGGCCAAGCACTAAGATCCCCCATTACAAATACTTTACATCTAAAAGCCACCAAAGACTCCACTTTTTCAAGTTAGAAGCAAAAACCTAGGTTATGTTCGAGTTATAGAAGAAGTTGGCTTGATTTAGTCAACTTTTGGTGAGTAAAGCTCGCTCTTTTATACGAAGTTATTAACTTTATAAATGATGTACATTTGTTAGCTAAACATGATGCTTGTTTGAGTAGTTATGGCGTTGAATTGGTTATGCATAAGTATACTTGAAAGTGATGTTGATTTGGTTATATAAAAGTATGCTTGTATGTGGTGTTGTATAAACTTGAAATTGAAAGTTAAGTGAAGTAAATTAGTAAGATATGATCTTACATATGTATGTGATTATGGTTTATATATGTGTCGGTGTTGCTACTTATGATATACTAAGTTAATAAAAGTTAGCACTAGTTTATTCTTGAACACGACATCGAAATCCTTATGTACTTATGGATTTTCGAGAAAATTTTATGAAGTTCTAAACTTTGTTTTGTTCTTCAAAATGGGTTTATTCAAAGTTATCAAGTTAATCAAATTATAGAAGATAGAATTTTAAAGAGCTATTTGAGATGTCAAACAAATTTAAAATTTTGGGTCGTATAGCGATAGTCCTTATAAGTGCAGTTTGTAAAAACAAACTCATTTTGAAATTTAAAGTATTTCCACCTAGAAATATTTTTAAAAATGTTTTAAAAACATATTTAAGTAATAAAAGTATCTAATTAATCAATTAATGATTATTTAATATATTAATTAAGTAAGGTAATTAGTACTTGATCATTAGTTAATAAAGGTAATTAATACATAAGTGTTAACCAATTAAGTTAATTAAAATTATTTAATTAATTAAATTTAATTATCATTTAATTAATAATTAAGGATTAATTATTATTTAACTATTTATTTAAGATTAATTATAAATTAATTAATTTTTTAAAAGTAGGTTTAATTAATTATTGATTAAATTAAATTAAATTAAGATTTTAATTAGGACTTAATTAAGATTTAATTATTATTTAAAAGGGTTTAATTTATTATTTAACTAATTAATAAGGGATTCTGAATTTTAAAATTGCTTTGTTTATAATATCGGTTTGTTTTAGAAAAAATTTCCTTTTGCAAAAGTGTTTTAAGTCGAGGGATTTCTTTGTTGATTACCCTTAAGTAACCTCAACCAATATGAAACCAATATCAATGTGGTGACACGTTTATGTGAAGTAAGTCATCCCATAGTTAGCACTAAAAGTCGATGAGTAGACCGATCCCCTACCTGTGAGATCTAGAATTTATCTTCTAGGCAAGGGGTGAGTAAGGTCCAAATATCGAAAACATGATAGATATGGGAGAGTTAATTTCCATCAATAGGTCGTATTTAATTAAGTATATGTTTATCCATATACGAACTCTGTATAATCACCCATAATAGCAGATTGTCCGCTATTTATAACTTCACATGTTTTAACTCTGTAAGTATATAAGGTATAATCGAGTTCCCCGACGAGGACTCAAATACTTGTTGCATACTTCCAAAGGAACTGGAATTGAGTTAAGCAGGAATTATCGCTTAGTTTGGAGATATTGATTTTGGATAATAGGATTTATCCAAACCACTCCAAACTAATAATATTCGTGTTGGATCGTTATGAAGTATGCTATGGAGATGAACTATTTTTCCTACGGGTGATTCCAAAATGAAAGATAGTGATTGTTGAATGTTTGTTCGATCCCGTAATAACTTGTATGTATGAATGCTATTATTGCATTGGGTTCTTGGAGGGCAATGTTAGCATCCCAAGATGGTTTGCTAGAAGGAAAGATAAGCGTAACCTCAAGCCTCACAAGCGGTAAATGACTAAAAAAGAGACCTGCAGCAGGGCTATGTGAGTCTCTCCCATTAGCGGATGATCATTGTCTAGTATAGAGCGATATATACGGTTTATGTATTCTTCGGGATCCCTTTTATGGTTATTGATCGCAACTAAGGGGTGATTATATTCGGCGTTATCCAGTAAGGGTTAGGGCCGGTCCTAAGTAGCAGAGGTGCAACGTGTTGTAGCCTTCGGTACATTTTACCTCGAGGTTACCGATTAGGTGGGTAAACCCTTACCCTTTCATATTTGGAATCCATTTTCAAATAAGAGCCTTTAGACTTGATTGTATACCTATAATGATAAAATTTAATATTGTAACAATTTCGGCTATGATTACATATTTATTTTAAACCTAGACATTACTATAATATCAAAGGATTTTGTATAGAGATGTTTTTGGTTATCGTAAGTTGAAAACCTATCTTTGTTTATATGCGGCGTGGTCTTGCGAGATATCTTTGATTTGTAGGCTTTTATAAAGTTAAACATATGCTTTACTCACGCTATACCCATGTCTGACCCAGAGTTTTATTTTTTGCCCTTAAACTTTTGGGTACTCAAATTTTTATGAGTATCCAAGTAGTCAGGTTTTTTTTGGAGCATTTTGGAAAGTGGTATGGAGTAGGAGCTTTCAACATTATCCAGTAGTAGTCTTTATTTTAGCTATGATTGTTCATTATGTATTAGTAATTTGGGCAGGCTGATATAATTGTCCTTATTGGGAATTGTACTTGTTGTACCTATGATGTTACATTTTGGAGTAACCACATGTACAATTCTCTAATGATTTATAAGTAACTTTAACGTTTGTGAGAAAAAAAATCCATGTTTGTTTTCTTGTCTTTTATTTCCTTTACCCCATGACATGTCTTTCAACACTTCAATGATCAGCACATGAATATTGAGGATCTATTAAGTGTCGTCTTTGGTTGTAAGAAAGGCATATTGTCACAGTTACAAATCATAATTTACTTCCACTATTGTAACCTTCCCCTGAGTAGTTTCAATAGGAAGAATAGAAGGCAACAAGCTAGCAGGCTTAATCTCAATCAAAGCTCTAGCATAGTCAAGTCTATCCCCACTAATCGTACTAGCATCAAAATAAACCAAAGCCCCTGCTAGGTTAGCTAATCAATTAATGCTTATCGTAGATTGTAATACAGAAGGGATTTTGGTGAATTGAACCCAAACAGGAATGGATAAAACCTGTTCTCTAGTAGAGTCAATAAAAGGATTCCAACAAGTAACCATGACTGGTTTCCTTAATATAATAGTAGGCATTGCCTCTAGGATTTTAATATGATCTTCTGGACATGAGAATTCAAAGAAACGTAGAATTATCACTTCTCATTTTAACTTTTCCTTTCAGTCTCCATTTTTCATCAAGTTATATATAACAACCGAAAATGGCGGGTTTTTATCAAGAAAGAAACCAACTAGTTGACCATGCTAAACTTTAGAGCCCGCTTCAATTACTTACACAAGAGGAATATTGATACTATTGATAGTTTTAAGTCAAATGAGTGAGGAGAAAACTCACCCGAATTGCGTGGCTTTGGCAAGAAAAGGGAAGCCTACCTAGTTTTGTTTGAATCACGAGCAAGAGGATCTATAAGGGGGTTTGGATTAAGGCCTGGCCAAGATGAAATAATCGTTGGACCAGGCATAACAACATCATTCTTGTAGATATCAAGAAGCACAGGTGTTGAAACTTTATAATTCTTATTATGGGCAACACAAGGGTAGATTCCATCTTGAGTGCATAAATAATGTTGTAAGCATTATTTATTAGTAAGATTAATAAAATAAATAAATTAATTAAGGAAGTTAATTAACTAAATATATATACATGTATAATGTATACAATGATATATGTTATGTTGTCTTGAATTTCTTTTGATAATATGACTATACATGCGTGTAGAATAAAATTTTCAAAATTAATAAAATCTGATTAAAATTGTTTTGTTGAATAAATTAATAAAATATTAATAAATAAATAAATATAAGATACATGTGTATTACTATAAAGGGTATAGTATATACATATATATAGTCAATATATAATATGTTATAATTTAATAATATTATAATTAATTAAAGTGATAATTAAGTAAATAGATTTAATTAATATAATGTTATACATAAAATATTATATAAATTAAATAAATATTAAAAGTTATATAATAATAGAAATCATATAGTATAAATGTATAAACTAAAGGTGGAACATTAAAGAAATCCTAAATAGACTTAAAGAATAAATACATATGTAAATATATGTATACCATGATTCCCGATATGTCCTACACTTGAATTATGAGGGTATTTTATAAAAAATACTATTCCTTAAGTCGATATCACTCAATATAATGTATTAAAGATTATGAATCTTTAATATAATATTATTCTCTACCATTTGTATATTAATAAATTACTTGCATACTCCTTAGTTCTTGAGCAAACTCAAGCTAGGAATGTTATGTGTAATATGATTAATGTATTGAATAGATAAGGTAAGATAACTTTACACATTTATTGAGAAAACTCAAGGTCAATATACTATACTTAGGCTATCGCAAAATGGTAGGTACGAGTGAATAATCTCTTTTGATTTGTTGAGCAAACTCAAGGTCGAAATTAGATTAGGACAATGAATCATGGGTTAGGAGTTGTATATGGTGCAACTGATAAGGAGTTATCCATCATTTATGGAGCCATGACTTGTTGAGAAAACTCACGGTCAAAATCTCAAGTTAGAGGAGTCCAACACCCAATGCTGAAGTCGAAAGAAATCTATGTTTCGTCTTAGGGTTTGATGAAACATAAAAGACCAGTGAGAGCCTTATTTAAAAAATAAAATGGTAACATTTAACCTTTCTAGTATTGTAAGAACATCTGCCATATAAAGTTACAATATTCTACATCGATAGATTTGTGTAGCTAATATAATTGATAAAAAGTGTATCAATTAAAATATACAAATGAACTGAATTAATAATAACAAATTGAACTATGAAATATACTTTCCAACAAATAATTTTTACAAGTTAACCCATGCAAATGCCTAATTATACAACTACTATATACATTCGTAACTTCGCCACTTATGTGTTTATTTGCACGGAGACCGTGTATTGTCTTAAATGAGTTTCAAACTTTAAACACAAGATGTGGATATTTGATCCATATATGATCACGTATAAATGTTGTATGATAAACGGTCACAATTTGTAATGTACGAAACCTCAATGAAATCAGTTCATTCGAAATAAGCAAGCAACTGTAGTGTGAGATCGTGTATTCAATATAATTGATTACAATAATGATCTTGTCGTATTAAATGTAACATTGGACCAAAAGCTACAAGATATATCTAAGAATTCGATCACAAAAATGTCAGATTAATCAGTTTAGGTAAAATGCAACTTATTTTATATCCATAAGGGTTAAGGATGATCAAATTCACTTTTATAAAGAGTTTGTCTGATATTGTAGTAAGAATTTCCTTTGAATGATTCAACCATTTAGAAGTAAAATCGAATATATATAAGAGCGAATGTAACCTAAGGCACAGTTGGGATGAAGAGAATTAATGGTCACTTCTACTTGTATGAATATGCGCTTATATGTTTTTGTTTGATGATAATAAACATATATATTCATTTAAATGTATTTGGTAATGTACTATTTTGTTTTTCAAAGATTAAATAAATATTTGTTGAATAAAATAAATTACACAGAATTTGAATTCAAACAGAAATTTTATTCAACCAAATATTTATTACAATCTTGAATAGTACAAATTCAAGCTCTCACTATACATATACATTTTTGATTACATCACAATTACATCACAATTGTTTTTACATTAATAACCTCACTACATATCACTCACACTCGTATTTTGTCTTCAACTGCATTCCAGTTTGAATCCAACATCTGAACAATCTGCAAAAATATTCACTAACGCAGTAAAATTGAAAAAGAAATGTTTTTGCAATATAAAATGAAATATGATTTTTGAAAATATGATTTGCCTCAGTTATTTGGGTTGTTCGTCATCATTCACATTTGAATTCTTCACACACGAACAGTGTGACATGCACAGTATATCACTGTACATGCCATAAGGCCGTGCACATCGATATACACTTGATAATGCTACAGGGACAGGTGAGCACAAGTCAAACACAAATGAAAAACCGGGTTCAACTCACGTGCAATATATTGAAAATCACGACACGAGCACAAGGTCAAACCCGAGTTTTTAAAACTGGGTTCAACACAAGGCACAATAAACTGAATGCAAAGGTCAAGTCATTGTTGTCATGACTCAACTCAAATGCAAAGCTTCGACAAATCAAAACTGCATCAGATCACAAATGCAAGACCAAAGTGCAACAGACCAACTCCAAATGCATCAGTGAATGAAGACTGAAACAACATCAAAGCATGAACTCACATGTACACCATGATATAAAGTGCACCAGTGATGCAAGAAATGCCCAACACAAATGGCCATAGAAATGCACAAAGTTGCTACAGTGGAATGAACAAGTGATGCACATGGCAATCAAAAATGCTTGAAGACTACAGCACGACCAAGTATGGAGTGTACAAGTGCAAATTTCCAAACCACAACATGTAGGCAAATATGAAGTGAATACAACTACAAATGGATACTGCAGTGGACATGTATACAACATAATGAAGCAATATCACAATATCTAGATCAAATGCAATATCAAACTTCATAAGCAATGACCAGAGCACAAAGAAGTACAAAATGAAAACTACAAAGAACATCAACAATGCAACAATATGCACAGGTCAGAGACAATACAGCAAGTACAGGTTAAATCAACACAGTGAAGACACCAGTGAACCAAATGCACATGTCAACAGCAATGAAAGCAACATGACCACCAGAATCTCAAACAAATGCAAGCGACTCAAGCAACAAGTTTACAAAGGCTATATGAACAAGTGACCAAACACAGAATAACAAGGCCCAAACCAAAGAATAGTGAAGCAACTCGACTACAAGTCAGCAACTTCAAACTGCTCATATACATAAGTGAGTGCACCAAAAATATGACATCAAACATGACAGCAGACCAAATGAAAGACTAGTAATGTATACAGAAAAAATGAAGAATGCCAACAGTATGTATACAGAGAGTATACAACATGACAATGGAGACACAACTCAAATGAACACTACAGCAAGACCAGAATGCTCAAATACAATATGAACTGATGAAGCAGTGTAAATGAACAAGTGCAACAGTGAGTGGCAATGAACAAGTCAAAGTGTGCAATTACATGACATGAATGCAACTACAGGAACTCAACAAGGCAGACTCAAGTGAATGAAAACTGTATGCAACATGGTGAACAACTCACATGTTTGAAACCACTCGATAGCAACAGTAAAGCCATAAGAAATAAAGAAATGCAGATCAATGATCTCATGACAAAGTCAAAATTGACCAAGTTACTGCATAAAGTCAAGTCAGAGAATTCAACGAAAATATACGTCTTTGAAAAAGTCAACAAATAAAAGGGAAAGTTTTTGCCGTGTGACACAAGAAGGATCGAACACTCTCAAGTCAAAGCCGTGAGTAACAAGTTGAAATTATATCAGGAAAGCCGTGCGCATCAAGCAATTGAAGCATTAAGAAAGTGATGAAGTCGCGCAAGTGAATACGAACGAATCTAGTGTATTCGAATTCATATAGATACCAAACACCAAAACTCATCATAGGCATCGAGTTTGAGTACGAAAATCACAATAGCACAAACAGAGAAATTACATACCGAATCAACAACGAACTCGATCATCAGAGAACGAGCGAGCCAAGAAACGAGAATCGATCAACAGAGGAGCAACGCAAACTTGAATCAATCATCAGAGAACGAGCGCAAGCAAGAGCATCACAAACCAGTCAAAGCCCCAAATTTGGATCGCGAGCCGAAGCCCTAATTTCAGAAGGAAGATCGACCACAATTATTTCACAAGCAAGAACAAAGGATCGGGTTGAAGAATAAAAGGCCCAGCCTTTATTATAAAGGGGATTTGTTTTTTTATTTTGGGTTTTATTAAAGGGGGTTATCTTATTTTTTATTTGAGCAAAAATTACGGATTCAAGTTTGTATTTTAATTTTTGCTCCTGCTTTTATTTTTGAAGTCTGTTTTTCTTTTCGAGTCAAAGAATTGGTAAATCACCACCTAGGTTGTAGGTAGTGTCAGATTATCTAGTTAGAATTAGTTCAGTGAGTAGGGTGTGCGAGTTTGCAAAACTCTATAGGCGGGAGCAGAGTTTGCGAGTTTGCAAAGCTCTATAGGCGGAGCTGGGGGTGCGAGTCTAGTAGAGTGTTTGTGAGCGGGAGCAAGGGTTTGCGAGTCTGTTAGAGTGTTTGTAAGCGGGATACTGTTCAATTCTAATAGAAATCTGGGAATGCAGCAGCAGGCTGGGGTTGCCGAAGCTGGGTAAATTTTGTGTGTGATTTATTTTTCAGCATATTTATTTCTGCAGTTTGTTTCTGTGTTTAAGTCGAGAAAATTTGCTATAACCCTATTCACCCTCCTCTAGGGTTAATCTAGATCCTATAAGTGGTATCAGAGCACGGTATTTTTCTTTAACTTTAGAGTCATGAATTCATCAAATAATGCTTTTTCTGAGGGGCAATCTATTGTTAGGCCACCCATTTTTAATGGGAGTGATTATGCTTATTGGAAAGTTAGGATGGGCATTTATCTTAGTTCTGTTGATTATGATGTTTGAGATATTATTGAAACTGGCTATAAATCTCCCACTATAACTGTTGGTGGCACTGAGATTCCTAAACCTAGGGATAGGTGGGATGCTAACGATAAGAAATTAAAAACCAAAAATGCTAAAGCCATGAATGCTTTGATCTGTGCTCTTGATAAGAATGAATTTAATAGAATTTCTCATTGTAAAACTGCACAGGAAATTTGGCATACCTTGGAGGCGACACATGAAGGAACTTCTCAAGTCAAGGAGTCTCGTCTAGCCCTATTTAGAAATGAATACGAGAACTTTGTGATGGACAAAGACGAGAGCATAAAGGACATGTTTGGATGCTTTTCAACTTTGGTGTACAACGCTAGAGCGCTTGGGAAGGTATTCACCGAGGTAGAGCTTGTGAGGAAGGTGCTACGAGTCTTACCGATGAACTTCGAGGCAAAAGTCACGGCAATCCAAGAATCGAAAGATTTGAGTAAACTAAGCATGGAGGAGTTGATTGGCAACTTGATGACATATGAGCTTGAGCTAAAAGAAAAGGAGGAACGCAACAACTCCGAACCAAAGAAGAAGACGATTGCCTTAAAGTGCAAAGAAGAGAGCGATGAAGATGAAGAAGATCCAATTGAAGAGCTTGCAATGGCTATCAATAATCTTAGAAAATGGTCAAGATTTAAGCCACGTAAGAAGAAAACATCTAGTAATAGGTCAAGAGATTTAACAATTCCGATAATGAATTGACGTGCTATAACTGCAACAAGCCTGGCCACTTTAAACAAGAATGCCCACTTCTCAAATACAACCAAGGAAAGAAAAAGAAGAAAAAGGCCTTTGCAGCAACTTGGGATGATGAAGAAGGAGAGGAAGTTTCGAATAGTAGCTCAGAGGAGGCTAACTTGTGTTTTATGGCAAAATCGGATTCAGAAGCAAGCTCAGAAGAATCTAATGAGGTAGGTGACTATTCTTATGAATAACTTGTTTTTATGTGTCTTGATCTTACTAAAGAAGTTGATGCTCTTGAATCTAAAATTGAAAAACTAAAATCTGATAGGAGAGAACTTGCTCATGAAAATTTTAGGTTAGAAACTGAACTTGAAAGCATTCAAAACCTAGAATGTAAAAAATGTAAAATTTTAGATTTAGAATTGACAAGACTTAAGAATAACTCTGAGAATCTTGAAAAAGAAAACTTGAGTCTTAAGGAAATCATTGACACTAGAAAAAAGGATTTTATAAATAGATGCACCTCACTTGTCACTGAAAACACAACACTAAAAACCAAAGTCCAAAATCTTGAGAAATCCTTGAATAACTTTTCAAGAGGCGAAAAATCTTTCAACATGCTATTGGGAAATCAAATTTTTGCTAACAACAGAAAGGGACTAGGTTTTGGGAAAACACAAGTTGAGGATAATGCAAAAAGTAAGAGTGTCTTTGATAGATGTGAAATAATTGGACATCGTGTTGAAAATTGTAGTCATAGGAACAAGAACACAAAATTTATACAAGTTTGGGTTCCTAAGAATTCTACAAACAAATTTCATGTCTATTGGAACAAGAATGAATGGACTAAACAAGTTTGGGTTCCAAAGGGTTTGTTTATTCACAAATATTATGCCACTAACAATCATGGACCTATAAAAACAAATAGGTCACAAAAATCTTTCATCGTGTAGGTATGGTGGCAGGCTAAGGAACAATAACAGTGTTCTCTGGATTTTGGCTGTTCCATAAACACAACGGGCAATAAAGCAAAATTTCTTAGCCTAGTACAAAGGTGACAGAATCACAATGGGCAATCACGAAAAATTATCGTAAAGGTAAAACAAGTAAAGGTATATTTATTTGATCGATAAATTAAATGTGATCATCTGCACCATATTCTGAATGAAATCAGCCAATATTCAGATGTTGTAAAGATGACTTGTTCGACATAGTTGGCCAATTATATTGATGCCAACAACACTATTCTTTGAATTACTTCATACATATACGTTTGGATTAAACATAGTGTTTTGCTGGATGATAATATTTCTGGTTATTTTTGGCTAACTCTATTCACGGTTTTCTGATTATTTGCATGGCTTCAATTCAAATTCAAAGAATGTCATTTAAATTGTTGCTAAAATTGAGTTTGAAATTTTTGATGCACACTTCATGGTCTGGTTTATCAATTTTAGTTAGTGATATTTTGGAGTAAAAGTGAAATTCAAATGCAGATCATACTGGTAATTTAGTAGTTGACAGAAAACTTACTAGTTGAACGTGATTTTTGGTGAGACATTTAGTAACTGCATCGTTTTTCATAGAAAATATCTGCATATTTTTCATTTTAAATAATTTTCAAATAGCAGAAATTTTTTCTCATATAACCCCTTCGAGAAAATAATTGTTTGACCATATTTTCAGATTAGTCATTTTTATTTGATTTTAAATGACAAATTTTGACTAATCTGACTCCCTACTAATTATCAAAAAGATAAATAGTGATTGAAAAGGTGACAAGTGTTGATATTTAACATACATTACTTAAGAGAGTATATTTGGAAAATTTCTTTAGGAATTCAAACAAGAGTTATAAAACTTTTTGTTGGGTAAAGATTCCATGATCATTTCTATATCTCTCATATTTCTATCGACCATTGTTTATCAAAGCTTAAATATAGTTTGTTGATATGTGGTACTATAATCAGGGATCATTTGTTTTTCATTTCATATTTTTTTTATAAAAATAAATAAATATCCAAAGTATTCACTCTCATTTAAAAGTCCTCACGGTTATGCATGAGTGAACTACTTGGATTTCTGATTATGTGCTTCCATGCTCATTTAAAAGTCCTTGCGGATATGCATGTATGGAACGCATATCAAAATTAATTGATTAAATAAGACAAGTTGATTCTAATCCCATTTAAAAGTCCTCATGGTCATGCGTGGTTAGAAGATACTAGATTTCATTTTTTAAAATTAAATTGGAATATTACTAATCTCATTTAAAAGTCCTAACGGTTATGCATGATTAGTAGATATTCAAATTCCTGATATAAATGTACCACAAGTTGATACAATTGTATGATTTTATATTAGAACATCATTTCCATTCTTTCTAAAAGTGGAATATGCGCCTAACAAGGGTAGTTATGATTTTTGTTTGATTTTTATTGAAGTTTAATATTTATATTCAATTTGAGTTTAATGTTGGATAAATATTGATCACTTAATCTCTATTTTTCTCTAACACTATTATTCTTTTGCTGATAACAAAAGGGGGAGAGAAAAGTTAAGATTTTGTCAAATAGAATCAAGCAAAGGTCAAATAATTTTCCATTTGCATCTAGGCTTATTTATATATTTCTATTTGTATGCATATATGTAGGGGGAGCATCATGTAGATAGGAAGTATTTAAATAGGGGGAGCAATTAGAGTATATCATTGATCAAATACATTTAACACGGTCAAAATCTTAAATATATGTTTGTTATCATCAAAAGGGGGAGATTGTATGAATATGCGCTTATATGTTTTTGTTTGATGATAATAAACATATATATTCATTTAAATGTATTTGGTAATGTACTATTTTGTTTTTCATAGATTAAATAAATATTTGTTGAATAAAATAAATTACACAGAATTTGAATTCAAACAGAAATTTTATTCAAACAAATATTTATTACAATCTTGAATAGTACAAACTCAAGCTCTCACTATACATATACATTTTTGATTACATCACAATTGTTTTTACATTAATAACCTCACTACATATCACTCACACTCGTATTTTGTCTTCAACTGCATTCCAGTTTGAATCCAACATCTGAACAATCTGTAAAAATATTCACTAACGCAGTAAAATTGAAAAAGAAATGTTTTTGCAATATAAAATGAAATATGATTTTTGAAAATATGATTTGCCTCAGTTATTTGGGTTGTTCGTCATCATTCACATTTGAATTCTTCACACACGAACAGTGTGACATGCACAGTGTATCACTGTACATGCCACAAGGCCGTGCACATCGATATACACTTGATAATGCTACAGGGACAGGTGAGCACAGGTCAAACCCAAATGAAAAACCGGGTTCAACTCACGTGCAATATATTGAAAATCACGACACGAGCACAAGGTCAAACCCGAGTTTTTAAAACTGGGTTCAACACAAGGCACAATAAACTGAATGCAAAGGTCAAGTCATTGTTGTCATGACTCAACTCAAATGCAAAGCTTCGACAAATCAAAACTGCATCAGATCACAAATGCAAGACCAAAGTGCAACAGACCAACTCCAAATGCATCAGTGCATGAAGACTGAAACAACATCAAAGCATGAACTCACATGTACACCATGATTGTAACGACCCGTTAAATTAATAATATTTAATGAATTGAATTTAATAGAATTACTAATCTAATTTAGAAGGAAATATAAGTCTTAAGATTTTTATTTGAGTAAATATAGGAATTGAGATGGTGATTATAATTTAATGTTAACAATTAAATATTTATGTGGCATAGATTGGATTAAAGTAAATTGGTGGGTAGTTATTAGTTATAATTAGTTGATTTAAAAGGTATTAATGAAATGATAGCTGAATCGGATTGCCAATATAAAAACATTAGAAAATTTATTAGGTGGACTAAATTTGTTAAAGTTGTATAATTCAATTTAGTAGAAACTCTAAATTTATAAACGAAGATGTAAATAGACGCTAAAATTTAACTATGTAAATGGTGACTTAAGACCTAGTTATAGGAATTGGAATATAATCCAATTTGAATTAGGTATAAAAAGGATTTGATTTATATGAAAGTTATTTTTCACAGTATTGAATAAAATTTTGGAATCCAATTATAATTGATGATAATAACGTTAGTATTAGTAATAAATAGATTTCGACGCAGTAACCAAATGAATGGAATAAAAATGAATATATGTTGCATAGAAATGAAATGTAAATTGTCACATTTGGTTGGAGCTAATTTTTAGAAACATAAATGTTGAATCAGTAAATATTAGTAAAAATATTACCTAGAATAAATTCCATTTAATATAAGAATTCAAAGGTGGAAGATTTACATTTGGATTGGAAAATGGATAGTTACTAATTAAAAATGACCATTGAATAAATTTATGCAAACGTGATAATGTAAATAGATGGGGATCAACTTCTATTTATGTGGTTGATGGAATTAAATTTCTATAGTATGATAATCGCAATTAATGGAAGTTGGAATAGCTAATTTATATGTTAGTTGAAATTTAGCTAGAATATGTAGATATTGAATGATAGTAAAAATTTAATGGATATAAAGGTTTCAATTATACATTGAAATTCATACTCGCCATAAAAGGTTAATTGAAACCCAAAGAAGTAGTATAGGAATCTAACCTTCTTTATTAATTTGGATTTATTGCAATAGTTAATTTCATAAAATAAAGGTAAAGCTAATTCAAAATTTAACTGGACCATTGTTGGTATAACTTTAGAAGCAAGATTTATTTATGATTTGAGTATTTAATTCAACAAGTGGTATTTACGACAAATAAAATAGAATTGAACGTAAAATATTACGTTATTAAATTGAAATGGAATTTGTAAGCTTTGAGTGGAATCTTAAACTAATGTTAGTATTCGTCGTATTTACAACAATAACTTTGAATAATAGAAAGGAAATGAATATAATAAATTAATCAAATTTATAGTGTTGAATTCAATTGGATTGGAATTAATAAATAGTTAAGAAAAATAAGGGTTGTTAATAATTTGGAATTTAATTATGGTAAAAAGGTTAATTGCAATCCAAAGATGAGTTGGAATGGAAATCAAGTATTTATTTAATTTGATTTAAGAGGAGAGTATAAAAGTATGAGATTAAATAATTGGATTTTTGAGAATAAAATTTTTAATTCCAAATAATAAGAAGTGCAGAAATTGACACTGCAATTTGATATATTTATATATTTTAATTCACATCCAAGCTTGGTAAATAATTTAGAATTGATTGAAGTATATAAATAATGAAATGGGGCCTATATTAGAAGTTGAAATATAAAAATTGGATTTTTAATTTATTTGATTTATTTAATAAATATTAAAAATAGCCATTTTTGTCACGGACTCGGATTTCGACGAAACCAGTTTCATCGGATCCGTATCAGTGAATTGTTATAGAGTTTCAAGTTTCGTATCGATCGGACTTGTCGTTTGATCGTACGGACGCGAAACGCATTGAAATCAATTTTATTAAAAATCAATTTGAAATCAATTTGGAAATCTTGTTTTCAGCATAACTTCTTCATACGATCGAATTTGGTCGTGAAACTTTTTCCATCGCGTTCAGAATATTTTAAAACACCTATTTGGATATATAGTTTTAACAGATTCGGTTCCGGGGTCAGAACGGGCTTTTTGGGCCAACTACCGTTTAGCACGTTCGTTATCCGTACCCACCTAGCCTTCTTCTATTTGTCTATATATTTGCGATCATAAACCCTAGCCTCCTTTCTTCTGTCAATTGAATATACGTACATTTCTTCATCCCTTTCTCCTCTCCAATGGTTGAAAAACCTAGATCTATCCACAGTTCAAAATCAAAAGCCAAAACTCAAAAATTTCAGAAAATTCCAGAAAAAATATATGTTGAAGTATTCGATACGCGTAATCTACTGGTGCAATTCGTTTTTCAATTGGAGCTGTAGTTCATCCAGAATAAATTCAAACAGCCCCAAAACCGTTCATCATCGTCGCGCAAAACTTTGTCGGATCGAGATTCTGTTTCTGGGTATTGTAGTATGGACGATGGGGAGCGCATCTATGTAATTTGTTTGACGTTTCAACGGTCGGATTTGGCCCAAAAAAAAAATTCACCTAGGGTTGATATGGTAGGCGGCTGCTGTACCATTTTTTTTGTCCCTGGGTTGCGCGCAAGGCTCAGGGGGTTCGGCTCTAGAGGGGAGGATCGGCGGTGGTGCCAGAGCGTGGTGGAGTTGGTCAGAGACGTGGCGTTTTGGGCGTTAAGGCGGCGGCTAGGGTTGCTATCTAGTTCGATACGTGCGTGCGATCTTCTCTGTGCGTGAGTGCTGGAGACATTTGCATTTGATGACGTGGCACATATGTTGTAAGTGGTGAATATGGACCAATTTTATTATTTTCAAATTTGAATTCAACTATCATTTTTCGGCATAACTTTCTCATACGAAGTCGGATTCACACGAAACTTTTTTTGTTAGGATCATAATTTAATTCCGGACCCGATGACGCTGGTTTGGACGAATTCTGAGACGGACGAATTTTTGGGTTTAAATCGAATTTAAATTCGATTTAAATTCCAAAGGTGAGTGTTTTAACCCACTCACAATTACTAGAAGCTTTTATGTTTGTTAAATAAATTTTAGAAATGAATAGAAATTTATTTATGAGCTTTTGGCATGTTATTTCATTCATATCTGTTGAATTGCATTTTATTGAATTTAACTGTTAATTTAATTGATTTATTGCGTATTAATTGGCTGTTAGAAATTATTGTTTGCATATGAACTGCTAGTTAACAGTTATGTCAATTTTCACTGAATATAAACTGTTAGATTTATAGTTGATAAATATAATTTGAGATAAAACTGCAAATTATTACCTGTTGTATATTAACCAAACATATATTGTTATTGATTGATATTGCTTGAGGTTTGTGATTGGATGATGGATGTGTTGTTGAATGGATGTTTTATTTGATATCATTACACTGCAAGTTAGTATGCATTTTTTTTTTTCATTTCATTCGGGATTGTGGTTTGAAATGATAAAACCGCAAAGTTTTATTTTTTTAAATTGCGGATTGAAATGATAAATATCCGTATCACTTGACCATAGGATAGAAAATTATATACAGGCACCGTGGTCTATATATAAATATTTTAATGTGATTTCTATGGTTTGGATTGAATATGGTTTATAAATCTTAAATTTTATATTGTATAAATATTTTATTCCATATTTATATACCTATGAAGTTAAAATTTGGAATTAAAAGGTGAATAAATTTCTTTATTGAAATTGGAAGAAAATTAAGAAAATGGAGTTTGATGATTTATATCCTATGTTTAAATATTAAGTTGGAAATTTGAAAGATATGATATTTATAATTGGATTTTTCCCAAAATATATTGTAATGAATATTCTAGTAAAATTTGAATTTGGAAATATGTATATATATTTTACTAGAAATTGAAGTCTTATTAATTATGGATTTTATGTGAATATTCAAGGCTAATTAATAGAACATTTGATTTGAAAGAATAAAATCCAACTTTAGATGAAATATTTATACTTAAAATGGATATACGTATATATATGAATTTATTGAAATTGTTTTGGAACTTGAAGCGATATTAAATTGTGGTTTTAACTTTAAATAAAGAACTGTATTGTAAAGCCATGAGAAATGTTTCTTTTCAGAGTAACATTTAAGTTAAACCACTTATTTTTATATACTGTTAAATATCCAAACCATTTATTTTTTTGAAGGTGATGGTCTTAAATTCTATGGATTTCGAAGTATTATATTAAGAGTTAAATTTCCAAAAATTTGGTTCAAGGGATTTTAATAATAAAAGGTGACAAAATTTTGGAAAGGAAAATATTGGGAAACGATATCATTGATTTGGGTTTTTATAAAATTAATATCAAAATGAGTTGTTTGGGTTTAAAAGAAGAAATGACATCGAAATATTATGGTTTGGAAATGGATTATATTCTGGTTTTAAAGTATAAAATGTTTTAAATAACCGCGGTGTTATAATAACGATTGGTTGGCAAAGAGACCGGGATCGGATATGGACATACTCTCTGTCGATACCGAAAACCACTTTGACTAACCGTGTACGCGGTGGAGATTCCAGAATGAAGTAGGTGGTGGCGACGTTTCCTGTAAGGTAAATACGTGGACCCAACTCCCGTGAGTTGGCATAAGGTGGCTAAAACAGGAGCGATTCTCAGGCCAATGAGGTCATTCCTCTGATCGGACGCTCCTCTTCGATATTATACTTTGACTTGGATTGATTCAGTGGCCACTTCTAGATTTTGATTTTTGGGGGAGTTAGTTCGAGGTGGGCGGCAGCTGCGCGCTGCGCGTTACCATCAGCCTGGATAGCAATTGGTATATCTACCCTGGCATTGCCTAGTTGTGCCGTGTCACCTACCCTATCGCGCCTTGTACGAGTTTGGATTTCTCCCGTAGCCCGTGTGGTATCCTCTGGTGGCTTCCCGATCAGGAGGGACTATGATATTGGACGGACTACTGGGACTATTACGTGTTAAGGGCTATATGGGTAACCCCTTAACGCTATTAAAAAGTAAGTTTATTTTATAAATAGACACTATTATAATAGCGCAATATACTATATAGTAAATAGTTTAACGGATCCTTAGGAGATGTAAATCCCGAGCATCTCTTGAGTTACTGTACTCATATTTATTTCTGTTTATTTAACTCACATAAGATATTCTAGTCTGACTCGAGTGTTTTTGTCTTTTCAAATTCGCTCGGGTCAGTCCGAGCGTTTCAGGATAGCAGGTTTTAGCTTTGGAGGACGAAGACGAAGATTCAGTATTATTTTATATATAGTATTGCACTACACACTCTTTCTATTCCGCTGCATTGTTGTATTTGGTATGTGTAACTCTGATATTCATTGTATAAGAAAAATCAAGCTTTTGTAAACTGTTTATGAACTGTATACTTGTTATTATATTTTATCCTTCCGCTGTGAGATCCTATTTTGTTTTATTCCTTCTCTGTTTTTCTTATTTACCCCATAACAATCCGCCCTTGCGTATGCTTTGAATTGGCACGTGTGTCGTTTTAAAGTGTGTGAAAAGGCGGGATGTTACAATGATATAAAGTGCACCAGTGATGCAAGAAATGCCCAACACAAATGGCCAGAGAAATGCACAAAGTTGCTACAGTGGAATGAACAAGTGATGCACATGGCAATAAAAAATGCTTGAAGACTACAGCACGACCAAGTATGGAGTGTACAAGTGCAAATGTTCAAACCACAACATGTAGGCAAACATGAAGTGAATACAACTACAAATGGATACTGCAGTGGACATGTATACAACATAATGAAGCAATATCACAATATCTAGATCAAATGCAATATCAAACTTCACAAGCAATGACCAGAGCACAAAGAAGTACAAAATGAAAACTACAAAGAACATCAACAATGCAACAGTGTGCACAGGTCAGAGACAATACAACAAGTACAGGTTAAATCAACACAGTGAAGATACCAGTGAACCAAATGCACATGTCAACAGCAATGAAAGCAACATGACCACCAGAATCTCAAACAAATGCAAGCGACTCAAGCAACAAGTTTACAAAGGCTATATGAATAAGTGACCAAACACAGAACAACAAGGCCCAAACCAAAGAATAGTGAAGCAACTCGACTACGAGTCAGCAACTTCAAACTGCTCATATACATAAGTGAGTGCACCAAAAATATGACATCAAACATGACAACAGACCAAATGAAAGACTAGTAATGTATACAGCAAAATGAAGAATGCCAACAGTATGTATACAGAGAGTATACAACATGACAATGGAGACATAACACAAATGAACACTACAGCAAGACCAGAATGCTCAAATACAATATGAACTGATGAAGTAGTGTAAATGAACAAGTGCAACAGTGAGTGGCAATGAACAAGTCAAAGTGTGCAACTACATGACATGAATGCAACTACAGGAACTCAACAAGGCAGACTCAAGTGAATGAAAACTGTATGCAACATGGTGAACAACTCACATGTTTGAAACCACTCGAGAGCAACAGTAAAGCCATAAGAAACAAAGAAATGCAGATCAATGATCTCAAGCCAAAGTCAAAATTGACCAAGTTACTGCATAAAGTCAAGTCAGAGAATTCAACGAAAATATACGTCTTTGAAAAAGTCAACAAATAAAAGGGAAAGTTTTTGCCGTGTGACACAAGAAGGATCGAACGCTCTCAAGTCAAAGCCGTGAGTAACAAGTTGAAATTATATCAGGAAAGCCGTGCGCATCAAGCAATTGAAGCATTACGAAAGTGATGAAGTCGCGCAAGTGAATACGAACGAATCAAGTGTATTCGAATTCATATAAATACCAAACACCAAAACTCACCATAGGCATCGAGTTTGAGTACGAAAATCACAATAGCACAAACAGAGAAATTACATACCGAATCAACAACGAACTCGATCATCAGAGAACGAGCGAGCCAAGCAACGAGAATCGATCAACAGAGGAGCAACGCAAACTAGAATCAATCATCAGAGAACGAGCGCAAGCAAGAGCATCACAAACCAGTCAAAGCCCCAAATTTGGATCGCGAGCCGAAGCCCTAATTTCAGAAGGAAGATCGACCGCAATTATTTCACAAGCAAGAACAAAGCATCGGGTTGAAGAATAAAAGGGCCGGCCTTTATTATAAAGGGGATTTGTTTTTTTATTTAGGGGATTTGTTAAAGGGGGTTATCTTATTTTTTATTTGAGCAAAAATTATGGATTCAAGTTTGTATTTTAATTTTTGCTCCTGCTTTTATTTTTGAAGTCTGTTTTTCTTTTCGAGTCAAAGAATTGGTAAATCACCACCTAGGTTGTAGGTAGTGTCAGATTATCTAGTTAGAATTAGTTCAGTGAGCAGGGTGTGCGAGTTTGCAAAACTCTATAGGAGGGAGCAGAGTTTGCGGGTTTGCAAAGCTCTATAGGCGGAGCAGGGGGTGCGAGTCTAGTAGAGTGTTTGTGAGCGGGAGCAAGGGTTTGCGAGTCTGTTAGAGTGTTTGTAAGCGGGATACTGTTTAATTCTAATAGAAATCTGAGAATGCAGCAGTAGGCAAGTTGGGTAAATTTTGTGTGTGATTTATTTTTCAGCATATTTATTTCTGCAGTTTGTTTCTGTTTTTAAATCGGGAAAATTTGCTATATCCCTATTCTACCCCCCCCCCTCTAGGGTTAATCTAGATCCTACACTACTTTGTAAAGAATTTCGAAAATGAGACTTGTAAAATAATAATAGATACTTAACATGGAATAAAAAATATTATTTCTATTTCAAATGCATTTCACATAGAAAATTGTTTTCTATGATTTTTTTTTATTTAAGATTCTTGATCTGAAAACTCTCGACTATAATCATGTTATAGTTAATCGCTGACCAAATTTACACCTAACTAGTCACACGATCGAAAGGATGAATACATCTTTGACCAAACGATTTAATTAATTTTTTTATTGTGATATGGTTATAAAATTTGATTTTGATTTTGATTTGATGAACAAATATTATTAAATATATTTATTGTAGTTGTAAACATATTAATCAATATATGATATCGATATGCGTTTAAATTGGATTTAAATGCAAAATATTTGTTTAGGCTTTAAATGAGTTTAAAGCCCATATAGGGGCTAATCATATTCCGCTATGATATGGGCATGATGCAGCCATATGATGTTGCAGTGGGGCTTTGAGATGGAGGACTAAGATAGAAGAGAATTTGTAAGAGATAACGTAGGATCTCGATCCTAAAATATCTCTAAATTCTCCTATATATAAACATCTTTACCTACACTTGTTTAAGAACTTTTAGAGCCTCCGTATACCCTTTACTTCTTGCCAAAATTTTCCCATCTGTCTCTCTAATTTTCTATGTTCAAATCAAATCAAATCAAGTGCTATTTGATAGTTATGATCAACGATTCAAGGACTAGCACTCTTCTAGAAATCAGTTTGAGGATCATATCTCATCATTTCAAGGTGTATTTACAGGCTTTGGCTATAAGGTATATTTCTAACATGTTTATAAATATTAATCTACATATACGATGTTTATTTCATATATTATATTGTTAGTTATGTAATGATTCTAACATATAAATATGTTGTCACAATTTTGATTGGTTGCATGTATATATATGTTTTACATTACTTTTTTTACATATACATACACTTATATGCAGCACAGCTCAATAGTAAAATTTTGTTGTTGTTTTAAATGATATAATATATATAAATGTATGTAGTTTATTATTTAAATACTACAGCATATTTATACAAAATATATAAATACAATTTTATATATAAAGTTTAATATGTATGATAATTTTGGCAAAAACAAATATTTTTATATATTAAAATATATTTTTTAAATACTATTTAAATCAATTAATCATATAAATAATTATATCAATATATATATTATAAATTGTATTTTATATTTTATAAAATTGGATTAACACCGTAACGATTGCCCTTTTCAACTTCGAATGTCAGCACTAATCCATCCATGGTATTCATGTATCGAACACTCAAGTGTTGGAAAGACTGATTGTTAGGATAAAAGAAAATAAAGAAAAGAAAACGAACAAGAAAGAGGAGAACATAAGCATCATAATCTTGCAATGAAATGATAATTTATAATATCAAAAGGCAGCACACTATTTTATTGTAATATACATATTGATTTGGAGTTACTAATCCAAGTACCATCATCATGCCGGATAGTTATAACAGTCTGTCCTTATAATTGCTGATATATTGACATAGAGTAACGCAGTGGAAATAAATATTATGGTAGGTAATCATCTAGTTCCTCTGCAAGAGCTTCAATGAACATTAATGAAAATTTACTTTCCTCGGACTACTTGAAAGCCTTGGAAATAAGGGAAAAATAAAAACATAGGTCAGACAAAAGTCCAGTATGGAAAACTCAAGAAATATGTGTGACATATAACAACACCTTTTGAGACCAACCAAATGACCAGACTGGTTTTCCCCTCAAAAGAGCGAACCATCCAATAGGTACATATTGTGATAATAGATAACGTCTAGGGTGTAGAAAATAAGTAAGAAATAACCATGCTGCATGTAGACCATAACAATAAACAGGTATACAATCAAAAATCACTAAGGCACATTTTCATAATTGTGTAGGTTTTCCATGAAGGTGCCCTTAGTTCATCGAGAACGGTCCTACTGTAGAAAATAAGGGATATCCTTTCAAGCATCATGTGTCTCTAGGGAATGTACTATAGAAAATACATAGCTGGTCTACGCTCTATCATGTGGCACTAAATGCATCACTCCCACATGCATATCTATAAGTAATACTAGATGGAGTCTCATGCACTCAATGGGTTCGCTAAAACCCTTGGCTATGCATCCTATCTCTGGTTTCTATCACTACCGATGATGAAGTCACGTTCAACATCCCAACACACGAGCCACAATTCAAACAGAACACGAATCCCCAAATTGATTCCAACATCTCGAGTACATTACAAATCTCCACATAGATTCCAACATCTTGAAAAGACCACAAACCTCTTCCAAAGCACAGATCATGCATATGGCTTTGAAGTGATTATGATTTTGGGTCATCTCATATAAATACACTCTCCCGCTTACCGGATGCTCCAAAATCAGTCGATAAATTTCTTGTTAACTCAACGTCGGTTCTTTCAGAAATAAACATATAGTACATAAGGTTAGAGATCATCTCCTATCCGGACGGATTTCCTTACCATTCGTTCTAGAAAAGTAAGACAAGTTTATATGTAGGTTATCACATCACTAAGAGAATAACCATACTGTATAATTTTTAGGATTCTTCTACATATTTCCTAAGTTAATTTTGGTCATATTCAACAACAATGAGAACTTCTTTTATTAATATATACTCTTTTATTAATTAAAACTTCCTCTATTAATTAATACTCCTTTATTAACTAAAACTTCCTTTATTAAATAATACTTTATTAATTAAACCTCTTTTAATTAGAGCACAATTAAGTCTCATAAACGATTTCTAATCCCCTTTTCATTTAATTAATCCTCTATTAATTAAACCTCTTTTATTCGTAAGACTTCTTTTCATCTAATACAACTTCCTTCATTAATTAAAACTTCTATATTAATTTATATTCTTGATTGATAAAAGTCCTGATTAGTAAAACTTGTAATTAGTCATGCTCCTAACTAGTTGAAACTTCCTTTATATACTTGTATATATTTAAAATTTTCTTTATAAAAGATAAAAGATATATACTTGTATACTACTATTTCACTATCCATTTATACTCTTTTCAATACTTCAAAAAGTATTCATTTACTTATCTCAATGGTATAAGTATATTCACAAATAATTTAACAAGATTCACATACTTGAAAAACATAATCAATGAGGTTAAAAACATATGTTACTCAAACATTGTTACTATAAATCCCTTTTCTCTTTATAGTGAGACATATACTTTTTCTATCTTTATTCCAAAAGATTTCCATACTTGTTATTATCTTTAAAATTCCATTATTAAAGATCTAAGTACATTTATAATCATTTAACAATATTTTTCCTCTTTAATATATAATTCAACGGTTTAAACGAAATGTCATTAAAACATTGTTTACAACAATCCCGAAACATTTCATTCTTTAAACATTTAGCTCTAAAAACCTCTTTTAAAGATCTAATAATATTTATAAGGGTTTAAGACAAGTGTTACTCAAAAATTGTCATAACAACCCAAAATATTTCATACTTTAAACACTTATCTTCTTTTGAAGATTGAATTACATTTATAAGCGTTTAAGACAAGTGTTATTCAAAAATTGTCACGACAACCCAAAACATTTCAAACTTTAAACATTTATCTTTAAAAATCTCTTTTAAAGATCTAATTTCGTTTATAAGGGTTTAAGACGAGTGTTACTTAAACATCGTCACGACAACCCAAAACATTTCATATTTTAAAATTTTATCTTTATAAATCTCTTTTAAAGATCTAATTACATTTATAAGGGTTTAAGACAAGTGTTACTCAAAATTATCACAACAACCCAAAATAATTCACTTATAATTACCCTTAAAGTATTCCTTATTAAAGTCCTAATTAATTCTCTAATTATAATCCTAATTATATCCCCAATTATAATCTTAATTATAATCCAAATTATAATCCTAATTATGTTCCTAATTATAATCTTAATTATGTGTTCCTAATTATAATCTTAATTACGTTCCTAATTATAATCGTAAATATAATTAATACTTGTTAAAAACACATGTTATTGAAACATTGTTTACTACAATCCAGATCCATTTACTAATTTTATTTGGTTAAGTTCGATAATTGATTAATTAGCTATCTAGTTCCAAAAACGATCATTTATAGAAATCAAGGTTCGTATACTTAATACTTTTCCAACATTCCAACTTAACTATTCCTCGGTCAAGAGAGAAGCCGATAGGTTAAAGCGCTATCACTTCCATCTTTACTCGAACATCAATCACAAGTCTCGCAATAGAGAATTGTACCTCGCTTGGCTTTTATTATTTAGTATAGTATTAATGAATTTTCATAAACAACTTAAACAAACACACATGCTTAAGCCTCTAAACACTTTTAAAATACTTTGTAAACATTTGTTTATAGTTTAAAAACCTTTTAAGAATGATATACACAAACACACTAATTTATTTATAAGGTAAAATATTTAGTAATAAAAACAATTCGAAAAGATATTATAATACACAAGCTTATATTTACTTTCATAAATATTTAACAAATTTATTTAAAACTATATGTACTTAAAAATACTTATAATATGGTTTAAAAACACTTACTAAAAATATTAATAAAAATACGTATTTTATCATTTATTTAAAAACTATAAAAACACGTTTTCTTATTTATAAAGATAAACCACTTACTTTAAAAATGCATAATTAGTTACTAAATATTTATAAAAATTCCAAGCCGCTTTAAAAATACTTTAATATATGTTAGGAAATATTTGTAAAATGATTGGGGAAAAATAATTATGTTTGAAGTCATTTTGAAGCATTTTAAAGTGAAGGGTAGAAATTACAATATTTTAAAAGTGAATCTTTCAATGATATAATAGCTTCAGAATTTGTAGTTTTACATGCTTTTATGTTCCATCAATTTTCGAGTAGCCATCGATCCTTCTAGAGTTTATCTTTTTTATACAGAATGTATACTACGTTATAACTATGCTACAAACCCCTAAGGATCTCTTGACAAAAATTCATAGAAATGCAAAACACAAGGCATTTTCAAAGTGCATTTATAGCTACTATCGCTATAAAATCATAACCAAATCAAGTATGGTTCAAATCAATCCCCTACTAATCCTTATGTTCTTTGTTCCAAGGTTGTACGACAATTCATACAAAATCGTATAAGTCATATCCATAAATTTCATATGTCATTTTGCTTTCCAAAGCAAAAATCAAATAATATGACAATAATATAAATTTAAGCAAAGTGCATATAATTCCAATACCATATAAACTCTTTATTTTCATTTTGTTGGTGAGCAAACTCAGCTATTTCAAACCCAGACACAAGCACAAGTCTCCACCTTCCTACCTCAACCAAGCAAACACCTCCACACTTCCTACCATCACCACCTGCTTTCGGCCATAGCCTTCACCCCTCTATTTTACTCATGACCATGAAGGATGTGAGGAGTTGTGCTCCTTTTGTTTAAGCTTCAAGTTGATGGAAGGTTTTTTTATAATGTCTATGGGTAGAAGAAGTTTGGGAAGTTTGTGAATTCATTTGCTTTACTTTGATTTTAAGAACTTTGTATAGACAAGAGAGAGTAAGAGAGTGATTTCTTTGTAGTGAATTTGTAAACGAAAGTTAGAAGCTATTTATGTGCTTTTATAGACTTCTAAAATGTGGAAAAAGAACCATCCTACCCCTCTATGGCCATCAAAGAGGAAGCTTCTTCCTCCTTCCCATGAGCACATGCTCCTTAAGACAAGCCTTTATTCCCTCCACCATTTGCTCCACCTTTTGCTCCACCTTTTACTCTACTTTGTCATCTTAATTAATCATTTTTAACCTAATTAGTTTTCTTAGGAACTCAGGTATTCAATACTTATAAATGTCTTTTTATGTTACTACATAAGTGGAAAAGAGTTCGAACAACTTTTACTGAATAAAAGTCGTTTACCGAAAAAACGATTTTAGGTCAAATTATAGATTTTTCTTCTAACTATTTAATTTTGTAAACAAATCCCAAAAATGAATTTCCTAATTAGTTCTTATTTAAAATGGGGTCTATAAGGTTATAAAAACACATTTATTTACATTAAATCCAAGTTTTAAATATTTAAATAATTCAAATATATAAATATGAAGTATTCAAAGATCTAGGTCGTTACATATACATATTATACTCTCAGCAAGGAAAAAACATTATATATTTAAAATTCAAATTTAGTTTTGAGAATTTTTTAATTTTTTTAATAATTTATGTATATTTATTTACTATAATATATATTTATAAAATTTGAAAAAAATTAAGTTATGCGCAAGACCAGGTAATAACTTATTTGATATAAATTATTTTGTGAATTTTATTTGTATTAATCTATACTTATTATTATACTTATATATAAGTATTTAATATATAAATATATATTTAAAAATTATTATTTATATATATGTTTTTGGCTTTATAGAAAAAATTATTATATTTAATACATTTTATAAATGACTTAAATATATTCATACAGTTATAGAAATATGTGTGTGTGTATAACGTTAATATTTCAAGTTATGTTTATATATATATATATATATATATATATATATTATACTTATATAAAATTATTTAAATAAAAATACATTATATATACACATATTTGTATAACAAAAGTATATAAACATACATTTGGACAATATATTTGTATGTTGGATGTGCTATAGTGTCCGTTGTAATGTAAATCCCAACATCTATACATAGGTATGTTATACCTTGCATGGATTGATTTATTATGCATCCACACACATATATATGTGTATGTAATGCACGTATATATAAGATAACATAAATTAAAAACATAATATCTTTTTATAAATTTAAATAAATAAAAAAATTCATTCAAAAGAAATTTAGAAATGCTCTAAATAAATTAGATTTTATATGCCCAATAACGATCCGAAATAATTAAAAAAACTAAAATTCATTCATTACTTCTGTTGGAGCTAGCCCACTTCCAACACTTTTGTGCACATGTGTTGATAATGTTGGTCATTACTCTGCCTTATAAGAATATAATTAATAATAAGAATTTTTTAAATGATAACGAAATTAATTTAATTAAAGGAATTACTCAAGGAGAATTTAGTCAGTTAATTAAAATATAAATTACGTTAACCAAGGGTAATAATATTAAATTCAGCCATTATGGATAAAATAGAATGCTATGATGAAGAAATTAAGGATTTAATAAGGTTAAGCTAGAAGGGGGTTTTAGCCCAAGCCTAAATTATTAACCCTTACATTGCCTCATTATAACATTCTTTTCATTTTCCTAATCATATAAAAAAACATTACAAGGTCGGCCATCATTATTAAAAAGGAAGGAGGGAGACTAGAGCAAGAAGATCAATCTTTCAACTTGAAAAGGGAAAAATATTTTAATCATGATTTTCAACTTAAGTGAGTAATGCTCACCTTATTTTCAACCAATCCATTTAGGTTCGGATTTTGACATGTTTTGATGTTTTGAATAATGATAATCATGTTTTATGATAGTAGAATGAATCTATGCATGCTACGATATTAATGACCTTGTTTTTATATATGTTTAAGATTAAAACATGAGTTGACCATCTCCAAATGTTTTGGAACTTTAGTATTATTTTGTGACATTAAAACCATGATAGGTTTTTACTTACATAATTTTTGGATGAGAAAATTATTACGAAATTTCTAATTTGAAAATAAGTAGTTTTAGGTGTAAATTAATATTTAAAAACATTAAATTTTAAAATTTTGAGCTAAAATTTTTACTAAAGGAAAAAGAAGGTGTTTTCGAATTTCTCGGATTTTTGGAATTTTTTGATCATTTTTTGAATTGGTATGATAAATGGAGATAAGAAAATACCTTAATCAACAAATTAATTAATGAAAGTAAATAATTAAGGTTAAATCAAACGACTAAATTTTCGGCTATCACCAGTGATTCCTGTCACAAAAATTAAAGTGATAAATGAAGGTGAGACATGTGTATAGAAGTCAAAAGGTAATTACTTTATTAAGGTAAATACCAATTTTGCACTTAATTATGGATTCGCACTTCATACCTGATAACCCATCCGGCTTAGAATGCGATGGCTCTTAAATGGATAAATGCAATTGCTTTAAGGCCAATACATGTTATAGCTTTGAGATCTATGCATGCGATGGCTTTGAGATCTATACAAACTAATTATGCCCATGATAGCTTTCAAGTGAGATTTGTGATAGCATATAGGCTAGAAGTGCGATGGCACTTAGATTAGAAGTGTGATAGCCCCTGAATGAGAAGTGCAATAACACTTAAGTTTATTAATGCGATAGTTATCTGGAAGTGTGATAGCTATATATGTGATAGATATACATATGCAATAGCCATTAAGAAGTGTGATAAGTAGACTTATGATAGCTAGTTTAAGTGTGCGACAACCCTATACTTTCGTTAACCACTTTTAGCATGCGATAGCACTATACTTATGATAGATATAGACATGTGATAGCTAAGTACGTGATAGCATGCATTTAGAAGGTCGAAAACTATATATGCGTTGGCTATGTTAATGTATACATTATTTAAATGTGTAAATTTTAGGTAGCATTTTGCAAGACAGATTCCAAAATGTTTAAGCGAAATTTCAATGGAGAGAAATAATGAGTAAAAATGAAATAACTTACGTGTAGGTATGTAAAATGAATATGCTTGGAGAAGCCAAAAAATGATGAGCTGTATCATTTAAAGAGAAAAAATAAAAATGTTTCATCTAATGAAATGGAAAGATGCCGATCTAACCTTAAAACGGTGTAAGTGAGTTCAAGGGCTATGTGACATCCCAAATGTCTGTTCACGATGATACATGAAATCATGGGTGCAAAGCCTATGTGGTATTTTGATCTCTGTTCATGACAATGTACGATAGCGAGGGTGCAAGGCCTATGTGGCATTTTAAACGTCTATTAACAACATTATAGATAAGCATAGGTGCAAGGCTTATTTGGCATCCCAAATGAATGTTCCTGACTATATACGAAAGCTTGGGTGCAAGGCGTACGTGGCATCCTAAATGTATGTTCATCACATGGTTCGAAAGAGTAGTGCAAGGCTTGGGTGGCGGCCTAAACATCTAATCACGACATTATTTAGAAGCAAAGATATATGGCATGTATGACAAACTAAATGTCAAAACTCGACGTTGGTTGGGAACGATGATTCGAGGCCTGAGTGGCAACTTAGGAGAAATGACTATTGTTGACCAGTTTCCTATCCAACCTTGGAATGAGAGTAATGCGTTATGTAAAGCGAAAATTACTTGCTAATCAATGGGCTTAAAATGGAAAATAAGGATAAATACGCAACCAAAAGGTAAATAACATATGATATAGAGTGGTTCGGCAAAGATGCATACGTCCACTGTAAAGTTCTCTTACTATATTTTTCTTTTACAACTACAAGAGGTTATAAGAGAATAATAAGAAAACAGAAAGTACTTAAGACAAATAAAACTACGTAATCTTAAGGACTTGCAAAATCAAGAGTCATAGATTGTGTGTAGTATAGAATTCAACCAGTTTAACTAGAATCTAACCAATTCAACTAGAATCTAACCAGTTCAACTAGAATCCAACCAGTTCAACTAGAATCCAACCAGTTTAACTAGAATCCAACCCCTTTGATTAGAATCCAACCTCTTTGACTAGAATCCAACTCTTTTATAGTATCACTGTATGGGGTTTTGATAGTTGGAATGGACAATGTATGGTTGAGATTGTGCTATGAGAAAAGGTGGTAATCTGGCTCGACTGTTGAACTACTGTAGAGTTAGATGGTCGACAGCTGTAAAGCGGGTTAGAATATAGGCGATGGATAAGAAGGCGCTCATCACCCCTCTATACAAGGTGTGAGATTGCATTAAATATGTATTTAATGCTGATGGTACACCCCATCAAATCAAACGCTCCACTGTTGGTGTTTTGATGGGATGGACTGATAGCTTTTTCTTTCACTTGAGTACCCATAGGCCTAGTTGGTCGACCGGATGTCGACAACATGGAAGTGGTTTAGAATTAGCTAAGGACCATGTTGGGAAGGTAGATAATGGATCGGTCTCGGGGCGCCCGAGAGGAAGGCTGGGTGGCAGTAGGATTTGGTTATATGGAAGCCATGCCCAAGGACAGGCTATTCTTTCCTAATGCGCTGCTTGTCGATATAGTCTTAGATAGGGGTCAAGCACCAGTTGATGTGGATCCGGGAAACTGCGATGGTCTTTAGCTGCTATTAGAAGCCCAATGTAGAGGAACCGAGCAGGACTGATCCAGGCCCGTCTTAGTCTTGTGTATGTGAAGGCTGCTTGAAGAGGATGGGAATTGCCTTGCTAGGTTAAAGGGCTGGTTTGAGACCATGTGTCATTATTGGCTAACCACGGATCAGTTGAGCTAGCTTTTATTGGGCCAGATTGCCTTTAATTGGGTTTACTAGTTGCCTGCAAAAAATATTAGCAACATTCTGCTTCCCAAATCCGTATCTATTATGGGTGTGGGATTGAATAAATATCATACAAATCTTTCTAAATGATAGTTGTACAATGCATTTAATGCGCCTTCCAAGTGGCTTCGTTAATCGGTTGTGACAGTTTGATTTACCAAACATGGTAGGGATGTGTCACGTCTCCACACATGCTTGAAATGACTTAATACTGATCTCTATTGGATGGTTGGGATCCTCTCTTCCCCCTGAGTCAACGCATGCGATTGAAGGCTTAATTTCCCTTTTTTCTTCTTTCCTAAACCCATAAAATTACTCTTTATTAAAAAAAAATTAGATCTAGCGAGTCATTCGCAATTCTTCACTGATAAAAAACCATTGGCTTCGTCATCTCTTTCCTTTGCAAATTTTTTTGCATTCAGACTTCTTTATCGGATTTATTTGGGATGTCAAAGAGAGGAGACAATTCTTTGGTGTTTGAACTGCCTTTTGTTGATTATAGCTCAAACCATTAGTTGGAAACGTTTACTAGAGGCAGACAACTTGGCTTGGACACCTTCCTACAAGCCACGTTTCTGGTAGTGGGTGGAAGTCGATTTTGGACTAATGATCTAAATAAAGCTAGGGCACTTACTTGTTTTAAGGCTTTGATACTTCTAGCCTCAGGTTGGTTTGGATGCTTCTATGCTTGTGCTTCTTTTGCCATGACCAAAATCTTGGTTTGACCCTTGATGGGGTTGTTTTTCTCGTGAACTTTTTATGGAGAGGGTGTCGGATTTGGTAGCACTTCCCCTTCTTCAACAATTTCTGGATCAGTCGAAGTATTTGAAGTTTTTCAAAGACAGGAGCTTTCTCGGCTTTATTTAGCAAGTTCTTGATCATTTGGAGTGTTTCTCTAGAAATCTAGGGGCTTTCTGGGTGGTGATAAGAGTATGGGCTGGCCTACCATGCCGTTAAATTGTTTCTTGTGCTCTTTTCTTCATTTTAACTAATTAGTCATGAAAACATTACTACATGCCCAGTGGGGCGAGCATTGTGCCTCTGTTCTTTTTTGAACTAATGAAAAAGATCTATCACAAATATGATTTAAGAAATTTGTTATGTTGCTTGATAATCCATGCGACTTGTTGAGTGGAATACCATAAGTGTCCAGTAGTCCATGTATTTATACTACAAAAAGTTTCTTTTCTTTTAGAATTACACCCATTACTAATATGACAATAAGATGGGTGGATACAACCGTTACTGTAGCCAATTGATGACCGGATATAGGGAAACAGTTTGCTCCAGTATAAGTTGAAATGCAAGTTTGCTTTCGAGCCTTCTCGGGCATCAAATAGTCGAACGTTGAGTGGCAGACGAGCCTAGGCTTAAACGCACCTGAGTACACGAGCTATAGGTGACACGTTGCCGGGTATGAGATGACCATTGACCCTGAAGCAAAAGCCATTGAGATGGCCAGGTGATGGTCAGATGTAGAGCGTTGGTTTGTAGCGGCATGAGCTGAAACATATGTTTGCTCACGAGTTCTCTCGAGCTTCAAGCGGTCGAACATTGAGTGGCAGACGAGCCTAGGCTCGAACCCAAGCGCATGAGTTGTGGGGTTCTCCTAGGTGATATGTTGTCGGGTATGAAGCGACTGTTGATCCCCAACCAAATTTGAGTGTATTGGTTTGCTCACTTTTGTGTGGGATATGTGATGGCGATGCGGGCTGTACGCAGCTCGACCTCAATTATTTGTAGAATAAAAACATATATACATAACTTTCCACATCGCAATTTAAAACTTATCTATAATAAAGGATTGCGGTCATGGTTATGGTGCCTTCGACCCTCGGACTAGTCGATCGACTATAAGAGAGCTCACTTCCGCCACTGCTTCGGGGTTATGGTTGGCCATGGAAAAAACCGAGGCGTTGGTCGGCCCACTGGATTTCTTAAGAACCCACTGTTGGCTGTTGGATGCTCTTGTTGTGGCATGAGAACTTATTTCCTTTCTTATCTAAGGGAAGTTCTGTAACGTTCCCTTTCCTTCTACTGGTTGCCCTGATCTCACTGACCTCGCCTTGCATGGGTAACTTCATGATGAGGTGGTGTAGAAAACGATGGTTTCTAGCTCGATAAGTGTTGATCGTCCTATTAACATGTTATAAGCAAATGGATAATCAAATACTATAAATTCTATGTGATCTTCATAGCAAGGGCCCTTGGCCGAATGTTGTTATGAGCAAGGTTGTGCCAATCGAAACATTGCTTATACCCCAAAGTCATAAATGGGCAAGACACACGAGGTAAGGCTGGAGCAAAAAGCCTGAGGGCTTTAGACACATTCTTGAACATGATATGGACCGAGCTGCCCCCTTCCATGAAGGCTTGATACACATTTTAGTTGGCCAAGACAAGAGTGATGACAATGGGGTCATGATAGGAGTAGGAGACTGTTGTCTTGTCTTCGACTATGCTGCTGATCGGCCAATTTGTGTTTAGTCAAGGCGCCTTGGACGCCCAACACTCTAACGAATAAACCTACCCTATAGTATCTACCTCTCTTTGAAACCGAGACCTGGCCCGTCGACTTCTGCCTGCCATGTGTGATCCCCCGTATAGGGTTAACATCTCGGTAAAAGCTTGGATATTTGTGTTGTTGGACTGAGGAGGCTAGTTCGGCTATTCTTCACGATTTGCCTTTTTCTTGACCCGGTAATGAACAAATTCCAAAAGTATGACTTAACGAATGAGCATTTTGTCCCATCCTTGGGCATACGATAGTCTACTATAGAGTGGCTATTGACTCGACGGAATTCGCAGTACTAGCTGTTGCGATAAGGTTCCTCTTGCATCCCATCTCTAACGTTGGTGGGTCTTTCATACCATACCAGGCTCATGGTGGCGTGGAGATGATAATGATATCGTTGCTTAAGCATGAGTGATTATGATACCTGGGCTTGTAGTGAGGGCCGTCCTATGGATGCCTTTGAGAGTCGGCCTAGCGACCACTGTTGCGGCCGTCGTTGTTACTGCGAGGACTGGTATGGGTGGGGAGACTCGCCTCGTTATCATTGTAATTTAAGATCTACGTCTTACATCCTCATCATGTCGTTCGACCGATGGAAAAAATTGTCTAGGGATGAAGCTGGCTGTTTCTAGAGTTATCTCCACATCTTGGATATGTATTGGACCCATGAACATGGGGCCATGACCAAACTATTGACGTCCGCACCCCTTGCCTATGTGGACTCTTTGTTGAAGCAGCTGACATAAGACCGCGAGTTCTAGAAAGAACATTGCCTGATATTGCCTAGTTCGCTGGCTAACATTACATGCGTGTGGGACATGAAGAAACGAGTTTTAAAGTCGGTGCATAGTTGGGCCCCAGAATGGATGATGCTTGATCGTAGGTTCAAGAACCAATGGGAGGTCGGCCTTATAAGGGTGGAGGGGAAGAGTGGACACTTTGGCAAGGTCGGAGAGTTGTTTGGCATAGGTGACGGAGTTGAATGTCATGATGTGATCGACCGAGTCTGTACTCCCGTCATACCTATCAATCAACGGTAAAGCATATCGTTGATTGATGTAAGTATCTAGTAAATGGAGAACAGATCCTCGTTATCGTCATTTGAGAATGCCTCGCTCTTAGTGCCGTGGCTTGTATTCTGTTGAGCTGTTGGCAAAGGCCGTACATTTCTTCCCCAAGGCCGGCATCAACTTATTGCATGATGTTATGGCCAAATATAGGCTCAGGGTTAAGTCTACGTCGAAGTGGAGCAGGAGGATGACGACGATCATAGAATGACGAGGATGATCTAGGGAACTTCGCTATGCACCGAGAGGGATCTAGAAAGCATGGCCCGCTCTCTCTTTTTCCTGCATTTAGTCACATACCTATGAGGTTGGGAGCAGGCCGAGGGGACCATGCATGCTTTGTTAATGGCCAAGGGCCCACCATTGAGACGATCAAATGCAGAAGTTCACGGTAAAGCAGGAGCCGATGGTTGTTCCGTTAGGGGCAACAACGACGATTTGGTCTAACTGATGAAGCCACGTCCGGGGGGATTAGGCACGCGTGTGGCATACCTCTTGGGAGTGACAAAGACATTCATCAGCGGATTTTCTAGCATCACCCTCTCATGGGCCTCGGTTGTGTTTAAGAGATCGTAGCTGCCAGGAGGCTTTTGTCTGTGATTAGGTTGATCAACCAGATCGATTATTGGAGGAGCTGGTGGAACAAAGTTAACGGTGGCTTGAGCATGTAACCGTGCCCTCTAGTCATTGAATTCATGAGCCAACTAACCCACGTTTGACAGCTGTAACATCACAGCATCCCATCTTTCTTCATCAGAGCCTGGGTTGGGATGGATAACACCAGCGAGAGTGTTCTCGTAGATTTCATACCCAATGGAGCTGTTAACTTCGAATGGAAGAAGATTTTCCATGATAACAAGACAGACCATACATATTTAGAGTAGAGAAGTGTGGAAAAAAGAGAGCTTTTAGGGGAATGCCCCCCTTCTAGCACCAAAATATTGACTAGTTTCCTAGCCGACCTCGTAACGAGATTTATGCATTATGAAGAGCAAAGGTTGTTTGCTCATCAATAGGCTTAAAATGGAAAATGAGAAAATAAAAACGCAACTAAAAGGTATATAATACAAGATATAAAGAAGTTCAATAAAGTTGTCTACGTACACTGTGAAGTTCCCTTACTATATATTTCTCTTACAACTATAAGAAGTTACAAGAAAATAATAAGAAGATAGAACCAGTTAAGACTAATAAAAATTGTATAATCTTAAGGGCTCGCAATATCATGAGTCATGAATGTAGTATAAAATTCAACAAGTTTAACTAGCAACCAGTTCCACTAAAATCTAACTAGTTTAACTAGAATTCAACCCCTTTGACTACAATTCAACCCTTTGACTAGAATCCAATCCCTTTGTAGTATCACTGCATGGGGGTATATATAGTAGTTGAAATGGGTAATTTATGGTTAAGATTGTGGTGTGAGAAAAGGCAGGAATCGGGCTCGACCGTTGATTTGACTGTAAAGGTGAATGGTTGATAGTTGCAAAGCAGGTTAGAAGATAGGAAGTGGAACAGAAAGCACTCATCACCCCTTTATTCAAGACGTGGGCTTGCACTAAGTGTGCATTTAATGCTGATAGTGAACCCCATAAGATTAGTCGCTCCACTAATGGTGTATTGATGGGATGGATTAATAACTTTGTCTTTCTTTTAAGTACTCATATAACCTAGTTGGCCGACCGGATGTTGGCAACACAAAAGAGGTTTGGAATTTAGCTAAAGACTATGTGAGGAAGTAGGGCAATGGATCAGATGCAGGGCATCCGGGAAGGAAGCCGAGTGATGGCTATATCTGGCTATAAGGAAGCCATGCTTGAGGGCGAGCTATTCTTTCCTAACGTGTTGCTTACCGAGACGGGCTTTGATAAGCGTCGGGCGCCAAGTGATGTGGAGCCGGACGAACCATGGTAGTCTTTTTGTTGCTGCTAGAAATCTAATTTAGAGGAGCCAAACGAGATTGATCTGGGCCCGATCCTGGTCTTGTGTACGTGAAGGTTGCTTGAAGAGGTCGGGCTTTACAAACGCCTTGCTTGATTGAAAGGCTGGTTTGAGACCATGAGTTTGGACCAGCCCTTGACTGGGTCAACCAAGGATCAGTTGGGCTGGCTTTGATTGGACTAGAGTGCCTTTAATTGTGCTTTCTAGTTGCTTGCTAAATACACGAGCAACAACTATAAAATCTAATCATGGTTTGATATTAAGTGTAGAACACACTTGTTGTAAATATGTTTTATGATTATGATTCATGTTATGATATTCCGTCTATTTGATATGATTATGTTGATGTTGGATTAATGAGGGAAAAACCCATTCCATTAGGTGGCACAACCTTACTTTGCTTTGTGTTGGTGTACAGTATTACTCATATTAGACTTTATGTGTGCCCATACTTTTATTATTGTTTTTCCCATAAACTTACGGATACTCATTCAAACGGACTGCGTTTATGGTTTAAACATGTTGCTTTTGGAAGACATATAAAAGCTTTAAAGGCAAAGTAAGAGGCTTGATAGATAATAAAGTTGTTTTTTGAATTCTGCTAGTGTAAAACCAGGTTATATAATCCGTTACGTGTTCATGTCGGTATCTTTATATATTGGGCATGATATTATTATTTATATTTTTATTATATTTACCCCTACGTGGGTATGTTTTGAGATTATGAAAACGTGAAGACAATTATCTGTAATGAAATTCATTTTGTCGTTCTATTTACTTAATGTTATGAGAGAAAAAACGATCTCTTTTTTTCTTTGAAAGTAATTTTGGGGATAACGTAGCCTAATCGACGTTTGTTTTCGAGTCTCAAAATGGGACGTGACATCATGTTATTAAACATATTTATAAAGTTGCATATTTCGCTGGTAGGAGATCATCAAAATGAAGTAAACATGTGGCGATTCATTTGATCAAACTATAATGCGAACGTCACGATACTAATGTGTGGAGACCATAGTGACATTTTAATTTGTTGTAGGCCAAATTAAAAATGTTAATGTCCCTTATAAATAGGGGGTAATGGTTCTCATATTACAAAAGCCCTAACATATTCGTTAGAGTCTAGAGAAAAAAATCAAATCAAATGATAATGTTAATATAGAAGATCAAACCAATTTCTCTTTTATTAACTTCGTATGTTATAATATTTGGGTTTTATGAATGCTAAAGCGTTTTAAAGCCATTCAACGAGATCATGTACTTGTTTACCATTCCATATTTTCATTGTTGAATTCACATAATTTATTTTCAATAGTTTGAAACCATTGACAAAAACAATAAATATATACCTGTTATCCCACATATTTTGAGGTAAATGCTTGATTACAACGAAAAACCTTGAAGTATGAAGCAGCGGATTAAATTTGATTCAATAGTTTGAAACCACAAAAGTAATAAATATATACTTGTTGTCCCAATGTTTAAATGATTTGGCTTTGGTACGAGAGGTCACAAGTTCAAAACTTGTATAACGTAATTCGAACGTTTATTGATATGTAATATGTTGTCACGGTGATTTGCTATATATAGAGTATCATTTAAAATTAAAAAAAAATATAACAACTCGAGCTCTCGTATATCACGTATTGGTAATCTTTAAAATTAAAATATATTGATGTATAGTAAAATTACGTGAAAACTGAACAAAACCTTGAAAGGCAAAACTAAGAACCAAAATTTCCAACAGTTCAATCAAATATAAGATGAAACATAACCAAGCTTAGTGAAAACGGTGGTTATCACAACATGCAGTTTGGTTAACTTTTATGACTTTGAGCATACATGCTCATTTAGATTACATAAACATGAAACTCGGTGAACAAACTCACTCAACTGCATGAAATTAAAAAAAAAGGGGTTTGCACAGGTGGATTGGACATAAAAAATTTGTCATAATTTATCAAAATATTTTATTCCAAAATATTAGTATTTCTTTTAACAAAAAAGAGTAAATAGTGTGATTTTATCATAGGAGGGAAATCAAGTACAAAGCCAAAAACCGATGAGACGTTTTATCGTAGACCCATAACTCCTAAAAAATCCCAAAAATTAGAGAGGAGCAGGGGGTGCTATGTTTCCCTGAGGCGAGGGCGGCGTCGGCAGCAAACCCTCCCTCCTTAAGCTAACTTCTTCTTTTTCATATCCCACATCCCCTGTAAACACAAAATACTACTCTAATAAAAGAATTTCTAAAGTCTAGATCTGGTGAGCGTACGGAGTATGCGTACATTTTGGCGAAGAAATTGATGTTCCGCCGCTTCTTGTTGATACTGCTGGATAGGTAAAAAGATTGAAGAAGAGAAGGGAAATTACGAAGAGGTTGGAGAATTCCATTTTTGTGAACTTGGCAGCTTCGATACGTGTTATAAGTACTGATTCGGGCTGGGGATTGTTTAATCAATAAGTTTGTGATCTATTTTTTAATGTGAAATGCCCATTGATGTTACTTTATTCGATTTCGCCATCAGTATTGACTTGGCTTCATAATTCATTGAATTATTAACCGTTATATTTGTCACTTTGCTAGATTTTTAGAACATTTGGACTTTTAAAGAAGACTTGAGATTAATTCAAGTCGGTGTAGTATCTCCAAAAGAAACGCTGCAGCAAATTGCATTTTAAAAGGTTACAAAATGTAAATGTGAACACGCGTACGTGTGACGCCCCACCTCTATACCCATGCTAGCCAAGAACACTACGGTGTAATGCTGTCAATTAGCACGGAGAATAAGGCTGTCGAGTAGCGACCATCCGTGTAATTGCTTTGCGCGAACACCGATATGTCAGATAGTATAACATGTATTTTATTTCAAGAGGAAATTCGGCATACCGATACAAACACAAACCTACTACATAGTGGCTATAATAATTTTCGGAAACAAATATAGAAATAAACATAACACAAATCAGTCACAGATAATTCATATCACAAAGGCGGAAGAAGATATGAATATATAATAAACACATGGAAGTGTATATCGGAGTAGTGGTCAAAAAGATCCACAATAATACAAAAGAATAGCAACACGTGCTATACAAAATAATACAACTATGAGTCTATATCTCAAGTGTATACAACAAAATAAGCTACTAATCTAAGTAGTTTGCCAAAAGTCATCTCAAAATAATCTCGACATCTTTACACAATAAACTGATTGTCGCGGATCCACCAACCGGATTCGCAATTCTCAAAGAAGTCATTAAACACAAAACATCCAAAGAAAAAGTATCAACAAGTTCTTTTGATATAAAAGAATGCGACGCACCCGTATCAAAAAGAACTCGAATAGGATGATCACGAAATAAAATAATTCCATCCAGAATAGAATGAGAAATACCTTGGCCACGAGATGTGTTGCCAGGGGCTTGAGCAACATTAAGCTTTCCCTCCTTTCTATTTTGAAGTTTGGGACACACATGCATAAAATGGTCCGGGCTTTTGCAATAGCGACAAGTACGAGGCTTTGAACACTTGTTCGCAAAATGGTCTTTCCAACCACAATTATAGCATTTCCCTTGAGTAGAGGAAAAGGTCTTTTCAACAGGAGTTGCTTGCCTCCCTTTCTCATTGGGATAAGAGCCTTTGAATTTGTTTGGCCTCTTGTTGTTGTTGAAGTTTGGTTTGGAACCCACCACTTCAACATCATTCTCCCTATCCGCCTCTTCAAGACAAAGAGCAATATCAACGAGTTGGTCGAAAGAAACTTCTAATTTTAGAAGTAATGGCTTCTTGAGATTTTTGTTTAAGCCATAGACGAACCTCTGGTTCTTCTTTAAAGGGGTGTTGATGTATTCAACCCCATATTTGGAAAGCGACTCGAAGGAGGCGACGTAATCAGTCACGGAGGACTCACCTTGAACAAGGTCTATAAATCGTCGAGCCAATGTCACTTTCTCAGCTTCTGGTATAAATTTCAACTCGAAGCGTTCCCGGAATTGCTCCCAGGTGAGATCCGCTTCATTAATCTCAGAAATAAGAAGCTCATACCAGTCCAATGCTCTTTCTCGGAGCATACTAGAGGCCACCTGAACTCGGTGAAGGTCAATAAGATTCATGCGAGAAAAGATTCGATCGCATGACCTTAGCCAAGCCTGTACTTCAATAATAGTTTCGAAACCTTTGAATGGCTCCCCACCCAAATTAGTGTAATCACTGCACAAGCGTGCAAATCCCGACTTTGGGTGAGTAGGTTCCGGGTTAGCTCCAGCTGCTTGAGCATTCATCACTAAATCAAGAAGCTGTTGAGCAGTCATAAAAACTCCATCTTGGGGTGGAACACTAGATGGTCCAGCTCTGGGACGCCTGGTCTAGACATTTCTCTTCCTTTAGAAAGAAAGAAGAAGAGGAAAAAGGTTATTCACCAAATTGAATATCAAGCAATTTTTGATAGACAAAACAAGAAATCATAAAAGAAAATAGGATAAATCGGTACGAAGACTCGAATAAAATCCTAAAGCATGACTCCTAAGAAAGACTTAGGACGATGATCCTTGTTATAATATTCCATATTGTTCCGAAGTTTGGCTCTGATACCAAGCTGTGACGCCCCACCTCTATACCCATGCTAGCCAAGAACACTACGGTGTAATGCTGTCAACTAGCACGGAGAATAAGGCCGTTGAGGAGCGACCATCCGTGTAATTGCTTTGCGCGAGCACCGATATGTCAGATAGTATAACATGCATTTTATTTAAAGAGGAAATCCGGCATACCGATACAAACACAAACCTACTACACAGTGGCTATAATAATCTTCGGAAACAAATATAGAAATAAACATAACACAAATCAGTCACAGATAATTCATATCACAAAGGCGGAAGAAGATATGAATATATAATAAACACATGGAAGTGTATATCGGAGTAGTGGTCAAAAAGATACACAATAATACAAAAGAATAGCAACACGTGCTATACAAAAGAATACAACTATGAGTCTATATCTCAAGTGTATACAACAAAATAAGCTACTAACCTAAGTAGTTTGCCAAAAGTCAGAGTAATGAATCCCTGGGGAGAAGTCAAGCAGAAGCACCTGTAACATCTCGGTCTGACCCGAGTATTATTTAATAAGAAAATAATAAACGGATCAGTCTAACTATAAATATCAGATGAAACGATATAGGATAAGAGATATGACTAAACACACAATAATCACAATGCCAAGCTGTGATATATATAAGTAGTTGAAAATCATCAAAGGATTAATCAATGTCACAGAATCTACACAAGAATCAAAGAAATGTCATACTCCTTATTTCGTTCATCAAACCACAATTATTGACGATTATATCAATGTCAATCACAAAAGTCAATGACACACGAAATTCACCAATGCACAAATATTGATAAAACTTATCAATGGAAATCACAAAAATTGGTGAAACACAAATTCTAGAAATCATCTCAAGAAATCCAGTCAATGACACACGAATTCACCTATGCACAGAAATTGATAAATCATATCAATAGAAATCACAAAAATAGGTGAAGAAGAGAATTTCAGAATTCGACACACGAAATCCAGAAATCACACAAAATAGGGGGGAGGCCTATCACACGAACGGGAGCATGAAAACTCACCAACATATGTATCACACGAACGAGACGCTATCTCATGGTAGCTAGCCATTAATTTTTTTGACACACGAACGGCCCGAAGACCATGGGGCGCTACCCCACATATGTGAGTTAAAACTCACACAAACGGGGTTTAGTCTCCCTCGTAGACAAAGAGACATCGCACATTGCTAGTCTAAATCACAAAAATGATCGTCATGATCATCAAGAAGTGTCAATTACAGTAAGCTAGTAAATATATGAGCTTAGCTTCATGTCCCATAACCACTAGCTTAACTTAAATATTTACGAACAAATTGTAGATCTCCACTAGAAAATTGTCACAAGAGATTCAATCGAACAAGTCCAAGAATTAACCGGCGAAGTAAACGCAAGCGTTTCATACCACTTGTTTTTCTAAGTCGTTTAATTAGATTTCTCATACGAGTGAGGTAAAGGTTTGTATATACTAATAGATTGGAAAAACGGTTTTATAAACGAATTTGGTATTAAAATAGAATTGAAATCGTTTGAGGAAAGAGTTTTGATATTTACTACTAGTATTGAAACCTTTATATTTTTAAAGTGACAAAGCACGAAAATGATTGTAGAACAATCAACCACCAAAATTCACATTCAAAGACGTGAATAAAAATCCAAAGAAATCGATACTGAATCCATCAAAATGGATATTCCCAAACATCACGAAGAAAATGTCATTAAAGTCGATAATAAGTGATAATAACAAAAGGGAATCAACACGAATCGATGAACGTTGGAAATTCAATCCAAAAAGGCAAAATGGACTGAAACAGCAGGTTCAGTCGACTGAACAGAGTTTTCAATCGACTGACCCTGTACCTGGAAATTTTCCAGGTTCAAAAAACTTTCTGTTTCTAGGTTCAGTCGACTGAACAGAGGATTCAGTCGACTGAATCATGCCTGGAAACTTTCGAGTTCCAGGTTCAGTCGACTGAACAGAAGATTCAGTCGACTGAATCATGCCTGGGCTGTTTTTCAGCCTATTCAAATGAAGAGAAAACTCTTCCAAAATGCAACCGGACGAACGTTGGCTCTAAGGGTTTATGCCAATCGGCAACTCGGCCCTATATGCTCCTGGCCCTATATGCTCCTCGATGCATCACCAAAAGCATGATCAAACATCCATAAAAGGATTTCACACAAATTTGACTTAAAAACCCAAAAATTGGAATATTCACAAAACCAATCCAAACCAATAGCAAATGCACATGAAGAAGTGTTAGGAATTCATACCCAACAACCAAAGATAATTATAGTCATAGATGTGAGATAAAAATCTCACCTTTGAATTCACACAAATTAAGAAGAAGCTTGAAAGCAAAGGAGAATCAACCACTCTTCAAATCCAACTCAATAAGCTTGATTCTAAGCTTTAAAAGAAGAACATTCCCAAAGTTAGGTTTAGGTTTTTCTGAAATGATAAGAGAATGAGTTGGAGAAGAAGAAGAGAAGCTTACCAATGGGTTCTTCTATTAGTTTGGAGCTAGAACTAGATTTGCAAAAGAAAACTAGGGTTTTGGAGTTTTAATTTCCCATCTCTCCCACCATTGATGCTTTAGAACTGAAGAGAGGAGAAAGTGAGGGTGAATGGGGAGGAGTGGCTCAGATTTGAGTATAAGTTAAACATAGGGCTGAACCCAAACCCAAAGTGAAAAGGTAGCAAAAATCAACTTTCTCCAAACATATCGAAGCTTATACTCAAAAAGGTCGCAAACGACATTTTAAACTCAATGGGAGTGGTCCCGAGTCCTATTTCGACCGTATGCAAAAAGTAGCTTTTCGGACTAAAATCCGACTACGATACCATATTTAAATAAAACATTTAAATATATAAATCATAACATATGCGGGTTGTTACAGTACGTGACTTGGACGCGAGCATCAATAAGCACTTGTTCTACAAACGCCTAAGTCTTAGACATCTGTTGAAAAAGCGTCCGTATCAATACACCTATATCAGACGCTTGAATACAAATTCTTCATTTTTCTCATTTCTTTTTTCTTTTTTTTAACCTTTTATTAAAAAGACGTCCAAATGCCTCCACGCCCGTTCAAAATTACAAGACAGATGTCTGTTATACGAGCAGCGCTAATGCTGGTCTAATACTGTCGTTTTAGATGCTGATATGACCACATATGAGTTTCGTTGCATGAGATACCAAAGACGAAGATGCATCGACTAAGTGCATCATTAGCGACATCGCACGTGCATTTTTAATACATGGTTTAGTAGATGATTATGGCTGTCGGAAAATATTATTATTATTATTGCTTTGTTTAGTTTAAGTTAACTTTATATCATTGCTTATGTAAGGCGGTCATATAGCTACGTGAGGTAGTTGATATAAGTGCGTTATCGAGTACTTTAGCACGTTACTTCAGACGATTCAACATAAATTATATGCATCATCGTTCGGTGATTTTCTTTAGTTACCCACATTTGCACATGTAGACCGTTGTACAGTAGATGTTTTTACGAAGAGATGGTGACGTACCACACATAAGTTTTCATTTTTTGGGATTTTGAGTTAGGCATGACACCTTTTATCTTTTATAGGCTCGATCGTATAAAGGATGGTCGACTAGATCGTAAGTTGGTACTTTTTTATAGTGGTTATAGGAGTTTTCTCTCTCTCCCTATTTTGCATATTTATCGGGTTTGGCAAATGATGATATTAGAAGGGGTGCAGCAACCCTTTCGTCCCTACAGAGGTATATACTCGACTGTAGGGACACTGTTAAGATGCACACTCCTTTCACACGTGCCTTCTACTATATCTTTTTGGTTCAACATTTTTTCGAACAACAAAGGCATCATTAGATTTGGATAGCTAGCTGGTTTGGTTGATGCGCTTCATGTACGATTATGATACTGCCATCCTGCGATATCTATATAAAGAGATAGAGATATATGCACTACTAGAATCCATAGCTGCACGGATTTTGGTACATTCTCTCATACTGATAGTATGAGTATATTGTCAGAAATTCTTTACTGCTCGATCTTTCATGATTAATGATGAACAATTCAAGTAATAGCCCAATGATCACCAATGCCGAACATTTCACAAACAAAGCTTAATATGAGTTTTTGTTTTGTTTAAGATGACGTACCTTGATTAACAGCGAAAGATGTAATGGCTGTCATCTTATTCTTCCGACTTCTAATAATTACTCTTCTTCTCAGAATTCGGTTTCTCTCTCTAACTCTATTTCTTTATATGTTTCTTGATGGAGAAGAATACATCTATATGCCAGGAGAGAGAGGACCCAATCCTTTATATAACATTTAACTCTAAATCTGGTACGTCCATCATATACCAATTCAACGTTTAAGATTAATCACAAACCTAATGTTCTAATTATAGAACGGTCTATTTATGACTTAATTAATCGGGTCACATTAAGATTAGAAACTGCATAACGTTAAAGGTAAATGAAACGTTCTATTTATGACCTAATTAATAGGGTTATATTAAGATTAGAAACTGCATAACGTTAAAAGTAAATGAAACGATTGTAGTTTCTAATAGCAGTTTTTCTAACGTTCTCCCACTTGACCCGATTATTCATAATATCAAGTGTTGAACATTATACTATGATAAATTGCTGAGAGTTATGGCGGTTGTGCATTATTAATTCAATGCATTCCCTTCCTATACTACAATACCAGCAATCCATCATTTTATACTCATAATTTATATAAAACAGCATAATGGTCCATATAATGTCTTATATCATAATGATTAAACATAATATCTTTATAAGACTCTTTCTTGTTTAAAATTACATAAAGTACGTACTACCACATTAAAACAAGAGACATATAATTGTATATCGGAAACACGCAAAGGAGCTCAGAATGTCACACATCAATTATTATTAATACAACCAAGACCCATTCTTTGAACATGTTCCTTAAATTGTCTTGGCTGTAACCCTTTCGTCAAAGGGTCTGCAATCATAAGTTCTATCCTGATGTGCATGATTGACACTCTTTGTTTCTGAACCTCATCTTTCACAACATGATACTTCAGTTCTATATGTTTGGCACCTTTTGAGTACTTGTCATTTTTTTGAGAAAAACACTGCTGCAGAGTTATCACAATAAATTTTCAGCGGCTTGCTAATGGTGTCAACAACCGCAAGTCCTGAAATAAAGTTCCGCAACCATAATGCACGAATTATGGCTTCATAACATGCCACAAATTCTGCCTCCATAGTAGATGAAGCAACGATAGTTTGTTTTGCACTTTTCCATGATACGGCTCCTTGAGCAAACATAAACAGGTAACCAAAAGTCGATTTTCTAGTATCGATGCATCCAACAAAATCTGAATTGCTATATCTAATCACCTCCAATTCATTGGATCTAATATACATGAGCATGTAATCTTTCGTGCCTTGTTAGTACCTTAACACTTTCTTTGCAGCTTGCCAATGTTCCCTTCCTGGATTACTTTGTTACCTCCCTAACATACCGACCGCAAAACTGATATCTGGTCTAGTACATGTTTGAGCATAAATTAGGCTACCAAATACAGATGCATATGGAATTGATTCCATTTCCTTTCGTTCAACATCATTCTTAAGACATTGTATGAGATTGAATTTATCACCTTTTTGTACATGAATTTTCCCAAGTGAACACTTACTCATTCCAAATCTCTCTAGAATCCTTTTGAATATCCTTTCTGAGACAATCCCAATATTCCTTGTGATCGATCACGAAATATTTCTATTCCAATCACATAGGATGCCTCTCCGATATCTTTCATTTCAAAGTTCGTTGAGAGAAATTCCTTAGTCTCATGCAATATGGTTAAATTATTTGTAGCAAGCAGGATGTCATCAACATAAAGGACTAGATAAATAAACTTGGTCCCACTGATCTTTTGGTATAAACAGTGATCAACCGTATTTTTCTTAAAACCAAAAGATGTAATAATGGTATTGAACTTTATATACCATTGTCGGGGTGCTTGTTTAAGCCCATATATTGAATTCTTAAGTTTACACACCAATTGTCCTTTACCCTTTACAGAAAAACCCTCAGGTTGATCCATATAAACATCCTCATCAAGATCTCCATTCAGAAAGGATGTTTCCACATCCATTTGAAACAATTCCAAATCATAATGTGCTACTAATGCCATTATTATTCTTAGTGAGTCCTTTTTTGAAACAGGAGAAAATGTCTCCTTGTAATCAACACCATCTTTCTGAGTGTAACCTTTAGCAACAAGTCTAGCTTTATACCATTCGACATTACCATTAGAGTCGTGTTTGGTTTTAAAAACCCATTTGCATCCGACTCTTTTACAGCCATGTGGTAACTAAACGAGATCCTAAACTTCATTCTGTTGCATGGATTTCAGTTCTTCTTTCATGGCATTAATCCACTCCTTCGACTTTTTACTTTCTACATCATGTGAAAACGAAATTGGGTCCCTATTGATTCCTATATCATAATCTGATTCTTGCATATAAATCATATAATCATTAGAAATAGCTGACCTATGATCTCTTTGAGATCTTCTTAATGCTACTTGTTGTGGTCCATGCATATTAGCATTATGTAAGTCATTTCCTTCAGGAAGTACTTCTTCATTGATATGTTGTTCATCATCATGCTATTCTCCAACAGCTGGAACAACATTTGGAGTAATAGTGGATGGAGGAACTATTCTAGGCAATGTAACATTTATCATTGTTTCCTTTATTTCCACTATTTCTCTTCTAGTACTCCTACTGACTTCACCAATCTCAATGAATCTTGCATTACCAATTTCTATAATTCTTGGACTATGATTAGACAGTAAAATACATATCCTTTAGATTTTTCCGGGTAACCTAAAAATGCCCACTAATCGTTTGAGAATCTAATTTCTTTTCATGTGGATTATAAATTCTAGCTTCTGCTGGACAACCCCAAACATGCAGGTGTCTTAAGCTTGGTTTTCTGTTAGTCCATAATTCAAAAGGAGTCTTTTGAAAATCTTTACTAGGAACCCTATTCAATAAATAATTAGCGGTTTTGAGAGCATGCGACCATAAATTCTTAGGTAGTGTAGAATCTGACATCATACTCCTAATCATATCTATTAACGTCCTATTGCGCCTTTCTGCTACACCATTTTGCTGTGGTGTACCTGGCATTGTGTATTACACACATATGCCTTGACTTTCGAGGAGTTTTGCAAATGGACCTGGACACTGGCCTGACTCATTATATTTGCCATAATATTCACTACCACTATCAGACCTTATGATTTTCACCTTTTTATCTAATTGCCTCTCAACTTCCTTTACAAACGTCTCAAGGACATTCACAGATTGAGATTTTTCATGAAGCAAATATACATAATTATAGCGGGAAAAATCGTCAATAAAAGTGATGAAATACTTTTGTAACGGCCCGTAAATTTTCGATAATTAAAATAACTAATTTAATAAGATTTCGTGATTTAGTGTTAGAAAAAAAAATTGTAAGTCGGTTGGAATAATAATAACTAGAATGAAATGCAACAAGATTTTATCTAAGTTAATTATTTATGAATTGAATAAAATCCCAAATCAATTGAAATGTTATGTAGTCAAAGGTAATTGAATGAATTTGTATTGTATAGGTAATTGTGACACTTGTTTATAAATAATAAACTTATAAGTAATTAAAAGTAACGGTGATAATTATTTAAGTTACCTGTTCATTTAGTTAGTCGAATTGAATTTGTGAACCAATTGAAATTGAAATGAAAGTTCATATATTAGTTGAGTGCATTATCTCTAACTGTTGGTTAAATAATAATATGGAATTCATTTGATGTGATATAGTAAATCGACTGATAATGAAATTTTTATTTAAAAAAAATCCAATATTGAAATCCGTCAAATATTGAACAATTAAATAGTTTAGATTTAATATTTGGAATTTATTGAATTAATTAAATAACTATTTTAATGAAAATGATTGTTCTATAATTTGAATTAGTTAAATTTTATAAGTTCGTTTTGAATATTTCAAAAGATAGTGATTTAAGAATAATCAAATTTGTTTAAATTTAATATTACAAATGTTGAATAACTAAATTCCGAATTTGATATGATCAATTTGATATTGAAATTTAATATATGAAAATAGAGTGAATAATTGAAATTTGATTTAATATGATTCAAATTGGTTTCCAAAGTGAATGTAAGTTATACCGTGATTATAATGGAGTTAATAAGATTTTACAATTGTAATTTATTGGATAATTGGATAACGAGTTTAATATGATTTAAAATGATTTGTAAAATTTTATTTTATCATATTAAAGTTAGAATATGTTCTAGAACTTTTAAATTGAACCAAAAGTAAATTTGTGAAAATTGAATATTTTAATATTTAATTATCGGCTGGATAATAGTCAAATTTTGAACAGTCTCAGAATTGGATGAAACTATTTCCACTGGATCCGTAATAGTTAGTTATTATCGGATTTCAATTTTCGTAGCAATCGGAGTTGTCGGTTGACCGTGGCAGCTCGAAACGCATCGAAATTGTTTTAATATTAATTTAACTAGTTAAAATAGTCGTTTTTCAAACGGTCTTAGATTTTGACGAAACCAGTTTCATCGGATCCGTAATGTGATATTATTGCAAGATTTCAAATTTCATGTCAATCGGATTTACCGTTTGTCCGGGGCGAGCCCAAACGCATAGAAATTCGTTTAAATCGATTTAATTCAAGTTGATCGTTTATCGCTATAACTCACACATACGATCGAATTAGCTTCCGAAACCTATTCCATTATGTCCGGAACGCAGGATAAACCCTAGAAACGCCGGTTACCACACGTAAATCGGAGTTCGAAAATTTGGAGTGGATAAAGTTCGTCGTTTCTGTAAATATCCTTTTGCACATAAAAAAAAGGAAGGGTTAGAGTTCTCATGGCCGACCGCCTCTTATAAATGAAAGGCCAGAAATCACCCCCGTTCCTCCTCGTTTTTCTCGCGATCCCTTCACTTTCAAGCTTCGATTTATAAAGGAAGTTTGTAGAGGGCATTGAGATCTAGCATCTCAACGGCTGTGATCGGAAACGAAGCTGTGAATCGATGGCAATTGTCGTTCGAAGTCGTACGTGTCGTGTACGTTTTTCAAGGCCGATCTAGGGCCGAGATCGACCGCACTTTGGCCGAGGGTGGCTCGCGAGGAGAGCTTCGATTTGGCGGTAGTGTGATGAAGTTTCGACGAGCGTGGAGGGTGCGGCCTAAAACCCTAGCGTGCGTAATGATGGGTTCGGCTTCGTTGTTACTGGAGCGAACAGGAAGAAGGGGGAAAGGTTTGGGCGGCCACGATCGTGAATTTCAAAAAGGAACGGCTGTGATATTTGAGGTTAAAATTAATATAAAATTTGTTAATTTTTGTATTAAAATTCGTATAGAACTTTGTAAACTCATATCTTTTTCATACGAGGTCGAAAACGCACGAAATTTTTTGCGTTGAAATCGTATCGACGAGCACTACGCAATGAAGCTAGATTGGAATCATTTGAAGATAGTGAAAATTTCGGGTAAAATTAAACGCTCGTTTAATTTTATTCGAAATAAAGCGCTGGAACTACATTGAAATCAAGATGAGTGTTTTATAACGCTCACATCGTACTAAATATCTTTATGCTAGTTAAATTGGGTATTATGAAGTGATATGATTTTATTTTTCGTTGTTGATAAATTTAATTGTCATATAGATTGTCATTTGATTTAACCGTTGAAATTAAATTGACAGTTAAATTGAAATTGAAATTGAAATTGAATTGCGATTAAATTACCTGACATTGATAACTATGAAATTGCCATGAATTGTATTGTCTATTGGATGATTTATTTCGATGGATGCTATTGGTTGATATTTAAATGTTTGGATGTTCACTTATATATAACCTGTTATGCATACATATGATACTGTGATTTAATTTAAGAAATATATACTCATCCCTGACATTTAATTGAAATAAATAATTACTTGGCCATAGGATAGAAAATTATATACGGGCACCGAATTGGCTAAATTAATAATTTTAAAAATCGTTGATTTGAGATTTGTTTAAATGTTTTGATTTAAAAGTTATAAATAGAAATCAATTTATAAAAATCGAATTTATCGAAATTTGAGTTTGAAATGTTGAAATTAATTTTGGTTAAAAGAAATTATTAAAAAAATTAAGTGGAGACTTTGGAATTTAAAATCAGGATATGATTGAATTTCGAAATTGATTTGTTTAAAGATTTAACCTTAATTCGAGCTTTGAATATTACTAAGTAAAAGTGATATAAAAATGATATTTTGAAATCGAGCTTGGAATTGAACCATATTTGAAATTTGGATTTAAACTTGAATATTGATGGAAAATTTGTTAAGTGTTATAAATGGATATTTTGAAATCAAGCACCAAAGCGATAAAAATTGAAATTGAATAAATTGAAGGTGAATGTAGAATTGAATTGATTTGAAGTTAAAGTTGACGTTGTTTTGAATTGAAATCGAAATTGAATCGGTAGAATGGAAATTGAAAGTGATTTGAATTGGGAAGTTATAAATTGAAATGGATTGGTTTTGAAGCTGTTTTATTTGTTTTCCAAATTACTCGGTTATATAAACCATTTTGGGTACTTAAACCGTTTTAATCTATTTTAAATCTACTTAACCCGATTTAAATTATTTTAAACTAATTTATCTATTTCACATCCATTTTAAGAGTTTAAGTATTTTAATTATTTAAACTACTTTTAAACTACTTAAAACTATTTTTCTAAGATTCCAAACTGGTTAATAAGGTGAAATGTTTATGTTTAAATCTTGAATTTAAATACGAATTGAGTTAAATGAAGTTGCAACCTAAATTGAAGTTCGAAATGATTTTGAAATCGAAATGAGATATTGATGCGAAAAATGATTTTTGAAACGGAATCTTACATTTGAATAGATACGATGATATTTGAAATGGATTTGATTTTTGAAGCGAATATGATATTTTGATATCAATTATGAATCGATTTGAAATATAAAAGAGCCAACGGTGTAATAATACGTAGTTATTAAAGAGACCGGGATCGGATATGGACATACTCTCTGTCGATACCGAACACCACTTTAATAACTATTATACGCGGAGTGTTGATCCAGAATGAAGTGGATGGTTTGGTGAACGCGTTGACTGAAGAAAGAGAACGATATTGGATGACCCCTGACATGACTAAAACAGGAGCCGCGCCGGGCCATTGAGGTTCGCCACCTCTAGCGGACACGCTTCTTCGATACTATTTCTATTACATTTGTGATTCGATTTGGATGCACCCCTTGATTTGAGAGATGGAAAATCCCGTAACATTTCTTGAGTTATTGCACGCACGTTGACACTGGATAGGAAATATCAAACCCCGTAAACATCTTTGACGCTGTTACATTCATATTTATTCACGATTGATTTAACTTTCATAAGGATATTTTAGTCTTGACTCGAGTGTTTTGTCTTTTCATTACGCTCGGGTCAGTCCTGAGTTTTTCAGATTTTGAAGATCTATTCTGGAGGATGAAGACGAAGATTTGGTATACTATTACTATTATTACTCTTACATCATGCTATCTGCTGCATTATTTTAATTATTCTGTTGTATATGTATAACTCTGATAAATGTTGTATAAATAATTGTCAAAGTATAGTAAACAGCTTCATGAACTGTTTATTTGACTATTATATTTTATCGTTCCGCTGCGAGATTCTGTATTGTTTCTTTTCCTTTATTTCTCTTTCTTTTCTTTTCTTATTTACCCCAATAACCATCTGCCCTTTTGAATGGTTTGGAATTGGCATGTGTATTTGATTGTCGGTTTAAACTGTCCAAAAGGCGGGTCGTTACAACTTTTCTCCATTAAAGGCTGGAGTGTCCATGGGTCCGCAAATATCAGTATGTATTATTTCAAGAAGCAGGCTGCTTCTAGTGGCTCCTTTCTTATTATGTTTGGTTTGTTTACCTTTAATACAATCCACACATAATTCTAGCTCACTAAAGTTCGAATCTGACAAAATTTCATTACTTACTAATCTCATCATTCTTTCTTTGGATATGTGACCTAGCCTTTTATGGCATAAGAAAGCAAAATTTTCATTCAACATGCTACGTTTGTATCCAACATTATTTATTACATTCAGTAAGGAATTCACATAAGTGTCATTCAGTTTCAATTTATATAAACCATCAATTAGAATACCAGAACCAACATTATCAGTATTCTTATATAAATCAAAACAACCAGATCCAAACGTACATCTAAAACCAAAAATATCCAACTTACTTACGGAAATAAGGTTTATAGATAATGAAGGTACATTAAGGGTCTCATATAAGTCTAATACATATCCACTTTCTATAATTATACGATAAGTCCCAATGCCTCCTATTGTGAATTTCATTCCGTTTCCCATAAAGAGAAAACGATCTTCATTTGGATTTATGGTTCGGATCATAAGAAATCCCTTTGTTTTCGAACCAAGCTATCCTTTTCGGACAGTCATTTTGATAATGTCCTTTCCTTTTATAGAAATGACATCGAACATCCTTTAGTTCCTTCTTTTCCTTATCCTGCCTATTCTTAGCAGGTGCTTTTTTCTTCTTGAAATGACTTGATTTTCCATTCTTTTCTTTACCAGCTTTATTACTTACAAAACTTACTGAGTGATTCACTTGATTTTTCAAATGTCCTTCTTCCTGAACAAGTCTACTGACCAATTCATTAACATTCCACTTATCCTTTATAGTGGTATAGTTAATTTGAAAAGGTCCATATTCAGAAGGTAGTGAGTTAAGGATAAAATGGACAAGAAAAGAATCTCTACTGTAAGTCCAAGGGAGTTTAACCTTGCTGCAAGATTAGTCATCTCTATAATGTGCTCTTGCATAGTTCGCGACCCATCAAACTTCATGGTCGTGAGTTCTGCCATAAGAGTACCATCGAGTGACTTATCAGCTGAATGAAAACGCTCTTCCACAAACTGCATATATTCCTTAGCACTTTCTCTTTGTGGAATTGTTGACTTGATGTTGTTAGCAGCAGTCATCTTAATAAACATGAGGCTCAATCTGTTACCGCGTTTCCATGCTTTATGGTGTGATTTTTCTATCTCAGTACTAGCTGTTGTAAGAGCAGCAGGTTTATCCTCAAGGAGTGCCAAGTCAAGATCTTGAACACCTAAATGGAAATTGACTTGTTCTCTCCATTCAGAAAAATTAACACCAGTGAACAATGTAACAGATGAAGCATGTATATTCATGGGAACTACTGCAAATTAAAAAAATTTGAAATAACTATAAGCTCATAGCTAACGCGATTCAGATATGTACATAATAGTATAATATATCACTCCTTTAGGTAGATACTATCTTATACTTAACATAATTAAATACCAAAACATAAGTAAGTAATAAATATATTCAATTAAATAAAACTGACATCTTTGGATGATCAATATTTATTTAATCAAGATATCTATTAAACCTCATCATGTCAACTTGTTATAGAACATGACTTTCCTTTGGGTAAGTTCTCAGGTTATACCATTAGTGACGCCAGTTTTTTTGGCATTATTATAACTGGCAATTTCTATCAATAATCATTATGTCACTTATGCACTAAATGATTATTCTGATTTCGACCACTTTGGTGATTAACAAAATCATAAATCTCATGTGCATAATTGACTTATAACACATACTTGATTAAACATCATGAGTAAAGCATAGAACAGATTAATTGCAATCATAGGAAATATTCAAATATTGATTGGTGGCTCTGATACCAAATGTTAGAGATTCTTTACTATTCGATCTTTCATGATTAGTGATGAAAAATTTAAGTAATAGTCAAAGGATCGCCAATACCGAACATTTCACAAACAAAGCTTATTATGATTTTTTTTGTTTAAGATGACGTACCTTGGTTAACAGCGGAAGATGTAATGGTTGTCATCTTCTTCTTCTGACTTCTAATAATTACTCTTCTTCTCAGAATTCGGTTTCTCTCTCTAACCCTATTTCTTTATATGTTTCTTGATGGAGAAGAATACATCTATACGCCAGGAGAGAGAGGACCCAATCCTTTATATAAATTTGACTCTAAATCTAGTACGTCCATCATATACCAATTCAACGCTTAAGATTAATCACAGACCTAATGTTCTAATTATAGAACGGTCTATTTATGACTTAATTAATTGGATCACATTAAGATTAGAAACTGCATAACGTTAAATGTAAATGAAACGTTCTATTTATGACCTAATTAATAGGGTCATATTAAGATTAGAAACCGCATAACGTTAAAAGTAAATGAAACGATTGTAGTTTCTAATAGCAGTTTTTCTAACATATATGACTAACATTCACCCACGACTTATTAATGAAGCAAACACTAGTTCATATATTTACTGCCGTAGATTACATCGTTAGTGGATTGCTTTGCATGTACACGAAGTTGCACATGAGGTGCATAATGTATTGATAGAGGTCAGACAGCAAATGGATTTGAGGAGGCGCAACAACATTGTTTCCAATCTATGGCACTAGTATATGGTATTTTTAGAGCCCAACATTGAGCGTCCAGTTACTTTTAAGTTTTCTATCACCGGACGCATGGTATGCTTCCAGGTTCCAATTTGTCCATTTATATGATATTTAGAGAAACGATGTTTGTTATAGTTATTTGAGAGTTTGTATTCCTTCTTATCTACTCCCACACGATTATATGTATGGACTTACTTGTGCAAGCATTACTTAAATAACTACTATAAGGGCCGTAGATTCCAACACCAAGGATAAAATAAATTGAAACCTTTCTTCATTGTCCAGCTAATACTAATGACTGCCCCTCCAGTAGGAATTGTATTGTCTTAACAATCAAACCTCTCAAAACTACATTGTAGCATCGACGTCGAAATCTCAAAAAAAATTGCGGAATAGAATTTGAAATAGAAAGATTTTGGTCTAGTTGATTGTCGTAGTGTGAAATTGAAGTTTATGTGTAGTTTTATAGAGAGAGAAAATAAGCCATTGTAAAGTAACCGTTATTGGTTGCTTCCTGAAATTCGGGCGCTTGTTAAATAAGCACCCAAACCGTTTACAAATTATGATCTGTATGACCTGAATTTATAGCTGATTATAAATCTACACTCCAAAAACATACAAATCATGTTTACGCTCCCACTTACTTTGAGGCATTTTGATTCTAATGTACAAATTATCGCTTCTAAATCATTATTTAGATGTTTGCTTCAAATCGATGTGCCAAAAATCAAATTCAGATTGTGTGATAATGGCATGTGGAATAAGAATAGACTTATGCCTCTTGAGTGGAGAAATTACTTCATTGGTTTCACTATTTGAAATCAATGAAGTTGTTTCTTATCAACATCGCTTTATACAATTCAAACTTTATTGATCTTCTTCCAGAAGACTCAATTGCGGACAATGAGGGGTATCATATCCTTTTAGGCATAACTACCAAACGTTATACTATGTAGTAGAGGCTATACTTTTCATGACTTATCCACAGTTAAGAACATTGTTCTTACTAACAGTTCATTTTATCAACATTGGTAAGAAACCTGTAGTTTCTCTTCAATGTGTAAGAACTTTGAATAGGTATTCTAATATAATAGTTAATGATATTTTTCATCTCAGAAACACCTAAGAATTTATAAAGTAATCACGACGCTGAATGCGTTCGTGATTAAGTGATCTTAATCCCGCTTGAGAGAGGGGTAATGGTATAATTTTAATGCTTACATTATAATAAAGGGAAATATTAGAAGTACTAGGAATTAATTTGTTATCTCGATATAAGAGCTTATAGGATAAAACTATAAAATAAAGCAATATAAATAACAAAATGACAAAAAATTTATGTGGAATGGATGTTAAAGAATCCTATGTCCATGGGTATAATGTCACTTTCGTCTCTTGATTATTAGTACAAACAGTAATGACAGAGAGTACAAAGTTTCTGTTTTTGTGCGCCTAAAAAAGGTAAAGGAAAATCCCTTTTTCCCCACTGCAGTACCATATTCATTTATAGTACACAGTTATTCACATAAATTTCTAACATCACCCTTCCGCTCTCTAAATTTTTGCAATTGAATTGTTCTACGTGTCAAACATCCATCTTGAGTATTCAATGTACATGGATCGCTGACGTAGCCTTCGGAAGGAAATTGCAACTTAAGTGGTTGGATCTTAAACTTTGGAGGAAAGATTGAAATTGAAGTAGGAATACTTAGAATTGAGACGGGAAACTCAAATTCGAATAGGTTGTGCATTTTTGATTCTGAGAGGTAGTAGGCTTATAAACTGCAGATGTATGTGAATGAAACTGCAATGAGGTATTGCTTCTCCATTCAGGGAAAGTTGTGTCATTATTAGCACTTTTAGGTCTTGTTCTATTTTGTTGAGAGCAGTGCCTTTGTCATGTCCAAGATAGTGATGTCGTATAACCTATGTACTGCATTGATACGTATGTTTCACTGCACTGTCCAATCTGCAATACTTGCACAGTACTGCGTTGGTGATAATTGGAGTTAAGTTGCATAGCTTAGTATAAAAGATCGTGTTACTGTTTCGGAGGTTGATTGCCTTGCATGATCCTGTTTTGATCCGCTCTCGATATTAGGGGTGCTACGCCATTGCCTTTGTATTTGAACAAAATTTGATGATTTTGGGGATGAAGTTAGGATCTCTTCATGGTGGCGCAGACTTTTCCCATCATCTCATCACTTAAGTCCATGAGCTTGTCATATCAGAATGGCGGTTCATTCTTCATTAATCTGATGTTGATATAAGATTGCGGCACTGCTCTATCACATTAGTATAAAAAGGCGGTGCATCCCTTCGACCTTTCGATACAAAATTATGGTCCAGACCTACAACATTTAGATGTTAGTTTAAGAATGTGGTACATCCCCGTTTGCATATAATTGCTTAAAAGGGGATGTGTTGCAGCCTCACATTATTAGCATGGCTTTTAGAGCCTTAACACGGTTTCTACACCTTGTAGCCATTCCAGATAAAAATGTCGATGCTATGTTGAATAAGTGGGTGTAGTCCCTGTATTTTCCCACAGTTTAATATTATTTTAGGCGCTGTACCATCTGGATTTTGTTTTCATGTCTTTTCTTTATCCTTATTTTTATTGTAGGAGCAGCTCTTTCAACTTGGTGTAGTTAATAATTTCACCTTGACTGCATCTGAAAAATTTGGGTATAACGCTTGCCTTCCAAGTCTGCAGCAATCGTAAATGGGTGTGGACTTATCTCTATCCTTATATTTTCTCTACAATCCATCACTTCTACCTTTCCTCTCCCTTTCTTTCAGAAGAAAGAAAAAGTCTTTATAGTCGTTTAACATTTAATGCTTAAGTACATTTTTATTCTCTTTATTGGTCGATATTTTAAAAAGCCGTAAATTTAGTCTTTTCATTTCTTATGAAAATCCACCTTGATTCTTATGCTTATTTTCTTATCATTGATCAACCGACATTTGAGAATTTTCTTCATCATTTTGATTGTGCGGCTATGAGTTTTACCGAATTAAGTATAGTTCTCCCTTTTTCTTATTTTTTACTCTTTTACATGCATTCAAAAAGAAAACCCTAGCTGCTAATCTTGATTTCTCTGAGACTTGTTCCTTTTTCGAATCTAAAGTAAGGATCTTCTTCCCATCGTAGTTTTTTTACACTTTAACGGTATTCGATAATCAACCATGTAGTTTTTGATATGGCATCTTCTACTACCTCTCCTTTATCTTCATAATCCATGATAACCCAACTAAAAGACATAGAGAGTATCCTAAACCATTTTGGGTTCGAGGGTTATGGGGTTAGAGTTCTAGAATTTCACGAACGCATCCATGCTCCTTCTAATGGGTTTACCTATATCACTTCTGAGCACAAACGGTGTGGACTTTATCTATCCCTAAATCAAATTCTTCATCAATAGCTAACTACTATAGATCTCATTCCTATCCAACTTACCTCCCTTTCGTATTCCCTTGCAATTGCTACCTTTATTCTTTTTGCGGAAAATGGTTCTCCTTCTACTTATGAGAAGCTCCAATTTTTTTTCGACATATACAAAAGTCCTTCAGAGGAGATGTTGGATTTTATTATGCCCAAGCCAAAAAATCGATCCTTAAACCTGTCCTCGCAAGACCTAGAAATGGATCGATCAATATTTCTTTGTTTCAAACTCCGATAACCATCCTCCATCCTTCCATCCACATCCTAATTTTTCTATTTTTCTTGAACATGTTATTGAGTCATATGAGTCATGTAGGAATCGTACCTTAGATTTAGGTGAAGATGAGAGGAAAATGAAATTATTATTTTTACTGATTTGATGCTACAAAAGCATAACTTTCTATGCCCGAACCACAACTTCTCTCATTCCATTTTCAAGTTTTCCTTATTTCAGATAAACCTAGGTTTTAATTTACAAAAAGTGGATTAAAGAATTATTATCTTATGGTTCTAACCCTTGTAAGGATGCTTACTAACCTTGGGATTTTTCTTATGCACATTTGAAATGGTCGAAAATATTATTGATGTGTTTCTTGATCCTAAGTTATTAAAGGCGGCAAAGAAGAAATGTCTAAAGAGAAAACCCGATGGGGTTGGAGCCTCTCATTAGCCTTTCAAGAAGCCTACCGTGTCACCCCCTCCTACACAAGAGGCGCTTCCCATTCTGCCCCTTTAGTCCCTCTAAGACTCCCACACTATTTTCCTTTGCATGAGGGTTTCATTACTCATTTCATTGAGAAGTTAGGTTGGGTAGCTCTGGACAACCTATCTAGTATTGCTTCGACTTCCATTTCTCCTTTACCCTTCCACTTTCTGATCCCCCTTTCTTTGAGCTCACTGTTGAACTTGAGAGATCTTGGACTTATGTATGTATTTTTATTTTCCTTCTTTATTTAATGGTGGTTTACTTAGCCATTTTTAACCTGTTTTTTATAATGGTTTGGAGCCTTAGTAATTGGGGCTCGAAAGAGGAGGAAGACAATCAAGTCGCCGCCACCGCTGACGCTACAAAGTTTGAGACAACCATTCTGCGACCACTTCTAAGAAAGCTAAAATTGAAGAAGAGCTTAAAGCCTAACTGGTGAAAGCTAAAAGGGTAGAGGAGGTGATGAAGGTGGCCGATAAAGACTTGTCATTGAGGAATTAAGAATTGGGGAAGAAGGAGAAGGCATTGGTGGAATCCAAACACAAGCTTTTATGTACTTATTATGTGCTTTACCAGGTGTACGCCTTAGTCTGACATCAATTCTCCACCGAGGTGATCTTAGCATCCTTGAGGACCTCAAAAAGATCAAAGACTCTCTTGCTTCCTATTGGGCAAGTGGGATAAGGAGCTAGTTGTGGAGAATGCTTCCCCTTCCCACTGTGCTTCTTTGCAGCTAAAGAAGTATGCGACGTCTAGGGAAATAGAGGTCACCTCAACACCTCAAGTTCATGTAATCAGCTAACTTTTATAAATGATCCCGAGCTCCATAACGTGTAATAAAAATGGATTAATCAATTAATTTTTTTATGGCTAGTTTCCTTAATTGTTATTTTATTTTGTTACTTCATTATGAATGACCATGTCATCTTTGTTCCATTGCTATTTATAGTCTTCTAAGTAAGTTATATTTATTAAACTTCTGAACGAAAGCGTGGATAAACTCCAAACTCAAATCGTAGATCGTCTTAGTCCCAGTGCGGTAGTGATTCATAGGCATGAAAAAGAGTAAGATGAGTCGTTCATGCAACTTAAAGAGGAAAACCAAGGGTTGCACTCCAAGATTGATCAAATGGTCAAAAAAGGAAGCACTTGGTGATTTTGTACCGTGTCAGTAGCAATATACTTTAGAGAGCGGCCTTTTCCCACCCGATAGTCCTCACTTAAGGTGGTTTAGGCTTAAGCTTAGAAATCTAAATAGAGAATGAGCTACATATTATTATCATTTCTTGTATGCAGATTTGTTGGACTTACCATATAAAAATGTTATTCATGATATATGTTTTTATTTAGTCTTAAGTTTGTACATTTTTGTAACGACCCAAAATTTTCGATCCCAAAATTCCAGATAGTTAGGAAAAGAAGAAAGAGATAGAAGAAGAAGAAACAGAAATACAACACAGGTTCTCACATTCGCAGCGGGTCAAAATATAATATCAAATAATAACAGTTTATAATAGAAATGTATATGTCAGTTACATTTAAATACATCAGAGTTACAATATTTACCCAAACACTGGACAGTTAGATATAACTTGTCCCAGATAAATAAAAATATAACACAACGGAGACACTCCATACGTTCCTGCCATCCAGCTCGCCTCCTGAGCTCCAGAACGTTCTTACCTGAAAATCTGTAATACACGATCTGACCCAAGCATTACATCAAAGTAACACCCGGGTCAGGCTGGAAACCAGCGTGAGTAAACCCATCTAACATGGAATACAAAAGCATACAACTTATATAAACCCAGGGTAACTTATATCAATTTACAACTTCACAAGTTGTTATAGACATCACTTATTTCACACATGAATTTCTATGTGCCAAACTTAGATTAAATGGTCCAATTTAATTAAATCATTCCATATTAGCCTATTGATTTCACATATCAACTCTATAAAGAATTATTGTAGGTTGCAAATCGAAGTGGTTTCGGGTATTTTACTGATACTCGACCCGGTCTCTTCGATTTCAATTTTGTTCTATACGCCAAATTGTTCAAGTTTTAACAATACAATTTATATCCAGTATAACAATTTACACAATAATTCATCCCAGTTAGATACTGCATTATCACAGTACCACCAACATTGCCTATCACAGAGCATCATAATTTAATAAATTTTCAAGGCATTCAACATGACTTAATCATTCCAAAAGCAAGTTTAACTGTTCACATAATTAAATTTAGCCAAATAAATTACTTATCTTACCCTACTTAATTAACATTAATTACAAACCCTTTGTTATTACTTTAAATAATTTATGAAATTAATTAATCATTCTTAATTATCCATCTTAAGTAATTATCCTGAATTACTTAACTATTTCTTAATTAATCACATTAATTAAGCTTTGATTAATTAATTACATTAACAGATTAACTCTTCAATTACTTACATTAAGTAATTCTTATTATTTTTTAATTTAATTATCTTTTAATTATTTCCATTAAGTAATTATTCCATCATCACTTAAGTTAAATTAATTAACCCTTAATCACCTTTATTAGTTAATTATCTCTAACTAATTACATTCATTTATTAACCTTTAATTAATCATATTAAGTAATTAACTATCCTCTAATTAATTACATTCAGTAATTACTCTTTAATCACTTATACTAAGTAAATAACTATCCAATACTTTACATTAATAGATTATATTTCAATTTGTAAAATCTTAAATATTTTGAGATAAACCACATACTTTAATTAATTACTTAGTTTCATCAATAAACTTATTTGAATTCAAAAGTTTGAAATTAATTCATTCAAAGCACCTCTTTATTAAAGTTTTTAATATACTTATATTTTGAAACCTGTTTGGTAATGGTTTTGAAGACGTGTTCATTTCTTTTGTTTATAAACATGTTAACAATTTACAATTGCCTTAAACCTTGGTTAAAATCATAACAAAGAAACCGAGCTGATCCCAATCTATTCCCGAATCCAAAACTTATCCACTTCTCTTAGAAAACTCGAGGACAACTTCGAGCAACACCCTAATTTTAAGCCCAATACAAAACCGTTCAATTCCAAAATGTCACAATCACAAAGAAATTTTCACTACAATATTTAATCAAACCAACGTCTTACGTATTTAACTGCTCAATTCAGTGGTTTTCCTATTAGCATAACTGAAATAACACACTAGCCAGTACTAACCTAAGGTCATGTTGATTTGAGGGATTAAGTTACTTTATTTACTAACCATAACTAATTTTAATACTAACTTTAAATTCAACACTAAAACCTGTGTTAACTAGTGTTATGCGTATTAACAAATTGAATAAATCAATCAACTTGGTTCCTATATAAAATAAATAAATAAATTAGGGAATTGAGGTTTAACATTTTTAACTAAACCGATATAAATAAATTTCACTCAACTCAAAGCACAACCCAGATACCTACCCAACCGACCCAACTTCCAATGCAACTATCAATACTGTCTGCCCAAACACAAGTTTACAGACTTATCTTCCCTCATGTGCAATGCAAATAATCCATTTTCTTGGACCAATTCCATAGTAGCTTCTTTTTATTTCTATCACTATCTCGCCTGAACACTTTCTTTTCATATGTTCTTCCCTACTAGCTCTCTCGTGTACCCAAACCTTCCTGCACCCATCATCTTCTTCCATATCCACTTGCTAGTGTCTGTTACTTCCCATGCACCTCTTCTCAACCTAACACTTCAACACCCAACAAGCGCCTCCGCTTCAACACGAATTCAAGCACCTAGTCACACACTGCTGCACACAAAACACATTCACTCATCTAAACAAGTGAACTCATGTACCGAACACTCATAGCCGCACACATTTCAACACCATTCTCACTGGCCCAAATGCATGAATACATACAAATACAATAAGGGACGTGCACACACAATTCTTACACACACACAACATGCATGCACAAGTAAACGTTAAAGAAAAGAAATGGTGAGGAAAAAAAATTGTGTGAAGTGAAGAAAAGGAAAGTTGTCGAGCATTTTGAGAGTAAAAGATGGGATGAAACAAAATATAAGACAAAGAAAAAAAAAATGTATAGGCATTACGTTCATTCACGACCTATATTCAAATCTATTATTATGCAATCATAGATTTAAATTTATATTTCCATTCTATTCTTAACATAAGCATGTTGTAGAGAAGACTCAATAGGCTCAAGAACATAATAAAATAAATAAGGTTGAACCTATCAGATTACAACCAGATATCAGAAGTAGAGATAAAATTTATCCATTTATAAAATAAGTACATCAAATTACTCACCTTATTGTTGAACATCGGCCTATTTCTGGAACCCGACAGTTGATTGAAGCTTGATTTTTGAATTGTAACACTATTTTCTGATTTGAATCTGCTGTCAGTTGAATCTGAATTCGCACTTTGTTTTAGATGATCTTGAATTTCTTCAGTTGTTAGCCTAATAGTTGTTTTGTTTTTATTATTATTCTTTGTTGCTTAAATTTTTGGTTTGGTTTTAAAGGAAGATGAAGGAAATCGAGATTGAGAAAGAGAATTGGAAAGTTCTGGAACTGTTTACAGCTTTGATTCTCAAGTCATTTTATTATTTATCTATTTTCAACTTAAAGAAACATATCGCCACTAGTAATTTTCAAGGCTTGTGCAAACTACACATGTAATATGCATGTGTAAATAAATTTTAAATGTTTTATAAAACTTTTATATTTAAATTTCCTATTTAATAAATACATTTCTTAATTTACATAAATAAAATCCTTTAAAGAAAATATATAAAACAAATATTATTCTAACAAAAATCTTATTCATATATTTTTAAATCCAAAATATTTAAAATAATTATCTTTTAGATTTCAAATTTAAATTCAAAATCAAATTCACTTTCAAATTAAAATCCAATTTGAAATCAACTCAAATATATGTATATATATAAGCAACACAAATTAATTTGTAAATAATAATCCTATTTTAAAATTTATATCTATCTTTAAAACATCACATTTGAATTTGCTTGAAATTTCTGGAATATCACAGATATCCTTTATTATATTTTCAATTTTTTTTACATATCCAGATATCTTTTATTATCAGGATCATCTATTTAACATACAAATCAATAATTTAATAATTTTAATCCTATTAATTATCAATTAACAGATATCCAAAAATCCGGGTTATCACATTCCTTCCCCCTTTAGAACTTTACGTCCTCGAAAAGGAACGAAGCCAGAATTATTAAAATGCTTAAAATTAGATAAATTTTCCTTGATCATTTTTAAAATACCTTAAAAATCTATATAATATTACTAATATAATTTTTATAAAAATACTTTTATAACTCGATGTTTTAACAAGCTTGTCCTCGTTCTTACAGAAATTCGGCCATACGTTGATCAGGGGTACGACTGAAAATTTATAAGTACTTAGCAGACCCATTTCCAACACCTAGTGAAAATACCTGGGAAAATAATTTTACTGAAAATATAGAAAACAGTTTCTGAAAATAGAGGAAATATCTTTGGTGAGAATGCTCTGGAAATCATCACCCCCATCCATGGTCGCAGTTACATCCTGGGTTACGTTGCCATCACAGCAAAAGTCCATGTAATTGTAGGCACTCCGCGCCCCTCGATTACGCCATGGAACCCACAATAGATCGTAGTTACATTTCAGGGTTACGTTGCTATCACAGCAAAAGTCCATGTAACTTTAGGCATCAACGCCCCTGTTTTTCGCTGCCAAAAATGATACTTCTCCACTCTCACATAGGTCGCAGTCTACCGATGTACAATCAAACGCAGACTGTTGGCTCTCAGAAGCACACACGACTTTCGCTATTTTACCATAGGTCGCAGTCTACTGATATAAAATCAAACGTAGAGCATTGGCTCTCAGCGGCACACACGACTTTCGCTATGGTCTGCAGTAGATCGTAGTGACATCGAGTTAAACTGTCGTCACAGCATAACCCATATGCCTCTATAGGCATCAGCACCCTCGACTTTCGCTACACACTACACATAATCCTCAGGAACTAGTTTTTTCCGGACTCCTCACAGGATCAACTTTAGAACCCCCTTTAGGGTTCAAGGCAGTACCAACCTATGGCACTCCTGAGAAGTTCATTTCAAGGGAGTGCCTTTTTCCCCAGAGCCATTTTTAAAACGCTTTATACTATACACATATAGTATCTTCCAAATCATACACCTAGTACGAATCTCAAATAAATCTCCTTTCTCAAAATCGATTATCCCAAAATCGATAATTCTCAAACTAAGCTTTCTAAATCACCAAAATTGATTTTTTCCAAAAATCAAAAGCCTTTCCAAATCCAAAGGTTCCAAAAACCTTTTCAAAATCATCCTCATGAAATCCTATATATATATACACACACACATAGACATATATATATAATTTTGAAAATCTTTAAATTACTTCAACCTTGTATAAAACCCTTTTTATACTTCAAATATCTATCAAAAATCCTTTTCTTCTCACAATAGATTCATCAAGGGGAGATTTATCTCATATAACAAAGATATATAACTTTGTTTATACCAAATCAAATATTCAAATTTGATTACTCTATAAAGTCACTTACCAGTTTACTTACTTCCATAAAGTAAATTTCTAACATAGAAATATCCAATTTCTATTTTACTTCATCATATATTTGACAAAATATATTTTCACTTCAAAAAGCATTTCACATTTCTTATCCACAAATTTCCATTATCAATTCCATTCAAATCCTTATGATGTACACATCATCTGTATGCAATATCAATCTGATCGCTCACTCGATCACACAATTTGACTTCCGAACTAGTATCGTCAACCCGACTTCCTAATGCAGACTCAGATCTGGTTTCTTAATCAGAAACCGTCATTCTCCTTGCATAGCGTAGCTATGATAGAGAATATCCAGAACCAATCAAAAATCCATATCCAGGTTCGACGTCGAAAATCGAGTGAATAATCCCAACTCGGATCGATATACTATCTCGAAATTCTGTGCTCGAATCTGGATCAAATCACTATGCGAATAGAATAGTATACGTACATCCTACGTATTTATCTTCATTGATTATCTGTTAAATCGATTCCCTTCTATTCACCCTCACTTTGATTTTGTTCGCTTATCCACATTTGCCTTGATTCCCTTTTGGATTATCACTTCAATTCTTATCTCAGTTGGGTATTTAATCAATAACAGTTTGAACTCCGACCAGTTTATATTTAGAAAATAGCTTGAATTTTTTTTAAAAAATAAATAAATAATTGAAAAATAATTATTAGTTTGTAAAATAGTTATGTAATTGTAAAATAGTTGCAAAATAGTTGTAAAATAGTAACCAGTTATAAAGTAGTTGGAAAAATAGTAATTAGTTTATAAAATAGTTGTAAAAAATTTAAATAGTTCCAAAAGTAGTTGTGAAATAAATATAAGATAGTTTTGGAATTTAAAAAGTAAAGTTGTGTAGTAAATAGTTAGGATAATTGATTTAAAATTGTTTATCTCAAAATGATTTATTTAAAAATAGTCCAGAGCCAAACTGTTCAATTCCCCATCAACTTAATTTAAATTTCCACTTCCATTTAAATTGACTCAATTCAAATTTGAATAACTTCAATTTCCCTTGAACTTGATTTATCCCCAATTCAAGTTGAATCAACCTCAATTTCTTTCCAAATTCAAATCAAATTCCATTTGATTTTAAACATATTCACTTTAACTACAATTCCAAATTATTCAAATTAATTTAGACTAATTTCAAATTGCATTCACTTTAATTTCAAATCATTTCAATTTCTATGAAGTAGTCCCAATCCCATTTGAATTTGAACTCGTTAAATCTTTGATTTTATTTCAAATTAATCCAAATCAAATTTTCCATTTGAATTATATACTTATCTATCTTCAATTCTAATTAATTCAAACTAAATTCAATTTGAACTAATGAAATCTAAATCTCAACTTTAACCCATCTTGAATTATACAAATTCGTGTCAAATTTCCAAATGCTGATTTAACTACTTAAATCAGATTAACCTTTATTTTTAAATCAATAATCCAAATCTTTAAACAATTTAATTCTGAGTCCAATTCTAAATAGATAAAGAAAATTTTATATTAGATTGTACTACCATAAAATATTCCAAACATTAATTGACTACATACTAGTAGTTCATACGTTACATACATTTATCCAAAATAAGAGTCTTACAGAAGTCATAAATCTAGATGCCTTCCTATTATCTAGAGGTTTAGAACAAATAGTTAATATTCTTACAAGAATCCTTTCTATGGACTTCCTTCCAAAGGGCAAAGCCCGAACATACACTTCTCAATAGGGTGTCCCCACTTATAACATTTACCATAAAATGTTTCTACCCTGTCATCAGTCTGGATAACCTTCATGCCTGCAACAGTACGTTCCGCAGCTTTACTTCTCTTCTGCCTCTCAGAACAATTCCTAGCAATGTGTCCCTTCTTCTTACAATGATTACAAGTAGTCGACTCATTGACCGGTTCAACTGGTTTACGCTTCGCCTTTCTCACTTTAGGGCAATGATTTAGGAGATGTCCTTTCTTGTGACACTTAAAGCACAAGATCTCAGAGTGAAACTGTTGGAATGTACCCTTCAATTCCTTCCTTGTTTTACTGCATTTGGCTGCGTAATGAACTTTATTGAAATATCTGTAGCAGGTGACATTATCATAAGCAACAGGTTCAGCCCTTTCCTTAACATGTTATCGTACTCTTGAATTTCTTCTTCTCGATTCTTACGTGCAGCTGCTCTTCGCTCTCTACGTCTGACCCTCCATTCTTCATCTTAGTCATCTCTCTTAAAGACTGAATTCTAGAGGGACTTCCTAACCTATAAATTAGACTTAATTAGAAGAATTCAACTTTTACTCTTATATATATATATTAATTTGCTTACCAAGTTATACCTAATGTTTTAACACCTTTGGTTTTTTATTCCAAATAAAGTTTTCAAACAACTTCTTATTTCAAAATAAGATTACTTTCAAAAATATTCTGAATAATATTATTTATCATTCCTTTTAACAGTTTGAAAACAAATTTCAAATGTTTTTAAATGTTAGGATTCTAACTTCACAATTTAAAACCCCACTTCAATTTACAAGTCATGCTTATCTAAAAGTTTACTCCCTTAACACATTTCATTTTGCTTTATCATTATTAGGAAACAATCATCCCAATATTTGATACAATAACCATTTTACTTTATTTTGGTTCGAAACCAAATTTAATTCTAATTCTCCTTATGTGAATGGTATATTCTATTCAATTCCTATTTGGAATATATATTTACCACTTAAATTCTTATTTAATTTCAATATCCAACAACCAATTATTGCCTTATATATATGAACTTATATAAAAATCCTTTGCCTTTAAAACCATTATATAAAGATAACAAGTACGCTCTCATATATATATATATATATATATATATATATATATATAGACACACACTCAACTCATCTTAGGGTACCACTTACCCTATCCTTAATGAGTAATCCCAACAGAGCCAATGTTCTCGGTTAACCTTCAGCTCTAATACCAACTGTAACGATCCAGAATTTTTGATCCTGAAAATTCCAGATAGTTAGGAAAAGAAGAAAGAGATAGAAGAAGAAACAGAAATACAACACAGGTTCTCACATTTGCAGCGGGTTAAAATATAATATCAAATGATAACAGTTTACAATAGAATAATGTATCTGTTAATTACATTTAAATACATCAGAGTTACAATATTTACACAAACACTGGACAGTTAAATATAACTTGTCCCAGATAAATAACAATATAACATAGCGGAGACACTCCATACGTTCCTGCCATCCAGCTCGCCTCGTGAGCTCCAGAACGTCCTTATCTGAAAATCTGTAATACTCGGTCTGACCCAAACATTATGTAACGACCCCAAATTTTCGATCCCGAAGATTCCAGATAGTTATGAAAAGAAGAAGAAATAGATAGAAGAAAAAGAAGAAACACCAGAATACAAATCAGAAACCTCACATTCGCAGCGGATCAAAATATAATATCACATAAATAATAGTTATACAAAGGAAAACTGTACTTGTCAAATTACACTTCAATGTATCAGAGTTACAACATATTTACAACCACTAGACATATAAATAATCTTTTTCAGATACTATAATATAACACAGTGGAAACTCTCCATACGTTTCTGCTCTCCAACTCGCCTCCTGAGCTCCAGAACGTCCTAACCTGAAAATCTGTAATACTCGGTCTGACCCGAGCATTACATCAAAGTAACACCCGGGTCAGGCTGGAAACCAGCGTGAGTAAACCCATATAACATGAAATTCTAATGCACAAGCATAATTAAGTAAAACTGGGGCAACTCGTACTCCCTACGGGTTCATTACTTGTTATGCTTAACGCTTATTTCAAAAATCAATCCCTAAGTACCTATACTTAGTCTTCAAAGGACCTTATTATTCCATTCCAGCCTATTCCTTACACAAATTAATCTATAAAGATTCGAAGTGGTTTCGGGTATTTACTAATACCCGATTCTGGTCTCTTCGAAACCAATGTCATCTTAACCCAAGTTATTCAAGTGATTAAATTTTAAATACTGGATGTCACTTTTACGTAGTAATTCATCATAGATAACCACATTATCTCTGTTGAACTCAACATATCATATTACAAAAACATTTTATTTCACAAAGCATCACAATCACATATTACGGATAACAAATAATCCAAGGCATTCAAATATCATTCAATCATTCATAGGCAAGATAAATTAGCCATACCATTCTAATTAATTTAAATAGATTAAATTAATTTCTTCTATCATCTATAAATCCTGCTTTCTCAACATTAATCAATTACAAATCAATTGATTAATCATCCTCTAATTTTCATCTTAATTAATCATCCTTGATTAATTATCTTCTAGCTACATTGAGTAATTAGCCTTTAACTAATTACACAAATTAATTATCCTTATCCATTTATAGTAATTAACTCTTTAATTATTTTCATTAATCACATTAATTTATGAGCCTCCAATTCCTCCTTTAATTAATTATTGTTCAAATTAATCTCATTCAATAATCAATCTTTAATTAATCATATTCATTAATCAACCCTGATTAATCACATTCAGTAGTTAACTATCCTTAATTATTTACCTTAAATAACTCTTAAAAATTAATTAAATCGTTAATTAATTACACTATGTAATTAATCCTTAATTACTTCCACGAAGTAAGTAACCTTCTTGTTAATCAAAGTAATTAAGCCCAAATTGCTTTTATTAGTTAATTATCCTTCAATTAATTACATCCGGAATTACCCATTAATAACTTTACTATATCCTAGATAAATCACATTAAGTAATTATACTTAACCAATCATCCAATGAATTATTTTAAATTAATTAAACTAGTTAATTAATCTCATTAATTTAATTAATTACATTGTGTAATTAGTTTCTTTATTTACTTCCATAAATAAATTACTCCTTTAATAACTTACCTTTAATTACTTAGATTAATTATACTTTTTTTATTTAAATAATTAACGAACTAACATCTTAATTAAATACTTCAATTCATCCTTACCTCATTCGTAAAACATTAAATAATCAATTTTATAATTTGCAAGTATGTATAAAAAAAATCCTTTAAACAAACAATTTAAACATTTGATTCTAATTATCGAAATCGTTGAAACTAGTTCCAAAACTTATTTAATAACTTTAAAATCTTTGAAATTTTGTTTAAACACTCTGGTTGGAATTTCCAATAACTTTGAAATCTTCTTGCATTAAATAAATCTGGTACACTTAATTTCTTTTAAAACCAGATAACTTTAGTAAAACAACTGATCCCAAACACAATTACTTTCCCAATCCTACCTGGTTTTTTTTTTCTTTTCTTGAGTCAAACTAACTCCATCTCACTCGATCGAAACTCGAGTTCAACCCCAGGTCATCCATCATTTCTTCCCAAAGCAACCCCATCTCTCACACCTGATACACCGTGCACGTGCACCGGTCCACTGCGAATCTCCGACAATTCAAGCTAACGCCAATAAGTCGCCGGAGACCATCTCTTCCCCTTCCGGCCACATGATCGAATGATCGAACTCAAAAACAAATTCGAGCTCAAAAGCCCAATCTGGAACGAAAAGGTCGCCAAAAATTTCTCGACACGTCAATTCCGATCATCGCAGTGCTTGCCACCTTGACCAGATCCTTGCTGAAGACCCTCTCTCTAATTTCCCCACAACCGGTATCCTCCGATGTCTTATCTACGGCGCAGCTACCCACAAATATAAACGAACCCAACAGAGTATTAAACCCTATAATGCCGTCGCACCTCCTCCACGATGAACTGAGAATCCCGAGACCTTTTTTCCCAGGTACCCCAAACCCCAAGCTACCATTATTCCTGATTTCGACAACCATCCCACCATTGATCGATTACAATCGACAGTTAACCCAAATTTGAACATCTAAAGTAATCTCAACAATTATCTATCTAAAAATCATGATTTATTACTCCTAAATTCATCATTTATAAATGCGAATCAGATTATAGAATTGAATCAAGAATTCCATACTATGGAATTTGCACTAATTTTGAATCAGACCTGCAAAATTTCAATTTTTAAATACATATCCCAAATATTTATTTGAATTTTTTTTTTACAAAATTGAATTTATAATATTACAATCATTTTCTATTTAATCACTTCTTAAATTTATATGCATAGGTCAATATGAATTTTTATATTGCTATTCAAAATTTTGGAAACAGCAGTGGCCACAAATTTACACAGAGTCATGTATAAACTGTATTTCCACTAAAATCAGATAAAATCATCCATACAAATCGTACCTGTAACTTTTACTTTACAGGTTTATCCTATCCATTGCAATATTCAATTCAGTTATATTATTATTATTATTATTTTAAAAAAAACTTTTGTTTCCTCTCTGATTTAAAACAATGACAGAAATTTGGTTCTGTACATCTGGTTTGTACATCAGTTAAAATAAATCAGAGACCAGGATTTGTTTTCTGATCAGTCATTCATATAACTAAACAGTGATTTAACTACTACAACACACTTCAACCATGCAAAAATTCCAAAATGTTGCCTTAAGATGTTTCGCGAGCATAAGAAATAAGTATGTTAATTTTTTTCTATGTTGAACTTTAATCTGGAACAAAGCAGAGATATACATACATATATTCACATATATGCAGACATTTATATTTATATATACGCATACATCTTAATTCATCCATGCAGTAACAATACTTCAGTTATTAGATCACATTCATCAGGTTTAGTTGATTCAACTTAAGAAAGATTATTTACTCACCTGCTTTTGAAGTCAGGGGACAGACTTCCAAAACTCTGAGATCTGGTCTTGCATTCTTAAAACTGGAACATAGATTACTTTAATTTGCATTGATCTTAAATCTTTCTTGCTTTGACCTGAACTTGACTGTTAAGGAGCTGAAACTTGTGTTTGATTCCAGGTTGATTTACCAGGTTCTTCTCTTTTTTTTTCCTTTCTGATTTTTGTTAAGTTTCTTTGATCTTGATTCTGCTCAAGTTTTTGATTTATTCACTGGTTTGGATTTCTTTTTATTTTTTAATCTTGGTTTCGGTTTCAAGAGAAGATGAGAGAAAATGTTTATAAATGAACCTGAGAATAAAAAGCCAGGTTTTCTCTTTTTTTATTACATTTTAAATGAAAACACACTTGCCACTTGTAAATTTGTATGGCAAGTATAAGTTACAATTGTCAATTCACATGTGTTATCAACTTACAAATGTTTAATCTCCTTATGTTATTGATTACTTATATTCATTTATGTATTTATACTTTCATATTTATTATGTTTTGTACATAACTATGTTTATTTCAAGTAAAATGAAAGTGTATTCAACCTTCTATTACATTCTCTTTAAAGCCCCTTTTATTTATCCATTTCCTTTATTTTATATTAATATGAACTTTAAAAGGAAATAGCAAACTAGATACTAATAAAATCATATACCTATATTTTTATATCCAATTCAAATTTAATTTAAAATTAACTCATATATATATATACACTTAAACATACCCATATTCAATTTGTTTGAAAATAAAGAACATTTGTCAAATTTTAAGTAATTATATTAGGAGATTATCTCATTTATTTGTTTTTAGTTTGCAAAGTATTATTTTAATAAATCAAATCCTATTAATTACCAATTAATAGATGACAAAAATTCAGGACTATCACATACCTCCCCCCTTTTGAACCTTTTCGTCCCCGAAAAGGAACGAAACCAAAAGTTATTAAAATACTTAATATCAGTTAAATTACCTTTTTTTTATTATTTCTAAAACACTTTTAAAATTCACATAATATTACAAAAATAGTTATTATAAAAATACTTTTATAACTCGATGTTTCAACAAGTCCGTCCTCGTTCTTGTACAAATTCGGTCATACGTTGATCAGGCGTAGGACTGAAAATCTATAAGTACTTAGTAGACCCATTTTCAACACTCAGTGAAAATACTTGAAAAATAATTTCATTGAAAATATAGAAAACAGTTTTTGAAAATAGAGGATATATCTTTGGTGAGAATGCTCTGGAAATCATCACCCCCATCCATGGTCGCAGTTAACCCGATGGTTACGTTGCCATCCCGACAAAATCCACAGATAACTGTAGGCCTCCGCGCCCCTCGATTACACCATGGAACCCGCTACAGATCACAGTTACAACTGGGGTTACGTAGCTATCACAGCAAAAACCCATATAACTGTAGGCATCAGCCCCCTCGAATTTAGCTGCTAAAAGAATGAAACTTCTCCACTCCACTTGATCATAGATCGCAGTCTACCGATGTTGCGTTGCCTTCCCGGCAAAATCAAGTGTAGACCGTTGACACTCATCCTCCACACGATTTTCGCTATGGTCCCCACAGTAGATTACAGCGACATCGAGTTACACTGTCGTCACTGCATAACCCAAATGCCCTTGTAGGCATCAGCGCCCTCGACTTTCGCTACCCAATAATCCTTAGGAACTAGTTTGTCCGGACTCCTCACAGGATCAACTATAGAACCCCCTTCGGGGCTCAAGGCAGCACCACCCGGTGGTACTCCTGAGAAGTCCATTTCAAGGGAGCGCCTTTTTCCCCAGAGCCATCATCAAAACATTTTATACTATATATTTAGTATCTTTAAATCACACACCTAGTATGATCTCATACAAAACTGATTTACACAAAATCGATTATTCCAAAATCGATAATTCTCAAACTAGGCTTTCCAAATTCTCATATTGATTTTACCCAAAAATCAAAAGCCTTTTCCCAATCCAAAGGTTCCCAAAACCCTTTTTCCAAAATCCTCATATGATCTTTTATATATATATTCAGATATATAAAATCTTTTAAAACTTTGGATCATTTCAAACTTGTATAAACTCCTTTTATACCGCAAAACACCTTCAAAATCCTTTTCTTCTGGCAAAGGATTCAACAGGGGAGTTTCATTTTATAAAACAAAGATATTTAACTTTATTTATTCAAAATCAAATATTCAAATTTGATTACTCTTTACAAAACCACTTACCATATCACTTACTTTCATAAACAAAATTTCAACCATAGAAATATCCAATTTCCACTTTACTTCATCATATATTTCACAAAATATATTTTTCGTTTCAAAAACCATTTCACACTTCTAATGCACAAATTCCCAGTATCAATTTTATTCAAATCCGTACGATGTACACATATCATCCGTATGCTATACCAATCTGATCGCTCACTCGATCACACAATTTCATTTCCGAACTAGTATTGTCCACCCGACTTCCCAGTGCAGACACAGATCTGGTTTCTTGATCAGAAACCGTCATTCTCCTTGCATAGTCATAACTATGATAGAGAATATCCAGAACTAATCAACAATCCTTATCCAGGTTCGCCTTCAAAAATCGAGTGGAAAATTCCAACTCGGATCGAAATAACTATCTCGAAATTCTGTGCTCGAATCTGGATCAAATCACTATGCGAATATAATAACATACATACACCCTACGTATTTATCTTTATTGGTTATTAACCAAATCAATTCCATTCCTATTCACATTCACTTTGATTTTCATTCACTTACTCTCAAATGCTTCAATCCATTTGATCATCACCTCTATTCTTATCTTGATCGGGTATTTAACTAATAGCAGTTTGAACTCTGTCCAGTTTAAATTTAGAAAATAGCTTGAAAAGTTAAAAATAAATAAGTAGTTGGAAAATAATTACTAGTTTGTAAAATAGGTGTAAAATAGTTCAGTAATTGCAAAATAATTGGAAAATAGTTAAATAGTCATAGGAATTTTAGATAATTGCAAAATAGCTATAAAATAGTAATTAGTAGTTGAAAATAGTAATTAGTTTATAAAATAGTTAGAAAATTGTTAAACAGTTTCAAAAATAATTGTAAAACAGGTATAAGATAGTTTGGCTTTTAAAAGAAAGGTTGTATATATAATAAATAGCTTGGACAAATAGGTTTATATTAAAAACAATTTTTATTAAAAACAATTTATATTAAAAATAGTCCAGATTCAAAACTGCTCAATTCCCAATCTCCATTCCCATCAATTCAATTTAAATTTCCATTTTCATTTAAATTGACCCAATTCCAATTTTAAATAACTCCAATTTCCATTGGACTTGATTTATTCCCAATTCAAGTTGAATTAATTCTCAATTCCTTTTCAAATTTAAATCAAATTTCATTTGATTTTAAACATATTCAACTTTAGTTACAATCCCAAGTTATTCCAATCACTTTGGACAAATATCCATTCAATTGAACCCACCTCAATTTCAAATCATTTCAAATTAATCGAATTTAAATTTTCCATTTGAATTTTATACTCATACATCTTCAATCACCATTTCAATTATTCAAATCAAATTCAGTTTGAACTAATTTCAAATTTAAACCATTTCGAATTATATAAATTCGAGTTAATACTTCAAATGTTGATTTAATTCCTTTAAATCAATTTACTTTTTTATCCCAACAATGGATTACCACACTCCATTTCTCATTCATTTGAACAAATCCAATTTCACAATTTAAATATTTTTAACAACAATAGGATGGTATTATTCAAATTATTTTAAAACATCCATCCATTTCCAATTCCAGATCTCAAACCCATTTTGAGATCACACAAACTCCAATTCAAATTAACCATTTAACTTTCCAAGTTAAATTCCAATTCCACCTTAAAATTTCCAATTCAAGCTGTTCATTAACACCTTTTTAACTTTTCCCAAGTTAAATTTGATTCACTTAATCCAGTCAATCTTACCCAATTTGAATCTTCCATTTTAAATTTTGAACTTCTCATAAACAATCTTCCCACTTATTAAGTTCAAAAACTTACCACTTAGAGTTTATCTCAAATTATCCTTGATATCATGTATATCCACGTGTATACATATTAATTTCTTTTACATACCAAGTTATACTTTAAAATTTTGAACCACCTTTGGTTTTTAATTCAAAAAAAATTTCTTAAAATTTTTCAAACATTTCTTATTTTAAAATAAGATCATATTCAAAGTAATTTGGATAATATTATTTCCTTTAACATTATGAAAACAATTTTCAAATGTTTAAATTTAGAATTCAGAACTTCATAATTGGAAACCCACTTTAATTTACTTTCTTTCATATTTACAAGTTTATTCTCCTTTTTAAATGTCTACTTCCTTAAAACATTTTATTGTTTATTGAAGAGCAATCATTCTATTATTAAACACAATAACCATTTTTTTTGTTTGAAACCAATTCCAATTCATCTTATTTTGAAATACTTCTCCAATTCAATTTTAGTTTGAATCCATTTCAAACTTATCTTTATTTAATTCAAATTTCAATTTGGTTGTATTCTATTACTTCTTAATTTAATTCTTACTATTATTTTAATTTAATTAATACCACAACCAATTTCCTTAATATAATAGATAATCTATTTCTTATATAAGATTCATTTACTTTTGAAATCATTTAAAAACTTTTATATGAGAAAATAACAAGTACGCTCTCATATAATTATACACTCAACTCATTATAGGGTACCACTTACCCTATCCTTAATGAGTAATCCCACAAGAGCCAAGGTTCTCGCTTAACCTTCAGCTCTGATACCAAATGTAACGACCCGAAATTTTCGATCCCGAAGATTCCAGATAGTTATGAAAAGAAGAAGAAATAGATAGAAGAAAAAGAAGAAACACCAGAATACAAATCAGAAACCTCACATTCGCAGCGGATCAAAATATAATATCACATAAATAATAGTTATACAAAGGAAAACTGTACTTGTCAAATTACACTTCAATGTATCAGAGTTACAACATATTTACAACCACTAGACATATAAATAATCTTTTTCGGATACTATAATATAACACAATGGAAACTCTCCATATGTTTCTGCTCTCCAACTCGCCTCCTGAGCTCCAGAACGTCCTAACCTGAAAATCTGTAATACTCGGTCTGACCCGAGCATTACATCAAAGTAACACCTGAGTCAGGCTGGAAACCAGCGTGAATAAACCCATATAACATGAAATTCTAATGCACAAGCATAATTAAGTAAAACTGGGGCAACTCGTACTCCCTACGGGTTCATTACTTGTTATGCTTAACGCTTATTTCAAAAATCAATCCCAAGTACCTATACTTAGTTTTCAAAGGACCTTATTATTCCATTCCAGCGTATTCCTTACACAAATTAATCTATAAAGATTCGAAGTGGTTTCGGGTATTTACTAATACCCGACTCCGGTCTCTTCGAAACCAATGTCATCATAACCCAAGTTATTCAAGTGATTAAATTTTAAATACTGGATGTAACTTTTACGTAGTAATTCATCATAGATAACCACATTATCTCTGTTGAACTCAACATATCATATTACAAAAACATTTTATTTCACAAAGCATCACAATCACATATTACGGATAACAAATAATCCAAGGCATTCAAATATCATTCAATCATTCATAAGCAAGATAAATTAGCCATACCATTCTAATTAATTTAAATAGATTAAATTAATTTCTTCTATCATCTATAAATCCTGCTTTCTCAACATTAATCAATTACAAATCAATTGATTAATCATCCTCTAATTTTCATCTTAATTAATCATCCTTGATTAATTATCTTCTAGCTACATTGAGTAATTAGCCTTTAACTAATTACACAAATTAATTATCCTTATCCATTTATAGTAATTAACTCTTTAATTATTTTCATTAATCACATTAATTTATGAGCCTCCAATTCCTCCTTTAATTAATTATTGTTCAAATTAATCTCATTCAATAATCAATCTTTAATTAATCATATTCATTAATCAACCCTGATTAATCACATTCAGTAGTAAACTATCCTTAATTATTTACCTTAAATAACTCTTAAAAATTAATTAAATCATTAATTAATTACACTATGTAATTAATCCTTAATTACTTCCACGAAGTAAGTAACCTTCTTGTTAATCAAAGTAATTAAGCCCAAATTGCTTTTATTAGTTAATTATCCTTCAATTAATTACATCCAGAATTACCCATTAATAACTTTACTATATCCTAGATAAATCACATTAAGTAATTATACTTAACCAATCATCCAGTGATTATTTTAAATTAATTAAACTAGTTAATTAATCTCATTAATTTAATTAATTACATTGTGTAATTAGTTTCTTTATTTACTTCCATAAATAAATTACTCCTTTAATAACTTACCTTTAATTACTTAGATTAATTGTACTTTTTTTTATTTAAATAATTAACGAACTAACATCTTAATTAAATACTTCAATTCATCCTTACCTCATTCGTAAAACATTAAATAATCAATTTTATAATTTGCAAGTATATATATAAAAAAAATCCTTTAAACAAACAATTTAAACATTTGATTCTAATTATCGAAATCGTTGAAACTTTTTCCAAAACTTATTTAATAACTTTAAAATCTTTAAAATTTTGTTTAAACACTCTGGTTGGAATTTCCAATAACTTTGAAATCTTCTTGCATTAAATAAATCTGGTACACTTAATTTCTTTTAAAAACAGATAACTTTAGTAAAACAACTGATCCCAAACACGATTACTTTCCCAATCCTACCTGGGTTTTTTTCTTTTCTTGAGTCAAACTAACTCCATCTCACTCGATCGAAACTCGAGTTCAACCCCGGGTCATCCATCATTTCTTCCCGAAGCAACTCCATCTCTTACACCTGATACACCGTGCACGTGCACCGGTCCACTGCGAATCTCCGACCATCCAAGCTAACGCCAATAAGTCGCCGGAGACCATCTCTTCCCCTTCCGACCACATGATCGAATGATCGAACTCAAAAACAAATTCGAGCTCAAAAGCCCAATCTGGAACGAAACAGGTCGCCAAAAATTTCTCGACACGTCAATTCCGATCATCGCAGTGCTTGCCACCTTGACCAGATCCTTGCTGAAGACCCTCTCTCTAATTTCCCCACGACCGGTATCCTCCGATGCCTTATCTACGGCATAGCGACCCACAAATATAAACGAACCCAACAGAGTATTAAACCCTATAATGCCGTCGCACCTCCTCCACGATGAACTGAGAATCCTGAGACCTTTTTTCCCAGTAACCCAAACCCCAAGCTACCATTAGCCCTGATTTCGACAACCATCCCAACTTTGATCGATTACAATCGACAGTTAACCCAAATTTGAACATCTAAAGTAATCTCAACAATTATCTATCTAAAAATCATGATTTGTTTCTCCTAAATTCATCATTTATAAATGCGAATCAGATTATAGAATTGAATCAAGAATTCCATACTATGGAATTTGCACTAATTTTGAATCAAACCTGCAAAATTTCAATTTTTGAAATACATATCCCAAATATTTATTTGAATTTTTTTTTATAAAATTGAATTTATAATATTACAATCATTTTCTATTTAATCACTTCTTAAATTTATATGCATAGGTCAATATGAATTTTTATATTGCTATTCAAAATTCTGGAAACAGCAGTGGCCACAAATTAACACAGAGTCATGTATAAACTGTATTTCCACTAAAATCAGATAAAATCATCCATACAAATCATACCTGTAACTTTTACTTTACAGGTTTATCCCATGCATTGCAATATTCAATTCAGTTATATTATTATTATTTTAAAAAAAAACTTTTGTTTCCTCTCTGATTTAAAACAATGACAGAAATTTGGTTCTGTACATCAGGTTTGTACATCAGTTAAAATAAATCAGAGACCAGGATTTGTTTTCTGATCAGTCATTCATATAACTAAACAGTGATTTAACTACTACAACACACTTCATCCATGCAAAAATTCCAAAATGTTGCCTTAAGAAGTTTCGCGAGCATCAGAAATAAGTATGTTAATTTTTTTCTATGTTGAACTTTAATCTGGAACAAAGCAGAGATATACATACATGTATTCACATATATGAAGAAATTTACATTTATATATACGCATACATCTTAATTCATCCATGCAGCAACAATACTTCAGTTATTAGATCACATTCATCAGGTTTAATTGATTCAACTTAAGAAAGATTATTTACTCACCTGCTTTTGAAGTCAGGGGATAGACTTCCAAAACTCTGAGATCTGTTCTTGCATTCTTAAAACTGGAACATAGATTACTTTAATTTGCATTGATCTTGAATCTTTCTTGCTTTGACCTGAACTTGACTGTTAAGGAACTGAAACTTGTGTTTGATTTCAGGTTGATTTACCAGGTTCTTCTCTCTTTTTTTTTCTTTTTTTTTCCTTTCTGATTTTTGTTGAATTTCTTTGATCTTGATTCTGCTCAAGTTTTTGATTTATTCACTGGTTTGGATTTCTTTTTATTTTTTAATCTTGGTTTCGGTTTCAAGAGAAGATGAGAGAAAATGTTTATAAATGAACCTGAGAATAAAAAGCCAGGTTTTCTCTTTTTTTTTATTACATTTTAAATGAAAACACACTTGCCACTTGTAAATTTGTATGGCAAGTATAAGTTACAATTGTCAATTCACATGTGTTATCAACTTGCAAATGTTTAATCTCCTTATGTTATTGATTACTTATATTCATTTATGTATTTATACTTTCATATTTATTATGTTTTGTACATAACTATGTTTATTTCAAGTAAAATGAAAGTGTATTCAACCTTCTATTACATTCTCTTTAAAGCCCCTTTTATTTATCCATTTCCTTTATTTTATATTAATATGAACTTTAAAAGGAAATAGCAAACTAGATACTAATAAAATCATATACCTATATTTTTATATCCAATTCAAATTTAATTTAAAATTAACTCATATATATATACACTTAAACATACCCATATTCAATTTGTTTGAAAATAAAGAACATTTGTCAAATTTTAAGTAATTATATTAGGAGATTATCTCATTTATTTGTTTTTAGTTTGCAAATTATTATTTTAATAAATCAAATCCTGTTAATTACCAATTAATAGATGACAAAAATTTAGGACTATCACACATTACATCAAAGTAACACCCGAGTCAGGCTGGAAACCAGCGTGAGTAAACCCATCTAACTTGGAATACAAAAGCATACAACTTATATAAACCCGGGGTAACTTATATCAATTTACAACTTCACAAGTTGTTATAGACATCACTTATTTCACACATCGATTCTAAGTGCCAAACTTAGATTAAATGGTCTAATTTAATTAAATCATTCCATACCAGCCTATTGATTTCATATATCAACTCTATAAACAATTATTGTAGGTTCCAAATCGAAGTGGTTTCGAGTATTTTCTGATACCCGACCCGATCTTTTCGATTTCAATGTTGTTCTTTAAGCCAAATTGTTAAAGTTTTAACAATACAATTTATATTCAAGATAACATATTTACACAATAATTCATCTCAGTTAGATCTACATTATCACAGTACAACCAACATTGCCTATCACAGAGCATCACACATTAATAAATTTTCAAGGCATTCAACATGACTTAATCATTCCAAAAGCAAGTTTAATTGTTCACATAATTAAATTTAGCCAAATAAATTACTTACCTAACCCTTCTTAAATAACATTAATTACAAACCCTTTGTTATTACTTTAAATAATTAATGAAATTAATTAATCATTCTTAATTATCCAACTTAAGTAATTTTCCTTAATTACTTAATTATTTCTTAATTAATCACATTAATTAAGCTTTGATTAATTAATTACATTAACGGATTAACTCTTCAATTACTTACATTAAGTAATTATTATTATTATTTTTTAATTTAATTATCTCTTAATTATTTCCATTAAGTAATCATTCCATAATCACTTAAGTTAAATTAAATAACCCTTAATCACCTTCATTGGCCAATTATCTTTAAATAAATACATTCATTTATTAACCTTTAATTAATCATATTAAGTAATTAACTATCCTCTAATTAATCACATTCAGTAATTACTCTTTAATCACTTATACTAAGTAATTAACTATCCAATACTTTACATTAATTGATTATACTTCAATTTGTAAAATCTTAAATATTTTGAGATAAACCGCATACTTTAATTAATTACTTAGTTTCATCAATAAACTTATTTGAATTCAAAAGTTTGAAATTCATTCATTCAAAGCACCTCTTTATTAAAGTTTTTAATATACTTATATTTTGAAACCTGTTTGGTAATGGTTTTGAAGACTTGTTCATTTCTTTTGTTTATAAACTTGTTAACAATTTACTACTGCCTTAAACCTTGGTTAAAATCATAACAAAGAACCCGAGCCGATCCCAATCTATTCCCGAATCCAAAACTTATCCACTTCTCTTAGAAAACTCGAGGACGACTTCGAGCTACACCCTAATTTTAAGCCCGGTTATTTTTTTACAAAACCTTTCAATTCTAAAATGTCACAATCACAAAGAAATTTTCACTACAATATTTAATCAAACCAACGTCTTACGTATTTAACTGCTCAATTCGGTGGATTTCCTATCAGTATAACTGAAATAACACACTAGCCAGTACTAACCTAAGGTCATGTTGATTTGAGGGATTAAGTTAGTTTATTTACTAACCATAACTAATTTTAATACTAACTTTAAATTTTACACTAAAACTTGTGTTAGCTAGTGTTATGCATATTAACAAATTAAATAAATCAATCAACTTGGTTCGTATATAAAATAAATAAATAAATCAGGGAATTGAGTTGTAACATTTTTAACTAAAATGATATAAATAAATTTCACTCAACTCAAAGCACGACCCAGATACCTACCCAACCGACCCAACTTCCAATGCTACTATCAATATTGTCTTCCCAAACACCAGCCTACAGACTTATCTTCCCTCATGTGCACTGCAAAGAATCCATTTTCTTGGACTAATTCCACAGTAGCTTCTTTTTATTTATATCACTAACTCGCCTGAACACTTTCCCTTCATATTGTTCTTCCCTACTAGCTCTCTCGTGTACCCAAACCTTCCTGCACCCATCATCTTCTTCCATATCCACTTGCTAGGGTCTGTTACTTCCCATGCAACTCTTCTCAACCTAACACTTCAACACCAAACAAGCCTCTACTTCAACACGAATTCAAGCACCTAGTCACACACTGCTGCACACAAAACACATTCACTCATCTAAACAAGTGAACTCATGTACCCAACACTCACAGCCGCATACATTTCAACACCATTCTCACTGGCCCAAATGCATGAATACATACAAATACAATAAGGGACGTGCACACACAATACTTACACACACACAACATGCATGCACAAGTAAAAGTTAAAGAAAAGAAATGGTAAGGAAAAATTGTGTGCAGTGAAGAAAAGGAAAGTTCCCGAGCATTTTGTGAGTAAAAGATGGGATGAAACAAAATATAAGACAGAGAAAAGAAAAGAAAATGTATAGGCATTACATTCATTCACGACCTATATTCAAATCTGTTATTATGCAATCACAAATTTAAATTTATATTTCCATTCTACTCTTAACATAAGCATGTTGCAGAGAAGACTCAATAGGCTCAAGAACATAATAAAATAAATAAAGTTGAACCTATCGGATTACAACCAGATATCAGAAGTAGAGATAAAATTTACCCATTTATAAAAAAAGTACATCAAATTACTCACCTTATTGCGGAACAGCAGCCTATTTTTGGAACCTGACAGTCGATTGAAGCTTGATTTTTGAATTGTAACACGATTTGTTGATTTGAATCTGCTGTCAGTTGAATCTGAATTCGCACTTTGTTTTAGATGATCTTGAATTGCTTCAGTTCTTAGCCTGATAGTTGTTTTGTTTTTTTTTGTTGCTCAAATTTTTGGTTTGATTTTAAAGGAAGATGAAGGAAATCGAGATTGAGAAAGAGAATATGGAAAGTTCTGGAACTGTTTACAGCTTTGAATCTCAAGTCATTTTATTATTTATTTATTTATTTTCAACTTAAAGAAACATATCCCAACTAGTAATTTTCAAGGCTTGTACAAACTACACATGTAATATGCATGTGTAAATAAATTTTAAATGTTTTATAAAACATTTATATTTAAATTTTCTATTTAATAAATACATTTCTTAATTTATATAAATAAATTCCTTTAAAGAAAATAATATAAAACAAATCTTATTCTAATAAAAATATTATTCATATATTTTTAAATCCAAAATATTTAAAATAATTATCTTTTAGATTTCAAATTTAAATTCAAATTCAAATTCACTTTCAAATTAAAAATCCAATTTAAAATCAACTCAAATATATGTATATATATAAGCAACGCAAATTAAATTTGTAAATAATAATTCTATTTTAAAATTTATATCTATCTTTAAAAACTTCACATTTGAATTTGCTTGAAATTTCTGGAATATCACAGATTTCCTTTATTATATTTTCAAATTTTTTTACATATCCATATTTCTTTTATTATCAGGATTATCTATTTAACATACAAATAAATAATTTAATAATTTTAATCCTGTTAATTATCAATTAACAGATGTCCAAAAATCCAGTTTATCACAATTTTAATTTCCTTTAAATCATAATTGGTACCAACTAGGTCTGCCACCTTAGGACTTCATCCGAGTTTATGGGAGCCTTTGAAATTAATGTATCCTTGGTCACTATCATTTATAGCCCAGGTGACAAAACCGTGCTTGAGTTTGAGGTTGCAACCATGACTCCTAATGTGGCCTTGGAAGATGAGAATATCAATTTAACACTTCAAACAAAAGGCTCGAAAAATATTTGAGGGAAGCCTCTTGCGGAGCTTAAAGAAGCTAAGGATGCACGAATCATGAATATCAACATAATGTCTAGTTGTGCACTAAGCTTGAGGCTGCCAGTTCAAAGGTGAAGGAACTACAGCTGAAACACCCCGTAAAATTTAATATGGAATAATAAGTTAATTAACTTGTCAAATAAGATAAGGCTGAAATGGAGGTTTTGTAAAATTCATAGTTTGGTTAAAAAGTAATGCTACTGCGTTCGAGGCAATTTTTTGATCTATTTCCATATATAATGCTTTGAAAACGGAGCTTAAAATGGAAAAGTTATGGACGTTTGATGTTTTCAGATTCAAAATAATTTAAATGGAATTCAAATTAAAATAATTAATTCTAGAATTCGAAATTCAAAAATTAACTCTGATTGGACTTGGGGATTAAGTAAAAGTCAGAATTAACGTTAATGTTAATGAATAATTAAGGATAAAATAAATTCACAATGGCACAAATGAAAACATTCGCAAAATAGAGCTATCAGTCGACCATTACCCTTGGCGGTCGATCGGTGGGGTGGGAGCGGTCGATCGCTTTGTGTTGATGGCAGCTAGGGTTTTCAGCATTTGAATAGCTCAGATTTTATTATTTTTAACCAATTTAAATCCAATGGTTCTGGTGCTTTCTAACCACTATAAATAAGATCTTGGCTCCCACAATTTTATGCATAAATTATTTAGGAACCTAGCGAAGCTCTGCCTGTCTCTCTCCTCTCAAAGATATAGAAAAATACTCTAAGGTTTCAAGTAAGAATTTTTGGTGTTTATTATTCAATTTCTATCTCTATCCGCCTCCAATCCTTAAATTTATAAATCTAATCCATATATAATTCCCTTATTGTATATTTCTAAAAGGAGAGACCTGAAAGAGATTATAGCTGGCGTAACAAATCCAAAAAGGGGAAGAACTAAGGATCGATTATGAGCGAAAGTCTTAGTCTTTCTTATTTTAATAAATGTACTGTATAACTTGGATTTGATATATGCCTTTGGAGAATTTTATTTATGGAAACATCGCACTAAACCTTAAAATTCCCCAATCCCAAATATTTTATATTAAAATAATGAAATTTGTGTAGATATTGCAGTTTTAATGTTTTACATTCTATTTCACTTCTTATTTTTTCTTTGGACTCTATTAAGGGATTTGAAAAGAATAAATTTAGAAATGTTGTATAAGATACAGATTTTTTTTATTTGTAGTTTGCACCACCTATTTCCGCAATTTAAATAGAAATTCCCTTTTTCAATTTTATACAGTGAAGTTGAATAGGGCGTGAATGTAATTGAATTTTAAATTTCTATTAATACTGATTCAGTTTTAGTATAAAATAAGTTTGTTATGGATTTTATTTTATACAAGTCTGTTGATTAAATGATGAATATTTGATATATGGTATATTTGTTGACATGGTATTGGATTTACATGAATTTTAAGTTTTGACATTTAAATGATAGTTTAGGATGCAATCTTTGCATATCCAGAAATATTTAAGGCATGTGTATATATACATACATATTACCGTAAATAACGTACAATTATAACATATTAATTTGCAGTTAATAGTATATTAATTATCATTTAATCCCTCTTAGGAAAGAAGTTAAATTGTAAAGGTGAAATAAGAATTTACTTATAAGGCCTTGATATGAAATGCAGTGAGATGTGGGATAATATGTTAAGGGCATTATAGATTATGACTAAGTTATGAGGATGTAAGGTCAGTCAAAAGTACACAGATGTCTGCCCAACTAATCTGACAACCAGTAGCGTGACTTTGGGGCAGACGTGAGACATCGAGTGTAATAAGTAACCATGGAGGATGCAAGGTTTGTCCTCAATTATAACACCTTGTAAATTTAGCACTAGTTATTTATTTAGTTAGTAAGTTAATTAGACTCCAAAAATGGAATTTGTGCAAACGATGTGTTAGAGCCTTGATATGAATTGCACTATTGCATTTGGAACGAAATTCGAGTCAAAAATAATTAGATTAGATGACCAAGTTTATCGCACTATCTTTTTCAGGATGAATTAGTAACTGATGAGATCTTTGATTTATTCTAATGCGGACAGTCTTTGTAGTTGATTAAGTTCATCACATTTGATACATCTAATTGCAGCTCCAGTTCCAAGGAGTCTTGTTTTAAGGTCTTTGAAAGTTGTTTATCTTTCTACACTTCAGGAACTTTTTGAAATTTCTGGTCATAAAAGCAATTTGTTCATCGTTATCATTATCAGAATCCTGATCATCAGTTATTGCATTGAAAGCGATGGATTTCTTTTCTATCGCCTTGCTTTCTCTTCTACATGCAATTGTGCTTTAAGACATTAAATTGCCTATTAACTCTTTAATTTTTAGAGTACTAATATCATTATCCTCTTCTATTACTAATATCTTTTAATCCCACTCTAAAGAGTGTGAATTGAGAATTTTTCTAACTTGGCCCTCTTTATAATTTTTTACCTAAAACTGCTAAATAATGCACTAGATCTTGAAATCTACAATAAATGTCAGAAATGGACCTATTTGGATTAATTTTAAATAAATAAAACTAATTAGTTAGCATGGAAATTTTGGTCTGTTTAACTTTGCCCTCATGTATAACTTGTAGTGTCCTCCAAATTTCGTTTGCATACTTAAAAATAGAGACTCTATTGAATTCATTTTTTTCTAGTGAGCAAAATAAAATATTTATGGCTTTATAGTTATTCTTTACAAGCATCTTTTGGTCAGCAGTCCATTGTACAAAATTAGTATGGGTTGAGTGTACTCATTTTGTGTAGTATTCCAAACAACTAAACCATTGGAGTGTAAATAAATCTTTATCCTACATGACCAATAAGTGCAATTACTGCCATTAAAAATTGGGAGTCTAAGCAGTAGATTGTCCTTTAACAAAAATATTAACAAATGTACTAAAAGTGTTGCCAACCATTTATATTTTTCAAAACCCAAATTACAAAATTTTGAAAACCTAATGCTCTGACCTTTTCATTAAATCCCCCTTAGGAGAGAAGTTACAAAAAGATTTACGTATATTCCTTATCATTAAATCCCCCTTAGGAGAGAAGTTACATTGTAAAGGCGAAATAAGAATTTTCTTATAAGGTCTTGATGTGGAATGCGGTGAGATGTGGGATAATATGTTAAGTGAGTGTTATAGATTATGACTAAGTTGTAGTGATGTGAGGTCAATCAAAAGCACACAGAAGCCTGCCCAGCTACTTTGGCTACTGGTAATGTGACTTTGGGGTTGATATAATACTTTTCCTATAATAAGTAACCATGTCGGATGCGAGGTTAGTCTCAAATTCTATAGGGTAAATCTACCCAGTTAATCTGGCTGCTAGCACCTACAAATAGTCGGACTAATGCAAGCCGTCACAGTTGGGTTGTGGGTAATAATACGAAGGACCATCTTCAGTCTCGAACATATTAATTGGCTAGTTGTGGGCCTGCCTTTTCCCTTTGAAAGAAGTATTAAACGGTCTAGGTTGGAGACAATAAAGGATATCTCGAGGAGGGTTCGCTTTAGAATTGAAGTAATAACTGGCCTGAAGAGATTCTATGCAGTGTCAGTTAAACGGCGTCCAAGAGGAGTCTGTCTTGGGATAGGTATTATGATGGGAACCTGCCTTGAATGAGGTATTAAATGGTCAAAGTCTACCTAATTTTCATTAAAAAGGTATTAAGTGGCTTAGGTGCTATGTCTTACATTATTAGGATATTATTGATGATAGGTATGGGTTATACAATTGGACTGGGAAAGCCTTAGGGTTTATAGTTGGAAAACTCATAATATGGTTAGGTACATTAGACATATTCTTATTTAAATTATACTCTCAAGTTCTATCATAGAAAGGCTCAAGATTTTATTCACCGACGTTTTTATTCTGACCCCTTTCTCACTACAACACAGGTTAGAGGTATTGATGCAGATTTTTGGAGATGGTGGTGGAGAAGCAGACTTGCGACAGTAACTATTTATCTACTTGTGTTACTTTCTTTTTTTGGTATACCCATTAAATTTTGTTGTAACTTTGGAATATTTTAATTCAGATAGTTAATGATTTTTTATGGTACTGTGTAATGTTTCTTATGACATATGAACTTTTAAATAAAATGGGTACTATCCTGATATTATATTTTATCCTTCCGCCATGAGTTTCTTAATGTGTAGATCAATAGCTTTATGCATTGTTCTTTATACTATTCAACTGCTAGCTTTGGAATAGGTCTAAGTTTTGATGAGTCTTGTCTTGGTTGGAATTTAGGCCTATTTCAAGGTGGGTTGTTACAGTAGAAATCATTGGAAGATAGCGAAGCACTATATAGGATTGTATATAAAGCAGAGATGAAGAAGTTGAATAAAACTATAGAGGATATGTCTCTTCAACTGACCGTCAGAGAGAGGAGAAGAAGGGTATCGATGGAGGAGAGGGGGCGGAGGAGTTAGCTTAGATGCAGGATCCTGCTACCTCCTTACGTACGAACCCCTCTTTAGTTGACGAATGGAAAAATAAAGTGGAGATACATTTCCAGGGTAAGCTTGAAGAGATGGAAGCTCACTACAAGCAGCTAATGGGGCATAAGGATTCAAAGAAGCTTCCTCACTCATGGAGGAAGGGGTGGAAGGCGAATGCTCTTAAATACTTTGGTGGCTTTTCTAGAAACATAAAGAAGACCATGGCTGATTGATTGATACTTTAGAGGAAACAAGAAAAGATGATGTGTTTAGGATCTACAAGCTTGAAGATTCTCTATGGAAAGCACATGGTTCCCCCAGTTTCGTAGCAACATCATTCGATATGGCTAGACAAGATGGGATTGCTGTACTCGTAGATAAACTTAGAAAGGAGAAGGTTAAGAGCAAGATGGGGAAAATTGCCTTACAGCGAGCCATGAACATCTTTAGTTATCTCCACCCTACGCTTGACATGAGCTTCCTTTATAATACGTGAGATTTTAAGGTGATTACAGAGGATTCGATGGACCACTGGACAGTCGCCAATTATGATCCAAGAAAGATAATACCGCCCCTATCCAGCATGCCTTAGGTGTTTTTATAGTTAGTGCAGTGTTTTAGGATCCTATAACTTAGGATAATTTTGTAAATTTATGTTACATAATACTTTTTGGTCGTGTAAGTACTCATAAGGGTACTGAGTAAATTTAATTCTTTTGTGAAGGAGTTTGTGTTACTCGTAAGTTTATTGCTTGATTGCACTTCCTTTTAATTATTTGGTTTTATTCGGGCTTGCTTGATTTTCAGCCCACTCCTACCAAAGAGAGAACTGACTTGCAAGAAAAGCTCAAGTCTGCTCTGACTTGGGTTATTGAACTGGAGGGGATATTTGAAGTTGTGAAGGTGTATATAAGGCTTTATACAAAGATAAAATTAAAGTATTGAACAACAAAGTCAAAGAGTTGTCTCTTCGAATTTCTAAGCAAACCAGTGAAAAGATGATCCTATCGCGTCCTTAGCTCCCGATGTTATGTTGAGGCCTGATGCTACTACTTCGCCTCCGCCAAGTGATGATCCTCATATCATTTTCCAATGGAATAGGTTGGAAAAAAATTTGAAGAATTGTTAGAAGGCCAAATTCTATGAATTAAAGAATTTCTAAAAAAAGAGCTTAGTTTATACTCCTCGGGCAATGTAACGACCCATAAATTTTGATACTTAAAACTATTAAATTAAATAAGATTTTGAAATTTAATATTGTGAGAAATTAAAATTTATGATTTATTATTGAGGAAATAATAAGAACTTGATTTAATAATGTTGTTTGAATGCTATTGATAATTTTTTAATGTTATTTCCATCGATTGAAATAAATTTTAGGTTAATTTGGTTATAACTGTAAATAATAAAATAAATTAAATGATGTATGTTATGGTGAGATTGTATGTAATTGATTGAAATTAGTAAATATAATATATGAAATCAGTGATGTGGTTAGTATTTATAATCTTTTTTTGTAAAAAATAAATTTATAAATGTGATAAAATTACTTAAAAGTAACAATTGTTCATATCATCTCATTATTTAATATGTTTGGAATTAATTTGGAAATCAGTGAATTTTTTTGTAATTTATTATTACAGTTAATATGGTAAGAGATGTTAGTGGAAAAATAATGAACGTAATAAAATATAAACTTATGCTAATATAATTCATAGGGTATTGTTGACTGAATAATAAGAACGTAAATCAAAGTAAATGAATTTGTTGGAATTTAAATTACAATTAATGAATTCATTACAATTGTAATTGAATGCTTTAACTAGCGCAATATTTAAATCTTGAATTTGATTTGAAAATTTAAGTTTTTAAATTTAGAATTTTAATTTTTCCTCTGGATACTAGGCTAAATTTTAGGAAAGATTCCACTTTTCATTTCGTCAAAATCGAATTCCTATTGCTTTAAAAATATAAATTACTATGAAAAATTGACATAAGTTTGCAGTTAATATTTGTGTTCTTTTCTTAGCTAAATCTTATTGGGTTTATTTTTAGACTAATGGGCTCCTTAGTAAACCAAGAGACCCTAGGAACCCTAAGAGACTTTGGACCCTTCCTTTACCGAGCATTATAGGATACAGGATATGATGCTGTGGAGCTCAGGAGACGAGCTGGATGACGACACGTACTCTCGTACTTGTGTATATATATATTCCGCTGTGTCGAGCTGCTGTGTATCCATTTGTATGGTATTGATGTTAAGCTGTGATTGTTGCACTCTGATGATGTAATATATAAACAGAGATATTTGATTTAGAGTCAAGATCATTTATTATCTATTATATTTTATTTCGCTGCGATGGTTAGATTCTGTAGTTGTTTCTATTTTTCTTCTTCTACCTCTTTTTCTTTAACCCAAACGGTTCATATTTCTGTAAAACTTGTGTTGATTTAGGTAGAATAGTGTTGACTCAAGGGGTACGGATTTGTGGGTCATTACACTTCCTTATCCACTCATTGACCTTCTATTTCCTATATGATTAAACAAGTACGTACTGATTTTTTTTTCATTACGAAACTTTCTGCGTACTCTTCTTCCTCCTCCTCAAATCCACAGAACTCCAAAAATCCAAAATAACAAATCCCCAAACTCCATCCCTCCTCTCTTTAAAACCCGTCCATCCTCTCTCCCATTGCCGCCACCCTCCATCACCAATTCCGACCATCTCCTCCCTCCTCCTCCTCTCGACCATCTCCACCCTCTGCAAGGCTGAAAACTCCAATCCCTCCCCTAGGCCATACTCGAACCCCTAGCCTCTCCACCCCTCCTCTATTTTATAAAAAAAATAAGAAGAAGAAAGCACAATTTGTTCGATTTGCGATGCCGTGCTTTGTTTTTCATTTGGATTGTTGCTTTGGATAGGATTGATTAGCTTGTCGTGTTTGGATTTCAACTTGGATCTATCTATTTGTGTTGTCAAAAACTCTCTAACCTCGAAAGGTGAGCAATCACTCACGATTAACATTTTTATTGTTAGGTAAATAAACGTCGATTGAGATATTATGAAAAATGTTTGCTTTAGATAAGAATATGTGATATATGTTGCTATGTTCCTATAAATTTGTGTTATAATATTCACATGCACATGTTGTTTTATATGTCACAAATAGTATGTTATGTTGATTTGATTAATTGTCACATATGTATGTTAAATATGTCATATATGATATGTTAGAAAATGTGTTATGTTAGGCAAAAAAAAAAAATATATGCCATGTTGAAATATGTCACGTATGCTATGTTGAAAAAAAAAGTGTTATGTTAATAAAATCATATGTTGCACATGCTATGTTAAGAATATGTCACCTATGCTATGTGGAAATAGCGTGTTATGTTTGGGAAAAAATGATATGCTATGTTATTTTATTGTAAATCACCTTGCAAGTTCCTTGTATATATGTCATGTTATATATTGTTATATGTTATGTTAGTGCATGACGATGGTAGAATGTGAAATATTCACTTATACTGTTTATGATATGTGCTACATGTAATATGTTAGTTATGCTTGTGTATATATTAAACTGTTAATTATGCATGCATCTGGGTCATTGACATGTTAGGTTATCTATGTTATTATTGTTCTCACACTCCAAGTTCCCTGGTAGTTAGGAAATCACTCTGGGTTGAAATGATATAAAACGACTTTGGGTTTAAAATAAATTGATTTAGAAATAAATTTGGAATATTATAAGTTTAATTTTATGTTTGAACTTGAAATTATGAAATTGAATTTAATTGATTTAATGAAAGTTTTAATTGGAGTTTTAGATTTAAACTTGTTGTTTGATTTTAACTTAATAGATTTTAATGGAATGTTTTAAGTTAATCCTAAACTTGATCTGATTTGATCAATTAATTTAAAATTTATATAAAGATAGGATGGATTTAATTTAAAGATTTAATTAACATAATGGTATAAAATTTCAAGTTAATCTTTAAAAGGTTTAATTAGTTTGTCAAAAAAATTGACATATGAAAGATATGAATTTGGAATTTCTAAGTAATTGATTTTAAAGTAAATGTTGAAATTTAAAGAATTCGATTTGAATGATGAAACTGGATAATTTGGATTTAATTGAGGTAAATAGTTTAAATGAGAAATTTAAATCGATAAACCTTAAATTGATGTGAAAGTTGAAACCTAAATTTATTAAGTAGGGATGTGAAATGTTGGTATATGGTTTGGTTTGGATTATGGAATGTATCGATTGGAAACGAACATGAAAATCAGCATTTGAACTAAACCAATTTATAGTGTGAAAGATGATGTTTATTTAAAGCTAAGCATTTCACTTATTGAGTTATATGTACATTTCACTTGAGTTGACTTACTTACACAAGAATGGTAGTTCTGACTTGAGTGTTTTTTTTTTACTTTACGCTCAGGTCAGACCGAGTATTTCAGTTTAGCGAAAATATTTATTTCTGAAGACAAAGATGGAGTCGAGGACTGTATCTACTACTATTATAACAATTGTCTATTCTACCTGAAAAAAATGTAAATTCTGATTTTGTTGAAAAATAGCTTCATAAACTGTTTATGTATTTATTTTGTGTATTATATTTTATCCTTCTACTGCGAGATTCTATATTTTGTTCTTTTGTATCTTATTTCATTTGAACAATCCCATTAATAATCTGTCTTTTGAATAGTTTGAGTTATGTGCGGTTTATTGTCGACTTAAACTGTCCAAAAGGTTTGGTTGTTACAGGCAAGGGGTTGTACTAGTCAACATTCTTCGTTGGGCAATCGTAGATCTCATTGTTGCAAGCAAACTACAATCGACGATTCCCTTGAGGGCAAGTTAGAGTAGTGATGCAGTTTGTTTTACTAATAATCGAAGTTTCGAATTTAGCCTTTGATGTAGTTATGCATGATAATACCTTTATCCTTACTTGTAATGTGTATGCAAATGTGAAGAATCATGAGGGTGTGAGTTGACTTTAGTAAACATTAGCAAGTCTTAATTTTCTAGCATTTACCTGGCAATCTTCATGTTGTTTTTGGAATTGCATTTGATTTGTAGGTTGTTTTGCATTCCATGTATTGTCTTTTCTTACCATTTTTGATTAGTTCATTGCATATTTCATATTTCCTGAACCGAACCGTTGGTATTTATGCCTTATTGTATGCTTGGTATCACCTGCCTTGCTATTTGGGGTAATGTCATGTTCTTGTGTTTGGCACGGTCCTCGCCACTATTTAGGGACAAACTGCATTTCGATAGTGAAGTTAGGTCATGTATTTACAACCCTTTCAATTCATGTGCATAGTTTTTTGTACTGATTTAGGCTGTCCAATATTATTGTGTCCAGTGTAATTATTTAGCTAAGAAGTCGGGGTGTGTATAGTACAACCCTGTATTATTAGCTATGTTAGAGAGATTAACACAGAAAGATTTTTATATTGATTCAGGTCATCTATTTTCCTTATGTTCAGTTCATTATATTACTATTTTTCATAATAATTACAGTGTTTTATTATACAAGCAACACAGATTATACGAAATAAGGTCAAAGGTGCTATGATTCCATGATTTCAGAACGAGATTTCCATCGAGCCTTTCGATATTAGTACTTGGATTGTATAATTAAATAAGGATATGTCTTATGCATTTAAGCCATATTCAAAATCTTTACAATTATAAGCCCTAAGGCTTATCTTATTCCATAAACAATAATCCATAATCATCGTTATTAATATCTATCAATGTAAGAGATAGTACCCAAGCTACTTATTACCTTTTTAATGGAAATAGGCAGACTCTAACCATTTAAGACCTCAATTGAGGTAGGCCCCATCATTAATACCTACTCTCCAGACTGACTCTTCATAGGTGCTAATCATTTTACATTGCATGGAAATCTTTTCAAACACTTATTACTTCCCATTGAAGCGAACCTTTTCGAGATATCCTCAACTGTCCCAAAACCCAATCCCAACCATTTAATACTTCATACATGGAAAAGAGATGGCCCTCAAACAACCACTTAATACCTTTAATCCCCGAAGTAGGTCCTTTATGTTATGAACCGTACCCCATGGGGACGCCTCATATTAGTCCGACTATTCATAGAAACTGGTAGCCAGATTAACTTGGCAGATTTACCCTACGGAATTGAGACTAGCCTCTTATCATCCATAGTTACATATTATAACGACCCAGAAATTTTAAATATTGCAATTAACTAAATTTTTCTTGAATTTATATAATAAAATTTTTGCAATGAAAATTTGATATTTGAAATATGTCTATTTAAGCATCGCAAGTGTCAGATTTTCATTGGAAAATATGAAAGTTTATTGAGTTGTGAATTTTCAATTTTTAAATTTAAAATTAGTTAAATTTTTGGAAACTAAATATTTTTAAAGTATGAATAATTATATAATAAAAATGGAAATTATTTTTCGAGTGAGACGTCATAATTCGTTTCGCCGAATTTGGATTGCTCTTGCTCCGTTTATATTAATTTCGGTGTTTTAGCAGGATTTTCCGTAGTGGAAAATCAAGTTATGATAAGCGGGTCGTATCACTCATATATGTGTATGATTCAGTTCGTCTCGTCATACTGATCTCCGCAGTATATTCATTTCTATAATTTGGCATCCAGTACGTGGCAAAATCTATGAAACGGTTAGCCGCATCTGTACCCGTTTGGAATCTTTGGTTTTCCATGTCCTTTCAGTTGATAGCCGTAAGCCAATGGTCATTAGCTTTGATATTTCTAAAATCAGCGCACGTGTCTTTACAATTTCCTATTTGTTTTCATATACATGGCTCGGTTACCAACTCTTTCTCTTTCCTTCACGTTCAATTCTCTTCACCTACCCTCTTTTGCTCTGTCCTTCTTTTAAGAAATTTTTTATAATAATAAAATATATTATATATAGGTTTGTTTATAGATCTGTGAAACTCTCCTGCTCTTCCTTTCCTTTTGCATCCACCTGAACACATTTCTTGACCACTCCGCCCCTTCCTTTATCCAACTACTGCCATCAACCATTAGGATTGCCGCCGCCGCCAAGACCACATGCCTCCCCTATGGCCATCATCTGCCTCCCTCCATCCTACAACCAAGATCTAACAACTACTGAAATCCTTTCATTCTCCTCTGCACCATCACCTTGCCCTACCCTCCGCTAGTTCCGCCTTGTCAGCCCCAACCATGACACCACTAGCAGTTGCCCTGCCTTCATCTGGTTCCAACCCATGCCACAACTATCCTCTCTCCCCTTCATGCCTGATCATAGCAGCCCATTCCATGACCACCTTTTCCATTTTTCCCATCACCGTGACCACTATCGGCCCACCAAAATTTATCACCACCCATAAAGCCATGCTTCCACCGACTGCTACATCATCCACACAAGCACCGGATCCATGCGCTCACCATCTCAATCATTCGACTGCTCGTCTCCTTACCACCTTCATGGTCGGTTGCATCCCCCCTCGAACATCGCCTGACCACTGGCGTAACCCATGAGCCTTCAACTTTGAACCCAGGTCCCACTGTCCCTCCATTTCATGCGCACAGCCATGTCAGTCTGACATCGCCCTTCATCGACCCCTCCAACCGAGCAGCCTACTTCTCCAGCTGTCGAACTTAACCCCGCGCAACTACACCTAGCAGCATTAGCCTTCCCTTTATTGTTTTATAAATATTGTTTAATAAGTGCTTTTTTAAACATAATATATATATATATATACATACATACATACATTTTTAGTATTAAAATGTATATAGATTTAAAATTAGTATATATATAAAGATCTTGATTTTCATTTATATAGATATTTTGATTTTATTTAATGTATTTTAAGAAAGAAATGATTTTGGAATATATATATATATATAAAGATTTTATTTTATATGTTTTTTGAATTAAAAAAATATGTTTTGAAATGTGTTTCAAATTTAAATATTGATTTTTAAGGAAAAAATAATATAAATATTTTATATGAGTAAATTTTAGTTTTTTTAAATTATATATTTTTTTCTCATCGATTACCGAGTTCCAGCCTTTGCTTTGTTTTGTGTTTGCTGTCCGGAGAATCTCAACAGCAGTTGTCGCATTCTCCGCTATTTCATGTGCTGCATCATGTTCTTGTTTTCTTTAGTCTCGAAAGGTGAGCGATCACTCACGATTAACATCCCTATATTTAGTAAATTTAATTCTCAAGAAATGACGGTTGAAATATGTTGTTAAATTTAAACTGGCAGTTATTTAATTGTTAAATATGATCTATTATTATTTGCATTAGTTCATCGATGTTAATTGACAACATTGACACCAATAACCTGTTAATACGCACACTATTTTAATTGATAATTATGATCATGTACGCTTGTCATTGATATGATGTTATTTTTATGTTATTTATATTCTTACACTGCAAGTTTCCTGTTAGTTTAGAATTCCCTATGGGTTGAAATGATACATGCCCGAACGATATTATAGATTAAGGAAAATCGTTATGGGTTCAAATGATAAACCAAAGCGATTTTATTGATTTTTAATTTTTGGGTTTACTGGTTGAAATGATATAAACAAGTAACCTTAAATAATTGCGGATTAAAATGATAAATATCTGTATCACTTGACCATAGGATAGAAAACTATATACGGACATCGTTATTCTATTTTGAAAAATGATTTCTAAGGTTTTGAAAAGAAATACATGTATTTTAATAAATATTGATTTCTATAATATAATATATATATTTTATTTTTTTATGCATGTAAAATTTAGATTTTTTTGAAAATTTAAATTTATATGTTTGTTTTGAAAATATAAATTTTAAGATTTTACTTATAATTTTATTATTTTTAAATATATAAAATAAGATTTAATGTAAAATAAGATTGAATATATAAACTAAGATTTAATATAAAATAGTTATAATAATAATATTTAATTAAATAAATTTAATTTAATTAGTATATATAACATGTTTAAGTATTTATTTAAATTTTATACATTAAAAATAGATTTTTTAGTAACTTTAATTAATAAAGTTAGGAAGATAAATTAAGTTATTTTGAAATTTAATTTATTTGAGAATTGAATACATATAAGAATTGATTGGAAACTTATTGATTTTGAGATTTTGAAAGGTATGATTTTATAACCTGATTTAATTAAAGGTGATTAATGAATATTTTAAATTTAAACAAAACTTGAATAGTTGATTTTGATTTAATTTAAAATTGGAGATTTTTTAAAATGCTTATAAAAAGTGTCTTTGTGAATATTTTAGAATTAGATATAATTGAAGTTAGATATTTAATTATTATTGATATTGATTTAGATCTGTGATTTGAGATTTTATTTAAGGTTATTAAAAATGATTAAGTGAATATTTCAAATAAAATTAAAGTTGATTGTTAAAGAGACTGGGATCAGATATAGTCATACTATCTGCCAATACCGAAAACTACTTTAACAACTGTGCACGTGGTGGAGACTCCAAAACGAAGTAGGGTGGTTTGGCATACGATTCTATATGAGGTATTAAGGCAACCCTAATTCCCGCAAGTTAACTTGATGTGGCTTAAACAGTAGCTATACCGGGCCAAGTGAGGTCGCACCTCCGATCGGGCATATATCTTCGATACCATTCTATTACTTTGTGATTTGATTGGGTGCTCCTTTAATTTGGGAGTGCGTCTCGACGTGGGCAGTAGTAGTTGCTATACGTTACCACCAGTCCGGGAGTGCATAACGGTAGAATCCTACCCTAGGTATTATCTCGCGTGTCTTGTCACATGTCTTATCGCACCCACTATGAGTTTGTTTTGTACCGTAAACAATGAAGTGCTCCTTGAGTAAACCAACCGGTTTGGTGGAGTTTATGTATAGACTACGGGAATATATAAAATGTGTTATAGGGGATATGGGTAATGCCTTAATGCTAGTTTAACAGTATACTTTACTATAAACAGTCTATATGTAGCGTACTGTACTATGTATGTAGATAGTTTCACGGATCCCTAGAGGATGGGAATCCCAAACATCCTTTGAGTTACTTTGTATTTCACTTGACATTTCACTTGAGTTGATTTACTGGTATAAGAATGTTAATCCTGACTCGAGTGTTGTGTTTTGCTTTATGCTCGGGTCAGACTAAGTGTCACAGCATTCGAGACTCACCTGTGGAGCTTGGAGCTTTGTTTGAAGATCCGTCTATATCTATTCAGCTTTCAATTATTCCAGTTTTTTATGTTTAGACTTTTCAGTCGATTTTGCCTATTGAAATTTCTTTATATTCGAGATTTTTGTTGCATCTTGTTTACGACTAAGATGTTGTAGTAGCTTCATGACTACTTTTTATCCGTTTCGCTACTTATTGTTATATTACTCTATGTTTGTAATTCTATGATCGATTTATTTACTGTATATGCTAAGTTTTACCAAATATAAATTAACAATCTGTTGCTTTGAGTAATTCAAGTTTGACATGTGTGGATGATTTTTGATTTGAATGGTTCGAAATGCTAGGTCGTTACTATTGGTATCAGAGCTCTGGTTTAGGCAAACTTAGAACATGGAGTAAAAAAATCTCATTAGGGATAGTTTAGTAACACCCTAGAATGAGTTGAATTGATTACAGAATCATCTTCGTTCGAGCTTGAAATTCTTCGTTAGGACCCTCATGGATTAGGATTTATTTTGAATTTTGGAACTTTACCTTTGTTTTGAAATCCATTCTTGTCTTTTCCTGTTCGTGTTCTTTTTTATACTGGAGCATCCCATAGCTCCATTTTTGTTTATCTCTATCATAAATTTGAGCATCTTGCAACCTCTGTTGGCACCTTCATCCTTAATATCCCATGGGCGATCCCACTAACCTTAATATGATTTGTGAAGGGGTGAAACTTGTTTTCAACAAGCATCGATTCACCGGAGATTTATTTGTCCTTGGTTTTGATGTTTTTATTTCTTACAAAGCCTAAACCATTTCTCCAGTAAACGACCAAGGCGATTCTCTTGTGATCGAATGCCTCAGGATTATGCAGGTAGTTTCATTTCTTCATTTGATTCTCAGCTTAATGACCTTGACTCCCCGATTGTCGGGGATTATCATGATGTTTTGGTGAATCACTTCTCTCCCTCCTAAGCGGGGATTTGAATTCCGCATCAATCTTATTCCTAGAGCTTGACCTATTGTCCTTCCCCGAATGAATAGTTTCTATGAATGGTTAGTCATGCCCTTTGGATTAACCAATGCCCATGCCTTCTTCGTCGATTCATGAATCGCGTTTCTCGATGTTCTCAATAAGTTTGTCCTCATTTTCATTGATGATATTCTCATCTTTTCTAAGTCTCGGTTGACCCAGTAAAGGTCGTCGCAATTAATATAAGTCTATCCATCTTTCCACTTTTGCAATCTAATTATCTTATCTTCTTTTCAAGCATATCTTCTTAGATGAATTTTCTTTGATTAGAGTCCCTCTAAGTTTGAATCTCCATCCTTGTTCTAAGAATCCATTCTTGAATCATCCTATGAGAGAATGTATTTGTAATTGATATAAAAATGTTTTACATATGTAGTTTGAGTAGTTAAGTTTGAATTTTGGGTTTCGATTGATTTATTTGGCGAACGCCATCGATAGGAATTCCAAAATACTTGAACAGTGTATACTAACACAATATCATTTTCGAAATTGGTAAATGAAATGACTTTAAGTATGATTACATATATAAGGGTATGATCATTTGAAATTGGATAGTTAAATGAATTGGTTGTTGGAAATGATAATACTAGATTATCATTTATTGTTTTGTCGACATTCCTAGACCATTAACTATTGTTGTATGTTATATGGAGATGGATTTTTAAATATAGTTTAAAAGTCTGATTTGCAAATAAAACAAATTTAAATTAAGGATTTGCAATTTTTGATTTTCAGTGCTTTTCAAATTTGGTTTTCAAGGTTTGAAAATATATCATTTGAAAATATTTTCGAATGAAAATTGTTTCCAAAGAATTCTAGAATCAGAGTTCTTTTTTTCGCTGGAAAATAATTTTGATGATGACTACAGCATCATTAACATTCATTTTCGAGTCTCAAAGTGGGGGAGACCACTTAGTAGCTTGGATACACTTTTGTTTTGGAAAATGGATTTGATTTGAATTTCTTGAGTATGATTTTGATGAACAATATATATATATATATATATATTTATTTATTTAAAAATTGGTTTAAAGTAAAACCGGAAAGTTAACTCTTAAGTTCTATGTTAGAGATGGTTTTCAATTATTGAAATAAAGCAGAATTTTGAATAAAAAAAGTCTGAAATGAGAAATGAAATAGAAATAACTTGAAATAGTTGGACTTGGATAAAATTAATTTATGTAATATCCAACTGCATTCTAAAACTTATATAACTTACCTGAAATATTCAAAAGTTAAAATGTAACGAGAATATGTAATCGAATAGTATACAATACAAATGCAAGTAATTAGATGTCGAAAATGAATTTTTTGTTAAGGGAATTTATAAATAAAATTTAGTAGTTATAATAAATGTTTATACACTTAGTCTATGTTATAAGAGATGTTGGAGGAAATAAATTGAATAATAAAAAAAAGAATGCTATTTAAGTAAATTAATATGAACTTGGGAAACTGAACAAGTAATAAATAAATTTATATTTTCGTAAACTGTTTGTGATACAAAAGTAAATTTCAAAGAATAGTTGAAATTGAAGTATAAAGTGGAATTAATTTAAGTGAAGATAAATGGATTAAAAAAATGAGTTAAATAAAATTGTTTTGAAAAGAAAACGAACTTAACTTATAAGGAAAATATAGGATGTCAATATTAAACTTAAATCAATTTTTTGAAAGATTAATTAATGGATATTCACATTAAAAAGAAATATACTACGTGAATGGAATAAAATAAATGAAAATTTAGATGGTTTGAAATTAACAATTTCGAATTAACAGTTTTGAATCAATAAAATAAATGGAAATTATTGTTGTATTTGGTGATATGTATTTTGAAACTATCTTTCCTTTCTGTTATTTCTACTCTCCTATCTTTTTCCTTTTCGGGGACGAAAAGTTTTGAGTGAGGGAGAGTGTAACGACCTGGAAATTTTAAAGAATTTAAATAACGTAATTAATTAAATTTTTATTGAATATATATAATAAAATTTTTGCAATGAAAATTTGATATTTGAAGTACGTCTATTTAAATGTAGCAAGTGTCAAATTTTCATTAGAAAATATGAAAGTTTGTTGAGTTGTGAAAATTTTAATTTTTAAATTTAAAATCATTTAAATTGCTGGAAATTAAATATTTTTAAAATATTATTATTTTTATATAACAAAAATGCAAATCATTTTCTGAGTGAGGCATCATAATTCGTTTCGTTGAATTTGGATTGCTCTAGCTCCATTTGTATTAATTTCGGTGTTTTAGCAGCATTTTTGGCAGCGGAAAATCGAGTTTTGATAAGTGGGTCGTATCACTCATATCTGTGTACTAGTTTGTTTGTCTCGTCGTGCTGATCTTTGCAGCATATTCATTCTTGTAATTTGGCATTCGATGCGCGGCAAATTCCGCGTAATGGTTAGCCGTATCAGTATCCCTTTGAAATCTTTTAGTTTCCCTGTGTCTTTTTAATTGCCAACTTTAAGCCAATGGTCATTAGCTTTTATATTTCTAAAATTCAATGTTCGTGACTTTACAATTTACTATTTATTTTTCATACATATGGTTCGGTTACCAACTCTTTCTCTTTCCTTCACGTTCAATTCTCTTTACCTACCCTCTTTGCTATGTCCTTCTTTTGAGAAACTTTTTATAATAATAAAATATATTATATATAGTTTTTATTATAGATCTGTGAAACTCTCCCGCTCTTCCTTTCCTTTTGCATCCGTCAGAACCCATTTCTTGACACTCTGTCCCTTCCTTTATCCACCTACCGCCATCAACCATTAGGACTGCCGCCGATGCCAAGACCACCGACCTTCATATGGCCATCATCCGCCTCCCTCCGGCCTACAACCAAGACCTAGCAACCATCGAAATCCTTCCATTCTCCTCCGCACCATCACCTTCCCCTAACCTTCGCCAGTTCCGCCTTTTCAGCCCCTGTCATGACACCACAAGCAGCCGCCCTGCCTTCATCCAGTTCCAACTTACACCACAGCCGCATTCTCTTCTCTCCATGCCTGATCACAATAGCCTATTCCCTGACCGCATTCTACACTTTTCCCATCACCTTGACCACCATCTTCTTACCAAAGTCTCTCACGACCAAAAAAGCCATACTTCCACTGACTACCACGTCATCCGCCTATGCACCAGAACCATGCGCCCACCATCTCTATCATTCGCCTACTCGACTCCTTATCACCTTCATTGTAGGCCGCATCACCCATTGGCCATCGCTTGACCACTGGCCGAAACCCACGAGCCTTCAACTTTGAACCCACATCCCATTGTCCCTCCATTTCACGTGCACTGCCATGTCAGTCTGACATCGCTCCTCATCGACCCCTCCAGCCGAGCAACCTACTTCCCCGGCCGCCGAACTCAACCCCGGGCAACCACGCCTAGCAACATTTGCCTTCTCTTTATTGTTTTATAAATATAGTTTTATAAGTACTTTTAAAAAAAATATAATATATATATATATATATTGATTATTAAAATGTATATAGATTTAAAATATAATATATATATATATATATCTTGATTTCAAATTTATATAGATATTTTTATTTAATATGTATTAAAAAGAAACTTTTTTGGAATATATATATATTTATATATAAAGATTTTATTTATATGGGTTTTGAATTAAAATTTTTATTTTAAATGTATTTCAAATTTTTATATTGATTTTTAAAGAAAAATAATATAAAGATTTTATATGAGTAAAATTTAGATTTTTTAAATAAATTAAATATTTTATTTTCATCAATTATCGAGTTTCAGCCTTGCTTTGCTTTGTATTGTGTTTGCTGTCCGTAGAATCTCAACAGCAGTTGTCGTGTTCTCCACTTTTTCATGTCTTGCATCCTATTCTTGTTTTCTCTAACCTCGATAGGTGAGAAATCACTCACAATTGATATCCTTATATTTAGTAAATTTAATTATCATGAAACAACGATTTAAATATGTTGTTAAATTGTTAAGTATGACCTGTTATTATTTGCAATAGTTCACTGATGTTAATTGACAATATTGACACCAATAACCTGTTAATATATATATATATATATATATATATGCATATGTATACATTGTTTAAATTGATAATTATGATCATATATGCTTTTTATTGAGATGATGTCATTTTTATGCTATTTATATTTTCACACTGCAAGTTTTCTGTTAGTTTAGAATTCCCTATGGGTTGAAATGATACATGCCCGAACGATACTATAGATTGAGGGAAAATCGTTATGGGTTGAAATGATAAACCCAATCGATTTTATTGATTTGAATTTTTAGGATTACGAGTTGAAAAGATATAAACCTGTAAATTTAAATAATTGCAGATTGAAATGATAAATATCTGTATCACTTGACCATAGGATAGAAAACTATATATGTACACTGTTGGTCTATTTTGTAAAATGATTTTCTAGGTTTTGAAAGGAAATATATGGATTTTAATAAATATTTATTTCTAGAATATAATAATAAATTTTATTTTTGCATATGCGTAAAATTTAGATTTAAAAAAAAAATTATATTTGAAAATTTAATTTTATTACATAGATTTGAAAATATAAATTATACGATTTTACTTAGAATTTTTTTATTTTTAATTATATAAAATAAGATTTAATATAAATTAAGATTAAATATATAAAATAAAATTTAATATAAAATAAATATTATAATAATATTTAATTTAATAAAATTTTATTTAATCAGTATATATTATATGTTTGAGTATTTATTTAAATTTTATATTTTAAAAATAGATTTTATAATAACTTTAGGCAATAAAGTTGGGAAGATAAATTAAGTTAATTTGAAATTTAATTTTTTTTGAGAATTGAATATATATAAGAATTGATTGGAAATTTATTGATTTTGAGATTTTGAAAGGTATGATTTTATAACCTGATTAAATTAAAGGTGATTAAATGAATATTTTAAATTTAAATAAAAATTGAATATTTAATTTTTATTTAATTTGACTTTGGATATTTTTTTTAAATGCTTATAAAAAGTGACTATGTGAATATTTTAGAATTAAATATAATTGAAGTTAGATATTTAATTATTATTGATTTTGATTTAGACGTGTGATTTGAGATTTTATATAAGGTTATTAAAAATGATTAAGTGAATTTTCAAATAAAATTAAAGTTGAGTTTTAAAATATACATGAATTTATCAAATTCAATTACTGTAAATATTTGAATAGTTAAATTTGAAACCTATTGAATTGGAAGTGATTTAATTTGTAGTCCAAAGATGGATTGGAAATCGATGTAAATTAAAATCGTTTTAATGAGAATTTGAATTGAACCTTTAACCTTTTAGTTGAAATGAGATTGATTTAAATTGATATTTGGAACGAAAATTGACTGAACTGATTTGTGAAATTGGGAGAAACAATTCTAATTTGAAACTATTTTTAATATATAAAATATTTCAATATATATAAACTATTTCCAGTATTTTTTTGGAACTAGGGAAACCCGTTCAATCACTGTTGACATGCGATTCTTAAAAAGTAAACCTAGGGAATAGACGGCTGGCCCGCCACAACCACTGTTCCAAGCCAGCCAGACCTTTTGGTTGACCCAATGTAGGAGGCAGGAAATTAACCTCAAACCTTCTGTGTGAAAGTCGTATCTCCTCCCACTCCTCCCAGGTTGGACTCGAACCTCAAACCTTATCTGGGAGGCATATCACCCCACCACCCGACCAAGCCCATGGACAACTATTTACAATATTTAAACTATTTAAATTGGAACTGTTATGATTTAGATTTAATAGATTTAAATGCAAATATTTTGATCTGATGGTGTAAACTATTTTTTCGTTACGATTTTGGAAGTGAATATGATTTCGAAAGTGAAATGATTTCAAAAGTGAATATGATTTCAAAGTGATAGGAGTTTGAAATGTATATGATATTTTGACATGAATTATGAACTGTTTGAAATGAAAATGTCCGCAGTGTGAAATAAGCATTTGGTTGTTAAAGAGACCGGGATCAGATATTGTCATACTCTCTGTAATACCGAAAGCCACTTTAACAACTGTGCACGTGGTGGAGATTCTAGAGCAAAGTACGATGGTTTGGCAAATGATTCTATTGGATTGGGTGCACCTTTGATTTGGGATCGGACATATTTCTTCCTATTACTTTGCGATTTTATTGGGTGCACCTTTGATTGGGAGTGTGTCTCATGGTGGGCGGTAGTAGCTGCTACGTCTTACCACTAGTCCGGAAGTGCCAAACGGTAAAATCCTACCCTAGGAATTGCCTCGTGTTCCTTGTCACATGTCTTTTCGCGCCCACTACGAGTTTGTTTTGTACCATACCTATAGAGTGCTCCCTGAGTAAACCACTGGTTTGGTGGAGCTTACTGATAGAGTTAGGGTTATGCCCTAGGGGCAATTATGTAATTTGTTACATATGTCTAACTCGTTGACCAATCTTGTTCGAAATAAAATATTTTTTCTTCCTATTATATACTTGATATAATATGATTATATTAATTAGTTAACTTAATTAAAAGTATATTTAATAGAAAAATCCATAAATGGTATATTTTATGATAGTAGTTACAAAGTGTTGTAACCATGATTAATTTTTCACCATGAAACAAATATACTAATTTAAATGTTCCTAGTCAAGATGCATCGAGACTGGATATCGATGTATCCATTGAGATTGGAGTACGTAACGCTCTCTAAATGTTGGAAAGTGTATTACTCATGACTGTTGGAGGAACCCAGGGTGCTAATAATTATTAGATAATTATGGAACGAATTATTCCATAGTTTTCTGTTGATTAATATAACCAAAGTCAAACATAAAATATCGATGTGATTGATTTACACAGTTCTCTCGACTTGAGAATATTGTGGATCTTCAATATGAAAGCTCTGCTTTGATTATAGCCAAATCATGGCATAGCTTCCATCGAGTGACTATAGGGGTCGAGTGGAAGTACTAGAAGTGAAGCATTATTCAAGAGAGGATTCGTCACCTCAGTTATATGTGGTTGGTACCATAGTCAACTCAAAATCAAAGTCTCTAGCCAGAGCATTTTGGTTAATAATAATTGCTATTATTGAACCAAGGAATTTGTATTGGACTATAAAGTTGGATGTGGATGAGGTTGGAATTTTGACCATTACCAAATTCCATAAGTCCAAAGTGATATAGTTTTGACGAAGAGAATCGATGTAAACAAATGTCATAGCCGGATAACGCTTATTAAATTAAAATTGGACTTTACCGAAAATGAGTAAGCGATAGATCTGGCCATAATGTACACCACATGCTAAGTGACGTGTGAATGTCAACATTAGAATAGTTCGATGTTAATCGCTGACCAAATTTACATCCAAGAGTTACACAGCCGAAATGATGAATTCCCTTAAGACCGAACAATTCAATTAGTTTATAATTGTTATAAATTAATTGAATTAATTAATATTTATGAAATATTAATTATAAAATTTGAATATGATTTGAGAAATAAATAATGTTATATATATTTATAACAGTTATAAATATATCGATCGATATACAATATTGTCAAGCGATTAAATTAGATTTCATTGCATAGTATTTTGGCTTGGGCTTAGATGGGTTTAACGCCCATCATTAAGGCTGCAAAATTTCAGTTTTGGAAAGGTCAAGGCGTGGCTAAAATATAAGCAATTGGCTTGGAGAAAATGGGTTGAGATCATGTGAGAATGGGTAAAAAGGTTTTCCTTATTTCTCTCTAATACAACCCTCTATATATATGTATACGTATGTATGTATATACGTATATGTATGTATATGTATATATCTCTAAAATAATGACTAACCTTTTTTAGCAGCCATTACCTTCTAGATTGCTGGTTAAAATATAGCTCTCAATCCACTTCAAAGTTCTTAAATATATTTCAAATTAAAATAATACTATTCAATAGTTAGAAGTCGGTGATTCCGGACTTGCAATCTGACGAATCAAGAACAATAAAATAAAGGGAAGTCATTGCTTCAACGTGGATTCAAAGGCATCATTAAATTGGTAATTTTAATTCATATTATAGTAATTAAATTATATTTTATGATCCTATAATGAGCAATTTCATATCCGTTTAAGTATATTGCTACTATATGTTTAATTGGGTGAGATTTTGTAAGTAGATGTAGTTGTCACAAATCAGTTTGGTTATGAGCATAATTTGTTTATATACTATTTGATTTGTGTATAGAAAAATGTTGTTTACTGTACAAAATTAATTTTTTCGTCAATAATTTTTTTACGTATATTTATTAATAAATTCATATATATATTAGCGTATTTTTCTCGCTCATAGTAGCATATATGCATATATAAGATATATCTATGATTTTAAAAATTTAGTACACTTACTTATATATAATATGCATTTACAAATTTGAAAATTAATTATCATAAATATATTCATATTTTTAAATTAACGTTTATTGAATTTTGAATTGTTTGTTATGTACAAAATAATTTTTACATTAAAAATTCAATTTTATATTTTTTTAAATATTATATCATTCCATAAACGTACAGAATTTTTTTTTGGATTTTTTCAATAAATTTTATTATTTTTAATAATTAATGTTATTTTGGAAAAACCTATTTATGATTTATTAAAAATAATAATTTAATCGAAAATTTCTTCAAAAATTTTCAAAACTTTTCATTCATGATCATAAATTTTTTGAAATTTTGAATTTTGAATTTTTAATAATATATTATTTTATATTAAGTGATTATTGCCGAAATCAGTGTCTTTATTTTAAAAAATAATATTTCAATTTTGAAAATTTTATAACTATTTAATAATATATTTTTAAAAGTAATTATTTATGGATGAAAACATTATTTTATTCATAATATATACAAATTAAAATACTAAAATTACTTTGTTTGCAAAACTAAGTTAATTTTGAATTATAAATAATTTTTAATAATTATTCTCACTCTTTCTATATATATTTATCTATATATAAATTTTTTATATTTATATATTATATAAAATATATTTATGCATACATGTGTGTGTGTATTTATTGTAACACATATACATGCATATATTTAGGCAAGATGCATGACATACAAAATGAGCTAATATGTCTGTTGCGATGTAAATCCCGACATCTACATATGGGAATATTATAGCTTTCACGGATTATAATGTTACACATGCACTCACACATATATGTATATGATACATTTATTTATAAATCAAATTAAATTAATTTCATATCTTAATATATTTGAATTTAAACAAAACAAATGATATTTTTTAAATGAAATTTAGAAATGTTCTAATTCAGTTGGACTTTATAGGCCCAATAAATATCTAATAAGATAATTTTTTTGAAATTTACCCATAACTTCCGCTGCGTGTTGCACCAGTTCCAACAATGGTATCAGAGCCCAATAGCCTATGCGGTCTAGATTAGTCATATTAGGGATAACTAATTAAGCTTGTCCACTTAGCATGGTGTCTAGAAAGGTAATGTTTAGAATTGGAATTGGGTAATCAAGTACCCTATCCTACCTGGTTACTGGCCTGACCTGAAAAGTGAAGTGAGGCCAAAGGTTGCTCCTAACAGAAAAGGCCCAACTAATTTGGGCCTTGGACTAATTTTCAAAATCGTTTTGAAAATTAATATTAAAGATTTGAAAGTTAATTGTTAAATTTAAAATAAAACATGTTTATTATTTTCATAATGTTTGAAAGGATAATGAATTTCCAAAATGTTTGAAAATATTTATGTAATAATTTCAAAATTTTAAATTTATTAGTAAGATTAATAAAATAAATAAATTAAATGTTAATTAATTAATGCATATATACATGTATTTTATATGTTGATATATGCCATGTTATTTTAAAATGTTTAGGATAACATAAGTATACATGTATGTATACATGATAAATTTTGAAATTAATAAATTTTAATAAAATTGTTTAATTGAATAAATTAATTAAAGGTTAATTAATTAAATAAAATACACACACACAAATATATCTCTCTGTGTGTGTGTGTGTGTGTGTGTGTGTTTTGCACTATAAAGGTTATAGTATACATTATAAATGTTATAGTAGATATGTCCAATATAAAAGTTATATTGGAATGCTAATTTAAAATTAATTAAAGAGCTAACTGATTAAAATTATTTAGATAAGATTTAATTAATGATATATTATACGTAAGAGTATCATATAAGTAATATGATTTACAAAAGTTATATAACAATAAAACTTATATGATATGTGTATAAACTAAATGTGGAACATTAAAGAAACCCAATAGAATTGAAAAAGAAATACATATGTTAATGTACATATACCGTGACTTTTGATGTCTGACACTTCAATAGCTGGGTATTTTATAAGAAATATATTATTCTATAAGTCGATATCACTCAGTATATATATTGAAGATTATGAATCTTCAATATAATGTTGTCCTCTACCATATATGTGTATATATATATTAATAAATTACTTACATGCCCCTTAGTTGTTGAGAAAACTCAAACAAGGGATGTTATGCATAGTATTATTAATATATTGAATAGATGATGTAAGATAACTATATATATTTGTTGAGCAAACTCAAGGTACATATACTATACTTAGGCCATCACAATATGGTAGGTATGATTGAATAATCTTGTTCTATTTGTTGAGTAAACTCAAGATCGAAATGAGATTAAAACAAGAAAAAATGGGTTAGGATTTGTACGTGATACAACCGATAAGGAGTTATCAATCGTTTGTGGGGCTATGATTTGTTGAGAAAACTCAAGGTTAGAATATCAAAACAAAAAAACCCTAACACCCACTAGTGAAGTTGTAAGACTTCTATGTTTCATCTTAGGGTTTGGAGAAACATAAAAGACTAGCGGGAGCCTTATTAGAAAAATGAAATGGTAACTTTTAACTTTTTTAATATTGTAAGAACATATGCTATATATTCTTATAATTATCTACAATGATAAATTTGTGCATTTAATATGATTGATAAAACGTTTGTCAATTAACATATACAAACGAAATGAATTGAAAGCTGACAAATAGAAATATAATTTATACTTACTAATAATTCTAATTGCATGTTGTATAACGTTTCTATACCCATGCAAGTGCCTAATTTTAACCATTTAATACATTCATAAGTTGGTTACTTATATTTTTATTTGATTTAGACCGCGTGTTGCATTTCAGGAGTTTTTAGACTCTAAATGCAATTTAAGACTATGGATATTTGATCCATGTACTTTCACATATAAATGTTATATGGTGAACAATCATAGTTTGTGGGGTACAATATTTCGATGAAGTTGGCTCATTCGAAACAAGCTAATAAAAATTATTTTAAGATCAATCATTCAACTTGAATGGTTTCAAAAGGATCATATCATGTTAATGTAACACAAGACCATAAACTACAAGATACATCTAAGAACTCGATCGTTGAAATGTCATCTTGGTCAGTTTACATAAAATGCAACATATTTGATGTCTTAAATGTTAATAATAATTGAATGCGCTTTTATAAAAGGTTAGTTATTATATTCTAGTAAGGTTTTCTTTTGAATAGGTTGACCATTTGAAAGAAAAAAGGATGTATAAGAATATATGTTGTTTAAGGTAAAGTCTGAATAAAGAGAATGAATAGTCACTTCTGCTTCATAAAGAAACATTGAAAACAAGAATTGTAATACTAGTTCATACTTAATATTGGAATAAGAAATACGATTTTTATTCCAAAATGTATTTTCATATAGAAAATTGTTTTCTATAATATTTTTTTCTTTGAGTTCAAGATATTTGATCAAAGAACTCTCCACTGTAAAACTAGTTGTAGCATATGAAATAAGTAAACAATATTAAAAATATTAAGTGAATGGTGGACCTCTAAATTTAGTACGCTATTGTAATAATGGCGGAAATAGTGGGAACATGCTATGTAGCACCTAATGATTGCATCAAATTACAAAGATTGTTTTCGTAAAATGTAACGAATGTTATTTGTGAAATAATGTTTAATTTTGGTATTGACTGAAAAATAGATATAACTATATTTCAATATGAGTATTATGAATATTCATTATGTCTAATATTATTTACAGTTGTTTTGGAATTATTGACTAAACTGTAGTTTTGAGAAATAATTTTTCTATACGATTATGAATCATATGATATAGGTTAATTATATCTCAAACAATTAATGGCTATGCACCCATTCAATGGGAGCATCATAAGAGTTGATGAACTCTTTGAATTGATACATACCGATGTATGCAATCACAAGTCTATTAGTGCCAAAAGGGTTCCACATACATTTTTATATCCACCGATGATTTATTACCAACATGTACATATGTATTGGAGACACATGTAGTAAGTTTATGGTAAAATAAAAGAATATAAAATAAATGTAAATAAAATAAAAGTAAATAAAATAAAATGCAAAAGAATAAAAATGATTTGATTTGGTCGAATAAGTGAGTATCTTCGAAAGAATTTCAAATGTACCTAAAAATGAATACAAATTCATTCTCAAAAGTCACTCCTTCGTGTGATACAGAATGATGCATCGACAAGGAGTAATTAAACAATGTTGGACAATTTACGATTAATTGTGAGTGAAGTTGAGTTAGTTTCTTTCTATAAGGTCATGTACTTAAGAGAAGTACACAAAGTTGATATTATTTCATCTAAACAACAGTTTACAAAATATACAAGATAAGGATTTGTAAGAAATCCCAGCATATCCTAGGCCAAGGAGTTGGTAGGTTATGTGAGTCAAAAGATTGCATGTAATAATTGTTCATAAAGGATCTTGTATGAATCTCCAAAAGTTTTTTGGAAAGGCCGGTCATCAAATTACAAATTTATGTTTTAAACATAATTTTTTCTTATAAACTAAAATCAGTTTTATAAATAAAAAGGTACATAAATGTTCATGAATCCTTATTCTATTTGCACTGAGAAACAATTATTGTTTCAAGATATATCAACTTCAATGTGAACGAACTTCGTTAAGAAATTTTTGGTAGTTAAATCGAATTGGATCCGATCCAAAGATATAACTGATTGTATGAGATGAAGTGAAATTAACTAACCTAAATGAACACATAAAATTAGAATGTCTAATAAGTATTCTCATACATCGAAGAGAAACTATGAGTTTCTTATTAATATCAAAAATATACATTACCCTCGGTTGTTAGATTAAACCATTAAGATTGTTGACTTTATATGGTATGATGCACAAATTTGAAAGAATTCTAAGTACACTATCAAAATATGATTTTAGTGGTTGTAACCAAAGAGATGTGATCCATCGGCCGAGACTGTGTCTTTATTGGAAAGACTAATGTGGTTGGAATTAAATAAGCAATGTTGATAAGAATAATATCATAAAGTTCAATTGTTGAAATTAGCATAATAAATTCGGTATTCAACATCCCAAGTTAATTTAGATTTACTCAAAATATTATCGCTCGTTAAGACTTAGTGTTTGATACTTATGTATTGAAATAGAAAATTATAAATAATGATTTAAAGTAAGCCGTTTACACATATTAACGAAAATTGCATGGAAGTCGGTGGAAGCGATATTGGGTTTGTGAGTCTTTGGATATGATCCAAGAAATGATACAAATGTATCATTTTATAAGCATCAAGATTGAATAAGTATTTTGATAGAAATATCAGGTAGTTTGATTTTCAATCAAAGTGCAGAGGAAGAGTGTGTCCATAAGAAAGAATGTTAAAAGGTACATTGATATTTCTAAACTATAAGTAAACGACACGTTGTTGATTTTAACAATATGCTTGTATTAAAATAAATTTTAGTTGTTTTAATACTCAATTTTGGATTGTAATATGGTAAGTATAAAAGAGTGTAACGACCCGTAAATTTTCGATAATTAAAATAGCTAATTTAATAAGATTTCGCGATTTAATGTTAGAATTTTTTTTGTAATTCGTTGGAATAATAATAACTAGAATGAATTGCAATAATAATTATCCAAGTAATGAAAATAAATGCTACTTAGTGAATACCTTTGAAATCCATAGTTGAATAGGATAATAAATATTGAATTCATTGGGTATAATAGAGTAATTGATTGATAAGTAAAATTTATTTAAAATCAAATATTGAATATTGAACAGGTAAATTGTTTAAATTTAATATTTAAAACTTATGAATAATTGAATAACTGTAAAATGAAATGGTGTTCTAAATTGTCAATTGGTTTTAAAGGTTGAATCTTATAAGTTCAATTTCAATATTTCAAAAGATAATGAATTATTGGATAATCGAAATTGTTTAAATTTAATATTTGGAATTTATTGAATAATTTAATAATGGGAATCGAATAACCGTATAATGGAAATGGTTGTCCTATAATTTTAATTCGTTTCCAAAGTTAAATTTTTAAGTTCGTTTTTGAATATTTCAAAAGATAGTGATTTAAGAATAATCAAATTTTGTTTAAATTTATTATTACAAATGTTTGAATAATTAAATTCCGAATTTGATATGATTAATTTGATATTGAAATTTAATATATGAAAATAGAGTGAATAATTGAAATTTGATTTAATATGATTCAAATTGGTTTCCAAAGTGAATGTAAGTTATATTGGGATTTTAAAAGAGTTAATAAGTTTTAAAATTGGAATTTATGGGATAATTGAATAACGGGTTTAATATAATTAAAAATGATTTGTAAAATTTTATTTTATCATATTAAAGTAAGAATGATGTTGTAGAACTTTTAAAATCGAATTAAAAGAAAATTTGTGAAAATTGAATATTTTAATATTTAATTGACGAGAGAAAATAGGCATTTTTTAAACAGTCTCGGATTTCGACGAAACTAGTTTCATCGGATCCGTAACGTGATATTATTGTAATATTTCAAATTTCGTGTCAATCGGATTTACCGTTTGTCCGGGGCGAGCCAAAATGCATAGAAATTCCTTTAATCGGTTTAATTTAAATTTGATCGTTTATTTCCGTAACTCGCACATATGATCGAATTAGCATCCGAAACTTGTTCCATTGCGTCCGGAATGCGGGATAAACCTTAGAAACGCCGGTCACCGCGCTTCGTTTGGAGATCGGAAAACCCGGGATGAATAGTGTTCGCTATTTTTTCTATAAAAGCTCCTACCTAACTCTCATTTGCAAACCAGAAAGAAAATCCTAGGGTTTCTATTCGTAGCCGCCACTAACAGAACCCATGGCCAAAAACGCACCCAATTCATCTCCTCCGATCCCCCAATCCGTCGACATTCACGCGAAACCTTCAACATGGAAGTTGTAGAGCACGTTGAGATCTTCGATCTCAACGGTGGAGATCGTTATGGGCGAAGTAAATCAACGGGAAATCGCTCGTGAATGCCGGCCGTTCGCACGCAAATCGAGGGGCCTAGGGACAGCCGAGCTTCACTATCTCCTGGCTGATGGTGGCTCGCGAGGAAGGCTTCGATTTGGCGGTAGTGTGATGGAGTTTCGTGTAGCGAGGTGGTTGCGGCATTCAACCCTAGGTATCACGACAATGGGTTCTTCGTGCGTGTGCTACCTGTTTGCGAATGGGAAAGAAGGGCGCGTGCGGCCAGATGATGGAGGATGCACGGTAGAGATGAAAGGTTATAAAAATTTAAAGAAAAATTGTAATTAATTATTATAAATTGTATTAACTTTAAAAGGCTATATCTCTTCCATACGAGGACGGAATTCGACGAAACTTTTTGCGTTGGAATCGTTGGTCGAGCACTACGCAATGCAAATGGATTGGAATCATTTGGAGCTAGAGAAAATTTCAAGTAAAATTAAACGTTCGTTTAATTTTATTCGAAATAAAACGCTGGAACTACAACAGAAATCAGGGTGAGTGTATAACGCTCACAACGTACTAAATATCTTTATGCTAGTTAAATTGACATTATGAAGTGTTATGATTTTTATTTGTCGTTGTTTGATAAAATTTAATTGTCATATAGATTGTCATTTGAATTAACCGTTGAAATTAAATTGACAGTTAAATTGAAATTAAAATTTAATTGCGATTAAATTACCTGACATTGATAACTATGAAATTGCAATGAATTGTACTGTCTATTGGATGATTTATTTCGATGGATGCTATTGGTTGATATTTAATTGTTTGGATGCTTATTTGCGTATATATAACCTGTTATGCATACATATGCCGCTATGATCGATTTAAGTGATATATATATTCATCCCTGACATTTAATTGAAATAACTAATCACTTGGCCATAGGATAGAAAATTATACACGGACGCCGAATTGGCTAAATTAATAATTTTTAAAATCGTCAATTTGAAATTTATTTAAATGTCTTGATTTAAAAGTTATAAATAGAAATCAATTTATAGAATCGAATTTATCGAAAATTGAGTTTGTAATGTTGAAATAAATTTTGGTTAAAAGAAATGGTTAAATGATATAAGTCGAGACTTTGAAATTTAAAAATTGGGATTTGATTGAATTTCGAAAATTGATTTGTTTAAAGATTGAACCTTAATTCGAGCTTTGAATATTACTAAGTAAAAGTGACATAAAAATGATATTTTGAAGTCGAGCTTGGAATTGAATCATATTTGAAATTTGGATTTAAACTCGAAAATTGATGGATAATTTTGTTAAGTGTTATAAATGGATATTTTAAAAAATCAAGCTCCAAATCGATATAAATTGAAATTGAATAAATTAAAGGTGAATATAAAATTGAATAAATTTGAAGTCAAAGTTGACATTGATTTGAATTGAAATCGAAATTGAATCGGTAGAATGGAAATTGAAATTGATTTGAATTGGGAAGTTATAAATTGAAATGTATAGGTTTTGAAGCCGTTTTATTTTGTTTTCCAAATTACTCAGTTATATAAACCATTTTTGAATACTTAAACTATTTTAATCTATTTTAAATCTACTTAACCCAATTTAAATTATTTTAAACTAATTTATCTATTTTAAATCCGTTTTAAGATTTTGAATATTTTTAACTATTTTAATTATTTAAACCTACTTTTAAACTACTTAAAACTATTTTCTAAAATTCTAAGCTGGTCAATAAGGTGAAATGTTTATATTTAAATCTTGAATTCAAATACGAATTGGGTTAAATGAATTTGCATCCTAAATTAAAATCCGAAATGATTTTGAATTCGAAATGAGATATTGATGCGAAAAATGATTTTTGAAATGGAATCTTACATTTGAAAAGATACGATGATATTTGAAATGGATTTGATTTTTGGAAGCGAATATGATATTTTGATATCAATTATGAATTGATTTGAAATGTAAAAGAGCCAACGGTGTAATAATACGTAGTTGTTAAAGAGACCGGGATCGGATATGGACATACTCTCTGTCGATACCGGACACCACTTTAATAACTATTATACGCGGAGTGTTGATCCAGAATGAAGTGGATGGTTTGGTGAACACGTTGACTGAAGAAAGAGAACGATATTGGATGACCCCTGACATGACTAAAAAAGGAGTCGCGCCGGGCCATTGAGGTTCGCCATCTCTAGCGGACACACTTCTTCGATAACATATCTATTACATTTGTGATGCGATTTGGGTGCACCCTTTGATTTGGGAGTGTTGTTTCGCGGTGTTGGGGTGGCTGCTGGCTATGCTCAACATCAGTCCGGATCACGCAACTACTAGTATCCTAGTTGGTATCGCCTCATGTACCTTGTCATACTGATTATCCTATTTGCGACCACTACGTTTTGTTTTGTGTTATACCTATGGGGTACCCTCTGATAACCACCAGTTTACGGTGGGGCTTACGGTGCTGTATAGACTATGGCATTATAAAAATGTGTTAAGGGGGATTATGGCAACGCCTTAATGCTATTTTGATACTTTATATTACTGATAGGCATTATCTACTTAGCGTACATTACTACATAGTAGATAGTTTAACGGATCCTTAAGAGATGGAAAATCCCGTAACATCTCTTGAGTTATTGCACGCACATCGACACTGGATATGAGATGTCAAACCCCGTAAACATCTCTGACGCCGTTACACTCATATTTATTTACGATTGGTTTAACTTTCATAAGGATATTTTAGTCCTGACTCGAATGTTTTGACTTTTCATTACGCTCGGGTCAGTCCTGAGTTTTTCAGATTTTTGAAGATCTATTCTGGAGGATGAAGACGAAGATTTGGTATACTATTACTATTATTACCCTTGCATCATGCTATCTGCTGCATTATTTTAATTGTTCAGTTGTGTATATATAACTCTGATAAACGTTGTATAAATGATTGTCAAAGTATAGTAAACAGCTTCATGAACTGTTTATTTGACTATTATATTTTATCGTTCCGCTGCGAGATTATGTGTTGTTTCTTTTTCTTTATTTCTCTTTCTTTTCTTTTCTTATTTACCCCAATAACCATCTGCCCTTTTGAATGGTTTGGAATCGGCACGTGTATTTCATCGTCGGTTTAAACTGTCCAAAAAGGCGGGTTGTTACAGTTGGTATCAGAGCTTTGGTTTAGCGATAACCTTAGCTTTGTGGGGTCTGACTCTTTATAAATAGGGTAGTTATACCCTATGATGAGTCGCTGAGTGCATATATATGAGAGAGCGTATTTGTTAGTGATATAAAATATTTTGTATTGTGTCGGTTGATTTGTTGAGTGGCTTATGGATTCTAGTCAATACGAGTAATTAACGTCATTGATAAGGATCTCTAAACACTTAAACAGAACAATTCGACATAGTATTGTTTTTAAATTGGGTAAATAAAATAATTTTGCTCTAATTATATTTTGTATATAAGGAAAAAAATTCCAGAAATTATTGTGACTTATCTAGCTTACCTGGTTGTGAGGAATGAAAATATTGGTTATTATCATTAATTGGATATCGTAATTTAATAAATAAGCTGAATTACAAAATAAACAATGATAAAACACTTGTGGAATGTTTTAAGAAAGAAAATCCTATAAGAATGTTTTATAAAAGTAATTATAAATTAAAATAGATTTAAATTGGAAAATATTGAATTTAAGACCCGGAGATCTTGAAAAATGGTTTTCAAAGCTTTGTAGAAAATATGTTGTGATATTAGTTGGAAATTGTTTATGGAAATATTTGGAAAGGATTTTTAAAGGAAAGAATGAATTCAGTACTCCTCTCTTATATCGCTGGAAAATAATCTCGGTGATGACTGCACAGCATCATCGACGTTCATTTTCGGGTCTCAAAGTGGGGGAGACTTCTAAGAAGCTTTGCTTTTCTTCGAAATTATTTTGGGTAAATGGGTTTTGGTTTAAACTCCAAAGGTATGATTTGATATATTTAAAAGGATATAAGTATATATGTTTATTTCAAACGATTTGGAAAGAACCGGGCATTTAAAATTCTAAGTTATGTTAATTAGAAATTTTCAAATTATTTGAATGAAATGTGAATAACCAAAATTTATAAAATAAGAGGATTAGGATATCTAAGCTATTGTTGGGAAAACTTTAAAGTTGAAAGGTAAAGAGGATTTAAAAAAATTAAATTTGTGAACATTCTAATTAAGTAAAATGAAATTCTATAAATTTGTATAATACCAAAATTACATTCTGATAACATATAACAAGACTTACCAAATGTTAAAAGTTAAAATGATGTTTTGGATATGTAATGAGATATTGTATAGATAAACAAAACCGAAAAGTAATTGAAATATACAAGTAAGGAAAACTCAAAGGGAGTTAAATGTATACAAATGGAAAATTTGATTGTGAAAAAATTTATATATACTTAAATATAGCACGAAATGATGAACGGATAAATGGAACAAGTAAGTGAACTTAAGAAAGAAGATAAATGAATCGTATTATATCTTTGTAAATTGATTATAGGAAATAAATATAAATTGCAAAGGGATTGTAAAGAAAAAAAATTTGAATTTGTAACCTTTAAGATAACTGTAAACTAAGAAAAGTCATTTATGAGAGGTTAGACTTTTATAGGATGATTAATAAACTAAAGTGACGATTAATAAAATGTTCCACAAATAAATTTGTATTAACTGAAACTATGAATATGAAGTAAATGTAAACAAAAGAATTTGGCATAGCTAAGAATCAATTGGGAAAAGAAATTGAGTTTAATTAAGTTATATAGAATGTTTAAAATGAACTTGAGTAAGCAAATTCTTTGATATGATATGTAAGAAAAGATAATGTTAAAGAATATGCTATGTAAAGAAATGAATATACGAACTGAATAATGGATTGTGAGTAACTAAGTGGAAAAAAAATAGAAGTCAATAGAATAATTTAGTATGGATAAATTGGATAGAAATCCATTGGAAGGTAATACGTGGGATTGTACGTATATTATTTTATTCACATAACGATTTGATCCAAATTCGAGCACAAAAATTTCGAGATGATTTATATCGATCCAAGTTAGGATTTTTCACTCGATTTTCGACGGCGAACCTAGATATGGATTTTTAATTTGATTCTGTAATTCTCTATCATAGTATATGGCTATGCAAGGAGAGTAACAGTTTCCAATCAAGGAACCAAATCTGAGTCCGCACTAGAGAGTCGTGTGAACGATACTAGTTTGGAAGTGAAATTGTGTGATCGAATAAGCGATTAGATTGATATTGCTCACGGATGATATATGTACGGCTTACGGACTTAATTAAAAGTTAATATTGGAAATTTAAGATGCCAAATATGTGAAGATAAATTTGCAACTTTTGAGATAACTATAAACTAAGGAAAGACATATATAAGAAGTTAGACTTTTATGGAATGACTATAAATTAAAATGACGATTAATAAAATGTTCTGCATTATAAAATGTTCCGCAAATAAATTGGCTATTAACTGAAACTGAATATGAAGTAAATGTAAAAAAAAGAATTTGGTATGGCTAAGAATAAATTGGAACTGAAGAGATAAACCAAAATTGAATGTAAAATTAATAATTTGGTTATATTGGGTATGATTTGGTTGTTATATGATTGTTAGTTGATTGTATATAATTCATTAAGTGTTAATGAAATTGAAAGCTATAAGTCATTGAAATCAAATTGGAAGTTAAATGAATTTAAATAGAATTTAATTTAATTCAAAATGGAAGTGAACTAATGTAAATATAAATTAGTTAATGTTAACTAATTGAATTGAGAATGAATGTTAGTAAAATTCAACGTTAATGAATCAACTGTGATTAAAATTGAAACCCAAGTCAATAGATATTAATGAGAAGTGAATTTATATTGATTGGTTATGGATTCGTTGGATGATAGTTGGATGATAATTGATTTGGTGGATGCATTGGTTGTTTGTTGCAATTGCTATGTTGGCACATGTAGTTGTTATGTTGCTATACGATGTATATTGACATTATTTTCATATATGCATGTTGCTCATGGTTTGTTGAGTGTTTAGTAGGTGTGGATTGCGCTTGCTTCGCATTTGGAGCTTGTTTTCGCGCTATATTAGCCGTATATGCTCGCTAATAAAATATAAGGTACATATCTCGGATTACATACCGTACTTTTACACTTTTTCCCTGCGGGATGCCTCATCACTTGATGAGATGTATATTTGTGATATATATACTGTCATTTTTTTTCCGATCAAGCCGCGCAAAGGAGACTCTGCCGAAATTTTCCGTAAAATCCGGGTGTTAGAAATTTTTTCAAGTTTTAATTTTTTTTTTATAACTTGTTTTGATAACTAACTTTTAAATTTAGAAAGTCGTTCAGGGTAACTTAGTGGAAGTGTAGTAATGACTTTATAAGTGGAATTTCATTGTTTTATAAGTTGGTAACTTGAAATAAAATATATCTAATGTTGAATTCTATACTTAGTTCCTTTTCCCTTCTTTTCCCTTTTCGGGGACGAAAAGTTTTGAGTGGGGGAGAGTGTAAGGACCCGTAAATTTTCGATAATTAAAATAGCTAATTTAATAAGATTTCGCGATTTAATGTTAGAATTTTTTTTGTAATTCGTTGGAATAATAATTACTAGAATGAATTGCAATAATAATTATCCAAGTAATGAAAATAAATGCTACTGAGTGAATACCTTTGAAATCGATAGTTGAATAGGATAATAAATATTGAATTCATTGGGTATAATAGAGTAATTGATTGATAAGTAAAATTTATTTAAAATCAAATATTGAATATTGAACAGGTAAATTGTTTAAATTTAATATTTAAAACTTATAGAATAATTGAATAACTGTAAAATGAAATGGTGTTCTAAATTGTGAATTGGTTTTAAAGGTTGAATCTTATAAGTTCAATTTCAATATTTCAAAAGATAATGAATTATTGGATAATCGAAATTATTCAAATTTAATATTTGGAATTTATTGAATAATTTAATAATGGAAATCGAATAACCATATAATGGAAATGGTTGTTCTATAATTTTAATTCGCTTCAAAAGTTAAATTTTTAAGTTCGTTTTTGAATATTTCTAAAGATAGTGATTTAAGAATAATCAAATTTTGTTTAAATTTATTATTACAAATGTTTGAATAATTAAATTCTGAATTTGATATGATTAATTTGATATTGAAATTTAATATATGAAAATAGAGTGAATAATTGAAATTTGATTTAATATGATTCAAATTGGTTTCCAAAGTGAATGTAAGTTATATTGAGATTTTAATAGAGTTAATAAGTTTTAAAATTGGAGTTTATGGGATAATTGAATAACGGGTTTAATATGATTAAAAATGATATGTAAAATTTTATTTTATCATATTAAAGTTAGAATGATGTTGTAGAACTTTTAAAATCGAATTAAAAGAAAATTTGTGAAAATTGAATATTTTAATATTTAATTGACGAGAGAAAATAGCCATTTTTCAAACAGTCTCGGATTTTGATGAAAGCAGTTTCATCGGATCCGTAACGTGATATTATTGTAAGATTTCAAATTCTGTGTCAATCGGATTTACCGTTTGTCCGGGGCGAGCCAAAACGCGTAGAAATTCGTTTAATCGGTTCAATTTAAATTTGATCGTTTGTTTCCGTAACTCGCACATATGATCGAATTAGCCTCCGAAACATGTTCCATTGTGTCCGGAACGCAGGATAAACCCTAGAAACGCTGGTCACTGCGCTTCGTTTGGAGTTCGGAAAACCCGGGATGAATAGTGTTCGTTATTTTTTCTATAAAAGCTCCTACCTAACTCTCATTTGCAAACCAGAAAGAAAACCCTAGGGTTTCTATTCGTACCCGCCACTAACAGAACCCACGGCAGAAACGCATCCAATTCATCCCCTCCGATCTCCCAATCCGTCGACATTCACGCGAAACCTTCAACATGGAAGTTGTAGAGCACGTTGAGATCTTCGATCTCAACGGTGGAGATCGTCATGGGAGAAGTAAATCAACAGGAAATCGCTCGTGAAGGCCGGCCGTTCGCACGCAAATCGAGGGGCCTAGGGATAGCCGAGTTTCACTATCTCCTGGCCGATGGTGGCTCGCGAGGAGGGCTTCGATTTGGCGGTAGTGTGATGGAGTTTCATGTAGCGAGGTGGTTGCGGCATTCAACCCTAGATATCACGACAATGGGTTCTTCGTGCGTGTGCTACCTGGAACAAATCGCGAATGGGAAAGAAGGGCACGTGCGGCCAGATGATGGAGGATGCACGGTTGAGATGAAAGGTTATAAAAATTTAAAGGAAAATTGTAATTAATTAATATAAATTGTATTAACTTTAAAAGGCTATATCTCTTCCATACGAGGACGGAATTCGACGAAACTTTTTCGTTCGGATCGTTTTGTCGAGCACTACGCAATGCAAATGGATTGGAATCATTTGGAGCTAGAGAAAATTTCAAGTAAAATTAAACGTTCGTTTAATTTTATTCGAAATAAAACGCTGGAACTACAACAGAAATCAGGTGAGTGTTTTATAAAGCTCACAACGTACTAAATATCTTTTTGCTAGTTAAATTAACATTATGAAGTGTTATGATTTTTATTTGTCGTTGTTCGATAAAATTTAACTGTCATATAGATTGTCATTTGAATTAACCGTTGAAATTAAATTGACAGTTAAATTGAAATTAAAATTTAATTGCGATTAAATTACCTGACATTGATAACTATGAAATTGCTATGAATTGTACTGTCTATTGGATAATTTATTTCGATGGATGCTATTAGTTGATATTTAAATGTTTGGATGCTTATTTGCGTATATATAACCTGTTATGCATACATATGCCACTATGATTGATTTAAGTGATATATATATATATATATATATATATATATATATATATATATATATATATATTCATCCCTGACATTTAATTGAAATAACTAATCACTTGGCCATATGATAGAAAATTATATACGGACACCGAATTGGCTAAATTAATAATTTTTAAAATCGTCAATTTGAAATTTATTTAAATGTCTTGATTTAAAAGTTATAAATAGAAATCAATTTATAGAAATCGAATTTATCGAAAATTGAGTTTGCAATGTTGAAATAAATTTTGGTTAAAAGAAATTGTTAAATAATATAAGTCGAGACTTTGAAATTTAAAAATTGGGATTTGATTGAATTTCGAAAATTGATTTGTTTAAAGATTTAACCTTAATTCGAGCTTTGAATATTACTAAGTAAAAGTGATATAAAAATGATATTTTGAAGTCGAGCTTGGAATTGAATCATATTTGAAATTTGGATTTAAACTCGAAAATTGATGGATAATTTTGTTTAGTGTTAAAAATGGATATTTTAAAAAATCAAGCTCCAAATCGATATAAACTGAAATTGAATAAATTAAAGGTGAATATAAAATTGAATAAATTTGAAGTCAAAGTTGACATTGATTTGAATTGAAATTGAAATTGAATCGGTAGAATGGAAATTGAAATTGATTTGAATTGGGAAGTTATAAATTGAAATGGATAGGTTTTGAAGCCGTTTTATTTTGTTTTCCAAATTACTCAGTTATATAAACCATTTTTGAATACTTAAACTATTTTAATCTATTTTAAATCTACTTAACCCAATTTAAATTATTTCAAACTAATTTATCTATTTTAAATCCATTTTAAGATTTTAAGTTTTTTAACTATTTTAATTATTTAAACCTACTATTAAATACTTAAAACTATTTTCTAAAATTCTAAGCTGGTCAATAAGGTGAAATGTTTATATTTAAATCTTGAATTCAAATACGAATTGGGTTAAATGAATTTGCAACCTAAATTGAAATTCGAAATGATTTTGAAATCGAAATGAGATATTGATGCGAAAAATGATTTTTGAAACGGAATCTTACATTTGAAAAGATACGATGATATTTGAAATGGATTTGATTTTTGGAAGCGAATATGATATTTTGATATCAATTATGAATCGATTTGAAATGTAAAAGAGCCAACGGTGTAATAATACGTAGTTATTAAAGAGACCGGGATCGGATATGGACATACTCTCTGTCGATACCGAACACCACTTTAATAACTATTATACACAGAGAGTTGATCCAGAATGAAGTGGATGGTTTGGTGAATGCGTTGACTGAAGAAAGAGAACGATATTGGATGACCCCTGACATGACTAAAACAGGAGCCGCGCCGGGCCATTGAGGTTCGCCATCTCTAGCGGACACACTTCTTCGATACCATATCTATTATATTTGTGATGCGATTTGGGTGCACCTCTTGATTTGGGAGTGTTGTTTCGCGGTGTTGGGGTAGCTGCTGGCTATGCTCAACATCAGTCTGGATCACGCGACTACTAGTATCCTAGTTGGTATCGCCTCATGTACCTTGTCATACTGATTATCCTATTTGCGACCACTACGTTTTGTTTTGTGTTATACCTATGGGGTACCCTCTGATAATCACCAGTTTACGATGGGGCTTACGGTGCTGTATAGACTATGGCATTATAAAAATGTGTTAAGGGGTATTATGGTAACGCCTTAATGCTATTTTGATACTTTATATTACTGATAGGCATTATCTACTTAGCGTACATTACTACATAGTAGATAGTTTAACGGATCCTTAAGAGATGGAAAATCCCGTAACATCTCTTGAGTTATTGCACACACGTCAACACTGGATATGAGCTGTCAAACCCCGTAAACATCTCTGACGCCGTTACACTCATATTTATTTACGATTGATTTAACTTTCATAAGGATATTTTAGTCCTGACTCGAGTGTTTTGTCTTTTCATTACGCTCGGGTCAGTCCTGAGTTTTTCAGATTTTTGAAGATCTATTCTGGAGGATGAAGACAAAGATTTGGTATACTATTACTATTATTACCCTTGCATCATGCTATCTGCTGCATTATTTTAACTGTTCAGTTGTATATGTATAACTCTGATAAATGTTGTATAAATAATTGTCAAAGTATAGTAAACAGCATCTTTAACTGATTACTTGACTATTATATTTTATCGTTCCGCTGCGAGATTCTATGTTGTTTCTTTTCCTTTATTTCTCTTTCTTTTCTTTTCTTATTTACCCCAATAACCATCTGCCCTTTTGAATGGTTTGGAATCGGCATGTGTATTTGATCGTCGGTTTAAACTGTCCAAAAAGGCAGGTCGTTACATATAGATTGTCCCAAAATGATATACAAGAGCACCCTATTAAAAAGAGAACGTGTAAGTTGGATTCCTTATGCATTAGCAATAGGAATTATCATATATGTTATGTTGTTTGTATGATATTGTGTTTTGTTTATGTATTTGATACGTGGAGCAAATATAAAATCCAAATTGATATCACTAAATGGTTGTTTGTGGTGTTTTCGCGTATTTATGAAATATTAGAGAATTGTTTAACGAACTCGTTATAATGGAACATTTGGACACAAACTTTTATACGTGATATTGAGTATAGCACGTCAATGGTAAAATTCAAGTTAAAATCTTTAATTTGAAAATGTTTTAAAATAAAGGTGATCGTGGTCGATTCAACGAAAAGTTGAGAACATTAACTTAAATAGTACTACAATAAACCAATGTATGTAGATATGAATGCACAAATTTATAATTGAGCCAAAGGTGGTTCCAAATGTTGAGAATCCTAAAATGTTGTTATAAGATAACAATGTTATGAAATTGGTCATGATAAAACTTAAAGCTCACTAGAAGTTGAAAGACATACTTCGAATTGTTCCACATGATAAAGGCAGTTTATCGGTGTCAAAGAGAGTTAATCGACAAAGTAGATAATTAAAACATAATAGCGTACCCATTCACTAAGGGACTAACCTAATTGGTTTTGAGAAAACTGATTAGAGAAGTTGGAATTAGATTCTATAATTGACCCTGTTAGCTCCAGAATTGGTCACGAACACCCAAAGAAGGATTTGTGTAGACAGATTAATAAAGATAGAAAATTAAAATAGAGGAATATATGCAGAATTAATTGCAAAAACTAGAACACTAGATTTATAGTGGTTTGACTTAACTACCTACATCCACTTTGTGTTTAATCTTTATTGCTTTTTCAGATAATTGAATACAGATACAATCCATACACCGACAACTTGAATACAATTTCCAAATGAAAAAGAATAACTCTTGAAAATGGCAGAGTCTTCCCAATGTTCTCCAAAATAATGTCCATTTCACTGTGCCCCTGCCCTTTTATTTATAGGCGAAGATAGACCGGACTTCCTTCGCGGGCCCAAGAACAGGTACTTCGGCCCATAGCAAGTGGTTTGTGGTAGCCCGCAAATCTGTACCCCTTGAATCAACACTATTCTACCTCTATTAACTCAAGTGGCACAGAAATACGAACCATTTGGTTTAAGAAGAAGAGATAGAAGAAGAAGAAACTAAACAATGTCAAAATCTCGTAGTCGCAGCGGAATAAAATATAATAGTAAATATAGACCTTTACACAAAATGAAATTTATACCAGTTTATACATCATATCATCACAGTGTTTCATACATCAACTATTCCAATCAAACATACCATACAATCACAGCAGCGGAATATATATATATATATAGGTACAGATAATACGTTCTCAGACTCCAGCTCCTCTCCTGCTCCATAGTATCATGTCCTGTACATATAATACTCGATCTGACCCGAGCATTATAATGAAATAACGCCCGAGTCAGTCTGGAATACCAGCTGATAATAACAATGCATCCAACTTGATTATTAAAGTTTCAGAAATCCTTTGAAAACAAAAGCACTCGTAAGACCACGCCACAAATAAACATGTCGGGTTTTTACCTTTCGATAGCTAAAACACTTGTTATAGAAATCCTCTGATATTATAATAGGGTTTATATACAAATACTTATAAAATAGCCGAAATTGTTACATGATTAAATTCCAGCTACTAGCCACAAAAGTGGGTAATACAAACAAAACTCGTACAAGGCTCATAGGGAGAATGGATTTCCAACAATGACTAGGCACTGGGGTACCACCTGTCACAGTACGGGGCTTAGATCACCGTACTGAGGACCACTCCCGATCCCCTGCAACACAAGGCCGGACCCATCCCTTACTGGACAGTTCCGAATAAGATCACCCCGCGGTTGGGATCAGCAACCGCACCACTAAGCCGAAATAAAAAGAGACATCTAGACAAGGATGACCTTACTCTCCAGTGGGGGCTACGCACGAAGCCTTGCTGCATATCCCCTGATTTTCAGTCATTCCCATTTTATGAGGCTTGAGGCTAAGCGTTACCTTTAGAACGTTTCTCTTAGAATGCCCATCGCCCACCTGACGATGTTCCAAAATCATTCGTCCATACAAGTCCGTCCCGGGTTCGAACGGAACCGAAGGCACTACTCCTACTACATCCATTTTGGAAATATCCTCAGGATTAGTAGCGACTAGCCCTTGCACTTCACTGCTCCATCTTCGAATCTGAACACGTTTTTCCATGAAACGTACAAACCGAATCGAAGTGGTTTTCGAGAAATAAATCTCGATCTCTGTCTCTTCGAAACGATCAACACATTTGTCCAATATTGATAGTCGGTGATTTAACTATCAATTAATATTCACAAACATCCATCACACAATAAATAATTTCCCACATTATTTATTTCCTCAGATATCTTTAAAAGATTTATTTTCAAATTTCAAAGCTCATTTGAAACAATTCCCAAAGATCTTCCCTTACAAGGTAAATCCTTTACCATTTATTTCCATTGGAAATAACCAAGTTCATAAACAATTTAGAATTAAAACATTTTATACTGAAATATACTTTAAAATGCGTAAATCTACTTCTAGTTACTAAATCAAAAATATAAATTTAAAATAAGTGAAGTAAAACTATTTATTAAGATCTAAAATTGATTTTACATAAAAGTTTAGTTATACTAAATTTAAAAGTAAAGTTTAAAAGGATTAATAATAATTTCAAATAATTTTATTCAAAACTAGCCTTTAACTAAATGCATTTGTAAAAATATTTACTAAGGTATCCATAAAAATTTACTATTGCTAAGTTATTTATAATTTCTTTAAAGTAATAATTTCCAAAACACTCTTTAAACAAGTTTAAAATTTTAGACTTCCTTTTAATAAAATCTGTTTAAAACTCGAACTTGGTTTTCCCAGGGAACTCATTTCCACTTAAACATCTCAGAAAATCCTTCTTAGAAATTCTGTCGATTTTATTTCAATTCAGATTTAGGTTTTAATATTATAAATTTACTTTCCGCGTTAAAATAACTTCTTACGAAGCTTAACTATATTTCCGTCCCCGAAATTCACTTTCAAAGTATAGGTTTAAGAGTCTTTGTTTTTTTAAATAAGTCTATTATAAATTTATTTAATGGAAACCATACTTAAGGAATTGCTTAATAAATACCTACTTACATTTCAATGGTTATAAATAGTATTTCTGAACATTCTAATATGCAATTTATTGCTAATTTAATTTAAAGGGTTTCTTTTGAAATCACATTAAATTCCAGGGAACATTATTATCAAATAACTCCTTCATTATTTTTAACCATTTATAACTTCTTATCCAAGTTTATCACCAAAATTCCATACCTTCACCTTTATCAACTAATAAATATTCCACTTATTTATATTTCCAAATGTACAAATTTCCATTCTTCACTCAACCCAGATTCCAAATTGTATTCTTTAAATTCTCTATTTATCAATTTCTTTTTTTTTCTTTTAAAATCCCATTTATTTAATTTTATTTTTAAATTTCTGTATATATATTCTCATCCAACAATCCCACAGTACAATTTAATCCAGAGTTATCAATCACAATATATAAACAGGTTACATCATCAATTATAAAATGATTACTATAGTGTGAGGAATCCAGTTGGATCCCTCCAACCTGTTTTCCCTGCATCCACAAATATTGGCACATCACATATATATAAATATCAATCCAAACTGATAACAACAATAATATGCAACCAAACACATGGATATTTAAATATTAATTATTTAAATTAACTAGCATCCAGATGTGAGTGAGAATAACTCACCTTGAGTTTCGGCGAGCGTTCGAAATTTAAATTAAACCGAACGATGTTCGATTTAACCCAAAATTTCTACTTGCCCGGAATGGCTCCGGATCTGCACCATCTCGTAGTTTTCTTTTCTGCGATCCCGGCGCCACGAATTTCGTTCGAATCTGATATTGTATGATAAAGTTATTCAAATTTAAAGATTTGAATTTACATTTAAAACAATTTCTCTTTTTTTTTTACCAAATCAACGGCCGAAGGAAACCCCCCTACCCTTCTTCCTCACGCAACGTCCCCTGAAACAAACGAAACCCAACTTCGTCACTTAGGGCTAGAGGCTGCACCACCTACGATCGACCGGAGATCGATCAGATTAGCCCACGTCGAAGCTCCTCGCTTCACCTACCCTCGGCCCCAAGCTCGCCTAGCTCGGCGATCACAAACCCCCAGGCGTCGCGCACGAACCGTACGTGAACGCGCCCTCCCCACGCCTTCAATAGACGACAACAGCTCGAATCACCCGTTGGATCTATAGATCCCTCAACGATCTACAACTTTCATTAAGAAAGTTTCCTTAATTACTGCATGGATTGAGAGAAAAACGTGGGAGATTTGAGGAATGATTTCGGCCGTAGGTACGATAGAAACGGCGGCCTGAAGAAATATGTTAGGGTTTGACAAAAATATTGATTTATATAATGTTATTTAATATTATTTTAATCTCGTCTTCAAATTTTAACGATCAATGCAAATGAACTCCAATTCTCGCGTACCAACAGGCGTTTCTAGGGTTTTTCCGCATTCCGGACATAATGGAACAGGTTTCGTAAGCTAATTTGATCGTATGTGCGAGTTAAGGAATTAAACGATCAATTAAAAATTAAATCGGTTAAACGATTTCTATGCGTTTCGAGCTGCCACAGTCAAACGACAACTCCGATTGCTATGAAAATTAAAATCCGATAATAACTAACTATTACAGATCCAATGGAACTGGTTTCGTCGAATTCCGAGACTGTGCCCCGGAAGGGTATTTTAACTCGTCTATTAAATCCAGCGATTTACTGAAATTATCAAAATGCTTAAATTTTCACCTTTAAAATTTTATTAACTTAACAATAATTCATATAAAATTTATAAACACAATAAAAATCAACCTGGCTCATTCCGGACCAAAATCTGATTAAATTGCATTTTAATAATATTAAATTCATTTTTAAATTGATATAAAATCCCAAATATTAATTTATCAACTTTAAAATTCTTCTAAAATTCCCACCATGCTATTTACACTCAAATAACTCAAAATAAATTTTTAAAACCATTTTTATCACTATTTACATCCAGATTTACTTTTATTTCAATTCCGAATATTTAAATTATTATTTTTCCATTATTCAAATTCATACGGAATTACTATAATTAAAAATTATAACTTATTTCATTGATTGAACCCGAATCCATTCATTTCAAAATCAATTAAGAATCCACATTAAACATTTAAAACAAATTAAATGTTCAAATTCAATGGCTTAAAAATACGGGATGTTACATTCCTTCCCCCTTACAAAAATTTCATCCCCGAAATTTGCTAAGGTAGAAACGATGCTCAAACTCACTTACTCATCCAATTTTCTTAGTTAAAAGCTTATATTCACTTTCCAAAATCCTTTAGCCCAATCCCAAATTCATTTGTTTACTTACTCTAAAGCTTTAAATTCTAACGTATTTCAAAATAACCTTCCAAGTTATTAAATTTTTCCCAAAATCTCAAAAAAATTCTAACTTCCAAAATTTTCAGAGAATTTTGGCAGAGTCTCCCCTGTACGGAGGAGCTTTCGCGATATCGCGATACAGATAAATATATATACATCGACCCACACGGTCGGAAATCAAAATATATCACAACAAATATATCATTTTCCAATTATATTTGCGTAGGCGTATCTTTTTAGCAAATTTTAATAGCAAGCGGCTAATATTTAACATATATGCGCTCCAACTCTAACGAACGTCTCACATACCTGTACTTACTCAACAAACTCATCAGTTTTCAAAGATATGAACATTTTTAACAACATTTCCAATATAAATGTAAGCCAAACATATCCATTTCATAATCAAATCAATAATTTGCATAGTTCCATAAGTAAACCATATTTTATAACATGCATAAAGTTTCCTTTCTAATGCCAAATCCCACTTTATTTCACACAAAGGATTTACATACAAGTTTCGCTATTTCAATATGATTTACATCAGCCTTACTTGCATTTCTTTACTTTAAATTACGTTCCCAATTTGATTTACAATCCAATTTTATTTTAAACTTGAAACATTTGCATTTCTTTTATGATCCATTTCCATTCATATGTAAAATCACTTAATTAGATTGCATTTATCTAATTAATTTAAAACCATCTTTATTTGCTTCTTCAAATCAATTCACTTGCATCCATATACAAACTCTTTGAATTTTATTCCAATCCATATCAATTTATTCAAAAATCAATTTCAATTGCTTGTTAAACAACTCAAGTCCGAATACATGTAATTTTCATGTCATTCGTGCAAAATAACTACCACTTAGGCTTATACCCATTAAAATAAATTCTACTTAGATTAATATTAAATTTATTCAATTTTTCCTAGTTCACAAGCCAAGTATTCTTATCACATTGCAATTATTAAATTAAATTCTTCCATTTGCATTTAAATTTCATTATCTAAACAAATTTCATTCAAATCTACTAAATAAAGCTCTTCCAAGTTAAGTTTAAATTAATATCATCACATTCCATTTTATTTACAACTCATACCTCCTTAATTTATCACAATAAAATTAATTAATGCCATTTCACTTGTAATTCAATTTCTCATCTAAACAAAATCTATCCAAGACAACATTATAAGCTCAATCACAAATATTTTCATTTTCTTCTCATAAATCAAATTTTATTTTCATTTGATTCTCATCCAAATCAAATTCCAATCCATTTACTTGCATTCCAATTTTATTATCTACACAAATTCCATTTAAAACTATTTCATAAGCTTACCATAACCATCTCACCATGTTCTTAAATGATTTCAATTCCATAATATCTCAATTTATTTCCATTTTAATTGATTCTTACCCATATCAAACCATTTATAAATTTTAATGCACTTTGTTTATTTATTTTATCCATTTTAGATTTATTTTATTGACAAAGAGACCATTTAAATTATTGCACTCATTTGCATTTATTTATAAATCAAATCATCATTATTATAATCTAATCTCATTATCCATTCACACTTCCAATATTAATTACCAAAATTAAATTCCATTTCAAAACTGGACTTTATTTACTTTCTAAATTTTGGCCAAACTATCAAAATTTTGTTCGTGCCAATACAATTTCCATTTAAAACTATTTCATAACCAAACCCAGCAACTTCATAATTATGCATGCTAACCTCCTTTATAAACAATTTCACAATTCCGACATCATTTAAAATCGTCTTTACAAACCCAAACTTCATTGTTTAACAATGTTAACCATATTTATTTCAACAATCCAAAGATTTCAATCACTTTTTAATTTCTTATTCAAATCCAAACTTCATTTTTATTTCAATTTAACTCTTTCCCAATTCTAATTCAAGTTCAACCAAATTTATTTAGCCATCTTGAATTCATACCATTACCTTTACTATCTTAAATAAGAATTTAATTATATTCATAATTGTTTATAACACAACTGAATTTTGATTTTGATTCAATCCAAATTCAACTCCATTTTATTTTATCAAAGTTAAATCCAATTCAATTCAATTTAATTCTCCATATATAAGTTCAAAACTTATTTACTAACTTAAGTTCATTCACTTCTTTTATATCTCACTTTACCTTATCTCAATTCACATTTCTTTTCAGATTAAGTTTGAATTCACCATACCATTCAACTATTTCCCAATTATGATTATAATTTCATTTTCTATTTATAAGTTCACCAACTTATTTATTTAAAAGCTCATGTTGCTCATTTTAATCCATCTACATTGTATAATCACAAATTTCAAATTTTATATATATGTGTATCACTGAATTCTTAAGGATACAAATTTCTTTCACCTTAATCCTTTGCAAATTTTAAATCCACAATTTCAGGTTATAAGTATAATTCTTAATAGCTTATGGGTACAATTCATTACCCAAATCAATTTAATTCTAATTCCCAATTTTATTTAACTTATCCCAAGTTAAATTCAACTTTCCATTCATTTCAACAATTTCATTTACCTCCATTTACCCAAATTAATTTTAATTTAAGGATTAAAATTTCATTCCCTTTCCTACTTAATATCAACTCCAATTCTTTTTTTTCAAATCAACTTTATTTACAAGTTATATAGTTGATTCATTTTAACTTTCACATTTTTATTCTAAACAGAATCTCCAGAATTCAATTTACCCGGATTTATTTCAAAACCAATTTGAAATAATAAATAACTTATACACTCTTGGTATATCAAATCAAACTTCCAGATTTCTACAACAACTTGTTTTACCAAAGCAATTTTCCCATTTTGAAATTTCCAAAACAACTGTTATACCCAACAAGTCCAAACAATATCATAACCAACCATTTTGGTAGCAATCCATCACTTTAGAAACTCGAAAATGAATTCTAATGATGTGGCCAGCATCATTAGGATTATTTCCCAGCGACTGAAGTGAGTTCAGTGCTTCCTTACTTTCCCACATTCATTTCAAAAAAATTTCCATTCAAACATATCACCCAAATCAATATTCCAATATACCTTTCAAACACTTTAGCAAACATTTCAAACTTTTCCAGGAATTTAAATTTCTAAACCTTTATTTTCATTACATTTAAAATTCTTTCCAAAACTTCCGGGATTTAAATTCTGGTTCAATTCAAATTTAGTTATTCTTCCTTTTATATAATTTATATTTGTAGAATTTTATTTTCATTATAACTATTTCAAATTTCAGATTAAATTTTAGATTCCTATTTAATTAAGGTATCCACATCCAAACAATCAAATGCATATAGGAATTGCAGAAAATTATTTCTTTTATATCAAAATATAATTTTGGGTAAAATTATTTCATTTACCCACCTTAAAACAATACTATGTCAGTTTATCTTGTTTAAGAGTTTAGAAACCCCTATCGATACGGTTGTACTTCCCGCACCGACCAGAATTCATAAACACTCAACCGATAAGTCAACACAGTATAAAACAATTTTATATTCACTAACAAGTACGCTCTCATATCTATTAATACTCTCAACTCATTATAGAGTACTATTGACTCTGTTAAATGAGTAATTTCCGCACCAAAGCCTAGGTTGTCGCCAACCTAAGCTCTGATACCAAGTGTGACAGCCCGCAAATCCGTACCCCTTGAATCACACTATTCTACCTCTGTTAACTCAAGTGGCACAGAAATACGAACCATTTGGGTTTAAGAAGAAGAGATAGAAGAAGAAGAAACTAAACAATGTCAAAATCTCACAGTCGCAGCGGAATAAAATATAATAGTAAATATAGACCTTTACACAAAATGAAATTTATACCAGTTTATACATCATATCATCACAGTGTTTCATACATCAACTATTCCAATCAAATATACCATACAATCACAGCAGCGGAAAATATATATATATAGGTACAGATAATACGTTCTCGGACTCCAGCTCCTCTCCTGCTCCATAGTATCATGTCCTGTACATATAATACTCGGTCTGACCCGAGCAATATAATGAAACAACACCCGAGTCAGTCTGGAATACCAGCTGATAATAACAATGCATCCAACTTGATTATTAAAGTTTCAGAAATCCTTTAAAAACAAAAGCATCTCCTAAGTCCACGCCATAAATAAACATGTCGGGTTTTACCTTACGATAGCTAAAACACTTGTTATAGAAATCCTCTGATATTATAATAGGGTTTATATACAAATACTTATGAAATAGCCGAAATTGTTACATGATTAAATTCCAGCTACTAGCCACAAAAGTGGGTAATACAAACAAAACTCGTACAAGGCTCGTAGGGAGAATGGATTTCCAACAATGACTAGGCACTGGGGTACTACCTGTCACAGTATGGGGCCTAGATCACCGTACCGAGGACCACTCCCGATCCCTGCAACACAAGGCCGGACCCATCCCTTACTGGACAATTCCGAATAAGATCACCCCGCGGTTGGGATCAGCAACCGCACCACTAAGCCGAAATAAAAAGGGACATCTAGACAGGGATGACCTTACTCTCCAGTGGGGGCTACCCACGAAGCCTTGCTGCATATCCCCTGATTTTCGGTCATTCCCATTTGATGAGGCTTGAGGCTAAGCGTTACCTTTAGAACATTTCTCTTAGAATGCCCATCGCCCACCTGACGATGTTCCGAAAGCATTCGTCCATACAAGTCCGTCCCGGGTTCGAACGGAACCGAAGACACTACTCCTACTACATCCATTTTGGAAATATCCTCAGGATTAGTAGCGACTAGCCCTTGCACTTCACTGCTCCATCTTCGACTCCGAACACGTTTTTCCACGAAACGTACAAACTGAATCGAAGTGGTTTTCGAGAAATAAATCTCGATCCCGGTCTCTTCGAAACGATCAACGCATTTGTCCAATATTGATAGTCAGTGATTTAACTATCAATTAATATTCACAAACATCCATCACACAATAAATAATTTCCCACATTATTTATTTGCCTCAGCTATCTTTAAAAGATATGTTTTCAAATTTCAAAGCTCATTTGAAACAATTCTCAAAGATCTTCCCTTACAAGGTAAATCCTTTACCATTTATTTCCATTGGAAATAACCAAGTTCATAAACAATTTAGAATTAAAACATTTTATACTGAAATATACTTTAAAATGCGTAAATCTACTTCTAGTTACTAAATCAAAAATATAAATTTAAAATAAGTGAAGTAAAACTATTTATTAAGATCTAAAATTGATTTTACATAAAAGTTTAGTTATACTAAATTTAAAAGTAGAGTTTAAAAGGATTAATAATAATTTCAAATAATTTTATGCAAAACTAGCCTTTAACTAAATGCATTTGTAAAAATAATTACTAAGGTATCCATAAAAATTTACTATTGCTAATTTATTTATAATTTCTTTAAAGTAATAATTTCCAAAACACTCTTTAAACAAGTTTAAAATTTTAGACTTCCTTTTAATAAAATCTGTTTAAAACTCGAACTTGGTTTTCCCAGGGAACTCATTTCCACTTAAACATCTCAGAAAATCCTTCTTAGAAATTATGTCGATTTTATTTCAATTCAGATTTAGGTTTTAATATTATAAATTTACTTTCCGCGTTAAAATAACTTCTTACGAAGCTTAACTATATTTCCGTCCCCGAAATTCACTTTCAAAGTATAGGTTTAAGAGTCTTTCTTTTTTTAAATAAGTCTATTATAAATTTATTTAATGGAAACCATACTTAAGGAATTGCTTAATAAATACCTACTTACATTTCAATGGTTATAAATAGTATTTCTGAACATTCTAATATGCAATTTATTGCTAATTTAATTTAAAGGGTTTCTTTTGAAATCACATTAAATTCCAGGGAACATTATTATCAAATAACTCCTTCATTATTTTTAACCATTTATAACTTCTTATCCAAGTTTATCACCAAAATTCCATACCTTCACCATTATCAACTAATAAATATTCCACTTATTTATATTTCCAAATGTGCAAATTTCCATTATTCACTCAACCCAGATTCCAAATTGTATTCTTTAAATTCTCTATTTATCAATTTCTTTTTTTTCTTTTAAAATCCCATTTATTTAATTTTATTTTTAAATTTCTGTATATATACTCATCCAACAATCCCACAATACAATTTAATCCAGAGTTATCAATCACAATATATAAACAGGTTACATCATCAATTATAAAATGATTACTATAGTGTGAGGAATCCAGTTGGATCCCTCCAACCTGTTTTCCCTGCATCCACAAATATTAGCACATCACATATATATAAATATCAATCCAAACTGATAGCAACAATAATATGCAACCAATCATACAGATATTTAAATATTAATTATTTAAACTAACTAGCATCCAGATGTGAGTGAGAATAACTCACCTTGAGTTTCGGCGAGCGTTCGAAATTTAAATTAAACCGAACGACATTCGATTTAACCCAAAATTTCTACTTGCCCGGAATGGCTCCGGATCTGCACCATCTCGTAGTATTCTTTTCTGCGATCCCGGCGCCGTGAATTTCGTTCGAATCTGAAATTGTATGATAAAGTTATTCAAATTTAAAGATTTGAATTTACATTTAAAACAATTTCTCTTCTTTTTATTTAACCAAATCAACGGCCGAAGGAAACCCCCCCCCCCACCCTTGTTCCTCACGCAACGTCCCCTAAAACAAACGAAACCCAACTTCGTCACTTAGGGCTAGAGGCCGCACCACCTACGATCGATCGGAGATCGATCAGATTAGCCCACGTCGAAGCTCCTCGCTTCACCTACCCTCGGCTCCACGCTCGCCTAGCTCGGCGATCACAAACCCCCAGGCGTCGCGCATGAACCATACGTAAACGCGCCCTCCCCATGCCTCCAATAGACGACAACAGCTCGAACCACCCGTTGGATCTATAGATCCCTCAACGATCTACAACTTTCATTAAGAAAGTTTCCCTAATTACTGCATGGATTGAGAGAAAAACGTGGGAGATTTGAGGAATGATTTCGACCATAGGTACGATAGAAACGGCGGCCTGAAGAAATATGTTAGGGTTTGATAAAAATATTGATTTATATAATGTTATTTAATATTATTTTAATCTCGTCTTCAAATTTTAACGATCAATGCAAACGAACCCCAATTCTCGCGTACCAACAGGCGTTCCTAGGGTTTTCCCGCGTTTCGGACACAATGGAACAGGTTTCGTAAGCTAATTTGATCGTATGTGCGAGTTACGGAATTAAACGATCAATTAAAAATTAAATCGGTTAAATCGATTTCTATGCGTTTCGAGCTGCCACGGTCAAACGACAACTCCGATTCCTACGAAAATTGAAATCCAATAATAACTAACTATTATGGATCCAATGGAACTAGTTTCGTCAAATTCCGAGACTGTGCCCCAGAAGGGTATTTTAACTCGTCTATTAAATCGAGCGATCTACTGAAATTATCAAAACGCTTAAATTTTCACCTTTAAAATTTTATTAACTTAACAATAATTCATATAAAATTTATGAACAAAATAAAAATCAATATGGCTCATTCCGGACCAAAATCTGATTAAATTGCATTTTAATAATATTAAATTCATTTTTAAATTAATATAAAATCCCAAATATTAATTTATCAACTTTAAAATTCTTCTAAAATTCCCACCATGCTATTTACACTCAAATAACTCAAAATAAATTTTTAAAACCATTTTTATCACTATTTACATCCAGATTTACTTTTATTTCAATTCCGAATATTTAAATTATTATTTTCCCATTATTCAAATTCAACTGGAATTACTATAATTAAAAATTATAGCTTATTTCATTGATTGAACCCGAATCCATTCATTTCAAAATCAATTAAGAATCCACATTAAACATTTAAAACAAATTAAATGTTCAAATTCAATGGCTTAAAAATATGGGATGTTACATTGGTTTCTGCGCACCAAGCCAGAGATTCCGAACAGCAGTTTTCGAACGAGGAACGCCTGTCGAGAATTATTTGGTCGATCATCAAGTGACTCGAAGTAAACCCTCAGGAGAACCGGAGCAGATAGTTAGTTGACTCGGAGCTAAGTCATGCCGATGGGTGAAGTCTGTGGTATGGCTTCGCTTTCTTGACCGGGTGGTGCCTTCTGGAACACTTGATAATGTTCATTTGAGTCGAACCATCATGTGCCAAGCGATAGTGGTCGAACCAAAGAATGCCGGGATGGTGTTTGAACCAAAGAATGCCGACCAATGGTGGTGAAACCAAAGAATGTCGGTCGATGGTGCTCGAACCAAAGAATGTCGAGCGATGGTAGTGAAACCAAAACATGCCGAACGATGGACTTAGGTCGAGCGGCATTTAGGCCGAACGATACCTAGGCCGAGCGGCACCTAGGCCGAATGTTGCAGTCAGGCCGAACGATACCTAGGCCGGTTGGTACTTGCAGGCGGCCGAGCGTTACTTGCAGGCCGAACGTCACTCAATGTTTTCCTCTTATAGCCGGGCCAAGCAACCGGGTAACATTTGCCCCCCAAAGTTTGTTGTGTGGAACAACACGTTACACTTTGAATTAGCGTCCGGTTTTCGCTTTCGAAAGCCGAACGTGTATAGCTTAAACACTAAAACATGGTGGACCTTCCTCATGTCTTGTACGTTCTTGATTTCATTTCCTTCTCTTTAGAGACACGATATGGTTCGGCATACCGATACCGAGTCATGAACTCAGTTTACTTGTGCTGCGGTACACATGTCCAAGAACCAACTTCCCAACACACACCGACCGGTTGTACATGATGTAGCCTGTTCACCATCCTCCTTCCCCTATATAAGCTTCGGCCTTTGCTCTTTCTTCTTTTTCTTACTTCTACTTTAATTTCCTAAGAACACTAATTCACTTTTAGCCGAGCGCTGCTTGCTACCTAGCCTTCCACCAAACTCGAATTGTCTACCTCGCTACTTTAATTAATCACTAATACGAACGAACCTCTTGTCCAACACTCCAAAGCTTTCGCATACTTCAATCGTTTTTCCTAGGTATGAAGTTATTTCCAAACCGACATTATATCAAACTCTGGTGCCTGTGTGGACAAACCCTCCATCTCCTCTCTTCAGTTGTTGTAGAGATAGGTAGAGAATAGATCTAAAGGAAGAAGGGAGATGGATTAGGAATAGGAAGCAGAATCCAGGTTAGGGCCTTAGGAGAAGGTTAATTGTTTTTCTTTGGTGAATAAGGATGAGGAGAAGAGGGGTTTGGAAATTCGAGAGGAGTGTGGGCCGGTTAGATCTCTGAGGAGTAGCTCAGTTTCTTGGTTAGGTGGGTCGTCTTGTTGTTAGGGAGAGATAGGAAGTTTGTGGGTCGGTAGGTATGATTGGTTTCTGGAGTCAGGGACAGTGGCCTGGTGCCGTTCGATATCGAGGGAGATAGTGTGGTTTATCCACTTGAGTGCAGTATTACGGATGGTTAGGGACCACGAGGGTGGCTCGGCATACCGAGCGAGCGCGGCTCGATATAGCCCTCACAGGCCGTTCGGTGAAGAAAGAGACAGTTGGAGAGGAGAGTGAGTGGCTCAATGGTTTCGGTCCAAGGAGGTCGGTAAGCAGTGAAGAAGAGAGAAGAGAGGTAGGCTTTGAGGATCGACACCGAGCGGGGGTTTATGGTTCGGTATACATGTACTCGAATAGGCGACCGGCTCTAATTATGGGGATCGACATCGACATACTTACCTTACCACAATTTGAAGAACAAAACATTGCTGCTTATTCCCACACTTATCCATGTACCAATAGATCCATGAAAAAAATCTAAGTCCATAAGCGCATGGAACTAATCAAGACTAATAACTACACGATTGAAATCATAATAAACATGAGCTTAAAACTTTGTAAAATTGGCAACTTAAAGCTCGTCGTGCTACACTTTACTCTTCAGGACCCTAACTTATTTGTAACCTTTACATGAACCATTACGTTAGCTCACAAACCACATGTGCGGAAAATATTTTTTGTTATGTCTAATTTTGATTGTCTTTTAAGTATAGTTCAATAGGTTTTATCCAGATTTGACGATGATTGAAGATGTCTAGAAAATCGAGCTCTGCCATAGTATTAGATAAACCTGAGACAAGTTTTCAACAGGAAGTAGTGGGAACCCCAAATCCATCGAAAACTCTTGCACAGAATATCCCAAGTCCAACGACTGCATTTATTGACTTGGCTCCGAACGCCCTAAATGCAGCAATCTCCTAGACAATCCGGTTGATTCTCAAGCTTCGAGAATCAATGAAAACGCTCTTCGTCGACTATGCTTAATCCACGGAATTCCTTTCGACGATGTGCTGGTTCCATCGGGACAAGATCGTCCTCACCTACCCCTAGCCGGATATACTGCCTGCAATAAATTCATGTGCTGGGTTTGTAGCGTGCCACCATTTAACTCCTTCCTCTGTGATGTGTTGTAGTATATTGAGATTACCCCAGCATAGTTACATCCCAATAGTCACGCATTCATATATGGCACGTGCATTCTATTCAGGCTCCCTACTCCCGGCGATATCTGTTATGTTTATCATTTCAAGAGACGATCTGATAGCCCATCTTTCTTATTCCTTGAGCCACATAACAAATGCCAAATCCTTATGGGGGCGTGGAGCAAATTCGCCCAATACAAGAAAGAATGGTTTTATGTGCACTGTCCCATTGGCTTTGCGAGGAGATGGCTAGAAGGGAGTAAGTTTCTTTATGAATCAATAATTGTATGCGGCAGAAAGTGCATCCTTTCTAAACCCTTTCTTGACTTTTACAGGTATCATCCCATGTCCTGAAGGCTTCGGGTACTCTGAGGTCGTCGAAGCTATTCGACCTATTCCTGTAGAAGACCGGGACATCAGATCCATCATTTCCAATGAATCGCTCTCGAATTTGGGTTGTTGGTGGAAGGTCGCCGAATAAGTCTTCCTCATAGCGTCACTAAAACTGGACCTGCCTTGAACAATGGCAAAAGGCAAGATGGGCCTTCGACGCGTGATGCCCCCGACACACCTAAGGAGGGCGAGATTAGAGAAACTGAGGTGTCAGAAGCGCCGGGTGGGAATATAAGTCCTACTCTAGAATTGGTAGCTGAGGCACACAGCACTGATGTAACGCCTCCCCCTTCGAAGGGAAAAAGAACTGGCTTTCAAGCTGAGGAAAAAGATAGTAGGCACATCCTCAAAGGTCACAATCACTTCAATAGAGAAAGAGCCATCTCCAGAACACTTAGAGGGTTCACTGAAAGGCTTATCTGACCTCACTAATCCCGACGACTTGCTCAACTATGGCTTAAACGATCTAAAAGCCCTAAAACGCCATTCGCTCGCGAGAGGCGATGAAGGCGTTCAAGCCCATAATCAAGGGAAAACATTAGGACACACACAATAACAATAATACCTCCCCTCGCACTTAAACTTCATTTATCATGCCATTCTTGCTAATATGTGTTCACTTAAATTCTATGCAGGTGAGATGGGACGCTCTCGTGGATTTGACCGCCTTCGCGGGTCCTCTATTTTTCATCGTTCTGACCGGGATTCAGGCTTCGGAAAAATGCCGAGATAGAGTTGACGACAGCTATATGGACTATCGCTCCTGGGATTCATCATCTCGAAGAAAAACTTACCATCAGTCTTCATACCTTCACGATCCTCCCTCTCAACTAGAGCATGGCCGGGAGAAATTTGGTCATAAGGGGTCCCAGTCCGATACTCACCTCGACCAACATTCTGGTTCCTCTAGCACCAGGCAATCTCGAGAACTTCACGAAAAACCCGTAGTCTTTATACAAACTTCTTATGTTCCCGCACATGATCCGTCCATAGTGGAAAAGCTAGCCGAGCTTACGGCCACATTCCCAAAAATATGCTTCGACGGTCTGAAGTTTCTCCCAGTGATTCATCACATTCCAGGACACGTTAAGCAAAGTGCCATTACGTGCAACAATGATGTCTACGTTCAACATGATGCATTTGTTCTTTTGGCAGAAAAAGTTTCAAAAGTCTCTATTGAACGCCAATATGAAATTGATCGTCTGAAACTCGAAGCCATCCAGGACAAAGACATTATCAAAGCCCAGGATAAAGAGCTTTCCATGTACAAGTCTCAGCTTGAAACTGCTCAGAAAAATGCTAAAGACACAGCTGAGGTAGTCAGTCGTCTGGAGGCCACACATAAGAAAGAGCTCAATGAAGCGGTTCAACGCTGCGTTGCCTTAGCTTTAGAGAAAGACTCTATTCAAAAGGAGAGAGATGCATTTGCTCAATGGGTCAGGGAGTTGGAAGTGCTACTTTCCAAAGAAAAGTTAGAAAAGATTGCTGCTCAGGAGGAGTCACAACGATATTGCGACGAGATTGTTGCTATACGACTTCTGAAAACGAAGGTCGATGAAGAACTCTACAAGGATGAGACGCTGAAAGATGAAGCTCATAAGGAGGGCAAAAGAATAGCGCTCATGGATATTGATTCTCGCCTTGAGACGGCACCTGAGGCTGGTGGAGAGGAGATTAAGTGCATGTTTGACCCGCTTATAGTCGAGTACAATGCTCGAGTTCTCATGCACCGCGACCAAACATTTCTTGGCGAGGGTTACCTTGAATCTTTGGCTGAAGCATGGGTAACTGTGATAAAGATCAAAAAGGTTGAGTAGGGCACTAAAGAGGTTGACGAAGAAGCTCTAGTGAAGGAGTTTCTCCGAGGAAATGAGCCTTCAGACTTGCCTATAACGAAGGGTCTTTATAGTGGATACTCCTCCTCGTCGAAAGGAAAGAATGACATTGCCGGCCCGTTCGAAACCGATTCTCCAGTTCCTCCCCCTACTCAACTGATTGGTCATCCTTCACTTGACCCCTTCGAGCAACACATTGGCTATGACCCGGAAGATCCTGGCATTGATATTCACTTTCTATCTCTCATTCTAGAGGATGAAACTCCCCGGACAGTTGAGAGTCAGCCGGAAACTGGTACATAACTTCTCTTCTCAAAGTTCAAAGAGCCATCGTTTTCAGCGAGTAGTCAATGTATTCTAACATTTGCCTCTTATGATTTTGTGTAGGCCGTTCTGATCCCGAGCCAACTCCAAGGAGCAATGTCACCATAGAGAAAGAGGAGATCACGGGAGAGGCAATTTAAAGGGGAAAGACTCCCGGTCCTGATGCTTAGGTGATAGAGGTGCTTAATGAAGAAAAATTTGAAAATCCATCGCCCGTTGAGGAACACGATGAGGTTGAAATTACGGGTGCCTCCGGACACACTTAAAAATTGAGCATGAAGGTGCAACTTATAGAGGAGGAGAAGAAGAAAGTTGAAATCAAGGTTGAGCCCCTAGTAGTGGAACTAGATGATCCTTAAAAAGACCTTTGAAAGTCATTCTCTCCGGTGGGTCCAGGCCACTAGATGTTCCTCTTCCTTCCTCGGACGTCACTTCCCTTGCAAGCAAAGCGTCCAAGCGAAAATGCATGGAAGAGGAGCCGTCTAAGAAACCGAGGAGGGAGAAGAAATCAAATAAGTAACTATCATGCCTCGTTCAACGAGAATAAGTTTAGATTATGTAATTATTTCTATTTATTTCGTAGCCAATGTAAATAGACTTTTGACTCTGAGTCTAAGAGGAATTGTAGTGGAACTTTGTTTTGGCATTTATGAATAAAACTTAGTTTCTTTGTTTTTTCGATGAATTCCGCTTTTCAGGTTATTGTCTAACTTGTTGCCATAACTCAAAATTTGATGAGTTACACAAGCTCCAGTTCACCTCCATGTGACTTGGGTATTTAGAATACTTTTAGTCCACACTCTGGGGACTTAGAGATTTTGAAGTCGCTTATACTCTAGTCCGCATTCTAGGTACTTAGAGTACTCCCGTCCTCATTTTGGGGACTTGGAGATTAAAGTCTTTTATACTCTAGTCTGAACTCTAGGGACTCAGAGTACGCCAGTCCGCACTCTCGGGACTTGGAGATTTTGAGTCGTTTATACTAGTCCGTACCCTGGGTACTCAGAGTACTCCAGTCCACAGTTCGGGGACTTGGAGATTTTTAGTCATTTATACTCTAGTCCAAACTCTAGGGACTCAGAGTACTCCAGTCTGCACTCCAGGGACTTGGAGATTTTGAGTCGTTTATACTCTAGTCTGCAATCTGGGGACTCAGAGTACTGCAGTCCGCACTCCTGGGACTTGGAGATTTTGATTCGTTTATACTCTAGTCCGCACTCTGGGGACTCAAAGTACTCCAGCCCGCACTCCGAGGACTTGGAGATTTTCAGTCGTTGATACTCTAGCCTGCACTCTGGGGACTCAGAGTACTCTATTCCGCACTCCGGGGACTTAGAGATTTTGAGTCATTTATACTCTAGTCCACACTCTGGGGACTCAGAGTACTCCAGTCCGTAGTTCGGGGGCTTGGAGATTTTTGGTCTCTTATACTCTAGTCCAAACTCTAGGGACTCAGAGTACTCCAGCCCGCACTCCGAGGACTTGGAGATTTTGAGTCATTTATACTCTAGTCCGCACTCTGGGGACTCAGAGTACTCCAATCCGCACTCCTGGAACTCGGAGATTTTGATTCGTTTACACTCTAGTCTGCACTCTGGAGACTCAGAGTACTCCAACCCGCACTCCAAGGACTTGGAGATTTTCAGTCGTTTATACTCTAGCCTGCACTCTGGGGACTCAAAGTACTCCATTCCGCACTTTGGGGACTTGGAGATTCTTAGTCGTTTGTACTCTAGTCCGCTCTCTGGGGACTCAGAGTACTCCAGTTCTCACTTTGGGGACTTGGAGATTTTGAGTCGTTTATACTCAAGTCCGCACCCTGGGACTCAGAGTACTCCAGTCCGCACTCTGGGGACTTGGAGATTTTAAGTCGTTTATGCACGTTTATGCGCCAGACAAAATAATGTAACTCTAATTTTTGCCATAGAATTGCAACACACGGAAACATCAATAGTTCATGGAAAAGATAGCTTCAAGCCTCTATTAATGGAAACGAACTAAATTGTTTTATTACATGCCTAAAGCTAAGAATCAATGAAATAAATAAAAATACACTGGAAATAATTGCAGCTAAAATGCGAAAGAAATATACTAAGTATAATAGCGTCGGTGATGCTCGCATTCCATGCTCGGGGGAGTGTCACGCCATCATGGTCGCTAGCTTGAAAGTTCCCTCTCCAAGGCTCCGTTCAATGACGTATGGACCTTCCCATGTGGGATTCATATGCGACGCGACAGAAAAAACTCGCTCAAAACGAGATCACCCACATCAAAGATTCTTGATCGGACTTTTTCATTAGAATATCAAGCGACTCGGTGCCTATATGCGACCGCCCTTAAATCAGCTTCTTCACGTTTTTCATCAACGAAGTTCAGTGATTCCAACAAGTGATCCTGATTCGTCTTAGGATCATAATGAGTTACTCCATGTGAAGGAACTTCAAGTTCCATGGGTATAACAACTTTTGTGCCATATGCCAATGCGAATGAAGTGTGGTCAGTTGCAGACTTGTGGGTGGTTATGTAAGCCCAAAGTATTGTTGGAAGCTTATCCACCTACTTGTCTCTAGCCTTTTTCAAACTTTTTTAATATGGACTTGATTATTTTGTTCACGGCTTCTACTTGTCCATTGGCTTTTGGATGAGCAGCTGCTGCAAACCTTTTCTCAATGCCATACTTTTGACAAAATTCTTTGAACTCCCCACTTTCAAATTGAGTTCCATTGTCTGTAATGATAGTTCGCGAGAGGCCAAAATGGCATATGATGTTTCGTACAACGAAATTAGTGACCTTTTTGGTAGTGATTGTAGCTAAGGGCTCTACTTCTGCCCGCTTGGTAAAGTAATCGACCGCAACTATTGCGTATTTTGCACCACCTTTAGAGATAGGTAAGGAACCAACTATATCGATTCCTCTATTGCAAACGGCCAAGGACTAACCATTTGTGTGAGTTCTGTTGTCGGAGCTCTTGGGATTTTCGCATACTTTTGATATTTGTCACATCTCCTTACATAGTCCGCAGCATCCCGATTTACAGTTGGCCAATAGTATCCATAGCAGAGGATCTTTTTTGCCAATGTCTGCCCCTCTGTATGGCCACCACATTCTCCTTTATGAACTTCCTTCGAGACTCGTTTTATCTCACCGTGGGCAATGCACCAAAGTAAGGGGGCCGAGAATCCCTTTCGATACATTATTCTATCCTGCATTACATATCACGAAGATTTACGAATGACTTGTCGTCTTTCACTCTTTCTTTCGGGCAGGACCCCGTGTAGCGAGTATTGTTTGAATGAGGTTATCTATAAATCCTTCTCGATTTCTATTTCTAACACAAAATCTACCTCCATCACATTTATACTCAGTGCATGTAAGGTTTCGACGGGAACCAATCCCATTTGCTGTGCATCGCCAGTACTTGCAAATTTGGCCAATGAATCGGCTTCTATGTTTTGTTCGTGCGGGACATGCGAAATATCGTAATAATCAAGGTCTGCCAATAGTTCATGAACCCGGGCAGGGTACAGAGCAGGCCTCCTCCCCTTCGCTTGATAATCTCCCTGCACCTAGTACACCACCAATTGTGAGTCACAAAAGATTTCAACCGATTTTACTCCAAGTTCCCTGATAAGTTTCAAGCCAGCAATCAATGCTTCATACTTGGCTTCGTTATTTGTAGTTGGGAAATTGAGCTTCAAAACGTAACAAATCAATCAGTTTTCAAGGGTCACAAGAATTATACCAGCCCCAGAACAACGGTCATTGGATGCCCCATCGGTTTATAGTTTCCATCGAACAGAGGGAATAACATTATCATTGTTTGGTTCGTCTAATACAGTAAATTCAGCGATGAAGTCCACCAGCGCCTGCCCTTATATGGCCCTTCGTGGCAAGTAGGTAATATCGAAATGGCTCAGCTCGATATTCCATTTTAACATCCTTCTAGAGGTCTCTGGTCGTTGGATTACCTGTCGCAAGGGTTGTTCGGTATGAACACTGACCGAGTGCGCCTGAAAGTACGGACGAAGCTTGTGTGATGCAATCACCAAGTAGTAGGCCAGCTTCTCAATTATAGGATATTTCTCTCTGCCCCCATTAAACGCTCACTACATAGTACACTGGCTTTTGAACTCGGTCCTCCTCGTGAACCAAAGCCATACTAATAGCATGTTGGGATACAGCCAAGTACACATACAACACTTCATGATCTACCGGCTTTGACAGTACCGGAGGACTTTCCAAATGCCTTATCAGAGCCCGAAATGCGTCCTCACAGTTGGGTGTCCTTCAAAATTTCTCTTTTCTTTCTTTATTACATCGAAGAAGGGAATATACTTAACTGTCACCCTGGATATGAATCGACCCAGCGCGGCCACTTTTCCGTTCAGGCTTTGTACCTGCTTTATAGTTCTGGGCACTTGTATGTCTCGAATAGCCTGAATCTTTTCTGGATTAGCTTCAATCCCCATGCATTAACAATGAAACCCAAAAACTTCCCTGACGCAACGCCAGAGGAACACTTTAGAGGATTGATTTTCATTCCATAATATCTGAGTATATTGAACATTTTCGCTAAGTCTCGAATATGGTCGTTTGACTGCCATAACTTCACGAGCATGTCATCCACATAGACTTCCATTGTTCTACCAATCTGGTCTTTAAACATCTGATTCACCAAACGCTGATAAGTTGTGCCCGCATTTTTCAGTCTGAAAGGCATCACTACATAGCAATATATCCCAACGTATGTGACAAAACTAATATGTTCTTGGTTCGGAATGTGCATCAGGATTTGATTATATCCCGAGTATGCATCCATGAATGACAATACCTCGTGTCCCGCCGTTGAGTCGACCAGCTGGTCAATTCTGGGTAGAGGGAATCTATCCTTAGGACATGCTTTGTTCAGGTCAGAACAATCTACGCAAGTTCTCCATTTCCCATTTGCTTTTCTCACTAGCACGGGGTTAGACACCCATTCAGGGTAGAGGGCGTCACGGACGAACCCATTGGCTTTGAGTTTGTCCACTTCCTCTTCGAGAGCCGTGGACCGCACCAGGTTCATGCCTCTCTTTTTTGCTTTATTGGTAGTACCTTAGATCTATGTTCAACATATGACTCGTGATGGCGGGAGAAATCCCGCACATATCAGAATGTGTCCAAGAGAAAACATCTATATTCGCTCGGAGGAAATCAGTGAGATCCTCGACCATTGAGGGTTTGAGTTTTGATCCAATCTTAAGTACTTGCGATGGATCATCTCGGTTGACTGGAATGTCAATCGTCAGTTCAGCTGGTGATGCTTTTGTTTCCCTGGGTTCCTTATCATTATCTCTCGGATCTATAACTCTATACATCCAATCGCATTGCCCGAGCCAGGGCTCGAGCAATGCTTGTCCTCGGGTGTGGACGAAGCTGTCCGCAACCTTTCCCTTCTCTCTTGGTTGCTCTCAACTCAGCCACATAACACGCACAGTCGGTTGCTTGATTTCCATGCACAATACCAACTCCTTTGTCTGTTGGAAATTTCAGAGTCAAACACCAAGGGGACAAAGCTGCTGTTAGCACCAGAATTGGTCACTAACACCCTAGAAGGATTTGTGTAGAGAGATTAATGAAGATAGAAACTTAAAATAAAGGAATATATGCAGAATTAATTGCAAAAACTAGAACATCATATTTATAATGGTTCGGCGTAACTGCCTACGTCCACTTTTTGTTTAATCTCTATTGCTTTTATAGATAATTGAATACAGACACAATCCATACACCAACAACTATAATACAAGTTCTAAATGAAAAAGAATAAGTCTTGGAAATGGTAGAGTCTCCCCAGTGTTCTACAAAATAAGGTCCATTTCACTGTGCCTAGCCCTTCTATTTATAGGCGAAGATAAGCCGGACTTCCTTCACGGTCATAGGAACAAGGTACTTCGGCCCGTAGCAAGTGGTTTCTACGCACCGAGCTAGGGATGCTGAACGGCAGTTGCCGAGAAAGGAATGCCTGTCGAGAATTATTTGGTCGATCATCAAGTGACTCGAAGTAAACCCTCAGGAGAACCGAAGCAGATAGTATGTTGACTTGGAGCGAAGTCATGCCGAACAGTGAAGTCTGTTGTATGGCTTCACTCTCTTAACCGGGTGGTGCGTTTTGGAATACTTAGTAATGTTCATTTGAGTCGAACCCTCCTGTGCCGAGCGATGGTGGTCGAACCGAAGAATGTCGAGCGCTGATGTTTGAACCAAAGAATGTCGAGCGATGGTGGCGAAACCAAAGAATGTCGGACAATGGTGTTCGAACCAAAGAATGCTAAGTGATGGTGGTGAAACCAAAGAATGCCCAACGGTGGACTTAGGCTAAGCGGTACTTAGGCCGAACGATACCCAGGCCGAGCGGTACCTAGGCCGAACGATGCAGTTAGGCCGAATGATACCTAGGCCGAGCGATACTTACAGGCCGAACGACACTCAATACTTTACTCTTGTAGCCAGGCCAAGTAACCGGGTAACAACTTCCCTAAACTCTGCCAGGGCCGATCGACCCAAAAACACATTGTATGGAGAATCGACATCCAAAACGATGAAAGGCGGGATTCACACCCTCCTACGTTCACCTTGTCCAAGTTCAAATGGCAATTCAACATAACGCACCGCATTGGTTACTGCACCATTAAAGCTATGGATACGAGCTTTAGATGGTTTTAAATCCTTTGTCTCCATCTTCATTTGGTTATATGCTTTTTTGAAGATGATGTTAACAGAACTTCCACAATCAATCAAAATCCTTTTCACAAATGGTGGCCCAGTTGTCATGGAGATAACCATCGGGTCAACTGTAGTAGCCTCCAGCTGATCAGCATATCTGCTTCTGAATACTATATCGTCCATCATTGTTCTCTACTGCTTAGCCGGGGATCCATCCTTCGTATTTGAACAGCATTTGAAATCTGCATGCCTTATGGAGTTAGCATACCGCTCCATTTCCTGCCAATTTTTATCTGCAGGGTTAGGTCCACTAACTAAGTCTACCTACAGTTCGAGCAGGTTCCTCTGGATAGCATGGAGCTTGTCTGCGACTAGGGCCTGATGTTCCTTGTCTAACATCCTGCAGGTTCTTGGCAAACTCCTACAGCTTTTTCTGTCAAATCAGCTTTTCTATGGCATCATGGAGGTGTCTACACTCCTTGGTATTGTGCCCGTAAGTCTCATGGAAGCGGCAATACTTCTCAGTCCGCTTTTGTTCCTTTGTGTACTCTTTTGGGCGTGGCTTTCGGTACTGGAAAGTATTGCAAGTTGATAGGTAGATATTTTCCAAAGATGCATTCAGGGCAGTGTATTCATTGTAAGTCAGAATTCTTGGCTTCCACTTTCCTGCTTCCCTTTTCTTTCCGGGATTTCCTCCTCCGGACTTTTTAGATTGCCCTGGCTTGCTCTGGACATTGACCTGGACCTTCCTCGAGTTATCATCGAATTGCTTTACAACAATGTTTCTCTTTACAGTTTCGTTGCCGGGCCCAGGTGCATTGTCTTGCCTCGTCCATCCAACTTCCTCTCTTCTTATGAATTGATCCGTCTTGGAATAGAAACATTCTAGTGTAGTTGGAGGCTTTCCCGCCAGCTAATCACCAAACCCTGAATCCGAATCTACCCCTTGCATGACATCCATCAAAATGGCATGGTCATTTAGATTGCTAACTTCGATAGCCGCAACATGAAATCTCTGTAAGTACTCCTTTAACGACTCCCTTGGTGCCTAGATCACACTAGACAAGGATATCACATTCTTGGGACGAGTGGCATCACTACACCAAAACAGGTGATTCCCAACGAGTATAACTGTCGCAAACAATTTCAGCAACGCTTATTAACGTCGCTGTAGGGACGTCGCAATTTATTGCCAACGCTTATAAGCGTCGGTGAGTTTAGTTTCCCAACGCTTATAAGCGTTGGGAGGTTGTATTCATCAACGCTTATAAACGTTGGTGTATATTATTTAGCAACGCTTATAAACGTTGGAAAATTAACCATCCAACATTGTTTAATTTTCTATGCTGACGCTTATAAGCGTTGGTATATTTTAATTGCCAACGCTTATAACGCTTTAACAGCATTATTATACTACATTCAATAGGAACCCAAAATTTACAATATTCATGATCAAATAACAACATAAATTTCATAGTCAGCTACTTCATAACAATGTCAACTACTTCATAACAAGTACAATACATAATTAAGTTGGTTAATTCAATACATAATCAACTACTTCATAACAAGTACAATACATAATTAAGTTGGTTAATTCAATACATAATCAACTACTTCATAACAAGTACAATACATAATTAAGTTGGTTAATTCAATACATAATCAACTACTTCATAACAATGTCAAATTGGAATACTAAAGACAACGTAAATTTCATAGTGAAATTCTACAAATACCGAATACGAAACTCCGGCCATATAACGAAACCTCCATATGAAAAATCACATAACTTGTACATTCCATTTTGAGGACCATCATAAATTGGTGCATCCGGTTCAAGAACATCATCCACCCAAATTACTTTCTCTACATTCGGTATCACCTTCCTAAAATGACAAATAGTTTGTGTTCCAACATAACCTTTAGCTATTTCCTTCTCTAAATCTTGTGACAATAGCATTACATATTTCTTTTCCATTGTAGATGAACGAATATCATTATTTGACACGGTTGGAGTAACAACTACATTATTGTTTGTACGAGAATCTCCTAAATTAGAAGCACCTTCCGTTTGTGGAGTCGTAGGACTTGCAATATATTTTTCTTGAAAACTAGGCATAAATTTCATAAAAGTTGAAGTAATTGAATTGATGGCATTATTAATTTGATTAGCTACATGCCTTTCTATCTCCAATTTCCAAATAGACAAATCCACGGCTTGCTTCTTTTCAGTTACAGCTTTTACAGCTCGAGCCATCTTCACTTGTTTTATAGAAGAAGTAGAAGTAATTGCTCGACAATAATTTTTCTTCGTGTCGGAACCAAAAACTTCCGCAATTGGGTCATCTTCAAGATCTTCGACTCCACCCTTAGAACTATCGTCCAACTTCCTCTTTTTTTCCGCTTCCTCTAGAAGTGCCTGAATTTAATATCACGTTAAATTGAATTTGCACAAGTGAATATGAACTTGCATGCATGTGTGTGTATTCATGTGTGCATTCGTGTGTACCGTGTGGTTAATTGGCACAAAGCATGCTTGAAGTTGCTGCATTTAAAGGGCGATCTTCATTTAGAGCACAACTTGAAGTAATGAGAGAAAATAATAATAGTCACTGCATCATACTATTGATGGGCAGCACTAATCAAGTTCTATTTTTTTTTAGCAAAAAATTGACCATAACTTTCCTTCATATCAGCACAGACAAAATAGTACAGGGAATATAACAACCAAACAAAACCTTTCCCCACAAAAATTCATAAACTCCATCCGTAAACAACAAACAACTTTGAACTACTTCACGGTCAAAAGCTTAATAACAGAAGCTACTCCAACTCTATGCAAAGCAACAACCGAATCACCAGTCTTACACAATCCAATGTCCTTAGCATGCTGAATTGCAAACTCAAGCGAATGCTCGGTAGCTTCAGAATGAGAAGCCTTGGCCGATCCAGAACTCAAAACAGGAACCAAACCTCTAAATATAAGACTATGCCTGGCTGGAGCTTCATCACTAACCGACCAATCAAAAGAGTCTGTCTTTATTTCATGAACAACAACAGACAATATAGGCATAGAAGGCCTGTACTTAGCCACAAGTCTTGCAGTGCTACCACCTCTAGTTAAAACTATAATCAGAGAAGCACTTGCTGAGTTTGCGGTTTTAGCAGCAGAAGAAGCAAGATTTTCAAGAGGACTCATGGGTACAGGAGCTTGCTTCATTATGGTTTTGAAGGCCATGCCATAGTCAACGTATGATTCTGCTTCAATGCAGATTTTGGCCATTGTTTGAACTGCGAGTTCAGGGTAAGCACCAGCTGCAGTTTCTCCACTTAACATGACACAGTCGGTGCCATCTAAGACTGCATTGGCCACATCGGCTGCAGTTTCTCCACTTAACATTGGTTGCATCGGCCTCTGACAACTACCTCAACACAATTCAGATCACCCATCCTCTCAATGCCTTGCTACCATTTGCCCACTGACCATCACTAACATACTACAACTTCTACCACTTCACCATTGCACATCAGTAGCAACAACAATTCATACAACTCCAACCTGCACATACAACCATCCCTGCACCGCCCTGTGCAGTACAACACAGTTTCACTTCCCTTGCATATTTCACTCCACCATCCTCACATCCCGCTACCACACCCCTGAAGCAACCCCTCTCTGTGACATTCAACTCCTCGCTGCTATAACCCCTGTCTGCCTTGACATACCATTCAACATCCCCTCAGTCACAACTCTTATAACCACATAACCTTCCCTTGTTTACTGTCAACTTCACTATGCACAGTTACACCTCCCTGCCATACCCCCACTTCACATACCAATACATTGCCTTTTGACACCACAGCCAAAAACATCAAACAGTGCCATCTCTCATCTACCATCCTTTTCTTTTTCTTTTGCCACAAAGATCAACTCCCCTGTCTATTCCATGACATAGACATACTACCATCCACTTAACTAGTGCCTCACCACTGTAGTCACCCACTGTTCATTCATTTTTACTTTATTTTTACATTTGCAATTCACATACTCTTCCATCTGCACACTTTCAACCCCCACGCTTCCATCACAAAATACCTAAAACAATTTCGACACCATACTGTCACAATTCACCACCTCATTCAAAACTGCCATCCACCCACCATTCATATCCTTCCTACCAATTATCACCACAACTACCACCAGTCACGCAACCTGCTATATGGTTTCTAGGCAGTCACTAAATTCATTCGGCACTTAATATCAATGTGAGAGGTTGTTTTGCTTAGCTAAAGCAGCTAGAATCTTATGCAAAAAGAAACGAACAATATTTCTTAAACTAAACACACAATGGAATAAGTTGAAATTTGTTTTAAACTGACACTTACATATTTTTCCGCGGCACATGGTAGTATTTCTCCTGATTTTCTTTTATGTCCAGCCTTCCAAACCGTTGTTCGTGAAATATCTGCTTCTGGATTTGCTACTGCCTACAAGAAAGATCAAAGTTGACAACACATAATTAATATAACATTTTATAAACTATTTACAAAAGATAATTTTAATACCATTTCATCATGCACTCTATGGTAAGGTTTCCTTCCTAGAGTATGAGTGATCGAGTTTTTTGCTCTATTTTTTGCATTTGCCTTACACTGCTCCATCTTTGCATTCGTATACTCAATATCAAGGAATTTTTCCCACCACACTTTATCTATATCCTTTGGGCATCTATCAATAGCAACACGTTTAGGAATCATAGTTTTATCAACTTTAAGAAGTTTGTTTCGTAATGTTGACTTCAATGATCTATAAAACGGTGGAAAATGTTTCTCTAATAATGGTCGAGCTATGGTAGGATCTACATCCATGTCAAATTCTTCCTATCACAAAAAAAGGAAAAAAATAAAGAAATCATGAAATGGTTAAATATATCATAATTTAAAGTTGATGGTGAAATTGATGATAATAAAAATATAAATAAGACTAGTACCAAAAGTCCTTCCCATAGTTTATCCTTATAGAAGCCATCTACCGCCCTCCATTCTTTGTAGCCAATAAGTATATGACAACGAATCAAAGCACCACAACGTGAACTCCATTTATCTGCATCATCCCCCTTTGCACCCTCAATGCTAACTGTTATAAAGTACTTTTTACCTTTGGAGGGGGGTTCAATAGTCTCAGTTGTACTTAAATTTGCATTTGCGCTATAATCGTTTGTCATTTTGATGAAAAATCTATATAAAAAAGACAAAAAAAATACATGGTTAAAAGTTAGTACATTTCACAACACAACACGATTAATAAAAGAAAACCATACATTTCACAACACAACATGATTGTACGATACATCAATAAGAGTTAATACATGGATCAAAATAAGCAAAATACATGCAATATAGTTCCAATCAACAAGTTGATTTATATTGAATACATTTCAATAATGGTTCTAAGTTTGGTTGTTCTTTCAAAATAGACTGATACGTGGTTGGTATTTCATAATCATCTATGTTATCCATCATGCGTTTAGGAGAGCGTCGAACAATGGACCAATCGGAATTTTGTGTGTTCTTTATGTAAAATACTTGACTTACTTCGGACGCGAGAATAGCAGGTTCATCATATTCTCCATTGGTATTCTTGAGCTTCATTAAGTTTACCATCAACAAATTTGTATCAGGGCAAACCTTACAACCATTTGTCTTATCTCCAACATTCACCTAGTCGCAATAGAATACCACATGTTGAAAATCATAGTAATCAACTTCCATGATCTCTCTAATAATACCATACCAAGTAGTATTATCATCCGTAGGATTTAGATCTTTTGAACTTGCAACAAATGTAGTGATCGCATCCATGCAGACACCACTATCTTGCGTTGAAATGGTATCGTCATAATGCCGAGGAGAGAACGTATAGCCATTCACTCTATACTTAAGATAAGTTCTGACATCCCACTTTGGACCACTGACATACAACCATAATATTGTGTTCATGCATTTTTTTTCCACAAGCTGTTAAAATTAACAAAATTAATTGCATAAGATTAGATAAAAAGAAACACATTACTTTCAGATAAATATAGCATACCTTCTTGTGTAGCCAATCAACAAATTCAGATTGAACTATTACTTCTGCTTTTGTGATTGGTTTCTTTTTACCACGAAGACCGTCTTCTAAAGATAAGCGGTATGCACTACAGATTGAATATCATGGTAAATAAATAAATATATATTATTTATATATTGTGCTACAAGTATTTGAAAAAAAGGTGAAAATAGATAACCTATAGTATTCATCTCGTTCTGGTATATCAATTCTAAATAGTAACCATCGTCGAATCTGTGATCGTTGCACTCTAGATAATTTTAACGGTTTACCTTGAACGATGGAACGCTCATATATATCATCACCATTCTCATCTAAAAAGGATGCCTGTTTAGAGCTATGATTTCCATCACGTGGGTTTGGCATATATTCCATTGCATATCGAACTGATTCTGAAACAAGGTATGCTTCAGAAATTGATCCTTCAATATACCTTTTATTACTAGGTATGTTTTTACAATCCTTCATAGCCCTAGGACAAAAAAATTAATATGCATATTTACAGTTAGTTACTTCAAAGTAGTTAGGTAAACTAATTCGAATGCAAAAACAATATTTACCTTTCAAATGGATACATCCATATATAATTTGATGGTCCACAGAGTAGAGCTTGATTTGCTAAATGTACCATCAAATGGATACATATATCAAAAAAGTGCATTGGAAGATAGTGTGCCAACACACATAATGCTTCAGCAATCATATCTTTGGCCGCTTGTACATGTTCTCGAACTAGAACTTTCGAACATATTATGTTGAAGTACAAGCTTATTTGTAGAAGTGCTCGTCTTAACTCGCGACACTTTGGATATGCATGTTGAACCATGATAGGGAGCAAATATTGAATAATAATATGATAATCATATGTCTTCTTAATTTGCAAACTAGGTGGTTGAAGACCTATAAGACCATGTAACTTTGTTGCAAGACATGATGGAAGTTTTGCATCTTTAAGGACTTGACAACATTGTAGCTTGTGAATCTTATCCCATGCATATTTAGAAGATTGTTTTCCTTTATCAAACATCAAGTTAATGAGATGTTCAGCAACATTTCTCTCAGTATGCATAACATCAATAATATGGCGAACTTTATGACTGCTCCAATAATCCAAGTCAAACAAAATTGACTTCTTGTACCATGCCGGTCTTTCTTCATCATCAACAAGACAATCTACATTATCATAAGCTTCAGAAATCATTCTCTTTCTGCTTTGTGGTATTTTTCCACGAATATATTTGATACGATCAAGCTTTTCTAAAAGAGACGAGCCCGTTCGCCGAGTCGGAGGCTCTTTATATTCAATATCCTTATACCATCCGTGTTTTTATGCTCTATATGGATGATCATCCTTCAAAAACCTTCTATATTTTGGAAAGACGATCTTGTTGCCGATGTGCTCTGATTCCGTCTCGGTAGCACAGACAGGACACGCTTTATAACCGTGAGTCACACAACCAGATAAGTTACCAAATGCTGGTAAATCATGAATTCCCCATAATAATATTGCTTTCATATTGAAAATTTCTTGTTTATCCGCATCAAAAACAGACACTCCTTTGTCCCAAAGATGTTTTAAATCATATATAAGAGGTTCCAAGTATGCATCAATGTCCTGACTTGGTGCTCTTGGTCCAGGAATTAAAAGAGTCAACATTTGAAATTGTGATTTCATACACAACGAAGGGGGTAGGTTATAAGGTATCATATAAACAGGCCAACAACTATAACTATTGGAGAGAACGCCATATGGGTTAAACCCATCGGTAGCATACCAAGCCACACATTGCGTCCTTCATTAGCAAATTTTGGCCATCGACTTTTGATTGATCTCCATTCAGCTGAATCCATAGGATGTCGCATGGAATTCCAAGAGGGTGTGGCTTTCTTGCGCCATTGCATTTTACGAGCTATCTATGGTATAGTGTATAACCTACTTAATCTTGGAATTATAGGAAAGTATCTTAAAACTTTTCTTGGTTCTTTCGTTAATTTGACATCCCCTAACACTATTTTTTTAGTTTTATACCTTGGTGTATGGCACTGTGGACATTCTTTCGCATCAACATTTTCTTTCCAAAATAATATGCAATCATTTTTCAGTCGTTGGTACAGGTTTGAAAATGAATAATCAATGCGGTGAAATAATTCAAAAACAACAAGAGAAATTCAAAAAAAAAAATCAAACAAAAAATATTAGATACTGAATTAAGATTAAATCAGTATAGCATGAATATAAGATCTTGTTTAAAATTAGGCTTTCGAGGCTTCATAGGTATTGAAATCTCCCCAAACAAATTGAAATTAATGTATAGTGATTATTTGGTATAAAAGTTTTTCGCAATTTCAGAGAAGATGATAAAAGAACATATAAAAGAAGGTTCAGAGCTATTCTATTCCTAAACAAAATCGCCATAACAAAAGGAAAAAAGATGAAACCGCATGAATCTCCAATTCTGAATAGAAACGTACGTCACCATAGATACTCAAATTGTTATTGCCTCTGGCAGCTAAACAAAAGAGGACGGGCATTTCATGACAACATACTTTGGATTAAAATAATCCTTGTCTTAAAAAACTGAACTGAAATACCATTTGATTTGACAACATACTGAACAATGCCACCAAACACAACAAACAATACTGCCACCAAACACAACAAACAATACTGCCACCAAATATAAGATATTTAATATACTTCGTATATCAAATAAGCAGACCAAGTATCAACAAGCCTAAACAATCAAGAGTACACTAAATGCATATCATATTTAAACACAAAAAGCAAACAACAACAACCTTAAAGCACAATATTCTCCCAAATGCAGTCACCCAAACCTTAATACCATATTTTGTTCAGTCCAAAAATAGAAACAGATTTGAAAATTCCATCACCTAACACACTGCTAACACGCACCCACACACTGTCACTCACACACAATTATACACATGAACACACACACACACACACACACACACACTGCTACACACACAAAACACAGCACACTCACACACATACGCAGGCACACAGTACTCACAACCTTGACAATTCATTTATCAGAGATTACAGAACTTATGATAATGTGATCTTATTCCATTAGATAAAAGAGTACTCATAAGTAAACAAATAAATAAGTATTAAGTAAATATTACTTTGTCCTGAAATTCACAAAAATGGCATTGTGTTATCTGATTGTTAAAAATATATTTAGAATGTGTAAAAAGGCCTAAATACTAAAGAGATAGTTGCTACATTAACGTTTACTGAACAAAGGTTCAGTCCTTGTATCATGTAGCTAGCAATATGTATGCAAGTAAATAATTTATAAGTGACATATACCATGAGTCAGACAATAGACACCCACCCACACACTATCACTTACACACAAATACACACACGAACACATATACTGCTGCACACATAAATACACACTGAAACACGACACACTTACATACACTGAGCCACACATATACACTTATACACGTACTTAAACACACAGCGCACACACATACATAAATACACATGTTCATACGTTGAAACACTGTCACTTTTACCTAAGAACACACACACACACAAAACCTTGCATGAGCATATACCAACATAGCACAAATAGTCACTCAACTGTACACATACATACAACCACTCACTCACAACTACCCATATAAACACACATTCACACATCAACACACGCACACACATAAAAATGCACAATCACAAAGCTTGGAAGAACTAAAAACTCAGGAAATACATAACAAATTATGGTTTAGGTTTTCAAGATACACAACAACAAAGTAAAAATATAAAAATATGAAAACATACACTGAAACACCATTCAAACCACTTTAATAAACAAAACTAATAATAAAAGACATAGAGCAAACAACATTATAATTAACACTAAGTAAGGAAATAATAAAGAGTATACAAGGTTAATATCGTAATAAAAATAAGGAACCAAAATTTACCATAGTAAGTTTATCTATGGAAAATATGTTTAACATTTTACTATTTTCTCTATTATTTAAAATGATTTTGTTCTTTAAAAACTCAATATGAACTTTTATTTCTTTAAGAAATTCTTCAAAGCTCAAAATTTTTATTTAATTTATAACTTTGATTTGAAATCCAATTAAAACTAAATAGAGAAACTACATATACTTCCATTGATAAAAGTAAAACAATTACAAAAATTCAAGTGATGAAATCATCGGTTATATAAAGTAATAGGCTAAAACGACAAGCTTGACATTGAATACAACTTTGTTTTCAAAAAATATAAACACATATTATTTGCGCTCCTTTTAGCTTCTGATTGGTTTACATGCTAAGGCAACTGTCACCAAAGAATAGTGATGCACATATTGGACAAAGTAAAAGCTGGCTAGTTTTATTACCTACTGTATTACTCCGTTTTCTTTCATGATAATGGTATTCTGTATTGAATATATATATGAGCAGACAAAAAAGGTTTAAAGTCATTGTTTTACTTAAATATAATAAAGCAAGTTGAAATACTTACTAGTCAATATGTAAAGCAAACACTTGGGTTCTACCGATAAAGTAGCTCGTGCGGATAATAACGACTTAATGTACAGATGAACCAACCTTAATATAATGCTCTAGCTGCTGCTGTTCTCAGAAATATTCCAAAGAAAAATGCTGGAAAATTAGTAAAAAGGAAAATAATCAGCCCAAGCAGCAGCAGCCTCAAATGCCAACTATTAGTAGGAATATTAGTTCAAATACCTTTTATTTTGTTTTTTAATCAAAAGATATCATAGGTCCTTCGGCAAAAAAAAAATCACAAGTTTGTTCACCTTAATTTTTTTACATCACGTCAATTACGATCCATGCAGCACAACAGCAAGACAATAATACTTCGTTTAGAAGTAGCCACATAAACATAACACAGTAATAAGACAGCTATCTCTTCTAGAATAGACAGTAATGCTTTAGTGTTATAACACAATTACATAAATAGTTATTATTCTATGTGTAACTACAAACCTTTATATTTTTCTTTGCAAATCGTTTGCAATAATACAACTCAACTCAAAGTTGCACCCTCAACATACATTGTTATTCTATGTGTAATCGTTTGCAATAATACAACTCAACTCAAAGTTGGACCCTCAACATACATTAGCTTTCACAGCTTTCATACACCAAAAAATCTCTATATTTTTTTCTATTTACAACACAAACAATTTTTTTTTGCTTTCATACACTATAAAATCTCTATATATTTTTCTATTTACAACACAAACAAAATTTGTTTTCACGGCAGAAAACAGGACTATAATACACAAACATATTTTGCATCTTTAAGAACTTAATAACAATCAATTTAGTTGGATGAAAGGTGACCGAGGTATTAACAAGGGATTATCTTTTGTTGACTCATAAGGATTCTTTTATCTAAACTCTTCAAGAAGCAAATCCATTGGCATTCCATGTAGTGACTCGATTGTATCTGCACTAATAGTGCACTTACTACACAAATAGGAATAGTTTCATTTTTCTCTTCCTACAAAATATTCATTTTATACAATTTAAATCTTGTGAACAATATCATAGCCTATAGTCAGAAAATAAACCAAAATATGAAAGTTTGCTATATGCTGTTAATTTCACAAGAACTATTTGCATAGGATCCTTCAACAGTCTATAATAATAGATTTCCCTACTACAAACAAATAAAATCTTATTCAAAGAAACATATGATCCACAGTAGCATAACACATTCATAATCCTATTACAACTTTATTCGCACCATGTAGCAGCAGTATAGTCTACCTCGTGAACATATTCTTTTCCTCAACTTAATTATAATACACAAATGAGCACTACATGCTTCAGTATTTAAATGCCATTAACCATTCAAATAATTTGATGAATGGTTCAAATAAATTTCCACCACCCACAGGAAGAAATCCCTTTCAAATTATTCCAGTAATGTGTGAGTATCTTATCTTCTTAACTATCATTTGTCTATTAACTAGTAACTTGTTTCTCACTGTGTTTTGCATAATATTATTCTTATAAGCAATGAAACCAGAGTGTACACAATGAAACGCAGCTACATGCACCAATATAATAAGCAATCTACAATATTAATGCTTCAATAAAACCCAATAATAGAAAATGAAAAGAGAACAGCCTAAAATCAAGTCACCAGGGCTAAGTCTGATACCTGAAGTCGAGACGCTGAATCGCCTGAAGTTATAACCCTAATATATTTAAGCCGACTCGCTGAATTGCCTGAAGTTATAAGTGTTGGAGACGATCCCCTGAATCTAGTTTGCCAGAGCGAATCGCCTGAAATCCGATGGCAGAGAGAAAGGCGAACAAAATGGAATTGCGGATTTTTATTCGTAGCAGTAGAAGTAAAAAAGCGTAGAGCGTAGAGTGGTTTGGAATTAGGGCTACCCATGAAAACGAAACTCAATTACTTTTTTGCCCTAACTAATATTAGTTAATTCCAATTTAACCAATTTTTCCAACTCAAATATGTGTTGGCAATTAAAAATTTATAAATGTGTATTTTTGGTCACACATTTCTTGTTTAGCAACGCTTATTTTATATATATATATATATATATCTATATATAAATATTTTATGTTCATATATTATATATAATATATTTATACATACATGTGTGTGTGTGTGTTGTAACACATATACACATACATATACGTATTTGGACAACATACATGACATATAAAATGAGCTAATATGTGTGCTGCGATGCAAATTCCAACATCTACATATGGGCATATTATACCTTTCACAGATTATAATGTTACACATGCACTCACACATATATGTATACGATACATTTATGTATAAACTAAATCAAACAAAATTAATTTCATATCTTAATATATTTTTATTTAAATAAAATAAATGATTTTATTTAAATGAAAATTAAAAATGTTCTAATTCAGTTAGACTTCATAGGTCCAATAAAGATCCAATAGGGTAAATTTTTTGAAATCACTAATAACTTCCGCTGTGGGCTGGTCCTTAGAGGATGGATAACCCCTTAACGCTAATTTAATGATTTACTTCACTATAGACATTATATATGTAGCATATTGCACTATGTATGTAGACAGTTTCATGGATCCTTAGAGGATGGGAATCCCAAACATCCTTTGAGTTTCTTTGTATTTCACTTGACATTTCACTTAAGTTGATTTATTGGTATAAGATGTTAATCCAGAATGGAGTGTTGTGTTTTGCTTTATGCTCGGGCCAGACTGAGTGTCACAGTATTTGAGACTCACCTTTGAAGCTTGGAGCTTTGAGCTTTGTTTAAAGATCTGTCTATATATATTCCGCTTTCAGTTATTCCAGTTGTTTATGTTCAGACTTATCAGTTGATTTTGTATATTGAGATTTCTTTGTATTTGAGATTTCTGTTGTATCTTGTTTTCGACTCTGATGTTGTAGTAGCTTCATGAACTAATATTATCTATCATGTTTCTCATTGTTATATTACTCTATGTCTGTGATTCTGTGATTGATTTATTTACTGTATATGCTAAATTTTGCCGGATATAAATTAACAATATGTTGTTTTGAGCAATTCAAGTCTGCCATGTATGGATGGTTGTCAATTTGAATGGTTCGAAATGTCAGGTCGTTACACATATTATTGGTGATGTCTCACATTAGTCCCAAAGTCATGCTACTGGAAGCCAGGTTAGCTGTGCAGACTTTTGCATTCTTTTGACTGACCTTACATCCCTATAATTTAGTCATAATTCATAACACTATAAAAATGTGTTATCACACATCCCGCTGTATTCTTTATTTAGTCCTTATAAGAATTCCTTCTTGTTTCGTCTTAACCAAATTACTTTCATATAGGGGATTTAGTAATAATTATTACCCTAATTAATTATGCAATTAATATGTCATAATTGTACGTTATTTATGCTGGCTGATATATATATATATATATATATATTTATATTTATACACGTACACACTTATTAATTTCTAAGCGTGTGGAGGTTACACCCTAAATCAATGTTTAAATGTAATATGTTCTGAAATTATACAAATCTCATTTCCACAATAACACAGACACACACACATATGTATGTATGTATGTATGTATGTATGTATGTATGTATGTATGTATGTATGTATGTATGTATATCATAAATCCAATATTCCAAAATCAAATCAATAGACTTGCATATAAAACCTAAATCCAAATTATTTTATACTAAAACATTGGAATGGATCAATAATAATGGAAGCTTACGATTTAATTAATTTTGCGTTCTATTCAACTTCTTTTACATGAAAGTAGACAAGGGAAATTCTATTTAATTTGTAGATATAGGCAGTGCAAACTTTGAATAATAATTCGAACCTTACACACCATTTCCTAAGAAAATCCCTTAATCAGATCCAGAGAAAAAAGAAGAAGTGGAATAGATGGTAAAACACTTGAACTGCAAAATCCACACAAACTCTATTATTTTAATACAGAATAATTAGATTCTAACCTAAGAATTAACATTTCACTTTAGAGAATTTTGGGGTTTTTAATGTGATGTTTTCGTAATCCAAAACTCCTCAAGGTATATATCACATCCCAACTATACTATTTAATTATTAAAAATAGAAAAATTAAGATTTCCACAAATTATAGGTCCTAGGATTTGCTCCTCTTTTGATTTGACACGCCTACCATTCAGATCTCTTCTTTTTGATATGTATAATAAGGGAATTATATACTAGTTAGATTGAGAAAATTAGAATTTGGAGGGGAAGAGGTTTAGAAAAGAAATAATAAATAAAAATAAACATTTATGATTTCTTACCTAAAACTCTAAAGTAGTTTTTTGTAAATCTTAGAAGAGATAAACCGATAGAACTTCAATAGGTTTTCAAAATAAGTTGTGAATAAAAGTGAAGGGACTAGGTTTTATTTATATTAGTTGGAATGCAACAGAACCGTTGGGTAAAGGTCGGTTAAAAATAATAAATCTAGTACGTTCAAATGCACAAAACCCTAGCCACCACTTAACAGCACCGGTTGACCAACACCTCCTACCGGTTGACCATTAGTGGTCGACCAACCATGGCTAAAGGGTCGACCGATCCCTATTTTGGGAATGTTTAATTGTTTTTCCATGGTAAATTTATTTACTTCCTTAATTATAATTTAACGTTAACGTTAATTTTAACGTGTACTTTACCCCTAAGTTTATTTACTGTTAGCTTTCAAATTTCAAATTTAAGAATTTCCTAATTATTTGAGTTTGAATTCTATTTAAATTATTTTAAATTCGAACACTTCAAATGTAACAACCCATATTATAATGAGCCTAAAGTTCGACAAAATCAAAACCAAAACCAAGTCCATCAAAGCATATATCGCTGCATTTAGTACCTGCAAGCAAGCATGAACATTATTAGAGACTGATAGAAATCCAAACTCACAATGGAAACAATAATATGATAAGAATACTAATTATGACTACTACCTTTGAATTAATGGTATTCTTTAGATAGTAAGTTGTCACATCAGCATCGAGCATGAGAGAAAAGAAGAATTCTCCGACGACTAAACACATCCAGCTCCAGTGACTTATTCCTCTAAATCTATCATGTGGGTTGTAATGCGGAGGGGGTGAGGACAACTTTCTGGTGACTGGAAAATCTATAAACTATCCAACATAAATCTATACCAATTGGTTTCCATTTAGTTGTTATGTCTATTAAGGTTAGCAATTCTAATCTAATCTTGTATTTCACACATGATTACTTTCCTACCCCTTCCCAAGGTACAAAATACTAATGAAGGCTTATCAACCACCCAATACTTCCAAACCCGTTTGCCACTTAATACTACTAAATATGAAGCGGGCTTCTATAATCGCCACATAATACTTTTAAAAGAGAAATAGGAAAACTCTATCATTTAGGACCTCAATCAAGTGGACCTCATCATTTAAAACCTATTCTCAAGATGGTTTCATATCAATGTTGTCAATGGTTAGTGGATCCTAGCTATAAAGACCTCTAACCACTATGTAAGGCTTTCAACATTTAATGTCCACCTATTACCACATCTATCGCCAATAAAATCGTAGCCATATAAGAGATGGCACCCAAGCCACTTAATACCTTTAAAAGGACTAGGCAGACTTCTATCCATTTAATACCTATATTCTAGGCAGGTCCTACAACACTTAATACCTATCCCTAGACGGACTTCTCACTAGTACTACTATTATTACGGCCTTAGCATTCTGAGCAACTGTACTCAAACCACATAATACCTGATTAATAAGGACTAGGTAGACTCCTGACCATTTAACACCTATTTATAGGTGGGCCTTTGTCATTTAATATCTAACCCCAAGACGGACTCCTCACTGGTACTATCTAGCTGACGTCGCTTAGAATCTCGCTATGTTACTTTATACTTCAGTTTAGAAGAGAGGCGAACCCTAGATCAGTCACTTAATACCTCAAACCCAAAGCGAACCCTTCTAAAAAATCCACTATCATTCTTAATTATAAATATGGTATCTCATTAGGTTACTTCCTTCGGTAGAGAGGATGGCCCTAAAAAAGCCACTTAGTACCTCAACAATGAAGTAAACCTTATTAGAGACATCTTTATTTATTTGAAACCTCACTAGGATACTTAATACTTCCTTTTAGGAGAGACGCGGATCCTAAAGCACTTAATACCTCAAACTAGAAGCAAACCCCTATGGAGATATCCCTCATCACTCCTAATTCCAAATTTGGACCATTTAAACCTTTTAATTGAGAAAGAAGTGGGCCCTCAAACAACCACTTAATGTAGAAACTGGACAGCCCGCAGCGGAAGTTATGGGTGAATTTCAAAAAAATTATTCTATTGGTTATTTATTGGGCCTATGAAGTCTAACTGAATTAGATCATTTCTAAATTTCATTAAATAAAATCATTTATTTTATTTAAGTTCAAATATATTAAGATATGAAATTAATTTTATTTGATTTAGTTTATACGTAAATGTATCATATGCATATATGTATGAGTGCATGTGTAACATAATAATCCGTGAAAGGTATAATATGCCCATATGTAGATGTTGTGATTTACATCACAACAGACATATTAGCTTATTTGTATGTCATGTATGTTTTCCAAATATGTGCATGTATATGTGTTACACAATACACACACATGCATTTATAAATATATTATATGTAATATATGAACATAAAACATGTATATATAGATAAACGTATATATATATATAAAGAGAGAGAACAATTATTAATAATTATTTATAGTTCAAAATTAACTTAGTTTTACAAACATAATAATTTTTGTATTTTAATTTGTATATATTATGAATAAAATAATGTTTTCATCCTTAAATAATTAACATAAAATAATCTATTGATGGAAATTCAAATTTTACAAATTTTCAAAATCTAGGATCATAAAATAGAGCATAGGAAAAATCTGAAGATTTTTTAAAGTTGAAATATTATTTCTAGAAACAAATACATTGATTCCGAAATTAATTATTCAAAATAAAATAATATATTTTAAAAAATTCAAAATTTAAAATTTCAGAAATTCTAAGATCATGAATGAAAGATTACAAAAAATTTTGAAGAATTTTTCCATTGAATTATTATTTTTAATTAATCATAAACAGTTTTTTCGAAACAATATCTTCAATAAATGTTAATATAAAATACAAATTTATGTATGGAAATTAATTTTCGAATTTGTAAATTCATATTATATATAATAAGTGTACTAAATTTTTTAAATCATATATATACTTATATATGCATATGTGCTATTATGAGAGAAAAGTATACACTAATAAATTTATATGAATTTTTTAATAAATTTATATAAAACAATTATTAATGGCAAAAGTAGATTTTGTATAGTAAACAACATTTTTCTATACATAAATCAAATAGTATAATAAAAAAATTGTGCACATAACCAAATTGATTTGTGAAAACTACATCTACTAACAAAATCTCACTTAACTAAACATATAGTAGCAATATATTTAAACAGATATGAAATTGCTCATTATAGGATCATAGAATATAATTTAATTACTGTAATACGAATTAAAATTACCGATTTAATGATGCCTTTGACTCCACGTTGAAGCAATGACTTTCCTTCCTTTTACTGTTCTTGATTCGTCAGATTGCAATTCTAGAATCACTGACCTCTAATCATCGAATAATATTATTTTAATTTGAAATATATTTGAGAATTTGGGAGTGGATTAAGAGCTTTGTTTTAACTAGCAATGATAAGGTAACGACGGGCAAAAAGGTTAGTCATTATTTTAGACACACACACACACAAACACAAATGGTTGTATTAGAGTGAAACGAGGAAAACCTTTTTACCCTTTCTCACTTGATCTCAACGCATTATCTCCAAACCAATTATCTATGTTTTAGACACCCTTAGACCTTCCTAAAACTGAAATTTTGCATCCCTAATGATGGGCCTTAAACCCATCTAGCCCAAGCCCAAATACTATGCAATTAAATCTAATTTAATCGCTTGTCGATATTGTATATCGATTAATATATTTATAATTGTTATAAATATATATAACATCATTTATTTTTCAAATCATATTCGAATTTTACAATTAATATTTCATAAATATTAGTTAATTTAATTAATTTATAACAATTATAAACCGATTAAATCATTCGGTCTTAAGGGAATTCATCATTTCGGCTGTGTAACTCTTAGGTGTAAATTTGGTCAACGATTAACAACGAACTATTCTAATGTTAACGTTCACACGTCACTTAGCAAGTGGTGTGACATTATGGCCAAATTTATCACTTATTCATTTTCGGTCGAATCTAATTTTAGTTTAATAAGCGTTACCCGGTTATAACATTTGTTTACACCAATTCCTTTGTCAAAACTATTTCACTTTGGACTTATGGAATTTGATAATGGTCAAAATTCCAACCACATCCACATTCAACTTTGTAGTCTAAATACAAAATCCTTGGTTCAACAAAAACAATTATTATTGAACGAAATGCTCCGGCTAGAGACTTTGACTTTGAGTAGATTATGATACTAACCGCATATAACTAAGGAGACAATTCCTCTCTTGAATAGTGCTTCACTTCCAATACTTCCACCCGACCCAACTATAGTCACTCGACGAATGCCATGCTATGATTTAGCTATAATCAAAGCAGAGCTTTCATATTTAAGATCCATAATATTCTCAAGTCGAGAGAACTGTGTAAATCATTCACATCGATATTTTCTGTTTTACCTTTATTATATTAACCGACAGAAAACTATCGAGTGGGACGTTCCATAGTTATCTAATAATATAACGATCCCATTTTTTAATCAAATTTAATTGGTAATTAATTTAATTTTTGGAATTTAATTGTGAATTAATTTGATATTTCCCAAATTTATGATATGTGTGTTTGTACCAAAATTGGGCACAACACTCTTCGGTTGTGTTTGAAGAGATAAAATGAAGAGAAAATTTGTAAAATGAAGCAGATCTAACAAACACACCAACAAACATATAAGAAAATGCATAGAAACACAGAGTTTTAGAGTAGTTCGGTGTATGGCCTACGTCCACTATGAAGTTTTATCTCTTTATTGCTTGATACTTGAAGATTACAAGTTTTCTAGAGTGAAGTACAGCAGATAATAAGCTTAAATTCGAGATCAATAGTAGTGATGACGATATGGAGTGATTTTGGCAGCGTCCGGGCGTGCCTTGTCTCTCAAAATTCTCCGATCCCTTTTCTGAATGACCAGAGGCTCTATTTATAAGTGCTGGAGGCTGATATTTCGCTAAAAATTCGGGAGACCGCTTCTGGCACGTGAGGGGGCCCGCATGCCCGGCCTTAGGAAATTGGGGCCCGTTCCGGGATCGGTTCGAACTCAATTTCGAATCGATCAAGATTTGATCTGATTGAGCTGAAATTTGGCACGAACATTCCTCGTGTTGCAAGTAAGATACTGTGAAAATTTCATAGCATTTGGACATCTGGATTGTGAGATATGATCGATGCAAGTTGGTCCGTGATCGATACGAAGCAATTTCGATCAATCAAGATTTGATCCGATTGAGCTGAAATTTGGCATGAACATTCCTCATGTTGCCAGTAAGATACTGTGAAAATTTCATAGCATTTGGACATGTGGATTGGGAGATATGATCGATGCAAGTTGGTCCGTGATCGATACGAAGCAATTTCGAATCGATCAAGATTTGATCCGATTGAGCTAAAATTTGGCATGAACATTCCTTATGTTTCCAGTAAGCTACTATGAAAATTTGGTGGCATTTGGACTTGCAGATCTTGAGTTATGATCGATGCAAGTTTGGATTTCTCAACCGTGATCGATCAATATCTTGAGCATACGAGCTCCGATTGACTTGAAAATTGGAATGTTGGCTTTCTTAGCTTTGCTTGTCATGTCATATAAATTGTAGCTTGATCCGGACTCGAAATTTTTTTACCGACATCCATAGCAGACCTATGTAATAACGATCCTCAGGACGAACTATCATTGGTTTCTAGTTAAGTCCTTGGTGTCACGGCCTTGCCAAAAGGCGGGATAACATTTGCCCCCCCCCAAAGTACGTCTTGTATGAACATGACGTGCTTTGAAAAGCTGCCATCTTCTTTCTGAAAAGTTCTATCCAATTCACTGAGTAGTTGCTATCTTTTCGTATCGATCCTCTCCTGGATCGATTTGAGACGTTAGAATGTATGCTTCGTACTGATGGATACGTAATCTTAGGTCTTGGATTGATGGATATATTGCGCGAATGATTGAGCCCAGCTTCTACCGTGTTTATACTATAGTCCAAGTTGTAAGAGCTAGAGTTTTTTGATAAAAGATCAAATTATATTCATCTCATTTCTCGTGCATGCCCCCAACTCTGGGGAATATCTCAATAAACAGCAAGGTAGATAATGTTCGCTTCAATTTCGCACTCTATCCCATTGAACCGTGATATCGAGTTAACCGATGGAAGGCCGAGCCATGCCATATTCTGCATTCTGTCCTAGTTCTTTCCTCTAGGTAGAATACTTTGTCGCCTCATCGACATTTATTTTGCTGCTTATGTCGTCATACTCTGGGCAAAAAATGAAGAGTGAACCATCCAGTCAGATCCAATGCAGGATTGATGCTTCCCTTATCGAATCAAGGGTAAGGATCGGTGCGCGGACATTTACATTGCACTTGTTGTGAATTGTCTGTTTAATCGGATTATGGTAAGAGTCAAAGAATGAATGGTCGCAGTGGATTCTTTGGAGTTGGGCGATCAACCACGCCCATTTCGATTTACGCTCTCCCGTTAGATCTAGGGATAAAGTCAGCTCAAAAGCAGTCAGTTCATGCTCATCTAGTCTCATGCTCTTCCTAGCAGATTGAAGGAAGGTGACGGAGGATGAATGGTTAAGTCACACTCATTCGTGGTTCTATCCATGCTTTGGTGGTCGAAGGTATTCGATGGGCGCTCATGTCACATCGATTTGTAATCGAAGAGGATCGGTATTGGTCGTCGATTTAGTGACACAATGTAGAATGTACGGACCTCATTGTGTATCGACCCATTGGTATGATATGAAAGGTGCAGATCGATATTGCCCGTCGATCTCGCGGTATGATATAATTGGCTCCCCGTAACTTCGGGCATCATTTTAATTGGTTAGCATTAAGGCCTCCTTGCAGTCATTGCCTTAAGTTGTAAAGGACGCTAAGCTAGTGATGTAGCGAGTCACCTTTCTCTTCTTTTCAATGATTTGTTATTCTGCCCACAGTCGTAGAGTTAGTTTGTGGACAGTCTAATTGCACTTGTAGCGAGTTTATATTCCTCCCTTCGACTTTTGGTCGGAGTTGGTGAATGAATGGTCGGATCACATTCATTCATTTGTCTACGCTCGTAGTCGTACTCCGGAGATGAGAGTTAGTTGAAGGGCCATTAGTCAGACCTATTTGATATTTACATCCCTGTCCACACTCTGGGGACTAAGAATTTTAGTAGAAAATGGTCGAACCACATTTTCCTCGATTAATTCCTCTGGCACTAGTCAATGGCGAAAGTCGAAGTGTAGCCGGTCACATTGCGACAACTTTAATTTGATGTTCCTCCTTCTGATTTGGAGAAAGGATCTAATTGGCGGATGGTTGGGTCATATCTGGTCACGTTGCATGCACAACCCACCAGATCATTGGCTAGAGTTAGCGGATGAACGGTCGTGTCACGTTCATTTGCGGTAGGATGGGTAATCACATCCATTTGGAATAAGACGTTCAGCTAGGTCCGTTTTGCGAATCTACATCTCCCTGTCTAATCAAGGAAGAAACTTGTCTTGCTGGGTTGGAGTGCATCCCTATAAGATTATGTTATAGGTCCCACGCCGGGGATAAGCGTTGATGCATGAACGGTCATGTCGTGCCTGCTTTATGCTAGATGGTCAGAGCATTCGATTTTTAATGATAAGTATGCCCTCATGTCAGGGGAAGATAGGAAAGCGGATGGTTGAATCACATCCACCTTTTGTCTACAGGACTTGCTGCGGGATCAGAGTTGATAGATGGACAGTCGAATCGCATGCCTACCGATATTTATATTCCAATTCTAGCTTTGAGGACTGGAGTTGGTTGATGGGTTGTCAGTCAAACCCCTTTGGTATTTATACTCCAGTCTGCGCTCTCGGGACTAGATTTAGTTGATGTTTATACTCCAGTTCGCACTCTAGGAATCTGGAGTTAGTTGATGTTTATACTCCAGTTCGCACTCTGGGAATCTGGAGTTTGTGGATGTTTATACTCCAGTTTGCACTCTGGGAATCTGGAGTTTGCTGTTGTTTATACTACAGTTCGCACTCTGGGAATCTGGAGTTAGTTGATGTTTACACTCCAGTTCGCACTTTGGGAATCTGGAGTTAGTGTTTATACTCCGGTTTGCACTCTAGGAACCTAGAGTTGATGTTTATACTCCAATTCACACTCTGGGAATTTGGAGTTAGTTGATGTTTATACTCCAGTTTGCACTCTGGGAATCTGGAGTTAGTGTCTTTACTCAGGTTCGCACTCTGGGAACCTAGAGTTGATGTTTATACTCCAATTCACACTCTGAGATTTGGAGTTAGTTGATGTTTATACTCCAGTTCGCACTCTGGGAATCTGGAGTTCGCATGTATATTTTGGTTCATGCTCCGAGAACCTGGAATTGATGTTTATACTCCACTTAGCGCTCTAGGAATATGGATTTATCATGTATATTTTGGTTCGCGCTCCGAGAACCTGGAATTGATGCTTAAACTCCACTTCACGCTCTGGGATTTTGGAGTTAGCATGTATGTTTTGGGTTCGCACTCCGGGAACCTGGAATTGATGTTTATACTCCAATTCACGCTCTGGGAACTTGGAGCTAGCATTGACGTTTCGGTTCACGCTCCGGGAACCTGGAATTGATGTTTGTACTCCGACTCGCACTCTGGGAATCTGGAGTTGGCATTTGCATTTTGGTTCGCACTCCGGGAACCTCGAATTGATGGTTGTACTCCGACTCGCGCTCTCGGAATCTGGAGTTAGCACGGGTGCTTCGATTTGCGCTCTGGGAACCTGTAATTTATGTTTATACTCCAATTCGTGCTTTGGGAACTTGGAGTTAGCACAGATGCTTCCGTTCGCGCTTCGGGAACCTGTAATTTATGTTTATACTCCAATTCATGCTTTGGGAACTTGGAGTTAGCATGGATGTTTGGGTTCGCGCTCCGGGAACCTGTAATTTATGTTTATACTCCAATTCACGCTCTGAGAAGTTGAAGTTCGCATTGATGGTTTGGTTCGCACTCCGAGAACCTGGAATAGATGTTTATACTCTAATTCACACTCTGGGAAGTTGGAGTCAGCCGATAGATGGTCAGTCACACCTATTTGGGCTTTTTAGGAATTCGTTCACACTCTGGGAACGATGGATTTGATGTTTATACTCCAATTCGCACTCTGGGAATTTGAAGTCCGTTCACACTCTTGGAACGATTTATTGGATGTTTATACTCCAATTCACACTCTGGGAAGTTGGAGTCCGTTCGCACTCTGGGAACGATTTATTGGATGTTTATACTCCAATTCACACTCTGGGAAGTTGGAGTCCGTTCGCACTCTGGGAACGATTTATTAGATGTTTATACTCCAATTCACACTATGGAAAGTTGGAGTCCGTTCGCACTTTGGGAACGATTTATTGGATGTTTATACTCCAATTCACACTCTGGGAAGTTGGAGTCCATTTGCACTCTGGGAACGATTTATTAGATGTTTATACTCCAATTCACACTCTGGGAAGTTAGAGTCCGTTCGCACTCTGGGAACGATTTATTGGATGTTTATACTCCAATTCACACTCTGGGAAGTTGGAGTCCGTTCGTACTCTGGGAACGATTTATTGGATTTATACTCCAATTCACACTCTGGGAATTTGGAGTCCGTTCACACTCTGGGAACGATGGATTTGATGTTTATACTACAATTCGTACTATGGGAAAGTGGAGTTAGTGTTTATACTCCAGTTCGCACTCTGGGAACCTAGAGTTGATGCAGGACTGTCGTGTGTCGGTCCAGTTCAGCCTTTGATGCGATGGCTTGCCCCCGAGCTGAGGGTTTCGCTTAGCAAATGATTGGTGGGATGTCGATTACTTTCCACTTATCTGCCATCAACGAAGGATGTGACTTATTTTGTGGACAGATGTATCGCATCCGTGTTCATTTGGATCCCGCTTCTGCCAAGCATAAGGAGTAAGATTAGTGTTTTGGCAAGCTTTGAGCTCGAGCAGAGGAGAGGATGGCTGAACTACATCTACTTTGAGTTGTGTATTTTCCCTTAAATTGGGGGCAAGAGTTGGAGAGTAGACGGTCCGGCCACGTCCACTTTACGCTTTGTGCTCTTCCAGTCGAGTTGAGGAAGAGAGTTGGAATGATGGCTCATGATGATTAGCGAGTAAGCAGTCGGTTGTTGATGACTATAAATTGATGGTTGGCCCCTGATAAAGTCGGTTTGAGGCATGATTGTTTTGTCGAATCATTGATGCAAACTGGGGAGTGAATGGTCAAACCATATCCACTATAAATATGTGCTCTTAAAAAATCCCAAGTGTCCAACGCAGGATTGGATGCATGGACGGTCACGTCCACCCTTGGTATGATTCTGATTCTACTGGGCATCAGAAGAAGCATAAGTATTTTGGCGAGCTTCAAGTAAGGGATGGAGAGTGCATGGTTGGGACATATAAGTCCAAGTCTTTCTCAAATCTCCTAATTAAATTGCATAGGCATATGAGTGGATGGTCGGTTGCATCCACTTCGTATTGGAGCCCTGAACTTGTCTGTCTCTTCTGCTTTGATGGCCTGCCCCCAAGTCTGGTGCATAGAGAAGCCGGCGAGTGGTTGAATCATGTTCATCATGATGATACCTAAATGACTTTATCATAGTCCACAGAGGTTGTTTTGCACCCATCCTTAAATACTCGGTTACCTGCATCATTTGCAAGTAGTTTAATTCAAGTCGGTCATATTTTGCAACAGAAACGAAATAGGAATAGTTCAAAAGATATCGGATTAAATCTCATTGATAAGTGAAGCAACTTCATATGCTTTCTACTGCACTTTAGTCCAGCCCTTCTCAGTTGGAAGTCTAATGCAAGTGGTTCAATTTGATCAAAGTTTTTGATTGATAGGGATCGGCGGCTCCCGGCCCTTCATTTTCTTGGGCTTGAACATATAGTCAGAGCCATCCTTTACAGAGCAGCCTTATGGCGTTGACATCCACGTTAGCCAGGTAAAGAAGAGGAGCTTCCTGATTTAGAGTATGGAGTAGGTTTTCTCCTTATCTTGCGAAACCGATCCCTCATCTAGCTCATCAATTCAATATTAGATACGTTATGTTGGTGTAGTTATTAGTGGCTATCTGCCAGTTCTCTTATCAAACTCTGGAAATAAGCTTTTGTGCTGATTTCATTTATAAGTGTTGGCAGCAACGGGCTATGGATTTTGATCAATTCGTTGGCTGCCAGCTTCTTCATTCCCTTTAGCAACATGAGAAGTAGAAATGGTATGTATAACCATGATTGACAGTCTTCTTTGACGAATAGGGGGAGATATCTGCATTAATGGCATTCATCACTCTTTGTGGAAGCCATGCACCATTCTCACTTCATGAGGTAGTGTCGGAGGTTGTATTTGTATTGTACACCGACATAGTCGGCATGCTGAATTTTAGCTGGAAATTCAACATGTAGGATGGTCTTAATGAATAGGTCCTGACTAGGAAAGATACTCCAATCAACATTGCCAAGTCCATTTTATGGCTACATGCTCCTGTAATACTAGCGAATGATGTATGCATGATTGCCCAACGGCCGAGTGGTTGGTAATGCCGGTTGGATGGTGAGTAAATTAAGATGGGCTCATAGATTGGTGATTATTTCTGATTTTCACCAGGAAGGAGGCCCGTATAACGTGTTAAGGAAGTCCTCTTGAGATTGTATGCCATGCTTTTAGTCATATAGACGCTGAATGATCAAGATTGTGGACATTTGAAGATGGTTCAGTGGTGACCAGCTATGCTTTGAATTGAAAGAGTTGACAGCGTAGAGTAGTCGTCATACTAGCCATCGCACCATAATTGTCAGTTTAAGAGTTTTAAAAGCTGGTCAATTGGAGGAAGTTGTAGTCCACTTTAGAAGCATGATACATTGATTAACTTTAGTTCTTGGAATATTAGCTAGGTTCTCCAACCTCTGGGAGCACGGTTGAGTGGTATTTCTATACCCATTCCTTGATTGCAATTCAACAATTGCTGTTGTAATCCCCTACGTCCCGTCATGGAACGATCAGAATGTTCGTTGATTAAGTTGAGTTTTGAATTAACTACGCGGGTGCTCTGCGCTGCGGCTAGGGTTCGTTCGCGAAAATAGATTTTTTTAGGAAATTTGGATCGTACCGAAAATAATTTTTTTTTTGTGATGGATACGAAATGTTCGTTCGCATCGATGGTTATGAAATTCGTTGGACTCCATTGCAGTGGACTTCATTTCGTATCGATGAGCTCGATGTCACTGGAAATGAAATGATGATTCGCAGTTCGTATCAATGGATATTGGCTTCTGGAGGTGGTGATTTGATGGATTCGAACTGCATAGTTCGTATCGATGCGAAATGCAGCTGGCTGGAGCGATCATCAGATGCACTTCGTACCCATCATTTCGTATCGATCGAACTTCGTATCGATCAGTTTTCGTATCGATATAATTTCGTATCGATCACTTTTCGTATCGATCGCTTTTTGCTCCAACTTGATGGATACGAATAGTGATTCCGTGATGGATATGAAGTAACTTGATGGACACGAACTAACGAGCCCTGATGGATACGAAATAGTCAATAGGTGATCGATATGAAGAGAGACTATCTGCTGATGGATACGAAAACCACCACATTTACTGGATACGAAAGCATGGATACGAAAATCACCACATTTACTGGATACGAAAGCATAGATACGAAAATCACCACATTTACTGGATACAAAAGCATGGATACGAAAATCACCACATTTACTGGATACGAAAGCATGGATACGAAAATCACCAAATTTACCGGATACGAAAGCATGGATACGAAAATCACCAAATCTTCTGGATACGAAAGCATGGATACGAAAATCATCACATTTTCTGGATACGAAAATGATCATATTTTCATGGATTCGAAAATATGGGTACGAAAAACAAGATTTTTTCTAGATTCGAAAATATGGGTACGAACTTCATCATATTTTCATGGATACGAAAATATGGATACGAAAAACAGCATATTTTTTGGATTCGAAAATATGGGTACGAAAAACAACATTTTTTCCGGATTCGAAAACATGGGCACAAAAAACAGCATATTTTCTGGATTCGAAAATATGGGTAAGGAATTCATCGTTTTTTCATGGATACGAAAATATGCATACGAAAAACAACATATTTTTTGAATTCGAAAATATGGGTACGAAAAACAACATTTTTTCCGGATTCGAAAATATGGGCACAAAAAATAGCATATTTTCTGGATTCGAAAATATGGGTAAGGAATTCATCATTTTTTCATGGATATGAAAATATGCATAAGAAAAACAGCATATTTTCTGGATTCGAAAATATGGGTACGGACTTCATGATGAATATGGTTCCTCTTAGACCTGGAGCGATCTGAATAGAATAGAAGGAACCACTAAACAATAGATCTGGATCTTCTCCTTAGATTTATGCAATCCGGTATCGAAAGTAGATCCAAGGAACGGGAGAAAAACTGGGTTTTTCTCAGTGAAAGCACCAAAATGTTTGTACCAAAATTGGGCACAACACTCTTCGGTTGTGTTTGAAGAGATAAAATGAAGAAAAAATTTGTAAAATGAAGCAGATCTAACAAACACACCAACAAACATATAAGAAAATGCATAGAAACACAGAGTTTTAGAGTGGTTCGGCGTATGGCCTACGTCCACTATGAAGTTTTATCTCTTTATTGCTTGACACTTGAAGATTACAAGTTTTCTAGAGCGAAGTACAGCAGATAATAAGCTTAAACTCGAGATCAATAGCAGTGATGACGATATGGAGTGATTCTGGCAACGTCCGGGCGTGCTTTGTCTCTCCAAATTCTCCGATCCCTTTTTTGAATGACCAAAGGCTCTATTTATAAGTGCTGGAGGCTGATATTTCGCTAAAAATTCGGGAGACCACTTCTGGCACGTGAGGGGGCACGCATGCCCGGCCTTAGGAAATTGGGGCCCGTTCCGGGATCGGTTCGAACTCAATTTTGAATCGATCAAGATTTGATCGATTGAGCTGAAATTTGGCACGAACATACCTCATGTTGCAAGTAAGATACTGTGAAAATTTCATAGCATTTGGACATGTGGATTGTGAGATATGATCGATGCAAGTTGGTCCGTGATCGATACGAAGCAATTTCGACCGATCAAGATTTGATCCGATTGAGCTGAAATTTGGCATGAACATTCCTCATGTTGCCAGTAAGATACTGTGAAAATTTCATAGCATTTGGACATGTGGATTGGGAGATATGATCGATGCAAGTTGGTCCGTGATCGATACGAAGCAATTTCGAATCGATCAAGATTTGATCCGATTGAGCTAAAATTTGGCATGAACATTCCTTATGTTTCCAGTAAGCTACTATGAAAATTTGGTGGCATTTGGACTTGCAGATCTTGAGTTATGATCGATGCAAGTTTGGATTTCTCAACCGTGATCGATCAATATCTTGAGCATACGACCTCCGATTGACTTGAAAATTGGAATGTTGGCTTTCTTAGCTTTGCTTGTCATGTCATATAAATTGTAGCTTGATCCGGACTCGAATTTTTTTTACCGACATCCATAGCAGACCTATGTAATAACGATCCCCGGGACGAACTATCATTGGTTTCTAGTTAAGTCCTTGGTGTCACGGCCTTGCCAAAAGGCGGGATAACAATGTGCTTGTTTATTTATATAAATAGATTATAATTTGAACTGTGGGTTTGAAATTAAAAAATTTATATTTGGAAATAAATTTGGATTTAAAACTCTATAGTTTAAAATTAATAAAATTTGTTTTCTAATATATATGTGTGTAAATATATTATGATTTGAAAATGATATTTTAAAATTTGATATAAATGATTTTCTAAAAGCTAATTAAAAGTTAAATACTATATTTAACTATGCTAAAAAAAATACTTATTTATTTTAAAGGATGATAGCTTAGAATAAAATAGGATAAAAGGTTTATATAAATAAATATAGTTTGTATATATAAAAATATAAAAGTAAAAGTATAAATACAAAAATATAAACATAATACATATGTAAGTATATTACATAATTTATAAAATATAAGTAATTGATAAATCAAGGGTTTAAAAATAAGGATACTTGTATTTAACAAGTGTAAAGATTTTAAAATACATAACAACAAGTGTAATCATTTTTAACATGCATGAAAGCAAATGGCATTTGTATTCTCTTTTTAAAAATAAATAATAAAAAGAGAAAATAAGTTATATAAACACATCTACTTCTCTCTCCTCATTTTGGTTTCATGCATTCAAACCTAAAAATACAAATCTACAAACCAGATCAGAATATAAACCAGAAAAAAAATAAGATTCAAAGCTACAAACCTGGAAATCAAACTCAGATAAAAAAAAGATCTGATTATTTCAGATCAAAAGCAATTAATGTTCAAACTCAAAAATCAAGAAGAAAAGTATAGATTCATCTTAGATCAAAAGCATTATAAAAATCAAAACCTGGAAATAAAAGAAAAATCAAATCAAGTTCAAAGAGCAACTCAAATATATAAGGATCTAGGTCAGATTCATTTCAACTTAACACAATCAAGTTGAAATTCTAGTCTCAGATCAAAGCAGTTTCCAGTCTTTAAAAAAAATATCAAATAATCAAGTTCAAATATCATTCCAGGCTTGTGTTCTCTGTCAACATGATCCAGTGAGCAAACAACCCTCAAACCTATTTATGTTTTGATTGTGTGTGGTAAATACCCAAAGTTGTGATGTGAAATATGTTGTATGATTGAGTAAATATGCTTGCATGTTTGTGTGTATATATATATATATATATATATATATATATATCATGGTATGTACATCTGTGTACAGACATTAATTATGTTATATCAACAGAATTAAGAAAAATATATTGAAAAATTCATATCTTTCTTTCTAAACAAAATTAAGCTTTGATTTCTAAGAAGAAATTATTTGTAACATCATGACTTCATTTTTAAAAATAATTCCGAGTGGAAATGTTTAAGAAATATTTTGAAAATTGGATATAATAGTGGTAATCTAATTCAAATAAAAAATCAATGATTCCTGTCTCATGTTTTGACTTTACAAATAATTTCGTAATGCAAAATCATGAATTTAGGTAATCATTTCATGATTTTTAAGCTAATAATTGTTGGGATATCTCGTGTTGAATGGAATTGGAGTTTTTGTCAATTCCTGGTGATCGCGGAAGTCAGGGACCTCGAGATTGAGGTCAGAGGGGGTTGAAGAGGTGGCGGACATGGGAAAAATGGCGAGGGAATTTATTATGCAACATGGTGGCCGATTGTCAACGATTTAGGTTTTTTATGAGCTATTTGGTCGCCGTTGCATCTCGACCTCATGCTTCGTCCATGGTGGATCGAAATCAATGGGACCGGGGGATCGATGCGTGAGTCTTCGGTGTAGCTCTGGATGCGATTGCGCGACCCATGGTGGCCTAAGGCGGCGAGGCAAATCAGTTTTTAGCAATCTAGCTTTCTTCCAGTTTGGGTCGTGAAACTAAATCTCAAGTTCGTCGATGTTTTAGGGTTTCTGGGTAGTCTGGTGGCTAGAGGAGATCATCGCCGATGTGCCGATGGTCGCAGCATCGACCGGAGGTGGCTGGAGTGCCTGTGCATGTACACGGGTATCTCGAATATCTAGAATCGTTGTGATATTTTGGGAAGACGGAGTTCACTCAAAGTCGATCTCGAAGTTGAACCGGGCTTGGCTCGAAGAATAGAAAAAAACGGGTTGCTCGGGAATGAACTCGAGGAAATTAGCTTTTGGCTCGAGATTTCATGATAATATCAAGTTTAAGCAAAATAAAAATACGAATTTTTAAAATATGAACTTAGTCAAATTTAAAACAATTCTTAAACCATTTATTTGAAATAATAAATGTTAATTTAAGTTTGGGGACCAATCAAAGGTTTTAAAATAAAATTATTTTAAAATTAACTAAGTTTAAATGTATTTTAATATATATAACCTTTGTTTTCGAAAAATAAATAAATATAAAATTAAGATTGTAACTGAGAAAGAAAAAAAGGAAGGATGAGATGTTTTAATCCTTAATTTAACTTAATGGTTTAAGTTAAGTGTTTTAATGATAATTAACTAAAAGATTCATTAAACAAGGTTTAAATGATAATTAAAGTAATTAATTAAGATAAAATGGTTTATCTTTTAATTAATTAAGTAATTAATGATTTGTTAATATAATTACTTAAAGAATAATTTTTAATTAAAAATTAACTAAAGGTTAATTAATTATTAATTTAAGGCTAATTAATCTATAATTAAGGATTAATTAATTAATGATAAGTAATTAAAGGGTAATTAATTTCTTAAGATAATTACTTAATTAAAAGTAATTAATTAATGATTGAAGTTAATTAATCAAGTGACTAAAAGGTAATTACTCAATGTAATTAATTTGTGATTTATTTATATAAGTGATTAGGATAATCACATATGGTAATTAATTTGAGGAAATTAATTGATGATTAAAAATTGATTAATCAAGTGATTCAATAATAATAATTAAAGATAATTAAATAATTAAGGTTAATTATTCAATGATTAAAGGATTAATTTACTAATTAAGGTTGATTAATTTATTAATTAATGTTGATTAATTAATAATTAAAGGTTAATTAATTTTTCATTAAAGGTTAATTAATAAATGATTAAAGGATAATTAATTAAATGGTTCATAATTAATTAATATTAATTAACCAGAGTTAGTATTTCATTCATAAGTAATTATTTTGGTTTAATTTAATTATAATCAAATAGTTAATTAATTTACTTATGGATGTTTGGATTGTATGGAATGCTTTGAATTATTTGATATCCCTGACATGTGATGCTTTATGATATAAATTATTTTGATTTGAGTTGTGATGAATGTATTTTATTTATCTGTGATGAATTTATATTATTTATCTGTGAATCTGTGAATGAAGATAAGCGTTACAGGATTATACCGCTTATCGATATTATTGTGCTTGGATTGTGATGATTGATGATATTGTATTGTTGGGCTAAAACCCTTGGACTACACCACACACACACAAATATGGATTGCACAAGGAAATTGGTTAAGTCACAGATATTTGAATTTAATATTACGAAATGATTTTAAAGATTGAATTTTTAATCCAAAGTGATTTGAAAATGGAATTGGGTTAAATATGAAAAGCTTTTGAAAAGGAAGTATGAAATTTGAAATTCAATTTGAATATAATATGTTTTTTATGTTTTGAAATTATTTTGGAAAATATGGTTTGAAAAGTGGTGATACAAGTTATATAATATATATATATATATGGATTTTAAAACCATCTTTAAAGTATTTTAAAAGTATTATTTTGGGAATTTAAATTTAACCCAAGTTTATACTTTAAAGGCTATAACTTGGGCATATTTGATCGGATTTTTCCAAAACGAAAGACTTTTGTTTTTAAACGATAATAGCTTTCATACTAAGAAAGAATTCCCAGTTTTGTTGGAAAAAAATTCAAGTTTGAAATAGAATTGTTTTGAAGCCGTGAATGAATATTTGTTAAAGATTAGTAAACTTTGTTTTCAAATTGAAGAGGATCTTGAAGGTGTTCCTTTTGTATAAAAGATTTGGAATTGAAATAGTTTTGAAAGCTATGAATGAATCTTTGTGAAAGATAGTGAATTCTGTTTCAAATTGAAAGTGATCTTAAAAGGTGAATCTTTTATTTAAAAAGATTAAAATGTAATTTGCTTAAACCATTTGAAAGAAAGGTTTGGTAATATGTTATGACTTAACTAAGATCCCACTATATCCATATATGCTTTTTAAAATTAAGCGCTCATTATTTGGTTTAACCAGCAGAGGACTTTGTATCATAAAACTCATTCCGAATAATGTTATGACGAAATGGATAGCATTTGAAGACCGGTGGTGAAGACCCGGTATTTTTGTAAGCGAAAGGATTACATGTCGAATGTCTCTGCACCGAATCGCCATGGTATAGAGATTTGATCACCCTATGTGATGGGAAGTCCGGACGTGATTAGAGATTATCCGGATTTGCAAAGGCTTCTTTTGAAGTGCCTTCGGTTCCATTCGAACCCGGAACAAACTTGTATGGATGTATGTCTGTCGTTACACTTTGAGATGTAAAGCTGATTTCTATCGAATACATTTCTATTTGGTTGCGGAGAATTTATTCTCGTAGCTTAACACCCTTCTCTAAGACATAAGAGTTCAGAGGTTATGTAGTTGATGGTTACTAGTGATACATTCCCAATTTGGTAATGTGGCTTACTAAGTGCTGCTGATCATTTGTTGATTGAAGCATGGCTTTTGTGAAATGCGTGGCTTTGTGGACGAGACCTCATCAGGACCTCACAAACCAAAAATGGTCGAAACAGGAAGAATGCAGCAAGGTTATTGGGGGTAGCGCATCTTAGGGTATGTCTGTTTCCTTCTGGATAAAAAGTGGTATCATGATAAGGAGCCCAGATACTTAACTTATGTGGTTGCTGCAAATCTATTTCTTTGTGGTTGTTGGTGGTCAGGGCCCTCGAATAAAGGTCGGTGACGACCGAAAGATGACATGCTCATGTCAGTAGTTACCTAGTTACAAAGATAACCCAGCCTTGTGTTGGCAGAGAGCTGGTTAAGTTCTCAGGGTGTCCCTCCAAAGACGTACCCATGTAGCATAGGAAGTTCCTTAGTCTGACCATTGTTGGAAATCCAATCAAACAATACGAGCCCTTTACGATTGCAGTTGTATAACCTGCCACCTCAGGTGGTAGCTATATCAGGCATAATATAATGGTACCTATGCTGGCTAAGATTAGTATTATACATTCGAAAGGTTTTCTGCACTATGCACTAATAATAATACAAAAAGGATTCTGCGTATCAAGCATGTTTGACCATCAGAAGGAGAAATCTCCCCCAAGTGTGCGATTGCATTGTGTGTATGCCAGGAGGCCTTATGGTAGTTTCATTTTCCAAAAAGCATTGTGGATTTCTTTTTATTTCTTTTATTGTTTGTTTTATTCAAATAAAACTGTTTTGTTTACTCACTCCAGTCCCATGACTGACCGGGATTTTATTATTCCCTTTCTAAACTCTAGTTGCTCATAATTTTCCACACGGGCAACATAGAGTCATATTTTCAGATAATCAGCTCGTAGATATAGATTCGATAGCCTTCAGCTTTGTATTTGGAAATCTTGAAGTCTTTGGTCTTTGAAGACTTTGGATTTTAGCTATCGCATTGTGCTTCTCTTCAACTTTTCGAACTGACCTTGCTATACAACGTGATGGTGGTTCGAGCTTGTGGTTTGGAACTTTGGCTATGGAGTTGCAATATTGTCGGATTTTCTTTCTCTCTTGTTTGGCATTGAAGATATCTTTCAGCTGTTGTGTATCTCAGTTAATGTTGATAATCATTTGTATCAAATTTTTGTATCAAATGTGGTGTATCAATAAAAGAATTCTTTTGTTTTGGCTGTGTTGTTGTACTTAATGTGTTATAAGCTCCGACGGACCAGATTCGACGTTTGAATCTGCGGCATTCGAATATGATCGATGTATTTGGTGCCGATTTTTGAAGGTCGAGTCTGGGTCTTCAAATTGCAGCAAGGTTATTGAGGGTAGTGCCTATTAGGTTATGTCCATTTCCATCTGGATAAAAGTGGTACCATGGTATGTAGCCTGGATACTTAGCTTATGTGGTTGCTGCAAATCTATTGCTTTGTGGTTGTTGGTGTTGAGGGCCCTCGGATAAAGGTCGGTGACGACCGAAGGATGGCATACTCATGTTAGTAGTTACGTAGTTACAGAGATAACCCAGCCTTATATTGGTAGAGAGTTGTTTAAGTTCACGGGGTGTCCCTCCAGAGGCGTACCCATGTAGCATAGAAAGTTCCTTAGCCTGACCATTGTTGGAAATCCAATCATACAATACGAGCCGTTTACGATTGCAGTTGTATAACCTGCCACCTCAGGTGGTAGCTATAGCAGGCACAATATAATGGTACCTATGCTGGCTAAGATTAATATTATTCTTTCGAAAGGTTTTCTGCACTATGCACTAATAATAATATTAAAAGGATTTTGCGTATCAAGCATGTTTGACTATCATAAGGAGAAATCTCCCCCAAGTGTGCGATTGCATTATGTGTGTGCCGGGAGGCCTTATGGTAGTTTCATTTTCCAAAAAACATTGCGGATTTCTTTTTACTTCTTTTGTTGTTTGTTTTATTCAAAAAAATCTGTTTTGTTTTCTCACATCAGTCCCATGACTGACTGGAGTTTATTGTTCCCTTTCTAAACTCTGGATGCCCACAATTTTCCACACGGGCAGCCTAGAATCATATTTTCAGATAATCAGCTAGTACATGTAGATTCGGTAGCCTTCAACTTTCTATTTGGAAATCTTGAAGTCTTTGGTCTTTGAAGACTTTGGATTTTAGCTATTGCATTGTGCTTCTCTTCGACATTTCGAACTGATCTTGCTATACACCATGATGGTGGTTCGAGCTTGTGGTTTGGAACTTTGGCTATGGAGTTGCAGTATTGTTCGATATTCTTTCTCTCTTGCTTGGCATTGAAGATATCTTTCCGCTGTTGTGTATCTCTGTTAATGTTGATAATCATTTGTATCAAATTGTTGTATCAAGTGTTGTGTATCAATAAAATTATTCTTTTGTTTCCGCTGTGTTGTTGTACTTAATGTGTTATAAGCTCCGGCGAACCAGATTCGACGTTTGAATCTGCGACATTCGAATACGGGTGATGTATTTGGTGTCGATTTTCGAAGGTTGAGTCAGGGTCGTCACATTTGGCATCAGAGCTGAAGGTTGAGTAAGATCTTTAGCTTAGGAGTATAACACATTAGGTGACTCATTAGATATTGTGTTACAATTACCCTAGAATGAGTATCCCTAAGATATCTTGTTCACGCCTTAGTGAATTCTCTTACTATCCACTAATAGTGAGTATGAGTGCAAGAAAAGGATGAGATAGGGGACAGGAGAGTACCACTACAAATGGTCAGTGCCCTGTAACAACAAGAAACAACTTTTTCCTCAATCTCTTTTGATCATCGTTCACTTTCAATTCTTTTGATGGCTTCGTGGCAGCTATAAGAAGAAGCTTCGGTGTGATGGTGGCCCTGCGAATCGTTGTAGATAAATTCCTAATTCGTATTCTTCATCAGTTTTCTATCAGCTTTTCGTTTCTAACTTTAATAAATTTGGAATTTTAACTGAAATAAATTGATTAACAAAATATGAATCTGAATTGAATTGTAATCCATTTGTCTATTCTTTGGGGTACCGATATATTCTACGAACGGTTAGTTATCCCTTTGGACTAACCAATGCTCATGCATATCTCATAGACCGAATGACCCGAGTACTTCATGAAATATTGAATGAGTTCGTTCTCATAATTATTAATGATATTTTGATTTGGTAAGCCAAATATGGAATAAATATTTCAGTTTGATCCGATGAATCGATTCTCTATCTTTGTGTGTCAATCTATTCTTTGTTGTCTCCCTGTCTAGCAAATTTCGAGGACGAAATTTTCTTAAGGGGAATTTTTAACGATCCCATTTTTAAGTCAAATTTAAATTGTTAATTAATTTATTTTTTGGATTTAAATTATGAATTAATTTGATATTTCCCAAATTAAATATGATATGTGCTTATTTATTTATATAAATAGATTATAATTTGAATTATGGGTTTGAAATTCAAAATTTTATATTTGGAAATAAATTTGGATTTAAAACTCTATATTTTAAAATTAATAAATTTTGTTTTCTAGTATATATGTGTGTATATGTATATATTGTGATTTGAAAATGATATTTTAAAATTTGATATAAACGATTTTCATAAAGCTAATTAAAAGTTAAATACTATATTTAATTACACTAAAAATACATACTTATTTATTTAAAGGGATGATAGCTTAGAATAAAATTGGATAAAAAGGATTATATAAATAAATATAGTTTGTATATATGAAAATATAAAAGTAAAAGTATAAATACATAAATATAAACATGTTACATATGTAAATATATTACATAATTTATGAAAATATAAGTAACTGATAAATCAAGGGTTCAAAAATAAGAATACTTGTATTTAACAATTGTAAAGATTTTAAAATACATAACAACAAGTGTAATCATTTTTAACATGCATGAAAACAAATGTCACTTGTATTCTCATTTTTAAAAATAAATAATATAAATAGAAAAATAAGTTATTTAAACACATCTACTTCTCTTTTCTCATTTTGGTATCACGCATTCAAAACTAAAAAAAATCTACAAACCAGATCAGAATATAAACCAGAAAAAGAAAAATAAGATTCAAAGCTACAAACCTGGAAATCAAACTCAGATCAAAACAAAGATCTGATCATTTCAGATTAAAAGCAAGTAATGATCAAACTCAAAAATCAGCAAGCAAAGTATAGATTCATCTTAGATCAAAAACATGATAAAAATCAAAACCTGGAAACAAAAGAAAAATCAAATCAAGTTCAAAGAGCAACTCAAATACATGAGGATCCAGATCAGATTCATTTCAACTCAACACAATCAATTTGCAATTCAAGTCTCAGATCAAAGCAGTTTCCAGTCTTTAAAAAAATCAAATAATCAAGTTTAAATATCATTCCAGGCTTGTATTCTCTGTCGACATGATCCAGGTGAGCAAACTGTCCTCATGCCCATTTATGTTTTGATTGTGTGTGGTAAATACCTGAAGCTGTGATGTGAAATATGTTGTATGATTGAGTAAATATGCTTGCATATATTTGTAATATATATATATATGATGGTATGTATATTTATGTACAGATATTAACTCTGTGATATCAACAGAATTAAGAACAACATATTGAAAAATTCATATCTTTCTTTCTAAACAATATTAAGCTTTGATTTCTAAAAAGAAATTATTTGTAACGTCATGATTTTATTTTTAAAAATAATTTCTAATGGAAATGTTTAAGAAATATTTAGAAAATTGGATATTACAATGGTAATCTAATTCAAGACAAAAATCAATGATTTCAATTTCGTGTTTTGACTTTACAACCAGATTTGTAATGCGAAATCATGAATGTAGGTAATCATTTCATGATAAGCTAATAATTATTGGGATATCTCGTGTTGAAGGAATTGGAGTTTTGGTCAATTCTTGGTGATCGTGAAGGTCAAGGGCCTCGGGATTGAGGACAGAGGGGGTTGAAGAAGTGGCGGACATGGGAAAAATGGCGAGGGAATTTATTTTGCAATGTGGTGGCCGATTGTCAACGATTTAGGGTTTTTGTGAGCTATTTGGTCGCAACCGTATCTCGAGCTCATGCTTCGTCCGTGGTGGACAAGAATCAATGAGACTGGGGGAATCGATGTGCGAGTCTTCGGTGTAGCTCTAGATGCGATTATGCGACCCCGGTGGCCTGAGGCGGCAAGGCGAATTTGTTTTTGACGACCAAATTATCTTCTAGTTTGGGTCGTGAGGCTAAATCTCAAGTTCGTCGATGTTTTAGGGTTTCTGCGTGGTTTGGTGTCTAGAGGAGATCATCGCAAATGTATCGATGGTCACAACATCGACCGAGGTGGCTGAAGTGCCTGTGCATGTGCACGGGTATCTCGAATATCTAGAATCGTTGTGATATTTTGGGAAGCCGGAGTTCACTCGAAGTCGAACTTGAAGTTGAACTGGGTTTGGCTCGAAGAAAAGAAAAAACGGGTTGCTCGAGAATGAACTCGAGGAAATTAGCTTTTGGCTCGGGATTTAGTGATAATATTAAGTTTAAGCAAAATAAAAATTCAAAGTTTTAAAATATGTACTTAGTCAAATTTAAAACAATTTCTTAAACCATTTCTTTGAAATGATAAATGTTAATTTAATTTTTGGGACCAATCAAAGGTTTTAAAATAAAATTATTTTAAAATTAACTAAGTTTAAATGTGTTTTAATATATTAACCTTTGTTTTGGAAAAATAAATAAATAAAACTTAAGATTATAGCCGATAAAGAAAAAAGAAGAAGGATGAGGTGTTTTAATCCTTAATTTAACTTAAAGGTTTAAGTTAAGTGTTTTGTGATAATTAATTACAAGATTTATTAAACAAGGTTTAAGTGATAATTAAAGTAATTAATTAAGATAAAATGGTTTAACTTTTAATTAATTAAGTAACCAATGATTTGTTAATGTAGTTACTTAAAGAATAATATTTAATTAACGATTAATTAAAGGTTAATTAATTATTAATTTAAGGCTAATTAATTTATAATTAAGGATTAATTAATTAATGATTAATTAAAGGGTAATTAATTTCTTAAAGATAATTACTTAATTAAAAGTAATTAATTAATGATTGAAGTTAATTAATCAAGTGATTAAAAGGTAATTGCTCAATGTAATTAATTTGTGATTTATTTATATTAGTGATTACGATAATCACTTATTGTAATTAATTTAAGGATAATTAATTGATGATTAAAAATTGATTAATCAAGTGATTCAAGAATAATTAATTAAAGGATAATTGAATAACTAATTAAAGGATTAATTTACTAATTAAGGTTGGTTAATTTATTAATTAAGGTTGATTAATTAATAATTAAAGGTTAATTAATTTTTCATTAAAGGTTAATTAATAAATGATTGAAGGATAATTAATTAAATGGTTTGTAATTAATTAATATTAATTAAACAGAGTTAGTAATTCATTAATAAGTAATTATTCTTGTTTAAGTCAATCATAATCAAATAGTTAATTAATTTTACTTATGGATGTTTGGATTGTATGGAATGCTTTGAATTGTTTGATATCCCTGACGTGTGATGCTTTCTGATATGAATTATTTTGATTGGAGCCGTGATGAATGTAATTTATTTATATGTGATGATTTACATTATTTATCTATGAATCTGTGAATGAAGATAAGCGTTATAGGATATACCGCTTATCGATATTATTGTGCTTGGACTGTGATGATTGATGATATTGTACACCACACACACAAATATGGATTGCATATGAAAATTGGTTAAGTCACGGATATTTGAATTTAATATTACGAAATGATTTTAAAGATTGAATTTTTAATCCAAAGTGATTTGAAAATGGAATTGGGTTGAATATGAAAAGCTTTTGAAAAGGAAATTTGAAATTCGGTTTGAATATAATATGTTTTTTTATAATTCGAAACTATTTTGGAAACTATGGTTTGAAAAGTGGTGATACAAGTCATATAATATATATATATGGTTTTTGAACCATCTTTAAAGTATTTTAAAAGTATTATTTTGGGAATTTAAATTTAACCCAAGTTTATACTTTAAAGGCTATAACTTGTGCGTATTTGATCGGATTTTTCCGAAACGAAAGACTTTTGTTTTTAAATGATAATAGCTTTCATATTAAGAAAGAATTCCCAGTTTTGTTAAAAAAAATTCAAGTTTGAAATAGAATTGTTTTGAAAGCTATGAATGAATCTTTGTTAAAGATTAGTGAACTTTGTTTTCAAATTGAAGAATATGTTAAAGGTGATCTTTTGTATAAAAGATTTGGAATTGAGATGGTTTTGAAAGCTATGAATGAATTTTTGTAAAAGATAGTGAACTTTGTTTCAAATTGAAAGTGATCTTAAAAGGTGAATATTTTATTTAAAAAGATTAAAATGGTAATTTGTTTAAACCATTTGGAAGAAAGGTTTTGGTTAATAAGTTGTGACTTAACTAAGATCCCACTATATCCATATGCTTTTTAAAATTAAGCTCTCATTATTCGGTTTAGTCGAGAGAGGACTTTGTGTCATAAAACCCATTTCGAATAATGATACGACGAAATGGATAGCATTTGAAGACCGGTGGTGAAGACTGGGTATTTTCGAAAGCTAAATGATTACCTGTCGAATGTCTCTGCATTTGATCACCATTTGTGATGGGGCGTCTGGACATGATTAGGGATTATCCAGATTTGCAAGGGCTTCTTTTGAAATGCCTTCGGTTCTATTTGAACCCGGAACAGACTTGTATGGATGTACGTCTGACATTACAATTTGAGATGTAAAGCAGGTTTCTATCAAATACATTTCTGTTTGGTGGCAGAGAATTTATTCTCTTAGCTTAACACCCTTCTCTGAGACGTACGAGCTCAGAGGTTATATAGTTGATGGTTATTAGTGATACATTCCAATTTGGTAATGTGGCATACTAAGTGCTGCTGATCATTTGTTGATCGAAGCATGGCTTTTGTGAAAAGAATGACTTTGTGGACGAGACCTCATCAGGACCTCACAAACCGAAAATGGTCGAAACAAGAAGAATGCAGCAAGGTTATTGGGGGCAGTGCCCCTTAGGGTAGGTCCATTTCCTTCTGGATAAAAGTGGTATCGTGGTATGAAGCCCAGATACTTAACTTATGTGGTTGTTGCAAATCTATTGTTTTATGGTTGTTGGTGTTGAGGGCCTCGGATAAAGGTCGATGACGATCGAGGATGGCATAATTGTGTCAGTAGTTACCTAGTTACAGAGGTTACCTGGTGTTGTGTTGGCAGAGAGCTGGTTAAGTTCTCGGGGCGTCCCTCCAGAGGCGTACCCATGTGGCATAGGAAGTTCCTTAGCCTGACCATTGTTGGAAATCCAATCAAACAATACGAGCCGTTTACGATTGCAGTTGTATAACCTGCCACCTCGGGTGGTAGCTATAGCAGGCATAATGTAATGGTACATATGTTGGCCAAGATTAATATTATACTTTTGAAAGGTTTTCTGCATTATGCACTAATAATAATATAAAAACGATTTTGCATATCAAGCATGTTTGACTATCATAAGGAGAAATCTCCCCCAAGTGTGCGATTGCATTGTGTGTGTGCCAGGAGGCCTTATGGTAGTTTCATTTTCCAAAAAGCGTTGCGGATTTCTTTTTACTTCTTTTGTTGTTTTTTATTCAAATAAAACTGTTTTGTTCGCTCACACCAGTCCCATAATTGACTTGGAGTTTATTGTTCGCTTTCTAAACTCTGGATGCCCATAATTTTCCACATGGGCAGCCTAGAGTCATATTTTCAGATAATCGTCTAGTAGATGTAGATTCGATAGCCTTCAACTTTCTATTTGGAAATCTTGAATTCTTTGGTCTTTGAAGACTTTGGATTTTAGCTATCGCATTGTGCTTCTCTTCAACATTTCGAACTAACTTTGCTATACAACGTGATGGTGGTTCGAGCTTGTGGTTTGGAACTTTGGCTATGGAGTTGCAGTATTGTCAGATTTTCTTTCTCTCTTGCTTGGCATTGAAGATATTTTTCCGCTGTTGTGTATCTCTGTTAATGTTGATAACCATTTGTATCAAATTTTTGTATCAAATGTTGTTTATCACTAAAATTATTCTTTTGTTTCCACTATGTTGTTGTACTTTATGTGTTATAAGCTCCGGCGAACCAGATTCGACGTTTGAATCTGCGGCATTCGAATACAGTTGATGTATTTGGTGTCGATTTTCGAAGGCAGAGTCAGGGTCGTCATAAATAACTATTAGTACATAACCCCAAGGTGCCCCCAGTAGTCATAAGTAATACGTTGCCCAACATTTCAAGAGCGTTACAGAGTCCAGTCTCAACGGATACATCGATATTCAGTCTCGATGCATCTTGATTAGGAACATTTGAAATGGTATATTTGTTTCGTTGCGATAAAATACTCACGGTTACAATATTTTGTAACTACTATCACAAAATATACCATTTATAGATTTTTCTATTTAATATACTTTTAATTAGGTTAAGTAAATAATACTATCACATTATATCAAGTATATAATAGGAAGAAAATACCTTTTTTCGAACAAGATTGGTCAACTAGTAAGATATATGTAATAAATTACATAATTTCCCCTAGGGCATACCCCTAACTCTATCAATGTCCCACTTGCACTTGGGGTCAATTATGGAATCTAATTCCTACACTTCCAATCAGTTTTCTCAAAACTAATTAGGCCATTCCCTTAGTGAATAGGTGTGCTAAAGAATGAAAGAAGCTAATTTCCTTCATTTCGAAATCAAAAATCAGATCTTCGGTTTGAAATTCAAAATCATTCGTTCAAAAAAATCAAAGCATTTCAATTATATTTCATCCCACGACATAAATCGCGACGTGATGCTTTGAAAAATAATTCATCGAACCAAAATTGAGCAACTCACTCGTATGCACGGCGAGGCTTGGGGTCGCAATGATTTATCGACGATGTGGAATTGGGAAATGCGAGGTTGCAATGGTTGTTGCAAGAGGAGGCGGGGTCGCATCTTTGAATTTGGTGCGGCAGTGAAGAGGCAAGGCGCGCGTGGAGGGGGTTCGTCGTTGGAGCTAGGGTTCAGGAATTTTTCAAAGTGGCGACGCAGTCTGGTGAAGCTCATGGTTGAGCTACAGGAAAAGGTGGAAGGGGATGGTCGCGACTGGCTTTGGTGGAAGATGGCGGTGGCCAGTGGAGCAGTAAATGATGGCGAGGCAGATATGGCGGTGATCGACCGCGTGAAGGGTAGAGGGCTAAGACTATTTTGGCTAGGGAGTAGGTTTGATTTTATTTTATTTAAATCTAAATAATTTTATTCTATTTGAAATTTGAATGTTTAAAATTTCATAAATTATGCATACGAGGTCTAATAATCGTGAAACAAGTCGATAGTGGTTCACAGTTGAAAATCAATGCAATAGAGTCGGATAAGTCCGTCGAAAATTTTAAATTAAATTAAACAATGTTCGATTTAGTTTAAAATCGAGAAATTCGACGAAAATAAAATCAAGGAGACTCTCTCTCGCTCATTCGAATTACCATATTATAATTTAAATGTTCAAATTTAAACTATTGGATGCTTGATTGATCTATAAATTTATAATTATCTATCGGATGACCATATATATATATATGTAGTAGTATATATATTAGAATTAGAGTGATATTCTTGCATATTATAGAAGATGAGACCTTATATACCCCCACATAATAGCATATTATAGTATTAGAGTGTTGAATATCAAATGAAGCGGGGAAAATATTCTGTATTGGGAAGGGTTGTGTAACGTCCCGCCTTTTCGTACACTTTAAACCGACACACGTGCCAATTCAAAGCATACGCAAGGGCGGATTGTTATGGGGTAAATAAGAAAAAAACAGAGAAGAAATAAAACAAAATAGAATCTCACAGCGGAAGGATAAAATATAATAATCAATATACAGTTCATGATAACTGTTTACAAAATATTTATTTTACTTATACAATGAATATCAGAGTTACACATACCAATACAATCAATGCAGCGGAAATTTAGAGTGTGGTGCAATACTATAAATAATATAATACAGATTTTTCGTCTTCATCCTCTAAAGCTAAAATCTTCGATCCTGAAACGCTCGGACTGACCCGAGCGAATTTGAAAAGACAAAACACTCGAGTCAGAACTAAAAGATCTTATGTGAGTTAAATTAACAGAAATAAATATGAGTACAGTAACTCAAGAGATGCTCGGGATTTACATCTCCTAAGGATCCGTTAAACTATTTACTATGTAGTATATTGCGCTATTATAGTAGTGTCTATTTATAAAATAAACTTACTTTTAAATAGCGTTAAGGCTTTACATTTTCCACCTTAACACGTAAAATGCCAATAGTCTATACAGTACCGTAATACCTCCTGATCGGGAAGCTACCAGAGGATACTCCATAGGTACGACACAAATAGAAACTCGTAGTAAAGGCTCGGTATGGTAGGTGACACGGCACAACTAGGCAATGCCAGGGTAGATATACCAATTGCTATCCAGGCTGGTGGAAACGCGTAGCCGCAGTTACCGCCCACCTCGGACTAACTCCCCAAAATCAAAATATAGAAGTGGCCACTGAATCAATCCAAAATCAAAGTATAATATCGAAGAGGAGGGTCCGATCAGAGGAATGACCTCATTGGCCTGAGAATCGCTCCTGTTTTAGCCACCTTATGCCAACTCACGGGAGTCGGGTCCACGTATTTACCTTACAGGAAACGTCGCCACCACCTACTTCATTCTGGAATCTCCACCGCGTACACGGTTAGTCAAAGTGGTTTTCGGTATCGACAGAGAGTATGTCCATATCCGATCCCGGTCTCTTTGCCAACCCATCGTTATTATAACACCGCGGTCATTTAAAAATAGGTTATACTTTAAAAATCAGAATAAACATTCCATTTCATAACCATGAATACGATATCATTTCAAAACCCAAAACCATATTTTATCACTTATCCCAAATATAATTCTTTTCCAAAATCAAAATGCTTTAACTTCATAACGTCTGAAAATCAAATATTTTCAAAGCATAATATTTTGAAAATCATAATTTAAAACCATAACTTCTAAAACTTGAATGGTTTGGACATTCAACGGTATATGAATTAAATGGTTTAACTTAAATGTTACTTTGTAAAGAAAATAGTTCTCATGGCTTTACAAATACATTTCTTTATTAAAGTCTAAACCAAAATTTATATTATCTCTCTCAAGTTCCAAAACCACTTCAATTTATTTATATATACGTATATCCATTTTGAGTATCAATATTTCAAACTAAAGTAGGATTTTATTCTTTCAACAAATCAATTGTTCTATTAATTAGTCTTGAATATTCATATAAAATCCATAAATAATAAGACTTCAATTTCTAGTAATAAAATATATATATTTTTCCCAATTCAAATTATACTAGAATATTCATTTCAATTTATTTTGGGAAAAATCCAATTATAAATATCATATCTTAAAATTTCCAAACTTAACATTTAAACATATGATATAAATTATTAAACTCCATTTTCTTAATTTTCTTCCATTTTTAATAAAGATTTTTATACACCTTTTAATTTCAAAATTTTCAACTTCATATGTATATATATATGGAAGAAAAATATTTATACAATATAAAATTTAAGATTATTATAAACCGTATTCCATCCAAACCATAGAAATCACATTTAAATAGTTATATATATACCGCAGTGCCTGTATATAATTTTCTATCGTATGGTCAAGTGATACGGATACTCATAAATAAATTTCTATTCATTTCTAAAATTAATTTAAACAAACATAAAAGCTTCTAGTAGTTGTGAGTGGGTTAAAACACTCAAATTTTGAATTTAAATCGAATTTAAATTCGATTTAAACCCAAAAATTCGCCCTTCTCGGAATTCGTCCAAACCAGCGTCATCAAATTCGGAATTAAATTACGATCTTAACAAAAGAAATTTCGTGTGAATCCGACTTCGTATGAGAAAGTTATGGCGAAAAATGATGATTGAATTCAAAATTGAAAATAAATAAAACGACACACATTCATCACTTACAAATATATGTGCCACGTCACTCCTTCTATTCCCAGAAACGCACGCGGCCCCCTTCCAGAAACCCTAATCGAAGATCTACGACGATCTAACCGTTGAATCGACACAAAAACCATATAGATGCGATCCCCATCGTCCACTCTACAAAACCCAGAAAAGGTTTGACGATCCGACGAAGTTTGCGACGACGATGATGAATGGTCACGGACTGTTTGAATTAATTCTGGTCAAATGAATGTTCAAAACAGAAAACGAATTGCACCAGTAGATTATGTGCCTCGAGAACATTAACATATATTTTTGTGGAATTTTTATGAAGTGTTTGCATTTTCACTGAAATTTGGATTGGGGTAGATCTAGGTTGCATTCATTTGAGGAGGAGAAGGAGATGAAGAAATGAACGTACAGCGAAAGGGAAAATAAAATGGGGCTAGGGTTTATAGCAGGTTATATATAGACAAGGCTGAAAAATAATAGATGGATCGGATTGGATCTAAACATAAGTTTAAATTTAGGCATAAACATATATGTAATAAAGTAGCATTAAATTTTGAAACGTGAATTGATTTAACTGGAAATAAATTACCCAAATGTTCTTATTCCATCAAATTTTATTTACTGAAGGTTGCACTTAATCTACTTTATACATCTTGCCCCTTTTGTCTTTAAATCAATAAATCTTATATATTATATAGATTTATCATAAATTTTATCTATTCTTCCTTTTTAGGAAATGTTCTATATATTAGATTTCATTTATATGCAATAAATCATATTATCGTAGTTATATCCAATTAAATAAATAAATGTTGATTCCTACTCTTTTTATCCAACAATTGTTTACGTTTTATTCCATAAATACTTCTACACACATTCTGGATTTTGTGTAAATGGTTGTAACGTTAAATCTTGTCTACTTCCCATTTTATATTTAAGGTTTCTAAAACCGATTAATATTATTCCCTAGTCCAAACACCCTTTTTCCCAATTTATATTAACATATCCTTAAATTATTGCAATTGATTATCTAACATACAACTGAATCTATTTCTAAACTTTCATAATTCATTAACACCTTACAAAAGTTTACAAATACAGGGCTTGTATCGGATAAAACTTATTTTCATTGATGAATTCAATACTTGCCTTTATTTTATTTATTTCCAACTTAATATCCAATCGCAACAATTTCCACTATTACACTTATTAATTTCAATACATAATTCAATTTTAATAAATTCAACATTATAAGTTTGATTAAATTTATTAAATTCACTTTCTTTCTATTATTCAAGGTTATTGATGTCAATTTAATGAAACTAACATTGGCTCAATATCTATACATTAAAAATCTCAATTCTAAACTTAGATCTCAACTTATGAAATAGTTAAATAATAAATTCCATCTAAATCTACATCTTCCTACTATCTAAATATTTAGAAAAATTACTTACCACTTTTTATTGTAAATTTCTAAACTAGAAGATTTGTGTCATTTCTAGCCCTCTGGATATTTTATATTAACTAAAAGCAAATTTACATATAATTTCCATCGTCAATTATTTTAGTGAATAAATCTTCAAAGGTTACTGCAATTAATCCCCTAAATTGCAATAAATTCTAATAAATTTGACTCTATTTGATTACAACTCACAAATGAATCAATTATTCCCCAACTACAAAGTTACCGTTTCTTATATATATCACTACAGTAATACTTCCAAATGTTCATCTTTTGTTTGCATAAATTACTGTATTCAATTGAATTGTAATATTGTTAACTTACACATAAATAAAACTTAACAACTAATAGAATAAATAACTTACAAAATTTGTTGTCATAAATATATTTTATAAGTCTACACTTAATTATTATCTTATAATACGTTTTTACGTTACTATAAAATTTATACACTCTTCCGTTACCATATTAATAATTACTAAAGTAACGTTCATTCTTAATAACAACGTTATACTATTCAACATATAAAAGGACTCCATTCCCCAAATACATTCATTTATATTTATTCCCTTAAAGTTCTCCTTTATTGACTAGACACATTAATTTAGATTCATTTACATCGAATGCCCTTCTTAGCTATATACTCAATACATGTTAAATCTACATAATTTTTACCCTTTTATTCAAATTCACTTATACCATCAATAACAAAATGTTGCCCTAAATTTAGATTCAATTATATACATTAGATAAATGGGTAAACTTTTGTAATTATCCCATATATGAAAATATTTTTATGCATACATTTCCACTTACTTACTATGCATTCATTTATTAAATTACTAATTGCCTTAGTCAACTTATGCCCTATTTACTACCAAATTTCTCACTTGGTTATAGTTTATAAACATATATACATACCTAGGCAAATCAAGTTCTAGTCCTGTTGTTATTTATATTATATTGGGTATGCACAATTAAGAGGTTAATTAATTATTTCTACCAAATTATCTTCATACATTTAATTCCAAATCTTATAGGATTAAATTCTAATTACTTACCCTTAATCCATCAATTACATATTCAATGCAAACATGCATTTGAAACCCTTTTATTCTAAATAAATTTTATTAAGTGTTGACATCCACTAATAGAATTCACCTTTATTACAACCAAAGGTAACCTCTTCACTACTGATTTTATATTAATGAATCTCATTTTAGTTAATATTTTTATTAATATTTTCAATTCAACATTTATTGATTTCTTATAATTTACTTTTTTAACAAAAAGTGACAAATTACATTATCCAAATCTATTGTCATAAAATTTTATTGTTACACTAAATTACAACTACTATACCAAATTTCTACATTTATTCTCAATTAGATTAGAAATTATATTAATTCAATTCATTTAATATTATTAATTTAACGGGTCGTTTCAATCTCCCCCACTCAAAACTTTTCGTCCCCGAAAAGGAAAAAGAAGGGAGAAGGAAGAATAAAACAGTACATCTTATTCCAAATATTAACTTATAACAATAATTTACTAAATTTATTTTCTTAAATAAAATATACCTGTTTATAATCATTATATTATTTTATACTTAATTATTAAAGTTGGGAAAATATTTTCACAAAATTCTAAGTCCAAAATTTACGGAAAATTTTGGCAGAGTCTTCTTTGTACGGTGAGGCTCGGGAGAAAATATAATATCAAAATATACAAATATATTACATATATTATCAAAATATTATATCCCAACACGGGAAAAATAGCGCTTTAAACGTAATCCGAAAACGTACCTATTTGTCGGGCTATATACGCTTATTATTTTGGAACCAAAAGCAGTAGCAGTTGCTTCCATCACCTGTATTCACTTATAAAATCTAAAAGGTTAAATATTTATTTTAAAGTGAACTATTCAAGTGGATTCAATCATTAATCAACCAAATAATTCAACAACCATCAACCTTACAAACAACATACATACACAAACAAAGCAACCATTTAATCCATCAAACAAATAGTTGTTTGGGTTCAAACTTGAAATTTGTATGAAATGAAATTAACTATCAAGTGCATCCTTTACTCAACAGTCTTAGATGGAACAAAGATAGATACTTATTCATTTAACCACTTCAAATTTCTTACCCAACAGCATAAATCAAACAACACAATTCAAACCAACACCCAAATTTATTTATTATACATTTATCTCATGCTTCAATGGTTTGATTTTCTTTCTTTCATTTATGGAGTGATTTCTTTATTTCTTACAAATTTTCATTTTCCATTTATCACAAAATTCATTATATTTGTATTCCAATTTATTTACTAAAGTTTCTATCATCTATTTATACTACTTACCTTTACTTATGGTAAAATTTCCAATTTAACTTAAGTCTATACAATTAATTCTCATTAATAATAGCAAATTAATAGAATACCTTTATTGCCTTACTCTTCACTTGTAAGATTTCCCCTTACATTTTCCTGCTAACATTGCAACTTTTTATTATATGGTAAGTTATGTATGTTTTAAGAATGTAAGTGAAAATTTACAAGTTTCTTCTCCATTCCTTTAATTAATATATATTTGTTTTATAAATTACAATTTCAACTTACCTTTAATCTCATTCATTTATTTAATGTTGAAGTTTCCATTATATTTAATTACAGTAACCCTCTACTTACACTTAATTTATTAACCTTATAACTTGCATTCCTATAAGTGAAAGATTTTACTCATTCATTAACTATGGATTGCAGTCATTTATATTTTTCCTACTTTCCATTATATTAGAATAGGGGAAATTAAGGCGTACTTAAGTTAATAACCCTACAATCAAACTTTATAAATTAAGGAATTTCATTTTTACTTTCTTACGGTTAAAATCACCTATTAATAATACAACCTTTAATTTTAGTAAAATTCCAATCATCACTTAAGTTAATACCATTAAATTCTTATTTATAACAGTAATTTATTGAATACTTCATTATTTCCAAAAATTCTACTTGCATAATATTCTATTCCACTCTTAATTTACATTTCAACTTTTTATACTTGGTAAGTTATTTATGTTAAAGAAAAAGCAAAAGAACTTATACAAGTTTAATCTCAACCCTTTTAATTCATTGATTACTTAACCTTTATTTCACTAACCTAAATTTTTTACAACTAATTAATGGAAATTCAAGAATTAATACCGGGTCAAATTCCAAAATTTCTTTAAAATAATAGATAATTAATTTCTTACAACTTTTATATCTCTAATTACCTTTAAACAATTAAAATTTTAAATAATTTCAAAACAAATCTGCAGTAGAATTTACTACAGTGGCCTTTCCCTTCGAAACTCGAAAATGAAAGTCGATGATGCGGCCGCCATCACCGAAATTATTTTCCAGCGACAGAGAGGAAAGTACAAACTTATTTTCTTCAAAATCCTCTTAACCAATTCTTTCGAATTATACTAAATATTTATATAAGAAAATATTTATAAACCAAATCATTATATTTCATAAATCCTTTGAAAGCAGATTTCAAAAATCCCGGACTTAAGTTCTAAAATCTCCAATTTGATTTATTAAAATTCAACTTAGCTTTAATTCATTACAAATACTTTTATTACCTAACACCCAACTATAGCAACCAAAATATATCTTTATAAAAATATTTTTATATATAGAAAATATAATAGGAAAAATTATTTCATTCACCTATATTAAAAACAAATATTATGTCGGTCTGTCCTATTAAGTGTTTAGAAATCCCTATTGATGGCATAGCGTCCCATGCAGCAACCAGAATTTATAAATACAAAGTGGAACAGATTAACACAATATCAAAATCTTTTTATAAAACTAACAAATACGCTCTCTCATATATATACTCTCAGCGACTCCCATAGGGTATTACTACCCTATTAACAAAGAGTCGAACCCCACAAAGCCAAGGTTTATCGCTAAACCAAAGCTCTGATACCAACTGTAACGTCCCGCCTTTTCGCACACTTTAAACCGACACACGTGCCAATTCAAAGCATACGCAAGGACGGATTGTTATGGGGTAAATAAGAAAAAAACAGAGAAGAAATAAAACAAAATAGAATCTCACAGCGGAAGGATAAAATATAATAATCAATATACAGTTCATGATAACTGTTTACAAAATATTTAATTTACTTATACAATGAATATCAGAGTTACACATACCAATACAATCAATGCAGCGGAAATTTAGAGTGTGGTGCAATACTATAAATAATATAATACGGATTCTTCGTCTTCGTCCTCCAAAGCTAAAATCTTCGATCCTGAAACGCTCGGACTGACCCGAGCGAATTTGAAAAGACAAAACACTCGAGTCAGAACTAAAAGATCTTATATGAGTTAAATTAACAGAAATAAATATGAGTACAGTAACTCGAGAGATGCTCGGGATTTACATCTCCTAAGGATCCGTTAAACTATTTACTATGTGGTATATTGCGCTATTATAGTAGTGTCTATTTATAAAATAAACTTACTTTTAAATAGCGTTAAGGCTTTACATTTTCCACCTTAACACGTAAAATGCCAATAGTCTATACAGTACCGTAATTCCTCCTGATCGGGAAGCTACCAGAGGATACTCCATAGGTACGACACAAATAGAAACTCGTAGTAAAGGCTCGGTATGGTAGGTGATACGGCACAACTAGGCAATGCCAGGGTAGATATACCAATTGCTATCCAGGCTAGTGGAAACGCGTAGCCGCAGTTACCGCCCACCTCGGACTAACTCCCCAAAATCAAAATATAGAAGTGGCCACTGAATCAATCCAAAATCAAAGTATAATATCGAAGAGGAGGGTCCGATCAGAGGAATGACCTCATTGGCCTGAGAATCGCTCCTTTTTTAGCCACCTTATGCCAACTCACGGGAGTCGGGTCCACGTATTTACCTTACAGGAAACGTCGCCACCACCTACTTCATTCTGGAATCTCCACCGCGTACACGGTTAGTCAAAGTGGTTTTCGGTATCGACAGAGAGTATGTCCATTTCCGATCCCGGTCTATTTGCCAACCCATCGTTATTATAACACCGCGGTCATTTAAAAATAGGTTATACTTTAAAAATCAGAATAAACATTCCATTTCATAACCATGAATACGATATCATTTCAAAACCCAAAACCATATTTTATCACTTATCCCAAATATAATTCTTTTCCAAAATCAAAATGCTTTAACTTCATAACGTCTGAAAATCAAATATTTTCAAAGCATAATATTTTGAAAATCATAATTTAAAACCATAACTTTTAAAACTTGAATGGTTTGGACATTCAACGGTATATGAATTAAATGGTTTAACTTAAATGTTACTTTGTAAAGAAAATAGTTCTCATGGCTTTACAAATACATTTCTTTATTAAAGTCTAAACCAAAATTTATATTATCTCTCTCAAGTTCCAAAACCACTTCAATTTATTTATATATACGTATATCCATTTTGAGTATCAATATTTCAAACTAAAGTTGGATTTTATTCTTTCAACAAATCAATTGTTCTATTAATTAGTCTTGAATATTCATATAAAACCATAAATAATAAGACTTCAATTTCTAGTAATAAAATATATATATTTTTCCTAATTCAAATTATACTATAATATTCATTTCAATTTATTTTGGGAAAAATCCAATTATAAATATCATATCTTAAAATTTCTAAACTTAACATTTAAACATATGATATAAATTATTAAACTCCATTTTCTTAATTTTCTTCCATTTTTAATAAAGATTTTTATACACCTTTTAATTTCAAAATTTTCAACATCATATGTATATATATATGGAAGAAAAATATTTATACAATATAAAATTTAAGATTATTATAAACCGTATTCCATCCAAACCATAGAAATCACATTTAAATAGTTATATATATACCGCAGTGCCTGTATATAATTTTCTATCGTATGGTCAAGTGATACGGATATTTATCATTTCAATCCGTAATTTAAAAGATATAAAATTTTGCGGTTATATATCATTTCAAACCACAATCCCGAATGAAATGAAATATGCATGATAATTTGCAATTTAATGATGTACAATAAACATCCATTCATCAACATCATCCATCATCCAAATCGTAATCATCAATCAATATCAATCAATAACAATATTATTTTTGGTACTACATAACAGGTAATACTGGCAATTTTATTCAAATTAAATTTAACAGCTATTAATCTACAGTCTATATTCAGTAATAAATTATATAACTGTTAACTAGCAGTTCATATACAAACAAATAAATTTTAACTGTAAATTTATACGCAATAAATTAATTAAATTAACAGTTAAATTAAATAAATGCAATTCAACAGATATGAATAAAATAAACATGCCAAATACTCATAAATAAATTTCTATTCATTTCTAAAATTAATTTAAACAAACATAAAAGCTTCTAGTAGTTGTGAGTGGGTTAAAACACTCACCTTTTGAATTTAAATTCGATTTAAACCCAAAAATTCGCCCTTCTCGGAATTCGTCCAAACCAGCGTCATCAAATCCGGAACTAAATTACGATCCTAACAAAAGAAATTTCGTGTGAATCCGACTTCGTATGAGAAAGTTATGGCGAAAAATGATGATTGAATTCAAAATTGAAAATAAATAAAACGACACACATTCATCACTTACAAATATATGTGCCACGTCACTCCTTCTATTCCCAAAAACGCACGCGACCCCCTTCCAGAAACCCTAATCGAAGATCTACGACGATCTAACCGTTGAATCGACACAAAAACCATATAGATGCGATCCCCATCGTCCACTCTACAAAACCCAGAAAAGGTTTGACGATCCGACGAAGTTTGCGACGACGATGATGAATGGTCACGGACTGTTTGAATTAATTCTGGTCAAACGAATGTTCAAAACAGAAAACGAATTGCACCAGTAGATTATGTGCCTCGAGAACATTAACATATATTTTTGTGGAATTTTTCTGAAGTGTTTGCATTTTCACTGAAATTTGGATTGGGGTAGATCTAGGTTGCATTCATTTGAGGAGGAGAAGGAGATGAAGAAATGAACGTACAGCGAAAGGGAAAATAAAATGGGGCTAGGGTTTATAGCAGGTTATATATAGACAAGGCTGAAAAATAATAGATGGATCGGATTGGATCTAAACATAAGTTTAAATTTAGGCATAAACATATATGTAATAAAGTAGTATTAAATTTTGAAACGTGAATTGATTTAATTGGAAATAAATTACCCAAATGTTCTTATTCCATCAAATTTTATTTACTGAAGGTTGCACTTAATCTACTTTATACATCTTGCCCCTTTTGTCTTTAAATCGATAAATCTTATATAGTATATAGATTTATCATAAATTTTATCTATTCTTCCTTTTTAGGAAATGTTCTATATATTAGATTTCATTTATATGCAATAAATCATATTATCGTAGTTATATCCAATTAAATAAATAAATGTTGATTCCTACTCTTTTTATCCAACAATTGTTTACGTTTTATTCCATAAATACTTCTACACACATTCTGGATTTTGTGTAAATGGTTGTAACGTTAAATCTTGTCTACTTCCCATTTTATATTTAAGGTTTCTAAAACCGATTAATATTATTCCCTAGTCCAACCACCCTTTTGCCCAATTTATATTAACATATCCTTAAATTATTGCAATTGATTATCTAACATACAACTGAATCTATTTCTAAATTTTCATAATTCATTAACACCTTACAAAAGTTTACAAATACAGGGCTTGTATCGGATAAAACTTATTTTCATTGATGAATTCAATACTTGCCTTTATTTTATTTATTTCCAACTTAATATCCAATCGCAACAATTTCCACTATTACACTTATTAATTTCAATACATAATTCAATTTTAATAAATTCAACATTATAAGTTTGATTAAATTTATTAAATTCACTTTCTTTCTATTATTCAAGGTTATTGATGTCAATTTAATGAAACTAACATTGGCTCAATATCTATACATTAAAAATCTCAATTCTAAACTTAGATCTCAACTTATGAAATAGTTAAATAATAAATTCCATCTAAATCTACATCTTCCTACTATCTAAATATTTAGAAAAATTACTTACCACTTTTTATTGTAAATTTCTAAACTAGAAGATTTGTGTCATTTCTAGCCCTCTGGATATTTTATATTAACTAAAAGCAAATTTACATATAATTTCCATCGTCAACTATTTTAGTGAATAAATCTTCAAAGGTTACTGCAATTAATCCCCTAAATTGCAATAAATTCTAATAAATTTGACTCTATTTGATTACAACTCACAAATGAATCAATTATTCCCCAACTACAAAGTTACCGTTTCTTATATATATCACTACAGTAATACTTCCAAATGTTCATCTTTTGTTTGCATAAATTACTGTATTCAATTGAATTGTAATATTGTTAACTTACACATAAATAAAACTTAACAACTAATAGAATAAATAACTTACAAAATTTGTTGTCATAAATATATTTTATAAGTCTACACTTAATTATTATCTTATAATACGTTTTTACGTTACTATAAAATTTATACACTCTTCCGTTACCATATTAATAATTACTAAAGTAACGTTCATTCTTAATAACAACGTTATACTATTCAACATATAAAAGGACTCCATTCCCCAAATACATTCATTTATATTTATTCCCTTAAAGTTCTCCTTTATTGACTAGACACATTAATTTAGATTCATTTACATCGAATGCCCTTCTTAGCTATATACTCAATACATGTTAAATCTACATAATTTTTACCCTTTTATTCAAATTCACTTATACCATCAATAACAAAATGTTGCCCTAAATTTAGATTCAATTATATACATTAGATAAATGGGTAAACTTTTGTAATTATCCCATATATGAAAATATTTTTATGCATACATTTCCACTTACTTACTATGCATTCATTTATTAAATTACTAATTGCCTTAGTCAACTTATGCCCTATTTACTACCAAATTTCTCACTTGGTTATAGTTTATAAACATATATACATACCTAGGCAAATCAAGTTCTAGTCCTGTTGTTATTTATATTATATTGGGTATGCACAATTAAGAGGTTAATTAATTATTTCTACCAAATTATCTTCATACATTTAATTCCAAATCTTATAGGATTAAATTCTAATTACTTACCCTTAATCCATCAATTACATATTCAATGCAAACATGCATTTGAAACCCTTTTATTCTAAATAAATTTTATTAAGTGTTGACATCCACTAATAGAATTCACCTTTATTACAACCAAAGGTAACCTCTTCACTACTGATTTTATATTAATGAATCTCATTTTAGTTAATATTTTTATTAATATTTTCAATTCAACATTTATTGATTTCTTATAATTTACTTTTTTAACAAAAAGTGACAAATTACATTATCCAAATCTATTGTCATAAAATTTTATTGTTACACTAAATTACAACTACTATACCAAATTTCTACATTTATTCTCAATTAGATTAGAAATTATATTAATTCAATTCATTTAATATTATTAATTTAACGGGTCGTTTCAATCTCCCCCACTCAAAACTTTTCGTCCCCGAAAAGGAAAAAGAAGGGAGAAGGAAGAATAAAACAGTACATCTTATTCCAAATATTAACTTATAACAATAATTTACTAAATTTATTTTCTTAAATAAAATATACCTGTTTATAATCATTATATTATTTTATACTTAATTATTAAAGTTGGGAAAATATTTTCACAAAATTCTAAGTCCAAAATTTACGGAAAATTTTGGCAGAGTCTTCTTTGTACGGTGAGGCTCGGGAGAAAATATAATATCAAAATATACAAATATATTACATATATTATCAAAATATTATATCCCAACACGGGAAAAATAGCGCTTTAAACGTAATCCGAAAACGTACCTATTTGTCGGGCTATATACGCTTATTATTTTGGAACCAAAAGCAGTAGCAGTTGCTTCCATCACCTGTATTCACTTATAAAATCTAAAAGGTTAAATATTTATTTTAAAGTGAACTATTCAAGTGGATTCAATCATTAATCAACCAAATAATTCAACAACCATCAACCTTACAAACAACATACATACACAAACAAAGCAACCATTTAATCCATCAAACAAATAGTTGTTTGGGTTCAAACTTGAAATTTGTATGAAATGAAATTAACTATCAAGTGCATCCTTTACTCAACAGTCTTAGATGGAACAAAGATAGATACTTATTCATTTAACCACTTCAAATTTCTTACCCAACAGCATAAATCAAACAACACAATTCAAACCAACACCCAAATTTATTTATTATACATTTATCTCATGCTTCAATGGTTTGATTTTCTTTCTTTCATTTATGGAGTGATTTCTTTATTTCTTACAAATTTTCATTTTCCATTTATCACAAAATTCATTATATTTGTATTCCAATTTATTTACTAAAGTTTCTATCATCTATTTATACTACTTACCTTTACTTATGGTAAAATTTCCAATTTAACTTAAGTCTATACAATTAATTCTCATTAATAATAGCAAATTAATAGAATACCTTTATTGCCTTACTCTTCACTTGTAAGATTTCCCCTTACATTTTCCTGCTAACATTGCAACTTTTTATTATATGGTAAGTTATGTATGTTTTAAGAATGTAAGTGAAAATTTACAAGTTTCTTCTCCATTCCTTTAATTAATATATATTTGTTTTATAAATTACAATTTCAACTTACCTTTAATCTCATTCATTTATTTAATGTTGAAGTTTCCATTATATTTAATTACAGTAACCCTCTACTTACACTTAATTTATTAACCTTATAACTTGCATTCCTATAAGTGAAAGATTTTACTCATTCATTAACTATGGATTGCAGTCATTTATATTTTTCCTACTTTCCATTATATTAGAATAGGGGAAATTAAGGCGTACTTAAGTTAATAACCCTACAATCAAACTTTATAAATTAAGGAATTTCATTTTTACTTTCTTACGGTTAAAATCACCTATTAATAATACAACCTTTAATTTTAGTAAAATTCCAATCATCACTTAAGTTAATACCATTAAATTCTTATTTATAACAGTAATTTATTGAATACTTCATTATTTCCAAAAATTCTACTTGCATAATATTCTATTCCACTCTTAATTTACATTTCAACTTTTTATACTTGGTAAGTTATTTATGTTAAAGAAAAAGCAAAAGAACTTATACAAGTTTAATCTCAACCCTTTTAATTCATTGATTACTTAACCTTTATTTCACTAACCTAAATTTTTTACAACTAATTAATGGAAATTCAAGAATTAATACCGGGTCAAATTCCAAAATTTCTTTAAAATAATAGATAATTAATTTCTTACAACTTTTATATCTCTAATTACCTTTAAACAATTAAAATTTTAAATAATTTCAAAACAAATCTGCAGTAGAATTTACTACAGTGGCCTTTCCCTTCGAAACTCGAAAATGAAAGTCGATGATGCGGCCGCCATCACCGAAATTATTTTCCAGCGACAGAGAGGAAAGTACAAACTTATTTTCTTCAAAATCCTCTTAACCAATTCTTTCGAATTATACTAAATATTTATATAAGAAAATATTTATAAACCAAATCATTATATTTCATAAATCCTTTGAAAGCAGATTTCAAAAATCCCGGACTTAAGTTCTAAAATCTCCAATTTGATTTATTAAAATTCAACTTAGCTTTAATTCATTACAAATACTTTTATTACCTAACACCCAACTATAGCAACCAAAATATATCTTTATAAAAATATTTTTATATATAGAAAATATAATAGGAAAAATTATTTCATTCACCTATATTAAAAACAAATATTATGTCGGTCTGTCCTATTAAGTGTTTAGAAATCCCTATTGATGGCATAGCGTCCCATGCAGCAACCAGAATTTATAAATACAAAGTGGAACAGATTAACACAATATCAAAATCTTTTTATAAAACTAACAAATACGCTCTCTCATATATATACTCTCAGCGACTCCCATAGGGTATTACTACCCTATTAACAAAGAGTCGAACCCCACAAAGCCAAGGTTTATCGCTAAACCAAAGCTCTGATACCAACTGTAACGTCCCGCCTTTTCGCACACTTTAAACCGACACACGTGCCAATTCAAAGCATACGCAAGGACGGATTGTTATGGGGTAAATAAGAAAAAAACAGAGAAGAAATAAAACAAAATAGAATCTCACAGCGGAAGGATAAAATATAATAATCAATATACAGTTCATGATAACTGTTTACAAAATATTTAATTTACTTATACAATGAATATCAGAGTTACACATACCAATACAATCAATGCAGCGGAAATTTAGAGTGTGGTGCAATACTATAAATAATATAATACGGATTCTTCGTCTTCGTCCTCCAAAGCTAAAATCTTCGATCCTGAAACGCTCGGACTGACCTGAGCGAATTTGAAAAGACAAAACACTCGAGTCAGAACTAAAAGATCTTATATGAGTTAAATTAACAGAAATAAATATGAGTACAGTAACTCGAGAGATGCTCGGGATTTACATCTCCTAAGGATCCGTTAAACTATTTACTATGTGGTATATTGCGCTATTATAGTAGTGTCTATTTATAAAATAAACTTACTTTTAAATAGCGTTAAGGCTTTACATTTTCCACCTTAACACGTAAAATGCCAATAGTCTATACAGTACCGTAATTCCTCCTGATCGGGAAGCTACCAGAGGATACTCCATAGGTACGACACAAATAGAAACTCGTAGTAAAGGCTCGGTATGGTAGGTGATACGGCACAACTAGGCAATGCCAGGGTAGATATACCAATTGCTATCCAGGCTGGTGGAAACGCGTAGCCGCAGTTACCGCCCACCTCGGACTAACTCCCCAAAATCAAAATATAGAAGTGGCCACTGAATCAATCCAAAATCAAAGTATAATATCGAAGAGGAGGGTCCGATCAGAGGAATGACCTCATTGGCCTGAGAATCGCTCCTTTTTTAGCCACCTTATGCCAACTCACGGGAGTCGGGTCCACGTATTTACCTTACAGGAAACGTCGCCACCACCTACTTCATTCTAGAATCTCCACCGCGTACACGGTTAGTCAAAGTGGTTTTCGGTATCGACAGAGAGTATGTCCATTTCCGATCCCGGTCTCTTTGCCAACCCATCGTTATTATAACACCGCGGTCATTTAAAAATAGGTTATACTTTAAAAATCAGAATAAACATTCCATTTCATAACCATGAATACGATATCATTTCAAAACCCAAAACCATATTTTATCACTTATCCCAAATATAATTCTTTTCCAAAATCAAAATGCTTTAACTTCATAACGTCTGAAAATCAAATATTTTCAAAGCATAATATTTTGAAAATCATAATTTAAAACCATAACTTTTAAAACTTGAATGGTTTGGACATTCAACGGTATATGAATTAAATGGTTTAACTTAAATGTTACTTTGTAAAGAAAATAGTTCTCATGGCTTTACAAATACATTTCTTTATTAAAGTCTAAACCAAAATTTATATTATCTCTCTCAAGTTCCAAAACCACTTCAATTTATTTATATATACGTATATCCATTTTGAGTATCAATATTTCAAACTAAAGTTGGATTTTATTCTTTCAACAAATCAATTGTTCTATTAATTAGTCTTGAATATTCATATAAAACCATAAATAATAAGACTTCAATTTCTAGTAATAAAATATATATATTTTTCCTAATTCAAATTATACTATAATATTCATTTCAATTTATTTTGGGAAAAATCCAATTATAAATATCATATCTTAAAATTTCTAAACTTAACATTTAAACATATGATATAAATTATTAAACTCCATTTTCTTAATTTTCTTCCATTTTTAATAAAGATTTTTATACACCTTTTAATTTCAAAATTTTCAACATCATATGTATATATATATGGAAGAAAAATATTTATACAATATAAAATTTAAGATTATTATAAACCGTATTCCATCCAAACCATAGAAATCACATTTAAATAGTTATATATATACCGCAGTGCCTGTATATAATTTTCTATCGTATGGTCAAGTGATACGGATATTTATCATTTCAATCCGTAATTTAAAAGATATAAAATTTTGCGGTTATATATCATTTCAAACCACAATCCCGAATGAAATGAAATATGCATGATAATTTGCAATTTAATGATGTACAATAAACATCCATTCATCAACATCATCCATCATCCAAATCGTAATCATCAATCAATATCAATCAATAACAATATTATTTTTGGTACTACATAACAGGTAATACTGGCAATTTTATTCAAATTAAATTTAACAGCTATTAATCTACAGTCTATATTCAGTAATAAATTATATAACTGTTAACTAGCAGTTCATATACAAACAAATAAATTTTAACTGTAAATTTATACGCAATAAATTAATTAAATTAACAGTTAAATTAAATAAATGCAATTCAACAGATATGAATAAAATAAACATGCCAAATACTCATAAATAAATTTCTATTCATTTCTAAAATTAATTTAAACAAACATAAAAGCTTCTAGTAGTTGTGAGTGGGTTAAAACACTCACCTTTTGAATTTAAATTCGATTTAAACCCAAAAATTCGCCCTTCTCGGAATTCGTCCAAACCAGCGTCATCAAATCCGGAACTAAATTACGATCCTAACAAAAGAAATTTCGTGTGAATCCGACTTCGTATGAGAAAGTTATGGCGAAAAATGATGATTGAATTCAAAATTGAAAATAAATAAAACGACACACATTCATCACTTACAAATATATGTGCCACGTCACTCCTTCTATTCCCAAAAACGCACGCGACCCCCTTCCAGAAACCCTAATCGAAGATCTACGACGATCTAACCGTTGAATCGACACAAAAACCATATAGATGCGATCCCCATCGTCCACTCTACAAAACCCAGAAAAGGTTTGACGATCCGACGAAGTTTGCGACGACGATGATGAATGGTCACGGACTGTTTGAATTAATTCTGGTCAAACGAATGTTCAAAACAGAAAACGAATTGCACCAGTAGATTATGTGCCTCGAGAACATTAACATATATTTTTGTGGAATTTTTCTGAAGTGTTTGCATTTTCACTGAAATTTGGATTGGGGTAGATCTAGGTTGCATTCATTTGAGGAGGAGAAGGAGATGAAGAAATGAACGTACAGCGAAAGGGAAAATAAAATGGGGCTAGGGTTTATAGCAGGTTATATATAGACAAGGCTGAAAAATAATAGATGGATCGGATTGGATCTAAACATAAGTTTAAATTTAGGCATAAACATATATGTAATAAAGTAGTATTAAATTTTGAAACGTGAATTGATTTAATTGGAAATAAATTACCCAAATGTTCTTATTCCATCAAATTTTATTTACTGAAGGTTGCACTTAATCTACTTTATACATCTTGCCCCTTTTGTCTTTAAATCGATAAATCTTATATAGTATATAGATTTATCATAAATTTTATCTATTCTTCCTTTTTAGGAAATGTTCTATATATTAGATTTCATTTATATGCAATAAATCATATTATCGTAGTTATATCCAATTAAATAAATAAATGTTGATTCCTACTCTTTTTATCCAACAATTGTTTACGTTTTATTCCATAAATACTTCTACACACATTCTGGATTTTGTGTAAATGGTTGTAACGTTAAATCTTGTCTACTTCCCATTTTATATTTAAGGTTTCTAAAACCGATTAATATTATTCCCTAGTCCAACCACCCTTTTGCCCAATTTATATTAACATATCCTTAAATTATTGCAATTGATTATCTAACATACAACTGAATCTATTTCTAAATTTTCATAATTCATTAACACCTTACAAAAGTTTACAAATACAGGGCTTGTATCGGATAAAACTTATTTTCATTGATGAATTCAATACTTGCCTTTATTTTATTTATTTCCAACTTAATATCCAATCGCAACAATTTCCACTATTACACTTATTAATTTCAATACATAATTCAATTTTAATAAATTCAACATTATAAGTTTGATTAAATTTATTAAATTCACTTTCTTTCTATTATTCAAGGTTATTGATGTCAATTTAATGAAACTAACATTGGCTCAATATCTATACATTAAAAATCTCAATTCTAAACTTAGATCTCAACTTATGAAATAGTTAAATAATAAATTCCATCTAAATCTACATCTTCCTACTATCTAAATATTTAGAAAAATTACTTACCACTTTTTATTGTAAATTTCTAAACTAGAAGATTTGTGTCATTTCTAGCCCTCTGGATATTTTATATTAACTAAAAGCAAATTTACATATAATTTCCATCGTCAATTATTTTAGTGAATAAATCTTCAAAGGTTACTGCAATTAATCCCCTAAATTGCAATAAATTCTAATAAATTTGACTCTATTTGATTACAACTCACAAATGAATCAATTATTCCCCAACTACAAAGTTACCGTTTCTTATATATATCACTACAGTAATACTTCCAAATGTTCATCTTTTGTTTGCATAAATTACTGTATTCAATTGAATTGTAATATTGTTAACTTACACATAAATAAAACTTAACAACTAATAGAATAAATAACTTACAAAATTTGTTGTCATAAATATATTTTATAAGTCTACACTTAATTATTATCTTATAATACGTTTTTACGTTACTATAAAATTTATACACTCTTCCGTTACCATATTAATAATTACTAAAGTAACGTTCATTCTTAATAACAACGTTATACTATTCAACATATAAAAGGACTCCATTCCCCAAATACATTCATTTATATTTATTCCCTTAAAGTTCTCCTTTATTGACTAGACACATTAATTTAGATTCATTTACATCGAATGCCCTTCTTAGCTATATACTCAATACATGTTAAATCTACATAATTTTTATCCTTTTATTCAAATTCACTTATACCATCAATAACAAAATGTTGCCCTAAATTTAGATTCAATTATATACATTAGATAAATGGGTAAACTTTTGTAATTATCCCATATATGAATATATTTTTATGCATACATTTCCACTTACTTACTATGCATTCATTTATTAAATTACTAATTGCCTTAGTCAACTTATCCCCTATTTAATACCAAATTTCTCACTTGGTTATAGTTTATAAACATATATACATACCTAGGCAAATCAAGTTCTAGTCCTGTTGTTACTTATATTATATTGGGTATGCACAATTAAGAGGTTAATTAATTATTTCTACCAAATTATCTTCATACATTTAATTCCAGATCTTATAGGATTAAATTCTAATTACTTACCCTTAATCCATCAATTACATATTCAATGCAAACATGCATTTGAAACCCTTTTATTCTAAATAAATTTTATTATGTGTTGACATCCACTAATAGAATTCACCTTTATTACAACCAAAGGTAACCTCTTCACTACTGATTTTATATTAATGAATCTCATTTTAGTTAATATTTTTATTAATATTTTCAATTCAACATTTATTGATTTCTTATAATTTACTTTTTTTAACAAAAAGTGACAAATTACATTATCCAAATCTATTGTCATAAAATTTTATTGTTACACTAAATTACAACTACTATACCAAATTTCTACATTTATTCTCAATTAGATTAGAAATTATATTAATTTAATTCATTTAATATTATTAATTTAACGGGTCGTTACAGGTTGGGAATGTTCCGTGAAAATAAAAGAGATTTGAAAACTATTTTCAAAATGTTGAAGCATAAGAAGTAATATCTTATAAAGATATTCTGAAATAAATTTTGGAAAATTTATAATAAGGCCCGATGATTGTTTATGGATGTGTATTGATAGTTGAATAAATAACTATAAATTTTGGCCAAATTCATTAATCATTTTAAAAAGAACGGGATCAGATCGAGTTATTCGAAAACCACTTCGATCCAGTTTGAACGTTACAAATGAATACCGTGAAGATGATGAAGATGGTGATTCGGTTTGTCCAGACCCAGGACAACTTGTATGGACGAATCCTATCATAATTTCATCATTGGAGGACGATGGGGATTCTAATTAAAATTGCTCTTGAAAGGTAATGCTTAGCCTCGAGCCTCATCAACCGAGAATGACTAAAACAAGGGAGATGCAACAAGGCCTAAGTGGGTCGCTTCCAAGTAGGATATGTTATCACCTTTCTAGATGTCGATCATTTATGGATATGGTTGCACATGGAAGGAGCACTCGGCGGTGAGGGTAGGAACACCTGAGGTGATAATATATTCAGTCTATCCAGGTTTGGGGTAGGCCTGTGACGACCCACATTTCAAAAGGTTTAAATCAACAATAATTTGCACATGTTCGACTTAAACAATTCAGAACGTAGATAATCAATGGGGATAATTAAGAAAAATAAGAAGAGAAGAAGAAAACAAAATACACAATCTTACAGTGGAAACAATAAAATATAATAATCAAATAAACAATTCATGAAGTTGTTTACTATACATTTGATTTTAATCTCTACACATTTATCAGAGTTATATGTATATACATCAAGGATAAATAGTCAATACAGCAGAATAGCATGATGCAGGGGATAATAATAGTAGTAATATACCAAAACTCCATCTTTGTCCTCTAGAGAATTGTCTTCAATACGTTGAAAAAACTCAGGACTGACCCGAGCGTAATGAAAAGACAAGATACTTGAGTCGGGACTAAAATATTCTCATGTAAGTCAAATCAATATCGCAAATATGAGTGCAATAACTTAAAAGATGTTATGGGATTTTCCATCTCCTAAGGGTCCGTTAATCTATTCATGTATAATAGTATATGCTATAATAGATAATATCTATCTGTAAAATAAATATCAAAATAGCGTTAAGGCTTTACATTGATCCACCATAACACATTTATACAGTTCTAAATCAAAGTCGTAATGGCTTGTATAGGGATAAATATGACAAGGCACGTGAGGCAATGCCCAAGGTAGGATTTTACCTGTTTACCCTTTCTGGTTGGTCGTAACCCATTCATGGCCGACTGCGACAATCAATCCAACCGACAAAAAGGTGCACCATCGAATACGAAATAATAATAATATGAGGGATCAACTTCGCTAGAAGTAGCTAACCTCAATGGCCAGACATATGCTCCTTATTTCTATCATTTTAATTACGACACGGGTGTCAAGGCTATCCACCATCATTCTCTTACTTCATTCCAGTAAACGTCGCCAATTCAAGCACTACATTCTGATATCATCCACGGCGTACACAGTTGTTAAAGTGGTTCCAAAATTGACATAGAGTATGCCAATAAGAGGCCCTGGTCTCTTTAACAACCAAACGTCATTTTACACACTGGTTGATTCTTCTACATTTCGAAAACTATTTATATTTGATATCAAAATATCATATTCGCTTCAAAATCCAATCCATTTCGAAATCATCATATTCGCTTCAAAAATCAAATCCATTTCGAAATCATCATATTCATTTCACAAATCATATTTTATTTCAAAATGTCAATTCAATTCGATATATCGATTTCACTTCAAAATTGGATTTGAATTATTATTTTGGTTAAACTTCACTTTAACCAATTCGCATTTAAATCCAAGATTTAAATATAAACATTTCACCCTTTTGACCAGTTTGAATTTTTACAAAATAGTTTAAATAGTTTTTAAAATAATTAAATAGTTAGAATAATTTAATAGAAAATAGTTTGAGTAATAAAAATGGTTTAAATAGTGAAATAGTTTGAAAAATCAAAATAATTTGAATATTGAAAGAATATAGATTTTTAAATCATTTATGCTACAAATAATTCATTTAAAAATAGATTCAAAGTCAAACCTGTTCACTTCCAAAAAATTTCGATTCAAATAAGTTCTAATTTTTCATTTCGATTTAATCGATTCAATTTCGATTTCAAGTCGAATTTTACTTTGATTCCAAGTAAATTTCAATCCCGATTCCAAATTCGTTTCAATTCAAATTTCAAATTAATTTAAATTCCAATTTCAAATTAATTCAAATTCCAATTTCAAATTAATTTAAATTCCAGTTTCAAATTTAAACCATTTCAATTTATATCCATTTCGAATTCGGTTTCCAAAATATCGATTCAAAACACTTAAATCAAGTTTCCTTCAACATCCACTTAAAAATCCAAATCTTCAAATATAATTAAGTTCCGAGCTGAATTTCGAAATATCGTTTTATATAACTTTTACTTAGAAATATTCAAAGTTCGAATAAAAATCCAATCTTTAAAACAAATCGATTTCTGAAATTCAAATCATATTTTGGTTATTACCTCAAAATCTAAAATTCAATTATTTAAACAATTTCGTTTACCAAATTTTAATTTCAACATTTCAAGCTACGGTTCGAAAATAATTCGATCTCCATAAATTCGATTTTTATTTCTTAAATTCAAATCATTTAAATAGTTTCAATCAATTTTTTTAAAATCATTTAATTCAACCAATCCGGTGTCTGTATTTAATGCTCTATCCTATGGCCAAGTAAATCGATTATTTCAATTTAATTCCAGGGATGGATATATATCATTTCAATCCACAATAAATGCCATATGTACATATATCATTTCATCCTATTTAATAATTTATTCGAAATAATTCAATTTACAGTTTTATATACTGTAAATAAGGTACAGGATTATAACATGATATATCAAAATAAATAAACATCCAAATATCAACCAATAACATCCATCACAACCAATCATCCAACAGTCAATAAAATTCTCAACAATTTCATAATTATCAATTTCGGGTATTTTATGGGCAATTGAATTCTAATTCAATTTAACTATCAACTCAAATTCTATCAATTAATTCAGATGTCAATTTAAACTTATCAAACAACAACCAATAAATTTCAAATCACTTCACGATATAATTTAACTAACATAAAAATTATTTTAGTTAATTGTGAGCGTATAAACACTCACCTTTGATTTATCGACGATTTAAAATCCAAATAAAGATCCAAATTTGAACAGTTTCAAAATGCGGTCAAACTATTTCCATGTTGTCTGGAATTTCAATATGATCGCAACGGAGAAAATCACGCGTCGATCCAAGCACATATGCAAAAGATATGGTCATTAGAAGATTAAATCTTAAAATTTAAATTAAAATAAATAAATAATAAAAGAAGCCATATACCACCTTCTCACTCATGAACAAACGCTGAACCCAACATACCAACCCAGCCCTAGCATGCGCGCTCCACTTCGAGATGCCGGAATTTGATCAACTTCCACCACGTTGACCGCCGGCTCGTGAGCCACCTGATGCCAAGTTTCATCGCATCATTCGCCGCCGTTTGCACAAAATCCAAGAAAATACATCCATGCTTCCAAGCCAGATTCTGGCGAATCCGTGGCGTAATAGCATAGATTAACTGTATGGATTTTAAGAGCTCGCAGAGATCTACAACTTTGCTTTCGAAATTTTTTGATTTCGTTGAACGGATTGAGAGATATTGAGGAGGGAAGTTGGTGAATTTTCACGCATTAAAAGAAAGTGACGGCTAGGGTTTCAGAAATTAAAATAACAATAAAACTATCTCGATTTGCATGCGTATTTATATAGTTAGGTCCAAAATCATCCAAACTCCAATCGAGACGTGCGGTCAGGCGTTTATAATTTTTTACCCCCATTCCGTACGCAATGGAACTTATTTCGAGGCCTAATTCGATCGTACGTGAAAAATAGCTTTTCAAAGTCAAATTATTTTATCGAATTCCTTGAGTTGATTTCTACACGTTTCAAGCTTGTACGGCCAAACGATAAGTTCGATCGCTACGAAACTAGAAATCTTACAATAATTCACTATTACGGATCTGATGAAACTGGTTTCGTCGAAATCCGAGATAGTTGCCCAAATGGATATTTTTTACTCCTTAATTACAATATAAAATTTTCAATTTTAATTATTCACATTTAACTCCAATTTTAAATATTAACAATCTTATTTGTCGTTTATATAAAATTTAAATCAAATACGACATCATTTTCTATCATATTAAATTCAGAATTTAATTATTCAAATAATTTCCAATATTAAATCTAAACAATTAAATTATTCAACAAATTACATTAATGACCATTTTCATTCAATAATCACCTTAAATTTAATAATTAGAAATTGCTAAAAACACAGGTCGTTACAAGGCCGGTCTTGTGTAGCAGGGGATCCTTGTGTGGTTCTCGGTACATTGTTCTAGAGGCGTACTCTAGTGGGCGGTACCCTAGTTGCCCAGTCATTCGATGGAATCCGTTCTCCAATAAGCGCCATACTGTTTTAATTGTGCCCAAATATGTTGAAACGTAAGATGCAAGCATTTCAGCCATTTTCTATTTACTTTCTATAGACACTATTATATTATCAGATTATTTTGATAAAAATCGTTTTAGTTATGTAATGTTAATACCCATCGTGTTTATACGTGACGTGGTCTAACGAGATACCTTTGTTTTCGAAGGATTTTGAAAAGTTAGCAATTCAAATTGAGTGTGTTTTCTCATGCTGGTTTTCCAGACTAACTCAGGTATTATTTTATTATAATGCTTGGGTCAGACCAAGTATTACAGATTCAGGTTAAAATGCTATAGAGCTCAGGAGACGAGCCGGAGGAGTTCAGACGTATACCACGTATTTGGTTATTTTCCACCGTGTGAAGACAAGTTATTAAACTGTCTAGATTGATGTATTAAATTGTTGTACTCTGATAGCGGTATGTATATTAACAGTACAGTTATTGTATTTAAAATCCGTTGTTATATATTATATTTTATTCCGCTGCGATTGTGAGATTCTGTGTTGTTTCTATTTTTCTTCTACCATTTACTTCTTCAACCCTAATGAACTGGTATTTCCGGCACTCGACTGCTCGGCATTCTATGAAGTGGACGTATTAATGTCGATTTTCGAGGGCCGAAAATCCCCGTTCGTAATATTTGGCATCAGAGCTGAAGGATAAGTGAGAACCTTGGCTCTGGTGGGGATTACTCATTAAAGATAGAGTCAGTAGTACTCTAGAACGAGTTTGAGTGTATTAATGGATATGAGCGCGTATTTGTTAGTGAATATAAATTATTTTGTATTCTGTTTACTTATCGGTCGAGTGTTTATAAATTTTGGTCGGTACAGTCTGGAAAACTATATCGATAGGGATTTCGAAACTCTTAGAGTAGGCAAACCAACATAGTATTATTTGAAAAAGTGAGTAAATGAAATAATTTTAACCAAACCATATTTTGATAAAAAAAATATTTTTTTTGAAATTATTATATATATTTGGAGTATTTTGATGACAAGTATAATCAAAGAAGATTATAAAATTAGAAATGGTTTATATAACTAAATGAAAATTTGTATAAGTACAAATCATACAAATGGATTATAATTAAAAAATTCCAATCAAATCTAGAAATTTAAATCCCAAGAATTTTTGGAAATGTTTTCCAAAGTATTTTGAGAGGAAAATAATAGTGATATTATTTTGAAGATATTTTTGAAAGAAAATAGTTTTAAAGGGATTTTTGGAACTGATATAGCACTAAACTCACTTCAGTAGTTGAAAAATAATTCCGATGATGACGGCTGCATCATCTGCATTAATTTTGAGTTTTTGAGTGACAGGTCGCTACCGAAATAATTGATTTGGAGATTTTGTGGGAAAATAAATGTAGTTTATAAATTCCTAGGGAATTTGTTTTGGGATTAAACCAGGGTTGGTTTAAATTTAGAAAGTGTGATTTGGGATATTTGTGATTTCAAAATGATTTGAAATAAATACCGGGTGTTTAAATTCCGGAATCCTTCTTTAAAACATTTTAGAAAACTTTTGGAAATAAGTATGAACTTTTAAAATTGAGAATAATTTTAAAGAAAAGAGAAAAGTGCGGAATTTGAATTTCGGAATTAAATTTTAATTTGAGAAAGTAAAAACGAATGGAATTTAACTTAAGGTAAGTAAAATTGAGCTGAAGTTGAATTAAACTGAAAAATAATAATTGGATTGAGAAATTAAAATTGAATGGAATTCAACTTAAGCTAATTTGAAAAATTAAATTTTAGGAAACTAAATCGATTGTGATTTAGAATCAAATTCTTACTTGATTAAATTGAACGAATTAAAAATACGGAAAAAATAGATTAGTTTGGGTTGGAATTTAATAAAACATGAATAACTCGAATTTGGTTTTGAAATGTTGGTTGAAAAGGAATTAAAATTTAAATTAAAAGGTGAATTGGATTTGAGTTATATGGAATTGAATTAAAATATGTTAATGTGAATTATAAGGTGACTATATAACTATAAGTTATAAAATTTGAATTAGATTAGAAGTAGTATCGAATTGAAGTAAATATAAATTTGGAATTGTGAAATATTATAAAACTATATAGATAATATTTTGAATGAAATAAAATTTGAGCGAAAACCTAGAATTGTGAATAAATTAATTGAAGTAGCTTATAAATTTTTAAGTTAACGGAATAAAAATATATTTATGCTATAAATAGAGGTATAGTCTTGAGTTAAGAATAAAATGTGAATATGTTTAAGATGGTGGGAATATGAAAATAATAGTTGTATGACTTATTAAATTGAAAATTGGAATAGATAAGCCGGAATGAAAAGAGTTTGATATTTTGGGAAAAAAATAAAAACCCAAACTTGTACTATAAAATGAATTTGAACTCAAGTAAATTGGTTGAAGTGATTTTGAAATAAAAATCAGATATTGTATTATAAAGTGGAAATGAACTAATTAGATAATTAATTTGTTAATTGGATATGAAATGGATTGAATGTAATAAAAGTAGATGTGATGGATGCGATTGAATTGATTGAGAATAAATTTGAAATGGAATGGAATTTAATATAAATTGATTTAGAATCAAATAAAAATAGATGTAGTCTTAAATGGTTATTCATCAAATGAATAACGCAAAATTTGCATAGAAAAATTTGCATTGCGTAAATGGAAGTAAATAAAGTTCTATGGATTAATAGAAGTGAATAGAATTGATTTTTAAATCAATTTGAAAAGGATATGAGTTGTTCGGTATAAAAATAAAGTGATGCATGAAAAGGAGTTGTAAATCGTTTAAATTGAATGGAACGGTATGTAGATTGATTGAAAGTAATTTAAAAGGTGTTGGAACCTCAAAATTCCTTATAAATATTTGTTAGCATGCATTACTATGAGATCTATATGTTTTAACCATTTGAGTAAATGAAAGGTTATTGAATTTCATATTTTGATACTTACGGGTTTAAATTGAGTATGTACAGGTACCCAGAGGCCATTTGGTTAGATTTTGATCGCGCTAATTTCAAAATAAATAAGCCGCTTGCTTAAAAATGCTAAAATTAGGTACATTTTCGGATTAAATATAGCAAATATATAAATATTTATACATATTTTTGTTTTCTAACCATATAGGTTGATGTATATATATTTACTTCTATTGTCATATTGCAAAAGGTTCTCCGTACAAGGGAAACTCTGTCAAAAAATTTCAAAAATTTAGGATGTTACAAACATTTTGAAATTTTTTTGCTAAACGAAAATTTTATTTCGAATTTGTAGTCGAAATAAAGGATTATTGTTTAGAATTGTAAACCGATTATTTAAATAAAAGCCAAAAGATTAGAAAAGTTAAATATTGAATTTTCACTAAGTGGGTTTCGATAAGTGAGTGGGTTTGGAGCATTTTTTTTCTATCTTAGCAATTTCGGGGACGAAATTCTTTAAGGGAGAAGAACGTAACGACCCGGATTTTTCGTTGTTCGATTATGAATATTTAAATGGTTTTAAAATATTTAATTATAAATTGATTTTGAATATGAAAATTTGGTTTTTATTTATAAAATACATTCAGATTTTAAATATAGCTATTTATTAGATAATTTAATTTTTGAGGTATATAATTTAATATTGGTTAAAATAGTAAATCTGGAGTTTTAAGCTAAATAAAAATAATTTAAAAGGCTTATCAAATTTATATTAATAATACTGAAGACAATGCAACTTTTAGAATTGAATATAAAAGTGATGATTTCAGTTTTGAAAATAGTTTGTTCAAATTGACATTTAAAAAAAGCCTTCCGAGACACAGTCTCGAACTTCGACGAAATTAGTTCCATTAGATCCGTAATATTGTATTTCAAATTTCATAGCAATTGGAGTTATCGTTTAGCCGTACGAGATATAAACGCGCTAAAATTTATATCGCAGATTTAATATAATAATTGGGTCCAAAAAGCTATCTTCTTCGTACGATCGAATTAGGACTTGAAACCTTTTCCACTGCGTACGGAATATGTGTATAACATTATAAACGCCTAGCGGCACACCTCAATAGGGGTTCGCGATTTTAAGCTACGTAAATTAAGACGATTTATTATAATATATATAATATGTTGACCGCTCAAAATCTTTTCACATCAGCACTTTTCCATTCCTATCAAAAATCACTATATCTAACATTTCCATACGCACCACTTTTCAATTCAAATCACGTCCCCTTTTCAGCCCTTAATTCAAAATCATAGACATTATTTATTTCCCCCTTCAAACCGAAAAAATGAATCTGTTAAAAAAACGAAATAACGAACGAAGCTTATTTCCTTTAGTTTGAAATCAAAAATCAGATCTCTGGTTTGAAATCCAAAATGATTCGTTTAAAAACAAAATTAAAGCGGTTAAATTATATTTCATCCCACGACATAAATCGTGATCGCCATCACGATGCTCTGAAAAATAATTCATTGAACCGAAATTGAGCAACTCGCTCGTATGCGCGGCGAGGCTTCGGGTCATATGTCGATGATGTGGAATTAGGAAAGGGAGGCTGCAGTATGGTGCTGCAAGAGGAGGTAGGGTCGCGTCTTTGAATTTGGTGCGGTAGTGAAGGGGCGAGGCGTGAGTGGAGGGGGTTCATCGTTGGAGCTAGGGTTTGGGGGTTTGTCAAAGTGGCGACGCGGTCTGGTGAAGTTCATGCTCGAGCTATAGGGCAGGGTGGAACAAGATGGTCGCGACATGCTTTGGTGGAGGATGGCGATGGCCAGTGGAGTAGTAGATGATGGCGAGGCGAATATGGCGGCAATCGATCGTGTGAAGGGTACAGGGCAAAGACAGTTTTGGCAAGGGAGAAGGTTTAATTTTATTCTGTTTAAATCTAAATAATTTTATTCTATTCAAAATTTGAATGTTTAAAATTTTATAAATTATGCATACAAGGTGTAATAATTGTGAAACAAGTCGATAGTGGTTCATGGCTGATAATCTATGAACTAGAGTCAGATTGGAATTTTTCGAAGTCCACTGGAAATTTTAAATTAAATCGAATGATATTAAATTTAGTTTAAAATCGGGACATTCAAAAAAATAAAATCAAGGTGTGAATCCCTCACTCTTTTGGATGACCATATTATAATTAAAATGTTTAAATTTGAATTATTGGATGCTTGATTGATTTATAAATTTATAGTTATCTATTGGATGACCATATATATATATATATATATATATATATATATAGTAGTATATATATTAGTATTGGAGTGATATTCCCGTATATTATAGCGATGAGACCCTACGCGCCCTACATAATAGCGGTTGACCCTATATTACCGCGATATCCTCCTCGAAGTGGGATTGGTATTTTTATTGTTGTCTAACATCTATGGATGAAGGGAAAATAGGTTGGAGGGATCCAACTGGATTCCTCAAATATGGTATAATTTTTCATATATGTAAAATGCTGGATTATTGTGTGTAGAAATTTTAAATGTTATAATGGCATGGAAACTAATTTTAGGTATATTTAATACCATAAATATTGTTTTATATTTTAAGGAATTAAAAGGAGATTTTAAGTATAAAAATTTGTACATCAAAATCTGGGTTATTTAGAAGAGATTGGTTTAAATAAGAAATGGTGAAATTTTGATCGTATTAAATGATGCGGGAAAACATTTTAAATAGAGAATTTAAAATAAACCATATAAAGGAATTTTTAAAGACACAATTTTAAAGCGATATTCGAAAAAAATATAGAAAGAGGTTGAAATCAATATTAAAAGTAGCTTGGTAAAAATAAATGGATTTTTAAAGGAATTGAATTTATAAAATGAAATTTTATAAATGAGATTATTTCTAGATAACTCAATGGAGTTATAGAAAATTTATAAACGTGGTTTATAAATGAATGAAAGTGATATCGGATAATAATTTGGAAATATAAATTTATGGGAAGAATTTATATTAGAATATGTAGATAGGGTGAGAAAAATAGTAGATACTATTTTTAAATGAAGAAGGTTAAGGAGACCAGAATGGGAGAAATGTGATGAAAATCGAGAAGGGTTATAAATTGGAAATTTGGTTATCCAGACTTAAAAATTTATTTTTATAAATAAGTTAAGTTTTAAATTTTAAGATGGAAATTTTTATTTATTAAACTATGAAATTTCGAAGTTAGTATTAAAATATTTCAGAAGTAAATTTTTAAATACTTAATAGTTATTTTAATAAAATCCTTAATTTAAAAACCTGCTTTGAAGTGATGTTACAAAAAGGCGTTTTCAACATTTTAAGTAATTATTTCAATATGTCTTAAAAATAAATTATTATTATTTTCTTTAAAATAATAATTTTTATTCACATTAGTATACGTGTGTGTATATATATATATTTGAAAGGGTTTTAAAATTTATTTATTAATCTTCTCGAGAGTTGAAAAGAGTTATTCAATAGATGGGACTTATAATAAAATTCTCAAAGCGAAGATTGGAAAAAGTTAGAAAATTACGAAGTAGTTAAATAAAAGCAGGCTTCGAAAAACGAAACAGAATTCATTAAAAGAAGTTAAAGAGAAATTAGGATTACAGGTAAGTACAATTGGTTTTGAAATATTAAGGGAATTAATTAAGCCATTTCGGAATTTATAGAATTTGTTGTAAATTAGTCAAGGAGGTTACAAATAAAGTTGTAAATGATTTTGAGAAAATAAAAGGAATATTTTCGAAGTGTTGAATATCGAATGAAGTGGGTAAAATATTCTAAGTATTGGGAAGGGTTGGGAATGTTCCGTGAAAATAAAAGGGATTTAAAAACTATTTTCAAAATGTTGAAGCATAGGTACTAATATCTTATAAAGATATTTTGAAATAAATTTTGGAAAATTTATAATAAGTCCCGATGATTGTTTATGGATGTGTATTGATAGTTAAATAACCAACTATCAATTTTGGCCAAATTCTTTAATTGTTTCGAAGAGACCGGGACCAGATCTACTTATTCGAAAACTACTCCGATCCAGTTTGAACGTCGGTGATTCAGTTTGTCCAGACCAATGAACGATGAGCATTCTAAGTAAAATTGTTCTTGAAAGGTAATGCTTAGCCTCGAGCGTCATCAACCAAGAATGACTAAAACAAGGGAGATGCAGCAAGGCTAAGTGGGTCGCACCCAAGTAGGGTATGTTTTCACCTTTCTAGATGTCCTCCGAAAACCTATTATTTATGGACATGGTTGTGCATGAGAGGAGCGCTTCGTGGTGAGGGTGGGAACACTCGGGGTGATAACATATTCAGTCTATCCAGGTTAGGGGTAGGCCAATCTTGTGTAGCAGGGGATCTCGGCGTGGTCCTCGGTACATTGTTCTAGATGTGCTATGGTGGGCGATACCCTAGTGGCCCCATATTCGATGGAACCCATTCTCCAATAAGCACCATGCGGTTTAGATCGTATCCAACTATGCTGAAACGTAAGATGCAAGCATTTCAGCTATTTTCTATTTACTTTCTTTGGACACTATTATAGTATCAGATTATTTTGATAAAAATCGTTTTGGTTATCGTAAGGTAAAAACCCGTCGTGTTTATGTGTGGCATGGTCTAACGAGATACCTTTGTATTCAAAGTATTTTGAAAAGTTAATAATTCAAATTGAGTATGTTTTCTCACGTTGGTTTTCCAGATTGACTCGAATATTATTTTATAATAAGCTCAGGTCAGACCGAGTATTGCAGATTCAGGTTAAAATGCTATGGTGCTCAGGAGATGAGCCGGAGGAATTCGGATGTATACCATGTATTTGGTTATTTTCCACTGTGTGAGGGCAAGTCATTAAACTATCCAGATTAATGTATTAAATTATTGTACTCTGATAGTGAAATGTATATTAACAGGACAATTATTATATATAAAATCTACTGTTATATATTATATTTTGTTCCTCTGCGATTGTGAGATTCTGTGTTGTTGTTTCTATTTTTCTTCAACCTTTTTGTTCTTCACCCCTAATGAACTGGTATTTCTGGCACTCGACCGCTAGGCATTCTATAAAATGGACGCATTAACGGGGATTTTCAACGGTCGAAAATCCCCGTTCGTTCCACTTATTCAATCTTGATGCTTATGAAATGGTACATTCGTATCATTTCTTAGATCATATCTAAAGACTCACAAACCCAATATCGCTCCCACTAACTTTGAGGCATTTTTGGTTAATATGTGTAAACGGCTTACTCTAAATCATTATTTAGAATTTTCTGTTTCAATACATAAGCACCAGACACTAAGTCTTATCGAGCGATAATTTTGTGAGTAAATCTGAATTAACTTGAGCATGTTGAATATCGAATCTGTTATGCTAATTTGAACAATTGAAATTTACGATATTATTCTTATCAACAATGCTTATTTAATTACAACGCATTAGACTTTCCAATAAAGACACAATCTTTGTCGATGGATAACATCTCTTTGGTTATGACCACTAAAATCATATTTTGATAGTAGAGTGCATCGGCGGTGTACGTTTGGAAATTCAATGGTTGGATTGGGCTGTAAAATTCGCGTAGCATTCAACAAGAATGGCAGCAGCCTTTGCATTCTTGTGTTCAATGTCATGAGGCGGGGGTCGCGATGGTCAGGGTATGGTCATGGATGCGTCGGGGGAGGCAGCGGTCCACCTAAAGGGGGCCCGAGGTAGTTTTGGGAAAACATGGTCAGTGGCAGTGTGCATGTACATGTTTGAACGAGGATGGGTTCTAGAGTTTTTACGTGTTTCCTCTGAGATGACGTAGGTAAGTGACGAGGCAAACTTGTTATTAATTTAATTATTTTATTTGTTTTAATTTAATCGCTTAATCGTTCTAATCATCATAACTATTACATACATGCTAGGAGTCAAGCGTCGTTTTCTCCGCTACAGTCGTATCTAAATTTCGAACATTTTGGCATCGATTTGGATGAATTCTGAGATTGTTATAATTTAGGCCTTATTTTGGATTTCAAATCGATTTGAAATAAAAGGTGAATGTTTTAACCCACTCATAACTACTAAATTTTCTTATGTTAGTTAAATTTAATGTATGATGTGATTTGAAGTTGATTGACTGCTGTTTGAGATGTTTAAATCATCGTTCCTGTTAAATCTGAATTTATTGAATATAACTGCCATTTAATTAAATATTAAATTTTAATTTGCTAGTTGATACATGTTGATGATAATCAGTTAATCATTGATTTTTATTGGCTGATTTGAATGATGTTTGTGATGGATGTTTGATTGTTGATATTGGATGACTGAATATTTTATTTTATATTTTTATTACACTTCAAGTTACCTATGGCTTGAAATGATACATACCCAAACGATCTGATATATTAGGGAGAAATCATTATGGATTAAAATGATAGACTCGAGCAATTTCATGTATTTGAAATTAAATTTGGGATTGTGGGTTGAAATAGAATACTCCCTTAAAATTTAAACTATTTGCGGATTGAAATGATAAATATACGTATCACTTAGGGTAGAAAATTATATACGGACACCAGATGTGGTTAAATTAAATGATTTTAAATCTTTAAACTTTGAATTCAGTTGAATGATATTTAGAAATAGAATTTGATTTATATAAACTGAATTGTTTTAAATAGATTGTTTAAAGGATTTAAATTAAAATTTTGGAATTGTTTTAAGTGAATGGCTTAAGAATTTAAATTGAAATTTAAAAGTTGAATTTGAAGTATAAACGAAATTTATCAAAATTGAGTTATTGAAACATTTGAAATTTGTAAATTTGAAATCCACTGAAATTGGAATAGCTCATATAGATATTTCAAGATTTGAAATTGGATTTTTGATTAGAAATCTGGATATGGTCCAGATTTGTTGAAATGGAAGAAATATTTAAATTTGATGTTAATTTTAAATTTATTGTTTTAATATAAATTGTTTACAGATGTATCATTTTAAAAATTCTGATTATTAAGATTCTCAACTATTAAACTAATTTAATCTATTATTAAACTATTTAATCAATTTAAACTATTTTAATTTATTTTAATCTATTTAAAATCTATTTAAATCTATTTAATCTATATTAAAAATCTATTTATCTATATTAAAAATCTATTTAACCTATTTTTTATTTGTTTAATCTACTTTAAATCTATTTAAACTATCTTAAATCCAGTAAAACTATTTTAACTATTCATAACTATTTAAATTATTTTCTAAATTTCATATTGTGTAAAGTGGAAGTGTTTATATTTAAATCCTTGATTTTAAAGGGAATATGGTTTAATGATGTTATAACCTAAGTTAGGATTTAAAATGATACTTTCTAGTGAAATGACGTATTTGAGAAAATATGATGATTTTGAATCAGAATTTAATTAACTCATCTTATCGATATGTTTTCAAAAATGAATTTGATTTTGAAAGTGAATGTGATTTCGAAAATGAATATGATTTCGAAAGTGAATATGATTTCGGAAATGAATATGATTTCGAAAGTGAATATGATTTCGAAAGTGAATATGATTTCGAAAATGAATATGATTTCGAAAGTGAATATGATTCGAAAGTGATATGGTTTGAATTGAATATGATATTTTGATATCAATCTTGAAACGGTTTTGGAAATTTAAAAGAGCCATTCGGTGTGAAATAAGCATTTAGTTGTTAAAGAGACTGGGATCAGATATTGTCATACTCTCTCCAGTACCAAAAACCTTTTTAACAACTGTGTCCGTGGTGGAGATTCCACAATGAAGTAGGATGGTTTGGTGAACGATTCTGTATAAGGTATGTACGCAAATCCGACTCCTGTGAGTCAGCTTGATGTGGCTAAGACATGAGCTATATCTGGCCAAGTGAGGTCGCTCCTCCTATTGGGTACATTTCTTTAATACCATATTATTACTTTGCAATTGATTTGGTGGTCACCCCTCGATTTTGATTATGGGAGTGTGTTCCAAGGTAGGCGGTAGTAGCTGTTATGCGTTACCACCAGACCGGGAGTGCAAATGGTAGAATCCTACCATGGGTTTACCTCGTGTGCCATGTCACATGCTTTATCGTGCCTTCTATGACTTTGTTTTGTACAGTACCTATGGAGTGCTCCCTAAGTAAACCACCGGTTTGGAGGAGCTTATAGTATCTGTATAGACTACGGGAATATATAAAATGTGTTAAGGGGAATATGAATAACGCCTTAACACTATTTTAATACTTTACTTTATGGTAGACACTATTATAATAGCGTATTGTACTATGTATATAGATAGTTTAACGGATCCTTAGGAGATGTAATCTCAAACATCTCTTAAGTTATTGCACTCATGTTTGACACTGGATAGGAGATGTCAAAAACTGTAAACATCTCCGACCACGTTACACTCATGTTTATTTACTGTTGATTTAATTTACATAAGATCTTTTAGTTCTGACTCGAGTGTTTTGTCTTTTCAATTCGCTCGAGTCAGTCTGAGTTTTTCAGTGTATCGAAGACTGCTTTTCTGGAGGACGAAGACAAAGTTTTAGTATTGTTATTATTCATTATATTATTTCCACTGCATCATGTTGTTCCGCTGCATTATTTATTTATTAATGCAGCATATACTTTGATTTTGTATTGTAAAAGTGTAATCACTTGTTATTTGTAAAACGGCTTCATGAACTGTTTATTTGATTATTATATTTTATCACTCCGTTGTGAGATTCTGTGTTTGTTTTCTCTCTTTCTCTGTTTTTCTTATTTACCCCATAACAATCCTCCGTTTTGAATGATTTGAGTCTGACGTGTGTGGTTTATCATTGATCTAAACCGTTTGAAAAGGTGGGTCGTTATATTTGGCGTTAGAGCTTTGGTTTAGCGATAAGCTTAGCTTTGTGGGGTCTGACTCATTTGAAGTAGGGTAATAGTACCCTAGAATGAGTCGTTGAGTGCATATATATGAGAGAGCATATTTGTTAGTGCTATAAAGTTTTATATTGTGTTAATTTGTTCTGTTTAGTATTTACAAATTCTGCTCGGTACATGGGACGCTATGACATCGATAGGGATTTCTAAACACTTAATAGGGCAGACCGACACAATATTGTTTTGAAATATAGGTAAATGAAATAATTTTTCCTAGCGCTATATTTCGTATAAAAAGAATAATATTTATAAATGTATGTAACTTTATGTGATATGTTTGGCTGTTGTTAGGAAGTGAAACTTATAATTATTAGTTGCAGAAATGGGATTGTAAATAGAATGAATAAAAATTGGAAATTTGAGAACTTAAGTTCCGGGATTTTGAAATTCTGTTTCAAAAGATTTTGGAATATAATATTAGTATTATTTGGAATTATTTTTTGATATAAATATTTCAGTATGATTTGAAAGAAATGTTTTAAGGGAATTGGAAGGAAATAAGTTCTGTACTCCCCTCTCTGTCGTTGGAAAATAATTTCGGTGATGAGTGCACGCATTGTCGACGTTCATTTTCGAGTTTTAAAGTGGGAAGGCCATTGTAGTAGTTTTACTACACATATGTTTGATAACAAACCTTAGTTTTAAATTCCTAAACAGGATTTGGGTATATAAAAAATTATATTATACACACACACATACAAATATATATATATATATATATATATATATATATATATATATATATTAAAGTGATTTAGAACTGGAATCCGGTATTTAGTTCTCAAGTTCCTGTAAAGTAGTAGTTCAATTATTGCAATGAATGAAACCTTAACCTAGTAATAATTGGAAACTTTAAATGTGTAATTAAGAAAATTGGATGCTAAGTAATTAATGAAATATATTAGAAATTAGAAATTAGTTACTTAATAATCAGAAGATATGAAATATTGAACATTTTATTTACTAAATGAATAACATAAACTTGTGTAACATTCAATTACAGCCTAAGGAACATATATATAACTTACCAAAATATAAATTTGAAATGTTAATAGAATATGTAATGGAATATTATACTAGTAAACTTAAGTAATAGAAGTGCTCAATAGAAAATAAGAATTCCGATGTTATAAAAAATTGTTATGAACTTAAGTTAATAATTTGAAATGCTAAAAATTGAATTTAACAAGAATACTGTAAGTAAATAATTATAAACTTAAGTTAACATTTTAAGCTAATTATAATCAGATTGAATAGTAAAAGGTGAATCCTATATTAAGTAAAGATTATAGCTTCTGATAATGTTGAAATTATTAAGAAATAGACTTAATATTCAATTGATGTTATAAAAGGAAAGAGTAAATGTAAAATAAAGGTAGAAATACTTAAGCATGAAATGTTTTATTATTGGAAATCAAATATACCATTAAATAATAAATGTGAATTAACCTGCAATGAAAAGTATGTAATACTTAAATAATGAATTCATGGATTATTCAAATAATTAAATGGAAAGAGTATATGTAAGCAAATGAATATAATTTAATAGAAAATTGCATTATATGAATAAATGAGAAATGAAATTTTGTAAGTAATGAATGAAAATTAATGGTAACATAACATTACATGAATGAAAAAAAAGGATGAACAGTAAATGGTGAACAAGATTAATAAGAAAAAACTTAAATAATAATTGGAATTCTTGTCTGTTTTGGCTTATGGGATGTTGGGAGGTGATACTTTAAATTGCTTAGGATGTATAAACAATGTACTATATTTTTATCTAAGACTGTTGAGTGTATTGTATACTTGGTTGTTTATTTATAATTTTATACGATTAAAAGTTTCTGAACCCGAACAAACATTTGTTTGGTTGATAATGGATGGATGACTGATTTCTTTGATTTGCATGTGATAGTTGTAGGTTTTTTTTGCAAGTGACCGTTGTTATGTTGTGTTGGTGTGTTTGCTATTTGATTGAAACAACTAAATATTTCCCTTTTACATAATTCTAACCTCTTTGGATTATATAAGTGAAATACAGATTATGAAGCAATTGCTACTGCTTTTGGTTTATAGTTAAAGCCTTGTTTGCTGGACAAATAGGTACGTTTTAGGATTATGGTTTTATAGCGATATTATATTGTTTCCCATGATTTGGGATATTTATTTTTAAATACTATATATATTGTTATTATTGGTATTATTATTTCTCCCGGACCTCTCCATACAAAGGAGACTCTTCCGAAATTTTTCGCGAATTTTGAACTTAGAAATTTTTTACGAAAATGAAAATATTTTTCAAACTTTTTTTAACTTGAATAAGAAAGGATTTAGTTGTTTATAAATTGATACATTTAATTTAAACTATTTAATTATGTAAATTAATTATCTATAAATTGAATATTTTGAATAAGATATATCAATTCCGTAACTCCTTCTTTTCCCCTTTCGAGGACGAAAAGTTTTGAATGGGGGAGAGTGTAACGACCCATAATTTTTTATAACCAAATTTATTAATTAATTAAGTTTTGAAATTTAATGTTGTGAAGAATTAATAATTTAAGATTTAATAATGAAAGGAATAACTAGAATGAGATGTAATAATGTTAATTTAAGGCAATTGATAACTATTTTAATGTAAGTGCAATTTTATTGAAAAGATTGTAAAGTCATAATTGGTTATAGATTTAAATAAAGAAATAAAGATCAATAATGTAAATTTAATGTAATAGATGACTAATTGAATGAAATCACAAATAATTATAATAAATTGTAAAGTTACATTGGATAGAAATTGCAAATAAGAAAATAAAATCAATGTGAATTTATTTGTTTTGTTTGTTAACAGTTAACATAGGAATATGTTTGAGTTGGTAAGTTATAATAATGGTTTAGCTATAAATTCACTATTTACTTCATTGGAAATCAATTGGAAAGAAATTGCACAAAATGTAATTAAATATTGCGTCAAATATGAATTAAGATGATAATTGAAAAATATAAAGTAATAACATATAAACCAATGTTAATTATATACATAGAGTCATGAATGATTGAGTAAAAGGGTTGAAATCAAGTTTAATCAATTTATTGGAATTTAGTTATAATTAATAGATTAATTGCAATTGAAATTAAACATTGTAACAGGTGCAATAATGAATGTTGAATTTGACATGGGAAATTGGTTTTAAAATGATTGTTAAATTCTGTGAAATTAGAAATGATAAAAATTGTTAGTCATTCAATTTAACTTTTAAAGGTGATTAATTAATTTAATAATAATTAATTAATTAATGTGAAAATAGTCATTTTGGCTATTGTCTCGGATTACGACGAGACCAGTTTCATTGGATCCGTAATGGTGAATTATTGTTGGATTTCAAGTTTCGTATGGATCGGACTTGTCGTTTGAACGTACGGACTCGAAATTTGTATTAATCAATTTGAAATATACTGATTTCAAAGCTAAGTTCTTCGTACAATGTAACCATTGAGTTTAAAAATATCGAAAACATCTATTTTGATATATGGGATGACCTATTTTCGTTTCGGAGTCAGAACGGGCTTTTTGGGTCGCGTAGTCGTTTCGATCAATCCAATCTGGTCCATTCATTTCTAATTCAGATCTTCTTATATATAGACTGTTATAAATCCTAACTGTTTCTCATACTTATTTCGTACACGTATTATTACTTCTATCGGTTCCTCCTTCTCGAACAAAAGAATATGAAATCCTAAATCCCAATTCAACTTCAAATTTCAAAACAATTTCAAATTCAAACCTCTCGGAACCCAATCATATTATATACCGGTTCGAAGCTCTCGACAAGCACAAGCTAGATCTACTATTTGTTTTTTGATTTGGGTCTCTATGTGTCTAGAATTAGAGGGATTAATCTCGGCCATCCGTTTGGTGGTTGATGATCGTCGATGGATCGTCGAATCGCGAGTACCATTGCGTGGAGAGGGACGAGTGGAGTGCATCGACGGTGTTCGTTTGGAAGTTCAATGGTTGGATCGGGCTATAGAATTCACATAGGGTTCAATAAGAACGATGCTGGCTTATGCATTCTCGCGTTCGATAGCATGAGGCAGGGGTCTCGATGGTCAGGGTATGGTCGTGGATGCGTGGGGGGAGGCGGCAGTCCAGTTGGAGGAGGCGCGAGGCAGTTTTAGGCGAGCGTGGTCACTGGCGGCGTGCATGTACAGGTTCGAATGAGGATGGGTTCAAGGGTTTTCATGTGTTTCCTCTGAGATGACGTGGGTAAGTGACGAGCAAAGTTGTTATAATTTAATTGTTTTATTTGTTTTAATTTAATCGCTTAATCATTCTAATCATCATAACTTTTACATACATGTGCGGATTCACGCGTGGTTTTCTCCGCTAGGATCATATCGAAATTTTGGACATTTTTGCATTAGTTTGGATGAATTATGAGACTGTTGAAATTAGGGCCTTATTTTGAATTTCAAATCGATTTGAAATCAAATAAGAGTGTTTTAAAACACTCACAACTACTAAATTTTCTCATGTTGGTTAAATTGAATTTATGATGTGATTTGAAGTTGATTGAATGCTGTTTGAAATGTTCAAATCGTCGTTCCCATTAAATATGAATTTGTTGAATATAATTGCCATTTAATTAAATATTAAATTTTATTTTGCCAGTTTATACCTCTTGATGACAATCAGTTAATCATTGGTGTTTATTGGTTGATTTGGTTGATGATTGTGATGGATGTTTGATTGTTGATATTGGATGACAGGATGTTTTATGTTATATTGTTATAACAATGCAAGTTCCCTAGGGGTTGAAATGATGCATACCCGAACGATCTGATAGATTAAGGAGAAATCGTTATGGATTGAAATGTTAGATTTGAGCGATTTTATATATTTGAAATTAAATTTGGGATTGCAGGTTGAAATAATATACACTTGTAAAATTGTTTTGCGAATTGAAATGATAAATATCCGTATCACTTGACCATATGGTAAAACATTATATGCGGACACCGAATATGGTTAAGTTAAATGATTTTAAATCTTTAAACTTTGAATTCGGTTAAATGATATTTAGTAATAGAATTTGACTTATATAAAATGAATTATTTTAAATGAATTGTTTAAAGCATTTAAACTAAAAATTTGGAACTGTTTTAAGTGAATAGCTTAAGAATTTAAATTGAAATTTCAAAGTTGAATTTGAAGTATAAACGAAATTTATCGAAATTGAGCTACTAAACTTTGTAACTTTGAAATCCACTGAAATTGGAATAGCTTAAATATAGCTTAAATTAATATTTCAAGATTTGAAATTGGGTTTTTGACTCGAAATCTGGATATGGTCCAAATTTTTTGAAATGGAAGAAATAGTTAAATTTGATGTTAATTTCAAATTTATTATTTTAATATAAATTGCTTAAAGATGTATCATTTTAAAAATCCTGATTAGTAAGATATTCGACTACTAATTTAATTTTTTTTTAAACTATTCAATCAATTTAAACTATTTTATTTATTTATTTATTTATTTAGTAAAGCTAGCGAGGTTTACAGGTCCCTACCAGATTTTATTGCATAGAAATAATAAAATGACAGAGCATAAACTCTATGCCACATAAACAAACAAACATACAGGATATAGGGAAAAACAAGAAATAGAAAGAAAAAAATAAACACAATAAAACTACAGTAACGCTGCACTTATCCATGCATGCACTTGGTCAGCAAGCTTTGCTCTTTGCAAACTTAACCCATTTCTGATTTCATGCTTTAGTTTATGCCAGAGAGCATCCATAGTCATGAAATTACTCTCAAATAATCTTCGATTCCTTTCATAACACATCAATTGCATGTACTTTTTGAGACAAAAGAAAAACACTCTTCTTTCATTCTTTCTCCACTTAGTTGCTTTCCTTATTATGTCCCAATACTGATCTGCAGTGCTCACAACACTGTTAGCTCCCATACAAACCAAAAGTTTACACCAAACAGGATCCAGCTCCGAGCATTTAAAGAAAATAAGTCCTACTATTTCAGTACACAAGGAATAGAAATCACATAACTGTTCCACATTCATCCCAAATAAGATGAGCTTTTCTTTGGTCAGCAAAGCACCCCTAACAACTTTCCAAAACATGATATTATCCTTCTCAGGGGACAATTTGCTCCACATACACATTTTCCAAGGGCAGACCGGCTTGTCATTTATTCCAGTGAGGTGGTTATATATATCAAATATGGAATGTTTCCTGCCTTGCCACAATATAACATCCTACTCACCACAAGGATAGGTATTTTCACTAACTTTAGTCGACAGTGCTCTTAGAGATTAGTTACTTGAATATGGAAGAGTAATAATGCCTTTATGAATATAATCAGATGCATAACCATTTCTATTGATTCCAGACTGAGCTATAACTAGATGAGGAACAACTTTGGATAAAATGAGACCATCACAAGACCAAGGAGAATCTCAAAATGGTTTTATACTATCAGAAGACAAGGAGAACTATAACGGGCAACAATTCATTTCTCAATACAAGGATCTTCCTCCAAATCCAACTGCAAGTCTGTGGAATCTCCATGGTCCAAAAACATTTCCTACCCACATTGTGTATCATTGTTCACTCAGCCCAGATACTTTCATTTTGATTAAGTAAAGAGTTAAGATGAACACTTATGGCAATCATATTCCAGAGTTTCGTATCAATAACTCTGAATCCACCTTCTGACTTAGGGTTTTCAAAAAAATTGAAGGAGCAAGTAACCAAATTCTCAGAGTGCATGCTACCCATCCAGAAAAACCTGAGCATAGCACTCCTAACCATTCTAAGCAGCTTATCTGGAAGTATAAAGGTTCTGGCCTAGTACACCGTCATAGAGAAAATCACTAACTTTACGATGACAAGCCTTCCTGCTTGGGTGAGGAATTTATTTATCCAACTGTTCAATGAAGTAGTTATCTTATGATATAGATGGATACAGTTTGCAGTTGTTATTCTTAAAGTACAGAGAGGCAATCCAAGGTAGTACATGTCTTGTTGCATGGGTAGGAAACTAAACATTAGTCTTAGGTCATTAGCTAGCTCTAATGGGATACTAGAAAACAGTATGTGAGATTTAGGGCAGTGATAGTACAGAAGACATGGAGAGTATTCTTGATACAAGAAATAGAAGTAGCTTCAGGCTTGGTGAAAATCATAATGTCATCTGCAAATAGTAAAGAAGTGATCGAGGACTTCTTGCATTTGAAGTGGTAATTTATTTCTTTACTTTGGAATTTTCTATTAATCATGCATGATATAACTTCCATCACTAATATGAATAAGTATGATGATATGGGATCCCCTTTCCTAATTCCCTGCTTGCTCTTAAAGTATCCAGAAGTTTTACCATTATATTTAATAGAGAAGGTTGGTGTTGATATATAAATGTAAATCCAAGCAACAAAAGGTTTAGGAAAATGCATAAGTTCCATGATACGAACAATTGAAGACCAGTGCACACTGCCATAAGCTTTACTTAAGTCAAGCTTCATAACAACAATAGGATTAGACTGAGCCCTTCCATATCCCTTTAATAGTTCATTTTATAGCAAGACATTGTCCATAATGCTCCTCTTGGGTATGAAAGCAGCTTGATTATGAGAGACAAGGGCATGAAGCACTTCAACAAGCCTTGAGGTAATGATTTTAGAAATGCATTTATACATTACATTACAGCAAGAGATGGGTCTGAACGAAGCAACAAATGTGGGAGGACTTTCTTTAGGAATAAAAACAAGGTTTGTGGCATTAACTTCACCAATCATCTTGAATTTAGCAAAAAATTTGAGAATAGCTTTGCAGAAGTCTTGAGCAATTAACATTCCAGCTGTGGACAAAAAATAGGACATTGAATCCATCTGGTCCATCAGCAGATTTCTTGTTCATGGAGAAGAGGGTTTCCTTGATTTCTTCCAAAGTAACCTGGGCAATTTACCTACTCCTAGCTTCTGGTTGAACAAGTGGCAGCTGTATGGTAGATAGAAAAGATAGCTCAGTTTCAAAATTAGAATCATTTCCCTGCAGCTTGGAGAAGTAGTCAACAATAGCATTGTCAATCCCCTCTGGTGTGGTGTGAAGTATTGCATTTACAACCTAGATGCTATTTATCTGCTCCTGGGCCTGCTTTTTCTTGATTGCTACATGGTAGAAAGCTATGTTATGGTTCCCTTCAGCAGCCCATTTGTAATCCAATTGCTGCTTCCTCATCATGCTCTTCAATTTTAGGGCTTTTTCAAGTTCAACTGCCATTCTTCCTTCTTCAAAGGCTGCACTTATAACATTAGGATTAGATAACATTCTTTTCTGCACCTCTCCAATTTTCTTCTCAGCCCTGAAGATTTGAGTTTGCCATGTCCAAAATTTGAGTGATCCCATAATCTTAAAGCTCTCTCAGTCTCCTTCAGCTTCCTGCAAGAAATATACATTGAGTTGCCATAGAAAGAGTTAGACCAAGCATTATTTATTATATTAGTATACCTAGGCTCCTTGACCCAGGCATTATAGAATAATGAAACTTCTTTTCTCTTTATTAGCTGGATGGCAAGTGGAAATAATGATGGGAGAGTGATAAAAAAGGTTTGGCATGGGAAAAAAGGAAGAGAGATTAGGCCAAGAGGTGATGGCTTTGAGATTCGCGAAGGCATGGTCTATGGTAGTGAAATTTCTTTTCCCTCTTCTACTTTTATTGTTCCAAGTGAATTTGGCACCAGATTTATTAATGCTTATGAGAGAAAAAATTTCTACAGCAAGGTTGAGGGGTCGAATATCTCTAAGAGTGAGGGGAACAACACCATGCTTATCATTAATGTTGATGCAGTAGTTGAAATCACCAAGGACAACCCACAGATGGGTATCTTGCCTGAAAGCTAGTAACAAGTCAAACAGATTTTGCCTTGTCGGAATGACATTGTTGGCATAAATGATGGAAAAATATAAAGAGGTGTTAGTTGGGATTAGATTGGCATGGAAATGAATGAGTTGGGGGATAGCCAGAATTGGGTTAAGATTGTATACTTTAGGGTTGTGAATCACCATGATTCTGCCGTAGGGAGCTGAAGCCAAATTATGGTTAAGCGTCCATGACTGGTTAATGAATTTGGCTGCTGATAAGTTAAGGGCAAGGTTGAGCTTAGTTTTAAGGATGGTTATAAAATCTAAATTATGGCTGGAGATGAGGTGCTTTACTTGGTTTGGTTTAGTTTAGTTGAGCAATGAGCTCCCCTAATATTCCACACAGCAAAGTGATGTGTCATCATAACACTATAGGGATTGACGGATTGAGTCTTTCATGCTCCTGGTTGCAGGAGACCTTCTTGCATTTGATTCATGCAGCAGATTGGTTATTACATTTGGCTGTGGGGGAAGTGAGGGAAGTGAAACTGGTTGGATTGAATGAATATCAGGGGGATGATCTGCCAGATCAATGGGAGGGGATTTCCAACCAGGAATATGGCTTGAGAAGGTGTAGAATTAGGTGAGATCACTTGCAGGTTGTTGGGTGATGGATTGAGCTATTGGTGGGGAAACTGTTGTGGTAAGTGTGGAGGGATTAGGAGATAAAGTATGTGGACTTGCATGAGCTGCATGGGGTAATAAAGTGTTCTGCTAAAAAACTTGCATGATAGGAGTGGACATATTTTTCTGCACTGAGTTATGCAACTTGTGCACGTTCACAGGTGATACTTGGTCTTCTATGGAACTGCTTGCTACCAGAGCATGGTTATTACTTGGTTGCACTACACCCATTGTTCCAATATCAGAAATCACATTATTATAAAGGAACAAGATGTTGTTATTGTGATTGCAAAAGCACTTCACTTTTATGCCCATCATATCTAGTTGTGTTGCTTCGGGCAGATTTATCATTTACTCGGGCCAAGCCATGTCTTTTTCATGATCACAAAATTGATTTGCATTTTTATCGTTATGAATAGCATGCTCCATTTCTACACATTCACCTTCCTTAACATATCAGCAGCACTTTCCTCCACTTCCAAATTCTGATTATCTTCACTCTCTTCTAATACCATGAATTTATTTCTTAATTCAACCAAAGAATTGACTTTACTTGATTCTTGATGATTATTACTGTTTTCATGCCTGCCAATAATTGAAACATTCACATCAACTTCCTTTCTCCTCATTTTTGCTTTCATGTTTATCACTTTTTGCCATATTTGCTTCTTTTTCACTAACTTCCTACTTACTTTCTCATTATAAGTCTCACTTGTCATCTGAGCACTTTTATCTTCCTCACTGGTACTCACTTTCCCTTCTCTAACACTAAACATGTTACATAATTCACTTGCATGCCCAAACACTTTGCAAAAAGTGCATATATTTGGTTTCCACTGATAACTTACTTTCACCACTTGTTCTGAACCATCTAACATTTTAACAAGAATCTCATTTAACAATACTTGGTTTGGTTTTACTTCAACTAGAAATTTTGCATACCCAATTATTTCAAGCTTCTCATACAAAGAAGTTTACCTATTATTGTGGCCGGCCAATTAATACCCAGGTGTGGCCAAGAGAACAATGGAATGCTAGAGAATCTCAACCAGACAGAGACAGATTTTATAGTGCTGCAACTGTTACCTATAGAGGGATCCCAAGTCTTTATGATGAATAACTTGTTCCGATGGTCAAAGGGTATGCCTCAATTATTTTTCTTCTATCTTCCTTACAAGATAGATTGAAAAGGAACAAGAATCCATCAGACTTGACTGAAATGGCTCCACTTAACTTCCACACTCTCTTCAGGTGTAGAATGACAGTGGTATAGGATAGTGGTTCATCAAGAAAAAAACCCACTAAATACTCTCCCCACACTGCATTTCCTGCTTGAATAACATCAGGGGGAGGAACTAAAGCATTTCCATCATACATAGTCGGCATATCCATAGGAACATATTTTCCAGCGTTTCTCAGTTTGGATTTGAAAAGGGAGTTCCACTGAGGGGCTGGAAGCAAAGGAGGACATGGGATAGAGGTAAGGCATGGATAAGGTTGTAAGGGATTGGGGAAAGAGGAAGAAGAGGGAGCCTAAGGAGGAGGATCTGGTGGGGGAGGGAACTCCGGAAGCGATGGACAAGACGGGGAAAGCAAGGCAGGTATGGGAGGGACAGGTACGGTATGGTTGAGAAGTGACGGGGAGGAGCGAGAAGAGGGAAGGTCTGCCATTTCAAAGAAAAGAAGCTTTTTTGAAGTGATTTTGAAAATCTATTTAATTTATTTTAAATCTATATAATCTATATTAAAAATATATTTAATCTATTTTAAATCTATTTAGTCTATTTTTAAATCTATTTAATCAACTTTAAATCTATTTAAACTATCTTAAATCCATTAAATCTACTTTAACTATTCATAACTATCTAAATTATTTTCTTTTCTAAAATTTCATATCGTGTAAAGTGGAAGTGCTTATATCTAAATCCTTGATTTCAAAGCGAATATGGTTAAATGAGGTTATAACCTAAGTTGGGATTTAAAATGATACTTTCTAGTGAAATGACGTATTTGAGAAAATATGATGATTTTGACATGAGGATTTAATTAATCTATCTTATCATGTGATTTCAAAAGTGAACATGATTTCGAAAGTGAAAATGATTTCAAAAAAAAATATGATTTAGAAAGTGAATATGATTTCGATAGTGAATATGATTTCGATAGTGATATGGTTTGAATTGAATATGATTTTCTGATATCAATTTTGAAATGTTATTGGAAATTTAAAAGAACCATCCGGTGTGAAATAAGCGTTTGGTTGTTAAAGATACCAGGATCAGGTCACACTCTCTGCCAATACCCAAAACCACTTTGACAACTGTGTCCGTGGTGGAGATTACAGAATGAAGTAGGATGGTTTGACGAACGATTCTGTATAAGGTATTTACGCAACCCCGACTCCCGCGAATTAGCTCGATGTGGCTAAAACAGGAGCTATACCAGTCCAAGTAAGGTCGCTCCTTCTATCGGGTACATTTCTTCGATACCATGTTATTGCTTTGTGATTGATTTGGTGGCCACCCCTTGATTTTGATTATGAGAATGTGTTCTGAGGTTGGTGGTAATAGCTGCTATGTGTTACCACCAGTTCGGGAGTGCAAAGGTTGGAATCCAACCCAGGCATTGCCTCGCTTGCCCTGTCATATGCCATATCACGCCTTCTACGAGTTTGTTTTGTATCGTACCTATGGAGTGCTTCTTGAGTAAACCAGCAGTTTGGTGGAGCTTACAGTATCTATATAGACTATGGGAATATATAAAATGTGTTAAGGGTGATATAAATAATGCCTTAACGCTATTTTAATACTTTACTTTATGATAGACACTATTATAATAGCGTATTGTACTAAATATGTAGATAGTTTAACAGATTCTTAGGAGATGTAAGCCCGAACATCTCTTAAGTTATGGCACTCACGTTTGACACTGGATAGGAGATGTCAAAAACTGTAAACATCTCCGACGCCGTTACACTCATATTTATTTACTGTTGATTTAACTTACATGGGATCTTTCAGTTCTGACTCAAGTGTTTTGTATTTTCAATTCGCTCGGGTCAGTCTGAGCTTTTTAGTATATCGAAGACTGTTTTTCTGGAGGACGAAGACGAAGATTTAGTACTGTTATTATTCATTATATTATTTCCACTGCATCATGTTATTCCACTGCATTACTTATTTATTAATGCTGCATATACTTTAATTTTGTATTGTAAAAGTGTAATCAAATGTTATTTGTAAACCATCTTCAAGAACTGTTTATTTGATTATTATATTTTGTCATTCCGTTGTGAGATTATGTGTTTGCTTTCTTTCTTTCTCTGCTTTTTCTTATTTACCCCATAACAATCCTCCCTTTTCAATTGTTTGGGTCTGACGTGTGTGGTTTATCATTGATCTAAACCATTCAAAAAGATGGGTCGTCAAAGCATATTTTCGACATTAATAAGACACTCATAGTTTCTCTTGAATGTACGAGAATACTTATTAGACATTCTAATGCTTTGTGTTCAATTAGGTTATTTAATTTCACTTCATCTCATATAATCAGTTCTATCTATGGATCAGATCCAATTCCATTTAATTACCAAAAATTTCTCGAAGAAATTCCTTCACAATGAAGTTGATATATCTTGAAACAAAAATTATTTCTTAGTGCAAATAGAATAGGGATTCATAAATGTTTTATGAACCTTTTTATTTGTAAAACTGTTTCTAGTTTACAAAAATTATATTCAAAACATAAATATGTCATTTGATGAAAGACCTTTCCAAAAATTTTTAGAGATTCATACAAGATCCCTCATGAACAATTATTAATTGCAATCTTTCGACTTGCAAAATCTACCAACTCCTTGGCCTATGATATGTTGGGATTTCTTACAAACCCTTATGATTTTGTAAACTGTTGTTTAGATGAAATAATATCAACATTGTGTGCTAATCTTAAGTACATGACCTTATAGAAAGAAACTAACTCAACTTCCCTCACAATTAATCGTAAATTGTCCAACAATGTCTGATTGCTCCTTACGGATGCATCATTATGTATCACATGAAGGAGTGATTTTGAGATTGAATCTATATTCATTTTTGAGTACATTTGTAACTCTTTCTGATATACTCACTTATTCGACCAAATCAAATCATTTTATTCTATTGCACGTTATTTTATTTGCTTTCCTTTTATATTCTATGGTTTTATCATAAACTTACTACATGTGTATCCAATACATTTGTACATGTTGGTTATAGATCATCGATGAATATAACAAAGTATGTGGAAATGCGGATTACGGATCTTAAGGTAGAATTAACACTAGAGTGGGGTTGAATAGTGTTTGATTAATTTTATGAATCCTTTTGAAGTCTTTTCAAATTTAACCCAAACAGACGCAATTCACAAACATAGAGGCAATCGCAGAACCAGACATAGATGCAATTACTAAATATAAGCAGTAAAGGAAGGAACACACCGAAATTTTATATTGGTTCGGAGTTATCCTATATCCAGTCCCACACATTTCTTATGTAGATTTCTTTTCAAATATAATGTTGATATTACAACCTTGATTTCAAGGCCACAAGATATACCCTCCTGTCTCCGAGTCCAAAGCAAACTCTCTTGATTTAACCAGGCTACAAGACCACCTAATAGTTTTGTGGGCTACAATCGCACCTAATTGATTTAAGGGCCGCAATTACACCGTTTCCAATCACAATCTGACAGAGAGAGACTCGATACACTTCGATCTTTGTTTAGAAGTGATCCTATAACTCTGAATGGTACTGAGATCTTTGAGAGAGAGTGGCAGAGAATTAAACTAGAGACAATCGAGTTTGATTCACTTAGGATTTTGGCAGAGTTTTGTTAAGAATGTTTGAAAATAAGAATGGAAGATAAAGAGGAGATAAAACAAAGAAATCTTAAGTAAAAATTTGTTTAAAACTACTTATACACATAGGAGAATAATGATCATGTTCATTTGTGAAAGGTTACGACGAATATATTTTCTTTCTAAAGTTTGTCGAAACAATCTTAGAACTTTGTAAACTATTATGAATATACTTTATGATTATGAAAACCTTTGGATAGTGATCTTATGAAATATAAAAGTAATAAAAACTAAATATATAAAAATCCTGAGATTATAGCTAAAACATTTAAACCATGAGATAGTTTAAAAACAAGAAATGATTTGGAAATTAATATGATTAAAAATATTTTTTGAATTAAGGCTAAAATATTAAAACCGAGAGAGTGATGTCTTTTTTTAAAAGGATAGTTTTGAAAAAATCTAAAAATATGTCATTTCGAAAATTTCATAGATTCCATTCCACTAGAAAAAGTCATGGGTTCAATCCCACTAAAGAGGTCATGGGTTCCATTATAATATTAAAGCGAGAAGGTGGATTCCATTCCATAGTTAAAATCCGAATAAAGATTTTAGTGCTATTATGCGGTTTTAACAAAATCTAGACTCAATTACTTATCTTGATATCTTTAACTCTTGACCTCTTGATAATCTTTACTCATGAGTCTTCAATCTTGATTTTATAATCTTGAATTCATCAGTCTTGAATCTCTATACTATATAGTCTTCATTCTCAGTACCTGTGTATATATATATGTATGTACATATATGTGTGTGTGTGTATGTATGTATATATGTATGTATGTATGTATGTATGTATGTATGTATATATGTATATATATATCCTGCATATATACACACATATATATAGACAAAGATATTAGTATCTATATTTCATAACAAGTCCTAAGGTTGTTGTCATCAAAACCATCATCTTAGGAACTAACAATCTCCCCCTTTTAGATGATGACAACCTATGTTTATAAAATATACTCCACCAAACTGTGATTCTACTCTGATTCCCCCTTGTTCCAACAACTTCCCCATAATCTACTAACACCCCCTTAATCTAAGCCTAACTAACAGCCTAACTATCCTATTTTATGATTCTCCTCGTTTGTCATCAACCAAAACAAAGCCTAAACTACATAACTCCCTTTTAAACTAATACTATGGAACTTAATGCTAATAATGAAGTATAATAAGCGAAACATAAATCTAATTTTATTATATATGATGTTACATTACACATATATATATGAAACATAGACAGAAATATATACAAGTACACAAAATATAAAAACATTAATATAGTAACAATCTAACGAGAGTCCTTGACAATTGGTGACTTGTGAATCGAACAATAAGGATAATGGAGACAAAAGATTCCATGTTGTTTGGCCAAATTACCATTTTTGTCAAAACAGACTTCTCCAACGCAAACAACATCCTCGTCCATTTGCGCTTCTTCCTCTTCCTTTTCTTCTTCTTCGTCGTCCTTTAATGGATTATGAATACTTATGTTAGAGGAATCATCTTTAATCACAATAGGGTTTGCATGATTATTCATTAGAATTTTTTTCAAATTTCTAAGAATCTTGCCTTATTTATCTTGTTCCTTTGCCATCCTTATTTGCATGACTTATAATTCAGTCAACATTTGAAGAGAATCCTTCATAATTTTCTCAATCTTCATTACTCGAGCCAATGTAATACGTTGGAATGAACCAGAATTAGGAGGAGTGAAGGAAATAGTTGCATTTTGGTTTAATTTAGAAGAGAAGGCCATTAATTTGTATTTTCAGAAGTTTATTATAGAGAATATGAAGTAAGAAGACAGATGAGTTCGAAATATTGTGGCTATATAACCATCAAACTGATTTTAGAGGGAAAATCAAATTTTCAAATCTGACCGTCGTATGTCGACATGTGGGGTAGGGGCATGTCGACATCCCTTTGAAAATTTTGATAATTTTGTTTTTCTCTATTTATTTAAATGTATATGTTCTTATATCTATATTATATATCTCAGTTATAGAACAGATACCTAGTTCTCTTCTTAATTTAGTAAAGGTTGATTGATTTAAGGGTTTGGTCAGAATATCAGCTATTTAATTCTCAGTCTTGATATATTCAAGAGAAATAATCTCTATACTTATATTATCTCTGAGAAAATGATGTCTGATATCAATATGTTTGGTTTTGGCATGATGAGTAGGATTTTTGAATAAATTTATTACACTTGTATTGTCACACTAAATTGGTGATTTTGGAATATTTAATCCAAAATCCTTTAGTGTCCGATGCATATAGATAACCTGAGAACAAACTAAAGTAGAAGAGATATATTATGCTTCAGCTATTGATAGTAAGACAATATTTTGCTTTTTACTAAACCAGAAAATGTCCTAAAAAGTGACAAGTTTCACTTGTACTTTTTCGATCTGATTTACAACCAGCATAGCAGCATCAAAATATGAGTAAATTAAACGAATCATTTTTAGGGTAAAATAGGCCATAGTCTAAAGTGTGTTTAACATATCTTAAGATACGTTTAACAGCTTTTAAAAGGGTTTCTTTGGATTGAGATTGGTATCTTGCATAGAGACAGACACTATACATGATATCAGACCTACTCGCAGTTATATAGAGTAGTCATCTAATCATTCCTCTATATAGTTTTTTATCAACATCTTTTGACATGTCTTCTTTATTCATGGCTTCATTGGTTGCCATAGGAGTGGGTTTTCCACTCGCAGTGGTCATACCAAACTTACTAACTAGATCCCTATCATACTTTTCTTGACCAATGAAAATACCACTATCTAATTGTTTTATTTGCAATCCTAAAAAGAAAGTAAGCTCACCCATATGACTCATCTCAAACTCTTTTGTCATTATTTCAGAAAACTCTTTGTTCATTTCATTGTTTGTTGATTCAAAATGATATCATCTACATAAATTTGTTCTAATTGGATATCATTTTTGTTTCTTTTAATAAAAAAGTATAATCTACTCTACCAATTTCAAAATTTGATTGTAATAGGTAAGATCTTAGTCTGTCATACCAGGCTCTAAAACTTTGTTTCATACTATATTAAGCTTTCCTTAATTTGTAAACATGATTTGGAAACTTTTCTGCTTTAAAAGTGGAGATTGTTTAACATAAACATCCTCTTTAACAGAACCATTTAAAAAGACACTTTTGACATCCATTTGAAATAATTTGAAATTGTTGTGGTTTGTGAAAGAAGGTAGAATTCTAATGGCTTCTAATCTTGCTACGGGTGCAAAGGTTTCATCAAAGTCTATTTCTAATTCCTTCAAACTGAGAATACAAAAATTTTACTTCCTAATTCCTTCAAAGATAATATTTGATTTATTACCTTCGATGTGACACTTATCATTTTCATATTTAATTTTTTAGCCCTTGTCACATAGTTGAATTATGCTAAGTAAGTTGTATTTTAGATTCCTAACTAACAAAACATCAGAAATGGTAGATGTTCTAGAGTTACCGACATTGCCAATGCTAATCACATATCTGTTTAAATTATTTCCAAAGTTGACCATTCCTCCATCTTCATAAATTATGTCATTCAGTATCTCCGGATTACCAATCGTTTTTCTTGAACATCCACTATCAAGTATTCATTTTTCTCTTGATTTGCACCACTTGTCCATTGAGTGTTGATTCTTCAAAAGCCATATAACACATCTGTTGCTACATAACACACCAATTCGGTAGATAACTTGATTTTCTATAATAACAATATGCAGCCTTATGAGACAATGATGATTTAGACAGTTTTGAACTAGTGTTAACAGAATCTCCAAAAATTGCCATTTTAATTTTTTTTTTAAATTTAGACTATGATAACTTTGAAAACCAATGCTCGGATGCCAAATGTAGGAAATGCGGATTACAGATCTTAAGGAAAAATTAACACTAGAAGGGGGTGAATAGTATTTAATTTATTTTATCAATCTTTTTGAAATCTTTTCAAATTAAACCCAAACAGATGCAATTCACAAACACAGGGACAATCATAGAACCAGAGATGTAAACAGTAAATAGAAGCAGTAAAGGAAAGAACACACCGGAATTTTATACTAGTTCGGAGTTACCATACATCCAGTCTCACACAATTTCTTGCGCATATTTCTTTTCAAATATAATGTCAATATTACAACCTCGATTTAAAGACCAAGAGATACACCCTCCTGTCTCCGAGTCCAGGGCAAACCCACTTGATTTAACCAGGCTACAAGATCATCTAATTGATCTACGGGCTACTTGTGTAGTTAATGCCCCGCTATTACTCTGCTATAACCCCGCTATATCTCATAGCGGATTTCTACCGCTATGATTTTTCCATGTAGCCCCAAAATATAGCCTTTCCGCTTTAAGCCCCGCTATTTCCACTATTTCCGCTATATCTTCTTTAATAAAATGAATTGAAAAATTGTATTTATACATTATAAAAATTATGAAACTAATTAATTTAATTTAATTTTTAATATATTTTCAGAAATGAAAATATTCTAATATTCTACTAAATTCAATTATGTTATATATACCAGTTTTACATTTATTTAAAGTATATTCGCACATGTTTTTATTTAAAACTATTTATGTATTAATTATAATTCAATTGAATGATAATTTTTCATTTAATTACCATTTATATATCTGTAAAAACATTAAGTACGGGTTTTACATGCTATTTTAGAGTCATCCGCTATATCCCGCTATATCCTCGCTGTATCCACGCTTTGACTTTTTGCACCTCCACTGCTTTGAATCTGCCGAGCGTATTAACTGCACAGGGGCTACAGTCATACCTAACTGATTTACGGGCCACAATCACACTGTTTCCAATCACGCTTTAATAGAGAGAGATTCGATGCACTTCGATCTTTCGATCTTTGATTACAGATGATCTTATAACTCTGAACAGCACTGAGATCTTTGAAAGAGATGGAAGAGAATCAAACTAGAGACCATCGAGTTTGATTCACTTAGGATTTTGGCAAAGTTTTGTTAAGAATGTTTAAAAATTAGAATGGAAGAGAAAGAGGAGAGAAAACAAAGAAATCTTATGAAAAACTCATTTGAAACTACTGGTGTATATAGAGTAATAAAGGTCATGTCCATTTGTGAAAGGTTATGACGAATAGGCACTTCTTTTGAAAATTCAAATTTTAAAATCTACGGCTACCATGTCAACATGGGGGATATAGGCATGTCGACATCCCCTAATATTTTCTGAAAATTGAATTTTGCTTTAAAAGAGATTTTATTTCTAAAGTTTTTCGAAATAATCTTAGAACTTTGTAAACTGTTTTGAATATACTTTACGATTACAAAAACCTTTGGAAAGTGATCTTATGAAATATAAAAGTAATAAAAACTAAATATATAAATATTTTGAGATTAAAGCTAAAACATTAAACCAGGAGATAGTTTAGAAGCAAGAAATGATTTTGAAATTAATATGATTAAGAATAGTTTTTGAATTAAGGCTAAAATATTTAAACCGGGGGAGATGTCTTTTCTTTAAAAGGATAGTTTTGAAAAAATCTAAAAATAAGTCATTTTGAAAATTTTGTGGATTCCATTCAACTAGAGAAGATCGTGGGTTCCATCCCACTAAAGAGGTCATGGATTCCATCGCACTATTAAAGTAAGAAGGTGGATTCCATTCCACAAATAAAATCCGAATAAAGATTTTAGTGCTATTATAAATTTTTAACATAAATCTAGAATATATTACTTACCTTGATATCTTGAACTCTTAAATTCTTGATAATCTTGATACTCATGAGTCTTCAGTCTTGATTTCTACAATCTTGAATTCGTCAGTCTTGAATCTCTATACTGCACAGTCTTCATTCTCATTACCTGCATATATATATATATGTATATATATATATGTATATATATATATCCTTCATATACATATATATCTAGACAAAGATACCAGTATTTATATTTTATAACAAGTCCTAAGGTTGTTGTCGTCAAAACCATCATCTCAGGAACTAATCATCTCTTATATAAATACACTCAGACAGACCTATTCTAGGGTATTGTTACCATATCTCTAATGAGTGAACCCTACAAAGCTAAGATTATCGCTAAACTAAAGCCCTGATACGAACTGTGACAACCCACATTTCGGAAGGTTTAAATCGACAATAATCTACACATGTCCAACTTAAACAATCCGTAACATAGATAATCATTGGGGTTAATTAAGAAAATAAGAAGAAAACAAATACATAATCTTGCAGTGGAACAATAAAATATAATAATCAAATAAACAGTTCATGATGCTGTTTACTATACTTTTGATTATAATTTATACGACATTTCTCAGAGTTATATATGTACAATAGGAACAAAATGTAATGCAGCAGAACAACATAATGCTAGGAATAATAAAAGTAATAATATACCAAATCTTCATCTTCATCCTTTAGAATAAATCTTCAATAAGCTGAAAAACTCAGGTCTGACCCGAGCGTAATGAAAAGACAAAACACTCAAGTCAGGACTAAAATATCCTTACGTAAGTTAAATCAACATCGCATATAACATGAGTGTAATAGCATCAAAGATGTTTATAGGATTTCACATCTCTTATCCAGTGTATAACGTGCTTGTAATAACTCAAGATATGTTTATAGGATTTTACCCTATTTGATCTTTAATGGACCTATGAAGTCTAACTGAATTAGAACATTCCTAAATTTCATTTAAATAAAATCATTTATTTTATTTAAATTCAAATATGTTAACATTTGAAATTAATATTTGATTTAGTTTATACATAAATGCATCATATACATATATATGTGAGTGCATGTGTAATATAATAGTTCGTGAAAGGTATGATATGCCCATATGTAGATGTTGGAATTTACATCACAACAGATATATTAGCTCATTTTGTGTGTCATGTATATTGTCCAAATATGTACATGTATATGTGTTACAATACACACGCATGTATGTATAAATATATAATATATGAACATGAAAAATTTATATATATATATATATATATATATATATATATATATAAGGAGAGAGAACAATTATTTATAATTCAAAATTAACTTAGTTTTGCAAACATAATAATTTTAGTATTTTAATTTGTATATATTATGAATAAAATAATATTTTCATCCATAAATAATTAACATAAAATAATCTATCAACGAAACTTCAAATTTTACAATTTTTGAAAATCCAGGATCGTAAAATAGAGCTTAGGAAAAATCTAGAGATTTTTAAAAGTTGAATTATTATTTTTAAAAACAAACACATTGATTTCGGTAATAATTATTTAATATAAAATAATATATCATTAAAAATTCAAATTCTAAAATATCAGAAATTCTGGGATCATGAATGAAAGGTTACGGAAATTTTTGAAGAATTTTTCAATAAAATTATTATTTTTAATAATGCATAAACAATTTTTCCGAAATAATATTAATTATTAAAAACAATAAACCTTATTTAAAAATACCCAAAAAAATTCTAAAACATATATCAACATATCATTTACAATTAATTATTAATAAATCATCTATGAATATAACAAAGTATGTGGAACACTTTTGGAATTAATAGACTTGTGATTGCATACATCAAAATATATTAATTCAAAGAGTTCGTCAACTCTTATGATGCTCCCACTGATTGGGTGCATAGCCACTACTTGTTTGAGATACAATTAACCTGTAGCATATGATCCATAATCATATAGTAAAATTATTTTTCAAAACTACGTCTTAGTCTATAATTCCAAAACAACTGTAAATAATATTGGACACATATGTATTTTTTGTTACCTCACTTTTACTACGAAAACAAATTCCATAATATAGTTCTATTTCATAATGAATATTCATAATACTCATATTGAAATATAGTATATCTATTTTTCAGCTAATACCAAAAATAAACATTATTTCACAAATAGTGTTCGGTACATTTTACGAAAATAATTTTCGTACTTTGATGCAATCATTAGGTGCTATATGGCATGCTCCCACCATTTCTTCCATTACCATAACCGCATACTAAATTTATTGGTCCACCATTCACTTAATATTGTTATTATTTTTTAATTATTTCATATGCTGCAACTAGTTTACAGCGGAGAGTTCTTTGATCAAGTATCTTGACCTCAAAGAAATAAACGTTATAGAAAATAGTTTTCTATATGAAAATACATTTCGGAATAAAAATCATATTTCATATTCCAATATTAAATATCAATTATTACTATTACAATTCTTGTTTCCAATGTTTCTCTATGAAGAAGAAATGACTATTCATTCTCTTCATTCCAACCTTACCTTAAATTACATCTATTCTTATATCGTTTTTCTTTCAAATGGTCAAACTATTCAAAAGAAAACCTTACTACAATATCATAACAAATCTTTTACAAAAGCATATTTGATTATTCTTAACATTTAAGACATCAAATATGTCGCACTTTATGTAAACCGATCAGGATGACATTTCAAAGATCAAGTTCTTGGATGTATCTCGTAGTTAATGTTTTTCTATTACATTAACATAGTATGATTCTTTTTAAATCATTCAAGTTGAATACATGATCTTAAAATACTGTTTATTAGCTTACTTCAAATGAACTAACTTCATCGAAATATTGTACCCCATAAACTATGACTGTTTACCTTATAACATTTCTATGTGAAAGCACATGGATCAAATATCCATAGTTTTGAATTGCATTTAGAGTTCAAAAAGTCATGAAATGCAATACACGGTCTAAACCAAATAAACATATAAGTGACCAACTTACGAATATATTACGCAGTTGAAATTAGGCGCATGCATGGGTATAGAAACATTATATAACATGCAATTAGAATTATTAGTAAGTATATATTATAATTTATTTTTCAACTTTCAATTCAGTTTGTAAACATATGTTAATTGAATTTTTTTTTTGTCAATTTTATTAAATGCATAAATTTATCGTTGTAGATAATTATGACATTATATATCATATGTTCTTACAATATTAGAAATGTTAAATGTTACAATTTCATTTTTCTAATAACGCCCCCACTATTCTTTTATGTTTCTCCAAACCCTAAGATGAAACATAGAAGTCTTACAACTTCACTAGTGGGTGTTAGGACTTGTTTGTTTTGGTATTCCGACCTTAAGTTTGCTCAACAAATCATATCCCCACAAACGATGGATAAGTCCTTATCGATTGTATCACATACAACTCCTTACCCATTTTTTCCTTTTTCAAATTTCATTTCGACTTTGAGCTTGCTCAACAAATCAAAAGAGATTATTCACTCATACCTACCATATCGTGATTGCTAAGTATAGTATATATACCTTGAGTTTTCTCAACGAATACATATAATTATCTTACCTCATTTGTTCAGTACATTAATAATAGTATGCATAACACCCCTAGCTTGAATTTTCTCAACAACTAAGAGTATGTAAGTAATTTATTGATATATACACACACACACACACACACGGTAGAGGACAACATTATATTAAAGATTTATAACCTTCGATATATATATATTGAGTGATATCGACTTATAGAATAATATATTTCTTATGAAATAACCCAGTAATTCAAGTGTCGGACACATCAGAAATCATGGTATATGTACATTTACATATGTATTTATTTCTCAAGTTTATTCGGGTTTCTTTAATGTTCCACATTTAGTTAATACACATATCATATAAGTTTTATTGTTATATAACTTTTATATTTCGTATTACTTGTAAGATAGGCTTACGTATCATTAATTAAACCTTATCTAATTAATTTTAATGGATTAACTCTTTAATTAATTTTAAATAGTATTCCATTATAACTTTTATATTGGACATATCTTCTATAACATTTATACTTTATACTATAAGCTTTATAGCGTAACACATATATATCATACATATATATATATATATGTATTTTATTTAATAATCAACTTTTAAGTAATTATTCAATTAAACAATTTTTATTAAAATTTATTAAATTTAAAATTTATCTTGTGTACATACATGTATACTTATGTTATCTTAAACATTTTAAAATAACATAACATATATCAACATATATAATATATGCATTAACTAATTAACATATTTATTAATTTATTTTATTAAACATATTAATAAACTTAAAATTTTAAATTATTATTTAAATATTTTCAAACATTTTGAAAATATCATTATCCTTTCAAATAATTTGAAAACTTATGTAGTATTATAATTTTGTAATAAATATGTTTAATTTTAAATTTAAATATTAAATCTAAAATCTTTAACATTAATTTTCAAAACGATTTTGAAAATTAGCCCAAGGACCAAATTAAGTTGGGCCTTTTCTATTGGGGGCAACCGTTAAGCTCACTTCACCTTTCGGGCCAGGCCAGTAACCGGATAGGACAAGGTACTTGATTACCCAATTTCGATCCTAAACATTACCTTTCTAGACACCGTACTAAGCGGGCAAGCTAAATTAGTCAACGCTAATATGACTAGTTTAGACCGCATAGGCTATTGGGCTCTGATACCATTGTTGTAACTGGACCAGCCTGGAGCGGAAGTTATGGATGAATTGGATCTTTTATTGGGCCTATGAAGTCTAACTGAATTAGACCATTTCTAAATTTCATTAAAATAAAATATAAAATCATTTATTTTATTTAAATTCAAATATATTAAGATATGAAATTAATTTTATTTGAATTAGTTTATACATAAATATATCATATACATATATGTGTGAGTGCATGTATAACATAATAATCCGTGAAAGGTATAATATGCTTATATGTAGATGTTGAGATTTACATCACGACAGACATATTAGCTTATTTTGTATGTCATGTATGATGTCCATGTATGTGCATGTATATGTGTTACAAAATAGACACACGCACATGTATGTATAATATATTATATATAATGTATGAACAAAAAACATTTATTTATAGATATATATATATATATATATAGAAAGAGAGAACAATTATTAAATATTATTTATAATTCATATTAACTTAGTTTTGCAAACATAATAATTTTAGTATGTTAATTTGTATATATTATGAATAAAATAACATTTTCATCCATAAATAATTAGCATAAAATAATCTATTGATGAAAATTCAAATTTTACAATTTTCAATAATCTAGGATCAAAAATATAACTTAGAAAAATCTGAAGATTTTTAAAGTTGAAATATTATTTTTAAAAATAAATATATTGATTTCGGCAATAATTATGTAATATAAAATAATATATTTTAAAAATTCAAATTTTAAAATTAAGAAATTCTAGGATCATAAATGAAAGGTTACGAAAAATTTTGAAATTTTTTCAGTTAAATTATTGTTTTTAATAAATCATAAACGGTTTTTCTGAAATAATATTAATTATTAAAAATAATAAAATTTATTGAAAAATTCCACTATTTCTTATATACGTTTATGGAATTATATAATATTTTAAAAAATGCAAAATTGAATTTTTAATGTAATAATTATTTTATATATAATAAATAATTCAAAAATTCAATAAATGTTAATTTAAAAATATGAATATATGTATGATAATTAATCTTCAAATTTGTAAATCGAAATTATATATAAATAAGTGCACTAATATATATATGTATGAATTTTTAATAAATATGTATAAAACAATTATTAATGACAAAAATTGATTTTTTACAGTAAACAACATTTGTCTATACATAAATCAAATAGTATAGCAACAAATTATACACATAACCAAACTGATTTGTAACAACCACATCTACGTATAAAATGTCACCTAACTAAACATATAGTAGCATTATTTTTAAGCAGATATGAAAATGCTCATTATAGGATCGTAGAGTATAATTTAATTACTATAAAATGAATTAAAATTACCAATTTAGTGATGCCTTTGAATCCACGTTGAAGCAATGACTTTCCTTCCATTTACTGTTCTTGATTCGTCAGATTGCAAGTCCGGAATCACCGACCTCTAACTATCGTATAGTATTATTTTAATTTGAAATTTATTTGATAATTTTGAAGTGGATCGAGAGCTATGTTTTAACTAGCATTATAGAAGGTAATCACAGCCAAAAAGGTTAGTCATTACTTTAGGGATACATATACATATATATAGGGTTGTATTAGAGAGAAACGAGGAAAACCTTTTTATCTATTCTCACTTTATCTCAGCCCATTATCTCCAAGCCAATTCCTTATGATTTAGCCACCCCTAAACCTTCCCAAAATCGAAATTTTGCAGCCCTAATGATGGGCCTTAAACCCATATAAGCCCAAGCCAAAATACTATGTAATTAAATCTAATTTAATCACTTGTCGATATTGTATATCGATCGATATATTTATAACTGTTATAAACATATATAAATATTTATTTCTCAAACCATATTCAAATTTTATAACTAATATTTCATGCATATTAATGAATTTAATTAATTTATAACAGTTATAAACTAATTAAATCATCCGGTCTAAAGGGAATTCATTATTTCGGTTGTGTAACTCTTGGGTGAAAATTTCGTCAGCGATTAACATTGAACTATTCTAATGTTAACATTCACACGTCACTTAGCATGTAGTGTGACATTATGGTCAAATTTATCGCTTGCACATTTTCGGTAAAATCCAATTTTGGTTTAATAAGCGTTACCCGGTTATGACATTTGTTTACACCAATTCTCTTCGTCAAAACTATATCACTTTGGACTTATGGAGTTTAGTAATGGTCAAAATTCCAATCTCATCCACATTCAAGTTTATGATCTAAATACAAAGTCCTTGGTTCAATGATGACAATTATTATTAACCGAAATGCTCTGGCCAGAGACTTTGACTTTGAGTTGACTATAATACTCACGGTTACAACACTTTGTAACTACTATCACAAAATATACCGATTATGGATTTATCTATTAAATATAATTTTAATTAAGTTAATTAATTAATATAATCACATTATATCAAGTATATAACAGGAAGAAAATACCTTTTATTTCGAGCAAGATTGGTCAACGAGCTAGATATATGTAACAAATTATATAATTGTCCCTAGGGCATACCGCTAACTCTATCAATATCCTACTTGTCCTTGGGGTCAATTATGGAATCTAATTCCAACTTCTCAAATTAGTTTTCTCAAAACCAATTAAGTCAGTCCTTTAGTGAATGTGTATGTTATTATATTTTAATTATCTACTTGTCGATCAACTCTCTCTGACACTGATAAACTGCCTTTATCATGTGGGACGATTCGAAGTATGTCTTTCGACTTCTAGTGGGCTTTATGTTCTATCATGACCAATTTCATGAAATTGTTATCTTATAACAATATTATGGGATTCTCAACATTTGGAATCACCTTTGGCTCAATTATAAATTTATGCATTTATATCTATATACATTGGTTTATTGTAGCGCTATTCAAGTTAATGTTCTCGATATTTCGTTCAATCTACCATAATCAATTTTATCTTGAAACATTTTCAAATTAAAGATTTTAACTTGAATTTTATCATTGATATGTTATACTCAACATCATATAAAAGTTTGTGTCCAAACGTTCCATCATAATGAGTTCATTGTTTCTATAAACAATTCTCTGGTATTTTATAAATACGCGAGTACACATCAAACAACCATTTAGTGATATCAATTGTATCAAATACATAAACAAAACACAATATCATATACAACATAACATGTACGATAATTCCTATTGCTATTGCATAAGGAATCCAACTTACATGTTCTATTTTTAATAGGGTGCTCTTGTATATCGTTTTGGGACAATCCCTATATCTTTTATACTCAAGACAAAAAACATCATTTACAATCCAAAACTGAGTATTAAAACAACTAAAGTTGATTTTAATAGTAGCATATTGTTAAAATCAACATCATGTTGTTTACCTATAGTTTAGAAATATCAATGTAGCTTTTAACGTTCTTTCTTATGAACACAAGCTTTCTTTGCACTTTGATTGAAAATCAAACTATTTGATATTTCTATCAAAATATTTATTCAATCTTGATGTTTGTAAAATGATACATTCGTGTCATTTCTTGGATCATATCCAAAGATTCACAAACCCAATATCGCTCCCTCTGACTTCGAGGCATTTTTGGTTAATATGTGTAAACGGCTTACTCTAAATCATTATTTAGAATTTTCAGTTTCAATACATAAGCACCAAATACTAAGTCTTATCGAGCGATAATTTTGTGAGTAAATCTGAATTAACTCGAGCATGTTGAATACCGAATCTGTTATGCTAATTTCAACAATTGAAATTTGCGATATTTTTCTTATCAACCTTGCTTATTTAATTCCAACCATGCTAGTCTTTCCAATAAAGACCCAATCTCGGCCGATGGATCACATCTCTTTGGTTATGACCACCAAAATCATATTTTGATAGCGTACTTGAAATTCTTTCAGGTCTGTGCATCATACCATATAGAGTCAACCATCTTAACTGTTTAATTGAACAAGCGAGGGTAATGTATATTTTCGACATTAATAAGAAACTCATAGTTTCTCTTCGATGTACGAGAATACTTATTAGACATTCTGATGCTATGTGTTCATTTTGGTTAGTTAATTTCACTTCATCTCATATAATCAGTTCTATCATTAGATCGGATCCAATTCCATTTAACTATCAAAATTTTCTCAAAGAAATTCATCCACAATGAATTTGATATATCTTGAAACAAATATTGTTTTTTAGTGCAAATAGAATAGGGATTCATAAACGCTTCATGAACCTTTTTATTTATAAAATTGATTTTAGTTTACAAAAATTATGTTAAAAACATAAATATGTCATTTGATGATAGTCCTTTCCAAAAAACTTTTTGGAGATTCATACAAGATCCCTCATGAACAATTATTACGTGCAATCTTTCGACTCGTACAACCTGTCGACTTCTTAGCCTATGATATGTTAGGATTTCTTACAAACCCTTATCTAGTATGATTTTGTAAACTGTTGCTTTGATGAATTAATATCAACCTTGTGTACCACTCTTAAATACATGACCTTATAGAAAGAAACTAACTCAACTTCACTCACAATTAATCGTAAATTGTCCAACAATGTCTCACTACTCCTTTTCGATGCATCATTATGTACCACATGGAGGAATGGCTTATGAGATTGAATATATTTTCACTTTTAGATACATTTGAAACACTTTCCAATATACTCCCTTATTCGACCAAATCAAATCATTTTATTCAACTGCATGTTATTTTATTTACTTTTCTTTTATATTCTATGATTTTTTCATAAACTTACTATATGTGTATCCAATACATATATACATGTTGGTGATAAATTACCGACGAATATAACAAAGTATGTGGAACCATTTTGGTATTAATAGACTTGTGATTACATACATCAATATGTATTAATTCAAAGAGTTTATTAACTCTTATGATGCTCCTACTGAATGGTTGCATAACCATTAGTTGTTTGAGATATAGTTAACATGTATCATATGATTCATAATCATATAGTAAAATAATTTCTCAAAACTACGGCTTAGTCTACAATTCCAAAACAACTGTAAATATTATTAGACACATATGTACTTTGGTTGCATCACTTTTACTATGAAAACGAATTCCTTAATACAGTTCTATTACATAATGAATATTCATAATACTCATATTGAAATATAGTTATATCTATTTTTCAGTCAATACCAAAAATAAACATTATTTCAAAAATAATGTTTGGTACATTTTACAAAAACAATTTCCGTAATTTGATGCAATCATTAGGTGTTATATGGCATGCTTCCACTATTTCCGCCATTACTATAATATCGTACTAAATTCAGAGGTCCACCATTTACTTAATATTGTTAATTATTTCATATGCTGCAACTAGTTTACAGAGGTGAGTTCTTTGATCAAATATCTTGAACTCAAAGAAATAAATGTTATAGAAATAAACATATAAGTGACCAACTTACGAATATATTAAGTAGTTGAAATTGTGTATTTGCATGGGTATAGAAACATTATATAACATGCAATTCGAATTATTAGTAAGAATGTATTATATTTCTATCTGTCAACTTTTAATTCAGTTTGTTTATATATGTTAATTAACAAATGTTTTATCAATCATATTAAATGTAAAAATTTATCATTGTAGATATTATAACATTATATAGCATATGTTCTTACAATATTAGAAAGATTAAATGTTACCATTTCATTTTTCTAATAAGGCTTCCACTGGTCTTTTATATTTCTCCAGACCCTAATATGAAACATAGAAGTCTTACAACTTCACTGGTAGGTGTTAGGACTCGTTTGTTTTGGTATTCTAACCTTGAGTTTGCTTAATAAATCATAGCTCCACAAACGATGGATAACTCCTTATCGGTTGTATCACATACAACTCCTAACCCATTTTCTTTGTTCTAATCTCATTTTGACCTTGAGTTTTCTCAACAAATCGAAAGAGATTATTCACTCATACCTACCATATCGTGATGGCCTAAGTATAGTATATGTACCTTGAGTTTTCTCAACAAATACATATAGTTATCTTACCTCATCTGTTCAATATATTAATAATACTACGCATAACATCTCTAGCTTGAGTTTGCTCAATAACTAAGGAGTATGTAAGTAATTTGTTAATATATATATATGGTAGATGACAACACTATATTGAAGATTCATAATCTTCAATGTATATATATTGAGCGATATCGATTTATATGGATTTTTCTATTAAATATACTTTTAATTAAGTTAATTAATTAATATAATCACATTATATAAAGTATATAATAGGAAGAAAATACCTTTTATTTCGAATAAGATTGGTCAACGAGTTAGATATATGTAAAAAAATACATAATTCCCACTAGGGCATACCCCTAACTCTATCAATCTCCCACTTGCACTTGGGGTCAATAATGGAATCTAATTCCAACTTCTCCAATCAGTTTTCTTAAAACCAATTACGTTAGTCCTTTAGTGAATGGATATGATATTATGTTTTAATTATCTACTTTGTCCATTAACTCTCTCACACTGGTAAACTGCGTTTATCATGTGGAACAACTCGAAGTATGTCTTTCGACTTCTAGTGAGCTTTAAGTTCTATCGTGACCAATTTCATGACATTGTTATCTTATAACAATATGATTCGATTCTCAACATTTGGAATCACCTTTGGCTCAATTATAAATTTGTGCATTTATATCTGTATACATTGGTTTATTGTCGCGCCATTCAAGTTATTGTTCTCAACATTTTGTTGAAACGACGACAATCATTTTATTTTAAAACATTTTCAAATTAAGAATTTAGCTCGAATTTTATTATTGACATATTATACTCAATATCACTTATAAAAGTTTGTGTCCAAACATTCCATCATTATTAGTTCGTTGTTTCTATAAACAATTCTCTAATATTTCACAAATATGCTAGAACACCTCAAACAACCATTTGGTGATATCAATTTAGATTTTATATTTGGTCCACGTATCAAATACATAAACAAAACACAATATCATACGCAACATAACCTGTGTGATAGTTCCTATAGCTAGTGCACAAGGAATCCAATTTACATGATCTCCTTTAAATAGCGTGCTCTTGTATATCATTTTGGGACAGTCCCTCCATCTTTTATACTCACCATAAAAGACATCATTTACAATCCATAATTGAGTATTAAAATAACTAAAGTTGATTTTATTACAAGCATATTGTTAAAATCAACAACGTTTTGTTTACTTATTGTTTAGAAATATCAATGTATCTTTTGACGTTCTTTCTATGAACACACGCTTCCTCTGCACTTTGATTGAAAATCAAACTATTCGATATTTCTATCAAAATACTTATTCAATCTTGATGCTTATAAAATGACACATTCGTACCACATCTTGGATCATATCCAGAGACTCACAAACCCAATATCGCTCCCACTGACTTCAAAGCATTTTTGGTTAATATGTGTAAACGGCTTACTCTAAATCATTATATAGAATTTTCTGTTTCAATACAGAAGACCAAATACTAAGTCTTATCGAGCGATAATTTTGTGAGTAAATCTAAGTTAACTTGAGCATGTTGAATATCGAATCTATTATGCTAATTTCAGCAATTGAAATTTGCGATATTATTCTTATCAACATTGCTCATTTAATTCCAACCACTTTAGTCTTTCCAATAAAGACACAATCTCGACCGATGGATTATATTTCTTAGGTTTCAACCACCAAAATCATGTTTTGATAGCGTACTTGAAGAATTTGGGTATCATTATGTATCATATAGAGGAGTGACTTTTGAGATTGAATCTATATTCATTTTTAGGTACATTTGAAACTCTTTCCAATATACTTATTCGACCAAATCGAATCATTTTATTCTATTAAATTTTATTTTATTTACTTTTCTTTTATATTCTATGATTTTATCATAAACTTACTACATGTATATCTAATACACATGTTCATATTGGTAATAAATCATCGATGAATATAACAAAGTATGTGGAACCCTTTTTGCATTAATAGACTTGTGATTGCATACATCAATATGTATTAATTCAAAGAGTTCATCAACTCTTATGATGCTTCCACTGAATTGGTGCATAGCTATTAATTGTTTGAGATTTAATTATACTATATCATATGATTCATAATCATAAAGTAAAATTATTTCTCAAAATTATGGCTTAGTTTATAATTCCAAAACAACTGTAAATAATATAAGAGATATAGTTTTGGACTTATGGAATTTGGTAATGGTCAAAATTCCAACCTCATCCACATTCAACTTTATAGTCCAAATATGAAGTCCTTGGTTCAATATTAACAATTATCATTAACTAAAATGCTCTGGCCAGAGACTTTGAATTTGAGTTTACTTGAGTTGACTATGATACTAACCGCATATAACCGAGGAGGCGAGTCCTCTCTTGAATAGTACTTCACTTCCAATACTTCCACTCGACCCAACTACAGTCATTCGATGTATGACATGCCATGATTTGGCTATAATCAAAGCAGAGCATTCATATTAAGGATCCACGGAATTCTTTAGTCGAGAGAACTGTGTAAATCAGTCACATTGATATTTTCTGTTTGACCTTAGTTATATTAACCGATAGAAAACTATCGAGTGAGTCGTTCCATAGTTATCCAATAACTATTAGTATATAACCCCTAGGTGCCCCCATCAGTCATGAATAATACACTGCCCAACATTTGGAGAGCGTTACGCACTCCAATCTCAACAGATACATCGATATCCTGTCTCAATGCATCTTGACTAGGAAAATTTAAAATGGTATATTTGTTTCGTTGTGATAAATTACTCATGGTTTCAACACTTTGTAACTACTATCACAAAATATACTATTTATAAAATTTTCTATTAAATATACTTATAATTAAGTTAATTAATATAATCACATTATATCAAGTATATAATAGAAAGAAAATAACTTTTACCTCGAACAAGATTGGTCAACGAGTTAGATATATGTAACAAATTACATAATTCCCTCCAGGGAATACCCCTAACTCTATCACTTAACACCTTTGACCTAAAGTAGGTCCTATCTCTCGCAATGTCATGGGTCCTATGATTCATGATATCTCACACCAGTCGTAAGTGCATCCAACTGCTGGTAGCCTTAAGGTGAAGGGCGGTCTTCCGTCGAGTAACTTTGCTGACCTTGCATCACTAACCTACTAAGTCCAATTAATTATCCTAAGTCTTTACTTATACTATCTTAGGTTGACATTGGACTTATCTCACTAATTCCAATTTTATTTAAGGCAATAAGATTTACATTAAATACTTATCTACCAATAAATCCCCTTTTAATGCTCATAAATGTCGGTTTGTCCATAAAATCCTAACAGACATTCCCTAAAACATTTATGTATGGCTACTAATTCCATATTAGTAACCTTTTTATATCTTTTCCATTTTTATCAGTCCATGTTTATCCATTTGTTCCTATCAAATGTAACTCTCAAATTCATTTTCATTAATTGCTCATTAATTGAAATTACAGTCTTTAATTCCCATACTAACCAATCATAACCTCTAAACTAATATGATCCATTGTTTCTCATTAATTCTCCATTAATTGAGGTTATAATCTTTTATTTCCAATTAACTATTAGCAATTCCTAATTTATTGCTCATCAATAGGAATTACTATATTTTCTAATTTTACCTATTCGCTTCCTAAAAATGATAATAACTAATGAACGTTACATATAAATAACGCACGAACAAACATGTTCTTCTTATTAATGCCATAGATACGCCTAATAAAATTATCTATTCTTATTCAAATATATTCTAGTCATAAATATGTAGCTAGAATACACTTTCCATATCTAGTTTGCTGGAATTAAATTTCTTAGGAAGATTTTCCGCTATGATTTCCATAAATTAGTTTAACATAAAAGGAAAGATTTACTACGTTTGTAAGTTTGTAATTACAAGGAATGGATAATTTATTTTTATTTGGAATAAATAGTGTACACTACAGAGAATAAATCTAAACTTTACACATCTCTTCCCTTTTTGTTTGTGAACGTTCATTGTTAAATCAAAGGTCACCCTTTAGAATCAAAAGTGGAAAAAGTAAACAAATTTAAGCATCAAATGGATGTTTTTTCCACAAATCAAACTATGCAAAATTTACAACCTAGCACAAATTGGTCTATAATCCAAAAATCCTATTTTACACCCTAGTATAGACATGGAATAAAAATATACAACATTCCAATTCTAAAATCTTTGGGATTGATATCCAAATTTAGGTGTAAACATACTTCAAATTAGATCTAAAACAAGAATTTGCAGGCAATAGTTTTCTACACTAATTTAAGCCCACAATTCACAAATAAAATTGATTTAGATATAAAAATCAAATGTACGCCAATGGAATAGATTCAAAAACATAAACAATGTATAAAATTTCCTACTCGCCTTTTAAAAGCTATCCAATCTCCAAATATGAAGTAGAACCTTAAATTCATCTTTAAATCCCTTTTAATCCAATAAATATGTGCAAAAAGGGTATGTACATAGATTAGAATTACAGTTCTGTTAAGAGATATGAGATTGGGAGAGAAAATAGATACAAATATATAAATTACCTCAAATATGCGTATAGTTGATTCTCCTCTCCTTTTTATTAGATTTATATTTTTCTCTAATTTGTATGAATATAGATATAGATATCTAATTTTTATAATTTAGAAAGAAAGTGAAGAATAAGAAATGGCAGAGCTTCGTTACTTCCTCAATGAAAATATAAGAAGGGAAGGAGGGTTATGATTGAATTTATAGAAGTAAGAATCGACATCAACCATTAGATCAAATTATATTAAATCCAGGTCGTTGGGCCTAGGTTAACCCTAGCCGCCACACAAGAAGCCGTCGATCGCCTCCTCCCTAGGGTTCAACTACCCCTGATCGACCACTCATATATGTCGGTTGACCTGTGGGCTCTAGATAATTAATATATAAACGTTAATTTCCTTATTCTAATTATCTTCGTCCTGAATTCGTTTTTCATTTGTAACTTCTTCGTTTGGACTCCAATCACAAAACTCCGAATATGAAAGTTGCTAAGAATTTCACCATGAATGCAGTGGTGCTTGTTTCGTGGTCCTATTCCTTTGTTTGCACAAAATTCAATTTTGGATCCTAATTAATTAACTAGCTAACTAATTAAATAAAAAATTCCAAGTTACAGGGCGTTACATTCTTCTCCCCTTAAAAAGAATTTTGTCCTTGAATTTCTTCAATGACTAAGTCATGGTTTTGGATAATTATCCTAAACTACAGAACCAATGATTGTGTAACTAATTTGGCAACCATACGTGCACAAGTGCATAGTGTATTACTGTATCACCACATAGAAAATATGTATGAAGAATGATTCTAAATCGGATCCTCTTATATGAATGCATTTCTTTTAAAATGCATTTCTTTTAAAAACATCATTAGAAAAATATGATGCAAACAACCTATAAATATACTGGAAGTTCTACATGTATGTAGCTTTCTGAAAAATCTTTTCAACCAAAACCCCAATACTCCTACGAGTAGAAGTCTAAAGCAGCCAATTTTTTCATCAACTTCCTACATCCAATAGTCTAACCCATCGAAAAATCTCTTCCTCAAATTTACTTCTATGTTGAAAAAAGAATTTAAGGAGAGAATTTAACATTCTTACCACTCTATAATCTTCCATTCCCATAGTAAAGTGGAAATTCCCTCATTGTCGAGTATACTCAAAAAATTTCACGTACAAATGCATAAGGAGGCTTATTTCAAGCTCTAAAATGGAGTTAAGTCAAAAAATAGACTCATGTGCGTCGTCGACAAGGTATGGAAATAGAAATTCCAAGGCTGAAGCAGTTTTTCCCTTGTTATCGCTTGCATATTTCATATCGCCGATTCTAATGCACCGCTAACTTTGCAAATTCTAATTTATTTGCCTTCCTTTAGGCATATCATGTGAATATCAAAATCAAAGATTTCCTAAAAACCTTTTCCACTTTTCAAATTCATTCGTCAAAATAATATCATAAAATATTTGGACGCACATTTTCCCTTGAAATGAAATTTTGCACAATAACTCTAAAAATAATTTAAGAGTCATAAAACTTTTTTTCCGAAAGAGACTTTTCGAATCAAGGAAAACTTTTCAAAATTTTTGATAAACCAAGCCACAATTTCAGCAAAATCTGAAGTCGGTTATAGCCTAAATGAATAAACCAAATTTAAAATTCTACAACTAACCTTTACCCATAAAACTTGAAATTTTATTTAAAAATGTCATCACATGTATTATTCAAAAAAATTAGCCTTCTAAGGAATATGAGAAATGAATCGTGATATCAAAACAGCTTTACCATATCATTCGCTAAAATTTTCAACTATTCTAAACTTATAGTCTTATATTGCTTTAACAGTTAGTCAAGTGCCTTTATGAGATTCCCATATTTACACTGCTTCTTTACTATGCATATATAGGAGCAATTCACGTGTACAGTAACAATAAAATAGTATATAAATAGAAACTCATAATATCATGTGTGCCTTTTACAAGAGACAATTAACAGTTACAACCCAAACAACCAAAAATTAAAGAACAAATGTTGGAAGGGAAAAGACAACAATACCATAAATCCTAAAGTAATGCCTACAGATTATGAGATGGCTTGCTCCACGGCTTGAAATCAATCCGTTACCGCAACCCATGAATGGTCGTAGCATGGCAGATATATACCAAGTCTCGTACCGCTGGCGCTACTGGTGTTGTTGATGGCTTCAGAATTGCCATCTTCCTAAGGAATGATCTAATGATGGAAGAAGGAACTTTCTACTAAACTGCCTCTCCATTGATGTTTATTTGTATTACCTAAAGAAGAGAGTGGATAGGGGAAAATATGAAAAGTGACGGCGATGTCGCCAATAAAAGCATAGGTGGTCTTCCGCACCAAGGGAAAATCCAGTTATAACTTCCCATCTTAGGGACGACGTTGTGCTAAACGACGCACACAATCAATCGAGCAGTTGGACATGGATTACCGTCTTCCTAACATCGACATTCTAGAGAAAAGATCTGCTACAAAATCTTTGATTCAGTCACTTCAAAACCATCTAAGTCCACGTCCTTCGTGGAGGACTCCAAAATCTCAGTGAGATCATCATTAGATAGCTCAATCAAGACATCCTTCATCTTTGAAAGAATCAAACTATTGCTTCCATCAAAATTCTGTGCCAATAGGACATCGAAAAGGCAGATGCAGCATGGGTATTATTCTCTCTCAAAGGTCACGAAGTGGAGGATCAATGCAAATCCTACCGCAACGAATAGCTCTTCCAGCCCAAAAGCGAAACCTTTTGCTTATTCCAGTCCAGCCAAGTAGCCTTTTTTAGGTTGATACCATAATGGTGCGAGGAAAAACTAACAGTGTGGAAAGGTGTCTTGGGCAAAGATTTGGCCAAAGGAAGGAAATATGGCTTTGATCTAGAGTGGTGGTGGGACAAGATCTAACATGCAAAACCAACACGAGAGGGGGATGGGCTTTGACATGTTGAGGAAGGAGGAACGAAAGAACGCAATTGGGAAAATTTGGACGTGGCTTTTATAGCAGATTCAAGTAATGCCAAAGCCCATTAACTGATAGACCAATCTAGATTTCCCACTTGGTGGTCAACCGCTAGAGAGGCTTATGGCATTAATTGAACCTAGACCCAATTAGTGTTGGATTAAATAATAATAATAATAATCGGTTCACACCGTCTCCTTCGATTTGACACGATTTGAAACATTCATTTTCTCATCTCAACGGTGTCAAAGCCTACTGCATAGTCCCGAACTATGCTCCAGCAATCCATAGTAGTCCCAACAAAACTATTACGGGCAACAACAATTCCAAAAACCTGAAAAAATTCAGCTGCTATTTCCTTCCTACTTCGCACAAAAATATTTCTTCCAATAGCGGGTGGTACAACAATACTTGTACAACAATACTTCAAACTTACCTTAATAAAGTTGAATGTCATTCCTATTTTGTCTGTACCTGAAAGAGAGAAAATCTAAAAACCTTGATTTTATAAACTGAAAAGTCGCTGAGCAAAATATATGCTCCTTTATACTTGTTTCTAAATAATAGAAACTATTTTATACCAAAACTTCCCCTTAAAAATAAAAAATAATAATATATTTTTCAAGGTTTCCAAAAACTTCTTTTTCCATAATCTAAGGCAATTCCAAAATATACTTTATAAAAATTCTCTCATAGGTTTTAGACTAAGAAATTGATATTAATTATCTAAATAAAAATCTAGTTTGCAATCATAGAGGCCATCAATGAATGAATCATAGCAAAAACTCGCCTCCGGAAGATTATAACATACAGACTCTAATTTCCTACCCGTCTAAAATAAATGTGCATCTCTGACTGGAACTCGTCATCAAAATCAAAGACCCTCAACCATCAAGTTGAACGCTTCCAGTATCTGGGATTATGTCATATGCCATACTCATGCTCTTCATCAATAGCACTTTATGCATCGCCAGCACTCTGTGGTGTATTTCGAAGTCGACATGAAAATCTTGAGTTTAAGATATTTCCAACCCATAATTACTTTTTCCATTCCTTTAAAGTGGAACAACAACTTCTTCTATAGTCGGAATTCCTAGAATCTAGCGTAAAAATATAATATTACTAGATAGGAAAGTAAGAATACGTTCTCTTAATTTATCTTATTTCTTATAGTCTAGTAACCTAGACTCTAATACCAAATGTAACAACACATTCCTCAATGAGACTAAATTTCGATAAAAACTGAAATCCAAGTCTATCAAAGCATAAATCGTTAGATTTGGTACCTGCAAATAAGCATGAGCATTATCAAAGATTGATAAAAATCTAAACCCACAGCGGAAACAATAATAGGATGAGAATACTGATTAAGACTACTAGCTTTGAATTAGTGGTATTCCTCAGATAACAGGTAGTCCTCGGATAATAGGTTGTTACATCAGCATCGAGCATGAGAGAAAAGAAGACTTCTCTAACAACTAAACTCATCCAGCTCTAATGACAAGTTCCTCTAAATCTATCATGTAGGTTGTAATAAGGAGGAGGTCCGAACAACGTTAAGGTGACTGGAAAAACTATAAACTATCCATAACATAAATTTATACCAATTGGTTACCATTTAATTGTTATGTCTATTAAGGTTAGCAATTCTAATCAAACCTTGCCTTGCACATATGATTACTTTCCTACCCCTTCTTAGGGTACAAAATATCGACGAAGCCTTATCAACCACCCAATACTTCCAAACCCGTTTGCCACTAAATACTTCTAAATATGAAGCGAACTTCTATAATCACCCTAAATACTTTTAAAAGAGAAATATGTAGACTTTCCTATTTTAGACCACGATTAAGGCAGACTCTGTCATTTAAGACCTATTCCCAAGGTGGTTTCCTAACAACGTTGTTAATGGTCGGTGGGTCCTAGCTACAAAGACCTCTAACCACTATTTAAAACTTCCAACATTTAATATCAACCTATTACTGCATCTATCGCCAATAAAATCATAGCCGTGTGCGAGACGGAACCCAAGTCACTTAATACTTTTAAAAGGACTAGGCAGACTTCTAGCCATTAATACCTAAATTCTACGTAGGTCCTACTTCACTTAATACATACCCCAGGCAGTCTCCTTACCATCATTATTGTGGCCTTAGTAACGTGAGAGATTATACCCAAGCCACATAATACCTCATTAATAAGGACTACGCAACCCCCTAAACATTCAACACCTGTTTATAGGCAGGCTTTTGTCATTTAATACCTAACCCCGAGGTGGACTCCTCACTGGTATTATCTAACTGACATCACTTGGAATCTCACTAGTTTACTTAATACTTTTTTAGGAGAGATGTGAACCCTAGATCAGTCACTTAATACTTCAAACCAGATGCAAACCCTTTCCAAGACATCCACTATCATTATTAATTATAAATATGGTATCTCATTGGTTACTTCTTTCGGTAGGGAGGCGGACCCTAAAATAGCCACTTAATACCTCAACCCTGAAGTAAACATTTTTAGAAACATCCTTATTTCTTTGTACCTCACTATGTTACTTAATACTACCTTTTAGGAGAGAGGCGGGCCCTACACCCACTTAATCCCTCAAACTAGAAGCAAACCCCTATGGAGATATCCCTCACTGCTCCTAATTCCAAATTTGGACCATTTAATACTTTTTAATTGGAAAAGAGGCGGCCCTCAAATAACCACTTAATAACTTTGACCCTAAAGCAAGTCCTATCTCTCTCGCAAAGTCATGGGTTCTAGGATAAGTGATATCTCACATCAGTAGTAAGTGCACCTGACTATTGGTAACCTCAAGTTGAAGGGCAATCTTCCATCAAGCATGTCTACTGACCTCGCATCATTAAATCACTAAGTCCCATCAAGTCTCTACAAATTCGATATTGGGGTTAGTTGACTAATTCCCATTTTATTCAAGACAATAAGATTTACCTTAAATACTTATCTAACCAAAAATCCCATTTTAATGCTCATAAATGTCATTTCCCATAAAATCCTAACGGAAATTTCCTAAGACATTCATGTATACCTACTATTTCCAAATTAGTAACTTTTTTTATATCTATTCCATTTTTATTAGTCCCTATTTATCCATTTGTCCCTATTAATTGTAACTCCCAAATTCATTTTCATTAATTGCCCATTAATTGGAGTTACAGTCTTCAATTCCCATACTAATCAATCGTGACCCCCAATCTTATCCTATCCATTGTTTCTCATTAATTTTCCATTATTGGGGTTACAATATTTTATTTCTATTTATTATTGGAAATTCCTTATTTATTACCCATTAATAGTAATTACTATAATTTCTAATTCTACCTATTCGCTTTCCTAATTATAATAATAACTAACGAACATTACGCATAAGTAACGCATGAATAAATGATGTTCCTTTTTTATCGTAATAAATATGATAAATTGCCTAATAAAACTATATATTCCTATCCAAATATATTCTAATCATAAATATGTAACCAGAATATACTTTCCATTTTTAATTTGCTGGAATTAAATTCCTTAGGAAGATTTTCTGATATGATTTCCATAAATTAGTTTAACATAAAAATGAAACATTTACTACGTTTGAAATTACAAGGAATGGATAATTTGTTTTTATTTGTAATAAACAATGTAAACTACAAAAAATAAATTTATACTTTACACATCTCTTCCTTTTGGTTTATGGGCATTTCTTGTTAAATCGTCCGTTACCCTTTTGAATCAAAAGTGGAAAAAGTAAAAAAAATTATAAACATCAAATAGATGTTCTTTCCACAAATTAAACAATGGAAAATTTACAACCTAGCACAAATTGGGAAATAATCCAAAAATCCTATTTTATACCCTAATGTAGACCAAGAATAAAACATACAACATTCAAATTCTAAAATCTTTGGGACTGACATCAAAATCTTGGTGTAAACATATTTCAAATTAGATCTAAAACAAGAATTTGTAGGCAATAATTTTCTACACCAATTTAAGCCTACAATTCATAAATAAAATTGATTTAAGATTAAAAATCAAACATGTGCGAACGAAATAGATTCAAAATCATAAACAATATATAAAATTTCCCACTCACCTTTTAAAAGAGATCCAAATCTTCAGATCAGAAGTAGAACCTTAAATTCATCTTCAAATCCTTTTTAATACAAGAAATATGTACAAAATGGTATATACATACATTAGAATTACAGATCCGAGAATTGAAATTGGAGAGAAAATAGATACAAATATATAAATATATAAATTACCTCAAATACGCATATAGTTGATTCTCTTCTCTTCTCTTTTATATTAGATTTCTATTTTTATCTAATTTGTATGAATACAAATATAAATATCTTATTTTTGTAACTTAGAAAGAAAGTGGACAATAAGAAATAGCGTAGCTTCACTATTGCCTTAAGAAAATATAAGAGAATGGAGGGTTATGCCTAAATTTACAGGCGTAAAAGTCAACTTCAACCGTCAGATTGAAATATATTAAATCCGGACCATTGGGCCTAGGTTAATCCTAGCCGCGACACATGAAGCAGTCGACCGCACCCTTCCTAGGGGTCAATCACCCATGGTCAACCGCTCCTATATGCGGGTTGACCTATGCGCCCTAGATAATTAATATATAAACGTTAGTTTCCTTATTCGAATTATCTTCATTCTGAATTCACTTTTCATCCGTAAATTCTTCTTTTGGACTCCTATTGGAAAATTCCAAAAAAGAAAGTTGCATAGAATTTCCCCACGAATGCAATGTTGCAAGTTTTGTGGTCCAATTGCATTGTTTGCACAAATTCCATTTTTATTGGGCCTAATTAATTAACTAATTAATTAAATAATTAGCACCAAATTATGAGATGTTACATCAAATGTCCTTAACTTTTCTGTTTGAGCTCCGTTTACAACATATTATATATGAAAATTAATTGGAAATTCACCATGAATGCAACGGCATAACTTCGATAGTCAAGTTTTGAATTTTGCAAAATTTTCATTTTTAGCTCTATCTTATTTAAATTGATTTATCCAATTTATTTATTTATGGTTGATTTTGTGGGGTTTTGCATTCTCCCCCTTTAAGGATTTCATCCCTAAAATCTTTCCAAGGGTCGAACAATGTAACATGCAATATACATCCATGTTATATAACCAAGTTATCTACACAATCATCTACTCAACCAAAAGTGCAATGTGATTATTTGCTACATACTATAATTGAGCTCAATCCTAGCATGATCTTGTGATCATGACATATAATTATTTATGCAAAACACCCTAAAATGCATAAAATTTCCATATGAGTGCAAAGTGACAATGAAAAAGTGTAGCAATCATCTCCTACCATCCAATCTAACAACCACAATGCAACTAAAACCTAAGTTTGGAGGGAAAAGTTTAAAAATGAAAAGCTTAGGATGATAAGTCCTCATGCTTTCCATCGGAGCTTTTCCTCATTTTACTCGAACAAACCTAATTTCTTTGCTATGGAGCTTTCTAGTTCCATACTCCACATTATGTGTAGTGGCACAGGACGCTATTGACTCTGTCTCAATATCCTCCAATTGCCAGGATCTAACATAGTGGTTGTGCTATGAAGGCATTTTTTTAAATACGAAACGTGAAAAATGTTATGGACTCCTGCCAACTTATCCTGTAACTCCACAAGATACACAAGTTTTCCTAATTTTTTCCATAGTTGGGAAAGGCCCAATAAATCTTTATGCCAACCTCAACTTTCCAAATCTTACGACCTTCACACGCTACCTAATCAACTCTATCTTTCTGAAGTCTGGAGATTTAAATCTGGTTCGAGTAGGATTTTGTTGGTGGTTTTGTGCCAACAATTTGGCGATTTGCATGGCCTCTTATAAAGTGCTTCAAAGGGTGTCATACCAATCGTCGATTGGTGATTATTATCATACTTCGATTCTACTAAAGGTAAGTTCTAATCCTAATGTCCTCCAAAATCTATGATGCAAGCTCTTAACAATCCCTTGAAGAACCACCTTACTCTTTCAGTTTGTCTGTCGACCTGTGGGTGGTAAGTGATGCTAAGGTACAATTAAGTTCCTAAAGCTGCTTTCGTACTCATTTGAGATTCACTAGTACATAATGGGTTCTTATCACTAACGATGCTGACCGAAATTCCATGAAGTCAACCACTTTCTTGATATACATCTGTGCTTGAGATGTTGCCATCCTATTGTCGCTAACAGGAGGTTTTTTTAAGTCAAACACCAAACGCCAAATTATGCTACCTTCTCCTTCAACCTTGTCCAATAGAAAAACTCTCTTCACATCCACATACATTTATCTCTTTCTTGAATGGTGACATTCTACAAGATAAAATTTATACCTACCCAAAATTCTAAAGTTTATAGGATTAAAGCATTCTTTTATTTCTTATTACTAACCTAATTTCCTCATTGACTTACACTCTTACCTACAGTTTATCGCTGGTTAAGTGCCCCTATAAAATTTGTTTATTCTTGTTGCTTCTCAATAAAATTTATATATTTATATAGCGGTCTAATCCCATCCATGAAATCAACACAGTGATAAAACAGGAACATACCGCATACCATACCGTATGCTTTTCCAATAACCCAAGTGAGACAACTAGCAACTACAACCCAAAAGTTCTAAGGATTTTTTTTATAGAAGCTGCCATTAACAGTAACATATGCAATACCCCTTACTAAATTAAGATGGACATTCCTAATTCATCATTCTACTATCACCCACTTTCCTTAATTTTTCTTCTTGGTTTCTAATGAATCCATTCGTTACTTCAATTAATATACCCATAATAATCGATAATTATTGTCAAAATTGCAACAACTCTAATTAATCCTCATCTAAATCTCTTTGATTTTTTATGAATTTCAAAATCCAACTATTACTCCAATTCAGTTCATCCATAAACACCATACTAAATTTCCCTAATCAAGTCCAATTTAATTTATTTTTACTCTCATTAGTCACAAAATTACTGCCCTTTTAAAATTGTAATTAATATCCATAAATCCTAATCCATTAATTACTAATTAATACATATATAGTCATATATTATGTTATTTATATATTTTTTATTTAGTCATTAAGTGCGGTTATACATGTATACTAACTTCTAAACTGAAACACTTATTTCCACATTTTTAATTTACGAGAGCTAACATTCTAAAAAGGTTACCCCTATAATTTCCCATAAATTAATCACAAATGAAAAAAATTCTTTGTTTGAAATTACAAAAAATTATTTCTTTTCTTTTATTGAGATAGGTAATATAAACTATGAAAAAGGATATCCATATCTTACACATCACTTTCCCCTTATGGTACATCCTTTGTTAATTTCAACAACATGCTTTTATACATATTTTGAGATATGATAATTTATGGAAATTACACGAAAACCACTCCAAATAAATTAAAACATAGAAAAATACATTCCTTATAGGTCTAGATATCTTTACAATTTTACCAATTTACATTACCATAATTGGCCTCAAGTGCTATTGAGAGATTCATAATGTTAAGGATGTGCTCTAGTGTCAATTATGTATGTAATTTAACTCTTATCAAAGAACCTTATCGAGAAAGATGTATGCATATGGTTTACATTTCCTTTAATATGTTATTATACAAAGGTATTAATAACAAATTAATATAGTAAATAGATATAAGTAGATAATCCTTAGGAGAAATATTTTATCGATTGTAGTTACGAATATGTTCGTAACTATTGGTATTATATCGATACATATTGGCTCGGTATATTGGCACACGAGAAAGACAACGACAGAAGAAATGGGAAAGAGAAAATGCTGGACGAAGTATGCAAGATGGAATGCCAAACCAAACATTTGGTTCAGCATCCCCGGAAGTGCCGAACCAGATATCTGGGCCGGCACAACGTTGGAATGTCGGACCAGATATTTGGTCCGGCACTACTCCTAAACGCCGGACCATACATTTGGTCTGATGCGTAGGCTTGTTGGATCAGATGGTTCGACAAATCAGCATCTCTACCTCAAGGTAGAAGCAACTCCAAGGACCCTCCCTCTCGCCGTCGAACCAAAACTAGTTGAACTCTATGCCGGTCCGGATTCTCACTGCTGAACCAGACGTACTTGCTCCATGATGGACCAAACTCAGGAAGTATAACTCCACCTCTACATTTCAGAACTTCACTCTATAAATACCGGAGCTTCTCAACAACAATGGGTGGAAAAGAAAGAGAAACCTCTACTGAGATTCAATCACTACAACTACTCTAATTTTTTTGCTCTTTCCAATCATACTTATATTTGTAATCAAATCAAAGAGGAATAATAAGATGGACAGTGGATGTAGGGATGTTCTGGCCGAACCACTATAAAACTTTATGTGATTTACTGGTTTTAAATTACTTTCCTATTCTGAGCCTTGAAGTATTATGTGACTATAATGACTACTTGATGACACATTAAGACAAATAAAATAGCATATCAAACAATCTCAAGGCAACTTAACTAAATTCAGACTCGGAAGTATTTGCCCAATTTTTATGCAAACATTTTTTGTGCTTTCACTGAGAAGGGCTAACCTCTCTTGCCTACTCACCTTCCAACCTTAACACATCATTAGAGCATGGCTCCCTTCAGAAGGAATGCTAACAAGGTAAGAACATGGACACTACTAGTACGCCTAATCCCATCCAAGAGGATAAAGGAAACCAGGCCACCCATTCTCAGCTACCAGGTTCAGCTATCACTCGAGAAGACTTAGACAGTGTTGTGAATGAGATGACCAAACACTTCACTATCCAGCAAAAAGCTATAGTCGACCAGCTAATGACATGATTGAGGGTACGGAGGAATCCACTCATAACATAGAATCTCAAAATGAATCTCAATCTAGAGGGTCACGTAAGGCGGAACAGATCCCCTTTAAATAAGGAATTCAATCAAGAAGATACAAGAGCTCGAAACCAAGCTAGGACTCAGTCCGAAGCCAGGCCCGAGAGAGTGCCAGGAGCTGGGCCCATCCAACGGTGCACTGGGCAAGGACCGGGTATGACTGACCCTATCATGCCTCAATCATTGCCAATCCAATCTCAACTGAGGTTCGGGACGTCATTAGTATCAAAGGGAAGCCCCCAGTTCTCCTAAGAATGCCGTAGAATCCGAGGAAAGAATGACACACCGCTTCAGGAAGTATCTCGGGCATGAACATCATAAAAGAGGTGTAGGAGCAAGGGTGTCTAGCTCATTCACCAAGGATATAGATACAGCAACCGCTCCGCGGGACTGAAAGATGCCCACCATGGGTCCTTACAAAGGCACGACCGAACCAATTATCCATTTATAACATTACACCCAACACATGCTCATGAATGGAGCAACAAAGGGTATGTTGTTTAAATGTTTCCCATTGTTCTTGTCAGACCTAGCAACCACGTGGTTTTGTCGCATGCCTCACGGCTCTATTAGCTCTTGGGAAATGTTGAAGGAAAGATTCTTAAGTCAATTCTGAATCCATGTGGAACAGCCCAAGGATGCCTACTCCTTATTAGACATGAAACAAAAAGCGGGAGAACTGCTACAAAAATATCTTACCCGCTTTAACGCTGCCGTAGCAGCAGTGTAGAACGTCGATGAGAGGCTTACACTGGTGGCGTTATGCAGATGTGTCCACCCAGATTCTAAACTTGTAAGAAGGTTGAAAAGGAGAAACCCCTAACTCTTCAGGATTTCTTGCATGAGGCTGGGAAGTACATGAGACTGGAGGATGAGACGTCCCACCGACATAGCGAGTAACCAGCAAAGGCTTCCAACATCCAAGGAAATGTGGGCGTCCCACCCTGGAGGGAAGGTAACAAGCAGAATAGTGAAGTTAAAGGTGGAAACCAAGGCAATACTGGGCATGAAAAAGGCAATAAGCGGTGATATCAACCCAGACCAATATTCGGATGTACATACCTTTGAATAACATAGTGGAGAACATCTACATGGCTACTCAACATGAGGAGGTCGCAATTAGAATGGGAAGATTTTGTCGCTTCCACGAATCACATAGACATAACATCGAAGAATGCCAACATTTACGGGATCTCTTGAAGAATATATCCGAAAAAAGAAGCTAGAGTGATACGTGTAGAGAAATCACAACTCTTATGCTCTAGCCCACAAAGGATCTGGACAACCTTTGCAAGGAAATAATGGGGAAGGAAGAAGCGTGAGCCGCTCTAACCAAGAAAAGATAGCTACCTACACCATATCCGGAGGTCCGCATATAGCCGATAGAAGTTGGGCTAAGATGGAGAGATATGGTTGGTCCTTAAAGGATAGGGAACGGTACGTTCATTCCATAACTAAAGGTCGCATCGCAAAGCAGAGGGAAAGAATTGACATAACCTTCCATGATGAAGATTTAATTGGAAAACAGTATCCTCACACTGACCCCTTGGTTATCTCCGCCTGGATCGGCCCGACCGAGGTGTTTCGCATTTTGGTCGATACAGGAAGCTTAGTAAATATTTTATTCAAATGTGCATTTAATAAAATGAAATTGTCAATGAAAGATGTATCTCCATGCCATAAACCTTTACATGGGTTCACCAGAGAGGCCACAATGCCTCTCAGACAGCTGTATTTGTTTGTTGAACTTGGAAGTCACCCCTGATCAGTTGTGCAAAAAGCAAACCTTCATGCTGGTGGATGGGCACTTTGCCTACAACGCCTTCTTGGGAAGACCAGCATTGTCAAACTTCTAAATAGTATTAGCACTGTGGTGCTTGAAGATCAAATTTTCGACCGGTAACAGAATAGAAGAGACGGAAGGAGATCAAGATGTGGCTCGCGATTGTTATGTGACTGAAATTCGCCAAAATAAGAAAAGGAAAAAGGGAAAAGGCATGGGGGTCATCCTCTGTGCAAAAATTTCGAAAGCATAGCAATCAAAGAAGGCCCCTCCTCTTGATCATACCAGTGACCCATTCAACGAATTGGACCCTAGAGATAAAGAGGAGGAGGTCAATGCCAAGCCTATTGAGGCTATGGAGCATGTAACTGTAGACGAACACGACAAAACAAAGCTTTTAAAGATAGGTTCTTAACTATATGGATCTCAAAGTTCAGCTGATAGGATTCTTGTGAAGGAACTTGGATGTATTCGCATGGACCCATAAGGATATGGTGGGGATATCCTCGAAGATAGCTTGCCATGCTCTCAACGTTGACCCAACCAAGGTCCATGTCAAGCAAAAGAAAAGAAGCATTGGGGTAGAGTGATCAACCGCTCTCAACGAGTTAGTGAAGAACCTGCTCACAAATGGTTTCATGCATGATGCCATTTATCCGTAGTGGATCTCCAACCCGATGATGGTGAAGAAACCTAATGGAAAGTGGTAAACATGCATCGACTTCTCCAACCTCAATGATTCTTGCCCCCAAGGACTGTTTCCCTTTGCCCCGAATCGACCGACTGGTGGACAGAACCACGGAACATGAATTATTGTCATTCATGGATGCGTAATCGGGATACAACCAGATTTACATGCACGTGCCGGATCAAGAACACACTAGCTTCATTATGGACCTAGGCATGTACTGTTATGCAGTCATGCCCTTTGGGCTTAAAAACGTCGGTGCTACTTATCAATGTTTGGTAAATAAGACGTTCGAACGAAATATTGGTCATTCCATGGAAGTTTATGATGACGCATGCTTGTCAGGTCAAGAAGAGCAGTGGATCATCTGAGCCACCTAGAAGAGATGTTCCAAGTATTGCGCAAATACCAAATGAAGCTAAACCCACTAAAATGCTCTTTTACAGTGTCATGGGTAAGTTCTTAGGTTTTATCGTACATGCTAAAGGAATAGAGGTGAATCCTGAAAAGGTACAAGCTTTGAAGGATATTTAAATCCTAGCAACACGGAGAGAAATGCAGAGCCTAAATGGGAATGTAGCCACTCTGAGCAGGTTTATATCCAAAGCAACGGAAAAGTGTGTCCCGTTCTTCGAAGCCCACGAAAGAGACAAAGGGAAATTTGAATGGACTGACGAGTGTTACTCTGCCTTCCAAATCTACTCGAACATCTGTAGAAGCCTCCAATACTGTCCACTTCGAGGTATGGAGAGAGCCTTTACTTATACTTGGATGTATCCTCGAATGCCCTAAGTGCAGCACTAGTACGAGAAGATGGTCATTTCTAGAGAACGGTATACTTCATCAACAAGAGATTCACGAGCACAGAAGCTAGATATCCTAAGATCGAAAAATTGGCTTATTGTCTACTCAAAACATCCAGGAAACTATGGCCCTACATCCAATCTCATTCGATTAAGGTTCTGACGGATCAACCTCTGAGACAAGTTCTTCATAAACCAGATACGTTAGGGCATCTACTGAAGTGGTGCATTAAGCTTAGCCAGTATGGCATCACCTACCATCCATGCAACGTAATTAAGGACAAGCCTTAGCCAATTTCATAGCTGGATTTACAATACGAGATGATGAGACAGAAGTAAAAATTAAGGAGGCAGTAAAATGGAATTTGTTCGTTAGTGGAGCATCAAATGAGCTTGGCTCGGGGACAGGAGTCGGAATAGTCATACCCTGAGGAAGGACATTATGCTATGCACTAAGACTAGAATTTGTTGCAACTAATAATGAAGCTGAATACGAAGCAGTGATGGCCGGCTTAGAGATCATTAAAGAGATAGGAGTTAGGTTGGTGGTATTCATAGTGACTCACAGTTGATTGTGAACCAGAACCTCGGAGAATTCCAGACTCGTGGATAAAGGCTCAAGTCTTACCATAAAAAGGCCAAAACCCTCCTCAATCAGCCAGACTACTATGTAATCAAATGCATCTCGCGAGGAGAAAATCAAGAAGCAGACGCCCTTGCCAAAGAGGAAAGCATAAGGACCGAACCAATGCTGGGGAAACCCCTGTCATAAGTCAAACCACACAAGTTTCGAGTGTTTTCAAATCACAACAACTGCCAGTGGAGAGGAGACATGGATGACCCCCGTCATCAGATACCTACAAGATGGAACCTTACCCGCAGAATGGAATGAAGTCAGGAGGATCCTAAGGAAAGCATCTTGCTACACCATTCAGAACGGCATTTTATACCATCGTGGTTTTTCCAATCCGTTACTAAGGTATGTTGCTGGGAATGAAGCTAAAGATATCCTTGATAATATCCATCAAGGAAGTTGTGGCGATCACACCGGTGGGCAAGCTCTAGCCAAGAAAATTCTACAATATGGACACTTTTGCCCACACTAAACAAATTAAGATGCAACAGAGTTTGCTAAAAAATGTGAAAAATGCCAATGACTCGCCAAAATCCCGAGGCTACCACCTACCAGTTTGACCCAAATGATCAACCCTTGGCTCTTTGCAATTTGAAGGATTGATTTGATCGGAGAGCACCCCATGGGTCGAGGAGTGGCAAGATACGCCATAGTGGTAGTGGATTATTTCACAAAATGTGTGGAAGCAGAACTCTTGAATTAGATTTCACTTGCCAAAGTGATAAACTTCCTATGAAACAACCTGTGCATGTATGGGTTCCAAAAAAGGTCATATCAAACAACGGACTCCAATTCGATAGCGAAGAATTCTCCAGTTGGTACCAGGAACATAAGATTGCTCGAAGCTTCTCGACTGTAGCTTATCCCCAGGCCAATGGACAAGTCGAAGCGATAAACAAAGTTTTAAAAACGCTGATAAAAAAGAAACTGGAGAAATACAAAGGGGCATGGGTCGGCGAACTACCTACTACATAGTGGGCCTACCGAACCTCCTACAAAACAGCGACAGGACATACGCCGTTCGCCTTAGCATACGGGACCGAGTCCATGCTCCCAGTTGAAACGATCATCCCATCACATCGAAGGATACATTATAATCCAGAAACGAAGAACTCTTGAACACGTCGTTAGATCTAATCGAGGGGAAAATGAATGACGCCGCCCTCAAAGCCGCCACACATAGACAGAAAGTGGCAAGGCGGTATAACTCCAAGGTGAAACCTCGGGCACTGCAAGAGGGGGACCTGGTACTCAAGTGGGTCTTTCCACATCCAAGAGGGTTAGACCCAATCTGGGAAGGACCATTTTTTGTTCACAAGGACCTTCATAATGGAGCCTACATCCTACCAACAGTCGACGGGGAGGTGTTCGAGAAAGCAAGGAATCTTTAACACCTCCACCGTTATTTCTCTTGAATTGTAAGGAAGCATGTATTAACTGAAGCAATAAAGGAAAGACAGTGGATGTAGGCATATTCCGGCCGAACCACTATAAAAAATGGTGTTTTGCATTGTTTGTCCTATTTTAAATTTTGTTTTTACTTAATTTTTTATCTGATGTTGTTCCTATTGCGATCAATTGCAAGCGCTTGCCGGCTGTAGTGAAAATAAGATAGCCATGACAAAAGGCACGAGACAAGCCTGGGCAGTTCACTACTGACGATCGGGCCCCCAAGCCGGCAATGATGAATCGACTATTAGCTAGGGATTAGGAACGATTTATAGCCCAGGTAGTTTATTATTGGCGTTCGGCTTGCCCGTGACTGCAAACTGATTATAAATTCCATGATAACGGCTTGGCTGCAGCCAGGGATAGTTCGCAGTTGGCACCCACACTGACAATAATAAATTGAATAATACTGACGACGCAGGCAATAGCCTGAGTAATTATTATTTGCGGTTAGCCCTGAATATGGAAAAAATTTATGTTTTCCCGCATCTCAGAGCACGATGACAATTAACTAAGTCATAAAAAGTTCATAAGTAGGCAAGGTAAGCTATACAATCATATGTCCCAAAAATCATTTCAGATAAACATACAAAAAAAATAAACGTCGAACATTACAGCACCGAGTCTGTATTTATAACATAAAAAATATATACATGACAACCCCACATCCTCCAAAATACATATAACAAAAAATAAGGAAACTTTCTCGACTAAGCAAGAAGGACATCCTCATCACTTGGCCCGCTTGCTCCAGACATGTCCTTTGAAGGCCCGGCTCGCTCAAGGGACTCTACCTCTTTTTCCGATGCCCCATTAGTCCCCTTTGAAGATAGGGTGGTGTAGCTTTCCCTGAAGCCATACCTATATGAGGCAAGTGAGATAAGTCATAAGTCTTATAGTCTGTGATAGGAGATAGCGAAGCTAAAATAAAAGGACAAGGTACCTACGATGACGATTAGTGGGTCAACGAGCCCCTTGTGATCTGAACCCTCTTCATCATCCTTATCCTCTGCCAGTAGCTTGTACCCTCTAGCAATGGCCTTAGTCGCTTCCGTCATGAACTAAAAATTCACCATCCCAACATCATACATTCCTCCTTCTTTCTGGGCAACTATGGCCTTGGTCCCCTCGATGAGCGGGGTATGGATCCCAGCCATCACTTGAGGGTAATCATCCATTCATCGGTGGTTCACATGCTTCCAGAACATATAGTAGGTGTCCTTCAACATTTGATTCACAGTCTCACAAAAATCACTAGACTTGTTGACTTTAGCTTGAAGGGACACCACCTGTTCATGTACTGTTCTTTGTCTCTCCTCAGCCAGACCTGCTCTGACTTTAGCGCATCAACCTCAGCCTTGTAGGCCTTTTTTCCTTGCGCCACTCACCCTGGGACTCCTTCAACTCATCCAAGACATCCTGGGACTTCTTTATCTTACCCTTAAGAGACCGGATCCACTATAGGTCCTTCTGGTTAGCCTCTTCCACTGAGCTCACAGCTTCATCCATCAATAATTTGCATCAGTGGCCTCCCTCATTGCTTCCTCCTTGGCTTTCTTTATCTCAACCATATGAGATGTCTCGGCCGCCTCCAATTTCGCATCCTTCTCCCTGAGCACCCTACGGAGATCCTCCACCTCCAGGTACCACCTCACATTGACACTCCTGACTTCCTTACTGGCCTTGGCCAAACGAGATTGATAATTAACAAATTTCCTGGTCTCATCAGTAATTGGACCATTCTCGTTGTCAAATTAGCAAAGTCAAGAGTTTTGGCCTTATCTAAAATTCAAACCAGAGGATTACAAGGCAAGAGGTACTCGGAATTAGGATCCACAGGATGGTGACCCACATAACTAGGATTGATATCAGGATGATTATCAAAAGTTTTCCTCGTTGGCGGTTGAAAATCTGAGAAGTAAGTATCGATGTTTTCTTCCCCTTAGTTACAAGGCACCTCACACACTTTGAGGTCGGATGGATTTAGACGATGGATACTGGAGGAGGTATGAGAGCTGAGGGAGGTGGCATCTTTGTCAGGAGACTTGCGCGCTTTTGTGGTGTCTTGTGGCTTTCCCTTCTGCCCAAGTAGAGTGAGTCTCTTCAACATTTTCTTGTGCGGTCCATTCCTTTTAGGAGGTAGCCTTAGGAGAATGGTGGCTCCTTTCATTCGTTTGAATTGATCAAGTCTCCTAGACATCTCGTTCCTTTTATGGATTTCTCCTTTTTCCTGCGAAATGAATAATGACTTTAGAGCAAAGAAGTGAAGAGTGCATAAACACAGGGTATGCAAGACATGTGGGCACTCCAAGCTACAACAAACCCTTAGGGGAGACTAGGTCAAGTGGCCGAGACCGGGTCTCACTCAATTGGGGGATACACTGGAACTGGACTCCACTCTGAGGAAGAACACACTACAACTGGACCTCATTTGACTGAGGAGCAAGTGAAGGCCGAAACTCATCTAAGAAGAAAAAATTCTCAAGAAGCACTAAAAGAAAATGATTTATTGATAGCATGAGAGGACTGCACCACAACATGACTTGCTATTATTAGTTTCCCGTAATCATTTATACTAAAATTATAACTCCTAACACGCTATTGATAAAATAGAAAATGTTGGCGCTGATATTTCTATTCTCCCTCTCATTTTTCAATATCTACCGCGAATAACCCATTTTTCGCATCGCTTCCATAGCCCTAAATTAAGGTTAATTTAAAATCCCCTAAATCTCCATTCCTCAACTTCGCTACTCGTTCTCAACTTCGATGCTTATTGCTGCTCTGATTCCTCAACCTCGTCGCTGTTTTGATCCGTCGGCTTCACTATGCAGTGCTTCGATTCCTCAACTACAGCGAACTTTGACCACTTTGAGTTATATATTTTGCTATATACTTCATGTTTGATTTTGCTTTGCCCTATGGAGAATTGAATTTCTGAGCTGAAAATTAAGTATTCTTATGGACGAATTATTGTTTCTTATTTTGTAATATTCGTTGTTACCCTGTTTAGCTTTAAATTTTTGTTTTCCACATCACTATTGAAGTTAAAAACTTTGCTATGGTGAGGAACATTTTGGAAATTCGGCAGCTCAATGTTCTATTTTGATCAGTATGAGTTTCTTCAAAAAGCATAAGTAATCATAAAGAAGGCTACGAAGTATGCAAGGAACAATAAAGAAAGTGGTTGGAAATGAAATAAAGTGGACAGAACGAGGGTTAATTTTGTCAGAAATTCACACAATCTTTACATATAGAACCCCAAATTTATGTTAGTTATATATTTGGTTCTTATCTATGCTCTTGTTTCGTGTGTTTTGTATTTTTGCTGCGAATATTTAATAGATTGACAGATATAGTCAAACAAGACTTTCTATTTTGATTGTTGTTTCGAAAAACAATTTTGTAATCGTGATTTTCTGCTTTTTCTAGCTTAACCTTTTTGCTACCATTACTAGCAACTCATCTTATAGCTATTCTTATAATTTTGATTTACAACTTTCTTCTTTTTCTTATTTTAATTTTTATAGGTTTGAAGTTGTATTGACATGCTTGGAACTGTAGAAAGAGGGAAATTGTTTTGATCTAGTACTTCATTGCAACACATTAACTAAAATGCCCGTTAACCAGCCTATAGTCAAGAATTGTAATGGGGAGAAGCACTTTGTTAATTCTAGGAACAAGAAGCCACTTCAAAACTAAAGCAATTAGCAAAAGTTAGAGCTACAGAAGCAGAATCAAGAAGCTAAGAGTAGTGGTAAAAAGTGAGGGAGAGGCAAAGGTAAAACCAATTTGCTCGAAGTTGCAAAACAAGTGAGTTGTTCAGAATTTGAAGCTAGAAATCGTATATTTAGTAACCTTCCCGTTTCAATTAAGAATACCGAGTTTTACCAATCTAGGTGTTTTGTGAAAGCTAATCATTTTGTAGTTGATTTTATTGACAAAGATTTGAATCATTATGATGTAAGTTCAAACTTAGTTTTGTTTCAGATATTTGGGTTGAAATCAAATTTTTTATTTTTACGGTTTTTGTTTGTTGGTTGTTATAGGTTACAATTGCCTCTGAAGCAAGGTCAAAAAGTGTGACTAGAGCAATTTTAGCAAAGTTACTGAAATGGTACAGAGATACAGAGTTGGGCACGAGACTGCCTGCTTATGATGGAAGAAAAGCTTATACACCACACTGGCTCCTTACCCTTTGATTCAAAGGAGTTTCTTGTGAAGCATACTAAAGAGGATGAAGGCATCATAAGGTCATTTATTTTAATATTATGTTTATGTTGATATTAGTGGTATTGCTGTCATTTTGATCATTTGTTTTGATTTATCTTGAATGAAGCACGTCTTTTAAGGTGATGTTGATTAAGCACCATTATTTTAAGTTTTCTACATAAATTATGTTAGCAATAAAAGCAAAATTTAAGTACAATTGGTTAGCCAAAATTTAGCTAACCTGATCACAATGCTCTTTTAATTTAATTCAAATTCATAGTTGATGATGTTAATGCACAATCAACACTTCATAATTTGTGCAGTTCTCTTATTATTAACAATTGAAATCATGGATAATCAAATTGTTAATCTGTTCCAGTTAGTTTAAGAAATTATGTTTTGGCATTAGTTCCATGTACTTCGATTTCAACCACTTGTTATGAATTTTTGCCATCTCATTAATGGGTGAATGCTTGTTATAAGTTTATAGGAAGAAGGAATATAAACTAGCAAAAGTTTGCAGCTCATGCCGATCTTCTCCATTTGCATCAATTTATTAATGGCAAACTACTTGATACTTATATTTATTTTGTGGAATTGATGTTTATTTTATCCTATTTTAGTTTAATATTAAATTTTGGAATAAGGTAACTAGGTATACCACAAAAAAATATGCTTAAAGTAAAAAGCTACAGCCTGATTATTTCATCTGAATGTTATTTATTTGTATATATGCATGTCTTATTAGAGTTTCAGCCTTGTTCATCTTTTTTGCAGAAAAAAGTTGAAGATATGTTGGCACCTCCAACAGGGAAATAAAAAGAGAAATGGTCAGGTATTTTCACATATTCCTGATTTTTTAATGTTATATTTGTTTTTGTGTATAATTGTTGACTCATTTGCAGCAACACTATGTTTTTTGGACTCAATCCCTACAAGTCCAGGTATGATGGAGATGATTCTCTGTTGTCTTCCTTCTTTGAAACTGTTCCTGAAAAATTGAACGTTGGAAGTGAAATGATGATAGAAAAACCGGCTGGTGGTATATTTTCTAGGTTGTTTCAAGTTTCTCCTGTGAAGGTGGTAGTCGGAGTTGATGGTGATCTTATGGTTAGGATCATAGGGTGCAGATGTCTTCGCCTCGTGTTCCTCTAGGAATGAACAAGAGAAGGTAAACTATAAAAACTATTTTACGGTTTTTTAGGTTCATAATTTAGCTTATTTTTTCAATATTACAATATATATTACATGTATTACTTTTTTATTATAAGTTTGGTGAAGTGATTATAACCAACAATTATATTATGATAAAATTAGTTAGTTTGGAATAATAAGTTAGAGGATTGAAACTTTTTGAGCTTTAGAACAATATGTTATTCTACTAACCTATAAGTGTGATTAAGTTATATTTTATAATGGTCGTAAAACGAAACAGAAATGGTCTAACAAAGAAAATGGTGCATATTTCTACACCAGCAGCAGCAAGTAGTGGCGGTAGTAGCAATAAGCCAAGTAGTTAAATTTGTATATTATTTGTTTTAATTTGTTATATTTTCAAATTATATTTATTTTCTATCTTACTTGTTATATCTGTTAAACGCTTGGTTATTTAAACCTGGTATCTTCTGTCCTTTCTTCTCCCATTCTCCATCTTCTCAATTCTTACATAAGAAAAACAAAGGCTCGTTTGTTCTTAATTTAATTAGAATTGAGTACGTCTGATCCTCGATTTAAGTAAATATGTTATGGTTTTTTGAAAGTATGGTATTAAGTTTATAGTTTTACTGAACTCAAGTGAAAAAATAATGTGCAAGTAATTATTACATTGGTGCATGCATATAATATACTATGACTAAGGCCATATTTGAAGTATCTTCTCCCTTGTTTATGACTCGTAATTAATCAAGTTTTGAAATTTTAGTTGATAAAGATGGATCAGAAACAAGATAAGGGCTCCCAAATTGATTGCCTCATCTGTGGTAAGTATTTTATTCCGATCTCATACTAAAAGTTATTTATTAGTAAGATCAAAGATAGCACAATGTGGCTTAATTTTTTTAATTTGTTGAGTTTGTTTATAGACCTTAATGACACACTGTACCCTTTGAGTGTTCGCTTTTCTGATGCTGTTACAAAAAACATTGGAGGTAGGCTGCATGGCGATTGTTATTATTATGTTTATATATGTATGTATGTATGTATATGTATATGTATAAACATAAAGGAATTTGTAGCAAAGGATTATTTTATGGACTGATTATTTTTTTACTTTCAGAATTTATGGTTGATAGACTGGGAATTGATAGAAGTTCATCCTGAAGTTTAGCCGTAACTAAATGCCAGAGATAAGATACAATCATCTCAAGCTATTCCTCAAAGGGTCCCAATTGGTATAAATGCATGCGATGTTATTTCCATTTAATTTAATTACCATACCATTTAAATTGATTAATTACTATATCTGAAGTCATTTGTTATGTTTATGTAACGAAAATAATACAGGACTGAAAGATCCCTATGATCCAAGAACTACGATAAGAGGTAATAACAATGGTACAATGTTGATGCCACCACAGCAGTAGTATCCAGCCATTCCTAGTCCATCGTATTATTTCAGCAGAAGCAACAACATATCTGGAAAGATGAAGACTCCCTTAGAGTCATTAGAGAAAAAACTGACTACCCATCACAACAACATCACATAGCAATCGACATGAGAGGCGGTGGTGGTAGTTTTCCTTTCTTTCGACATCTTTCAGCAGCATCGGGTATTTCTGAAGCGAGTAAGAAGAGTAAATTTGACCAATAATAGCTGATGAAGTGACCATGTGGCAGTCAAGGAAGCCGCTTGCTTTTAGGCATGGTATTGCTGCTGCCACGGCGGTTGCTGCTGCTAATCCTCACCATAGAAAGGTCGGTGTTGTTCAGTTTGGCATGACATGGACGTATTAGTTTTGGTTCAAATGATTTTCACATCTCTCAGTGATATGAATCATTTTGTCCACTTTCTGGATTGTTTTTAGGCAAGAACTGGGTTGTTTTGCATGTGATGAGGATGCTTTGTATATTGGAGCATTTTTCATCAGCATCCTTGATTCAAGAAGCCTGATTAGTTGAAACTGTGTTGAATTTGTTTAACCCCGATGTGGATTTTAGTAATTTCACTATAATGGTAGAACTTTCACTATATCATCTAATGATGAGAATCTAAAGCCGGACCCAGTACTCAAGCAGCTCTTGCTAAGCCTAGAATCCGCAAAGTTCACCACTAATTCACCAAAGAAAATCATTTTCAACATATACTCACTATGTCATCTAATGAGTTTCTATCATACAGATATTTGAAAATGGAGACAAGGAACATGCAAGAAAATCGCTTAAAAGATTAGGCCTTGAAGTTTGTTTTGAACAAATCATATGGTATAATTTTTGTTCCCCTCTGTTCTATATTTTAGTTACTAATTCATATGTTGTATGAATTTTTCAGTTAAACATTCAAGTCTGACAAAAGTAAAATGCACTTAATTTTGATAAGCACAAACTAAGAGGGATGTTTAAGCTAGTATACTATAATATAAAATGGTGAATCCTTTTTTCTACCTTATTTTGTTGTCACAAATTAATATCATTGCCACATGATTTATTTGAATCTTGAATCAAAAATCATTTTTTTCGATCCTTTTTTGGATTGCGTGGATAAAGGAGGAAAGTAGTGATCCAAACAAAAGCAATATTAGGTATTTTTTGATTAATTGGACTATCTCTGGCCATATAGCAAAGGTTATATACTGTGCTGAAACATATTCATATATCTCAGCATAATACATACTTACACATGTATTCATTTTTCTCTCGACATAAACAAGCGACTGTCATTGCAACAAGTCATACATGTAAGTTCAACTTAAACCGACGGCTTATAACATGTTCCAAAGCAACATAGAATCGTATTTGCATTTGTCCAATTGGGCATATGGTCCTTTCATGTTACAATGACCTTTCATTTACTATTATTGACCTTCATTTAAGTTTTTTTTAAATTTTATAGCATGTTGTATAATTTGTATTAGTCAATCGCCTACTAAAATAGTATGATGAATATTTAGTGTTTGCATTATGAATTCGATTTAATATTGTGTATGCTTTTTTGATGAATTCGTTCTCAAGCATTACTTTTGCATTACAAGTAGATAGATGACTATAATGACAAAAAAGGTTGCAATGAGTTATGAATCGAAGTTATTTTTGCTGCTAGAACTACTTTTTGGTTTTAACGTATGTACTACTTGCTTTTGTTTTGCTATTGCTACTTGTGCTATATTTTGTTTTTGAATTATTGATGAAAAACTATTTATGTTTGGTGTAAGAATATTGTGTATTTTGATTATAAAATTTCATACATTGGTTCCCAAATATGTGTCCAAAATATGGTATTGATACAATATGTTGATTTTGAAATGTGATATTGATATAATATGTTAATTTTGAAATGTGATATATATGTACATTGGGCACATATTTATTGAAATGGAATTAAAACATTCCACGGCATTTTCAAAACACTGTTAAAACATTCTACGGCGTTTTTAAAACGCCGTTGAAAGTTTTAACGGCGTTTTAAAAACGCTATTGAATTGTATCTAAAAACATAAATCATGATTTATTGCAACAAGCAAACGATGTAAATAAATATCACGGCATTTACAAAAAGGCTATAAAATCTTATCTTAGCAGGAAACAAACACTAAGAAAGATCTCCAACTGCACCCAACCAAACATTGTTAAATGATTTCATGACACCAGAGAAACGTTGTTAAAATGGACATTTAACAGTATTTATTTTTTTGTCATTGTATATATCTCTGACATATAACTGCATGTCGATATACGGCATATGTAAAAATGCTGTTAATAGCTTTTATAGCGTTTTTAAAACGCTGTTAAAGGTCTTGTTTGTTGTAGTGAAGTACCCCAAAGTCCATGCGGAAATCGAAGGTACCTGGAGAAAGCCCGAACGTCTCACTGATCCCCGCTCTGCTTTGAACTGGGAGAATAGGCACTCCGCTCAGGTCAGCTGTCACCGTACTCTCTTGGGAAGGACCAGCAACCAAAGTTGGCCCGGATGCCAGCTCGGACTAATCTAGCTGCTCGAGCCACTCTTCTACGGCCTTGGCGTTCTTCAAAGGAGTTGCGCCCAGATCTTCGCTACCCATAAATACTATATCTTGAGAAGATTGAACCTCCGAATCTGTTGCCTCGGAATCTTTCTCCAAGCCTTCCTCATCCTCGCTATCATCTTCCAAAGGTGAACCTCCTTGCTTTCAAGAGATGAAGCGTCTTTTATGTGGAAGGACTTCCCTGGACAGGGAGGACGAACATCACTCTTCTTGCGCCTTAGTTTCTTCGAAGCGTCGGCTCCTGTTCCCTCTTCAATAGTTTTCATGCATTTGCCGGCGCCTCCCTCCTCTCCTTCAACTCCTTTATCCCTCTTGGCAGAACTTGGCATAATCTTAAACATGGATTGACCGAGGACAATCAAATTGTAGAAGCGGAGGGCTATGCCACGAAGCAAGAACGAGGCTTCCCTCGCAGCTTCAGAAATAGTCAGGATTTCTTTGGCCACCTTCTTTAGACTATCATCCTCTACCGCCTTTATGCCACCTATGATGCGAAGCATTAAGAAGGCAAGTAGGAAAAAACGTAGAAAAGGATATAAAGAAAACTTACACCCAAAAGTGAAAGCACACTGAGGAACGGTGTCATCGAGCACAAAGAAGTACCCCTTCTTAAACATGTTGAATTTGGAATATAGGTCAAGGACAGGCTTGAACATATGGGAAAACTCTAGGCTAATAAAGGGGCTCCATTTTCGGTAACTTCTTACATTGTATAAGTATCTAATCTCTCTGTGAGTGGGAGGTCTCTGATAGCGCTTCACAAATATGAGACATAGGCAGGTCGGGATTGCATAAGAGTTAGGTTGAAGCTGCATAGGAGCAATCTTCAGATAGACCACAAAATTATAAATCCAGCAGGTAAGTGGGGAAATGCACCACACATATAGCGGTATTTGTTATATGCCATATATCCCTCTAGGGTAGAGTATGCTCTATCGTCTGGCCCGGCTAATAGCATGTCCCACGAGCAATTCCGAATGTCATAGTTATGGAATTAAGTTTCTCAACAGTCAATACACTAGGGTAGCTCTCGATGGGCTTCACCAGTGTCTGGTCGGGGGCATAACCCTCTATCAAAGAATATGCAGAGCTAGGTTGTCTGGGAGGATTAGCAGGAGCCTCAGAGGAAGAAGCGCCAGCTCCGACAGGCTGTGAAGATGCATGTTTAGATCGAAGTTCATGAGTAGACAACATTTTCTTTCATGCACAAGGAGACAAAAGGTAGGCATAAGTTCAACACCCCGATAGCTATGCAAACGTAACAAGAATAAAGCAATAGCAATGAGTTTAACATACTAGTAATCATGCAATCATAGCAGGGAAGTAAGCGCTCACGAAAAGCCTCATATCGTCTGGTTCGGTTAATACCACACATCGAACCAAACCATACAAAACTAAGGCTACTATTCCAAGGATTTCTCTCTTGGCTCGGCATATCCATGACCACCAAACATGAACCATTCTGGTCCGGCATCACTCTATCATCGGTCCAAAACCAGACAACATCATGGTGCCGAACCAAACCGTGCAATCCTTATAGTTACCACTTCGATGTTTTCTCCCTTGGCTTAGAGCATCCATAACCACTGAACCAAATCTAAATCTGGTCCGGCATTACCCTGCCACCAAACCAAATCGAAGACCACCCCAAGTGCCAAATCACCATTCGCTACTTTGATTCAAACTCCGCTATCTAAACACAGAATCGACATCTCTTCCTCCTCCTCTTAAACTCCAACGGCATAACTACATTTGCTACCACTCCATCTAGAAACCTCTCTAATGCCCATAGCCTGACACACAGAGGTACCGAACATAATATGGAGGAACTCCTACCGCCTACCGCTGATAAAACACAAACTCCTTCCACCCTCGATAACCACAACTACCTCAAGTTCACTATTCCTAGATTTCGCCTTCGCCGAATCATTCCAAGGCTACAACACTCAATTCAAATGAGCCTCCTTCCTTCGGTTCAGAACGAAGCACCCTCTCCACTTCAAAAAAAACCACAGAATTCCCATACAATCAAAATGATAAAGCACATAAAACCCTAGAATAGAAATCGAATCTAGGAACTAACCTTACCTCAGATAATATTGTAGTGGAAAAATTGAGAAATTTGAACGTTGAAAGCTTATAATGACTTGAAAGAGATTGAAGAATTATGGATTCGAAAAGTAGAAGAAGGGGAGTGAGAAAGAAAGGTGCGGTATTTAAAAGAAAATGAGGGGTAGCCGAACAGTCAGGGAGTTTCCCAATACTTCAGTCTGGTCGATGAAGTTTTGTGCCGAACCAAACAAAGCACATTGTGTAGCAACACAACATGATTTGGAGGGAAAGTGTTGGCTCGGTATATTGGCACACACGAAAGACAGCGGTAGAAGAAATGGAAAGAGAAAACACCAGACAAAGTATGCAACCTGGAATGCCGAACCAAACATTTAGTTCGGGATCCTCGGAAGCGTCGGACTAGATATCTAGCCTGGCACAAAATCGGGATTCCGGACCAAATATCTGGTCCGGAACAACATTGGAATGTCGAACCAGAAATGTGGTCCGGCACAACATTGGACTGCCAAATCAGATATCTGGTCTAGCACAACATTGGAATATAGGACCAGAAATCTGGTCCGGCACAACATTGGATTGCCAGACCAGATATCTGGTCTGGCACCGCATTGGAATGTCGGACCAGAAATCTAGTCCGGCATAGCATTGGAATGTAGGACCAAATATTTGGTCCATCACTACTCTTAAACACTAGACAAATATTTGGTCCGGTGCATAGGCTTGTCGAGCCAGATGTTTGGTCTGGTTCGACATCCCGGGAAGTGCCGGACCAGATATCTGGTCCGGCACAACATTGGGATGCCGGACCAAAAATCTGGTCCGACACAACATTGGAATACCAGACTAGATATCTGGTCCGACACAACATCGAATTGCCGGATCAGATATCTGGTTCGACAAAACATCGGATTGCCGGACCAAAAATCTGGTCCAGCACAACATTGGATTGCCGGACCAGAAATCTAGTCCAGCACAACATTGGAATGCCTGACTAGAAATCTGGTCCGGCACGGCATTGGAATGCCGGACAAGATATTTGGTGCGGCACTGCTCCTAAACGCCGGACCAAACATTTGGTCCGGTGCGTAGGCTTGTCAGACCAGATGTTTGGTTCGACAAATCAGCATCTCTACCTTAAGGTAGAAGCAACTCCAAGAACACCCTCCCCCCTCTTGCTACCGAGCGAAAACTAGTTGGACTCTATGCCGATCAAAATTCTCACTGCCGAACCAGATGTACTTGCTCCATGATGGACCAAACTCAGGAAGTTACAACTCCACCTCCACACTTCACAACTCCACCTCCACACTTCACAACTTCACTCCATAAATACCGGAGCTTCTCAACAACAATGGGGACACTTTGGAAAAGAAAGGGAAAACTCTACTGAGATTCAATCACTCCAGCTAATCTAAGTTTTTTGCTCTTTCCAATCATGCTTGTATTTGTAATCAAATCAAAGAGGAATAATAAGATGGACAACGGATGTAGGCATGTTCTGGCCGAACCACTATAAAACTTTGTGTGATTTGCTGCTTTTAAGTTACTTTCCTATTCTGAGCATGTGAAGTATTCTTTGACTGAAATGACTACTTGATAACACATTGAGACAGATAAAATAGCATATCAAACAATCTCAAGGCAACTTAACTAAATTCAGACTCGGAGGTGTTTGCCCAATTTTTATGCAAGCAATATATACATACATATATACATATATGTGTGTGTATAATAAAGCACTTCTCCTTCAGTGTTCCTAGTCAAGATGTATCAGGAAAATGATATCGATATATCTATTAAGAGTAGTGTACGCAACGCTCTTCATATGGTGGATGGTTATTACTTATTACCGTTTGAAGGGCACCAATGGGTTATGTATTTGTGGTTGTTTGGAACAATTATAGAATGACTTGAAGAGAGTCTTCTATAGGTTAATATAACCAATTTTAAATAAAAGATTGAAGGATAATGATGTAAGAGTAGTCTTTTGACTTAAGGGTATGTTGATCTTAAGTAACTAGGCTATACTTTGATTATGGTTAAATATTTGGCATGGCTATTTGTTATAACCTTAGCTGGGTACTCGTTGAACTACCTAAACTTAGGCAATGGCCAAGAGAGGATTTGTCTCATTTGTTATAGAAGGTTAGTATCATTGTAATTGGTATACAACTTAAAGGTCAAAATCTTTGGCCATGGTAAATTGGATAGTCAATAAATATTATTAGATTGGACCAAAGATTTCATAAATTGTTTACGTAGTTAAGTACGAATATTAATAAAGTTTTCGTCCATAGGCCAAACTCTATATATCTAGGTGGTATAAAGATGATTAAAAGAATACTTATATAAACTATCGTAGCTTATTTTAGATCAAAAATAAGATTTCACCTAGATGGTATGTAAGCATTGAACTCGGACTAATATTGCGCTTCAGCAAAGTCCATGCAGGACCAGTATTTAAATGATTCGAATACTAATTGGGGACTAAGTTCACACTAAAGAGTCAATACAACCGTATTATTAATTATTTCCGAGTTAGACCAATAGTAAAATTAATTTATAGATGTTATAAATGAGTAATAAATTAATACAATTGTTATATTAATGTTTTATGGTTATTTTAATTACTTATATAGAGAATTAAAATGAAAGATTTAATGGAATACCCAGGGGCAATTACGTGATTGTTACGTACATCTGACTCTATAGTCAACCTTATTCGTAATAATGATGTTTATTTTCTATTATGTACTTTGTTATATTATGACATAACTAACTGATTAATTAACTAATTCAAAGTGTAATAAGAAAACCCTTAAATAAAATGTTGTGATTATACATGTAGAGAGTGGAAATTGTAACTAATTAATCACAATATGAAATAACATTTTCTTTTAAATGTTCTTGGTTAAGATATTTCACAAAAGGATATTGATACGTCCATTGAGACCAGAATGTGTAATACTCTCCAAATGTTTAGCTATGTGTTAATTATGGCTATTATGGGTAATAGGAGGTTACATACTTGTAGTTATCAGATAACAATAGAACAACTCATCCGAGAGTTTCTTATTGGTTGATAAAAACTAGGTAAAACAGAATATCTCAGAATGATGATGTTACATAGTTCTCTCTACTTGAGAATAACATGGAACTTCAGTGTGAATACTCCACTTTGGTTATATTTAAATCACGGCATGACGATCCATCAAGCAACTATAGTTGAGTTTGAGTTTAAACATTGGAAGTGAAACACTAATCAATAGAGAATTTGCCTCTTCATTTGTATGAAACTTAGCATTATGGTCATCTATAGTCAACTCAATGTCAAAATATCTTATTGGACCTTGGTAATGTGCATTCTTAATGATTTGACGACTTAATCATTTTTTCAAAGCCTATTCTATCCTCATTAATGTGCATTCTTGACGATTCGATGACTTTTTAGGATATAAATAGGCTTGTGATTAATCTATCTAAGTCACTTTTGGCTATGGCAGGGGTCGCTGATGATTACGTTTCTGTCCTCCTTGATATATCCGGTGTGTTCAGACTTTCAGAGGGAGACTTATACTTAAGTATTCCTATGATATCTTCAAGACTTAAGTCTTCTCATTGCATACCTATATTTGAAGAAATAACAGCAAAGCTATAAAATTGGAATAATAAAGGGCTAAGTCAAGTGGGTAGGCTAACATTAATAAATGTTGTTATATTTTCTATGAACAGTTATTGGGCTAGGACATTTATTCTGCCTGTGTGTTTTTCCGATTTGATAAATAAAGCTATGAACCACTTTTTATGGTTTGATTATTATATTTCCAAAAAATTAATTCCCATTGCCTTTAAGAAAACTCAACTTCCAAAAAAACATGGTGGTTTGGGAATTATCAACATCATTACTTGGAATAGAGTGGATATGTCATCTCTTATTGATGTTTTGATTAATAAAAGAGATGGATTATGGTCTCTTTGGATCTCTAATCATTATATTAAAAATGATTATTTCTCGACTATGCGTCTGCCTATCAACTATAGTTGGATGTTTAGGTCCTTATTGAAAGTTAGATCTACTATCATTCCTTTTGTTCAATGTATGCCTTTTGAATACTCCAAGCTAAGCTTCTGGAAAGACCGATGGGCAACTCGAGGTTTGATCCTTGCTGATGTGATTCCTTCAACTCTTACTGAGCAATTTGCCATTCCTTTATCTGCTAAGGTAGGTAGATTTTTGAGTAATGGCTATGTGAACTTGCCTTACTCTAGAAGTGATGTTATAACATAAGTCTGGTCTAATATTCAAGGAAAATTCTTTACTTATCAAGAGAATGATACTTTATTATGGAATGGAAAAAATCAATCTATTAAGCAGGTTTACAAATTGATTATAGGTGAAAATGATGCTGAGTTTTTCCCTTGGCATAGCAGAGTTTGGCCTTCTGAAGAAATCTTTTTATTGTGGAAAGTTCTGAAGAATGTTTTGCATACTGAAGATTATCTGTTTCAGTTGGGAGTGATTACCAATCTTATGCGTATTCTATGTTATAGTGCTCCTAAATTTTATGCACACATTTTTTCAAATGCACTCACACTTATTACATTTAGGAGAAGGTGCCGATAAGTTAGATAATAGGAGAGTGAAGCATGAATCTGATGAAAAGTGGTTTTAAAAATTTAAATCTACTAGGTGGAGAGGCTTTATTACAGATTGCAGATTGATTTTCAATAGAATTAGGGTGCACAGAGATACTACCGTGCATGTGAGCATGTTGCATTATAAAAGACAAATTTTAAGAAAGGCAGGCAGTCATACTCGCAACTTTGATGAAGGTTTGTTGGCTACAGATCTGGGTCTGCATGTTTCAGCTTAGCTTTGGACACTTATGTTGTGTTAGGTTCTTCTTTGTTTGTGGTTTTCTTTTATGTATTTTTGGTCTTTTCTTATTCTCTTGTAATGGGCCTATTTTTCTTATTATTTTGTACTTTTTTTTACAGTTATTAATAAAAAGGAGAGGACCATTCAACCCTACTAGCCTTACCAAAAAAATATCTGGCCGGAGTGGAACTATTAATAACAAATGTTATTATCAAACCAAGGACTTTATTTTTTTGGGTTAATCAAGTTGACTATGGAAAATATTAGAGTTTTGACCAATATCCAGCTCGATACATCCTAATGTGATATAGTATTGGCAAAGAGAATGTATGTAATGTTAGGGGGAGGGGTGATCAATCCCTCTCAGCAGAAAAATAGGATCTTGCAATTTGGCGTGATAGAACAAACAGATAGTTATAGATCACAGAAAAAATATATAGAGAGACAAGAGAGAACACACAGATTTATAGTGGTTCCACCATCGCGAGATAGTGTACGTCCACTTTAATGGGGAAGAGATTTATTACTATTTGAAGAGATTACAGAGTAAAGAAATGAAGAAAAATAAACAAGAGATTGTTCTCTCATATCTGATATCTTAACATTCTCTATGTCTCTCTTTATATATAGAGAAAAGTTACTTAGGGATGAAGCAATTGATTTATGTAAATAAATCAATTCATGGAATAATAATATTCCCATTAATTGCCTTGCCATGTAATTGATTGATAATATTCAATTTTCTCCATCAATCAATTATTTCCTTATTTGATTCTTTTTGTTTCTCCTTTTATAAAATATGGCAATCAAATACATATGGCAAATATCTCCACATCCCTATCTCTTTAATTTTTCTTTCCATTTCCTTCATGCACAGAACGGGTAACTAAATATCTCCAAAATCTATTAATTTTGAAAATATTGTATCACCAAAAAATCCTAATAATCTCCACCTTGATACAATATCTCTTCCAAACCAAGATACTCCAAAATGAATGCTTCCCAATGAGTTACTGCAAATGCCACCTCTCATTGCACTTTGTTAATGAACTCTGGCAAGGCCACTGCCCACCAACAAAGTGTTGGAAACACTCAAAAAAAAATAAGGCAGACGTTGTGCAACCAAAAAATAAACTCATATCTCTTCATACAAGAAGAATGTCACATCTTCTCTTAACTTCAACCAAGTTACTCTCTTCCCCATAGTGCCACCATGTGGCACCTAGCACTTCATCAAGTGAATCAAGTTCGAGCAATGCTCGAACTTAGTAGCAGGTAAGGCCTTCGTAAACATATCTGCTGCATTGTCATTTGTATGAACCTTCTGAAGGCGAACTAACTTCTCTTCATTCATGGAGATAAGGAAAGACTCTCTTACCTCTATATGCTTTGTTCTAGAGCTGAAAGCCAGATTTTCAGCTAAATGAATTGCACTCTGACTATCACAATTCACCAAACAATTATCTTGTACAAAGCCCAAATCACACAACAACTTCTTCAAATAAAGTGCCTCCTTAGCTGCCTCAACTGCAGCTATCAACTCTGCCTCTGTAGTAGACAAAGAAACTATAGTCTGCAACCTCGCTCTCCAACTAATAGCCGTTCCTCCAAGAGTGAACACATAGCCTGAGGTTGACTTCCTTCTATCTCTATCTCCGGCATAGTCTGAATCACAAAATCCAATCAAGTTGAAATCTTTATTTCTGCCGCCAAAGACAAGACCATAATCTGATGTTCCTCTAAGATATCTAAAAATATACTTCACTGCCTCCCAATGCGATTTTCCCGGATTTGCTGTATATCTACTAACTAATCCAACAGCCTGAGCAATGTCAGGTCTAGTGCACACCATAGCATACATCAAGCTACCTACCGCACTCGCATAAGGCACCTTTTTCATGTAGGCCTTATCCTTTTCTGAGATCGGAGAGCCTTTGTTAGAGAGCTGTATATGCAAAGGCATGGGTGTGCTGATAGCCTTTGCTCCATCCATGCTAAACCGAGCAAGCACCTTTTGAATATATTCCTTTTGAGTAAGTCTCAAAAGTCCAAGCTTTCTATCTCTTTGGATTTCCATCCCCAAAATTTTCTTTGCTACTCCAAGGTCTTTCATTTCGAATTCCGCTTTTAATTTCAACTCATCAACTTCAGCTTTATCCTTAGAAGCAATCAACATATCATCCATGTACAAAAGTAAATACACCCAATTACTATTCTTTAAATGCTTGAAATAAACACATGCATCTTTAGTACTACGATTAAAACCATGTGAAAGCATAAAAGAATCAAACCTTTTGTACCATTGTCCAGGCGACTGTTTTAGACCATAAAGAGATTTCTTCAACCTGCATACCCAATCTGATTTTCCATCTACAATAAATCCTTCTGGCTGCTTCATGTAAATGGTTTCTTCCAAATCACCATGCAAGAAAGCAGTCTTCACATCAAGTTGTTCTAACTCCAAATCGTGAGCAGCAACTATCGCAAGTAGGATTCAAATTGAAGTTTGTCTAACAACTGGAGCAAATATTTCATCATACTCCAACCCCTTTTTTTGTGAAAACCCTTTGGCTACCAATCTTTCCTTGTATCTACCATCGTCTTTCAGCTTGAACACCCACTTGCAACCTATGGCTCGGCTTCCTTGAGGTAGTGGTACCAAATCCCAAGTCTTGTTCTTCTGCAAAGACTGTATCTCCTCTTCCATAGCGCAATTCCACTTCGAATTATCATTCGACTTCATGGCTTCTTCAAGGCTTAATGGTTCATCATGAACAACATGTAAAGCATACTCAAACTGATCATTAAGGCTCAAATTTGCATAATCCCAATCTCCATATCTAATTGGAGCTCTCTTTGGTCTCTGACTAGCCCGAATGACTATATCGCCTGACTCTCCTTCAGCTCCACCTTGAGCTCCATCTTGAGCTGAATCCTCTCTAGCTTCATGACCATCTCCATCACTACTAGAGGAAATCTGTGGACTATCATGTGATGTATCATTAACTGTTCTATCACTATTGCCAATAGTAATAGCTGTACTTCGGGTTTGAAAGTTGGGAATCTCGGTATTTTCGGCCTTCTCATCAACTGAATCTGAACCGTCTGATAAACCTTCCAAAGGTTTAAATATCGTTGACTCGTCAAAAGTCACATGTCTGGAGTGTATAACTTTCTTCGTAACTGGATTCCAAATTCTGTATCCTTTTATTCCATCTGTATAACCAAGAAAAACACACTTGGAGGCCCTAGGCTACAACTTATCTTGTCCTGTATTGTGAACATAAACTGGACATCCAAATATACGAAAATAACTTAATAAAGTGCTTTTACCTCTCCATAACTCCTCTGGAATCTTCCCACCAATGGCTGAGCACGGAATCCGATTAATAATATGTGCTGCAGTCGAAACAGCTTCAGCCCAAAAACCCTTAGACATACCCGCAGTCAATATCAAGCAACGGGCCTTCTCAAGTAGAGTCCTATTCATCCTCTCAGCAACCCCATTGGATTGCGGATCACCAGGTGTAGTAAAATGTCTTCTAATACCGCGTTGTCTACAGTAGTCGAGGAACTCTTTGGAGACATATTCGCCACCATTATCGGGTCTAAGAATCTTCAATTTCTTTCCTGTTTGGTTTTCAACAAGAGCTAACCAAACCTTAAAATTCTTAAATACTTCCGACTTAGCTTTCATTACATACACCCAAACCTTGCGCGAGTAGTCATCAATGAATGAAACAAAATAATAAGCTCCACCAATGGAAGCAGTAGGGTATGGCCCCCAAACATCTGAATGTACATAATCAAGTACACTCTTAGAAGTATGCATACCGTCACCAAAAGAAACTCTGGTTTGCTTTGCCAATACACACTCCTTGCAAAAGTTCAACTTGTTGAAGATTTCTCCCTTGATCTTTTTCTTCTTACGAAGCAACTCTAAGTTCTTCTCCGAAGTATGACCTAGTCTCATATGCCAAAGCTTGGTAGCATCCAAACTTTTAGAACTATCAACTCTAACACATAATTCTCCATGAACAGTGGTACCCATCAGCAAATACAGATTTCTTACCATAACACCCTTCATCAATACAAGTGCCTCTCTAGAAACTCTCAAACCATCTTTGACAATGGTTATCTTGCATCCCAATGATGCCAATTGGCCTAATGATATCAATGACTTCCGAAGACCAGGAACATAGCGAACATCTGAAAGTGTGCGAACAATCCCATCATACATGCGAATGCGAACTGAACCAACTCCCATAGACTTACATGTAGCATCGTTTCCCATAAGGATGGAACTTCCTTCTTTAGCATCAAAGGAAGAAAAATAATCCTTATTAGGAGTCATGTGAAATGATGCTCCAGAATCTAATACCCAGTGGTCTGCAACATCTGATACAACCGCTGTCAATAAATCACTATCATCTTTCTCCATCGCAATAGATGAAGAACCTTCAGTCTTCTTCTCCAGATCTGGGCAGTCTCTTTTCCAATGGCCTGGTTTCTTACAATGATGACACCTTCCATCTTTTGACTTACTCCGCCAATGAGGCTTCCTAGAATTGGAACGCCCCCTGTAATTCTTCACTTTCTTCTCTGCTCTACCTCTCTCAACAAATAAACCTGAACTACTATTACTTCCTCCACTACTATCACCAACACCAAACTCTTTCATCTGATCTCTCAACTCCTCACTGAGCAAACCTGTCTTCACATCATCTAATGTCAATGTATCTCTACCATAGATAAGGCTGTTAGCGAAACCAGTGTATCGTTCTGGAAGCGAACACAACAGAATCATTGCTTTCTGTTCTTCATCAACTTTCAACTCAACAGACTCCATCTTCATTAACAGGTCATCAAACACACTTAGGTGTGTTTTAATTGAAGAACCTTCCTTCATTTTATAAGTGAAAAAAGTCTTCAATAGGATCAGACGGTTAGTTAGGGATTTCTTCATGTAGAGGTCCTCCAACTTCTTCCAAATGCCTTTGGCTGTGGTTTCCTGACTGATTTCAGAAATTACATTCTTTCCCATAGCAAGCTGGAGAGTAGTAAAGGCCCATTCTTCCATCTCTTCTAATTCCACTGATGAAATATCAGCAGGCAGTGTCTCTGTATCAAATACTACTCGATGAACGTGATTTCTCCTCAAAGCTGCTTTCATCATCCATTGCCATTTTTCAAAATCTCCTTCACCATTCCACTTCTCTATCGTCAACTTTGATCCTGAAGCCACATAGGAGCCTCTGACGTATGGAGAAACTACTGGCGCTAAAGTACTATTTGTACTATTTTCATCTCCTCCTGCCATTCTACCAAAACACCTTCTTTGCGAATCTAGCTCTGATACCAGTTGTTAGGGGGAGGGGTGATCAATCCCTCTCAGCAGAAAAATAGGATCTTGCAATTTGGCGTGATAGAACAAACAGATAGTTATAGATCACAGAAAAAAAATATATAGAGGCAAGAGAGAACACACAGATTTATAGTGGTTCCATCATCGCGAGATAGTGTACGTCCACTTTAATGGGGAAGAGATTTATTACTATTTGAAGAGATTACAGAGTAAAGAAATGAAGAAAAATAAACAAGAGATTGTTCTCTCATATCTGATATCTTAACATTCTCTATGCCTCTCTTTATATATAGAGAAAAGTTACTTAGGGATGAAGCAATTGATTTATGTAAATAAATCAATTCATGGAATAATAATATTCCCATTAATTGCCTTGCCATGTAATTGATTGATAATATTCAATTTTCTCCATCAATCAATTATTTCCCTATTTGATTCCTTTTGTTTCTCCTTTTATAAAATATGGCAATCAAATATATATGGCAAATATCTCCACATCCCTATCTCTTTAATTTTTCTTTCCATTTCCTTCATGCACAGAACGGGTAACTAAATATCTCCAAAATCTATTAATTTTGGAAATATTGTATCACCAAAAAAATCCTAATATGTAAATTATTATCCACATTGGTACAACTTAAGATAATATAAAACATGATTTCACTGAAAAGATCTGTAAGCGATGAATCTAACCAAACTTCATACCATTAGCCAAGATGATGCGTGAATATTAACATTTGAATTGTTCAATACTAATTGTTGATTTCACACCTTTAAGTCACATAACTGTATTTGTGAATTCTCCAAAAAACCACACAATTTGATTAATTTATAAAATGATGTAATTTAATTAGATTAATTAATGTTTGAGAAACATTGATTATTATTTATTTTATTTTACATTTGGAAATTGTTTGTAGTTATTGAATGCATATATAAAAGTAATATTTATGTGCATTTATATACAATACCGATGTACATTTGAATGGTTTAAGTAAAAGATAATTGCGTAAAGGGGTTTATAGAAATTTTGCGTCATTTGATGGCATCTGGTGGTGACCACATCTTGAAGAGAGAGGGGCCGAGTAAGAGAAAAATTAAGGGATTAATTATAGATGTTTTAATGCGAAGAAAGGGAAATATTTCCTTCTAAATAAAATAAATCCATTAATTTTATTCTCATTCATTCATTCATTCATTTTACTTTTATGTATTCCTCTCCAAAGCCATGGATAAAAGTTATACAATCCCTTCCAAAAATGTCCAAGTCCAAATCAAATCAAAACGTTAAATAAAATAAAAGCCAGGTCATTCATCCTTCCCTTGCAAACTTGGGTGTGGATTTACCTAAAGATCTGAGGAGAAATCTCAAATCGAGGTGTTACAAAGGGCAAGTATTTTCAAATTCAATTCTTCAATTCATTTTATTTATCCATGATGTTTAACCATGGCCAAATTCACATATATGTGTATATAGATTTTCACCTATTAAATCAAATCTAAAATATATCGTGTGTTGTTATTTTATTATAAAATCAATCTCGTGTTTGATTTGTTTTGCGTGTTTACACTGGTTATTGGATCAAATATTATCAGTTAGTGTAGAGTTGTAAAATGTACACTTCTTATCATAGTTTAATTAATTGTTAGATTAAAATAAGTTGTATATTTAATCCATATCGTGTATTGATATTATTTGTTGGTTATGAAATAATTCGCCATGTAGACCGGAATTGTTATAATAAAATTTACATTTTTTATACTATTTAACTAATCACATTTGTGGATTTAATATGTAATCGATTGAATTGTGATGTATATTTTCATATTCATCATCTTCATGTTATCCAAAATTGTAAACCAATGTCAATTTAAATTTTGGTGCCAATTCGATTTGATTTTTAATTAATTCTGGTTATATTTCCTTTTTGGTTCTAATTTGATTAAATTCAGATCTAACGTAAAATAAACTATGTGTCTTCTCTTTTAATCAAACATTCTCTTTCTTTAAATATCAAAGTTTATTATATTGATTTGTTTTTATAATTTTATATATGTATATACATTAAGTATATATAAGTGTCAACAAAATATCATGCATATGTGTATGTATAAACTATATATATGATACAGTAAATATCTGTATACCAGCCATATAGGCATATTGTAGTGCCTTCAAATATACGTATATACTTAGGCATTTATATTCGAGATATCCATATAAAATTATCATATGTATGTGTAAGAAATAATATATATACGCACACAGTTGATATAAATATAAATAAATAAATATAGTTATACACATGTTTATATTTCATTATTTTATGTTTTTATATCATTGATTGGATACATGATACATTCAAATAAAACATTTATTTAGATGAATTATTATGATTGATTTATTAATAAAAAATAATGTTAATATTGAATAACTAGATTAGGCCTAATATGTTTCCACTTGGTTCAACATGCACTAGTGTTTCTACTTTGTTTAACCTGCAAGAAACTGAGCAACTATAGCACCTAGTTCCATGCAAACTCACCTACATAAGAACCTGAAGTTATCTGCTCTCAAGCCCTCGGAGAATATTTTTAGTTATTAGCCTTGTACCACCATAATGAACTAACCACTTGTTGATGGGTATACGTTTGTTTTGCTTGTAATTGATCATCCATGTGATTATCCTTTGTTTTATCACTTTTACAATCTATATTACCATATAAAATTAATAATAATTATTAACGAGTTCACTCCTCTTTTCAAGGACCACTCTTTTATCAAAAAAAAGATTGGACCTAGTGAAACATATTAAACTTTATAGGCCCCCTATGATCTAAATAAGAAAAAATTGAAATCCACTTGTTTCACCTACTATAGACCGTTTCACCTACTATAGATCGTGTAGTGAAATATGTACATATAACTATTAAGGTTATAGTTGAAAATTTTATCTTAAACAACCTAAGCTGAATCAAGTAAGTTTGTGAAAATTTGGAAATTATTTAAAATGTCTAATTAAATAAATGATTTATTGGCTAAATAATTATATATATATATATATATTAATTAATTAAATTATATATACTGATATATAGGTAAATAAAACTTTAGGGCTTATAATTTACTAACTTAAAATGTTCTGATTTTTTCTTTTTGAGAAACTTAACTAAATACATTTTGGAAATTTATTAAATATTAAATTAAAATGTATAATTAAATAACTAATTAATTAAATAGTTAATTAATTAACAAACACACATACACATATATGAAACTATAATTGTTAGGGTTAATTATTCTTCTTAAATAGTTTAAGACGAACAGATAAAATTTCTCAAATTTTAGTTTTTAATTTAATTAGTTAATTAAATTAAAAACTAAAACTAACTAAGTAGGATTTAATTAATAAAGTTGCATTAATTAAATATGATTTAATTAATAATATACATATAAATATTATATAAGTTAATTCAATTATAAATGAATATTAAAAAATAAACTTATATAACTATATATATAATGAAAGTAGAACTGAAATAAACCTAAAATTGATTTTTTGAATAAGTACATACATAAAGTATGTATATTGTATTTCATATGTGTCTAACACTTAACTCATGAGGGTATGTTATAATAAATACATTATTCTTTAAATCGATATCTCTTTGATTTTTAGATTTAAGATTGTGAATCTATAATACATAAAATTATCATCTATCATTTTTATATTGATAGATTACTTGGATACTCGCTAGTTGTTGAGCAAACTCAAGCTAGGGATGTTATGTATAGTATATATTGTTAGATGAGGTAAGATACGTGCATGTATTTGTTGAGCAAACTCGAGGTATGTGCATTATATTTAGGCCGTCGCGAAATGATAGGCAAGAGTGGACCATCTCTTTTGATTTGTTGAGCAAACCCAAGGTCGAGATCGAAATTAGAGCAATGATCAATGATAGAAGTTGCATATTATACAATCGGTAAGGAGTTATCCAACATGTAACGTCCTCCATTTTGAGGCCCGAAATAAATATCGTTGATGTTGTAGTTATCATTTGCATTATTTTCTAGTGACAAAATGAGATCAATTATTGTATCATTAACATCAAAAGTATAAGAATGTGATGATTTTCTAGTGACAAAATGTAGACAAGCACCATTGTCCCAGTGGTTAAGTGATTTGGCTTTGGTGCGAGAGGTCACAAGTTCGAAACTTGCCTAGCGTGATTCGAACGTTTATTGACATGTGATATGTTGTCACAATGATTTGTTGTATATAAAGTACCATTTCAAAAAAAAAAGTACAAGAATGTACAAATCTTAATAAATCATTTTCATTCATTAATTTGCAAATTCATTACATTCTAATTACATTGCATGACCCCACTATTCCATCATTTTGAAAACAAATAATAATTACAAATATATTTCCAAGAGCGGCATATGAAGATATTACCTTGGATAATTAGAGTCTTAACTACTATATGGTTATAGTATCCGTCATCACATACATTCAACAATAAGACAAAAGTAGTTATAGAGCGGAAATAATACTCCTAGATAGTAGCTGCCCCATGCGTATCTCTAGAAGCTTATTTGTTTAACCTGAAAATCATACTATCAACCTATCCAATTCAAATTGAGTACTTGGGAGTTTATGAGGGAAATCAAAAATTTTAGGTCAAACAAAAAGTCTGGTGTGAATAATATTAATCCATCTCAAACCAAAAGGTTATTAGTGGAACAATACCACCGAAGCACAAAACGAGGTCCCCTTCCCTAATATCTTATAAAACAATATGCCAATCATAACGTGTTCTAAAACCAAAATGATTAGAATATACATCAATAACATCATCACAAATGATGAGCCAAGATAAATAGTCTGTCATTCACATGGGTCAAAGGGTTACACATTCTCATACTTGCTTAATCCCTTAACATAGTACATACGATGACATAGTATTCCCATTGGTCACTATTACACTACGTTACTTTTCACAAGCCAACTAAAACCTTTTAGGCTGACTCGGGCCATAAATACCAGAAAGTCTAACAGTCTTTTAGCCTCAAAAGATATAACAAAGGTCTCCTATGGTTGGTAGTAGAAAAATGTCTCCAAAATCGATAGAATAAAATAGCAACGATCCCCTAAGATCGATAGGGGAAAAGCATCTTTGGTCTCGTGAAATATGAAAGGAGAAACTCATGTGCCAGCATTTTTGCTACGAGTTCCTTTGGTTATGTAACTCCTAATTTTTGCCATAATATTAGCAAAGCCTCATGCATTAGATTCGCAGACCTAACAAACCGCTGGCTTAATGATTGGAGTGTAGGATGAGGGGACCGTGCCAGTCGAAAGCGGGTAAAATAGGTAGATTTCAAACCAATTTCCTACTTTGAACCTGTTAGGCCTATGAAGTCTAAAGGTATATTGGATCTAATCTAATATAATATTAAATAAAATCATATTTAATTTAAATTGTCCAAAATGGAGTTTGAATTCAATTCAGATTTACCTGTATTATAATGAATCTAATATATTTATATTTGCGAAGTTTAAGTGAAACATATAAGCAGTGTGTATGTGTATAACAGTAACAAGCAAAATAATATAAAGAAAGAAACCTTTTATTTTTCTCTCTTGATTTATACAATCAATTAAGGAAAGATACGACCTTGTATATAGAGATAGAATTCCCTCTTTTCTCCCTCCCTCTCCCTCCCTCTCCCTCTCCCTCAGTGTAATTAGATCAATTGATTTATTAAATGCATTTATAACTAAATTTACAAATGTCTTTTTGTCCAAGGTTTTGATTAATAAGATACATGCGCGCGCGCACTCATACATACACGCATATATATACACACACACGCGCACGCATATATATACACACATATACACATATATATATACACACACGCGCACGCATATACATACATATATGTATGTATGTATGTATGTATATGTGTGTGTGTACACAAGGAAGGGTTTAAAATAAATTTTACATTACTACACATGATCCATTTTACAAATTTTTATTACACAACTCATTTATATTTCGATGTATATATAAATATCAGGAAATTATTGTCAAGGACAAAATTTCACAGCTTTTTAGCCTCAAGGACAGACCTTCAATATTTTATCCTGAAGGACAACTTTCTGTAGGTATCAGTTTTTAGTTATAAATAGCAGTTTTTAGGTATCAGTTTGTAGTTAACGGTAACAGTTTTTAGGTATCAGTTTTAGCTCGGTATCAGTTTTGTTGTCCTTATGAATAATTTTGAAAAATATTTGTCCTTATGCATAATTTTTGAAAGATGTTTGTCCTTGTGGTAAAAATATTGAGGTCGTGTCCTTGAGGCAAAAAATATACAAATCTTTGTCCTTTAAATCAATTCCCCCTATAAATATTACATATTAACAATCTAGATTTAGAGCATTGTATATTTATGAACTTTGAAATTTATGACATATGCGTATATATAAGTTGAATTAGATTAAACTTATAGTTTGGAAATGAAACCAGGGTTTCGAAATTTTACAAAACTATAAATTTAAAAAAGAGATATATATGATATAAAATTTACATAAAGGTTCATTTATAAATTTTAGATCAAAACATTTTACTCTTTCGTATGAAAAATAATTCATCCATTCATTAACCATAAAACACTAGAAATTAATTTTCAAAATAAAAATTGAAATACAATTCATTTGTAATTATGTACGTAAATATTATAAAATCAAAATTAGATCTTAATCAAATTAGCTTTAATAATACACACACATATAATTTGTAAAATTTCCAAAACTAAAGGAAGATTTGGACAAGTTAGGCATATGCAAATTACTTATAATGACAATCGGATCTAAGAGATACATATAACAACAATAAATAAACATGGGTGACTAGGAATATGAAACATGTCAATTGAGATGAACAAATATCACAGGAGAATAGACAACATATGTAGATCCGAATGAATTCAACACAATAGACATATAAGTATATTATAATAAAAGCAGCTTTGGCCATGATGTAAATGGCATCCACAACAGAAAGAGATACAACTGATCGTCCACCACCCAAGCTACCAGATTGGCCTCCTTCTACGTAGTAATCTGGTGCATGGTAGCTAGACCTGTCAAAATATGACCCAACCCATTAATCCAACCCATTTACCCTACTTTTAAGTGGGTTGGGTCAACCCATTTATGAATTTTATTAAATGGGTTATGGGTTGGGTTGACCCATTTTTAAAATGGTTATAAGTGGGTAACCCATTTACCCATTTATTAAAATCATTAAATTTTAATATAAATTTGAAAAATAATAATTTTAAAGATATATTGTAGTTTTCATGAAAATTGACAGTTGTAATTAAAAAATAACAGGCCACTGCATCTTCATATTTGAACTTCACCTACCGTAAAAGCCGCTATTTTTTCTGTTCAGACTGCAATTAAAATTTCTAATTCCAAATTATAAATTCGAAATTTTCAAAAATTTCAAATTTTCATATTCCAAATTTCAAATTTGATATTTCCAAAAATTTGAAAATTTAAATATCAAAATTTCAAATTTCAAAATTTGAAATTTTCAAAAATTTCAAAATTAAAAATTTCAAAATCCGAAATTTCCAAAAATTTCAAAATCCAAAATTTCCAAAAATTTCAAAATTTCGAAATTTCAAATTTAAAATTTTCAAATTTTCAAAATTCGAAATTTTCCAAATTTAAATTTCGAACTTCGAATTTCAAAGTTTAAATTTTAAAATTTTCAATTTTAAATTCAAAATTGAAAATTTCGAATTTTAAAATTCAAATTTTCAAAATTCGAAATTTCAAAATTTCAAAATTCGAATTTTGAAATTTGAAATTTTAGGTTGAAAATTTAAATTTGAAAATTGGAATTTGAATTTTTAAAGTTCAAAATTTTGAAATTTCAAATTTTAAAATTCAAAATTTTGAAATTTGAAATTTTGATATTTGAATTTTAAAATTTTGTACTGTGAAATTTTTAAATTTTGAATTTTCGAAATTTGAAATTTTTAAATTTGAATTTTGAAATGTGAAATTTTTAAATTTGAAAATACATTTTTTTAGAATTTTTCATATAAAAAATCGACTTATGTGAGTCGAAAAGCAAAAAAAAAATTGCTTTTGCAATAAGTTGAAAATTGACTTTTAAAAGTCGGTAGATTTTGTTTATCCATATTGACTTTTTAATTTTTTCATTTTATAAGCAAAAAACAACTTATTTATTGTAATCCAAACGGCCCCTAAATCTTTAAATGGGTTAAATGGGTAACCCGCTTATTAAACGGGTTGGGTCATATATGGCTACGGTCATAAGTGGGTAAAAAAGAATGGGTCATAAATGGGTTGGGTCAAACTCGACCCAACCCATTTTGACCCAATTCAACCCATTTGACAGGCCTATTGGTAGCGGTTCTGGGTTGGCACGGTTCACAGTTTAACTGCTGAAGAAACTAATCCTCTAGAATGTGATTTGCAAATTATTTCTCCAGATGTTCAAGATGGTAACCACTTTTTTCACATACCAGACTCCAATAAAAAAGTTGCAGAACATAAATGGCGGAACTCCCTTGTACCATACGTTATAGGTAGCAGACCCTTCTATAATCAAATCTGCACATTTGTTGAGAAAATTTGGCAGCCTAATGGTAAATTTGATATTTACTACAAAAAATATGGTTTTTATTATTATTTGATTTGAATAGCAAGATGATTGTACAGTTGCAAAATCAGTGCATACACGGCAAAATTCTCAAGTATGCATAACGATTCATATTTATTGAATGAAAACAAGGAAGCTTATAAAGCTGTTACAAAAGAAACGTTGCAATCCACTTCCCAATATCCCTGAGATAGTGTTGTACCGACTATAGAATAGGTCAAAAAACAAACATCTTATTCACACTTCTCCTATAACACAGGAGTTTATTTTGATTGAAGCAAAATACTCTAACAATCCCTTCCCTAAACTGAAGTTGTTGGAAGCGATTCAGTTTACCATACAGCATCTCTATCTTTAACTCCAAGCAATCCATGAAGCTTCTCAAATGTCTCTAATTTCAGGGGTTTGGTTAGTAAATCTGCAATTTGTTCGCTGCTGCGATAATATTCTAGCTTCACAATCCCGTCTTTTGTAAGATAACGCAAGAAGTGAAATCTCACATTGATGTGTTTACTTCTTCCATGTAAAACAAGATTCTTGGATGGTTTAATAGCAGAGCTGTTATCACACAATATAGTGACACGCTTACATTGAGAATAGCCTAGCTTGGTAAGTACTCGCTGCATCCATATGCTTTGACAAGAACATGCTGCAGCAGCCACAGTTACCATAGATTGCTTTCGTGAAGATCATAAACAACACCATCACTTAGCATGAGCACAAAACCAGACGTACTCCGCCTATCATCAATATCACCAACATAATCACTATCGGTGTATGCCACCAGTTCAGCACCACCTCTTCTATAAAACACTCCTAACTCAATTGTTCCTTTGACTCTCTTGGCAGCAGACAAGTGTGATTTTCTTGGATGTGCCATAAATCTGCTAATAAGGCAAACCACATAGATTAGATCAGGCCTTGAACCAGTCAAGTACATCAGACTTCCAATGAGCTGCTTATATCGTGTACTGTCAACTTTAGCTCCACCACCTTTCTTTGATAACTTTGAACCAGGAACTTACAACATTGCAATTTCCCATTCCAAATCTGTTCAAAGCTTCTCTAGCATATTTTCTTTGACATATATGTATACCTGCTGCACTTTGTTGAATCTCAACCCCTAGAAAATATTTCATTTCTCCCGAGTCAGTCATTTCAAACTCATGCATCATAGAGCTCTTGAAATTCTCAATCATAACCTCATTATTTCCAGTAAAAATTAGGTCGTCGACGTAAAGACTTGCGATTATAATTTTGCCTTCTCCTTTACTCTTCACAAACAATGTGTGCTCATAGTTGCATTTCTCGAAGCCTGTCTTAACAAAATACCCTTCAATTCTGCTATACCATGCTCTCGGTGCCTGCTTCAATCCATACATCACTTTCTTAAACTTGTAGACTATATTTTCTTCACCTATTTTTATGTACCCAAGAGGTTGACCCACATAAACTGCTTCACTCAATTCACCGTGCAAGAAAGCACTTTCCACATCAAGCTAAAACACAACCCACCCTCTTTGAGTTGCCAATGCTAATATCATCCGAATTGTATCCCAGCGAGCCACCGGAGCAAATACTTCATTATAATCTATCCCATACTCTTGCACGTAAACTTTTGCCATCAAACATGCTTTACACTTATCAATCTCGCTATCATCATTTGATTTGGTTTTGTACACCCATTTGACACCAATCTTCTTTGCTCCTATAGGTAAGTCCACCAATTCCCATGTCTTATTTCTTTCTATCGACTCAATCTCCAAGTCCATTGCATTTCTCTATTTTCTACTCGTTGCAGCTTCCTCATAACTCATAGGATCTTCATTGGAGATAAGCATGGCTAAGCTTTGCAAGTTTTCTTCATCAGAAAGACCTTCCCCGGTAGTGTAAGCTTGCATCCAAACTGGAGCTCTTCGAGTTCTTTCACGTGTCATTTCTTCGGGTAAGTCTGGAGAGTTATTTTCTAACGAGTTGCTACTGCCTGATATCGCTTTGTTACTACTATGCACTGCATCAATATGCTTGTCCATCTCTCTCTCACTACTAGCCTCACTATTTTATTCATTATCACCCCACTCGGGCACATCAATTGTAATCTCTTCATTACTTCTTCCCCAGTCCCAACTTTCATTTTCTTCGAATACCACATCCCAGCTAGTCACAGCTCGCTTGTTTACAGGATCAAAGAGTCTATAAGCTTTTGACTCTTCACTTACTCCAAGCAACACAGCCTTATAACTCTTATCATCAATCTTTGATCTCTTTGCATCTAGTATGTGCACATGACATATGCATCCAAAAATTCTAAAATAATCAACATTTGGCTTCATACCGCTCCAACTTTCTTCTGGAGTTTTTCCTTTTACAGCTATAGTGGGACTCCTATTGAGAACATGGACTGTCCATTTAACTGCATCAGGCCAGAAAGTTTTTGGCATCTTCTTCTCTGTGAGTAAGCATCGCACCATGTTCATGACAGTGTGATTCTTACGCTCTGCTACCCCATTCTGCCAAGGCGTATAAGCAGCCGTAAGCTGCCTCTTGATTCCATAAGCTTTACAAAACTCAGTGAACTGTCCTGAGGTGAACTCACCGCCTCTGTCTATCCTCAAGCAACCAATATACAACCCTAGCTCTTTTTCAACAAGCATTTTAAAAGCTTTAAATGCTGAAAAAGCCTTTGCATTTCTCAGTAAGAAAGTACATCCATAATTTTCTAATGTAATCATCAACAAAATTTAGTATGTACCTTTTCCCGCCATTTTGAAATCGAAGATATAGGGCCACATATATCTGCATGTATGAGCTGAAGCCTTTCTAATACTCTCCAGTGGCTTTTTCGTGGCATTACATTGCGATGTTGTTTCCCGATTATGCAGCTAGTACATGGCTTACTGTTGGATTTGAGTTGAGGTAGCCTCTTCACCATCTTCTTATGTTGCAACGTTTGAAGGTTTTTGTAACTTAAATGGCCAAATCTTCAGTGCCATAGCTCTGTGATATCTTCTGTAGCCACTTAAAAACAAGTTAAAGATTGTGGTGTCATATGTGCAAGAAACGCAAACATACGATTGAATGTCATATGTGTTTGCATCGTAAGGCCCCTTTTCTTATGATAAACCTTGCATGCTCCATCATGAATTAAAATAACTAGGCCTTTTTCTTGTAGCTGACCTATGCTAAGCAAGTTATTCTTTAAATCAGGAATGTAATAAACATCAGACATTACCTGCTTTAATTCTCCGATTTGCGTTTTGATACTTCCTTTACCCATCACAGTCATCTTCATGTTATTTTCGAGATTCATAGAGTGCCTATATTCCTCGTCCAACTCCATGAACTACCGTTTGTTCCCCGTCATATGATTGCTACAACCTGAATCAAGAAACCACACAGCTTCTCGACTTGAGTTACTGTGATCAACATGAGCCATCAAAAGTAATTCTTCATCCTTGTCGAATTTGGTAAAGTTGGATGTCTTCTCCAAACTAGGACACTCGTACTGGAAATGTCCAAATCGATGGCATCTGTAACACTTGATGGTTTCTTTGTTGAAACCTCTACCTCTACCTCTTCCACGTGTAATCGCTCTTCCTCTTGCTCTAATTCCACCTTTTTCATCGACCGTGACCTTCAATGCTTATTCCTCATCATTATGACTTCGCATCCTCTGCAGTGTGCTCATGTACAAGCAAACTACTTTGAAGCTCATTTATTGTAAGTGAGTCAAGATCATTTGATTACTCCACCGAGCAAACCACATAATCAAATTTTGAAGCCATAGACCTTAAAATCTTCTCAATGATCACAACTTGCTCCATTTTTTCTCCATGAGCCTTCATTTTGTCAGCAATCGTAAGCATACAAGTATAGTAACCATCTACCTTTTCTCCTTCTCTCATCTGAAGCACTTCAAATTCCCACCTCAAAGCCTGGAGTTGTGCCCGCTTAACTCTCGTGCTCCCTTGGTACTTCTGTTTCATAGAATCCCAGATGCATTTGGATGTGTCTTTGTTGAGTATCGTTTCCATAATAGTACGATCAATTGCTTGAAATAAGTAGTCTTTGACTTTGAGATGCTTTAGCCTTTGTTCCTCCATAGTCTTTCTCTGAGTTTTTGTTGGCACCATGCCTTCTTTTAGCACCATAATCCCTTCCTCAACCAAGATCCGGTATTCTTTTAATCGAAGGAAGTTCTCCATTAGCATCAACCAGTAATCATAATGACCATCAAACTTAGGAATGGCTGGTTGAATAAAGTTGTTTTCTGAAGCCATACTTCTCTTGCTGGGCTCTGATACTATAATTTTGAAAAATCAGTGTATACATAGAATTCTCAAGTATGCCGAATGATTCTTATTTATTGAAAGAAAACAAGGAAGCTTATAATGCTATTACAAAAGAAACGTTGCAATCCACTTCCCAATATCCCTGAGATAGTAGTGTACTGACTACATAATAGGTCAAAAAAAACAAACAAATTATTCACACTTCTTCTATTACACATGGTTTATTTTGACCGTAGCAAAGTACTCTTAACAGATTGTACAAGGGTACTCAAGTTTGGTCCATACACATTTAATTCAAGGATTATCATTTTGAAATTGTTGAAACCAGGATTGAAATTAATGCGTGATTGGATCAGATTAAATGATCTAAATTTGGAATTATGGAACAATGATGCAATTAGTAATATAGCGAGCACTCTGGGCAAACCAATCAGGATGGACACTAACAATGTTAAAGAGACCAGATTGAACAATGCTAGAGCTCTAGTTGAAGTCGAATCGGATTTCTCTTATCCTACTGCAGTATATGGCATGAATTATGATTGTGACAATATTGATATTCAAAATCATATTAGTATAAACCCAAGCCATGTTCAAATTGTAGAGCATATAGCCACATCATGCAAAACTGTATCAAAGTTTTTCAACCAACTTGGCAGCAGAGGGCAAAAAAATTGATTCCATACAACCAGAATGAACAGATGCCATTAGGAGGTCCACTTCCCCCTTAAACATGTGGAAAACAAAACTGACAGTACTATCCCTAACACTACAGACTCTACAACACAGACCATTGATGAATTACACAGCACATTGATGAAACCAGATAACGTTCCACAAAATGTATTCCACATGCTTTAGGCGAATATAAATTATAAGAAGAAGCAACAACGAAAAGTACCATCCACTGTAGCCCCTCCTAAAAGGCAAACTAGGGGTTCTACTTCTATTAAATGACGATACGTGCATAAAATATAAGGGGTCTGAATACAGATAGCAAAATGCTACCTGTTTTCAACTTCCTACAATCTCATACACTATCCATGATAGCCTTGTATGATACTCAACTTTTAAATTTTGGAATTCGTAAGTTTATGTCTAAGTTCACCCCTCATTGGACCTTCTTTAACAACGACGACATGGGAACAAAGGGTTGGATTTTCGTCATAATCAATGCTAACACTTGGAGTGTATACAAGTCAGCTAAAAATTATCATCGTATTACCGCAGTACCCACATTCCTGGGGGGTTCTATTGTAGCATTTCTTTTGTTTATGCTAGTAATGCTTATTCCGAATGAGAAAACCTGCGGGACAGTCTTATTATTGATGCTTCCCCAATTACTATGCCTTGCTACGGGGGACTTTAACAATGCTTTAAACCCCAAAGGTAAGAAGGGACTTTCTATTCCTTTTTCTTTTCTTATTGGTTCTAAAAATTGTTTGTTTCAATGTGATGTTGATGAAATAACCTTACAAGGCTGTAAATTTACATGGAGAAAGAGAGGTACGACCAGTAACATTAATAAAGTCTTAGCAAATCAGGAATTTTTACAAAAATTTCCTTTCATGGTTGTTATTGCCCTGCCAACAGATATTAACGACCACACACCTCTGCTGCTTATTCTTAAAAATAACAGTCCTCGTAATAGAAATGTACCTTTTAGTAATTCATGATGTACCATTTAGGGCTATACACAATGTAATGAGGAAGGTTTATTAACTAGTTATGGGGTAATTTTACACATAATTTTCTCGCTAAACTTCAAAAGAAAAAAGAAAATTTCAAGACCTCGTTCAAACAAATACGTAAATTTGACAAAGTCAAACAGTTACAAGAACAGTATGACCATTAGATATTGACAATGACCCAAAAAATCCTACTTTGTATGACTGTCTACTTGAGACTAGTGTATAGTTAAGGGAACAGAAGCAGTTATAATACCAGGAACTGACTCAAAAAAGCAAAACTTTATGGTTGTAAGAGGGTGATTCAAATTCAAAGTTCTTTTTTCTTGAATGACAAAGAGGTATTTTAGAAATCGTATACAATCCCTACTATCTCTAAATGGTGACTATATATATTATCCAGAAGTAATAGTTCAGGAATCTCTGAACTATTACTCCTTGTATAATGAGCTTAATTCACCCTCTTTTCCATACCTAGAAGTTCATAAGATTATCAATTCCGAGGGGCAAAGATACTTATAGTGAAGAGATTAAATTAGCCTTATGGTCCATTCACGATGCTAAAAGCCCGAGTACCAATGGTTTCTCAGCAAAAAATTTCAAACTTCATTATGACCTGCTAAAAGAAGAATTGTACTAAGTTATTACAGAGATATTTCAATGCTGCAAACTAGCAAAAGGACTAAATCATACATTTTTGACTCTTGCCCTAAAGAAAGATAAGCCTCAGACTGTTTTTGTCTGTAGACCTATTGCATATGCTAATTGTTATATATAAGATTGTTGCTGAAGTTATTTGCAATAGAATAAAGTACCTTCTACCATATTTGATTACAGAAAATCAGTCAGCATTCATACCAAACAGAAATATAGGGGAGAATATCTTATTGATTCATGGACTTATAAGAGACTTTAAAAAACATGGCAAACCGAAAGTGTGCATAAAGATTGATCTTCAGAAGGCTTATGATATGATAAAGAGGGAATTCATTTGCCATATGATGATGGCTATGGGTTTCCTTATCTCTTTGATTAACCTTATATATAAAAGTATTAGCACTCCAACATTTGCAGTTTTGGTGGAGGATGCGCGCATGGTTTTCTGGAGTCAAATAGAGGCTTATGCCAAGGTGATCCTCTCTCACCTTGTTTGTTTTGCATAGCAATAGAATTTCTTGCACTTGAGTTGGAGGATGCTGTTTTATATGGGTTTCTTCCTCTGATCTAAGGTTACTCCTATAATTTCCCATTTATTATATGTAGATGATGCCATGTTTTTCCTTGAGGCTAACAGTGCAAATGCTCATCATATTAAAAGTACTCTTACTTATATGCGAGATACTACAAGGCTTATTGTTAAGCAACTTAAGTCGAAAGTTTATTTTAGCATATCAGTTGTTCATAAGACAGAAATCTTACAAATTTTAGACATGTTAGAAGGAAATATACCTGTGAAATACCTAGGAGCGCTGCTATCTTCTGATTACATCACTGCAGCTCAATGTGTGAAATTGACGCAAAAAATTATTTCGATATTAGAGAGCTGGGACAACAATCTACTATGGCTGGTAGAGCTCTGTCAATTCAGAGCATTATATTTCCTACTGTTCTATACTAGTCACTCATATATCATCTACCAATCTCTATTACTGATAAAATAGAGGTGATGTGCATGCGGGCCTAAAATTAAGGGGGGAATTGGTCTACGACAACTCTCGGATTTTCGAACTACTGCTATATTAAAACTAATTTGGAATCTGCTTCCAAAACACAGTTTATTGACTAAGTGGCTTAAAAAAGAATCTATTGCCATCTAATCTCTGGTTTGTTCATGTTCACAATAATTTTTTGGTGACTATGAAGCATATTCTACGACACAGAGATTTAGCCAATAAAGTGTTCGGGAGAGTAGTCGTTGATGATAACGAAACGTCTTTATGGTTCGATCCTTGGATGAACCATAAAACATTGATGGATATTTTAGGCTGGAACAGATTACCATTATTTAGTTCTACAGATTGGAAAGTCTCTGGTATAATTCAGAATCATCGACTCAATCCATATCTTCTACCAGAAACTAGAGAGATTAAACATCGTATCCTACCTATTACAGTGGATACAACTAAACATGCAGATTATTGGGCAATAAATGGATCTGACATATTTATATTCTCAGAAGTGTGGAATACTATTCGAAACCACAATCAGACAGTTGACTGGCATTCTATTATGTGGAACAAATTAAGCGCAAAAAAGATGTCAATGTGTGCGTATAAAGCATTACTGAAACACTTACTAACAGTGGATCGACTGTCGAATTGGGGATTGCAATTCGACAATAGAAGCTCAGTGTGTCATCAACATATTGAACCCCTCGAGGATTTGTTTTTTCGATGTGAATTTAGCAGCTACATCTTAGCTTACTTCAAATTGAAACTTGGTCTTCATCCCACATCTACTGGCGACTTGTAAGAAATCCAACTTTTCCTCTATTCCTTTAGGAAAAAGAGTATTGAACAAGGATTCACCTATGTCGCCCTGGTTACTACTATTTACCACATTTGGTCTGAACAAAATAGGAGATTCTTCGAAGCTAAAGATTTGGGCGAACTACAGCGTGCAAAAACCATTGTGAACGACGTGATTTTCCAGGCAATCCAATCCATAGATAAGCGCCATTATAAAGAAGAGGAGCTTAATTTTTTGGAGCGATGGAGCGTTCATTTAGATGCAAAATGACATGTGCGCTTGGGTTTTAGCTGAAGTGTTTTGTTAATCGGCAGTTCAGATGGATTTTGTTTAGCAAACGGTGTGTAATAATGGATTACGTAGTTTGTAGTGTGTAATAATGGATTACGTAGTTTGTAGTGTGGCTACTTATACTATATTCTTGTACCGTTGCACTCTTTTTTCTTACTACTACGGTAAGTTTTTCTAAAAAAGCAAATTCAATGGTTTTCTTTATGCAATAAATAAACATTCTGTTTTAAAAAAAACATAATACACATACATATAATTGAGAAAGGGGTTATTAATTCACATCTTAAAACCTTTTCGCTTTAATTCTTTATTTAATCCCAATAAAATCATCCCCTCCTTTACATGCATGGCCGACCATAAATGGTGCCACATAGGCTCTCAAAATTTCCAAAAATCTGATTAGCACTAATTCCATTTAACTTCAATTTAAATGTTATTTAAATGTTATGTTAATATCGTATAACGCTACGTGCGTTTCTAATTTTTATATATGCACTTTATTATATACTAATATATTCAAACATCGAATGAAATTTTAATAATCAATATTTTGCAAATATGGATTCATTTAATTTATTTAAAAAACCACTTAGTATGTACTCTATTTAAATCTAATTTAAACATTTCGCCGACATCGTATACCAGCACACGCGTTTATAACTTTTATATACACACTTTATTAAATAATAACGGTATTTAAACAAATTTAATAAATTTAATAATTAATTTTTCATAAATAATAATTAATTTACAATGATTGTAAATTAATTAAATCGCATGGTTAATTCAAAGTATTCATCATTTCAGTTGTGCGGCTCAAAGCTGTAAATTCTGTCAACGATTGATATCAAACAATTCAAATATTAACATTCATACGTCACTTTAGCTACTAGTGTGACATTTTGAATGAATTTATCGGTTGCATATTTTTTGATAAAATCTAATTTTACTTATTATAAGCAGTACCCGGTAACAATTATTTACACCGATTCTCTTCATCAAAACTATATCACATAGGACTTATGGAATTTAATTTTGTTTAAAATTCCAACATCGTCCACATTCAATTTTGAAAGTCCAATCACAAAATCCTTTATTTAATAATAGCAATTATTATCAATTGTATTACTCTATCCATAGACTTTGAATTTGAGTTGACTACACTTGATTGTGATATGAATCTCCTGTAACTAAGGAGTTGAATTTTTTTTATTGAATAGTTTTTCTCTTCCATTAATTCAGATCCAACTATAATCATTCGATGGATGTCATGCCATGATTAGACTATAACCGGAGTGGAGTGTCCATATTAAAGTTCTACAGTATTCTCAAGTTAAGGAATTGTGTAACATTCTTACTTCGAGATTGTCTGTTTGACCTTACTTATATTAACCAACAGAGAACTCTCGAGTGAGTCAATCCATTGTTATCTAATAACTGTTTTTACATTATCCCTTAGTACCCCCAACGATTATGAGTAATATAGTACCTTACGTTTAGAGAACGTTACACACACTAATTCAGTGGATGTATATATCCCATCTCGAAATACCTTAACTAAGAATATTTAAAATAATATGTTATTTTTGATATGATAAATTTCTCATGATTACAACACATTGCAGTTACTATCACATAATATATCTGTGAGAAATGCGGATTACGGATTTTAAGGCTAGGATAAACACTAGAGGGGGGTGAATAGTGTTTTTAAAAAATTATTAAATCTTTTTAAGTTTTTGTTAATTTGAACACAAATGTATGCAATACTCAGACACATATATGATCACAGAATCAAATACCACTAAAAGAAATTTGATTTTTAGTGGCGCTCAAAAAATGCTACAAAAAGCTTTGGTGGCGTTTTGATAAACGCCGCTAGAAAACATACGACTAAAAATCCATGTTTTTTTGTTGTATTTATTTAACGCCACTATAAATGAATTTTTGGCAGCGTTTTTTGAACGTTACTAAAGATCTTTTTTACGGCGTTTAAGAAACGCCACCGAAAAGATGTCGTTTACTATCTTATTGTTTTGTTGCACTTATTATTATTTTTTGCAGCGTTTTTTGAACGCCATGAAGATTATCTGAGTTACTATAATTGCTAATTCTGTAGAGCTTTTTAAACGCTACAAAAAAATATTTTTGGTGGCGTTTTTTCTCCGCCACCGTATGTTTCGATTTTATTGCCTACTGTTCCACGACTACATCGGATTCGCCTCCAATTCAAATACTTCAAAACTTATACAGTAACGTAATATATAAACACATACACATTCAAAAATAACACATTCAATGAACCACAATAACACAAACAAAAGCAATTACATAATCACCACTATATCATAACATTAGTGTCAAGACAAAAGGTTAACCATACGTTTACACAACCAAACTACCATAAACAGTTTCATAATAGTACATGCAGCTAAAGTAGTGCTGCTACCATACATACTAGTTTCATAATAGTTTCATAACAGTTTTAATCAACCTAACTACATACATGTGCTGCTACCATACCAAAAACCAGTGCTGCTGCTTGAATTCTTCACAAACGTTTATCTACCTGTAAACAATAATAATCATGTTACTAAATATTTTGAGGTGAATGTATCAAAGATCAAAAATGGACAAATATAGAAGTCCTTAGACTATAATACTTCAAACAAATATGCCTCTGCGTATTAACCACTGATGTGAGCACATTGTAATCGTCCAACAACTTTTACATCATATTTGTGAAGTCAGTGCACTAGACTTGCCATACGACAACCATCCTCTTCAACCATGCACTCCATTCAAAACAGCAAGTTCACCTGATAACATCCTCATTTCCTTCCTTCATTCCCTCTGCCTATACACTACTTGTTCACACCAACTTCTAACACAACACAGTCAACTTCTCCACCAAAACTTCCTCACAATCATATTTGATACAAACTTCCGACCATACCCACAACTCGTCCCACAACACAACCAAAAAAAATTCGAACCTGCCAAACAACTCGTCCATCTTCCCCGTTCTTCATCACTGGTACAATCGAACCACCGTGCTTCTGAAACCTAACTGCAACTCCTCTGATCACTCAACAGACCTACTGCAACCTAACCTTTCGTGCATTGCATATCTCTATAGTTCAGTACAAATGCACTTCGACCACACTTCAATCATCTCCACACTTCGACCACTCAGCAATCTCCCCTTCAATTTTCCAGTCACTCCTCTTTAACACTTGCTTCATATACCACCCTACATCCAAACAACACACTGCCAACATATCAACACCAAACCCTTGAATACAAACTCTAACTCCACAACATATCCAAATCCGACAATAGCCAAACTGTCCACCCTCTCAACTTCACCAAAACTCCACCACAAAACTGCTAACATCCCCGACAGTTCCCCGACTTCCAGATCATCACTGCCAACACTTCCTCCTCCCTATAACCTCACCCAAACCTGATAACAACCATCATCACAGCTTCCTCAAACTGCCACTCCAACACCAAGTCAAAATCATTCCTTCCTCAATCACAAACAATACAACCCTCCCTATCCCTTAAACAACCTACCACCAATATCACCCTTACTTCTAAAAACTTCACCTTCACTTGAACTGTTCCACCTTCAAACTGCTTCAGTTCAAACAACCTCGGTCCTTATAGTTCTGTCTACTACAAGCATCACTTCCCTACTTCAACACATTTTCCATCAACTGCCTTGCAACAACCCCTCCCCATTCATACTGTAGAAAAAAATCCACAATATGCCAAGTTAAAATTAAAGACAAGTTGACAGTCCTGCCACTGTTTGACCTAAACCGTACCCCGTCCCCCCTCCCCCCCCCCCCCCAAACTGAATTTTAGCCTAACTCCATCAACAACCTCAGCCAAACTGACAACATTCAATCACCAATTCAATCACTTTCTAGCTCTACACCAATATGTATTGAGTAATATAACTAATCTTTATAGTCGATTATCTAGGAATATTGTCAGAGTATTAGAATCAAAGTTTGAAAACATTTATGATGAATAAGTTACATACCTTTCAGTTTGTTTTCAGAATGACTTTTTCCATTGGCCAAGCTATGGGAACGCCAAATGCATCTTCCATGCACGTCAACGCCGATGTTGGTCTGTATAGCTCTGCATTTGCATCTCTCACAATATCAACCCAAACTTTTGCAGCATTAAGTCCCAATGGACGACAATGGACCAGCGTTATCGGATCAGTTGATGCAACAGTTCCTTCAGCCACTACGTTTGTTCCACCCAAATCGATCAACTGGCATTTGCTATCTTTTTTCCACTTTGCAATTGGCTGGAAAAAAAGAGATTATTATGCAGAATATATACAGACACATAATAAATAAACTTTCATACACAGGTAATTTCTTCAATTTTGAAAATTAATACTTACATGCTCTGATTTCTTCATGACCACGGGCGTAGATTTCATGGGAGAAGTCACATAATTTACACTGTCATTTATAATTTCTTTATCAACTTCAACTTTTGATTTTGGCCATGCTACTTTCCTACCAACTACATCTCCAATGCACGACATATCACATGTGGGTCGCCACAACTAAGCATCTTTATTTATTACTTTGTCAACCGAAATCACAACGGCAGACGGACCGAGCGGAATACCATTAACAACATATTGTGGCTCTCTGGAGTAAACTCTTCCTTCGCCAACTACCCCTTCACCCTCATTCCAACCATAAATCTTGCATTTGTTGTCTTGGACAGTGCTGTTACTCTAAAAATAAGAAGTGTAATTTTAACAAACAAATAAACATAAAGATGGTTTATTTTAACAAACAAATAAATTCTACTTAGCAAATTACTTAGCAAATCATTCACATGTTATAAAATGAGAAGTGTAATTTTAACAAACAAATAAATGTAAAGATGGTTTATTTTAACAAACAAATAAATTTCTACTTAGCAAATTACTTAGTAATTCATTCACAGGTTATAAAATGAGAAGTGTAATTCCAACCATAATATTGTGGACAGTGCTGTTAATATAAAAAAATATTCAAATTTCTATTAAGATTTTAACAAACAAATAAATATACAAATGGATTAATTTGGGGTTACTAATATCTAAAAACTAAAAATAAAACTTTAGTATGTTTCAATGAGAAGTGTAATTCAACAGTTTAGTATGAGAAGTGTAAAATTTACCGTACTGACGTCGTTCGAATTTACTCGCAACGCCATCTTAATGCAAGTTGATGGCCAAGCTACTACCTTATTCACAACATCTGCTAATACTGTCATTTTAGGTGTAGGCCTCCATAAATAAGTATCTGGTTTGTTCACGATATCTACAATAACGCTCACAACATTTGGTCCAAGATGAATGCCATTGACAATCGCAGTTGGGTCCCTGGACAACACCCTCCCATTGGCAACAACTTCACAGTTTCCATCCCAATTCAACATCGAACATACATCGTCATTGCTCTGCAATTATTCAACCAAAAATTATAGCAATCACTGGATAAAAATTTGAAATCTAAATGTTATTTCTTGAGTAATATAATTATTATTTTTACCAATTCAGATGTGCTCCTTTTCGAACTTTCTACACCCTGCAGCAAAGCTCTAATATCAGGATATTTTAAACTTAAAAGCACTCAATTAAATGTAATGTAGGCGTTTAATTGACCATCGAAAACTATTAAATGGACTTTGATCAGTTAATGTATTTTACAGATATAAATGATGGGATGAAATTAATATGGCTACCGAAACCAGCAAGTGAAAAAAATAAAATTGAGTTGCTAAAATTAAAATGACCATACTTAAAATGGCAAAGAACATATAATAAGTTTGTGAGAGAGAATAAATTTGTTCTTTTTAGTATTTTAAATTATATGGTGCTTTGAATTTTTTATTTTACATATATAAATTACTTTTAATAGTTTACCTTCTGGTTCATCAGAACTTGCAGCATACTCTTCATTTCTGCTATTTCCTCTCGACACTGCGATACTTGTTTATCTTTGGACTGGGCCACAGCTAGCTTGGTTAAAGTGCAACCCCTTCCCAATGCCCTTAACCGTCCTGGTTTATCTTGTCCGAGTACATGTTCAAGAGCATCTCCACTGACATTCTGTGACGGACCGAAATGTAATAGGCTTCCGAATTTTTTAATCTCCTCCTACATAAACAAATACAAATAGATAATGTACAATGGTAAAATTATCATACTTTCAGACAATTTTTTATATACAGATAAAATAAAAAGAACTTACAATAGCATTTTCAACTTCCGCGGTCGCCGGTTCACCAGGACAATGGATTTGGCCTTTCTTTTTTCTAAATTTAGGATAACATTAAATAAAAAACCGGACAGGTATAAAATAATATTAAATAAAGCTATACTTAATTAACTAACCACGTCTTCGGTCAATCTAGCCATTCCCTTACGACCAGTTGTGTGTAGAAGTTGTTTATCCCTAAGGGCCGAATATTTATCACTTCGTTTCTGTAAAATAGAAAGATATATTGTTGATATATTGTTATAGGATAATGGCAGCTTCGTTTTTTGAGAAAGTGAAGAGTGACAGAGAGAAGTTGATATATTTTTATAGGATAATGGCAGCTTGGTTAAGGAAGTGAAGAATGACAGAGAGAAGTTGTTTGAGAGGTGTTTGATAAAGGCAATGTAAAGAAGAAACATGGATATTTTGTTTTGTAAATAGAGAACAAAAATTTGAAAACAGTTGCTTGTAGTAGAGGAAAGTTCAATGTATCAGAAACTAAAAGACAAATGAAATAAAACAGTGAAAATAATATCAAGTGAAAACAGTGAGCACAAGAAACAGATATGTAAAAATGAAAACTAAAATCTAAGATGTAATGCAATGTTTTTTGTTTTATTTTTGTTTTTGGGTATATGCAATGCAAGCTTGTTGAAGTATGAAATGCAACAGCGATGTAAAACAGAAAACGAAACGCAAAAGCCAGGGAATGAAATGTAACAGCAAACTAGTTGAAAATTCCAATGCAAGATGAAAACAAATCCAACAATTTTTTTAATGCAAGATAACACAATACAAAACCAAACACACAGCACTAAACTGAACTAAATTCAAGTGAACAAGAAATGTGTACAGAATGAACAAAGTTAAAATGGAAAGTGTTGAGTTGACATGCACACAAGAACAAAGAACAAAAATGCATAGTGAACATAAATGCAAAACAAATGAAACGCAAAATGCTTTCTTTTTTTTGAGACAAAAACAAAACCATATGTGTTATTGGATAATAAAATTGTTCTTTTGAAAATGATAATGAACTCTGCTGTGCAAATAACCATATGTGTTATTGGATCCCAATCATTAACTTTTAAAGTGTTCTAGCAAATAAAATAGTGAATAGTGTTACCTTAAACTCTGGACTTATTTTCGCCTTCACAAACCTTCTCCATTCGTTCATGCTTTTGATGTTGGTAGGTTTTAGTTTTAGTCTTTCCTCTTCGTTCTCCGCTTTATTTAATTTTCGAACCAATTTACTTTTGACGATCTCCAAATTACTCCCATTTGTTGAAATACAGCTTTTCTTTGCCAATCCTCTTCCAGTTTAAATCTAATCTGCAAAAATACATGAAAACATGATATTAAAATCAAACAACAACCATATGTATGCATCGAACAATTTTTTCCATCCATAACTATAATACGTGATGTAACAATGTAGCAATGTAGCAACTTGCAAACAGATGTATAAACAACAAAAACAATTTTTAACTCATACCTGAATCGATTGCCACAAAACACCTTTTAACTCATCACTTAGATTCCTCCAATCATCAAGTGTGTATGGAACCAGCTCCCACGCAAGCGGTCCAAGAAAAGAGGATAAATGTACTGACCCTTTCCCTATTGGTATAGCTATATCATTGAACTCAACTTCAATTCGATCCTGACTGCTTAACATGAGTCTTTTTGCTTTTGCTAGACCTCTACCGCCTCTTTTCCGAGATGTAATTCTGGATTCAGCTTCACTTGCTCTCCCTATTTCTCCCTCAGCATCATCAGTTTGTTCAGGAGGGATTTCATTTTCTGAGCGAAGTCCTTTGTAACAACCCGCATATTTATCGATTTCATATTCAAATATTTTATTTCAATATTTTATCGATACTCGGATTTTAGTCCGAAAACCTACTTTTTGCAAACAGTCGAATTGGGACTCGAGACCCCTTCCATTGAGTTCAAAATACCGTTTGCAACCTTTTTGAGTATAAGCTTTGATATGTTTGGAGTAAGTTGAATTTTGCTACCTTTTCACTTAGGGCTTTGGGTTGGGTTCAGCCCACTAGCCAACTTAATACCCCAAACTGAACCACTCCTCTTCATTCCCTCCCTCTTCCTCTACTTTTCAGTTCTAAAGAGATTAATGGTGAGTGGAATGGGAAATTAAAACTCCAAACCCTAGTTTCCATTTACAAATCAAGTTCTAGCTCCAAATCAATAGAAGAAGCTTTGGTAAGTCTCCTCTTCTTCTTCTCCAACTCTATCTCCATTCAATTTCAGAAATTTCCTAAACCTAACTTAGGTAATGTTCTTCTTTTAAGCTTAGATTCAAGCTTCTAGTGTTGAGATTGAAGTGTGGTTGATCTTCCCTTGTCTTCAAGCTTCTCATTCATTGTTTTTGGGTTCAAAGGTGAGATTTTTATCTCACATCTTAGTCTATAACTATCTTCGATTGTTAGGTATGAATTCCTAACACTTATTCTTGTGCAATTACTTTTGGTTTGGATTGATTTGGTGAAAATTCCAATTTTTAGTGTTTTGAGTTCAATTCTTTAAAAATCCTAACTTTGATGTTTGAACATGTTTTTGGTGATGCATCGAGGAGCATATAGGGTCGAGTAGTCGATTGGCATAAACCCTTAGCATCGTTGCTCGTGCGATTGCAATTTGATCGAGATTTGCACCTCATTTGAAATAGGGTAGGAAGTGCAGAATACAGGATTCAGCCGACCGAGCCCCTAGGCCAGCCGACCGACCTGTAGCCCGGGCACTTCCTGCCTCTGTTTTGAAAGTGCTGGTTTCAGGCTCCGGCCGACCGAGCTCATGGTCCGGTCGACCGACCTGCTACCCGAGCACTTCCATCTTTGGTTCAGCTGACCGAGCTCTGTAGCCGACCGACCGACCTAATGCTGTTTTGCCTATTTCGCCTATTTTGCATGGTTTCCAAATTTAATCGATCCAAGTTCTTTCCCTATTTGTTGTTATCATTTGTTACTGACTTTGATGACTTCTTTTCTTCGGGAATTTTAGAAATATCCATTTTGATGGATTCGGTATCGAATTCTATGGATTTTTATTCACGTCTTCGAATGTGAATTTCGGTGATTGATTGTTTTACAATCGTTTTTGTAATTTGTCACTTTAAAAATATAAAGTTTTCTATACTAGTAGTAAATATCAAAACTCTTTCATCAAAACGATTTCAACACTATTTCAATACAAAGCTCATTTATTAAAACCGTTTTCCAATCTATTAGTATATACAAACCTTTTGCTCACTCGTATGAGAAATCTAATTAAACGGCTTAGTAAAACGAGTGGTATGAAACGCTTGTGTTTACTTCGTTGGTTAATTCCTGGACTTGTTCGATTGAATCTCTTGTGACAATTTTCTAGTGGAGATCTACAATTTGTTCGTAAATATTTAAGTTAAGCTAGTGGTTACGGGACATGAAGCGAAGCTCATATATTTACTAGCTTAGTGTAATTGACACTTCTTGATGATCGACGATGATCATTTTGTGATTTAGACTAGCGATATGCTATGTCTCTTCGTCCACGTAGAGGACGGTACCTCGTTTTATTGAGTTTCGTCTCATTTCTTTTATAGGTTAACGACCTATGTATTATTGAGTTTCGTCTCATTTCTATTATTGGCTAACGACCTATTTATTTTGGAGTTTCGACTCAATTCTTATGGGCTAGCGACCCATATTCTTTTATGGAGTTCGGTTCATTGGACGTACCATTGTACTACGTCGATGTTCCGATCTATTCGAGTTTCTGGTTCCTCGGGCGTACCGTTGTACTACGTCGTTGCACCGGCTCTATGGTTAGCGACCATGGGATAGCGTCCCATTTTGTGATACACGTGTCGGTGAATTTTCAGGCTCCCGTTTTGTGATAGGCCTCCCCCTTTCTGTGATTCCTGGATTTCTATTGATGATTTCTAGAATTTGTATTTCACCAATTTTATGATTTGCATTTATATGTTGTCAGTATTTGTGGATTGGTGAATGAAATAAGGAGTATGACAATCCTTTTGATCTTTGAGAAGATTTTTGTGATATTGATTAATCTCTTGTTGATTTTCAATTACTTATTTATCACAGCTTGACATTGTGATTATTATACGTTTTGTCATATCTCTTATTCTATATCATTTCATCTGATATTTATAGCTAGACTGATCCGTTTATTATTTTCTTATTAAATAATACTCGGGTCAGACCGAGATGTTACAGGTGCTTCTGCTTGACTTCACTTCTAGGATTATCATCCTGACTTTTGGCTAACTACTTAGATTAGCAGTTTTTGGTTGTATACATTTGAGATATAGACTCATAATTGTGTACTTATTCTTTTGTATAGCATATGTTGCTATTCTTTTGTGTCATTGTGGATCTTTTTAGACCACTACTCTGATGAACACTTTTATATGTTATATATATTCATGTCTATTTCCGCCTTAGTGATATGAATTATCTGTGACTGATTTGTGTTATGTTTATTTCTATATTTGTTTCCGAAGATATTATAGCCATTGTGTAGTAGCTTTGAGTTTGTGTCGGTATGTCGGATTTCCTCTTGAAAAGAATGCAAGTTATATTTTATCTGGCATATCGGTACTCGCACAAAGCAATTATACAGATGGTCGCTCCTCAACAGCCTTATTCTCTGTACTAGTTGACGGCATTACACCGTAGTGTCCTTGGCTAGCATGGGTATAGAGGTGGGGCGTCACAGCTTGGTATCAGAGCCAAACTTCGGAACAATGTGGAATAATTTAACAAGGATCATCGTCCTAAGTCTTTCTTAGGAATTGTGCTTTAGGATTTAATTCGAGTCTTTGTACCGATTCATCCTATTTTCTTTATGATTCCTTGTTTATCTATCAAGATTGTTTGATATTCGTTTGTGAATAACCTTTTTCTTCTTCTTCTTCTTCTTTCTTAAGGAAGAGAAATGGTTAGACTTGGCCGTCCCAGCGCCGGTCAATCTATTGCTACTCCCCAAATGGAGTTTTTATGTCTGCCCAGCAGCTTCTTGATCTAGTAAAGAATGCTCAAGCAGCCGGTTCTAATCTGGAACCTACTCACCCTAAGTCTGGATTTGCACGCTTGTGCAACGATTATACCAACTTGGGTGGGAAGACATTCAAAGGTTCTGAAACTATTATTGAAGTCCAGGCTTGGTTAAGAGCATGCGATCGAATCTTTTCTCGCATGAACCTCATTGATCTTCACCAAGTTCAGGTGGCCTCCAGTATGCTCCAAGAAAGAGCATTAGACTGGTACGAGCTTCTGATTTCTGAAATAAATGAAGTGGATCTCACTTGGGAGAAATTCCGAGAGCGCTTCGAGTTAAAATTCGTACCAGAAGCTGAGAAGGTGACTTTGGCTTGCCGCTTTATTGACATTGTTCAAGGTGAATCTTCTGTGACAGGCTATGTCGCATCTTTCAAATCTCTTTCCAAATACGGGGTTGAATACATTAACACCCGATTGAAGAAAAATCAGAGATTTGTTTATGGCTTGAATAAAAATCTCAAGAAGCCATTACTTCTAAAATTAGAAGTTTCTTTTGATCAACTGATTGATATCGCTCTTCGTCTTGAAGAGGCTGATAGGGAGAGTGATGTTGAAATTGTGGGTGTCAAACCAAACTTCAACAATAATAAGAAAAGGCCAAACATATTCAAAGGCCCTAATCCCAACAAGAAAGGAAAACAAGCAACTCTTGTAGCAAAGACTCCTACCCTAGTAGTGGGGAGTGCTATAACTGTGGTTCTAAAGACCATTATGCCAATAGATGTCTGAAACCTCTCTTTTGTCGCTATTGCAAAAGTTCGGGTCATCTTTTATCTTCATGCTCCAAACTTCAAGGCAAGAAAGAGGGAAAGTTAAATGTTGCTCAAGCCCCTGGCAACACATCTCGTGGTCAAGGTATGTCTCATTCTTTCCTTGATGGCATCATTATATTTCGTGATCAACCTATTCGAGTTCTTTTTGATACGGGAGCATCCCATTCTTTTATATCAAAAGAGCTTGTTGATACTTTTTCTTTAAGTGTTGTTGCTTTAATGACTTCTTTGAGAATTACGAATCCGGTTGGTGGATCCGCAACACTTAGTCTGCTTTGTAAAGATGTGGAGATTATTTTGTGTAATTTTTCTTTCCAAGCCGATTTGCATGTCATGCGTTACTTAGGCTTTGGAATGATTTTAGGAATGGATTGGCTTAACTGTTATGAAGCTCAAATCCTATGTCCTGAGCGGACTATTCATCTTCGACATCCTCAATCTGTTAAGCAGATTTCTATTATTCTCAAAGATTCGGATTCCACTTTATCTGCATCTTTATATTCTTTAAATCCTCGTGATGATGATAATGATGATGAGGAAGACGTCATTTCTCTTATTCACGTTGTTCGTGAATTTTTCGACATATTTGAGCCCGTTTTAGGATTACCACCTAAGCGAGCAATTGAGTTCAGAATTAATCTCATCCCAGGAGCTTAACCTATCACTCGTCCTCCTTATCGGTTGTCCAATAAAGAAAATGAGGAGATGCGCATACAATTATCTGATTTGGAAACGAAGCAATTTATTCGCTCTAGTTCCTCGCCTTGGGGAGCTTCGGCTATTTTTGTGAAGAAATCCGATGGCACACTTAGGCTTTGCGTTGACTACCGCAAGCTTAATGATCTTACTATCAAAAATAAATATCCTTTACCTCGGATTGATGACCTATTCGATCAACTTAGTGGTGCTAGATTCTTTTCACAATTGGACTTGGCAACCGGTTTTCATTAGCTTCGTATTGCAGAGGATAACATTCCTTTGACATCATTCCGTACTCGATATGGATCTTATGAATGGCTTGTTATGCCATTTGGCTTAACGAACACTCTGGCTTATTTCGTTGACCTTATGAATAGAGTTTTCAAAGACTTCCTCGATCAGTTTGTTCTCATCTTTATTGATGATATTCTTGTGTATTCTAAAACCGAGGAGGAGCATGAAAAACATCTTCGGATTGTATTGGAAACTCTTAGGAGTAACCAATTAAAAGCAAAATTTTCTAAATGCCATTTTTGGCAATCTAGTGTGAAGTTTCTCAGTCATATTATTTCCGAATCCGGAATTTCCGTAGATTCTTCAAAGATTGAAGCGATTCAAGATTGGAAGAGACCGGAGAGTGTGACGGAAATCCGTAGCTTCCTTGGATTGGCGGGTTATTACCGTCGTTTTATCAAGGACTTTTCAAAAATTGCCGTGCCTCTCACTAGCTTAACAAAGAAAGGTGTTAAATACATTTGGTCGAACAAATGTGAAGCTTCTTTTCAGAAATTAAAAGAACTCCTTTCCGATGCTCCTATTCTTGTTATTCCTGAGGGGAATCAAGATTTTATTGTTTATACTGATGCTAGTTGCGTTGGTTTGGGTGTCGTTCTTATGCAAAGAGAACGTGTTATTGCTTATGCTTCTAGGCAATTGAAGCCAGCCGAGACTAGATATGCCACTCATGATTTAGAGCTCGCGACTATTGTTTTCGCCCTTCGTATTTGGCGTCATTATCTTTTGGGAGAAAAATTTATTCTTTACACCGATCATAAATCCTTGAAATATCTATTTTCTCAAAAGGAACTTAATTTGAGTCAACAACGTTGGCTCGAATTTCTTGCAGCTTATGATCTTGATATTCTTTATACTCCCGGAAAGGGAAATCGAGTTGCCGATGCACTTAGTCGCAAGCAACAAGCGGTTGTTTCCATGATGATATCCGAATGGAATGATCTCAAGGTTTTATCCACTTGTGAAATTCGAGACTGTGTTTCTGATTTATGTTCATCTCTTGTTTTATGTAACCTTGAGGCTCATCCTTCTCTTTTAGACCGCATTCTTGAAGCTCAAAGGCTAGATCCCGAATTGGCTCTTCTTGGCCAAAATATTAAGGATAAAATTGATATTGAAAGTATGAAAGACTTTGATATTGATTCTCGTGGCGGCATTCGGAAATTTGGTAGACTTATCGTGCCAAATATTAGTGATCTTCGTGAAGATATTTTGGAAGATTCTCATCATTCTAAATTTACCATTCATCCCGGTAGTAGTAAAATGTACGCGGATATGAATCGGCTTTATTATTGGGAGGGAATGAAATTTGATATTGCTAACTTTGTCAAGTGTTGCATGACTTGCCAACTTGTCAAGGCCGAACATCAAAGGCCCGGTGGGTTATTGCAACCTTTAAACGTTCCAATTTGGAAGTGGGATCAAATTTCCATGGATTTTATTGATGGCCTTCCCCGTTCTCGTTCGGGTCATGATAGCTTATGGGTTATAGTTGATAGACTTACTAAATCCGCCCATTTTATTCCCGTTCGGTCCAATCGGACCGTACCTCTTTTGGCCAAACTCTTTATTAAAGAAATTGTTAAACTGCATGGAGTTCTTACTTCTATTGTTAGCGACCGTGATCCATTGTTTACTAGTGGATTTTGGAAGAGTCTTCAAAAAGCTTTGGGAATGAAGCTTAATTTTAGCACCGCTTATCATCTGCAGTCCGATGGACAAACCGAGTATGTGAATCAAACTCTTGAAGATCTTCTTCGTGCATGTGTTTTTGATTTTGGTGGAAGTTGGGAAGATCACATTTCTCTTGTTGAGTTTTCCTATAATAATAGCTTCCAATCTAGTATTGGTATGGCTCCTTTTGAGGCACTCTATGGAAGGCCATGTCGTTCCCCTTCTTGTTGGCTTGAGGCCGGTGAGAAGCTGATTTTAGGTCCAGATTTTATTCGTGATTCAACAGAAAAGATTGATCTTATTCGTCGAAGGATGAAAGAAGCTCAAAGTAGGCAAAAATCCTATGCCGATAACCGGAGAAGGAAATTAGAATTTTCTATGGGAGATCTTGTGTTTATCCGTGTTTCACCTATGAAGGGTATTGTGCGTTTCAGTCGATCGGGAAAGTTAGCACCTCGATATATTGGTCTATTTTCCATCACCGAACGTATTGGTTCCGTGGCTTACCGCCTTTTATTACCGGCTCAATTTTCTGCTATTCATGACGTGTTTCACGTTTCTCAATTGCGGAAATGTCTTCGAGATTTCGATTTTGTTCTTGAGTCCGGTGTTGTGGAAGAAATTGAAGTTTTGCCTAATCTAACTTTTGAGCAACATCCTATTCGTATTATTGCTTCGGAGGTCAAGCGCCTTCGAAATAAAGATGTTCCGCTTGTTAAAGTTCAATGGTCCTCAAATCGTAAGGATTGCTCTTGGGAATCTTGAGAATTCATCGAGCGAGCACATTCGGACTTACTTTCTTGTGCTCTTTGAGGTGAACTTTTTATTTCAAATTTCTTTTGTGTTGAATATGCTTTTATGGTTGTTACTTTATATTTTCTTCTTAAATATTGCGAGGACGCAATTTCTTTAAGGAGGGGAGTCTGAACAACCCGCATATTTATCGATTTTATATTCAAATATTTTATTTAAATATTTTATCGATACTCGGATTTTAGTCCAAAAACCTACTTTTTGCAAACAGTCGAATTGGGACTCGAGACCCCTTCCATTGAGTTCAAAATGCCGCTTGCAAACTTTTTGAGTATAAGCTTTGATATGTTTGGAGTAAGTTGAATTTTGCTACCTTTTCACTTAGGGCTTTGGGTTGGGTTCAACCCACTAGCCAACTTAATACCCCAAACTGAACCACTCCTCTTCATTCCCTCCCTCTTCCTCTACTTTTCAGTTCTAAAGAGATTAATGGTGAGTGGAATGGGAAATTAAAACTCCAAACCCTAGTTTCCATTTACAAATCAAGTTCTAGCTCCAAATCAATAGAAGAAGCTTTGGTAAGTCTCCTCTTCTTCTTCTCCAACTCTATCTCCATTCACTTTCAAAAATTTCCTAAACCTAACTTCGGGAATGTTCTTCTTTTGAGCTTAGATTCAAGCTTCTAGTGTTGAGATTGAAGTGTGGTTGATCTTCCCTTGTCTTCAAGCTTCTCATTCATTGTTTTTGGGTTCAAAGGTGAGATTTTTATCTCACATCTTAGTCTATAATTATCTTCGATTGTTAGGTATGAATTCTTAACACTTATTCTTGTGCAGTTACTTTTGGTTTGGATTGATTTGGTGAATATTCCAATTTTTAGTGTTTTGAGTTCAATTCTTTAAAAATCCCAACTTTGATGTTTGAACATATTTTTGGTGATGCATCGAGGAGCATATAGGGCCGGGTAGTCGATTGGCATAAACCCTTAGCGCCGTTGCTCGTGCGCTTGCAATTTGGTCGAGATCTGCACCTCATTTGAAATAGGTTAGGAAGTGCAGAATACAGGATTCGGCCGACTGAGCCCCTGGGCCAGCTGGCCGACCTGTAGCCCGAGCACTTCCTGCCTCTGTTTTGGAAATGCTGGTTTCAGGCTCCGGCCGACCGAGCTCAGGGTCCGGTCAACCGACCTGCTACCCGAGCACTTCCATCTTTGGTTCAACCGACCGAGCTCTGTAGCCGGCCGACCGACCTGATGCTGTTTTGTCTATTTCGCCTATTTTGCATGGTTTCCAAATTTAATCGATTCGAGTTCTTTCCCTATTTGTTGTTATCATTTGTTACTGACTTTGATGACTTCTTTTCTTCGGGAATTTTAGAAATATCCATTTTGATGGATTCGGTATCGAATTCTATGGATTTTTATTCACGTCTTCGAATGTGAATTTCGGTGATTGATTGTTTTACAATCATTTTTGTGATTTGTCGCTTTAAAAATATAAAGTTTTCTATACTAGTAGTAAATATCAAAACTCTTTCATCAAAACGATTTCAACACTATTTCAATACAAAGCTCATTTATTAAAACCGTTTTCCAATCTATTAGTATATACAAACCTTTTCCTCACTCGTATGAGAAATCCAATTAAACGACTTAGTAAAACGAGTGGTATGAAACGCTTGCATTTACTTCATTGGTTAATTCTTGGACTTGTTCGATTGAATCTCTTGTGACAATTTTCTAGTGGAGATCTACAATTTGTTCGTAAATATTTAAGTTAAGCTAGTGGTTATGGGACATGAAGCGAAGCTCATATATTTACTAGCTTAGTGTAATTGACACTTCTTGATGATCGACGATGATCATTTTGTGGTTTAGACTAGCGATATGCTATGTTTCTTCGTCCACATAGGGGACGGTACCTCGTTTTATTGAGTTTCATCTCATTTCTTTTATAGGTTAACGACCCATGTATTATTGAGTTTCGTATCATTTCTATTATAGGCTAACGACCTATTTATTTTGGAGTTTCGACTCAATTCTTGTGGGCTAGCGACCCATATTCTTTTATGGAGTTCGGTTCATTGGACGTACCATTGTACTACGTCGATGTTCCGATCTATTCGAGTTTCTGGTTCCTCGGGCATACCGTTGTACTACGTCGTTGCACCGGCTCTATGGTTAGCGACCATGGGATAGCGTCCCATTTTGTGATACACGTGTCGGTGAATTTTCAGGCTCCCGTTTTGTGATAGGCCTCCCCCTTTCTGTGATTCCTGGATTTCTATTGATGATTTCTAGAACTTGTATTTCACCAATTTTATGATTGGCATTTATATGTTGTCAATATTTGTGGCTTGGTGAATGAAATAAGGAGTATGACAATCCTTTTGATCTTTGAGAAGATTTTTGTGATATTGATTAATCTCTTGTTGATTTTCAATTACTTATTTATCACAGCTTGGCATTGTGATTATTATACGTTTTGTCATATCTCTTATTCTATATCATTTCATCTGATATTTATAGCTAGACCGATCCGTTTATTATTTTCTTATTAAATGATACTCGGGTCAGATCGAGATGTTACAGGTGCTTCTGCTTGACTTCACTTCTAGGATTATCATCCTGAATTTTGGCCAGCTACTTAGATTAGCAGTTTTTGGTTGTATACATTTGAGATATAGACTCATAGTTGTGTACTTATTCTTTTGTATAGCACATGTTGCTATTCTTTTGTGTCATTGTGGATCTTTTTAGACCAATACTCTGATGAACACTTTTATATGTTATATATATTCATGTCTATTTCCGCCTCAGTGACATGAATTATCTGTGACTGATTTGTGTTATGTTTATTTCTATATTTGTTTCCAAAGATATTATAGCCACTGTGTAGTAGCTTTGAGTTTGTGTCGGTATGTCGAATTTCCTCTTGAAAAGAATGCAAGTTATATTTTATCTGGCATATCGGTACTCGCACAAAGCAATTATACAGATGGTCGCTCCTCAACAGCCTTATTCTCCGTGCTAGTTGACGGCATTACACTGTAGTGTCCTTGGGTAGCATGGGTATAGAGGTGGGGCGTCACATCCTTCTTCATTTGGGTCGGAGGGGGTAACATGTGGCTCTTGTTATTTATCTTCATTGCAAACAATGGCTTACTTCTTAGCGTTGACTGTTGGTTCTTCACTGTCGGTGCAAGCACCAGCTAGAATCTTAACCTTTTTCTTTGGATTATACTTCCGCTTTGACTTATACTTCTGAGATTCCTCGCCAGCCTTTCTCTGGTTGCGAGTACGTACAAAGCTTGAATGCATCTTTTTTCTGCAAATGAAACAAAAAACAGTAACTTATTTTGAGAATACTTCATATAAAGGACAGTTAATAGTATCTATTATGTAACCTTGGATAAAATAGTTATTAATACATGTATATGAACTCTGTAATGTAAACTCTATAAATAATCACATTAATACTTAATAATGCAATAATCAAACCATATAATTTCTGTAAACGTATATTAATATGTTTTCTATCCTTGCATTTACAAATGAAGGCACCAAACATCTAATAAAAAAAGCACAACACACTCAACAAAATTTGCAACCTCTCACAAACACAAAACATAGCAATGCTAACTCACACAAGCACACAGTACACAACATATTCACAAACCCGACTCACCCTACAGACAGTCAGACAACCCTCACAAACATAGTACACACGAACACATATGTAGACTAACTACCCACTTACCTTATCAGTCACTATCCTCTGGTTATCACTCACTGTCTTCAGAGTTCCGATTCTTTAATATTATTTATCTGTTAATATGGAGCAAATACTTGGTACTTTAAGCAATGCCATGCTCAAGTATTTGTTTTATATAGTAGATAAATGTTGTGTAAAAAAAATAGTATTAATATGCACCTTATGTAAATGAAAATATTCCAAAGTTGAAAAATTGTATTACATAAATAGTTTTACAGTGCCTTGTGATCTGAGTCTGGGAGAGGACATGCCCAAATCATAATTTGATATCATATAACTCATAAAGCAATATGAATACACTGTTGTAGTTACATACTTAATTTATCAAAAAACAAAAAATATGCCCAACTTCCAATTATGGACCACATATGTCAAGGGAAGATTATCAAACAAACATTAGCTTGAATCGCTATTAGATTAGAAAAAATATGCTAATGATTATGTAAAGAAAAAGAAAAAGGGGAGGAAATATTTACTTAAACTAAGAGAAACATGCAATACTTATAACCGAAAAATATCACCGAATGCTAGAAAATAAATGTGTCCACTTCATAATTTAATTTGTTCTTATATCAGCGAAAGGATAACTATAGATTATTTCCAAGCTGAAGTACAAATCCTTTAGACACATCTTCCCAAGCTATCTAACCCTATTGACATCCATGAAACCATTTGGCACATCTTCCTAAGCTAAAGTAGAAATCCTTTGGAAGTTAAGATAAATATAAAATTACTTCTTTCCTTTTGATAAAACAAAATATTTTTCATCAAAATTAAGTAAGGTGTAATTAAATGTTATTACAAGGGAAAAAGGTATCTTTTGACAATTATGCAACAAGGAACAAACTTGGCATAGGAATGGAATTAAATTCAACATAAACATAATATTAAATTTGATTTGACATATCAAATCCAGATAGAGTCAGACAAAAAAGAAATATATTACAAAATTAAAATAGAAAAAAAATGAGTTATATGTAGAAATGATGCATGCTAGAGTAAAAATGAAGATCCTCAATTAAAAGCTGACCATACATCTTCAAATGACATATATGTAAGGTTTAAGCTAGGTTTTGATTCTTGAGTAGTAGACAGAACAAAGGTGGTAAATGTCAAAGCTGTCATGAAACAAGAAAAAGAAACTACTTGATTGTAATACATTTTTCAAATGATAGTACAACAAATTTTATAATCTACTCAAGTAGAACATATAATCTACTCAAGTATGCCTTCGCAATCCTCTCTAACATAACTAACATCTTCATCATCCATTTCGGTTATTTCATTACCTTCCATGACTTGGATATCTTCCTCGATGCAATCGTGATCCTCTAAATCATTAAAACTTCTTGATGGTGCTTTCATTACAACATACCAATTAGAAACATCATTCTCTCTTGAATAAAATACTTGTCTTGCTTGAGATGCAAGTATGTATGGATCTCGTGAAAACGATGCTTGCTGTAAATTAACAAGAGTGAACCCATCATCATCAACTTTTACTCCATTTCCTTTATACGCCCAACGACACTTAAAAACTGGAATATAAAACGTATGATAATCTAATAAAATTATATCTGTCAATATTCTATAGTAAGTGACCACATCGACCACTTGGGACATATCTTTTGCACTTTCTCTACACATAGTAGTCGCATCAAAAGTCACCCCACAATTCTGAGTTTCTCTCCCTACATCTTGTATATGAAAACGTTGCTCATTGATGATATATCCGTTATAAGACATGGCATCATCCTTCAGACTAAAAGCAATCCATCTTAACATGTCATCATGATCCTTGGAGGTAATAGGTATCTACAACAAATTTTGTTTAGCATGTATATTTTATAGTAAGATTAATAGTCAAAAGAGAATATATTTTAAATCTAACTAACCTTTCTTTTAATCCAATCGGAAAAAAAATTTGTATGTGTTTCCCAAAGTAAGGTCGCATTTTTGTCATGCGTGGGTCTGATTTTTCTAATTCCTCCAAATGCAAACTAGTATTGAATAATTGATTATAAGTTATATATAGCATTACAAACACATCAAAATAATTAAAACAATATAACATACACTTACTCTATAAATGGTTCCACCACAGCCATATTCATTAACACGGCTAAATGAGCACTTTCTTTGTCATTAACTGACGGTTTAACTGTCTTGGATATTGAAATCGGACGTCCCTCCAATATTACACTGCTTTCATAATCTTCATTTCAAGCTTCTTTTTCTCCTCTATATGTCCTGATTTTTTCAAAAATTCATCGAAAAACATCATGGATTCTTTTGCAAGATAGGATTCTGCAATACATCCCTCTGGTCGTGTATAGTTTCTGACATAGTCTTTAAGTGTCTTCATGTATCTTTCAAATGGGTACATCCAACGAAAATGAACCGGTCCACACATTAGTGCTTCTTTTCCAAGATGAATGAAATGTACCATTATATCAAAAAAGATGGTGGGAAATATTTTTCAAGCTCACATAGAACTTCAATAATCTCAACATTGATTTGTTCTACCTTCTCTCTATCAAGAACATGTTGACATAATTTGTTGAAAAAAGAACATAAGCGAATTATTGTTTTTCTTGCCTTCTTTGCCATTAATCCTCTCGATGCTACTGGCAATAACTGTTGCATTAATACATGGTAATCATGTGACTTCAATCCGTTAATTTTGCAATCCTGCAACGAAATCCGATTTTTCAAATATTAACAGTAGCCATCTGGTCCTTTGAAATCGTACAATCTTTTGCAAAATATTTTTCTCTCCGATTTTGACAACATGTATGGAGCCGGTGGAAGGTATGTTTTATTCTCACGAGGTTGTGTATGAAGCTCACTTTGAATTCCCCAATCCTCTAAATCCTTTCTACAGTTGGTTCCATCTTTTGATTTATTATCATGCAACATCGTGCCCAATAGGCTTTCACCAATGTTTTTCTCCACATGCATCACATCTATATTGTGACGTAATGGAAGCTCCTGCGAAAACCAAAACTATAACGCATTATTGGGTTTCTCTTCTGTTAAAACAATGAAAAATAAATAAACTAACCACTAACCTTCCATTAAGGCAAATCAAAGAAAATTGGTCTTTTTTCCACCTCGATAGCTCCATTTTTGTAGAATCGTTAGTATTATCATCTTCATCTTCTGTATCATAAACACACTTTCTCTTCTTACTTTTCTCTTCTTTTTATTTTCCAAAATCATTTGGATAGTCCTTCAACAATGCATGAATGTTTCTCCCAGTTAGTATTCTAGGAGCACTACCTTTCTCTATGGTGCTATCAAACAATGCCTTTTGTTTCCTCCGTGAATCTGAAGTAGGTAGAAATCTTCTATGACCCATGTAGACGCTCTTTCGACTATGATTCAACCAACGAGAATGGGTATTGACACCACATAGTGGGCAAGATTTTCCCCCCTTCACACGACATCCAACAAGATTTCCATAAGCCGGAAAATCGTTAATCGTCCATAGCAAAATTGCATTCAGTTTAAACAAAGTTATACTAAATGCATCATAAACATCAACTCCATTACACCACAAATGATGCGAGTCTTCCACCAAAGGCGCCAATATACATCAATATCATTCCCGGGTTGCTTTGGGCCTGGAATAAGTAAAGTTAACATAATATTTTCCTTCTTCATACACAACATAGGCGAGAGGTTGTATGTCACAAGCATCACCGGCCAGCAACTATATTTCGAACTCAACATGGAAAATGGATTGAATCCATCTGTAGCAAGACCAAGCCTAAGATTGCGTGGATCATATGAAAAAGATTTATACTTTTCATCCACCATTTTCCATGTCATAGAATCCACGGGATGACGTATTTTTCCACCATTGCTTGTATTATTAAAATGCCATCTTAAATCTTCTGCCATCTTTTGAGATCTATACATTCTTCTAAATCTCAAAATTATTGGAAAGTATCTCAATACTTTAACTGGAATACCTTGGATAACCTCTTCAGTATCTTGATTTTTCTTCCATCTTGAAGAACCACATTTTGGACAACTTTCTAAATCTTTGTATTCTTTTTTGTAAAGGCACCAGTCATTCTCACAAGCATGTATCTTTTCAAAACCCATGTCGAATGCTCTAAGAAATTTCTTTACTTCATATAAGTTTTTGGGAAGCACGTTAGCCTTCGGCAGAAATAAATGTTGCACAGTTAAAAGCTTATCAAACTCACTATCAGACAAGCCAATCTCACATTTAAGATTATACAAGACGGTGATAGCAGATAATTTTGTGTGATTTATGCAACCAGGATATAATGGAGTTTCTGCATCTTTCAAGTTCTTGAGTAAACCATCCTCTTTTATTTGAGAATTAACATTATCTTTATCATCATCAAAAAAATCTTGATTCAAAAAATCTTCATCTTCATATTGAATCATCTTGAATAGATCATATACATCAAACATATTTGTTTTCTTCTCTACATTTATCTCTTCACCATGGTTAAACCATACACCACCCATTTATTTAGGATCCATTCCTTTTATAATTAAATGTTCAACGATGATTTGTTCATCATGACGACTAAGATTCTGACAATCCTTGCAAGGGCATAAAAAATTTTCTACACTTCTTGCATTCCTCTTTGCAGCATTCACAAAATTCATTGCTCCTTGTCGGTACTCTGTACTAGTTCTATGAAAAAAGTAAAACAAATAAAAAAATTGAGCTTTAATATTAGATTATATGTTATAATTCTCAAAATACATATTAAGTCAATCATGGTTTTATCACCTGCTTAAAAAAACCCAGTCTTTTTCCATTTTCGACATATGAAGGCAAATAAGTTTCCAATCTTTGACGTATAAATTGGTTATCTATTGTAATCAAAAAAATAACTAGACGTTGAAGTTATTACCCAAAAAAAATCCAAGCATCTTATAAATAATGCACTATCTGGTACATTGGTAACACGCCCATAGTAAGGATAATAAACTATAATAAACCATATAAAATGAATAATAACAGAGATAACATGTGCTGCAGTGAATGAAATAACAGAGATTGTTTTTATTTTTAGGATGTTGCACACATGAACCAAACCCCGTTCACAAGGTTACATAGATTTGTTTTTCTTCGTTTGGTGACTGAAATTATGACCTATTTGCTGAAAATATAACGCATATAGATATGTATCAGTGAGATAACTCCATGTGACCATGTAAACGCATCTACCGAAAAATTATTTATAGAAAAATAACACATACGTTTTTCTTATTTAAACTCATTATTATCTATTTGTATATTTTATACATATAAATATACATGCTTCATTTCAACATTCAGTGACATGCTTCTAAAATTATAATCAACTATAGAGATTATATCTGAGTTTTACTTACAGTTTCTTTCGCAATGGCACAAGTAAAGCATGGGAATATGATTAATCCTCATATTGGTGATGAAGAAGAATATCAAGAAAACAATGGTTATGATGGATATTTGAGTTCTTTATCAGAAGAAGAAGAAGATGATGATGATAGCTGCAATTCAATTGGCGAAAATTCATCTGAAGATGAAGATTTTATAGACGATTTGAATTCATCTTCATGTTCTTTGAATTCTTCCTTATCATCATCGAATTCATCACTTTATGATATGTCATCTCCCATTTCACATCTTCCTTTGAAGTAAGTTTTTGTTCAATTGTGTTCTGATTTTGCTTATTTTCATATATAGAACATTTTTTTGTTCAGATTTCTTTTTCTTAATTTCTTTCTTTCTTTCTTTTGATTTTTATTTTTTATGTCTAAAACATTAATCATACGTAAATAATTTATGGTATCATAACATTCATAACACGTATACATAAGTTTTCATGTACAAGTTGTCTAACAAATCATTTGAATTTCAGGAGAGGTTTATCAAAACACTACGAAGGAAAATCACAGTCGTTTACATCACTATCGAGCATGAAGAGTTTGGAGGATCTAATCAAAACTGAAAACCTATCAAATAAGAAGATCAAAGCATTGAAAAATAATAGCTGGAGTATGATGAAGTCATCCAGCATTATAAAGAAGAAAATCTCTAAAGGATCAGTAAGCTCTTCGTTAAGAAACTTGAAGAGGAATGATAGTTTTTACAGAGGCAAACCATGTAAATGCAAATAAAAAAATAACATAAATTGGATACAATTAAAGCAAGCACATCGCACTAACATAATAGGAAATGATTGGAATATAAGTAAAATTTATAAAAAAATAGCTCGAACATAATCATATAAAATCAATTACTCCAGTTAGGATTTATTCCAATTAGGGTTAAATCGACTATTCCAATTAGGGTTTACATAGAAATTCGTATAGAGTATCCATACATAATCATATAAAATCTAGTAGACTCATAAAATCGATTTATAAAATTTCATACCTAATCTGCGAGGAGAGATCTGTGAAGGGCTACCGTGATGATGTGGAGAGGAGTAGAATGAAGGACGTCTACCGCAATAATTATAATGAAGCAAGGTGGATTTTGTTGGAGGGTAAGGTAGATTTTGCTGGAGCGGAAAGGAAAGCGTGAGGAGAAAAGTTTCTAAATAATGAAGAGGAAGGGAACGTGACAGTAAATAAAAAAATTTCGTGAAATATTTTTTACTTTACGCAGGTGCAAAGCGGGAATGTGAAATCTTTTTAGCCGCATTTATATTTTTTAGGGAAATACTTTTTGGTTGCATTTAGAAAAAAACACCACAAATTTTTGTAACTATAAATGGTTTTTCTTGTAGCGTACATATGTAGAAATAAAATAAAAGCGGTAAAGGAAAGAATACACCGGATTTTATATTGGTTCGGAGTTACCTTACATCCAGTCCCGCACACAATTACGGATTTCCTTTCAAAACCAATTGTACAATTACACCCTCGATTTCAAGACTATGAGGTACACCCTCCAGATTCACAATCCTCTGGATAGAGATACTAGATTTCACGGGCAATAAGTTCACCCAATTGATTTCCTAGGCTACAGTCACACCTTTTCTCGCTTGATTGATCTCAAAGGCTACAATCACACCTTTTCTCATTTAATTGATTAAAAAAAGCCTATAACTCTGAATAGCACTGAGGATCTTGTTGAGATAGTGATAGAGAATCAAACCAGAGATAATCTAGTTAGATTCAATGTTGATTTCGATAGAGTAATGGTAGGAATATGTATAAAGAAATATGGAAGAAGAAGAGAAATGTAAATAGAAAATCTGAATGAAAATTAGTCGAAAACAACCCCTATTTATAGAAGAACAACATCCATTTCCATTCGTGAAGAGATATGACGAATAGACACTTCTTTTGAAATTTAAAATTTGAAATTAACTGACACTATGTCGACATAGGTATATTGAGCATGTCGACATCCCAAAGGAATTTTTGGTGGTTTGTTTTTTTGAAAATAACTTTTATTTTATATTAAAAACTATTTTAAACTTTATAAATATACTTGACTATAGTTAAAATACATAAGTAAATATAGAGAAGAATTTTATATTTAAATCTAAGTATAAATATTAAAAATTAAATATATTATTATTAAAGATAGTTTAAAACTAAGGATAATTTGATTTTTAAATTAAAGATTATTTTGAGGCTAAAAGTACTTAAAATCCGGATATGTGTTTTTGATTCGTTTAAAAGGAAGGTTTTGAAAACAAGATATAATTTTGTAAAATCATTTTGAATAAAAAGTTAGCGGATACAAAACAATGTTCCACTAGATTTTTCGTAGGTTCCATCCTACTTAGGGTTCCATCCCTTTAACGGGCTTAAAGTGGATTCCATTTCATGAATAAATTGGATTTTAAGATGCTAGTGCTTTTCTAGGAGTTTTAGCAAAATTCCTAATTTAAAAAAAAATTACTTAAAATCTTGAACTCTTGATAATATTGATATTCTTGATACTTATGAGTCTTTAGTCTTGATGTCTTGAATCTCTATACTGTACAGTCTTCATTCTTGGTGCCTGCATGGTTAAATCCTGCATATACATATATTTCTAAACTATAATATTAGTATTTATATTTTATAATCCTATTCTAAGGTTGTTGTCATCAAAACTATCATGTCACGGACTAACAATCTCCGCTTTGTTGATGATGACAACCTTTGTTTATAAAATATTACTTCTATCCTAATAACTCCCCCTTAATCTATGCCTAACTATCCTATTTTATACTTCTCCCACTTTGTCATCAACAAAAATTAACTCCAAACTATATGATCTCCAAACTATATAACTCCCCCCATTCTTGGACTAAAGTACCTGCATTAATAAACTGTACAAATGGAGTATATAATAGATAGATTAAGAGATAATTATATTGATAGACATGATAATTAATTAAACATCATATAAATATTAATGCATATTTATACATGTTTTTCACACCAAATATCAATCCAAATCAATTCAAATCAAATAAAATCAAATAATCCAATCATACAAACCAAACAAATCAAACATTACAAGGAACTTCCACCCATCCTTCTTCTCCAAATATAGGGTCTGCTTTAATGGCATCCCAATTTTTATTATCATTAGCGAGAGAGACTGTAGGATGTGCTTCGTTATCATCCTTGTACAGGGAGGAAATCATCCATCGTATTGCATCAAAATGCCTTTCTTGCTCTTTAATCATCTGCATTTGACTCAATTCTAAGTGTTGCTGGTTACGAAGAATGAACGAAAGAACATACTTGAAAGAAATAAGAGTTTCTTCAAGATTCTCGGATAAATTATGAATTGGATTAGTCATATTCTAGTTTGTGAGAAGAATGAGAGACAAAGTGGATAAGAAATAATACTAAGTGATGAATTCTGGAAGAAATAGGTATTTATAGGTGCAGAAATTCGTTTGAAATGAATAGACATAAGGTAGTTATTCAAATTTCAAATTCAAAATGAAATGTCATTTCTGACCAGTACATGTCGACATGGTCATAGAGGGATGTCGACATGGTCCAGTGAGTTTTGATGACTTATTTTGATTTTGTGAATAATTGTGTGTGTATATACATATATTTATATAATATACTAACATTTATTCTGGAGATAAGATAAGCTAGATAACAGAAAAGGAATTTAATTTCATTTCATGATAACATGATACAACGATTAAACACAAAGAACCACACAAACATTTAAATCAAAATAAACTAAAACTAATACAACGATATACAAGAAGTTAGAACTAGTTATAGGATGATGACGATGAAGATAATCCAAGCTTCTTGCTGACTTTGGAAATAAACTAGTTCATCTTGAATGAAATTTTATCCAACTTCTTGCTAACGGATCGTTTAAGAATCTGTTGATTCTCAACAATGGTCTTTTGGTTTTTGAGAAGGGTTTTGTTGGATGGATTAGGAGGATAGTCGATGCTTTCCAAAGAAGTTTCACCTTCTTCTCCTTCTTCAGTTTCCATTTCATCCCCTTCTTCTTCTTCCTCTTCCTCTTCTTCCATCTCCTCATGAGCCAAACGCTCTTCCTTTTCAGTAAGAGTCTCATAAGGTTGAAAGACAAATGGAATATTCATAAGCGAAATGTTGGAATGATTAAAAGCTTTTCTAGAAACAAATTCTTCTCCTTTGAATCCACTCCAAAATAGTTAAAAATTCGAGTGAGATAAATTCCATGATACAAAGTATTCTCACCTGTTTCAAGATTTTTGGGACGAAGTTTATCCAAAATAACTTGCGCCCAATTAATATCATAATTTCCAAAAATAGCAAAAAGTGCTTTGCAAACTTTTGAAGTAGGATTGTTAAAATTTTCCGATCTTGGGGTAAAAGTATGTGGTAAAGGAAGATTGACAATTCTAGCTTTTGGTCGAAAGTTTCGATTTTTGAATTCAAAATTATCATTTTCTTCGAAAATGTGATGAAATGTCTCACGATCATTTTCATCCATTTTAAAATTAGAAAGATCCATTCCCGTACTCTTGCAATTGAGAATGATACCCAAAAGATCACAATTCAGAATAATTCTAGTGCCTTTGACACTGCTCCAAATTTCATCATCATTTCCAATATAAAATCCACGGTTTAATTTTGCATAGAAAATTTTAACAAGATTTGGATAACAAACAAAATCATTTTGAGAAGCATCAGCAAGACTAAGAATTTGATTGTTTGCAAAAAGAGAATCAATTTTATAAGAAGAGAAATCTTGAAATATAGCAAACTTTCCGGGTTAGACTTTTGCATAGTTAGCATAATTGATGTATGCTTTTATAGCCCCCGGATCATTGAAAAGTTGCTCTTTTATCTTTTTGAAAATTCTCATAGTGGAGGGGTTGCTTGAAGAAGCCATTAGAGTAGAGAGCTTGAAGTTTTGAAGAGAGAGTTTGAATTTGAAAATGCGAGTGAAAAGATGTGATAAATGATAGTGAATAAATAGATTCTCAAAGGACATGTTCTCTGGTCAAAAGATGCATTTTCAGAGAATTGAATGAAGTGAAAAGGTGGAGGGAAATTCAACCATTTGAATTCAAGTTTTGAGTTTCAAATTCTGTACCTATGTCGACGTCATGGTAGGGACCATGTCGACATGTGCTTGTGAATTACTATGATTTGTTTTTCCTAAATATTCTAATATATATACACACCTATTATTTTTAATGTCTATATATATATCTGGAATATTTATTAGAATTATAGTATATTCCATAATATATTACTATATTAATAAATATATTAATAAATAATAATAATAATAATAAAATAATAGTAAAAAGATTTTAAAATTCAAATAACACACCAATTCAAAATCAATCAATCAAGCATCTAATTCTTAGCATGTAATTTCAACCAATTGTATTGTAAACATGTACTTTTTTCTGAGTCCGTTTCTCTGAATTCGTCGGAGTCGTGAACTGCCGTGAAACACAAATTTGAATTATCTGTCTTCTGATCATCATCGCTTGAGGACGAGTCTGAGTCATCTAGAGTAGCAGTAAATGCACGCTTCCGTTTCTTTAATGAATCATTGTTTATAAGAGGATTTTGCCTCCCTGGATACAGACAGTCTCTTTTTATATGGCCTGATTCATCATAGTTGAAACATTTGACATTGTTTGGCACTACATTCTGATTTCCAGAGTTCTTATAGTTGTTTCTCTTGAGATTATTCATCTTTCTGTATTTCAGAAATTTCCGAAAATTCCCGGTCATCAAGGCTATCTCTTCATCATTATTGCTATTTGAGTCTGATCCATCAGTCAATGCATTAAATGCCATTGATTTCTTTTCAGATGCTTTGCTTTCTCTTCTCCCGATCATTTGGAATTCAAACGACACTAGATTTCCAATTAATTCTTCTATCTTTAAGGTACTGATGTCATTTGCCTCTTCGATCGCAAGTGTCTTTTGATCCCATTCTGGAGTAAGAGAATTTAAAATTTTTCTGACTTGATCTTCTTCCGAAAATTCCTTTCCCAAGGATATTAGAGAATGCACAATATCCTAAAATCTACTATACATATCTGAAATAGACTCATTAGAATTCATTTTAAATAATTGAAACTGATTTGTGAGCATGTAAATTTTGATCTGTTTAACTTTGCTTATTCCTTCGTGAGTAACTTGCAAAGTTTTCCAGATTTCATATGCAGACTTACAAATTGACACTCCATTAAATTCATTTCTATAAAGTGAACAAAACAGAATATTCATTGCTTTGAATTATTTTTTGCAACAGTCTTTTGCTCAGCGATCCACTGTGCAAAATCAGTTGAGGGTTCAGAATATTCAATTTGTGTGATATTCCTAGTGTCTAATCCTACAGATTGTAAATATATTTTCATCCTACATACCCAATATGCATAGTTACTGCCATTAAAAAGTGGTGGTCTGACAGAAGACTGACCTTCTACGAATGAACTAGTGACAGGGATACTAGTGTTAGTAACAGTACCAGTGTTGGTAGCCGTTTTGAAAACTTTTCAAAAATCAAATTATGAAACTTTAAAAACCTTGCTCTGATACCAAATGTGAGAAATGCGGATTACGGATCTTAAGGCTAGGATAAACACTAGAGGGGGTGAATAGTGTTTTTAAAAAATTATTAAATCTTTTTGAGTTTTTGTTAATTTGAACACAAAAGTATGCAATATTCAAACACAGATATGATCACAGAATCAAACACAGATGCAGAAATAAAATAAAAGCAGTAAAGAAAAGAACACACTGGATTTTATACTAGTTCGGAGTTACCCTACATCCAGTCCCGCACACAAGTACGGATTTCCTTTCAAAAGCAATTGTACAATTACACCCTCAATTTCAAGGTTACGAGGTACACCCTCCAAATTCACAATCCTCTGGATAGAGTACCTGATTTCAGGGGCAACAAGTTCACCCAATTGATTTCCAAGGCTACAATCACACCTTTTCTCGCTTGATTGATTTCCAAGGTTACAATCACACATTTTCTCGTTTAATTGATTACAAAGAAGCCTATAACTCTGAATAGCACAGAGGATCTTGTTGAGATAGAGATAGAGAATCAATCCAGAGATAATCTAGTTAGATTCAATGTTGATTTCAGCAGAGTAATGATAGGAATATGTATAAAGAAATGTGGAAGAAGAAGAGAAATGCAAATCTGAACGAAAATTCGTTGAAAACAACCCCTATTTATAAAAGAACAACAGTCATGTCCATTCGTGAAGAGATATGATGAATAGACACTTCTTTTGAAATTTAAATTTTGAAATTAACTGACACTATGTCAACATGGGTATATTGAGCATGTCGACATCCCAAAGGAATTTTTGGTGGTTTGTTTTTCTTTTGAAAATAACTTTTATCTTATATTAAAAACTATTTTAAACTTTATAAATATACTTGACTATAGTTAAAATACATAAGTAAATATAGGGAAGAATTTTACATTTAAATCTAAGTATAAATATTAAAAATTAAATATATTATTATTAAAGATAGTTTAAAACTAAGGATAATTTGATTTTGAAATTAAAGATTATTTTGAGGCTAAAGTATTTAAAATCCGGATATGTGTTTTTGATGCTTTTAAAAGGAAGGTTTTGAAAACATTTTGAAAACAAAATATAATTTTGTAAAATCATTTTGAATAAAAAGTTAGCGGATACAAAACAATGTTCCACTAGATTTTTCGCAGGTTCCATCCTACTTAGGGTTCCATCCCTTTAACGGGCTCGAAGTGGATTCCATTCCACGAATAAATTGGATTTTAAGATGCAAGTGCTTTTCTAGGAGTTTTAACAAAATTCCTAATTTAAAAAAAAAATTACTTGAAATCTTGAACTCTTGATAATCTTGATACTCATGAGTCTTCAATCTTGATATCTTGAATCTCTATACTGTATAGTCTTCATTCTTGGTACTTGCATGGTTAAATCCTACGTATACATATATTTCTAATTAACTATAATGTTAGTATTTATATTTTATAATCCTATTCTAAGGTTGTTGCCATCAAAACCATCATCTCACGGACTGACAATATCATTTTAGAATTTTCTCTTTAATATATATATTTAAATGAATTACTTAATCAGTTATCACAATATAACAAGTATATAAAAGAAAGAAAATACCTTTTACTTTGAACAAAATTGGTCATCGAGTTCGATATATGCAATAAATTACATAATTACCCCTAAGCCGTACCTCTAACTGTATCATAGGGCGTAACTCTACACAAGTCTCTACCGTGAAATCTTGTTTTAAAATGTCAACAAGTAATGTCTTTTGATTAGTGCAGCCTTTAAAACACAATTTCATATTCACGATCTTCTAGATGCAATTCTACTCACTCGAGAGTTAAAGTCTGCCATACCCACTACTGGAACAGTCCTAACGGGTCATCGGTATCCCTAAGGTTATACATGTTGGGTGATAGCACATAATATATAAGTGAGCATGCCAATAATTTAACATGTGCAATAACAACTGATCAAAATAAAAATGAACACATAACAACATTATCCATCACAAACATATGTTCTTATGATAGTCATTTTATACACAAATTACTTAACACAATAGTTATTTCCTTCGCATAACTATTTAAACATGATCTAAAATATATTTTCTTTCCTTTTGAAAACCTTGTCAAAAATGCTTAACAAAAACTATATTTTTGTGTGTGGAAAACATTACCTAACTTAGAGTCAAAAACTATTGAGTGCCAGGATGATAAGCTATCTTCTTTCTCAAATCTTTATGCCATCGCACCCTAAAAACCCATGTTATCTTATGTTAAATCTAATGTTATCGAGCTTTATAAACTTAGGCTATCTCAAGCCAATAACTTGTGCTACCGCATATTATAAACTTCGTGTTATCATATGTTAAGTCATAGGTTATTATATTCCAAAATCCTTGTGCTATCGCACTTCGAAATCTCATGCTATCGCATGTCAAACTATAGGCTATCGCATTTTTAGCTACACAAAGCTATTGACTATCAGTGTGATATCGAGTGTCAAGTCAAACATAGCCATCGAGTATCTATCAGAACTTAGCTATCGGGTATCAACCAATTTGTAGCTATTGAGTGTTAAACAAATCATATCAATCGAGTGTTTTAAAATATACCTATCGGGTTAAATAATATATAATGGTATTGCATCCCTAAAATTTTGAAAGATATCAAATGTCGCTTTAATATATAATGCTATCGCATGTTATAAAACCCATAGCTATCGAGTGTTATAATAGCTATCACAGTTCAAAGGTGACATTTATGTAAATATTAGGATAACCGATTTATTCCTTTAAAAGTAATAATTTTTTACCAAACCAATTTCTTTGTCAAATTTCCATTGGTTTAACAAATCTTTTCAGAAATGCTTTATAGTAAATAGAGAAAAAATTTCTCCTATTTCCCAAAATATTAATTTCCATTAGTTATATCATTAATTATGCTTTTCGCAATTGAAACCGTCTTGCATAAACAATTTATTTTACGTCAAAACTGCATAGGAATAACTCGAAAATTTCCAAAAAAAATAACCTCTTAAAAGTCATATAAATTTTTTGGAGGAAAATAATTATATTCATGTTTTTAATAATTAAAATCTAAAATATAATCAAAATATTCGTAGTAGATTCATATCCCAAAATTTGAAAATTAAAAACCCATTTATGAACTAATATTCCAAACATAATATCAAAAATCCAAAGCATTTAGAGACTAAAAACATAGTTTTTAAACCAAAACACCTTAGAAAAATTAAAAAAAAATCATATATGATAATCGTAATCCGTACAAATGATTATATAAGCCATATGCATAATAAACACCAACAAATCAATTTTTGTTTCATCATAAATTTAAATTAAAATACCATAAAATAAAGATACGGAGATATAGTTTGATTTTGTTAATTGCCTTTGTTTCTTCCCTTAAGCTTCCTTCCTTTTCTTCTTCTTTATTGAGATATTTTAATGGCGTTTTATGGTTTTCTTTTCTTAGGTTATGAGAGTTAAGCCAAAGATAGTAGAGGGAGAGGGAGAGTATGGGGAAATTATTAAGTCCCTTAACTTTCTTTCCTTATCCCACTTTCTAATATAATTAAGGCCCTTTTTTATTTCTTTCCTTATAAACCAATTCTTTATTTAAAGTTTGAAATTCAAATTACGTTTACATGGTAATTGTCCACACAATTATATATTTAAATTCTCATATATTATTTATTTAGTTATCTTTTACTTATATATTTGAATAATGTCTTACAAAAATTAAGGGTGTTACACATTGTTTGCGCCTATGATTTGTTAAGCAAACTCATGATAAGAATCATTTGATGAGATGCCTTTTCGACCCTCAAATGTTGACACTAATATATCTATGGTATTCACGTGCCGTACATTCAAATGTCAAAAATGCACAATGTTAAGGGTAAAAAAAATGAAGAAACGAAAAGGAATCGGAAAGAGAAGAACAAAACAACAACAAAATTTCACATGAGGAATGATAACATATAATATCAAAAGACAGTACACAGAGCTACTATAATATGCATAACATTTCAAAGTCACTAATCAGAGTACTATCATCAATCTGGACAGTTATAGTAGTCTGTCCTTATAATTGCCGAAAAATATACATAAAGTAATGCAGCGGAAATAAGAATACTATGGTAGATAAACATCCAACTCCACTTCAAGAGCCCAATGAACATCAACAGAAACCCGCCTTTCTAAGATTGTTCGAAAGAGTACCCATGGAAATATTAGAAAACTAAAACCATGGATTAGACATAAGTCTGGTGTAAGAAACTCAAGAAATACGTATGATATAGAGTAGCATGTTTTGAGATCAACCAAATCACCAGATTAATTGTCCCCTCAAAAGAGCCAACCATCTAATAGGTACATATTGCAATATAATAGATAATATCTAGGGTGTAGAATATAAGTAAGAAATAACTATTGTGTGTGTACACCACAATAATAACTAGGTATACAATGAAAATCCGCTATGGCACGTTCACATAATTATGTAGGTTTCCATGGTGTTGCCCTCAGTATATCGAGAATGGTCCTCCAACACAAGGATCAAAGATATCCTTTCGAGCAGTGTATATCTGTAGATAAAATATACTATAGGAAAAACATAGTTGGCTCATGCTCGTTACACGTGGACATGAATGTCATCGCTCCTGCATGCATATCCGTAAGCATTACTAGATATGGAGCCACCTACAACCTTAGGTTAGCTAAACGCTAACATACCCTTGCTATGGATACTATCTTTAGTTTCTGTCATTACTGATGGTGAAGTTAAATTCAACATCTCTACTCACAAGCCATCATCACTTGATCAGAACACGAATCCTTAATTGGATTCCAACATCTTGAATAGATCATGAATCTCTACATGGATTCGAGCATCTCGAACAGATCATGAACACCTAGATAGATTCCAGCATCTCGAACAAACTACAAACCTCTTCGAAAGCAGAGATCACGTATATGGTTTTTATTCATCTCATATTAAGTACACTCATAGGCTTACCAGGCGCTCCAAAACCAATCGATAAATTTTCGGTTAACTCAAACCTGGTTCTTTCAGAAATAAACAGACAATACAGAAGGGTGGAGATCATCTTCTATTTAGATGGATTTCTTTACCATTTGTCCTAGAAGAGCAAAACAAGCTTATATGTAGGTTATTTAATCATCAAGTGAATAATCACATCATATAATTTTCATATTCCTCCTAGATATTTCCTATGTTAATATTAGTATATATCAACAAGTTAAGAATGGTCATATACAAAAACTAAATCTCGAGACTTATCACATTTTCAAACTTCTCAATTTCCACTATCCCTTAGTTAAGAGTGAAGCTCGGTAGATTAGAGCACAATTGCATCTACACCCTACTCGAATCAACATTTCTAACTTTCACAGATAGAAACAAGTCTACTTTGGTGGCTTTAGTGCTAGGTACATAACTAAATATTTCCCATAAACAAGTAACAAACAAAGCACGATTAACATACATAGAGCACGATCATGTTACATAAATGGCTTTTAACCAACTTTTTTATTAATTAATCGTTTATTAATTAAAACCTCTTTTGTTAGTAAAACTTCTTTATATCTAATAAAAACTTCTTTCATTAATATTTTTAGCAAAGCTAGTCGGTTTAAATTGGGTCGTCTACATATATAAATGAATAAGAAAGAGTGTTTGGTACAAGCACCCAAACAGCTAGAAGGAAAAATAAAGTATAAGAGTTTAGCAAAATACCAAACTACTAAAGCAATAGCATCCAAAAATAAGTCACCCTCCACAAAAGAAGAGCCACTACAATCAACCGAAGAATTAGGCCCAATAACATGAAAAAACCATGAGAAAATAGTTGCTAAGGCTGGAACAGAATCCATCGAATCAGAACAATAAAGATATTTCCTATCCCAAAATTCATCGGATAAAATAGAACGATTCATATCACCACATTGACCAGCATAGATAAAGGCCTTGATCCTCTAAGCGATAAAGTAGTTGTCCTTCTTCTTCATCTTTACCTATGTACCTATAAAAACTTCCAACCTTGAGATCATACCTAATTTCAGAAGGTTCGTGAATCGAAGCCCGCTCGGACGAACCCAAAAAAACCATCAAAGGAAGGAGGAACTTCTAATTTTTCCTTTGAATTATCATCAACAACCTCAACTGGGGCAAAAATGGTATACGAATGTGACACGAACTTAGAAGCAACTATAGCTGGGCGAACCTTCGAAAACCACTTCGTGACTGGAGGACGAGGAAGTGGAATCCTATGTAATAGCGAAATAGAGGAAACATCAACCTAAAGTTTACACGTATCCATAAGGTGACCAAAGAGTGACAGGTTGTGCGAGTATTAGGCTTCCAACTATAGTGTACATTAATAAATGATTCATGTCCTTCGGCAATATGAACATTTATTTTGGAAGGTAATAACTTTTCAAGGGTTAGTTCGATAAGAGCCTTGGCATACACCGGCTTATTCAGAGCAATAATATTCGCATCAAAACATTTGAGTTTTCCAACCACGGTTGCTAACCAATTTAGCCCATCATGCACTGCAACATGGATGTAATATGAGTGAAATGAGCCCAGACGGGAATAAAGAGGATTCGTTCTTTGGCTTTGTCAACCATTGGAATTCAAGGATAATAATGAAAAGTTGGCCTGCAATGATGAATGGGTCTGCCTCAAAAACACGGAGCCTTTCATTGTTCCTAGAGAATTTGAAAAAAAACATTTATTATCAAAGTGAACCTAAATTTTCCCCTTAACTTCCAAAGTCGACGACAATGATCTCGAACAACTTGATATGGAGGGGACGAACCAAGGAAAAATCCTATTGGAAATTCCGACCAAAATTCAGTCCCTACTTCCATCAGTGGGATCATAGCACCGTTCTCTTCCATGATTTTAAAACGAGAAACATATTCATCCGCATTTCTCGGCAATGCATTGAAAAAAGAATACCGCTTACTAACAGACTTATTAGAAGCTACAGAGGGATGAGCGCTAGTACCTTTCGAAATAACAGGAAAGGCATTAGTAGTACATTCATTGGCATTATCACAAGCTATATGTGTGCATACATGACCAGCCGCATCGGCTTGTCCTTCCATAACACAAACACCTTCAAATACCACCACTTTACCCAAGTCCTCATCAAATCCACATTTATCACTAGCTTTCCACTGACTAACCAAAACTACCTACACCTAATAAAGGCGAAAGAGGGAAACCTACATAGTTTACAGTGGCAGGCACACCTGAAATTGGTAAGGAAGAGGGATTGACTTGCTACAGGGAAGAATCCAAAGCACTGAACGGGTTCGTTGTAATCAATAGAGGAGAAATACTAATCGACCTGGGTTGGAGAGACTAATGAACAACAACTGAGGCTTAAAAGGGGGAAATTCTCTATCAGAAACAACATAATTAGGTGCTGAAGTGAAGAGATCGATCAAAGACACGACTAGATTGAAAGAACAACCCGGTCTGATTAGGGAAGGTTACACAATAGATGGGGAGGCAGTGATAAATTGTAGTAGGAGCTAGGCATTAAGAGATAGGACGAGAAGAAAGGGGGAGATGTGAGAAGATAGACGATGAAGAGAGATGGAAGAAAAGGAAGGTGTCATACAAGGAGGAAAGTTGTAGCCATTGATTGACTTTATTTATTTTTTATAAGATTGAACTTCTTTAATTAATTTAAACGTCTACGTTAATTAATACTCCAAATTAATTAGAACATTCTTTATTTATTAAAGCTTTCTTTATTAATTAATATTCCTTTATTATTTAAAACTTCCTTTATTTATTAATCATCGTATTAATTAAAATTAACTTATTAATTAAACTTCTTATTAATTAAAACTTAACTTATTTAAACTTCTATAAAAATATATACTTGTATATTACTATTTATGTATTTTACTATTCACATATTTTACTATTTACATATTCTCTTTTCAATACTTCAAAATGTATTCATATGCTTATTTAATGGTATAAGTATATTCATATGTCACTTAACAAGATTCACTTACTTTGAATATAACCAAAGATGTTAAAATTAAATGTTATTAAAACATTTCTACTCTAAACTCCTCTTTTATAAATTAAACATATAACATTTTCTATCTTTTTATAAAAGATTCCATACTTGTTATTGTCTTTGAAATATCTATTATTAAAGATCTAACTAAATTCGTAATATTTTTTTACACCTTAAAATATAATTCAAGGGTTTAAAAATGAATGTTACTGAAACATTATTCACTACAAACCTAAAACCATTTACTTATAGTTTTTTTAAAATAGTCATCATTAAATATCTAATTATATTCCTAAGTATAATTAACAAGGGTTAAAAAAAAATGTTACTTAAAACATTATTTACCACAACCCAAAACCATTTTTATACCTACCATTATCTTTAAGACACTAAATTTAAAAATCAAAGTGTGTATATATATATGCCTATTAATTAAGGTATTATGCTTTTATTTAACTTCTAAAAATAATTTATTTTAACTTAAATATTGAAATCCAAACTTCGTTTACTATATTTATAAATACTTAACTTACATTTTAAAACTTATATATACTTACTAAAGACCTTTTAAAATGATGTATGTGTTTGTATGTATACTACTGTATTTATAAGCCAATATAATTAATAAGATTCTAAAACAATTTAAAATATATTACTTACATAAGCTTTTTAATACCTTAATAAAATCTGTAACTAATTTTCTAGAATTAATATATATATTTAAAAATACTTATAAATTGGTTTAAATATCTATGTAAATTTAACTCAAAAATAACTAATTTATAATTTACAAAAAAACAATTAAAAGCATGTTTTATAATTAAAAATCCTTTACTTTAAAAATACATAAATAATTATTTAAACTTTTATATTTTTTCAATAGTAGGTACACTTCTAGCACTTATTAGAATGTGAAGAAGCCCTTAGTATGCCTTTCAAGATTGACTTTAAAAATCGCCGAACGCAAAGCATTTTCAAAGTGCATCCATAACAACCTTTTTGCTTCTAATTTTTACAACTTCCATTCACAATTTCTATAGCTTTCCAAACCAATTCTTTTATGTTAAACACTCCAAAACATACCTAGAGAACAACCAAATATATATATTTTCACAATACATTCATATTTTAACCAATTTAACATAGGTTAAATACAAGGGATTTCAAAGTGTGTTTATAGGAACTATTTAGCTTCAACCATTTATAGCACACTTCTACTTTTCACACAATAATATCAAACATGTAAACAATAAGTCATGTCCATACTAAAAGTTCTAAAGGGTTATAAGAGAGATTATACTGCATATAATGTTGCCACTTGCTTTACTAAGAGGGAAGGGTCCAAAAGTAATAAATGGCATTGTTATTTATTTTAACTTATATTATAACAATAAAAAATATATACACAACATAAAAAAATTAAATGGTGAATTTACTCACCCAAGCCTGAACCAAACCAAGATGTAGATAATCTCACTGTAAGTGCAATGACGAAGACGGCGTCTTGATTGGACCTCGTATCCAAAAGATACGAATTTAATATGGAACGAGATAAATTAAAATAATTAATTTACTAATTAATCCTCTAGTTACCTCAATATCTACATCCCCCTTCTTCCCCAAATCATGTACAACACTATGCACAACCATGCATAAGAAACCTGCTCCTGCCGGACTCCTCTCCTCCCTTTCTCCCTCGGCACTCGACGAATCAACTAATCGACTTCGCTAACACACTCCTCTTGCAAGCTCTCCGCATCGGACATAAACATCTAAAGCTCCGTCGCCCTCAGGAAATCATGAACTATTCACATCATTTTCTATTCCAAATGTCGCATTTTACTAGGGGATTCAAACGTTGGTTCGTTGAAGCCAAATGTGTGTCTTGCCAAGAGAAGAACAATAGAGCTCTTCGATTCGCCTCACGCTTCCTCCATCACCCTCAATTGGTAACCCTATTTGGTGGAAGGCTAACGTCGACTATCCCCAAACATGACCATGCATATCCATGTCCATATAAATTTGAATCCCTTATCTATACGAATAAAAATAGATCCAATGCTAAGCCTAACAATGCATAAAGATCTAGATTTAATTACTTGAAGGTGGCAGACAGTCATTTTGAGATTGCAGAAGTGAAGGAGGAGGAAGAAATGAATAAAGTAAGGAAAATGAAAGAGGTGTGGATGGGGTATATTTAATATAATGTGTATTATATTTAATTTTTAAAATAAATTACTTCACGTTTTGAGCTTGCACTATCACACGGGATATTAGATCGTTATGAAACTCATCGACGTACATGTAATGACCTGAAATCTTGAACACTTCGTATTTAAATATCCGAATTATTTAAAGATGTGAATCTTGAATTTAATATGAATAAATGTGATTAAAGTGATTTATAACCTTATTAACCTCCTTTTTGAATAACTATTAATGATAAGAAATTTGTTTTTGAAATTTGTTTACAAAAATAAATAGTTCGAATAAATATCGATAATGTGATTGAAAATCATTTTATCGATAAATCGCCTCGAAATGCATGAAATTATCATCCTAGGGCACTATATTAGATTTTGATGGAACTGGTGCCATCAAGATGAGAATAATGAGGTGATGCACTGACGAGTTTTGTGGCGATCAGATGTACTATGTCGTTATGCGAGCTCAAAATGCATGTCAATTTAATTTGAGAATTTAAATAAATAAATATTTTATTTTATAAATACTCCCACACCACTACTTTTCCTATCTTAAATAATTCACTTTTCACTCTCCCTCTTTTGTTTCTTTTACCATAAACATAACAGTATTGCCGCCTTCTACTTTGGATTGTTTCGGAAGTTACAAGCAACGATAGAGCTTGGTGTTAGATCCATTAGGATCGTAGTGAGGAGAGATTAATATTGGTGTATGCAGTGTTGGTTTCAATGGTACTTGGGGTTATCGACATTTGTTTTCTATGGTTAAGGTTCCACTTTGTCGGAGTTAAGGCGAAACGGAGGTAGCCGTTGAGCTTCTCTTGTAGAGATGAGCTGATGGAGGCCGCATGGAGGGGTGCAGCGTTGATTTGGGTGGTGCGATGTTTTCTCATCACTAAGTAGAGAATTATTTCGGATATGGCCAGAGGAGGTTAGTCTTGATGGGGTGGGGCCGGAAGTGAAGCACATGCGAAGGGGAGTGCACGGAGTTGGTCATGTGTTAATTCGTTAACTAAAGACGGAGAAATCGAGGAGAGAAGGTGCGTGCATTTTAGGTTTATACACTGACATGCATAGAAGGGAAAATATTGATTTGGGGAAGAAGGCTTAAATGGTAATTTGTGATTTTATTAGTTAATTAATTATTTAAGTTAATCCAAATTCTTATAAAATAAATAATTTTTGCTTATGAGGTCCAGTTGAGATGTCGTCTTCGCCATTTCACTCGTAGCTAGATTTTTACGTCTTGTTTGGCTTGGGCTTGGATGAGTCAACTCACTATTTAATTTGTATATTGTTGTGTATATAGTAATTGTTGTTAAAATATAAGTTAAAATAGATAATAATGCAATTTATTACTTTTGGACCCCTCCGTGCTGTGGAAAGCAAGTGACAGCATATATGTAGTATAATTTCTCATATAAGCCAGTAAAACTTGTAACATGGCCAATACTTGAGTTTTACATGTTTGATAGTATGTTGTAAATGTTTGAAGAAATATAGTCACTATAAACACACTTTGAATTCCTTTGTATTCGACATACGCTAAATTAGTCAAAATGTGATAATATTATGAGAATATATATTTGACTATTCTTTACACATATTTTGGTGTGTTTGACATAAAGGAATTGGTTTGGAAAGTTATACAAATTGTGAAACAATGTTGTGATAGTAAGAACGAAAATGTGGTTATGGATGCACTTTGAAAATGCCTTGTGTTCGACGATTTTTAAAGTTAACTTTAAAAGACATCGTAGGGCTTCTTTGCACTTTTATGAATACTATAAGTGTATTTATTATTGAAAAAATAATAATAATATATGTTTTTAATAATTAATCGTGAATTTTTAAAGTAAAAGGGTTTAAATTATAAAACGTGCTAGACCAAGAAATGATATAACACTCTAGATGTCAATTGTGATAAATTAACTCTTGATTTTGGCATTTATAGAAGCATGATCAAGTATAAGTTGACTAACATCACATAAATAGCGTATCAAGAGCTAACTCATCTTTTGAGCCTACTCTTATGATCGACTCATTATTGAATGGATGACATTAGGCCTTTAAGGGATGTTATACAAATGTCTATTAATTGTCCTAGAATCATTGTGCTCGATGTCTTAAAATTCATTTAAGCTACTGTGCTCGACATCCTCTAAATTTATACGAGCTATTATACTCAGTGTTCTCTAAGGTCATAAGAGTCATTATTCTCGGTTTCTCTATGGCCATAAGAGTCATTATCCTTGAGGTTTTTATGGTTACTTCGTATATATGAATGTTCATTTACGCTTTTAGACAAGGTAATTCAAAAAGGCCAAAGTTATATCATATGTTTAATAGAGACATAGAAGATAAGTGACGTGTTCGAGCTATAGCCCATTATGCTGGACATATAGTTATACACTTGCACGATACAGTCCTTATGTCCGAGGTCCATCATTCATATAATCATGAATATAGGAGTTCATCACAGTTTAAGGCATCTCAGCTAAGCTCATATTGAGTCATGATGAGCTTATATATATGCAAGTCAAAAACAATAATGTCAAAATAAAGTCACAATTGAAGTCCATATGCTTATTGAAGTCCATGTCCTTATTACTCAAATATGATTATAGTCAAGGAAGGTTTGTCCCCAATTCAATTTAGGGTTACAAGGCTTTTATTAAGAAGAGAGAGATTAATGAAAATTCGTCCACTTCCACAAAGCCGTATGTCCCTATTTATAGGGTTCGGCTAGTAACAAGCTTCGACATTCATTAGCTTTGACATTAGCAGCGTCATCGATCACCAGGGCTGATATTCTATCAGCTTTGACATTAACAACATCGTCCGACATCAAAGCCATCATTTCTTTATTCACATAGTTAAACTTCGGCGTTGATTCAATAGGGTCAATACTCGGCATATATAGGCTCGACATTGATAGTTTCTTCTTCGTCGATCATTGCCATCACATATAATCATTGATGAAAGGTGACATTAGTAAAGCATCTTCAATAACCCTTTTGGGTGTATTGATGGTTTTTAGCATAAATATCAGCGACGATGACTCTATCTTTAATTGATGGTTAGCGGCATTGAACAGGGGCGACATTGATGATTCTCATCATTGATATTTGGTAGCCTGCTAAATGCATCATTAACTGCACTTTTGAATATTAACGAAAACAGTTATCGATATCACATACATGGAAGTATAGTGTCCTCCAAGCTATTCATAAGAGTCAACGTTGTAATAATATTGAATCTCGACAACATTTATAACTTGTGTTTCCATTTATAAGACAGTTTCGATGAGCAGTGACGTTGGGATGGAGAATGCTATCGGTACTTAATAACTCTAATCACAAAAAACATTAAAAATGGTTGAGTTTTACAATGTCAATATTGATAGGATATGACTTCATTCAGTATTGCTTCGAAAATCACGAGTCTCGAAGTTAATCATAGCACTATTCAACAGCCGTCGTGATTCATGGAAAATGATGTTAGTCTTTTATCTTATGCCGGATGCCTTCGAATACAATATTGGTGATATCAACCTCGTTAGTCAGATTGCGATGTTGATGAATTGCGATATGGTAGGACACGGTGTAGATGAGGGGAAGTTTTGTATGGAATTAATGTTGTATTAACCAAGTTCGACATAGATGTTGGACATAATCAAAGAGTGGTATGATCTTATGGTCTTCGACATTGGCTCGGTGTTATTTCTCCAGTGTTACTTCCTTTTTATTATCAACCTTGGTGTAATGTTTATGTCTACGACCTCGATGAAGACCTTGAAGTCGACATTGATTCCTTCATGTTATCGTAACATCCAAGGCTTCGAACTTTGACGTAAGCTTTCAGCCTCGATATTAACTTTCCTGGTCTAGATCCTTTGGAAATTATATGGATAACATTTAGCCCCCCTTTTTGTGTGAAGGTAACCTTTTAGTATTTGGTGTAAAACCGAGAATTCTCTTGTATTTTTTTAGCAAAGCTAGCCGGCTTTAAAGTGGGCCATGCTACTGTATAAATAATGGGAAAACAGGTGTTCTGCACATGCATAGAACAACTAAATGGGAGCAAAGACCTACAATAATGAAAAAAAATAAAGTACAGAAGCTAGGCAGAAAGATCCTAGACTACTAAGTAACAAAACTAAGCGCCCTCTGAAGAGGAGTGGCCAGAACTAACATCAGACGATAAGCCAATAACATGCACAAACTAGAGAAAAGAGTAGGCAGATTTGGATCGTAACCATCAGAAGTGGGCGAGTAAATAAATTTTCTATCCCAAGTGACATCATAAAACTTACTTTTATTCTCCTCACCAATCTCACCAGTCCTAGTAAGAGAAAGACCCTCACCCTCGATATGATATACACGACTATGATTCCCTCCCCCAACATTACTAATAAAGGTGTAGTAAGTGTCGGACTCTGGCGAGTAACGCATATAGGAGGAACATGAATCCAGTCTCGCTCCTTAGAATTCCGAGTAATAGAATCAGACCAATAGTAGTGGCATCCATATACTAGGCCTCACGAACAAGATCATCAATAACAATATCGTCAATAATAGGAGTCTCAATAGCAGAAACGACAATAGGAGCAACAATAGTAGCGGTCACAACAGTAGTAGCGACAACAGGAAAAGAAATAGTGGGAGGCGGAGCAAGCTTTGGGACCTACCTTCTGATAGGTGGACATGGCAAAGGAACCTGATTAGATAGAAGAATGCTATAGTAGGAGATGAAACACGCCTCCGAAAGATTCCCAAAGGACAAATAGACCATACAAATGTTTGGTTTTCAACTGTATCGCACTCTGACCTCAGCAAAATGGATCTCATCGATTCCGACCTTAAGCATCGAAGATAGAGGTTTGACCAGGGTTATTTCAATCAGAGCTTTGGCATAAACTAATCTATTTTTTGCTACTGTGTTTGCATCATAACAAATCACCTTGCCAACAAGGTCTGCTAGCCAATCAATCCTGATAAGAGGTTGAAGTGCAGAAGGAATGTGTGAAAAATGGGCCCAAACAAGAGTAGATAAAACCTGAGAATGTTCCCTATCCACTAACGGACTCTAGGTTGTAATAATGAATGGTTTCCCTTCGATGAGAATTGGGTCGGTTTCAAGTATTGACGCAGCGGATAAATCGAAACAAACTTCAATTGATAGAATATAGCAATCGGTGAGTTGAGAATACTGCAAGGCCCAAATCCGTTGATCCAAAGATACCGGATTCTAGCTATCTTCGTCTCGTTGATCGCGCACGATGCCGAGAAAGAAGATCTACGATTCTTCGCACATTGATCTAGCGCACTAGATACCGTGAATCGGCTTCTACGATCGTTGAATCGAGCGCACTCGATTAACCGAAAGAGGAGATAGGAGATCACACTCAACTACCAATTTGTATGAAAGCACAAAGCTAACAAAAGAGAATTTTATTCAAAAATCAACAACCTTACAAATAACACCATCGGCCTATTTATAGGCGTTACAATCCCAACATTACATCACACTTAGGTCGCATTCGACCTTACATACAACACATCACACGACCTAAACAGCGGCCGACTTACCATAGGTCGTTAACGACCTAAAATACAAGGTACAACACACACTGGTACGCGATTTATAGTAATTGCGACCTAACACATGCAAGAGAACGACCTAGAAACATATTATAGTGCGACCTAACAACAGAACGACCTAAGAAATGCGGCTCTTCCAATTAGCAGGCGGTATAAGGTCGTTAACGACCTTACTTCAACCAGGCATTCTTCACGCGACCTAAAAAAAATGCGGCAACAGGAATTCACGCGACCTACCTTCCGTCACGCGACCTATCTCCTCGCGACCTATCTTCTCGCGACCTAACTTCAGCTCACTTTCATCATAAGGTCGCTGGAGCGACTTACTGGACGTGTTAGGTCGTTCGCGACCTATATTTACTTCCTTTTGCGTTATCTCGTTAGGTCGTTCCTCGCGACTTTTCTTAGGTCGTGAACTTCCTCCTTCAGCATACCCACTAGGTCGTAGGCGACCTAAAATGTTTCTCTTAGGTCGTAGCCGATCTAAACTTCCTTCAATAGGTCGTGACCGACCTAAAACCAAGTCTTCCTCCATAGGACCTAAAGAACCCGAACGACTTAGGCTCCTGTTAGGTCTCTGCTCTTTTCCACACGACCTGTTAGGTCGTTGCTTCTTCCCTCGTGTGCTGTTAGGTCGTGGCCGACCTTCATTAGGTCGTGAACGACCTATAATTTGAGAATTTTCAGAGTTTTCAGATTGCACTGCATCATCCTCTCCGGGTTGACAGAAATTCGACCTCGAATTCTCAACATCTTCTTCCACAACAATTTCATTTCCTCGATACGGAATTAAATGTTTGACATTGAAAACATCAGAAGTATGAACATCGTCTGGCAAATTCAATTGATAAGCATTCTCATTGATTTTCTTCAAAATTTCAATTGGACCAATTTTCCGCGCCTTTAATTTATTATACGTTCCAACCCGAAAACGATCTTTTGTCAATACTGCATAAACCAAATCACCTTCGTTAAATTCAACACTTCGTCGCTTCAAATCTGCAGATTGTTTATACTTCTCATTTGCCTTTTCCAATCGCTCCTGAATGATTTTATGACATTCAGTCAATTCATCAACAAAATCTACAGCCCGTTTAATCGTCCCCTTTGGTTGTGGTACTACCGCCAAATCCAACGGTCCCTTAGGCAAATTTGAATATACAATCTGAAATGGGCTATAACCTGTGCTTCTATTAACCGCATGATTATGAGCAAACTCTGCTTGGCATAACTTCATGTCCCAACTCTTCAGATTATCTTTCACCAAACATCGTAACAAATTTCCCAACGATCTGTTAACTACTTCTGTCTGTCCATCTGTCTGCGGATGATAAGCGCTGCTAAAGTTTAACTTCGTTCCCACCATCTTCCACAAACTAAGCCAAAAATGACTCAAAAATCTGGTATCCCTGTCTGAAACGATAGAATCCGGCAACCCATGTAAGCGATAGACTTCCTTAAAGAACAGCTGTGCAACCCGAACAGCATCCACCGTCTTCTTACAAGCAATAAAATGTGTCATTTTAGAAAATCTATCCACCACAACAAAGATGGAATCATTTCCCCTCTGAGTCCTCGGCAATCCCAACACAAAGTCCATACTCACATCAACCCATGGTTTAGCCGGTACAGGCAACGGCATATACAACCCAGCATTGGTCGCGGTTCCTTTCGAAACTTGGCAAATATGACATCGCTCCACAAACCTTCCCACTTCTTTCCTCATCGACGGCCAAAAGTAAGACTGTGAAATCAATTGCAAAGTACGATCACGGCCCACATGCCCTTCCTCGTGTAACTCCTTTATAATTTTCAATCTCAAACTACAATCTGGAATACATATTTGATTCCCCTTGAACAAGAATCCATCAACCATCACAAATTCATCGGTATTTCCTTACTTGACTTTCTCTACACATTTCACAAAGTAAGGATCTTCTTCAATCAGCTCTGGCAACATTTCAAACCCTGTCGCCTCAACCTTCAATGTCGTTAATAAATGACTCCTCCTGCTTAATGCATCTGCTACACGATTCGTCACCCCTGACTTATGTTTCATGACAAAAGTAAACTGTTGTAAATAAGCAATCCATGATGCATGTCTCGCTGAAATCTTGTCTTGCCCCTGTAAATGCTTCAATGCCTCATGATCAGTGTACAGAACAAATTCTTTCTGAAATAGATAGTGCCTCCAGTGCTTAACAGCTTGTACCACAGCATAGAATTCAACGTCATATGTACTGTATCTCATCTTTGCTCCTGATAACTTTTCACTGAAATAAGCAACTGGCTTCCCATTCTGACTCAGAACTCCTCCAATACCGACCTTCGATGCATCAGTATGCAATTCAAACAATAACTGAAAATTTGGTAAAACAAGAATTGGTGCAGACGTCAACAATTCCTTGATCTTCTCAAAAGCAACCCCCGCTTCCTCTGACCATACAAACTGTTTCCCCTTCATGCAATCAGTAACTGGAGCCATCACGCTACTGAAGTGCGGAATGAATCTTCGGTAGAATGATGCTAGCCCATGAAAACTTCTCACCTCTGTAATCGTCCTCGGCTGTGGCCAATTCCTGACTGCTTCCACTTTATTCTGGTCAACTTGAATTCCTGCTTCCGAAACAATATACCCCAGAAATAAAACACTTCTTGCCATGAACACACATTTCTTCGTAGCAGCATAAAATTGTTCCTCGCGAAGAATAATCAATACTTCCCTCAAATGTAGAACATGCTCCTCCATACTCCTGCTGTATATCAGAATATCATCGAAATAAACCACCACGAACTTCCCAATGAATGGTCTAAAGATTTGATTCATCACCCGCATGAATGTACTAGGTGCATTTGATAAACCAAATGGCAAAACCAACCATTCGTATAACCCCTCTCTCGTCTTGAACGCTGTCTTCCATTCGTCTCCAGGTCTGATCCGAATCTGGTGGTAACCACTTTTCAAATCAATCTTCGAAAAGATAGTTGCCCCACTCAACTGATCTAGCAAGTCATCCAACCTCGGCATGGGAAATCTATATCTCACGGTAATCTTGTTCAATGCTCGACTGTCAGTGCACATCCTCCATGTTCCATCCTTCTTGGGTACCAATAAAGCTGGTACAGCACATGGACTCAAACTCTCCTGCACTCGCCCTTGTTCAAGCAACTCTTCCACCTGCCTCCTCAACTCTTCATGTTCCTTCGGACTCATTCGATAATGTGGTCTATGTGGTAATACTGCTCCCGGAACAAGATCGATCTGATGTTGAATGTCTCTCAGTGGCGGTAACTCCTTAGGCAACTCCTTTGGAAATACATCCTCAAACTCTTTCAAAACTGGCTTTGCTTCTTCGGCAATTTCAACCTCTTCACTGCTCTCACGCCCAATCAACAAGTATACTTCAGGCCCCTCTTCAACCTCCTTAACAAACTCCTTCAAAGTCAACAGAGTTTTCAATTCCTCAATCTCCTCCAGCTTACTCTCCTTCTGTTGTTGCTTCTTGGGAACCAAAGTGATTTTAGTACCTTCGAACATGAAACTATAGCTATTGGCCCGACCATCGTGTTGTACTGCTCGATCAAACTGCCATGGCCTGCCCAACAACAGATGACACACATCCATGTCCACTACATCGCACCAGATTTCATCTTTGTATTTCTTCCCAATAGAAAATTTCACGCGAGCTCTTCTCCCAACTTTCACTTCACCACCCTTCCTTAACCAAGCTAACTTGTATGGTTTAGGATGCTTCTCGGTTTTCAACTCCAATTTCCTCACTGCCTCTGTAGAGATAATATTATCGCAACTCCCAACATCAATGACAAATTTACAAACTTTCCCAAGAATAGTGCAAGTAGATTGAAATATGTTATTCCTCAACCAACTATCTTCCTCCTCTTGTTTTGGCGTCAAACAAGACCTCCTCATCATCAGATTACAACCTTCGTCTCCCGACACTTCTTCTTCCTCCTCAACATAAGGTGAATTAGAACATTCAGCTTCTTCCTCCTCATCCTCAGCTTCAACTATCATAGTTCTCTTCTTCGACTTCGGACATTCATTGCTTTTATGACCCATCTCCTGGCAGTTGTAACATTTGAATCCACTGCCAACCTTCGCCTTCTCACCCTCCTTCACAACTGGTTTGGCAACAGCTTTAGTAACATTAGAACTTCCACCGACACCCTTTGCTTGATTGTTAGAATTAGTAAACACACCACCTCCACGCCTTCCTTGCTTTTCCCAAGCTAACGCCTTTTGATGTGCCTCCGCTACAGATCTGGGATCGAACATATTAACCATATCCTGGATCTGCATTCTTAACCCTCCAACAAACCTAGCAGTCGGCTGTTCTTCTGTCTCCATTATATCGTTCATGGCAATGAGTTGGTAAAATTCATCTGTATAGTCATTTACTGATTTTGTCCCCTGCCGTAGATTCTCTCTGGTACATAAGTGATTGATAGTTGTATGGTAAGAATGTAGCCCTCATCATCTTCTTCATCTTATCCCAAGACTCAACGTTTGACTTCCCCATCCGTTCTCTGGTAAGTTTAGTTTGCTGCCACCATGCCAATGCTCTTCCCCTCAACCTTGTAGCAACTAACTTCACCCTTCGATTCTCCGGAACCTCCTTGAAATCAAAGATTTCCTCTACATTAGATAACCAGTCTAAAAATTCTTCAGCAACCATCCCACCTTTAAATTCCGGAATCTCCATCTTCATTCCCGCTTCCCAACGTCGATCATCATCCATAACCCGATACTGACGTTGTCCTTGATCTTGATCTCGGAAATGAACACTCACTCTATCACCATCAAACTCCTCATCAAAGTCTGATGCACATCGTTGTCTTTCACGCCCTCCAACATCTCTACCACCACCACTTCTACATCCAACATCCCTTCTATCATGATCATCAACATTCCTCCTACTTCGATTGTCAACACTTCGATGATCTTGGCTCTCTCTCCTCTCCCGATCTGAATGTTGTGAAACTCTACTTCCTCCACGGATGGATTCAGGTGAATTTCTTCTTCGACTTTGATTCATATCGATCATCAACTTCTCCAACCTACCAATGCCTTCATCAATCTTCTCATGCATACGTTGTTCCATTTGATCGGCTTCTTCTCGTCGATACAAAGCTTCAACGTTTTGATGTCGGTTAGCTCTTCTAGGCGGCATGATTGAACAACAAAATCTTCAAGTCACAGCTTCACAAGCTTCCACACAACTTCACAAGGCTCGGCCTTAAACTTCTCTTGACTCGGCCTATACCACTACACAACTTAGCTCGGCTCAAGCTCAAGTACTTCAACACAAATCAAATTCAAACAAATCTCCACTCTAGATCCAAAATGGAATGGATCGGAATCTTCAAACTCGTTGCAACTTCAAGATGAACATGATAAACTCCAAATACTTGGCTCCAAGAATCAACTTAGCTATGATTGGCTAAGTATGGCTCCGATACCAAAACTGACGCAGCGGATAAATCGAAACAAACTTCAATTGATAGAATATAGAAATCGGTGAGTTGAGAATACTGCAAGGCCCAAATCCGTTGATCCAAAGATACCGGATTCTAGCTATCTTCGTCTCGTTGATCGCGCACGATGCCGAGAAAGAAGATCTACGATTCTTCGCACGTTGATCTAGCGCACTAGATACCGTGAATCGGCTTCTACGATCGTTGAATCGAGCGCACTCGATTAACCGAAAGAGGAGATAGGAGATCACACTCAACTACCAATTGTATGAAAGCACAAAGCTAACAAAAGAGAATTTTATTCAAAAATCAACAACCTTACAAATAACACCATCGGCCTATTTATAGGCGTTACAATCCCAACATTACATCACACTTAGGTCGCATTCGACCTTACATACAACACATCACACGACCTAAACAGCGGCCGACTTACCATAGGTCGTTAACGACCTAAAATACAAGGTACAACACACACTGGTACGCGATTTATAGTAATTGCGACCTAACACATGCAAGAGAACGACCTAGAAACATATTATAGTGCGACCTAACAACAGAACGACCTAAGAAATGCGGCTCTTCCAATTAGCAGGCGGTATAAGGTCGTTAACGACCTTACTTCAACCAGGCATTCTTCACGCGACCTAAAAAAAATGCGGCAACAGGAATTCACGCGACCTACCTTCCGTCACGCGCCTATCTCCTCGCGACCTATCTTCTCGCGACCTAACTTCAGCTCACTTTCATCATAAGGTCGCTGGAGCGACTTACTGGACGTGTTAGGTCGTTCGCGACCTATATTTACTTCCTTTTGCGTTATCTCGTTAGGTCGTTCCTCGCGACTTTTCTTAGGTCGTGAACTTCCTCCTTCAGCATACCCACTAGGTCGTAGGCGACCTAAAATGTTTCTCTTAGGTCGTAGCCGATCTAAACTTCCTTCAATAGGTCGTGACCGACCTAAAACCAAGTCTTCCTCCATAGGACCTAAAGAACCCGAACGACTTAGGCTCCTGTTAGGTCTCTGCTCTTTTCCACACGACCTGTTAGGTCGTTGCTTCTTCCCTCGTGTGCTGTTAGGTCGTGGCCGACCTTCATTAGGTCGTGAACGACCTATAACTTGAGAATTTTCAGAGTTTTCAGATTGCACTGCATCAAGTATACGTCGTGTTTCATCACTTCTCAAGAATTTAAAATAGAACATTTCATTGTCCAAATGAACAGTCAATCCCACTCTTAGCTTCCATACTTGGTTGCATCTAGCTTTAAAATATGACAGGAAGGATTGGAGTCGAGGAAAAAACCCACCAGAAAATCTTTCCAGTAAACAACATCGGCCTCAATCACTTCCTTAGGAGTAATCATAACACCGTCAATCTCAACATTGTCAAAGCAAATTGGAGAAAGCATTCCAGCATTATTTGGCATTTTGGTGAAAAGAGACGACCATGTAGGAGCTGTCCGAGGTGGAGATGGTTCCAACAGGGCAGCAAGACTATTAGAAGGCAATTGTCTATAAGAAGGCGAATTAACTTTGGCGTTAACTGGTTCAAAATTTCCACAAAAACTTGGTGTGCAAGCATTCAACACACCACTGTACAATGACTTGGACCCTACAACCTCAATCCCATCTGTGCGCTCATTACTGCCAACATCGACAACAGGTAAAGACCCATTTACAACTTCCATGTGCTCACTTTCATCATAACCATTATTAGAAACGTCAACCAAAACAACTTCAGATTATGACTAAGAGGAGATACCTGCATTCACTAACAGTGGAAACAAAGCATGCTCTCCAACGAACAACGTACCGGCAGATAAATGCACGGCGTCAATTGCGGGAGAGTTCATATCTTCTAGCAGAGAATCGAAAGGATTATCGTCGGTTGAAATTTTCAAGGCAGGCTCGGACACGACTAGGAGAGAGTTGTTGTAAATGTCGTTATTTTCAGGTGCAATAGGAGAAGATACAAGCGGCACCGATAATGATAAAGGCGTCCTAGAAGCACAGACCAACGGTGAACTGAACACTGTGCCTGACTGTGTGATGGAAACCAGATCTGACAACGTTGAAGTGAGCTTAGCCTTTTTCTTATGAGGCATGATGAGAGACGAGGTGAAAGCGTAGGGTAGAGGTGGAAGAAGACGTAAAAAGGGAAACAAATCAGCCGATAGAAAGAAGGCAAGGCGCCAACTGAAACGCCAGGAAGGTTGCCACTGATAATGGGATGTTATTGCTAATTATTGAGAATTCCCTTGTATTTCCCAATCTTTAATAAGATTTTTTGCTAGCCCTGTTTTCCTGTAAAACACGAAGTAAATAATATCCTTATTTGTCAGCAATTTTCCTTCTAAGTTTAATTACAAATCAACTTCCATTGCTTATATTATTTATGCTAAATTATGTTTATAACTTTATTATAGGAGATCAATAAATAATGATAAGTTTTCAAGAAAATGCCTATACGATTATCTAGTCCTATTATGGGTAGAAGCACTAGAAATTTTCTCTGGTAATAATAGAAGATCAGAAATACATTTGATAGTAAAATGTCGTTCTAACAATGAGGGAAGACTAAACATCCATATCGAACCATCATAGAAAGACAAAAAAAATTATTCAATAATAGATGACCAGAATTCATTATTCAATAACGATAAGAGAAAACCAGAAATTCAAATGCAGTCATAATAATAGAGAACCAGAAATCCTCATTTGGCATTAATAATGGAAGAAAAAAAATCCACATCTGGTATTACTAATAGAATTCTAGAAATCTTCATCTGGAATAAATAAAAGGAAGCCAAAGTTCAAATCTAGCAATAATGATAGAAGATTGGAAATCCATATCTGGTGATAATAACAGCAGTCTAGAAATTCGTATCTAGAAATAATAATAGAAGTCCAGAAAGCCATATCCGAAAGTAGTAGAAGAAGATCCAAAATCAAAATCTAGCAATAATAATAGAAGACCAGAAATCCTTGTCTGACTATAATAATAGAAGTCCATAAATATGTATATGGCAATAATAGAGGTCCAGCAAGCCATATCTAGAAATAGTGAAAGAAGACCCAAAATCCAAATCTGGCAATAATAATATAAGACCAGAAATCCTTATCTAGCAATAGTAATAGAACTCCAGAAAGCCATATCTAGAAATAGTAGAAGAAGACCAGAATCTCTTGTTTGTTGGCTAAGAATTATATTTGTTGGGAGACACAAATAACCCATATTTGTCGAACCTTCCTTTAGAAAACCTGATTTGATTTGAACCGCTACTTGGCTTGGATTTTGATCGACTTTAGAGCACTACTTGGCTCTGACTTTGATTAATTCTGGAGCACTACTTGGCTCTTGATTTTTATTGATTTGGAAGCACTACTTGGCTCTTGATTTTGATTGATTTGGGAGCACTACTTGACTTCGATCTTGATTGGGTTGATCATCCTTTTGAAGATTTTGGTGCTTTAATGAGGCCTTAAATGGCAGGCATTAAGGGCTTACTCCGTCCTTCCTCTAGGACGTGCTTTAACCAGGCTATGTAGGAAGGGGCTAAAAGTTTTCCCTATGCTTTAGTAAGGCCTTTGATGACGACACTTAAGACTTAGCGACATCCCTCTAGGAGGCACTTCAACAAGGCTTTGATGACGGTGTTGAAGGCTTTCCTGGTGCTTTAGAGAGGCCATATAATGGCAGGTACTAAAGGCTTACCCGACCTCCATATAAGAGGTGCTTCAGTGAGGCCCTTGATGGCAGGCACTGAATGTTTAAGGCCTGTCATGGCTAGGACCTCTTGCGATTATGCCTTTGATGGCTGAGGCCTTTGATGGCCGGGACCTATTGCGATCAAGCCTTTGATGGCCGAGACCTCTTGCGGTCAATCCTTTGATGGCTAAAGCCTTTGATGGCCGGGACCTCTTGCGGTCAATCCTCTGATAGCTAAAGCCTTTGATGGTGGGGACCTCTTGCAGTCAATCCTTTGATGGCTAAGGCCTTTGATGGTCGGGACCTTTTGTCGTCATGAGCCTTTGATGTCTTTTGGAGAATCGTACTCCTTTTCAACAAATTCTTTCCATTCATCCATTGTTGGAAAGTATGGTTGCAGATGTTTGGCATTCCATGTTCTTTCTATGGAATTTCCATCTGAGCAACAATGTTTATAAGTTCCTGGTGGGATTACTTTTGGCCCTATTAAGGGTCCTTCCCAATTTGGCCCTTGCGTCCATCTACCGGATTTTTGGTATTTGCCATGAAGCATCATAACACTAGATCTCCTTTTTGAAATGACCATTCGCTTACTCTTGAGTTATAGTATTTGGTTATTCTTCGTTGGTACTCAGCCATTCGGACGACTGCTTCATCTATTAGATCATTAGTTCTAAAGGCCCTTTCCTTAGCTCTTGATTTGGGTCAAATGCATATGAAATTTTTCGATGAGAAGGAACCTCGGCTTCAATTGGAAACATGGTTTCACACACGCACGCACGCACACACACACACACACACACACACATATAAGGGAATATGGGGTATGTCCTATCGTCATTTTGGTAGAAGGCCTATACGCCTATAGAATAAAAGGAAGCTCCTCTACCTAATTCCCTCTTGCCTTGTCCAACCGTTTCTTCAAAATAGTCTTTACGGTTTTGTTAGCTGTTTCGGCAACTCCATTTGCTTTGGGACAAGCTATTAATGAATTTTTTTTGATAATTCCAATTTTATTGCAGAATCGAGTGGATTCCTCACTTTCAAATTGAGATCCATCATCGGATATTATTTTGTGCCGGATTCCATATAAAGTGCTGATGTTTTTGATTACAAACCTAAGAACTTTTCCTAAAATGATATCTGGGAGTGGTTCAGCTTCCACCCACATTGTAAAATAATCAATGGCTTCCACCACGTATTTAGCTCCTCCTTTAGACAGATGCAGTGGTCCTATTAAGTCAATTCCCCACACATCGAAGGGCCATGGACTTGATATGGAAGTCAATTCGCTTGGAGGCAAACGATAGATTTTAGAAATTTTTTAACTATCACACCTTCTCACATAGTCGATAGTTATCTAAGGCCAATAGAAGCGTTGCCTCATAACTTTCTTAGCCAATTTTACTCCGTTGGAGTGGTCTTCACAACATCCTTCATAAGCTTCCTTTAGTAATTTGGCTCTTGCTTTTGAACTAATACATCTCAAGTAAGGAAGTTAGTATCCCTTTTTATAGAGTATTCTATGTTTCATGATAAAGGTTGAAGCATACAGTTTTATCTGGCTTGCTTCTTTTTTTGTCTGCTGGTAGTTTTCCTCTGTTAAATAATCGATAATAGGAGTCATCTGATTGTCCTCATATTGATCATTGGCCTCTAGGGGGTTCTTTTTTAGGAACACATGTTTCGCCTCCCTTCTCTTTATGTGCTAGAACATGTGACCTAGTCAATATTAAGGTTTCGTTTTCCAAGTTAGTTTTATTCTCCTCAATACCAGGATTTTCTTAATATCCTATTGGTACAGTTTGAGCTTCGGGCGCTCCTCAATAACTAGCCGGCTTAGCTAAAGAATCAGCTTGAGAGTTCTTGTCTTTAGGCACTCGATGTATTGAAAGTCTTCAAATTGGGTCAACATCTTCAATATCTTCTTGAAATATAATGTCAATTTGGGATCTTTTGTCTATTATTTCTGGTTTAGCTGGTTTACCAACAACTGTGAATCACTAAAAATTTCATTTCTTGGGATTTCCAACTAGAGAGCTAAGGTAAGTCCGGCTATCATAGATTCATATTCTGGTACGTTTTTGGTGGCTGGAAACCCTAGTTTCATTGCATAGTGCATGCATTGTCCATCAGAATTTATAATCATATATCCGGCTCCAGCTCCTTGTTCATTCAAAGTCCCGTCTATGAATAGTTTCCATTTAGGCTTTAAGTCTTTTTCATTCTTTGACCACTCTTCAATGAATCTAGTACATTCATTGACAGAATCAGCCAGTGCTTGCCCCTTGATTAACGTACGAAGGAGGAATTCAATGTTGTATTGGCTAAGTTCGATTTTTCATTTAACCAATCTTCCTGAAGCTTTTGGTTTACTAAAAACTTGATTGAGTGAGAATTGGTTAAGGATTTGATTGGATGTGCTTGAAAATAAGCTCTTAGCTCGTATGCGATAAGCATTAAATAATATGCTAATTTTCCTATAACCGGTAACTAGTCTCCGCATCTTTGAGTCTTTTACTAGTGCAATATACGGGAAGTTGAATTCCCTTTTCTTCTCTTATCAATACTGAGCTAACCGCATGTTAAAAAATAGCCATATAGAGATAAAGACTTTCTCCATCCACAGGACTAGAGAGAATCGACGGGTTTTCCAAATAATCTTTTAGTTCTTAGAAAGTTTTTGACAATCTTCACTCCATTCGAAGCCTTTCTTCTTTCTAATCATGTTGAAGAAGGGAATGCATTTAATGCTAGCTGTAAAAATAAATCGATTCAATTCTATCACTTTTCTATTTAGGCTCATTACGTCTTTTCTTGTCTTTGGTTCCACCATTCCTCCAATAGTTTGAATTTGATCAGTGTTTGCTTTGATTCCTCTAGCGCCAATAATATATCCCAAGAATTTGCCCGATCGGATTCCAAAAGAAATTTTTTGTGGGTTATGCTTCATCTGGTACCTTTGCAGCGCATCAAACATTTCTTCTAGGTCTTTTAGATGATTATTTTTCTCCTGAGACTTGACCAACATGTCATCCACATATACTTCTATATTCTTATTTGCTCCCTGAACATTCTATTTACTAGCCTCTGATATGTTGCTCCTTCATTCTTCAATCCAGCGGGCATCCCCTTGCAGCAATACGTTCCCTAATCAGTTGTAAAACTGGTGTTTTCTTCATCCGGTTGGAAATTTGGAATTTTATTATATCCAAAATATGCATCTATGAAGTATAAGAGTTGATGTCTACCCGTTCCATCAACGAACATATCCATCCTCGGAAGTGGATAATAGTCTTTTGGACATTGTTTGTTCGTGTCAGTGTAATCAACATATGTTATCCGCTATCCATTGGACATTTTTACTAACACTAGATTAGCTAGCCATTTCAGATAGAAAACTTCTCTAATAACCTATTTTCAGGCAGTCTCTTGACCTCCTCTTTTAAAGCATTGGACCAAACTTTATCAAACTATCTCATCTTCTGCCAAATTGGTATGACATTGGGGTTTTTTGTTCAAGGCGTGATACATGATTGTGGGATCGATTCCGACCATATCCAAGTGAGTCTAAGCGGATACATCTTTAATAGATTAAAGAAATAGGATCGATTCTTCCTTGATTTTACCATCTAACTCTTTTCTGATCTTAACTATCTTTGTCGTATTTTTCGAATCTAGGCATGCCTCTTCAAGACCTTCTATCGATTTTATTCTTTCCTACTCATTACTGCAATCTAGTTCAGTGTCAATCTCTTCATCTTCTATCAAATTTTCTTCTTTCCTATTTCTTTCCTTTTCGAAGAAGTTGAATTTCCTCAATGCATATTTAGTTGTCTTGTCAGGTTTTCCTATGCTTTGGGTGATGAGTTTAAAGGATCATCATCCAAAGTCCTTTTATATCAGACTGGGTAAATTTATTTTCCTTGAATTGTAACGAGAAAAGTAACTTTGTTCATTTTGTTCAGCGGTTGCAAAATACATCTCTCGAGCATTGAATTGCTTGCCCCTTATAGTTTCCCACCCATTTTTTGTTAGAAACTTCACGATCAAGTATTTTGGTGACACGAAAGCATCGACTTCATGTAGAGCCGACCTTTTAAAGAAAGCATTATAGTAGAATGGTTGTTTCATAACGACAAAGTGGGTTTTAAAGGTTCTACGACATGGCGGAACTCCCATTTGTACAGGAAGCTTTGGTTTCCCCACTGGAGTTGATCCTTTATTATTGAATCCAAATATAGGCTCCAAACTTGTTTCCAACTTCTCCTAGGAATCCCTCCAGTCAAAATCATGTTTGAAAATTACGATAATCGCGCCATCTGTATCCACTAAAATGTTGGTGACTACAGAGAGTCCAATCTATCCGTTAATCATTATCAGATCATTGTGTGAATGGCGAACTCCTCTTAACTCTGATGGGGTGATCATTAAAGTGTGCAGCTGGATCTGGATTCTTGGATTCTTGGGCGATGGTTGTTCTTGGATAGTGAAAATTCCTTCCATTACTTCCCTCACATATTGGCTTCTAGCCCTCTTGCTGCTCCCAGCCAAATGCGAGCCTCTGTCGATTACATCAAGCCAGTTAAGAGGTGGAATAAAGTCAGGCTGAATATCATCTTCAACCATGTTTGCAGCATTGCTTGGCAGCCTTTGATTGTTGTTTTCAGAATGGGCGGCGTTTTGTCCATCTTTGATAAATTTCCTTCAATTGTCCAACATGAATCATCCGTTGAATTATATCTACCAATACCTGGCACTTATATGTCTTGTACCTGTTCAATTTGTGCCATGCACAGTAATCTCCCCACCTTCTTAGTTCGAGGTTGGTTTGGCCATATAAGAAATCGGGTAGTCATCCTTCTCCTTCATGGTGGCTAATATAAGAAAGTCGCTTATTTTGGGGTGACATGACTAGTGTGTGAATCTTCCTACCATTTTGGCTTCTTATGATTGTGGTCGTTGTTAAACTTCCAGGTTTTCTTCTTAATCTGAGCCTTCTTCTAGCATAGTACATTTAATCCATGTGGATGAATTCATCGGCCTGGAAACGGAAGTCTTGCAATTCTTTGCACCCGTTAATGTAAGCTTCTACCAAAATAAAGTCTGCTCAATTAATCTCGAGTGTACCACTACTAATTTGTTTCTATTGGTTATGTTCTTTGCCTTCAAAGTTTCTGTACTAGAACTTTTGGGATAATCACCCAGCAGTTCCCTAGGTCTTTGCTTGATATTGACTACCATAGTTTAGTCAAAGTAGGGTCTTTGCAGATGTAGAATTGTGCTGAGAACTCGAAAGAAAATTGCCTCTAAGAATAGATGGTCCTATCTCATTATTGTCGGTGCCACTTGGCTGCTGCTCCTTGAAATGTGGTTGGGAAAATTCTACAATGAATAGTTCTGGATATATAGATCCATTTGACTCTTAAAAGCTAATAAACGATCATCTAGATCTCTCCATCATATATGATAGAAGGAATCTTAATGTAAGACGGGATCTTCTAGGTCATGATCTCATTAGTAAAAGGAGCCTCCGGTGGTTATCATTGGCCCGATCATCCGAAGTCCTCTTCCCTTTGAGGTTGAGCATGTCTTTTGCTACTTTCTTTGCTAAGCCCCTTAAGTAAGACTCGTCATTATGGTAATTGCTTCTTTCTAGTTTATATCCCCCAGAAGTTGAGCTTTTAGATTGTTCTATGAGTTTTTCCTATATTCTTCCCTGATAATCTGCCCTAGCTTGTTGATCATCTCTCTCTTTCTGTTGAATTTGGGTAGACTTGCTTTTGCTTTTATTTCTAAATAGAGAAGCATACAAGTTTCTCCTTGGAGATTCCACCACATCTCCTCCAGCTACCCAAGTAGTCTTGGAAGATTTATGACCAAGCACCCCTTCCAATAGTTCTCTCATCATCAGCAGCTATTGCTCCAAGTTCTAAATTTTGGTCTCGTTGCTAGTCGCACTACACCAGAAAAGACTTTTGGTAGCGTTGAAAAAACGCTACCATAACTTATGGTAGCGGTTTAGAGAACGCTGCTATACGACATGCAACTAAAAGTCTAAAACTTTTTATTGCGTTGTAGTAAATGCTACCAAAAGTCACTTTTAAACGCAACTATAGGTGTTTTCTGTAGGATTTAAAAAACGCTACCAAAAGTCACTTTTAAATGCAGCTATAGCTTTTTTCTGTAGGGTTTAAAAAACGCCACCATAAGTCTTCATTTTTTGGTTGCATTTTTTGTTTATATGCTTTTTTTGATTTTCAGTAGCGTTTCTAAAATGCAACTGTATAATTTTTATATTAGTTTACATTTGTTTCTGTAGCATTTCTGAAACGCTACTAAAAGTTATTGGTTGTTTGGTAGCATATTTTAAATGCTACTATTTACGGTTGATGGTTTATACCATTTCCAGCAATCGCTTATATACTATTCATATTAAAACGAACGATCAATCGCATAATTTTCATATATTCTAACAAACAATTAAATCACATAATTAGCATATACAAACAATCAATCATATGATCATCATATTCAAATAATTGCAAAAACATGTTAATCTCACAATCAAATATAATATCCATAATCAATTCGATAGTAGTTTTTCAACAAAATAAGTCACATACTACAAGCATTCACAGACAAGTTTCCACAAATGGTACTAACAAAATACGACAACATATATAACAATTAAATTCATGTTCGTTGCTTGATTACTAACACGTTTACCATAGAGGATATGTACTGAAATGTTGTGGCTTTGCAGATAAAAACTTAAAGGTTGTGATACAGATTCTTATTTTTTTTAATACCCGAATAAACAGAACTAAAACTTAATGTTGAGATATGATGTACTGAAAAATAATACTTACTGGAACTTGATTCTCCAATGACATATGCTGCTGGCCAAGCTATCGTAGTACCAAAGGCATCTTCCATGTACGTACACTCAGATGTAGGTCGCCATAGCAATGCGTCATTAACTCTCACAAAGTTTACCCAAACTTTTACCGCATCTTTTCCCAGCGGAACACAATGAACCATCGTTGTTGGATCAGTTGAAGCGATAGTTCCTTCAGCCACTACTTGTCCCGTTTCACCCACATCAATCAGCTTACAGCTACTATTTGGTACCAGATTTGCACCCTGTTGGATAAGCAAATAAATAAATAATCATCAAATATGTCGTAATCATCAAATAAATAAGCAAAAGGATTAACCGTTTCAAACTTGTTTAATCATCAAATATGTCCCGTTTCAAACTTAGTTAATTTTATAGAACTTGTTTAATTTTAACAAAGCCCAGTTAATTTTTATTAACTTGGTTAACTTAATTTATTATCATTATCATCATTATTATTATTCAAACTCGATTAACTTAATTATATTATTATTATTATTATTATTATTATAAACTTAGTCAAATGTTATAAACTAAGTTAATTTATCATCACCATCATTATCTATAAATCTTTGTTAAATTAGTTATATTATTATTATTTATAAAATTTAGTTAACTTAAACTTAGTTAATTTTAACAAACCTTAGTTAATTTTATTAACTTGGTTAACTTAGTTAATTTATTATTATTATTATTACTAAAACTCGGTTAATTTAATTATATTATTATTATTATTATTATTACTATTATTATAAAATTAGTTAATTTTTATAAACATAGTTAATTCATCATCATCATAATCATTGTTATTATTTATAAAACTTGGTTAAATTAATTATATTATTATTTATGAAATTTAGTTAGCTTAAACTGAACTAATTTTATAAAACTTGTTTAATTTTATAAAACTTGTTTAATTTTAACAAAACTTAGTTAATTTTTATTAACTTGTTAACTTAGTTAATTTATTATTAATAATAAAAAACAAGATTAAATTAATTATATTATTATTTTTATTAGTATTATTATTAATATAAACTTGGTTAATTTTATAAGATATCCTAAATCAATCAACTCTACTCTTATAATCAATCAATTATAACTTACAATGACTACACATCGTTCTAGAATTTTTTTTAATTATATTTATAAAAATGCAGCACCTGAGAGTGCAACCAAGTTGACAATAATGAGACTGTGTTCTTCCATTGATCGATTTACATCAAACCAACCAAATACCTTCCTCTAACACTACATTGTTTCTGCCTGCACTGTTCCTACATCTTCCTCTAACATTACACTACACAGTTTCTACCATTTCTACTGTGCACCTAACCACCCACTTCACTGTGCACATCAGTGACCATCACCAGCGTCCCTCTCCCCTATCACACTTCAGCCTTCTCTGGCCACAACAACTGCCTGCCTTCCCCTTTGAACTCTTACAGCACCTTCACCATCATCATCATTCACAACAACATAATTCCACCATCATCTTACAACACCTTCACCACAAACAACATAATTACCTCTTCAAACTCTAAGCTGCTGCACCTCCATCCACTGTAGCAAACAATTCGCTAACATAGTTCAAGCTTCACCCATGCATCACAATCATCACCATCATCAGATCAACACACAGAACTTCATCATCTCTGTTACAAATCAACTGCGTTCACAGTTCACCCTTGCAAACTAGGCTTGCCATCACACATACCCACATACAATTTTCCCTTCCCTGTGCACATACCACTGTCCAACCCTCTCCACATTCTCACAAAATAGAACAACCTACACCCATCTACATCAGCCATTGCCCCCGACTTCCATATTAGTTCCTCAAACTGTAGTACCATCCTTCAAACCATTACACTGTTATCAATTAGCATCAGTTCATCAAACTACAATATCATCAATCCATCCTTCAACAAACATTCCCACTGAATCACTGCACTGCCATTACTTGTTGCCAGCAACCTGCCTGCATCACTTCTAACTACCTGCTACAGTCCTTTTCTAAATACATATGTCTAACTGCGCAGTGATATCACCTCCTTGCTACATATTACCTTGTGCACATCACCTCCTTGCTGCACAGAAATATCTGCTTAACCACTATGCACTCACTATTTCTTCACAGCCTACCCTATTTCTTCATCACCAAACAGTGCACTGACATCACTCGCTAACTCCCATTTGTTATCTCCATACCATACAATTGCCACCACTACCCAGTTTCACCTATGATTAACATACAACCAGTAAATACAACATAAACCTGCTAGTTCAACATATAACATCCCTATTGTCACATCATACAACACATAACATCCCTACTCAACAGTGAGTTCAACAACCCAAGCTACCACTTCTCCTTCTACAACCAAACCACCTAACTGCCCCTAACCCACCCCACTGCCTCGCTTTGCCTCATCGCCAACCCAAAATAGACTTTAAATTCATCACCTTAGCCAATCGCCTGAATCACCAAACTTGACTACCTCAAATCGACCATCCACAAATCTTCATGATCCAAGAAGACTTATAATTGAATAATTGAATTTTTTAAGTTAAAGTTAATAGAACCCACACACAAAGAACCAAAAATTAACAGCATTGATAATAACCAACCTACTCCAATCTTCTTCTCTTTCGAAGTGTCAGATCAACTCTGACTCGAAGGAATAGAATCATAGGTAACCATTAACACACTTAAGGTTATATTTATGCCTATAAATAATGTACTATGAAATAAAAAAAAACCATGCAGAAATAATTCAAGTATATGAATTAGGACATAAATACCTTAGGTTCTCTTTTCCAAGCTTTAAAACTGAAGTGCGACGATCATATGCTTTAAGTCCTTTCTTATTACAGCAAGTCCCCTCCTTTATCTATCAATTTATTACTGCACAAGGATACAAAATTAGTAGATACTTTTGAATAAATATATTCATAATAACCATGGCTAGCTGAAATAAATAACTGAAACTATAAGTGCTATAAACAAATCTAGAACTGGGGCCATTAAAGCTACCTATGAACATTGTTATTATGAAATAAAATTGCTAAATCCGGAATTAGGGTCATTAATAAATAACTACTAAATCTATTTTAATAATGATTAAAAATAGCAATCCTTTTATACAAAGTCGGGTATTTTAAGCAATTGAAGCTACCCACGAACATGGTTATCTTTTTGCATAATACCTTTGACATGTTAATAGTGGATCAAATTTGATGAGCGAGGTCATTTAGTAAGTTTTCACTTAACCGAATAACTGTGAAACAGATTATGATGAACATCTTGTTTCTTCATGTCTCTGTTCCTTCTCCAACTCTCCTTTTCTCTTAAATAATTTCCGACAAATGTACAACAAAGGCCTTATCACCTTATGCTTAAAACCACCTTACACAACTTTAACCCTCCATTTCCACTTAAACTTAAAATCACCTTATGTTTAAATTTCCTGCAAACAATTTCAAGCCGAACGCGTTTTCCTATATAACGCCACAAAAAATGAACAATAGGTCAAATTTTCTATCTTTTACATGTGCAAGCAAACAATCACACGGTTTCATAATCGTAAAAAAGTGAGGGCGAGGGAATGGGATAAGGTTCATAGCAAGTTTTCGAAGATCAGAGTTCAGTTGACCAAGGAAACGAAGGCAGCAGGTAACACCGGACATTGTTGCGGGTATTAGGTGATTCAGGTCTCCAACCATATAAATACAACGATGTAGCATGAGCTTAGGAATTAGAATAACAATAGTAAATAAATTGTAATTTGTTGCACAATAGCAATAGAAATAATGGAACATGATTTGACATACTTAAATAAATATCAATGATTATAACAAGCTCTTACAGCTTGATGTGGTGAGCTTAAGAGTCCTGAAGCAGATACCGTAAAGAGCCTCATTGTCGAGAATCATGCACTTATCAGCATTTTCCACAAGTTGATGAACTGATAAAGTTGCATTGTAGGGCTCGAAAACAGTATCAGAAACCTTTAGAGACGGGAACACAAAAAATGTAAGCATCATTCTGTCTGGGTATTCCTCTCTGATTTTTGAAATGAGAAGAGTTCCCATTCCTGATCCTGTTCCACCTCCAAGAGAGTGGCATACTTGAAAACCTGCAGTGCACAAGTTTAAATTAAAAAAAAAGCACGTGTCACACCACCATTCAATATTGGACCAAGAAACTGTATGCACACAGAAGAAGAAGAAACAACAAACAACAAACAATTTAGAAAAACAAATTATGTATTGCATTAGAATAATTATAAAGAAATTTTTATTCAAGTTAAGTTTTGATCTGCTGCATTTCTAACAAATTGCAAATAAATAATGATAGTAAATGTAACTTGGTTGATGTAAAAATAAGTCAGCAAATATTCACTAAAAAGTTCAAAAAATCCTTAGGTAATAGTGTCATTTTCATTAACATAATCTCTAGAAGACCAAATCCAATTCGAGTTGAATGGAATTCATTCGATCATCTGTGTTATACATACATACATACATACATACATACATACATACATACATACATACATACATACATGTGTGTGTATGTGTGTGTGTGTTACCAAAATCAAAATATAAATCTTCACAGACTACAAGTTTTAGTTGTCATAGCCGTAACTTGGATCAACGAAAATAAACTGAACTCGGAAAACAGGATATTAAGATCTCATTCGGACACAATAGCAACATAAACTCCCTCCTTAATTATTATATTGTCATTGTTATAACTTAACCTAATTTCTTACTCAACAACCCAAACAATAGATATAACAAATTACCAAATATAATTTGTTGTAATTTACACCGGATTTACATGGAGTGGTTCAAAATAAACAGATCTGACGCTAATACTACCAGCAGAAATAGTATACCTTGCAAAAAGTCACAATTCTCAATGTAGTAAACATCGATTCTTTGAAGCTGCAGATCTGAGTCACCATTGTATTTCCCAGTTGAATCGATTCCATTTCTCGGCGCACACCACTTCCCAGAACTTAGCTCTGATTTAGTTCCTGAATTGGCCACCTTTCATTTTGTTTTGAGGGACAAATCTGGGATAGTAGATAGTGCTTTTAATTAACCGATAATGTTTTGAGGGTTGGGTAATATACTTGAGCGGGTAGGCGATTGGGAAGGAGGGAAATGGGAAAATTTTCTAAGTAATGCAGCGCCAATTGAAAATGGAGAAAGAATTTTTCTACAGCCACTTTATTTTGTTGTTCCCTACGTCAATTGGCAGCGGTTCTTTTTTATTTTTTATTCCATAAAACTTTGTTTGCCTTTGGATAACTTTTAGTTGCACTTAGAGAGCAAACGCTACTAATAAATGCAACTAAAAATGCTTTTTCTTGTAGTGTCGGTTGCACCGATTGTGATGGTTGACCATGCTATGTATTTCCCATGTTAAAATTGGGAGTTATATTATCTTCTAGTGGCGTTGTCTGTATGACCTCTTCGGTCTAAGCATTACGTCTTCATGATCTCATTTTTCTGAAATAAGATTAATTTTATTAGGCTAGATAATGAGGAAATCAAACAAGTCAAAGGTACATACCCTCCTTTGAGCGCCAAAAATGTTAGACCAAGGAATGGTATAACACTATAGATGCAAACTAGGATAAATTAACTCTTGATTCCGACATTTACGGTGGCATGATTAAGTATAAGTTGATCGATATCGCATAAATAACATATCAAGAGCTAACTCATCTTCTGAGACCAGTCTTATGTTAGAGTCATTATTGAATGGATGGCATTAGGCCTTTGACATATGTTATACAAAAGTCCATTGATTTTCCAGGAATCATTTCTACTTGATGTTCTTAAAGTTCCTTATGGCTATTATGCTTGACATCCTCTAAAGTCATATGAGTCGTTATGCTCAGCGTTCTCTAAGGTCATAAGAGTCATTATGGTCGACGTTCTCTATTGTCGTGAAAGTCATTATGCTTAAGGTTTTTAAGGTTACTTCATATATATATGAATGTTCGCCTATGCTTTTAGACAAGGTAATTCAGAAAGACCTAAGTCATATCATATGCTCAATAGAGATATTGAAGATAAGTGACGTGTCGAAGCTATAGTCCATCATGCACGATATAGGTATATGGTTATGCGCAATACAGTCCTTATGTTCGAGGTCCATGGTTCATATAATCATGCATATAGTAGTTCTACATATGCTAAGGCATCTCGACTGAGCTCATATCGAGTTTAATCATGATGAGCTCATATATATGCAAGTCTAAAACAATAATGTCAAAATAAAGTCACAATCGAAGTCAATATGCATAATCAAGTCCATGTTCTTATTGTTCAAATATGATTACAGTCAAGGAAGGTTTGTCTTCAATTGGATTTAGGGTTACGAGGCTTTGGTTAAGAAGAGAGAGTGGGAGAAATGAAAATCTATCCACTTCCACAAAGCCCCTAGGTCCCTATTTATAGGGTTTGGCCAGTGATAGGCTTCGGCATCCATTGGCTTTAGCATTAGCAGCATCGCTGATCATCAGGGTTGATATTCTATCGGCTTCGACATTGAAAATGTCGTCAGACATCACAGCCAGAATTCTTGTATTCACATAGTTAAACTTTGACATTGATTTAATAGGGTCGATACTCGACATATATAGACTCAGCGTCGATAATTTCCTCTTCGTCAATCAATTTTCATTATCACCACATATAGTCGTTGATGAAAGGTGGCATTAGTAAAGCATCTTTAACAACCCTTTTGGGTGCATTGATGGTTCTCAACATGAATATCGGTGATGATGACTCCATATCTTGAGATCTTCTTTAATTGATGGTTGGCGGCATTAAAAAATGACGACGTTGATTATCCTTATCATTGATATTTAGTAGCTTACTAAATAGTGTATTAACTGCACTTGTGTATATTGACGATGAAGGTCATCAATATTGCATATGTGGATGTATGGTTTCTTTCAAGCATGTTCGTAAGAGTCGATGTGGTAATAGTATCGAACCTCGGCATGGCGTTTCCCTTTATAAGGCAGTTTCAATAAGTAGCAATGTTGGGATGGAGAACGTTATCAGTACTTAATAATTTCAACCACAAGCATAATTAAAAATGGTTTACTTTGGCAACGTCAATATTAATAGGATATGGCTTCATTTAGCATTGCTTCAAAAATCATAGGACTTAACATTAATCATAGTACTAGCCGGCAGCTGTCGGATTCATGGAAGATGATGTTATTCTTTTAACTTTACCGCATACCTTCGAATGCAATATTGGTGATATCAACCTTGTTAGTCATATGCGATGCTAATGAATTGCGATGTGGTAGGACATGATGTAAATGAAGGGAAGTTTTATATGGAATTGATGCCACATTGACTAAGTTTGACATAGATGTTTACGACATGGAAGGATGTCGACATAATCGAAGAGTGGTATGATCTTGTGGTCTTTGACGTTGGCTCGATGTTATTTCTCATATGTTGCTTCCTTTTTTATTATCACCCCTTAGTCCAATGTTTATGCCTTCGACGTCGATGGAGGCCTTGAAGTCGACATTGATCCCTTAATGCTATCCTAGCATCTGGGGTTTCGAACTTCGACGTAATCTTTCAACCTCGACATTAAATTTCCTGCTCTGAGTCCTTTGAAAATTATATAGATAATAACACTTTTTATGGTTTTTAAATAAATTATAAAATAAGTCCTTTTAAGTAATATTTAACATAAATGCTTTAACCATAGTTTAATTGTTTTTGAAGTATTTTTAAATATGTGTAACTTTTAGAAAATTAGTTAAAGATTTTATTAAAGTATTTAAAAGCTTATTTAATTTTATATCCTCTAAATTATTTTATAATTTATTAATTATATTAGCATACGAGTAAATTATTATACATATAAATATATACATCATTTTAAAAAGATTTTTTGTAAATATATATAAGTTTTAAAAAGTAAGTTAAATATTTTATAAATGAGTAAAGAATGTTTGGATTTTAACACTTAAGTTAAAGTAAATTATTTTTATAACCTAAATAAAAGTGTATTACCTTAATTAATAAGTGTGAAGATGCTTTGATCTTTAAATCCTAAGTCAATAATAAGTACAAAAACAGTTTTGGGTTGTAGTAAACAGTGTTTTAACAATAATTTTTTTTCAACATTTATTAATTATACTTATGAATATAATTAAATAGTAAATATTAAATATTTTAAACATAACTATTAGTGAATTGTTTTAGGTTTGTTGTGACAATGTTTAAGTAACACTTGTCTTAAACCCTTATAATAGTAATCAGACCTTTAAAAGAAAGTTTTAATGAAAATTAAATGGAAAGTGATTTGGGTCTTTCGTAAAGAATGTTTAAGTAAAGTTTGTTTTTAAACACTTGAATTGTATTTTAAAGTGGAAAAATATTATCAATATAATTAGATCTTTGTTAGTGGAATTTTAAGGATAATAACAAGTAAGGAATCTTTTGAAATAAAGATAGAAAAGTTATATGTTTAGTATATAAAAAAGAAGAGGTTTATAGTAACAATGTCTTAGAAATATTTGTTTTTGACCTCTTTGATTATATTTTTAAGTATGTAATTTTCTTAAGTGATTTGTGAAAATACTTATACCATTTGAGATAAATATACCGAATACTTTTAAAGTATAGTAAATACATGAATAGTAAAATACATGAATAGTAGAATACGAGTATATATCATTTATAATCGAAAAATTAAATTTATTTAAAAATCTAATGAGTTAAGTTTAATTAAATGAGTTAAGTTTTGATTAATAAAGGAATTTTTAGTTAATAAGGAGTTTTACGTAATAAGGAAGTAAAGGTGTTTAATTAAGAGAAGTTTAAACTTAAGGAAGAAGTTTAATAAAATAAGGAAGTTTTAGTTAATGAATTTTTTTTTATTAGATAAATAAAGTTTTACAAATAAAAATGATTTTAATTAATAAAGGATTAATTAAATAAAAAGGGGTCTAAAATTCATTTATGTAACCTGATCATGCTTTGTGTGTGTTGCTTTATGTGTGTACTTGTTATGGAAAATTATTTAGTCATGTACTTGGCACTAAAGCCAACGAAGTAGACTTGTTTCTATCCGTGACAATAAAAAATGATGATTTGAGTAGGGTGTAGAAGGAATAATGTTCTAACCTACTGGGCATCACTCTTAACCGAGGGATAACGAAAGTTGAGAAGTTCGAAAATGTGATAAGTATACGATACTTGGTTTCCATATGCTATTATTCTCATTATTGTTGAATATAACCAAATTCATTGACTCGGTCTCGGAGAGAGTGGGATCAATAAGTGTTTTACTTATCGAAAACTACTTCGAGACCGAGAAACGTGTTTTGTCTCTTGAAGTGGATCTATTTGAGGTACTGTAATCCATATGTGGTTTCAAGATCTATTCGAGATGTTGGATTCCATTTGGTGATTCGTGACCTATTTGAGTGATAATGGCTCATGTGTTGTGATGCTCAACGTGACTTAACCATCAATATATGATTAAAGATAGAGAAGGATGCTTGTTCTCAGGTTTAGCTAACCCAAAGGTGTATATCAACTCCATATCTATAGCATGCTTTTGATATGTTACACGTTGGGAGTTGTTGATACTTGGTTCATATTGTTTACGGAAGTGTTTGGATGTTGGGCCAGTTGTGTTTGCCTTATGGTATGTTTTATCTAGAGATTTACGTCACTCGGAAGGTGACTTCTGGTCCTTGTCATAGGAGGTCGGCCTATGTTCACTGGAGAGGTCTTAGTGGAAAATCCACTATGTGAATGCGCTTTTGATTGTACTCTAAAATGTTGTAGTGTGACTAATGCAAGAACTAACATCTATTTTCTTATTTATATCCTTCACCCTAGACATTATCTATTATATCACAATATGTACTTATTAGATGGTTTCACTCTTTTGAGGGGATAACCCTTACGACAGCCCTAAAAGGTGCCGTTATATGATGTACACATATTTCTTGAGTTTCTCACACACGACTTATGTTTGAAACGTGGCTTTTGTTTTCCCTAAATTCCTCTTGTGCTCTTTCAAGCAGTCTGAGAAAGGCAGATTTTCATTGAGCTCTTGGAGGGGAGATAGATGTTTACCTACCATAGTATTCTTATTTCCACTGCATTACTTTCTGTTTATATCAGCAATTACAAGGGCAGACAGTTATAACTATCCTAGGCCGATGATAGTACTCTAATAAATAACTGTGAAATACTATGTATATTAAAGTAGCTCTATATACAGTCTTTTAATATTATATGTTATCATTCCACTATGAGATTCAGAAGTTTTTGTTCTCCTCTTTCTTATTCCTTTTGTTTTCTTCTTTTTCTTTATCCTAACGTTTTGTCTTTCCCACACTTGGGTGCTCGGTACGCGAATACCATGGATGTATCAATGTCGAAATTCAGGGGTTGAAGATGCATTCGTTACATTATATCAGCTTGGATTTTCGGTCGCAATGGTATAAATTACATCGCTGTCTAAGACTGCGCCTAAAATGATAATTCACGCATTTTGATGTCCTTTATGGATAAAAATGATTTTCGGTCATATTATCGATATTTCTTTGAACTATTTATTTTTGTAAATATTTTTCTAAAATAAGTTTACCGTCATCAGTTATTAATTATTACGAAGTTAACAAGGCTATTAAATTAATTTAATCACATTATATCCATAATTTAAATATTTAAATAATTCAATACTTAAATACGAAGTATCTGAAATTTCAAGTCGTTACATTCTCCCCTACTTAGAATATTTCGCCCTCGAAATTCCAGCACGAGCAACAAAGGAAACAATAGCACATCAATACGTAATAGTGTTGCAGTCACTAGAAAGCATAGCCTACAGTTTTCTCAGTTTCGTAAAACATCTCATCGCACAAGGATAATAAACAATTTACTAAGCATACCTCATGCTCAACAGCTTCAGGTTATTACTTGGTCGATTATTCATGCTACCTCAGAAAATTAGACAAGTCATTCCCAAACTCTCCATGAGCAAACAAAACATAACATACAAATATACTAAGTCCGTACAATGTAAATGGACCATCTGTATGTAATATCAAATCTGATCACTTACTCGATCATATCTATTTCACTTCCAAACTAGTATAGATCACTTGACCTTTCTATTATGGCGATCGGGTCCTTTATTTGAACCTCCATTTTCTTTACATAGCCATATAATGTGGTAGAAAACTCCAGATTATATCAAGAATCCATATTACGTGTTCTCCGTCAAGAATCGAGGGAAAAATCCTTGTTCAAACTAGTGTAAACCACCTTGAAATCATGTACTAGAGTCCTAGATCAAGAACTATCATGTGAATAAAATTATATACATCAACTTACATAATTTATCCTTTTTTTCTTAACTTACCAATATCCTTTTTAATTACATGTTTAGTATATCATTTAACACTAAAATCATTATAAACGGTTTCATAAAAACATAACTTCAAGTTATTGCACATTTTATAACTTAAGTTCATACGTGTATAATACTCCATTACCTCCAAAGAGCATATACCAATTATCAAATTCATTTTACTTAACAAGGATGTTTAAAAAAATTAAAACTGGTTTAACTTACTACCTTCTCAATTCAAAAGCTATACAAATTCAACTTTCATATTTTTACAAAAACACCTAACTTCAAGTTCTATAAAGATTAGACAATTCCTGACTATCCAAAATCGTCAAAAATTCCATTTCATTCCAACAAATAGAAACTACTAACTAACATATCATAACATGATGCACAAACCAAACTGTCCTAATGCATAAGATACAATTGTCCATAAGATGGCATAACAAGAAAACTTTAGAACTAAACACTGAGTTTTATTTTAAATCATTTGGAAATAATAATATTTACTTATAACTTTTGTTTATCAAATCATACTTTCGGGATTTAAATCTCTATTTTACCAAAACAACTTGTAGGAAACAATTATGGTAGCATTCATCACGTAGAAACTGGAAAATGAACGCTGATGATGCTGCAGTTATCATCAAAATTATTTTTCAGGGACAGAAGTGAGTTTGGTACTTTCTAACTCCTTTAAAATCCTTTTTAAAATATTTCTATTCATAAATACATTCAAATAATACTATTATTATTATTTCCAAAATCTAAAAAACATTTTCAAAGACACCGGGATATGAATTCTCGAAATTCATAATTTTAATCCTTTTCATTTATAAACTGTATTTTATAAACTTTACTTTTATAAAATCACTTTCTTATATAAAATCTTTTCATAAATGCTTATTTTCAAAATGTCTTGTCTTTCCTTTATATTTTAATAAACAAATTTTATTAAATTTAACTATAACCTAATATTATCACCGAACGCCTTATAGTCAAACTGTGAAAATCAATTCATAAGCTATTCGTTTCGATACATCTACAAGTACTGTCTACCCAAACAATGTAGTGAAAATCTAAAACTGCTCATAAACTAGTCGAGCACCCATCAACAAATAATAATCAATGCTCACAAACTAGCCAAGCATGACGAAGCTAGTAAATCTACAAATAATAATAATGCTCATATCTTGGTCGAGCATGTCAAATAATTATACAAAGGATAGCCATGCTCATTAATTGGCCGAGAACGACTAAATTAATTAATGAGGGGTAGCAAATGAACATCATTAGCCTGACATTAATTGAACTACATTCTAACAATCTATACTTATATAAGTTACCTTAAATAAGATCTTTAATTTTAGTTGTTGGGATTACTTTAAGTCATACGTTTATAAGAAATACAAATATGCTCTCATGTTTAATACACTCAACTCCTGCAAGGGTATTGGATTACCATATCTCTTAATGAGTCATACCCTACCAATTCGAAGGTTCTTGATTAACCTTCAACTTTGATACCAAAAGGGGATGATATGTCTTTTGACCCCTAAATGTCGACAATAATTACATCCATGCTATTAAGTGTCTAACACCCCAATGCCGAAAAGATAGAACGTTAGGAAAAAAAAATGAACAAGAAAAATGAGAATAAAACTTCAGAATCCCACATGCAAAATGATAATATATAATATCAAAAGATAGTATACAGAGCTACTTTAATATGCATAGCATTTCGAGCTACTAATCAGAGTACTATTAATAACCTGGACAATTATAACAGCATATCCTTAAGATTGTTGAAATATACACATAAAGTAATCAATGGAATAAGATATTACTGTAACAGGCCGCAAATCCGTACCCTTTGAGTCAACACTATTCTATCTAAATCAACTCAAGTTGTACAGAAATACGAACCATTTGGGTTAAAGAAGAAGAAAATAGAAAACAACAATAGAATCTAACCATCGTAGCGAAATAGAATATAATAGATAATAAATGATCTTTACTCAAAATCAAATATATCTGTTTATATATTACATCATCAGAGTACATCAATCACAGCTCAACATCAGTATCATACAAATGGTTACACAACAACTTAACACAACGGAATATACATATATAAACAAGTATGGAAGTACGTATCGTCATCTAGCTCGCCTCCTGAGCTCCACAGCATCATATCCTGTATCCTATAATACTCGGTCTAACCCGAGCATTATAGTTAAATAACACCCGAGTCAGTCTGGAATATCAGCGTGAGAAAATCACACTCAATTGATTATTAAAGTTTCAAAAATCCTTTGAAACCAAAAGCATTTCGTAAGACCACACCACAAATAAACATGTCGGGTTTTTACCTTACGATAGCTAAAACATTTTTATAGAAATCCTCTGATATTATAACAGGGTCTATATACAAATACTTGTAAAATAGCCGAAATTATTACATTCATTAAATTCCAGCTACTAGCCACAGAGTGGGTAATACAAACAAAACTCGTACAAGGCTCGTAGGGAGAATGGATTTCCAACTAATGACTAGGCATTGGGGTACCACCTGTCACGGTACGGGGCCTTGATCACCGTACCGAGGAGTACGCCCGCTCCTCTACAACACAAGACCGGGACTACCCCTTACTGGATAATCCCGAGTGAGATCACCCCGCGGTTGGGATCAGCAACCGCCCACTAAGCCGAAATAAAAAGGGACATATAACCCCTGATTTTCAGTCATTCCCATTTGATGAGGCTTGAGGCTAAGTGTCACCTTTATAGAACATATCTCTTAGAATGCCCATCGTCCACCTGACGATGTTTCGCAAGCGTTCATCCATACAAGTCCGTCCCGGGTTCGAACGGAACCGAAGGCACTATTCCTACTACATTCGTTTTGGAAACATCCTCAGGATTAGTAGCGACTAACCCTTGCACTTCACTGCTCCATCTTCGAATCCAAACTCGTTTCCACGAAACGTACAAACCGGATCGAAGTGGTTTTCGAGAAATAAATCTCGATCCCGGTCTCTTCGAAACGATCAACGCATTTGTCCAATATTGATAGTCGGTTATTTAACTATCAATTTATATTCACAAACAACCATCAACCAATAAATAATTTCCCAAATTATTTATTAACCTCAAAATATCTTCACAAGATATATTTCTATTTTCAATCCTTTGAAAACAGTTTCAAATCATCATTCTTTCCGGAATAATCTTTCCCAAATATTTTCTATCTCCACTAAAATCACCAAGCATAAAACTAGATTTTTAAAATAATTTAAAACACTTTACTTTAAAATATATTTTAAAATATTTATTTTAAAAACTACTTCAGTAGTTTATTAAAAATACATCCTATATGAAAATATGAAAATAAGGTTACTTTATAAAATATAAACTAGATTTTCACTTTTTAAAACCAAATACTAAGTCATTTCATTTTTTTTAATAATTACTACTATAATAGATTAAGAGAAAATACTTACTTTAGAATTTAAATATTAGAAATAAAATTTTTCCCAAAACTTGCTTTTCAAAACAACTTTAAACTTTTAACTTATATTTAAAAATTTACTTTGAAAACGTACTTGGTTATTCAGGGAGAATTTCCAATCTCAATCACTTAAATCAATTTTCCAAATTGATTCCCAATTTATTCTTCTTGAATAAAATCTCCTTACTTACTCAATTCATTTAAAAATTTATTAATTATGGGCTTTATTATTAATGTTTTTATTATTTCCGTTTGATTTATAGTCTTTTAACTGAAATATACCAATTTCAGGTTATTCCAAATTTTCTTCTTTATACTTTCAATAAATTGAATCTTAAATTTTAAATAAATGTTTTATTCCTTTAAATAGTAACACTGAAGTTTAAAATTCATTAATCTTCGGTTTATTCAAAATTACCCTTCCTAGCTTAAGATTTATTTATTAGAATTTTAAAGTCGTTTTATTTCCTTTCCAATTCATTCTTAAAATTATTCAAATTTTCTATGACTATTTTACTTCCAAATTCATTTCTTTATTTTCCAAAATCCAATTCTATATATCGTGATAAAGTAGTGCACCGGAATATATTCAGGTAAACCATAACATCCAATATTCCAATTATCAATAATATTCATCACAGAATATAAAATAATCACAATAGAGGGTATTAAATAATTTGAATAAATGTTGAGGGATCCAGTTGGATCCCTCCAACCTGTTTTCCCTGCATCCACAGACATTAGCACAATATAAAATGCCAATTCCTAAAATATACCATACTATAGCACATCAATCAATTCAGCCATTTACACAATTATTTAAATTTAATCATTTAAATTAAATTCAAATTCAGTTGAGTGAGGTTAACTCACCATTGCTTTTGTTTGCAATCCAACAAAACCAGCTTGTTTCCTTTCAGATTTTGACCTTGAATAAAAATTTATAGGATTTTATTAATATTTTAAATAATCGAACAATTAGATTTCCATATATAAATTTAATTACCCAAAGCTCTTATTTCAGACTAATAATTTACTTTTTAGGCCGATTTTCTTTTATAAAAATATTTTTTTTCAAATAGAATTCTAATTTTACATGAACTTTAAACATTTTAACATTCGAATAAACGTCCCAAAACGTCATATACGTATTAAATGTTAAACTGATATGTTTATAATTTACTGTGATATATATTTTTCTGTACTGTAAAATTCTTCTATAACATATGTTTATTAATTTCTTCCCTAAAACACACTCTTATATTTAAAAGCTTATATATATATATATATAATTTTTAAATCAAGGGAAAATATCCTTCTTGTAAAATATATATACATAATGTATACTTATTTTGATTTTATTGATTATTATCGAAACAGATATAGAAGTTAAATAAATTTTAACAGAGATAAATTAGAAAAACGAATACCTTACTATATACCGACGAAACCCTAGCCTCGAGCTTCGTCAGTGAACATCGCGAGCCATCGAAGCCTCAATCGCCACCGCGTCACCTCGAATCCCAGCACACCGCTACTTGCTCCCGAATTCACGCATTGTCCTTACTGCCTTGAGGATGAAATCCCATCGCCATCAGTTGAGTCGTCTCCCCCTGCTGTCCTGAATCAAACCCCACATCGTCGCCACGGTCTGCCGCCGCCACGACCCTGCTTCCAAATCGCGTGAAATGAGATCGCGATGCCACAGAGCAACGCGAATGCCTGAGCGAACAGCAGAAATCGAGTTCGAACTCGATTCGAATTGCTGGATTCGATTTCGATCGATATAGAGGAGGACGAGATTCGCTTGGGAATCGGCTGCCATTCATTTTGGATTTCGTTGATTTTGAATTGAAAAGAAATGTCGCCTTTTGTTTCTTTTTTTTTCGAGTTTACTTCTTTCCTTTAAAATCTCGGCTGTAATGACGTAAAAGAAGGTAGGAAGTGATTGAAAGGAAGGAAGCGTACAAAGGAAGCCTACAGTGATGGCAAAAAGTTTTGACGTAGAAAGGGGAACAGGATGAAGATGATTATTATTATATATATATATATATTATTTAATTTCAATTCGTATTAATATCAATATCAACGCGTTTATATATCGTATGCTCACACAAGAACCCCAATCACTACGGAAATTGAAATCCGATAATAATACAATAACGAATCCAATGGAACTGGGTTCGTCGGATTCCGAGACTGTGCCTCGTAAGGCTACTTTTAAATTCAATTTAAACGATATAAATTTCAGAACTGCACAGATCACCGTTAATTTCAATTTTAACACTTCTATTGTCTTCAGTATCATCAATATAAGTTTTATAAGCCTTCAAATTATTTTCAACAGGCTTAAAACTTCAGATTTCATATTTTACCTAATTTCGAATTATTTAATTTAATAATTTAAATATCAAATAAATTGTGACATTTGAAACTCAAGTTAAAATTAACTTTTAAATATTCAAAATCGATTAAATATCCCAATTTTAAATGCTTGAAAATTTCGGGTTGTCACATTCCTCCCCCCTTAAAAGAATTTCATCCCCGAAATTACTAATTAGGAAGAATGGTACAATACCCATTACTATTTTCCCAAAACCAACAATTTAACATCCTACCAACTATCTTTTTAATAAAAGACACATTACCTTCCTTACTAACTTTCCAAACTCTCCCATAATTTGCAAACAATCTTATTTGCTCAATTTTTTCAAGTTTAAGTTCAAAACCGAATTTTGAATTATCAAGTTTTCTAACTCTCTAAATTTCCAAAAAATTTCGCCAGCGTCTCCTTTGCGCGGCTAGCTCGGTACTACTACAAAATGGCTCAACGGCCTCCCAAATTCCAAAAGAAAACAAAAAGCCAAGTGGCTCGATCAAAATCCCAATCAAATTTCATAGAAATTTAAACACATAACTTTTTATCGAGCATTTCAAATTTATCTTCTGAAATCAAAATCAATTCTCTTTACCTTTATATCACCTGCACATCTTACACAGCAATGCACATCTTACACAGCAATATGTCCAATCACAATATTCAAAAACATTTTTATCGACTTTCTTACAAATGTCAATATCTATTAATTCAAATACTAACTTAGATTATATTTGAAATATCTATTTCCAATTGAGAATGCATCATTCCTTACTTAAGCTTGTATAAGCATTTATGTGTTTCTTATATTTATTTTCATCTTACCACCTTAGTTTATATCTGTTTCTATTCAAATTGATTTTTCTCCATTCCATATGAATTCAATTTATTCTTCAACTATGAATATTTTAAAATTTATTTTTCATTTATTTCTAATTCATGTCATTATTTTAATTAGTTTCATTTACTGACTTATTTCAATTTCCAGTTTGAAATCGTTTTATCGCTAACAAAATTTTCCAAAAATTTTCAAAAATCTTCTAACTCCCGAAATTTTCGAATTTTTTTGACAAAGTCTCGTTTGTACGGAGGAGTTTTTGCAATTTGACAAAAGAGATAAATATATATACATCAACTCACACGGTTGGAAAAACCAAAAACGGTTCATATTTCCTATTTTTATTGCGTAGGCGTACCTTATTTAGCATTTTAAGCAAGCGGCTTATAATTTTTAGCAACTAGCGCAATCAAATCCAGCCACACGGCTTCCAGATACCTATACTTACTTAATTTAAACATGTAAGTGCCAAATATATGAAGTTTAATAGCATATCACTTATTTGCAATAGTTAAAACATATGAATTCTAAAAGAAATTCACACCAAACATTTTTCCGTAAGCAATTTATATAATTTCCATGCCAATTCAACTGTTTCAACTTATTCATATCCATTCTCATTCAATTTGAATGGTTTTCAATCCACTCGTATACAACTTCATCAATTTAAATGGTTTAAAACTCAATCACTTATATTAATTTATTTTTAAGCAAACTGAACTCATATTTAGTTCAATTGCTCTCAAAATTTATTTATTTTACTTCTATCAATTCATAGAATTTTAATTACTTCCATTTACATCAAATGACAATTAATTCTATGCAAATTGGACGAGATTTATGTGAATAAACAAGTATTTATATTTTATAACCAATTTAAATGGATTTCAACTTAATTTATACTTAATTCTATTCCATTTTTAAATTTATTCACAATCCATATATTCTCATTTCCATTGCATTTTAAATTTGAATACATTCACTTGCATTTCAATTTATTAACCAAACTAGTTCATTCAAAACCAGTAACAACTTAGGTTCATCTTCATTACCAATTAAATTTCCCTTTTATTTTAATTCATTCACGACCATTTATTTAGCTCGACCCTTTCCAGGCTTGCATATTACTAACCATTCCCGAATTAATTCAAATCAAGCTTTAATTTAACGGTCTTCCATTTTTTACTCGTAGTCGAGCTTCTAATTATTCTCAAGTTAAGTTAATTTACTCAATTTACTCCACTTTAAACTTAAGTTCACTTCCATTTGATTCTTATTTATCCCATCCATTTATTTATTCAATATAATTAGTTTATCCACTCAATCCATTTTAAATTTTCATTTCCTTAAATATTATATATATAACTCACCGAATTCTATTTCAATATAAATTTATTTCCACTTGATTTAAATCCAACCCAATATCATTAAACTTAGTTTAAGTTGAATTCAATTCAACTCTTCCATTTGTTTAGTTTTAAGTTAATTTACTTCAATTTATTCAAATTTTTATACTTAAGCTCATTTTCATTTTACAAGTAAATTTGCTTTTCTATTCAACTTAATTCTATTTCAATTAAATTTCATTTTAAATCTGCAATTTCATTTGATTGGTTATTATAAAATTTTAACTTTCCAGATTCAACTCATCCAATTTATTACAAGGCTATTTCCAATGTATTTCCACATATTTGAATTTTATTTGCAATTCAAACTATTACTATTTTAATACAATTTCATTTTTATTCGATACATTCCCAATTATATTTAATTTGTTAACACTTCAAGTTAAAATTTTAATTTATAACCCAAGTTCCGAATCCACTATCCATTTTCAATTTACCACCCAATTTATTTACCACAATTCAATTACATCTACTTTACTATCGATCTAGGTCGAATTTGATTTATAACTTGAGTTTATTTCCAAACTTCATCATAAACTCACAATTCAGCTTTATTTAACTACAATAGGTTCCATTCACATTTCATTAACTAATTTATTAACAAATTAGTTCTCCCTTAATTATAGTTCAATACTTGATTTTTAATTCCAAATATCACTTCATTTAGTTTTCTTAGTTCAAATTATTTTATAATTCAAGTTTAGACCTTTCGTTATATTTTTCAATTCATTAAACAATATTTATTTTGGGTTTTCTATTTCACTTTCAAATTTTATAAGTCACAACTTATTATTTTATACTATCGCATTCATTCTAGCTTGAATCATCTTTTACTTTTAACTCGAGTTTTACACTTATTTATTTCAATTCGATCCTTACCCATCTTATTTTCCATTTATTCAGGTAAAATCTAATTTCATTCAATAACTCAATTGAATTTTTATTCCAATTCAATTTTATTTTAATTCGGACTTATTCAATCCAACTCGATTTCAACTTAATTTGAATACAACTGCATATTATTTTCAACCTATTTAATTAATTTCAATCCAGTTAAATTTTATTTCCCAATACAAGTTAATTTCATTTTTAACTTTACATTTTAAATTTAAATTCCAACATTCAAAACTTATATTTCCTTCCTGATTTAAAATCATCTCAATTTATAAGCTTAACCTATCTCATCAGGATTTTTTTTAAACACCCGAATTTTGGTTTCACATAATTTTGAAATCTCCAACATCTCAACTCACATTTCTCAAAAATGTGAACCAATCCTGGTTTTTAGTTCCAACAAATTTCCTTTAAAATTTTCAAAAACAAACAAGTTTTCCTGAACAAATCAAATTTGGCAGCAATCTGTCACTCAGAAACTCGAAAATGAACATCGATGATGCTGCAGTCATCACCGAAGTTATTTTCCAACGACTGAAGTTAATTCAATGCTATATCCCTTCCCAAAATTTATTTGAACCAATTTCCTTTCAGAAATACCCCAAAAACAACAATGCTACTATTTATCTTCAAAATACTTCCAAAATTTCCGGGGTTTTAAAGTTTCAAATTATATTTTAATTCAAATTTTAACTATAATGCATTTGTATAGTTTATGCTTATACAAATTTCCATTTGATTATATTTCAAATTATAATTTACATTTATAATTAATATTTATGAATTTCACTTTATAATGAATTAATTCCTTTAAACTTTGGTTATATTTTCAATTTCCAGTTAAATTTTTACACAACAATGATAATAATTTAATATTATCTCTAACATCCAAGCAACCATATATTAGCTAAAATAGTTTACAAAAACTTTTCTTTATATCAAAATATATTTTTTTGGTAAAATTTATTTCATTTACCCACATTTAAAACAATACAGTGTCGATTATTCTATTCAAGTGTTTAGAAACCCCTTCGATACAGTTGCGCAGACTGTGCCGACGAAGGTTCATATGCCACTCAATAAACCAATCAAAACAATATTAAAACAATTTATATTCACTAACAAATACGCGCTCATATTTATTAATACGCTCAAACTCATCATAGAGTACTACAGACTCTATTTTATGAGTAATTCCCAACAGAGCCAAGGTTAGCACCAACCTAAGCTCTGATACCAAGTGTAACAGCCCGCAAATCCGTACCTCTTGAGTCAACACTATTCTATCTAAATCAACTCAAGTTGTACAGAAATACGAACCATTTGGGTTAAAGAAGAAGATGTAGAAGAAGAAAATAGAAAACAACAACAGAATCTAACCATCGCAGCGAAATAAAATATAATAGATAATAAATGATCTTTACTCAAAATCAAATATATCTGTTTATATATTACATCATCAGAGTACATGAATCACAGCTCAACATCAATATCATACAAATGGTTACACAACAACTTAACACAACGGAATATACATATATAAATAAGTACGGAAGTACGTATCGTCTTCTAGCTCGCCTCCTGAGCTCCACAGCATCATATCCTGTATCCTATAATACTCAGTCTGACCCGAGCATTATAGTTAAATAACACCCGAGTCAGTCTGGAACACCAGCGTGAGAAAATAACACTCAATTGATTATTAAAGTTTCAAAAATCCTTTGAAAACAAAAGCATCTCGTACGACCACGCCACAAATAAACATGTCGGGTTTTTACCTTACGAAAGCTAAAACATTTTTATAGAAATCCTCTGATATTATAATAGGGTCTATATACAAATACTTATAAAATAGCCGAAATTGTTACATTCATTAAATTCCAGCTACTAGCCACAGAGTGGGAAATACAAACAAAACTCGTACAAGGCTCGTAGGGAGAATGGATTTCCAACTAATGACTAGGCACTGGGGTACCACCTGTCATAGTACGGGACCTAGATCATCGTACCGAGGAGTACGCCCGCTCCCCTGCAACACAAGACCGGGACTACCCCTTACTGGATAATCCCGAGTGAGATCACCCTGCGGTTGGGATCAGCAACCGCCCACTAAGCCGAAATAAAAATGGACATCTAGACAGGAATGACCTCACCCTGCTTGGGTGCTACCCACCTAGCCTTGCTGCATAACCCCTGATTTTCAGTCATTCCCATTTGATGAGGCTTGAGGCTAAGCGTTACCTTTATAGAACATATCCCTTAGAATGCCCATCGTCCACCTGACGATGTTTCACAACATTCATCCATACAAGTCCGTCCCGGGTTCGAACGGAACCGAAGGCACTATTCCTACTACATCCATTTTGGAAATATCCTCAGGATTAGTAGGGACTAGTCCTTGCACTTCACTGCTCCATCTTCGAATCCAAACTCGTTTCCACGAAACGTACAAACCGGATCGAAGTGGTTTTCGAGAAATAAATCTCAATCCCGGTCTCTTCGAAACGATCAATGCATTTGTCCAATATTGATAGTCGGTTATTTAACTATCAAATTATATTCACAAACAACCATCAACCAATAAATAATTTCCCAAATTATTTATTAACCTCAAAATATCTTCATAAGATATATTTCTATTTTCAATCCTTTGAAAACAGTTTCAAATCATCATTCTTTCCAGAATAAACTTTCCCAAATATTTTCTATCTCCACTGAAATCACGAAGCATAAAACTAGATTTTTAAAATAATTTAAAACACTTTACTTTAAAATATACTTTAAAATATTAATTTTCAAAACTACTTCAATAATTTATTAAAAATGCATCCTATATGAAAATATGAAAATAAGGTTACTTTATAAAATATAAACTAGATTTTAACTTTTAAAAACCAAATACTAAGTCATTTCATTTTCTTAATAATTACTACTATAATGGATTAAGAGAAAATACTTGCTTTAGAATTTAAATATTAGAAATAAAAAATTTCCCAAAACTTGCTTTTCAAAACAACTTTAAACTTTTAACTTATATTTAAAAATTTACTTTGAAAACGTACTTGGTTATTCAGGGAGAATTTCCAATTTCAATCACTTAAATCAATTTTCCAAATTGATTCCCAATTTATTCTTCTTGAATTGAATCTCCTTACTTACTAAACTCATTTAAAAATTTATTAATTATGGGCTTTATTATTAATGTTTTTTTATTTCCATTTGATTTATAGTCTTCTAACTGAAATATACCAATTTCAGGTTATTCCAAATTTTCTTCTTTATTCTTTCAATAAATTGAATCTTAAATTTTAAATAAATGTTTTATTCCTTTAAATAGTAACACTGAAGTTTAAAATTCATTAATCTTCTGTTTATTCAAAATTACCCTTACTAGCTTAAGATTTATTTATTAGAATTTTAACGTCATTTTATTTCCTTTCCAATTCATTCTTAAAATTATTCAAATTTTCTATGACTATTTTACTTCCAAATTCATTTCTTTATTTTCCAAAATCCAATTCTGTATATCCTGATAACTTAGTGCACCAGAATTTATTCAGGTAAACCATAACATCCAATATTCCAATTATCAATAATATTCATCACAGAATATAAAATAATCGCAACAGAGGGTATTAAATAATTTGAATAAATGTTGAGGGATCCAGTTGGATCCCTCCAACCTGTTTTCCCTGCATCCACAGACATTAGCACAATATAAAATGCCAATTCCTAAAATATACCATACTATAGCACATCAATCAATTCAGCCATTTACACAATTATTTAAATTTAATCATTTAAATTAAATTCAAATTCAGCCGAGTGAGATTAACTCACCATTGCTTTTGTTTGCAATCCAACCAAACCATCATGTTTCCTTTCAGATTTTGACATTGAACAACAATTTATATGATTTTATTAATATTTGAAATAATCTAACAATTAGATTTCCATATATGACTTTAATTACCCAAAGCTCTTATTTTAGACTAATAATTTACCTTTTAGGCTGATTTTCTTTTATAATTTTTTTTTCAAATAGAATTCTAATTTTACATGAACTTTAAACATTTTAACATTCCAATAAATGTCCCAAAACGTCATATACGTATTAAATGTTAAACATATATGTTTATAATTTACTGTGATATATATTTTTCTTTACTGTAAAATTCTTCTATAACATATGTTTATTAATTTCTTCCTTAAAACACACTCTTATATTTAAAAGCTTATATATATATATATATAAATTTTAAATCAAGGGAAAATATCCTTACTGTAAAAGATATATACATATTGTGTACTTATTTTGATTTTATTGATTATTATCCAAACAGATATAGAAGTTAAATAAATTTTAACAGAGAAAAATTAGAAAAACGAATACCTTACTATATATTGACGAAACCCTAGCCTCGAGCATCGTCAGTGAACATTGCGAGCCGCCAAAGCCTCAATCGCCACCGCGTCACCTCGAATCCCAGCACACTGCTACTTGCTCCCGAATTCACGCACTGTCCTTACTGCCTTGAGGATGAAATCCCATCGCCATCAGTTGAGTCGTCTCCCCCTGCTGTCCTGAATCAAACCCTACATCATCGCCACGGTCTGCCGCCGCCCCAACCCTGCTTCTGAATCGCGTGAAATGAGATCGCGATGCCACAGAGCAACGCGAATGCCTGAGCGAACAACAGAAATCGAGTTCGAACTCGATTCGAATTGCTGGATTCGATTTCGATCGATATAGAGGAGGACGAGATTCGCTTGGGAATCGGCTGCCATTCATTTTGGATTTTGTTGATTTTGAATTGAAAAGAAATGTCGCCCTTTGTTTCTTTTTTTTCGAGTTTACTTCTTTCCTTTAAAATCTCGGTTGTAATGATGTAAAAGAAGGTAGGAAGTGATTGAAAGGAAGGAAGCGTACAAAGGAAGCCTATAGTGATGGCAAAAAGTTTTGACGTAGAAAGGGGAACAGGCTGAAGATGAATATTATTATATATATATATTTTATTTAATTTCAATTCGTATTAATATCAATTTCAACGCGTTTATATATCGTATGCTCACACAACAACTCCAACCACTACGGAAATTGAAATCCGATAATAATACAATATTACGGATCCAATGGAACTGTGTTCGTCGGATTTCGAGACTGTGCCTCGTAAGGCTATTTTTAAATTCAATTTAAACGATATAAATTTCAGAACTGCACAGATCACTGTTAATTTCAATTTTAACACTTCTATTGTCTTCAGTATCATCAATATAAGTTTTATAAGCCTTCAAATTATTTTCAATAGGCTTAAAACTTCAGATTTCATATTTTACCCAATTTCGAATTATTTAATTTAATAATTTAAATATCAAATAAATTGTGACATTTGAAATTCAAGTTAAAATTAACTCTTAAATATTCAAAATCGATTAAATATCCTGATTTTAAATGCTTGAAAATTTCGGGTAGTCACAATTACGGTTGGTAAATATCCAGCTCCTCTACAAGAGCCCAATGAACATCCGTGAAAACCTGCCTCTCTTAGACTACTCGAAAGAGCACCCATGGAAATAAGGGAAAAAAACCACGTATCATACATAAGTCTGGTGTAAGAAACCCAAGAAATATGTGTGACATATAACAACACCTTTTAAGACTAATCGGATCACCGGAATATTTTCCGCTCAAAAGTGCCAACCATCTAATAAGTACATATTGCGATATAATAGGTAATGTCTAGGGTGCAGAGTATAAGTAAGAAATAGCTCTAATGCATGTGCAAAACTATAATAACTAGGTATACAATGGATAGCTGCTAAGGCATGTTTACATAATTGTGTAGATTTTCTATAAAGGTGCCTTAATACATTAAAAGCGGTCCTTCCATATAAGGATCAGAGATATCCTTTCGAGCATCATATATCTCTAGATAAAATATAATCTAGGAAAAACATAGCTGGCCTATGCCTGTCACACATGAACACGAATGTTATCACTCCTGCATGCATATTTGTAAATGTCACTAGATATGGAGGTTCCTACACCCATGGGTTAGCTAAATTCTAACGCACCCTGGCTATGCATCCTATTTTAAGTTTTTGTCATTACCAATGGTAAAGTCGTGTTCATCATCTCTGCACATAAGCCATCATCATTCGATTGGAACACGAATCCCTAATTGGATTCCAACATCTTGAACAAATCACGAATCTCCATATGTATTCGAGCATCTTGAATAGATCATGAACCTCCACATAGATTCCACCATCTCAAATAGATCACAAACCTCTTCCAAAGCATAGATCATGTATATGGTTTTGAGGTTATTATGGATTTGAATCATCTCATATAAATATACTCCCTTTCTTACCGTATGTCTAAACCCAATCTATATATTTCCGGTCAACTCAACTTCAGTTCTTTCAAAAATATACAGATGATACATAAGGGAGGAGATCATCTCCTATCCATATGGATTTCCTTATTATTTGTCCTAGAAGAGAAAAACGAGCTTATACATATGTTATATCATCACTGAGTGATTAATCATACCATATAATTTCTGTGTTTCTAATAGATATTTCTAGGTTAATTTTGGTATAATTCAATACCAATGAGAATGATAGCATATGGAAACTAAGTCTCATATGCGTATCACGTTCCAAACTTCACAACTTCCACTATCCCTCAGTTAAGTGTTAAGCCTGGTAGGTTAGGAAACAATTGCTTCTACACCCTACTCGAATCATCATTCTTAACTCTCATGGATAGAAGTAAGTCTACTTTGTTGGTATTGGTGTTAAGTACACGACTAAATACTTTCCATAAACAAGTAACACCCAAAGTATGATCAAGTCACATAAACGACTTTTAGTCCTTCTTTTATTTAATTCGTCTTTTATTAATTAAAACCTATTTTATTACTAAAACTTGTTTATATCTAATAAAATCTTCTTTCATTAATTGAAACCTCTATATTATTTATTATTAAAACTTCGTTTATTAACTAATATACTTTTATTAAATAAAACTTCATTTGTTAATTAATCTTCTTATTAATTAAAACTTAACTTATTTAATTAATTTTTTAAAACTTAACTTATTTAATTAAATTTCTTATTATTTAAAACTTAACTTTTTTAATAAACTTCTTATTAGTTAAAAATCAACCAATTTAAACTTGTATATAGATTTAATTTCTCTTTATAAAAGATATATATTTGTATTTTACTATCCACATACTTTACTATTCATATATTTTACTATTCACGTATTTACTAGTCAGGTATTTTCTGTTCAACACTTCAGGAAGTATTCATATATTGATTTCAAAAGATTAAGTATATTCACAAATCACTTAACAAGGTTTACTTACTTTCAATATAATCAAAGAGGTTAAAAACAAATGTTACTAAAACATTATTACTATAAACCCCTTCTCTTTACAAATTAGACATATAACTTTTTCTTTCCTTTTATAAAAGATTCCGTACTTGTTATTATCTTTGAAATATTCGTCATTAAAGTATTAAGTATATTCAAAATATTTTTTTACACCATAAAATATAATTCAAGGGTTAAAAAACAAATGTGACTAAAATATTGTTTACTACAAACCCAAAACCATTTACATATAGTTACCTGTAAAAAATTATTTATTATCTAATTATATTCCTAAGTATAATTAATAAGGGTTAAAAAATGTTACTTAGTCATTGGTTACTATAACCCAAAACCATTTTTATGCTTATCATTAACTTAATGACGTTAAATTTATGAATTAAAGTATATTCGTACTTATTAAGGTAATACAGTTTTATTTAACTTCCAAAAATAATTTATTTTAACTTTACTATTGTAATCCAAACTTGCATTACTGCATTTATAAATCCTTAACCTAATTTGTGAAACTTATATATATTTACTAAAATCTTTTTAAAATGATATATATATATATATATATATACACTAATTTATTTCTAAGCCAATATGATTAATAAGATTCTTAAATAATTTAAAAGATATTATATTATATAAGCTTTTAAATACCTTAATAAAATCTTTAACTAATTTCTAAAATCTATATATATTTAAAAATATTTTAAAAATACTAATATATAGGTTTAAATATCTATGTGAAATATAACTTAAAATAACTAATTTATAATTTACTAAAAACAATTAAATGCAAGTTTTATAATTTAAGACCCTTTATTTAAAAAATAGATAAATAATTATTAAAAATATATTTAATTTTTAATATTTTCGTAGCAATAAGTAAACTCTAGTAGTTATCAAAAATGTGAAGAAGCCCATAGGATGTCCTTCAAGAACGGCTTTAAAAATCACCGATCACAAGGCATTTTTCAAAGTGCATCCATAACAACCTTTTCGCTTCTAACTTTCACAAATTCCATCACAATTGCTATAACTTTCCAAACCAATTCTTTTATTTCAACTCTTGACAACATGTGCAAAGAACAACAATATATATATATATATATATATATGTCTTCACATTATATTCATATTTTAACCAATTTAATATATGTTAAATATACGAAATTTCAAAGTGCATTTAGAGCGACCATTTTGCTTCAACTATTTACAACACACTTTAACATTCACAGAACAATATCATACATGTAAACAACAAATCATGACCATGTTACAAGTTTTAGAGGGTTATAAGAGAGATTATATTAAATATAATGTTGTCACTTGCTTTCTAAAGCAAGGAGAGCTTCAAAAGTAATAACGGGCATTATTATCTATTTTAACTTATATTTTAACAACAAATACACACACAACATATGCAAATTAAACGGTGAGTTAACTCACCAAAGCGAAACCAAGATGTATATATTCTTACTTTGGGTGCAATAACGAAGACGGCGTCTCGATTGGACCTCGTATGCAAAAGATACGAATTTAATACGGAACAAGATTAATTATAATAATTAATTTTCTAACTAATCTACTAATTACCTTATTATCTCCACCCCCTTCTTCCCTAAATCATACACATCACTATGCGTAGCCATGCATAAGAAACCCTCTCTTGCCGAAATTCTCTCATCCCTTTCTCCCTCGACACTCGATGAACCGACTTTGCCAACACGCTCCTCTTCGCGAGCTCTCCACATCGGACACAAACACATGAAGCTTGGCTACCCCAAGAAAATTGCAACATGTTTACCACATTTACCATTCCAAATGTCACATTTTACAAGGGTTTTGTACAATAGTACATTGATGCGAAAAGGTGTGTCTCCCCAAGAGAAAAACAATATTACTCTTCGGTTTACCTTACACTTCCTCTATCGCCCTCAAATGGTAGCCCTAATTGGTGACAAGGTAATGTCGACTATCCCCAAATACGACCATACCTAACAATGTCCATATAGATTTGAAGTCCTCATCTATATGAATTCAACAAATCTAATGCCAATCTCTAACAGTCCCCAAAGCTCCAAATTTAATTACTTAAAGGTGGCAATTAATCTTTTTATTTATTTTGAGTTTATAGAAGTAAAGGAGGAGGAAGAAAAGAATAAAGTGAGGAGAGTGAAAATTTTTTGTGTGTGTGTGGAGGAGGGGGGGTGTATATAATACAATGTATATTATATTTAATTTATAAAATAATTTGCTTCATGTTTCGAGCTGACACGATCACATGGGATATTAAATCGCTACAAACCTTGATGGCATACATAAGCTCATTTTCCCAATCGCGACAGTATAACGTTCATTGCTATTCACGAATGCACCTTGGAATGATAATTCGTGCGCTTAGACATACTTTATCAATAAATATGATTTTTGGTCAATTAAGATAGGTCCCCATCATTTAATACTATTCCCAAGGCGGACTCTTCATAGGTACCTATCTAGCTGACATTGCATGGGAATATCTTCGGACACTTAATACTTCTTTTAAAGTAGGGCTTTTCGAGATATCCTCAACCATGCCTAAACTCAATCCTGACCATTTAATACTTCATATAAGGGAAATAAAAAGGCCCTCAAACAATCACTTAATACCTCCAATCTCCAAAGTAGATCCTTTGTATTATGACCCATACACCATGGAGACATCTCACATTAGCCCGACTATTCGTAGGAACTAGTAACCAGATTAGTAGGGTAGATTTATCTTATAGACTTGGGACTAACTTCGCATCATCTGTAGTTACTTACTGTAGGTGGTATCCCTTATCAACCCTAAAGTCATACTACTGGTAGCCAGATTAGCTAAGCATACTTCTATGTGCTTTTGACTGGCCACGCGTCCCTTTTGCCTAGTCATGTTTCATAATACTCTCTAAGTGTATTATCACACATCTCACAGTGTTCATTATTTATGTGTTATAAGAAATCCTGTTATTTCTCCTGATTAATTACTTTCTTAAGGAGGATTTAAATGATAATTATTAGCTTAATTAACGACGCAATTAATTCGTTAAAATTGTACATTATTTATGCTAGTTTACACACACACATTTATTAATTTTACACATGAACGAAGTTACGCCCTAACCAACGTTCAAATGCTAAATCTTCCAAGGTTATACAAGTCTCATTTCCACAATAGCATTTTTACCACAAATCCAATATCCCAAAACCAAATCAATAGACTTGTACTTAGAATCCAACTCTAACTTATTTTATATTAAAAAAATTGAAGAAAACAGTAATAATGAAACTTATAATTTAATTGATTTTACGCTCTATTCAGCTCCTTTTTACATAAAACTAAACAAGGTAATTTACATTCAGTTTATAGAAATAGTCAGTGCAACCTATGAATAAGAATTCATACCTTACACACTAATTCTTAATCAAATCCCCTAGTCAGATCCAAAGAAAATGATTAAGAAGTGAAACAGAAGGTAAATACATAAATTGCAAAATCCACACAAACTCCTTTATTTTACTATAAAAAAATTAAGATTAAGAATTGACATTTCGCATGGGAGGATTTTGAGGATTTTTAATGTGATGTTTTCGTAATCTAAAACTCCCTGAGACATACATCAAATCCAAACTACACTATTAGATTACTAAAATAGAAAAACTAATATTTCCACTTACAGGTCCTTAGCATTGCCTTCTCTTGGATTTGACACGCCCTCAATGAACTCTTTCAGATCTCTTCTCTTTGATATATATACAATAAGGGATTTGTATAAACATTAGAATTGGAAAATAAGAGATTTGGAGGAGAACATGTTGAGAAAAAAACAATAAACAAAGGTAGACATATAGGATTTCTTACTTGAAACCCTAATGAAATTTTTTGAATCTATAAAGAGGCAAACTGATAGAGCTTCGTTAGTGTTCCCAAAATATACTGTGAATAAACTTAAAGGGCTAAACTCTTATTTATAATGGTTGGAATGCACCAAAACTGTTAGATTTAAGTCGGTTTAAAATAATAAAAAATTGTACGGCACAAACTCTAGCCACCGTAGAGCTTCATCGATTGACTGCCTTCGCCCACCGGTCGAATGTTGGCGGTCGACCGGTCATAGGTCAAGGGTCGAACAGTCCCATTTTGGGAGCGTTTTGATTTTTGGTGATTTAATTTTACTTTCTTCCTTAATAATTTAAGGTTAACGTTAATTTCAATGCTTACCTAACCCCCTAGTATAATTACTGTTAAGTTTTGAATTTTAAACTTAGTAATTAAACATTTATTTGAACTTGAATTCTGTTTAAATTAATTTGAATTGGAAACTTCAAACGTCCATAACTTCCTCATTTGAGCTCCTTCTTAATATATTATATGGAAATTAATCAGAAAATCACCAAGAACATAACGGTATAACTTCTATGGTCAAATTCCGATTATTATAAAATTTTCGTTCTTACCCCTATCTTATTTGAATTAATTTATCCAATCTATTTATTTATGGTCGGTTTACTAGGTCTTACAATGTGGTTGATGTGAGTTTGAACTAGAGCGAGCCTAAGTGTTTGTAGGAACACATCCAATATTTATTTAATTAGTAATGTTTTATCCTTAGAAGAATGAGTTTTGTTTGGAAGAAGATGAAATTTAAGACGTAGATTAATGGATTTATTTGAAAATCAAGAAAATAGGCAATCCGACATATCTTATAACGTTTCCTTTTCATAACAGGAGGTGTAATAGTCTTTCATGCATTGCGTTTATGGAAGGGGTTGCAACACTTAGGCATTTTGTTAATTTTTAGTGTCAAACTAAATCATGAGAGTTTACTGCTTGACATGCACATTATTACTATTTTTGGTTATCGTGCATGTTGGCGTAGACATGTAAGTTTATCATGTTAGTATTAGGCTTATTTGTGTGTTTGGTTACTAGTATGCTAATGATTATCATTTGTTTTGTGTTTGGTTGCTAGTATGCTAATTGTTGTTGCCTGTTTTGTGTATTTAGTTTTTAGTATGCTAATTTTTGTTCCTTGTTTTGTTTGTTTGGTTGTTAGTATGCTAATTGTTGTTACTTGTTTTTGTGCGATTGGTTGCTTGTAAGATAATTGTTACTTGTTTCGGTATATTCTCCAAAGGATAGTCATGTATGATTGTGGTAGTATCGGTTACTATGCTAAATTATACATGTGTAAATTCTGAGTTTTTGTTGAGTTGGTGCATATTCCCTTTTATAAATATTTATTAGTTACTTTTGAGCAAAGGTTAGATGCTATTACACAAAATCTTTCGAGTTTGCTTATTTTTTATTGCATGGAGGAGTAAGTTTTCTTATAAAAGGTACATATGGGTTAAATAGAGAATTTATATGTCTTTTTTGTTTTATGTGTCCTCAAATATGACATGTCACATATATGAGATGTATATTGCATTTTGTGAGTTTTCGAAAGGCTAGCCTTGAAAAAGAGGTATTGTCAAAATTTTCTAAAATTAGCTGGACCTAAAGGCTCAAGTATAGAAGTCATTTTCTTATTCCTTAAGATTTCGAAGACGAAATCTTTTAAGGAGAGGTGAATGTAACGACCCACATTTTTTAACAATTGGGTATTTAAATAATTTATTGAAATATTAAATTATCAATTAACAGAATGTCTAAGATAATCAACTTTTGGAGATTAATCAGTTTGGACTAAAAGCCCATGCCATTGATATTGAAATTCCGCCATGATAAAAATGAGTATAAGGTCAACTATGTTTGGAGTTTTTAAGTTTTAGGAATGAATAATGATTTTGTTTGGATTACATGAATTACGAATAAGGCCCATTAGCTAGCCTATAAGTCAGCTAATTCTTCATTCATTTTTCATTCGATGAAACAATTTCTCTTCATTCTCTAAGTACTTTCCTAATCTTTTACTTAAACCTAATCGCTAAATCCACTGATCCAAGCCAGAATAAATTCTTATAAATCCTAAAAAAATCACTATAATTCTTCTCATCTTATTCCTCACAAAACCATCAATAGATTTGCTTGAAGTGAATTTTGGAGCTTTATCTCTAATTTGAAGAGAGCTTGAAGTTGGATTTTAGTGATTAGGAGCTTGGTTTGGTAAAGAAGAGGTGAGTGGATGATTCTCTTACCTCATTTACTTGTTGTACTTCATAGACTTATTTAGATATGATTATAAAGTAATATGATGAGGTTTAGAGAGTGACAGTGTTGGATTTTGAGCTTATTTTTAGGTTGAAAACATGATTATATCAACAAATTACGTATTAGATGTAATAATCACCATTTTCGGAAAAGTTAGTAGGCTTAGAAATGGATTTGAGGTTTACTAAATATAGGTACGTGAAAGTGTGCATCAATTTAAGGCTAATTGAGTAATATGAATATGAATATATCATAAGTTAATATTACCAAAACCATTTGAATTAGTTTTAGAAAAGTTAGTACTTGTAATTTATAGTTGTTGTTTAATGGATGATATGTAAAGATTTGAGCTTATGTTTATGTAGTAACTATAATTTCTAGATCTGCAACTAAGCATTACTGCCATTGGAGAAAGTGCATCTAAGCACCATTACCAGTGGAAAAAGTGCACAACAATACTTCTATGGGTAGCTAGGCACTTATTCCTCTAGTAGTAGTGTGAGCTGGGCGCATGTCGAACCTTGCTTTGGCTAAGCTGGAGCATGGAAAAATCCCAAACTCGATCCGAGGCATGATGAAGAATACTACTTTGATTGATGAAGTTCAGGCAATTACATCAGTTTTCAATGCGATCCTTCCAATATTGGAAAGGAGGTTTTAAAGGGTTTCTATGTAGACCTATAATCGTCGGACTTAACGTAAAGCAAGGCGGGACCGTTATATGGTTAAAAATAAAGAAAATAATGCCAAAGTGAGAGGTAATTTCTACGATGTTTTCACTCGATGCAAACAATATGTAATCCACGAGATGTGATATGGACTCGTTAGTCAGGACCAGAATTGTTTTTTGCGCCAAAATTGGTCACAAACCCCAAAAGTAATGAAAGCACCGGTGTTTAAACACAAATCCTTAATATCCAAACATAGATCTCGGATCTAAGTAATGTAGAGAATTAAATTAAAATGAGATAAAGTAAGAGAAGACACGAGATTTATAGTGGTTCGGCTATCTCCGGGCTACATCCACTTTGAATTGATCCTTTTGTTCCTTTTATACTGAGATACAGTTACAAGCCTTTGAAATCAGTAAACAAAATGGCAGAGTTTCGCCTAGAAAAGCATAAGAAGATTCCCTTTTAATTTCCATAGAGCTGCTATTTATGGGTGAAGATCTAGAAATATCCGCCCCAAACCTAGAATACCTCTTCTCGTGCATAGGTGGGCCGACCAGATTGATCTGGAGTCGTTTGGGATCAATCCAAGTATAATTCATATCGATCCAAAAACAATCCAATGAAACTGAGATCAATCATGGATATTCTCGACTGAATAAGCAAGCTCCTATGAAAATTTCATAGCATTTAGACTTGTAGAATGAGAGTTATGATCGATCCAAGTTTGTATTTCTCAAATAGGCTGGTAGCTTCATATCCATCAATGCTTCGTATCCATCACATTCCATTGCCTCGTGCCCATCATTTCGTATCGATCCCTGAACGCTCATTGCCTTTCATATCTATCACTTCTTCGTATTAATCCCAAGTGTCCATGCTGTTCGCATCGATCCCCTTCTTTGCATTCCATCTTGATTGCTCTGTATCGATCAATATGAATGCGATTGACATGAAGTGTGCATCCATATCCAACAACTTCTGCCCTTCGTGTTCATCTCCTACTTTCTTCTACGTATCGATGCCTAACTTGGATCGATACATACTGTGATCGATCCGAAGCAAAGTGCATTTTCCATATCCATACCCATGTTGATCGATACGAAAGCATGGATCCGAAGTAAATAGCCAAGCCCATGTTGGTCGATACGAACTGATTTCCCTTCAATATCGATCCATCCATATCTTGAGCATACGAACTCCGTCTGACCTGAAATTTGAAACATAGTCTTTCCTAGCCTTATTCATCATTCCCAAGCTATCCCAGCTCGATTGGAGCTTATTCCAATTTTGACAGTATCGATCATAGCCTTGTTTCCAATCGATCTCCAATCTTGATGTCCATTCTTTTTAACCGATTTGTTGATATCTCGGCCTTGACCAAAAGGCGAGGTAACATTTTCCTCCCTCAAAACATGCCTTACGATAGGAAGGCGTGTTTTAAATAGTTTTAAATCTATCAATCGAAATCCATATTCCATCCATAGCCATACCATCGGATCCATAATCCAATCCATTACCATGCCGTTCTAAGTGCCATAGCTATATCCTTGTCCAATTCTGCGACTGCTCCGATTCGATATTCGATTCTGAATCCAACAACCAAATCCTTAGCTGGGTTCTAACCGATTTCGATATTCCATACGAACCCATCAACCGAGTTCTAATCCATTCATATCTAGAATCCAATAACCGAATCCGTGACCCCTCCGAGTCGCTTTATCCAAGTCCGAGACCTTGCCGGGTCCAAATCCAAAGCTGGGACCTCTCCATGTCCAAATCCAGATCCATAAACCGTACGGGGTCATTTTATGCTACTTCGGTCTCAATGTTCTTGTTGGTGGCTTTTATATTCTCTGGCCTTGACTCTCCAGTCAAGGAGTTTTGTATTCTCCGGCCTCGACTCTCCGATCGAGGACTTTTCTATTCTTTGGTCTCGACTCTTTGGTCGAGGACTTTTATGTTCTCCAACTTCAACTCTCTGGTCGAGGACTTTTGTATTACGTTCAAGTCCATTCCATCACCCTCTGGCAGAGAGACTCGTAACTTACGATTAATTCCTCGTCTCTACATTCGGGACCGTAATCGCATGATCTATATTATTTATTACATTCATCTAAATCCAACCAATACAAAGTCCAATTGACAAAGTAAAAGTCCGTACAACCAAGAAAATCTAATGTCCATAGTACCAAGAAAGAAACCAGAGTCCATAGCAAACAGAAAGAAAATAAGATTTCATAAACCCGAGTATCACAGTTTACCATCATCTCAGAGCATGCCTAGAGACCGTCCTCGATCCTATACATATGTAAGTGACTTAGTCGCATCACTTCAGGGTTTATTACTTATTCAAATCCATAAATCCATTCAGCTAACAATAAGATGACGATGCATAGATCTAGTGCGATCTTCGTTTGAGGTGGGCGGTGGTTGCTCTTATCCCTTGCCACAGCTCGATTCCTTACGTATTGTTGTAGATGACTACTCCTTACATGCTCCTCAACGATATCCTTCAAATTCCCATAGTCATTCATGTTGTGCGCACCCAGGTCATGGAATAGGCAATGCTTTCCTAATGCTCATTCATTTTTAGAGGGTTCCCTTTTTGCTGGCCTTCGATACTAGAGGCCTCCTTGAGTATATAAGTAAATCCTTTCTTGAGTTTCAGTTTAATCCGTGTAAGAAGAGAATTTAGGTTCGCTCCATTACCTTTTCGATGTGCTACCATTGTCATTCATTTTCCTTTTGCCTTTATCGTCCTTATTTGAATCCCCAATAGGCGGACCTCCACCTTTTACCTCATAAACTTCAGCCTCTCTCCCCTCTCTTTCAGCCTTCACATCTTCTTGTTGTAATAACCTTTCTACTTCCTGATAAAATTCTCCGAGATCCATCGGTGGATCCCATTCCAATGATATCTTAAGATCTGAATCATTCACAATTCCTGAGACTGTTGTCATCATAATCATCGACGGATTGGGTCGATCCATCGAAGCTACTATCGCAATGAATCTGGTTAAGAAACCCTTAAGTGATTCTCCCTTTCATTGTTTCATCGATATTAAAGTCATCACATTCTTGAGCCTCACGATGTGGACCCAAAATTGCCTCATAAATCTCTCAATCAACTCCAACCAAGCGCCAATTGAGTCACTCTCCAGTTGTTTGAACCATAGTGTTACTATATCCGTCAGATATAAAGGGAAGCACTAAGCCATAACTCCCTCCAATGCCTCCGGTACATCCATATGCCTGATGTACCTCGTCAAGTGAATGACATGATTTGTTCTTCCATCATACATCTCCAGTATTGGTAGTTTGAAATCCGGTGGATTCCTAGCCTGCCTGATCACAAGAGTGAAGGGACTCTTGTTCACGTCCTCTAAATCTCTATTCACCAATCCTCCCCTCGTAGCTTGTCTGATCATGTTCGCTAACCCATCGTTGTCATCAAGTGGTAGCCTCTGTCCACGATCTCCAACCCATACCCAAAGTCCGCGAGGGAATCCTGATACCTATCCTTCTGAACGAGCAACCATATCCCGATCAATGCCAAACTGCACAGCGTCGTCTGGTACCCTTCCTAAAATTGAGCCAACATGATTTGAGGGCATGCCCCTAGCTTAGAGGCTATTTTTGATTGTCCCACTCTATCTTGATTCGTGGTTGCTCTATGCTCCTGATCGTGATTCAGAACTATCTTTACTCCTACTGCTCCAGCTTCATGATCCCTATTTTCATCATTTCCTGCAGTTACGTTCTCTTGATTTTTCACTCCAGCTTGTCCAACTTGTCCGAGTGGGTTCTGCATCATCTTCTCGTACCTTTTCAACATCCTTTCCTACATAGCATCCATCATCATCTCCATCTTATCTCTAGTGATCTCATCTCTAGTGATGAAAACTGAGGTCTGATTAGCTCCTGAGGAAGCCTCTTAACTTCCTTCATGATGGTTCCTCTCCGTTCTCTGTCTCATTGTTGATTGCTTAGCCATTGCTTTCCAAAATACGATCCTTTAGCTTTCCAAATCTAAACTCCAAACTCGGTATAGTGGGTTCTCGTCCTTCTCAGTGAATGCACCAAAGTTCGCGCCAAAAATTAGTCACAAACCTCAAAAGTAATGAAAGCACCATGGTTTACACACAAATCCTCAATATCCAAATATAGATCTCAGCTCCAGATAACGTAGAGAAACAAAATGAAGAGATAATAAAATTAAAATGATAGGAAGTAAGAGAAGACATGAGATTTATAGTTATTCAGCTATCTCCGGCCTACATCCACTTTGAATTGATCATTTTATTCCTTTTATATTGAGATTACAGTTATAAGCCTTCGAAATCAGTAAACAAAATGGCAAAGTTTTTCCTAGAAAAGCAGAAGAAGAAGATTAGTGGAAATATCAGCCCCAAAACCTGGAATACCTCTTCTCATGCGTGGTGGGCCTACCAGATCTTTCTGGGGTCATTTGGGATCGATCTAAGTATAATTCATATCGATCCAAAAATAGCCCAACGGAGCTGAGATCGATCATGGACGTTCTTGAATGAAATAAAAAAGCTTCTATGAAAATTTCATAGCATTTGGACATGTAGCATGAGAGTTATGATCGATCTAAGTCTGCATTTCTCAATGTAGGTCAGTAGCTTCGTATCCATCAATGTTTCGTATCCATCAGGTTGACTCGTGCCCATCATTTCACATCGATCCCTGAATGCTTGCTGCCCTTCGTATCCATCCCTTCTTCGTATCGATCCCAAGTGTCCATGTTGTTCGTATCGATCCCCTGCTTTGCATTCCATCTTGACCACTTCGTATCGATCGATACAAAGTGTGCAACCTTATCCAATAACCATCGCCCTTCATGTCCATCTCCTACTCTCTTCTTCGTATCGATCCCTAACTCGGATCGATACATACTGTGATTGATTCGAAGCAAAGTGCATTTTTCATATCCATACCCATGCTTATCGATACAAAAGCATCCATCCGAAGTAATAGCCGAGCCCATGTTGATCGATACGAACCGTATCAATATGAACTTATTTCCCATGAATATTAATCCATCCATATCTTAAGTATACGAACTCCGTTTGACCTAAAATTTTAAATACAGGCTTTCCTAGACTTGTTCATCATTCCCATTTGATCCCACCTCAATTGGAGCTTAGTCCAATTTTGACGGTATCAATCACAACCTCGTTTCTAATTGATTTCCAATCTTGATATCCATCCTTTTTAATCAATTTGTTGATATCCCTGCCTTGACCAAAAGGTGGGGTAACAATTGTAAATTGACTCTTGTTACGTGATACATATGATTAAGAGACGATACGTTTTACATGGCTTTAGTGGGCCGACTTGAACCACAAAGAGCATGGTATATGGAATATGCCCATTATCAATATAGTACGGATATGTAGTGAATAAATGTGTAATCTATGGCGCCGTAGGAGAATCGAAGGACTTACAAACAGGATCCCGAAGCCTGTTAGGAGAAAGATGGCGACAATTAACTAACATAGATCACATGCTATCCATTCCTATTATCGAGATCGAGGTGAGACCTATACCAGTTTATTACACTATGATGCAGCTCATATTCTATGGTATATTTAATGTTGACTTATTTTGGTGTATTCTTCATTGGGTGGTCGATGGAAAGCCAATTACATAGGATGTGTGAAGGACTCCAACCATCTTCGAATGAGGGTTATATCATATTTTAGATGATTAATAGTATATCGTACAGTAGACAATTAATAGTATATCGTATTATAGACTATTTGAGATAGATAGTAGGTGGTATAGTTCATTTGTGAAATTTTGGTACGCTTGTGTTATTTGCTTAGCATTAGAGGTAGACCTATACTAGGATGCCTATAGTACTATTACTTTCAAGAGAGTGTAGTTTTACCCCACCCTCCTATATTATGATGTACCTTAGTTGCACAATAAGGATTGTTATATTGTTTATGATAGGGTGTATTAGTGCATTTCGGTGCTAAACTTGGCTCCCATGCAAGAGTAGATCCACTTTGCATCGTGGGTTAACCTTAAAGGGAGGCCTTGGCATCTAACTTGTTGTTAGTAGGTATTAGTGCCACATGACATGTAGGTATTGTGTGATCTTCTGGTATGCAGGACATCCTAAATTGGTTCTGATTGGTGATGGTTGTCCTTAAGGGTATCACTGTCCTACATTGGCTAAAATGAGTAATATAGCACTGTCCTTATATACTTATGGGCTTTCCTAATTTTAATAGTATACTTGGATGAGCTGGCTTTTTGGTTACATGAGAAGAGCACAGTGAGATATGATTCCCTATCCTTGGTAATGGGTTTGGATTAACTTTACTACTTTATGGGCAGTCCGGATTACCCTTGAGCCATGGTTGAGGAGAGGACTGTTTCTACCTTTGTATTATGTTTTATAATTTTGATATACAATATATTGAAATAGTTCCACTCACACTAGGCTTTACGTTTAACCTATATGTCTCACTATTTATGTTATGACAACTCTCAGGTACTTGACTGAGTAGTTTATGAGTTGGGTGCTTTTAGGGAAGGCTAGCAGGACAACCGAAGCATTTTGATGGCAGGACATCGATATTCTAGATATATACTTATTGTTGTAATAGTATATGACAGACCTGTATCTGCATATGAGACATGTATTGGATTTTATATTTTGAACTCTGTATTTATGGAGTTGATGTATTTTGGTTTTATGCATTAATATTTATAACAATCTCTTTAGCTACTATAGTCTCATATATATTGTTTATCTTGTTCTATTCATGTATATTAAGTATATTATATGTTATAACTCCACTAGATATTGTATCAATATGCCATGCGTAGGATGTTTAGTTTAATTTAGTTTCAATTCTACTAATTTAAGAGTACCTGAGATAATAAGAAGAAAAGCATAAAACCTTAAGTCAGACAACAGTGTAGTGTGACCAATATACAGTCTTAAAATAATATACAAGTCGATATAGTAAAGAACAATGGCATAAAGAATCATACCACACCTGTCTTTGCATCCAAAGAGTTATCAGATAAAAATGATAATATACTACTCTACTAACATCATAATGTACACAAACATCCTAGTATACTATCAGGTATCTAGGAATGAATCTCCTAGACACCTATGTCATGTGACATCCCTAGAATGACAATGTGCTTTAGATACATGATAATTCATATGACCATTCCTCTTCTAAGGACTAATGGTAAAATCCCAGTTTTCTATGTATTCGAATTTCAGCCCATCACAGATACTTGTTCCGTTCCTTGGTCTAGGATATTTGGATCCTTTCAATGATCCGAGGTAGCCAACTAAGTACCATAGCGAGAATCCTCACCATACCTCTACTTATGAGTACATTAGAAAACACTCTAAGTGTGAACAATCACAACGCACATGTTTAGAGCCCTTTTACGCTCCATCCGTTTCCATTCAAAATCATAGAACCCTTCAATCCATCCATTACCATTCACAATCATGGAACCCTTCAACCTATCATTTTCCCATGATAGAACACTTCAAAGTTTATTCCATAAGTTCCCTTCCTCGAAACCGCTTTGGGGGATCATCACCATCATGACTCCATTAATCGAGCCGTCATCATAGAAAAACTTCTAGACATCTACATCAATCATAGGATCAACACATCAAAGTTCTAAAGCCATCACTTTGAAGTATCACATCTTCACCTCGTGATTTAATCTTTGATCTTTATCGTGTTGCAACCATAAAAAACAAACGTGAAATGTCAAACAAACACACGTATACGAACCCTAAGACATCATGTGCACATCCACCAAGCCTCAACACGCTTGGCACCCAACAAGTGGTTGGCCATGATAACTTTTGGCCATCCAAAACTTCAAAATTTTAAAGTCGTTCGCTTCCTTACTTGGCCCTATAGGGCCCCGAAGCATCTTCCTCTTGGACCTAATGCAAGCACCCAAAATCTACTATGTAAAATTGGTTGAGCCCGAGTAATTTCCATCACCAAAATTTGGTTAAGTTCATAACTAGCTCCCTATGTCACTCCAAGCTCGACGCAAAATATGCTCCTATAAACCCAAAGTTTTATCTGCCTGGACCCGAAGTCACCCACTACCAATCACTTGCCACCCGAATTTCGACTAAGTATAAAATCAATTCCAATATGATTTTGTTGCCATAACTCGGAGCTTTCCCACCTGAAACTCAAAGAAAACTCCTCATTGACTCAAGGCATACCAACCACAACCATTTTTGGTCACTACTAACCATTTTTTCACCACCACCGACCACTTTTGATAATTAGTTTTTGGGCGATCAAACCAACTCCAAATCACTTGAAACTTGTCGTGCAGACTTCCCAAAGCTTTAAGAACATCATACCCAAATTTCTTCTTATTTCATGCACTTTGGTGTCTCTTGCACCAAACGAGGTATTGCAATCATAACTACATGAAACAACTAGAATATACATCAAAACTATTCATTCAAAAATAAAAAATCACTCCATATCATCCAAACAACATATATGAATCATTCAAAGACAATTAAATGGCACGACTTTCTCTAGATCCAATTTTCTTTAAAATAGCAACTTTGTTTGGTAAATGGTATAAATCATATTAAAATCCAAATCTGTCTTTTTAAACATGGGTACATGGTGTTATCAATATCAGATCTAAATTTTTAAATCATTAATCTTGAAAATCTTTACAAACCATATGTTAACCATATCTACATGCATAGTAAAATTAGAGAAGCAATATTGGTCACCAATTACCAATTTTACCTTATTATTGCTCCAAATCCAAGAAGAACAGTAGTAGAATTGATTTCAAAGCAGGCGAACAGTAGATCTAAGATCCCACTTGCTAATTACCCCTTAAGTTGTAAATTAATGTATTAAAAAGTGAAGCTTTTTGATAGGAAATGGATTAATGTTGGTTTAGATCCGTTTTGGAAAGTTGGAAAATGATTTAGTTTGTCCATCATCCTTAATTAGGCACAAATCCTAAAATGGGTTGGTGGGCTTAAGTTTGGACTTAGGTAATTACCCACTAATCTAGCAAACAGTAGTCTAAACTTAAATTGACCATATCTCTTAAATGGTAAGTCCAGTTTCCTATATGACCACTCTACGAAAAGTGAAACCATCACCCCCGGTCTGATGGAGTGCTTACAGACTTCAATTTAGCTCCTATCAAAAGTTATAGGCCTTACAATATTTTCAAGGCTAGAATCATTTGCCAAAAATTCAAAGGACAGAAAATATCCCTATTGGATATTTTCGTTAATTATAAAATCATCCTCAATTAGATTTAAAAATAATATTTTGTAACCATCTGATGCAGAAAATATAGGTCGTTACACTCCCTACACCTTTAGGAATTTCACCTTCGAATCCCTAGATAAATCAAGGAATATAAATCATAGTTAACCTATATGTATAACAACCATAAGAAACCATCACGTACATCTACCATGAAGTCACACAATCAATAATATAAACATACCTATCCTGGCTTGCAAAATACTAATCTATCCTATATGATATCAAAAGTGAAAGTAAATATGGTCATAAGGTCTTACGACGTAAAGAGCTCTACAAATGCAGTCCTCATACTCTCTTTGATTTCCCATGTGCAATCACCTTCACTTTCACTCCCTTGAACCATCACCAACTCCACCATCTTCCTCCTAAGATGCTTTCTATAATACCATACAATAAACCATAAATAAATGGAGTAAATTGAATTAAATATAGCAGGGCCAAAAATGGACATTTCGTAAAGTCAAAATTTGACCACAAAAGTTATTCCATTGTGTTTGTGGCAAAATTTTAATCTATTTTCATATATAATATGCTAAAATGGAGCTCAAACGAAGAAGTTATGAGCGTTATAGTTTTCATATTTAAATTAATTTAGTTTGAATTCAAATTCAAATGAAAATTTAAATTTAGTGTTTGAATTTCAAAAATTAGCTTGGGGGTTACGTAAACGTTTAATAACGTTTAATGATAAAATTAATTAAGGTAAAAAAGAAAATAAAAGCAACGGAAATCAATAATTACGTAGAATAAACCAATCGGTCGACCTCTTATTGTGACCAGTCGACCCCTAGTGGTCGATCGGTTAATGGGAGGCGGTTGGTGGGTCGGTGATGAAATGTGATAGTGACGACTAGGTTTGAGGGTGTGTTTTTTTTGTATGCCCCAAATTTCTCTGTTTTAAATTATTTTCATCCTATGGTTCTGGTGCAATTTAACCACCATAAATATAACCTTATTCTTTCCACTTTTTATTCATATTATTTTAGGGAATTCAGCGAAACTCTGCTATTTTATCTCTCTAAATAAAATTCAGAAACTTCATAGGGAATTGTGACGACCCACCTTTTTGATCCCTGAGAACAACACTTAATACATCCTCTGTATTCGTTTGTCGTTGCCTAAGCACCCGAAAGATAAGTTGTCTTGGGGTAAAGTAAAGAACAGAACAAGATAGAATAGATAAACCTCGTAGCAGAATGGTAACATATAATATAAAATGATATTGTACAAAAGGTTCTCCTTATATGGAGTTATCGAAGCTATAAAAAGAGTACTACACCTAACAAATTTGCAACAACACATTCTGACTTCACATTTATAAGATACAAAATACACCTACATAATCATACAGCGGAAATAAATAACTAGATAACTGAGGAGCCGCCTTCACGATCACCATTTTCAAAGACCTCCAAAAAAGCTGCTATTCTCGGACTACCCAAATATAATTGAGTACTCTAGAGTTTAGGGAAAATAAACAACTTAGGTCAGAAAAAATGTCTAGTATAAGTAAGACTATGAAACAAATAGGGTGTATTTAAACATATTATGTGGGACCATGCCACTAACGCTTAATGGGGTTTCTTCCACATAAACAACAACCAAACATAACAAAAAGTGGAAATGAAAATAAAAAACAAATCAAACATAAATGATGGGTACAATTAGTATAACATTCAGACTTGAAAGAATGAAAATAGTCTAAATAAAAATCCAAACTGGATAGAATGGATAAAATAAGGAAATAGTCCAAAACTCGATAGGACGGACTAAACAAGATAACTATCCAAACTCGATAGAATGAACAAGACCAATAAGTGAACACCGCGAAGAGTGGCCGACTCTTCCCATTATAATTAAAGAAAAAAGATTCAAAGATTCGAATCAAATAAGAAAATGAAAATTTTCCAACAATGACTAGGAAGATGCATCCCCCTTGAAGTTATCTCTAGTAATATACTTCTAAGAAGCCCATATACTCCGTGACACTTCTTGGACAATACCAAGCCGGACCCCGCCAAACCTTACCGAGTATTCGAATATTTCAAATCTAAATCTTAACCCGTTTTCATGCGACAGTACACAAAAATCTAGTTGAGATGTGAAAATACTCTAATGGGAGCAACCCATGTAACTTGGCTTCCTCTCGCGCTTTTGGTTTAGTAATTTTTGACAAAGGATAACAAAGCTCAACGAAGCAACACATCGTTTTAGAATGACGATAAATAAAGAAGCTGAGGTAACCGATAGTTGGGAAACCAACTGTCGAGGATATAAAATGATCATATATGGAAAATAAATCTTGTATACTTATCGCTACTCATCAAATTCCAACTTCTTCTATCTCTTGGTTAACAATAATATCGAGAAAGTCAAGGTAATGTTAAATCAAAGTCACGTCTCACGATTATTCTTATATTTCAAAATAGCAACAAGTCTACTTCTTCGACGTTTAGTGCTAAGTATACAAACAAATCATTTTCATACAAGTGAATCGATTTATGGAAATTAATTCATTTCCATAAAAGAATCAAACCTTTTTTTTAGAAACCCAAATTCGTGCTTGGCCTCACATTACAGGAATTAACTTTAAAACACTTTGTTAAAAGTGTTCACTAACTTCAAAACATCAATTTAAAAAGGATTTAATAACTTAAAACATCTTTATTACATTGATTAATTAACTTTAAACTTCATCACATAATTTGATTTTTGAACTTCAAATGACTTTAAATAATAATAAAAAGGTAAACCACTTTAAACCTTATTAATTCAATTAATTAGTAAAATATAATTAACTAAATTAATCGGTAATTAATTATCATTGTTTAAAATGAATAACAAAGTCAAAACATACTTGTTACTTTGATAAATTCACTTTGAAACTTCATAAATTAAGTTGATTAATTGACCCCAATAATCTTTAATTAAAAAGAGTAAATTACCTCTAAAACATCATTAATTTAATTAATTATATTTAAATATAATTAAAATATTTTGAGATGATTAATAATTTTAAATCATCATTGAGGAAATATTATTTAAAGTTAAAACAAGTTGGTTTTCTTTCAAAAGTCATTAATTGAAAAGATTAACTAATTTTGAAACATCATTAATTAATTGATTAACTAACTTTAATCCATCATTTCCAGAAGATTAAATAGCCTTAAACATCATTAAAAAATGATTAGTTAACTTTAAAACATCATTAAGTAAATAATTAGTTAAATTTAAAACACATCATTAATAAGTTAATTAGTTAACCTTAATCCTTTCACTAAAAAATTAATTAAATCAAATAATCATTATTAAAAAAATTAATTATTTTGAAAACATCATTAATCAAAACCTTGCTTAACTTGTAAAACAATTCCAAGCACGAAGATGAAACCAAATGGTTTGATAAGAAGTGATTTTCCGAAAGTGCTAATATTGCGACTACCACTATACGAGCAACTCGGCAAACAAGTTTATAATATTATCAATACAACCAAACATCACATAGCAATGGTCTAAACATACATAAAACAAGCATTTTTAGGCAATAAATATGAACATGAATATATTTTTAAAGCTTTGGTTTTTGAGGGTAAAATTTTACTTACTAACTAGTTTGCCAGCTAACATTTATTTAACATGTTTGCATCCATCACACATATACATTTCCAAACCAAACATGAACAAATTCACATCATATCCAAACCAATCAAGCAATATATATCATAATGTAATTAAAGTAAAATATTTCTCAAAAAAATAAGTTAAGAGTTTTACTCACTGAAAGCTATCCAAACCTGAAATAAACTTTAAACATGTAGAGCTTGGAAACCACCAAAAATCAACTCGAAACGGGTCATAATCTCCTTGGTTTTTAGACATGTTACACTCGAAATTCGGTATAGTTGTTAAAAGCAATTTTTTTCGAAATTATTACCTCTATCATTTAAAAAAAGAATTACTCGAAAATGTTAAACTTTGAGGAAGTTATGGCCAATACAGTGAGGGGTATTTTCTGATATAAAAATCTAGGTTCAAAAACACTCTTGCAAAAAAATGATTTTTTGGAGTATCTAAGCTCGAAATCAGAAAAAGTGGTAAACTATAAAGTTGTAGCCACTGGAAATATACATGATTATCAAAAAATGAAAAGCTTGGTTTGGTATAGTTTGGAAGAAATTATGGCCGAATGAATTGGGAGTAAAATGGACACGTTTTTAAAATGAAAAGGAGGAGATTTAACAAGTTTGAAATTATTTTAAAAGTATAAGTTGGATTTTTTTAAACTTAAAATTATTAGTGGAAGCCATTAAAATGTTTCATGAAGCTTTAGGAAAATGAAGACTTTCTGAAAATAAATGGAAAAACCGAAAAGAATAAGGGAAAGAAAATGGAGAAAATCTTTTATACAAAACTTATAAAGGAAATTACCATTATACCCTTTTCCTTTGCCCTCCACATATGCTTCAATCTCATCACCAACTCTCCCTCTTTTTACACATGCTAAGAAACATGTTTAAATATGTTTGTACTTTGAGTTGCCAAAGTGTCAAATCTTGTCACCCTTGATGTGACCATTTTCTATTATTTTATTTAGTTGTCAAAGTGTCACATCATCATTATTTTAAGTTAATTAAAACTAATTATACTATCTTAACACATATTATATAATTATTCTATATGCGCATATACATAAGAAAGTATGCACAACATTTTAAATAACTTTTATATGATGAAATGTCGAAAATTCGAAAAACAGTTTCCGGTCACATTTTCTGTTTTTCATCAAACTAAATATTTTTGTAAACTAAATTTAAAAAATATTTTATCTTCAATATTTATTATTTAAATGTTTTTTATTTTAATTATAAAACCTACTATTTGAATATTTAAAATTAATTAAATATTCAGAAATTAATGTGGTGAAATTCCGGGTCGTTACACTCTCCCCCCAAAAAGAATTTCATCCCCGAAATTTACCTCAATCCTATCCCAGAAAATAGATTATCCTAGAAATATCTAACACATTAATCAATGTAACTTATCCAGCAAAACTAATATGATATAATTTTATATGCAACCAAGTTCAAAGAATATTCTGAAATATAATACTACGCATGCAATCATATCAAAAGATAAATTTAGAATTAAATGCCTGGGCTCTTTATATTCAAAATTTTATTTTCAAATTTCTTCAAAAAGAAATATATTAAAACCAAAATAGAAAAAATAAATAGGAAGGGTTCCTCCTAGCAAAACATGTAAAACTCTAGAATCGAAACAACATGGAGCATCCAGTGGTATTCCAGTTCCTCCAAAACAACAACTAGAGTGAACAGTTATTTGTTGAGTCAAGATTTTTTATAGAGTTTTGATTTCTGACAAAGGAATAAGCCGTGATCGACAAAAAGAAGTTATTCATTTAAGAAACACAAAGAGCTCCATATATTAGAGGTTGATTATTTGGTATGTTAGTAATTTATGTTAAAATCTATCCTCAAATAATCATATAACTTCAATCTTTCAATATATATACATATGCACATTAACTGTGCAAATTGGACTAAACCGGTCGACCGGTTGAAAATAAGGTGGTCGACCGTTTTTGCCCAGAATGCACAGATAACATGCACACATGCACATAACGTATATATATTTGAATTCCTGTCTACCGGTCCATTTTTGACCTGTCGACCGTTTTTAAACAGAAAGCAACTTTTCCAAAAGACACTTCTCTTCTCCAAAGGTTGCATCTCCTATCTTTCATCAATGATCATAACTCTTAATGGCAACTGTTCACAAAGAGTTACAACTATTTTTCTCTATATATACTCATCTAAATCATTGATTCAAATACAAGTTTTTACACGATCATATATGCTCTCTAATCTAATCTCTAACACTCCTGCATTCTAAAAATTAATTTAGCTTATTGAATCATTGAAATTATTTCATATCTTTTGATTCAATAAGTAAATACCTTCTTTAATCTTTACAAAACATCATTCATATTCTTTGAGGATAAGATTATAGGAAGGGTGTACTGCTAGTGACAAATCCGTGTTTTCAAGAACACAAGTTGTCAACAACAATTGTATTTGTTCTTTTGTTGAAGTCCTCGTGTTGTAAGAGGCAAGTGTTGAAGTCCTCAGTGTATTAGAGGCGTGAAATCCCGTTCGGCTGTTCGGGTATTGTAAACCTGTTCCTCCGGGTGAAGCGAGGTAGTTAATAGTGAAAATCCAGATAGGAGTCTGGGACTGGATGTAGGACGGTGCTCCGAACCAGTATAAAAATCTCTGGTGTGATTTTTCTATTTTTATTTTTGCTTTGCTACTATCATCTATTTTCCGCATTTATATTATAGTCCATATTACACGATCCGTGTGTACTATATTAGCACATATAATTGTATACACACCGCACTTTCAATTGGTATCAGAGCGAGGTTATCATATAACCGTAACACAGTTATTTGATATATTCTTGTAATATGGCAAATAACGCAAGTACTAGCACTCAAAACACCACTTACACAGAAGGGCAATCGACACAAAGACCTCCATTTTTCAATGGTCTTAACTATAGTTATTGGGCAACACGTATGTCATTCTTTATGCAATCAAGTAGCTATGATGCTTGGAATGCTACTCAAAGAGAAATAGTGAATCCAACAACTGATTATTCAGAATGGACTGTGGCTGAGAAAACGGCAGCAGCCGTAAATGCAAGAGCAATAAATATGTTGTTCTGTGCATTAGACCAAAATGAATATAACCGTGTTAGTATCTGCACTACTGCATATCAAATTTGGCAAACGCTAAAAATCACTCATGAAGGTACTAACAAGGTTAAACAAGCCAAAATAGCCATGCTGAAAAGTCAATTTCAAAATTTCAAAATGAAACCAAATGAAACAATCAATGACATGTATTCACGGTTTCAAACTATTCACCATGCACTTATTGGGTTAGGACAAAAGTATTCTGATTTTGATGTTGTTTCAACAGTCCTACATTCTCTGACTAATGAATGGGAAGGAAAAGTATTAGCAATTGAAGAAGCTAATGACCTTTCCATCATGAAGCCAGATGAATTGATAGGAAATTTAATGTCCTATGAAGCAAATTTGCAGGCTAGAAAAGAACAGAAAGAAGAAAAGAAAAATGTAGCATTTCATGTTGAGAAAGATGAAAATGAATCAGATTCTGAAGATGAAGATTTGGCGTTCATTGCTAAAGGTTTCAAAAAATTCCTAAAATATCGAAAAGCCAGTCGCTACAATAAAAGGAAACCTGGATCAAATAAACCATCTTCATCTGCTATAGAATGTTTCAACTGCCATAAAAAGGGACACATGCAGAAGGATTGTCCAGAACAAAAGAAAAAGTCAGAAAATGACAAATTCAAATATAAGAAGGACAAATCAAAGAAATGAGCCTTCTCAGTAACATGGGATGATTCAGAGTCATCTTCATCAGAAAGTGAAAGTGATTCGCAGAATGAACAAGCTAATGTTTGTTTTATGGCAACAGAAGATGAGGTACAAATTCCTACGTTTGATGAATTACTTGATATTAATGCTGAATTGATAGTCAAATATAAAGACATAAAACGTCAATTAAAAGTAGTCAAAGCAGACTTAAGTAGAGCAGAGTTTGAACGAGATATGTTAAAAGATGAGAAGAAAATATTAGAAGAAGAACTTGAAAAATTTCAAGAATCATCATCTAATGTTGACTCTCAAATATCTCTTTTGAGTCAAGAAATAGAAGCTCAAAAAGAGAAAAATAATGCTCTCACTACTGAAAATCATGAGCTTAAAGCAAAAGTCAAAATTCTAGACCTAGAAAAAGCTAGTTTACAAACAAAGTTTGATGACATTACTCAAAATGTTTCTAACTTTAACAAAGGTCGAGAAAATTTGACAAAAATCATTGAAAGTTCACAATCTATATCAGACAAACAAGGTTTGGGATATAACAAACAAGAAACCAAGAAACATCTTGGAAATAAAAGGAAGAAGAAAGTACAAAAAACCGAAGCTAAGAAAAATCTTAGTTTATTATATTCCAAACCAAAACCAGTTGTGAAATTTCAAAAGAAAGATGTCAAGACTATCAAAATATGGGTTCCTAAAACAAATAACAATTTGATTAGGAACAAATACATTCAGCAATTCATGAATACTGTGCATCTTAATAATAATTATATATATAAAGGGGATACCGGACCCATATGGGTTTGGACTCCTAAGACCTAACTCTTAGGACCCTATAAAAAGTGGGTACCATGGACTTAATTCTATTTTTTGCAGGTCCTACTTAAGAAAAGAGGAAAATGGATATTCTGGCTGATATACTCCTATATTATTCCATTATCTATTATTCCTTTTTGTCGATGACAAAGGGGGAGAAAGTGCTAACAATTATTTGCAGGAATATATATATATAAGACAAAATCTCAGGGGGAGATCACATATTCAGGGGGAGATTCAGAACTTCAGATATATGTTGTCATCAATCAAAAAGGGGGAGAATGTTGAGTCAAGATTTTTTATAGAGTTTTGATTTCTGACAAAGGAATAAGCCGTGATCGACAAAAAGAAGTTATTCATTTAAGAAACACAAAGAGCTCCATATATTAGAGGTTGATTATTTGGTATGTTAGTAATTTATGTTAAAATCTATCCTCAAATAATCATATAACTTCAATCTTTCAATATATATACATATGCACATTAACTGTGCAAATTGGACTAAACCGGTCGACCGGTTGAAAATAAGGTGGTCGACCGTTTTTGCCCAGAATGCACAGATAACATGCACACATGCACATAACGTATATATATTTGAATTCCTGTCTACCGGTCCATTTTTGACCTGTCGACCGTTTTTAAACAGAAAGCAACTTTTCCAAAAGACACTTCTCTTCTCCAAAGGTTGCATCTCCTATCTTTCATCAATGATCATAACTCTTAATGGCAACTGTTCACAAAGAGTTACAACTATTTTTCTCTATATATACTCATCTAAATCATTGATTCAAATACAAGTTTTTACACGATCATATATGCTCTCTAATCTAATCTCTAACACTCCTGCATTCTAAAAATTAATTTAGCTTATTGAATCATTGAAATTATTTCATATCTTTTGATTCAATAAGTAAATACCTTCTTTAATCTTTACAAAACATCATTCATATTCTTTGAGGATAAGATTATAGGAAGGGTGTACTGCTAGTGACAAATCCGTGTTTTCAAGAACACAAGTTGTCAACAACAATTGTATTTGTTCTTTTGTTGAAGTCCTCGTGTTGTAAGAGGCAAGTGTTGAAGTCCTCAGTGTATTAGAGGCGTGAAATCCCGTTCGGCTGTTCGGGTATTGTAAACCTGTTCCTCCGGGTGAAGCGAGGTAGTTAATAGTGAAAATCCAGATAGGAGTCTGGGACTGGATGTAGGACGGTGCTCCGAACCAGTATAAAAATCTCTGGTGTGATTTTTCTATTTTTATTTTTGCTTTGCTACTATCATCTATTTTCCGCATTTATATTATAGTCCATATTACACGATCCGTGTGTACTATATTAGCACATATAATTGTATACACACCGCACTTTCAATTGGTATCAGAGCGAGGTTATCATATAACCGTAACACAGTTATTTGATATATTCTTGTAATATGGCAAATAACGCAAGTACTAGCACTCAAAACACCACTTACACAGAAGGGCAATCGACACAAAGACCTCCATTTTTCAATGGTCTTAACTATAGTTATTGGGCAACACGTATGTCATTCTTTATGCAATCAAGTAGCTATGATGCTTGGAATGCTACTCAAAGAGAAATAGTGAATCCAACAACTGATTATTCAGAATGGACTGTGGCTGAGAAAACGGCAGCAGCCGTAAATGCAAGAGCAATAAATATGTTGTTCTGTGCATTAGACCAAAATGAATATAACCGTGTTAGTATCTGCACTACTGCATATCAAATTTGGCAAACGCTAAAAATCACTCATGAAGGTACTAACAAGGTTAAACAAGCCAAAATAGCCATGCTGAAAAGTCAATTTCAAAATTTCAAAATGAAACCAAATGAAACAATCAATGACATGTATTCACGGTTTCAAACTATTCACCATGCACTTATTGGGTTAGGACAAAAGTATTCTGATTTTGATGTTGTTTCAACAGTCCTACATTCTCTGACTAATGAATGGGAAGGAAAAGTATTAGCAATTGAAGAAGCTAATGACCTTTCCGTCATGAAGCCAGATGAATTGATAGGAAATTTAATGTCCTATGAAGCAAATTTGCAGGCTAGAAAAGAACAGAAAGAAGAAAAGAAAAATGTAGCATTTCATGTTGAGAAAGATGAAAATGAATCAGATTCTGAAGATGAAGATTTGGCGTTCATTGCTAAAGGTTTCAAAAAATTCCTAAAATATCGAAAAGCCAGTCGCTACAATAAAAGGAAACCTGGATCAAATAAACCATCTTCATCTGCTATAGAATGTTTCAACTGCCATAAAAAGGGACACATGCAGAAGGATTGTCCAGAACAAAAGAAAAAGTCAGAAAATGACAAATTCAAATATAAGAAGGACAAATCAAAGAAATGAGCCTTCTCAGTAACATGGGATGATTCAGAGTCATCTTCATCAGAAAGTGAAAGTGATTCGCAGAATGAACAAGCTAATGTTTGTTTTATGGCAACAGAAGATGAGGTACAAATTCCTACGTTTGATGAATTACTTGATATTAATGCTGAATTGATAGTCAAATATAAAGACATAAAACGTCAATTAAAAGTAGTCAAAGCAGACTTAAGTAGAGCAGAGTTTGAACGAGATATGTTAAAAGATGAGAAGAAAATATTAGAAGAAGAACTTGAAAAATTTCAAGAATCATCATCTAATGTTGACTCTCAAATATCTCTTTTGAGTCAAGAAATAGAAGCTCAAAAAGAGAAAAATAATGCTCTCACTACTGAAAATCATGAGCTTAAAGCAAAAGTCAAAATTCTAGACCTAGAAAAAGCTAGTTTACAAACAAAGTTTGATGACATTACTCAAAATGTTTCTAACTTTAACAAAGGTCGAGAAAATTTGACAAAAATCATTGAAAGTTCACAATCTATATCAGACAAACAAGGTTTGGGATATAACAAACAAGAAACCAAGAAACATCTTGGAAATAAAAGGAAGAAGAAAGTACAAAAAACCGAAGCTAAGAAAAATCTTAGTTTATTATATTCCAAACCAAAACCAGTTGTGAAATTTCAAAAGAAAGATGTCAAGACTATCAAAATATGGGTTCCTAAAACAAATAACAATTTGATTAGGAACAAATACATTCAGCAATTCATGAATACTGTGCATCTTAATAATAATTATATATATAAAGGGGATACCGGACCCATATGGGTTTGGACTCCTAAGACCTAACTCTTAGGACCCTATAAAAAGTGGGTACCATGGACTTAATTCTATTTTTTGCAGGTCCTACTTAAGAAAAGAGGAAAATGGATATTCTGGCTGATATACTCCTATATTATTCCATTATCTATTATTCCTTTTTGTCGATGACAAAGGGGGAGAAAGTGCTAACAATTATTTGCAGGAATATATATATATAAGACAAAATCTCAGGGGGAGATCACATATTCAGGGGGAGATTCAGAACTTCAGATATATGTTGTCATCAATCAAAAAGGGGGAGAATGTTGAGTCAAGATTTTTTATAGAGTTTTGATTTCTGACAAAGGAATAAGCCGTGATCGACAAAAAGAAGTTATTCATTTAAGAAACACAAAGAGCTCCATATATTAGAGGTTGATTATTTGGTATGTTAGTAATTTATGTTAAAATCTATCCTCAAATAATCATATAACTTCAATCTTTCAATATATATACATATGCACATTAACTGTGCAAATTGGACTAAACCGGTCGACCGGTTGAAAATAAGGTGGTCGACCGTTTTTGCCCAGAATGCACAGATAACATGCACACATGCACATAACGTATATATATTTGAATTCCTGTCTACCGGTCCATTTTTGACCTGTCGACCGTTTTTAAACAGAAAGCAACTTTTCCAAAAGACACTTCTCTTCTCCAAAGGTTGCATCTCCTATCTTTCATCAATGATCATAACTCTTAATGGCAACTGTTCACAAAGAGTTACAACTATTTTTCTCTATATATACTCATCTAAATCATTGATTCAAATACAAGTTTTTACACGATCATATATGCTCTCTAATCTAATCTCTAACACTCCTGCATTCTAAAAATTAATTTAGCTTATTGAATCATTGAAATTATTTCATATCTTTTGATTCAATAAGTAAATACCTTCTTTAATCTTTACAAAACATCATTCATATTCTTTGAGGATAAGATTATAGGAAGGGTGTACTGCTAGTGACAAATCCGTGTTTTCAAGAACACAAGTTGTCAACAACAATTGTATTTGTTCTTTTGTTGAAGTCCTCGTGTTGTAAGAGGCAAGTGTTGAAGTCCTCAGTGTATTAGAGGCGTGAAATCCCGTTCGGCTGTTCGGGTATTGTAAACCTGTTCCTCCGGGTGAAGCGAGGTAGTTAATAGTGAAAATCCAGATAGGAGTCTGGGACTGGATGTAGGACGGTGCTCCGAACCAGTATAAAAATCTCTGGTGTGATTTTTCTATTTTTATTTTTGCTTTGCTACTATCATCTATTTTCCGCATTTATATTATAGTCCATATTACACGATCCGTGTGTACTATATTAGCACATATAATTGTATACACACCGCACTTTCAATTGGTATCAGAGCGAGGTTATCATATAACCGTAACACAGTTATTTGATATATTCTTGTAATATGGCAAATAACGCAAGTACTAGCACTCAAAACACCACTTACACAGAAGGGCAATCGACACAAAGACCTCCATTTTTCAATGGTCTTAACTATAGTTATTGGGCAACACGTATGTCATTCTTTATGCAATCAAGTAGCTATGATGCTTGGAATGCTACTCAAAGAGAAATAGTGAATCCAACAACTGATTATTCAGAATGGACTGTGGCTGAGAAAACGGCAGCAGCCGTAAATGCAAGAGCAATAAATATGTTGTTCTGTGCATTAGACCAAAATGAATATAACCGTGTTAGTATCTGCACTACTGCATATCAAATTTGGCAAACGCTAAAAATCACTCATGAAGGTACTAACAAGGTTAAACAAGCCAAAATAGCCATGCTGAAAAGTCAATTTCAAAATTTCAAAATGAAACCAAATGAAACAATCAATGACATGTATTCACGGTTTCAAACTATTCACCATGCACTTATTGGGTTAGGACAAAAGTATTCTGATTTTGATGTTGTTTCAACAGTCCTACATTCTCTGACTAATGAATGGGAAGGAAAAGTATTAGCAATTGAAGAAGCTAATGACCTTTCCGTCATGAAGCCAGATGAATTGATAGGAAATTTAATGTCCTATGAAGCAAATTTGCAGGCTAGAAAAGAACAGAAAGAAGAAAAGAAAAATGTAGCATTTCATGTTGAGAAAGATGAAAATGAATCAGATTCTGAAGATGAAGATTTGGCGTTCATTGCTAAAGGTTTCAAAAAATTCCTAAAATATCGAAAAGCCAGTCGCTACAATAAAAGGAAACCTGGATCAAATAAACCATCTTCATCTGCTATAGAATGTTTCAACTGCCATAAAAAGGGACACATGCAGAAGGATTGTCCAGAACAAAAGAAAAAGTCAGAAAATGACAAATTCAAATATAAGAAGGACAAATCAAAGAAATGAGCCTTCTCAGTAACATGGGATGATTCAGAGTCATCTTCATCAGAAAGTGAAAGTGATTCGCAGAATGAACAAGCTAATGTTTGTTTTATGGCAACAGAAGATGAGGTACAAATTCCTACGTTTGATGAATTACTTGATATTAATGCTGAATTGATAGTCAAATATAAAGACATAAAACGTCAATTAAAAGTAGTCAAAGCAGACTTAAGTAGAGCAGAGTTTGAACGAGATATGTTAAAAGATGAGAAGAAAATATTAGAAGAAGAACTTGAAAAATTTCAAGAATCATCATCTAATGTTGACTCTCAAATATCTCTTTTGAGTCAAGAAATAGAAGCTCAAAAAGAGAAAAATAATGCTCTCACTACTGAAAATCATGAGCTTAAAGCAAAAGTCAAAATTCTAGACCTAGAAAAAGCTAGTTTACAAACAAAGTTTGATGACATTACTCAAAATGTTTCTAACTTTAACAAAGGTCGAGAAAATTTGACAAAAATCATTGAAAGTTCACAATCTATATCAGACAAACAAGGTTTGGGATATAACAAACAAGAAACCAAGAAACATCTTGGAAATAAAAGGAAGAAGAAAGTACAAAAAACCGAAGCTAAGAAAAATCTTAGTTTATTATATTCCAAACCAAAACCAGTTGTGAAATTTCAAAAGAAAGATGTCAAGACTATCAAAATATGGGTTCCTAAAACAAATAACAATTTGATTAGGAACAAATACATTCAGCAATTCATGAATACTGTGCATCTTAATAATAATTATATATATAAAGGGGATACCGGACCCATATGGGTTTGGACTCCTAAGACCTAACTCTTAGGACCCTATAAAAAGTGGGTACCATGGACTTAATTCTATTTTTTGCAGGTCCTACTTAAGAAAAGAGGAAAATGGATATTCTGGCTGATATACTCCTATATTATTCCATTATCTATTATTCCTTTTTGTCGATGACAAAGGGGGAGAAAGTGCTAACAATTATTTGCAGGAATATATATATATAAGACAAAATCTCAGGGGGAGATCACATATTCAGGGGGAGATTCAGAACTTCAGATATATGTTGTCATCAATCAAAAAGGGGGAGAATGTTGAGTCAAGATTTTTTATAGAGTTTTGATTTCTGACAAAGGAATAAGCCGTGATCGACAAAAAGAAGTTATTCATTTAAGAAACACAAAGAGCTCCATATATTAGAGGTTGATTATTTGGTATGTTAGTAATTTATGTTAAAATCTATCCTCAAATAATCATATAACTTCAATCTTTCAATATATATACATATGCACATTAACTGTGCAAATTGGACTAAACCGGTCGACCGGTTGAAAATAAGGTGGTCGACCGTTTTTGCCCAGAATGCACAGATAACATGCACACATGCACATAACGTATATATATTTGAATTCCTGTCTACCGGTCCATTTTTGACCTGTCGACCGTTTTTAAACAGAAAGCAACTTTTCCAAAAGACACTTCTCTTCTCCAAAGGTTGCATCTCCTATCTTTCATCAATGATCATAACTCTTAATGGCAACTGTTCACAAAGAGTTACAACTATTTTTCTCTATATATACTCATCTAAATCATTGATTCAAATACAAGTTTTTACACGATCATATATGCTCTCTAATCTAATCTCTAACACTCCTGCATTCTAAAAATTAATTTAGCTTATTGAATCATTGAAATTATTTCATATCTTTTGATTCAATAAGTAAATACCTTCTTTAATCTTTACAAAACATCATTCATATTCTTTGAGGATAAGATTATAGGAAGGGTGTACTGCTAGTGACAAATCCGTGTTTTCAAGAACACAAGTTGTCAACAACAATTGTATTTGTTCTTTTGTTGAAGTCCTCGTGTTGTAAGAGGCAAGTGTTGAAGTCCTCAGTGTATTAGAGGCGTGAAATCCCGTTCGGCTGTTCGGGTATTGTAAACCTGTTCCTCCGGGTGAAGCGAGGTAGTTAATAGTGAAAATCCAGATAGGAGTCTGGGACTGGATGTAGGACGGTGCTCCGAACCAGTATAAAAATCTCTGGTGTGATTTTTCTATTTTTATTTTTGCTTTGCTACTATCATCTATTTTCCGCATTTATATTATAGTCCATATTACACGATCCGTGTGTACTATATTAGCACATATAATTGTATACACACCGCACTTTCAATTGGTATCAGAGCGAGGTTATCATATAACCGTAACACAGTTATTTGATATATTCTTGTAATATGGCAAATAACGCAAGTACTAGCACTCAAAACACCACTTACACAGAAGGGCAATCGACACAAAGACCTCCATTTTTCAATGGTCTTAACTATAGTTATTGGGCAACACGTATGTCATTCTTTATGCAATCAAGTAGCTATGATGCTTGGAATGCTACTCAAAGAGAAATAGTGAATCCAACAACTGATTATTCAGAATGGACTGTGGCTGAGAAAACGGCAGCAGCCGTAAATGCAAGAGCAATAAATATGTTGTTCTGTGCATTAGACCAAAATGAATATAACCGTGTTAGTATCTGCACTACTGCATATCAAATTTGGCAAACGCTAAAAATCACTCATGAAGGTACTAACAAGGTTAAACAAGCCAAAATAGCCATGCTGAAAAGTCAATTTCAAAATTTCAAAATGAAACCAAATGAAACAATCAATGACATGTATTCACGGTTTCAAACTATTCACCATGCACTTATTGGGTTAGGACAAAAGTATTCTGATTTTGATGTTGTTTCAACAGTCCTACATTCTCTGACTAATGAATGGGAAGGAAAAGTATTAGCAATTGAAGAAGCTAATGACCTTTCCGTCATGAAGCCAGATGAATTGATAGGAAATTTAATGTCCTATGAAGCAAATTTGCAGGCTAGAAAAGAACAGAAAGAAGAAAAGAAAAATGTAGCATTTCATGTTGAGAAAGATGAAAATGAATCAGATTCTGAAGATGAAGATTTGGCGTTCATTGCTAAAGGTTTCAAAAAATTCCTAAAATATCGAAAAGCCAGTCGCTACAATAAAAGGAAACCTGGATCAAATAAACCATCTTCATCTGCTATAGAATGTTTCAACTGCCATAAAAAGGGACACATGCAGAAGGATTGTCCAGAACAAAAGAAAAAGTCAGAAAATGACAAATTCAAATATAAGAAGGACAAATCAAAGAAATGAGCCTTCTCAGTAACATGGGATGATTCAGAGTCATCTTCATCAGAAAGTGAAAGTGATTCGCAGAATGAACAAGCTAATGTTTGTTTTATGGCAACAGAAGATGAGGTACAAATTCCTACATTTGATGAATTACTTGATATTAATGCTGAATTGATAGTCAAATATAAAGACATAAAACGTCAATTAAAAGTAGTCAAAGCAGACTTAAGTAGAGCAGAGTTTGAACGAGATATGTTAAAAGATGAGAAGAAAATATTAGAAGAAGAACTTGAAAAATTTCAAGAATCATCATCTAATGTTGACTCTCAAATATCTCTTTTGAGTCAAGAAATAGAAGCTCAAAAAGAGAAAAATAATGCTCTCACTACTGAAAATCATGAGCTTAAAGCAAAAGTCAAAATTCTAGACCTAGAAAAAGCTAGTTTACAAACAAAGTTTGATGACATTACTCAAAATGTTTCTAACTTTAACAAAGGTCGAGAAAATTTGACAAAAATCATTGAAAGTTCACAATCTATATCAGACAAACAAGGTTTGGGATATAACAAACAAGAAACCAAGAAACATCTTGGAAATAAAAGGAAGAAGAAAGTACAAAAAACCGAAGCTAAGAAAAATCTTAGTTTATTATATTCCAAACCAAAACCAGTTGTGAAATTTCAAAAGAAAGATGTCAAGACTATCAAAATATGGGTTCCTAAAACAAATAACAATTTGATTAGGAACAAATACATTCAGCAATTCATGAATACTGTGCATCTTAATAATAATTATATATATAAAGGGGATACCGGACCCATATGGGTTTGGACTCCTAAGACCTAACTCTTAGGACCCTATAAAAAGTGGGTACCATGGACTTAATTCTATTTTTTGCAGGTCCTACTTAAGAAAAGAGGAAAATGGATATTCTGGCTGATATACTCTTATATTATTCCATTATCTATTATTCCTTTTTGTCGATGACAAAGGGGGAGAAAGTGCTAACAATTATTTGCAGGAATATATATATATAAGACAAAATCTCAGGGGGAGATCACATATTCAGGGGGAGATTCAGAACTTCAGATATATGTTGTCATCAATCAAAAAGGGGGAGAATGTTGAGTCAAGATTTTTTATAGAGTTTTGATTTCTGACAAAGGAATAAGCCGTGATCGACAAAAAGAAGTTATTCATTTAAGAAACACAAAGAGCTCCATATATTAGAGGTTGATTATTTGGTATGTTAGTAATTTATGTTAAAATCTATCCTCAAATAATCATATAACTTCAATCTTTCAATATATATACATATGCATATTAACTGTGCAAATTGGACTAAACCGGTCGACCGGTTGAAAATAAGGTGGTCGACCGTTTTTGCCTAGAATGCACAGATAACATGCACACATGCACATAACGTATATATATTTGAATTCCTGTCTACCGGTCCATTTTTGACCTGTCGACCGTTTTTAAACAGAAAGCAACTTTTCCAAAAGACACTTCTCTTCTCCAAAGGTTGCATCTCCTATCTTTCATCAATGATCATAACTCTTAATGGCAACTGTTCACAAAGAGTTACAACTATTTTTCTCTATATATACTCATCTAAATCATTGATTCAAATACAAGTTTTTACACGATCATATATGCTCTCTAATCTAATCTCTAACACTCCTGCATTCTAAAAATTAATTTAGCTTATTGAATCATTGAAATTATTTCATATCTTTTGATTCAATAAGTAAATACCTTCTTTAATCTTTACAAAACATCATTCATATTCTTTGAGGATAAGATTATAGGAAGGGTGTACTGCTAGTGACAAATCCGTGTTTTCAAGAACACAAGTTGTCAACAACAATTGTATTTGTTCTTTTGTTGAAGTCCTCGTGTTGTAAGAGGCAAGTGTTGAAGTCCTCAGTGTATTAGAGGCGTGAAATCCCGTTCGGCTGTTCGGGTATTGTAAACCTGTTCCTCCGGGTGAAGCGAGGTAGTTAATAGTGAAAATCCAGATAGGAGTCTGGGACTGGATGTAGGACGGTGCTCCGAACCAGTATAAAAATCTCTGGTGTGATTTTTCTATTTTTATTTTTGCTTTGCTACTATCATCTATTTTCCGCATTTATATTATAGTCCATATTACACGATCCGTGTGTACTATATTAGTTCGTGCATTAGTATACTCACCCCCACTTTCATTTGGTATCAGAGCATAGCGAACTTTTTCATTATTATCTCTTTTCTAAATAAAAAGATTTCCAAGATCACATTTTCAAAAACATCAGGATTTAAGTACTAATAAACAATAATTCAAAAACCTTAGTTTATAATTTTTTTAAACTTTATAAACTATGGTATATTAGACCACACAATCAACCAATCAAATTCAATTAAATAAAATCAATCAAATTCAGTTAAGGAATACACTAACACTATCAATCATACAAATTCCATAAGGAAAAATCTAACACTCAACATTATTTAATATGTCAAAAAGATTAACAACAAACTCCTAACTTAGGTTTAAAACTTTTTTAATTGCCCAAAATATAGGTTATTATCTAAGCATACCATTTGTTTCTCATCAGCCTTTGGTTACTGCTTAAAAGATTATCCGAACTAACTCGGACAAAATTGAAAGTTGTACTCTAAAATTATTGGTTTCTTGACTAAAACAATTTTCTAAATCATATAAATTGGCATTTAATATTTTATTCAGTACCAAAATTGTTTATGAATTATTTCATAAATTTTCATCAAAGTTTAAAAATATTTTATAAAGTCATTTCTTTATAAAATAACAAATAATAACTTACTCGACTTTATTTACTTGTATAATACCCGTTTTAATCCTAAGAATATATACAAAACATAGAATTTATTTTGCTCTTCACAGTTTGGGTGAAGATCAAATCAAAATTTGGATCTTTTAAAACGAGTCAACCTCTTGACCTCTTTAACTTAGAGTGTTAAAATGGACGATGTTTATGGGTTGACCAAAAGCAACAAATAGTTTTACATAAACAAAAACTATGGTTTTAATAAAACAATGACTATTAAAACCATCCTAGCTTTTCACTTTAGGGTGTTTTAGTGAATCATGTTTATGGAATGTGCCAATAACACCAATAAGTTTACACTGCCGACATCTTAAATAACATCTATGGTTTTGATAAAACAACGTTATCAAAACCTTCATATCCAATCTAACCCATTTAAATTAGTGTTAAATTACCATTTATATTAGCTAAGGGTAAAATTCATTTATCAAACTCTTTTATCAAAAATACTTTTTATTTTGCAAATCTATTCTAGGAACTTAAAGATTATATATCTTGTTATAAATTTTAAAACTCATCTTTGAAAGCATAATACATTTTTTTTACGAAATAACTTCAAACAATTTGTTTATAAAACTCACTTTGGGTTCGTTTGAATTTGAATTCATCTCGACTGTACTATGATGAAGAGAATAATTGACTAAGTGCTCCACGTCAATCATCTAAGCAGCTTCTAATAATCACTTTGAAGATTATTCAGATTACCAAAAAAATAACCGAAATGTTTTACTTCGAAATATCCAAAGAAAAAGCATTCTACTTAAAATTCCTTTTCCAAAATATTTACATTTTAGAAATATTTCCAAACAGCATCGCTGTTGCTTTTCTCAAAATCTTTTGAAATCATTTTAAAAAATTCCAGAATTTAAATTTTTCAAAACTCTTTAAATATTATTTGGAAAGACAAATTTATAATACTGAGTGTATTAAAAGAAGGGTCAAAACAAATGTTATTTTAAACATCGTTTACTAAAATCCCAAAACAATTTACAATTAACTTTATTTGTAAACAATCTTATTTAAAAGTTCTCATTTAGAAACCATCATTTATTAGTTTAAAACAATATTTATTATCTCAAATAATAATAAAACAATTTAAATACCTTTCATAAATTTCAAACAATATTAATTGTCATGGGTGATGATTTATAATATTCTTATTAAGCCTTAAAACCATATAAATTTTTCAATCGAAATAAATTATTAAGTTCTTTTATTAAATTTAAAATAACATTAATTACCCTGAAAGATAATAAATCACATTTATAATCTCTTTTATAAATCTAAAACAATATTAACCACCCCAATAAATTATTAATCAAATTTACAATTTCCTTTAACAAACAAATCAATTATCTTTAATAAAATAGTTAATTACTTCCAAAACACTTTCATCAAATCAATTAATTTATTTTTATTTAATCAATTAACCAACTTAAAATATTATTTATCAAATGATTTATTAAATTCAAATAATCATGAATTAAAATGAAGACTTACTTTCAAATGTCATTAATTAAAATGATTATTAATTTTCAAATATCATCAATTAAAATAATTAATTAAATTCAAATATCATTACTTAAAATGATTAAATAAATCCAAATCCCATTAATCAAAAAGATTAATTTATTTTTAACATCATTAGTCAAAACGATTAATTAATTTAAAATATCATTAATTAAAATGATTAATGAATTTTAAACATTTACTTTTGGAAAAACATAAGCTCAAGTTCAAACACATATACAAAAGTTTTGGAGACGAGACTCAATAAAGGACGGTATGGCGGAAATTGCAATAACGACACTTAAATAGTTTGAATGGAATATGAAGATTAATTTCTATTAAATATCCATTTTCCAAATGGAAATTCAACCAAAAAATCAATCAAACAAATCTAACTGTCATCAAAGAAATCAACAATAGTTTATAGCAACACATATATGATATAGTAAATTTGGGAGTGGGTTAATCATATTTAAATAATTCTTCTTTATTATAACTAAATTTTCTTATATATTTATCCATTAAATGTATTATCCTATTATTCAAATTATATTAAACAACTTTTTTATTAAAAATTTATTTTTAGCTTAACATTATGAAAAGATGACTTTTAACTTAACCCTTTCTACAAACACCTTATAATCAAACCATGATACTTAATTCAAAATGGGTTCTTTCCAAGATTTCCTAATTCTCGTTTACTTGACCTATATCTTACTAAGGAAAATTCCCTATAAACTATGTAACAATAGCTAATGCTCAAATTGGATGAGCATAACTAAACAAATCCTAAATGATAACGATAAAATATTATCATTTCTAAACAATCAACTCCATTAAACAAGTATATTAATTTTGAAAATCATTCTTATATATGTAAAATATATTCCCAGGTAAAACTATTTCATTTACCAATTAAAATAATACTGTTTTGGCAGATCTGTTCAAGTATTTTGGAATCCCTAGCAATAACGCTGATCAGACACATCGACCAAAAGTCGTATACCACTCAATGGATCAAATAACACAATATAAAACGTTTTTATAACACTAATAAATACGAACTCAATATATACATATACTCTCGGACCTTATCTTAGGATATCACTAATCCTATCCTTAAAGAGTTTACCCTACCAGGGCTTAGGGGTTCGCTAAACCTAAGCTCTGATACCATATGTGATGACCCACCTTTTTGATCCACATGAATGATATTTAATACATCCTAGGTATTCGTGCGCCGTTGCCTAAGTACCCGAAAGATAAGTTGTGTTGGGGTAAAATAAAGAAGAGAACAAGATATAATAGATAAACCTCAGAGCGGAATGGTTACATGTAATATAAAATGATGTAGTACAAAAGGTTCTCCTTATAAGAAGTTATCAGAATTATAAAAAAAAGTACCACACCTAACAAATTTGCAGCTATACATTCTGACTTTACATTTTTAAGACACAAAATACACCTACATAATCATACAATGGAAATAAATAGCTAGATAACTAAGGAGCCACCTGCTCGATCACCATCTTCAAAGAGCTCCAAAGAGAACCTGCTTTCCTCGGCCAACCCAAATATAATTTAGTACTTGAGAGTTTAGGGAAAATAAACAACTTGGGTCAGACAAAATGTTTGGTATGAGTAAAACTATGAAACAAATAGGGTGTATTTAAACATAATATGTGGGACCACACCGCTAATGCAAAACGAATTTCTCCCACATAAAAAACAACCAAACATAAAAAAAAATGGAAATGAAAAATAGGAAACAAATCCGAACATAGATGATGGGCACAATTAGTATATCATTTAGACTTGAAAGAATGGAAATAGTCTGAATAAAAATCCAAACTAGGTAGAATGGATAAAACAAGACAACAGTCCAAAACTCGATAGAACGGACTAAACAAGATAACTATCCAAACTCGATAGATTGTACAAGACCAATAATTGAACACCACGAAGAGTGTTGACCTTTCCATTGTAATTAAAGAAAACAGATTCAAAGGTTAGAATAAAATAAGAAAATGAAAATTTTCCAACAATGACTAGGAAGGTGCAACCCCTTAAGTATACCTTGAGTAATATACTTCTAAGAAGTTCATAAACTCCGTGACACTTCCTAGACAATACCAAGCCGAACCGCGCTAAACCTTATTGAGTATTCGAATATTTCACATCTAATTCTTAACTATTTTTCACGTGACGGTACGCAAAAATCTAGGTGAGATGTAAAAATATTCTAATGGGACCAACCCCACATAACTTGGCTTCCTCTCACCCTTTTGGTTTATTCATTTCCGACAAAGGATAACAAAGCTCAACGGAGCAACACATCGTCTTAGAACGAGGATAAATAAAGAAGCTAAGGTAACCGATAGTTGGAAAACAAGTACCGAGGATACAAAACGATCGTACATGGAAATTAAGTCTTGTATACTTATAACCACTCATCGAATTCCAACTTGTACCATCTCTTGGTTAATAATAATACCGTACAAGTCAAGGTAGTGTTACCTCAAAGTCATGTCTCACGATTATTCTTATCTTTTGAAATAGCGAAAAATCTATTTTTTCAACGTTTAGTGCTAAGTATACAAATAAATTGTTCTCATACAAGTGAATCGCTTTATGGAAATTAATTCATTTCCATAAACGAATCAAACCTTTTTTCTTTGAAAAACCCGAACTCATGCTTGGCTTCACATACAAGTATTAGCTTTAAAACACTTTGTTAAAAGAGTTCACTAACTTCAAAACATCAATTTAAAAAGGATTTAATAACTTAAAACATCTTTATTACATTTATTAATTAACTTTAAACTTCATCACACAATTTGATTTTTGAACTTCAAATCATTTTAGATAATAATAAAATAAGTAACCACTTTAAACCTTATTAATTCAATTAATTAGTAAAATATAATTAACTAAATTAATCAATAATTAAGTGTCATTATTTAAAATGAATAACAAAGTCAAAACATACTTGTTACTTTGATAAATTCACTTTGAAACTTCATAAATTAAGTTGATTAATTAACCCCAATAATCTTTAATTAAAAAGGGTAAAATACCTCTAAAACATCATTAATTAATTAATTAGTTATATTTAAATATAATTAATTGAATTAGTTAATTAATAATAAAATATCATTATTTTAAAATGATTAATTAATTTAAATCATTGTTAAGATAAGATTAACTGAAATTAAAACAAGTTGATTTCCTTTTATAAGTCATTAATTAAAATATTAATTAATATTAAAACATTATTATTTAATTGATTGATTAACTTTAATCCATCATTTCCAAAAGATTAATTATCCTTAAACATCATTAAATAAAATTAGTAATTAAATTTCATCATTAAATAAATAATTAGTTAAATTTAAAACACATCATTAATAAGTTAATTAGTTAACCTTAATCCTTATTAATTAAATAATTAAATTAAATAATCATTATTAAAATAATTATCTATTTTTGAAAACATCATTAATCAAAACTTGCTTAACTTGTAAAACAATTCCAAGCATAAAGATGAAACCAAATGGTTTGATAAGAAGTGATTTTCTAAAAGTGCTGATACAGCGGCTATCGTCATGTGGGCAGTTTGGCAAACAAGTTTATAATATTATCAACACAACAAACATTACATATCAATGGTTTAAGTATACATACAATAAGATTCATAGGCAATAAATATGAACATGAATATTATAACAATCCTGGTTTGGAGAATACCTGTTTATATTAAATTATAACGATAGTCATAATTTAATATCATGAATTAAAATAAATTAGAATTTTATATTATTTATTGGGAATAAACAATGAAATTAGGGAATTTAATTATGAAAATAAAATTTAAAAATTTATTTTATTTTATTGGTGTAGAAAAACAAATGGGAAATGCTTTTATTTAAATAAAGATGCAATAATTATGTTAATTATTGCCAATTACTTCTAATAATAATTTTTAAGAGAAGCAATTGATTTTTAAAGGTGGTTTATTTAAATAAAAAATGAAAATTATTTTAAAAATATGTTTTGGCCTTAAATATTGTTTTGAGATGGTTTGCAATATTTTTCTAAGTGAGAAAAATAATTTTGTGGAATTTTAGAAGTTAAAAACAATATTTTATTTATTTGTTGGAGTAAAATGTGCATTTTGTTAAATTGAGGATTTTAATTAAAATAATGTTTTAAAAATAAAAATATATCTTTTTTATAATGTAAAATAACTTATTACATGTGCAAGTAAGTTTACATATTTTGTTTGGTAGAAATTTGAAAAGAAAATGACTTAAATTAGATTATATTGTGTATATAGGTGAATATTTGTTTTGTATAAGGATATATTTAGTTAGGCTAAGTAATTGATTTTTTCTCCTTGGGTCCATTAGCCCATTTACCAAAACCAGAAATAAGAAGAAAAGAGAATGAGGAAAAAGAACTGTACGTTCATTTTTTCAACCCCCTTTCTTCTTCCTTCTAAGAAAGTCAATAGCCTTTTCTCACTTTTGCATATTAAAGCTACTCCCATTGAATTCATCAAACTAAGATCTTTTGCAATTTAGAGAATGAATATAAGGTAATCAACTCCAATCCTATGAATTATTTCATCAAGTTTGGTTATGATTGTCTGTTAATGGGCTATTTCCTTTGCATGTCAATATATGGAGTTCTATAGGTAATTGGAGCCGCTCTTCATCCAAAAGCTTCAATCTTTCTCCACGAATCAAAGGTGTGTTTATTAACTCACATTTCTAGCAAAATCTTGACTGTAATGGCAAAGATGTGGAAGAAATCGTTTACTTTAACTAAACCTAATGCTTACTTTGGATGATTGCTGAAATATAATAGGAATGCGCTGAAGTAAAACAATAATAACTTTTACGTTTTTGACCTGTTTGAGTTCAATACCTTTTTGTTAGAAACTAGATTCAATAAGGAACAATTTCTATGTTGGTTAATTTTTGAGATTTTGCAATTTTATTGACCTGAAATAGAATTGAATATAAGAGTACAATTCTGTCTTTAACTAAATTTCCTGAGTTCGAATCTGAAATTGATTTAGCCATATCTTTTCTGTTTTTGTTTAGAATTTGATAATTTTTGATGTTATAGGAAGCCCTATTTATAAATGACAACATTTATGTGGAACATATTTGCAAATTTGTAGCATAGGTTGATTGAAATTCTATCACAAACTGTCAGCTCTATCACTTTGATAATTACACTATCTAAACTAAATACAGTTAGTAAATTAGGTGTATCTTTCTCGTTTCTAGTTGGATTTATATAATTCTTGATGTTCTAGAAAGCATATACTATTTTCTAAAGCTTTATTTTTTGAGTTTTGCAAAATTTTGAGGTTAAGATTGTCGAAACCTTATTTCTTTGCTGCAGTCCTGAAAATAAATGACAACGACGACGAAATTAAATTTTGAGAATTATATTGGCCATATCTTTTATGATTCTTATCCAAATTTAATAATTTTAGATGTTTCGAAAAGCTTAGACTTTGTGCTAAAAGTTTTATGTTTTGAGTTTCCAAAATTTCAAAGTTAGCTTGGTTAAAACTATGGTTGTTTGTTTTTGTCTCGGGAGCAAAACGACAGCAATAACAATCATTGACTTGAGAATTGTATTAGCTTATTTTTGCTCATATTCTTGTTCGATTTGATGTTGTTTTTGAGATGTTTTGAGAGCTATGATGCCTATTAATAGGCTAGCTATTTTTGGAGAATTTGAAATCCAAATTTAAATAGAATTTGAATTGATCTTGGGTTAAATTTGAATTGAATTCGTATTGAATTCAAATTACCAGTCTTAAGTTATCTTTGTTGTTTTTCATTGTTTTCGAGCACGGTTTTCACTAAACCATTTTGAAGTGATTTTTAAAATAAATGGACATTTCAAATTATTATTATATAGTATTTTAAAATTATTTTTCTAATATAAAATCTATTTGTTTCCTATAATAAAGAAATTTCAAATGTTGATTTTATTAATCTTTCTGGAAAAAAGTTTTAACAGCTTGTTTTCTCTAGTAAACTATTTTAAATATAAAACATACACTTTTTCACTACTCGAACATATGAGAAGGAGAATTAAATGATTTATTAAAACACGTGGTATGAGATATTTTTTTTTTACTATGAGTTAAATGATTTAGTAAAACATGTGGTATGTGATATATTTGTTTACTATTTCAGTTAATTTCGGACTTGTATGATCGAAGCTATTTGAGATTATTGATTCTAAGATGTTTTGCCATTTTATGGCGTATTTTAAGTTTCATATTTCCTATTTATTGGAATTACTTAAGATGTCCAATATTTGGCCAGTGTTATGGTTTGAGATCTTTTGTGTAGGAGTATGGTAGATGAGAACCATCACGATTTTTTATTTACTTGCCAATGATATAAGGCAAGTATTGAGTATATGATTTCATATTTTAAGATTTATGGTCTATGAGGAACCATCACAATGTTTTCACTTGTCGATGAGATGAGACAAGTTATGATGCCATTTAATACTTGTCGATGAGATGAGACGAATATGGTGTCTCTTTTTCACTGGCCAATGAGACGAGGCGAGATATGATTTTCTGAGTTTAATGATGTTCCTAACGTGGCATCGACGAACTACTTTAAGAGGTATTAGTGACCTTGTCATGAGGACGAACTGCTTTAGGAGGTGTTAGTGACCTTGTTAGGGCTGGCTTGGAGAGGTGTCAGCGACCTTGTTATGAGGACGAACTGCTTTGGGAGGTGTTAGCGACCTTGTCAAAGGCTTCGACCGTTTGAGATTAGCACGTGCAGCATTGCTTCGACATTGCAATCAGGGATCTAACAATATAGGTTTTCTGAGTTTTCTGCTTTGTTGTGATTTCACCATTTTACGATGTTTTGTTACATCGATAACCTAGTGCTATATGAGATGTTATACATATGATGATTTCATTTATGATGTTTTGAACTCTTATTGAGTTCTTTGAAATATGAGTTGATGCTTTCATGATTTTATAGAATATTCTAAGTTTGTTGTTTTGGCAAGATAGATTTGAGATGTATACACATTTATACCGATGTGAGTGGTATAAATGAGTTTGAAGATTCTTTTATTTGAGATTTATGTTTCCATTTCATGGTACTTTGAGATTTTAGGTTATGCCGTTGAGATGAGGCATATTTGAAATTTGAGACTTATCCTACTTAAGAATGTTTAGTGTTGCTATTTGATGAGATGCTTGTGTTGACGATTTCTCCTAGTTTAAGATATGGTTCATTTGGAACCGTTATCGTTATCATTTAGATTCCTCCGATGATATGACGTGAATATGATATTTAGATGGAATTTATCTTTAGAATCTTGTTCTCGATAGCTCATGTACTTAAGTGTTATTATGTCACTTAAGTTATAGTTTATACTCTTGTTACCTCTTCTTCTAACTAAGAGGAGTAATCATCCTTTCCTTATGATAGTAATATAATGTTCATGGTTATGGTATCTCTTGTATTAGAGGATGCCCTATCTTTCGTATGCTTTACCTTATTTATTATTATTATTATTCACTGATTTTTTTAGTTAGACTATCCTGTGTGTTTTACACTCAGGTCAGACCGAGTATGTTTCAGGTTAAGCATTTCTTTTGGATATAGCTATTACATGATGCTTTCGTTATATCTTCTTTAACTGTTATTGTCCTTAGTAGTTGTATTGCATATTCTTTTGACTCGTGTATAAAGAGTGGTCGTCATAACACTTTGATGTATCATTGGTAGTGTCTTAAGATGTATCATTGTATATGTGAGTGTGTGTATATTTATATCCGTTGCTCTTCTGTGATGAGTTATTCATTTAGTTATGGTATTTTGTTCTAATAGATCCTTTAGCCACCTATAGTTTTGTATTAAGTATTTGATATGTCAATCCACTTGAGTAGAAAAAATAGATAGCAGTTGTCGACGTATTCAATAGATGTTGAAGACAAGGCTATAGTTGGTCGCCCTTAACCAGCCGTATTCTTCGCATTAGCAGACAAGATTACTGTGTAATTCTCTTTGCTAGTAGAGTATCGAGGTGGGGCATCACAAATATAGTTTTAAAGCTTTTGTTTTTTAGGGTTTTACTTACTAACTAGTTCGCTAACCACATTTACGTAACATGTTTGCATCCATCACACATATACATTTCCAAACCAAACATGAACAAATTCATATCCAAACCAAGCAAGCAATATATATCACAATATAACTAAAGTAAAATATTTCCCAAAAAAAGTTAAGAGTTTTACTCATTGAAAGCTATCCAAACTTGAAATAAACATTAAACTTGTAGAGCTTGGAAACCACCAAAAATAACTCGAAAATGGTCAAATCTCCTCTCTTTTTAGGCATGTTATACTCAGAATTTGATAAAGTGATCAAAAGGGAAGTTTTAGAAAATTATTTTCTCTATAATTTATAAAAATGAATTAATTGAAAAGGTTAAATTTTGAGTAATTTATGGCCAAAACAGTGAGGGGTATTTTCGGACATAAAAATCTAGGTTCAAAAACACTCTTGCAAAAAAATGAATTTCTGGACAATCAATGATCGAACTCAGAAAAAGCGGTAAACTAAAAAGTTGTAGCCACTGGAAATAAACATGGTTTCAAAAAAAACTCGATTTGGCATAGTATGGAGGAAGCTAATATCGAATGAAGTGGGAGTAGAATGGAGATGTTTTTAAAATGAAAAGTAGAAGATTTAAAAAGCTTGAAATTAGTTTAAAAGTTTAAACTTGGATTTTTTATAAAACTTAAAATTATTAATGGAAGCCATTAAAATGTTTCATGAAGCTTTTAGTAAGATGAAGACTTTTTGAAAAAATGGAAAAAGTGAAAAGAATAAGGGAAAAGAAAATGGTGAAAAGCTTTTATACAAAATGCATAAAGGAGATTACAATTATACCCTTGTCCTATACCCTCCACTCATATGCTTCCACCTCATCACCAAGCCTCCCACATTTACACATGCTAAGAAACTTGTTTAAACATATTTTTACTTTGAGCTTCCAAGTATCAAGTCTTGCCTCCCCTGATGTGACGATTTTCTGTTTTTTATTTAGTTGCAAAGTGTCACATCTTCGTTATCTTAAGTTAATTAACTTAATTAAACCTAATTATACTATCTTAACCCATATTATATAATTAGACTATGCGTATGTATATAAGAAAGTGTGCGCAACATTTCAAATATCTTTTATACGATGAAACGTCAAAAATTCAAAAAATAATTTCCGGTTGCATTTTCTGTTTTTCATCGTAATAAATATTTTTATGAACTAAATTTGAAAACTATTTTATCTTCAATACTTATTATTTAAAAGTGATTTTACTTTAATTATAAAACCTATTATTTGAATATTTAAAATTAATTAAATATTTAGAAATTAATGTGATGAAATTTTGGGCCGTTACAGGAATTCAGATAAGAATTAAATCAATTTTTTAATTTATTTCTTCTTCTTCCTCCAACCTATTATTATTCTATCCTCCTCCAACTATTCCAAATCTAATAAAAATATATACATCTTCCCCATTATGTGTGTATATATATATCAAAAGAGAGAGAATTTGGAAGAGATGGTAAGGTATGCAAATCCGAGGAAGGCAAAGCCAAGGCTATTATGTGAGTGGAATCCTTATTATTTATTTTTTAGTAATTGTTTGGTATATCTTTATAGATTTGAATATGACTTAGGGAGTTTGGGATTGCGATAATACGATAGATAAAATCCCCAAAAAGTCCTTTTAATTTCGAAACGTCAATTCTATTTGAGATTCTCAATTATTTACATTAATTTGATGGAATTTGTTTTGTTTATGCACTTTTTGATAATTTCATAGTCTATTCCATTTCTCGTTCTTCTTTATTTCAATTTTTGATTCTTTAATGAAATAAGAGGTTTAGGTTATGGATTTTATGCGTAGTTTACACCACTTATTCCATACAAATTCCCTTCTTATCTATTTCTTTGTAAAAGAGGAGTTAAATAGAACATGGAATTTAGATTGCAATTCCTATTGTTTAGGATACTCCATTGAATTGGTGTAATAAATTGAATTTATACTTTATTTACAAGTCTATTATTGTAATTTTGGTTATGGATATTTATTCCTTGCTTTGGATATTAGAATCCCTTATTTTGGTATGGTGAAATCTTGGGAATTTGAAGAAAAAGGACTTGTAGTAGTATCCGGTTAGGGAATTGATATTTAATGCTAGTTTAAGGTGTAAAATACATATGTTTAGAATTTATTAGGCATGAATATTTATTTATCTCTATTAGTGTAATTAATGTATAATTATTACGTATATGGCGTAGTTAATTAGGTACTTATTTTCATTTATTTCCCCCATTAGGAATGTAATTGATTGTTAGCTGAAAATAAGAGAAAACTCTTATATATCCTAATTATTATTCTAAGATGTAATAAAGAAGATTCTTTATAAGGCCTTATTTATGAAACGGTGAGGTGAGTATTATTATATATATGGGGTTAAGTCATAAGGGTGCGTGGTCAATAGAGTTATATGACAGAAGTCTGCCTTCACTTTGTGGCTACCAGCAATTGTGTACACTTCCCATTGATGCGAAATATCCTTATGATAAATATATATAATGACACAAGGCTATTACCAAATTCTATATGGGAAATCAGCGCAGCTAATCTGGCTATTAGTTCCTATGAATAGTCGAACTAATGTGAGATGTCGTTATGAGTATAGGCCATATTACGAGGGGCTTGCTTTTGGGTCTTGTGGTATTAAGTGGTTGTTTGAGGGCCCACCTCATTACCTGAAATAAAGTATTAAATGGCCTAGGGACACATTAGGTGATATCTCTATAGGGGTTCACTTCTGGATAAGGTATTAAGTGAATGATAGAGTGTCCACCTTTCCAAATAAAGCACAATTAAGTGACTTGAGATTCTATATGATGCCAGCTAGATAGTACCATTGAGAAGAACGCCTTAGGAATAGGTATTAAACGACCGAAGTCTGCCTATTTTCAAATAAATGGTATTAAGTGGCTTGGGTACTATCTCTTGCATCGCTAGTTAATTATAATATGGGATTTGGGTTATGGGATTTTGGAGATCTGCTTCTTTCCTTAAAAAGATGTACTAAATGATTTTAATGATTTTATGTTCATAGACATATTCTTATTTTGAATATGCTGCCCAAGTACTAAAATGTTAGGACTCAAGGTTTTTATTTACCAAACACTTATTGTTCTGACTCCTCTTTATTACAACACAAGTTAAAGGACGTTGATGGAGAATATGATGCTTAGAGATGGAGGTGGTTTGCTCGTGGCAATATTTATCATTTTCACTTGCTTTTAGGTGTATCCATGTATCTAGACTATTGTTGAAATGGGTTTATGATACGATTTGATGGTATTTTGTATTTTGACATATTTATTATTTCAAAATAAATGGGTACACTTTGCAATCTTATTTTGTTACATTTTCTATGAGTTCTGAAAGTTTAGTTATGATCCTATACTATTATTTTCTTAGTTCTACCAACAACTAAGCTTAGAGTAGATCTAAGTTTCTATAGGCCTTTTCTAGGTCGAAATTTAAGCCTGTTTTAGGGTAGGTTGTTACACTTCCAATTACGTCTGACAATATGAATTGGCCTACAAGGTCTTGAAGCTATTGATTCAATTTTGATATCATCAAGTTGATCCAATGCAATTCTCACGTCTGAATCATGCACAAACTTCCTTAAAAGAGAGACCTAGAATATGTTATGCACCCCCTCATCTTCTAAGGCAAGTCAACTTTGTATGCTAGGTTCCCAATCTACTCAAATATCAACAAAAGGCCTATAAACCTCGGTGCCAACTTCCCCTTATATCGAATCAAACAACATTCTTCAACAGAGAGATCTTCACAAGAATCATACCACCGGTAGAGAAATCTGAATCAATATTTCTCTTATCAACATAGCACTTTTGTCGGTCCTGAGCAGCCTCTATCTATTTCTGAATGATTTCGATCTTCTTCAAAGTTTCTCCGATCATATCCATCCCAAGTACTGGTTTTCGTTCACTTCATACCAACATGAAAGAGCATTTAACAGCCAGCTATACAACACCTGGAATGGTTTCATATCGATATTAAATTTATTGCTATTGCTATATGAAGCTCCATAAAATGCAAGTGATCATCCCATAAGCCTTCGAAGTAGAGTATGCAGGCTTGGAAGAGATCCTCGAATATATGATTTACCCTCTCAGTCTTTCCATCTATTTGCAGGTGATAAGCTATATTGAGATACAGCTCTGTCCCTAATGCCTCTTATAAACTTTTCCAAAACCCTTAGTGAACAAGGGGTCTCGGTTACTCATAATGCTTTTCGACACACCATAGAATTGCACGTTCTATTTTGCATACAACTCGGCCAATTTGGATAACATTTTATTAAACGTAATAGGCATGAATCGACCAATCTTCATCAATCTATATGTAGGATCACTTTCACCCTAGAGGGGGGTGAATAAGGTGATACTGAAATTTAATGCGGAAATAAAAATAATAACAGAAAGCAATGCAGTAAAGATCATACACTGTTTTACCCAGCTTCGATAATAACCTGCCTATGTGCTGCCCCCAAGATTTCTACTAGAAATTAAGTAATCAGACGCTTGCAAACACACATAAACTTGCGACACCTGCTACTTGATTAACCTAAAGCTCAAACCCCTGCCACAACTCAGCCACCGAGTTGCAAATTCTCTAACTATGCCCCGTAATTTGTACCTAGTTACACAACTAGAAAGTTACGCTATTTTAAATAGAGAAATGCAAAAATAAAAATAACAATTTAAACAAAAATCCTATATTTAAAATTAAGCCCAAAGGCAATTAAAAAGAAGAACCGGTCCAGTTATAATTACAGTAAAACAACCATCTCCTCCCTTTTTCTTGTTCGTATACTATGTTCATTCCATTTTTTTCCTTCACAAATTAGAGTTTCGATTGAAGCCGTCGCTTTGGAATTAGAAACTCAAATTATTTGCTGGTATAAGTTCATTCCTCAATTTCTCTTCGATGCTTCTTCAATTTGCTTGCTATCGCTTCAATGATGAGTTCGAATGGAGCATAAAATTAGTATGTGATTTTGTACTTTATTTGCTCTGTTGTTTTGCTTGAATTCTAACTCATAATTTTTTTACCGATGATGATATTGGGTTTGAATAGGGATAAAACCCCTAAATTTTAGATTCATATATTTGGATTTGAATTTTTCGACATTCCTGCACTGATTTGTAATCGAACAATCATGTGATTCTTGACTCGTTCAATTTATCATTGGTGCTTCAGATATATTTGTATTTGCTCAAACCCATTTGAATTGTTCTATTCTATGCTCCTATGACTTGTTCATCCCGTTACCCTTTGTTCCATTCTTTGGCGCCAGCTTTTGACTTGAGATAAACATGGCTGGTTCATTATGTTTTTCATTTATTTTATTACTTTTTGAAACTACTCTTTGACCATGTTCAAAACTGTTATTGATATATGCCTTGATTTTGACTTGGAGTCTTGGATATTAGTTGCTCGAGTTTAATCTGTTTTCCCTATGTATATACATAAATATATGTATGTATATATGTGTGTGATTGGTGCATATATATATGTATTGTTGTTTGCTCTGTCCACTGTGCTAGTTGCTTTGAGTTCCATTTCCAGTTATTCATCCATTTTAAACTGCTATGTTCATTCATGTATTCATGTGCTCACTTGTCCTTAAGCATTTGTATTCTCTTAACTGTTGTTGTTGGCTTCATGTGTACATTGAATTTGCTATGTCTTGTGCACTTGAAGGCGTTATTGATCTAGTTTGTTCCTCTTGAAGTCTGGTCTTTGTTTACGCATTTGAGCTTCTGTCTTGTTGCCTTGATTTGTTTTTGAATTCTGGTTTGGTTTCACTTGATGTTTTCATGCTGTCACGTGGTCTTGTTTGCCTTGATCGACCATGTATACACACACACACGTGTGATTTCCTTGCATTCATGTACATATTAGCACGTATAGACTTATGTCTTTATTCTGGTTGGACTCATGTTGCATTGCTTTGCTCCGAGTTAATTTGCCTCCCAGTTATGTCATATTGCTTGAGATGTTGTTGTGAGCATTCATGTAAATGTTGTATGTTGTTTCCTTTGCACCTGACAAGCCTGAAAATTTGTTGCTTTCTGAACTAAATTTCGTTTTGCATTTTGGAGTCTGGTCTATGACTTGATTCACTGGCTTGTTGAGTTACATTATTCACCTTCTTGAGTTACATTGTTCACCTGATCCCAAGTTTGATTGCATGTTGGATTGCATTCATGTTAACCTATTTTTGAAGTGTGGTTTGGGTTGCCTCTGAACCTACATTTGCTCATTGATTTTGAAATATCATGCACATATTTATATACGTACATGCATACATATGCATGTATATATGTGTAACCGTGTAGTACATGTGTCGTATCCATTTGTATTCGATTTGTACATGTGTGCATTTGCATTGGTCTGTGAAATGGAATTGAGAAACGACCTTGTGATATTCATTGTCATACACTGTGAATATTACAAGTTATTTGTGCATATATATTTGGTCCCTGTCAGAAAATATGAAAACAAAAAACCATAATACTTGAGGCAAATTTTTTCTTTAAATTCAATCTTATTATTGCAATTTAACTTTGTTTCTTTTTCTAGTCTACTACATCAGTGTTTATTTTGCAGTTAGTTCAAATGCTAGATTCAGGCTAGAATAAAGTTGAAGATCAAATACGAGTAATGAGTGAATATGTAGTGAGATGAAACTTGTAAAGTGAAAATTATGTTATAACTGAAGTTATATTGAATTTGAAAATGTGTAAATGTAGTGAGAGCTCAAATTTGTACTATTTGTATTTGTAATAAAACATTTATTTGAATAAATTATTTGTTTGAATATGAATTTTAAGTTATTTATTTTATTCAACAAATATTTATTTAATTATTGGAAAAATAAAATAGTGCAATAACAAATACATTTAAACAAATATATATATATATATATATGTTTATTATCATCAAAAAAATCATAGGCTATTGTATTCTACAATCTCCCCCTTTTGATGATAACAAACATATATTAAGATTTTGACCCTCTTAAATGTATTTGACCTTGATGAGTTCTATTAGTTACCCCCTATTTGAATACTCCCCCTACAAAAAACTCCCCATTCACATATACATGAAAATAAAAAAGGGAATATGCAATCAACCTAGATGGAGTTAAAATAAAAATGCAATGAACCTAAATGCAATTTAAAAATATGACATATTTTCCAAGATCTTGATTTCTCTCCCCCTTTTGTTATCAACAAAAAAATAACAGTGTTAGAGAACGAGTGATAAAGTAATAGACATTAATACTACATTAATACCTAATCGAGTATAAATATTAAATTTCAATAAAAATCAAAGAAAAATCATAAATACTCTGTTAGGTGCATATTTCACTTTAGAGTGATAGGGTGATGTCAGTATAGAAAACTATACAGTCGGGTCCATTTGTGATAGGAATTTGGGTACTTACTAAATATTCATAACCATTAGAACTTTAAATGAGATTAGTAGTATTTCCAATTTTTGAATCCTAAGTATCTTCTAGCCACACATAACCGTGAGGACTTTTAAATAGGGTTAGAATCAATTCGCCTATTTAATAATCAATTTTGACATGTGTTCCATACATGCATAATCGTGAGGACTTTTAAATGAGCATGAAAGCACATAATCAAAGATTCCAAGTATCTCACCCATGCATAACCGTGAGGACTTTTAAATGATAGTGAGTACTTTTGGATGATTTTATTGCTAATTAACTAATTTTTTTTTAAATAATTTCCTATTTAAATACCATATTTTGACATAGTATACTATATTTTGATGAGTGATAGTCATAGAAATATGATAGAAATAGAGATGGTCATGGAATTTTAACCAACCAAAGTTATTACAAATTTTGTTTAATTTTTTTAAGAAATTCACTAAATATACTGTCTCAAGTCATAACATATGGTTAATATCAACACTCATCACTATGTATCTTTTCGAGAATTAATAGGCTTCAGATTAGTTAACATAGGCATTTAAGATCAAATCCAAAAATATATATCCAAATTTCTAAAATGCCTAAACTAAGACGAAGCTGATAAAAACTATTTTCTAGAAGAGGTTTTGTAAAAATGTCTTCCAATTGAAAATTAGTTGAAATGAAATTTATGCAAATATTTTCTTTGGAAATGTGATGCAACTAACGAATGTCTCAACATAAAACACGTTCCACTCGTACTTTTTCTATCAACTAGACTACCAGCATAATCTGCATCTGAATACTCCTTTAACTCAAAGTTATCGTTAGTTAAATATCATAGACCAAACCGTGGGGTACGCAACAGATACCTTTCCTCTTACCTGAAAATAATATTTCTTTTGATGATTGGCCAAACAATTTTGCACAATTCAGAATAAAAAACAACATCATTCCGTTATCTCATAACTGGCTGATTTAAATCAGATTATGATGCAGATTTTCAACATATAAATCATCGTTTAAGGTAAATGTACCGTTACCTATTTTACCTTTACCGATAATTTTACATTTATCGTTGTTGCCCATTGTGCCTCTGCCACCTTTGTACATCTCTAGGCTAAGGAACTTTGATTTTTCGCCTGTCGTGTGTCTGGAACAGCTAGAATCCAGGTACCACTCTTGTTGTTCCTTGGCCTGCCAACACACCAACATGAGAAAATATTTTGTGACCTATTTTTTTATAGGTCCATAATTGTTAGTGATAAACGATTTTTAAAAAAAAGTTTGTGTAGAACCAAGACAGTCTATGTTTGTTCCTTTTGGCACCCATATTTGTTTGACTTTAAGAGATTTTACATTCGTGCCTTTAGGAACCTAAATTGGTGTGGTTTTCATGTGTTTGGGTCTATACCAGCAATTGTTGTGATTGTGTCCAATTTTTCTAAAAATCATGCATTTGGAGTTTACATTATTAGTTTCACTTCTAACTCTTTTAGATTGCATATACCCAAGTCCTTGTCTAACTGTACTAACAATTCATTTCCTGAATAGCATATTTAGTGATTTTTAACTTTGTATAATTTCCCTAAAGTTGTAGACAATTGTTGGACTTGTATCTTGAGAGATTCATTTTCGCGCTACTACAAAACAGACCATTTGCATCGTCTCATTTGAATCGGTTTAAGTAAAAACTGATGCAAATAGAACTATTTGCATCAGTTCTCTCTTAATAACCGATGCAATTGGTACGTCGAAAGCAATAGGTAATAAAAAAATCAAATTTGCATCAGTTGTCACAAAAAACTGATGCAAATAAGTAGATGCAAATAGTTTTAGTCGCATCGGTTGTAAAGTCAACCGATGCAACTACGTCCAAAGTAATAAATTTTGCATCGGTTCCCTTGCATACGTGATGCAATTTCAAATTTTTTAGCTTATTCGTCGCTAACTTTTACATCCCGCCTTTCAATTTATTTTCGCCGCCCCCATTATTTTCCTAAAAAAATTCGCGTGCTTCAAAAAAAGAAAAATGAATATGTTTCAATTTTTTTCGCCGTTTGCTGGATTGGTTCGCCTAAAAGTGAATTTATTTTCATAGTTGTAGTGATTCGCCGTTCCCCTTTTTTTCACCGATTGCTGGATTGATTTCGAGTCGCGAGTTTGCTGGATTGATTTCGAGTTTGGAGATTGCTGGATTGATTTCACCGTTAAGCGATCAATTTCGAGTTTGCTGGATTGATTTTTTAGGTATAAAATGATAATGTTATTTGCGTTAATTTGATGTTTTAGGAATAGTTGGCAGTTGATGTTAATGTTTTTTGTATAAATCCATTATTCTCTTAAAAAATTGCTATACTATATGTACTTTAAATTACTTAAGCAGATTTATTGATAAATGTTTACCATTGGTGTTCAAGAAATAAACTAATCTAAATAAATTCAATCCAGAAATATACATTTTCATCTTCATAGGACTAAATTCTACAAATATACCACTAAATAAATTATGTGGTAAACCCCGCGTGCATTGCATGGATTTGCACTAGTTTATATCAATAAAATAAGTGTTTAATACCTTCTTCATCATTGCTACATAGCACGCACATTGGGTCTATACTGATGGTTTTCTGTATAATCTTTTCTTTGTTGGCAATAGATCATAAATGGCTTTAAACGCCCAAACGGCCATTTTTGGTTTATGAGTTTGATTCCAAATGGTGCCAACCCATGAAACTTTGTTGTAATTATCCTTAATAGTTTTCCAAATTGCTTTGGAATTATATGTACCATAGTTAGAAAATGATCGTGCCCAATAGTCTTCTTCCTTATCACCCCATAATTTAACTTGTTCCACTTTGTCTTTTAACTGTCTCATTTAATTTCACCTGCCAGTCCGCCAGTTTGAGTTTTCAATAATGTCCTTAACCTGGATTCTGTCCCCTCTTGTTCTTTTTAACATGTCTACTCCTACTCTGGTTATAATTCTGCTGCCTTGTAACCATAGATTGAACCACGACGATGTAGTTTTACCATCAACAATTTGCTTACCCATGCATTTAATTGCCTCCTTCGTATTTTGTAACATGTATTTCCATACTCCAGAGTCATCACTTCGGACTGACAATTCCCAAAAAGAGTAGTTCTTCATATATTTCTCCTACATGAGTCTGGCTTGATAACCTTGTCCATTAACAACCTTCCAGATAAGTTTGATACATAATAATTTATTGACATTCTCATATCTTCTTAAATTGATTCCCTTTCGCTTTTCTCCTTGCATAATATTTCTCATGGATCCTTGCTTGCCTTTACTTTCCACTAAAATATGGACAAAGATGCTTTATTTTGTTAATTGTTGCAATTGGGATTTCCAAACACTACATCTAGCATTGGACTACAGGGTATATTGTGGATTTAATTAATTTAAGCCTTCCTACTAGACTAAGCAGTCTAGTTTCCCAAACCACCATCTTGCTCTTGATTTTGTCTAATAAGTTACTACAGTCTTTATCTTGAATAGTAATGCTCAATAATGGGACTCCCAAGTATTAAATTGGGATTCTCCCTGCATAATGTCTAATTTGGCAGCAATGCTCTCTTTATTTGTGATGCCTCTTCCAATGGATATTTTGACTTTTCCTTGCTAAGTTGCAGTCCAATAGCTATGTACATCCTATAAAACACCACCTTTAATGCTTCTGCACCCTCTTTAGTAGTGGAGTGTGTAGTTGACGGCAAGGCTACTGTTGACAGTGGGCAGGAATTGTTATGGAGGAGGGCGATTATGTTGTGTGACAGTGGAAGTACTTTGCAACAGTGGATTGAGTTGGATATTGTAAGAAGGCAGACAGAAGTGAGGAGGCATGCTTGGTTAGTTGCACTGCTATATTTGACAGCAAGAAGGTGGAGGAAGGCGGCAAGAAGTTGAATGGTGTTTTGAACTGCGCAGTGATGGGCTTTGTAATGGCTCGTGGAGAAGTAATGAAGAGGAGGTGCAAATGTAGTGAAGGTTGTGATGGCAGGCAGTGATAGAGTCATTTGGTAGAGAAGTGAAGTAGATAGTGGAATGTAGTTGGAGGTTTGAAATTTGAATAATTTGCAGTTGTACATTCAGATTTTATGTTTACATTAGAAGGGAACTGGGTATTTTAGTTGGTCATAGGTATTTTCGAAGCAGGATAATTTTCGCCGTTTTGGTTGGTCATAAGTTTTTCTAAAGCAGGGTTATTTTTAACATTTTGGTTGGTCGTAGGTTTTTTTGAAGAGGGGATGTCTTCACTTTCCATTTTCACTTGCACGGAATTAGGAATTTCCTTCTCCCTATGATTTGAATCTGTTTAAAAAAGACGTGTTAAAAAATTCATCATTTGTCATTCTCTGTCTGGTGCTTGAGTGGACTCTAAAGTAGGCAAGTTGCACACGGTCTACCCCATTGCTATAGAGAGACTGATTTCAGAACTCGATCAATAGATCAAGCACCCACAAATTTTGAATCCAATGGCTCATAGTAAGCTTACATATATTAAGTAAACTGCGCCACATATAATATATCAATTGTTATATGTCCATTAACTGAAGCGCCTAAGCTTAATGTTATAAGGTTAAAATGGCTTATTAAACAATACAATTCCAGCTGCATAACATTGATATCATGCCGTGCTATTCATACACAGATTCTAATCATTTGCAATATTTATCATTGGTTAGCTAGAAATGCTATAGAAGATATGTTATTATATTTCTAGCAAATTAAGAATATGCAAAAGTTGTCAGATAAGAAGGAACAAACCTTGAGGGCTTCTCTTGTTTGAACAAGAACTAGGAGAACTTGATTTTCCATCCCCAATTTCGCTAAGCAAAAAATTATACCGTGATTTCAAAAGCTTATAGTTATCCTTTAACTTACAAAATTCTTCAAGCAAACTTTTCTTTTTGTTCTGCTCTGTCAGCAAATTCTGATCTTTGAAATCAATCTGCTGTAGTAATTTTTCTTGCAACTTCTTTCCCTCTATTGCTTCTTCCATTTTACTACTAAGTTGTTCCTTTAAACTTTCCACTCTAGCTAGAAGCTGCACTTTCTCATGTTCAGATTTTCTGAACGACTCTTCTTTGTTGGTCAATTCTTTATTGGCTCCTTCAAGGTGAAATTTCAATTGCTTAACTTCATCATGTCCACATCTGGGAGTGAGGCTAGCAAACTTTTCATCAACAACTAAAACAGATCTGTTCTCATACAAGATATTTTTAACTTGTAATGAATAACGAGTTGAACTTGCAAGAACTAATGTTTGGTTCTTACAACTGAGTCTGAAAGATAGAAACCCACAGTAAGCCGCTTGTTGATTTTCTACCCAAAACGGGAACTTTATGTTTCTAGCATTTCCACAATTTGCTGGTGCACAACCCAACTTTGATTTCTCATAAAAAGATAAAATACCCATCTTTTATAGAATACTGGTTGGTAAACGGAAATATTCTTTATTGAGTCATGGTAAATTATGTCTCCATTTAATTTGGTACTGTTCCTTTTCGTAATATTGATTATCCACTCCACTTGAATTAGCTAAAAATATTGATTTAATAATGAATGCTTTTGGTAATCCAATGTTTTTTTTGTAGTGCGTCTCTAGCATTTGCATATGGATCGTAGTTGGATGTACAACGTAAAACGTAACGATGACGAGTTCCTAAACAAAATTTAAGAGTTCATCAATTGTGCACTGAATGATCAATTAAGAAGAGGGGACGAAACTATTTTTCATCCTTGTAGACACTGCTAAAATAAGAGAAGACTTCGTAACATAGATCAGATTAGAGATCACATAATCCGTTATGGGTTGAAGCAAAATTTTACGCGGTGGATATGGCATGGTGAAAGTATACTTAGTAGAGCTAGTTCTAATAATCATGAGAATGATGAGAATGACCGGGAAGATAACATGAATAATGACGCGAATGATGAGACTGATTGTGTTCATGAGATGTTTTGTGATGCTGAAGAACATTTGATGGAAGAACCAAAGTTGTATGAAAGAATATTAATTGATGTCGAGAAGCCTTTGTTTCCTAATTGTGCTAAGTTCACAACATTGTCTGCTGTGCTCAAGCTTTTCAGTTTAAAAGCAAAGCATGGGTGGAGTGATAAAAGTTTTACATCTTTGTTGGAACTTTTGAATGACATGCTTCCGGAAGGTAATGAGCTTCCAACTTTTAACTATGCGGCAAAGAAAATTATGTGCCCAATTGGTATAGGATATAAAAAGATACATGCATGTCCAAATGATTGTATATTATATCGAAATGAATATGAGAACTTGCACGAGTGTCCTAAGTGTGGATTATCCCGTTACAAGTCGCGAGGGAACGTTCACAATGACTCAGATAAGAAATGGCCTCCAGCAAAAGTCTTGTGGTATTTGCCAATTATACCAAGGTTTAAACATTTATTTGCAAATAAAGAAAATGCAAAAAACTTAAGGTGGCATGTAGATGTGAGGAAAAATGATGGATTATTGAGGCATCCAGCTGATTCTCCATAGTGGAGAAACATTGATACAATGTATCCTGATTTTGGTGAAGAAATTAGAAATCTCAGACTTGGTCTTTGCACAGATGGCATAAACCCATTCGGCAACTTTAGTAGTCAACATAGTACTTGGCCTTTTCTTTTGGTGATTTACAATCTTCCACCTCATTTGAGTATGAAGCGCAAGTATATCATGTTGTCTCTTTTAATCTCTGGACCTCGATAACCAGGAAACGACATCGATGTTTACCTAACTCCTCTTATTGATGATCTAAAACTTCTATTGGATAAAGTTGTGCGTGTGTTTGACGCATATAGCCAAAGTTAATTTTACATTGCACGCCATGATTTTTTGTCCTGCGTATGGTAACTTGTCTGGCTATAGTACAAAAGGTGCCAAAGCATGCCCAATTTGTGAAGATGATATGGTTGTTGAGAGTTTACATTATTGCAAAAAAAATGTGTATATGCATCATCGTAGATTTCTCCCTCCTAATCATCCTTATCGTAAAAAGAAGAAGCCTTTTAATGGGGAGATAGAGAATGGAGTTGCTCGTTTGCCATTAATAGGAAATGATGTTTACAAACGGGTCAAGGATATTGAAAATGCATTTGGCAAAGTATTTCCTCTTTTTGAAGGCTCGTGGAAGAAGAAATCTATATTTTGGGATCTTCCGTATTAGAGACATTTACAGGTTAGACATTGTCTAGATGTAATGCGTATAGAAAAAAATGTTTGCGACAGTATCGTTGGGACACTCTTGAATATACCTGGTAAGACAAAAGATGGTGAGAAAGCTAGGCAAGATATGTTGAAAATGGGTATCCGGAAGGAGTTAGCGCCGGTGCAGAAAGGTAAACGTACCTATTTGCCCCTCGCATGTTATACATTGTCCAAAAAAGAGAAAACTAGTTTATGTGAGTGTCTTCGTGGTGTGAAGGTTCCAACGGGTTATTCTTCAAACATTAGCATTCGTGTATCAGTGAAGGATTTGAAATTGACAGGTATGAAGTCTCATGATTGCCATGTGCTAATGCAACATTTATTACCTGTTGCAATTAGAGGTATATTGCCTAAACATGTTAGGCATGTTATTACAAAGCTTTGTCTCTTTTTTAATATGATTTGTAGCAAGGTAATTGATCCTGATACGTTGGATGCTCAACAAGCCGATGTTATTGTTACCTTATGCAAATTTGAGATGTATTTTCCAAATTCATTTTTCGATGTTATGTTGCATTTGGTTGTTCATCTTGTAAGAGAAATCAAAATTTGTGGTCCTGTATTTATGAGATATATGTATCCGTTTGAAATGCATATGGGAAGTTTAAAAAGAAAAACAAAAAACAGATATGGACCTGAAGCCAGTATCGTAGAAGCTACTGTAGCTGAGGAGGTTATTGAATTTGTCACTCCATACTTAACTGGTGTTGAACCTATTGGACTTCGTAAGTCTCGACATGAAGGACGACTTGACGGCTAGGGCATAATTGGATCAAAGTTGATTTCAATTGGCGATGAGATGTTTCACAAAGCTCAGCTACTTTTTTTGCAGCATCTTAGTGAGGTACATCCTTACTTGGAGGAGCACATGGCAATTCTAAAGTCTCAGAATCCTTCAAAGAACGAAAGGTGGTTGACGAATGAACATAACCGCTCTTTTGCCATATGGTTTAAACATACGGTAATGTCTCAATTGTCTCAAACAAATCATGGTATTTCAGATACAATAAAATGGTTAGCATATGAGCCTCGATTTCATGTCAATTCATGGGAAGGATATGATATGAGCGGTTATGTCTTTTATACGAAGCGTCAGGATGAGAAGAGCAAAATGCAAAATAGTGGAGTTAGCATTGTTGCATCTTCAAGAGAATTATCTAGTGCTAAAGATAACAGACCAATAAATGCGACAATGCTATATTATGGGATAATCGAGGATATTTGGGAACTTGAGTATAAAGACTTCGCAATCCCACTATGTCGATTTAGATGGGCTGACAATCGTCGTGCTGTACGAGTGGATGAACATGGATTCACATTGGTTGACTTTGGTCAAGTGAGTCATGATAATGATCCACTCTTCTTGGCATCTCAAGCAAAACAAGTTTTTTACGTGACTGATCCCGCGGATAATAAGTGGTATGTTGTTCTTCTCGGCAAAAGACGCATTGTTGGGATTGGTGATGTGGTGGATGAAGAGTATAATCAATTTGATGAGAATCCACCTTTCTCCGTCGGATTAAGTCTACCAGAAGAAGTTGATTTAAATGCAATTTATGCACGTTCTGATCACGATGAGGGGGTTTGGATAGTTGGGTAATTTTTTTTATGCTCATCATGCTTTAGTTGCCAGTTGAAATATTTCATTTTCTATAATTCTTTATTTTTTTGAGAATAATTACTAATAAGATATTTTACAGGGATACTTGATCGCTGTTTTTGTTGCAGACTTTGTATATTGTATCAGTGCTTGCTCTCAGGTAATTTATCTGTTAACTCTATAGTGTTTTTCTTCTATTTTCCTGTATACTGGTAATTTAACTTATCAATAAAGCCATAATTATCACACCACATATTCTTACTTTGATTTAGTGTTGCACTACTGTTTGTATTACTGGGACTTGAGATTTATAGCATTATAGATTAGTATAGTCAGTGATTTGCACGCAACAACACATTTAACTGGGTTTCAATTCATTTTTAAAATTAATGCGGATCCTATGTGTTACAGGCTGCCTGTTTATCGAATAATAAGCTTTCCTCAGGTCAATTTTTATGCACATGATTTGGTTTGTTTTCCTGCCCATTCCTCAAACTATCTCATGAATATATAAAATTCCATTCTTTATATCATACATGAGAAGTTTGAGTCTATTACACAACACTTTCACCAAATTTTTACAAATAATGTTATGACAACCAATTGGTCTAAACCAATGAATTTGGTTAGCATTTTTATGTTTGTAATCATACGAAGAAAAGCGTGATTTAACTCTTTCAAAATATTACCCATCTCAAGATAATCTCTTACTGTTTCTAACATAAGATCCTTAATCATTTCCCAATGAGTCTTGTAAAACTTGGCGTTAAACCTGTCTGGACCTGGAGTAGTATCTTCTTTGATGCTATATAATGCAGCTTTGATTTCCATCAAGTCAATTTGGTCATTTAGAAAATTCTGGTTATATTCAATTATAACCTTTTTTAACATCATTTACCTAAGTAATATAATACTTAGTAGAGCTTGAACTTTTTTAACAAATGTGTTCGCCGACTCAAAGCTATTTCCAAAATTTAATTGTGGAACACAACACAATCAAATCAAATAATAAACACAATATAATTATAGAAAAAACGGCACATTTTTTATCTTGTTAAACAAAATATAATATCAGAAAATACAAACAGAACACATTTGAGGTAGACAGAATATAACAAGTCTACTAAAAAAGAGCAATTAAAATATTGCTTATAGCACAACAGCGCTCATATTTAATTTGGGTACTTAAAAGACATAAATAATGTAATTACTCAATAATTTGATGCTTATAATATGAGAAACATTACAGGTGGTGTGTCCATTTTAGCAACAGCTTGCTCATCAAATGTGAGGGAAACTATCCTGGGAAAATAGCTACCAAACTGTAAGTAAAAGAATACGTTTGTAGTTTCTCTTTTATTAGCTTCTTTTTTATGCTCTTTGTTTCATGAGTTTTCAACTAGTCTATTCTCTTTTGTTTTATGCAATTAGCAAGGTCAAATTTTTGTTGTTTTTTTCAATTTTTACCCTTTAAAAAAACATTTTGTTTTCATTTTATCTTATTTTCATAATAATCTAATTTTGTGAGTTTTACATTTATGCTGCATTACTTTCCAAAGTTTTGCTCATTTATCTCATTTATCTCATTTATGCTGCATTACTCCTGAAGAAAGAAACTTAGCGCTAAATTGTTGAAATAAATTAACATTGCATCTTCTATTAGTTATGCATATAATATGCTTGCTTACAGCTATGCATATAATATGCAGCTATAAGATGTTTTCCCTGGTGTATTATTATTTTTTTGTTCCTATAACATCATATGCATGCTATCTGTGCAACCACATTCATTCTCAATTTTTGATTTTTTTTTATAAATCCATAATTAAATGATCACTAAACAATCAACTACAGGAATAATGGAGATAGAACAATTTGGACAAAATGAAGAACATGATCCTTCTACTTCACCGTCATTGTATAAGAAGAGGCGAAGAGGCTCAACAACCGGGAAGAAATATAAAATGCAAGAACCAAAATTCATTGAGTGGAGTGATAACGGCAAACCCATTGGAAATTGGCCGAAGTCTTATGAGGAGTATGTGGGCGATACTGCTAGATCTAAAATTGATATCAATATTAAAAATTGGGATGACATTTGTAAAGGGCTTAAAGATACTATATGGGAAGATGTTAAGGTATTATAAATTCATTTGTTCACATAACTATGATTTTTTTATCAATCTTTGGCTCACATAACTATGATTTTTTTTATCTCAGATCGAGTACCACATTGACGACAACATGAAAGATAACGTGTTAATATATGTCTATGGACGATGGAAAGATTTCAAAACAAAATTGGTTGGTGGTTGGATTACGAAGACAAGAAAACTTCCAGTGGACCATAAAGAGCCGTACGAGCTTTATGATGGCATTACACAAGCACAGTGGGAAACGTTCAAGAAGAATTGTGAAACTGAGGAATTTAAGGTATTTTTTCACTTCTTTGACCTAACTACATAAGGTGAAGAGTAATGGTTGATCAGATGCATTTATCAGCTTTCTTTTTATATACATAACCCTACCAACTCATCCATTATTTTTTGACCATTTAAGTTGCGCTTTTAACAAATACATACAAACTGCATTTCATTTCATAGAGTGAAGACAAATGTGTAAACGTATGCTTTGTAAGTAAATGTTAATTTAAGTCTTATACTAATTATTCTATACTAGTAGGATAAAAGCAGAGAAAGACAAAAGAGGAAAGGGGTCTTTGACTGCTTTAGTATTCATTTGTTGAGAAAGGAAGAAAAGTAGGAAAAGTAACAGTTGTACTGGTATTTCAAGAATAAGACCCAGATGGGGATAATAACAACTTTATCCCCTTGATGCTGTGCACGAGGGACCTATCTCTTTCTTTGAACTATGTTCTAGTTTTTCATACTCCCCCCTATGCCTAAACTGTAATCTACGTTACATTTGAGAATTCTGATATTGGAGCATGGTTAAGCCCATGCTAAAGAGAATAACTAGAGAACTATTGAAGTGACAGACCAAAAAGAAATTTTCAATTTTTGCATTGTTAAATGGTTCGCAACACTGCAGTTGCTGATTAGAATATTCCTTCAGAAATCTGTTCAAGGCAAGTCCAAACAACAAAAGTCGTTACAAAAATTAGCACAGAGCGAAATGTTTAACCAAAAAACAGTTTTCCATAGAAGATACATTTCATTCCTTGTACAACTGTGTTCCTTGAAATAAGTCAAAAGTAGTGCGAAATTATCAAGAATATCTTGTAAAAAATTAAAAATAGAGTAGTGAATATATTAGCAACCCATATTTTAACAAAATCTCTGATATTAAAAGAAATACAACTTATTAGCTTAAAAGTCATAACTGAAGCAATAAAATCAACACCTTTCCAGATTTTTGATTGGGCTTTAATACCATCAAGACGATTCTTCCTTCAAATGACAGTAAAATCAAATAAGAAGACAACTTCCCTTTGTTTTTAGCTTCGTGCTATTTTATTTCGGCTTCTTGCAGTAAGCAAATTTTCTAACGACCGGTTTGATTATTTAAAAGATCACACAATTTTTTTTTAACAATTGACTGATTCTACAACAAATTTACATAGTATTACCTTGCCAAAAGGCACCACAACAAACTGATTCTACTTGAAACATCCAAATTGGTTTCCATGCTTCTATCATGTAACATTTCACAATCATAGAGATATAAAGATGAATATACGAACATAAGAAAAAGAATGGATATTACTACTTACCCAGTTCAGGTCGACCATCCCCCACTGTCCCGGTATGATGTGTTTGTTATGTAGCAATAGACTATGGACACTACTTGTTTCAGCGTCATAGAGAAATGATCTCTACAAAAAAAGAAACAATGTCAAGAAGATGTGAAATAATAACAATAAGTTCAACGCATTTGTTTTGGATACTTAGTAATCTCTAATTGCTTTTGCAAAAGTATCAGCGTCGTAATATTCACCAAATAATTCGATGAACTTCCTGTTTAGATCCATTAAGTACCCGAGTATAAAAAAATATAGAAGTTACAATAAGCTTAAGAATCATGGTATGCTGATTAATTTGGCTGGAAGGCTATATAATAATGCAGTGGGGTACAACATCATAAACACATGCCAGTGTAAATTTGTATTCCAGTACTACTTACTAGTGCCAGTATTTCCATTAGAGTCTCCAATTTCCTGGCTCTGAATCCTTGTAAGTGACATAATCGCTGCAACAAAAATGAAGTACATCACTCTTTTTTAGAAACTGTTATGAGATATTTCCTGTAGCCTTGATATTCATTAATATTCATTATTTTTGGCAGCGATTAAGCGAGAAGGGTAGGAACAGTCAAGCATACAATGAGCATCCTCACTATTTGGGGCAAGCTGGATATGCAGTGAAGAAAGCTAAATGGATAACTGAAGGTCATAGTTCATCGACTACATTACCAAGTGGTTCTTTTTTGGATCGAAGTGTTGACTGGGTTTTGGCAAGATCAAAAAAGAAGCTAATGGAAGTTATGTAATCCCTAATGAGAAAACTAGGATAGTTGCAGATAAAGCGGTATGACTAATTTCGATGCATTTTATCCCATTTGGTTAATCTCTTACAAAACAAAGCAATAAATTATTGAGAAAACTAATTTTTTTTGTTGTTGACAGAATGCTTGGAGAGAAAAAGCCATCGAAGGAACATGGGTTCCAAATAGACATGATGATGTCTTAAATCGTGCTATTGAAAAAAAGAAACATCCAGGTCGAGTTAGAGGAATTGGTGGGACGGTCGGTATCAAAGATGTATTTGGAAAGGTAATGAATATAAAGGTCCAAGTGGTGTAATATCAGCAGATGAACTACATCGTATCACTCAGGAAATAGAAATTAAAGTGAGCCAAAGATTCGAGTCTATGGTAGATACAATGGTTGAGCAAAAGATTGCAAATTTTTTAATAGGATGGGTATGCAAATGCCCAATGATATTGTGGTCGAAAATGTACCATCATTTGGTCATCGTAGCAGCTGTCAATCAATACAATTGGACAAATTACAAAATACCAGCACAAATCAAGAGATGGATCCTTATGAAAACTTGCAGGTAACTAATTCAAAAGTCTATTTTTGTAAAATTATACGATTCTAAAACGCGTAAGTCAATAATTTTAATGTTGTACTTGTCATTCTAGAGGCCAACTAAATGTCGTTTAGCTGTTAATTTGGACTCCAAAATTGTCGTAGTGGGTCACGGCATGGTGCATCCTGCTTCTAGGCCTGGAGATCAATGTCATAATCAACAAATCTTGACCAATCACATAAAGGTTGGAATTGACGCAGTAGAGCCTATTCATGTAGGAACCCCTCTTCCGGTTCCAAGTAAATATCACATCACGATAGGAGAAGCACTTGGTAGTTTTGTACAATGGCCTAAAAATCTCATGCTTTTAGGCGATGATGATAAGGTAAAGAAAACACTTTTTGTATTTTTTGAGCTTTGCTTGAATAAAATATGCAGACTCCATGCTGCTTATGAATTTTTTGTGTGCAGGCTACACATATTAGGAGCAAAGACAAAGTGGAAGAGTGTGTTGCTATGGACATGAATAATAACCAAAAGATGACAAATGAGCCTGCAAAGCGTAGGACGATCGTGGGTGAAGACATCATCAATACTTTAATGGATGAGTGCAAATATTTACATGACCTGATAGTTCAAGTGCCATCCTATGATATAATTTCATCAATGCAATTCATGTGAACAAGGATTTATTTACATACGATGAGGACTTTGAAATCCATATCGCTATGGATGACATTATCCAATTCCTTAGTATGGGATGGTTGAATGGAGAATGGTTGCAAATTTGCATCATGTGAGTATTATATATATATATATATATATATATATATAATGAATATTTCTACCTGTGTACCAATATAGCTACTATGTGAAATACTTAGGTTACATTTACAACAAATAGCTTATAAATTCATTGTATATGTTCTATTTTATATTATGTATTATACATGAAATGGTAGAACAACAATATTTGTATGTTGTACTTATTTTTAGGTGGTTAAATCATATGTGCAATGACCTCGGAGTGGAGACCATCGGGTTTATGTGTCCAAATAAGTTGTCTAAAGTGCGGAAATATCCAGACGCTACAAATATATATATTTCGAACACATGGCGTGCGTCACAATCGAAGAGATTACTCTTAGCCCCACACTACGAAGGGTATGAGCAATAAACTTTTAGAAAATAGTTTACAAATCTAATGTTGATATTAACTTCATATAAATCTTATAATGTAGGAAACATTGTATACTGCTTGTTTTCCGTATAGAAAAGAATGAGGTTTATGTTTTGGATCCCCAAGTCGAACGCAAATCTAAACTGGAAATTAGACCACAAGTGAATATGTACGTTTTATTTATTTGCCTTCCGATATCTTTTTTGCTTGATACAAGTGAATATATGCGTTGTATTTAAATTTTTATTTTATGTATAGGGCCTTTAAAACTTATAAGGCGTATGGTGGAAAATCTCGAGGAATTTACTTGAAATGGAAGACTATTAAGGTGATTTGTTTTGTACAAAATAAAAATAAAATTCTATGTTGGATATAAATTCAAATTAACCTATCTATTAAATTATTGTGTAATATTGTTGTAGTGTCATCAACAATCTAGAACGACGGATTGTGTATATTATGTGATGAAGTATATGTATGATATAGTAAAAAACCACGATCAAAGCACCGAAATACTTGAGGTATCACCTTAAATTTTTTCCTTCATAATTTTTGTTAAGTACTTATTCGATAAATGTTTCGAAACAATCTTTTAATTGCAGTACTTTGTACAAGATAGTTCTTATAGCCAGCAAGAGATAGATGATGTTCGTGACAATTTAGCTAGTTATATCATGCATAACTGGATGTAGTCTTCTTATATGCTACTATATGGTGAGTTTATTCTTGTCTCTTTCATACTTTCAGCATTACATGATTAGGAGCTAAAAATAAAATAATTATAATTGAATACATTTTTTATATTTAAATTGGGAATTTTGAAGTAAAGATATTGGTTTTCAAAAATAAAATGAGTTATTGAGAATAATAATTATATATGTATTGCATTAAGTTAATCATATGTTTGCACCTTGATATTATTTCTTTAATACAGAGATGCACCTCTCGTACGTAACTTCACGATGACTAGCGCAGTTATGTATGATTAGTTGAGAAACGTTTGTTGACGTGTTTAGACAAGTAATTGTAGTAGGCATTCTTAATGGCCATATTAAGTTGCTGGTTATGGTTAACAATATATTGCCGTTAATTTATCCCTACATACAAATTATGACATGAAGTGATGTGTAGGAAGTTGGGACATTATGAAATGTACCCCTTCAGTTTATAATATATGTTTCAGATTAAATATTCTACCTCATGTTTTTAAGCATAATTTAGTGGAGTTGTTTTAAAATAATGCTACGTATTCAGATTAAGAGTTCGATTTTTGTTTCACGATGTTGCTTTTGCCACATCAATTTAAATATCACCTTTAATTGGCTGAAATGTATTGGATTAATTTTCAAAAATTTCATACTTCATCATAATACCAATATTCAATCCGTTGATTAATAGTAATTATTATTATTATGTTAATTTTTTTTAATTTTTTTATAAACATAGAAAATAGAATCTGTTGTTTGATATCTACATACTGAATGTTCTTTTTGTTGTGTAAGCTAATTGGTTATTGTGGGTTTGGAAATGGAAAGACTGGCAAAAAATTGGATTCCATCAATGGTCTGTCATGTTGTAATGTTTTAAATTTTATTCATTTCTGAATTAAAATTTTGATTTTACATTGACATGTATACCATTTGAACCATCTGCATAACGCATATCCTTTGAGACCAGTTACATAAGAAGAAACCAAATTATATGTGAACAACATATTTTTATTTTTTCATTACATAAATTTAAATGTGGGATAATCTTACTATTCTAAGCAATGCAAAAATATGGATTGCACGTCGTACTGCAAATGAAATTTTCGATCTTACAATTTATTGATTTGTTGGTCTCTTATCATTGACAATGCATTTTGGAATACATTAAGCAGTGATACACTATGTTGTTATTCTTGTGTGGCTTGCAAAATTGTATTAATTATTAATATAAAAGAGTAGATCAGAAAATTTTCCCACTATAAAGCACTTAATTTGAAGTGCAAATTTGTTATATTATACCCATTTGCATATATAATGACTGCTTTCGAAGATGTTATTATTATTGTTTAGTTAATATACAAAACTTTATTGTACTTTGTGTATACGCAATAGTATGCAGGCAACAAATTTAACCTTTGTCCTTTTTTGTATTTGATTGTGTAGCTTCCGTACAAAATAAACCTGAAGCAGAAGTTAGAGAATCGCCTAGATGATCAAAATATTAGTAGACAGGCTTGTTATTCAGTCAACTTAAGTAACAGATAAAAAAAATTAGATGCTTAAAAAAATGGAGTAAACTTCTCATGACCAACAGAATAGATTCACAAGCTTGTACATAGTCATATTTTCATCAGGATCATATGCATATTTTTTTCTGTTATCTAATCTGAATGTTTGTATTCTGCAGGATCATATGCATATGCAGATTGCACAGCTCAACTTCAGATAGCTCAAGTACAAAATAAGATGAAGGTTTGTGCATTTGAAGACCATCTTCTGCTTAATTTATCCGCTGTCAACGATACATTCTCTTCTTTGTATATATGTATTTTTGTGTGTCTACATATAACACGCTGCATTTATTTTGTCTGATTATGTACTGTGGAATTTATTTATGTTTTATATTCTTTTGTCGAATTATTAAATCTGATTATGTATTTGCCATCAAATTTTATTTTGAATGATTGTAATATTGCATGCAATAACTGTTTGTTATAATCAATAATATATATACAGGCTATTTGAGTACTGTATTAAAGGTTTTTGAGAATGGCTTTTGAGAATGGCTTTTTTGCATTAGGTATAAATAGTTGATGCAATAGAGGGATTAATTTGCATCGGTTGTTCTAAAAAACCGATGCAATAGAGGGATTAGTTTGCATCGGTTTTCAACAACAACTTATGCAACAAGGTCCTTTGTTGCATCAGTTTTCAGTACAACCGATGCAACATGGGGCTGTGTCCAAGCTACCAACAACGATATTTTGCATCAGTTGTTAATAACAACCGATGCAAAAAAAGACCATTTTGCATCGGTTTTAGAACTGATGCAAAAGTGTTAAGCCTGTTGCATCGGTTGCATATGCATCAGTTGTTGAACTGATGCAAAAGGGGGGTAAACAACCGATGCAAATGGCCTGTTTTGTAGTAGTGTCGTTCAATAAAAATGTGCACCTTTTAATAGAATTTTCCCTCCTAGTATTTTCAATTTCTTCTAAAATCAGAATTTCATTTTCAAGCGATTTAATTTTAATTTCTGATTTTTTAATTTCCTTTTCAAATGATGGACAATTATCACACTTAGAACTTTTATTTCTACAGTTTCAAACAATTTGATCAAGATGCTTATTTATTTCTATCAAACTATCTCTTTATGATTCAATTTTAACGTACTTCTCCCTATGTTTTTCAAAACAGCCATTTACTTCATGAAAATATATCAATAATTATGAGTAAGTAGGTTTTGATATCTCACTTGGCTCGTCAACATTGCTGTCACTTGTTTTTCCTAAAAAGCACAGATTTTCATTTTCATTCTCACTGCTCGTGCTTTCATCATTATCTCCATCACCAATATTCCAAATTGCTGCAAAATATCTCCTTTGCTGAGTCGATTTTGATTACAATTGGGCTTGATATGACCAAGTTTATTGCACTTGTGACAAACGATCTCCTTCTTTTCCGAGTCATCTAGAACTTTGACTATTCTGCTCTTTAACTATTGATTTAGGGATGGATTTCCATACTCGCGGTTCCACCTTTTGAATCTCTTTATTATTTGTGTCAGTTCAGCTGCTTCATCATCATCATCATCATCATTTTCACTTTCCTTATTCCTTTGAGAGCTATTGATTTCTTTCGCATATCACCTCCTTCACGTTCTTCCTTGAAAATGATTTTTAGCTCATAAGTGGTGAGATTTCCGACTTTAACTTGTTTCGGATCCTTTGATTCTTAAACGGCGGTCGCTTTTGCTTCAAAATTTCGTGGAATAATTCTTAGGATTTTTTGGACTATTTCCAGTTTTGTGTATGGTCTTCCTAAGGATTTTTTTTATATACACATTATAAAGTCGTCCATACATTTCTTTGACACTTTCATCCTTTGCTGTGTGAAGTTCTCATACTCGCTACTAAGCATGGCAAGGCGAGATTCTTTAACCTGGGAGGTTCCTTCATAAGTCACTTCAAGTGTTTGCCAGATTTCCTAAGTAGTTAAATAATATGAGACATGGTTAAATTCAATTTGATCTAGTTGGCAAAATAATCGAATTCATAGCTTTGGATTTAGCAGTTTGCATTTTATTTTCAAGATTTGTCCATTGATTCATAGGTTTTTCAACTTCTTGATTATCTACCATTACTGTTGGTGTCCTATATCCCGTTTCAATAATATTCCCTGCGTCTATGGTTTTCAGAAAAAAATTCATTCTAGTTTTTCAATATGCATATTCACCACTGAACATGGGTGGTCTAGCTATAAACTGACCTTTGGCAAAAGCATTAGTAAAGGAAGCCATTAAATGAAAAAAAAATCAAATTTAAAAAAAACGAATTTTTTCCTAGCTCTGATACCACTTTTAGGATTGTTTACACTCTAGAGAGGGGTGAATAGGGTGATACTAAAAATTAATGTGGAAATAAAAGCAATAAAGCAATGCAGTAAAGATCATACACAGTTTTACCCAGCTTCGGCAATAACCTGCCTACATGTTGCCCCGAAGATTTCAATTAGAAATTAAGTAATTAGACGCTTACAAACACACGTAAACTTATGACACCTGCTACTTGATTCACCTAATTCTAAGCTCAAAGCTCCGCCACAACTTAGCCATTGAGTTGCGAATTCTCAAAGTATTCCCCGTAGTTTGTACCTAATTACACAACAAGAAAGTTACACAATTTTAAAATAGAGAATTACAAAAGTAAAAATAACAATCTAAACAAAAACCCTATATTTAAAATTTAGCCCAAATACAATTAAAAAGAAGAACTAGCCCAATTATAATTAGAGTAAAACAACTATCTCCTCCCTTTTTCTTATTTGTATACTCTAGCCATTCCTTTTTTCTTCCTTCATAAATTAGGGTTTCGATTGAATCCACCGCTTTGGAATTAGAAACTCAAATTGTTTGCTGGTGTCACAATCCGAAATCCGGCGTCCGAAAATCGACATTCATACTTCACCCGTATTTGAATGCCATAGATTCAAACGTCGAACCCCAGTTCGGATGAAGCTTATAACACATTAAGTACAACAACACAGCGGAAGAAAATGAATAATATCACTGATATACAATATTCGATACAACAATGATACAATTGAATATCAATATCAGAGCCCAAAGATACACAATAGTGGAAGACAACACAAGTAGATGGTCTAGACTTTGCAACCATCGACAGCGGAAAGATAACTCCAATAAAATTCCAAGTGAGAAAGCAAGAATCCAATATCTAGCGACTCCATTGCCAAAGCTCCAAAGCTAGAAAGACTCCAAACCAGAAAGTGAGAATCACCATCCATGCTGAAGTGAAGCTACTCGATCCAAATGTGATTTCCAATATCCAAAGATTGAATGCTATCGAATCTACACTTACTATCTGACTATTTGAAAAATCTAACCCAAGACTGCCCGTGTGGAAAGTTGTGGGCACCCAGAGTTTAGATAGGGAACAATAAACTCTAGATCAGTCATGGGACTCGTATGAGCAAACAAAAATAGTTTATCTTAATCAAAACCAAAACAAAAGATTTAAAAGAAATCCACAATGCTTTTTGGAAAATGCAACTACCATAAGGCCTCCCAGCACATACACAATGCAATCGCACAATTGGAGGAGATTTCTCCTTATGATAGTCAAACATGCTTGATATGCGAAAATCCTTTGGATATTATTTATAATGACCCAGAATTTCAGTCATTTGAAATTCGTATATTTAATTGATTTTAAATATTCACAAGTTAATTTTATAAGTCGAATAACTTATATTTGAAATATAAGAATTTAATTGGATAATTAATTTATTAATTTAATATTTTAAATTGCAGAATAATTGAAAATTTGATTTAAAATGAATAAAAAATGATTTATAAAGTTGTTTTAAATTCTATTTGAATTAGAACGATGTTACCGAACTTTTAAAATTGAATTAGAAGTTAAATTTTAGAAATTGAATATTTTAATATTTAATTGACGAGTAAAAATAACCATTTTTAGAACAGTCTCGGATTCGACAAAACCAGTTTCATCGGATCTGTAATATTATATTATTGTAAGATTTCAAATTTTGTGTCAATCGGACTTAAGGTTTGTCCGGAGCAAGCTAAAACGCATAGAAATCGATTTAAGTAAATTTTAAATTTAAATAAGTCGATTTGAAAACTTATCTTCCGAATATGATGGAATTGGCTCCCGATATATATTCCATTGCGTTTGGAATAGGGTAAAACATTATAAACGCCAGATCGCACGCTTCGTTTGGAGTTCGGAAAAATTTCGGGTGAATAGTGCGTGTGAATTTTCTATAAAAGGCCAACATTTTTTTCTAATTTACACAAACCCTAGGGTTAGAAACCCTAGACGCCACTAAACTTTTTAATGGCCAGAAATGGTGCAACTTCCTCCTTGTTTGTCTCTCAATCCATCGAGAATTAACCAAAACTTTCTAAGTGAAAATCGAAGAGGGCGATGAGTTCTACATTCTCAACGGCTGTGATCGAAAATGGAGCTACGGATTGACGAGAAATGGGATGCATTCGTGCTGCGTTCATTCACGTTTTTTGAGGCTATGCAAGGGCCGAGCATGACCGGATTCACGGCAAAGGTGGAGCAAAAGATGGGCTTCAAAACAGATTAGCTCGATCGTTGCATAGCTCGTCTATGAAGGCGCGACAACTAGGGTTTTATGGCGGCTCTATGGGTTTCATGAACGAAGCTTGAAAGATGGGAGGGAGAAGACGATGCACGACCCAGATCTAATGTTACATAGTTGAGCGGCCTGGATTGGTTTAAGGTTAAAATTAAAATAGATATAGTAAATTAATTTATATTAATTCGTTTAAACTTTAAACGCTATAACTTTTTTTATACAAGGTCCGTTTCGCACGAAGCGAATTGCTTGGGTTCGTTTGGACGAGCACTACATTATGGAGCTGGATTGGGATTTGTTTGAGCTAGTGCAAATTTTGGGTAAAATTAAACACGCGTTTAATTTTATTCGGAATAAAACACTGAAACTGCGACTGCAAACAATGTGAGTACAACTCACTCTTTCTGACTCACTGATATTTTTATATAAGTGAGAAATAAATATTATTTATGATGATTGTTTGGATGATATATGATATATTGATTGATATTTGGATATATACCTACCTAGTAAAGCAGATGACCCTATACGTTCCCGTGTATGAGTGGATGACCCTTTGTAGGCGCGTTTTCCTTGAAGTAAACATTATACACATATTCTAATATGTATATTTTTTGCATGTGACAGGCTGGATGTCACGATCCGAAATTCAGCGTTCAAAAATCGACGTCAAATACCTCACTTGTATTCGACTGCTAGAGATTCGAACGTCAAATTTCAGTTCGGATGGAGCTTATAACAACATCAGATGAATGTAAAACAGCGGAAACAAAATGAATGTCATATATCAACACAGATACAACATGATACAATATCCAATACAACATAGATCCCAAATATAAGAGTGATACAAAATATGATACAAGAACAATACGACAATAGAAACTTCAACAAGTTTCCAACATACTTCAAACTCGACAAGGTCTTCAAAACTCCAACACTTCAAAAGATTTCCTAATCCAAAGCTTCCAGAGGACTTCAGATCCAAGCTAGCTCCAAAACACGGATAACCTGCTTCTAGACTGCCCGTGTGGAAAATTATGGGCACCCAGAGTTTAGGAAAGGAAAAATAAACTCCGGATCAGTCATGGGACTGGTATGAGTAAATAAAAGCAGTCGCTTTTAAAGAAACTAAATTTATAAAAGAATTTCGATATGTTTTTTCCTTTAAAAATGAAACAACCATAAGACCTCCCGCCACACACTCAATGCAATCGCAGAACTGAAGGAGATTTCTTCTTATGATAGTCAAATATGCTTGGTACGAGGAAACAATTTTAGATATTATTATTAGTGCATACTGTGAAAACATTTTGAAAATAGAATATAAATCCTAGCCAGCATACGTACCATTATAGTATGCTTACTATAGCTACCATATTAGATGGCAGGTTCTACAACTAAAACCGTAAAGGGCTCGTATTTTGATGATTGGATTTCCAACAACAGTCGGGCAAAGGAACTTCCCATATAAAATGGTACGCCTCTGGAAGGACGTCCCCGGATCCTAACCGGATCTCTGCTACACAAGGCCGGGTTACCTTTATATCTAGGTAACAACTGACATGAGTATGCCACTTCCCTGTCGTTACCAACCTTTATGCGAAGCGCTTCTCAACCAACAACCACAAAGTAATAAGTTTGCAGCAACCACAAAGTAAGTATCTGGGCTCCATACCATGATATCACTCATAATCCAGAAGAAAATGGACATACCCTCAAGGGAAGCTATCCCCAAATAACCTTGCTGCCAAGATTCCTGTTTCAACCATAACCAGGTTGTGAGGTTCGACGAAGTCTCGTCCACAAAGCTACGCTTTTCACAAAGCCATGCTTCGATCAACAAATGATCAGGAGCACTCAGCATGCCACACTACCAAATTTGGGAGTATGTCACTAATGACCTTCAACTACATAATCTCTGAGCACGTACGTCTCAGAGAAGGGTGTTATGCTAAGAGAATAAATTCTCCGCCACCAACAGATATGTATTTGAAAAAAATCAGCTTTATATCTCAATTTGCAATGTCAGACATACAACTATACAAGTCTGTTCCGGGTTCGAACAGAACCGAAGGCACTTCCGAAGAAGTCCTTGCAATCTGGGTATTCACAATCCCGATCGGACTTCCCATCACTTAGGGAATCTCTATACCAGAGCAACTCAGTGCAGAGACAATCGATAGGTCATCCTATCGTTCTCGCAAATACCCGGTCTTCATCACCGGCCTTCAAATGATATTCATAACGTCGAATCACATATTCAGAATGGTTATACGACACAAAGGTCCTCTCCCGGTTAATTTGAATAGTGAGTGTCAATTTTAAAACATGTGGATGTCATTCACGAAGATTCACTCATTCGATGTGGGTTTCGGATAATCAACCGAAATCCGACTCCCTGTCGCATCGAAATTCAAATGCCGTTTTCAGGGCCAACGGGTTTTCACAAATCACACAACAGTAATACCAATATCACAGCTCAGCTCAAAGCATTCAATATTACATAGCATCAAATCACATAACAGAAATATCAATCCAGCACACAATATTCAGAAACAATCAAAGCATCTTCAATCAAGATGAATAAATCATGTGGTGTAATATCCCGGAATTTTGGACAATATAAATTTAATAATCTGTGTTTAATTAAAATTAATTGATAATTTTTGTTAATAAATTTGATTTTATTTAATAATCTTCTTTATTTAAACATTTAATTTGTGAATTTATTTTTATTAAACTAATAAATCTATTTTCTATTTAATAATGTATATGTATTTATATATATTTTAAATAGACAAGTTGTTTTTAATTAAATTAGTATAGCATAATTTTAATATTTTGAAATTAGGAATTTTGATTTATTTTTGAATTTAAGCTTTTCAAAAATATATTTAATAAAATACTATATGATTTTTAAATATATAAGATAAATGTTTTATTGGTTTAAAATTCATTTTAAATCAAGTTTGTATATTAAAATAAGTTACAAAAATGTTTGTGTTATTCTTTTTAAAATATTGATTTATAAAATGTGATTTGTTAATTTAATTTGAAATTTAAAATACAATTTAAAATAAGAAAACGTGTATTCATTTAAATTACAAGTAAGTTATAACCTCTTTTATAAATCTATTTTTATTATTTAAAAGTATCTTTGTTAGATGATTTATTTGTATATTATTTTCATTTATAATAACACTTTGCTTTATTCTTTAAATTTTTTTATCTCTCTATAACTAAGTATTTAAAATCTAATTAACTAAGCTTAATATTTCATTAACTCTAATTAAAATACTAATTAAATTAAGATGACATGTGTATGTAATTTAGAACATGAGCTAACATGTGTTATGAGTTTAAGCATGAGAATTTACAAGTGTCCATTTCTTTTTACAAGTGTCATCATTAATTTTTCATTTAATTTTAAATTATCATAAACATGTTATTTAAAAGTTGCATCTTCCCATTCTCTTTTCCTTTCTTCATTTTCATTCTAAAAAAATTGCATATCCCTGAAACATTTTTTCTGCATGCAAACTTTTTCTGTCCAAATGCATTCATCTTTAAAATTTGGATACAAGAAGACCCTGTAACTCCTCAAACTAGAAATACATCTCAAACCCTTATCCACTTTCAAAATCTGCATACATTAATCAAATACCTTACCTGTATGCAACCATGAAAGCAAGCAAAGGCCTGCATTTAATTCATTTTTCAAAACTCTGGAACATGCAAATTAAATCAAGTATGAAGACCTGCATTTCATCTGGAAGCATTTATAAAACAAGATTAAAAGCATCAAAATGGAAGCAAGTTTACCTGCATAGCAATCTGTTCCTCAAATACTTTGCCACCTGCATTTTTTTTTCTGGAACATGCAATTGGATCTGGGCTCTGCATTTTACTACAAGTGAGTAATTTTCTTTTATAAATTTAAGGTTAAAATTTATTGTATGATAAGACAAATAAATGTTTCTTGTGTTCAAGCTTATTGTCTGATGTGTGAACTGCATATTTATGTATGCTATAAAATTTGCAATGTTCTGTTTGATTCCTGGTTCAAAATTTTAATTTAGTTCTTACATCTTTAATTTGTCTTTGTTAAATTATAGGATTTTAATAAGATGTGTAGGTTAGTTCAGAGATTAGATTTTAAGATTTTATTTAAGTAAATTTTAATAAAATCTTACTGGAAGTAAATAGCAGAGCAATAGAAATTGTATAAGTGAAAATATGAAACAATGTAAATCAATATTTTAGAAATTCAATTCAAAACATCTTCCAAAATTATGATTTTTAAAAATAATATTACAATTTTAATGATTAAATCAAAGCACAGTTTTCAAATTTACTGTATCATATATATTTGATCAGCACAGTTGAAGCTTGCATTGGATTTAGGTGAATTTGATTCTGGAGATAGTTTAGCTATCAAAGATTGTAGGAAAATTACTAAAGTGGATTGAAATTTTATTTTGAGGTTGTAATTGGGATTTAAAGTGTAGAACCCTAGCTTTTACTGGGTTTAAGGAATTGAGTGCTGCGGCTTCATCATTGGATCGAGTTCAAACATGTTTGGCATGTTGGTAGATGATGTATTAATGGAGTCATCGCCGGAGTTTGGAGTGTGATGGTGGTCGGAGATGGGAAATATCGCCGTTGACAGGTCAGGCATTGAAAGGAGGTAGATGTTCCAGGTTTCGGTTTAAAACTTGAATTCAAATTCAAGTTGAATTCTGGGAATCTGAGGGTTTAAAGTTGAAATGGGGTCACTGGTCGATGGGGGATGGTCATTGATAATGGCCAGTGATGGCCGGAGTTGGGGAGGGGGTGCACAGGGAGGTGTTGTGCACGGTTGTGTTGATTTTTGGTTGCAGGGTTTTATGCCTCGGGATGGTCTCGGGGAAAGTGAAGAGTGACTCGAAGCAAGGATGTGGTTTACTCGAAGTAAATTATAAGTTGCTCGGGTATAACTTTTTGTTTCAGATTTTTTTAAAATAGAAAACCTGTCTCTGTTTTAAAGAATTAAAAAGTAAAGTTTGAATTTTAAACTGGAATTTAACTTAGGCTTTAAAACTGAATTTAAATGTGAATTCAAAAGTTTGAATTCTGGTTTTTGTAATAATTTGAGTTTTTGAAATTGTAAGTATGGTTTTAAAAAAATCACAGAAAACCTGTTTTTGTTTTTGTTTTAAAAGCAGGTTTTAAAATGTATACTAAGGTTTAAATTAAGTAAACCTATGTTTGAATCTAGAATTGAATTTGAATTCTATAAGTTTAAATTTGGGTATTTGAAATAAATGTTTCAAGGTTTTAGTATTTAGACAGAAATTTGTTTCCAGGTTTTATAAAATTGAAGTAAAAAGTAAATTGCAAAACAAAAATCTGAAATAAGCCTTGAACCTGAAATTGAATTTGAAATTCAACAAGTTTAAATTTTAGATCTTTGAAATAAATTTGAAATGCTTTTTAAACTAAAGTGTGGTTTTAAAACAAAACTGAAAACTGTCTTTCTGTTTTAAAATTTTAAAAGTAGAATTTAAATATTTGGAGGATGAAGTTCAATTTGAAAATTTTAAACCTGAAACTTAATTTTGAATTCAATAATTTAAATCCTGGATTTTTAAATATTTTGAATTCAGGAAGTTTAAGATGTTTTTAAACCAAACTGAAAACCGTCTTTCTGTTTTTAAATTTGAAGTAAAATTTTAAAATGTAACTGAAAATTTAAAACAAAGTTTAAATCTAAAATTGAAATATGAAATTCAAATAGAAGAATCTGAGTTTGAATTTAATTTAAATCTGGAAAGTTTAATTTAGATTTTTAAACTTTTACAGTATAAAAGAACATTGATTTGAATTTAAAACCATAAGTTTTAAATTTATGAAATAAGATTTTAAAATAAGTTTAAATTCAGTTTTAAATCTGAAATTGATTTTTATTTCAGTTTTTAAAATAAGTTTTTAAATTTAAATTTGTTTTAACTATTTTAGAAAGGTTATGTGGTTTGAATTTAAAAATGAGATGGAAATTTGAAATAAGATTTAAATGTATTTCAGTTTGAAATTTAAAAAGAAATTTTTAAATTTGAATTTTGTTTGAAACAAATTGTTTAAAATTCTTTATATAAGAAAAATGTTCTTAATTTTGAACTTAAGAAATTGGTTTCATTTAAATTATTAAATTAATTTAAATGGAATATTAATTATTTAATTAATTAATAATGTGGATGATTAATTAAGTAATAATTTTTTTTAAAGTTAACTAATTAGATTTGAGATTAATTAATTTAGGTTAATTAATCTATAATTTAGGATGGTTAATTAAATCTTAATTTATGATTAAGATTTATTTAATCAAGTGATTAAAGATAATTAAGATTTTAGTTAACACTTAATTAATTAATAATTAGAGATTAGTTAAATTGTAATTAAATATTGATTAATTGATAATTGATAATGGTTAATTATAAGTTAATCTCTTAATTAAGAAATGTTAATGCAAGTCATTAACTTAAGATTATTTAACAATTAATTATGGTGATAGATTTTAATAATTAATTAAATAAATAAATTAATAATAATCAATTGTTAATTGCTTAATGAAAGTAATTATTGAATTAATTACTTGGTGTAATTAATATGATTAATGTGATTATTTTAGATTAATTAACTTGAATTAATTTAAAACATTTGTGGATTGATGATAATTACTTTATGGATTTGTAATTACTTAGGGAAGTAATTAATTAATAATTACTGAATGTAATTAAAGATATTAATTATAGAAGTAATTTGGATTTAAATTACTTTGAAATTAATCAAGGATTAATTGAGATTGTTAATTAAGAGTAATTAATTTATGGGATGGGTAATTAAAGTAGTTAATTACTGAATGGTTATTAATCAAGGGTGATTAATATATATGGTTTAAATTGAAGATTAATTACTTATGTAATTAATTTATTTTGAGAGATTGATTAAGTGAAATCAAAAATCATTAATTAATTAATTAATGATGCAATTTGGATTGATTAATTAAGGTATAATTAATAATGAATAAGTGATTAATGTAATTAATTTTAGTTAATTAATTAATTTAGTAATTACAAGTTAATTAGTTGCAAAGGGTTTAATCTAATTAACTTGTGTAATTAATATTAAAGGCTATTACTTATTGTAATTTGTGAATTATTAATCAGTAATGATTAATTGGAATGAATATTGAGATGGAGATTATTTAATTGATTTGTAATCAACTAGTGATTAAGTTAAGCAGGATTATAATGATGAAGTAATTAATTTAATTTATTTTAAATTAATTAGAAAATAAGTAATTAATTTAATTCATTTTAAATTAATTATAAATGGTGTGATCATCAAATCATTTGCTTAGGTTTGATGATTGGTATTAATTGCCATGTATGGTTTGTAATCTCAGTTATGATATGGATGCATTGGTTGCTTTTGGATGATAATATAAATTATCTGATTATGATATGAATTATCTGTTGATAATGACAAGGTTGGTTATCTATTGTGTTGTGAAGTATCTATCTGTGTGTATATAGATAATGAATTGAATTGTTTGAAACTCTAAAACAACTTGGACTTAAAAGACACGCTTTGGATTTCGATGAGACCGGGATCGGGTTTCCATATTTGGGATCCGAAAACCACATCGATTCCAATTAAACGTTAGGTCGTTAATCCAAGTGGAGCGAGTGAAGACTCGAGGTGTAAGGGCTATACGTCAGTATAACTCTGTGGGTGATTCCGTAATGAGTTGACGGAATAGTACTTATAGATTTGAGATGGTGATTCAGAGTGCAAGGGTTATCGTCGTTAACTCTGAGGGTGATTCCAATATGAGTGTAACGAGATAATGCCTTCAGTTTCGTTCGAACCCGGAACGAACTTGTATGGATTGAATGCTTTCAGAACATCGTCAGGTGGACGATGAGCATTCTAAGTGATATATCCTATTAAGGTAATTGAAGCCTCAAGCCTCATCAACCGGGAATGTCTAAAACATGGGAGGTGCAGCAAAGCTTCGTGGGTAGCCCCCACTTGAGAGAAAGATTTATCCCTGTCTAGAGGTCCCTTTATTTTCGGCTTAGTGGTGCGGTTGCTGATCACAACTGTGGGATGGTCTTGTTCGGAACTGTTCAGTAAGGAATGGGTCCGGCTTTGTGTTGCAGGGGAGCGGGCGTACTACTCGGTACGGTGATCTAGGCCACGTACTGTGACGGGCGGTACCCCAGTAGCCCAGCCATTGATGGAATCCAAAATCCAATAAGTGCCGTACGTATTAGTTGTGCCCAACTATGTTGGAATGTGAGATGTAAGCATTCCAGCTATTTCTGTATTTTACTTGAAAACCCTAGTCACTATTATAATATCATCGGATTTCCTATCAAATGTTTTGGTTAGCGTAAGGTAAAAACTTTTCCATGTTTATGTGTGGGAAGTCTTACGTGATACCTTTTCTTTTCAAAGGTTTTTCAAAGTTAAGCAACTTTAACCTGTTACTCACACCAGACCCATGTCTGACCCGGAGTTATTTCTGTTTTTCTTTAACTCTTGGGTACTCAAATTTTTACGAGTAGCCAAGGGAATTCAGGTTAGGATTCAGGTTAGCTTTGATGTATTGTAGAGGAGCAAATGGAGCAGGAGGCTTCTGCGTATAGTTATATAGTTTTCCGCTGTGTTGGTATCTCTGAGTGTTTGTCTGATATGTATTGAGTTGTAATAACTAGACAGGTGTTTACAACTGTCTAGTATGTGTTGTATTGACTGTGTAACTCTGATAATTGTTGTATACTATGTAATACTTATGTTCTTAATATAATTTATTCGTTCCGCTATTGAGATTCTTGTGTTGTTTCTTTTTTCTTTTCTTTCTTTTCTCTTTTCTATCCCTTTCTTTCTTAAGGATGATACGACTTTTTGTGGAGAAAAAGTCGGGTCGTCTCATGTGGTTTCAAATTTATTAATTACAAAATTACTTCATTGGTAATCTTAAATCAATGATTAATTTCAATTAATTATCGTTGATCATTAGTTTATCACTTCTTAATTAATTTTCTTAATTAATTTCAAATTTATTTATCTTAATTATAAATTAATCTAAATCTTAGTTATCAATTTATTTAAACTTTAATATTAATTAATTAACTAAGGTTATTTCTTATGAAGTTATATTAACACATCATTAATTGTTTAAGTAAACCAAAAGAAAATCGAACTGCTTTGATTATCTTTTTAAACCGTGTTCAATAAATTTCTTTTATCACATTTTAATGGTTAAGATTTAGTTTTAAACAACATTTTACTTAAATTTTCCTTTAAATTACATTATTTATTTAATATAAATAACCTTATAAAAATATTATATTAAAACTAAATAAACTAAAATAAATTTCTTCAAACATTTCACTTAAGTCTTACATTAGCTTAAAATTTCAAATCGAATCATTCTTTTTAAAGTGTCTTAAAATTTGGAAAATTTTAAAGTAAAATCTGTTTATAATTTGGTCTCGAGACCCGCTTCTGGTCACGCACCAGAAAACTCACGTTTTGCTTCGGGTTTCTTAGGAATCCAACCCGAGTATTGTGTTTTCAAGTAAAATTTCAAATCTGAATTTTTTTCAAGTATATTCCCGGCACGCCAACGTTTTACTCGAGCGGATACTCGAGCCAACCCATGAAAATCCAGAAGCCTTCTTCGAGTCGATACTCTTCTCCCAAAAACCCACTACTGACACAATATTTGTGTCGTGCATATGCACATCATCGTGCCGCCGCTCCACTTGAACTGCTGGTCGCCAACACGTCCACGACGATGCTCTCGAATCTCTCGAACACTCAAAAGCTCGAACAAATCACGATTTCGCAATTTCGTCCTCAAACCCAAAACTGGAATGAACAAACCCGTCAAACAAATGCCTCGCTCCACCTCTTCAGATCATCAGAGTTCGTGACACCCCGTCCAAAGCTCCCCAAGCATCCCACGCTTCTAATGGTCCGGGTCCGATGATCTCCGTTGTCCTACAGATGGCGCGGCGATCTCGTTTCTACCCTCGACTCAATTTATACCTTAAACTCGAATTTGCTCTCGTCCCCAAAATTCTTGAAATAAGTAAATTTTTCAACATTTTTCCTAACATTTTTGAGTTCCAAACTAGCTCCAAGCGAAATTACAACATCCAATATTTCTTTGATTTCCGGAAATTGATCAAAGTGCTGATTTTGTTCAAATTCGAACTGCCCTCGAATTACTCAACTAAAAATCATCACTATTGTTTTAAAAAATCCTATTTTCATATCTTCATTCAAATTATAAAATCAATTCAATGGTTTAAAATGCTTGAGTTTATCTTAAAATTTTGGTTTTACTGTATATTTAGGTTACAGAGTCAAAAGTTTTCATTTCAAGCTTAAAACAAAATTTTAAACTGTGAGTCAAATTTAAACAACTTATTTTGATTAAGAATCCCAATCTTAACATGTTTGTATGAAGGTTCATTTGATTTCTTTCTAACTCACTTTACTCTGAAAACCAAAAACAGGGAGAACAGGTCATAAAACAATTTCCTGAATCACAAAGAACTTACAGAATAAATTTATTCCATATGCAACAACACAAAAAAAATTATGGACTAAATACTCAGTTTTCAATTCAAAAACAAAACAAGTTTACTCACACTTGAAATATGGATGAACAGAGAGCACTTTTCTTTTCTTTTAGAAAACCTACAGATTGAATCTTCCTCTCTACTTTGTTCCTTTGGTAAATTGCTTTCAACTTTGAATATAAAGTGATTTCTTCTTTTCTTTTTAATTTCTGTTCTTTGTTATGTTTTTATGAACAAACTATGCTAACATGGATATGTACACATATAAAGAAGGCTTTGTACAGGGTAAGGGAGGTAGGCAAGTACAGGTTGAGGTATCTAAAAGAAAACTAAACCATGCTTTAATAAATCTGATGTGATCTTGTTTATGGGCTGAGTTTGAAAGCATTAAATGCTTCATACTTCCTTCTTTCAAGGGTCTGAGAAGAAAGCATTTAATGAAACATGTAATGTAATGTTCATTGTTCCCTTGTATACTTACATCATCTTATTTTTATTGTTGTGCAAGTACTAATTTGTTTACTTTGTAGATTTTCATCTTTATTATATTTTTTTCTTTGCTGTGAACGAATGGAGATGATGTATATGAAAGAAAATATACAGGCTTTATTTTTTTGCCTTGCCTAAATCTTTGTTTTATTTTTTTTTACAGTTTATTTTTTCTTGTTTTTTTTAATATTTCTACATACTTATATTTAAATGTTCCTTTCTTTTGTGATCTAATCTTGTTCTTGTTTTACATATTTACATGCACTTATGTGTATGTCATAAGTCATTTATAACTATGTAAATTTTATTACAAACATACTCTTGAATTTTTTTCTTCTATTTGAAGTTTTAACTATTAACATTTAATTCATCACATATATTTTATTGTTTAAAACAATTCCTTGCTTGTTATATGTTTTTATTTATTTATTTTTATTATTATTTATTTAAACTTAACTATCATATATTTATTTACTTCCATATATCTTTCTTTTATTTAATATTAATAATATTTCATTTTGTCTTTGAAACTTCTCAAATTTATTCAAAAATTTAAATAAGTTACAAAAATTAAATTTAAAAGTTTTGGGATGTTACAAATATCCACCCTTACGAAAATTTCGTCCTCGAAGTTTGAAAAAGGGAGAAACGCAAATAAAGATATATACGAATTCAGAAAAATAAGGAAATAGCTTATCAGTTTAAGCCGAAATTTCCACTCTGCAGTTTGGATATGATTTCTTCATATTATCTTCGGTTTCCCAGGTGCAGTCCTTTGGATCGTCACTCCATTGAACTTTAACTAGTTTCACAACTTTGTTTCTCAATCGCTTCTCATCACGATCTACAATCTTTATCGGCTCTCTTTCTATTGCCAAGTTAGGAATGATCTCAAGATCCTGTTGAGCTACCTCCTCAATAATACTATCTGGATCGTGTACAAATTTTTGGAGATTAGAAGTATGAAATACATTGTGCACGCCAGACAACCACCTGGGTAGCTGCACTCGATATGCTAGAGGACCTATCTTTTCCATAATAGGAAAAGGACCAATATAACACGGTGCTAGCTTTCTTGTTTTCCCAAACCTCAATACACCCCGCATCGGAGACACTTTCAGAAATACCGAATCTCCAACTTGAAATTCCAAATCTCTTTGTCGGCGGTCATAATAGCTCTTCTGGCGACTTTAAGCAGTTATTAATTTCTTTCTAATAAAATCTACCTTCTCTGTGGCTTCTTTAATCATGTCTGGTCCAAGGACGAGTCTATCACCTGATTCGATCCAGCATGCGGGTGATCGGCACAGACGACCATATAAAGCTTCAAAAGGAGCCATTTCAATACTGGCTTGATAGCTATTGTTATAATAAAATTCTACCAGATGCAAATGGTCCTCCCAAGAACCACCAAAATCGAGAATGCAAGCACGCAAAAGGTCTTCAAGAATTCGATAACCCTCTCAGTTTGCCCACAGATTGTGGGTGATAAGCAGTGCTGAAATTCAATTTTGTTCCCAAAGCGGCTTGGAATGCCTCCCAAAATATACTAGTGAAGATCGGGTCACGATCACTCACTATACTTATAGGAATACCATGGAGACGAACAATATCTTTTATATATAGCTCTGCTAAGCTTGTTGCAGTCCGAGTGGATTTCACTGGAATGAAGTGAGCAGTTTTGGTTAGGCGGTCCACTACAACCCAAATTGCTTCATTTTCCTTTCTGATTCGTGGAAATCTGTCGATGAAATCCATCGATACTTGATCCCATTTCCATTTCGGTACTTCCAAAGGTTGAAGTAAATCGGCTACTTTCTTTTGATCGCTTTTAATTTGTTGACAAGTAGCGCAGCGACTCACATAAATCGATATATACCTTTTCATCGTCTTCCACCAAAATGTCCTTTTAATATCAAGACACATTTTGTTGATTCCTGGATGGATACTGATTTTTGATTTGTGACATTCGCCCTAAACTTCGAGTTTCAGCTCCAGAATGTTAGGGACACAAATTCTGCCTTTCAGCCTAATAACTCCACTATGATTGGTTTCAAAACTAGTATCTTCGCCTCGAAGAATTCTCCCATAAATATCTCGAAGAAATTTGTCTTCCTTTTGCTTGCTGGCGATTTTCTCAAGGAGAGTAGGAGTGATAACAAGATGAGCAAGAATGACATGCTTTCTGCTCAAAGCATCAGCAACTACATTGGCTTTTCCAGGTGTATACAGAATATCTAGGTCATAGGATGCCAGAAATTCCAACCAATATTGTTGTCGTAGATTCAAATCTTTCTGTGTAAAGATATATTTCAAGGATTTATGGTCGGTGAATAATTCAAATTTTTCACCTAAAGAAAGAGAGTTCATTAGGTATATTTATTTATTTAATCTTGTAAATTGTTAAGAAAGATGAAAAGATTCTTACCCAGAAGATAGTGTCGCCAGATTTTTAAAGCGAAAACAACAGCCAAAAGCTCCATATCATGTGCTGGGTAGTTTCTCTCATGCGGACGTAATTGTCTACCCGCGTAGGCAATCACCTTCCCATTTTGCATCAATACTGCACCTAACCCATCACCACTAGCGCCAGTATAGACAGATAAGCCTTCGTTCCCGTTAATGATAGCGAGAACAGGAGCAGTAGTCAATCTCTTTTTCAATTCCTGAAAAGCTTCATCACATTTAGAGTCCAATTGAACTTGGCATTCTTCATTGTCAGCTTGGTCAATGGGCTAGCCAACTTAGAAAAATCATGTACAAATTTTCTATAATATCCCTCTAAACCCAGAAAACTTCGAACTTCTCTTGGAGTAGTGGGTTGCTTCCAGTCCAAAATTGCAGAAATCTTGCTTAGATCAACAGAAATTCCTTCTTCATTAACAATATGACCAAGAAATCTGACTTCTTTGACCCAAAAGCGACACTTAGAAAATTTAGCGAATAGGATATTCCTCCTCAGTATCTCCAAAACAATTCTGAGATGTTCAACATGTTCCTCTTCGATTTTGGAGTAGATTAAGATATCATCGATAAATACAAGAACAAATTTATTCAGCACCTCCCGAAACACACAGGTCGTCAAATCTACGAAGTACGCACTAGCGTTAGTTAGTCAAAAGGTATGACTAACCACTCGTAGGACACATCCAGACCTCTAAAAGCAGTTAGGTGAACACAATCTTCGGCAATTCGCAATTGATGGAATCCCTGAGCTAGATCCATCTTAGAAAAGAATCGTGCACCATGAAGTTGATCGAATAAGTCGTTGATCCTGGGTAAAGGAAACTTATTCCTGAGAGTTTGCTTATTGAGATCACGATAGTCAACACACAATCTCAAAGACCCATCAGATTTAGCCACAAATACTACCGCTGAGCCCCATTCAGAGACACTAGGATGAATCGATCCCTTTTTTAGCAAATCACCAGTTTGTTCTACTAGTTCAATTCTTTCCCGCGGTGCCATCCTGCGACTAGCATGAACAGCAGGACGAGCATTCGGAATTAAGTCAATTCTGAATTTAATCCCTCTATGGGGGGGGGTAAAGATTCTACTTCTTTGAATACATCAGGAAAAAGCTGGACAATAGGAATGGACTCCAGACTAGGTTCTGGATATCCCAAAGTATATATCAGTTTATCTCTTTTCGGACTAGGGTCTTCACAAGAAATTTTAACGGAATCTCCAATTTTAGTTTTGACTAGAATCGTTCGATTGCTGCAATCTAACTTGGCTTTGTATTTCGATAACCAATTTATCTTGAGTATGATTTCAAATTCATTAAAGTCGAAAATATAAAGGTTAATAGGAAACTTATGGCCAGAACAAGAGATAGGCACCCTTCTACAATATAGACAAAGATTTGCAGGACCACCCACTGGATTTTTCACACAAATAGGTTCATCAACAAACTTGAGTTTAAGTTTTAATTCATCCACGATCTGTTGGGAGATAAAGCTATGTGAAGCTCCCGTGTCGAACAAAACTCTAACAATCCTTTCACCGATAATAAGGTTACCCTCCAAAACTCCCCTTCCTTCATTCGCCTTAGAAGTTGAGGCATTATCATATATTGCACACACTTTCGTTATTTGTGCTTGTTTCTTTTTCGGAAAATTCTTAACTCCATGCCCCGGCTGGTGACAGCAATAGCATTCCTTGGATTTCCAACTTTCCTTTACAAGTTGATCCTTCTTAATTTGCTTCTTTGGCTTCTCACAATCATTTATTAAATGTCCCTTCTCCTGATAATTAAAACAAACAACATTTCGGTTTGAATTCTCTTGCGTACTCCTCTTCTTCTTCTTACTTCGAACCGGTTTCTTTCCTTCGAATTTACTTTTCTTACTATCCGAACTACTAGAACTCCCCTTCTCTTTCAGAACTTCCTGCATATCTAGAGTAGCATATCGATAACCCATATCAATCAAGTCTAAAAAAGATTCTTTAATGTGGGTTGTCATCCTCTCATGATACTCCTTATTGATTCCCCGAATGAATCTTTCATTTTTCTTCAAGGGTGTACCTACTAATTCCGGACCAAATCGAGATAATTCATTGAATTTATTCAAGTACTCCTCAAATGATAGACTTCCATGCTTCAACTCTAGAAACTCCTGGTACATTCGAGAAATACCAGCAGATGGAATATACCTCTGCTCAAACACTTCTTTAAATCGTCCCCAAGTAAACTTATCATCTGACTCATCCACAGTAATTGTCTCCCACCAAGTTGATGCTTCTTCTTGGAGTTGCCAAGAAGCTATTACTCGCTTTTGATCATCTTCCAACTTCAATCCTTTAAAAATTCTTTCACAGGTTCTGATCCAAGCTTGGGCTTCTACAACAAATTCCTTGCCAGTAAACGGCTTTCCACCAAGTCTCGAGAAGTTTTTATATAGATCAGCCAGATTCGGTTGAGATTGAGTAGACACAGTTGCAATTGCAGGGACTTGACCAGTTGCGGTGGTATTTCCACGTTCCCTACCTTGTCCTCTTCTTCCGCTCGTTCTTACTATCTGTAAATAGCAAGAAAACTTGATTTAGGCATACGGACAAGATATCTTAGGAAACATTAACAATTTAAAAGGAATAGACCAAAAATTAGGGTTTCGATCTTTCTGTTTATACTCATTGTAGGGTATACTTCACCCTATCTCTAATGAGCCATCAAATGTGTTATACTCCGTAGCTAATGTTCTTACTCAATCTCAAGCTCCGATACCAATTTGTCACGATCCGAAATCCAGCGTTCAAAAGTCGACGTCAAATACCTCACTTGTATTCGACTGTTGGAGATTCGAACGTCAAATTTCAGTTCGGATGGAGCTTATAACAACATCGGATGAATGTAAAACAGCGGAAACAAAATAAATGTCATATATCAACACAGATACAACATGATACAATATCTAATACAACATCGATCCCAAATATCAGAGTGATACAAAATATGATACAAGAACAATACGACAATAGAAACTTCAACAAGTTTCCAACATACTTCAAACTCGACAAGGTCTTCAAAACTCCAACATTTCAAAAGATTTCCTAATTCAAAGCTTCCACAGGACTTCAAATCCAAGCTAGCTCCAAAACACGGATAACCTGCTTCTAGACTGCCCGTGTGGAAAATTATGGGCACCCAGAGTTTAGGAAAGGAAAAATAAACTCCAGATCAGTCATGGGACTGGTATGAGTAAACAAAAACAGTCTCTTTTAAAGAAACTAAATTTATAAAAGAATTTCGGTATGTTTTTTTCTTTAAAAATGAAACTACCATAAGACTTCCCGCCACACACCCAATGCAATCGCAGAACTGAAGGAGATTTCTTCTTATGATAGTCAAATATGCTTGGTACGAGGAAACACTTTTAGATATTATTATTAGTGCATACTGTGAAAACATTTTGAAAATAGAATATAAATCCTAGCCAGCATACGTACCATTATAGTATGCTTACTATAGCTACCATATTAGATGGCAGGTTCTACAACTAAAACCGTAAAGGGCTCGTATTTTGATGATTGGATTTCCAACAATAGTCGGGCAAAGGAACTTCCCATATAAAATGGAACGCCTCTGGAAGGACGTCCCCGGATCCTAACCGGATCTCTGCTGCACAAGGCCGGGTTACCTCTATATCTAGGTAACAACTGACACGAGTATGCCACTTCCCGGTCGTTACCAACCTTTATTCAAACCGCTTCTCAACCAACAACCACAAAGTAATAAGTTTGCAGCAACCACAAAGTAAGTATCTGGGCTCCATACCATGATACCACTCATAATCCAGAAGAAAATGGACATACCCTCAGGGGAAGCTATCCCCAAATAACCTTGTTGCCACGATTCTTGTTTCGACCATAACCGTATTGTGAGGTTCGACGAAGTCTCGTCCACAAAGCTCGCTTTTCACAAAGCCATGCTTCGATCAACAAATGATCAGGAGCACTCAGCATGCCACACTACCAAATTTGGGAGTATGTCACTAATGACCTTCAACTACATAACCTCTGAGCACGTACATCTCAGAGATGGGTGTTAAGCTAAGAGAATAAATTCTCCGCCACCAACAGATATGTATTTGAAAAAAATCAGCTTTATATCTCAATATGCAATGTCAAACATACAACCATACAAGTCTGTTCCGGGTTCGGACAGAACCGAAGGCACTTCCGAAGAAGTCCTTGCAATCCGGGTATTCACAATCCTGATAGGACTTCCCATCACTTAGGGAATCTTTATACCCAAGCAACTCAGTGTAGAGATAATCGATAGGTCATCCTATCATTCTCGCAAATACCCGGTCTTCATTACCGGTCTTCAAATGCTATCCATAGCGTCGAATCACATATTCGGAATGGGTTATACGACACAAAGGTCCTCCCCCGGTTAGTGAGTGTCAATTTTAAAAATTGTAGATGTAATTCACGAAGATTCGCTCATTCGATGTGGGTTTCGGATAACCAACTGGAATCCGACTCCCTGTCGCATCGAAATTCAAATGCCATTTTACGGGCCAATGGGTTTTCACAAATCACACAGCAGTAATACCAATATCACAGCTCAGCTCAAAGCATTCAATATTACAAAGCATCACATTACATAACAAAAATATCAATCCAACACACAATATTCAGGAACAATCAAAGCATCTTAAATTAAGATGAATAAATCATGTGGTTTCAAATTTATTAATTACATAATTACTTTCATTGGTAATCTTAAATCAATGATTAATTTCATTTAATTATCGTTGATTAGATCTTAATCATTTTCATTAGTTTATCACTTCTTAATTAATTTTCTTAATTAATTTCAAATTTTTTTATCTTAATTATAAATTAATCTAAATCTTAGTTATCAATTTATTTAAACTTTAATATTAATTAACTAAGGTTATTTCTTATGAAGTTATATTAACACATCATTAATTATTTAAGTATACCAAAAGAAAATCGAACTGCTTTGATTATCCTTTTAAACCGTGTTCAATAAATTTCTTTTATCATATTTTAATGGTTAAGATTTGTTTTAAACAACATTTTACTTAAATTTTCCTTTGAATTACATCATTTATTTAATATAAATAACCTTATAAAAATATTATATTAAAACTAAATAAACTAAAATAAATTTATTCAAACATTTCACTTAAGTCTTACATTAGCTTAAAATTTCAAATCGAATCATTGTTTGAACTTATTTTTTTAAAGTGTCTTAAAATTTGGAAAATTTTAAAGTAAAATCTGTTTATAATTTGGTCTCGAGACACTGCTCCTGGTCACGCACGAGAAAACTCGCGTTTTGCTTTGGGTTTCTCAGGAATCCAACCCGAGTACTGTGTTTTCAACTAAAATTTCAAATCTGAATTTTTTTCAAGTATATTCCCGGCACGCCAACGTTTTACTCGAGTGGATACTCGAGCCAACCCACGAAAATCCCGAAGCCTTCTTCGAGCCGATACTCTTCTCCCCAAAACCCACTATTGACACAATATTTGTGTCGTGCATATGCACATCACCGTGCCGCCGCTCAGGTTGAAGTGCTGGTCGTTATTACGTCCACGATGATGCTCTCGAATCTCTCGAACGCTCAAAAGCTCGAATAAATCACGATTTCGCAATTTCGTCCTCAAACCCAAAACTGAAACGAACAAACCCCTCAAACAAATGCTTCGCTCCCCCTCTTCAGATCATCAGAGTTCGCGACACCCCGTCCAAAGCTCCCCTAGCATCCTACGCTTCTGATGGTCCGGGTCCGATGATCTCCGGTGGCCTATAGATGGCGCGGCGATCTCGTTCCTACCCTCGACTCAATTTAGACCTTAAACCCTAATTTTCTCTCGTCCCCAAAATTCTTGAAATAAATAAATTTTTCAACATTTTTCCTAACATTATTGAGTTTCAAACTAGCTCCAAGCGAAATTACAACATCGAATATTTCTTTGATTTCCGAAAATTGATCAAAGTGCTGATTTTGTTCAAATTCGAACTGCCCTCGAATTACTCAACTAAAAATCATCACTATTGTTTTAAAAATCCTATTTTCATATGTTCATTCAAATTTTAAAATCAATTCAATGATTTAAAATGCTTGAGTTTATCTTAAAATTTTGTTTTTACTGTATATTTAGGTTACAGAGTCAAAAGTTTTCATTTCAAGCTTAAAACAAAATTGTAAACTGTGAGTCAAACTTAGACAACTTATTTTGTTTAAGAATACCAATCTTAACATGTTTGTATGAAGGTTCATTTGATTTCTTTCAAACTCACTTTATTCTGAAAACCAAAAAAAGGGAGAACAAGTCATAAAACAATTTCCTTAATCACAAAGAACTTACAGAATAAATTTCTTCCATATGCAACAACACAAAAAAAATTTATGGACTAAATACTCAGTTTTCAATTTAAAAATAAAACAAATTTACTCACACTTGAAATATGGATGAACAGAGAACACTTTTCTTTTGTTTTAGAAAACCTGCAGATTGAATCTTCCTCTCTGCTTTGTTTCTTCAGTAAATTGCTTTCAACTTTGAATATAAAGTGATTTCTTCTTTTCTTTTTAATTTCTGTTCTTTGCTATGTTTTTATGAACAAACTATGCTAACATGGATATGTACATATATAAAGAAGGCTTTATATTGGGTAAGGGAGGTAGGCAAGTACAGATTGAGATATCTAAAAGAAAACTAAACCATGCTTTAATAAATCTGATATGATCTTGTTTATGGGCTGAGTTTGAAAGCATTAAATGCTTCATACTTCCTTCTTTCAAGGGTCTGAGAAGAAAGCATTTAATGAAGCATGTAATGTAATGTTCATTGTTCCCTTGTATACTTACAGCATCTTATTTTTATTGTTGTGCAAGTACTAATTTGTTTACTTTGTAGATTTTCATCTTTATTATATATTTTTCTTTGCTGTGAACGAATGAAGATGATGTGTATGAAAGAAAATATACAGGCTTTATTTTATTGCCTTGCCTAAGTCTTTGTTTTATTTTTTTACAGTTTATTTTTCTTGTTTTTTTATATTTCTATATACTTATATTTAAATGTTCCTTTCTTTTGTGATCTAATCTTGTTCTTGTTTTACATATTTACATGCACTTATGTGTATGTCATAAGTCATTTTATAACTATGTAAATTTTATTACAAACATACTCTTGAATTTTTTTTGTTCTATTTGAAGTTTTAACTATTAACATTTAATTCATCACATACATTTTATTGTTTAAAACAATTCCTTGCTTGTTATATGTTTTTATTTATTTATTTATTTTATTATTATTTATTTAAACTTAACTATCAAATATTTATTTACTTCCATATATCTTTTTTTATTTAATATTAATAATATTTAATTTTGTCTTTGAAACTTCTCAAATTTATTCAAAAATTTAAATAAATTACAAAAATTAAAGTTAAAAGTTTTGGGATGTTACAATGGAGGGATCCAACTGGATTCCTCACCAATATTGATTTATATACACACATTATGATATATTCTTTTATCATCTGGTACATGATGTTTTGGATATGATTGTTGTGTTTAGTGCTGTTGCAGCATTGGGCCTATATTTTGGAATTTAAAAATGTTAAAGTGATGATATCCAAATTTAAAAGGATTTTCAAGTGATTTTGAAAATATACGTTTTGTTGAATTTTAAATTGTTAAGGAAATGAATTTATTTTAAATAAATAAATGATATAATTTTTATGTTATAAAAATTATGATGTTTTGGGAAATATAATTGAAATTATGATTTTAGTGAAATAAAACCAGAATATGTTGATGTTTTGGGAAATATAATTGAAATTATGATTATAGTGAAATAAAACCAGAATACGATTTTGGAATGTGAAGTTAACTATTTTGTAAAATAGTTTATATGAGAGATTTATAAAATTGGTATTTTATAAATTAAAATATTTGAATTATAAAACGAATTTTATATGTGTTAAAATGGAATATAAATGGGTTTTTATAAGTGAAGAAGATTTATAATTGCGAAGTTATAAAATGAATGAATTTGTGATATAAACGATTTAAAGCAATTAACTTATAAATTGGATTTTTGAATGTAAATAAGGTGTAAATGGAATTTGTTAATAAAGGAATTTTATTACTTGAAGTTTTTATAAAATATAAATTGAATTTATAAACATTATTTTATAAATTGGAAATCAACTATATTTGATAAGAGAATATAGAAGTTTATTAAAGGAACTATACTCATGATTTTGGACAGTGGGTAATCCTTTAATTTAAATATGCAATAGTAGTGGATTTGGTAAAGGGGTATATTCATGATTTTGGATAGTGAATTATCTTTTGAAATAAACGTGTAGAAGTGTTGGAATTTGTTAGAGAATTATATTCACGATTTTGGGCAGTGGATAATATTTTAAAATTAAATATACGTTTTGGGAAGTGGTATTTAAATTGAATATAAACGATTTAAAGATGTTTTAAAATGCGTTATTGATCGAAACCATAGATTTTAACATTCATTCTTGAAATAGACGTTTTCGAGAAATAAGGAAATGATGGACTATAAGACTGTTGTTATAGTATGTGATTTCGAAAGGAAATGATTTTGTATAGTATTGGGTTTTATATATCTATCTAATTTTCGAATCCCTATACTAGTGATTTTGGTTATTGTAACGATGTTTTACGCAGCATTCGTTTTGACCCAAATAAAGATGTTTAAAAGAATCTTTTCCTTAAAGAATAAAATATATACTTAATCGTGACTTAAGTATATGAAATATTTTCTAAGTGTTGAAATAAATAGAATTGTGAATTACTTATTATTAAATAAGTATTTGGAAATGCTTTCCGATATATAAGTGAAATGGGTTTGAGATTATATCTTTTAAAGATAATTTGAAGTGAATATTTAGCAAGTGATTCAATTAATAAAAGATTAATTAAAAGGGCCTAATGATTGTTATAGTGCTGAATATTTGTTTGTTCGTTTTGATAGTTAAATAACCGACTATCAAACATTGGCCAAAATTTTAGTTCCTCGATTTGGTGTGGGAACTATTTAGTCGTACACTTAGTACGTAGCCTTCTGTGTAGGCTTGATTATCGTTTGTGTTAAGGATGTTGATTCGTATAGTGTGGAGTATTACTCCAATCTATCGAGCTTCCTTCTTGGCCCGAAGGATAGCAAGTTGAAAGTTGGAGACGTGATAAGTCTATGAGACTTAGCTTCTGTGTGTGGTTGAGAAACGATTTTGCGTTGTTGGTGCGAAGAGACTGGGATTAGATTTATCTGAAAACCACTTCGGACCAACGTATATGCGACGATTGTGCAGGTTGCTTGTGATGATATTGATATTTCGGATTTTCATAGTGGGGGACTGCTTGTTGATCATTTGGGGTTAAAATCCCAATATACATCCTGTAGCAGTGGTCTCTTCATTTATGAAATATCCAATGCGAGGACTATTCGCTACTAATCCTAGGGATTTTCGGAGAGTATGTGGTAGGAAAGTACCTTTGGTTTGTCCTATTCCTGAACAACTTGTATGGATGTTTGTCTGACATTGCATTTCTATAGATTACTTGCATTGGTTTTTACAAACGTACATCAGTGGTGGCGGAGAAGGCAACTTCTCTTAGCTTAACATCCTCCTTGAGACGTATGAGCATAAGGGTTGTATTTTTGTGGAAGGCAATTAGTAGTCAACGGAAATGCCCGTTTAGCATTCTAAGTGATGCGATTGTGTTTTGTAAAAGGTAATCTTTACCTCTAGCCTCATCAACCGGAAATGACCAAAATAGGGTTAGATGCAGCAGGGCTAAGTGGGTCATTCCCCTTAGGATATGATCATCCTATTCTAGATATATCTTTACACGCTATGACGTCGTGTATCTGATTATTGTGGTTTGTATGCTATGAGAGCCCTTGGTAAAGGTCGGTAACGACCGGAGGATGATATATTCGGTACCATCTAGTTATAGAGGTGGGCCGGTCTTGTGTTAGTAAAGGATCCTTAGTGATGGTCCTCGGTACTTTTTTCTAGAGATGTACTGCCGAAAGGTAGTCCCTTCACTTGGCCATTTGTATGGAAATCCAAACCCCACTACGTACCTGCAATTTTGATTTTATTACCCAATTAGGCTATATGCTGGAAATTAATCAATGCAACAATTTCAGCTACGATTAATATTATTTGTATATAGTAGACACTACTACAATATAACATGAGATTTGATATGATATGTTTTAGTTATCGTAAGGTAAAAACATGTCCGTGTTTATGTGTGGACTTCTCTTACGAGATACTTTTGTTTCGAAAACTAAGGAAAAGCTTGGTAATTTAATAAATTCTGTTGAGTGTGTTTCTCATGCTGGTTTACCAGACAGATCCGGGCGTTCTTCCCTTTCAATGCTCGGGTCAGACTGAGTATATTTATAGGTCTAGATTTGATGCCTTTGGAGCATCAACAGGAGAGCTGGAGATCTTCATTTTCGTATACACGTACTTGTTTTGATTATCCGCTGTGCTTTCTTTGTTGTTGTATATTATCGGCAATTGTGAGGAAGGGTTATTATAACTGTCCAATCTGATAACTATTGATTGATTATTGAACTCTGATTGATGTGTATATATATACAATTTCTGTTTTATAAAGATCATTGATATGATATTATATATTTTCTGCTGCGATGTGAGATTCTGTATTGTTCTGGTTGGTCTATCTTCTCTCTTTCTTCTCTTCTCTTCTCTTCTTCTCTCTTCTTTTCTTTCTCTTGAGTTTCTGTCAGTTTGTGTTTTTTGGGTCGTACATGTGTGGATTATTGTCGATTCAAAGGGTATGGATTTGTCGGTCGTCACACGTTGTATCAGAGCTTAGATTTTGTATATTCCTAAGATTTGATGTGTACTCAGTTTAGATAGGGACAGTAGCACCCTAGACTGAGTTTGAATATATTATACATATGAGCGCATATTTGTTAGTGAATATAAAATGTTTTATATTGTGTTTGCTTATCCGTTGAGCTGTTTGTGAATTCTGGTCGGTATGTGGGACGCCATGTTATCGATAGGGATTTCTAAACACTTAAACAAGGCAAGTCGACATAATATTATTTTAAATTGGGTAAATGAAATAATTTTACCTTAATTATATTTTGTATATAAAGAAATAATTTTTTAGGAATCATTATAGTGTATCCAACTGATTGTTTGGTTGTTGAAAATGTAAATATATATAAGTTAATGAAAGATGTTTAAATAATATAAATAAAAATGAATTTAAACTAAGAATTTGAAACGTTGAGTTCCATTTATTTTGAAAGTTGTTTTTCAAAGTTAAAGTGTTATAATTTATAAATCTACATAATATAAATAAATTTGAAATGATCTTACGTAAGTAAAGTGAAATAGTGAAATTATATAAGTAAAATTTATAAATGTGATTTGTAAATAAAAGAATTTAAAAAAAAAGAAAAAGAAAATAAAGCACTGAATTCACTATTTTTACTAGAAAATAATAAGGGTGATGACTGCAGCATCATCAATATCATTTTCGAGTTTCTGTGTGATGGATTTGCTACCAATAGTAAATTAAAAATTGAAGTTTTGTTATGATAAATAAATTTGATTTAAAATTCAAGTTGAAATTGATAAATATAAGTAAAATGAGTTTTGGATTTATAATATGAAGTATGAATTTACTTTGGTAAAGTTGAAATAAATGTTAGTTAGCATAGTAAATATATGGTTTGAAATTTAACTAAAGGAAAGTTAATAAAGTTAATTTGATTTGAAATTATAAAAAAAATGAGTTTTGTGAATGGAAGTAAACTTAGGTAAATGTTTATGAAAGTTGAATAAATAAGTTGTATAACTTATGAAGTGAGAAAATGTAAGTAAAACAAAATTTGAATTTGAATGGTGATATGATTTTGATTTAAGTTAAATAAAATGACTTTAGAGATGAAATGAAATATAACTTAAGTAATATTGAATCAAGCTGATTTTGGTATCGAAGTAAATTAATAAAGTGAATTAATGAAATGAAGTCATTTAATGAATAAGAATTTGAGTATATAAAGGAATTCAACTTTATTTGTAGATTGAATTAGCAATTGAAATAATGAAATATGAATTGAATGATTATTAATCGGATGTAAATGAATTGATGTAGAATAGTGGATGTAAGTGTTAATTCATTAAAGCTAATTTTAAAGTGTTGAAACAAATTGAATGAATGTAAAGTAAATAATTTTGGCAATGTTGGTTGATTAGATGGTTGCTAGTTGATTGTATAGAAATTCATATGGAAATTGAATTAATGAAATTGAAAATTAAATAATTGAATTCAAATTGAAAGTGAAGTAAGAATAAATAGAAATGAATTTGATTTGATTTGGAAGTGAACAAATTTGAATGTAATTAGTGAATGTAAACTAATTGAAAAAGAATAAATAATGTTAATAAAATCCAATGTTAATGAATCAAACATGATTTAATTGACAATCAATTCAATGAATACCAATGAGAAGTGAATCTGTATTGATTTGGCAATGGATGTTAGTTGGATGATAGTTGGTTGATGTTTGGATTTGTTGTTTATTGATGGCATTTGCTATATTGGCATATATAGTTGTTAGTATATGTTGTATATTGATATTGTTTTCATATATACATATATCTCATTTATGTATTGAGTGTTTAGTAGGTGCGGATGGCGCTTGCTTCGCATTTGAAGCTCGCTTTCACGCTATATTAGCCGTATATGCTCGCTAATAACATGTAAGGTGCATATCTCGGATTACAATCGTACTTTTATACTTTTTTCCCTTTGGGATGCCTCATCCTTGATGATGAGATGTATATTTGTGATATATATATTGTTATTTTTTTTTCTGGATCGAACCGCGCAAAGGAGACCATGGCGATTTTTTTTTGAAAATTTGAGGCATTAGAATTTTTTTGAGAAATTTGGAGAAAGTTTGATTTTTGAATTAAAAATTAAATGATATTAGTTGGTTTTGAAAAGATAACTATAAGTGGATTTAAAAACTTAGTAGAGTTTTTTGTAAGAAGTTTAACTAATGGATTTTGGGAAAAGTTAAAAAGTTTAAATAGATTTGGTATCTAATGGAACGAATTGTTTTGAAAAGTTAATGGATTTTGTAACTTTTTCTTACTTGGTAATTTTGAGGACGAAATTCTTTTGAGTAGGGGAGAATGTAACGACCCAGAATTTCAGTCATTTGAAATTCGTATATTTAATTGATTTTAAATATTCACAAGTTAATTTTATAAGTCGAATAACTTATATTTGAAATATAAGGATTTAATTGGATAATTAAATTTTTAATTTAATATTTAAAATTGCAGAACTAATTGAAATTTGATTTAAAATGAATAAAAAAATGATTTATAAAGTTGTTTTAAATTATATTTGAATTAGAACGATGTTACAGAACTTTTAAAATTGAATTAGAAGTTAAATTTTAGAAATTGAATATTTTAATATTTAATTGACGAGTAATAATAACCATTTTTAAAATAGTCTCGGATTTTGACCAAACTAGTTTCATCGAATACGTAACATTATATTATTGTGAGATTTCCAATTTCGTGTCAATCGGACTTACGGTTAGTCCGGGGCAAGCTAAAACGCGTAGAAATCGGTTTACGTAAATTTTAAATTTAAATAAATCGATTTGAAAACCTATCTTCCAAATATGATCGAATTGGCTCCCGATATATATTCCATTGCGTTCGGAATAGGGGTAAAATATTATAAACGCCAGGCGGCATGCTTGGTTTGGAGTTCGGAAAAATTTCGGGTGAATAGTGCGCGTGAATTTTCTATAAAAGGGAAACATTTTTTCTAATTTACACAAACCCTAGTGTTAGAAACCCTAGCCGCCACTAAGCTTTTTAGTGGCCAGAAATGGCGCAACTTCCTCCATGTTTATCTCTCAATCCATCGAGAATTAACCAAAACTTTCTAAACGAAAATCGAAGAGGGTGATGAGATCTACATTCTCAACGGCTGTGATCGAAATGGAGCTACTGATTGACGAGAAATGGGCTGCATTTGTGCTGCGTTCATTCATGTTTTTCGAGGCTGTGCATGGGCCGAGCATGACTGGATTCACGGCGAAGGTGGAGCAAAAGATGGGCTTCGAAACGGAGTTGCTCGATCGTTGCATAGCTCGTCGATGAAGGCGCGACAACTAGGGTTTTATGGCGGCTCTATGGGTTTCACGAACGAAGCTTGAACGATGGGGGGGAGAAGATGATGCACGGCCCGGATCTGATGCTGCATAGTTGAGCGGGCTGGATTTGTTTAAGGTTAAAATTGAAATGGAAATAGTAAATTAATTTATATTAATTCGTTTAAACTTTAAAACGCTATAACTTTTTGATATGAGGTCTCTTTCGCACGATACGAATTGCGTTGGGTTCGTTTGGACGAGCACTACATTATGGAGCTGGATTGGGATTTGTTTGAGCTAGTGAAAATTTTGGGCAAAACTAAGTACGCGTTTAATTTTATTTGGAATAAAACATTGAAACTGCGACTGCAAACAATGTGAGTACAACTCACTCCTTCTGACTCACTGATATTTTTATATAAGTGAGAAATAAATATTATTTATGATGATTGATGATTGTTTGGATGATATATGATATATTGATTGGTATTTGGATATATACCTGCCTAGTGGAGCAGATGACCCTATGCGTTTCCGTGTATGAGCGGATGACCCTTTGTACGCGCGTCTGACTTAAAGCAGACATTATACACATATTCTAATATGTATATTTGTTGCAGGTGACATGTTGGAGGGATCCAACTGGATTCCTCACCGGTATTGATTTATATACAAATATTGTGATATATTCTGTTATCATATGGTATATGATGTTTTGGATGCCATGATTGTAGTGTTTGGTGCTGTTGTAGCATTGGGACTATATTGGAATTTAAAAATGTTAAAGCTATGATTTCCAAATTTAAAAGGATTTCCTAGTGATTTTGAAAATATACGTTTTGTTGAATTTTAAATTGTTAAGGAAATGAATTTATTTTAAATAAATAAATGTTATAATTTTTATGTTATAAAAATTATGATGTTTTGGGAAATATAATTGAAATTATGACTTTAGTGAAATAAAACAAGAATATGATTTTTGAAATGTGAAGTTAACTATTTTGTAAAATGGTTTATATAAGAGATTTATAAAATTGGTGTTTTATAAATTAAAATGTTAGAATTATAAAAAAAAATTTATATGTGTTAAAATGGAGTATAAATCGTTTTTTATAAGTGAATAAGATTTATAATTGTGAAGTTATAGAATGAATGAATTTGTGAAATAAACGATTTATAAGCAATTAACTTATAAATTGGATTTTTGAATGTAAATAAGGTGTAAATGGAATTTGTTAGTAAAGGAATTTTATTACTTGAAGTTTTTATAAAATATAAATTGAATTTATAAGCATTGTTTTATAAATTCAAAATCAACTATATTTTGATAAGAGAATATAGAAGTTTATTAAAGGAACTATACTCACGATTTTGGACGGTGTGTAATCCTTTAATTTAAAAATGCAATAGTAATGGATTTGGTAAAGGGGTATATTCACGATTTTGGACAGTGAATTATCTTTTGAAATAAATGTGTAGAAGTGCTGGAATTTGTCAGAGAATTTATATTCACGATTTTGAACAGTGAATAATATTTTAAAATTAAATAAACATTTTGGGAAGTGGAAATTGTGAATTACTTATTATTAAATAAGTATTTGGAAATATTTTCCAATATAGAAGTGAAATGGGTTTGAGATTATATCTTTTAAAGATAATTTGAAGTGAATATTTGGCAAATGATTCAATCAATAAAAGATTAATTAAAAGGGCCTAGTGATTGTTATAGTGCTGAATATTTGTTTGTTCATTTTGATAGTTAAATCACCGACTATCAAACATTGGCCAAAATTTTAGTTCCTCGACTTGATATGGGAACTATTTTGTCGTACACCTAGTATGTAGTCTTCTGTGCAGGCTTGATTATCGTTTGTGTTGAGGATGTTGGCCCGAAGGACAGCAAGTTGCAAGTTGGAGACGTGATAAGTCTATGAGACTTAGTTTCTGTGTGAGATTGGGAAACGCTGTTGCGTCGTTGATGCGAAGAGATCGGGATCAGATTTATCTGAAAACCACTTCGAACCAACGTATATGCGACGATTGTGCAGGTTGCTTGTGATGATATTGATATTTCGAATTTTCATAGTGGGGGACTGCTTGTTGATCCTTTGGGGTTAAAATCCCAATATACATCCTGTAGCAGCGGTCTTTTCATTTATGAAATATCCAATGCGAGGACTATTCGCTACTAATCCTAGGGATTTCCCAATAGGATGTGGTAGGAAAGTACCTTCGCTTTGCCCTGTTGCTAGACAACTTGTATGGATGTTTGTCTGACATTACATTTCTATAGATTACGTACATTGGTTTTTACAAACGTACATCAGTGGTGGCGGGGAAGGCAACTTCTCTTGGCTTAGCATCCTCCTTGAAACGTATGAGCTTAAGTGTTGTATTTTTGTGGAAGAGAATTAGTAGTCAACGGAAATGGCCGTGTGGCATTCTAAGTGATGTGATTGTGCTTTGTGAAAGGTAATCGTTACCTCTAGCCTCATTTACCGGGAATGACCAAAACAGGGTTAGATGTAGCAGGGCGAAGTGGTTCATTCCCATTAGGATATGATCATCCTCTTCTAGATATATCTTTACATGCTATGACGTCGCGTATCTGATTATTGTAGTTTATACGCTATGAGGGCCCTCGGTGAAGGTCGCAATGACCGGAGGATGATATATTTGGTACCATCTAGTTATAGTGGTGGGCCGGTCTTGTGTTGGTAGAGGGTCCTTAGTGATGGCCCTCGGTACATTTTTCTGGAGATGTACTGCCGGAAGGTAGTCACTTCACCTGGTCATTTGCATGGAATTCCAAACCTCACTACGTACCTGGCATTTGGATTGTATTACCCAATTGTGTAACGTCCCGGAAATTTTCGACTTTCGAAAATTCAACATCGATACTCACTTTATCGACTGCCGAGAAATCGAAGGCCGGAAACCCGAAATGTTATGGTTTAAGAAAAAGAAAGACAAAGAAAAAGAGAGAAAAGACAGAAAATAGAGAATAGAACGGAAGGAAGATAACAGAACAACAACAGAATCTCACAATTCGCAGCGGAACAACATATAATAATAAATGAATAATCTTTAAACAAAGAACTATAACAGTTATTACATTTCATACATTTCATTTCATAACATCATCATCAGAGTGTACAACAACAACAACAAACAGTGCAGCGGAAAAAGAAATACTATATAACTAGTAATACGCCATGCCATCCATCTTGCCTCCAGCAACTCCTGAATATCCAGAATATCCTGATAAACCTTAACTCTTGACTGCCCGTGTGGAAATTGGTGGGCACCCAGAGTTTAGGAAGGAAAACAATAAACTCCGAGTCAGTCATGTGACTGGTGTGAGAACTCAAAACAGTTTATTTATCTTTAAAATCAAAATAGAGGAATATTTTTAAAGTCAATTCGTAATGCTTTTAAAAATGAGACTACCATAAGACCTCCTGCCACACACACAATGCAAACGCAGACTTGGAGGAGATTTCTTCTTATGTTAGTCAAAGATGCTTGATATGCATTTAAAAAGAACATTTCATATTATTATTAGTGCATAGTGTAGGAAACAATTTCGAAAGTAGAATATAAATCTTAGCCAGCATAGGTACCATTATAGTATGCTTACTATAGCTACCATATTAAATGGCAGGTTCTACAACTAAAACCGTACAAGTCTCGTATTGTTTCTTTGGATTTCCAACGAATGATCAGGCCAAGGAACTTCCCATTGCCACATGAGAATGCCTCTGGATGGACATCCCCGAGAACCAAACCGGATCTCTACCAACACAAGGCCGGGATACCCCTAACTGAGTAACAACTGACCGAATATGTCATCCCCCGGTCCTTTGGGACCTTTCAACCAAGCGCTCGCAATCAATTCACACAATCATAAAGTGTTTTCAACATGAGTAAGTATCTGGGCTCCATACCATGATACCACCCTTTTCCAGAAGGAAATGCACACATCCTAAAGGGCGCTACCCCTCATAACCTTGCCGCATCTTTCCTGTTTTGACCATTCCAGGGATGTGAGGCTCGACGAAGTCACGTCCACAAAAACATACTTTATACAAAAGCCATGCTTTGGGTCAACAAATGATCATAGAAATGATCACCAGGATAGACGATCAAATAAATGATCCTATCACAAATAATCAACACAATGATCATTTACAGCAACACTCAGCATGTCACATTACCAAATTGGGAATATATCGCTGATAACCTTCAACTACATAACCTCTGAGCTCGTACGTCTCAGAGAAGGGTGTTAAGCTAAAAGAATAAATTCTCCGCCACCAACAGAAATATATTTGAAAGAAATCGGCTTTATATCTCAATTTGTAATGTCAGACATACAATCCATACAAGTCTGTTCCGGCTCGAACAAAACCGAAGGCACTTACAAAGAAGTCCTTGCAATCCGGATATTCACAATCCTGATCGGATTTCCCATCACATATGGAGAACTCAATACCGAAGCAACTCGGTGCAGAGTCAATCGACAGGTCATCCTATCGCTCTCGCAAATACCGGGTCTTCAACACCGATCTTCAATGCTATCATAACGACGTATCACATATTCGGAATGGGTTATACGACCCCATGGTTCTTTCCCGGTTAACCCGAATAGTGAGCGCTAATTCAAAAATAAGTGTGGCATTCAAATTCAAACAAATCACATCTATTACCCATTCAAAGGGAAATATTGATAGTCGGTTATTGAACTATCGATTGATATGCACACATCACCAGATTCCAAATAATTTTCCAAATTATTTATTTTCCAAAATAAAATATCTTTACAAGATATATAATTTCCAATTCTTTAAAAATAAATCAACATTTATTTTTAAACAAATTCCACTTTCTTTTATAAATTCCATAGTGAATTTATATTTCACAATATCTACTGATATACGATTTTCAATAGGTTTCAATATTCCTTTTCAATTTATGTTCAAAAAGATAAATTCTCAAAATATTCACCTTATATTGGAAAACATTTCCATACTTATTTAATAAGTAATTCACAAATTTTATTTATTTTCAACCTTTGGAAAATATTCAATATACTTAAATCGAAATTAAGTATATATTTCATTCTTTAAGGAAATCATGCTCTTAAACCTATTTATTTGGGCCAAAACGAATGTTACGTAAAACATTGTTACGACAACCCAAAATCACTAGTATAGGGATTCAAAATTAAAATAGATATATAAATCCCAATACTATACAAAACATTTCCTTTCGGAAATCATTTACTATAACAACAGTGTTATAGTCCACCATTTCCTTTTATTTCTCGAAAACGTCTATTTCAACAATAAATGTTGAAATCTATGGTTTCGAATCTCAACACATTTAAAACATCGTTAGATAGTTTTAATTCTGTTTAAAATATCACATCCTAAACATTTTCTTTAACATATTATTCACTATTCAAAAACGTGAATATACTACGTTAACAATTTCATCCTTCTATACATTTCATTTTAAAGGATTATTCACAGTCAAAAATGTGAATATAACTCCATAAATAGGTTTCAACAATTTACTTATCAAAATAAGTTGTTTACGAATTTATAAAACAACGTTTATAAATTCCTTTTCTATTTATTTTATAACAACTTCCTTTTATAAATTCCTTTATTAACCTATTCCAGTTTATAACTCAATTATAAACTAAAAGTTCATATTATAAGTTAAATACTTATAAAACGATTATTTTACAAAATCGTTCTTTCAAACTTCATAATTATAAATCTTATAACTTATAAGATTCATTTATTTAACCAAATCTATTCTTCAAATAACTTCACAAAATTTATAAATCTTACTATTTATAAATTTCATTTATAACTTCACCATTTATAATTTTATAAATTCCATTCACTTATGAAATCTATTTTCACTTCATTCAAACACTTATAAAAACTCGTTTTATAATTTCAATATTTCAATTTATAAATATCCATTTATAAATCTCTTAATATAATTCAATTTATATTATTCTTTTAAAACGTCTTTAAATTCCTTTATAATTTTATCCTTTTGATTTACGAAATAATCAATTTTATAAATCCTATATTTAAACTTTTTACAATACATTAAGAAATCCAATTTAAACTATTTTATAAAATCATAAATCCCATATTTTAAAAAAAATCAGTTTTTAACTATATTTCTCAAAAATCATAATTTTTATAACCTTAAAAATTATATCGTTTATTTATTTAAATTGGATCAATTCCAAAAATATTTTATAAACGTATACTTTCAAAAATCACTTTAAAAATCATTTTAAAATTCCCAAAATTTGGTCCAATGATGCTACACCCCAAATAGTCAATCACGACTACAACGATATCATATATCGATATGATAATCCATCAAATATCAAAATATCTGAAATCAAATAAAAACTGTTGAGGAATCCAGTTGGATCCCTCCAACCTGTTTTTCTGCATCCACAAACATTAGCACAATACCAATTCCGCTCCAGTACGGAATTATCGCGGTATATGGGATTTAAAATATTATCCGCTTAATAGACGGCGCAATAGGGTCTCATCCGCTATACAAATGCGGGAAATCAATAACTCCAATATATACATATGCCAATATATATATATTGCTATTATATATAATACCAATTTCACTGTTTATGAAATATTCGCGGTATATGTTTTTAATAAATAACATCCGCTTACTAACAGCGCATAATGTCTATTTTAACAATCAATAGATATCAATCATCATTCAAACATGCATTCAAATATTTTAAATCTAACTATTTAAAATAAAATCGAAACTGATTCGATTGAGTGAGAAGTTCTCACCTTGATTTCAATTTCGTTTTAGCGATTTATTTCGAATAAAATTAAACGGACGTTTAATTTCACCCGAAATTCTCACTAACTCCAAACGACTCCAATCCAACTCCATCGCGTAGTGCTCATCCATACGATTCCAACGCAACTGGTTTCGTGCGTTTTCAACCTCGTATGAAAAAGTTATGCATTTATGAAGATTCACGAATTTATATACATAAATTACAACCTTTTATTTTAGTTTATAAACCTACATCTAATCTCCACCGTTAGATCCATCTCCCTCAATATCAGGCCGCACGTCCCCCATCTTCTTCATCACGCAAATCATCTCCAGGTTGCCGAACGCAACATGAACCCATCCTCAATAATTAGGGTTTCAATTTTCGACCTCCACGTTGAACTTGAACGCGATCAGGAACTTGCAACACGAAGCTCATCACCTCCTCTACCCACGCCCGCCACCATAGCAAGCTCGGCCACCCCTACCTCCTCGAGTTGCGTGCGCAACCAACAGAAAACGCGGCCATATATCTCACAAATTACCACTCCAATCTCGATCTCCACCGTTGAATATAAGGATCTTGCCATGCTCTACATCTTTCATTTAGAAAGTTTCTTGTAATTGTTGATAGATTTTGAAATAATTGGAGAAGAAGGCAAGAGAATTTCGGCCATCCATCTATGCTACTGGCGGCTACAGAATTAGGTTTAGGGTTTTGCCTCTTTTTTTTTTGTGATGGGGGCTATTTATAGGAGAACGAACGACACTATTCATTCCGGAAATTCTGAACTCTGATTTACGCACCGTAACCAGCGTTTCTAGGGTTTACCCCACGTTCCGGACACAATGGAACAGGTTTCGGAAGCTAATTCGGACATCTGTGCGAGTTATGGCTATAAACGTTCAATTTGAATTAAACCGATTTAAACGATTTTCTAGGCGTTTTAATTTGTACCGGACAAACGGTAAATCCAATTGACACGAAATTTGAAACCTTACAATAATATCACATTACGGATCCGATGAAACTGGTTTCGTCGAAATCTGAGACTTTTTGAAAAATGGCTATTTTAACTCGCCAAATTTAATATTAAAAATAATTCAATGCGTTTCGAGCTGCCACGATCAAATGATAACTCCGATTGCTACGAAAATTGAAATCCGGTAATAACTAACTATTACGGATCTAATGGAACTAGTTTCGTTCAATTCTGAGACTGTTCAAAAATTGACTATTTTCACTAGTCGATTAAATATTAAAATATTCAATTTTCACAAATAAATTTTTAATTCGATTTTAAAAGTTCTAAAATATCATTCTAACTTCAATATGATAAAATAAAATTTTACAAATCATTTACAATCATATTTAACTCGATTTTCAATTATTTCCATAATTTAACATATTAAATTATCGATTTTAATTATTCAATTAAATCCAATTATTCGAAATAAAATTTATTCGACTTATAAATTCACTTATTTATATCTAAAATTAATTAAATGTTCAATTTTTAAATTAATAAAATTCTGGGTCGTTACAAATTGGGCTATATGCTAGAATTTTATCAACGTAACAATTTCGGCTATGATTAATATTATTTGTGTATAGTAGACACTATAACATGAGATTTGATATGATATGTTTTAGTTATCGTAAGGTAAAAACATGTCCGTGTTTATGTGTGGACTTGTCTTACGAGATACTTTTGTTTTGAAAACTAAGGAAAAGTTTGGTAATTTAATAAATTCGGTTGAGTATGTTTCTCACGCTGGTTTACCAGACTGATCCGGGCGTTCTTCCCTTTCAATGCTCGGGTCAGATCGAGTATATTTACAGGTATAGATTTAATGCCTTTGGAGCTTTAGCAGGAGAGTTGGAGATCTTCATTTTCATATACACGTACTTGTTTTGATTATCCGCTGTGCTTTGTTTGTTGTTGTATATTATCGACAATTGTGATGACGTGCTATTATAACTGTCCAAGCTGATAACTATTGATTGATTATTGAACTCTGATTGATGTGCATATATATATATACAGTTTCTGTTTTATAAAGATCATGATATGATATCATATATTTTCCGCTGCGATGTGAGATTCTGTATTGTTCTATTTGGTTCTATCTTCTCTCTTTCTTCTCTTCTCTTCTTCTCTCTTCTTTTCTTTCTCTTGACTTTCCGTCAGTTTGTGCTTTTTTACTCGTACATGTGTGGATTATTGTCGATTCAAAGTGTACGGATTTGCAGGTCGTCACATTATTATTAGTGCATAGTGGAAAACATTTGCAAGTATAATATTAATCTTATCCAGCATACGTACCATTATAGTATGCCTACTATAGCTACCATATTAGATGGCAGGTTCTACAACTAAAACCGTACAAGGCGCGTATTGGAGATTGGATTTCCAACAAATGGTCAGTCTAAGGAACTTCCTATTACCACATGGGTACGCCTCTGAAGGGATGCCCCAAGAACCTAACCGGATGTCTGCCAACACAAGGTCGGGTTACCTCTATAACTAGGTAACTAATGACACGAGTATGCCATCCCTCGGCCGTAACCAACCTTTATCCGAGCGCTCGACACGAGTATGCCATCCCTCGGCCGTAACCAACCTTTATCCGAGCGCTCGACACCAACAACCACAAAGCAATATATTTGCAGTAACCACATAGGTTTTAAGTCAGATAATTAAATGTATTTGCAGTAACAATTCAACATTCAGTTGAATCCAAACACCCATAAGTCAGATTAGTTAATCATCTGATTAATTTAAATCAGATAATTACTTATGAATGAATTACTAATCCTAGTTAATTAATCATTAATTTATTACAAACCTTAATTATTAATTAACCTTTAATTATTAAATAATTAATTCTTAATTATATTTTTAATTAATTATCCTTAATTAATCAATTAATTAATTACTTCTTATTTAATTACCATTTAATTAATAAAATTTCAATAAGTGATTATCCTTAATCATTTTCATTAAATAAATCTTTAATTAATTAATTCCTTAAATTAATTAATAATTCGCACAAATTAATTATCCTTAAGTAATTATCCCTAATTACTTAATTTACTTTAACCATTATTTAAATTACTTTTAACTAAGTAATTATTTTTGAGTAATTAATTACCTTTAATTACTTCATCACATAATTAATTATCCTTTAATGTAATTACACAAAATAATTATCCTTAATTACACGAAGTAATTAACTTCATTAAATAATCATATACTAATTACTTACATTAATTAAATCACCTTTAAATTAATTACGTTAAGTAATTGTCATTGATAAATCAATAATGAGCCTTTAATTTCGTCCTTGATAAATCAATAAATTGAATTTTTTATTAAAACTAATATCATTACCTTGAAATCACTCACTTAATCCAATTTTAAAAATAGTTCAAAGATATTTAACTTTAAACATTTTAAACTTTGAAACTTGACTTTGAAATTTTTTAACTTTAAACCCAAGTCTTTGAAAACTTCTTTTAAAACTTGTTTCTAATTTGAATTCGAAAACTTGTATTATTCTCTTTTCAAATTGAAATTCTGGAATCTATTTTAATAATTCCAAAAACACCCGAGCCAAATCCTCTTTTACCCGAACCCAGCCCCGGGTTAACTCCACCCATTCCCGCCTTCGAGTCAGATCCCCAACAAACCCGATGTTGCCTCGCACAAAAATTCTTTTTCCTAAATCAAAACCAAACCAGACACTTAATGATACGTGGTGCACGTGTACACCCAATCGAATCGTCGTCGACCATCTCCAAGACCTTCAGCACATCATCGTTAACCCACTGAACTTCCCCGACCGCCCAGATGATCCAATATGGAAACGAATCGAAGTCGAGTATTACAACTCAAAGCTGAAACTAAACTTGTGACTAAAAACCACCACGCCGACAACAACCTAGTTCACCAGAGATCGTTCCACTCCACCCAAAGCTGCGCCACCACATGCCGCATCAAAACCCCCCAGTCTGATCGCCATTAGTCCATCCACGACCACGAATTTCTACCCTAAACTTCGACAAGTCAAACCGGGTCTTAAAACCTAAAGTTAAGCAGCATCATCGCAACGATCCACCAGAAAATCTGCGAGCATTTTTTTGGTGATCATTGATGCTCGAACTCCCTACCGACCTAAACACGATGAACTTCATATTGTCGTTCGACGGAATTTGACAAATTACCCTTTTCCGTTCATCTCGCAATATCATAGCCGATACCAAACTAAAAATCACCATTTTATTTCTAAAATTCACTATTCCGTCATACGAACATGATTGGGTAATCAGATCTTAAAATTAAAATATTCGATTTTCCTGGTATATAATGACTTTACTATAAATTCCCATTTTCACAATATTTATTTCATGTTTTTTCTTGGAATTATTTTTAAAAATAACTATACGATGTTATAAACATCTTCTTTTCAAGATTCAAAGCTTGAATCGGTCTAAACAAAGAGATATGGATTTTTTTCTTAAGATTTGATAACCTGTTATTAAAACAGAGACATGTTTTTTTTTCCTTTTCATATACAGGCATGCTTAGATTTCCTATGTATATATATACATGCAGCACACAAATTTATACTTGCAAACCAGAATAACATATGGTTTTAAGGGTTACGCTCACCTGATTTTTCTGCAAAGAATAGAGAACCTGAAATGATGTTTGAGCCTGAAACTTGAATTTTTGATCCTGACTTGCTTTCAGGCTTTTGAAATTGTAAAACATTGAGTTGAATTACTTCCAAGCTGTAGTTTTGATTTGCAGCTTGATTTTGCTTTGATTTTTTTGATGAACTTGCATGCTTGTTAAACTGATATATTTTTTTTTGAGTTGTATTTAAATTTGAAACTGCAATTCATCCTCAAATCTGAAACCTGGAATGCTTTATCTCCTCAGGTTAAGGATTTGTTTCAGGCTTTGATTTAAACTTGCTTGATTCTTGAATTAGCCTTAGCTTGAAACAGGTTTGAACTGGATTTTCATTTTTTTTTTGTTTTGATTCCTTCTCATGTTTTCATTTTTTCTTTTCCAGGTTATGTTTTAGAAGATGAACACTGAAAAAAAAAGTTTAGAAGTGAAAATATCATGATTTCTCGCATTTTCTTCTACAATTCTAAATCAAAAGAAGATTTTTATTTTGCCACTTGTTCATTTATGGCATACATGGCTTAAAAATGTTTTTAATATATTTAAAAATATTTACACTTGTAAATTTCATGATCTATTTTCTTTACACTTGTTAAAATATTTAATTTTATGTTTAAATCCTTTCCTTTAATTTATTTTAAATTATATTTAAACCCCTAATCTTTAATTAATTTATAAATTTTTTTAATCCTTGATTTATCAATTTGTATAAATTATGTAATACATTTTCTATTTATTTTAAATGTATACAAAACTAAATTTTATTTCAAGTATAAAGAAAATGTTTTAAAGATTAACTAACTTAATCACATATACATATATATTTTCAATTTTTTATAATTACTTTTCTTTTTTAAAACACTTATTCAAATCTTATTAATTTTTCAGAAGATATGTATATATTTGATTTTAACTTTTTAAATAGATTTTGTAAATTTATTTACATTAATTTCAAAATATAACTTTCAAATCATCATATTATAAATACAAAATAAATTCTTTTCTATTATTAAAATATAGAGTTTTACTTTCAAATAATTTTTGAAAATTTACTACATTTAATTCAGATAAAATTTTCAAAATGCATATATTTGTACTTATATTTATTATAATTAGAAAACAAGTTTCTGTAAATCCCAACATATAAAGTTTTAAATCCAATTTATTTTAAAAATACATATATTTAAGTTTCAAATCCAATATGTTATTCAAAACATTTATTTCTGAATTTCCAATTAGAAATTCTATTTAAAATCTCATATATATATATATATATATATTTATATTAATAAAAAATATCTATTTAGTTTGGAAAATACCAAACTAATTCACAATTTAATTTCAAACATTAAATTAATTGTCAAATTAAACTTGGCTAAAATCCGGGAATGTTACAGCTGGTATGATTTTGTTCCACAATTTCGCTTCGATGCTTCTTCAATTTACTTACGGTTGCTTCAATGATGAGTTCGAATGGAGTATAAAATTGGTATGTGATTTTGTACTTTATTTGTGCTGTTGATTTGCTTGAATTCAGAGTCATGATTTTTTTTCAATGATGATATTGGGTTTAAATAGGGATAAACCCTTAAATTTTCGATTCGTATATTTGGACTTGAATTCTTTGACGTTCTAGTTTCTGCGTTGATTTGTAATCGAACGATCGTGTGATTCTTGACTCTTTCACTTTATTATCGGTGTTTGCAATATATTTTTATTTGCTTAAAACCATTTGAATTTTTCTGTTCTACGCTCCTATGATTTTTTCATCCCGTTACCCTTTTTTAGTGCTTCCATGACTTGTTCATCCCGTTACCCTTTGTTAGTGCTCCTATGACTTGTTCATCTTGTTACCCTCTGTTCCATTCTTTGCTGGCACTTTTTGACTTGAGATAAATATGGATGGTTCATCATGTTTTTCGTCAAGGTATTACTTTTTGAAACTACTCTTTGACCTTGTTCAAAACTGCTACTGATACATGCCTTGATTTTGACTTAGAGTTTTGGATGTTAGTTGCTCGAGTCTAATCTGTTTTCTCCATGTACATACACACATACATGTATGTATATATGTGTGTGATTGGTGCATGCATATATGTATTGTTGTTTTCTCTAACCATTGTGCTTGTTGCTTTGAGGTCCATTTCCAATTATTCATCCATGTTGAATTGCCATGTTCATTCTTATATTCATGTGCTCACTTGTCCTTGAGCATTTGTATTCTCTGAACTATTGTTGCTGGCTTCATGTGTACATTGCATTCGCTATGTCTGGCCTACGACCACTTTATAACTTTATTTCTTATAGATTTGATGTTGTTTTCTTGAGATTATAAGAGAATAGAAGGGGATTAAGTCACTAGTACGGGAGTTAGATAGATTCTAAGTCGTAGAATTTCCTAGAGTAGCTTCCTGAGTGACTACTGAGTGGAGGAAGGAGATGGAGAAGAAGCAAAGCTTCCACCTAGTGATGGTAGAAACCAGATTCTATTTTGGTTGCTCTATGTTTTGCATTTGGGTAGCAATTATATTGGATCAAAAGCCACTACAATAGAGGTCCAGATGTCGGTCTGGAGTTGTGCAAAAAAGTTGGGGACCCCACGAGTTAGGGTGATAACTCATTGTCAAGTCATCCCTATAACTCGAGGTCGAGCTATCCCCTTAAGGGAAAACCTGCCAAACTTTCTTACATCTTGTTTCTTACTTCATTTTGAGGTGCCGCATGTGTTTTTTGTAGGTTAATGACTTGTCTGATGATCATTCCTTTATGACTTGGTTTGTTCTGCAATTTACTATAGCTAACTCTTCAATTCTGTAGATAGGCTGTCCGGGACTTTATGAAACCTCTTAGGTTTGCATATAAAAGCTAGGGAATCATTTGTGCAAAGTTTGAGAGATTAGTTGTGAAGCACGATGTCCTCCCCGGGTCATTGCGATGGCTCGGCCCCGAGTCATGGCGATGGCTCGGCCCCGAGTCATGGCGATTATTCAGCCCAATTTATCTCCTTAGTACATTTTAGTCCAATTTTTCCTATGCTATTTTCTTTGTCCGTATTAGCATGCCTGCTAAGTTTCAAGTCATTTTGTCTTTTTTTTTACGTTCAAAGTTCCGCAGACTTATACTTGGTCAAAAACCTAGTTAACATTTCCCCCTCCATAGTATGCTTTCATTAGGAATAAAGTGTGCTTTAAATCGAGAAAAGTATTGGATTACTATCCTACGAATTCTAGTAGATTGCTTAAGTTCCATCTCAAGACGTCGCTTTCGTTGGTGGATTTTCCTTTAACCGTTTGACTTGGTTGTAGATGAAATTTCATTTCTCATGCTAAGGACTTGACCTATGCTATGTAGATTCGATATTCACTTTGAAGATCATTTCATGCCTTAGGCGAGCAATATTCCTTTTTGTAGTGAGCTATTTTCATTTTTGCTTTTCAATTAACCCCGGTAGCTTTTGGCTCCTGCCATTGAGTGTGATTCATTGAAGGTTAGAGGAGTGGTGGTTGCTTACTGGTGGGAGATAGTTGGAGTTTGAGTCATGCTTGATCTATGGTGGACCCCGAGCTTATCCTAGTTCGCTCTAGGAACGATCGTGTTGGATGATTCCACCACTACGCTTTTCCTACTGTTGCAGTCTTTGTGTTCCTATAAAAGAAATGCTTTCCACACTATTGACTATGTTGAACGCCGAGTTTTATGTTTAGAATGACTTTCTATTCATCCCTTTTAAGTCTAGTAAAGGAAGTTCCCCTCTTTCAGAACAACTGAATTGCAAGGCACATTGCTCTTAGAGCTATTGTTAAATTCGCCTCCTCCTCTAAATGAGTACATAAACTTAAGAGCCTTGGAAGAAAAGGAAGGAGCATGTAAGGACTCCCCAAAGCTTGTTGTCCTATTGGTCTTTTTTTAGTTGTGCTTACATAGAAGCGGCCTCTATTATCTCGCAGCTTTATGCAAATAGACAAAATCCTAGCAATTTATTTGGTTATCTTCCATTATTTGGACCTGCATATAGTTGCCAAAGTGCTCTGCTTAGTGAGACAAAGTTCTCATTTAACCAATTCTGTATCCATTCTTGCATATGTTTGGTCATGTTCCTTTCGGCCAACTATCATTGCACATAGTCCAAGCTCTACCTTGCTCCCTATCATCAAGGAACATTATCCATAATATTTACTCCTTAGTCATATGTTTCCATTGTGAACCGAGTTCTATTGACAGAGTTCTTCTACCGCGAGTCCGAGCATTATATGAGTTAAATATGCGAACAAGATTATCCAACTGCCCCTGTCTAGTTGAGCTTCCCCAGTTCCAGTCATGGATCAAGAAAAAGTCTAATAGTACTTGTTTTCAATTTTGCACTGTTATCTTCGCATCCTCTCTCAAGCATGTCCTGCTTGGTTTCTAGCTTTGTCATTGAAGTTTAATTAGGCATAGTTTCAATCATTGGAAACTAGCGAAAAAATTATTCGATTCTGATTATCCTTCCTTACAGTTGCCTATTTTCGAAGAACAATAAAATTCCCAATGGCTGGTGATTACACCTTCTAGACGATGCTAATCTCCAGTGTTTGCAATTCCTATAGGTTGTGACTAAAATTCTAGTCGTGCGTCAGTTCCTGTCTCCGAAACTAGCACATCAAGGACTCAATTCTAAGCCTTTCGGTATCGAGAACTTTTAGCTCGGTGCTTCCACTTGTCTGTTTGTCTTTTTTCACTATGACTATGGAAAGTAGTTCCGCTTCGCTACCAGTATTCGATTGCAAGGATAGGATATTTTATTCTTTTACTTACCACCGGGTGCACATTGATAATATTGATTCCCCTTTCTTTGCAGTTGATAGAATTTAGTCTGTGCATCAGTCTATATCTCTAGGGACAGATGGTTTAATTGATCGATTTCGCACATTGCCTTTTCTTCCTGCTACACCTTATGTGTTCCCGTGCAACGTATTTATTTATCGCAACTTCGTGCTTGTATATAACACTCATGCAGTCATTTTTGGCATATTCTATCACTTAGCTCCATTCAAAACTATAATGTAGCTTTGTTTCGTCAATTCCGTGGCTGTTTTTGCCTAGGCTCAGTTAAGTTAATTTCGACCAAGTGTAGGTGTATATGCCCCAGTCCTTAGGGCTGATCACTATAAGTATGAAGTCCATACATTTTCAGGAGACTGGCTTCCTTAGCAATATGTTTGTCTGCCCCTCGCCCGATTTGAATGGTAGTTCCTATCTCCAAGAACTAGTGACTGTGCTATTTGATTCCAAGCCCTAAGTTTTTAATGTTTTTGGTTCCTTGATTGTGACCAAATTCTTCCAAGTTGATATATTAGCCAATGTCGTCATGGACGCATGTACCAAAAAGACACATCACCGTCATCTTTTATTATAGCAAATTCTTCCAAGCCCAGCATTAAGATCCTTATCATGCATCATTTCTATCCTCGAAAACTTGCACACAAATGGCTCAACTTTGTAGATTTTTCTTTGATGTTGTGAATTTTCGGGCAACGTCGAATTCCTGAATGTTAAGACCTTCAATTTCCTGGGTGGAAATTTGCTGCCAGAGTGCTCTGTTTTGTGAAACAGAACTATTATCTAACCAGATTCGTGGTTATTCATGTTTGGACTTGGGAGTTCCCTTCAATCAAGTATATGTGCCTATCCCTATTCGTGGGACTGGCATTTCAAATGTCTGTATTTGGGCATTTGTGAGATGGAAAGATGTGGGGCAAATGATTCAATTGCCCTAGTCTGGCACATAGTCCTACTATGAAACGGAGGAAGTCCGATGATTTAATTTTCGTTTTCCATGATTTTCCACGCTTGTCCTTAGCCGTAGTGCCTTGCTTGGTTGCTAATGTTGTCATGAAAGTCCTTTTCATTGACTTCAAAGATATGCAGTGTAAGATGTGAATAGAATATCGACCCACTTATGGTCAAGAACACATGATTGATGATGCACCTTAATTGTTGACATTGCCAATTGTCTTTGTCGACCTCGTTGAAGACCGATATTGCATGTGGTTGGCACCGCACTTCCTCAATAGCATCCCCATTCAAAGTGTAAACTCTTCAATGTCACCACTTAAATAGCTTCACATTGCGACAAAGAAAAGGTTAGTGATGTGCTTATTCAAAGTTGCCAACCACCAACACCGCAAACAAAATCACTTTGCGTTCTATTGGGGACGCATCCCATCTATGCCATTTTTCTTCGAAGTCGACTCTTATCTAAATGGCACTACCTCGATGCTACCAATCATCTATGTTGGTGTCACCACACAAGAATAGACTCATGCCAGTAACACTGCTAGAAGTCAATAACGACGTCACCAATGATACTTCCATTCCATACCGCTATTATTGATGCCATACATAATCAATTGTTAAATGGGATCATGGGATAATGTCAAGAATCATGATTGTCAAGGTCATATTAGAAAGAGAACATCGCTCACTATTGATGTCGCACTACACTAGAAAAGACTTTTGGTAGCGTTGAAAAACGCTACCATAACTTATGGTAGCGTTTTGGAGAACGCTGCTATACGACATGCAACTAAAAGTCTAAACTTTTTATTGCGTTGTAGTAAACGCTACCAAAAGTCACTTTTAAATGCAACTATAGGTATTTTCTGTAGGATTTAAAAAACGCTATCAAAATTCACTTTTAAATGCAGCTATAGGTTTTTTTTGTAGGGTTAAAAAAACGCTACCATAAGTCTTCATTTTTTGGTTGCATTTTTTGTTTATATGCTTTTTTTGATTTTCAGTAGCGTTTTTAAAATGCAACTGTATAATTTTTATATTAGTTTACATTTGTTTCTATAGCATTTATGAAACGCTACTAAAATTTATTGGTTGTTTGGTATCATATTTTAAATGCTACTATTTACGGTTGATGGTTTATACCATTTCCAGCAATCGCTTATATACTATTTATATTAAAACGAACGATCAATCGCATAATTTTCATATATTCAAACAAACAATTAAATCACATAACTAGCATATACAAACAATCAATCATATGATCACTATATTCAAATAATTGCAAAAACATGCTAACCTCACAATCAAATATAATAACCATAATCAATTTGATAGTAGTTTTTCAACAAAATAAGTCACATACTACAGGCATTCACAGACAAGTTTCCTCAAATGGTACTAACAAAATACGACAACATATATAACAATTAAATTCATGTTCGTTGCTTGATTACTAATAGTTCTTTGTTGTCGGCAGTCTTCGCTTCGAAATAGCTAATTACCTGCAAACGACTTTAACAATCAACAATATATATGTGTGTATATATATACATATGTATATATGTATATATGTGTGTATATATGTGTGTATATATGAAAATCATGTAATCTATAACTCGATATTCTATATTAACACATATTAACAAAAATTGTTCTATTTTTATATGCATCCTATATAGTTCCCTAATGAATACACAATTTTCAATTTACACAGATATTCAGATCAAAACTGGGTTAGAAGTCTGACTGGATTTCATTCTATGTGCAGATTGTGTATTCAGTACAATGGGCAGATTGTGTATTCAGTATCATGGTCAAGTTAAATCTTATAAAATATGAAAAAGTATCTGGAACGTCCGTAATCCATCGATGATGCATCCATCCACTAATTGAAATGTACAATTTTCTTTACCCTTGTCGTTTTCTATCAATTCGGTTCTCTAAAACAAAAATATTCCCTAAATTCACATTGTCGTAACTGTATTAGGCAACAACTGTAGTGTCAGTTACTTCCATTTATTTGTGTTAGCCCTCTTGTATAACTGCATTTGTGTAATACATGTGCAATGACATAACGATTAATCTAAGTAGACAGTTTTAGGAAAAATGGTTTGTTTAAGTTTTAGTTTCAAGTGTTTCAATTGTTGTGGCTCTGCAGATAAACACGTTTACCATAGAGGATATGTACTGAAATGTTGTGGCTTTGCAGATAAAAACTTAAAGGTTGTGATACAGATTTTTATTTTTTTAATACCCGAATAAACAGAACTAAAACTTAATGTTGAGATATGATGTACTGAAAAATAATACTCACTGGAACTTGATTCTCCAATGACATATGCTGCTGGCCAAGCTATCGTAGTACCAAAGGCATCTTTCCATGTACGTACACTCAGATGTAGGTCGCCATAGCAATGCGTCATTAACTCTCACAAAGTTTACCCAAACTTTTACCGCATCTTTTCCCAGCGGAACACAATGAACCATCGTTGTTGGATCAGTTGAAGCGATAGTTCCTTCAGCCACTACTTGTCCCGTTTCACCCACATCAATCAGCTTACAGCTACTATTTGGTACCAGATTTGCACCCTGTTGGATAAGCAAATAAATAAATAATCATCAAATATGTCGTAATCATCAAATAAATAAGCAAATGGATTAACCGTTTCAAACTTGTTTAATCATCAAATATGTCCCGTTTCAAACTTAGTTAATTTTATAGAACTTGTTTAATTTTAACAAAGCCCAGTTAATTTTTATTAGCTTGGTTAACTTAATTTATTATTATTATCATTATTATTATTCAAACTTGATTAACTTAATTATATTATTATTATTATTATTATTATTATTATAAACTAAGTCAAATTTTATAAACTAAGTTAATTTATCATCACCATCATTATCTATAAATCTTTGTTAAATTAGTTATATTATTATTATTTATAAAATTTAGTTAACTTAAGCTTAGTTAATTTTATTAACATGGTTAACTTGGTTAATATATTATTATTATTATTACTACTAAAACTCGGTTAATTTAATTATATTATTATTATTATTATTACTATTATTATAAAATTAGTTAATTTTTATAAACATAGTTAATTCATCATCATCATAATCATTGTTATTATATATAAAACTTTGTTAAATTAATTATTTATTATTTATGAAATTTAGTTAGCTTAAACTGAACTAATTTGATAAAACTTGTTTAATTTTAACAAAACTTAGTTAATTTTTATTAACTTGGTTAGCTTGGTTAATTTATTATTAATAATAAAAAACAAGATTAAATTAGTTATATTATTATTTTTATTAGTATTATTATTAATATAAACTTGATTAATTTTATAAGGTATCCTAAATCAATCAACTCTACTCTTATAATCAATCAATTATAACTTACACTAACTACACATCGTTCTAGAATTTTTTTAATTATATTTATAAAAATGCAGCACCTGAGAGTGCAACCAAGTCGACAATAATGAGACTGTGTTCTTCCATTGATCGATTTACATCAAACCAACCAAATACCTTCCTCTAACACTACACTGTTTCTGCCTGCACTGTTCCTACATCTTCCTCTAACATTACACTACACGGTTTCTACCATTTCTACAGTGCACCTAACCACCCACTTCACTGTGCACATCAGTGACCATCACCAACGTCCCTCTCCCCTATCACACTTCAGCCTTCTCTGGCCACAACAACTGCCTGCCTTCCCCTTTGAACTCCTACAGCACCTTCACCATCATCATCATTCACAACAACATAATTCCACCATCATCTTACAACACCTTCACCACAAACAACATAATTACCTCTTCAAGCTCTAAGCTGCTGCACCTCCATCCACTGTAGCAAAAAATTTGCTAACATAGTTCAAGCTTCACCCATGCATCACAGTCATCACCATCATCAGATCAACACACAGAACTTCATCATCTCTATTACAAATCAACTGCATTCACAGTTCACCCTTGCAAACTAGGCCTACCATCACACATACAGTTTTCCCTTCCCTGTGCACATACCACTGTCCAACCCTCTCCACATTCTCACAAAATAGAACAACCTACACCCATCTACATCATCCATTTCCCCCGACTTCCATATTAGTTCCTCAAACTGTAGTACCATCCTTCAAACCATTACACTGTTATCAATTAGCATCAGTTCATCAAACTACAATATCATCAATACCATCCTTTAACAAACATTCCCACTGAATCACTACACTGCCATTACTTGTTGCCAACAACCTGCCTGCATCACTTCTAACTACCTGCTACAGTCCTTTTCTAAATACATATGTCTAACTGCGCAGTGATATCACCTCCTTGCTACATATTACCTTATGCACATCACCTCCTTGCTGCACAGAAATATCTGCTTAACCACTGTGCACTCACTATTTCTTCACAGCCTACCCTATTTCTTCATCAGCAAACAGTGCACTGACATCACTCGCTAACTCCCATTTGCTATCTCCATACCATACAATTGCCACCACTACCCAGTTTCACCTATGATTAACATACAACCAGTAAATACAACATAAACCTGCCAGTTCAACATATAACATCCCTATTGTCACATCATACAACACATAACATCCCTACTCAACAACGAGTTCAACAACCCAAGCTACCACTTCTCCTTCTACAACCAAACCACCTAACTGCCTCTAACCCACCCCACTGCCTTGCTTTGCCTCATCGCTAACCCAAAATAGACTTTAAATTCATCACCTTAGCCAATCGCCTGAATCACCAAACTTGACTACCTCAAATCGACCATCCACAAATCTTCATGATCCAAGAAGACTTATAATTGAATAATTGAATTTTTTAAGTTAAAGTTAACAGAACCCACACACAAAGAACCAAAAATTAACAGTATTGATAATAACCAACCTACTCCAATCTTCTTCTCTTTCGATGTGCTAGATAAACTCTGACTCAAAGGAATAGAATCATAGGTAACCATTAACACACTTAAGGTTATATTTATGCCTATAAATAATGTACTATGAAATAAAAAAAACCATGCAGAAATAATTCAAGTATATGAATTAGGACATAAATACCTTAGGTTCTATTTTCCAAGCTTTAAAACTGAAGTGCAACGATCATATGCTTTAAGTCCTTTCTTATTACAACAAGTCCCCTCCTTTATCTATCAATTTATTACTGCACAAGGATACAAAATTAGTAGATACTTTTGAATAAATATATTCATAATAACCATGGCTAGCTGAAATAAATAACTGAAACTATGCGTGCTATAAACAAATCTAGAACTGGGGCCATTAAAGCTACCTATGAACATTGTTATTATGAAATAAAATTGCTAAATCCGGAATTAGGGTCATTAATAAATAACTACTAAATCTATTTTATTAATGATTAAAAATAGCAATCCTTTTATACAAAGTCGGGTATTTTAAGCAATTGAAGCTACCCACGAACATGGTTATCTTTTTGCATAATACCTTTGATATGTTAATAGTGGATCAAATTTGATGAGCGAGGTCATTTAGTAAGTTTTCACTGAACCGAATAACTGTGAAATAGATTATTATGAACATCTTGTTTCTTCATGTCTCTGTTCCTTCTCCAACTCTCCTTTTCTCTTAAATAATTTCCGACAAATGTACAACAAAGGCCTTATCACCTTATGCTTAAAACCACCTTACACAACTTTAACCCTCCATTTCCACTTAAACTTAAAATCACCTTATGTTTAAATTTCCTGAAAACAATTTCAAGCCGAACGCGCTTTCCTATATAACGCCACAAAACATGAACAATAGGTCAAATTTCCTATCTTTTACATGTGCAAGCAAACAATCACATGGTTTCATAATCGTAAAAAAGTGAAGGCGAGGGAATGGGATAAGGTTCATAGCAAGTTTTCGGAGATCGGAGTTCAGTTGACCAAGGAAACGAAGGCAGCAGGTAACACCGGACATTGTTGCAGGTATTAGGTGATTCAGGTCTCCAACCATATAAATATAACGATGTGGCATGAGCTTAGGAATTAGAATAACAATAGTAAATAAATTGTAATTTGTTGCACAATAGCAATAGAAATAATGGAACACGATTTGACATACTTAAATAAATATCAATGATTATAACAAGCTCTTACAGCTTGATGTGGTGAGCTTAAGAGTCCTGAAGCAGATACCATAAAGAGCCTCATTGTTGAGAACCATGCACTTATCAGCATTTTCCACAAGTTGATGAACTGATAAAGTTGCATTGTAGGGCTCGAAAACAGTATTAGAAACCTTTAGAGTAGGGAACACAAAAAATGTAAGCATCATTCTGTCTGGGTATTCCTCTCTGATTTTTGAAATGAGAAGAGTTCCCATGCCTGATCCTGTTCCACCTCCAAGAGAGTGGCATACTTGAAAACCTGCAGTGCACAAGTTTAAATTAAAAATAAATTAAAAAAGAAGCATGTGTCACACCACCATTCAATATCAGACCAATAAACCGTATGCACACAGAAGAAGAAGAAACAACAAACAACAAACAATTTAGAAAAACAAATTATGCATTGCATTAGAATAATTATAAAGAAATTTTTATTCAAGTTAAATTTTGATCTGCTGCATTTCTAACGAACTGCAAATAAATAATGATAGTAAATATAACTTGGTTGATGTAAAAATAAGTCAGCAAATATTCACTAAAAAATTCAAAAAATCTTTAGCTAATAGTGTCATTTTCATTAACATTATCTCTAGAAGACCAAATCCAATTCGATTTGAATGGAATTCATTCGATCATCTGTGTTATACATACATACATACATACATACATACATACATACATATATGTGTGTGTGTGTGTGTGTTACCAAAATCAAAGTATAAATCTTCACAAACAACAAGTTTTAGTTGTCATAGCCGTAACTTGGATCAACGAAAATAAACTGAACTCGGAAAACAGGATATTAAGATCTCATTCGGACACAATAGCAACATAAACTCCCTCCTTAATTATTATATTGTGCCTTTTGGAACCCAAATCGGTATAGTTTTCACATGTTTGGGTCTATACCAACAATTATTGTGATCGTGTCCAAATTTTCTACAAATTGTGCACATAGAATTAACTTGATTAATCTTGTTTTCAACAATTTTCGAATTATTATATCCAAGTCCTTGTCTAACCGTATTAACAGTTTGTTTTCCTAATAGCATATTTAATGATTTTTCACTTTTGGAAAATTTTTCTAAAGTAGTAGACAGTTGTTGGACTTGTGGTTTGAGAGATTCATTTTCGTTTAACAATTGTGTGCATTTTTTAATAGAATTCTCTCTCCTAGTATTTTCATTCTCCTTTAAAATCAGAATTTCATTTTCAAGTGTTTTTATATTGATTTCTGATTTTTTAATTTCCTTTTCAAATGTTGGACACTTATCACACTTAGGGATCCTACTTTGATAGGTTTTAACTAATTGATCAAGTTGTTTATTACATTCTATCAAAGTATCTTTTTGAGATTCAAGTTTGGCATATTTTTCCCTAAGTCGTTCAAAACAATCGTTTACTTCATGAAAATATATAAGCAACTCAGAATGGGTAAGTTTTGATAACTCACTTGGCTCGTCATCGTCACTGTCAGTTGTATCACCTTGAAAACACAATTCTGCCTTTTCGCTTTCACTGCTAGTGCTTTGATCATTCTCGTCTATTTCATCCCAAGTGGCTGCAAAACTTTTCTTTTTCTGTTTCTTTCCATGGCTGGATTTAATTTGTGGACAATCGGGCTTGATATGGCCAGGTTTGTTGCAATTATAACAAATAAACTTTTGTTCTTTCGAGTAGTCTAGTTCTTTGGCTATTTTGCTTTTTGCTTTTTGAATTCGAGCTGAATTTCCATGTTTTTGATTCCATTTTTTGAATTTCCTTATTAACAGCTCCAATTCTGCTGCTCCATCATCTTCATCGTTATCATCATCACTTTTGGTTGTTCCTTTGAGAGCTATTGATTTCTTTTGAGTGTCACCTCCTTCACGCTCTTTTTTGAATTTCATTTCTAGCTCATAAGTGGTGAGATTTTCGATGAGTTCTTCAACTTTAAGTTGTTTTAAATCTTTCGATTCTTGTATGGAAGTTACTTTTGCTTCAAAGCTTCGTGGAAGGACTCTGAGGATTTTCCGGACTACTTCTAATTCGGTGTATGTTTTTTTGAGAGCTTTTGATTTGTATACGATATTGGAGAGTCGTCCGTACATCTCTTTGACATTTTCTTCCTTCGCCATTTTGAAGTTCTCGTATTCGCTGCTTAGCATTGCAAGGCGAGATTCTTTGACTTGAGATGTTCCTTCGTGAGTCACTTCTAGTATGTGCCATATTTCCTGCGCAGTTAGACAATGTGAGACACGATTAAATTCAAATTGATCCAATGAACAGATAATAGAATTCATAGCTTTGGCATTAGTATTTTGTAATTTATTTTCTAGTTCTGTCCATTGTTCCTTTGGTTTCTCTATTTCCTGATTATCTACAGTTATAGTTGGTATTCTATAACCTGTCTCAACAATATTCCAAGCGTCAATGGTTTTCAAAAAAATTTGCATTCTATTTTTCCAATAAGCATATTCACCATTGAACATTGGTGGTCTAACTATAGATTGACCTTCTGCAAAAGCATTATTAAAAGAAGCCATTTTAAAAATTCAAATTTTTAAAACAAAACCGATTTTTTAGAAACACGAATTTTTAAAACAAAAATTGATTTTTGAAACACGAATTTTTAAACAAAAATTGGTTTTTGTAAAATCAAAATTTTAAAACAAAAATGGCTTTTGTTCCTAGCTCTAATACCACTTGTAGGATCGATTTCACCCTAGAGGGGGGTGAATAGGGTGATAGTGTAAATTATAAAAATTAATCGCGGAAGCTTATTAATTAATTTCAATTCAGATCACAGAATAACAGCACAGATATAGCAGAATATAAATAACATAATAAAAACAGAACAACACAGAATTTACCCAGCTTCGGCAAAACCCTGCCTACATGCTGCCCCCAAGGTTTCTACTAGAAATTAGATAGTCCCTCGCTTACACACGTAAACTCGCTATACCCGCTATTGACTAATCTAATTCTACGCTCAAAACCCTGACCACAACTCAACCACCGAGTTGCGAATTCCCAAACTACACACCGTAGTTTGTCCCCTAGTCACACGACTAGAAAATTAAAAACGGTTTAAAAGAAAAAATACAATTTTAAAACAATTTGAAATACAAAACCCTATTTAATAAAAACTAAGCCCAAATTAATAAAACAAAGGCCGGCCCCTTATTCACTTCTTCAACCCGTTCCTTTTATTTTTTCGTTCGTGAAAAAATGGCCGCTCCTCAGATTTTAGGGCTTCGTCCCTTTGGTGCCGTGCTCTTAAATTAGGGTTTCAAATTGAAGTCGCTGCCTTTGTTGGTTGATTGCAATCACTGTTTCTCTGATTTGCTTCAATTGTTTGCGGCTTCTCCTCCTTGATCGAGTTCGATTGCTTCGATATGTAATTTGTGCTTTTTGCTTTTTCTAATCTTTCGTACTTGAACTCGATGATTATTTTGCCAATGATGATTGGGCTTATAAAGGATTCGAAATCCTATTTTTGCGTTCGTTCTGATGATTTGAATTTGTCAATTTTTTATATCTCTGCCGTATGATTATGCTTGAACGATTATGATCTCTCTGACTTTGTCACTTCGTATATATTTTGTGATGCTTGCTTCCCACGGCTTGGTTGACACGGTTTTGATTATTGACTCGTTCAATATTGACTGTGACAATTTTTGGCTTTGCTATGCTTCCACGGCTTCGACATTTTGTAAATTTGCTTCGGCCGCTGTCTGCATTCGTGTAGCTTTGTTCTAGTTATCTTGAGCATTTTTGTATCCATTGCAGTTGCACTTCTAGTCTGCATTTCATATGCTCTGAGTTTCACTGCCTTCTGTCCATGTTGGTACTGGCTGTTGTTGCTGTGTTCCATGAACATGCTTCACTGTTTACTGCACTGACTCATGTATGCATTGTATATTACGGCGCTGACCATCTTTTTCTTTGATCTTTTGTTCATCATTGATTTCACTGCCACTTCGACCTTGACACTGAGTGTTTTCTTCGCGGCCATGAATTTGTTGCTGATACTTGTATACTGCTGTGTCCTTTACTTGGTGTTGTAGCAGTTTGTATTTGCTGTATCTTGTAGTTGCACTTCTAGTTGGATATGTTGTACATCTGAGTCACTGTTGCCTTGTTGCTGTGTCATACTCGATGTGTTTGCACTGCTGTGTTATGTAGTAATTGACTTGTGCTTAGTTGCATCACTGGTATATGCATATTTGTTCACTTGCAGTTGCACATTGCTGCTTGTAGCACTTGTGTACTTGGTCGAGTTCATTTGCATTCTGCAGTTTTGTTCCATATATGTATGTTCATTCATTGGTTGGGACTTGCAGTGTTGGCTTGATGGTTTGGGGTTGCATTTTACTCGAGTCACTTCACTACTGCCTGCCTGAACTGTGCACATTGTTGCACTTGCTCATGTTAAATTGCATTGTTCATCTTGATTCTGCACCCTCTTATAATTTGTGTTGGCCTTGAATAAATGTTGACTGCATCACTGTTATTTGAGGCTGCTGTGTATTGTTCATGACTGTTTCATGCAGTTCATATTGAACTATTTCCTGTCATGTTCACTTGCACACTCGAGTTTGTAATCTCTGATTCATGTTGGCTGCAGTGTTGTGCTTGTTCTCCTGCATGTAGTCAGTTGTAACTGTGTTGGACTTTACTCTGGTTAGCACTTGTACATTTGAAGTTGTAGCATGTCACTGTGATGTTTTCATTTGCTTGAGTTTCAACTGTGCTTGACCATACTTGCCCAGTTTACACAGATGCTCCACTTGTTCATTTTGTTCAAGTGTACTTGTCTTAGTTCTGTGTTGAATCCAGTTTCACAGCTCGGGTTTGACCTTATGCTCGTGTCGTGATTTTCAATGTTATTGCACGTGAGTTGAACCCAGTTTTTCATTTGGGTTTGACCTGTGCTCGCCTGTCCCTGTAAATCAATCAAGTGTATATATCGGCGTGCACGGCCTTGTGGCATATACAGTAATACACTGTGTATGTCACAAGTTGTTCGTGTATGATGAATTCAAATTTAAATTATGACGAACAACCCAAATAACTGAGGCAAATCATATTTTCAAAAATTATCTTTTATTTTTGAATTGCAAAAATATTTCTTTTTCAATTTTACTGCGTTAGATTATATTTTTGCAGATTTCTCAGATGCTGGATTCAAACTGGAATGCAGTTGAAGATAAAAATACGAGTTGAGTGAATGAGTGATATGTAGTGAGGTGATGATATGTAAAATAGTGATGTAATTGAATTTGTATCAAAGTTGTATAGTGAATAGTGAGAGCTTGAATTTGTATACTATTCAAAATTGTTGAGTGAATGAGTGATATGTAGTGAGGTGATGATATGTAAAATAGTGATGTAATTGAATTTGTATCAAAGTTGTATAGTGAATAGTGAGAGCTTGAATTTGTATACTATTCAAAATTGTAATAAATATTTGTTTGAATAAAATATTCATTTGAATTCAAATTCCGTGTTATTTATTTTATTCAACAAATATTTATTTAATCTGTGAAAAGTAAAATAGTATATTGTCAAATACATTTAAACGAATGTATATATGTTTATTATCATCAAACAAAAAATCATATAAGAGCATATTCAACAATCTTCCCCTTTTGATGATAACAAACATATATTTAAGATTTTGAATATGTTAAATGTATTTGATCATAGATATATCCTAATTGCTTCCCCTATTTAAATACTTCCTCTCTACACAAAGCTCCCCCTACATATATGCATACAAATAGAAATATATAAATGAGCCTATATGCAAATGGAAAATTATTTGACCTTTGCTTGATTCTATTTGACAAAATCTGAACTTTTCTCTCCCCCTTTTGTTATCAGCAAAAGAATAATAGTGTTAGAGAAAATAGAGATAAAGTTATTGATATTAACCAACATTAAATCTCAATTGAATATAAATATTAAATTTCAATAAAAAATCAAACAAAAATCATAAATATTTTTTTAGGCGCATATTCCACTTTTAGAATGATGGAAATGATATCATCATATAAAACCATACAGTTGTGTCTATTTGTGGTATATTTATATCAGGAATTTGAATATCTACTAACCATGCATAACCGTTAGGACTTTTAAATGAGATTAGTAGTATTCCAGTTTTATTTTAAAAAATAATAATAATAATTCAAGTATCTTCTAACCACGCATAACCGTGAGGACTTTTAAATGGGATTAGAATCAACTTGTTTATTTTACAAATCAACTTTTGATATGCGTTCCATACATGCATAACCGCGAGGACTTTTAAATGAGCATGGAAGCACATAACAAATTCCAAGTAATTCACCCATGCATAACCGTGAGGACTTTTAAATGAGAGTGAATACTTTGGTATTTATTATTATTATTATTGCCTTTTTTTTTTAAAAAAAATGAAAAATGAAAAACGAACGATTCCTGTTTAAAGTACCACATATTGACAAACTATATAGAATTTTGATGAGTGATGGCCGTTAGAAATATGATAGATATAGAGATGGTCATGGAATTTTTACCAACAAACAGTTTTATAACTCTTGTTTAAATTTCTAAAGAAATTTATTAATTATACCGTCTCGAGTTATAATATATAATCAATATCAACGCTCATCACTTTTTCAATCACTATTTTTCTTTTCGATAATCATTTGGGAGTCAGATTAGTCAAAATAGTCATTTAAAATCAAATTCAAAAATAATTATGAAACTAATTTTTCAAAATGACTAATCTGAAAATAGTCAAAAATGATTTTCTCGAGGGGGTTTTATAAGAAAATTTTCTGCTATTTGAAAATTATTTGAAATGAAAAATATGCAGATATTTTCTTTGAAAAACGATGCAGTTACTAAATGTCTCAACAAAAATCACGTTTCACTAGTAATTTTTCTATCAACTAGATTACCAGTGTAATCTGCATCTGAATTTCTCTCCCACTCAAAATTATCATCAATTGAATTTTATTGACCAAAACATGAAGTGTGCACCAAAAATTTCAAACTCAATTTTAACAACAATTTAAATGACATTCTTTTGAATCTGAATTGAAGCCGTGTAAGTAATCAGAAAACCGTGAATAAAGAGTTAGCCGTATTATAACCAAATGTATTATCCAACAAAACACTATTTTTAATCCAAAATGATATATATGAAGTAATTCAAAGAATTTAGAGATTTTTATAGTGTTTTTGGCATAAGAATATAATTGGCCAACTATTTTGAATAAGTCAGAATCAAAAATCATCATCTTTTCATCATATCAATATTGGCTGATTTTAATTCAGAATACGGTGCAGATTATCACATTTAATATATCGTTTAAAACATATCATTACCTGTTTTACCTTTACGATATTTTCCGTTGTTGTCCGTTGTGATTCTGTCACCTTTATACTAGGCTAAGGAACTTAGCTTTGTCGCCCGTTGCGTTTCTGGAACAGCCAAAATCCAGAGAACACTATTGTTGTTCCTTAGCCTGCCACCACACCTACACGATGAAAGATTTATGTGACCTATTTGTTTTTATAGGTCCATGATTGTTAGTGGCAGAAAATTTTGAAAAACAATTTTGTAAAGACCCAAAACTATTTATAATTGTTCCCTTCGGCACCCAAATTTGTTTAACTTTGAGAGATTTTATATTTGTGCCTTTTGGAACCCAAATCGGTATAGTTTTCACATGTTTGGGTCTATACCAACAATTATTGTGATCGTGTCCAAATTTTCTACAAATTGTGCACATAGAATTAACTTGATTAATCTTGTTTTCAACAATTTTCGAATTATTATATCCAAGTCCTTGTCTAACCGTATTAACAGTTTGTTTTCCTAATAGCATATTTAACGATTTTTCACTTTTGGAAAATTTTTCTAAAGTAGTATACAGTTGTTGGACTTGTGATTTGAGAGATTCATTTTCGTTTAACAATTGTGTGCACTTTTTAATAGAATTCTCTCTCCTAGTATTTTCATTCTCCTTTAAAATCAGAATTTCATTTTCAAGTGTTTTTATATTGATTTCTGATTTTTTAATTTCCTTTTCAAATGTTGGGCACTTATCACACTTAGGGATCCTACTTTGATAGGTTTTAACTAATTGATCAAGTTGTTTATTACATTCTATCAAAGTATCTTTTTGAGATTCAAGTTTGGCGTATTTTTCCCTAAGTCGTTCAAAACAACCGTTTACTTCATGAAAATATATAAGCAACTCAGAATGGGTAAGTTTTGATACCTCACTTGGCTCGTCATCGTCACTGTCAGTTGTATCACCTTGAAGACACAATTCTGCCTTTTCGCTTCCACTGCCAGTGCTTTGATCATTCTCGTCAATTTCATCCCAAGTGGCTGCAAAACTTTTCTTTTTCTGTTTCTTTCCATGGCTGGATTTAATTTGTGGACAATCGGGCTTGATATGGCCAGGTTTGTTGCAATTATAACAAATAAACTTTTGTTCTTCCGAGTAGTCTAGTGCTTTGGCTATTCTGCTTTTTGCTTTTTGAATTCGAGCTGAATTTCCATGTTTTTGATTCCATTTTTTGAATTTCCTTATTAACAGCTCCAATTCTGCTGCTCCATCATCTTCATCGTTATCATCATCACTTTTGGTTGTTCCTTTAAGAGCTATTGATTTCTTTTGAGTGTCACCTCCTTCACGCTCTTCTTTGAATTTCATTTCTAGCTCATAAGTGGTGAGATTTCCGATGAGTTCTTCAACTTTAAGTTGTTTTAAATCTTTCGATTCTTGTATGGCAGTTACTTTTGCTTCAAAGCTTCGTGGAAGGACTCTGAGGATTTTCCGGACTATTTCTAATTCGGTGTATGTTTTTCCGAGAGCTTTTGATTTGTATACGATATTGGAGAGTCGTCCGTACATCTCTTTCACATTTTCTTCCTTCGCCATTTTGAAGTTCTCGTATTCGCTACTTAGCATTGCAAGGCGAGATTCTTTGACTTGAGATGTTCCTTCGTGAGTCACTTCTAGTATGTGCCATATTTCCTGCGCAGTTAGACAATGTGAGACACGATTAAATTCAAATTGATCCAATGAACAGATAATAGAATTCATAGCTTTGGCATTAGTATTTTGTAATTTATTTTCTAGTTCTGTCCATTGTTCCTTTGGTTTCTCTATTTCCTGATTATCTACAGTTATAGTTGGTATTCTATAACCTGTCTCAACAATATTCCAAGCGTCAATGGTTTTCAGAAAAATTTGCATTCTATTTTTCCACTAAGCATATTCACCATTGAACATTGGTGGTCTAACTATAGATTGACCTTCTGCAAAAGCATTATTAAAAGAAGCCATTTTAAAAATTCAAATTTTTAAAACAAAAACCGATTTTTTTTGAAACACGAATTTTTAAAACAAAAATTGATTTTTGAAACACGAATTTTTTAAAAAAAATTGGTTTTTGTAAAATCAAAATTTTAAAACAAAAATGGTTCCTAGCTCTGATACCACTTGTAGGATCGATTTCACCCTAGAGGGGGGGTGAATAGGGTGATAGTGTAAATTATAAAAATTAATCGCGGAAGCTTATTAATTAATTTCAATTCAGATCACAGAATAGCAGCACAGATATAGCAGAATATAAATAACAGAATAAAAACAGAACAACACAGAATTTACCCAGCTTCGGCAAAATCCTGCCTACATGCTGCCCCCAAGGTTTCTACTAGAAATTATATAGTCCCTCGCTTACACACGTAAACTCGCTATACCCGCTATTGACTAATCTAATTCTACGCTCAAAACCCTGACCACAACTCAACCACCGAGTTGCGAATTCCCAAACTACATACCGTAGTTTGTCCCCTAGTCACACGACTAGAAAATTAAAAACGGTTTAAAAGAAAAAATACAATTTAAAAACAATTTGAAATACAAAACCCTATTTAATAAAAACTAAGCCCAAATTAATAAAACAAAGGCCGGCCCCTTATTCACTTCTTCAACCCGTTCCTTTTATTTTTTCGTTCGTGAAAAAATGGCCGCTCCTCAGATTTTAGGGCTTTGTCCCTTTGGTGCCGTGCTCTTAAATTAGGGTTTCAAATTGAAGTCGCTGCCTTTGTTGGTTGATTGCAATCACTGTTTCTCTGATTTGCTTCAATTGTTTGCGGCTTCTCCTCCTTGATTGAGTACGATTGCTTCGGTATGTAATTTGTGCTTTTTGCTTTTCCTAATCTTTCGTACTTGAACTCGATGATTATTTTGCCAATGATGATTGGGCTTATAAAGGATTCGAAATCCTATTTTTGCGTTCGTTCTGATGATTTGAATTTGTCAATTTTTTTTATCTCTGCCGTATGATTATGCTTGAACGATTATGATCTCTCTGACTTTGTCACTTCGTATATATTTTGTGATGCTTGCTTCCCACGGCTTGGTTGACACGGTTTTGATTATTGACTCGTTCAATATTGACTGTGACGATTTTTGGCTTTGCTATGCTTCCACGGCTTCGACATTTTGTAAATTTGCTTCAGCCACTGTCTGCATTCCTGTAGCTTTGTTCAAGTTATCTTGAGCATTTTTGTATCCATTGCAGTTGCACTTCTAGTCTGCATTTCATATGCTCTGAGTTTCACTGCCTTCTGTCCATGTTGGTACTGGCTGTTGTTGCTGTGTTCCATGAACATGCTTCACTGTTTACTGCACTGACTCATGTATGCATTGTATATTACGGCGCTGACCATCTTTTTCTTTGATCTTTTGTTCATCATTGATTTCACTGCCACTTCGACCTTGACACTGAGTGTTTTCTTTGCGGCCATGAATTTGTTGCTGATACTTGTATACTGCTGTGTCCTTTACTTGGTGTTGTAGCAGTTTGTATTTGCTGTATCTTGTAGTTGCACTTCTAGTTGGATATGTTGTACATCTGAGTCACTGTTGCCTTGTTGCTGTGTCATACTCGATGTGTTTGCACTGCTGTGTTATGTAGTAATTGACTTGTGCTTAGTTGCATCACTGGTATATGCATATTTGTTCACTTGCAGTTGCACATTGCTGCTTGTAGCACTTGTGTACTTGGTCGAGTTCATTTGCATTCTGCAGTTTTGTTCCATATATGTATGTTCATTCATTGGTTGGGACTTGCAGTGTTGGCTTGATGGTTTGGGTTTGCATTTTACTCGAGTCACTTCACTACTGCCTGTCTGAACTGTGCACATTATTGCACTTGCTCATGTTAAATTGCATTGTTCATCTTGATTCTGCACCCTCTTATAATTTGTGTTGGCCTTGAATAAATGTTGACTGCATCACTGTTATTTGAGGCTGCTGTGTATTGTTCATGACTGTTTCATGCAGTTCATATTGAACTGTTTCCTGTCATGTTCACTTGCACACTCGAGTTTGTAATCTCTGATTCATGTTGGCTGCAGTGTTGTGCTTGTTTTCCTGCATGTAGTCAGTTGTAACTGTGTTGGACTTTACTCTGGTTAGCACTTGTACATTTGAAGTTGTAGCATGTCACTGTGATGTTTTCATTTGCTTGAGTTTCAACTGTGCTTGACCATACTTGCCCAGTTTACACAGATGCTCCACTTGTTCATTTTGTTCAAGTGTACTTGTCTTCATTCTGTGTTGAATCCAGTTTCACAGCTCGGGTTTGACCTTATGCTCGTGTCGTGATTTTCAATGTTATTGCACGTGAGTTGAACCCGGTTTTTCATTTGGGTTTGACCTGTGCTCGCCTGTCCCTGTAAATCAATCAAGTGTATATATCGGCGTGCACGGCCTTGTGGCATATACAGTAATACACTGTGTATGTCACAAGTTGTTCGTGTATGATGAATTCAAATTTAAATTATGACGAACAACCCAAATAACTGAGGCAAATCATATTTTCAAAAATTATCTTTTATTTTTGAATTGCAAAAATATTTCTTTTTCAATTTTACTGCGTTAGATTATATTTTTGCAGATTTCTCAGATGCTGGATTCAAACTGGAATGCAGTTGAAGATAAAAATACGAGTTGAGTGAATGAGTGATATGTAGTGAGGTGATGATATGTAAAATAGTGATGTAATTGAATTTGTATCAAAGTTGTATAGTGAATAGTGAGAGCTTGAATTTGTATACTATTCAAAATTGTAATAAATATTTGTTTGAATAAAATATTCGTTTGAATTCAAATTCTGTGTTATTTATTTTATTCAGCAAATATTTATTCAATCTGTGAAAAATAAAATAGTATGTTATCAAATACATTTAAACGAATGTATATATGTTTATTATCATCAAACAAAAAATCATATAAGCGCATATTCAACACTATAATCATAACCAATTCATTTATGGGCCACAATCACACCATTTTCAATATCACTTTGATAGATAGAGAGACTTGATACAATTTTTTGATTTCAAATGATCCTATAACTCTGAATAGCACTAAGATCTTTGAGAGAGAGTGGTAGAGAATCAAACTAGAGACAATTGAGTTTGATTCGCATAGAATTTCGGCAAAGTTTTGTTATAATATAAGAGAATATTAGAGTGGAGAAGAATGAGTGAAGAAATGAAGAAAAACTAACTTAAAATTCGCTGAAAACAACTGGTATTTACAGAATAAACAACATTCATGTCAATTCATGAAAGATTATGACGAATAGAAACTTCTTTTGAAAATTTGAAATTTGAATTCTACGGCTACCATGTCGACATGGGGGGATGGGGTATGTCGACATGCCCTAGTAAAATGTGAAAATTTATTTTTGTTTTTAAAAGAAATTTTCTTTTTAAAACTTGTCAAAACAATTTATGAAGTTTATAAACCATTTTGAATATAGTTTAAACTTGTAAAAGGGATTTAAAAAGTAATCTTAAAAATATATAATCTATAATATAAAAGTAATGTTAAAAACTAAGTATAGAATGTATTCTTGAGATTTAAAGCTTATAATAATAAAACCAGGAGATAGTTTAGAAACAAGAGATGATTTTCAAATCAAAATATAAAAGACAATAAAAATAGTTTAAGGCTAAAATATTTAAACTGAGAGAGATGACTTTTAAAAAAAGTTGGAAAAATATTTAAAATAGATCATTTTGAAAATTTCGTGGATTGCATTCCACTAGAGAAGGTTGTGGGTTCTATCCCACTAAAGAGGTCGTGGGTTCCATCTCACAGTTAAAGAGAGATTGTAACGACCCAGAATTTTTATTAATTAAAAATTGAATATTTAATTAATTTTAAATATTTATAAGTGAATTTTTAAGTCAAATAAATTTTATTTTGATTTATTGGATTTAATTGGATAATTAAATCGATAATTTAATATGTTAAATTATGGAAATAATTGAAAATAGAGTTAAATATGATTGAAAATGATTTGTAAAATTTTATTTTATCATATTGAAGTTAGAATGATATTTTAGAACTTTTAAAATCGAATTAAAAGTAAATTTGTGAAAATTGAATATTTTAATATTTAATAATCGACTGTAAAATAGCCAATTTTTGAACAGTCTCAGAATTGAACGAAACCAGTTTCATTGGATCCGTAATAGTTAGTTATTACCGGATTTCAATTTTCGTGTCAATCGGAGCTATCGTTTGATCGTGGCAGCTCGAAACGCATCGAATCGTTTTTAATTTAAATTTGGCGAGCTAAAATAGCCATTTTTCAAAAAGTCTCGGAATTCGACGAAACCAGTTTCATCGGATCCGTAATGTGATATTATTGTAAGGTTTCAAATTTCAAGTCAATTGGATTTACCGTTTGTCCGGTACAAATTAAAACGCCTAGAAATCGATTTAAATCGGTTTAATTCAAATTGAACGTTTTCAGCCATAACTCGCACATACTTCCGAATTAGCTTCCGAAACCTGTTCCATTGTGTCCGGAACGCGGGATAAACCCTAGGTACGCTGGTTACGGCGTCTAAATCGGAGTTCGGAATTCCCGGGATGAATAGTGTTTACGCTTGCTTTTTCTATAAATAGAAGTTAAATTCACAAAGAAATAAAAAAAAAAACCTAGGTTAAACTAACACAGCCGCCACTTTTGAATGAAGGGCCAGAATTCAATTTCCTTTCCCCCTCAATCTCTCTCAATCTACAATGAATTAGCTAAGGTGTTTAACATGAAAGTTGTTGAGAATCTCGAGGGCTTCACATCCATACAGATATGATCTTGGTTGGAGCGACATGGAGTGAGAGAATGGAGGCCGTTCCCATCAGGTTTCGCACGCATTTCCGTGCTATCTAGGGGGCCGAGCCCTATGCTATGGACGTTGAGTGTAGTGGAGGAGAGGGGCTTCGCGTTGGCGTTGGTGTGATCGAGTTTCGTCGAGTATAAATGGCGAATTAATTAACCCTAGTTTGAGATGGGGTGGGTTCTTCTTGCGTGAATCACCTGTAGAAGAGATACGTGAGTTGAGGGAGATGAATGAGAGGCCTTGGATGCAGATCTTACGGCCAGGATTTGCTGTGGTATAAAAATTATAAAGTTTATGTTGAATTTAGTTAATTTAAAACGTGTACAAACTTGTAAAATACATAACTTTTTCATACGAGGTCGAAAAAATGCAAATCCAGTTGCGTTGGAATCGTATGGACGAGCACTACGCGATGGAGTTGGTTTGGAGTCGTTTGGAGTTAGTGAGAATTTCGGGTAAAATTAAACGCGCGTTTAATTTTATTCGAAATAAAAGCTAAAACGGAATTTAAAACCAAGGTGAGAATTTCTCACTCAATCGAATAGATTTCGATTTTATTTTAAATAGTTAGATTTAAAATATTTGAATGCATGTTTGAATGATGACTGTAAATTATTGATTGTTAAAATAGACATTATGCGCCGTTAGTAAGCGGATGTTATTTAATATAAACATATACCGCGAATATTTCATAAACAGTGAAATTGGTATTATATATAATATCAATATATATATATTGGCATATGTATATATTGCAGTTGATTGATTTCCCGCATTTTTTGTTTAGCGGATGAGACCCTATTACGCCGTTATTAAGCGGATAATATTTATTAAAAACATGTACCGCGATAATTTCGTACTGGAGCGAAATTGGTATTGTGCTAATGTTTTTGGATGCAGGAAACAGGTTGGAGGGATCCAACTGGATTCCTCAACAGTATTTATTTAATTTCAGATATTTTGATATTTGATGGATTATCATATCGATATATGATATCGTTGTTAGTCGTGATTGACTATTTGGTGTGTAGCATCATTGGACCCAGATTTTGGGATTTTAAAATGATTTTAAAAGTGATTTTGAAAATATACTATATTTTTGGAATTGATCCATTATAAATAAATAAACGTTATAATTTTTAAAGTTATAAAAATTATGGTTTTTGTGAAATATAGTTAAAAAGCTGATTTTTAGAAATACGATTAAAAGTCGATTTTTGAGAAATATGAACTAATGATTTTATAAAATAATTTAGATTGGATTTTTGAATATATGATAAAAGTTTAAATATAGGATTTATAAAATTTGATTATTTTATAAATCGAAATGATGAAATTATAAAGGAAATTAAAAGATGTTTTAAAGAATAATATTAATTGATTTATATTAAGAGATTTATAAACGGATATTTATAAATCGAAATATTGACATTTTAAAACGAGTCTTTATAAGTGTTTGAATGAAGTGAAAATGAAATTCATTAATGAATGAAATTTATAGAATTATATAACGGTGAAGTTATAAATGGAATTTTATAAACAATAGGTTTATAAAATTTGTAAAGTTCAAAGGAACGATTTTTGCAAATAAATAAATTATAAGTGTTTGACTTATAATTTGGACTTTTGGTTTATAATTAAGATTATAAATCGAATAGGTAAATAAAGAAGATTTATAAAGGAAGTTGTTATGAAATAAATGGAAATGGAATTTATAAACGTTGTTTTATAAATTCGCAAACGACTTATTTTGATAAGTTAATTGTTATAACTTATAAATGGAGTTATATTCACGTTTTTAGACAGTGAATAATCCTTTAAAATAAAATGAATAGAAAGGATGAAATTTGTTAATGAAGTATATTCACGTTTTTGAATAGTGAATAATACGTTAAAGAAAATGTATTGAATGTGAATGTTTTAAATAGAATTAAAACGATTTAACGATGTTTTAATTGTGTTGAGATTCGAAATCATAGATTTCAACATTTATTGTTGAAATAGACGTTTTCGAGAAATAAAAGGAAATGGTGGACTATAACACTGTTGTTATAGTAAATGATTTCCGAAAGGAAATGGGTTGTATAGTATTGGGATTTATATATCTATTTAATTTCGAATCCCTATACTAGTGATTTTGGGACGTGTAACGATGTTTTACGCAACATTCGTTTTGGCCCAAATAAAAATGTTTAAGAGAATGATTTCCCTTAAAGAATGAATAATATACTTAATTCGATTTAAGTATATTGAATATTTTCAAAGGTTGAAAATAAAAAGATTTGTCGATTACTTATTTTTGATAAGTATGGAAATGTTTTCCAATATGAAGTGAATAATTAGAATTTATCTTTTTGAAGATAAATTGAAATGAATTATTGAAATCGAATATGCATGGATATTTTGAAATATAAATTCATCATGGAATTTATATGTGAAAAGTGGAATTTGTTTGAAAATAAATATTGATTTATTTTTGAAGTGTTGAAATTATATATCTTATAAAGATATTTTGGAAAATAAATAATTTGGAAAATTATTTGGAATCTGGTGATGTATGCATATCAATTGATAGTTCAATAGCCGACTATCAATATTTCCCTTTGATTGGGTATTTGATATGATTGTTTGAATTTGAATGCACACTTATTTTTGAATAAGCGCTCACTATTCGGGTTAACCGGGAAAGGACCATGGGGTCGTATAACCCATTCCGAATATGTGATACGACGTGAATTGCATTTGAAGATCGGTGTTGAAGACCGGTATTTGCGAGAGCGATAGGATGACCTATCGATTGTCTCTGCACTGGGTCGCTCCTGGTATAGAGATTCCATAAGTGATGGGAAATCCGATCAGGATTGTGAATATCCGGATTGCAAGGACTTCTTTGTAAGTGCCTTCGGTTTTGTTCGAGCCCGGAACAAACTTGTATGGATTGTATGTCTGACATTACAATTTGAGATATAAAGCCGATTTCTTTCAAATATATTTCTGTTGGTGGCGGAGAATTTATTCTTTGCTTAACACCCTTCTTTGAGACGTATGTGCTCAAAGGTTATATAGTTGAAGTTATCAGCGATATATTCCCAGTTTGGTAATGTGACATGCTGAGTGATGCTGAAATGATCATCGTGTTGATTATTTGTGATAGGATCATTTATTTGATCGTCTATCTTAGTGATCATTGTGTTGATCATTTGTTGACCCAAAGCATAGCTTTTGTATAAAGTATGTTTTTGTGGACGTGAATTCGTCGAGCCTCACATCCCGGTAATGGTCAAAACAGGAATGATGCGGCAAGGTTATGAGGGGTAGCTCCCTTTAGGGTATGTGCATTTCCTTCTGGAAAGGGTGGTATCATGGTATGGAGCCCAGATACTTACTCATGTTGAAACACTATATTTTATTACTGTGTGGTGTTGTTGGTGACGAGCGCTCGGTTAAAGGTCCGATGGGACCGGGGGATGCCATATTCATGTAGTAGTTACCTAGTGATAAAGGTAACCCGGCCTTGTGTTGGCAGAGAGCTGGTTAAGTTCTCGGGACGTCCAGCCAGAGGCGATCCCATGTGGCAGTAGGAAGCTCCTTAGCCTGACCATTTGTTGGAAATCCAATTCCCAATACGAAACTTGTACGGTATTAGTTGTAGAACCTGCCATTCACTTATGGTGGTCACCACTGTTTGGATGGTAGCTATAGTAGGCATAGTTCGAAATGTCTATGTTGGCTAAGATTTATATTCTACTTTCGAAATGAATTTTTCTCTACACTATGCACTAGTAATAATATCAAATGTTATTTTAAATGCGTATCAAGCATCTTTGACTATCATAAGGAGAAATCTCCTCCGATTCTGCGTTTGCATTATGTGTGTGTGCGGGAGGCCTTATGGTAGTCTCATTTTTAAAAGCATTGCGAATTGAATAAAAAAAAATATATTCCTTTTTTGATTTTAAAGTTAAATAAACTGTTTTGAGTTCTCACACCAGTCACATGACTGACTCGGAGTTTATTGTTTTCCTTCCTAAACTCTGGGTGCCCACCAATTTCCACACGGGCAGTTAAGAGTTAGGTTTATCAGGATATTCTGGATATTCTGGAGTTGCTGGAGGCAAGCTGGATGGCATGGCGTATTACTAGTATATAGTATTTCTTTTTCCGCTGCACTGTTTGTTGATGTTGTATGTTGTTGTACACTCTGATGATATGATGTAATGAAATGAAATGTAATGTAATAACTGATATAGTTCTTTGTTTAAAGATTATTCATTTATTATTATATGTTGTTCCGCTGCGAATTGTGAGATTCTGTTGTTGTTCTGTTGTTTCCTTTCTGTCCGTTCTATTATTAAAATGCTTCTATCTTCTATTTTCAAATTCTCTATTTTCTTTTCTGTCTTTTGTTTTCTTTTTCCTCTATTCTCTTTTTCTTTCTATTTCTTCTATTTTTAAAATTTTCTATCTTCTTGTTTCTTCTTTTTCTCTCTTCTTCTCTTTTCTTTTCTTAAATTCTTTTTAAAACCCATAACATCTCGGTTTTCGGCCTTTGATTTCTCGGCAGTCGATAAAGTGAGTATCGATGTCGAATTTTCGAAGAACGAAAATTCTCAGACGTTACATTTGGTATCAGAGCTGATGGTTAAGCGACAACCATGGTTCTGTTGGGTATTAATTCATTAGAGATAGAGTCAGCAGTACTCTAGAATGAGTTTGAGTGTAATAATAGCTATGAGTGCGTATTTGTTAGTGAATATAAAATTGTTTTATATTGTGATGATTGGTTTATTGAGTGGCATATGAACTTTCGTCAGCACAGCCTCGAAACTGAGCCGAAGGGGTTTCTAAACACTTGAATAGAACAATTCGACACGATATTGTTTTTAAATTGGGTAAATGAAATAATTTTGCCTTGATTATATTTTATATATAAAGGAATAATTTTAAAAAAAAAATTATTAAAGTGTATATAAGTTGATTGTTAGGTTGTTTGAATAATCCAAATAAAAGAATAATTGTATAAGCAAAAGAATTATAAGAATTAAAGTTATAATTAATGTGAATTACAATTGTAAAATAAACTTATATATAAGAAGTGAAACTATATAAAATATGAGTTGTGAATAAAAGTGAATTTAAAGTTAAATGGAATATAACTTAAGAGATATTGAATTAAGTTGATATTGGTATCGAAGTAAATAATCAAGTGGATTAAAAGAATATGAACTTAAGTTATGTAATAGAATTCAACTTTGTAATTGAATTGAATGAATGGCTTGGCTGTTAATCAATTGAATGTGAATAATTGATATGAAAAGATGAATATAAGTGTTAATTCATTAAAATCTAATGTTATTGGGAGTTGAATAAATTGGAATGGAAATCAATTTAATGTTAAACCAAATTGGATGAATATAAGCAAAGGAAATTTGGTTGTAATAAATATACATTGGTTGTTATATGATTGTTGATTGATTGTATATAATTCATTAAGTGTTAATGAAATTGAAAGCTATGAAATTGAATTCAAACTTGAAGAAAATAAGTTGAATAGAATTGAATGTGAATTAGATTCAATTAGTAAATGTAAACTAATTGAATTGAAAATGAATGTTGATAAAATCCAATGTAAATAAATCAAATGTGATTTAAAGTGAAAACCAATTCATTAAATATTAATGAGAATATAAATGAATATTGTTGGTTATGGAATGTAGTTGGTTGATGGTTGAATATATATTGCATTTGCTATATTATGTAGTTGTTATGTTGCTATATGTTGTATATTGAGATTATTTGCATATGTGCATGTTCTCATGTTGTTTGTTGAGTGATTAGTAGGTGCGGATCGCGTTTGCTTCACATTTGGAGTTCGCTTTTGCGCTATATTAGCCGTATATGCTTGCTAATAAAATATAAGGTACATATCTCGGATTAAATATCGCACTTTTACACTTTTTTTCCCTTCGGGATGCCTCATTACTTGATGAGATGTATATTTGTGATATATATACTGTCATTTTTTTTTTCGGATCGAGCCGCGCAAAGGAGACTATGGCGAATTTTTCCGAAAATTTAAGGCGTTAGAAAATTTTGAGAAAATTTTGGAAAATTTTTGAAAACTTTAAACTTTGATTTGGAATTGAAAGTTAAACAATAGTAGTTATTTTTGAAAAGATAACTAAGTATGATTTGAAAACTTAGTAAAGATTTGTAAGAAGTTTAATTATGAATTTTGGAAAGTTAATAGATTTTGTAACCTTTCTTACTTGTAATTTCGAGGACGAAATTCTTTTAAGGGGGAAAGATTGTAACGACCCAGAATTTTTATTAATTAAAAATTGAATATTTAATTAATTTTAAATATTTATAAGTGAATTTTTAAGTCAAATAAATTTTATTTTGATTTATTGGATTTAATTGGATAATTAAATCGATAATTTAATATGTTAAATTATGGAAATAATTGAAAATAGAGTTAAATATGATTGAAAATGATTTGTAAAATTTTATTTTATCATATTGAAGTTAGAATGATATTTTAGAACTTTTAAAATCGAATTAAAAGTAAATTTGTGAAAATTGAATATTTTAATATTTAATAATCGACTGTAAAATAGCCAATTTTTGAACAGTCTCAGAATTGACCGAAACCAGTTTCATTGGATCCGTAATAGTTAGTTATTACCGGATTTCAATTTTCATGTCAATCGGAGCTATCGTTTGATCGTGGCAGCTCGAAACGCATCGAATCGTTTTTAATTTAAATTTGGCGAGCTAAAATAGCCATTTTTCAAAAAGTCTCGGAATTCGACGAAACCAGTTTCATCGGATCCGTAATGTGATATTATTGTAAGGTTTCAAATTTCAAGTCAATTGGATTTACCGTTTGTCCGGTACAAATTAAAACGCCTAGAAATCGATTTAAATCGGTTTAATTCAAATTGAACGTTTTCAGCCATAACTCGCACATACTTCCGAATTAGCTTCCGAAACCTGTTCCATTGTGTCCGGAACGCGGGATAAACCCTAGGTACGCTGGTTACGGCGTCTAAATCGGAGTTCGGATTTCCCGGGATGAATAGTGTTTACGCTTGCTTTTTCTATAAATAGAAGTTAAATTCACAAAGAAATTAAAAAAAAAAAAACCTAGGTTAAACTAACACAGCCGCCACTTTTGAATGAAGGGCCAGAATTCAATTTCCTTTCCCCCTCAATCTCTCTCAATCTACAATGAATTAGCTAAGGTGTTTAACATGAAAGTTGTTGAGAATCTCGAGGGCTTCACATCCATACGGATATGATCTTGGTTGGAGCGACATGGAGTGAGAGAATGGAGGCCGTTCCCATCAGGTTTCGCACGCATTTCCGTGCTATCTAGGGGGCCGAGCCCTATGCTATGGAGGTCGAGTGTAGTGGAGGAGAGGGGCTTCGCGTTGGCGTTGGTGTGATCGAGTTTCGTCGAGTATAAATGGCGAATTAATTAACCCTAGTTTGAGATGGGGTGGGTTCTTCTTGCGTGAATCACCTGTAGAAGAGATACGTGAGTTGAGGGAGATGAAGGAGAGGCCTTGGATGCAGATCTTACGGCCCGGATTTGCTGTGGTATAAAAATTATAAAGTTTATGTTGAATTTAGTTAATTTAAAACGTGTACAAACTTGTAAAATACATAACTTTTTCATACGAGGTCGAAAAAATGCAAATCCAGTTGCGTTGGAATCGTATGGACGAGCACTACGCGATGGAGTTGGTTTGGAGTCGTTTGGAGTTAGTGAGAATTTCAGGTAAAATTAAACGCGCGTTTAATTTTATTCGAAATAAAAGCTAAAACGGAATTTAAAACCAAGGTGAGAATTTCTCACTCAATCGAATAGATTTCGATTTTATTTTAAATAGTTAGATTTAAAATATTTGAATGCATGTTTGAATGATGACTGTAAATTATTGATTGTTAAAATAGACATTATGCGCCGTTAGTAAGCGGATGTTATTTAATATAAACATATACCGCGAATATTTCATAAACAGTGAAATTGGTATCATATATAATATCAATATATATATATTGGCATATGTATATATTGCAGTTGATTGATTTCCCGCATTTTTTGTTTAGCGGATGAGACCCTATTACGCCGTTATTAAGCGGATAATATTTATTAAAAACATGTACCGCGATAATTTCGTACTGGAGCGAAATTGGTATTGTGCTAATGTTTTTGGATGCAGGAAACAGGTTGGAGGGATCCAACTGGATTCCTCAACAGTATTTATTTAATTTCAGATATTTTGATATTTGATGGATTATCATATCGATATATGATATCGTTGTTAGTCGTGATTGACTATTTGGTGTGTAGCATCATTGGACCCAGATTTTGGGATTTTAAAATGATTTTAAAAGTGATTTTGAAAATATACTATATTTTTGGAATTGATCCATTATAAATAAATAAACGTTATAATTTTTAAAGTTATAAAAATTATGGTTTTTGTGAAATATAGTTAAAAAGCTGATTTTTAGAAATACGATTAAAAGTCGATTTTTGAGAAATATGAACTAATGATTTTATAAAATAATTTAGATTGGATTTTTGAATATATGATAAAAGTTTAAATATAGGATTTATAAAATTTGATTATTTTATAAATCGAAATGATGAAATTATAAAGGAAATTAAAAGATGTTTTAAAGAATAATATTAATTGATTTATATTAAGAGATTTATAAACGGATATTTATAAATCGAAATATTGACATTTTAAAACGAGTCTTTATAAGTGTTTGAATGAAGTGAAAATGAAATTCATTAATGAATGAAATTTATAGAATTATATAACGGTGAAGTTATAAATGGAATTTTATAAACAATAGGTTTATAAAATTTGTAAAGTTCAAAGGAACGATTTTTGCAAATAAATAAATTATAAGTGTTTGACTTATAATTTGGACTTTTGGTTTATAATTAAGATTATAAATCGAATAGGTAAATAAAGAAGATTTATAAAGGAAGTTGTTATGAAATAAATGGAAATGGAATTTATAAACGTTGTTTTATAAATTCGCAAACGACTTATTTTGATAAGTTAATTGTTATAACTTATAAATGGAGTTATATTCACGTTTTTAGACAGTGAATAATCCTTTAAAATAAAATGAATAGAAAGGATGAAATTTGTTAATGAAGTATATTCACGTTTTTGAATAGTGAATAATACGTTAAAGAAAATGTATTGAATGTGAATGTTTTAAATAGAATTAAAACGATTTAACGATGTTTTAATTGTGTTGAGATTCGAAATCATAGATTTCAACATTTATTGTTGAAATAGACGTTTTCGAGAAATAAAAGGAAATGGTGGACTATAACACTGTTGTTATAGTAAATGATTTCCGAAAGGAAATGGGTTGTATAGTATTGGGATTTATATATCTATTTAATTTCGAATCCCTATACTAGTGATTTTGGGACGTGTAACGATGTTTTACGCAACATTCGTTTTGGCCCAAATAAAAATGTTTAAGAGAATGATTTCCCTTAAAGAATGAATAATATACTTAATTCGATTTAAGTATATTGAATATTTTCAAAGGTTGAAAATAAAAAGATTTGTCGATTACTTATTTTTGATAAGTATGGAAATGTTTTCCAATATGAAGTGAATAATTAGAATTTATCTTTTTGAAGATAAATTGAAATGAATTATTGAAATCGAATATGCATGGATATTTTGAAATATAAATTCATCATGGAATTTATATGTGAAAAGTGGAATTTGTTTGAAAATAAATATTGATTTATTTTTGAAGTGTTGAAATTATATATCTTATAAAGATATTTTGGAAAATAAATAATTTGGAAAATTATTTGGAATCTGGTGATGTATGCATATCAATTGATAGTTCAATAGCCGACTATCAATATTTCCCTTTGATTGGGTATTTGATATGATTGTTTGAATTTGAATGCACACTTATTTTTGAATAAGCGCTCACTATTCGGGTTAACCGGGAAAGGACCATGGGGTCGTATAACCCATTCCGAATATGTGATACGACGTGAATTGCATTTGAAGATCGGTGTTGAAGACCGGTATTTGCGAGAGCGATAGGATGACCTATCGATTGTCTCTGCACTGGGTCGCTCCTGGTATAGAGATTCCATAAGTGATGGGAAATCCGATCAGGATTGTGAATATCCGGATTGCAAGGACTTCTTTGTAAGTGCCTTCGGTTTTGTTCGAGCCCGGAACAAACTTGTATGGATTGTATGTCTGACATTACAATTTGAGATATAAAGCCGATTTCTTTCAAATATATTTCTGTTGGTGGCGGAGAATTTATTCTTTGCTTAACACCCTTCTTTGAGACGTATGTGCTCAAAGGTTATATAGTTGAAGTTATCAGCGATATATTCCCAGTTTGGTAATGTGACATGCTGAGTGATGCTGAAATGATCATCGTGTTGATTATTTGTGATAGGATCATTTATTTGATCGTCTATCTTAGTGATCATTGTGTTGATCATTTGTTGACCCAAAGCATAGCTTTTGTATAAAGTATGTTTTTGTGGACGTGAATTCGTCGAGCCTCACATCCCGGTAATGGTCAAAACAGGAATGATGCGGCAAGGTTATGAGGGGTAGCTCCCTTTAGGGTATGTGCATTTCCTTCTGGAAAGGGTGGTATCATGGTATGGAGCCCAGATACTTACTCATGTTGAAACACTATATTTTATTACTGTGTGGTGTTGTTGGTGACGAGCGCTCGGTTAAAGGTCCGATGGGACCGGGGGATGCCATATTCATGTAGTAGTTACCTAGTGATAAAGGTAACCCGGCCTTGTGTTGGCAGAGAGCTGGTTAAGTTCTCGGGACGTCCAGCCAGAGGCGATCCCATGTGGCAGTAGGAAGCTCCTTAGCCTGACCATTTGTTGGAAATCCAATTCCCAATACGAAACTTGTACGGTATTAGTTGTAGAACCTGCCATTCACTTATGGTGGTCACCACTGTTTGGATGGTAGCTATAGTAGGCATAGTTCGAAATGTCTATGTTGGCTAAGATTTATATTCTACTTTCGAAATGAATTTTTCTCTACACTATGCACTAGTAATAATATCAAATGTTATTTTAAATGCGTATCAAGCATCTTTGACTATCATAAGGAGAAATCTCCTCCGATTCTGCGTTTGCATTGTGTGTGTGTGCGGGAGGCCTTATGGTAGTCTCATTTTTAAAAGCATTGCGAATTGAATAAAAAAAAATATATTCCTATTTTGATTTTAAAGTTAAATAAACTGTTTTGAGTTCTCACACCAGTCACATGACTGACTCGGAGTTTATTGTTTTCCTTCCTAAACTCTGGGTGCCCACCAATTTCCACACGGGCAGTTAAGAGTTAGGTTTATCAGGATATTCTGGAGTTGCTGGAGGCAAGCTGGATGGCATGGCGTATTACTAGTATATAGTATTTCTTTTTCCGCTGCACTGTTTGTTGATGTTGTATGTTGTTGTACACTCTGATGATATGATGTAATGAAATGAAATGTAATGTAATAACTGATATAGTTCTTTGTTTAAAGATTATTCATTTATTATTATATGTTGTTCCGCTGCGAATTGTGAGATTCTGTTGTTGTTCTGTTGTTTCCTTTCTGTCCGTTCTATTATTAAAATGCTTCTATCTTCTATTTTCAAATTCTCTATTTTCTTTTCTGTCTTTTGTTTTCTTTTTCCTCTATTCTCTTTTTCTTTCTATTTCTTCTATTTTTAAAATTTTCTATCTTCTTGTTTCTTCTTTATCTCTCTTCTTCTCTTTTCTTTTCTTAAATTCTTTTTAAAACCCATAACATCTCGGTTTTCGGCCTTTGATTTCTCGGCAGTCGATAAAGTGAGTATCGATGTCGAATTTTCGAAGAACGAAAATTCTCAGACGTTACAGAGAAGGTGGATTTCATTCCACAATAAAAATTCGAATAAAGATTTTAGTGCTATTATGAAGTTTTAACATAATCTAGACACTATTACTTATTTTGACGTCTTGAACTCTTGAAATCTTGAACTCTTGATACTCATGAGTCTTTGGTCTTGATTTCTTCAATCTTTGAATTCGTCAGCCTTGGATCTCTATACTGTACAGTCTTTATTCTTCAACACCCCATATATATCCTGCATATATGTATATCTAGACAAGAATATTAGTATTTATATTTTAAAACAAGTCTTAAGGTTGTTGTCATCAAAACCATCATCTTAGGAACTAACAATCTCCCCCCTTTTGATGATAACAACCTGTATTTATAGAATCTTCTCCACAAACTTCGATTCTACTCCGACCCCCCTTATTCCAACAACTCCCCTTTAATCTACTAACTCCCCCTTAATCTAAGCCTATCTAACTTTATTATATAATTCTCCCCCTTTGTCATCAACAAAAACTAATCCTAAGCTACATAACTCCCTTAAACTAATACTATGGAACTAAATACTAATAACTAAGTATAATTAAGCAAAATATAAATAAAATTTTATTATGTTGTTATATTACACACATAAACACAAATATGTACAAATACATAAAATATATAAAAACGTTATCATAAAAACAATCTAATAAGAGTCTTTGATAATTGATGACCTGTGAATCGAACAATTTGGGTAATGGAGAAAAAAGTTTCCATGTTGTTTGTCACAACCCATTTTTCCGTACCGATCTAAACTGATTTTAATCCCACTTGTCGGCGAAATCGCATGAGAAAACGGATAGTGAAAGAAAGAAGGAAGGTAGAAGATAGAAAGGAGGTAGAAGAAAAAGAGAACAATTCAGAATCTCACAGCAGAAAGAATAATTTATAATATAAACAAGTCCGTACATGAAATCAAAACTGTTGCTTTAATAACTTATATAGACTTAAATCAGAGTTACATCCATTCAACATGGACAGTTTATAATAATCCGCCCTTACAAATTGTTGACAACACAAGCATCTATAACTGAATATAAGCATCTACGTTAATACGTCTCTTGATTCCAGCTCCTCTCCTGAAGCTTCCAGTCTTCTAGCTAAACCTGGAAATATGCTCGGTCTGACCCGAGCATATAGGAAAACACCATGCCCGGGTCAGTCTTGTAAACCAGCATGAGAAATACACTCAACTTGATTAATTAAAATTTAAAAATCCTTTGAAATCAAGGGTATCTTGTAAGACCACGCCTCAAATAAACATGTCGGGTTTTTACCTTACGATAACCAAAACATTTCTTATCAAAATCCTCCAATACTATAGTAGTGTCTATATACAAATACTTAAATCAAACAGCCGAAATTGTTACGTCATTAAATTCCAGCAAATACTAGGTTCTACAATCAAAACCGTTAAGGGCACATAGGGAGAATGGATTTCCAACTAATGACTAGGCACTGGGGTACCACCTATCACGGTACTTGGTCTAGATCAGCATACCGAGGACCCCTCCCATTCCTCTGCAACACAAGACCGGAGCTACCCCTTACTGGATAGTCCGAATAAGATCACCCCGTGGTTGGGATCAGCAACCGCCCATACAGCCAAATAAAAAGGGACCTCTAGACAGGGATGACCTTACCTAATTGGGTGCTACCATCTTAGCTTTGCGGCATATCCTCTGATTTTCAATCATTCCCGGTTGATGAGGTTCGAGGCTCAGCGTTATCTTTTTAGAATATTTCACTTAGAATGCTCACTGTCCTCCTAACATTGTTCTGAAAGAATTCATCCATAAAGTCCGTTCCAGGTTCGAACGGAACCGAAGGCACTATTCCTACTACATCCATTTTGGAATCACCCTCAGGATTAATAGCGATTAGCTCTTGCACTTCACTGCTCCATCTTTGACTCCAAGCACTAGTCTTCATCACAAAAACATACTCGTTGGATCGAAGTGGTTTTCGGATTAAAAATCCGATCTTGATCTCTTCGAAACAACGTTCGCTATTTCTCGGTAAATTCAACCCCGGTTCTTTAGGAAATACATAGACGAAAATAAGATCGGAGTTCACCTCCTAACCATTAGTGAACAAGTTCCCTTATAATTCGTCCTAGAGAACAAACGAGTTTATACCTATGGTATAGCACCTCAACGGTAACCGTACAATATAATTCCCGAGTTTCCTCTAGATATTTCTAGAGTTAAGTTTTGTCCAGATTTGATAGTCGGTTATTTAACTATCAAAATAATCAATCATTTCAGCCAAGTTATTTCCCATTGCAACTATTAAGCCTTGTTCACATTTAAAATCCCAATAGATAAAATTTACTAAGTAAGCTTATTTAACTGGTAAATATATACATAAAACAATTTCTTTCCAAATCATACTTATAAAATTTCCAAATACATTTCTCAAGTTTTAAAATATTCTTATAAAATTTTACTATATAATATATCATTTAAATCAACTATTGATAAATTTATCTTGAAGAAAATATACTTTAAAACTAATTATGCTAAGATAAAAATTTACTTTTAAATGTATATAAATAGTTTTTATACTAGAAAATAGTTTAAATAACTCATAACGTATAATAACAATTATACTTTATAAATATGTCCAAAAATAATAAATTAACTTCCTTGGTCATTTGCAAAACATTTATCAATTCTTTTAAAAACATCATTACAAATAATATTCATTTTTAAAACAAATCTAGGTTCAAAATCAATCCAAACAGAATAAGGCATATCAGTTTCAATGGTACTTATTAAACTACAATTAACAGTCTAGCATGACAATACAAATATTCAAAATCAATCAGCTTTTATAGACCGATTCACATTATATACTCAGATATAACTAATAGGCAAATAAACAGATCAGAGATTTAATTATTGCTAGTAAACAATTACACAGAAAATACCATATTGATGGCTTAAATTACCCACAGAAGTTAAATTAAATAATTAGAGGAATGATGTTTGATTCCGCTGACCAGGTATCAAGCAGTTTGAATAATCTACAATTAACAAATTTATTTAGTTTGGGAATATCCTATAACATCCCGTATTTTTGAGCCATTGAATTTTGAACATTTAATTCATTTTAAATGTTCATTGAGGATTTTTAATTAATTTTGGAACAAAGAGAATCGGGTTCAATTTATAAAATAAGTTATAGGTTTTAAAATATGATAATTTAATTCAATTTTGAATAGTAATTAAATATTGGACTGAAACAATTTGGGAATTTAGATGTAAATAGTGAAAAAAATGTTTTTAAAATTTATTTTTAGTCCATTTGGATTTTAAAAAGTGTTGTTGGGTTTTAGAAGAATTTAAAAGTTAATCGGTTATTATTTGAAATTTTATATTAATTTAATCATAGAATTTAATAATAAATTATTGCAACTAGTGAGATTTTAATCCGGAATGAGTCAGAATAATTTTTAATGCGCTTAAATTTTTTATATGATTTATTGTTAAGTTAGGATTTTTTTTTAAAAATGAAAATTTTAAGTGTTTTCGACAATTTCAGAAATCGCTCGATTTAATAGACGAGTTATAATAGCCTTTCGGGGCACAGTCTCAGAATTCGACGAAACTAGTTCCATTGGATCCGCAATAGTTAGTTATTATCGGATTTTAATTTTCATAGCAATCTGAGTTGTCGTTTGACCGTGGCAGCTCGAAATGCATCGAAATCGTTTTAATCGATTTAATTTTAAATTGATCGTTAAATTCCGTAACACGCACGTGTGACCGAATTAGCCTACGAAACTTGTTCCGTTATGTCCGGAACACGGGAAAACCCTAGAAACGCCTGTCGGAACGCGTAGTTTGGAGTTCGTTTGCAAATGATGTTAAACTGAGAATTTTATTAATAAAATAATATTAAATTATATTAGATATACTTTACATTGCTCAAACCCTAATCATTCTCAATAGCCGCCGTTTCTAATCGTTAAATGGCCAAAAACGCTCACACTTCTTCCACAATTTCCAATCAATCCACGCGACGACTCTTAAAACTTTCTACATGAAGATCGAAGAGCATGAAGCCAGCTTCACATACGTAGGGTGGAGATGGGTTTTCATCGACCAGAGAGGATGATTTTGAGCCGCATTCGTGTGTTGCTTGCACGCGTTTTGCCACGTCTTGGGGCCACCGAGCTCGCGCGCGTGCTTGGTTGAGGTGGAGTTGACGATGAGCTTTAAGGTGGAGATCTCTGATCGAGGTAATAGGGTTCGGGTTGGTCGCGCTTTTCAACCCTAATTGACGTCGGCTACGGGTTCGAGCGACCTGGGTATCGTGCACGTGAGGAAGGAGAAAAGGAGCGGGCTTGATTTCGTGATGGACGACCGACCTCGGTTTGTAAACAAATAAAATAAAAATAAAAGAAATTTGTTTTAAATTCAATTCAAACTTTAAAATCGAATATCTTACGCATACTATATCAGATTTCAACGAAATTTGCGGCACCGGGATCGCAAAGACGCGTACTACGCAATGATGCAGTTCTAGAATCATTCCGGACAAGTAAAAATTTGAGTTAAATCGAACGTCGTTCGGTTTAATTTAAATTTCGAACGCTCGCCGAAACTCAAGGCGGGTTATTCTCACTCACATCTGGATGCTAGCTAATTTAAATAGTCAATATTTAAATATCTGTGTGATTGGTTAAATATAATTGTTGTTATCATCTGGATTGATATTTATATACGTGATGTGCTAATATATGTGGTGCGGGGAAAACGGGTTGGAGGGATCCAACTGGATTCCTCACGATGTAGTAATTATTTTTATAATTGATGATGCGATTTGTTTATATGTTGTGATCGATAAATCTGAAATTAAATTGAACTGATATATTGTTGCACAAGTATAAACCCAAATTTTAATTATAAATGGATTTAATTGGGTTTTTAAGAAAATAAAATAAACTGTTAAATAAAGGATTTAAAGAAATAAAATTTGGATTTGGTTTGGATGAAGAATGAAATTTGTAAATTGGAATTATAAATGAAGTGGGAAATTTATCAGTTGATAAATGTGAAAGTATAGGTTTTATCAATTGTGTTGAATAACGATGGGGTTATTTGATAATGTTTTTCCTGGAGGTTTAAAATATGTTTTCAACAAATCTTTGCAAATATAAATTAGCAGTTAAAATGTATATAAAAATATATTTTGAAATACTATGTTAAACTATTGAAATTTAGGTAGATGTTTGTTTAAGAAATTCCTTAAGTGTGATTTTTCATTAAATAACTTATAGCAGTTTAATTAAAAAAAAATTAAACCTATACTTTGATGTGGATTTCCGAGAATGGGGAAAATATGTTGGGCTTCGAAAGAAGTTACTTTTAAACATGAAAAGGAAATTTATGTTATTAAACATAAATATGAATTTAGATAAATCGGCATAATTTATAAGAAGGATTTTCTGGGTCTTTGAATGGGAGTGAGTTTCCTCGGAAAACCGAGTTCGAGTTTTAAACAGATTATTTTAAAAGAAAGTTTAAAGTTCAAACTTGTATAAAAGAGTGTTTGAAAATTTTAATGTTAAAGTAACTATTAATGAATTAGCAATAGTAAATTTTTATGAATACCTTAGTAATTATTTTTACAAACGGATTTGTTTAAAAAGACTAGTTTTGACCTAAGTTATTGAAATTAGTATTAACCTTTTTAAAACTCTACTTATAAGTTTAGTTTAAACTAAACCCTTATTTACAATCAAAATTTATATCCTAATAAATGGTTTTACTTTACATATTTGAAATTATATTTTTGAGTAATAATTAGTAGTAAATTTCCATATTTTAAAATATATTTCAAAATAAAGTGTTTTAATTGTTTTAATTCTAAATTGTTTTGAACTTGGATATTTCCAATGGGAATAAATGGTAAAGGATTTACCTTGTAAAGGAAGAACTTTAGGAAATTGTTTTCAAACGAGTTTTGAAAATCTGGAAATATGTCTTGTAAGGATATTTGAGGCAAATAAATAATGTGGGAATTATTTATTGTGTGATGAATGTTTGTGAATGTTAATTGATAGTTAAATCACCGACTATCAATATTGGACAAATGTGTTGATCGTTTCGAAGAGACCAGGATCGAGATTTATTTCACGAAAACCACTTCGATCCGGTTTGTACGTTTCGTGGAAAAACGTGTTCGGAGTCGAAGATGGAGCAGTGACGTGCAAGGGCTAGTCGCTACTAATCCTGAGGATATTTCCAAAATGGATGTAGTAGGAGTAGTGCCTTCGGTTCCGTTCGAACCCCGGACGGACTTGTATGGAAGAATGCTTTCGGAACATCGTCAAGTGGGCGATGGGCATTCTAAGTGAAACGTTCTAAAAGGTAACGCTTAGCCTCAAGCCTCATCAAATGGGAATGACTGAAAATCAGGGGATATGCAGCAAGGCTTCGTGGGTAGCCCCCACTTGAGAGTAAGGTCATCTCTGTCTAGATGTCCCTTTTTATTCGGCTTAGTGGTGCGGCTGCTGATCCCAACCATGAGGTGATCTTATTCGGAACTGTCCAGTAAGGGATGGGTCCGGCCTTGTGCTGCAGGGGATCGGGCGTGGTTATCGGTACGGTGATCTAGGACCAGTACTGTGATAGGTGGTACCCCAGTGCCTAGTCATTGTTGGAAATCCATTCTCCCTACGATCCTTGTACGAGTTTTGTTTGTATTACCCACTCTGTGGTTAGTAGTTGGAATTTAATAGATGTAACAATTTCGGCTATTTTATAAGTATTTGTATATAGACCCTATTATAATATCAGAGGATTTCTATAAAAAGCGTTTTAGCAATCGTAAGGTAAAAACCCGACATGTTTATTTGTGGCATGATCTTACGAGATGCTTTTGTTTTCAAAGAATTTTTGAAACTTTAATAATCAATTTGGGTGCATTAGTATCAGCTGGTATTCCAGACTGACTCGGGTGTTATTTCATTATAATGCTCGGGTCAGACCAAGTATTATTTGTTCAGGACAGTATGCTTTGGAGCAGAAGAGGAGCTGGAGTCCGAGATGTATTATCTGTATTAGTATATGTATCCGCTGCTATGATTGTATGATTGTCTGACTGGTAATTGTTGATGTATGAGATACTCTAATGATATTGTATATAACTGATATAGTTTTCATTTTGTGTAAAGCTCTATTATTGTGTATTATATTTTATTTCGCTGCGACTGTGAGATTCTGATATTGTTTAGTTCCTTCTGTCTTCTATCTCTTTTCCTTTAACCCTAATGGTTCGTATTTCTGTTCCACTTGAGTTAATTGATGTAGAATAGTGTTGACTCAAGGGGTATGGATTTGCGGGTCGTTACATTGGGATCAGAGCTTAGGTTGGCGACAACCTAGGCTTTGGTGGGGAAATTACTCATTTATTAGAGTGAATAGTACTCTATAATGAGCTGAGCGTATTTATAGATATGAGAGCATACTTGTTAGTGGATATAAAATTGTTTTTATATTGTGTTGACTTATCGGTTGAGAGTTTATGAATTCTGATCGGCACGGGAAGTACAACCGTATCGATAGGGGTTTCTAAACTCTTAAAGAAGATAAACCGACATTGTATTATTTTTAAAAACGGGTAAATGAAATAATTTTACCCAAAATTATATTTTGATATAAAAGAAATAGTTTTCTCAATTATTATATATATATTGTTTGTTTGGTTGTTACTACTATAATCAAATAAGAACTTGAAATATGATCTAAAATTTGAAATGATATAACAAATAAGAATTTAAAATATTAAATTGGTTTATGACCAAATAGAATTGACTAAATATGTTTTAAATAAGAAGAAGTGAAATTAAAATTGATTTAAACCAGAATTTTGACCTCGGAAATTTTGAAAGGTGTTTTAAATGCATTTAAACAGAGAATTTGGAAATTTAAAATCGTGAGAATGTTGAAATGTTTTCCAAAGATTTTGAAGTCAATGATGGAGTATATTTTAGAAAATATTTTTGAATGGAAATTGTTTGAAATAAATTTGGGAAGTAAGAAAGCACTGAACTCACTTCAGTCGCTGGAAAATAATCCTGATGATGCTGGCCACATCATTAGAATTCATTTTTGAGTTTCTAAAGTGATGGATTGCTACCAAAATGATTGGTTATGATATTGTTTGGGACTTGTTGGGTATGAAAAGTGTTTTGGAAAATTCAAAATAGGAAATTATTTTGGTATAACCAAGTTGTTTTGGAAATCTGGAGATTTGATTTGATATACCAGGAGAGTATGAGTTATTTACTATTTCAAAATGGTTTTGGGATAAAACCGGGTAATTGAATTCTGGAAAATTCTATTTGAATAATGTGTAGGGTTAAATTGAATCAACCATTAAACTTATTAAGTGAAGTTGATATTGATAAGAAGGAAATGGAATTTTTAATCTTGGAATCAAAATTTAACTTGAGTTGTTGGAAGTGAATAAAATATATTGAAGTGAATGGAAAATTTGAATTTAACTTGGGGTAAGTTAAATAAATTGAACTTAGAATTAAATTGATATGGATTAAATTGAAATGTAAAATAACTTGGTAATCATGGGTCATTGTACAATAAATTGTACTCATAAGCTATTAAGTGTTATACTTGTGATCTGAAAATTGTGGATTTAAAATTTGCAAAGGATAAAGGTGAAAGAAAATTTATATCCTTAAGAATTCAGATATATATATATATATATATATATATATAATTTGGAATTGTGATTATAAGATGTAAATGAATCAAAATAAGCAATATAAAATTTGAAGTAAATAATTGGGTGAACTTATAAATAGAAAATGAAATGATGATCAAATGGGAAATAGTTGAATGGTATGGTGGATTCATACCTAATCTCAAATGAAATGGGAATTGAAATAAGATGATGAAAGTATAAAATATAAAGGATGTGGATGAACTTAAGTTAGTAAATAAATTTGAACTTGTATATGGAGAATTAAAATTAGATTGAATTAGACTTAACTTTGATTAAATCGAATTGAGTTGAATTTGAATTTAATCAAAATCAAAATTCAACTGAGTATGAATAATATTGAATAGAATTAATTTTTATTTAAAATAGTAAAAGAAATGGAATGAATCCAAGTTGGCTAAATGAATTTAGTTAGACTTGAGTTAAATTTGGGAAAAAGAATTTTGGGTTGAAGGAAAGTTTAATTTAATTAAAACAATATTGTGTGAATAAAATTTTAACTCGACTAAATTCAAAGAAATTGTTTGAGAATGAATTTAGCATAAGCTAAATTAAATAGAAAGGAAGCTTGAAGATGAATTTAGTGTAAACTAAATTAGATGGAATTTGTATTGGCATGATGAAGTTTTGGTGGATCGTTAAGGAAATTTTGAAGAGAAAAATAAAAACCCAGTTCTAGGATGGGAGTTAATTTTGGCAATAAAAGTCGAGAGTATGAATGAATGATGGAATTCGATTATAATAATGGTTTGAATTGTAAATAAATTCCAATGAGTGAAATAATTTAAATGGTCTCTTGTTAATAAAATAAATCTAAAAATGTAATGAATAAATAAACAAAGTGCATTAAAATTTGTAAATGGATTGGAATTGATTTGGATGAGAATCAAATGAAAATAAAGTAAAAATTGATATAAGAAGATAATGAAAATATTGTGGAAGAACTTAAGCAAATTGAATAATAATTGTGGTCGAGCTTTATAATGTTGTCTTGGATAAATTGTTTAGATAATAAGCGTTGAAATGCAAGTGAAGAGAATTTTAATCAATTATTGTGATGTGATAAAATAAGGTTGTATGAGTTGTAAATAATCCAGAATGGAATGATATTAATATAAACTCGAATTGGTTAATGAAATAAAATATAAGGGAAGAATTTAATTTAATAATTGCAATGTGATAAGAATGCTTGGATTATGAACCATGCAGAATTGAACAAAATTAATATTTATCTAAGTTGGAAATTAATTTTAACTGGTTATAAGCTTAAGAATTGGTTATTTCTTTGAATAACCAACCTACGTAGAAATTAGTTGATAAACTTAAGTGAATGAATTAAAAGAAGTAAATGAAAATGATATTTGAATAATGGGAATGGATTGGAATCTATTTAGTGGGTTTGTATGTAAATGCAGGTTAATTAAAAAGAAAGGTAAATGAATTAAAAGCATATATTCATAATATTGAAGTGAATATGAATTGGTGGTAGTAATTATGAATCGAGAATGGTAAACTTGTATATAACTCATTTGTGTGAAATAAAATGGAGTTTGGAATTAGAAAAGGAACTTTATACATGCTATAAAATATGACTTACTTGTGAAATCATGCAAATTGTTGATTGGGTTATGAAATAGATATGTTCGGCTTACATTTATATTGGAAATGTTGTTAAAATGTTCATATCTTTGAAACTGATGAGTTTGTTGAGTAAGTACAGGTACGGAAGGCGTTCGATAGAGTTGGAGCGCATATATGCTAAAGTATTAGCCTCTTGCTTTTAAAATTTGCTAAAAAGGTACGCCTTCGCTAAATATAATTGGGAAATGATATATATATATATATATATATTGTGATATATTTTGGTTTCCGACCGTGTGGGTCGATGTATATATATTTACCTGTATCGCGATATCGCGAAAGCTCCTCCATACAGGGGAGACTCTGCAAAAAAATTCAAAAATTTTGGAAGTTAGAATTTTTTTGGAAATTTGAAAATTTTAATTAACTTGGAAAGTTGTTTTTAAGATAATGTGGAAACCAAAGCTTTGAGTATAAATAAAGCAAATGAGTTTGGATTTTAGCTAAAGGGTTTTGCGAACTGTATATATGTTTTAGCTAAAGAGGTTAGGGTTAAGTTAATGAGTGTAGGAGCATTTGTCTCATTAGCGATAAGTTGATTTCAAATAACAACTGAAAATAAAGGATTTTGGAATAGGATTGAATTAGTAGTTTCAATTTGAAACTATAGAATTTGGGCGAAGTGAAATTTAGATTTCAAAGTAAGTTTGTTTTTGGGTTTGGGAGCATTCTTCTACTTTAGCAAATTTCAGGGACGAAATTTTTATAAGGGGGGAGGAATGTAACATTCCGGATTTTTAAGCCATTGAATTTTGAACATTTAATTCATTTTAAATGTTCACTGAGGATTTTTAATTAATTTTGGAACAAAGAGAATCGGGTTCAATTTACAAAATAAGTTATAGGTTTTAAAATATGATAATTTAATTCAATTTTGAATAGTAATTAAATATTGGACTGAAACAGGAATTTAGATGTAAATAGTGAAAAAGATGTTTTTAAAATTTATTTTTAGTCCATTTGGATTTTAAAAAGTGTTGTTGGGTTTTTAGAGGAATTTAAAAAATAATCAGTTATTATTTGAAATTTTATATTAATTTAATCATAAAATTTAATAATAAATTATTGCAATTAGTGAGATTTTAATCCGGAATGAGTCAGAATAATTTTTAATGCGATTAAAATTTTTATATGATTTATTATTAAGTTAGGAAAAAAATTTAAAAAATGAAAATTTTAAGTGTTTTCGACAATTTCAGAAATCGCTCGATTTAATAGACGAGTTAAAATAGCCTTCCGGGGCACAGTCTCGGAATTCGACGGAACCAGTTCCATTGGATCCGTAATAGTTAGTTATTATCGGATTTCAATTTTCATAGCAATCTGAATTGTCGTTTGACCGTGGCAGCTCGTAACGCATCGAAATCGTTTTAATCGATTTAATTTTAAATTGATCATTAAATTCCGTAACTCGCACGTATGACCGAATTAGCCTACGAAACTTGTTCCGTTGTGTCCGGAACGCGGAAAAACCCTAGGAACGCCTGTCGGAACGCGTAGTTTGGAGTTCGTTTGCATATGATGTTAAATTGAGAATTTTATTAATAAAATAATATTAAATTATATTAGATATACTTTACATTGCTCAAACCCTAATCATACTCAGTAGCCGCCGTTTCTAATCGTTCAATGGTCGAAAATGCTCACACTTCTTCCTTAATTTCCAATCAATCCATGCGACGATTCTTAAAACTTTCTACATGAAGATCGAAGAGCATAAAGCCAGCTTCACATCCGTAGGGTGGAGATGGGTTTTCATCGACCAGAGAGGACGATTTTGAGCCACGTCCGTGTGTTACTTGCGTGCGTTTTGCCACGTCCTGGAGCCACTGAGCTCGCGCGCGCCTGGGGGAGGTGGAGTTGACGATGAGCTTTAAGGTGGAGATCTCTGATCGAGGTAATAGGGTCGGGTTGGTCGCGCTTTTCAACCCTGATTGACGTCGGCTACGGGTTCGAGCGACCTGGGTATCGTGCGCGTGAGGAAGGAGAAAAGGAGCGGGCTTGATTTCGTGATGGACGACCGATCTCGGTTTGTAAACAAATAAAATAAAAATAAAAGAAATTTGTTTTAAATTCAATTCAAACTTTAAAATCTAATATCTTATGCATAATATATCAGATTTCAACGAAATTAGCGGCGCCGGGATCGCAGAGACGCGTATTACGCAATGATGCAGTTTTGGAATCATTCCGAGAAAGTAAAAATTTGAGTAAAATCGAACGTCGTTCGGTTTAATTAAAATTTTGAACGCTCGCCGAAACTCAAGGTGAGTTATTCTCACTCACATCTAGCTAATTTAAATAGTCAATATTTAAATATCTGTATGATTGGTTGAATATAATTGTTGTTATCAGCCTGGATTGATATTTATATACGTGATGTGCTAATATCTGTGGTGCTGGGAAAACAGGTTGGAGGGATCAAACTGGATTCCTCACGATGTAGTAATTATTTTTATAATTGATGATGCGATTTGTTTATATGTTGTGATCGATAAATCTGAAATTAAATTGAACTGATATATTGTTGCACAAGTATAAACCCAAATTTTAATTATAAATGGATTTAATTGGGTTTTTAAGAAAATAAAATAAACTGTTAAATAAAGGATTTAAAGAAATAAAATTTGGATTTGGTTTGGATGAAGAATGAAATTTGTAAATTGGAATTATAAATGAAGTGGGAAATTTATCAGTTGATAAATGTGAAAGTATAGGTTTTATCAATTGTGTTGAATAACGATGGGGTTATTTGATGATGTTTTTCGTGGAGGTTTAAAATATGTTTTCAACAAAACTTTGCAAATATAAATTAGCAGTTAAAATGTATATAAAAATATATTTTGAAATACTATGTTAAACTATTGAAATTTAGGTAGATGTTTGTTTAAGAAATTCCTTCAGTATGATTTTTCATTAAATAACTTATAACAGTTTAATTAAAAAAAATTAAACCTATACTTTGAAGTGGATTTCCGGGAATGGGGAAAATATGTTGGGCTTCGAAAGAAGATACTTTTAAACATGAAAAGGAAATTTATGTTATTAAACATAAATCTAAATTTAGATAAATCAGCAGAATTTATAAGAAGGATTTTCTGGGTCTTTGAATGGGAGTGAGTTTCCCCGGAAAACCGAGTTCGAGTTTTAAACAGATTATTTTAAAAGAAAGTTTAAAGTTCAAACTTGTATAAAAGAGTGTTTGAAAATTTTAATATTAAAGTAACTATTAATGAATTAGCAATAGTAAATTTTTATGAATACCTTAGTAATTATTTTTACAAACGGATTTGTTTAAAAAGACTAGTTTTGACCTAAGTTATTGAAATTAGTATTAACCTTTTTAAAACTCTACTTATAAGTTTAGTTTAAACTAAACCCTTATTTACAATCAAAATTTATATCCTAATAAATGGTTTTACTTTACATATTTGAAATTATATTTTTGAGTAATAATTAGTAGTAAATTTCCATATTTTAAAATATATTTCAAAATAAAGTGTTTTAATTGTTTTAATTCTAAATTGTTTTGAACTTGGATATTTCCAATGGGAATAAATGGTAAAGGATTTACCTTGTAAAGGAAGAACTTTAGGAAATTGTTTTCAAACGAGTTTTGAAAATCTGGAAATATGTCTTGTAAGGATATTTGAGGCAAATAAATAATGTGGGAATTATTTATTGTGTGATGAATGTTTGTGAATGTTAATTGATAGTTAAATCACCGACTATCAATATTGGACAAATGTGTTGATCGTTTCGAAGAGACCAGGATCGAGATTTATTTCTCGAAAACCACTTCGATCCGGTTTGTACGTTTCGTGGAAAAACGTGTTCGGAGACGAAGATGGAGTAGTGAAGTGCAAGGGCTAGTCGCTACTAATCCTGAGGATATTTCCAAAATGGATGTAGTAGGAGTAGTGCCTTCGGTTCCGTTCGAACCCGGGACGGACTTGTATGGAAGAATGCTTTCGGAACATCGTCAAGTGGGCGATGGACATTCTAAGTGAAACGTTCTAAAAGGTAACGCTTAGCCTCAAGCCTCATCAAATGGGAATGACTGAAAATCAGGGGATATGCAGCAAGGCTTTGTGGGTAGCCCCCACTTGAGAGTAAGGTCATCTCTGTCTAGATGTCCCTTTTTATTCGGCTTAGTGGTGCGGATGCTGATCCCAACCGTGGGGTGATCTTATTCGGAACTGTCCAGTAAGGGATGGGTCCGGCCTTGTGTTGCAGGGGATCGGGCCTGGTCCTCGGTACGGTGATCTAGGCCCCGTACTGTGATAGGTGGTACCCCAGTGCCTAGTCATTGTTGGAAATCCATTCTCCCTACGAGCCTTGTACGAGTTTTGTTTGTATTACCCACTCTGTGGTTAGTAGCTGGAATTTAATAGATGTAACAATTTCGGCTATTTTATAAGTATTTGTATATAGACCCTATTATATTATCAGAGGATTTTTATAAAAAGCGTTTTAGCTATCGTAAGGTAAAAACCCGACATGTTTATTTGTGGCGTGGTCTTACGAGATGCTTTTGTTTTCAAAGAATTTTTGAAACTTTAATCAATTTGGGTGCGTTAGTATCAGCTGGTGTTCCAGACTGACTCGGGTGTTATTTCATTATAATGCTCGGGTCAGACCGAGTATTATTTGTTCAGGACAGGATGCTTTGGAGCAGAAGAGGAGCTGGAGTCCGAGATGTATTATCCGTATTAGTATATGTATCCGCTGCTATGATTGTATGATTGTCTGACTGGTAATTGTTGATGTATGAGATACTCTGATGATATTGTATATAACTGATATGTTTTCATTTTGTGTAAAGCTCTATTATTGTGTATTATATTTATTTCGCTGCGACTATGAGATTCTGATATTGTTTAGTTCCTTCTGTCTTCTATCTCTTTTTCTTTAACCCTAATGGTTCGTATTTATGTTCCACTTGAGTTAATTGATGTAGAATAGTGTTGACTCAAGGGGTACGGATTTGCGGGCCGTTACACATCTTAACAGATATGCCGTATAAAATTATACAACGACATTTATTCTCAACGGTAATTTAAGCTTGTAAAATTTTACTTGTTTAACTTCACAATGGGTTATATGATGGCGTAATATCCTTCGACACAAACCATTTTCTTAATAACTCTATTTTATCAGTTAAATTAAATAATTATTATAAATATAAAATCACTTAAGAACTTGGATTAATTCAAGAGTATAAACATTTTATTCTACTTAATTATCTGTTAAATTTTACTCTAATTATTCAAATAAAACTCAAGTAATAATAATAAAATTATTTTAAAAAGCTGACTAATTTATGATAAATAACTTATTTAAATAACCTAAATTAAATAGTCCTAAGGTAAAACAAATTTATTATTTTTAAAATCCTTTGTCTATATTAAAACTTAAATAAACATTTTAATATAAAATAGGATTGGTTCAAAACATATGCTTTGGAAATATAATTTGTTATGGGTTTACTTTTACATTATAACTATTTTTTTCTTTTATTATTAAATCCTGGTTTTAAATGAAACAAAGAGCAACGGCCGAAGCGCAAACCCAACAACCAAGAAAGCAAACCTGAAAACCCATTTTATTAATCACAACACCAATGGGCCAAAGCCCAAAACTCAAAAAAAAGAAAAAAAACAGAAAGAAGCAACCCGCTTCCTTCCCTAGCTCTTCTCTTCTTCTCCTCACCTACCAGATAACATCCCTCCCCAAATCCACTCGAATTCCGACGCCACAACCCGAAAAATATCTTCGATCAACTCATCAACAACCCTTTCGAACCTGACTTAAACACGAAACTAGTCGCAACCCAGATCAAACCATCCTTCTCGCCTTCCCAATTCCTGCCATGTTGAGCATCACGTGCACATGGTGCACATGTACCATCGCTCCGATGTCCATTCCGACCCCGCAAACCCTTAAGTCGATGCCCCTTCCTCCACTGGTCAACATCGTCACTTCGATGAAGACTCAAACTCACCTTAACGGAAAACAATCCTCAGACGATCCATCAAAGAACCGAAGCCCAACTTTGACGAATTTCTCTCACCGTTCCCCTCTGATCCAATGGCCTCCTTCACCAATCGGAAGCCCTTCCATTGCACTACCTCTCTGCCAAAAATTGAGTATCCCGGCCGCGCTACCTTCTCATAGTTTCTTCACGTTTGTCGGCCTCCCAATGCCTTCCCGAAACCATATAATCCATCGCCCATCCCAATCCATGCCCAAAATCCAACGAATGGCCACGGTAGTCACCTCCCCTAGGTCCACATACTCCCTCCAGTCAAGGCTGCATCACCTCTCGACGACGAAGTTGACATAAATTGATTTTTGAACGTATTTCGGCCATCTATCAATTTCTCGAGATTTAGAACACTAAAAATCATAATTTGACTACTAAAATTCATATTTCCATACAGGAAACCTAATTGCATGCTTGAATTCTTGATTTAAAAATATTGAATTTTCACTAGTATGATATTTACTGTAAAACTTGTCATTAATCAACTTCACAGCATAATCCATTCACAAACTAATTTTAACTTAAAGTATACTAGAATATAAACATTTTCTTAGTTTACATCATCATCAAACATGAAATAGATTAAGAGATCTAGATTTTTGAAACTGGGACGAACAATATATTCACTGTCAACAGAGCAATCTCTCATATTCAAATTTGAAATAAATTTTCTCACCTTAAACATTTTGATTCTAGAAGCCTTAAAGTGAATTTTGAAGACCTTTAATTTGAATTTCGAACTTGCTTTTAAATCCTTATGCTTGAATTTAAACAGAGATTGCTTCTTGATCTACTTAACTTCCAGACTTGGTTACAGAGTGCTTGCTTTTCTTTTTAGTTTTGTTTCCTGTTTGTATATAATTTGAACAGAGGCTATATTTCTTAAGTTACAGGTTTTAATTTTAAAACAACAACACTGGTCTAAGACCTATATATATACACAAGCTTGCAACATCAGATGATAGACTGAGATAATCTTTGATGGTCGAGCAGATGTTTGCTTTATTGAAGAAATATTTAAAAAGAAAAAGAATAATCATTACAATATTTTATCAGTTGTTTACTACCAAGTGTTAGTTTGTTTATTGATTTAAAATTTATTACCTGTTGTTTTGCTTGATTAACCCACGTTTTATTAACTGTTTTTGTTAACCTGTTTCTCTTAACAGTAAATGACTTTGAAATCTTTCTATTATTATCATATATTTTTATATAAATCATAAAATACTTTAAAGTATATGTATGTATACTTATGAAAATAGACAGCCTATAGTTATCATTACTTTGTCAAAGTAGTGTTTGCATTTATCTCAGCACACCTTATACATTTTAAAACAAAAATAAGAAACTAGATAACTAAAATAATACTTCTTGGTTAATATACCTATATAAATATATATGTTACTTTAAACAAAATGAAATAAAATAACATTCTATGTTAAACACCTTATATTCATATGTATCATAAAAACTATAAGATGGTTAAAACTATTTTTAAGCCTTCACGTATATGTGTATCCATATATACATCTTTATTTTATAATATAGAAATACATCACTTTCAAATAAAATAAATTCATTAGTTATGTATGTATATATATAGTTTCTCCTATTTATACTTATGTAATTCCTATACACATCATTTTATTTTGTAACATTTTTATCAATTTATAAATATTATAAATTTTCCCTTTGAACTTATCTTTACATATATATAATTTTTCTTATTCATGGTATATATATTATTTTAGAAACTTTCAACTTATAACTCTTTTTATTTAATATAAATCATATTATTTATATGCCCAAAATCAAAAATATTCTTTTTACTTTATTATGAATTTACTGCTATGTATTTCTATCCATATTATATAAACATATAAATTCTATTATCCACAAATGTAAAAATATAAGCATATGATTTTTTTCCAATTAATTTAATTCTCTATTTTATTTTATCTTTAGAACAAATTATACATATTTTGTCTCTAAAAAAATACAGATATTTTAACTAAAATAAAATATACATATATAAGAAATTCCATTCAATCAATCTGTATTTTAATATAGATCTGAAAATTCAAATTATATTGGTTTAGGAAAATTGTATACAATTATTAGTTGTTGATTAATGGGAATATTGTATATTAAAATACAATAAAATTGAATATTATAAATTATATTCACAACTCAGGATGTCAAAAATCCCAGGTCGTTACATTATTCGACCAAATTACCATTTTTATCAAAACAGACTTCTCCAACTCAAATAACTTTATTGTCTTCATCCATTTATGTTCCTTCTTCTTCTTCTTCGTTGTCTTCCTCTAACGGTTTATGAATATGAATGTTAGAGGAGTCATCTTCAATCACGATGGGGTCTGCATGATTATCCATTAGAAATTTTTGCAAATTTCTAAGGATCTTGCCTTATTTCTCCTATTCCTTTGCTATCTTTATTTGCATAACTTGCAACTCAATCATCATTTGCAGAGAGTCCTTCAATGTTTCCTCTACCCTCATGACTCGGTCCAGTGTAGTTCGTTTGAAATGGAACAACATTAGGAGAAGGGAAAGAAAAGGTCGCATTTTGGTTTGATTTAGGAGGGGAGGCCAATTTTTATATTCTTGAAGTTTATTATAGAGAGAAACGAAGTGGAAGACAGAAGAATTCAAAATATAGAGAATATATAACTACAAACTAATTTTAGAAGGAAAATTAACATTTCAAATTTTACCATTGTATGTCGACATAGGGGTAAGGGATATGTTGACATCCTTTTGGAAATTTTGACAGTTTTATTTTTCTTCATTTATTTAAATATATACTTTACTATATTTATATTTTATATCTCAATTATATAACAAATACCTAGTTCTCTTCAAAATTTAGTAAAGGTTGATTGATTCAAGGGTTTGATCAGAATATTAGCTATTTGATTCCCCATGTTAATAAATTCAAGAGAAACAATCTCTTTACTTATATTATCTCTGAGAAAATGATGTCTGATATCAATATGTTTGGTTCTGACATGATGAGTAGGATTTTTGGATAAATTTATTGCACTTGTATTGTCACAATTAATTGGTGATTTCGAAGTATTTAATCCAAAATGCTTTAGGGTCTGTTGTATATAGATAACTTGAGAACAAGCCAAAGCTGCAGAGATATATTCTGCTTCAGTTGTTGATAATGAGATAGTATTTTGCTTTTTACTAAACCAGAAAACTAGAGAATGTCCTAAAAAGTGGCAAGTTCCACTTGTACTTTTTCGGTCTGATTTATAACCAGCATAGTCAGCATCACAATATGAGATTAGATCAAATGGATCATTTTTAGGTTAAAATAGGCCATAGTCTAAAGTGTGTTTAATATATCTTAGGATATGTTTAACAGCTTTTAAATGGGTCCCTTTGGGTTGAGATTGGTATCTGGCACAGAGGGAGACACTATGTAGGATATCAGGCCTACTCGCAGTTATATAGAGTAGCGACCCAATCATTCCCTTGTATAGTTTTTGATTAACATCTTTTGACATGTCTTCTTTGTTCAAGGCTTCATTGGTTGCCATATGAGTGGGTTTTCCACTCACAGTGGTCATACCAAACTTATTAATTAGATCCATATCATACTTTTCTTAACTAATGAAAATACCACTACCTAATTGTTTTATTTGCAATCCTAAAAAGAAAGTAAATTCATCCATATGACTCATCTCAAACTCTTTTATCATTATTTTAGAAAAATCTTTTATCATTTCATTGTTTGTTGATTAAAAAGTTATATCATCTACATAAATCTGTACTAATTGGTTATCATTTTTGTTTCTTTTAATAACAAGAGTATTGTCTACTTTACCAATTTCAAAATTTGATAGTAATAGGTAAGATCTTATTCTATTATACCAGGCTCTAGGAGCTTGTTTCAGACCGTATAAAGCTTTCTTTAATTTGTAAACATGATTTGAAAACTTTTCTTCTTCAAAAAGTGGGGGTTGTTGAACATAAACATCTTCTTTAACAAAACCATTTAAAAATGCACTTTTGATATCCATTTGAAATAATTTGAAATTGTTGTGATTTCAGAAAGAAGGTAGAATTCTAATGTCTTCTAATCTTCCTACGGGTGCAAATGTTTTATCGTAGTCTATTCCTTCTTCTTGACAGTAACCTCGCACGACTAACCGAGCTTTATGTCTAACGACCTTACCTTGTTCATTCATTTTATTTTTATAAATTCATTTAGTTCCTATTACGGTTTTGTCCTCGGGTCTAGGAACAGGTTCCCATACATCATTTCTGATGAATTGATTCAGCTCTTCTTGCATAGCAAGAATCCATGAATCATCATATGATGCTTCCTTTGGATTTTTGGGTTCTATAGTTGATATAAAAGCTACATTACTCATCTTGTTTAGTTGATTTCTAGTTCTAACAACAGATTCAATATTTCCTAGTATATTTTCTACAGGATGATCTTTTAAAAGCCGGATCCTTTTATTAGGATGAATAGTTTCACAATTATTTCATTTGATTCATTATTTAAAGTAACAAAATCATCTTCATCATTTATTTGAACAAAATCTTTGAAATTTTCGTCAAAAGATACATGCATTATTTCTTCAATGGTTTTTTTAAATTGAAAACTCTGTATGCTTTACTTCTATCAGAATATCCGATAAAGATTCCTTTATTGAATTTAGGATCAAATTTATCCATATTTTCCTTTGTATTTAGAATAAAGCATTTACTTCCAAAAACTTTAAATTAAGATACATTTGGTTTCTTATTGAAAAGAAGTTCATATGGTGTTTTATTGGTTAGAGGTATAATTAAAATCTTATTTAAAATGTAACAAGCTGTAGTGACCGCTTCAGCCTAAAAATTTCTTGGTAATTTACTATTTGAAAGCATAGTTCTTGCACACTCTTGAATCGTCCTATTTTTACGCTGTACCACTCCGTTTTGTTGTGGAGTTCATGGGAAGAAAAAATTATGAGTTATTCCTTCTTGATTATAGAAACTCTCAAAATTTTCATTTTCAAATTCTCCACCGTGATCACTGTGAATAGTTTTGACTTTTAAAGAAAGTTGGTTTTGAATTCTTTTTGCAAAAGTTTTAAATAAATCAAAAGCATCACTTTTAAGTTTCAGAAAAATTGTCCATGTAAATCTAGAATAATTATCTACAATTACAAAACATATTTACTATGATTTATTGATTGAATTTAGATGGACCAAATAGATCTAAATGAAGTAACTCAAGAGGTTTTGAAGTTGAAATCATATCTTTCAATTTAAATGAATTCTTTCTAAGTTTTCCTAATCGATAAGCATCACATATACTATCTACATTAAAATCCATTTTAGGAAGATCTCTTACTAGATCAAGTTTTTAAAATCCACATAAAAGTTTGAAATTCAAATGCCCAAATTTTTTATGCCAACCCAAGGGTTACTTGTATTAGCCAAAAGATATAGGTTATCATTTGAGATTTTCATACTAAGTATATAAGTATTTTTCTTCCTAACTCCTTCAAAGATAATATTTGATTTTTTATCTTCGATGTGACACTTATCCTCTTCAAATTTAATTTTGTAGCCTTATCATATAGTTGACTTCTGCTAAGTAAATTGTGTTTTAGATTTTTAAATTACAAAACAACAGAAATAGTAGGAGTTTTAGAGTTACCGACATTGCCAATGCCAATCACATATCCTTTTAGATTGTCTCCAAAGTTGACCATTCCTCCATCTTCATAAATTATGTCATTTAGCATCTCCGAATTGCCAATAATGTGTCTCAAACATCAACTATCAAGTCCATTTATTTTTTCTTGAATTTTACATTTGTCCATTAAGTGTTGATTCATCAAAAGCCATATAACACATCAGTTCCTGCACAACACACCAATTCGGTAGATAACTTGATTTTCTATAATAACAATATGCAGACTTATGAAACAATGATGATATAGACAGTTTTGACCTTGTGTTTTCAAAATCTCCAAAAATTTCCATTTAAACCTTTTCAAAATTTAGATTATGATAACTTTGAAAACCTGGATTTGGTACCAAAATGTAGGAAATGCAGATTACGTATCTTAAGGTGGTGAATAATATTTAATTAATTTTATGAATCTTTTCAAAATCTTATCAAATTAAACCCAAACAGATGGAACTCACAAACATAGAAACCATCACAGAATTAGACGCAGATGCAAATATTAAATAAAAGCAGTAAAGAAAAAAACATGCCAGAATTTTATACTGGTTCGGAGTTACCGTACATCCAGTCCCACATAATTTCTTTTGCATATTTCTTTTCAAATATAATATTGATATTGCAACCTCAATTTCAAAGCCACTAGATACACCCTCCTATCTTCGAGTCCAGGGTAAACTCTCTTGATTTAACTAAGTTATAAGATCAAATAAGTCACTTACGGGATACGATCACACCCAATTGATTTACGGGGCACAATCATACCGATTCCAATATCACTTTAATAGATAAAGAAACTCGATACACTTCTTTGATTACAAATGATCCTATAACTCCGAATAGCACTGAGATCTTTGAGAGGGAGTGACAGAGAATCAAATTAGAGACAATCGAGTTAGATGCACTTAGAATTTCGGTAGTGTTTTGTTAAAATATAAGAGAATATTGAGTGGAGAAGGAGTAAAGAAATGAAGAAAGACTAACTTAAAGTTCGTTGAAAACAACTGGTATTTACAAAAGAATAACAGTCATGTCCATTCGTGAAAGGTTATGACGAAATAGACACTTCTTTTGAAAATTTGAAATTCGAATTATGCGGCTACCATGTCGACATGGGGGGAAGGGGTTTGTCGATATGCCCTCATAAATTTTGAAAATTGATTTTTGTTTTTAAAAAGATTTTCTTTTTAAAACTTGTCAAAACAATTTTTGAAGTTTATAAACAATTTTGAATATAGTTTAAACTTGTAAAAGATTTAAAAAGTAGTCTTAAAAATATATAATCTATAATATAAAAGAAATATTAAGAACTAAGTATAGAATATATTTTTGAGATTTAAAGCTTATAATATTAAAACGAGGAGATAATTTAAAACAAGAGATGATTTTGAAATCAAAATATAAAAGATAATAAAAATAGTTTAAAGATAAAATATTTAAACTAAGATAGATGACTTTTAAAAAGTTTTTGAAAAAAATATTTACAATAAATCATTTTGAAAATTTCTTGGATTCCATTCCACTGGAGAAGTTCGTGGATTCCATCTCACTAAAGAGGTCGTGGGTTCCATCCCACTATTAAAGGGAGAAGGTGGATTCCATTCCATAATTAAAATCTGAATAAAGATTTTAGTGCTATTATTAAGTTTTAACATAAATCTAGGCACTATTAATTATCTTGATATCTTGAACTCTTGAAATCTTGAACTCTTGATACTCATATGTCTTCAGTCTTGATTTCTTCAATCTTGAATTCATCAATCTTGAATCTCTATACTGTACGGTCTTCATTCTTCAGTACATGCATATATATGCTTCATATACATATATATCTAGACTAGAATATTAGTATTTATATTTTATAACAAGTCCTAAGGTTGTTGTCATTAAAATCATCATCTCAGGAACTAACAGCCTCAACAATGTCTCTCATTGTATTTATACTATTTTAATACACCTTTGGGGTTAGCAAATTTATTCATTAATAGTTTGGCACGAGAATGAAGGCTTTGTTAGACAAAAAAATGTTATAACACCTCGGATGCCCATAGAGACAAGTTAGTCCTTTACCTTAGCATATGTAAACACATAATTAAATATTATCGATCTCTGCCACCTTTAAAAACACCATTGTCATACTTGTCATCATGAGACCAAGTGTATGATAGAATCATTAATAAGGATGACAATATATCTTCGAGCGAAAGATTATGCTCATTTCCCTTTCATTAACCGCTAGGCTCGACATCCTAAAGGGGACTCGACATCCTCAATAGGAATTAGCATGGTGATGTCGCGTCCTTCTTCGTGAACTTTTAGATAAGTCCTTAACTCAAAGACTTATGTCACATCATATGAACAAATAAAAATGTAGAGAACGTGATGAGTTAGGGACATAATCCATCAAGCATGTTAATAGATCAAATGCCCTTTTTGTTCTCAAGTTCAAGAATCTTATGCTCATTTAATCATGCACATATAGGCTCGCTGCTGATCAAAACTCGACAAGGTTGACCATGCCAATGGCGTTGTCGTGTTCTAGGGCTCATATTCTTGTTTCTCGGTGTCGGGCTTGTACCATCAATGCTCAACACCTCTTTTTTCTGATAAACCTCGATGTCAATGAAGTGCGACATCGAGGTCATTGCTGAATCTCAACTACAATTATTGTCGATGTTGCTTATAGAAGATTGAGGTTATGAATGCTTCTTAGTCCTCGACGATGTCTATAGCTTTTAATTCTCGCCATCGACATAAAGTAGCCTATTTTGAAGAAGATCGACGTCATTGGATAGGAGTGGCATGGTTCTTTTTACCAGCATTGATGTTTTCTCGACGTCAACAAAGACTTTGATGTCGATATTCATCTTTACATCTGAAGCCTCGAACTTCGACATGATCCCTAGCTTTGAACCTCGACACATACCCTTAATCTTGGCATTGATTCCTTAGCTCATATCTTTTGAAAACTATTGGAATTAAATTTATTCCCCTATAATTATAATAGAAGAGTTTTACATTTTAAAGTAAAATCCAGAATTCCTTTGCATTATCAAATCCTCAATGAGATTTTTCTGCGAGCTTTGTTTTCCTATAAAACATGAAGGGCAAGATATTATCGAATATCAATTATCCTTTTGAATTTAACTAAGTTATACTAGTATTCATTGGTTAAGCTAGTAAAAATTATAATTATAAGAGAAAGAGCAACAAATAATATAAGTTTACGAATGGAACCCCAGAAGATCATATGATAATATCATAGGAGGGAGATTTAGAAAAAATGTCCTATTTGAAGTCTAGAATCTTTTTTGATAATAGAAGACTATAAATTCATAGCTTGTAAGAAAACGATCAGAAATATATCTGATAATTATATAATGGAAGACCCGAATCCCATCTAATAACAATTAGAAATCTAGAAATCCTCCTTTGGAGATGATAATAGAAGAAGTCTGATAATAAATATTGGCAATAATAGAAGAGAGTAAAACTCTATTTGCTAATAATAGGGGGAAGACCAGAAACCCCTGTCAGGGGATAATAACAATTGAAAACTAGAAGTTTATATTTGGAAATATAGAAGAAGGCTAGAAACTCTTATATGGTAATAACAATAGAAGTTAAGAAATCCATATCTAGATATAATTATAATGTAAGATCATATCCCCTTTTGATAATAATAATAAAAGTCCAGATATCCATATCTAAAAATAATAAGAGAAGACCGGAAATCCATATCTAAAAATAATTAGAGAAGACCAGAAATCCATATTTGTTAATAATAGAAGTCCATAAATCATCATCTGGAAATAATAGTAGAAGCTCAGAAATCATCATCTGGAAATAACAATAGAATACTAAAAAGTCATATCTGGTAACAATAACATAAGGCCAAAAACCATATCTGGTAATAATTAGAGAAGATCATAAATCCATATCTGGTAATAGTAGGATCCCCTTGTTCTGTGCACCCTCCGTGCTTTTAGTTGTCTTAAACCTTTATGTGTGCAACTCTTCAGGCTTCGGATGTTATTAATCCTTTGTGTGTGCCACTCTTCGCGCTTCGGATGTTGTTAGTCCTTTGTGTGTGCCACTCTTTGGACTTTCGATGTTGTTAATCCTTTGTCTGTGCCACTCTTCAGGCTCGGACGTCTTAGTTCGTTATTTTGATCCCTTATCACCATCTTAGATGATGAATTAGGTCGTCCGGTGCGTTTGGTTAGCTTTCATCAAGCAGAACCAAAGATATACTGGACCTCCCTCTATGAGGCACTTCAAATAGGCTTATAGGCGCGAATGAAGGCTGGTTTGGCGCTTTGGCACGACCGTTATTAGATGAAACCAAAGGCTTACTCTGTCCCCCCTCTTGGAGGCATTTTAGATAGGCCTTAAAGGTAGGAATGAAGGTCAATTGGTGCTTTGACCTGGCCCATTTGAGGCGATGTCAAAAGCTGACTCCATGCTCCCTTTAGGAGGTGCCTTGATATGGCCACGTAGATGGTATCAAGGGCTTGCGGATGCTTTAACCTGACCATTTATGGCGTGACTAAAGGCTTACTCTGACCTACCTCTAGGATGCACTTTGACCTGGCCATCTTGGCGCGTCAAAGGCTTTCTACCATCTTACTTAAATCTATTGCTTAAGGAGAATCTTACTCCCGACCATGTAGATACACTTGAGACTCTGATCTTTACTCATCCATTGTTGGGAAATATGGTCGTAATTGTTCCACATTCCATGTTCTAGGGACTATGCTGCATAATTAATAAGCTCTTGGTGGAATCACTTTCTACATAGTTAGGGGACTTTTTCAATTTAGTCTAAGCGGTCTATCTGTCGATTTTCTAGTGTTTGTCATCATTCTACAGAGTACTAAATCTCCTTTCTAGAATGACCTTATCCTTGCTTTCGAATTGTGGTATTTGGTCATCCTTCTCTGATACCTTCATATGGTCGCTTCATCTCTTAATTCATGGATTAACTCTAAAGATTCTTTCTTCAACTTTGGTTTAGGTCAAATGCATATGTTCGTATGAACACGATACCAAGGCAAACCCATGGAAATACCCCTTTCTCAAAGAAAAATAGACACTATGTAACTTTATCGCATTGCAATAGACTTATTTACCTAATCTTTTCAGCGAATTCTGTATGAGAAAAGGTTACTTTTTATTGTATTCCCTTCAATATGAAGGTATTTCAACTTCAATTGGAAGCATTTCTATCACATCCAAATGTTAAGGAGTATGAAGTATGACCCATTGCAGTTTTGGCGGATGTTCTATACGCTCATAATACAAGTGGCAGTTTTTCTACCCAATTTCCTTTAGCTTTGCTCAACTTCTTCTTAAGAATAGTTTTGGTAGTTTTGTTGGCTACTTCGGTAGCTCCATTAGCCCTTGGATGTGCTACGGAAGAGAAACTCTTGATAATTCCATTCTTGTTGCAAAATTGAGTCCATTCCTCACTTTCTAATTGTGTCCCATTATTAGATACGATCTTGTATGGAATCCCAAATCCGGTGACAATATTCTTAACTACTAATTTGAGAACTTTTCCTAAGGTGATATTTGGAAGTGGTTCCGCTTCCACCCATTTAGTGAAGTAATCAATGGAGACCACCGCATATTTGACTCCTCCTTTGGATATTGGCAAAGGTTTTATCAAATCAATTCCTCATACATCAAAGGGAAACGGGCTTTAGGTCATAGTTAATCTTCTTAATGGCAAGCTATAGACTTTTGAATACTTCTGGCACCTTCCACACCTCTTTAGATAGTCGCTAGCTTGATTGGTCATCTAGGACCAATAGAAGCCTTGTCTCATGATTTTCTTATCTATTTTTGGAGTGATCTCCGCAAGATCCTTAATGTGCCTCTCTTATTTATCTTAATCCATTCTCCGAACTCACACATTTTAAGTAAGTAAGAGAATATCCTTTCTTGTAAAGTATTTCTTTTACCATAGATAAAGTTGGTGCTTGATGTTTGATCCTTCTTGCATCTAATTTATCAGTTGGTAATGTTCTATTAACAAGGTATTCAACAATTGGGGCCATATAATTATCCTTATATTGATTATCTATTTTTGGGTGGACAAGTCTCTCTTGAGGAGCTTCGTCTTCGGCTTCTCTTTCCTTACTTTTATGTGCTAAGGCCTGACACCTGGTTAGTACTAATTATTTCTTTCTTGATTCAGGCACTTTATCTTTGATACTGGGGTTTGGTTGAAAGCCTACTGGTATGATTCGAGTTTCTAGGGCTCCTCTTGAACTAGCGAACTTCATTAATGAATCTTCTGGGGAATTATTTCGGCTTGGGACTTGATGTATAGAGAAATCTTCAAATTGGTATAGCATCTTAAAAACTTTCTTCACACATTTGATCAATTTAGCATCCTTGGTCTGATATATCTATTTTAGTTGGTTCACTATTAGCTAAGGTCGTTAAAGACTTTAATTCTTGGGAACTTCAGCTGGAAAGCCAATGTAAGCCATGCCACCATCGATCCATATTTTTCTACATTGTTGGTAGCTGAGAAGCCCAATTACATCACATAATGCAAATGATGCCCATTGGGGGTGATAATGAAGTATCCTACTCTTACCCCTTGCTCATTTGATGCTCCATCCACAAATAATTGTCATTTGGGGTTTAGATCTTTTTCTGACTTTTCTTCAATGAAACCTGTGCATTCATTAACAAAATCAGCTAGAGCCTGCCCTTTGATAATTACTCAAGGTAAAAATTAAACATTATACTGATTGTGCTCTATTCCGCAGTTTACTGATCTCCTTGAAGTTTCTAGTATACTAAAGAACTGCTTAAGTGGAAAATTTGTTAGCACTTTGATTACATGCACTTGGAAGTGAGCTCTTAAATTCCTTGTCGTAAGTATCAGGCGATAGGCTAGCTTTTTCTATGACTGTATATCTGGTCTTGGCACCTTTTAGTCTTCTACTCACATAGTATACAGGAAGTTAAATTCTGTTTTCTTCCTTTATCAACATTGAACCGACCGCATGTTCTGAGCCGACCGTATATAGATAAAGATTTTCTCCTTCCAGGGAACTAGATAATATTGGTGGCTTCTCAAGATGGTCTTTCAATTCTTGAAAACTTTCGGGAAGTCTTCTCCCCATTCGAAATTTTTATTCTTTTTAATCATATCAGAGAATGAGATGCATTTTTCGATGGCTTTAGAGATAAATCTATTCAATGATGGTATCTTTCCATTTAAACTCATTACATCTTTGCTTGTTTTTGGTTTCATCATGTCTTTTATAGCTTGGATTTGATCCAAGTCAGCCTCAATCCCTAGTGCGCTGACGATGTATCCTAAGAAGTTTCCTAATTGCACCCCGAAAGAGCACTTTTGTGGATTTAGCTCCATTTGATGTTTTCGTAACACCCCAAAAAATTCTTCGATGCTTTTAAATGGTTGCCTTTTCATAAGATTTGACCAACATGTTATTTACATGCACTTCCATTCCATGTTCTGGATGATTTATTCTTTGATCATCCTATTCACCAATCTCTGGTAGGCACTTCAACCCAAAAGGCATTATCTTATAACAGTAAGTTCTTCAATATGTAATGAAGCTTGTATCTTCTTCATCTGGTTTGAACATAGAAATTTGATTATAACCTTAGTAGACATCCATGAAAGACATAAGTTTATGCCCACTGGTTGCATCAACTAGCTGGTCTATTCTTGATAAGGGGTAACAATCTTTTGGGCTTGCTTTGTTCAGGTCAGTGTTGTCAATATAAGTCCTCCATTTTCCATTTGATTTTTTACTAATATGGGGTTGGCTAACCATCTTGGATAGAACACTTCTCTAATAAAGCAATTTTCTAGTAACTTCTTTATTCTTCTTTCAAAGCATCAGACCGAAATTCATTGAATTGCCTCTTCTTTTGCTGAATAGGTGTTATACTTAAATCGATGTTCAAAGCATAACACATAACTGTTGGATCAATCCCAAAATATCTAAATGAGTCCATGCAAATACATCTTTACTGGTTTGAGAAAACTAAATTAACTCTACTTAAGGTTGCTTTCTAACTCCCTTCTAATTTTGACTATTTTTGTTGGATCTATGGGATCTATATATATATATATATATATATATATATATATATATATATATATCCTCAAGATCCTCTATGGGCTTTATTCTTTCTGTTTCGTCTCGATGGTCTAATTTGGTGGCTGTTTGCCCATTTTCTAATTCTTCTTCCACCAGGTTAGCATCTGCTCTCTTCCCTTTTCTTTTAGAAGAGTTATACATTTTAAGCACATGTTTAGTTGCCCTATTAGGTCTCACTTTAGCTTTGGATGTTAGACGAAGACGTCCTTCATCCAAAGGCTAAAAAATAGTAGATGAATCATAATAAGAAGAGTGTTCTTGTTTATATTGTTCTAGAGTAGCAAAATACATTTCACAAGAGTTGAACCAATCCTCCTTTATAGTCCCCGAGCCACTTTTTGTCTTGAACTTTACTATTTAGTATTTAGGTGAGACAAAAGTGTCGACTTCATCTAGGGCTAGGCAACCAAAGAAAGCATTATAGTATGAAGGCTGGTCAATGATCACAAACAGCGTCTCAAAAATTCTACAGCACGGTGGTATCCCTATTTGCACTAATAATTTTAATTGTTCTACTGGTGTTGATCCGTTATTGTTAAATCCAAAGATGGGTTCAAGGCTTGATTCCATCTTATCCACTGGGATTCCCATTTTGTCAAAAGCATGTTTAAAGATCACATTGATAGTGCTTCCGATATCCACAAGAATCTTTGTAACTATGGAGAGTCCAATCGGAACAGTGACCATATGAGGGTCGTTATGAGGATTTCGGATTCCCTTTAGTTCTTGCAGAGTAATAGTAAGATTTGAGATATGGATATTGAATGAGGGTCCTTGTGTGGTGGCCCTTCTTTTGCTTCTCTAATGTATCTATTCTGTGTGCGTTGCTTCCGACCAAATGTGGTCCTCCATGGATCACATCAGTCCTATCGAGAGGTGGATAAAGATTTAGTCGATCTTCAGCTTCCAGGATGTCCACGACATTGCTAGAGAGTTTCCGTTAACTGTAATCAGTTCGAGCCACCTTTTATCTGTCCTGAACGAAATCCTTTAAGTATCCTTCATGGATTAGCTTCTAAATAATGCCTACTAACATGCGACATTCATCCGTCTTATGGCCATTCGCCTTATGATAAGTGCAGTAGTCACCTCCTTTTTTCTATTCCGATAAGTTTTGGCTATGAATGAGACTAGAAAATTAACCTTATCCATTGTCATTGCATTGGTATAGGACAGTGATTTATTCATGGCAATAGAATTGGTGTTCGGATTATCCTCCCATCTCAACCTCTTATGGCTAAGGTCGAAGCCAGCTTTACCAATCTCCCTTCTGGATTGACCTTTTTCCTAGCATTATACATATCGTCCATTCGAATAAACCTTGTCAACTTGAAAGTGAAAGTCTTGGAGATCATTGAATCCATGGACATAGAGTTCCTTCCAAAATTGGATACGTGCGATCAATCCTAAATGCACTACTATCAGCTTATCTCTATTGTTTATCCCTATTGCTTTTAAGGCCTCCATATTGAACCTTTTGAGGTAATCGCCTAATAGTTCTCCTGGGTTTTGTCTTATGTTGGCTTGCACTGTGTAATCTATAGTTGGGTCTTTTCAAATGCAGAATTGAGCAGAGAACTCACAAGAAAACCATTTTTAGGAATAGATAGTTTTTTTACAGTACTGCCGGTACCACTTAGCGGTAGTTCCTTGGAGAGTGACAAGGAAGAGTCTACACCATACTGCACTAGAAGTGTTATAAAGATCCATTCGACTCTTAAATGCCATCATATGATTGTCAGGATCGGTAGTTTCATTATATCTTAAGGATGAAATCTTCACATGAGATGAGATCTTGGTAGACATAATTGCATCTGTGAAATGAGCCCCCCGATGATTGTCGTTGGCCCTCACATTGTGAGTTCCTTTTCCTTTGTCATTAAACACACCTTTCACCGTCTTCTCGACTATGTCCTTCAAATAAGCATCTTCATCACGGTAGTTGTTCCTTCTAGGTTTGTATCCTTCAATGGTTGAGCTCCCAGATTGCTCTTTGGACTTCTCATCTATTCTTCCCTGGTGATTTATCTTGGTAGGCTTATCATTTTTCTTCTTTTATGGAGTTATGTTGAGCTTGTTTTTGCTTCTAAGTAGAGAAGTATAATCCCTCCTCGGAGAGTTCACCTCGTTTCCCATCGTAGGTCTAGCAATTTTGGATATCTTTTGAGTAAGCACCATTTCTTAAAGCCCTTCCATTTCCATCAGTTGGTGTTCGAAGCTCTATATCATAGCTTTGTTACTGTTAGGTTGCACTGGAGTTAATGGTTGGCCTGTATCCATTCCTTCTACATGGAAAGCGGGAGCAACATTTTCCTCTAGAGTTGTCATGTGTACGACATACTCATTCATACGATTAAGCTTTCTTGATTTCATTTTTCCTGACACAAAACGTTGATTCATTTATTTCGAAAAGGAAAATTAAATAATTCGAAGGTTCAAGCTCTCCTTCAAGCGCCAAAAATGTTAGCCAAAATTTAACATAACACCAAGTTTATCGATAAAGACAAGTTTTCCCTTTACTTTAGCATATATAGACACATAATCAAGTATTATCGATATGTGCCGCCGTTAAAAGCACAAAGGTCCAACTTGACATAATGAGACTAAGGTCTAGCTTGCGCTCATTTCCCTTTGATTAGCCGTTAGGTTCAACATCCCAAATGGGACTTGCCACCCTCAATAGAAATTAGCATGATGATGTCGCTTCCTTCTTTTTTGAACTTTTAGATAACTCCTTCTCTTAAAAACTTATGTCGCATCATATGGTAAGAAAAAAATGTAGAAAATATGCTAAGTTGGGATGTGATCTATCATGCATGGTAATAGACCAAATGCCCTTTTTTCAAGTTCAAGAATCTTATTCTCATATAATCATGCACATATAGGGTCGTTGTTGATCAAAACACGACAGGTTGACCATGCCAAGGCTATACTCTTGTTATTGTTGATAGATCATCGACAATGGTTATATCGAGCTTTGAACTTTACATCATGTTTATCTTAGTTCAAAACTCGTCAAGATGGTTCATGTCGAGTTTCAAACTTGACAAGTCTATATATTTACAAGTCCAATTTGATAATGATCAATAAAAACATAGCCAAAGCCCAAGTGCTAATTCAAGCTCTTAATGTTGTCAATTGAATGTGATTACAGTCAAATACAACATTCCCTAATTTGATTTAGGGTTTTCTAGTACGTGATTTTCAAAAAAGTGAGAAATGAAGAATTGATCCCTAAATGAAGATCCCTGGGTTCCTATTTATAGAGTTTGGCAGTGATGAGCCTCGGCATCCATAAATCTCAGTGTCTTCATCGTCATCAATTTTTATAATGGAAGTTAAATTGGTCTAGATATTTTGGCGTTGTTGCATTCTAGGGCTTATGTTATTGTTTCTCACTATTGGGCTTTTATTATCAATGCTCAACACCTCTCTTTTCTGATAAACCTCAATGTCAATGAAGCATGGAATCGAGGTTATTGATGAATCTTGATAATAATAGTTATTGATATTGCTTTTATATGATTGAGGTTATGAATTCTCCTTATTCCTCGACGACCTCTATAGCTTTTGATTCTCTCCATCGACATGTAGTAGCCTGTTTAAAGAAGCTCGACGAAATTGGATAGGAGCAGCATGGTTCTTTTTACCACCATTTTGTGTTTTCTTGATGCCGACAAAGACTTTTATGCTGATATTCATCTTTGTATCCGAAGCCTCGAACCTCGACATGATCCCAAACTTTGAACCTAGATACGCACCCATAATCTTGGCATTGATTCCTTGGCCATACCCTTTGAAAATTATTGGGATAACAGGTCGAACCTCCACCCTCCTTATCTCTTCTTCTCAAAATTATAAAGAAAATTGAAGGGACTGTGAAATAAGATATCCCTCACGAAGAAGTTCCACAATAAGGGCTATTGCATATAATATGATCCCAAACTTCAATTTGGATAATATAGGAGAAGAGCAATCTTCAACTTTAACAAATCTTACGAGCAGTGAAGCTAAGGTTCTTAAAGATGATTTACATCAAAATCCTTATAAAACAACAAAACCTATGGAAGGAGGAGCCAAAATGGAATATCCAAAAAGAAATCTTAGCCAAAACAAAAGTAGTATTGATCCATTAGGGAAGAGAAAAACCCAAGATGAAGAACAAGAAATGCGCTCTCTAAGATAATAAGCAAAAGAAAGCATCAAGGTTAAGATAGACTATCAAAATGAGGATCAAAGGGAAAGGTTTCCAAACAATTAGATAGCTAGCCTCCATGTAAGAGATATAAGTCCTACAAAAGGAGGTATCATGAAAACAATGCCTACTCAAGTAGTATGGACAATAAAATAACAAAAGACATGCTTGACCCTAAAGGAATGACAGTCCTTAACCCATAAATTAGTAATGAATTATGAGAAGCTCCTTTCAGGGAAAAGATAAAGATGACTAGGGTACAATTTCATATTCAACTCCCATCATTAAGATATGATGGGACCACTGATCTTAACAATCATGTTTTAGCTTTCGAAAGTCAAATGGATTTTCATAACGCTTCTATAGAAATTCGATGTACACTCTTCCCTATAGCTTTTTTTATACTATTACTAAGTGGTATAGGTAATACCAAGAAAGGGTCACTTATTCTTGGAAGCAATTCGCTTAAGAGTTGTCACACAATTTTGCATATATAAAGACCCTGCTGTTGATTCTAGTACATTGGCTAATGTCAAAGAAAATCCAGAGGAATCACTTGGTGAATACTTAAAGAGATTCAATGAGAAGCACTCAAGGTCAAAAATATAACTCATAAAAAGAACTAATAGGAGTACATTCAGGGTTAACTGAGCAAACACCTTTTTGGAAAAAACTTTATATTAATAGGTGTAAAGATCTATAATACTTGTATCTCAAGGTTAAAAAGTTTATCCGCATGGACTAGATATATCGTGCCAAAAGAAGTCACAACAAGAAAGAAAGAAAAGATTGGCTTTAATCATCCTAACAAGAAAATGAAAGGGAATGAAAGGAGAAAAGAAAGTCAGAGGATAATATCTGGATCCCATAATGTAGACTCAAACAAACCCCTCTCTCATATTTTCACCATAGCAAAGAATATTGAAAATTTCCTCACTTTCTATAAGTCAAGAAGTCGCCCTAAGCCTGCTAGGGAGGAGATTATAGTGCCTACCATGAGGTAAATGGACATAAAACTGACGAATACCGTATTTTGGCAAATATAATTTAGAAGATGATCATGTTAAGTTCTCTAAAAGAATTTATTAGCAAAAACCAGAGGATTTCTAGTTCAGAAAAAGATAATCAATACCTCTAGAGCTTTGTTCCTTTTTTCAATAAATGAATAAGAAAATTGGATAAGTGTATCTACAGAATAAGAAATATTCATCCATAAAGTTCTATATTAAGAGTTCAGCCACTCTGAAGTACCACCCAAAGGGAGGATGATTAAGCTTTTGGCCAGTCTGAAGTGTGTCATAGAGAGAGAATGATTAAGCTTTCAGCCAATCCAGAGTGTCTCCAATAGGGAGGATGATTATGTTGAATATGCTAGCATATGATTTTTGTTTGGTGATAATAAACATACGTACATATATATATATGTGTGTGTGTATATATATATTCATTTAAATGTATTTGTTATTGTACTATTTTATTTCTCACCTAATAAAATAAATATTTGCTTGACAAAATAAATAACACGGAATTTAAATTCAAACAAATATTTTACTCAAACAAATATTTATTACAATTTTGAGTAGTACAAATTTGAGCTCTCACTATATACACACACACACACACACACATATACAAATTTCAATTACAATACAAATTCGATTACATTAAAATTTATCATTTACATCAGCACCTCACTACATATCACTCATTCACTTGTATTTTATCTTCGACTCCATTCCAGATTGAATCCAGCATTTGAGCGATCGGCAAAATAAATACTAACGCAGTAAAATTGAAAAAGAAATATTTTTGCAGTGTAAAATAAAATGTATTTTGAAACTATTATTTTGCCTCAGTTATTTGGGTTGTTCGTCATTCATCATACACGAACAGCTTGTGACATGCACAGTGCATCACTGTACATCCTACAAGCCTGTGCACACCGATATACACTTGATAAAATTGCAGGGACAGGTGAGCACAAGGTCAAACCCAATTAAAAGCTGGGTTCAGCTCAAGTGAAATCATGATACGAGCACAAGGTCAAACACGAGCTTTAAGCTGGATTCAACTCAGGTGCAATACGAAACTATGGGTCAAGATACATACAACACAGCCTCGACCAAAAATTCGAATGTACACTTGAACCCAAACTGGTCAAAGAAACAAGTAATCAAGTCAAGCTACAACATGAACTAATGGCCAGATTCAAACAACAAAGTACACCATAAATTAATACAGTGCATACAACTCAACAACCAGTGGATCAAGTGAAGTATACAAGCAAATGCAGACTGCATAAGAATCAATATACAGTGAATCAAGGTACCAGACTCGAGCTAGCATATCAGCATATGGACATGTACTTGATGTAACCCTGAAACTCAAAGGCAACCAGCAGTACAGCTCAAAGAAGTTTCAAAAAGCATGAAGTATGAAGACAAAGCATATGAAATAAATTACAAGACCAACAAAGACTGTATGCAAATAGCATCGCAGCAAGTAGCATGATCAGAAGTACACAAGTGCAGACCACCAGACCTAGCAACAACAAAACACAAGCGAATCATACATGGACCAAACAGCAAATAGTCAAGTATTAGAATAGAGATGCACAGTGTAGAATACATGAAAGTATTCATGTTCATATGCAACCAAAGTCCAATGTAGACAATGTCAACAAAACCACATATAAGTAGCATGATCAGACAAATGAGCAGTGCACATGTATACCAGACCAAACGTCAAGGGACAACAGAGTATCAAGTCAACCAAAGCTTCACAAGAACACATACATATACTGGGATGCAGTATTCAAGGCTGAGAAAAAATCAAGCAAAGTAGCATTTTAAAACAAATCAAAATATCATCACAAAATTACCATAACCGAAGTCACTAGCAAAATCAACGTCGTGATGACCAAGGCAAAAAGAATGAACCAAGTCAGAAATCAAACAAGCCATGGTGGCCACGAAAGAAATCAAGCCGTGAGAAACAAGCAAACAAAATATACAAATTAGAACAAGTCGGTCGTCAATCTAAAGCATTCAAGAAAAATCAATGGCCAAGCTAAATTAAATAACAAATTCAAATTAACGAAATTATTGGAATTTGATTCCTATTTAAATCGCAACATCATCGGCATACGACGACCATCGAGTTCAAGCAAGCTAAACAGTAAAGCAAAAGCAACAAATTACATAACAATTCATAGTCAAACTCGATCAAATTGAAGGAGCCGTGTTCGAATCGAAGAAATAGTCGATTGCCAAAATAAATATGAGGAATAACAATTGTAATCGATAAACATTCAATCGGCTTCATCAATTTTTCACAAGCCCTAGTTTTTGCATAGAGGAATGAACGAGAAAGAAGCCATTTTCACAAAAAAAGATGAAAGCAGGCCGACATAACATAATAGAAAGAAAAGGGGGGTTTCTTTTACATTTGGGCCAGCTTTAAATTATCACTGGGCTTCTATTTTTAAAATTAGGGTGTTTGTTTTTAAATTTGTATTTTTCATCTAAACCATTGTAAATTATAATCGCATAACTAGGGGACGAACTACAGTGGTGTAGCTCGAGAATTCGCAACTCAGTGGCTGAGTTGTGGTAGGGTTTTGTGTGTAGAGTTAGGTTAGTCGATAGCGGATGACGCGAGTTTACGTGTGTAAGCGTCTGACTACCTAATTTCTATGGAAATCTTGGAGGCAGCACATAGGCAGGGTTTTGCCGAAGTTGGATAAATCTGTGTGTTCTATTTCTGAATTCATTATTCTGCTATTATCTGTGCTGCTATTATTCTGCTATATCTGAGTTGAAATTATATTATACAAACTTCTGCAATAATTTTTGTAATTAATAGTATCACCATATTCACCCCTCCTCCCTCTAAGGTGAAACTGATCCTACAAGTGGTATTAGAGCTAGGAACAAAAGCCATTTTTGTTTTAAAAATTTGATTTTTTCCAACGACCAATTTTTGCTGCATAAATTTAAAATTTTAAAATGGCTTCTTTTAATAATGCTTTTAATGTAGGTCGGTCCAAAATTATTCCTCCTGTTTTTGATGGAACAGATTTTTTGAATTGGAAATTAAAAATGAATTTTATTTAAAATCTATTAATATTAAATGTTAGGATATTATTGAAAATGGGTATGATATAAATGATGGGAAAATTACTTCGATTAATGTTCTTGCTATGCATATACTATATTCTCATATTAATCAAGATAATTTTAAATTTATCTCTCATTGTTAAAGTGCACAGGAAATTTGGAATACCTTTGATGCAATATATGGTGCAAAAGCCAACAATCATGAGGGATCCCCCATAATTGACTTAGAAACGTGCTTGACAGGACTGGCAAAGTGCAGTAGTGATGAAGATTCAATAGCCAATAAGATAAGTGATTTCCAATCAATGATTTAGTTCTCTTGTGCCAAAAACTAATTGAAATTAATAAAGCTCTTGAGTTGAGAAATAATAAGTTGGAAAGGGAACAAGCTAAACTTCATTAGAAAAATAACGATTTGGAAAATGAGCTTAAAAACATTAAGAAAAATAAAAATACTAATTGCAAAAGGTGTTTGAATCATGGAAAAGAATTTGCCTGTCTTCATGTAAAATTTCAAAAGTTAGAAAACGAAATTTTAATTCAAGAGAAAAACAAAACTGAGTTGATTTGTAAAAATAAAATTTTGCAAAAAGAGTTGGATAGCTTTAAGAAGTCATAAAGTTCTAAAAGTATGATTTTTGAGAAGAAATTAAACAAGATTAACGAAAATTTCAAAACCCTTGAAAAAGAAAATGTGATTTTAAGCAAACCTAAAATCATTGGATTAAATCACGAGTTTGAAAAGGAGATTGAAAAATTCAAGGATTTTGAAAAAATTGAATTTAGAAAACTCCAACTCTTTGAAAGTGAGATACTTGAAATTGAGAATAAAGTTAGAGAGCTTAAAAAGGAAAATATGTACTTGAAAATGAAGAATTTTTGAAAAGAGAGAAAATAGTATTAGTTGTTGTTCGAAGCTAATAAATGAAAGTAAACTTTTAAAATCCAAAGTAAATAAACTTGAGTTGGTTACTCGGAAAATTTTCACTATAGATAAAACATTTAATGTACTCTTAGAAAACCAACTCTTCAAGAATTAAAGGAATGCATTTGGATTTGCAAAAGTGTCAAAATATGAACAAACAACTAATAACACTGTTAAAGGGAAAATTATGATACCCAAACACGTGAAAACAATTCCAATTAGGGTTCCAAAAAAAGGAATATAAAATCCTTGAAAATCAAACAAATCTAGGTGCCAAAAGGAACAAATATAAATAGACTTGGGTCTTCACAAACTTATTTTTCAAATTCAATTTCCACTAACAACCATGGACCTCTAAAAACAAATAGGTCACATAAATCTTTTCTCGTGTAGGTGTGGTGGCAGGCTAAGGAACAACAACAGTGTTGCCTAGATTCTGGCTGTTCCAGACACACAACGGACGACTAATAAAAGTTCCTTATCCTAGTATAAAGGTGACAGAATCACGTTGGGCACCAACAAAAAATTATCGTAAAGGTAAAACAGGTAAGAGTATATTTATTATGAACGATTTATTAAATGCGAAAATCTGCACCGTAATCTGAATTAAATCAACCAGTTATGTGATGAAGAAACAAATGTTGATTTTGATTCTGACTTATTCTTATTTCATATGTTCTTACTTGACTTGTTCTTATTCTTGATTCTGATGTGTGCAAAAATGTTGACCAATCATCATTTCATTCTTGAACTATTTCATATAGATTTGTTTGGACAATGATGTTTTATTGGGTGATAATTACTCAAGATATTCATGGATATATTTGGTCAATATATTCACTGATTTGTTTATTGGCATGGCTTCAATTCAAATCCAATAGAATTTCATTTAAATGTTGTAAAAAAGATTTTAAGGAAATTTATTGCAACTTCACGGTCTGGTCTATGACATCCAACTATTGATAATCTTGAGTGAAAGAAAAATTCGGATGCAGATTACATCAGTAATCTAGTTGATAGAAAAATTACTAGTGGAACGTGATTTATGTTGAGACATTTCAGTAGTGCATCATTTTTCAAAGAAAATATCTGCATATTTTTCATTTCAAATATTTTCAAATAGCAGAAATTTTCTTATAAAACCCCTTTTAGAAAATAGTTTTCTATTGACCTTATTCCAGACTAGACATTTTGAAAACTTGATTTTATAGCTATTTTTGGATTTGATTATAAATGACTACATTAACTAATCTGATTCCCTATTGACTATCAAAAAGATAAATAGTGATTGAAAAAGTGATGAGTGTGGATATTGATCGTATATTATAACTTGAGATAGTATATTTAGTAAATTTCTTTAGAAATTTAAATAAGAGTTATAAAAACTTTTTTTTGGTATAATTCCATGACCATTCTATTTCTATCATATTTCTGTCGACCATCACTCATCTAAATCCAATATGGTATGTCAATAGTGGTGTTTTAAATGGGAAATCATTTGTTTTTAATTTCATTATATTTTTAGCAATAAAAACGTCCAAAGTATTCACTCTCATTTAAAAGTCCTCATGGTTATGCACGGATGAATTACTTGGAATTTTTGATTATGTGCTTCCATGCTCATTTAAAAGTCCTCACGGTTATGCAAGTATGGAACGTATGTCAAAATTGATTGATTAAATAGACAAGTTGATTCTAATCCCATTTAAAAGTCCTTATGGTTATGCGTAGTTAGAAGATACTTGAATTCATTTTTTAATAAAAAATTGAAATACTACTAATCTTATTTAGAAGTCCTAACGGTTATGCATGGTTAGTAGATATTCAAATTCCTGATATAAATATACGACAAATAGACACAACTATATGGTTTTATATGATGATATTATTCCTATCATTCTAAAGTGGAACACGCACCAAACAGAGTATTTATGATTTTTATTTGATTTTTATTGAAATTTAATATTTATACTCGATTGGGAATTAATGTTGTATTAATGTCTATCACTCTATCTCTATTTTTCTAACACTATTACTCTTTTGCTGATAACAAAAGGGGGAGAGAAAGGTAAAGATTTTGGCAAATAAAAGTCAAATATTTTATTTTCTATATGCATCTAGGTTCACTTATTCATTTACATATTTTTATGCACATATGATGGAGTAGCTTTGTGTAGAGAGGGAGCATTCAAATAGGGGGAGTAAATGGAATGAACAAATACATTTAATAAGCTTAAAATCTGAAATATATGTTCGTTATCATCAAAATGGGAAGGTTGTTGAATATGCTAGTATATGATTTTGTTTGATGATAATAAACTTATATATATATATTCATTTAAATGAATTTTTAATTGTACTATTTTATTTCTCACATAATTAAATAAATATTTGCTGAATAAAATAAGTAACACAGAATTTAAATTCAAATGGATATTTTATTCAAACAAATATTTATTACAATTTTGAGTAGTACAAATTTGAACTCTCACTATATATATATATATATATATATATATATATATATATATATATATAAATTCAATTACGATAACAAATTCGATTACATTACAATTTATCATTTACATCAACACCTCACTACATATCACTTATGCACTCATATTTTATATTCAACTCCATTCCAGATTGAATCCAGCATCTGAGCGATCTGCAAAATAAACACTAATGCAGTAAAATTGAAAAAGAAATATTTTCGCAGTGTAAAATAAAATGTATTTTGAAAATATTATTTTGCCTCAGTTATTTGGGTTGTTCGTCATCATTTAATTCAAATTCATCATATACGAACAGCTTGTGACATGCACAGTGTATCACTGTACATGCCACAAAGCGGTGCACACCGATGTACACTTGATAAAATTGCCAGGACGGGTGAGCATAAGGTCAAACCAAATTAAACGCCAGGTTCAACTCAAGTGAAATCACGATACGAGCACAATGTCAAACACGAGATTTAAGTTGGATTCAACTCAGGTGCAACACAAAACTATGGGTCAAGATACATACAACACGGCCGAGACCAAAAATTCGAATGTACACTTGAACCCAAACTGGTCAGAGAAACAAGTAATCAAGTCAAGATACAACATGAAACAATAGCTAAATTCATAGAACAAAGTGCATCATAAATTGATACAATGTATACAACTCGACAACCATTGGATCAAGTGAAGTATACAAGCAAATGCAGACTTCATAAGAATCAATATATAGTGAATCAAGGTACCAGACTCAAGCCAGCATATCAGGCATATGGACATTTACTTATTGTAATCTAGAAACTCAAAGGCAACCAGCAGTACAGCTCAAAGAAGTTTCAAAAAGCATGAAGTATGAAGATAAAGCGTGTGAAATCAATTACAAGACCAACAAAGACTATATGCAAACTGTATTGAAGCAAGTAGCATGATCAGAAGTACACAAGTGCAGACCACCAGACCTAGCAACAACAAAACACAGGCAGACCGTACATGGACCAATAGCAAATAGTCAAGTATACGAATGGAGATGCACAGTGCAGAATACATGAAAGTATTCATGTTCATACGCAACCAAAGTCCAATGCAGATAATGTCAACAAGACCACATACAAGTAGCATGATTAGACCAGTGCACATGTATACCAGACTAGACGTCAAGGGGACAATAGAGTATCAAGGCAATCAAAGCTTCATAAGAACACATACATATACAGGGATGCAGTGTTCAAGGCTGAGACAAAATCAAGCAAAGTAGCAGTTTAAAACAAAGTCAAAATATCATCACCAAATTACCATAACCGAAGTCACCAGCAAAATCAACATCGTGATGACCAAGGCAAAAAGAATGAACCAAGTCAGAAATCAAACAAGCCATGGTGGCCATGAAAGAGATCAAGCCGTGAGAAACAAGCAAACAAAATATACGAATGGAACAAGTCAATGATCAATCTCAAGCATTCAAGCAAAATAAATGGCCGAGCTAAATTAAATGGAAAATTCAAATTAACCAAATTATATGAATTTGGTTCCTATTTAAACCGTCACATCATTGGCATACAAAGACCATCGAGTTCAAGCAAGCTAAACAATAAAGCAAAATAACAAATTACTTACCAATTCATAGTCGAACTCGATCAAATTGAAGGAGCCGTGTTCTAAACAAAGAAACAGTCGGTTGCCGAAGTAAATCAGAGGAATAGCAACTGTAATCGACAAACAATCAGTCGGCTTCATCAATTTTTCACAAGCCCCAGTTTTCGCACAGAGGAATGAATGGGCGAGAAACCATTTCATAAATGTAGATGAAAGCATATCGACATAAAAAGGGGTTTCTTTTACATTTGGGCCGGCTTTAAATTATCATTGGGCTTCAATTTTTAAAATTAGGGTGTTTATTTTTAAATTGTTTTTAAGTTTGTATTTTTCATTTAAACCATTGTAAATTCTAGTCGTGTGACCGGAGGACGAACTATGGTGGTGTAGTTCGAGAACTCGCAACTCAGTGGTTGAGTTATGGCAGGGTTTTGAGCGTAGAGTTAGGTCAGTCAATAGCGGGTGTCGTGAGTTTAAGCATGTAAGCGTCTGACTACTTAGTTTTTAGTAGAAAATCTTGGAGGCAGCACGAAGGCAGGGTTTTGCCGAAGCTGGGTAAATCTGTGTGTTCTATTTCTGTATTTATTATTCTACTATTATCTGTGCTATTATTATTCTTCTATATCTGAGTTGAAATTATTTCATATAAACTTCTGCTATAATTTTTATAATTATTAGTATCACCCTATTCTCTCCCCCTCCCCTCTAAGGTGAAATTAGTCCTACAGATTAAGCCGCTGGGTTGTCCGAAGCGCCTCCTAGAGGGAGGATGATTAAGCTTTCGGCCAATGCGAAGCACCTTGGTGTCAAGCCTCTGATAAGTTCGGAGTGAGCCTTCGGGTAGTCCGAAGCCCTTTCTGAAGTGAGGATACTAATACTTTGAACAATCTAGAGCGCCTCCTAGAAGGAGGATGATTAAGCCTTCGGTCAGTTTAGAGCGATCCTTCGGCCAGTCCGAAGCGCCCCTAGAGGGAGGGTGATTAAGCCTCCGGCCAGTCCAAAGCGAGCCTTCAACCAGTCCGACGCACCTCTTAAAGGGAGGATGTTCAATCCTTTAACTAGTTTGGAGTAAGCCTTCGGCTAGTCCGGAGCGCCTCCTAGAGAGAGGATGATTAAACCTCCGACTAATACGAAGCGCCTTCTAGAGGGAGGATGATTAAGCCTTCGATCTTCTATTGTTATTGCAAGATATGGATTTCTGGTCTTCCATTATTGCCGGATATGGTATTCTTGTCTTCTTCTACTTTTACCAGATATTGATTTCTGGTCTTCTTTTATTCTTATTGCCGGATGTGGAATTCTGATCTTCTTCTATTATTATTTTCAAATAAGGATTTTTGGTCTTTATTACTAGATATGGATTTCTGGTCCTCTATTATTATTATCATCGGATATTGGATTTTGGCCTTCTATTATTATTGCCAAAGTTAGGTTACTAATCTTCTTCTGTTGGTATTAGACAGGTTATTGATATAGACATCTAAAGCCCAGAGAACAAATGCAAGATAATCAGACAATTTGATTCAAAGCCACATACTTTACCTTTGAGGTAACTTCCATCCAATACAAGTTCATTTATAATTAATGTACTACATACAAAATTACAAGTACAAAGGTCAAGCAGAAAAGAGGATCTGTTCGAAGCAAATCCTCGTTAAGAGTCCGTGCTAACTTGTCTATGTCCTTGGAACGTAAAGGATCGATGATGTGGTGAATGGCCACACCTAGAAGTTCTTTGATCTTCTTTTCCTTCTTCGAATAGTGTTTCCATTATCAAATGAGTCAAGTTGGATTTCTAAAGTGCACTACAGGGTCCTGTTGGCTCCCTATAAAGTTTAAATCATACTCTTTAATTCTTCGATCTTTTGTTTAAAAGTATATATTTCACGCTCAAGCCATTGAATTTGCTTTCATACTCGTTGATACATTGAGATACCTTTTCATCCCATTTCCTGCTAAAGTGTTGCATACATTCAAATTTAAATTTTCTGCTCCATTTTAAGATTGTGTCATTACCTAAGCTCGGAGGTAGGTTTAATAAAGTAGGGAATTCTTAGCTCACCAAAGACCGAGGCCTGGTCATTCTCCTGGGAGTAAATGTTGGAAGGCCTACTTCACCTTCACTTGTAATAAGTTCTAATGACTGACGGTAAACCTGGATTTTCATTAGCTCTACTTCGAGATCGTTTATTGCTGATGGAATTTAGCTATTTTACCCTTGAAGTCAACTAGAGACTTAGGTTCAAAGTACGATTCAATTCTCTCTATCGATGGTTGAATTCCTTTGTACTTCTTTTTCATTTCTCCTTCCAAGCAGGAAGTTTTCTCTTTTACACCTTTAAAAATCCTCTCGGTTGAAAGTACTTCCTATGCCATTTTTTGCTATTGGATTATACGAAAATAGTAGAGCCGATTCATCTTGAGAAGTTTTCTTCTTCTTGATATCTGCTAGCAATCTACCTTTGATTTCAACAACTTGAGAAAAATCATCTAGAGGATCAAATGAATGCATTAAATGAGTTTCTTATTCAGAATAATGGAAATAAAGATCAATACATAGAGAAAAATAATAAGTTCTTTCATGTGACAATGACAAAAGTTTACAGACAACAAGAAAGTTTAAAATACATCGATAATCTATTTCTAAACATTTAATCAATTCCTAAGACTTCAAAATTGCAGTTTTGGCCTTTTCAAATGGTCTAGCCGACAAAGTGAGTGTAGAATCAAAAGAAGCCTTGATTCCTTCTGGCAAAAATAGGAGGGAACTGATGATGATCCTATTCCCTAGCTGGAGGGCTATCATAACAATATATTAATTTTATGTGATAGGATTGGACTTCGCTGAGAAACTTATCCTTTTCATCACCTTGGATATCAAAGTGGAAATGAGGAAAACACATATAAACTTCTTATAAATCCCTAAGGAAACAATGTCTCGCCAGCTTTGATATTTTTAGAATTGAAGATTTTTCCATAAAATATCTCTTTAACCTGACAAACTTACTCAAGAGATCCATAGGAACTGGACTACTCGAGAGGTTTTTATTATGTCGACATATTGAAATTAAACTAAGGATAAAAAACCAAAATGATAAAATTCATTGGTAAATTATGTTGCATAGTGCAATTATAGAAGACATTCAGGTTCATACAAGACTGATTTCTTATACATTTCAAAAATAAATCTCTTTCTATTATATTTAAGCTTTTTGGAGGATGAGAGTAAGAAGAAGTTGGGGGTAGAGGCCACTCCAGGAAGCTCCAACACACTTGGGGTGGGGATCATACCCATATTCATCCAAATATCTATGATGAAAGCATCTGAGCAAACCTCCACAATTTTCGCCTAAATATAACAAGTCGATAAATTTATCACTACAATAAGCTTTGTAAAGAAACTCCACCAGGGCGTTTCTATCATTAATTAACATCCAAAAAAGGTTCATTTGTTTGGAATTCTCTATAAATATTTCTCGATGACGGTGGGCTTTCTTCATTCGAGGAGCGACTTATCTTTCTTTGAAATATCTTAATTTTGACGTACATTTAGCAAGTTTTTTGTATTTCTCAGACAATTCATTGTATTCTTTCAGTTGTTTGTCTAATTCTCTACTTAGACAATCTATGTCAATTTGTTTCTTTTCAAACATCACGTCGTAATAATATTTCGGTTTTCTCCTTAACTAAAGTGTATTAACTAAAAGTTTCTTGATAGCTTGAGGCATTTGGATAAAGAGATCCATACCTGAGAGCGTGGAATTGAAGACGACGAGATCTTTCCTTTATCTTTGGACTATTGACCTTGGAAAGTACCGCCTCATTAAGAGAATTTTTCTTTGAAGGGTCTTGCATGTCAGTAGTTTCTGTATCTTGAATAGCTGAGTCTAAGTTAGTGTCGCCAAATCCATCTCTTTTATTCAGTTGACCACAAAGACCTGTTCCATTGCCTCCCTCATCATCATCATTGTTGTCATCATGATCATCACCCTAGTCATCATCGCAATCATTATCATTATTGTTATTATCATCGTCGTCGTCATCATCTTCTTCGTCAAGTCTTACCTCTTCATCAATAGGAGCGTCATCAAATATTTGCCACTTTTCGGCGTTAATTTCCTCTTCGGCTTAATATTCTTATTTACAAGACTTTTTGTCCTTTCTTATCCTAAGACTAAACTTCCTTTGACAGTTTTCATTCAAGGTTGGCAGAGATGGAAAGTCGAGGTCTGGGCATTTCAAATGTTGTTGGCCTATGCTGCATGCAATGCATCTTCACAGCACTTCAATGATTCTGAAAAGAGCGGCATTGAAAAAGGAAGTGACCTTTTTCTTGGTGTTACTAATAATATTGTTTAAATAATCCAAGAGGCTAGACTTCCTTTGTAATTGGTCTTCGAGCGATTTGTTCTTCTTAACTAGCTTGGAATTTTTCTTAGCCAGCTCAGTGTTTCTCTTAGTCACACTCTCCATATCTACTTTAAGTTTATTGAACGACTTGAGATCAGCTTCCAAAACATTTCACTTTCTCCTTCAACACATGCTTTGCTTTCTTTTTATCATCAAGAGAAGAAGCCGATCTCCTTTCTTTCTAGAATAACATCATCTCTCTCCATGGAAATATCAATCATAACATTTTGAAATGAATTTTTTTCTTTAAGCCTGGCTACTTCATTGGAAGGCCCTTGAGAAGCATCCCGAAGAAGAAGCATATGTTTTCCACCTATAATACATAACTATTTAAGTCCGAGTGGAATCTATGAAATTAAAGTTAACCAAATAAACGAAAAAATGTACCAATAGAAGTTATTTGAAAATTAAGAAAAGGTGACTGTCAAAATAAATTAGAGGATGAAATGATCCAAGAGAAGTGAGGGTGAATGGATAACTAAGCGAGTTCCTTGAAATTCATTGTTGAAGTCTGAATCTGAGTCCTTGAAGGAAGAGGATCTTCTGAAGAATGGAGTAGACCAAGTTGAGCACACATGCGATTGATAGATATTGGAGAAAAAAGAAAGGTAACATAAAGAAGAGGGTTGGGACTTTGAGCCTCCTTGGAGGCCTCGACCTAAGCTTCTTTTGGCTTCTCTAGATATTTATCCAAATTTACTTCTCCAGGACTTGGATCGATATTCACAACCCCCATCACATCAATAGAAGTAGGAGTAAATTCACCCGCAAGTTTAGGCCTTTTGTCTCAGGGAGGAGAAGGAGTGTCATTAAGAGCAGCATCATCACCCATTTCTTTTTCGTCTAATTCTTCGGTGGCCTTGGAAATGGAACCTTTGAAAGAAACTGGATCGTTTGGTTTAAGTGGAGCTGAAACTTCATCTTCATCCTTTCTCTTCTTAGAAACATTATTCTTAATCTTTGTTTTTTTGGGAACAACGACAAGGGCAGACGAACCTAAAGTGAAAGGAAAAGTTAGTAAACTAGTAAAATTAGGAATTTCATTTAGGAATGTATTAAAAATTATCAGTAACATCAGGTCGAATTGAAGAATTAGAAGTGAATAGTTCTGATTTACACCCTTACCAATGAGCTCTTTCTATGAGAATTGAATTTAACCATCGGTGGCTCTTCCAGTACCTTGTGGTGATCAAGGATGATAGAATATCGAAGAAGGTTCAATGGAGTTAAGGATGAAAGCCTATTTCTTTTACTCCTTGCTATTTGGATTAGAGAATCCATAATTCTTTCGTCATTAGAGTTTAGATTTTTGGGAGCAGGATCCGAAAGAGAACACTTATCAGCAAAAGATAATAAAAAACCAAGGTTAACCTAGGATGAGAAACTTACAGGTAATGGAAAATGTTCCTATGATTTTGGAATAGCACATGACAAAAAATAATAGAGTCTTCCATCTCTTGTCTTGTTAACTATATCAAAAATCATACTTTTCGGATAAGGACGAATTCGGTACAATTGATGAGCTTGTTGTTCACTAATTTTGGAAGAACCGGTCATTAAGTGAAGGATATTAGCATTAAAAGAAGGAAGTCTTGCTTTCCAAGCCAAAATTTCCAAACAATTCAGGTATGTGTAATAATTTGGCAAGAACTAGATTGGTGCAATATCCAGATGTTTAATGTATCTTAGAAGGAAGTCAGGAAAAGGAACGTATCATATTTCCCAAATGTGTATTGTAGTAAAAGAAAAATATCCTTCTAGTGGGTTGAAAATGTTATTTGTTGGCCTAGTAGAGATGGCTTCGACCCCATACTCGAGGATGGAATTTACTTCTTCTTGAGTGGTTATATACAATAGATTCAAGAGATAGTCTCAGTTCTTGCTGACGGAGGGATAGGGTTTGGACTCTTTGCTAAGCTTCCATCTTCCTATCAAGTATACTATTCCAAATTTATATTATAAAAACTATTGCATGATAAATGTTAAAATTATCATTTGATTTATATCCCAAGAATGACAATAATGTGTTAGTCGCAAGGTAATAATAGCCCATAATGGCACATGCTAAGTTACGAAAAACTAAACTTTTACTTTAACAATGAAAGTTCAAGAAGTTTTATGAAAATTAAACAGTTGCTCGACGACAATAAACCTATCTCGATGGCTATGTTAAAAGACAAGGTGATTTGATAATATGTTTATAAATGATTATTGGAATAATGTGAGTCGAATTCAACCTTTATTACAAGAAAAAACTTAAATAGTGTATGGAAAAGGTAAATAAAATAATCAAGCAATCTTAACAAGGGAGTTCTATAGAGAAATTATATAAAAATCAACTAAAAAAAGAGATGCAACTTCAATAAGGCAACAACGATGGTTATATCAATGTTAAATGTCATATCGTTTATATGGTCGAGTGACGGTCGACGGCAAAATATTAACCAATGAGACAAAAAAGGGTAAGTATGTCAACATTAATGAATAATAGTAACATGGGTTGATAATGTGCTACTACTTAAAACTATCACGAAGTTAAATGAGTTGTAATATGTTACTATAATGACATTATAAGTGGCGGCATTAATACATCGAAACTGTCAACGTCGATCTATAACATTGTAAAATAGCCTCGCTGTGATCAAATGTATCACATCTAATTGATGTATACTTCCTCACAAATGAAAGGAGTTATCCACCTCATATAAGTCATAAACGCATAAAAACTTTAGATTTATGTTGATATCGTAAAGAATTATTCATGATAAAATAAAGAGTAAGGTATTTAAAAATTATGATTAGAGTCGAACTTAAACGGTGACGACCTTATTTGACATTGGCACCGTGGAAGGTCGAAACTTAACCGGAATAACTATCACATCTTAGCACACTAGTGACATAAAGGCTTTTACACTGATGGTTTAATAAACATTAAGTTAATCAATAGGCTTCGAATCTGTCAATGATGACGTGAATGTCGATGACAACTCAGGTCTAGACAAATATGGATCCAGGGTTGATAAATAACCCGCTTCATTATGAAATGCGAAGCCTAAACTTTCAGATCAACATCTGTTAGCGGAGAATCATTTCAAAATCAATGAAACCATATTCAATTTGACAATAATAGGCCTATGATCGTAACTCTCATCACCACAGTAATTCAATCAAAATCGAGAAAAGCCCTAAATTTATGATATCCCGGAATTTCGAGGAATTTAAAATGTGATAATCTCCTTGATAAATTAAATAAATTGATAAAATTTTTATTTTCAAATATAAATAACCAAAATAATTAATAATATGATGATTTTAAATATAGTTATTAATAGATTTTTATAATGGAATAATTATTTTCAAATTTAATTAATGTTGTTTTATAAATAGATTTTTTAAATAAAGCTACTAATTTCAAATTTAATTAGTGTTTGTCTAAAATTAATATATACTAGAGTTGATTTTAAATTGGAATTTGAAATTGAATTTGAATTTGAATATAGATTTAAATTTGAATTTAATGGATATATGTCTTGAAATTTATTTTGGATTAAAAAATATATGAATGAGTTTTTATTTAAAATAGAATTTGTTTTCCTTAAAAAGAATTTATTTTTATTAATTAAGATAGTGTTTGTTAAATTGTAAAATAAATACAAAAGCCTTATGTTAACATTTAAAAAAATGGATTATAAATATTTTATATGATTTTATTTAAATTATAATTGGTTTATACTTTATTTTCTTTTAAAGATTTTATTTATATAAATTTAGAAAAGGATTTACTAATTTAGAAATGTATTTATTAATTTGGAAAATGAATATAAAAAGCTTTTTTAAATCTTTTAAAAATAAATAAAATGAAATAATACAAGTGTAACTCTTTAAACCGTGTTAAATACACACTAAGATAATTAGCACTTATATATGATAAGTGTTAGCATTGGAAAACAAGTGTCAAATTTATTTCTTATTTCTTCTAATTTTTGTAAATCCAAATCTACATTTATATAAACCTATCATGTAACAGCCCGCAAATCCATACCGCTGAGTTAACACTATTTTACCTAAATCAACTCAAGTTGTACAGAAATACGAACCACTTGGGTTAAAGAAGAAGAGGTAGAAGAAGCAAATAGAAATCAACAACAGAATCTAACCATCGCAGCGGAATAAAATATAATAGATAATAGATGGTGTTTACTCAAAATCAAATATCTCTGTTTATATATTACATCATCAGAGTACATCAATACCATACAATGGATACACAACAACTCAACACAATGGAATATACATATATAAACAAGGACGGAAGTACGTATCGACATCATGCTCGTCTTCTGAGCTCCACAGCATCATATCCTGTATCCTATAATACTCGGTCTGACCCGAGCATTACAGTTAAATAACACCCGAGTCAGTCTGCAATACCAGCGTGAGAAAATCACACCCAATTGATTATTAAAGTTTCAAAAATCCTTTGGAAACAAAAGCATCTTGTAAGACCACGCCAAAAATAAACATGTCGGGTTTTTATCTTACGATAGCTAAAACAATTTTTATAGAAATCCTCTAATATTATAATAGGGTCTATATACAAATACTTATAAAATAGCCGAAATTGTTACATGATTAAATTCCAGCTACTAGCCACAGAGTGGGTAATACAAACAAAACTCGTACAAGGCTCGTAGGGAGAATGGATTTCCAACTAATGACTAGGCACTGGGTACCATCTGTCACAGTACGGGGCCTAGATCACCGTACCAAGGAGTACGCCCGCTCCCTTGCAACACAAGACCGGGACTATCCCTTACTGGATAATCCCGAGTGAGATCACCCCGCGGTTGGGATCAGCAACCGCCCACTAAGCCGAAATAAAAAGGGACATCTAGATAGGAATGACCTCACCCTGCTTGGGTGCTACCCACCTAGCCTTGCTGCACAACCCCTGATTTTCAGTCATTCCCATTTGATGAGGCTTGAGGCTAAGCGTTACCTTTATAGAACATATCCCTTAGAATGCCCATCGTCCACCTGATGATGTTTTGCAAGCATTCATCCATACAAGTCCGTTTCGGGTTCGAACGGAACCGAAGGCACTATTCCTACTACATCCATTTTGGAAATATCCTCAGGATTAGTAGCGACTAGCCCTTGCACTTCACTGCTCCATCTTCGAATGTAAAATCATTTTCCACGAAACGTACAAACCGGATCGAAGTGGTTTTTGAGAAATAAATCTCGATCCCGGTCTCTTCGAAACGATCAACGCATTTGTCCAATATTGATAGCCGGTGATTTAACTATCAATTAATATTCACAAACAACCATCAACCAATAAATAATTTCCCAAATTATTTATTTATCTCAAAATATGTTTACAAGATATATTCTCACTTTCAAATCCTTTTGAAAACAGTTTCCAAACCATCTTTCTTTTCTCAAAATAAATTTCGAGTATTTCCATTTCCACTGGAATCACCAAGCACAAGGTTTTAGATTTTGAAATAATTCCAAAACACCTTATTGTAAAATATGTTTAACATTTAATTTAGAAATTTTAACTTTAGTACTTAATTTAAAATAATACTTTAAACAAAATACCAAATCATTCTTTAAATGATTATTACGATAATAGATTAAACAAAAATACTTACTTTGGAATTTACCTTTAAAAACTTAAGTTAAAACTACTTTAATAATTTACTAAAAATACATACTATATAAACATCTGAAAATAAAGTTACTTAATAAAATATAAAACTAGATTTCTACTTTTTTTTTTAAATTACTGCTAAAATAGATTAAAAGAAAATACTTATTTTAGACTTTAAATATTAGAAATAATAAATTTTACAAAACTTGCTTTCTTTGAAAACAACTTTAAAACATTTAATTTATATTTACAAATTTACTTTTAAGAAAACATGTACTTGGCCATCCAGAGAAAATTCCAACTTCAATCACTTAAATCAATTTTCCCAAATTGATCTCCAATTTATTTTATTTTAAATAAGTTTCTTTAATTTCTCAATTCATTTCAAAATTCATTAGTTATGGACTTCTTACTAATGTTATTATTTTTCGTTTGATTTTAAACCTTTTAACTGAAATATACAGATTCCAGGCTTTTCCCAGTTTCTTCTTTATTCCTTCAATAATTTAAATATTAAATATTAAATAAATGTTTTGTTCTATTAAATAATATCATTGAAGTTTCAAACTTCATTAACTTTCTGTTTATTCAAAAATTCCTTTCCATATGCAGAATTTTATTAATTAGCATTTTGAAACCAATAATATTCTTATCCAATTCTTTAATTTATATACATTCTTTATAATTATTTCTTAAGAGTTCACTTCTTTTATTTCCTTTCAAAGTCCAATTCTATATATTTGGATAAAACAGAGTACCGAAATATTCAAGCAGACTATAACATTCAATATTCTAATATAATTCATCACAGAATATCAATTAATCACAGCTGTGGCTGTTTAATAATTAAATAAATGTTGAGGGATCCAGTTGGATCCCTCCAACCTGTTTTCCCTGCATCCACAGACGTTAGCACAATATAATACACCAATTCCAAAATATACCATACTATAGTACATCAACCAATTCAATCATTCAAACAATTATTTAGATTTAATCATTTAAATTTAAATTTAAATTTAAACTAAGTGAGATTAACTCACCTTCGATTTTGTTTTGCCATCCAATTCAAACACGCCTGGTTTTCCCCATGACTTTAGACCTTGTATAAATATTTGCAGTTTATTAACATTTGAACCACTTGAATAATCAATTACCATTCAATGAATTTAATTAACTAACTATTTCGTTAACATTCGAATAAATCGAACAAATAATTTCCATTTGCTAAATTTAATTAAATTAACAAATAATTTTTATTTAAACTAATTGAATAATCATTTATCATAAATAATTAACTAATGCTTTGGGTTTAAAATAATTTCTCTTTACCATTCCTAAATTAATTAAACAAGTAAATTACAAAGTTATCTTCCTTTCGAAAAATATATTTAATTTGTTGTTCACCTATAAACATATTTTATTAAATTCTAAGAAAATAAAAAATTCCATTTCCAACCTATATATACACACTTATAAAAATAATTCATATCACCAGTTTTAAAGGTTTTCTACTACCTAAACCTTACCTACAATATAATTTTTTTTGTTATATTCATCGATTACTGGGTTGAATACATATGTATAAATTAATTTAAATTAAAACAAAATTTTAAATTATACCTTACTGTCGAGTATTAAGCCCCAGAACAGTCCCCACCAAAACTCGCGCGTGCTCCGAAGCACCGCCACGCTCGCCCAAATCACAACCACGGCCTCGCGACCTATTCCCAAACCCTAGTTGAGCAACCGTAATGCCTCACCGTGCTACAGAGACCATCGCGTGCCTCACCGCGCTACTGCCGTGTTCACGTGACCACTATCTTCTTCGAAATTCGACCACGAACTTCCTCATGCCCTCCCAAATCCACGTGACACTCCACTCGTCGCCCAAAATCACTCGCGCATCCAAATCAACGCCGCGACCCGTAACTAAACTCCCCCATTTTTGCGAAATCGATTCCGAGTTCAATAGGAATTTTGGTGAAAGAACAAAGAAATTAAGGAAGGAGAGGGCACACGTTTAATTAAATCGAGCTCGGCCATTCTCTGAGAGATTAAGATGTTCAGATCTTTAATTATTATATATAATAATGAAGATGTCTTCGACCATTAATTTTTTTAGTTTAACTGAGTATTCGTTTATGAAGAAGGAGGCTTCGGTGAATTTATTTAAGGTAAATGAAGCTTGCATGATAAGAGAAAGGGAGACAGGATGATGATGGCATGTACGAGAGGAGGCAGCGATTTGAAGGAAAACAGCAGATGGTGAATAGCACGTGAATATGTAAATAAAATTTTAAATATAATTTCCGATGTAAATTTTCAACGCGTTTATGTATCGTACGCTCACATAACAACTCCAATCAATACGAAATTTGAAATCCGATAATGATACAATATTACGGATCCAATGGAACTGGTTTCGTCAAATTCCGAGACTGTGCCTCGGAAGGCTATTTTTAAATTCAATTTAAACGATATAAAATTTCAAAACTGAACAAACCACTGCTAATTCCAATTTTACAACTTCTATTATCCTCTACTATCAATATATACTTTACAAGCCTTCAAATTATTTTTAACTGGCTTAAAATTCTAAATTCAACAATTTACCCAACTTCTAATTATTAAATTTTATTATTTAATTATCAAATAAATAGCGATATTTGTAATTCAAGTTAAAATTATTATATTGAATATTGAAAATCAATTAAATATCCCGATTTTAAATGCTCGAAAATTCTGGGTCGTCACATTCCTTCCCCCTTAAAAGAATTTCGTCCCCGAAATTACTAGTTAGGAAGAATGATCCAATACCCATTTACTTTTCCTCAAAACCAAACAATTCAACATCTTACCAACGATCTTTTTATAAAAGACCCATTATATTTCTTATTAACTTTCCAAACTTTTCCAAAACCTTCTATACTTTTCAAATAACTTACTTGTTCAACTATTCAAATTATAATTCAAAACTAAATTTTGAATTATCAAAATTTTCTTAAAAGTTTTCCAACTCCTTAAATTTTCGAAAATTTTTGCCAGCGCCTCCTTTGCGCGGCTAGCTCGGTACAACTACAAAATGGCTCTACGGCCCCCAAATCTCAAAAAGAAAACAAAACGCCAAGTGGCTAGATCCACAAACCCAATCAAATTTCATACCAAATTTAAACACATACCTTTTTGTCGAGCAATTCAAATTTATCACCTGAAATCAAAATCAATTCTCTTTTCCCTTTATTTTACCTGCATACCCTATTTAGCACTAATATCCAATCACAACTTTTAAAACATTTTATCGACTTTCTTACAAAATGTCAGTATCTATTCATTCAAATATTGACTTAGATTATATTAGTAGTATCAATTTTTCATTTAAGAATTCACCATTCCCTCTTAAGTTAGCATAAGCATTTTATATGCTTCTTATGTTTATTCCCATTTTACCACTTTAATTTATGTCAAATTTTATTCAAATCGATTCTTTCATTTTTATATGAATTCAATTTATCTTTAACTCTGAATAATTAAATTTTATTTTTCATTTATACTGATTCATGTCATTATTTTAAATTAGTCTCATTTATTAATTTATTTCAATTCCCAATTCGAAAACATTTGTCGTTAACAAAATTTTCCAAAGTTTCCAAAAAAATTCTAACTCCCAAAATTTCTGAAATTTTTTGGCAGAGTCTCCTTTGTACGGAGGAGCTTTTGCAATTTGACAAAAGATGTAAATATATATACATCGACCCACCCGGTCGGAAAAACAAAAAAAACAGTTCATATTTCCTATTTTTATTGCGTAGTACCTTATTTAGCATTTTTAAGCAAGCAGCTTATTTATTTGCCAGTTAGCGCAATCAAATCCAGCCACACGGCTTCCAGGTACCTGTACTTACTCAATATAAACATGTAAGTGCCAAATATATGAAGTTTATTAACATTTCACTCTTTTTAAACAACTACAATACATGAATATCAAAAGCAATGTAACTAAACAATGTTTATAAGCAACTTATATGGTTTTTTAACACTTGCGCATTTGTTTCAACCAATCCATACGCCATTTCATTTAATTTTAATGGTTTACGATACCATTTCTTACCTTCAATTTATTTTAACCCCAAACAAGCTCATATTCAATTCAATTGATTTCAAAATCAATTCTATTTCACTTTTATCAATTCATAGCATCTTAATTACTTCCATTTACATCAAATGACAATTTATTCTATGCAATTTGACGCGATCTATGTGAATAAATAAGTATTTATGTTTTATAACCAATTTAAATGGGTTTCAATTCAGTTTATACTTAATTCTATTCCATTTTAAATTTATTCATTTTCAACTCAGTTTTATAACCTATATTCTCATTTTCATTGCATTTCAGACTTGAATCCATTCACTTGCATTTCATTTTATTAACCAAACTAGTTCATTCAAAATCCATTAACAATGGCGGTTCATTTTCATTACCAATTAAATTTCCTTTTTATTTTAATTCATTCACGACCATTTATTTAGCTCGACCCATTCCAAGCTTTCATATTACTAACCATTCCCGAATTAATTCAAATCAAGCTTTAATTTAATGGTCTTCCAAAAATTTTTTTGCTCGTGGTCGAGCTTCTAATTATTCTCAACTTAAGTTAATTTACTCAATTTACTCCACTTCAAACTTAAGTTCACTTCCATTTAATTCTTATTTATTTCATCCATTTATTTATTCAATATAATTAGTTTATCCACTCAATCCATTATGAATTTTCATTTCCTTAAATACTCTTTACACCCACCAAATTCTATTTCGATCCACATTTATTTTTACTTGATTCAAAATCAATCCAATATCATTAAACTTGGTTTTAAGTTAAATTCAATTCAACTCTTCCCCTTTTATTCACTTTAATTCAATTTATTTTGATTTATTCAAATTTTATACTTAAGCCCATTTTAATTTCACAAGTAAACATTTTCCTCTTCTATTCAACTTGATTCTGTCTCAATTAAATATCGTTTTAAATCGATAATTTCATTTGATTAGTTATTATAAAATTTAACTTTCATACTCAACTCATTCAATTGATTACATGGCCATCTCCAATTTATTTCCACTTATTTGGATTTTATTTGCACATTCAAACCATTATTATTTTAATCCATTTACATTTTTATTCGATACATTTCAATTATATTTAATTTGTTAACACTTCAAGTTAAATTTTACTTTATAACTCAAGTTCTGAATCTACCATTTACTTTTCATTTACCATCCCATTTTATTAACTCACAATTCAATTACATTTACTCCATCAACAAATTAAGTAGAATTTAATTTATATCTTGAGTTTTATTTTCAAACTCCATTATTAACTCACAATTCAGCTTTTAGTTAACTACATTGGGTTCTCATTACATATTTCATTATCTAATTTATTAAAAAATTAGTTCTCCACTATTTATAGTTCAATACTTTAATTTTAATCTCAAATATCACTTCATTTAATTTTCTCAAGTTTAATTTATTTTATAATTCAAGTTTGGATTTTCATTTCATTATCCAAAACATCAAACAACATTTATTTTGGGATTTTGTATTCTATTTCCCAATTTTATAAGTCACAACTTATTATTTTACATATTTCCATTCATTATAGGCTTGAATGTATTCATCTTTTATCTTTAACTCAAACCTTATGCTTATTTATAACCCCAGCATATTTTATTCCACGCATTTTAATTCTTTTACAAGTTATTCTAATTTATTTATTTCAATCCAATCCTTATCCAATTTATTTTTCATTTGTTCAGGTAAGAATTTAATTCCATTCAATAACTTAATTGAATTTTTATTCCAATTCAATTTTATTTTAACTCGGATTTATTCAACTCAATTTCAATTTCAACTTAATTCGAATACAACTGGATATTATTTTCAGCCTACTCATTTTATTTCAATCCAGTTAAATTTTTATCCCCCAATCTAAGTTAATTTCATTTTTAACTTTTCACTTTAAATTTAAATTTCCAACATTCAAGCTTATATTTCTTCCTGATTTAACAATCATCTTAATTTATAAGCTTACCTCCTATCTCATCAGGATTTTTAAACACCCAACCTTTGGTTTCAATTATTTTGGAATCTCCAACATCTCAAATCACATTTCTCAAAAATTTAAACCAATCCGGGTTTCATCCCCAACAAATTTCCTTTGAAATTTCAAAAACAAACTAGTTTTTCTGAACAAATTAATTTGGCAGCAATCTATCACTTAGAAACTCGAAAATGAACATCGATGATGCTGCTGTCATCACCGAAGTTATTTTCCAACGACTGAAGTGAATTTATTGCTATATCCTTTCCTAAAATTTATTTGAAACAATTTCCTTTCAGAAATACCCCAAAAACAACAATGCTACTATTTCTCTTTAAAATACTCCCAAAATCTCCGGGGTTTTAAAGTTTCAAATTTTGTTTTAACTCAAATTTTAACTATAATGCATTTGTATAGTTCATGCTTATACAAATACCCATTTAGTTATATTTCAATTTATAATTTAAATTTATAATTCGTATTTATAAATTTCATTCTATAATGAGTTTATTCCTTTAAACTTTAGTTATATTTCAATTTCTAGTTAAATTTTCACTTAACAATGATAATACTTTAATATTATTCTTTCTAACATCCACGCAACCATATATTAGCTAAAATAGTTTACAAAAACTTTTCTTTATATCAAAATATATTTTTGGGTAAAATTATTTCATTTACCCACATTTAAAACAATACCGTGTCGATTGTTCTATTCAAGTGTTTAGAAACCCCTTCGATACAGTTGTCCAGACTGTGCCGACGAAGGTTCATATGCCACTCAATAAACCAATCAACACAATATTAAAACAATTTATATTCACTAACAAATACGCGCTCATATTTATTAATACGCTCAAACTCATTCTAGAGTTCTACGGACTCTAATTGAGTAATTTCCCACCAGAGCCAAGGTTATCACCAACCTCGCTCTAATACCAAGTGTAACAGCCCGCAAATCCGTACCCCTGAGTTAACACTATTTTACCTAAATCAACTCAAGTTGTACAGAAATACGAACCATTTGGGTTAAAGAAGAAGAGGTAGAAGAAGAAAATAGAAATCAACAACAGAATCTAACCATCGCAGCGGAATAAAATATAGTAGATAATAAATGGTCTTTACTCAAAATCAAATATCTCTGTTTATATATTACATCATCAGAGTACATCGATCACAGTTCAACATCAATATCATACAATGGATACACAACAACTCAACACAACGGAATATACATATATAAACAAGTTCGGAAGTACGTATCGTCATCCTGCTCGTCTCCTGAGCTCCACAGCATCATATCCTGTATCCTATAATACTCGGTCTGACCCGAGCATTACAGTTAAATAACACCCGAGTCAGTCTGGAATACCGGCATGAGAAAACCACACCCAATTGATTATTAAAGTTTCAAAAATCCTTTGGAAACAAAAGCATCTCGTAAGACCACGGCACAAATAAACATGTCGGGTTTTTATCTTACGATAGCCAAAACAATTTTTATAGAAATCCTCTGATATTATAATAGGGTCTATATACAAATACTTATAAAATAGCCGAAATTGTTACACGGTTAAATTCCAGCTACTAGCCACAGAGTGGGTAATACAAACAAAACTCATCGAGGCTCGTAGGGAGAATGGATTTCCAACTAATGACTAGGCACTTGGTACCATCTGTCACAGTACGGGGCCTAGATCACCGTACCGAGGAGTACGCCCGCTCCCCTGCAACACAAGACCGGGACTACCCCTTACTGGATAATCCCGAATGACATCACCCAACGGTTGGGATCAGCAACCGTCCACTAAGCCAAAATAAAAAGGGACATCTAGACAGGAATGACCTCACCCTGCTTGGGTGCTACCCACCTAGCCTTGCTGCACAACCCTTGATTTTCAGTCATTCCCATTTGATGAGGCTTGAGGCTAAGTGTTACCTTTATAGAAGATATCCCTTAGAATGCCCATCGTCCACCTGATGATGTTTCGCAAGCATTCATCCATACAAGTCCGTTCCGGGTTCGAACGGAACCGAAGGCACTATTCCTTCTACATCCATTTTGGAAATATCCTCAGGATTAGTAGCGACTAGCCCATGCACTTCACTACTCCATCTTCGAATCTAAAATCGTTTTCCACGAAACGTACAAACTGGATCGAAGTGGATTTCGAGAAATAAATCTCGATCCCGGTCTCTTCGAAACGATCAACGCATTTCTCCAATATTGATAGCCGCTGATTTAACTATCAATTAATATTCACAAACAACCATCAACCAATAAATAATTTCCCAAATTGTTTATTTATCTCAAAATATGTTTACAAAATATATTCTCACTTTCAAATCCTTTTGAAAACAGTTTCCAAACCATCTTTCTTTTCTCAGAATAAATTTCGAGTTTTTCCATTTCCATTGGAATCACCAAGCACAAGGTTTTAGATTTTGAAATAATTCCAAAACACCTTATTGTAAAATATGATTAACATTTAATTTAGAAAATTTTACTTTAGTACTTAATTTAAAATAATACTTTAAACAAAATACCAAATCATTCTTTAAATAATTATTATGATTGTAGATTAAACAAAAATACTTACTTTAGAATTTACCTTTAAACATTTAAGTTAAAACTACTTTAATAATTTACTAAAAATACATACTATATAAACATTTGAAAATAAAGTTACTTAATAAAATATAAAACTAGATTTGTGGCGTGGTCTTACAAGATGCTTTTGTTTTCAAAGGATTTTTGAAACTTTAATAATCCATTGGGTGTGATTTTCTCACGTTGGAATTCCAGACTGACTCGGGTATTATTTAACTGTAATGCTCGGGTCAGACCAAGTATTATGGGATACAGGAAATGCTGTAGAGCTCAGGAGACGAGCAGGATGACGATACGTACTCCCGTACATGTTTATATATATATATATATATACTTATTCTGCTGTGTTGTGTAGCTGTGTATCCAGTTGTATGTTATTGATGTGAGATCTGATTGATGTACTCTGATGATGTAATATATGTAAACAGATATATTTGATTTTGAGTAAAGATTATTTATTATCTATTATATTTTACTCCGCTGCGATGGTTAGATTCTGTTGTTGTTTTCTATTTTCTTCTTCTACCTCTTCTTCTTCAACCCAAATGATTCGTATTTCTGTACAGCTTGAGTTGATTGTTGTAGAATAGTGTTGACTCAAGGGGTACGGATTTGCGGACTGTTACAGTTGGTATCAGAGCATAGGTTGGTGATAACTTGGCTCTGGTGGAAATTACTCATTTAAAATAGAGTCCATAGTACTCTATAATGAGTTTGAGCGTATTAATAAATATGAGCGCGTATTTGTTAGTGAATATAAATTGTTTTAATATTGTGTTGATTGATTTATTGAGTGGCATATGAACCTTCGTCGACACAGTCTGCGCAACTGTATCGAAAAGGGTTTCTAAACATTTGAATAGAGCAATCGACACGGTATTGTTTTAAATATGGGAAAATGAAATAATTTTACCCAAAAACATATTTTGATATAAAAAATAGTTTTTGAAAACTATGTAGCTAATATATGGTTACTTGGATGTTAGAAATGATGATATTAAAGTATTATCATTGTTAAGTGAAAATTTAACTAGAAATTGAAAATAACTAAAATTTAAGGGAATAAATTCAATATAAAATGGAATTTATAAATATGAATTATAAATGTAATTCATGAATTGAAATACAATCAAATGAGAATTTGTATAGGCATAAAGTGTACAAATGAATTAAATTTAAAATTTATTTAAGCAGGCTTTAGAAATTTAAAATCCCGGAGATTTGGAATGTTTATCGAAGTGTTTTAATGATAAATGATAGCATTATTGTTTTGGAGATAATTCAGAATGGAAATCTGTTTTAAATGGAATTCGGAAGTGATATAGCATTGAAATCACTTGGATTACCGGAAAAATAATTCTGATGATGACGGCCGCATCATCAGTATTTATTTTCGAATTTCTAAGTGATAGATTGCTGCCAAATTGATTTGTTCAGGAAAACCTGTTGTTTTTGAAAATTTTAAAAGAAATATGTTGGGGATAAAACCAGGATTGGTTTAAATTTTGAGAAGTGTGATTTAGGATGTTGGAGATTTCAAAATGATTTGAAAACCAAAAGTCGGGTGTTTAAAAATCCTGATGAGTTAGTTGTAAGCTTATAAATTAAGATGATTTTTAAATCAGAAAGGGAATATAAGATTTGAATGTTGGAATTTAAATTTAAAAGGAAAAGTTAGAAATGAAATTACCTTGGATGGGGAAATAAGAAAATTTAACTGGATTGAAAATTAATTTAAATAGGATGGAATAATCTCTCGAATCAAGTTGAAATTAAATTGAGTTGAATAAATCTGAGTTAAAGTAAAATTGAATTGGAATAAGAATTCAATTGAATTAATAAATGGAATTAGATTCTTACCTGAATAAAGGGAAAATAAGTTGAATAAGGGTTGGATTGAAATAAATAAATTAGAATGACTTGTAAAAGAATTAAAAATCCATAGAATAAAATATGCTTGGGTTATAAATATGCATAAGGCTTGAGTTAAAAATAAAGATGAACATATTTAAGCCTTGAATGTATGGGATTGTGTAAATAATAGGTTGTGACTTATAAAATGTGAAAGTGAAATACAAAATCCAAAATAAATATTGTTTGATGAATTGAAAAATAAAATGAGGATCAAAACTTGAAGCTTATAAATAAATTGAACTTAAGAAAATTAAATGGAGTGATATTGGGGATTAAAATTCAAGTGTTGGATTATAAATAAGGGAAGAATTAATTTTATAATAAATTAGTTAATAAAATGTGTAAATGGAGTTTAATGTAGTAAAACAGAAGCTGAATTATAAGCTAATAATGAAGATTGGAAATAAAACTCAAGTTATAAATTGAATTCGACTCAAATTGTTGGTGAAGTAAATGAGATTGAATTGTGAGTTCATAAAAGTGAATGGTAATTTGAAAATGGATAGTGGAATCAGAACTTGAGTTATAAACTAAAATTTAACTTGAAGTGTTAACAAATTAAATATAATTGGAAATATATAGAATAAAAATGAAATTTGATTAAAATAGCGATGGTTTGAATTGCGAAAAAAATCCAAATAAGTGAAGATAAATTGGAAAATAGCCAGGTAATAAATTGAATGAGTTGAATCTGGAAAGTTAAATTCTATAATAACCAATTAAATGAAATTGCAAATTTAAAATGAGATTTAATTGAGAGAGAATTTAGTTGAATAGAAAAGAGAAAAATTTACTTGTAAAATGAAAATGAGTTTAAGTATAAAATTTGAATAGATTGAAGTAAATAAACTTAAGCTAAAAAGATGGAAAGGAGTTGAATTTAATTCAACTTAAACTAAGTTTAATGATATTGGGTTGGATTCAAATCAAGGGAAATAAATTTGAATCGAAATAGAATTTGGTGGGTTATGAATAATATTTAAGGAAATGAAAAATGGATTGAGTGGATAAACTAATTATGTTGAATAAATAAATGGATAGAATAAATAAGAATCAAATGAAAGATGGAAGTAGAACTTATTATAAAAAGAAATGGAAATGAACTTAAGTTATTGACTTAAGTAAGTGTTGAATAAAAGCCGAACTCAAAATGAAGTGTGGTTTAAATGAGTTGAGAAATACTTATTGAATGGGATAGCTTGGATTGTTTTCGAGCTAAATAAAATAGTTTGGAATAAACAAATATGGAATGAATGCAAGTGAATGGATTCAAATCTAAAATGCAATAAAAATGGGAATATATGGATTGTGAATAATTAGAATGAGAGTGAACTTAAGTTATGAAATGGTGGTGAATTGGAGTAAATTAACTTTAAGTTTAAAATTTATAGAAACATGGGATGATGTCGAGTATAATAAAATAGTTTGGAATCAAACTTTTGGATAGTGAAGAAATACAATGAGAGTTTGTGAATAAATTAAAATGAGATGGGATTAAGTGTAGATTGAGTTGAAATCCATTTAAAATGGTTATAAAACATAAATACTTGTTTATTCACATAGATCTCGTCAAATTGCATAGAATAAATTGTCATTTGATGTAAATGGAGTAATTAAAATTATATGTATTGATAGTAGTAAAATAAATTGATTTTGAGAGCAATAGAACTAAATATGAGTTCAGTTTGCTTAAGAATAGATTAAATGTAAGCGATTGAGTTTAAACCATTCCAATTGATGAAGTGGTACACAAATGAATTGAAAACCATTCAAATTTGAATGAAAATGGTTTGTAAATTAATTGAAATAGTTGAATTACCATGAAAGTTGTAAAAATTGCTTACGGAAAATGTTGGATGTGCATTTCTTTAGAATTCATATGTTTTAACCATTGCAACTAAGTGAAATATAGTTAAACTGCATATATTTGGCACTTACATGTTTAAATTGAGTAAGTACAGGTACCTGGAAGCCGTGTGGCTGGATTTGGTTGTGCTATTTGCTAAAAATAATAAGCCGCTTGCTTAAAATGCTAAATAAGGTACGCTTACGCAATAAAAGTAGGAAATATGAACTGTTTTTGGTTTCTCCGACCGGGTGGGTCGATATATATATATATTTATATCTTTTGTCAAATTGCAAAAGCTCCTCCATACAAAGGGGACTCTGCCAAAAAAATTCGGAAAATTTGGGTGTTAGAAAATTTTTGAAACTTTTTGGAAAATTTTGTTAACGACAAAACGGTTTCGAATTAAAAATTGAAATAAGTTAGTAAATGAAACTAATTTAAAATAATGACATGGATTAGTTATAAATGAAAAAAATAAAATTCAATATTTGAAGTTGAAAATAAATTAAAGTCGTATGCTAATGAAGGAATCAATTTGAATAGAAATAGATATAAACTAAAGTGGGAGATGAAAATAAATATAAGAAACGTATATAATGCTTATACTGACTTAAGAAGGGAATGGTGAATTCTTGATTGGGAATTGATACTACAAATAATATTGGAATGAATAGATATTGACATTTAGGGAGGAAGTCGATAAAATGTTTTTGGAATGTTTTGATCGGATATTAGTGCTAAGCAGGATATGCACGTATTATAAAGAAAAAGGAAAATTGGTTTTGATTTAGAAGATAAAAATTTGAATTGCTCGACAAAAAGGTATGTATTTAAATTTTGGTACAAATTTTGATTGGGATTTGGATTGAGCCACTTGGCCTTTTGTTTTCCTTTTGGATTTGGGAGGCCGTAGAGCCATTTTGTAGTTGTACCGAGCTAGCCGCGCAAAGGAGACGCAGACGAAATTTTTCGAAAATTTGGGGAGTTAGAAAAATTTTGACAAAATTTGGATAATCGTGAAAAACGATTTTGGATTCGAAGATGGAGCAGTGAAGTGCAAGGGCTAGTCGCTACTAATCCTGAGGATATTTCCGAAATGGATGTAGTAGGAATAGTACCTTCGGTTCCGTTCGAACCCGGGACGGACTTGTACGGATGAATGCATGCGAAACATCGTCAGGTGGACGATGGGCATTCTAAGGGATACGTTCTATAAAAGGTAACGCTTAGCCTCAAGCCTCATCAAATGGGAATGACTGAAAATCAGGGGTTATGCAGCAAGGTTAGGTGGGTAGCACCCAAGCAGGGTGAGGTCATTCCAGTCTAGATGTCCCTTTTTATTTCGGCTTAGTGGGCGGTTGCTGATCCCAACCGCGGGGTGATCTCACTCGGGATTATCCAGTAAGGGGTAGTACCGGCCTTGTGTTGCAGGGGAGCGGACGTACTCCTCGGTACGGTGATCTAGGCCCCGTACTGTGACAGGTGGTACCCTAGTGCCTAGTTATTAGTTGGAAATCCATTCTCCCTACGAGACTTGTACGAGTTTTGTTTATATTACCCACTCTGTGGCTAGTAGCTGGAATTTAATGAATGTAACAATTTCAGCTATTTTATAAGTATTTGTATATAGACCCCATTATAATATCAGAGGATTTCTATAAAAATTGTTTTAGCTATCGTAAGGTAAAAACCCGACATGTTTATTTGCGCCGTGGTCTTACGAGTTGCTTTTGTTTTCAAAGGATTTTTGAAACTTTAATAATCAATTGGGTGTGATTTTCTCACGCTGGCATTCCAGACTGACTCGGGTATTATTTAACTGTAATGCTCGGGTCAGACCGAGTATTATAGGATACAGGAAATGCTATGGAGCTCAGGAGACGAGCAGGATGACGATACGTACTCTCGTACTTGTTTATATATATACTTATTATGCTGTGTTGTGTAGCTGTGTATCCAGTTGTATGTTATTGATGTGAGCTCTGATTGATGTACTCTGATGATGTAATATATGTAAACAGATATATTTGATTTTGAGTAAAGATTATTTATTATCTATTATATTTTACTCCGCTGCGATGGTTAGATTCTGTTGTTGTTTTCTATTTCTTCTTATACCTCTTCTTCTTCAACCCAAATGGTTCGTATTTCTCTACAGCTTGAGTTGATTGTTGTAGAATAGTGTTGACTCAAGGGGTACGGATTTGCGGACTGTTACAGTTGGTATCAGAGCATAGGTTGGTGATAACCTTGGCTCCGGTGGGAATTGCTCATTTAAAATAGAGTCCATAGTACTCTATAATGAGTTTGAGCGTATTAATAAATATGAGCGCGTATTTGTTAGTGAATATAAATTGTTTTAATATTGTGTTGATTGATTTATTGAGTGGCATATGAACCTTCGTCGACACAGTCTGCGCAACTGTATCGAAAGGGTTTCTAAACATTTGAAATAGAGCAATCGACACCGTATTGTTTTAAATATGGGAAAATGAAATAATTTTACCCAAAAACATATTTTGATATAAAGAATAGTTTTTGAAAACTATGTAGCTAATATATGGTTGCTTGGATGTTAGAAATGATGATATTAAAGTATTATCATTGTTAAGTGAAAATTTAACTAGAAATTGAAATATAACCAAAATTTAAGGGAATAAATTCATTATAAAATGGAATTTATAAATATGAATTATAAATGTAATTCATGAATTGAAATACAATCAAATGAGAATTTTTATAAGCATAAAGTGTACAAATGAATTAAATTTAAAATTTATTTAAGCAGGCTTTAGAAATTTAAAATCCCGAAGATTTGGAATGTTTTATCGAAGTGTTTTAATGATAAATGATAGCATTATTGTTTTGGAGATAATTCAGAATGGAAATCTGTTTCAAATGGAATTTGTAAGTGATATAGCATTGAAATCACTTGGATTACCGAAAAAATAATTCTGATGATGACGCCGCATCATCAGTATTTATTTTCGAATTTCTAAGTGATAGATTGCTGCCAAATTGATTTGTTCAGGAAAACCTGTTGTTTTTGAAAATTTTAAAAGAAATATGTTGGGGATAAAACCAGGATTGGTTTAAATTTTGAGAAGTGTGATTTGGGATGTTGGAGATTTCAAAATGATTTGAAAACCAAAAGTCGGGTGTTTAAAAATCCTGATGAGTTAGTTGTAAGCTTATAAATTAAGATGATTTTTAAATCAGAAAGGGAATATAAGCTTTGAATGTTGGAATTTAAATTTAAAAGGAAAAGTTAGAAATGAAATTACCTTGGATGGGGAAATAAGAAAATTTAACTGGATTGATAATTAATTTAAATAGGATGGAATAATCTCTCGAATCAAGTTGAAATTAAATTGAGTTGAATAAATCTGAGTTAAAGTAAAATTGAATTGGAATAAGAATTCAATTGAATTAATAAATGGAATTAGATTCTTACCTAAATAAAGGGAAAATAAGTTGAATAAGGGTTGGATTGAAATAAATAAATTAGAATGACTTGTAAAAGAATTAAAAATCCATAGAATAAAATATGCTTGGGTTATAAATATGCATAAGGCTTGAGTTAAAAATAAAATGAACATATTTAAGCCTTGAATGTATGGGATTGGGTAAATAATAGGTTGTGACTTATAAAATGTGAAAGTGAAATACAAAATCCAAAATAAATATTGTTTGATGAATTGAAAAATAAAATGAGGATCAAAACTTGAAGCTTATAAATAAATTGAACTTAAGAAAATTAAATGGAGTGATATTGGGGATTAAAATTCAAGTGTTGGATTATAAATAAGGGAAGAATTAATTTTATAATAAATTAGTTAATAAAATGTGTAAATGGAGTTTAATGTAGTAAAACAGAAGCTGAATTATAAGCTAATAATGAAGATTGGAAATAAAACTCAAGTTATAAATTGAATTCGACTCAAATTGTTGGTGAAGTAAATGAGATTGAATTGTGAGTTCATAAAAGTGAATGGTAATTTGAAAATGGATAGTGGAATCAGAACTTGAGTTATAAACTAAAATTTAACTTGAAGTGTTAACAAATTAAATATAATTGGAAATATATAGAATAAAAATGAAATTTGATTAAAATAGCGATGGTTTGAATTGCGAAAAAAATCCAAATAAGTGAAGATAAATTGAAAAATAGCCAGGTAATAAATTGAATGAGTTGAATCTGGAAAGTTAAATTCTATAATAACCAATTAAATGAAATTGCAAATTTAAAATGAGATTTAATTGAGAGAGAATTTAGTTGAATAGAAAAGAGAAAATTTTACTTGTAAAATGAAAATGAGTTTAAGTATAAAATTTGAATAGATTGAAGTAAATAAACTTAAGCTAAAAGATGGAAAGGAGTTGAATTTAATTCAACTTAAACTAAGTTTAATGATATTGGGTTGGATTCAAATCAAGGGAAATAAATTTGAATCGAAATAGAATTTGGTGGGTTATGAATAATATTTAAGGAAATGAAAAATGGATTGAGTGGATAAACTAATTATGTTGAATAAATAAATGGATAGAATAAATAAGAATCAAATGAAAGATGGAAGTAGAACTTATTATAAAAAGAAATGGAAATGAACTTAAGTTATTGACTTAAGTATGTGTTGAATAAAAGCCGAACTCAAAATGAAGTGTGGTTTAAATGAGTTGAGAAATACTTATTGAATGGGATAGCTTGGATTGTTTTCGAGCTAAATAAAATAGTTTGGAATAAACAAATATGGAATGAATGCAAGTGAATGGATTCAAACCTGAAATGCAATAAAAATGGGAATATATGGATTGTGAATAAATTAGAACGAGAGTGAACTTAAGTTATGAAATGGTGGTGAATTGGAGTAAATTAACTTTAAGTTTAAAATTTATAGAAACATGGGATGATGTCGAGTATAATAAAATAGTTTGGAATCAAACTTTTGGATAGTGAAGAAATACAATGAGAGTTTGTGAATAAATTAAAATGAGATGGGATTAAGTGTAGATTGAGTTGAAATCCATTTAAAATGGTTATAAAACATAAATACTTGTTTATTCACATAGATCTCGTCAAATTGCATAGAATAAATTGTCATTTGATGTAAATGGGAGTAATTAAAATTCTATGTATTGATAGAAGTAAAATAAATTGATTTTGAGAGCAATAGAACTAAATATGAGTTCAGTTTACTTAAGAATAGATTAAATGTAAGCGATTGAGTTTAAACCATTCCAATTGATGAAGTGGTACACAAATGAATTGAAAACCATTCAAATTTGAATGAAAATGGTTTGTAAATTAATTGAAATAGTTGAATTACTATGAAAGTTGTAAAAATTGCTTACGGAAAATGTTGGATGTGCATTTCTTTAGAATTCATATGTTTTAACCATTGCAACTAAGTGAAATATAGTTAAACTGCATATATTTGGCACTTACATGTTTAAATTGAGTAAGTACAGGTACCTGGAAGCCGTGTGGCTGGATTTGGTTGTGCTATTTGCTAAAAATAATAAGCCGCTTGCTTAAAATGCTAAATAAGGTATGCCTACGCAATAAAAATAGGAAATATGAACTGTTTTTGGTTTTTCCGACCGGGTGGGTCGATATATATATAGATATTTATATCTTTTGTCAAATTGCAAAAGCTCCTCCGTACAAAGGGGACTCTGCCAAAAAAATTCAGAAATTTTGGGAGTTAGAAAATTTTTGAAAATTTTTGGAAAATTTTGTTAACGACAAAACGGTTTCGAATTGAAAATTGAAATAAGTTAGTAAATGAAACTAATTTAAAATAATGACATGGATTAGTTATAAATGGAAAAAAATAAAATTCAATATTTGAAGTTGAAAATAAATTAAAGTCGTATGGTAATGAAGGAATCAATTTGAATAGAAATAGATATAAACTAAAGTGGGAGATGAAAATAAATATAAGAAACATATATAATGCTTATACTAACTTAAGAAGGGAATGGTGAATTCTTGATTGGGAATTGATACTACAAATAATATTGGAATGAATAGATATTGGCATTTAGTGAGGAAGTCGATAAAATGTTTTTGGAATGTTTTGATCGGATATTAGTGCTAAGCAGGATATGCACGTATTATAAAAAAAATGGAAAATTGGTTTTGATTTCAGAAAATAAAAATTTGAATTACTCGACAAAAAGGTATGTATTTAAATTTTGGTACAAATTTTGATTGGGATTTGGATTGAGCCACTTGGCCTTTTGTTTTCTTTTTGGATTTGGGAGGCCGTAGAGCCATTTTGTAGTTGTACCGAGCTAGCCGCGCAAAGGAGACGCAGGCGAAATTTTTCGAAAATTTGGGGAGTTAGAAAAATTTTGAGAAAATTTTGATAATTCAAAATTGGTTTTAAGATTAAAACTTTGATGGTTGGGCAGATAGAATTGTTTACAAACTAGGAAAAAGGTTCGGAAAGTTAATAAGAATGATAATGGTCTTTTATAAAAAGATAGTTGGATAGGTGTTGAGCTGTTTGGTTTTGAAAAAAGTAAACGGGTTTTGGACCATTCTTCCTAGTTAGTAATTTCGGGGACGAAATTCTTTAAGGGGGAAGGAATGTGATGACTCGTAATTTTTGAGCACTTGAAATCGGAATATTTAATTGATTTTAATATTCAGTAGGGTAATTTTTAACCTAAATTACGAATATCACGATTTATTGGATAATTAAATTATTGAATTGAATAATTTGGAGTGGAATAAAATATGAAAACTGAGATGTTAAGCCTGTTAAAAATAATTTGAAGGCTTGTAAAATTTATATTGTTAACACTGAAGATAATAGAAGTTTTAAAATTGAATTTAATAGTGATTTGTTCAGATTTGAAATTTTATCGTTTAAATTGAATTTAAAAATAGCCTTCCGAGGCACAGTCTCAGAATTAGACGAAACTAGTTCCATTGGGTCCGTAATATTGAATTATTATCGGATTTCAAATTTCGTATTGATTGGAGTTAGTGTGTGAGTGTACGATATAATAACGCGCTGAAAACTTAATTGATAATAATTTAATGAAATTTACTTAGTCAAGCTTCTCTTATACGCCACTTCTTTTAACTTAAATCTGTGTTTCCCTTTTCTCTTCTAAAGGACAGGCAAGTTCAATTCCTTTTGGAAATCAAAATCGGTAAATAAATAAAATAAAATATATAATAAATAGATAAATAAAAGAAGCTTCAAAGGGAAGCCGCCGCGTATAATAAAAGAAAAGAGCAACACAATAAAGGCCGGACCCTTTTCTTCCTTTCAAACCCCAACACCACACGGTAGGAAAAAAATGGCCGTAGCCTCGATCTCTATAAATCGAGTTCGTTAACCCTATGCTGTAATCGATTGGCGCGTGGAAGAAGGGAGGGAAGCAAGCGACGTTTGCGCGTGCGTTCGCATGGGGGTTTGGCGATTTTTTTTGTGGCGTCGCGATTTGCGATCGGTCGTCGATCGACCTCGTGCGCGAGTAAGGGGGCGGTGATATGTGTTGCGCGAAGCCTAGGCGGAACATCACGGCATGGAGACGAGACCTGCAATCGAGGTTTGTGCGATCTGGAGCAAGTGGTTTGACGACCTATGGTTTTGAGATTTGGGGTTTCACGGTTCAGAGACGTGTGCGATATGTATGCACTCGCGAGTGGGTTCTACGGCAGTAAGGTATTCTATTGTTTTTATATTTGATATATATATGTATATATAAAGTAGTTTAAATCAAATTATTAATTTGGGGTGAATAAATGAATGGAGATTAATGGTTGGATTTATCCAAATAATAATAAATGGACAATAAAAAATTTATATACCTACATGCAGGTTATAAAATGTTTTATGCAGGCAGTTTAGAAGTGTAAATCTACCAGTTTATGTTAAGAATGTTTATTAGTGGTTAATGTTGTTAATAAACTGATTTAATTTAATTTAGTTACCAAAAATAATTTATTTAAGGAGAATTTGTTAATTTAAATTTATTAAACGTTAACAGCCTTTTGGTTAACCAAGGATATTAATAAATCGAATAAATATTTATACAAGGTTAAAAATCGAGAAAGAGGAAAGCTGGATTGGAATGGATGCCAATAAAAACAAAGGTGAGTTAATCTCACTCGGTTTAAATTTAAATTTAAATGATTAAATTTAAATAATTGATTGTATGGTTGAATTGATTGATGTGATATAGTATAGTATAATTTGTAATTGGCATGTTATGTGATGTTAACGTCTGTGGATGCAGGGAAAACAGGTTGGAGGGATCCAACTGGACCCCTCAACTTTTATTTAAATTATTTTATATTCTATTCTCTGTTCTGATTGTTTGATATTCTATAATGAGTTATGTGAAAATATTGAATGTTATGGCTTGGTTGATATAATTGGGTATAATGAATTACCAAAAATATAAATTTGATTTTGGAAATGGAAATAAAAGAAGTGAAATTGCAAGTAAGATAATTATATAATAAATTCAAGAATAACTTGAAAAAAAGAAATAAAGTGACTTTAAATTTTAATAAATGAATCCTGAGAATGGAAAGGAAAATTTGAATAAACAGAAAATTTATGAAGTTTAAAATGCAGTATTATTAATTTAAAAGAACAAACATTATTTAGAATTTAAGATTTGAATTATTGGAAGAGTAAAGAAGATATTGAAAATAATAATAATAATAAAGACCATAACTATTGAATTTGGAAATGAACTGATAAGTAAAAGAATTAATTCCAAATAAAATAAATTTTGAAATCAATTTGGGAAAATTGATTTAAGTGATTGAAGTTGGAATTTTCTCTGGATGGCCAAGTACATGTTTTAAAAGTAAATTTGCAAATATAAATTAAATGTTTTAAAGTTGTTTTTAAAGAAGTAAGTTATGTAAAATTTATTATTTCTAATATTTGAAGTAAGTATTTTCTTTAATCTATTCTAGCAGTAATTATTAAGAAGTAACTTAGAATTTTGGTTTTGAAAGTAGAAATCTAGTTTTACATGTTATTAAGTAACTTTATTTTCAAATTTTTATATAGTATGTATTTTAGTAAATTATTAAAGTAATCTTAACTTAAGTGATTAAAGGTAAAGTCCAAAGTAAGTATTTTTGTTTTATCTATTATCGTAATAGTTATATAAAGAATGACTTGGTATTTTGTTTAAAGCATTATTTTAAATTAAGTACTAAAGAAAGATTTTCTAAATTACATATTAACCATACTTTACAATTAAAGTGTTTTGAAATTATTTTAAAAATCTAAAATCTTGTGCTTGGTGATTCCAGTGGAAATGAAATACTCGGAATTTATTCTGAGCAAAAGGAAGGTAGTTTGAAAACTGTTTTCAAAACGATTTGAAAGTGAGAATATACCTTGTAAAGATATTTTGAGATTAATAAATAATTTGGGAAATTATTTATTGGTTGATGGTGGTTTGTAAATAGAAATTGATAGTTAAATAACTGACTATCAATATTGGACAAATACGTCGATCGTTTCGAAGAGACCGGGATCGAGATTTATTTCTCGAAAACCACTTCGATCCAGTTTGTACGTTTCGTGAAAAACGATTTTGGATTCGAAGATGGAGAAGTGAAGTGCAAGGGCTAGTCGCTACTAATCCTGAGGATATTTCCGAAATGGATGTAGTAGGAATAGTGCCTTCGGATCCGTTCGAACCCGGGACGGACTTGTATGGATGAATGCTTGCGAAACATCGTCAGGTGGACGATGGGCATTCTAAGGGATACGTTCTATAAAAGGTAACGCTTAGCCTCAAGCCTCATCAAATGGGAATGACTGAAAATCAGGGGTTATGCAGCAAGGCTAGGTGGGTAGCACCCAAGCAGGGTGAGGTCATTCCAGTCTAGATGTCCCTTTTCATTTCGGCTTAGCGGGCGGTTGCTGATCCCAACCGCGGGGTGATCTCACTCGGGATTATCCAGTAAGGGGTAGTCCCGGCCTTGTGTTGCAGGGGAACGGGCGTACTCCTCGGTACGGTGATCTAGGCCCCGTACTGTGACAGGTGGTACCCCAGTGCCTAGTCATTAGTTGGAAATCCATTCTCCCTACGAGCCTTGTACGAGTTTTGTTTGTATTACCCACTCTGTGGCTAGTAGCTGGAATTTAATGAATGTAACAATTTCAGCTATTTTATAAGTATATGTATATAGACCCTATTATAATATCAGAGGATTTCTATAAAAATTGTTTTTGCTATCGTAAGGTAAAAACCCGACATGTTTATTTGTGCCGTGGTCTTACGAGATGCTTTTGTTTTCAAAGGATTTTTGAAACTTTAATAATCAATTGGGTGTGATTTTCTCACGCTGGTATTCCAGACTGACTCGTGTATTATTTAACTGTAATGCTCGGGTCAGACCGAGTATTATAGGATACAGGAAATGCTATGGAGCTTAGGAGACGAGCAGGATGACGATACGTACTCTCGTACTTGTTTATATATATACTTATTCTGCTGTGTTGTGTAGCTGTGTATCCAGTTGTATGTTATTGATGTGAGCTCTGATTGATGTACTCTGATGATGTAATATATGTAAACAGATATATTTGATTTTGAGTAAAGATTATTTATTATCTATTATATTTTACTCCGCTGCGATGGTTAGATTCTGTTGTTGTTTTCTATATTCTTCTTATACCTCTTCTTCTTCAACCCAAATGGTTCGTATTTCTGTACAGCTTGAGTTGATTGTTGTAGAATAGTGTTGACTCAAGGGGTATGGATTTGCGGACTGTTACAGTTGGTATCAGAGCATAGGTTGGTGATAACCTTGGCTCCGGTGGGAATTACTCATTTACAATAGAGTCCATAATACTCTATAATGAGTTTGAGCGTATTAATAAATATGAGCGCGTATTTGTTAGTGAATATAAATTGTTTTAATATTGTGTTGATTGATTTATTGAGTGGCATATGAACCTTCGTCGACACAGTCTGCGCAACTGTATCGAAAGGGTTTCTAAACATTTGAATAGAGCAATCGACACCGTATTGTTTTAAATATGGGAAAATGAAATAATTTTACCCAAAAACATATTTTGATATAAAGAATAGTTTTTGAAAACTATGTAGCTAATATATGGTTGCTTGGATGTTAGAAATGATGATATTAAAGTATTATCATTGTTAAGTGAAAATTTAACTAGAAATTGAAATATAACCAAAATTTAAGGGAATAAATTCATTATAAAATGGAATTTATAAATATGAATTATAAATGTAATTCATGAATTGAAATACAATCAAATGAGAATTTGTATAAGAATAAAGTGTACAAATGAATTAAATTTAAAATTTATTTAAGCAGGCTTCAGAAATTTAAAATCCCGGAGATTTGGAATGTTTATCGAAGTGTTTTAATGATAAATGATAGCATTATTGTTTTGGAGATAATTCAGAATGGAAATCTGTTTTAAATGGAATTTGGAAGTGATATAGCATTGAAATCACTTGGATTACCAAAAAAATAATTCTGATGATGACGCCGCATCATCAGTATTTATTTTCGAATTTCTAAGTAATAGATTGCTGCCAAATTGATTTGTTCAGGAAAACCTGTTGTTTTTGAAAATTTTAAAATAAATATGTTGGGGATAAAACCAGGATTGGTTTAAATTTTGAGAAGTGTGATTTGGGATGTTGGAGATTTCAAAATGATTTGAAAACCAAAAGTCGGGTGTTTAAAAATCCTGATGAGTTAGTTGTAAGCTTATAAATTAAGATGATTTTTAAATCAGGAAGGGAATATAAGCTTTGAATGTTGGAATTTAAATTTAAAAGCAAAAGTTAGAAATGAAATTACCTTGGATGGGGAAATAAGAAAATTTAACTGGATTGAAAATTAATTTAAATAGGCTGGAATAATCTCTAGTTGTATTCGAATCAAGTTGAAATTAAATTGAGTTGAATAAATCTGAGTTAAAGTAAAATTGAATTGGAATAAGAATTTAATTGAATTAATAAATGGAATTAGATTCTTCCTGAATAAAGGGAAAATAAGTTGAATAAGGGTTGGATTGAAATAAATAAATTAGAATGACTTGTAAAAGAATTAAAAATCCATAGAATAAAATATGCTTGGGTTATAAATAAGCATAAGGCTTGAGTTAAAAATAAAGATGAACATATTTAAGCCTTGAATGTATGGGATTGTGTAAATAATAGGTTGTGACTTATAAAATGTGAAAGTGAAATACAAAATCCAAAATAAATATTGTTTGATGAATTGAAAAATAAAATGAGGATCAAAACTTGAAGCTTATAAATAAATTGAACTTAAGAAAATTAAATGGAGTGATATTGGGGATTAAAATTCAAGTGTTGGATTATAAATAAGGGAAGAATTAATTTTATAATAAATTAGTTAATAAAATGTGTAAATGGAGTTTAATGTCGTAAAACAGAAGCTGAATTATAAGCTAATAATGAAGATTGGAAATAAAACTCAAGTTATAAATTGAATTCGACTCAAATTGTTGGTGAAGTAAATGAGATTGAATTGTGAGTTCATAAAAGTGAATGGTAATTTGAAAATGGATAGTGGAATCAGAACTTGAGTTATAAACTAAAATTTAACTTGAAGTGTTAATAAATTAAATATAATTGGAAATATATAGAATAAAAATGAAATTTGATTAAAATAGCGATGGTTTGAATTGCAAAAAAAATCCAAATAAGTGAAGATAAATTGGAAAATAGCCAGGTAATAAATTGAATGAGTTGAATCTGGAAAGTTAAATTCTATAATAACCAATTAAATGAAATTGCAAATTTAAAATGAGATTTAATTGAGAGAGAATTTAGTTGAATAGAAAAGAGAAAAATTTACTTGTAAAATGAAAATAGTTTAAGTATAAAATTTGAATAGATTGAAGTAAATAAACTTAAGCTAAAAAGATGGAAAGGAGTTGAATTTAATTCAACTTAAACTAAGTTTAATGATATTGGGTTGGATTCAAATCAAGGGAAATAAATTTGAATCGAAATAGAATTTGGTGGGTTATGAATAATATTTAAGGAAATGAAAAATGGATTGAGTGGATAAACTAATTATGTTGAATAAATAAATGGATAGAATAAATAAGAATCAAATGAAAGATGGAAGTAGAACTTATTATAAAAAGAAATGGAAATGAACTTAAGTTATTGACTTAAGTAAGTGTTGAATAAAAGCCGAACTCAAAATGAAGTGTGGTTTAAATGAGTTGAGAAATAATTATTGAATGGGATAGCTTGGATTGTTTTCGAGGTAAATAAAATAGTTTGGAATAAACAAATATGGAATGAATGCAAGTGAATGGATTCAAATCTGAAATGCAATAAAAATGGGAATATATGGATTGTGAATAAATTAGAACGAGAGTGAACTTAAGTTATGAAATGGTGGTGAATTGGAGTAAATTAACTTTAAGTTTAAAATTTATAGAAACATGGGATGATGTCGAGTATAATAAAATAGTTTGGAATCAAACTTTTGGATAGTGAAGAAATACAATGAGAGTTTGTGAATAAATTAAAATGAGATGGGATTAAGTGTAGATTGAGTTGAAATCCATTTAAAATGGTTATAAAACATAAATACTTGTTTATTCACATAGATCTCGTCAAATTGCATAGAATAAATTATCATTTGATGTAAATGGGAGTAATTAAAATTATATGTATTGATAGAAGTAAAATAAATTGATTTTGAGAGCAATAGAACTAAATATGAGTTCAGTTTGCTTAAGAATAGATTAAATGTAAGCGATTGAGTTTAAACCATTCCAATTGATGAAGTGGTACACAAATGAATTGAAAACCATTCAAATTTGAATAAAAATGGTTTGTAAATTAATTGAAATAGTTGAATTACTATGAATGTTGTAAAAATTGCTTACGGAAAATGTTGGATGTGCATTTCTTTAGAATTCATATGTTTTAACCATTGCAACTAAGTGAAATATAGTTAAACTGCATATATTTGGCACTTACATGTTTAAATTGAGTAAGTACAGGTACCTGGAAGCCGTGTGGCTGGATTTGGTTGTGCTATTTGCTAAAAATAATAAGCCGCTTGCTTAAAATGCTAAATAAGGTACGCCTACGCAACAAAAATAGGAAATATGAACTGTTTTTGGTTTTTCCGACCGGGTGGGTCGATATATATATATATATATATATATATATATATATATATATATATATATATATATATATATTTATATCTTTTGTCAAATTGCAAAAACTCCTCCGTACAAAAGGGACTCTGCCAAAAAAAATCGGAAATTTTGGGAGTTAGAAAATTTTTGAAAATTTTTGGAAAATTTTGTTAACGACAAAACGGTTTCGAATTGAAAATTGAAATAAGTTAGTAAATGAAACTAATTTAAAATAATGACATGGATTAGTTATAAATGTAAAAAATAAAATTCAATATTTGAAGTTGAAAATAAATTAAAGTCGTATGCTAATGAAGGAATCAATTTGAATAGAAATAGATATAAACTAAAGTGGGAGATGAAAATAAATATAAGAAACATATATAATGCTTATACTAACTTAAGAAGGGAATGGTGAATTCTTGATTGGGAATTGATGCTACAAATAATATTGGAATGAATAGATATTGGCATTTAGTGAGGAAGTCGATAAAATGTTTTTGGAATGTTTTGATCGGATATTAGTGCTACGCAGGATATGCATGTATTATAAAGAAAAAGGAAAATTGGTTTTGATTTCAGAAGATAAAAATTTGAATTGCTCGACAAAAGGTATGTATTTAAATTTTGGTACAAATTTTGATTGGGATTTGGATTGAGCCACTTGGCCTTTTGTTTTCCTTTTGGATTTGGGAGGCCGTAGAGCCATTTTGTAGTTGTACCGAGCTAGCCGCGCAAAGGAGACGCAGTCGTAATTTTTCGAAAATTTGGGGAGTTAGAAAAATTTTGAGAAAATTTGGATAATCGTGAAAAAAGATTTTGGATTCGAAGATGGAGCAGTGAAGTGCAAGGGCTAGTCGCTACTAATCCTGAGGATATTTCCGAAATGGATGTAGTAGGAATAGTACCTTCGGTTCCGTTCGAACCCGGGACGGACTTGTATGGATGAATGCATGCGAAACATCGTCAGGTGGACGATGGGCATTCTAAGGGATACGTTCTATAAAAGGTAACGCTTAGCCTCAAGCCTCATCAAATGTGAATGACTGAAAATCAGGGGTTATGCAGCAAGGCTAGGTGGGTAGCACCCAAGCAGGGTGAGGTCATTCCAGTCTAGATGTCCCTTTTTATTTCGTCTTAGTGGGCGGTTGCTGATCCCAACCGTGGGGTGATCTCACTCGAGATTATCCAGTAAGGGGTAGTACCGGCCTTGTGTTGCAGGGGAGCGGGCGTACTCCTCGGTACGGTGATCTAGGCCCCGTACTGTGACAGGTGGTACCCCGGTGCCTAGTCATTAGTTGGAAATCCATTCTCCCTACGAGACTTGTACGAGTTTTGTTTATATTACCCACTCTGTGGCTAGTAGCTAGAATTTAATGAATGTAACAATTTCAGCTATTTTATAAGTATTTGTATATAGACCCCATTATAATATCAGAGGATTTCTATAAAAATTGTTTTAGCTATCGTAAGGTAAAAACCCGACATGTTTATTTGTGCCGTGGTCTTACGAGATGCTTTTGTTTTCAAAGGATTTTTGAAAGTTTAATAATCAATTGGGTGTGATTTTCTCACGCTGGAATTCCAGACTGACTCGGGTATTATTTAACTGTAATGCTCGGGTCAGACCGAGTATTAAAGGATACAGGAAATGCTGTGGAGCTCAGGAGACGAGCAGGATGACGATACGTACTCTCGTACTTGTTTATATATATACTTATTCTGCTGTGTTGTGTAGCTGTGTATCCAGTTGTATGTTATTGATGTGAGCTCTGATTGATGTACTCTGATGATGTAATATATGTAAACAGGTATATTTGATTTTGAGTAAAGATTATTTATTATCTATTATATTTTACTCCGCTGCGATGGTTAGATTCCGTTGTTGTTTTCTATTTTCTTCTTCTACTTCTTCTTCTTCAACCCAAATGGTTCGTATTTCTGTACAGCTTGAGTTGATTGTTGTAGAATAGTGTTGACTCAAGGGGTACGGATTTGCGGACTCATTCAAATGCAAATCAACTCAAGCCTAAATCCATTTTCAAAAATCTGTGAAACATATTCTGTAACCATTTCCTCTCAAGAATATTTTCAAAATTTGAATGCCTGCAGCAGATTTTCCAATGCAAGCCTGTATACACATTTTTCAAATCTGTTAGCAAGTCTGCAGCAAGCATGCAATCTGAAAGTACAAGGTCTGGAAATGTTCTTAACATCATTAGCTACAACTTGCAGTAATCAAAAGATTTTCAGTTTTAAAAGCCTCAGAAATTCCAAGTCTTCCAGTTTGCAACTTCTAGCATTCAAGTCCCTGCCTCTTTAAAATTTGGTGAGTAAACAAATTTAATTAAAATCTAAGTAAATATACTTCTGTTTGCCTGTGAATTTTAAGATGAATAATGCTTGGTTGTGCATATTTATGAATTATCTTTGTGATATAAATGTTTGTAAGTGTGCATGTCTGTTATATTGAATTACCTCTGTTCTTGGTTCTGTAAATTAAAATTTTGATCAAAATTCCAAACTTACTCACCTGGTCTTTATTAGGATTAGAGATTCAAACAATTTATGTTTTTTATTCCTAAGTTACAGTTTAAAATTTGTTTCAAGTAAAATAAGTTGGAAATACGTCTGGAAATAAGATAGAAAAGAAGAAAATTTTAAAGTATGATAAAATCCATCATCATGGATTTCTTATTTAGGTTTATAACTTGAATCCATATTGAAAATAAGGAATTTTAAAACAAAAATCAAAATTTTTAAGTGGGTTTTGAGAGTGCATTTCAGTGGTGACTGGAATTTGGGTTTTGGGTTTCTCTGGTGAACGTCAGTCGCTGGAGGGTTGGGTTTTTGTCTGGAGGAGGAAGGATGTATGGTGAGGCTGGGAGAAATGGTTGGAGGCAGAATAGATCGACGTGGCATCGTCGGCGAAGTGGTTTAGTTTCTAAACCTAGTTTTGGTCCAGATGGTAATTTGGGGAAATGCGTCTTCTATGGTGGATCGAGCTTCACCAGACCAAGGGGAATAGCTTCGGGGATGTAAGAAGATTGCGAGGCTGGAGTGATAATGATTCTGATGGTCGGAGGGAGGTGATTGAGGCATTTCCTGGTGATGTTGTGTGTTCCAGTTTCTACCCTCCTGCCCGATTTTAATTTGAAGCTTGGGTTTGTATTTGGACGATTGGGAGCCGATGCTTAGGTGATGGTAGTGTTGCCGGAGGGTACGACATTGGTCATTATCGTCAAAGTGGGCTGTGCATGTGCACAGGGAGGTTTGACATCTAATTTTTTTGGTGTGGGGTTTTACTCGATGCATCGCTCGAGTACTTGGGAAGAAGTCTCGAGTTTGAACTCGAGTTAATTTAGGTGTTTAAAGCATCAGGTTTTCAAACTTAAAATAAGTCTAGTTTTTTGGAAAAATTGGAAGGAAGGGAATTTACTCGGGGGTAGACTCGAATTGTCTTCGGGTTTGATCCGAAGCAGAGATGATAAACATTTTCTAAAACATTTTTAAATCAATTTGTTTTGAAATTTAAATTGAAATCCAATTCAAACTTACTTATTTAAACTTACCCCTTTTTCTAATTGTTTTCTTTAACTATTGATTTAGAAGTTTGAAAATTTGTTTAATTTAAATTTTGTAAAATTTAAAGTGGTTTAAAAAGCTTAATTTAAAATGAAGGTTTAAGATTTTTAGAAAAGCAAGTTTTAAATACAAATTTTAATTAGTTTTGACACCTCTACTTGATAATGTTTTAAGTTATTTAAGGAAGTTAAGTTTTGTTAACTTTAAATTATCAAGTTAAATGGTTATCTTATTTCAAATCTAAATTAAAGGTTTTAATTAAGTTTAGTTAATTATGATGTTAAAATGTTTAATAAATGTTAATAGTAATAAAGGTATTTATAAGATAATGTTTTATCTTAAAATAATTAAGGATTTAATGCCTTGGGATTAACCATGGTAATTGTGGAAATTAAGTATAATTAGTTGATTTAATTAATTAATTATAAAGGATCAATTAAGTGATTAATTAAGAGTAATTAATTAATTTAATTAATAAATAACTAAGGGTTATTAATTAATTAATTTAAGGTTAATTAATTGCAATTAAGGATTATTAATTAAAGGTTGTTAATTAATGATCAAAGATTAATTAATTGAGTAATTAAGTAATCAAGCATTAATTAATCAAATAACTAAGATTTGATTAATTTAGTAATTAGAGAGTTGTTAATTAAGTAATTAGAGGTTACTTATTAATAATTAATAAGTACTTAATGTGTAATTAATTTTTTTAATTAATAGTTAAGTTTTATTAATTAATACTTAAAGGATGATTAATCTATAATTAAATATTGATTAATTGATTAATCATAGGGTGATTAAGGATTAATCAAATGTAATTAAAGATTAATCAAAGGTAATTAAGGGTTGATTAACTGTTTAGTCAACTAGTGATTAAGGATTAATTAATTTGTAATTAAGGTTGTTGATTAATAATTAAGGATATTAATTAATAATTAAGCTTATTAATTAATAATTAAGAGATAATTAATGATTGATTAATTAGCTTATTAATTTTAAGATTAATTATGGATTAATTAATTCGTAATTAAGAGATATTGATTAATAATTAAGGTTATTAATTAATAAGTTAATGGATAATTAATCAGTTAATTAAAGGTTAATTAATTGATTATAAAAGTAACTAAGGATTGATTACTTTGTATTGAAGGAAATTAATTAATAATTAAGATATATTAATTGATAATTAAAGGATAACTAATCTGTGATAGAGATTAATTAATTGTTTGATAAGGTAATCAAGTAGTGATTAATTAATTAAAGTTGTAATTAATTAATGATTGCTTGAGCAGGATTAGGAAATTAATTCTTAAGTAATTAATTTAATTTAAATCGATTAAATTAATTATAACATGGATTAATAACTCCTGTTTATGGATGGTTGTTTGTGTAGAATATCTGTATTGGATGATATCTATTGGATGATATCTATTGGACGATATCTATTGAATGATACCTATTGGATTATATCTTTTGGATGATGTGCTATGATATTCTATGATATGATATTAGATATATCAGTGATAAATGTGGGATATTTATCTATGTTAAATGCCGTGTGAATTCAATATATTGAATTGAATTGAATTGTTTAAATCTTTAAAACAACTTGGCCTTTAAGATACGTTTGGATTTCGATGAGACCGGGATCGGGTATCATATTTGATTATTCGAAAACCACATCGATCCAAGTTAAATGTTAGGTCGTGAATCCAAGTGAAGATCAAGTTGAAGACTCGAAGTGTAAAACTATCTGTCATTAAAACTTTAAGGGTGATTCCAATATGAGTATAACAGAGATAGTGCTTTCAAGTTCGAGATGGAGTTTCAGAGTGCAAGGGTTATCGTCGTTAACTCTGAGGGTGATTCCAAAATGAGTGTAACGAGATAATATCTTCGGTTTCGTTCGAACCCGGAACGAACTTGTATGGATTGAATGCTTTCAGAACATCGTCAGGTGAATGATGAGCATTCTAAGATAGAATGTTCTATAAAGGTAATCGCAGCCTCAAGCCTCATCAACTGGGAATGGCTAAAATAGAGGAGATGCAGCAAGGCTAAGTGAGTCGCGCTCAAGTAGGACAAGCACTTCCCCTGTCTAGATGTCTCTTTTTATTTGGCTGTATGGGCAGTTGGTCTGCAGCCAACTGCGGGGTTATCTTGTTTGGGACTGTTCAATAAGGAATGATTCCGGCTTTGTGTTGCAGGGGGTCGGGAGTGATCCTAGGTACGTTGATCTAGGCCACGTACTGTGACGGGCAGTACACTAATAACCCTGCCATTGATGGAAACCTATTCTTCCTACGTGCCCTTACAGTTTTGATTGTATTACCCACTTTTGTGGCTAGTATGTTGGAATTTAATCATGTAACAATTTCAGTTATTTCTTATTTATTTGAACACCCTAGTAGCTATTATAATATCACTGGATTTCCTATCAAATGTTTTGGTTAGCGTAAGATAAAAACTTACCCATGTTTATTTGTGTGGAGTCTTACGTGATACCTTTTATTTTCAAAGGTTTTCAAAAAGTTAAGCAACTTTAAACCGTTTACTCACACCAGACCCATGTCTGACCCGGAGTTTACTTTTTTTTCTTAAACTCTCGGGTACTCAAATTTTTATGAGTAGCCAAGAGATCAGGTTTTGGCTTGACGAATATTGGAAAGCATGGAGCAGGAGTCCAGACATAGATATAACTATATTTCCGCTGTGCTGTGTTGAAGTCTCTGTCTGTTGTATTTGGGATGTAATGGATTAGACAGATCTTATAACTGTCTAATGTGAAATGTTGTTGTAATCTGTGTAACTCTGATGTAATGACTATGTAATATTTATTTTTTATTATATTTTGTTTCGTTTCCGTTGTGAGATTCTAATATTGTTGAGTTCTTTCTTCTTTCTATTCTATTTCTACCTCTTTCTTTCTTATTGATGATGCGTTTTTCTATGGAATGAAAAGCGGGTCGTCACAAAATCGAACCCTAAAAAACAAAATCGTTTGAATCAACTTATTAACAAGATCAATATAAAAATAAAAGTCACACCTAAATAAAGAATTGATTTCCCGAGGAGGAAAGAAATTTAAGTTGTCTTTGGAATCTCTGATTGCTTGTTTGAGTTATTATTTGCAGGTGGGAAAAGAAAAGAGGAAAAACTTGCTATTTATAGAAAGGAAGGAATGCACATGAGCCATTAGAGTAACTTTAAACGGACGACCAGATTAGTGAAGGAAGACCAATAGGCAGGAAAAGTGACATCGAAACTATTGACTTGAAAAGTCAACGACTCTTCCACATGAGGGGAAGGACAAATGTTATCTCCATAATCGACTTCGAAGATGTGCAATATAAGATGTGAATAGAATGTCGAGCTGTATATAATCAAGAACACATGATTGATGATGCAACTTAATTGTCGACGTCGCCAATTGTCTTTGTTAACCTCACTATATGGTTGAAGACTGATATTGCAAGTCATAGTGCCACACTTCCTCAATATCATCACCATTCAAAGTAGATACTTCTCGACGTCGCCACTCAAATAGCACCGCATTTCAACAAAGCTAAGGTTGGCTATATGCTTATTCAAAGTCGCCAACCTCCAACACCACAAATGAAATCACTTTGTGTTTCGTTGATGATGCATCCATCTATGGCACTTTTCTTTGAAGTTGACTCTCATCCAAATGGCACTACCTCTATCCGGCCAATCATCTATGTTGGTGTCACATACAAGAATAACCTTATGCTAGTAACACTACCTGAAGTCAATAATGACGTTGTCAATGATACTTCCATTCCATATCGCTACTATTGATGTCGCACTTCATCAATTGTTGAATAGGATCATACAATAATGTTGAGAATCATGATTGCTGAGGTCATACTAGAAAGAGTCACCTCATATCAACATCTCTCATCATCGATGTCACCGATAATCAGCACCTTGCCTCATCTACCATAAAGCGCATCTCATCGACAATCAAAAGGACTCCACTCGCCTATGCTTGCGACATTGATGAAAAAGGTCGTCAACATATATAGAGACAACTAATGCCGTGCTTCATCCATGAAGCATTCAATTGAAGCCACATTTGAACAATATATAAGGAATAACACCACATGGCAGCCACCGAAGTTGAGAATGCCTACGCCAAAACTGTCGATACCATGCTTGTCGAAGCCAAGGATGTCGATGTTAGCTACCGGGTTGCACTTCTATCCCTATAAATATGGATGTAGGGCCATGTTAAAGGGGACGAATTCTCTCATCTTATTTCTTACCTTTTTAGTTGTAAACCCTAAATCGATTTGGGGATTTTAGAGCTTATTCTAACGTTTGAACATCGTACACATAAGAATTGGAAATTATATAATTGCATAACATATTAGATTGATTCGAAATTGTAACTTGAATGATTATTTGACTTCAAACATTGATTATCGTGGATTTGTGACGTGTATAGCATATTGACCTTGAATTCCAATTTGCATAGCATATTTGACTCGACTTTGACCTTGGATTTACATAGCATATGTGCTTTGACCTTGGACTTTGGACTTGACTTTGACTTCGATTTTATTTGATGAGACATATGGCTTTGGCATTAATGACTAAACTAAGACCTGACATGAATGCATAATTCTCTTCGATGACTTTATTGGGACTCAACAAGGCCTCTGTTTGAATTTACACTGTTTTACAACACTTTTGGGGTTAGCGCGTTTATTCGTAACAGTTCCCATCTCCAAGAACTAGCAACCTAGGTGCTTGATTCCAAGCAACCTTTTATCGAAGCTACCTAACTCTGGGCTGCATCGATATTCTTTCTAGGTCGAATACTGGAATTTCGGTAGTGTGCCAGCTTCTATCTCTAGAAACTAGCACATGAGCGATTTGATCTAGGGGATTTCCCTTTGACACAACCTTATCTCCAGGCAGCGGTTTATTCCTATAATGAAGGGTCGAACAATTTGATTGTCGGTGGACAGTTTTGCCTTCCCATTATTGCCTATCTTTAGGCAACAATAGTTTTTTGAAGACAAGGTTAGTGTAAATCCCCCATTTGGATGCCCAAAACTAACTACTATGGATGTTGCAGTCATCCATAGTTATTAACTCTCAGTGACCAAATGTGGTAATATTAGATACATTGATATACCATAAACACAAGAATATGAAAAAAATTAAACCCAGATTAATTTTTTCTGATTTCATTACATATAGCATTTCAGATTCATTACATAATTCAAATTCACAAGCCACAATCAAAGAAATATAGTTATTACAAAATACAACAAGAGCGACATATGAAGATGCCCTCTTAGTTGATCGGAGTCTAAATATAGGCAATTAAACAACTTTGCCATTACATCCAATTACACAGTGGAATCAAACAGAAAGAACTCCTAATAGCTACTTTGCCTCCTGCACGTCTCTGGAAGCTTATTCGTCTAAAGGAGAATTTGAAAACCTTAACCCTCAAACTACTCAAAATCAACTTAGCACCCGAGAGTTTAATGGAAAAACATAAACTTCGAGGCAGATAGAAAGTTTGGTGTGAAAATTAACATAGCATCTCGCACGATATAGATATCTAGTGTGACCATGCCACTTAGCGGAACATGTTTTCTCCTCACTGGTATCTTAACCCAATCTATAATAACCATACACTTTGCACTTGCATCCACAATAGTTAATACATAACATAATAAAATGTATCATGAAGATATTCAAACATGCAATATGCTCTAGATTCCCCATCCCCATCACCTAACTATCAACCTCATGTTATAGTTTCTGGGGTCACTATTAACCTACTAGTTTAAACGGGCTAACTAATAACCAGCTCCAAGCTTTGCGGACTATCTGTCTGATTTCATAGTTTATATAGGGTCATTAAGAACCTATTGGTTTCTATCATCGTCAGACCATAGTTTTCATAGGGCCACTATGAACCTATTGGATTCTTTAATAACATCTCTCATGTCATAGGTTCAATAAGCTAACTATGATCCTGTTGATCTATATCAATAACATTATCAATCATAGTTTTCAGGGGATCACTATGAACCTATAGATCTCTTTCAATAACTTATTTCAGACATGGTTTTCATGGGATCACTAAGAACCAATTATCCCCTGCCAATAACAATTTCCATAACATAGTTCTCACGAGCTTACTAAAAATCGGTCTAACCCAATAATCTTTTGATAAGTTTTGGGCATCTTATGTTTTGGTCTGTCTGACCTTCAGGATGCAATTCTACTCATAGGGAGTTAATTCAATGTATATTCACTACTGGGTCGGGCAAGCCAGTTATTATGCCCTTAACATCCCAAAATGCAGTTGTGGGTTAATAATGAAGTGAATATGATTACACAAGCATGCATGATAACTAACCAAATAACACAACAACATTAACATCCATGGTTTATTTCCTTGCAATCCAAATGAAATTTGGTTAATACCCTTAATCTATTATTTTTAGCAAGTAAAGCTTCCTCTAAAACATCAAGGTTAAATTCCATTTCAAACTCTTTTGTTTTGTCATATGTTTACACACAAAAATGAGTTAGGGCTCTTTTTTTCGAAAACTAAAGCTTTCGACAAAATCATTTGTATCATTACTTAAAATATTAGATATTCTAATTCGAAACCATAAAATATGTCTTTCGATGTAACGACCCATGATTTTCGATCCCCAAATCCCAGATAGTTATGAAAAGAAGAAAGAGATAGAAGAAGAAGATCAGAAACACCAACATCTCACATTCGCAGCGGATAAAATATAATAACAAATAATAACGGTTATACAAAGGAAACTGTACTTATCAAATTACATTTGAATACATCAAAGTTACAACCATTTCACAACACTGAACAGTTTAAAACAACATTCCAAGACAACTATAATATACAGGGGTATGCTCCATACGTTCCTGCCATCTAGCTCGCCTCCTGAGTTCCAAAACGCCCTCACCTGATAATCTGTAATACTCGGTCTGACCCGAGCACTACATCAAAGTAACACCCGGGTCAGGCTGGAAACCAGCATGAGTAAACCCATCTAACATGGAACACAAAAGCAAACAACCTAAATAAACCCGGAGTAACTTGTAACAATTTACGAGTTCACAATTTGTTATAGACATCACTTATTTCACACATCAATTTCTGAGTACCAAAACTTAGCTTAAATGGTCCAATTCATTTAATTCATTCCATTTCAGTCAACTGATCTCACATATCAATTTGTAAGAACCGAAGTGGTTCTCGGTTATTCCCTAATGCCCGATTCCGGTCACTTCGAATTCAACACTCTCCTAACCCAAATTATTCATGTGAAATACAATTCAATCTTAGAAACAAGATGTCACTTTTACACAGCAATTTATCATCGATAGATAACCATATTATCATTGCCCATCCAACATCTCATATCACAAACATTTCATATCAAAGATATCAATCAATTCGAGGTATTTGTATCATTATTCAATCATTCATTAACAAGATGGACCATTCCAACAATCCATTTAATTTATCCCTAATTAAACTTATTACAATCCTTTAATCACTTAGATTGCCTTTACTTAATCATTAATTAATTACAAATCGATTAATTAATGATTTTTTTATCCATCTTAATTAATCATCTTTGGTTAATTATCTTCAATTACATAAAGTAATTACCCTTAACCATTTACAGTAATTAATCTTTAATTACTTTCATTAATTACATTTATATGTTAATTACATTAATTAATTATCCTCTAATCACTAATATTGATTAATTACCTTTCATTTATCATCCCTTAATTACATCATTAATTACTTAATTAATGATTTTCTTAATTACTTCTTTAATTGATTACTCTTTTAAAATTGCCTTTCAACAATTAATCTTTAATTTAATTACATTTATTACTCACTCTCGATTAACCTCATTCAGTAATTAAGTTACCTTAATTACTCCTTAACTAATTGAAGATTTTGAATTTGATTTATTTAAAATCATCATCTTTTAACTTATTAAAGTTAAATATCTTTTACTTAAATCTTAAATATATTTCAACAAATGTATTCAAGTTGAAAACATTTAAACTAATTACAGATTTACTCTAATGTAATATTTGTATAAATCAAACTATTTTTGAAACAACATTTAAACTTTAAAAATCTATTTCCTTAAAAATTCAAATTTGTTTTAAACATCATTCTGCCTTAACATTTTATACCTCCCTAAAAATTAGTCAAAACTTTGCTTAATATTTAAGTTTACCCTTTTAAAGTTGAAAATCACTTTAGTTTAAAGCCTGGTTAAGTAAAAAACTGAAAACAACACCATTCCCAAGCAAAATGCTAATCTTCCCGAGACAGACTCGAGTCAACACTCAAGTAGACTCGAAGCAACAAAGCAACGCATTCCACTCTGCAGCCACCCGAGACGAACACGAGAGAAACTTGAAAATGCTTTGGGTCGACATCTTCATCTCAAACCCAAAAAAAACTCAGATACATGCCATGGCCACCGTGCATGTGCACAACCGGAGATCACGTTGCCGATCGACTCCCTGGCCATCCCCAAGCCACAATCGACTCCCATGATCGACACAACCCAGCCAAACTACAGAAGCGAACTTCAAACGAAATTCGAGCAACACGACCAACTGAACCCAATGACGAAGATCGAAAAATGCCCATTTTTCGACGAACCAGATCTCGATGAGCTTCGTCATCCACATGTAAGATTCGTCTCGAACCCCTACTTCTGTTCCCCCACTCGCGATTCAACCAGTTCCACCATAGACGTCGAAAGAACCCCAGCAACCACGACAATCCAAACGAGAAGTTAAACCCTACATCACCACTTGCCGTTCACCACAGCCAGAGATAATCTCGTCCCCCATTTTTCCATAATCTCCTGACACCTCGTCCACCCCCATACCAAACTATGATCATCCTATCGTCGTCGATTGCCGGAAAATGGCAATAGACCCAATTCCGACCAAACTCCAATATCTCCATCATATCCAAACTAAAAATCCCGATACCTATACCTAAATTCATGATTTATTACCATGAATCTACTCAGGAAATCAAATCATTAAATTGTTTCTACAAAATTTTGACAAAAATTCAATTTTTACTGTGTTTCCTTATTTCAGAAATAACTACTGAATTCTGAATCTTGAAAACATTTTTAGAATTTCCAACAAGCTATTATCTACAACTTCCATTTAAAGATCTAGGCTCAAAACTGATTGTATCTTGAGATATACATTTTTAAAGGAAATTCCAATCACTTTAAAATAACAGAGAACCAAAAATTCGACAAATATACAGGCATGTTCATAATTCCAGGCATGTTCACAATTCCAGGCATATTCAAACTAAATTATTCATAGCTACCACACTCATTCACATATATTTAAGCTTCATCTTCAAAATATAAACCCTTGTTTCTTAATAAGATATCATGATTTCCATCAAAGTTTCTTCAATCATCAATGTTTGGAAATACTTGAGTGACGAGTTAACATTTTTTTTTTGGAATTTGATGGTCTGAAATTCAAGAACAGAGGCCAGGAGTGTTTTACACAGTCATGCACACATATAATTCCAACAAATCAAAACTATAAATCAAGCAAACGCATTAATAATCATGCATAACCTGTTTGAATTAATTCTATGATTAATATTGCATGCATAAATTTTACAGGTACTTATATTTTAAAGGATTTATGTTTACTTACCCTGTAAAGATAACAGAATCACATATATATGTATGAGAACAGACATGCACAAATCCTTTTACTTAATTCACATTAACATATGAATTTATTCATGCAACCATTACTTTCACATCACTACCAGAGATTATGCATCAGAATCTGATGTTAAAGAATGTAGTTTACTCACATGTAAACCAAGAACAGAGAGCCTATAACTCTTGAAAACTGAGAGTTACTGTTGGGTTTAATCTGATCTAAATGTTACACTTTGAATCTCCCTTTTTTTGTTTGCTTTCCGGTTAGATTATGAACACATATTCTGATTTGAATGATTTTGAAACTTGATCTTGTTTGAGATGCTGCAGATTTGAATTAACTTGTTCTTTGATCCTCTTTCTCCCTCAGTTTTCTTTCATTCTAGGTTTTTTTATTTATTTACATTTTCAAATTTAGGAAGATAAGACATGCCACTTGTTAAGTTGCATGTAAATATAATTACATTTGTTTTAATGTATAATTAAATTTGTTATACTTGTCTTTTATTCATGCACTAATTCAATTTTAAATGTTAATTATATTTGCCTTGTGTTTAAAATATTGCACATTTTTAAATCTATGCTAAAATCTTTTATATGTGTAAATATGTATGTATTAATGATTTTTTGATTTTGAAAAAATGTTTTTAGGTTGTAACTGTTTTGAAATGAGAATAGGAAAAAGAATTGAAGAAATGAAATATATGTTTATATAAGCTTAATTATTAAAAATAAAAGAAGATGAAAATAAATGGATGACACTTGTTATTCATCCAACATTTGTCATTAGCAAATGTTTATCATCTTAAACATGTTATTAAGGTGGTTTCATAAATTAACACTTGTTCTTATGCCATTTTAAATCATTTTAAAATGTTAATAAAAGCTTTTATATTTATTTTTCTATAAACAAATACTTTCTTCATTTACATAAATTAATTCTTTTTAAGAAAATATTATAAAACAAATCTCATTCAAATAAAAATCTTATCCATATATGTTATATCCAAAATATTTTTAAGATATATATCCTTTAAATACAAATTTAAATCCAAATCCAAATTCAAATTTAATTTAAAATCCAACTTAAAAATCAAATAAAATAATATACATAATTAAATAAACACATTATTAAATTTATAAATAATCATTCTATTTAAAGACAACTTATATACATATATATATATATATATATATATTTATACAACACTTGTTAAATTTGAAAATAATAGGTTGATTTAAAATCTATATATATATATATATATATATATGCACAGCACATTATTATTTTTGTTTGAAATAACAATTTTTCCAACTTAAAATTAATTAAATTAGGAGATTATCAAATAAACACTTATCTAGATATTTATAATTCAATTTTTATATATATATTTCCAAATTTATTTACACTTCCATATATCTTTTATTATCAGAGTTTTATTTGTTCAATTGATTAAAACAGTTAGCTACCCATTTATCATATGTCCAAAATCCGGGTTATTACATTCGAACACTTGGAAACATTCCTTACAAAACACTTAAAAACATGCTTTCTAAAACACTTAAAACATATCTTTCAAAACACTTAAAAACATACCTTTCGAAACACTAAAAAAATTCTTTCGAAAGTATTAGGTTCAAGTAAAACGTTATGGAAGCATAGCTTCGAAACCAATTAAAAGTGTTTCTTTCGAAACCTTAGTTTGCGAACAAAGAAAACTCCAAAGTTTATAAATGGGGACACACTCGAAAGTTTTCCATTCAAAAGACTTATAGTGACGACAACATGCTTCCGCTTGTGTACTTTGGTTTAAATAAGAGGCTTCCACCACCATGTCAAAGGGTATAGGAGCGGCACCCACATTTTTGCATGTATAAGTTAAAAGAAAAGCGGCTTCAATGTTTGCGGAAGGGTATCGATTTGAAATCCTACCCTCCGAACTCATTTATTCAAAAAGTTATAAAAGCAGCATCTTACTAAGGCATAAGGTTTTAATGCGGAAGCTAGGGTATCAAATCAATTCAAAAGCAGAAACCCTTTCGAATATATTAAATCAAAGATAGGTTTATATATTCAAAACTAGGAAATACAACTTCACCCCTTATGTATACATACTTTCGACACCTTTGCTACCTTTCGCATAGGTCCAATACAATTTGTACCACTAGCTCGATACCATGTATATTGGCACTGAATATGTGTGGAAGGGTAAGAGGTGGGTGCGTATGAAGTCAAAAGCCAGCAGGGTTAAGTGGCGAAGATGTAATTTTGATAAAATTGCATTTTTTTCTTATTAAAGAAAATACTTTTCACCTACCATCGATATTTGTCTCAATCTTATTGGTTAAGAAAACTTTATCAATTTCTTTTTCTAGAATTAGCCACTGAATCAAATTTGGATTTGAAATAACTTAACACTTAAGCCATTCTCCTTAATGAAACATTTAAGTCCTCAAACTAAAATAATTTATTAAACATTGTAATACACTTAGGATAAATCTTCAAAAATAACAATAATTCACATTAAATATGTTTTTTAACATATATAAATTTCAAACCCGAAAACATTATTTAATTGCCTTATATAATTTAAATCCAAAATTCACTATTTTTTTCTCACAGAAAACTCATAATAAATTATCCACGGCTTGGAATATTACGAAAATTTTAACCCATTCCCAATATAATGTTTTACATAACATATTCAAAAATTATGGCATTTGGAAATCATTTTGCACGATTTTAGCCTTAAAACTGAACTAGATTATTACACAAAATTCTTGTTTAGATTATAACATGGCATTTAAATCAAAACATATCATCATTCATCCAATCATACGATTTAAACCTCAAATCAAAAATGTAAAACATTTAAGATGATTTATATGAGATGGTTTAGATCATTATTCATCTTATTTGGATAAGGATTGTTCTTTACTTTAATCTTCCTAGCTTTAATCTTTGCCTCTAATTGATTTTTGAGCTCCTCTTCGCCTGAGGTTATGATCGGCCTTGTTTTTCCCTTTGTTTATGCTTTTGGTTTATGAAAATGTGAATGAGAATGAGGTAAGGGGTTTAGGGGTTATGGTATACGGCTATTCCCATATTGCCTTTACCTTATTCTTTTAAGTATATAAATTATAAACCATTCTTATAGATTGATTTAGTTAAGGCATGAACTTAATTAGTTTTCAAATCTCAATTCCATCATCGCTTTAGTCTCTACATTATTCTATTTAATCTAACTAATTAAATCTCCTTAATAATGCTAATTAAAAGTAAAGGTGTTACAGGCTCCCCTCCTTAAAGAATTTCGTCCTTGAAATTCAGCAAGGATTAGATACTAAGCATAACAATCATCTGTAATATCTCTTAACTAGCATACTGGCCTACCTGACTAGCAAGCATTCTATATAGGAAAAAGATATAGAACATACCTTTATAATAGGTCAGGATAAGTATCTCTAATCCTATCTTCTGTCTCCCAAGTACAATCCTTCCATTCTCGTTCCACTGAACTTTCACCAACATAACTATCTTATTTCTTAACCATTTTTCATCTCTTGCTACATCCCAAACTGGTTGCCTAAAAATTGTCAGATCTGGTTCTACTATTAAGTCTTCCAGTGTAGTCAGAGGGATAGTAGTCTTTGGATCATGCATATACTTACGAAGATGAGACACATGAAATACATTATGGACACCTGCCAAACTGCTCCGCAATTCTACTATGTGTGTGAGCATTCTGATCCTCTTTATAACTGGGAACAGTCTAACATATCAAGGTGCTAGTTACCCTGACTTCCCGAATCGTACCACACCCTTCATCAGTAATACTTCAATGAAAACTCTATCTCCAACTGAGAACTCTAGATCCTTATGCCTCCTATGAACTCTTTGTCTAGACTGGGCTTCCTTCATTCTACCTCGGATCAACTAAATCTTCTCTGTTGTCCCTCTTACCAGATCTGGAACTAAGATTAATCTGTCAGTAGTTTCCAACCAAGAAGTTGATGACTTGCATGGCCTTCGATACAAAGCTTCGAAAGGCACCATTCCTATAATAGTCTAATAACTGCTATTATAGGAAAACTCAACTAAGTGCAGGTAGTCTTCCAGTGACCCACCAAAACCTAGCACACGAGCTCTCAACAAATCCTCTAGCACTTTGTTGACTCTCTTTGTATGCCCATCTGTTTGAGGGTGTTAAGCAGTACTCATCTTGAGCTTGGTACCTAGCACTTCCTGTAGACTGTTTCATAACTCGCTAGTAAAAGAGTATCTTTATCATTGACTATGCTGCTAGGAACTCCATGTAGTCTAACTACGTTCTTCATAAAAAATTTAGCCAAAACAGGTACCTTCCTGGTTGACTTAACTGGAATGAAATGGACACTTTTGGTCAACCTATCCACTATGACCCATATAATTTCATTTCCTCAATTCAACCTTGGCAAGCCGTCTACAAAATCCATAGATATCGAATCCCATTTCTGAATGGGTATTTCCAAAGGTTGAATTAACCCACTTGGCTTCTAATGTTCGGCCTTCACTTGTTGATAGTTTACATGCTGCTTTACCTACAAGCCAACATCCTTCGTCATTCCTTTCCAGTAGAAACTCCTCTTTATATCCTGATACATCTTGGTCCCCCTAGGATGAATCATAAATTTTGATCGATGACATTCTCAAGGACCCCCTTCCTTAGGTTTTCTACATCCAGTACACATAACCGTCCCTTCTTTCTCAACCATCCTCTCTGGTCAAGACTAAAATATTTTAGATCATCAATCTTCGATCCAACCTTAAGCCTTTTAATCTTCTCTGCCAACGATGAATCCTCTTTATGCTTAGAAGCAATTCTTTCAATCGAAACTGGTCGAACTTCCAAATAGGATAACATTGCAGTGTCTAACTAGATCTAGCGATCGAACTTAACAACACACTTCAAGTAGTCAAAGACTCTAGCTCCTTCCACTCTATTAACATAGCTAAGACTACATTTTGATGTTTTCTGCTAAAGCATCCGCTAGTTTATTTCATTTTCCAGGTGTATGCTTTATGCCAAAATCATATGTTGCTAAAAACTCCAACCACCTCTACTGTCTCATATTTTACTCCTTCTAGGAGAATAAGTACTTTAAGGACATATGATCTGCATATAACTCAAATCTCTCCTCTAAGAGATAATGTATACATACTTCCAATGCAAAGATCAATGCTACCAACTCTAGGTCATGAGTAGGATATCTCACTTAATGCGTTCTAAGCTGTTGAGAAGCGTAGGCAAAAACCATCAACACAACCCCTAATTTGGTTCTACAGCATCAGTATACACTACTAATCCTTGATTGCCATCTTGAACTACTAACATAGGAGCATTGGTCAGCAAGTGCTTTAACTTAAGGAATGCTTCCTCACGTTTGTCATATCAAATAAACTTTACATCCTTCCTATTTAGCGTAGTCAAAGGGGTAGTTATGCACTAGAAATCCGTAATGAATCTCAGGTAATAGCCAGCGAGTTCAAGAAAACTTCCGATCTTAGCCACCATCTCTGGTCTCTTCTAGTTATTAACAACTTCAGTCTTATCTGGATCAGCTGACAAACCCTCTTTGAAACCATGTGACCAAGAAACTTAACTTCTCTCTTCCAGAAATGACACTTTGAAAACTTCGCTTTCAGTTGATGCTACCTTAGCATCTCAAGCATCACTCGAAAATGAATTTTATGCTCTCTTTCATCCTTAGAGTTGTATTAAGATGTCATCTATAAATACCAATACGAGCCTATCCAAGTGCTCTAGAAAAACCCAGTTCACCAAATTCATGAAGAAAGCTAGCGCATTCTTCAATATGAATGGCATCACTAACCACTCGTACGAACCATACCTAGTCTGAAATGCCATCAACAGAATATTGTCCTCTGCCACTCTTAGTTGATGGAAATCTATTGCCAAATCCAATTGGAAAAATACTCTGGCTCCATTAAACTGATCAAACAAATCATCTATTCTTGGAAAAGGTTACCTATTCTTGGTCGTCTTCTCTTTCAACTTACGATAGTCGATACACATCCTTAATGACCCATTCGGTTTCTTCACGAACACCATGGTCGCTCCCTAAGGCAAACTACTTGGTCTAATGAAATATTTCTTTCTAAATCCACTATCTGCACCTTTAGTTCCTTCATCTCGGTAGGTGTGATCCTGTTAGGGGGTCTACTTACAGGTTCCGCTCTTGGCACAAGATCTATCCGAAACTCAATGACTCGCTTCGATGGTAGTCATGTGATTGGCTCATAAACATCTGCAAATTCTCTTGCTACAAAACCTTATTCAACTCTTCTTCTGCTTTTATTGCATTCAGTAAAGCACAAGCACTTAAGTCTGACTTCTCCATTGAGTATATAATTTGGTTATGACTATTGGTGTACTTAGCGATATTTCCCTATCTCGGCAAAATATCCTAGCATCATATCTATCTTATCAATCCCTACCCATAATAATCCCAAACCCTATGAAACCAAAAACATACAAACTTCATGCAAACGTATGACTTAATAATTCAAGTTCTAACTAGTCACATCTCTTATCCAGAGTTGCATACCCTCATATCGGATTTGAAACTCTTAAGGAAGTAACAAGGCATAAGGGTTCTAAACATAACTTATCTACGAAACACTGAGATATAAATGAATGCGATGCACTAGTATCAAATAGTATCCTAACTGGTATAATACGTATCAAAAGCTTACCTTCCATCATAATCTTTCCCTTCTCAGCATTTGTTGGTCTAGAAGATGACGATTCCAAGGCAAAAACCTTTCCCTTGTTCGCTCTGACTAGTTCTGGACACTAATTCTTGTAGTGTCTAATTTGGTCACATTTGAAGCACTTCACTACTTTCTTATTTGTGTCCTTCTTTCCTTTTCCAATTCGACATTCATGAGAAAAATGTACTTTCTTGTCGCACTTGCACCTACACTAGCCTTCCCTTTCTTGGCAGCTCCTCCTTTCCGAGCTCCTTTCTTCTTAAAGAATTTCCTCTTCTTTCCTTGAGAATCCTGGGTTTCAACCTGCTTCTCTTTCCTAAAAGTAGAAAGCATCTCCTTGTTCCTGATTGTCGTCTCCACTACAACTATACTTGGATCATGTAGATGTGCCATAGTCCACCTAGCAATCTCGGGTCTTAACCTCAAATAAACTTCTCGTTCTTTTAATAATGGTGTCAATGGTGGCACATCCATATCTGGACAACTCATCAAACTTCTTAGCATACTGAATCACTGACATCTCACCTTGCATTTAAACTTTCCCAGCAATACCGACTTGCAACTTTAGATAAGAACCTCTCTTCGAATATCCTTCGAAACTCTTCCTAAGTCAACCCTTCCTTGGAAAATCCCAGGGTAATACCATTCCACCGATAAAGTGCTACTCCCTGCAACTGTCTAGAAGAAAATCTCCTCCTCTGCTCATCATCTAATCCCAAGTCAGCGAAAATACTTTCATGGTGCAATAACCAGTTTTCTACTTCAACAGGATCCTCTGTTCCTTAAACGGTTTCCCACCCTTCTCAGCTTGGTATAGTTATTGCCAAATGGGCCATAGGATTTTCTCCCTTGGCATTCACAGCATTTCCCCCAACTACTCTTGTAGCTATTCTAGTTGGCATCAGATTGACGAAGAACTGATACATCATCCCCATATCGACTGGTGGGGTTCCAACACCTACATAGGTATTTACGTTTGGATTAGCATTTGCATGTCGACCTGGATTCTTCCTGGTATTGGGTCAAGAATTTCCATTAGTTGTGATGCTTCCTCCACCTAAATTTCCTCTTCTATTTCCTGCATCCATATCTTCCTTTCTCGTATATTTGCATACGAGCCTTAGTAAGATACAGAAGAACGGTCTAAGAGAAAAGAGGAATACGTACTTATAGATATGTATACATAACAAATGCAAGTATGTTACTATAGCGTTAACCCAAACCCAGTCTCATTTTCTAATTCACTGAGTTATGTTTTGAAAATCTTTTAAGTTCAAATTTCTTCTAAATTTACATAATCCATGCTCTGCTACCAACTTGTAACATACCCGATTTGGAGGCCCAAAACTAACTGCTATGAATGTTGCAGTCATCCATAGTTATTAATTCTCGGTGACCAAATGCGGTAATGTTAAATACATTGATATACTAGAAACACATAAATATGAAAAAAAAATTAAACCCAATTTAAAATAAATTTCTTCTTTCATTACATATGCATTTCGGAATCATTACATGATCCAAACTCGTAAACCGTGTTAAGAGAAATATAGTTATTACGAAATATGCCAAGAGCGACATAAGAAAATACCCCCTTAGTTGATCAGAATCTAAACATAAGCAATAAAACAACTTTTCTATTACATCTAATTGCATAGCGAAATCAAACAGAAAGGACTCCAAATAGTTGTTTGCTTGCAGTACGTCTCCGGAAGCTTATTCATCTAAAGTAGAACCGGAAAACCTTAACTCTCAAACTACTCAAATTCAATTGAACACCGGAGAGTTTAAAGGGGAAACATTAACCTCGATTCAGACAGAAAGTCTAGTGTGAATAATAACATGCCATCTTATATGATATAGATATCTAGTGAGAACGCCGTTTAGCGGAACGGGTTTTCCCCTCGCTACTATTTTAACCCAATTTATAATAACCATATACTGTGCACCACCATCCACAATAGTTAAGACATAAGATAACAAAATGTATCCTGATGACATGTAAACATGCAATATGCTCTAGGTTACCCATCCTCATCCACCTGACTATCGGTCTCATGTTATAGTTTCTAGGTTCATTATTAACCTATCAGTTTTCATGGGGTAACTAATAACCAGCTCCAAGCTTATGGGCTATCTGTTTGGTTTCATAATTATTATGGGATCACTAAGAACCTATTAGTGTCCACAAATAACATCGTTCGACCATAGTTTTCATGGGCTCACTATGAACCTATTGGATTCTCTAATAACATCTCTCATGTCATAGTTTTTATGGGCTGACTATGAACCTATTGATCTCTATCAGTAACATTATCCAATCATAGTTTTAAGGGATCGCTGTCAACCTATTGACCTTTTCAATAACTTATTCCATACATGGTTTTCATGGGATTACTAAGAACCAATAGGCCTATGCCAATAACAATTTCCATAACATAGTTTTCATGGGCACACTAAGAACTTGTCTAAACCAATAATCTTTTGTTCAGTCTTGGGCATCCTATATTCTGGTATGTCTGACCTCTAGGATGAAATTCTTCCCACACATGAGTTAATACAACGTATACTATTGGGTCAACCTAACTTGTTATTCTACCCTTAACATCCCAAAATGTAGTTTTGGGTTAATAATGAAGTGAATATGAATACGCAAGCATACATGATAACTAACTAAATAACACAACATCATAAACATCCGTAGTATAATTCTTGCAATCATTTTCAAATGAAATTTTGTTAATACCTTAAACCATTATTTTTATCAAGGAAAGCTTCCTTTAAAACTTCAAGGTTAAATGCCATTTCGAAATTCTTTTGTATCATCATGTATTTACAAAAAAATGATTTAGGGTTCTTTAATTCTAAAACTAAGGCTTTCGGCTATGTCCATTGTATAATTACTTATAACCTTAGACCTTCTCTTTCGAAATCATTAAATATATCTTTCGAACACTTGGAAACATCCCTTTCGAAACACTTAAAACATACCTTTCGAAACATTTAAGACATACCTTTCGAAACACTTAAAAATAGACCTTTCGAAACACTTGAAAACATACCTTTAGAAACACTTAAAAACATACATTTCGAAAGCATTGGGTTCAAGTAAAAAGTTATGGAAGCATACCTTTGAAGCCAATTAAAAGTGTTTCTTTTGAAACCATGATTTGCAAACAAAACAAACTACAAAGTATATATTGGGCACATATTTGAAAGCTATCCCTTCAAAAGACCTAGGGTGATGGCAATATGCTTCAGCACATGTACTTGGGTTTAAATAAGCAGCTTACACCATGTCGAAAGGTATAGGAGAAGCACCCATCCTTTACATGTATAAGTTAAAAGAAATGCAGCTTCAATGGTTGCGGAAGAGTATCTATTTGAAACTCTATCCACCAAACTAATTGATTCAAAGAGTAATAAAAGAGGCCTTTTACTAAGGCGGAAGGTTTTAATGTGGCAACTAGGGTATCGAAGTGGTTCAAAAGCAGCAACCCTTTCGAAGACATTAAATAAAAGATAGGTTTGCAGATTTGAAACCTGGAAATACAACTTCACCCCTTACGCATGCATACTTTTGACACCTTTGCTACCTTTCGCATAAGTCCTATAAACTTTGTGCCACTAGTTTGATATCATATATTGGCATCGAATATATGCAGTCGAAAGCCTGTTAGGTTAATTGGCGAAAATGTAATTTGGATAAAAACTGCACTTTTGATTATTAAAGAAAATACTTTTCACCTGCGATCAGTATTTGTCTCAATCTTATTGGTTTAGAGAACCTTATCGATTTTCTTTTTCAGAATTGGCTACCGAATCAAATTTTGATTTGAAATAACTTAACACTTAAGCCATTCTCCTTAATAAAACATTTAAAACATTTAAGTCCTCTAACTTAAATAATTTATTATCCATAGTAATACATTTATGAAAAATCTCCAAAAATCACAATAATTCATATTAAATATGTTTTCTAACATATATAAATTTCAAATTCGAAAACATTATTTAGTTTCCTTAAATAATTTAAACCCAAAATTCACTTTTTTCTCTCATAGAAAATTCATAATAAATTATCCACGGCTTGAAATATTATGAAAATTCATAATAATTAAATCTCCTGAATAATGCTAATTATAATTAGGGGTGATAGAGTTAGAAACTCGGTTAAGTGCCAAATTGTACCTCCGTGAGCTAGTGCATCGATCGTTTACTATTGTGAGTGTGTCTCGTCGACCTTGTAGTTTGAAGTTTTCCTAGCGTTAAAATAAAAAACTTTCTCGATGTATCCGTGGCAACACCAGTACTTTGAAAAATAAAAATTTCCCGACATTGCTGGGGAAAAATCGGTACTTAGGATATAGAAAGTTTACCAACATTGCTGAGGCAACACACCTATGTTTCCAATCGATTCGGCGGTTTAAGTTGATTTTCCCATTGACTTGGTGGTGCTGTATTCAAGTTGGGTAGCAGTTTAGTCTTCGAAAACTAGCACTTTAATAATTGGATCGTAAGAGTCTTTCCTTAGTGTTGCCAGTCTTCAAGCAACGTTAAAGTCCTGTAAGTTGGGACCAAATCAGTTATCTGATCCTGTAGAGTTGGGTAGATTCCGTTCGACCAAATGTGGCCGCTTTCTCGACATTGGCTAACTGTAACGACCCGTAAATTTCGACAATTAAAGTTGTTAATTAAATAGGATTTTTGTAATTAATTTTTAGAAGAAATATAATTGTTATAATTGGTAACGAAGTAAATGTTAATAATTGACCTATAAAATATTCATTGGTTCTAATAGACTTAATTATAAAAAATTGAATTTAATAAACCCTATTCATTTGGAACCTTGTTTATTGATATGCAAAAGTATAATAAATGAGTTATTACAAGATACTGAAATTTAAATAGAATTCTAATGAATGAATAGTGGAAAGGATTATACAGGTACATAATTTAATACGAGAAAGGAAAGTATTTAATTGATTATGTAATAAAAACATTGTAACGGTAATTGGAATAAATTAAGGAATATGTTAGTATAAATTAATTATTAATAACTTGAAAGGAAATCCTGCCAATTCAAGTTAAAAGTTACACTTGGTTATAAACATAATAAGAGAACTAATAAATCTTGAATAAATTTTGGAATAGATTGTAATAAATGTTAATTGAGTAAAACCAGTGTTATGTAAGTAATTACAATATTGGGTGTAAATAATGAACCTCTAAAAGTGTAATTATGAGTTAATGACAATATTCATTGTACGTTACTTATTTTATTAGGTTGTTAAGTTAATTTGTAATCAAATTCAATTAATTCACTAAATTAGGGCAGTTAATGTGGAATAAATTGGTAAGTGAAGAATGTTGAATTCAAATAAGATGTAACCAAAGTAAAATTCCATTCATATTAGGATAATTAATGTGATAAAAAGAAATGAAACCAAAATGAAAATTGGAAAATATAAATGTAATGAAATCTAAAATAATATTAACTATGTTAGTTAAGTAATAATTGATTTAATATTAAGTTGTACCCGAATAAAAAATCAAATTCGGAATTAATTTGCAATCAATTGGATTAATTGCAGCTGACATTTGAAAACTGTATTTACTGAAATAATTGACACTAAATTGATATGTGAATTTGCTTTTAGTTATTATAAATATAAAAGGGATAAAATGTTCAATTATAAGTTTGAAATTTAAAGATTGAATATTAATTTATTTACCTGTTTATTTTAATTAATATAAAAATGGCCATTTTTTGCCACTGACTCGGATTTTGACGAAACCAGTTTCATCGGATCCGTAACGGTGAATTATACTAATATTTCAAGTTTCGTAGCAATCGGACTTGTCGTTTGATCGTACGGACTCGAAACGCCTTGAAATTTATGCATTGAAATTAATTGAATTTGGAAAATAATGATTTTAGCATAACTTCTTCATACGACGCAATTTGAACCTGAAACCTTTTCCATTACGTTTAAAACATTTTAAAACACCTATTTTGATATATGGGTTTACCTAATTTCGTTTCGGGGTCAGAACGGGCTTTTCGGGCCATAGATTGTTCAGCACGTTTGTTTATGTGGTCCATCTACCCTATTTGCAACCCTACTTATAAACAGTTGGTTATAAACCCTAGCCTCCATCTATTCTCATTTGTTTGTGCATATATTTTCATCAGTTCCTTCTCCTCCTCAATGGCAGACAAAATTTCAGATCCAGATCCATTTCAAAATCAAAGTCAGAAATTCAAAATCCTCAGAAAATCTCAAAATAATATATGTCGAAGCTCTCGACGAGCGTAATTCAATGGTGTAATTCGTTTTTCAATTCGATGCATCATTTGACCAAAAATTGCGGTCAAAATTGATTTGAGCGTTTTTGACTGGTGCATCTGATCGAAAAATCCCTTCTGGGTTTTGTAGAGGGGCTAGCGCGTTGTTCATCGGCGAAGTTTGGCGGCGAATTGACGGTCGAAAAGGCGGCAAACCGTGGTCAAAGGTTAATGGAAGAGGGGTGCTTTTAGGTTCGGTCTCATGTACAATGGAGCGTGCGTTGGGAAGAGGAGTGATGGACGTGCGTGCTTCAGGTGATGACGTTGAATGTGTTCTCTTCTTTGTTTATTTTTAATTAAAATTCAAACGCATTTATCGCAAAAACTTCTACATACGAACTCCATTTCACGCGCGGTTTTTTTGTTAGGATCGTATTAAAATTTCGGACTTGATGACGCTGGTTTGGACGAATTCTGAGACGGTCAAATTTTTGGGTTTAAATTGGATTTAAATTCAATTTAAATTCAAAAGGTGAGTGTTTTAACCCACTCACAACTTCTAAGTGTTCTTATGTTTGTTAAATTGATTTATGATGTGTTTAAAAATTTATGTATAGCTGTTTGGCATATATTTCATCATTTTCTCAGTTAATTTGCATTCATTTAATTTACGCGTTATTTAAATTATTATTGCATTTAAAAACTGCCAGTTAATTGCTAAAAATTTATTCATTGCATTTATAACTGCCGGTAAAAATTTTAAGTAAATTTATTATTGCATATAACCTGCTAGTTAAAGTTATGTATTATTGCATATAAACTACAGTTAAACAGTTATTTAATTCATTTTGAAAATTTAACCGCCAGTGATTGATTATTATTTATTGATGTGATTGTTTGAAATGGATGATAAATGGATGAATGTATAATGATTGATATGATGGATGAATGGATACTATATTTATATTGTATAAACTACAAGTTATTATGCATTTCCATCTCATTCGGGATTGCGGTTTGAAATGGTATACAACCGCATTTACATTTTTAAATTGCGGATTAAAATGATAAATATCTGTATCACTTGACCATAGGATAGAAAATTATATACAGGCACCGCGGTGTGTATATATATAAAGATTTCTTTTGAAATGATTTTCTATGGTTTTGAAAAGGATACGGTTTAATAAATATTAAATTTTTGATATATATATATATATATAGTAAAGATTCTTGAGTTTATCTATGTATAAATTTGTTTCGAATTTTAAAATAAGCTAAATAATAAAGTTGATTTCTTTTATATAATATGGTTAAGTATCTGTTTAAATTTCTATTGTATATAGAGTTTATAACAACTCAATTAAAAGAAGGTTGATGATAAGTGTGAATATGATTGAATTAAAGTATTAAGAATTATCCTCGAAAATTTGTTTTGAAATATAATTAGATTAAGATTTAAAGGGTATGATTTAATAACTTGATTTTGATTAGAGGATTTAAATGAATATTAAATTGATTGTAAGAATATTATCAAGTTAATTTAATTAAAGGTTATCCTGTTTTTGAAGTTTAAAGGTTTACTTAAATAATATTTGCTGTATTAAGTAAACATTTCAAAAAATATAAATAATAATAATTGGATTTGATATATATTAAATTATCAAAGATTCCATTTTTGAATAGTGGAATATTTAAAGATTTAAAAAAATATGAACTATAAAAATTTAAGTTTGAAATATATTGAAACTGAAGTTGTTTATTGAAACTGAAAGCGATTTTTAAATCTATGGATTTTGACTTAATTTTAAATGAAATAAATTATAAGTCGCGGATATTATTTTATTTTATAAAGAAATTTTGAATTCAAACTATTTTATTCTATATACTATTTGAATATCCAAACCATTCAAGTTTTAGAAGTTATCGTTTTAAAGCTATGAATTTCGAAGTATTATGTTTTGAAAGTTATAATTCAAATGTTTGGTTTCCAGGTATTATAAATTTTAAAGCAGTATGATTTTGGAAAAGAATTATGTGAAATAAAAATGATATTATTGATTTGGATTTTATAAAAATAATATCAAAATGAGTTGTTTTGGAAATGGAATTGATATCGCATTTATGGGTTTTGATATGGAAAATTTTATTCTAGTTTTAAAGTATAAACTATTTTAAAGACCGCGGTGTTATAATAACGTTTGGTTATTGAAGAACCGAGATCGAAAGTTGTCATACTCTCTGTCAACTCTGAAAACCACTTTAACAACCGTGTACGCGGTGGAGATTCCAGAATGAAGTAGGTTGGTGGCGGCGTTTCCTGTAAGATAAATACGTGGACCCAACTCCCGTGAGTTGGCATAAGGTGGCTAAAACAGGAGCGATTGACGGGTTAATAAGGTAGCACCTTTGATCGGACACATCCCTTCGATATTATACTTTGACTTTTGGATTGATTCGATGACCACTTTTGATTTTATTTAGGGGTGTGGCTCGAGGTGGGAGGTAGCTGCGCGCTACGCGTTACCACCGACCCAGAAGCATAATTGGTATATCTAACCTGGCATTGCCTAGTTGTGCCGTGTCACCTACCCTATCGCGCCTTGTATGAGTTTGGATTTCTCCCGTAGCCCGTGCGGTGTCCTCTGGTGGCTTCCCGATCAGGAGGGACTATGATATTGGATGGACTACTGGGACTATTACGTGTTAAGGGGAATATTGGGTCACTCCTTAATGCTATTTAAAAGTATGTTTATTTTACTATAGACACTATTATAATAGCGAAATATTACTACATAGTAAATAGTTTAACGGATCCTTAAGAGATGTGAATCCCGAGCATCTTTTGAGTTACTGCACTCATATTTATTTCTGTTAATTTAACTCACATAAGATCTTTTAGTTCTGACTCGAGTGTTTTTGTCCTTTCAAATTCGCTTGAGTCAGTCCGAGCGTTTCAGGATTTAAAGATTTAGCTCTGGAGGACGAAGACGAAGATTTGTATTATTAATATTTATACTATTCCACTACACTATTTAATTCCGCTACATTGACATTTATTGGTATGAACTCTGATATTTATTGTATAAAGAAGAATCAAATGTTTTGTAAACAGTTTTATAAACTGTATATTTATTATTATATTTTATCCTTCCGCTATGAGATTCTATTATTTTTTATTTCTTTCCCGTTTTTCTTATTTACCCCATAACAATCTGCCCTTCCGTATGGTTTGAATTGGCACGTGTGTCGATTTAAAGCGTGCGAAAAGACGGGACGTTACACTAACTCTAGGCTATGCCACATTCCGAAAGGATGAAAGTCTCAGGTGTTTCCATCACTTAGCTTTGTTTATAATGATAAAGCGCTCCCTTTGGCCATGTAGGGCCATTGTTTAACTTATTCCATGGTTATTCATATGCACATAGGGTCCAATTTCCTCCGATCGATTTTTGGTTGCAATTCGACTTCCACTTGCAGAACCGGTTATTTCCAAGTGCCAAACTCCAGGCACTTACAGAAAATTAGACACTTTGGAGAAAGATGTTACATTGCCCCTGGTACAACAATGCTCATTCCATCCTGATCATGGATCGGTAGTGTTTATCTTGAATTTGTGACAATTAACCTTGCTTATTCTTGGCCATGTGCATTCTATGGGTCAATAGCATCGTTTTAGACATCTTCCTTATTCATCGGTTCCAATCTTCGGAAGTCAATGGTTTAGTTGCTTGATTTTGAGCGTTTTCTGCTTACCATCGTCTGTCTTCAAACAACAGCTAGCTTTGTGCAAGCAGGAATCAAAGTACCTGATCGATCTTTGCATGGCTGATTATTCCAAGAGTGTTTAAGGTCTAGGCCGCGACGAATCTATGACAATTGTGGGTTATCCTTCCTGATGCTGCAGTCTCCAACCAGCATCAGATTCCTAGAAGAAAAGTTATTTCCTCTAGACATTTCCGGTATGCAGGCTTCGCTGGATTATGGCAGATTAGAGTTTGACAACTTACTGGTGCACTTGCTTCTGTTTTCGAAAAATGGTGCATCGACTATTTGATTCTAGAAATGCTTTTCTTCGTCATCTATCTTTGGGCATTGGTAAGTTCTTCATATCATTGCCTACCTCTGGATGGCATAGAATTCTATGGAGTTCGATTTCTCTTGTTGATATAACGGTTTAGAATTTCTGATGTTCCCATGGCGACATTGGTGCCTAGGAGGCTGGACCAATTTTCCTTCTAATTCTACAGTTGGAAAATCTCCCGACATTCTCGGGGCAACGCCAGTAATTGTAATGTCGGATTGCTCCTCACTATTGTTGAGGCAACACTGGTGCCTTGGAGTAGGAGAATTTTTAGGCGTTGCCGGGGAAACACCGATACTTATGACTAAGAGAATTTCCTAGCGTTGCCAGGGAAACACTGGTACTTAAGAAGTTAGGATCAATTTGCCCATCGATTTGGCAGTTTTGAGAGCACACTCCTTGTCTGGAAACATAGGAGTGTTTCCTCATAGGTGTGACTTATGGTGTGTGAACGTAAATGTTATTTCCAAGAATGTGGCTCCATTGGTTCTTGAAATTTTGTGCGGCTTATGGTGTGTGCATGACAGCTGTAACTTTTCTAAATACATTTCTATCGATCCAAGAATCTTTATGCGGCTAATTGTATAACACATAGGAAGATTTCCTACAAGAATGCTATTCTATCGATTGAAGAGGCGAAGTGGGGCTTATTGCATGGCGCATAGGGAAATGGCTAACAAAAACGTGGTTCCATTGGTTCAAGAAGCTAGATATATTTATAAATGAAATAAAAGGTAAGTCGTAAGCGAATTTGATGCTGCATTGGCGTTGCTGGAGCAACTCCAATACTTCGAGGAATGGAACATTTCATGATGTTGCCAGAGCAAATCAGGGCTTTGGAAGTGGAGAAGTCTTCTCAGCATTGCCAGGGCAACACCGATACTTAGGAAGATAGAAAATTTCCCGATGTCGTTGGAACAACAGCTAGGCTTTTTATGAATAGAAGTTTCACGATGTCATCGAAGCAACACCAAGGCTTTGGGAAATACTAAGTTTCTCGATGTCACCAGAGTAACACCGAGGCTTTTAGAAATAGTAAGTTTCCTTATGTCGCCAGAGCAACATCGATGCTTTAGGAAATAGTAAATTTCTTAATATCACTAGAGCAACGCTGAGGTTTTAGGAAATAGTAAATTTCCTGATATCGCTCGAGCAATACTAAAGCTTTAGGAAATAGTAAGTATCCCAATGTTGCCTAAGCAACACTGAGGCTTTAGGAAATAGTAAGTTTCCCGATGTTGTTGGAGCAACATCGAGGCTTTAGGAAATAGTAATTTTCTCAATGTCGTCGGGGCAACACCAAGGCTTCAGGAGATTGTGGGTCTTTCCAACTTTTCCCGAGCAACACTTTCTCAAAAGGCAGGGATCAATTTTCCCCATCGATTAGGCGGTTTGAGTCGATTTTCCCCACCTACTCGGTGGTTTTGCTTGAAAGAACGTGGTTCCGTTATTTCTAGAAGCTAAATTCATCGATAAAATAGAAAGATAGGCATGTCCTGCATATGTACAATTCCCCCAATGTCCCTAAAAGACTTACTTCCATAACATCGATATTGAATCGATTTAAGAAACCCTTTAGTGATTCTTTAGGTCCTTATGAGGCTAGATACTGACATCATGATCTTAGGACGTGTAGCATGGAGCCTGAACTGCTTCAAAAACCTCTTTACCAGTTCATTAAAAGGGGAAGTGAATTTCGGTGGAAGTTTAGTGAACCACATGGAAGCGACTCTTCCAAGAAGATAGTGAAACATCCGTAGCAAATGGAGTCCATAGCTCTAGCTCTGTCGATGTACCATTCATACTAGAAAAAATATTGTCTGGTTCTGTTATGTCATTCTATGATGACATTGTCGACATGGTGAACTTCCAAGGATATTCTTCTCTCAGGACATTTTCAGTGAACAGAAATCGGCTTAGCGTGGAACCCCGATCTTTATTCATCCTACCTCTACTCTCCTCCACCAGCCATTTGACCAGTAGTTTACCAGCTAAAGCCTAGGTTCTCCATTCTTCATAAGAACCACTCCTACAGAGTTCCATGGCATGTTATTGGTCTTATCGTGGCAGTTTGAACTTCAACTCCAATGTTTTGCCAGTTTACATCAGCATTCTGTTCCAATCCATCACCATCAAGTTGCATGCCATCCACTAGGTTAGAAAAAAGTGTTGCAATATTTTCCTGAAGAGTGTCTACTCCAGGATTAGGATCCGTACTAAATTGTTTTCTTATGAGAGGAATATTCCCACTTTCTTTTGCAAGATTCCCTACAACTCCATGGGTTACTTCCTTTTGCTTTTGCTTTCATCTATTCTGTTTAAGCCAGAAATTGAAGAGTTCACTTGTCCTAATGTAAGAGAAGTTTTTCTTCTAACTCTTCTGGTTGTTGGTGGCTGTAGTGATAACAGAGCATCAATTTTACCAATGAGAGTTTTTTTTGCCATCAGCAATTTTTTGTTAAGTTCATTGACCATCTGATTAAGCTCCCCTCTGCTTACGACTCCCTGCTAAATGGAGGATCCCGATGTTTCATTCCCAGTGTTCACCTCTGCTTGTTGAGGGTTAATGTTCTTAACTTCAGTTTGATGTGGGTTTGCTTCATCATCCCCAAACGTTGCTCCTATAGATCTTCTAGAAGCATATTTCTATTTTCAAGGTGCCATTAATCTTCAATAGCAAGCCTTCAAATCCCTCAAAGCAAATTCCTTGGATCTAACCACTGGATCTCTTCTGATCCAAAATAGAAAGCTAGATCTATGCCTGAGTTCAGTCTTCTAAGTGAAAGCACCAAAATGTTAAAGCCAAAAATGGATCAAGACCCAAGAATAAGTGCAGGAAACCCGTATAACCTAAATCTAGCAAATATTATAGAAAATAAAAGGAAAAAAGAAATAAGAAAGGGAGACATAAGATTTTATAGTGGTTCGGTAATCTTTGGCCTACAGCTACTGGGAAGAAGAGGCAAAGCTTCCACGCAATGATGGTAGAAACCAGATCCTATTTTGGTTGCTCTATGATTTGTATTTATAGGGGTAGCAATAATATTGGATCAGAAGCTCACTACCACATAGGTCCAAATATCGTCCTATAGTTGTACAAAATAAATTGGGGACCCCACGAGTTAGGGTGATAACTCGATGCCGAGTCCCCCATGACCCGAAGCCAAATTTTCCCTTTAGGGGAAAACCTGCCTAACATACTTGCGTCATGTTTCTTACTTCGTTTCGAGGTACACCTTATGTTTTTATAGGTTAATGACTTGTTTTGATGATCGCTCCTTCATGACTTGGTCTGTTCTGCAATTTACTGGAGCTAACTCTTCAATTCTTGAGATGGGCTGTCCAAAAATTTATAAAATCACATGGGTTTGCATATAAGAGTTAATGAATCAATTGTGCAAAGTTTGAGAGACTAGTTGTGAAGACGATGACTTGGCCCTGAGTCATGACCATGATCGGCCCCCGATTCATCACCTTAATACATTTTTAGTCCAATTTACCATAGCTATTTCCTTTGCACACATTAGCATGCCTACCAAGTTTCAAGTCGTTTCGTCGTTGTTTCAACGTCCAAACTTCTGTAGACTTATGATTGGTTAAAAACCCGGTTAACGCACTTCCAGTCAAAAAATTTAAGTGGTTGCATTAACGCACTCGGCTTCTTATGCAATGCCTTTACCAATTGGTTCATACACTTGGAGATAAATGTCCAACATTCTTCTTCATCCCTTCACAATAGTACGTCTTCTTTATATCATGGTATATCTTATTACCGCTGGGATGTATAATCAATCTGGAATGATGACACTCTCATAGCACCTCATTTGTAATCCATTGACATTGGAACACAAACAATCTCTTATCCTTACGGAGCCAACCACCTCGGCAGAGTTCGTTCTGCCTCATCCAATTAGACTCTGCTCCTTATGTTATCTTTGATATGACCTTCACTAGTCTAGCATCTAGCTTTTAACAATTACTGGTCCTCTTGATCAAAGTCGATTTGTTGGTCAAACTTGCCAACATCTTTGATTCTAATTCATAATGAGGCTTAAAGTCAAAGCTAGCGATAAACCAAAGATGCGTCCATTCTAAGAATGTTGCTCCTAAATTAGCGTGTTTTCTACTCAAAGCATCATCAACCGCATCTCCTTTACCAAGATATAGAAAATGCTAAAGTCATAGAAGGCCAAAAATTCCAATCATCGTTGTTGACGATGGTTGAGGTCTTTCTGGGGCAAAATGTATTTCAACGATTTTTGATCTGTGAATAACTAGAATATTTTACCATGTAAATAATGTCTCCATATCTTCAAAGCAAACACTATCTCTATAAACTCCAAATCATGGGTCGGATACTTCCCCTCATGCGGTTTTAGCCATCGACTAGTGTAGGCAACAACTTTACATCCTTACATTAGTACCGCACCCAATACGGTACCCCAAGCATTTATGTATATCGTCAGCTCCTCATTCTCACTTGGAATAGTCAATACCGGTGCACTCATCAACCTCTCCTTTAGACTCACAAATGCTTGTTAGCACCTTACGTCCCATATAAAAGTCTGATTCTTTTTTGTCATATTACTCAATGATGCCGCTACCTTTGAGAAGTCCTTGATAAAATATCTATAGTATCAAGTTGGTCTAAGGAAATTCCTTACATCTGTAGTGTTCTTGGGTTGGTTCAAATCTTGAACCGCTGCTATCTTTGCAAGATCTGCAGCAGCGCCCAGCTCAGAACAATATGACCCAAGAATCTTACTTCCCTCCTCTGGAAGTGACACTTTGAAAACTTCGTTTACAGCCCGTGCTTCCTCAATACTTTAAGAACAGTCATAAATTGTGTCTTGTGTTCCTCTTTTATCCTAGAATAAACAAGAATAATCCAAGAATACAAGCATAGACTTGTTTGCTTGATCTCTGAAGATACGGTTCATAAGCTTAACAAAGTATGTCGGTGCATTACATAACACTCACTCATAAAATATAGATGGTGTACGAAATACTATGGTCGACACACTCTCAATCGCTACTCCAGTTAGAAAAATTTCATCGCAAGATTCAATTGAGAGAATACCTTCTCACCATCAAGCCGATCAAATAAATCATTGTTTGCGTAAAAAATGGCCGCAAACACCCAAAGTCGTGAAAGCACCAGTGTATGAATATAAGTCAGCAATATTCAAACACAAATCACAGATCTCAGCAAATAACTCAAAGATGTTTGTACAAAATGGGCAAACAGCTCCAAGTTGTATGATTTAGTTGATTTTATGTTGTTCGTAGTGATCTAGGTGGTTTATGCAAATATGTGAAAAGCAAGGACCAAACTGTAAAAGACACACAGATTTATAGTGGTTCGGCCAAAGTGTGCCTACGTCCACTTTATATGTTATTCTCCTTTTTCAATCCGATTACAAGTACAGAGCTTGTAGTACAAGTATATGAAAGTTGTTTGAAAGTTCCTTCCAGGTTTGAGCTCTCAAACTTGTCTCCATTGTTGTACCCCTGCCCCTCTATTTATAGAGTGAGGTAGGGGGCAGGGGTCTTGGAAGTATATAGCTGCTGGTGGGCCCGGGCTGAAGCAATCTGGACTGGCAATTGTCTGGTTCGGTGAGGCTTCATTCGGTTTGGAATGGGTGGTGTTGGACCGGTGAAGGAGTGGAATGGAGGTCCATTCGGCATTGAGGTAGGTGGCTGGTCCGGTAGTGGAGTGGATCCGGTAGTGGTATTGGTCCGGTGGTGATCTTGGTTCGGCTGTAGAGGGATAAGGCATGTTGGTTCGGTATTGGAGGGCTTGGGCCGAATGAAACTTGGGGCCGAATGAAGCTTGGGGCCGAATGATCTTGGGGCCGAATGAGCCTCTGCACTGAGAATGTTGGATGGACTTCTAGGCTAGTGTTGAGCCTTGCTTCCAATCGATTTTCAATCCCGGCATCCATTATTCCTTGCTAATTTGTCGATATTCCAGTTTTGACCAAAAAATGGGATAACACTTTGCCCCCCAAAACATGCCTTGTGATAACAAGGTGTGTTTTGAATAGTTCCGAATCCAATATCCAAGGTCCATAGCCATATCGGTAGAGTAGATCATCCTTGACTGCTCCGAGTCGATATCCAATTCCAAATCCAATAACCAAAGCTTGAGCAAATTCCATGTCCATCCGAACTCGACAGCCGAGCCTCAAATCATCCTTATCCAATAGCCAATAACCGAATCCAGGACCTCTCTGGGTCGATATCCAAACCCATAACCTCTCCGGGCTCTTGCCAAGCGCAATCCACACCTGACGGCCATGATCCCGTGTCCCTGGATGTTGAGCTAACCTCTCCGGGTTCTTGCCATGCGTAATCCACACTTGACGATTTTGATCCAGTGTCCCTGGACTTTGAGCTAACCTCTCCGGGTTCTTGCCATGCCTAATCCACACATGACGACCTTGGTCCAGTGTCCCTGGATGTTGTACAATGCCATGGCTTAAGTCCTAAGCCGAATCCTGGTCTCTCCGGACCCTTGCCGAGCATAGTCCATACTCGACGACCTGAAAATAACGATTGATAATATAGGGCCTAAGTCCTAGGCCGAATCCTGGTCACTCCGGACCCTTGCCGAGCATAGTCCATACTCGACGACCTGAATGAGTCAATTTACCACGTTCGGGCAAAGCGACTCACCCCTTGCCAGGCATAATCCATACCCGACGACCGTTTATCAAAAGTCAGATAAAAATCCAATTAAAATCCAACTCAAAATCCAAGTCCAAAATCCAAATCGAGAATCCAAATCCAAAATCCAAATCCAGAATCCAAATCCAAAATCCAAATCCAGAATCCAAATCCAAAATCCAAATCCATAATCATAAAAACAGAAATCCAAACTAACATCCAAAACCGAAAACAATTGTCCAAAGGAAAATCCAAATCAAAAAGCGAGGAAAGCCAGGAGCTCAATCCAAGCTCCAAAACCGAAAACCAAAAAGAAAAAAGCAGTGTCCAATCCAAAAGCAAAAGATAAATTTCACAAACCATAGCATCGCAGCCCATTATCATTCAGAGCATGCCTAGGGGCTATCTCCGTCCCCGTACATGTGTAAATGACTTGGTTGCTTGCCAACAGTTTGCTACTTATTTTATGTTAACCTGGTCAAGGGACGATCAACCGACCATCATTCCTGGGCCTCCCACCATCGTAGCTTGAGGTAGGCGGCAGCTGCTCCTGCCTCGCCGTTGCATTCCGAGGTCCAACATATTGCGGCAGTTGTCCATTCCTTACATGTTCCTCAATTATGTCCTTTAAGTGCCTGCAGCTGTTGGTGTCGTGTCCATCCAAATCATGGAAGAGGCAGTGCCTTCCTGATGTCCTTTCCCGTTCTGTTGGTTCTCTCCTAGCCGGCCTCCGGTAGTGAAGGCGATTTCGAGTATCCAGGTATATCCGTTCCAGTGTTTCGTTCAATCCCGTGTATGTGGAAAACTTTGGATCCTTCCATTGCTTCCTAGCATTTCCAGAATCATCGTCCAACTTCCTTTTTCCTTTGTTTTTATCCGAACCATTGCTGGATGGTCCTCCCCCTTCAACTGCATTAACCTTTTTCAATTTTAAATCCGTACTCGCATCTTCTTGTCGAAGGAACCTTTCTGCCTCATGAAAGAATTCGTCGAGATTCCGTGGGGGATCTCGTATCAGAGATACCTTGAAATCCGAGTTCTCCCTGACTCCTGATACTGCTGCCATTAAAACCATCGATGGATCGGGCCGATCCACCGAAGCAACTGCGGCACTGAATCGAGTTAGAAAAGCTCTAAGCGATTCATCCATCCTTTGCCTTACCGATGTCAATGTCATCACGTTCTTCGGTCTCTTGACATGAACCCGAAACTGTCCCAGAAACCTTTCCACCAATTCCCTCCAAGTCCCGATAGATCCTTCTTCCAGCTGCCTGAACCACATCGCAGCTAAGTCCGTCAAGTACAAAGGGAAGCATCGGGCCATCACCTCCTCTGATGCCCCCAGCACCTCCATGTGTCTAGTGTATCTCATCAAGTGATCCGTAGGGTCTTCCTTGCCATTGTATACCTCCACGCTAGGTAGCTTGAACTTAGGTGGGTTCTGAGCCATCCTTATTTCCCGAGTGAACGGACTCCTGTTTACTCCTTCCAAGTCTCCGTTGGTCAAACCACCTCGCACAGTCTTCCTGATTATATCTACCAATCCACCGTTGTCTGTCGGGGGTTGCCCCCGAGGGAACTCCGGTACATACTCTTCGTGTGGCTCGTTAGCAGCAACGTTGGTTCTAGCCTGTTGAACTCCTTCCAAAGGTTCTCCTGTGTTGAATCCCGTGGGCCTGCCCCCAAGCCCTTGTTGATTGCTACCTGGCTCCGTATCTTGTCCTTCGTTGGGTTCCATAACCCTAGCTTCTTGTCCTGCATCCATAGCCGTTGTAGCTGCTCCTAAATTCTGCATCCCTGCAGCTCTCATTTGCTCCAAGAAAGTTTGCATCATTTCCTGTTGACTTTTCAGCAACCTCTCTTGCAGTGAATTTGTTATGGCTTCCATTTCATCCCGGGTTATGTAGATCGAAGCCGGTCCTTCCTCACCTCCGGAGGATGCTTGTTGACTTCCTCCTTGTTGGCTTCTCTCAGCCCTTAGCCTTCTACTGTTTTGCCTAGTCATCGTCTTCCAAATCTAAACCTCTATCCGATGTAGCGGGAGCTGGTTCTTCTCAGTGAAAGCACCAAAATGTTTGCGTAAAAAATGGCCGCAAACACCCAAAGTCGTGAAAGCACCAGTGTATGAATATAAGTCAGCAATATTCAAACACAAATCACAGATCTCAGCAAATAACTCAAAGATGTTTGTACAAAATGGGCAAACAGCTCCAAGTTGTATGATTTAGTTGATTTTATGTTGTTCGTAGTGATCTAGGTGGTTTATGCAAATATGTGAAAAGCAAGGACCAAACTGTAAAAGACACACAGATTTATAGTGGTTCGGCCAAAGTGTGCCTACGTCCACTTTATATGTTATTCTCCTTTTTCAATCCGATTACAAGTACAGAGCTTGTAGTACAAGTATATGAAAGTTGTTTGAAAGTTCCTTCCAGGTTTGAGCTCTCAAACTTGTCTCCATTGTTGTACCCCTGCCCCTCTATTTATAGAGTGAGGTAGGGGGCAGGGGTCTTGGAAGTATATAGCTGCTGGTGGGCCCGGGCTGAAGCAATCTGGACTGGCAATTGTCTGGTTCGGTGAGGCTTCATTCGGTTTGGAATGGGTGGTGTTGGACCGGTGAAGGAGTGGAATGGAGGTCCATTCGGCATTGAGGTAGGTGGCTGGTCCGGTAGTGGAGTGGATCCGGTAGTGGTATTGGTCCGGTGGTGATCTTGGTTCGGCTGTAGAGGGATAAGGCATGTTGGTTCGGTATTGGAGGGCTTGGGCCGAATGAAACTTGGGGCCGAATGAAGCTTGGGGCCGAATGATCTTGGGGCCGAATGAGCCTCTGCACTGAGAATGTTGGATGGACTTCTAGGCTAGTGTTGAGCCTTGCTTCCAATCGATTTTCAATCCCGGCATCCATTATTCCTTGCTAATTTGTCGATATTCCAGTTTTGACCAAAAAATGGGATAACAATCATCAATATGCAAAAGTGGAAACTTTTTCTTCCTTGTCGTCTTATTCAACTCATGGTAATCAACACATAACTACAGGGAGTGGTCGCCTTATATAATCATGAATACTACGAGTACTCCCCAATCATATATACTCCTGCAAATGAACCCCTATCTCAATAGGTTATTCAGTTGCACCTCCAACTCCTTCTGCTCCCTGGGTTCCATACGCCTCAAAGGCACAACAACTGGTCTGGCATTCTTTATTAAATTTATGTGGAACTTAATCTCTCGGTGTGCCGATGATGTGGTCACCTCCTCAAATCCTTTGGATATTCTCTAGCGATAGATACCGACGACAACTCATTCTATAGGACCTCAAGCGAATATAGAAAGCTAACCATAACCTCATCCTCTTGTAGGCAGCGAATCTCTACTTTATACCCATCTTTGGCCCTAATTGTCACCAATAGCTTCTCACAAATCCACAGCCACTGCATACTTCCTAACCTAATACATCCCAAAGATGATATACCAAACCCGACAAAATCCAAAACAAAGCAATCATAAACAAAAGAACATCCATGACTCGATTTGATCAAACTACGACAAACCATACACAAGTAGTGGGGCCTCCAATAGGGTTTGTCACTACTAAAGGTTGGTCGGCAATTTCGAGTACCAATCCTAATATATCTACCAGGTCACTAGATATAAAGAAATAAAAAGCCTTGGTATCGAGCAAAACATGTATGAAACACCATAAATAGAAGGCATACCTTAAATGGTGACACCCTTCCCTTTCCCTTTCGCCAAGGAAGAATTTGACAAAGTTGGAACAACATTTAAAGTATATGCCTCCACCATCTTGCTCTACTTCACCCCTTTTGGGAAATTATTTTATAGATGTCCTACCTTACCATAATTACAACACTTCTTCCATTTAGCTTTTCAATCCCTGCTCAGATGACCATGATCGCCATAGTTATAGAAAACAAAGTTACACTTAGCCTTTTTTTAAGCATCATTATCATGGGAGTGCTTCTTCTTCCCATTTCATTTCTTCTTGCCTCCCTACCTTGCTGCGACTTTAGCTATTCTTTACTAACTACAGCGGTTTGGATTTTGGAAAAGAAATCTCATGGCAAAGAGCTTTCTCGATGAGTTTCTCAAAAGGCTCGTTGATATGTCCCACTAACTTCTCTCCTAGATAATCATCCAAACCTATAATAATTTTTTCGTTCTTTCTTAACGAAATATCGATGAAAGACATCTCGTACTTAGATAAGGCATCAAATTAGCAATATACTTAGAGATAGACATATTCCCAAGCTTTAGCTCTGTAAACTTCTTGAACAAAATCAACTTCTAGGCAGTCAGTATGAACTTCTCCTCGAATCTTGCTATAAAATGATCCCAAAGTGAACTAGTCCACGGGAGTACTAGTTTCACGGCATTCCACCAGTTCATAGCACATCCTTGGAGCTATCAAGAAGGCAACCAACTCCTCATGGTATTGTCCCATTTTAAATAACAAAAAAGTATGTTGTAGGTTTCCAATCAATGCTTCACTTTTGTAGATAATTTCATTTCTTTGAATGGTTTGCCATTACGATTGGCAAAATCCATGTTGAACTTTACGAGATCAGCCCTAGGAGCCTGCACTTGAGCAACACCACTAACATCAACATTCGAAGCAGCCACTTATGCATTCTATGGCATGTTCTCCATTATACTATTAAATATCACTTGCAAGTCAGGGTTAGCAGCCTCTATGTCCATTCCATCATCGATTCCAAAGATGAAGCTCCTCATAGCATTTCTTTATGCTAGCTCATTCTTGGTCTGTAACAACAGTGATCGATCTCTCATAAATAAAACTATATCAGTGGTACTCATGCGTGTAATGTGACTTACATAATATATATACCAGTACAAAAGCATGTTATTTGCGCATGTGCATAGGAAAAATGATGCAATTTCACCCCCCTCCCCAATTTTAAGTGCAATTGGTTAGTTGATTCTACACCTTGATTATGATGGTGGTATACTATTATGCAGACACTGCTAGAACATAATGAAGTTTATGCACATGGTAAACATATAGTATGTTAAATTGAAAATGCATTTAATTGAAGTCCAATGGAAAAACGGATATTGGTTTAGTTGACAAATATCATTGTGCATATATATTGCCTAAATGTGGTTATATTAATGTACATAAACATAGTGCATCAAATATCATAAAATATAAGTTCCAAACATTTTCCATTAGTTGGAAATCAATATTTGGTGACCAAATATAATACGTCTAAAATGGTAAAACATAAATCTTAATAATACAGAAATAAAATCTATTGTACGAAAATAGAATAAAAAATGAAGTACTCCGCAATTAACTAATAAATTATTAAGTTATAGCAACTAAACGTCGGTGGCAAAACCAAAAAGGAAAATATGAGATTTGTCATAGATATTAGATACAAACTTACAATCATTAACTAAATCATTTGGAAACCCAAAATTTGAAATTTTATAATGATTTAAACAATTGCATGATATAGGTAATAAGAGCAATAGTATTAGCCAAACTTATCCTAGTTGTTACATCACCTAGGCTACATGAGTTAATGCATTACCCTAGTTGATGATTCAAATGAACCAAAACTTGTAATGGCCCCAGCTATCATTGGTGAATATGCGTCATCATATATAGTTCTATACAAACCATGAACATAATCAAACATGAATAGTGGTGCAAACAAAAGTGTGACATTCCGCTTCCTTGAAATAAAGAACATATTGAATAAGAAAAATTAAAAGGCTGTGAACCATAATTTGACACACCACTAGAAATCCATGAATAAAATTGATCAAGTCATGTTGATAATGGATTTAGTCATTTATGGAGGCATTTTCCAATTATATTATTTCCTACAAAATTTTGAGATATCCTACTATAGAGTGTTTTTTTAGAAACTCTTTAAATATTTGATAAGTATAATTTATCATAAAATTAAACTTCAAATCATCAAATATAATTAGGATGGCTGCACTTGGTTCATCAAAAATAATAAGGTGGATATTTGTGTAGTTTTTACCAGCTACTCCCTAGTTTATTAGGATGTCTACACTTAATTAGGATTTCTGCATTTAATTTATAGTGAATCAATGTTCCCACCAACTACTCCTTACTTCATGAACTAGAATGGTTCTTTCATTTATTTATTTAGTACATGTTTAATTCATTATTTATTTAGTTATCTAATCCCAAAAAATACTTGATACATGATGTACGGATGTCGGAAGTTAAATTTTGCATGCATATAATCTACTGCAAAATATTTGGATCTTTATTAAAGAAATATTTTATGGAAACTTTAAGATATTGGTAAGTGTAAATTATAAAATTAAACTTTAAATTATTAATATAACTAGGATACCAACACTAAAATTTTGCGGTATGTTATTAAAGAGTTTATTTCGTGAAAACTTTTTAAATATTAGGTAAGTGAAAAATTCATAAAATTAAACTTTAAATAATGAAATATAATTAGGATGTCCGCACTAAATTTATGAAAAATAATATGGTACTTATTTGTATGATACAGATTAATATTCCCACCAACTATTCTCTTATCGTCAACTTGAACATTTCTTTTGTACATATCTAATACGGTAAACATTCATTTCATCTTATATTTAGTGATCTAACCAAAAAAATTAACTACAACATGACATAGGAATGTGAAAAGAAATTTTTTGCATACATATTATCTATTTTTAGTTGTTGATTTAGTGATCTGAGCCCAAAAATTACTCAATACGTGTTGTGGTAAGTATCAAGCAAGGAATTTAAATAGAAAATGTACATAAACCTCTATGAAGTGCGTAAAAGGACTTTTATTCAATGAGCATGTCTTTAAGTTTGTAAAAACTATTATTATTTGAAAAATAGTAGTATATGCTATCTTTTAAAAAGTATATGCAATATAAGTGCAATTGGAAATGGTATGTATTAACTATGAAGTCTGAAAAAGTATTCCTGAATTAGCATATAAATAATTAACCTGTTAAAATTTTGAATGGTAAAAAAAGCATAGATGTGCAATTTTAAAGATTAAAATAATGGCCATAAAAGTAGAAACAACTTTTAACATACCATTAAAAGCCTAAGCATAACAAAGAGAAGTCAATCTTTTCGATAATCCAACCATGTATAGAATGGATTTAGTCCATTGTGGAGGCTTTTTTCTTTCAAATTTAATAATGTGCTTATCCAAAGTATATATTATCTCCTATAAAATTGAAGATGTGTGTTAAAGAGTTTTCAATGTAAATTGTTTAAATATTGGGTAAGTAGCGATTATCATAAATAAACGTTAAATCATAAAATATAATTAAGTACACTAAAATTATTAAATATTATTAATATTTGGCTAAATTTAAAAAAAATGCTAAGCTAAAGTGTATATCGTCTCCTGTGAAATGTTGAGACTGCTTATTAAAGTGTTTTCAGTGTAGCTATTTAAACATTGGGTAAGTATCAATTATAATAGAATAAACTTTAAATCATGAAATATAATTAAGTACACTAAAATTATAAAAAGCTATTAACATCTGGCTAAATTTATGTGTAGTGTTCAGCAAAAGGGAACACCATAACTATTATATGTCAAAAAATATAGTTTGATTAAGAGGTTACATATGTTCTTTATGAACTTTATTTGACATTTTCTTATAAATGGTAAAATGATGATTTCTTAATAAATATAAAAGATGAACCACACACATTTTTAGCAGAACATATGCACTGATACCTCCACATTATATGGCCGGTCGGTTGATTAACCCATTATAGTTCTATAACGCCAACAACATAATTCTGAATCCATAATGTACCAAACTCAAATTGAAACCCAAATGCATACATGTTGGTATACATATTCAAATACTTATGTGTATGTACGTGCATATAGTTGAGTCCAAAGTTACTTGGTTTGCGCTAGTGTATAAAAGAAAAGTACCAGTATGATGTAGAATGAGATGTTAAATGCAACTGTATGAGCAAAAACAAATTATAGTATATAAGTCAGTTAACTAGTTAAATATCATCTAGTGAAAGAAGCAGCCATAAGAGAGGAAAAACAATGATAAGATGATAAAACATGTTTGCAGTAATCAAAATATACTTATAGGTATTCAAATATATTGAGATTTACCTATGTTTTTAAACATGCAACATTTTAGCAATGTATGATTACCTATAACAATATAGAGTAGACAGTATGGTTGATATTACCTTAAACTTTGTCTGACGTTTAATAAATAGTACATTAAATATGGTTTTGTCCATTGTCAAATTATGTAGTGGAAAACGAAATGAAGCTGAAGTAAAACCAAACATTTAAGAACAGTTAAAAAATTACCCAACTCACATTTGGTCTATTCTCCTTAATTTACATCTTGAACCCTGAATTTGCAAATCAACCTAATTAATCACTTAGTTGGAGGAAGAAGAGAGATGCACCAGTTTCAATGTCTAACCAACTGAGTACGATCAAAAAGAGAGCTCATTCCATCCATCACTTTGATCGATCCTTGTCATCAACAACTCTACGTTGAATGGTCTGGATCTTAAAAGCATCACGATTCTAGTTTTAAAAATGGAAGAAAAGGTAGAAATTTGTGAGAGGCCGTTGAATCCACCATTTTCTTATTAGGGAGGAAATATGGTTAGAAGTTTAAATGGTAGTAGAGAAAATGGGAAGTTATGAGAGCTGGCAAACTACATTGTGTAGTTTTTAGTAGGGCAAAACATGGATAGGAGAAATGACACATATGCCCTTAGCCGTTTCTGCTATTGAATTCTTTTGCGATAACATTGATAGGCTGATTAGGATGTTTAAAAATGCTTCACCACCTTAAAATATTTACATTACACACATAATATTATACAGTTTTGAAAACTAAAATTTATAACAAGTATGCTTTCTCGTAATACTCTCGATCCATTCTAAGGGATAACTCCTTATCTCTAATAGATCATTGGTATCAGCTTAGACATGAATGAGTTTACCTAAGTCAGTATTGCTTAATCTAGGCTCCAATACCAAATGTGATAGCTGCAATACACCGTTGCTACCCAATATACTTGAATAGTAGCTGCCATGATGCCTGACTGATGTAGGATGGTTGTCAACATTATGAAGTAAATAAAAAAATCATAAAATCTATCGCATATCTCATTACACTCGAATAAAATATAATAATCATCGCATATATAAATCAGAGAAGATAGTAATAACTAAATGAACCAAAATATTAAACTGCACAGGTTCATAGTGTTACATAGAATAATAGAGTTTATACAATTGAAATAAACTCAAAGATAAACCATTTCTAAATAAAACAGCTAACACTGTCTAGGCTTGACAATGTTGCTACAACGAATTAAGAAATAATAAGCCTACATATAAGTATGAGAAAGCATGATCTCATGCTTGTCCATCAATACAGCACTACGTATCACTCAATCCTATTGTCTAGCCTACTTATTTAAGAGTACCCAAGATAATAAGAAGCAAAATGAAACGACCCAAATTCTGTACCCTTTGAGTCAACAATAAAACACTCATATCCAACCGAAGTTGCACGGAAGTATGGATGGTCAAGGGTAATAAAGAAAAATAGACAAAACAGAATCTCATACGAATGGAATAACATGTAATATTGAACAAATATCTTTACAGTGGAAAACTTTTAAATACATATATTAGGGTCTAACCTAGATTCAGCTTGGATGGTTATAAACATCCATCCTTACAATTGCTGACAAACATCAACAAAAATAAACTAAGTAAAGCGGATAATAGAATATGTCCATACAAAGATGAATATCTCCAGCTCTCCTCTGGAAACTCCAAGCGCCTTCGATTAAACTAAAACTACTCGGATCTGACCCGAGCATTGAAAATACTTGGATCAGGCTTGATAAACCAGTGTAAGAAAAACTCAATAATAGATGATAGTGTCATATATTAGCCTTTGAATAAAATCCTTTTAAAAGAAAGAGCATCTCATAAGATCACGCCCACACATAAACACGAATGAGTTTTTACCTTATGATAACTAAAATACTTTTATATCAAAACATTTGATATTATTTTTAACGACATCTCTCTGAAAACATTTGCAAATAAACTTATTAATCATAGCCGAAATTGTTACATTGATTAAATTCCAACATAATAGGTACACAATCAAGTCCGTAGGTTCTTATTGGAGCATGGATTTCCATACAAATGACCAGGTGAAGGATCTACCTTCCGAATGGATACAACTCTAGATGGATGTCCCGAGGAACCATCACAAAGCTCCTCTACCAGCACAAGACCAGCCTACCTCTATAACTAGATAGCACCGAATATGTCATTCCCGGTCGTTACCGACCTTTAACCGAGCGCCCGTTTCCATACACCATATTAATTTACATCACGAACGTCATAGCGGGAAGAAATATATCTAGAAGGGGATGATCATACCCTACTTGGGAATAACCTACTTAGCCTTGCTGCATCTAATCTTTTTTAGGTCATTTCCGGTTTGATGAGGCTTGAGGCAACGATTACCATTTCACATAGCATATATCACATCTATTTATGCCACTTTGCCATTTCCGTTGACTACTAATTGCCTTTCACAAAAATACAACCCTTGAGCTCATACGTCTTAAGGAGGGTGTTATGCTAAGAGAAGTTGCCTTCTCTGCCACCACTGATGTACATTTGTAAAAACCAATGTATGTAATATTTAGAAATGCAATACCAGACAAACTTCCATAAAGTTGTCCAAGAACAGGACAAACAAAAGGCACTATTCTGCTACCACTACTAGCGAGTAGTCCTTGCAATCCAAAAAATCTCCATAATGAGGAGACCGCTTCTACATATAACTATATAATGGGTGCGACCTAAAGCAGTCAACAAGAAGTCCTCACGCTTTGAAGATCCACGGTCTTCAATGATCATCATCTTCAACATGTCTTCACATTCGAACATATACATTGGTTTGAAGTAGTTTTCGGATAGGATTCAACCAAATCCGACCTTGGTTTCTTCGAAATCCAATTATCGATAAAAATTGAATACGAGTATACAGGATTTATTAAATTTTTTTCACTTTAATTCTTTTCGGATGATTTATAAATCTCTTTCTTTTGACTTAGAATAATTCTAAGTAATTTATTCCTTTGCTTTGGATAATATCTCAAATTTCCTTATTTAACTCTCGATTCAAATTTCTCAACTTTTAGGCGGGTCAAAAACAATGTTATTTAAGACATCGTTCATGATAAACCCTAAATCAATTTGAGAATTTTTTTTGAGTAAATAGGATCATAGAAATCATTCATTTGGAGATTGCTTAAATTTTAGATAATATTAATCTTCTTTTATTTTGGAAAAACATAATATAATCCTTTTATCTTAGAGCATACGGGCTTTCCTTTTGATCTACTCCACCCCTCGCCTACGAAAAGAAAACATAGGCTAAGTAAGTTTAGGGCACTGGTTGCTTCATCCCTAACCTTAGTTAAACAACTTGTTTTATCTTCCCAGATCTCACAAGCGGGACAAATGTACTAGTCATTTTCGCATACTCAGATTTTCAACTTAATTTTATAATTGATTATAAAGATTCCAAATTATCTTTGAAACACTTAGTTTTCCTTTTGAAAATATTCACAATTTATTCTAGGAAAATCATTACGTTTACACTTATATTCCAAAAGTTATAGAATTCGCAGCACAAAAGTGTCGCGGAAAATGCTATATAAGCTTATTTGATTAAATCAACTTTTAAACATTCGATAATTCATATTTTTCAATCCAAATCTCTTTTAAACTATTTAAATAGATTTATCAAATTTATTCCATACTTTTCCATATTTAAAAACATTCATTTAAACAGATTTCCTGTTATGGTAACTTAACAGCACTAGCGCGATTTTTCTATAAAACTGATTTGGACTTAATTCAAAATCTAGTCAATGAAATTTTGATTTTCTTTCATCGTTTAGAAGACATGGATATAATAGTCCAGAATTTTCTTATCTCGAAGAATTCCGAGCTAAATTTCACTCTATACACTCATTTGAAATTTTCGGCGCGAAATCGCGAACTAATGTTGCACGACGCACCTAGTTTTAACTTATTTTTCAATATTTAAAATAATTTATTCAAATTGAATTTTATCACTTATAAAATCATTACAACTCATTTTAAATCAATATTTCCACTTTTTAAATTATTTAAAAGGTATTTTCACCATTTCCATATTATAATATTATTATATTAACATTATTTTAATATTCAATATTAAGTTTTAATTTCAATTCAATTTTAATTCTAACTTCAACTTAATATCATTTAAAACCTAGATTTCAAATCTAATTTCAGTTTAAACTTCAATTCAACCTCAATCTCAAATTCAATTTTCAAAATCGATTTCAATTTCAATTTAACTATCCTTTTTAAACCTGTTTCAGTTAAATTTTAGAATCTATTTTATTTTTACTTTAATTTTACTTTTAGTTGAAAAGAGACTTATTTTTCCAAAATATCTCATGTCACTGAGATTTGGTCTTTCTTAACAAAGGGACTATCAAATCAAAATGAACATAACCAATATTCATATTTATCACTAACATAACATACATCCAACCATTCACATAATATATGATTTCAAATCCAACATTCAATATTAATACCATAACGGGATATATTATCACAATTCAATTATCTAACCAAACTATAAATCATTCATATTAACAATCAAATTAGTATAAATATTCATATGTTATAAGGGTATAAATGTGATTGTTTTAACATAACCGAAATGTAATTTCAAAAGCGATGAGGATTTCTCACCTTCATATACACTTCGTCAATCTTTTTGTAGGCTAACTTGCTTCTCGAACTAATGCGCTTTTTCCGAACGTCTTGAATTCTCGCCTTAATTTATTTTCCTTTCGAACTGTTTTTGTTTTCCTCTCTCTTATCTTTTTCTTTCCCTTTCTTTTCTTTTTTCATTTTTTTATATGGCTATGAGCTTTTTGGAAGGGAATGGGGTGCACGGCCTAGGGTAGCTCGGGTAGGGGGTTTTGGGTGCGTGTAGGTCGGGGTAGGTGTTTGGCCATAGAGTCATGAGGGTGGGTAGGTGGTCTAGAGGCTCGGGTTTGGAGTTTTGAGCTCGGATGTGGGATGTATGTAGGGCGCGTGTGTTATAGGAAGTGTGTGGGGTGGTTTGGCCGAGAGTTAGGGTAGTTTAGGTGATGGTGTGGCTAAGTTTTGGTGATGTGGAGGTGATAGCTTGAAGGTAGAAGAGAAATGGAGGAAGTGGAGAAGGATTTTGAAATTTTTGTGAAATGAAAGTGAAGTCAAAAGGAAGAGATTTGAGGTTGTATTTATAAGTGGAGATTTTGATGGTAAATGACACAAATAGCCTTGTTTACTTTTGAACTTTGATTAACTGATTTGAGCTGCATTTAATGTATGGAATGATGGTTATGGAAGAGTGTGTTAAAAGGTGAGGAGGTGTCATTTTCTTATGGTTTGTAATTGTTTAAACGTAAATTTTTGCTCCTTTTCTATGTATAATCATAACATCTCATTATGAAATGAGAAGTAAGGTAAAGATATTATTTATAAAGATTTAAAATAAAATTTAATTAGTCAAATCATGTCTTTTCACCTTTTTTACATTTATCTAAACTTTTCAAAAGTAAACTCCTTTTATCTTTTAGTGCTAAATGTAAAGTGTTTAAAAAGTTTATTAAGCTGTATTTATATGTTAGAAAATGTATCAAGTTGCAATAACTTGACAACAACTTGTTTTGGTTGAAAATGGTGTTTTTGTCGACAAATTTACCATTCAAAATTTGACGTTTTTGTTAAGCTATATATCAAAGTAAACCAAAATTTAAAATGAAATTTTTACTTAAAAGAAAACTTATCTCTTTATATTTTAAAATCATATTTAGTTAATATCAAAATCTTTATTTTTACAATGTATGTAAAATTGACAAAATGCGACAAATTTTGGTTATTTTTGTAAAACGATTGTTAATATACTTTTAAATATATTAATATACTTTTATTAGCTTTATTAGATGTTTTAGATAAGATTTAAATTAGCAAATAAATATTTAAACTTATTTATTTAAGTCATTATTTATTTTTAGCCAAGCTTAACTTTTGTTGATTTGTTCTGAAGTCCAAATTTATAATTTTTAATTTATTAACTATAAGAATAGATAATTATTTATTATATATAACATACTTATTTAAGTTCTAAATTCCTTTTAAATTTAAAATGAACGAAATCTCTTATTTCCGAAGTAGCGAAATCACAGGTCGTTACATAAAACATAAAAATCTTGAGTCAAACAACAGTCTAGTGTGAGTGATATACAATCTCATAATACTATAGAAGTCGATATAATAAGAAATAATGGTATAAAGAATCATACCTAACATGTCCCTGCACCCAAAGAGTTAGTACATGAAAACAATAATATACTTTCTATTAACGTCATAAAATACAAAAACATCCTGGTATACAATCAGGTGTCTAGGATTCAATCTCTTGGATACTTACATCGCATGACATCCCTAGAATGACAAACAACAAACATAGCAACCATGGAAGGCATAACATCATAAAACAATCCTTAGTGCCACCACTCAATGTGCTTTGGATATATGATAACTTGTACGGTCATTCCTCTTCCGGAGGTTAATGGAAAATCCTAGTTTTTGTGTATTCGAACACCAGCCCATAGCTAACACTAGATCCCTTCCTCGATCCAAGGTATCCGAATCCCGTCAATGATCCGAGGTAGCCAACTAAGTCCCACAGTGAGCGTACTCACAATACCCCTTGTAACGATCCAGAATTTTATTATTTTAATGTGTAAGTATTTGATTTAATTTAAATATTCAATTAATGGTTTTATTAATTTAATAACCCTCTTTTAATTTATAACTAATAATAGAAAATTTATTTTTAATTTTTTTTACATATATAAGTAGTTCGATGGAACAGAAAATGTGACCGAAACACAATTTCAAATTTTCAGCTTTTTATCGAATAACAAGTTGTTGAAAGTTATAGTATTTTTTTTCTTTAAAACAACTTTTAAAATGAAAAGCACATTCATTTTGAAATCAATAATTAATTAAGTATAAAATTTTATTTAAAATTTGAAAATATGAATGATGTGACATTGAAATGATACTTGAGTGTAGAAATGGACTTAGTACATGCAAAACCCTTGTTGTCCACCATCTTCTTCCTTTGCTTGTCCTTTAGGTGGTTTTGAGGTGATCTTGGAGTTGAGAAAACATGATTAATGGCAATTTTGAGATTTATTTTCTTTATTTTACTTCATTGTATTCTTATATTCACACTTTCATTTCTAACTCATTCCATTTTTCAATTTCAACTCTATTTCATTCTCTCATCTTCCTTCTAAAAATTCTTAAATTAAAAATCTCAACTTGTAAGTTTAAAAAGCTTTATTCAATAAAGATCAAAAATTTAAAAGCTAAAGATTTGGATTTAGCATTTTCAAAAAGCGTGGAAATTGGGAAATGTGAGTTATTTCAATTTGTAACGATTTTGGTAAAATAAGTATGGTGGAAGTTTATTTGTTAAATTGTTTATGAATTGAATTTGATGTTCTTTCTTATGCAATAGGTTAAATGTTGCATGAATTTAGTTATATTGGTTGAAAATTTGCAAATTTAGTTTACTGTAAAACAAGATTTTATTCTGTCTTTCAAATTCACTTCTCCTCTTCACCTTCTAAAATCGTAACTCACAAACCATTTAGAATTTGCATTTGTTGTCAACTAGAGATTTGTTTGTTTTGATCTATAGTATATTTTAAAAAGATTGTCGAATAAATATTTGAGTATATTTTGATAAATTTTAAAATAACAGTAAATGGTCTTAGTTTAACAGTTTTTCATTGATCACAAATCGAAGAATGACCTTTGTTGTCATGTTCGTCTATGTGAATCATGATTTTTAGTGGTTGTTTCATGATTTTTAATAGTGTAGGTTGGTCATAATTGTTAGTTGATTGGATTTGGTACTATTGGCAAAATTCGACGACCTGGGTAATTTTAGGTGGAGCGGTTGGATCTGGAGTGGCCTCGGGTGGCGACGGAGCTGTGGTGTTGATCGGGGGTGGGGTAGTGGTCAAAGTTGGTCTGTAGTGGTGGTTTTAGGGTTTAAGGTTAGTGGGTTCTTTAGTATGGGTTTCCTTCAATAACAAGTGGATTTCGAGCACCGAGCTCCACATGGGGTTGGTTTAAGTGTTCGGGTATGTAGCGGGGCCATAGGGGATGTCAGAGGTGGTTTCCAGTGGTCGTGGAATTGGTGGTGGAGGGTTTAGTCATGGGTGTCTTTCTCTTCTTATTCACGTTTTGGCTCGGGTTTAGGAAGTTCACATAGAGTTATGGGGAAGCTGGGCAGTAGTGGCGGCTCTTGAGAGGTATACGAGGTAGGAGAGGTTGGCAAGGTGGTTGCGGTGGTGGTCGGTGGCTTAGGATAAGCGTGCACGTGTATGTATGCACGTTGTGCATAGTTGTGTGTATTCCAAGTTTTAAAACCTAGAAGTTTGTGAGTTTTAGTTTTACCTGGAAGGGAAGAAGCAGGTATGAGGTGTAGGGTGGGGCGTTGGGCCAGGTTGGGCCGCATAGGTTTGGTGTGTGTTAATTAATAAATATATTTTTTATAAAATTTGAATTTAAATTTAATTAAATTTGGGCTTAAATTTTAAGAATCATAACTCCTTCGTCCGGAATCTGTTTGACATGCAGTTTCCGACGTTGGGTTCGTTTGGACTCATCGAACGCACCCATAAAATTGTTTGATCCATTTACTGTAGTGAAATTTAATGTTAATGTAACAACCATGGTCAAGATTACTTGGAATTGAATCTAAAATATGACTTAAAATTATCTTAATTAATTTTAAAATGAAATTGGTGAATTTTGTTTTATTTCCAATTTGAAATAAATTAAAAATTAAATAAATAAGAAATTTATAAAATGGGTTTTCAAAGTGAGATAAATATAAATGGAAAATTTGTTGTATGATGGGTAGAAATTTATATGAATAAATTTCTGAGATGAAATATCAAATTGACAGACCTAAATAAAAATTTTGTGCATTTTATATAATTTATATGAATTTACATAGATGTGGTTTCATAGCATATGAAAATCAGCCCGGTTTTGTGTAAAAAATGATTTGGGGCATAAAATCACATCAAAATGGTATAAAAGTGATTTCTGAAGTTAAGATACTTATATATGTGAATTTATAAATTTAATTATGGATATATAGACATATATTCTAAGAGATGTGATTTATTTAATGAGAAATGGAAAATCATATTTTGAACTATGAAATGAATTGTATATAAATAAATATAATATGTATATATATTATAAAAATATTTATAAAGTGCAGTTTGACACATCAGGTCTTACTATGATTTTATTTTGAATTTATAATGATTTTTAAAGGTAGTTTAAAGATATATATATGTGAAAATATTATATTTCTATATTCTGAAAACTAGCTTGAAACACCAATTTGTATAACAATTTTGAACAATTTTTGTTAAATATTTTTGATGGAATGAATGTAGAAAGGTAGTGGAGAATCATATCTAAATTTAGATGAAAACAGGTCGAGAATCCGATTAAAAATGAGTGGGAGACAAGCGAAACAAAATTTAAAAAATACATGTAATAGGTTGTCTATTTCAGCCAACCACCATAGGTGGACCAGTGGACACCACAGGTGCACCAGTGGGCTACATTTTGGTCAAATTTTTTGATCAAACATGCCAAATCGAAGGGGGCTAGTTCTGAGGTTCTTCTGGGGAATTTGGACAGCGTTTAGGTTACGTGTTTGGACCAGAGTACCATGCTTATTTTGAGTTTGGCATGTTAATGTTTGGTTAAAATTTGTGAAACTAAATTATAATTTATAAAACATTTCTTAAAGGAAAATTAGTGTTTTATAAATAACAAAAGTGAAAGGAATTAATAACACTTTGCTTATTGGATCCATACATACCCATATGGCCCAAGTAGCAGTGAAATTGTGGTATGGAGAAAACTTATACGTTCATTTTCTCCCATTTCTTTCTCATTTTGGTCATACACTAAAAATCCAAAAGTATATCTCCATTTTATTCCAAAACCCTAGAAACTAAATCCACCCCAAATTCAAGTTAAATCAAATGATAATTGACTAATTATTGAAGACAAACAACTCAGTAACCTCTTCTACCCTATATTGCGTCTGTTAGAGTTTTAATTTCAGTTTTAATTTTAATTAGCAATCTTGTTTTTGTAATTTATGAGAATCAAACATACGTTGTAGCTGAAAACCATTGGCCTAGAAGAATATGAGATCATAGCGCTAATTAAAGTTCAATTCGGTGAGTTAAACTCACATTTCTAGACTATTTTTGAATGGTTGTGGCTGCTTATCGATTTAGACGAATCTTATACTGAAATGATCTCAATCTTTTATGTTATTTTCATCGATTGCTACGATACTTTTTATTTTTTGAAACCCTTCTCATATGATCTTAATTAACATCCATTAGTAGATGTTTTTGTGCTTGCATGAGGGCTGAATTAGTACTTTAAAAGTTAAGAGAAACAAGGATGGAGAAATGAGCATCGGTAGACCACCAAAGTGCCACCGGAACCACCTGGAGCTCAGTCCTGGCATTCCTACTAGTGGATCGGTCCCACCAGACCGGTGCACCGGTGATGACCTGGGCTGAGTCCCAGGTCACTCCATTTGGCCCTCCGGTTCGCATCATTCACCTATTTGTTCATCCATTTGGCTCCTTTTCGCTATTTCTTTGATTTTGATGTTGTTTTCCATGCCAATCTCATTGCTATTTTGGGATTTTGAATTATGAATTTGTGAATTCATTTTGATGTTTATATACCTTAGAATTGCTTTATGGGTCCTTAGCACAATACACAAGTTTTGATGCACGTTTTCAACTTGGATTTATAAAGGCTAATTTTTAAATCAAACCATTTTATGGAAATCCTTTTAAGTATAAATCTAATTTCTACATAAAGAATATATGTATGTGTGTGTATCATTTATTCTCATTAACAATGGTTTTTAAAGATGATTTGGAACAATGGTTTAAAAAAATGTACTTATATATATGTATGTATATGTATATGTATATGTATATGTATATGTATATGTATATGTATATGTATATGTATATGTATATGTATGTATATGTATGTATGTATTCTAGCTAATAAACCTATATTTTACAAGAATGACTTTAAAGTGGAATCTTTTAGAAAATTACAAGACATCGATCGAATGAGGAATTGATTTAAACGATTGGATAAAACGAGCGGTATGGAATGCTCGCCTTTATTTTACCGGCTAATTCAACCGAACCATTGATATACAGAAGTGGGGTTTATTCTTATAGTAAACGTTTAAGTAAACCCATGTGTATGGAGCACATGGTCGTTACCTATTAGGATAATATTTGGAAGTACATGACACTTATATCGATGAGTTTATGACTTACCCATGGAGTTTTATAGGTCCTGTACTTATCTTAGAGTTTTTATACGTCTTGTACCTATCATGTAGTTTATAAATCTTGTTCCTATCTTGGAGTGTATGGGTCTCGCACCTATCTTGGAGTTTATAGGTCTTGCACTTATCTGTGAGTTTATAGGCTCTTGCCTATCTTGGAGTTATTATGGGGATTATAGCCATCTTGGAGTTTATAGACATATGTGTCTATCTTGGAGTTACATGCACGTAGGTGAATTTATTCACCAATCTTGGAGTTCAGCGCCTTTTCCCCCCTTTTGAGATTTCTGGGTTTCTATTTCTGTTTTCTAGATTCGATGTTATTTGTGTTATCACCAAAGAGTTTCAGGGTTTTGCTTGTAGAAGCTATCTTGAGTTTTGTTATTTTGTAATTCCATTCTTGAAGTTTTGAATTATATTTTGTATTTGTCGATAATGACTTGATGACTAAATTTGACGTCTAGGTCATTTTACCTATCATTTACCTTGTTAAATCATTTATTTAGTCTAGATTGACTTATTTATTATTTTATAATACTCGAGTCAGACCGAGATGTTTCAGGTCCTTTAGCTTGATGCCTTTAGGATGGACTTTATACTTGTTAGCTGGATGTTTATCCATGCCATCACTATGTTTATATTCATGTTTATGATATATCTTATGTCGAGCTAGACTCGTATTGTGCATATATTCATATCTTTGAGATGTAGTAGAGATGTATTATATGGATAATTTTGACCATAGTCTTGTATATGATATTATGTATCTATTCGATTTTATCAGTTGGTATTTATTTGCATTCCGCTGCGTATATTCTGTATAGTTCTATGATTTATATTTATCATGTATTGTTTTGGATTATTATTATAGCTACCATAGTTTGTTCTAAGCCTGGATTGCACATGTCGATTCCATGTAAGAAAGAAAAATATGTAGTATATTAATCGACATGTCAATACTCGCTTAAAGTAAAATTTATAGATGCTCGCTCCTAATCAGCCCTATTCTTTGCACTAACAGACAATATTACCCAGTAATACCCTCGGTAGTGTGGATCTCAGGGTGGGGCGTCACAGCTGGTATCAAAGCCGAGTTCAGAATAAAATATGATATTACAGACACAATCTTGGCCTAGATGAGTCTTAGAGAATGTTCATTAGGGATTCTTGGGATAGATAGTAGGAATAATTTCCTGTAGAATAAGAAGTGTATTTTGGGATTCTAAGAACATTTTCTCTCGTTTCCACTCTTCGATGTTTTTATTATCGAATCATGTGATTCTTAAGTAATCTTTGATCTAATCGTATTCCTTCAGGAAGTGTAGTTGGCTGACAGCTGAGTTACTTGTTCTAGTATTGGGCAATCCAGCGAGCCCAGTTGAGATGTAGTACTTTGTCCACCCAGCAAGCCATGAAGTTTATTGCCGATCTTTTTATGACCAGGGTCGTGTGGTAGAAGTAGACGGATGTTTCTGCTGCATAATATCCAATAGATTTGTGATTGATTTGATTGGTTGACTGGATGTTTGTTGGCATAGGATTCCTAATGATAACTATAATTCAATTAAGAATTATCCCTTGATAATTAGAATTCTATTTGAAGATTAATAATTGAATCTTGTGATGTCTTCCTATTGGAAATCACGACAAGAGATATTGAATTCCTTGGATTTAGTATAATCAAAGATCAAATCTTGTAATTATAAAAATATAATCAATTGGAAATGGAAATAGGTTTTAGTAATTAATTACCAATTAACCAAAAATAAATTATTTATTATCTACTATGAACAAAGAATTGATTAAGAATTGTTTTAATGAAATCATCATCTAATTTGGAAATACCTCCCTATGAAGCTTTCTATAAGATGATTAATGATGATGATTATAAGCTTGTTATTATATGCGTAAACTAGAGTATATAAAGATACAAGCATTCTTCATTTTAATAAAGAATTTTTGAAATATATATTTATGAATGTTAAATTGTATGCTAGGTTCTTTAAGAAATCTGGTCAGGGACGTCAGGCCAACGTACTCAATATGGATTCCTAAACATTCAAATGAGATAATTGGACCGCACTTTTATGAAAGTAAGTGTTTTTGGAAATATCATATGTTTGGAAATATGTCAATTCAAGAGTGAATAACAATATTTTTGAAAACTAATATGTTTTTAAATTACAATGATATTTGGAAATACATACGATGGTATGTATATAATTATATAATAGGGTTTTAGAAATGATAAAAGTATTTCTATATTATTACAAAAATAGAATATCAATAAAGGTAAATTAGATGAAATAGTAATCCAATAATGGACTAAAATTCTTAATCATGGAGTTCGTCGAGAACCATGGTGAGGAGATGTTGATTTTATCAACACCACAACCAATTGTCAAGGAAATTTGTTATGAATAGATAGAGAGGTAGCATTATGTGTTGTTTATGACATTTGGGGATTTTTTTATGATTTGCTTTGAAAATTGAATTTAATGTAATGCTTTGGGCAAGCTATGAAAAATCATTATAATCTAAGTAAAAACACATAAATGTAAATCCTTAAATAGCCAAATCAACAAAAGCTAATTAGAAACCTGATTCTTTTACTTAAATCAATTGGAAGCAAATTCTAAATGTTAAAAAGGTGCAAACATTTAAGCTAGGGAATAAGCTTAGGTTAAATAATATGTATGTTTGAGATGCCATCTCTAATTTTATTTGAAATAAAAATTTATGGAAATAACTTTATGAACTAATTCATCTTTTGGATACTGTCATGGTATTAAAAGAAGTTTTTAGTAATGCATTATGGAACATACGTTATATACATTAATTCATTATTCAAACATGTTATTAAGAAAGATAATTTTTTAAATTAATTAATTAATAGTTTTAAAGTAAATTAATTTTTTTTAATGATGACTGTATGGATTAATTTATCTTTTGGATATCAATTAAATATTAAGAGGAAGTTGGATACACTCCTAAGACGTGGCTAGTGAACAGAATTTCCAAGGTGTGTGTGTGTTCCAAAATAGTAGAATAATCAAAATTTGTAAAAAAAAATTGGGATTTAAAAAGACGAGAAATTGTAAATGGAAAATCCAAGGGTAAGGAGTAAGACTATATCTATATTTTTTGGGTGTTACCCAATATAAACTTTGTTAAGGTAATATAAATCTCATCTAAATTCTAGGAAAAGACAAATTTTATAAATAAATTCTTTTGGTTCATATATTGTATAATAAGAGGTAGAGATTGAACTATAAGGGGTTTAATTACGAAGATCTCATTTGGAAATTTTAATAAATAACACGAACACTTTAGAATGAGTTATGCAAATTGAATCTTTCATATTAATGCAAAGTAAGAGTTCTACATGAATTAGAAATAAGAAAATTGCATGTTTGAAAGAATAAAATTCGTACTCGGGATTTGTGTGAATATAAAAATTAAAACGCATAGGGAAGGATTTTTATGGTTAGATGAATTTATATTATGCATTTGAAAGTCATATCATGGAGAAATCTTGGAATTAATACACAACTTTTGATTATGATTAATTAAGCAAGTATCTTAGAATATTAAAAATGAAAAGTATTTTGAATAGAGAAAATACTTCTAATAAATTGAGATATGAAAATTAAGATTAGAACTTGCTCGGAAATTTACAAATAAGAACCGCTTTTGGGTTATTACCTTTACTTGATTAGCCGAGGTTGAAATTTGTAAATTTTAATCCTTTCAACATGTTAAAGATTATATGAATTTTGTGAATTCAAAACAATCATTTGAGTTATCTCAAAAACATAATAAGCAAATGTATCTAATCGAAAAAATAAATAGAGAACACCTAGTTGTTTAAGTACCATTGAGAGTACTAAACCTCTTTTTAAATTTGACAAATTTTGGATTAAACCAATTTATGTTTAATACAAATTTAAAGTAAATTATTAAATTAAGTAATAACGTTTAATTTTTTTAAATTCGTTTATGAAGTTTAAAATTGATTCAATTTAATGAGGTTTCAAGTTGATTTAAATTAATAAAGTTTAAAGTTAATTTAAGTCAAAAATATTATAAAGTCAATTATTATTTAAATTAATAATGTTTAAGTAATTGTTATTTTAATTAATTATGTTGAGTTAATTATTATTTTAATTAAAACAATGACTAATCTAATTATCATTTTAAATTAATGATTTGCCACAACTAATTAATCATTTAGTTAACAATGTTTATGAGTTAATTAATTTTTATAAAGGTATTTAAGGTTAGCTAATTACTTTATTAATAAGGTTTATATTAATTAATTACTTTATTAAAAGGTATTTCAAGCTGATTAATGAATTAGTAATGTCGTTTAAACTTAATTAATCATTTTGTTAATTGTATTTAAAGTTAATTAATTAATTTATCAATGGCGTTTAAGCTAATTTAATTAACTTAAAAATGTGCTTTAAATAATAATATTGTTTTATAAAAAAGGTTTAAAGCTAATAAATTTGTTTTATGAAAAAAGGGTTTTACTTAATAAATGGATTAAGGAAAGAGTTCTTAATTGGAAAGAGATTTTAAAATCTCATAAAGAGATGGGTTTTATAGAACCTTGTTTAATTGAATTTTATATGAAACCTATGAATTTAAATATTATTTCCATGTACGATTTTGTTTTACTTAAGAAAGTTGAGAAGAAAGTCAAGCTCTTGAATTAATAAATAACCCTTCTTAATTATGGTGGTGTGGAAATGCTCTTTCCATATTTAACACCGAAGGATAAATGCTTTTTGATTTATAGTAAAAAAATGTTTTAAATGACATTTTTTTTGACCCATTTAATGAGACTTTGAAATTGAAAATCTTTCTTAACTAGTTTGCGAATATAGTTATACCGGCGAGATAAGTACATAAATATTTTCAAAAAATAATTGAAGAAATTTAATTAATGGAAGATCAATTAAATGAAGCTTAGTGGTTTCTATGTAAATTAAATCAGTGATTGATGTGTGTTTGTTTGATAGTCAAATAACCGACTATCAAATCTTGGTCAGTTTTAACTCTGGAAATATCTAGAGGAAACATAAGGATTATAGAGTACAGTTATCTTAGATGATAGTACTGTACATATAAACTCGTTATGTTTCTTCTAGGATAAATGATAAAGGGATCCGTCCACTTAAAAGTTAGGGGGTGATCCCCGCTCTTGTAGCGACCTAACTTCCAATCACCAGGAAGTCGCATCGCTAATAAGAAAGAAAGGGATAGAAAAGAGAAAGAAAGAGAAGAAAGAAGAAACAACACATCAGAATCTAAACTGCGGAACGAATAAATTATATTAATAAAATAAAATATTACATAGTTTACAATCACTATCAGAGTACACAGATAATACAACACATACTAGACAGTTATAAACACATGTCTAGTATTTACAACATAATACAATTCAGAGACAACACTAAACACACAGCGGAATACTAATATCTAACGCAGAAGCCTCTTGCTCCATTGCTCCTCCAATATTCGTCAAAGCTAACCTGAATCCCTTAGCTACTCGTAAAAATTTGAGTACCCAAGAGTTTATGAAAACAAAAGATAAACTCCAGGTCAGACATGGATCTGCTGTGAGTAACAGGTTAAAGTTGCTTAACTTTAAAAATCCTTTGAAAAGAAAGGTATCACGTAAGACTTCCCACACATAAACATGGAAAAGTTTTTACCTTACGCTAACCAAAACATTTGATAGGAAATCCAGTGATATTATAATAGGTCTAGAGTTTTCAAGTAAATATGAAATAGCCGAAATTGTTACATGATTAAATTCCAGCTACTAGCCACAAAAGTGGGTAATACAATCAAAACCGTTGGCACTTATTGGATTTTGGGTTCCATACAATGGTAGGGCAACTGGGGTACCGCCCGTCACAGTACGTGGCCTAGATCAACGTACCGAGGAGTACTCCCACTCCCCTGCAACACAAGGCCGGACCCATTCCTTACTGAATAGTTCCGAATAAGACAACCCCGCATTTGGTGCGCAATTCCAACTGCCCACTAAGCCGAATAAAAGGGACATCTAGACAGGGATCAATCTTGCTCTCCAGTGGGTGCTACCCACGAAGCCTTGCTGCACCTTCCCTGTTTTAGCCATTCCCGGTTGATGAGGCTTGAGGCTACGATTACCTATAGAGGACACATTATCTTAGAATGCTCATCGCCCACCTGACGATGTTTTGAAAGCATTCAATCCATACAAGTTCATTCCGGGTTCGAACGAAACCGAAGGCATTATCTCGTTACACTCGTTTTGGAATCACCCTCAGAGTTAACGACGATAACCCTTGCACTCTGAATCTCCATCTCGAATCTATAAGTACTATTCCATCAAACTCATTACGAAATCACCCACAGAGTTATACTGACGTATAGCCCTTACACCTCGAGTCTTCACTCTTGACATAAGATTCACGGCCTATCGTTAATTTGGATCGATGTGGTTTTCGGATATCCAAATATGGAAACCCGATCCCGGTCTCATCAAAATCCAAAGCGTGTCTTTTAGGTCCAAGTTGTTTTAAAGTTTAAAACAATTCAATTATATTATCTATATACACACAGATAAATAATTCATAGATTCACAACAGATAATTATCATTATCAAACCACAGATAATCCACATTATCACTATTAAAAGATAATCCATATCAATATCACAATGCAACCAATGCATCCATATCAATCAACATTACTAATCTCATCTCTGAGATTCAAACCATTCAAAGTAATCAGTATCAACCATCTATAAGCAATGACTTATAATCATACTATCTATAATTAATTTAAAATGAATCAAATTAATTACATCATCTCTAATTAATTTAAAATGAATTAAACTAATTATTATTTCAATATAAATATTGCTTACATTATCATTAATTAATTACAAATTAATTATGTGACGCCCCACCTCTATACCCACGCTAGCCAAGAACATTACGGTGAATGCTGTCAACTAGCACGAAGAATAAGGATGTTGAGGAGCAACCATCCGTGTAATTGCTTTGCGCGAGCATCGATATGTCAGATAGTATAACATGCATTTCTTTATCAAGAGGGAAATCCGACATACCGACACAAACTCAAAGCTACTACACAGTGGCTGTAATATCTTCAGAAACGAATATAGAAAAAAACATAAAATAAATCAGTCCCAGACAATTCATATCACAAAGGCGGAAGAAGATATGAATACATAATTAACACATGAAAGTGTAAATCAGAGTAGTGGTCAAAAAGATCCACAATAATACAAAAGAATAACAAAACGTTCTATACAAAAGGATACAACTATGAGTCTATATCTCAAGTGTATACAACAAAATAAACTACTAATCTAAGTAGTTTGCCAAAATATCAGATGAAAGTCCGATAAGGAGTCAAGCAGAAGCACCTGTAAAATCTCAGTCTGACCCGAGTATTATTTAAGAAGAAAATAATAAACGGATCAGTCTAGCTATAAATATCAGCTGAAATGATATAGAATAAGAGATATGACTAAACGTATAATAATCACAATGCCAAGCTGTGATAAATAAATAATTGAAAAATCGATAAGAGATTAATCAATATCACAAAGATCTTCTCAAAGATAAAAATGAATGTCATACTCCTAATTTCCTTCATCGAGCCACAATAAATGACATGTAGATCACTACCAATCGTAAAAGTTGGTGAAACATAAATTCCAGAATTCAACACACGAAATCCAGAAATCACAAGAAAAGGGTTGGCCAAGACATTGATGTAGTGCAAACGGTACATCCAATGAATCAAAAGCAAAGTCATCGATGTAGTACAAATGGTACATCCAATGAATCCAAAAAGCAAAGTCATCGATGTAGTACAAACGGTACATCCAATGAATCAAAAGCAAAGTCATCGATGTAGTACAAACGGTACATCCAATGAATCCAAAAAGCAAAGTCATTGATGTAGTACAAACGGTACATCCAATGAATCAAAAGCAAAGTCATCGATGTAGTACAAACGGTACATCCAATGAATCCAAAAAGCAAAGTCATTGATGTAGTACAAACGGTACATCCAATGAATCAAAAGCAAAGACATTGATGTAGTACAAACGGTACATCCAATGAATCAAAAGCAAAGTCATCGATGTAGTACAAACGGTACATCCAATGAATCAAAAGCAAAGACATTGATGTAGTACAAACGGTACATCCAATGAATCAAAACACGTTAAAAGTACATGGGATGCCAGCCCACAAAGAAATGAGACGAAGCTCAATGAATTGAGGTACGGACCTCCACATGGACAAAGAGACATCGCACATTGCTAGTCTAAAACATAAAATGATCGTCATGATCACCGAGAAGTGTCAATTACAATAAGCTAGTAAATATATGAGCTTAGCTTCATGTCCCATAACCACTAGCTTAACTTAAATATTTACGAACAAATTGTAGATCTCCACTAGAAAATTGTCACAAGAGATTCAATCGAACAAGTCCAAGAATTAACCGACGAAGTAAACACAAGCGTTTCATACCACTTGTTTTACTAAGTCGTTTAATTAGATTTCTCATACGAGTGAGGTAAAGGTTTGTATATACTAATAGATTAGAAGTCGGTTTGAGAAAACGAGCTTTGTAATAAAATAGTGTTGAAATCATTTGAAGAAAGAGTTTTGAAATTTACTACTAGTATAGAAAACCTTTATATTTTTAAAGTGACAAATCACAAAGAAGATTGTAAGAACAATCAATCACTAAAATTCACATACGAAGACGTGAATCAAATCCAAAGAAATCAATACTAAATCCATCAAAGTGGATATTTCCAAAAATTCCCAAGAAAATGTCATCAAAGTTGATAATTAAATGATAACAATAGAAGGGAACCAACACAAGTCGATAAAATTGGAATTCCTAAACAAAATAGGCAAGCAGGAAAAACACTACAGTTTCAGACGTCTGAAACAAGTGGTTCAGACGTCTGAATCTGGAAATATAAAGATTTCCAGAACACGATTCAGACGTCTGAATCAAGTGTTTCAGACGTCCGAAATAGGCATATTTTAGCCTATTTTCGTTCTGTTTGAAATAGAACCAATTCAGACGTTTGAAATTCCAGATTCAAACGTCTGAAACTGGAATTCAGAGCATTTTCTGAACCTCGACCAAAAATGACCAAACGAATATTGAAAACGATCGAACGAGCAAGTGACGACTAAGGATTTGCGCCAAGTGACAACCCAGCCTTAAACGACTCGTCGATACGCTTCAAATATCCATGTCCAAATATCCATAATAGGATTTTCATAAATTAGACCAAAACACCAAAAATTGGAATATACACGAAACCGATCCAAACCAAAATCAATTGCACACGAATAAACGTTAGGAATTCATACCTAACAATCGAAGATAATTATAGACAAAGATGTGAGATAAAAATCTCACCTTTGAACCCAAATTAATGAAGGAGAAGCTATAGAGCAATGGTAAGAACAATCACTCTTCAATTCCAACCCAACAAGCTTGAATCTAAGCTTAAAGGAGAAACATTTCCTAAATTAGGTTTAGGAAATTTCTGAAATTGAATGGAGAAAGAGTTGGAGAAGATGAAGGAGATGCTTACCAATGGGTTCTCTTGAATTTGGAGCTAGAAGTTGGATTTGCAAAGCAAGCTAGGGCTTAGGAATTTCTATTTCCCATTCTCTTCCACCATTGTTGCTAAAGCTTGAGTGTTTAAGCAAAGAGGAGAAGTTATGAAGAGAAGGGGGTTGGGCTGAGCTAATAAGGGTGCAGTCCAAACCAAAGTCATAAGCGGGAAAAAGTAGCAAAAATCAACTATCTCCAAACATATCGAAGCTTATACTCAAAAAGGTTGCAAACGTCATTTTGAACTCAATGGAGTGGTCTCGAGTCCCAATTTGACTGTTTGCAAAAAGTAGCTTTTCGGACGAAAATCCGACGAACGATGAAATATTTAAATATACAATTGATAAATATGCGGGTTGTTACAGACTCCCCTCCTTAAAGAAATTGCGTCCTCGCAATACTTAAGAAGAAAATAAGAAGTAACGACCATAGAAGCATATCAACACAAAAGAAAATTTGAAATAGGAAGTTCACCATAAGGAGCATGAAAGGGTAAGCCAGAACGGGATCGCTCGATGAATTCCCAGGAACCCCAAGAGAAATCCTTAGGATCTGAGAACCAATGAACTTTCACAAGAAGAACACCTTTATTCCGAAGGCGCTCAACCTCCGAAGCAATGATGTGAATGGAATGTTGCTCATAAGTCAAATCTGGTGAAACTTCAATTTCCATAATATCACCGGGCTCAAGAATAAAATAGAAAACCTAAAACCATTTCCATAGTTAAAAGACGTAAAAAAAAGTCAAGAATAACAGAAAATTGAGCCAGTGTAACGGTGTAGTACAGAAACGGTACGCCCGAGAAACTAGAAACTCGAATAATTTGGAACACCGACGTAGTACAAAAACGGTACGTCCAATGAACCAAAAAGTCAGGACATCGATGTAGTTCAAAAACGGTACATCCGATGAACCGAACACCATAAAAGAACATCGGACGCAAGTCCATAAAAGAAACGAGATGAAACTCAATAAAACGAAGTACATCAAAATGCCCCATGAACATGGTAAAAAGATAATTTCATTTGGCCAGCATCAAAGAAACAACCACTTGTTGCTTACGACAAAGCGCATTGGCAACACGATTTCCCTTCCAAGAATAAAAAGAATATCAAGATCATAAGATGTCAGGAACTCGAGTCAACATGGAGTTCCATATGAGAAAATAATTATTCCAAAGATTTATGATCATGGTAGAGAACAGATTTCTCATCCAAAAATGATGATGCCAAACTCTAAAAGCGAAAACAATAGCCGCAAGCACTAGATCATGAGTGGCATACTAGTATCGATAAGCTATAAAGATTTAGAAGCACAAGTGATAGCACGTTCTCCTTTGCAAGAGAATGGCATCCAAACCAATACGACTAGTATCGGTACAAAAGATTAAGTCTTGGTTCACCACGGGAATCATAAGAATAAGAGTATCGAAAAGAAAGAACTTCTTTTAAATAATCTTCTTTCCTGAAAAGTTAAAACTTTCAAAATTACATTTATTATTATGTAATAATCTTTCTAGAAAAATTTACTATTTTCAAGTCAATATATTGTGTCTGATTGTCTCATCAAAGCGTTTAGGAGATTCTTATCGATAACGTTGATCAAGCGCGTCGACCAGGATTCTTAACACACTAAGTGGGCAATACAATCACAAAATCATCCTCTATATGATAAACATGTTTCTCAAAAACCTTTAAGAATATTCTTTGCTCGTTTTAAGATCAAAATCGAATTGTACTTATAAATAAATCTTACGAAAAAGATTTACAAAATTTTAAATTTCTATTTTCATCCAAAACCAATAAATACAAGAATGGTCTCATCGAAATATTCATAGAATATTTGATATATAAAATGGATGAAATAAGCTAGACAAACTGAATGATATAATAATTCATTCATAGGAATCATAACAAGTGCGGAATGCGGTAAGTGGAATGCCAACTTCCGCAACTCGTAGCAAATGAAAATTGGTGGTAAGGTCAAACTGAAAAGACCTTAGCACCACACAAAAGATTACTTAGGTGATAATCCTAAGACAAGCTCAAAGATTCCGGAAAATTTCTCTAACTACATGAATGAGAGAAATAACACTTTCCTTATAAGTGGGCTTAAGGAATAAAATGATGCCATCAAGTTGGAATCAAAATCATAAAGGAAAAATAGAAATCTGCTTAACAGATTGAAAATGTCAAAGATGAATAGTCCACTCAAGAAAATAGGATATAGGCTTCATTAATGATTAAGCCAATCCTATCGCACAAATCAATTCCGGAGCCTAAGTAAAAATATTGGCTCGGAAAGAAAAATCACATAAAATAATTTTCGACATCAAATAAAAGCAAATTGAGTGTTGCAGATCTATCATCCGGATTCGCAATCCTCAAAGAAGTCATCAAGCCCAAAATACTCAAAGAAAAAGAATCGACAAGTTCTTTTTGATATAAAAATAATGAGATGAAACCCATATCAAAAAGAACTCGAAAAGGAAAATCATAAAACAAATGTGATCAAGGATTGAATGAGAAATACCTTGACCAAGAGAAGAGTTGCTAGGGGCTTGCAGCTTTCCTTCTCTCTTGCTTGGAATCTTAGGACATGAAGATAAAAGATGACCCGAACCTTTGCAATAACGACAAAAGAGGGGTTTCGGGCACTCCCTTGCATAGTGGGCCTTATAATTACAATTGTAGCATCCTCCACGACTAGAGGTAGGAGTCTTTGCTACCGGAGTTTGTTGCTTCCCTTTCTTATTAGAATCGGGGCCCTTGAATTTGATAGGCCTCTTCAAGTTATTATCGAAGTTCTGTTGGGCACGCACAACTTCAACATCACCTTCATTATCGGCCTCTTCAAGACGAAGAGCGATATCAATAAGCTGATCAAATGAAACCTCCAGTTTCAAAAGCAATGGCTTCTTAAGATTCTTATTCAAGCCATAGACAAATCTTTGATTTTTCTTCATCGGGGTATTAATATACTCAACCCCGTATTTGGACAGAGATTCGAAGGATGCGACATAGTCTGTCACAGAAGATTCACCTTGAACAAGGTCAATAAAACGCCGGGCCAAAGTTACTTTTTCAGCCTCCGGCACAAATTTCAATTCGAATCTTTCCCGGAATTGCTCCCAAGTGAGATCCGCCTCAACGATTTCAGAAATTAAAAGCTCATACCAATCTAACGCTCTTTCTTGGAGCATGCTAGAAGCCACTTGGACTCGATGTAGATCAACAAGGTTCATGCGAGAAAAGATGCGATCGCATGATTTAAGCCAAGCTTGAATTTCTATAACACTCGCGGATCCCTTGAATGACCTTCCACCCAAATCGGTGTAGTCTCTGCACAAGCGTGCAAAACCGGATCTAGGATGAGTAGGCTCTGGAATGGGTCCGGCTGCTTGAGCGTTCTTTACTAGATCAAGAAGTTGCTGGGCAGACATGAATACTCCATCCTGAGGAGTAGCACTAGATTGACCGGCGCTGGGACGGCCTGGTCTAACCATTTCTCTTCTTTAAGAAAGAAAGAAGAGGAAAAAGTTATTCTCAAAATAAATATCAAGCAATCTTGATAGATAAAACAAGAAATAGTAAAAGAAAATAGGATAGGACGGTACGAAGACCCGAATAAAATCCTAAAGCACGACTCCTAAGATGGACTTAGGACGATGATCCTTGTTATAATATTCCATATTGTTCCGAAGTTTGGCTCTGATACCAAGCTGTGACGCCCCACCTCTATACCCACGCTAGCTAAGAACATTACGGTGAATGCTGTCAACTAGCACGGAGAATAAGGCTGTTGAGGAGCGACCATCCGTGTAATTGCTTTACGCGAGCATCGATATGTCAGATAGTATAACATGCATTTCTTTATCAAGAGGGAAATCCGACATACCGACACAAACTCAAAGCTACTACACAGTGGCTGTAATATCTTCAGAAACGAATATAGAAATAAACATAACATAAATCAGTCCCAGACAATTCATATCACAAAGGCGGAAGAAGATATGAATACATAATTAACACATGAAAGTGTAAATCAGAGTAGTGGTCAAAAAGATCCACAATAATACAAAAGAATAGCAAAACGTGCTATACAAAAGAATACAACTATGAGTCTATATCTCAAGTGTATACAACAAAATAAACTACTAATCTAAGTAGTTTGCCAAAAGATCAGATGAAAGTCCGATAAGGAGTCAAGCAGAAGCACCTGTAAAATCTCAGTCTGACCCGAGTATTATTTAAGAAGAAAATAATAAACGGATCAGTCTAGCTATAAATATCAGCTGAAATGATATAGAATAAGAGATATGACAAAACGTATAATAATCACAATGCCAAGCTGTGATAAATAAATAATTGAAAAATCAATAAGAGATTAATCAATATCACAAAGATCTTCTCAAAGATAAAAATGAATGTCATACTCCTAATTTCCTTCACCGAGCCACAATAAATGACATGTAGATCACTACCAATCGTAAAAGTTGGTGAAACATAAATTCCAGAATTCAACACACGAAATCCAGAAATCACAAGAAAAGGGTTGGCCAAGACATTGATGTAGTGCAAAAGGTACATCTAATGAATCAAAAGCAAAGTCATCGATGTAGTACAAACGGTACATCCAATGAATCCAAAAAGCAAAGTCGTTGATGTAGTACAAACGGTACATCCAATGAATCAAAAGCAAAGTCATCGATGTAGTACAAACGGTACATCCAATGAATCCAAAAAGCAAAGTCATCTGGAAATAAGATAGAAAAGAAGAAAATTTTAAAGTATGATAAAATCCATCATCATGGATTTCTTATTTAGGTTTATAACTTGAATCCATATTGAAAATAAGGAATTTTAAAACAAAAATCAAAATTTTTAAGTGGGTTTTGAGAGTGCATTTCAGTGGTGACTTGAATTTGGGTTTTGGGTTTCTCTGGTGAACGTCAGTCGCTGGAGGGTTGGGTTTTTGTCTAGAGGAGGAAGGATGTATGGTGAGGCTGGGAGAAATGGTTGGAGGCAGAATAGATCGACGTGGCATCGTCGGCGAAGTGGTTTAGTTTCTAAACCTAGTTTTGGTCCAGATGGTAATTTGGGGAAATGCGTCTTCTATGGTGGATCGAGCTTCGCCAGACCAAGGGGAATAGCTTCGGGGATGTAAGAAGATTGCGAGGCTGGAGTGATAATGATTCTGATGGTCGGAGGGAGGTGATTGAGGCATTTCCTGGTGATGTTGTGTGTTCCAGTTTCTACCCTCCTGCCCGATTTTAATTTGAAGCTTGGGTTTGTATTTGGACGATCGGGAGCCGATGCTTAGGTGATGGTAGTGTTGCCGGAGGGTACGACATTGGTCATTATCGTCAAAGTGGGCTGTGCATGTGCACAGGGAGGTTTGACATCTAATTTTTTTGGTGTGGGGTTTTACTCGATGCATCGCTCGAGTACTTGGGAAGAAGTCTCGAGTTTGAACTCGAGTTAATTTAGGTGTTTAAAGCATCAGGTTTTCAAACTTAAAATAAGTCTAGTTTGTTGGAAAAATTGGAAGGAAGGGAATTTACTCGGGGGTAGACTCGAATTGTCTTCGGGTTTGATCCGAAGCAGAGATGATAAACATTTTCTAAAACATTTTTAAATCAATTTGTTTTGAAATTTAAATTGAAATCCAATTCAAAATTACTTATTTAAACTTACCCCTTTTTCTAATTGTTTTCTTTAACTATTGATTTAGAAGTTTGAAAATTTGTTTAATTTAAATTTTGTAAAATTTAAAGTGGTTTAAAAAGCTTAATTTAAAATGAAGGTTTAAGATTTTTAGAAAAGCAAGTTTTAAATACAAATTTTAATTAGTTTTGACACCTCTACTTGATAATGTTTTAAGTTATTTAAGGAAGTTAAGTTTTGTTAACTTTAAATTATCAAGTTAAATGGTTATCTTATTTCAAATCTAAATTAAAGGTTTTAATTAAGTTTAGTTAATTATGATATTAAAATGTTTAATAAATGTTAATAGTAATAAAGGTATTTATAAGATAATGTTTTATCTTAAAATAATTAAGGATTTAATGCCTTGGGATTAACCAAGGTAATTGTGGAAATTAAGTATAATTAGTTGATTTAATTAATTAATTATAAAGGATTAATTAAGTGATTAATTAAGAGTAATTAATTAATTTAATTAATAAATAACTAAGGGTTATTAATTAATTAATTTAAGGTTAATTAATTGCAATTAAGGATTATTAATTAAAGGTTGTTAATTAATGATCAAAGATTAATTAATTGAGTAATTAATTAATCAAGCATTAATTAATCAAATAACTAAGATCTGATTAATTTAGTAATTAGAGAGTTGTTAATTAAGTAATTAGAGGTTACTTATTAATAATTAACAAGTACTTAATGTGTAATTAATTTTTTTAATTAATAATTAAGTTTTATTAATTAATACTTAAAGGATGATTAATCTATAATTAAATATTGATTAATTGATTAATCATAGGGTGATTAAGGATTAATCAAATGTAATTAAAGATTAATCAAAGGTAATTAAGGGTTGATTAACTGTTTAGTCAACTAGTGATTAAGGATTAATTAATTTGTAATTAAGGTTGTTGATTAATAATTAAGGATATTAATTAATAATTAAGCTTATTAATCAATAATTAAGAGATAATTAATGATTGATTAATTAGCTTATTAATTTTAAGATTAATTATGGATTAATTAATTCGTAATTAAGAGATATTGATTAATAATTAAGGTTATTAATTAATAAGTTAATGGATAATTAATCAGTTAATTAAAGGTTAATTAATTGATTATAAAAGTAACTAAGGATTGATTACTTTGTATTGAAGGAAATTAATTAATAATTAAGATATATTAATTGATAATTAAAGGATAACTAATCTGTGATAGAGATTAATTAATTGTTTGATAAGGTAATCAAGTAGTGATTAATTAATTAAAGTTGTAATTAATTAATGATTGCTTGAGCAGGATTAGGAAATTAATTCTTAAGTAATTAATTTAATTTAAATCGATTAAATTAATTATAACATGGATTAATAACTCCTGTTTATGGATGGTTGTTTGTGTAGAATATCTGTATTGGATGACATCTATTGGATGATATCTATTGGATGATATCTATTGGACGATATCTATTGAATGATACCTATTGGATTATATCTTTTGGATGATGTGCTATGATATTCTATGATATGATATTAGATATATCAGTGATAAATGTGGGATATTTATCTATGTTAAATGCCGTGTGAATTCAATATATTGAATTGAATTGAATTGTTTAAATCTTTAAAACAACTTGGCCTTTAAGATACGTTTGGATTTCGATGAGACCGGGATCGGGTATCATATTTGATTATTCGAAAACCACATCGATCCAAGTTAAATGTTAGGTCGTGAATCCAAGTGAAGATCAAGTTGAAGACTCGAAGTGTAAAACTATCTGTCATTAAAACTTTAAGGGTGATTCCAATACGAGTATAACAGAGATAGTGCTTTCAAGTTCGAGATGGAGTTTAAGAGTGCAAGGGTTATCGTCGTTAACTCTGAGGGTGATTCCAAAATGAGTGTAACGAGATAATATCTTCGGTTTCGTTCGAACCCGGAACGAACTTGTATGGATTGAATGCTTTCAGAACATCGTCAGGTGAACGATGAGCATTCTAAGATAGAATGTTCTATAAAGGTAATCGCAGCCTCAAGCCTCATCAACTGGGAATGGCTAAAATAGAGGAGATGCAGCAAGGCTAAGTGAGTCGCGCTCAAGTAGGACAAGCACTTCCCCTGTCTAGATGTCTCTTTTTATTTGGCTGTATGGGCAGTTGGTCTGCAGCCAACTGCGGGGTTATCTTGTTTAGGACTGTTCAATAAGGAATGGTTCCGGCTTTGTGTTGCAGGGGGTCGGGAGTGATCCTAGGTACGTTGATCTAGGCCACGTACTGTGACGGGCAGTACACTAATAACCCTGCCATTGATGGAAACCTATTCTTCCTACGTGCCCTTACAGTTTTGATTGTATTACCCACTTTTGTGGCTAGTATGTTGGAATTTAATCATGTAACAATTTCAGTTATTTCTTATTTATTTGAAAACCCTAGTAGCTATTATAATATCACTGGATTTCCTATCAAATGTTTTGGTTAGCGTAAGATATAAACTTACCCATGTTTATTTGTGTGGAGTCTTACGTGATACCTTTTATTTTCAAAGGTTTTCAAAAAGTTAAGCAACTTTAAACCGTTTACTCACACCAGACCCATGTCTGACCCGGAGTTTACTTTTTTTTCTTAAACTCTCGGGTACTCAAATTTTTATGAGTAGCCAAGAGATCAGGTTTTGGCTTGACGAATATTGGAAAGCATGGAGCAGGAGTCCAGACGTAGATATAACTATATTTCCGCTGTGCTGTGTTGAAGTCTCTGTCTGTTGTATTTGGAATGTAATGGATTAGACAGATCTTATAACTGTCTAATGTGAAATGTTGTTGTAATCTGTGTAACTCTGATGTAATGACTATGTAATATTTATTTTTTATTATATTTTGTTTCGTTTCCGTTGTGAGATTCTAATATTGTTGAGTTCTTTCTTCTTTCTATTCTATTTCTACCTCTTTCTTTCTTATTGATGATGCGTTTTTCTATGGAATGAAAAGCGGGTCGTCACAAAATCGAACCCTAAAAAACAAAATCGTTTGAATCAACTTATTAACAAGATCAATATAAAAATAAAAGTCACACCTAAATAAAGAATTGATTTCCCGAGGAGGAAAGAAATTTAAGTTGTCTTTGGAATCTCTGATTGCTTGTTTGAGTTATTATTTGCAGGTGGGAAAAGAAAAGAGGAAAAACTTGCTATTTATAGAAAGGAAGGAATGCACATGAGCCATTAGAGTAACTTTAAACGGACGACCAGATTAGTGAAGGAAGACCAATAGGCAGGAAAAGTGACATCGAAACTATTGACTTGAAAAGTCAACGACTCTTCCACATGAGGGGAAGGACAAATGTTATCTCCATAATCGACTTCGAAGATGTGCAATATAAGATGTGAATAGAATGTCGAGCTGTATATAATCAAGAACACATGATTGATGATGCAACTTAATTGTCGACATCGCCAATTGTCTTTGTTAACCTCACTATATGGTTGAAGACTGATACTGCAAGTCATAGTGCCACACTTCCTCAATATCATCACCATTCAAAGTAGATACTTCTCGACGTCGCCACTCAAATAGCACCGCATTTCAACAAAGCTAAGGTTGGCTATATGCTTATTCAAAGTCGCCAACCTCCAACACCACAAATGAAATCACTTTGTGTTTCGTTGATGATGCATCCATCTATGGCACTTTCCTTTGAAGTTGACTCTCATCCAAATGGCACTACCTCTATCTGGCCAATCATCTATGTTGGTGTCACATACAAGAATAGCCTTATGCTAGTAACACTACCTGAAGTCAATAATGACGTTGTCAATGATACTTCCATTCCATATCGCTACTATTGATGTCGCACTTCATCAATTGTTGAATAGGATCATACAATAATGTTGAGAATCATGATTGCTGAGGTCATACTAGAAAGAGTCACCTCATATCAACATCTCTCATCATCGATGTCACCGATAATCAGCACCTTGCCTCATCTATCATAAAGCGCATCTCATCGACAATCAAAAGGACTCCACTCGCCTATGCTTGCGACATTGATGAAAAAGGTCGTCAACATATATAGAGACAACTAATGCCGTGCTTCATCCATGAAGCATTCAATTGAAGCCACATTTGAACAATATATAAGGAATAACACCACATGGCAGCCACCGAAGTTGAGAATGCCTACGCCAAAACTGTCGATACCATGCTTGTCGAAGCCAAGGATGTCGATGTTAGCTACCGGGTTGCACTTCTATCCCTATAAATATGGATGTAGGGCCATGTTAAAGGGGACGAATTCTCTCATCTTATTTCTTACCTTTTTAGTTGTAAACCCTAAATCGATTTGGGAATTTTAGAGCTTATTCTAACGTTTGAACCTCGTACACATAAGAATTGGAAATTATATAATTGCATAACATATTAGATTGATTCGAAATTGTAACTTGAATGATTATTTGACTTCAAACATTGATTATCGTGGATTTGTGACGTGTATAGCATATTTGACTCGACTTTGACCTTGGATTTACATAGCATATGTGACTTTGACCTTGGACTTTGGACTTGACTTTGACTTCGATTTTATTTGATGAGACATATGGCTTTGGCATTAATGACTAAACTAAGACCTGACATGAATGCATAATTCTCTTCGATGACTTTATTGGGACTCAACAAGGCCTCTGTTTGAATTTACACTGTTTTACAACACTTTTGGGGTTAGCGCGTTTATTCGTAACAGTTCCCATCTCCAAGAACTAGCAACCTAGGTGCTTGATTCCAAGCAACCTTTTATCGAAGCTACCTAACTATGGGCTGCATCGATATTCTTTCTAGGTTGAATACTGGAATTTCGGTAGTGTGCCAGCTTCTATCTCTAGAAACTAGCACATGAGCGATTTGATCTAGGGGATTTCCCTTTGACACAACCTTATCTCCAGGCAGCGGTTTATTCCTATAATGAAGGGTCGAACAATTTGATTGTCGGTGGACAGTTTTGCCTTCCCATTATTGCCTATCTTTAGGCAACAATAGTTTTTTGAAGACAAGGTTAGTGTAAATCCCCCATTTGGATGCCCAAAACTAACTACTATGGATGTTGCAGTCATCCATATTATTAACTCTCAGTGACCAAATGTGGTAATATTAGATACATTGATATACCATAAACACAAGAATATGAAAAAAATTAAACCCAGATTAATTTTTTCTGATTTCATTACAGATAGCATTTCAGATTCATTACATAATTCAAATTCACAAGCCACAATCAAAGAAATATAGTTATTACAAAATACAACAAGTGCGACATATGAAGATGCCCTCTTAGTTGATCGGAGTCTAAATATAGGCAATTAAACAACTTTGCCATTACATCCAATTACACAGTGGAATCAAACAGAAAGAACTCCTAATAGCTACTTTGCCTCCTGCACGTCTCTGGAAGCTTATTCGTCTAAAGGAGAATTTGAAAACCTTAACCCTCAAACTACTCAAAATCAACTTAGCACCCGAGAGTTTAAGGGAAAAACATAAACTTCGAGGCAGATAGAAAGTTTGGTGTGAAAATTAACATAGCATCTCGCACGATATAGATATCTAGTGAGACCATGCACTTAGCGGAACATGTTTTCTCCTCACTGGTATTTTAACCCAATCTATAATAACCATACACTTTGCACTTGCATCCACAATAGTTAATACATAACATAATAAAATGTATCATGAAGATATGCAAACATGCAATATGCTCTAGATTCCCCATCCCCATCACCTAACTATCTACCTCATGTTATAGTTTCTGGGGTCACTATTAACCTACTAGTTTAAACGGGCTAACTAATAACCAGCTCCAAGCTTTGCGGACTATCTGTCTGATTTCATAGTTTATATAGGGTCATTAAGAACTTATTGGTTTCTATCATCGTCAGACCATAGTTTTCATAGGGCCACTATGAACCTATTGGATTCTTTAATAACATCTCTCATGTCATAGGTTCAATAAGCTAACTATGATCCTGTTGATCTATATCAATAACATTATCAATCATAGTTTTCAGGGGATCACTATGAACCTATAGATCTCTTTCAATAACTTATTTCAGACATGGTTTTCATGGGATCACTATGAACCAATTATCCCCTGCCAATAACAATTTCCATAACATAGTTCTCACGAGCTTACTAAAAATCGGTCTAACCCAATAATCTTTTGATAAGTTTTGGGCATCTTATGTTTTGGTCTGTCTGACCTTCAGGATGCAATTCTACTCATAGGGAGTTAATTCAATGTATATTCACTACTGGGTCGGGCAAGCCAGTTATTATGCCCTTAACATCCCAAAATGCAGTTGTGGGTTAATAATGAAGTGAATATGATTACACAAGCATGCATGATAACTAACCAAATAACACAACAACATTAACATCCATGGTTTATTTCCTTGCAATCCAAATGAAATTTGGTTAATACCCTTAATCTATTATTTTTAGCAAGGAAAGCTTCCTCTAAAACATCAAGGTTAAATTCCATTTCAAACTCTTTTGTTTTGTCATATGTTTACACACAAAAATGAGTCAGGGCTCTTTTTTTCGAAAACTAAAGCTTTCGACAAAATCATTTGTATCATTACTTAAAATATTAGATATTCTAATTCGAAACCATAAAATATGTCTTTCGATGTAACGACCCATGATTTTCGATCCCCAAATCCCAGATAGTTATGAAAAGAAGAAAGAGATAGAAGAAGAAGATCAGAAACACCAACATCTCACATTCGCAGCGGATAAAATATAATAACAAATAATAACGGTTATACAAAGGAAACTGTACTTATCAAATTACATTTGAATACATCAAAGTTACAACCATTTCACAACACTGAACAGTTTAAAACAACATTCCAAGACAACTATAATATACAGGGGTATGCTCCATACGTTCCTGCCATCTAGCTCGCCTCCTGAGTTCCAAAACGCCCTCACCTGAAAATCTGTAATACTCGGTCTGACCCGAGCATTACATCAAAGTAACACCCGGGTCAGGCTGGAAACCAGCATGAGTAAACCCATCTAACATAGAACACAAAAGCAAACAACCTAAATAAACCCGGAGTAACTTGTAACAATTTACGAGTCCACAATTTGTTATAGACATCACTTATTTCACACATCAATTTCTGAGTACCAAAACTTAGCTTAAATGGTCCAATTCATTTAATTCATTCCATTTCAGTCAACTGATCTCACATATCAATTTGTAAGAACCGAAGTGGTTCTCGGTTATTCCCTAATGCCCGATTCCGGTCACTTCGAATTCAACACTCTCCTAACCCAAATTATTCATGTGAAATACAATTCAATCTTAGAAACAAGATGTCACTTTTACACAGCAATTTATCATCGATAGATAACCATATTATCATTGCCCATCCAACATCTCATATCACAAACATTTCATATCAAAGATATCAATCAATTCGAGGTATTTGTATCATTATTCAATCATTCATTAACAAGATGGACCATTCCAACAATCCATTTAATTTATCCCTAATTAAACTTATTACAATCCTTTAATCACTTAGATTGCCTTTACTTAATCATTAATTAATTACAAATCGATTAATTAATGATTTTTTTATTCATCTTAATTAATCATCTTTGGTTAATTATCTTCAATTACATAAAGTAATTACCCTTAACCATTTACAGTAATTAATCTTTAATTACTTTCATTAATTACATTTATATGTTAATTACATTAATTAATTATCCTCTAATCACTAATATTGATTAATTACCTTTCATTTATCATCCCTTAATTACATCATTAATTACTTAATTAATGATTTTCTTAATTACTTCTTTAATTAATTACTCTTTTAAAATTGCCTTTCAACAATTAATCTTTAATTTAATTACATTTATTACTCACTCTCAATTAACCTCATTCAGTAATTAAGTTACCTTAATTACTCCTTAACTAATTGAAGATTTTGAATTTGATTTATTTAAAATCATCATCTTTTAACTTATTAAAGTTAAATATCTTTTACTTAAATCTTAAATATATTTCAACAAATGTATTCAAGTTGAAAACATTTAAACTAATTACAGATTTACTCTAATGTAATATTTGTATAAATCAAACTATTTTTGAAACAACATTTAAACTTTAAAAATCTATTTCCTTAAAAATTCAAATTTGTTTTAAACATCATTCTGCCTTAACATTTTATACCTCCCTAAAAACTAGTCAAAATTTTGCTTAATATTTAAGTTTACCCTTTTAAAGTTGAAAATCACTTTAGTTTAAAGCCTGGTTAAGTAAAAAAATGAAAACAACACCATTCCCAAGCAAAATGCTAATCTTCCCGAGACAGACTCGAGTCAACACTCAAGTAGACTCGAAGCAACAAAGCAACGCATTCCACTTTGCAGCCACCCGAGACGAACATGAGAGAAACTTGAAAATGCTTTGGGTCGACATCTTCATCCCAAACCCAAAAAAAACTCAGATACATGCCATGGCCACCGTGCATGTGCACAACCGGAGATCACGTTGCCGATCGACTCCCTGGCCATCCCCAAGCCACAATCGACTCCCATGATCGACACAACCCAGCCAAACTACAGAAGCGAACTTCAAACGAAATTCGAGCAACACGACCAACTGAACCCAATGACGAAGATCGAAAAATGCCCATTTTTCGACGAACCAGATCTCGATGAGCTTCGTCATCCACATGTAAGATTCGTCTCGAACCCCTATTTATGTTCCCCCACTCGCGATTCAACCAATTCCACCGTAGACGTCGAAAGAACCCCAGCAACCACGACAATCCAAAGGAGAAGTTAAACCCTACATCACCACTTGCCGTTCACCACAGCCAGAGATAATCTCGTCCCCCATTTTTCCATAATCTCCTGACACCTCGGCCACCCCCATACCAAACTACGATCATCCTATCGTCGTCGATTGCCGAAAAATGGCAATAGACCCAATTCCGACCAAACTCCAATATCTCCATCATATCCAAACTAAAAATCCCGATACCTATACCTAAATTCATGATTTATTACCATGAATCTACTCAGGAAATCAAATCATTAAATTGTTTCTACAAAATTTTGACAAAAATTCAATTTTTACTGTGTTTCCTTATTTCAGAAATAACTGCTGAATTCTGAATCTTGAAAACATTTTTAGAATTTCCAACAAGCTATTATCTACAACTTCCATTTAAAGATCTAGGCTCAAAACTGATTGTATCTTGAGATATACATTTTTAAAGGAAATTCCAATCACTTTAAAATAACAGAGAACCAAAAATTCGACAAATATACAGGCATGTTCACAATTCCAGGCATGTTCACAATTCCAGGCATATTCAAACTAAATTATTCATAGCTACCACACTCATTCACATATATTTAAGCTTCATCTTCAAAATATAAACCCTTGTTTTTTAATAAGATATCATGATTTCCATCAAAGTTTCTTCAATCATCAATGTTTGGAAATACTTGAGTGACGAGTTAACATTTTTTTTTTGGAATTTGATGGTCTGAAATTCAAGAACAGAGGCCAGGAGTTTTTTACACAGTCATGCACACATATAATTCCAACAAATCAAAACTATAAATCAAGCAAACGCATTAATAATCATGCATAACCTGTCTGAATTAATTCTATGATTAATATTGCATGCATAAATTTTATAGGTACTTATATTTTAAAGGATTTATGTTTACTTACCCTGTAAAGATAACAAAATCACATATATATGTATGAGAACAGACATGCACAAATCCTTTTACTTAATTCACATTAACATATGAATTTATTCATGCAACCATTACTTTCACATCACTACCAGAGATTATGCATCAGAATCTGATGTTAAAGAATGTAGTTTACTCACATGTAAACCAAGAACAGAGAGCCTATAACTCTTGAAAACTGAGAGTTACTGTTGGGTTTAATCTGATCTAAATGTTACACTTTGAATCTCCCTTTTTTGTTTGCTTTCCGGTTAGATTATGAACACATATTCTGATTTGAATGATTTTGAAACTTGATCTTGTTTGAGATGCTGCAGATTTGAATTAACTTGTTCTTTGATCCTCTTTCTCCCTCAGTTTTCTTTCATTCTAGGTTTTTTTATTTATTTATATTTTCAAATTTAGGAAGATAAGACATGCCACTTGTTAAGTTGCATGTAAATATAATTACATTTGTTTTAATGTATAATTAAATTTGTTATACTTGTCTTTTATTCATGCACTAATTCAATTTTAAATGTTAATTATATTTGCCTTGTGTTTAAAATATTGCACATTTTTAAATCTATGCTAAAATCTTTTATATGTGTAAATATGTATGTATTAATGATTTTTTGATTTTGAGAAAATGTTTTTAGGTTGTAACTGTTTTGAAATGAGAATAGGAAAAAGAATTGAAGAAATGAAATATATGTTTATATAATCTTAATTATTAAAAATAAAAGAAGATGAAAATAAATGGATGACACTTGTTATTCATTCAACATTTGTCACTAGCAAATGTTTATCATCTTGAACATGTTATTAAGGTGGTTTCATAAATTAACACTTGTTCTTATGCCATTTTAAATCATTTTAAAATGTTAATAAAAGCTTTTATATTTATTTTTCTATAAACAAATACTTTCTTCATTTACATAAATTAATTCTTTTTAAGAAAATATTATAAAACAAATCTCATTCAAATAAAAATCTTATCCATATATGTTATATCCAAAATATTTTTAAGATATATATCCTTTAAATTCAAATTTAAATCCAAATCCAAATTCAAATTTAATTTAAAATCCAACTTAAAAATCAAATAAAATAATATACATAATTAAATAAACACATTATTAAATTTATAAATAATCATTCTATTTAAAGACAACTTACATACATATATATATATATATATATATATATATATATTTATACAACACTTATTAAATTTGAAAATAGTAGGTCGATTTAAAATCTATTTATATATATATATATGCACAGCACATTATTATTTTTGTTTGAAATAACAATTTTTCCAACTTAAAATTAATTAAATTAGGAGATTATCAAATAAACACTTATCTAGATATTTATAATTCAATTTATATATATATATATTTCCAAATTTATTTACACTTCCATATATCTTTTATTATCAGAGTTTTATTTGTTCAATTGATTAAAACAGTTAGCTACCCATTTATCATATGTCCAAAATCCGGGTTATTACATTCGAACACTTGGAAACATTCCTTACAAAACACTTAAAAACATGCTTTCTAAAACACTTAAAACATACCTTTCAAAACACTTAAAAACATACCTTTCGAAACACTAAAAAAATACTTTCGAAAGTATTAGGTTCAAGTAAAACGTTATGGAAGCATAGCTTCGAAACCAATTAAAAGTGTTTCTTTCGAAACCATAGTTTGCGAACAAAGAAAACTCCAAAGTTTATAAATGGGGACACACTCGAAAGTTTTGCATTCAAAAGACTTATAGTGACGACAACATGCTTCCGCTTGTGTACTTTGGTTTAAATAAGAGGCTTCCACCACCATGTCAAAGGGTATAGGAGCGGCACCCACATTTTTGCATGTATAAGTTAAAAGAAAAGCGGCTTCAATGTTTGCGGAAGGGTATCGATTTGAAATCCTACCCTCCGAACTCATTTATTCAAAAAGTTATAAAAGCAGCATCTTACTAAGGCATAAGGTTTTAATGCGGAAGCTAGTGTATCAAATCAATTCAAAAGCAGAAACCCTTTCGAATATATTAAATCAAAGATAGGTTTATAGATTCAAAACTAGGAAATACAACTTCACCCCTTACGTATGCATACTTTCGACACCTTTGCTACCTTTCGCATAGGTCCAATACAATTTGTACCACTAGCTCGATACCATGTATATTGGCACCGAATATGTGTGGAAGGGTAAGAGGTGGGTGCGTATGAAGTCAAAAGCCAGCAGGGTTAAGTGGCGAAGATGTAATTTTGATAAAATTGCATTTTTTTTCTTATTAAAGAAAATACTTTTCACCTACCATCGATATTTGTCTCAATCTTATTGGTTAAGAAAACTTTATCAATTTCTTTTTCTAGAATTAGCCACTGAATCAAATTTGGATTTGAAATAACTTAACACTTAAGCCATTCTCCTTAATGAAACATTTAAGTCCTCAAACTAAAATAATTTATTAAACATTGTAATACGCTTAGGATAAATCTTCAAAAATAACAATAATTCACATTAAATATGTTTTTTAACATATATAAATTTCAAACCCGAAAACATTATTTAATTGCCTTATATAATTTAAATCCAAAATTCACTATTTTTTTCTCACAGAAAACTCATAATAAATTATCCACGGCTTGGAATATTACGAAAATTTTAACCCATTCCCAATATAATGTTTTACATAACATATTCAAAAATTATGGCATTTGAAAATCATTTTGCACGATTTTAGCCTTAAAACTGAACTAGATTATTACACAAAATTCTTGTTTAGATTATAACATGGCATTTAAATCAAAACATATCATCATTCATCCAATCATACGATTTAAACCTCAAATCAAAAATGTAAAACATTTAAGATGATTTATATGAGATGGTTTAGATCATTATTCATCTTATTTGGATAAGGAACTTGAGATTTGTTCTTTACTTTAATCTTCCTAGCTTTAATCTTTGCCTCTAATTGATTTTTGAGCTCCTCTTCGCCTGAGGTTATGATCGGCCTTGTTTTTCCCTTTGTTTATGCTTTTGGTTTATGCAAATGTGAATGAGAATGAGGTAAGGGGTTTAGGGGTTATGGTATACGGCTATTCCCATATTGCCTTTACCTTATTCTTTTAAGTATATAAATTATAAACCATTCTTATAGATTGATTTAGTTAAGGCATGAACTTAATTAGTTTTCAAATCTCAATTCCATCATCGCTTTAGTCTCTACATTATTCTATTTAATCTAACTAATTAAATCTCCTTAATAATGCTAATTAAAAGTAAAGGTGTTACAGGCTCCCCTCCTTAAAGAATTTCGTCCTTGAAATTCAGCAAGGATTAGATACTAAGCATAACAATCATCTGTAATATCTCTTAACTAGCATACTGGCCTACCTGACTAGCAAGCATTCAATATAGGAAAAAGATATAGAACATACCTTTATAATAGGTCAGGATAAGTATCTCTAATCCTATCTTCTGTCTCCCAAGTACAATCCTTCTATTCTCGTTCCACTGAACTTTCACCAACATAACTATCTTATTTCTTAACCATTTTTCATCTCTTGCTACATCCCAAACTGGTTGCCTAAAAATTGTCAGATCTGGTTCTACTATTAAGTCTTCCAGTGTAGTCAGAGGGATAGTAGTCTTTGGATCATGCATATACTTACGAAGATGAGACACATGAAATACATTATGGACACCTGCCAAACTGCTCCGCAATTCTACTATGTGTGTGAGCATTCTGATCCTCTTTATAACTGGGAACAGTCTAACATATCAAGGTGCTAGTTTCCCTGACTTCCCGAATCGTACCACACCCTTCATCAGTAATACTTCAATGAAAACTCTATCTCCAACTGAGAACTCTAGATCCTTATGCCTCCTATGAACTCTTTGTCTAGACCGGGCTTCCTTCATTCTACCTCGGATCAACTCAATCTTCTCTGTTGTCCCTCTTACCAAATCTGGAACTAAGATTAATCTGTCAGTAGTTTCCAACCAAGAAGTTGATAACTTGCATGGCCTTCGATAAAAGCTTCGAAAGGCACCATTCCTATAATAGTCTAATAACTGCTATTATAGGAAAATTCAACTAAGTGCAGGTAGTCTTCCAGTGACCCACCAAAACCTAGCACACGAGCTCTCAACAAATCCTCTAGCACTTTGTTGACTCTCTTTGTATGCCCATCTGTTTGAGGGTGTTAAGCAGTACTCATCTTGAGCTTGGTACCTAACACTTCCTGTAGACTGTTTCATAACTCGCTAGTAAAAGAGTATCTTTATCATTGACTATGCTGCTAGGAACTCCATGTAGTCTAACTACGTTCTTCATAAAATTTTTAGCCAAAACAGGTACCTTCCTGGTTGACTTAACTGGAATGAAATGGACACTTTTGGTCAACCTATCCACTATGACCCATATAATTTCATTTCCTCAATTCAACCTTGGCAAGCCGTCTACAAAATCCATAGATATCGAATCCCATTTCTGAATGGGTATTTCCAAAGGTTGAATTAACCCACTTGGCTTCTAATGTTCGGCCTTCACTTGTTGACAGTTTACATGCTGCTTTACCTACAAGCCAACATCCTTCGTCATTCCTTTCCAGTAGAAACTTCGCTTTATATCCTGATACATCTTGGTCCCCCTAGGATGAATCATAAATTTTGATCGATGACATTCTCAAGGACCCCCTTCCTTAGGTTTTCTACATCCAGTACACATAACCGTCCCTTCTTTCTCAACCATCCTCTCTGGTCAAGACTAAAATATTTTAGATCAACAATCTTCGATCCAACCTTAAGCCTTCTAATCTTCTCTGCCAACAATGAATCCTCTTTATGCTTAGAAGCAATTCTTTCAATCGAAACTGGTCGAACTTCCAAATAGGATAACATTGCAGTGTCTAACTAGATCTAGCGATCGAACTTAACAACACACTTCAAGTAGTCAAAGACTCTAGCTCCTTCCACTCTATTAACATAGCTAAGAATACATTTTGATGTTTTCTGCTAAAGCATCCGCTAGTTTATTTCATTTTCCAGGTGTATGCTTTATGCCAAAATCATATGTTGCTAAAAACTCCAACCACCTCTACTGTCTCATATTTTACTCCTTCTGGGAGAATAAGTACTTTAAGGACATATGATCTGCATATAACTCAAATCTCTCCTCTAAGAGATAATGTATACATACTTCCAATGCAAAGATCAATGCTACCAACTCTAGGTCATGAGTAGGATATCTCACTTAATGCGTTCTAAGCTGTTGAGAAGCGTAGGCAAAAACCATCAACACAACCCCTAATTTGGTTCTACAGCATCAGTATACACTACTAATCCTTGATTGCCATCTTGAACTACTAACATAGGAGCATTGGTCAGCAAGTGCTTTAACTTAAGGAATGCTTCCTCACGTTTGTCATATCAAATAAACTTTACATCCTTCCTGTTTAGCGTAGTCAAAGGGGTAGTTATGCACTAGAAATCCGTAATGAATCTCAGGTAATAGCCAGCGAGTTCAAGAAAACTTCCGATCTTAGCCACCATCTCTGGTCTCTTCTAGTTATTAACAACTTCAGTCTTATCTGGATCAGCTGACAAACCCTCTTTGAAACCATGTGACCAAGAAACTTAACTTCTCTCTTCCAGAAATGACACTTTGAAAACTTCGCTTTCAGTTGATGCTACCTTAGCATCTCAAGCATCACTCGAAAATGAATTTTATGCTCTCTTTCATCCTTAGAGTTGTATTAAGATGTCATCTATAAATACCAATACGAGCCTATCCAAGTGCTCTAGAAAAACCCAGTTCACCAAATTCATGAAGAAAGCTAGCGCATTCTTCAATATGAATGGCATCACTAACCACTCGTACGAACCATACCTAGTCTGAAATGCCATCAACAGAATATTGTCCTCTGCCACTCTTAGTTGATGGAAATCTATTGCCAAATCCAATTGGAAAAATACTCTGGCTCCATTAAACTGATCAAACAAATCATCGATTCTTGGAAAAGGTTACCTATTCTTGGTCGTCTTCTCTTTCAACTTACGATAGTCGATACACATCCTTAATGACCCATTCGGTTTCTTCACGAACACCATGGTCGCTCCCTAAGGCAAACTACTTGGTCTAATGAAATATTTCTTTCTAAATCCACTATCTGCACCTTTAGTTCCTTCATCTCGGTAGGTGTGATCCTGTTAGGGGGTCTACTTACAGGTTCCGCTCTTGGCACAAGATCTATCCGAAACTCAATGACTCGCTTCGATGGTAGTCATGTGATTGGCTCATAAACATCTGCAAATTCTCTTGCTACAAAACCTGATTCAACTCTTCTTTTGCTTTTATTGCATTCAGTAAAGCACAAGCACTTAAGTCTGACTTCTCCATTGAGTATATAATTTGGTTATGACTATTGGTGTACTTAGCGATATTTCCCTATCTCGGCAAAATATCCTAGCATCATATCTATCTTATCAATCCCTACCCATAATAATCCCAAACCCTATGAAACCAAAAACATACAAACTGCATGCAAACGTATGACTTAATAATTCAAGTTCTAACTAGTCACATCTCTTCTCCAGAGTTGCATACCCTCATATCGGATTTGAAACTCTTAAGGAAGTAACAAGGCATAAGGGTTCTAAACATAACTTATCTACCAAACACTGAGATATAAATGAATGCGATGCACTAGTATCAAATAGTATCCTAACTGGTATAATACGTATCAAAAGCTTACCTTCCATCATAATCTTTCCCTTCTCAGCATTTGTTGATCTAGAAGATGACGATTCCAAGGCAAAAACCTTTCCCTTGTTCTCTCTGACTAGTTCTGGACACTAATTCTTGTAGTGTCTAATTTGGCCACATTTGAAGCACTTCACTGCTTTCTTATTTGTGTCCTTTCCTTTTCCAATTCGACATTCATGAGAAAAATGTACTTTCTTGTCGCACTTGCACCTACACTAGCCTTCCCTTTCTTGGCAGCTCCTCCTTTCCGAGCTCCTTTCTTCTTAAAGAATTTCCTCTTCTTGCCTTGAGAATCCTGGGTTTCAACCTGCTTCTCTTTCCTAAAAGTAGAAAGCATCTCCTTGTTCCTGATTGTCATCTCCACTACAACTATACTTGGATCACGTAGATGTGCCATAGTCCACCTAGCAATGTCGGGTCTTAACCTCAAATAAACTTCTCGTTCTTTTAATAATGGTGTCAATGGTGGCACATCCATATCTGGACAACTCATCAAACTTCTTAGCATACTGAATCACTGACATCTCACCTTGCATTAAGTCCATAAACTTTCCCAGCAATACTGACTTGCAACTTTAGATAAGAACCTCTCTTCGAATATCCTTCGAAACTCTTCCTAAGTTAACCCTTCCTTGGAAAATCCCAGGGTAATACCATTCCACCGATAAAGTACTACTCCCTGCAACTGTCTAGAAGAAAATCTCCTCCTCTGCTCATCATCTAATCCCAAGCCAGCGAAAATACTTTCATGGTGCAATAACCAGTTTTCTACTTCAACAGGATCCTCTGTTCCTTAAACGGTTTCCCACCCTTCTCAGCTTGGTATAGTTATTGCCAAATGGGCCATAGGATTTTCTCCCTTGGCATTCACAGCATTTCCCCCAACTACTCTTATAGCTATTCTAGTTGGCATCAGATTGACGAAGAACTGATACATCATCCCCATATCGACTGGTGGGGTTCCAACACCTACATAGGTATTTACGTTTGGATTAGCATTTGCATGTCGACCTGGATTCTTCCTGGTATTGGGCCAAGAATTTCCATTAGTTGTGATGCTTCCTCCACCTAAATTTCCTCTTCTATTTCCTGCATCCATATCTTCCTTTCTCGTATATTTGCATACGAGCCTTAGTAAGATACAGAAGAACGGTCTAAGAGAAAAGAGGAATACGTACTTATAGATATGTATACATAACAAATGCAAGTATGTTACTATAGCGGTAACCCAAACCCAGTCTCATTTTCTAATTCACTGAGTTATGTTTTGAAAATCTTTTAAGTTCAAATTTCTTCTAAATTTACATAATCCATGCTCTGCTACCAACTTGTAACATACCCGATTTGGAGGCCCAAAACTAACTGCTATGAATGTTGCAGTCATCCATAGTTATTAATTCTCGGTGACCAAATGCGGTAATGTTAAATACATTGATATACTAGAAACACATAAATATGAAAAAAAATTAAACCCAATTTAAAATAAATTTCTTCTTTCATTACATATGCATTTCGGAATCATTACATGATCCAAACTCGTAAACCGTGTTAAGAGAAATATAGTTATTACGAAATATGCCAAGAGCGACATAAGAAAATACCCCCTTAGTTGATCAGAATCTAAGCATAAGCAATAAAACAACTTTTCTATTACATCTAATTGCATAGCGAAATCAAACAGAAAGGACTCCAAATAGTTGTTTGCCTGCAGCACGTCTCCGGAAGCTTATTCATCTAAAGTAGAACCGGAAAACCTTAACTCTCAAACTACTCAAATTCAATTGAACACCGGAGAGTTTAAAGGGAAAACATTAACCTCGATTCAGACAGAAAGTCTAGTGTGAATAATAACATGCCATCTTATATGATATAGATATCTAGTGAGAACGCCGTTTAGCGGAACGAGTTTTCCCCTCGCTACTATTTTAACCCAATTTATAATAACCATATACTGTGCACCACCATCCACAATAGTTAAGACATAAGATAACAAAATGTATCCTGATGACATGTAAACATGCAATATGCTCTAGGTTACCCATCCTCATCCACCTGACTATCGGTCTCATGTTATAGTTTCTAGGTTCATTATTAACCTATCAGTTTTCATGGGGTAACTAATAACCAGCTCCAAGCTTATGGGCTATCTGTTTGGTTTCATAATTATTATGGGATCACTAAGAACCTATTAGTGTCCACAAATAACATCGTCCGACCATAGTTTTCATGGGCTCACTATGAACCTATTGGATTCTCTAATAACATCTCTCATGTCATAGTTTTTATGGGCTGACTATGAACCTATTGATCTCTATCAGTAACATTATCCAATCATAGTTTTAAGGGATCGCTGTCAACCTATTGACCTTTTCAATAACTTATTCCATACATGGTTTTCATGGGATTACTAAGAACCAATAGGCCTCTGCCAATAACAATTTCCATAACATAGTTTTCATGGGCACACTAAGAACCTGTCTAAACCAATAATCTTTTGTTCAGTCTTGGGCATCCTATATTCTGGTATGTCTGACCTCTAGGATGAAATTCTTCCCACACATGAGTTAATACAACATATACTATTGGGTCAACCTAACTTGTTATTCTACCCTTAACATCCCAAAATGTAGTTTTGGGTTAATAATGAAGTGAATATGAATACGCAAGCATACATGATAACTAACTAAATAACACAACATCATAAACATCCGTAGTATAATTCTTGCAATCATTTTCAAATGAAATTTTGTTAATACCTTAAACCATTATTTTTATCAAGGAAAGCTTCCTTTAAAACTTCAAGGTTAAATGCCATTTCGAAATTCTTTTGTATCATCATGTATTTACAAAAAAATGATTTAGGGTTCTTTAATTCTAAAACTAAGGCTTTCGGCTATGTCCATTGTATAATTACTTATAACCTTAGACCTTCTCTTTCGAAACCATTAAATATATCTTTCGAACACTTGGAAACATCCCTTTCGAAACACTTAAAACATACCTTTCGAAACACTTAAGACATACCTTTCGAAACACTTAAAAATAGACCTTTCGAAACACTTGAAAACATACCTTTAGAAACACTTAAAAACATACATTTCGAAAGCATTGGGTTCAAGTAAAAAGTTATGGAAGCATACCTTTGAAGCCAATTAAAAGTGTTTCTTTTGAAACCATGATTTGCAAACAAAACAAACTACAAAGTATATATTGGGCACATATTTGAAAGCTATCCCTTCAAAAGACCTAGGGTGATGGCAATATGCTTCAGCACATGTACTTGGGTTTAAATAAGCAGCTTACACCATGTCGAAAGGTATAGGAGAAGCACCCATCCTTTACATGTATAAGTTAAAAGAAATGCAGCTTCAATGGTTGCGGAAGAGTATCGATTTGAAACTCTATCCACCAAACTAATTGATTCAAAGAGTTATAAAAGAGGCCTTTTACTAAGGCGGAAGGTTTTAATGTGGCAACTAGGGTATCGAAGTGGTTCAAAAGCAGCAACCCTTTCGAAGACATTAAATAAAAGATAGGTTTGCAGATTTGAAACCTGGAAATACAACTTCACCCCTTACGCATGCATACTTTTGACACCTTTGCTACCTTTCGCATAAGTCCTATAAACTTTGTGCCACTAGTTTGATATCATATATTGGCATCGAATATATGCAGTCGAAAGCCTGTTAGGTTAATTGGCGAAAATGTAATTTGGATAAAAACTGCACTTTTGATTATTAAAGAAAATACTTTTCACCTGCGATCAGTATTTGTCTCAATCTTATTGGTTTAGAGAACCTTATCGATTTTCTTTTTCAGAATTGGCTACCGAATCAAATTTTGATTTGAAATAACTTAACACTTAAGCCATTCTCCTTAATAAAACATTTAAAACATTTAAGTCCTCTAACTTAAATAATTTATTATCCATAGTAATACATTTATGAAAAATCTCCAAAAATCACAATAATTCATATTAAATATGTTTTCTAACATATATAAATTTCAAATCCGAAAAAATTATTTAGTTTCCTTAAATAATTTAAACCCAAAATTCACTTTTTTCTCTCATAGAAAATTCATAATAAATTATCCACGGCTTGAAATATTATGAAAATTCATAATAATTAAATCTCCTGAATAATGCTAATTATAATTAGGGGTGTTAGAGTTAGAAACTCGGTTAAGTGCCAAATTGTACCTCCGTAAGCTAGTGCATCGATCGTTTACTATTGTGAGTGTGTCTCGTCGACCTTGTAGTTTGAAGTTTTCCTAGCGTTAAAATAAAAAACTTTCTCGATGTATCCGTGGCAACACCAGTACTTTGAAAAATAAAAATTTCCCGACATTGCTGGGGAAAAATCGGTACTTAGGATATAGAAAGTTTACCAACATTGCTGAGGCAACACACCTATGTTTCCAATCGATTCGGCGGTTTAAGTTGATTTTCCCATTGACTTGGTGGTGCTGTATTCAAGTTGGGTAGTAGTTTAGTCTTCGAAAACTAGCACTTTAATAATTGGATCGTAAGAGTCTTTCCTTAGTGTTGCCAGTCTTCAAGCAACGTTAAAGTCCTGTAAGTTGGGACCAAATCAGTTATCTGATCCTGTAGAGTTGGGTAGATTCCGTTCGACCAAATGTGGCCGCTTTCTCGACATTGGCTAACTGTAACGACCCGTAAATTTCGACAATTAAAGTTGTTAATTAAATAGGATTTTCGTAATTAATTTTTAGAAGAAATATAATTGTTATAATTGGTAACGAAGTAAATGTTAATAATTGACCTATAAAATATTCATTGGTTGTAATAGACTTAATTATAAAAAATTGAATTTAATAAACCCTATTCATTAGGAACCTTGTTTATTGATATGAAAAAGTATAATAAATGAGTTATTACAAGATACTGAAATTTAAATAGAATTCTAATGAATGAATAGTGGAAAGGATTATACAGGTACATAATTTAATACGAGAAAGGAAAGTATTTAATTGATTATGTAATAAAAACATTGTAACGGTAATTGGAATAAATTAAGGAATATGTTAGTATAAATTAATTATTAATAACTTGAAAGGAAATCCTGCCAATTCAAGTTAAAAGTTACACTTGGTTATAAACATAATAAGAGAACTAATAAATCTTGAATAAATTTTGGAATAGATTGTAATAAATGTTAATTGAGTAAAACCAGTGTTATGTAAGTAATTACAATATTGGGTGTAAATAATGAACCTCTAAAAGTGTAATTATGAGTTAATGACAATATTCATTGTACGTTACTTATTTTATTAGGTTGTTAAGTTAATTTGTAATCAAATTCAATTAATTCACTAAATTAGGGCAGTTAATGTGGAATAAATTGGTAAGTGAAGAATGTTGAATTCAAATAAGATGTAACCAAAGTAAAATTCCATTCATATTAGGATAATTAATGTGATAAAAAGAAATGAAACCAAAATGAAAATTGGAAAATATAAATGTAATGAAATCTAAAATAATATTAACTATGTTAGTTAAGTAATAATTGATTTAATATTAAGTTGTACCCGAATAAAAAATCAAATTCGGAATTAATTTGCAATCAATTGGATTAATTGCAGCTGACATTTGAAAACTGTATTTACTGAAATAATTGACACTAAATTGATATGTGAATTTGCCTTTAGTTATTATAAATATCAAAGGGATTAATTGCAATTAAATGGATTTAATATTTAAAGATTATGCAAATATTTATTTAGATGAAATTGAAGCTATTATGTAATGAGTATGAATCTAATGTTAATTTTACTTATAGAATGGACAATTGATATTGGATGAAAGGAATAAAATTTAAGTGGGTCAATAAATTAGAATTTAATGGAATCAAACATCTAAATGTTATGTTAATAGAAATTTAAAATGTAATCTAAGAATATTTGTATAATAGATTTTGAGTCAAATGTTGATTTCATCCGGTGTAATATTGAATTTAATAATATGAATGAAGATTTAACATATATTTCCTAAATTTAATGAGATTGGAAATTAACACTGAAATTGATAGATTCATCAACTTCTAATTTACATCTAAACTTATTTAAACTTCTGTAAATGATAAAGAAATATAAAAGGGATAAAATGTTCAATTATAAGTTTGAAATTTAAAGATTGAATATTAATTTATTTACCTGTTTATTTTAATTAATATAAAAATGGCCATTTTTTGCCACTGACTCGGATTTTGACGAAACCAGTTTCATCGGATCCGTAACGGTGAATTATACTAATATTTCAAGTTTCGTAGCAATCGGACTTGTCGTTTGATCGTACGGACTCGAAACGCCTTGAAATTTATGCATTGAAATTAATTGAATTTGGAAAATAATGATTTTAGCATAACTTCTTCATACGACGCAATTTGAACCTGAAACCTTTTCCATTACGTTTAAAACATTTTAAAACACCTATTTTGATATATGGGTTTACCCAATTTCGTTTCGGGGTCAGAACGGGCTTTTCGGGCCATAGATTGTTCAGCACGTTTGTTTATGTGGTCCATCTGCCCTATTTGCAACCCTACTTATAAATAGTTGGTTATAAACCCTAGCCTCCATCTATTCTCATTTGTTTGTGCATACATTTTCATCAGTTCCTTCTCCTCCTCAATGGCAGACAAAATTTCAGATCTAGATCCATTTCAAAATCAAAGTCAGAAATTCAAAATCCTCAGAAAATCTCAAAATAATATATGTCGAAGCTCTCGACGAGCGTAATTCAATGGTGTAATTCGTTTTTCAATTCGATGCATCATTTGACCAGAAATTGCAGTCAAAATTGATTTGTGCGTTTTTGACTGGTGCATCTGATCGAAAAATCCCTTCTGGGTTTTGTAGAGGGGCTAACGCGTTGTTCATCGGCGAAGTTTGGCGGCGAATTGACGGTCGTAAAGGCGGCAAACCGTGGTCAAAGGTTAGTGGAAGAGGGGTGCTTTTAGGTTCTGTCTCATGTACAATGGAGCGTGCGTTGGGAAGAGGAGTGATGGACGTGCGTGCTTCAGGTGATGACGTTGAATGTGTTCTCTTCTTTGTTTATTTTTAATTAAAATTCAAACGCATTTATCGCAAAAACTTCTACATACGAACTTCGTTTCACGCGCGGTTTTTTTGTTAGGATCGTATTAAAATTTCGGACTTGATGACGCTGGTTTGGACGAATTCTGAGACGGTCAAATTTTTGGGTTTAAATTGGATTTAAATTCAATTTAAATTCAAAAGGTGAGTGTTTTAACCCACTCACAACTTCTAAGTGTTCTTATGTTTGTTAAATTGATTTATGATGTGTTTAAAAATTTATGTATAGCTGTTTGGCATATATTTCATCATTTTCTCAGTTAATTTGCATTCATTTAATTTACGCGTTATTTAAATTATTATTGCATTTAAAAACTGCCAGTTAATTGCTAAAAATTTATTCATTGCATTTATAACTGCCGGTAAAAATTTTAAGTAAATTTATTATTGCATATAACCTGCTAGTTAAAGTTATTTATTATTGCATATAAACTACAGTTAAACAGTTATTTAATTCATTTTGAAAATTTAACCGTCAGTGATTGATTATTATTTATTGATGTGATTGTTTGAAATGGATGATAAATGGATGAATGTATAATGATTGATATGATGGATGAATGGATACTATATTTATATTGTATAAACTACAAGTTATTATGCATTTCCATCTCATTCGGGATTGCGGTTTGAAATGGTATACAACCGCATTTACATTTTTAAATTGCGGATTAAAATGATAAATATCTGTATCACTTGACCATAGGATAGAAAATTATATACAGGCACCGCGGTGTATGTATATAAAGATTTCTTTTGAAATGATTTTCTATGGTTTTGAAAAGGATACGGTTTAATAAATATTAAATTTTTGATATATATATATATATATAGTAAAGATTCTTGAATTTATCTATGTATAAATTTGTTTCGAATTTTAAAATAAGCTAAATAATAAAGTTGATTTCTTTTATATAATATGGTTAAGTATCTGTTTAAATTTCTATTGTATATAGAGTTTATAACAACTCAATTAAAAGAAGGTTGATGATAAGTGTGAATATGATTGAATTAAAGTATTAAGAATTATCCTCGAAAATTTGTTTTGAAATATAATTAGATTAAGATTTAAAGAGTATGATTTAATAACTTGATTTTGATTAGAGGATTTAAATGAATATTAAATTGATTGTAAGAATATTATCAAGTTAATTTAATTAAAGGATATCCTGTTTTTGAAGTTTAAAGGTTTACTTAAATAGTATTTGCTGTATTAAGTAAACATTTCAAAAAATATAAATAATAATAATTGGATTTGATATATATTAAATTATCAAAGATTCCATTTTTGAATAGTGGAATATTTAAAGATTTAAAAAAATATGAACTATAAAAATTTAAGTTTGAAATATATTGAAACTGAAGTTGTTTATTGAAACTGAAAGCGATTTTTAAATCTATGGATTTTGACTTAATTTTAAATGAAATAAATTGTAAGTCGCGGAAATTATTTTATTTTATAAAGAAATTTTGAATTCAAACTATTTTATTCTATATACTATTTGAATATCCAAACCATTCAAGTTTAAGAAGTTATCGTTTTAAAGCTATGAATTTCGAAGTATTATGTTTTGAAAGTTATAATTCAAATGTTTGGTTTCCAGGTATTATAAATTTTAAAGCAGTATGATTTTGGAAAAGAATTATGTGAAATAAAAATGATATTATTGATTTGGATTTTATAAAAATAATATCAAAATGAGTTGTTTTGGAAATGGAATTGATATCGCATTTATGGGTTTTGATATGGAAAATTTTATTATAGTTTTATAGTATAAACTATTTTAAAGACCGCGGTGTTAAAATAACGTTTGGTTATTGAAGAACCGAGATCGAAAGTTTTCATACTCTCTGTCAACTCTGAAAACCACTTTAACAACCGTGTACGCGGTGGAGATTCCAGAATGAAGTAGGTTGGTGGCAGCGTTTCCTGTAAGATAAATACGTGGACCCAACTCCCGTGAGTTGGCATAAGGTGGCTAAAACAGGAGCGATTGACGGGTTAATAAGGTAGCACCTTTGATCGGACACATCCCTTCGATATTATACTTTGACTTTTGGATTGATTCGATGACCACTTTTGATTTTATTTAGGGGTGTGGCTCGAGGTGGGAGGTAGCTGCGCGCTACGCGTTACCACCGACCCAGAAGCATAATTGGTATATCTACCCTGGCATTGCCTAGTTGTGCCGTGTCACCTACCCTATCGCGCCTTGTATGAGTTTGGATTTCTCCCGTAGCCCGTGCGGTGTCCTCTGGTGGCTTCCCGATCAGGAGGGACTATGATATTGGATGGACTACTGGGACTATTACGTGTTAAGGGGAATATTGGGTCACTCCTTAACGCTATTTAAAAGTATGTTTATTTTACTATAGACACTATTATAATAGCGAAATATTACTACATAGTAAATAGTTTAACGGATCCTTAAGAGATGTGAATCCCGAGCATCTTTTGAGTTACTGCACTCATATTTATTTCTGTTAATTTAACTCACATAAGATCTTTTAGTTCTGACTCGAGTGTTTTTGTCCTTTTTCGCTTGAGTCAGTCCGAGCGTTTCAGGATTTAAAGATTTAGCTCTGGAGGACGAAGACGAAGATTTGTATTATTAATATTTATACTATTCCACTACACTATTTAATTCCGCTACATTGACATTTATTGGTATGAACTCTGATATTTATTGTATAAAGAAGAATCAAATATTTTGTAAACAGTTTTATAAACTGTATATTTATTATTATATTTTATCCTTCCGCTATGAGATTCTATTATTTTTTATTTCTTTCCCATTTTTCTTATTTACCCCATAACAATCCGCCCTTCCGTATGGTTTGAATTGGCACGTGTGTCGATTTAAAGCGTGTGAAAAGACGGGACGTTACACTAACTCTAGGCTATGCCACATTCCGAAAGGATGAAAGTCTCAGGTGTTTCCATCACTTAGCTTTGTTTATAACGATAAAGCGCTCCCTTTGGCCATGTAGGGCCATTGTTTAACTTATTCCATGGTTATTCATATGCGCATAGGGTCCAATTTCCTCCGATCGATTTTTGGTTGCAATTCGACTTCCACTTGCAGAACCGGTTATTTCCAAGTGCCAAACTCTGGGCACTTACAGAAAATTAGACACTTTGGAGAAAGATGTTACATTGCCCCTGGTACAACAATGCTCATTCCATCCTGATCATGGATCGGTAGTGTTTATCTTGAATTTGTGACAATTAACCTTGCTTATTCTTGGCCATGTGCATTCTATGGGCCAATAGCATCGTTTTAGACATCTTCCTTATTCATCGGTTCCAATCTTCGGAAGTCAATGGTTTAGTTGCTTGATTTTGAGCGTTTTCTGCTTACCATCGTCTGTCTTCAAACAACAGCTAGCTTTGTGCAAGCAGGAATCAAAGTACCTGATCGATCTTTGCATGGCTGATTATTCCAAGAGTGTTTAAGGTCTAGGCCGCGACGAATCTATGACAATTGTGGGTTATCCTTCCTGATGCTGCAGTCTCCAACCAGCATCAGATTCCTAGAAGAAAAGTTATTTCCTCTAGACATTTCCGGTATGCAGGCTTCGTTGGATTATGGCAGGTTAGAGTTTGACAACTTACTGGTGCACTTGCTTCTATTTTCGAAAAATGGTGCGTCGACTATTTGATTCTAGAAATGCTTTTCTTCATCATCTATCTTTGGGCATGGTAAGTTCTTCATATCATTGCCTACCTCTGGATGGCATAGAATTCTATGGAGTTCGATTTCTCTTGTTGATATAACGGTTTAGAATTTCTGATGTTCCCATGGCGACATTGGTGCCTAGGAGGCTGGACCAATTTTCCTTCTAATTCTACAGTTGGAAAATCTCCCGACATTCTCGGGGCAACGCCAATAATTGTAATGTCGGATTGCTCCTCACTATTGTTGAGGCAACACTGGTGCCTTGGAGTAGGAGAATTTTCAGGCGTTGCCGGGGAAACACCGATACTTATGACTAAGAGAATTTCCTAGCGTTGCCAGGGAAACACTGGTACTTAAGAAGTTAGGATCAATTTGCCCATCGATTTGGCAGTTTTGAGAGCACACTCCTTGTCTGGAAACATAGGAGTGTTTCCTCATAGGTGTGACTTATGGTGTGTGAACGTAAATGTTATTTCCAAGAATGTGGCTCCATTGGTTCTTGAAATTTTGTGCGGCTTATGGTGTGTGCATGACAGCTGTAACTTTTCTAAATACATTTCTATCGATCCAAGAATCTTTATGCGGCTAATTGTATAACACATAGGAAGATTTCCTACAAGAATGCTATTCTATCGATTGAAGAGGCGAAGTGGGGCTTATTGCATGGCGCATAGGGAAATGGCTAACAAAAACGTGGTTCCATTGGTTCAAGAAGCTAGATATATTTATAAATGAAATAAAAGGTAAGTCCTAAGCGAATTTGATGCTGCATTGGCGTTGCTGGAGCAACTCCAATACTTCGAGGAATGGAACATTTCATGATGTTGCCAGAGCAAATCAGGGCTTTGGAAGTGGAGAAGTCTTCTCAGCATTGCCAGGGCAACACCGATACTTAGGAAGATAGAAAATTTCCCGATGTCGTTGGAACAACAGCTAGGCTTTTTATGAATAGAAGTTTCACGATGTCATCGAAGCAACACCAAGGCTTTGGGAAATACTAAGTTTCTCGATGCCACCAGAGTAACACCGAGGCTTTTAGAAATAGTAAGTTTCCTTATGTCGCCAGAGCAACATCGATGCTTTAGGAAATAGTAAATTTCTTAATATCACTAGAGCAACGCTGAGGTTTTAGGAAATAGTAAATTTCCTGATATCGCTTGAGCAATACTAAAGCTTTAGGAAATAGTAAGTATCCCAATGTTGCCTAAGCAACACTGAGGCTTTAGGAAATAGTAAGTTTCCTGATGTTGTTGGACCAACATCGAGGCTTTAGGAAATAGTAATTTTCTCAATGTCGTCGGGGCAACACCAAGGCTTCAGGAGATTGTGGGTCTTTCCAACTTTTCCCGAGCAACACTTTCTCAAAAGGCAGGGATCAATTTTCCCCATCGATTAGGCGGTTTGAGTCGATTTTCCCCACCTACTCGGTGGTTTTGCTTGAAAGAACGTGGTTCCGTTATTTCTAGAAGCTAAATTCATCGATAAAATAGAAAGATAGGCATGTCCTGCATATGTACAATTCCCCCAATGTCCCTAAAAGACTTACTTCCATAACATCGATATTGAATCGATTTAAGAAACCCTTTAGTGATTCTTTAGGTCCTTGTGAGGCTAGATACTGACATCATGATCTTAGGACGTGTAGCATGGAGCCTGAACTGCTTCAAAAACCTCTTTACCAGTTCATTAAAAGGGGAAGTGAATTTCGGTGGAAGTTTAGTGAACCACATGGAAGCGACTCTTCCAAGAAGATAGTGAAACATCCATAGCAAATGGAGTCCATAGCTCTAGCTCTGTCGATGTACCATTCATACTAGAAAAAATATTGTCTGGTTCTGTTATGTCATTCTATGATGACATTGTCGACATGGTGAACTTCCAAGGATATTCTTCTCTCAGGACATTTTCAGTGAACAGAAATCGGCTTAGCGTGGAACCCGATCTTTATTCATCCTACCTCTACTCTCCTCCACCAGCCATTTGACCAGTAGTGTACCAGCTAAAGCCTAGGTTCTCCATTCTTCATAAGAACCACTCCTACAGAGTTCCATGGCATGTTATTGGTCTTATCGTGGCAGTTTGAACTTCAACTCCAATGTTTTGCCAGTTTACATCAGCATTCTGTTCCAATCCATCACCATCAAGTTGCATGCCATCCACTAGGTTAGAAAAAAGTGTTGCAATATTTTCCTAAAGAGTGTCTACTCCAGGATTAGGATCCGTACTAAATTGTTTTCTTATGAGAGGAATATTCCCACTTTCTTTTGCAAGATTCCCTACAACTCCATGGGTTACTTCCTTTTGCTTTTGCTTTCATCTATTCTGTTTAAGCCAGAAATTGAAGAGTTCACTTGTCCTAATGTAAGAGAAGTTTTTCTTCTAACTCTTCTGGTTGTTGGTGGCTGTAGTGATAACAGAGCATCAATTTTACCAATGAGAGTTTTTTTCGCCATCAGCAATTTTTGGTTAAGTTCATTGACCATCTGATTAAGCTCCCCTCTGCTTACGACTCCCTGCTAAATGGAGGATCCCGATGTTTCATTCCCAGTGTTCACCTCTGCTTGTTGAGGGTTAATGTTCTTAACTTTAGTTTGATGTGGGTTTGCTTCATCATCCCCAAACGTTGCTCCTATAGATCTTCTAGAAGCATATTTCTATTTTCAAGGTGCCATTAATCTTCAATAGCAAGCCTTCAAATCCCTCAAAGCAAATTCCTTGGATCTAACTACTGGATCTCTTCTGATCCAAAATAGAAAGCTAGATCTATGCCTGAGTTCAGTCTTCTAAGTGAAAGCACCAAAATGTTAAAGCCAAAAATGGATCAAGACCCAAGAATAAGTGCAGGAAACCTGTATAACCTAAATCTAGCAAATATTATAGAAAATAAAAGGAAAATAAAAGGAAAAAAGAAATAAGAAAGGGAGACATAAGATTTTATAGTGGTTCGGTAATCTTTGGCCTACAGCTACTGGGAAGAAGAGGCAAAGCTTCCACGCAATGGTGGTAGAAACCAGATCCTATTTTGGTTGCTCTATGATTTTTATTTATAGGGGTGGCAATAATATTGGATCAGAAGCTCACTACCACATAGGTCCAAATATCGTCCTATAGTTGTACAAAATAAATTGGGGACCCCACGAGTTAGGGTGATAACTCGATGCCGAGTCCCCCATGACCCGAAGCCAAATTTTCCCTTTAGGGGAAAACCTGCCTAACATACTTGCATCATGTTTCTTACTTCGTTTCGAGGTACACCTTATGTTTTTATAGGTTAATGACTTGTTTTGATGATCGCTCCTTCATGACTTGGTCTGTTCTGCAATTTACTAGAGCTAACTCTTCAATTCTTGAGATGGGCTGTCCAAAAATTTATAAAATCACATGGGTTTGCATATAAGAGTTAATGAATCAATTGTGCAAAGTTTGAGAGACTAGTTGTGAAGACGATGACTTGGCCCTGAGTCATGACCATGATCTGCCCCCGATTCATCACCTTAATACATTTTTAGTCCAATTTACCATAGCTATTTCCTTTGCACACATTAGCATGCCTACCAAGTTTCAAGTCGTTTCGTCGTTGTTTCAACGTCCAAACTTCTATAGACTTATGATTGGTTAAAAACCCGGTTAACGCACTTCCAGTCAAAAAATTTAAGTGGTTGCATTAACGCACTCGGCTTCTTATGCAATGCCTTTACCAATTGGTTCATACACTTGGAGATAAATGTCCAACATTCTTCTTCATCCCTTCACAATAGTACATCTTCTTTATATCATGGTATATCTTATTACCGCTGGGATGTATAATCAATCTGGAATGATGACACTCTCATAGCACCTCATTTGTAATCCATTGACATTGGAACACAAACAATCTCTTATCCTTACGGAGCCAACCACCTCGGCAGAGTTCGTTCTGCCTCATCCAATTAGACTCTGCTCCTTATGTTATCTTTGATATGACCTCCACTAGTCTAGCATCTAGCTTTTAACAATTACTGGTCCTCTTGATCAAAGTCGATTTGTTGGTCAAAATTGCCAACATCTTTGATTCTAATTCATAATGAGGCTTAAAGTCAAAGCTAGCGATAAACCAAAGATGCGTCCATTCTAAGAATGTTGCTCCTAAATTAGCATGTTTTCTACTCAAAGCATCATCAACCGCATCTCCTTTACCAAGATATAGAAAATGCTAAAGTCATAGAAGGCCAAAAATTCCAATCATCGTTGTTGACGATGGTTGAGGTCTTTCTGGGGTAAAATGTATTTCAACGATTTTTGATCTGTGAATAACTAGAATATTTTCCCATGTAAATTATGTCTCCATATCTTCAAAGCAAACACTATCTCTATAAACTCCAAATCATGGGTCGGATACTTCCCCTCATGCGGTTTTAGCCATCGACTAGTGTAGGCAACAACTTTACCTCCTTACATTAGTACCGCACCCAATACGGTACCCCAAGCATTTATGTATATCGTCAGCTCCTCATTCTCACTTGGAATAGTCAATACCGGTGCACTCATCAACCTCTCCTTTAGACTCACAAATGCTTGTTAGCACCTTACGTCCCATGTAAAACTCTGATTCTTTTTTGTCATATTACTCAATGATGCCGCTACCTTTGAGAAGTCCTTGATAAAATATCTATAGTATCAAGTTGGTCTAAGGAAATTCCTTACATCTGTAGTGTTCTTGGGTTGGTTCAAATCTTGAACCGCTGCTATCTTTGCAAGATCTGCAGCAGCGCCCAGCTCAGAACAATATGACCCAAGAATCTTACTTCCCTCCTCTGGAAGTGACACTTTGAAAACTTCGTTTACAGCCCGTGCTTCCTCAATACTTTAAGAAAAATCATAAAATGTGTCTTGTGTTCCTCTTTTATCCTAGAATAAACAAGAATAATCCAAGAATACAAGCATAGACTTGTTTGCTTGATCTCTGAAGATACGGTTCATAAGCTTAACAAAGTACGTCGGTGCATTACATAACACTCACTCATAAAATATAGATGGTGTACGAAATACTATGGTCGACACACTCTCAATCGCTACTCCAGTTAGAAAAATTTCATTGCAAGATCCAATTGAGAGAATACCTTCTCACCATCAAGCCGATCAAATAAATCATCAATACGCGAAAGTGGAAACTTTTTCTTCCTTGTCGTCTTATTCAACTCATGGTAATCAACACATAACTACAGGGAGTGGTCGCCTTATATAATCATGAATACTACGAGTACTCCCCAATCATATATACTCCTGCAAATGAACCCCTATCTCAATAGGTTATTCAGTTGCACCTCCAACTCCTTCTGCTCTCTGGGTTCCATACGCCTCAAAGGCACAACAACTGGTCTGGCATTCTTTATTAAATTTATGTGGAACTTAATCTCTCGGTGTGTCGATGATGTGGTCGCCTCCTCAAATCCTTTGGATATTCTCTAGCGATAGATACCGACGACAACTCATTCTATAGGACCTCAAGCGAATATAGAAAGCTAACCATAACCTCATCCTCTTGTAGGCAGCGAATCTCTACTTTATACCCATCTTTGGCCCTAATTGTCACCAATAGCTTCTCACAAATCCACAGCCACTGCATACTTCCTAACCTAATACATCCCAAAGATGATATACCAAACCCGACAAAATCCAAAACAAAGCAATCATAAACAAAAGAACATCCATGACTCGATTTGATCAAACTACAACAAAACATACACAAGCAGTGGGGCCTCCAATAGGGTTTGTCACTACTAAAGGTTGGTCGGCAATTTCGAGTACCAATCCTAATATATCTACCAGGTCACTAGATATAAAGAAATAAAAAGCCTTGGTATCGAGCAAAACATGTATGAAACACCATAAATAGAAGGCATACCTTAAATGGTGACACCCTTCCCTTTCCCTTTCGCCAAGGAAGAATTTGACAAATTGGAACAACATTTAAAGTATATGCCTCCACCATCTTTCTCTACTTCACCCCTTTTGGGAAATTATTTTATAGATGTCCTACCTTACCATAATTACAACACTTCTTCCATTTAGCTTTTCAATCCCTGCTCAGATGACCATGATCGCCATAGTTATAGAAAACAAAGTTACACTTAGCCTTTTTTTAAGCATCATTATCATGGGAGTGCTTCTTCTTCCCATTTCATTTCTTCTTGCCTCCCTACCTTGCTGCGACTTTAGCTATTCTTTACTAACTACAGCGGTTTGGATTTTGGAAAAGAAATCTCATGGCAAAGAGCTTTCTCGATGAGTTTCTCAAAAGGCTCGTTGATATGTCCCACTAACTTCTCTCCTAGATAATCATCCAAACCTATAATAATTTTTTCGTTCTTTCTTAACGAAATATCGATGAAAGACATCTCGTACTTAGATAAGGCATCAAATTAGCAATATACTTAGAGATAGACATATTCCCAAGCTTTAGCTCTGTAAACTTCTTGAACAAAATCAACTTCTAGGCAGTCGGTATGAACTTCTCCTCGAATCTTGCTATAAAATGATCCCAAAGTGAACTAGTCCTCGGGAGTACTAGTTTCACGGCATTCCACCAGTTCATAGCACATCCTTGGAGCTATCAAGAAGGCAACCAACTCCTCATGGTATTGTCCCATTTTAAATAACAAAAAAGTATGTTGTAGGTTTCCAATCAATGCTTCACTTTTGTTGATAATTTCATTTCTTTGAATGGTTTGCCATTACGATTGGCAAAATCCATGTTGAACTTTACGAGATCAGCCCTAGGAGCCTGCACTTGAGCAACACCACTAACATCAACATTCGAAGCAGCCGCTTATGCATTCTACGGCATGTTCTCCATTATACTATTAAATATCACTTGCAAGTCAGGGTTAGCAGCCTCTATGTCCATTCCATCATCGATTCCAAAGATGAAGCTCCTCATAGCATTTCTTTATGCTAGCTCATTCTTGGTCTGTAACAACAGTGATCGATCTCTCATAAATAAAACTATATCAGTGGTACTCATGCGTGTAATGCGACTTACATAATATATATACCAGTACAAAAGCATGTTCTTTGCGCATGTGCATAGGAAAAATGATGCAATTTCACCCCCCCCTCCCCAATTTTAAGTGCAATTGGTTAGTTGATTCTACACCTTGATTATGATGGTGGTATACTATTATGCAGACACTGCTAGAACATAATGAAGTTTATGCACATGGTAAACATATAGTATGTTAAATTGAAAATGCATTTAATTGAAGTCCAATGGAAAAACGAATATTGGTTTAGTTGACAAATATCATTGTGCATATATATTGCCTAAATGTGGTTATATTAATGTACATAAACATAGTGCATCAAATATCATAAAATATAAGTTCCAAACATTTTCCATTAGTTGGAAATCAATATTTGGTGACCAAATATAATACGTCTAAAATGGTAAAACATAAATCTTAATAATACAGAAATAAAATCTATTGTACGAAAATAGAATAAAAAATGAAGTACTCCGCAATTAACTAATAAATTATTAAGTTATAGCAACTAAACGTCGGTGGCAAAACCAAAAAGGAAAATATGAGATTTGTCATAGATATTAGATACAAACTTACAATCATTAACTAAATCATTTGGAAACCCAAAATTTGAAATTTTATAATGATTTAAACAATTGCATGATATAGGTAATAAGAGCAATAGTATTAGCCAAACTTATCCTAGTTGTTACATCACCTAGGCTACATGAGTTAATGCATTACCCTAGTTGATGATTCAAATGAACCAAAACTTGTAATGGCCCCAGCTATCATTGGTGAATATGTGTCATCATATATAGTCCTATACAAACCATGAACATAATCAAACATGAATAGTGGTGTAAACAAAAGAGTGACATTCTGCTTTCTTGAAATAAAGAACATATTGAATAACAAAAATTAAAAGGCTGTGAACCATAATTTGACACACCACTAGAAATCCATGAATAAAATTGATCAAGTCATGTTGATAATGGATTTAGTCATTTATGGAGGCATTTTCCAATTATATTATTTCCTACAAAATTTTGAGATATCCTACTATAGAGTGTTTTTTTAGAAACTCTTTAAATATTTGATAAGTATAATTTATCATAAAATTAAACTTCAAATCATCAAATATAATTAGGATGGCTGCACTTGGTTCATCAAAAATAATAAGGTGGATATTTGTGTAGTTTTTACCAGCTACTCCCTAGTTTATTAGGATGTCTACAGTTAATTAGGATTTCTGCATTTAATTTATAGTGAATCAATGTTCCCACCAACTACTCCTTACTTCATGAACTAGAATAGTTCTTTCATTTATTTATTTAGTACATGTTTAATTCATTATTTATTTAGTTATCTAATCCCAAAAAATACTTGATACATGATGTACGAATGTCGGAAGTTAAGTTTTGCATGCATATAATCTACTGCAAAATATTTGGATCTTTATTAAAGAAATATTTTATGGAAACTTTAAGATATTGGTAAGTGTAAATTATAAAATTAAACTTTAAATTATCAATATAACTAGGATACCAACACTAAAATTTTGCGGTATGTTATTAAAGAGTTTATTTCGTGAAAACTTTTTAAATATTAGGTAAGTGAAAAATTCATAAAATTAAACTTTAAATAATGAAATATAATTAGGATGTCCGCACTAAATTTATGAAAAATAATATGGTACTTATTTGTATGATACAGATTAATATTCCCACCAACTATTCTCTTATCGTCAACTTGAACATTTCTTTTGTACATATCTAATACGGTAAACATTCATTTCATCTTATATTTAGTGATCTAACCAAAAAAATTAACTACAACATGACATAGGAATGTTAAAAGAAATTTTTTGCATACATATTATCTATTTTTAGTTGTTGATTTAGTGATCTGAGCCCAAAAATTACTCAATACGTGTTGTGGTAAGTATCAAGCAAGGAATTTAAATAGAAAATGTACATAAACCTCTATGAAGTGCGTAAAAGGACTTTTATTCAATGAGCATGTCTTTAAGTTTGTAAAAACTAGTATTATTTGAAAAATAGAAGTATATGCTATCTTTTAAAAAGTATATGCAATATAAGTGCAATTGGAAATGGTATGTATTAACTATGAAGTCTGAAAAAGTATTCCTGAATTAGCATATAAATAATTAACCTGTTAAAATTTTGAATGGTAAAAAAAGCATAGATGTGCAATTTTAAAGATTAAAATAATGGCCATAAAAGTAGAAACAACTTTTAACATACCATTAAAAGCCTAAGCATAACAAAGAGAAGTCAATCTTTTCGATAATCCAACCATGTATAGAATGGATTTAGTCCATTGTGGAGGCTTTTTTCTTTCAAATTTAATAATGTGCTTATCCAAAGTATATATTATCTCCTATAAAATTGAAGATGTGTGTTAAAGAGTTTTCAATGTAAATTGTTTAAATATTGGGTAAGTAGCGATTATCATAAATAAACGTTAAATCATAAAATATAATTAAGTACACTAAAATTATTAAATATTATTAATATTTGGCTAAATTTAAAAAAAAATGCTAAGCTAAAGTGTATATCGTCTCCTGTGAAATGTTGAGACTGCTTATTAAAGTGTTTTCAGTGTAGCTATTTAAACATTGGGTAAGTATCAATTATAATAGAATAAACTTTAAATCATGAAATATAATTAAGTACACTAAAATTATAAAAATCTATTAACATCTGGCTAAATTTATGTGTAGTGTTCAGCAAAAGGGAACACCATAACTATTATATGTCAAAAAATATAGTTTGATTAAGAGGTTACATATGTTCTTTATGAACTTTATTTGACATTTTCTTATAAATGGTAAAATGATGATTTCTTAATAAATATAAAAGATGAACCACACACATTTTTAGCAGAACATATGCACTGATACCTCCACATTATATGGCCGGTCGGTTGATTAACCCATTATAGTTCTGTAACGCCAACAACATAATTCTGAATCCATAATGTACCAAACTCAAATTGAAACCCAAATGCATACATGTTGGTATACATATTCAAATACTTATGTGTATGTACGTGCATATAGTTGAGTCCAAAGTTACTTGGTTTGCGCTAGTGTATAAAAGAAAAGTACCAGTATGATGTAGAATGAGATGTTAAATGCAACTGTATGAGCAAAAACAAATTATAGTATATAAGTCAGTTAACTAGTTAAATATCATCTAGTGAAAGAAGCAGCCATAAGAGAGGAAAAACAATGATAAGATGATAAAACATGTTTGCAGTAATCAAAATATACTTATAGGTATTCAAATATATTGAGATTTACCTATGTTTTTAAACATGCAACATTTTAGCAATGTATGATTACCTATAACAATATAGAGTAGACAGTATGGTTGATATTACCTTAAACTTTGTCTGACGTTTAATAAATAGTACATTAAATATGGTTTTGTCCATTGTCAAATTATGTAGTGGAAAACGAAATGAAGCTGAAGTAAAACCAAACATTTAAGAACAGTTAAAAAATTACCCAACTCACATTTGGTCTATTCTCCTTAATTTACATCTTGAACCCTGAATTTGCAAATCAACCTAATTAATCACTTAGTTGGAGGAAGAAGAGAGATGCACCGGTTTCAATGTCTAACCAACTGAGTACGAGAAAAAAGAGAGCTCATTCCATCCATCACTTTGATCGATCCTTGTCATCAACAACTCTACGTTGAATGGTCTGGATCTTAAAAGCATCACGATTCTAGTTTTAAAAATGGAAGAAAAGGTAGAAATTTGTGAGAGGCCGTTGAATCCACCATTTTCTTATTAGGGAGGAAATATGGTTAGGAGAAGTTTAAATGGTAGTAGAGAAAATGGGAAGTTATGAGAGCTGGCAAACTACATTGTGTAGTTTTTAGTAGGGCAAAACATGGATAGGAGAAATGACACATATGCCCTTAGCCGTTTCTGCTATTGAATTCTTTTGCGATAACATTGATAGGCTGATTAGGATGTTTAAAAATGCTTCACCACCTTAAAATATTTACATTACACACATAATATTATACAGTTTTGAAAACTAAAATTTATAACAAGTATGCTTTCTCGTAATACTCTCGATCCATTCTAAGGGATAACTCCTTATCTCTAATAGATCATTGGTATCAGCTTAGACATTAATGAGTTTACCTAAGTCAGTATTGCTTAATCTAGGCTCCAATACCAAATGTGGTAGCTGCAATACACCGTTGCTACCCAATATACTTGAATAGTAGCTGCCATGATGCCTGACTGATGTAGGATGGTTGTCAACATTATGAAGTAAATAAAAAAATCATAAAATCTATCGCATATCTCATTACACTCGAATAAAATATAATAATCATCGCATATATAAATCAGAGAAGATAGTAATAACTAAATGAACCAAAATATTAAACTGCACAGGTTCATAGTGTTACATAGAATAATAGAGTTTATACAATTGAAATAAACTCAAAGATAAACCATTTCTAAATAAAACAGCTAACATTGTCTAGGCTTGACAATGTTGCTACAACGAATTAAGAAATAATAAGCCTACATATAAGTATGAGAAAGCATGATCTCATGCTTGTCCATCAATACAGCACTACGTATCACTCAATCCTATTGTCTAGCCTACTTATTTAAGAGTACCCAAGATAATAAGAAGCAAAATGAAACGACCCAAATTCTGTACCCTTTGAGTCAACAATAAAACACTCATATCCAACCGAAGTTGCACGGAAGTATGGATGGTCAAGGGTAATAAAGAAAAATAGACAAAACAGAATCTCATACGAATGGAATAACATGTAATATTGAACAAATATCTTTACAGTGGAAAACTTTTAAATACATGTATTAGGGTCTAACCTAGATTCAGCTTGGATGGTTATAAACATCCATCCTTACAATTGCTGACAAACATCAACAAAAATAAACTAAGTAAAGCGGATAATAGAATATGTCCATACACAGATGAATATCTCCAGCTCTCCTCTGGAAACTCCAAGCGTCTTCGATTAAACCAAAACTACTCGGATCTGACCCGAGCATTGAAAATACTTGGATCAGGCTTGATAAACCAGTGTAAGAAAAACTCAATAATAGATGACAGTGTCATATATTAGCCTTTGAATAAAATCCTTTTAAAAGAAAGAGCATCTCATAAGATCACGCCCACACATAAACACGAATGAGTTTTTACCTTATGATAACTAAAATACTTTTATATCAAAACATTTGATATTATTTTTAACGACATCTCTCTGAAAACATTTGCAAATAAACTTATTAATCATAGCCGAAATTGTTACATTGATTAAATTCCAACATAATAGGTATACAATCAAGTCCGTAGGTTCTTATTGGAGCATGGATTTCCATACAAATGACCAGGTGAAGGATCTACCTTCCGAATGGATACAACTCTAGATGGATGTCCCGAGGAACCATCACAAAGCTCCTCTACCAGCACAAGACCAGCCTACCTCTATAACTAGATAGCACCGAATATGTCATTCCCGGTCGTTACCGACCTTTAACCGAGCGCCCGTTTCCATACACCATATTAATTTACATCACGAACGTCATAGCGGGAAGAAATATATCTAGAAGGGGATGATCATACCCTACTTGGGAATAACCTACTTAGCCTTGCTGCATCTAATCTTTTTTAGGTCATTTCCGGTTTGATGAGGCTTGAGGCAACGATTACCATTTCACATAGCATATATCACATCTCTTTATGCCACTTTGCCATTTCCGTTGACTACTAATTGCCTTTCACAAAAATACAACCCTTGAGTTCATACGTCTTAAGGAGGGTGTTATGCTAAGAGAAGTTGCCTTCTCTGCCACCACTGATGTACATTTGTAAAAACCAATGTATGTAATATTTAGAAATGCAATACCAGACAAACTTCCATAAAGTTGTCCAAGAACAGGACAAACAGAAGGCACTATTCTGCTACCACTACTAGCGAGTAGTCCTTGCAATCCAAAAAATCTCCATAATGAGAAGACCGCTTCTACATATAACTATATAATGGGTGCGACCTAAAGCAGTCAACAAGAAGTCCTCACGCTTTGAAGATCCACGGTCTTCAATGATCATCATCTTCAACATGTCTTCACATTCGAACATATACATTGGTTTGAAGTAGTTTTCGGATAGGATTCAACCAAATCCGACCTTGGTTTCTTCGAAATCCAATTATCGATAAAAATTGAATACGAGTATACAGGATTTATTAAATTTTTTTCACTTTAATTCTTTTCGGATGATTTATAAATCACTTTCTTTTGACTTAGAATAATTCTAAGTAATTTATTCTTTTGCTTTGGATAATATCTCAAATTTCCTTATTTAACTCTCGATTCAAATTTCTCAACTTTTAGGCGGGTCAAAAACAATGTTATTTAAGACATCGTTCATGATAAACCCTAAATCAATTTGAGAATTTTTTTTGAGTAAATAGGATCATAGAAATCATTCATTTGGAGATTGCTTAAATTTTAGATAATATTAATCTTCTTTTATTTTGGAAAAACATAATATAATCCTTTTATCTTAGAGCATACGGGCTTTCCTTTTGATCTACTCCACCCCTCGCCTAAGAAAAGAAAACATAGGCTAAGTAAGTTTAGGGCACTGGTTGCTTCATCCCTAACCTTAGTTAAACAACTTGTTTTATCTTCCCAGATCTCACAAGCGGGACAAATGTACTAGTCATTTTCGCATACTCAGATTTTCAACTTAATTTTAGAATTGATTATAAAGATTCCAAATTATCTTTGAAACACTTAGTTTTCCTTTTAAAAATATTCACAATTTATTCTAGGAAAATCATTACGTTTACACTTATATTCCAAAAGTTATAGAATTCGCAGCACAAAAGTGTCGCGGAAAATGCTATATAAGCTTATTTGATTAAATCAACTTTTAAACATTCGATAATTCATATTTTTCAATCCAAATCTCTTTTAAACTATTTAAATAGATTTATCAAATTTATTCCATACTTTTTCATATTTAAAAACATTCATTTAAACAGATTTCCTGTTATGGTAACTTAACAGCACTAGCGCGATTTTTCTATAAAACTGATTTGGACTTAATTCAAAATCTAGTCAATGAAATTTTGATTTTCTTTCATCGTTTAGAAGATATGGATATAATAGTCCAGAATTTTCTTATCTCGAAGAATTCCGAGCAAAATTTCACTCTATACACTCATTTGAAATTTTCGGCGCGAAATCGCGAACTAATGTTGCACGACGCACCTAGTTTTAACTTATTTTTCAATATTTAAAATAATTTATTCAAATTGAATTTTATCACTTATAAAATCATTACAACTCATTTTAAATCAATATTTCCACTTTTTAAATTATTTAAAAGGTATTTTCACCATTTCCATATTATAATATTATTATATTAACATTATTTTAATATTCAATATTAAGTTTTAATTTCAATTCAATTTTAATTCTAACTTCAACTTAATATCATTTAAAACCTAGATTTCAAATCTAATTTCAGTTTAAACTTCAATTCAACCTCAATCTCAAATTCAATTTTCAAAATCGATTTCAATTTCAATTTAACTATCCTTTTTAAACCTGTTTCAGTTAAATTTTAGAATCTATTTTATTTTTACTTTAATTTTACTTTTAGTTGAAAAGAGACTTATTTTTCCAAAATATCTCATGTCACTGAGATTTGGTCTTTCTTAACAAAGGGACTATCAAATCAAAATGAACATAACCAATATTCATATTTATCACTAACATAACATACATTCAACCATTCACATAATATATGATTTCAAATCCAACATTCAATATTAATACCATAACGGGATATATTATCACAATTCAATTATCTAACCAAACTATAAATCATTCATATTAACAATCAAATTAGTATAAATATTCATATGTTATAAGGGTATAAATGTGATTGTTTTAACATAACCGAAATGTAATTTCAAAAGCGATGAGGATTTCTCACCTTCATATACACTTCGTCAATCTTTTTGTAGGCTAACTTGCTTCTCGAACTAATGCGCTTTTTCCGAACGTCTTGAATTCTCGCCTTAATTTATTTTCCTTTCGAACTGTTTTTGTTTTCCTCTCTCTTTTCTTTTTCTTTCCCTTTCTTTTCTTTTTTCATTTTTTTATATGGCTATGAGCTTTTTGGAAGGGAATGGGGTGCACGGCCTAGGGTAGCTCGGGTAGGGGGTTTTGGGTGCGTGTAGGTCGGGGTAGGTGTTTGGCCATAGAGTCATGAGGGTGGGTAGGTGGTCTAGAGGCTCGGGTTTGGAGTTTTGAGCTCGGATGTGGGATGTATGTAGGGCGCGTGTGTTATAGGAAGTGTGTGGGGTGGTTTGGCCGAGAGTTGGGGTAGTTTAGGTGATGGTGTGGCTAAGTTTTGGTGATGTGGAGGTGATAGCTTGAAGGTAGAAGAGAAATGGAGGAAGTGGAGAAGGATTTTGAAATTTTTATGAAATGAAAGTGAAGTCAAAAGGAAGAGATTTGAGGTTGTATTTATAAGTGGAGATTTTGATGGTAAATGACACAAATAGCCTTGTTTACTTTTGAACTTTGATTAACTGATTTGAGCTGCATTTAATGTATGGAATGATGGTTATGGAAGAGTGTGTTAAAAGGTGAGGAGGTGTCATTTTCTTATGGTTTGTAATTGTTTAAACGTAAATTTTTGCTCCTTTTCTATGTATAATCATAACATCTCATTATGAAATGAGAAGTAAGGTAAAGATATTATTTATAAAGATTTAAAATAAATTTTAATTAGTCAAATCATGTCTTTTCACCTTTTTTACATTTATCTAAACTTTTCAAAAGTAAACTCCTTTTATCTTTTAGTGCTAAATGTAAAGTGTTTAAAAAGTTTATTAAGCTGTATTTATATGTTAGAAAATGTATCAAGTTGCAATAACTTGACAACAACTTGTTTTGGTTGAAAATGGTGTTTTTGTCGACAAATTTACCATTCAAAATTTGACGTTTTTGTTAAGCTATATATTAAAGTAAACCAAAATTTAAAATTAAATTTTTACTTAAAAGAAAACTTATCTCTTTATATTTTAAAATCATATTTAGTTAATATCAAAATCTTTATTTTTACAATGTATGTAAAATTGACAAAATGCGACATATTTTGGTTATTTTTGTAAAACGATTGTTAATATACTTTTAAATATATTAATATACTTTTATTAGCTTTATTAGATGTTTTAGATAAGATTTAAATTAGCAAATAAATATTTAAACTTATTTATTTAAGTCATTATTTATTTTTAGCCAAGCTTAACTTTTGTTGATTTGTTCTGAAGTCCAAATTTATAATTTTTAATTTATTAACTATAAGAATAGATAATTATTTATTATATATAACATACTTATTTAAGTTCTAAATTCCTTTTAAATTTAAAATGAACGAAATCTCTTTTTTCCGAAGTAGCGAAATCACAGGTCGTTACATAAAACATAAAAATCTTGAGTCAAACAACAGTCTAGTGTGAGTGATATATAATCTCATAATACTATAGAAGTCGATATAATAAGAAATAATGGTATAAAGAATCATACCGAACATGTCCCTGCACCCAAAGAGTTAGTACATGAAAACAATAATATACTTTCTATTAACGTCATAAAATACAAAAACATCCTGGTATACAATCAGGTGTCTAGGATTCAATCTCTTGGATACTTACATCGCATGACATCCCTAGAATGACAAACAACAAACATAGCAACCATGGAAGGCATAACATCATCAAACAATCCTTAGTGCCACCACTCAATGTGCTTTGGATATATGATAACTTGTACGGTCATTCCTCTTCCGGAGGTTAATGGAAAATCCTAGTTTTTGTGTATTCGAACACCAGCCCATAGCTAACACTAGATCCCTTCCTCGATCCAAGGTATCCGAATCCCGTAAATGATCCGAGGTAGCCAACTAAGTCCCACAGTGAGCGTACTCACAATACCCCTTGTAACGATCCAGAATTTTATTATTTTAATGTGTAAGTATTTGATTTAATTTAAATATTCAATTAATGGTTTTATTAATTTAATAACCCTCTTTTAATTTATAACTAATAATAGAAAATTTATTTTTAATTTTTTTTACATATATAAGTAGTTCGACGGAACAGAAAATGTGACCGAAACACAATTTCGAATTTTCAGCTTTTTATCGAATAACAAGTTGTTAAAAGTTATAGTATTTTTTTTCTTTAAAACAACTTTTAAAATGAAAAGCACATTAATTTTGAAATCAATAATTAATTAAGTATAAAATTTTATTTAAAATTTGAAAATATGAATGATGTGACATTGAAATGATACTTGAGTGTAGAAATGGACTTAGTACATGCAAAACCCTTGTTGTCCACCATCTTCTTCCTTTGCTTGCCTTTAGGTGGTTTTGAGGTGATCTTGGAGTTGAGAAAACATGATTAATGGCAATTTTGAGATTTATTTTCTTTATTTTACTTCATTGTATTCTTATATTCACACTTTCATTTCTAACTCATTCCATTTTTCAATTTCAACTCTATTTCATTCTCTCATCTTCCTTCTAAAAATTCTTAAATTAAAAATCTCAACTTGTAAGTTTAAAAAGCTTTATTCAATAAAGATCAAAAATTTAAAAGCTAAAGATTTGGATTTAGCATTTTCAAAAAGCATGGAAATTGGGAAATGTGAGTTATTTCAATTTGTAACGATTTTGGTAAAATAAGTATGGTGGAAATTTATTTGTTAAATTGTTTATGAATTGAATTTGATGTTCTTTCTTATGCAATAGGTTAAATGTTGCATGAATTTAGTTATATTGGTTGAAAATTTGCAAATTTAGTTTACTGTAAAACAAGATTTTATTCTGTCTTTCAAATTCACTTCTCCTCTTCACCTTCTAAAATCGTAACTCACAAACCATTTAGAATTTGCATTTGTTGTCAACTAGAGATTTGTTTGTTTTGATCTATAGTATATTTTAAAAAGATTGTCGAATAAATATTTGAGTATATTTTGATAAATTTTAAAATAACAGTAAATGGTCTTGGTTTAACAGTTTTTCATTGATCACAAATCGAAGAATGACCTTTGTTGTCATGTTCGTCTATGTGAATCATGATTTTCAGTGGTTGTTTCATGATTTTTAATAGTGTAGGTTGGTCATAATTGTTAGTTGATTGGATTTGGTACTATTGGCAAAATTCGACGACCTGGGTAATTTTAGGTGGAGCGGTTGGATCTGGAGTGGCCTCGGGTGGCGACGGAGCTGTGGTATTGATCGGGGGTGGGGTAGTGGTCAAAGTTGGTCTGTAGTGGTGGTTTTAGGGTTTAAGGTTAGTGGGTTCTTTAGTATGGGTTTCCTTCAATAACAAGTGGATTTCGAGCACCGAGCTCCACATGGGGTTGGTTTAAGTGTTCGGGTATGTAGCGGGGCCATAGGGGATGTCAGAGGTGGTTTCCAGTGGTCGTGGAATTGGTGGTGGAGGGTTTAGTCATGGGTGTCTTTCTCTTGTTATTCACGTTTTGGCTCGGGTTTAGGAAGTTCACATAGAGTTATGGGGAAGCTGGGCAGTAGTGGCGGCTCTTGAGAGGTATACGAGGTAGGAGAGGTTGGCAAGGTGGTTGCGGTGGTGGTCGGTGGCTTAGGATAAGCATGCACGTGTATGTATGCACGTTGTGCATAGTTGTGTTTATTCCAAGTTTTAAAACCTAGAAGTTTGTGAGTTTTAGTTTTACCTAGAAGGGAAGAAGCAGGTATGAGGTGTAGGGTGGGGCGTTGGGCCAGGTTGGGCCGCATAGGTTTGGTGTGTGTTAATTAATAAATATTTTTTTTATAAAATTTGAATTTAAATTTAATTAAATTTGGGCTTAAATTTTAAGAATCATAACTCCTTCGTCCGGAATCTGTTTGACATGCAGTTTCCGACGTTGGGTTCGTTTGGACTCATCGAACGCACCCATAAAATTGTTTGATCCATTTACTGTAGTGAAATTTAATGTTAATGTAACAACCATGGTCAAGATTACTTGGAATTGAATCTAAAATATGACTTAAAATTATCTTAATTAATTTTAAAATGAAATTGGTGAATTTTGTTTTATTTCCAATTTGAAATAAATTAAAAATTAAATAAATAAGAAATTTATAAAATGGGTTTTCAAAGTGAGATAAATATAAATGGAAAATTTGTTGTATGATGGGTAGAAATTTATATGAATAAATTTCTGAGATGAAATATCAAATTGACAGACCTAAATAAAAATTTTGTGCATTTTATATAATTTATATGAATTTACATAGATGTGGTTTCATAGCATATGAAAATCAGCCCGGTTTTGTGTAAAAAATGATTTGGGGCATAAAATCACATCAAAATGGTATAAAAGTGATTTCTGAAGTTAAGATACTTATATATGTGAATTTATAAATTTAATTATGGATATATAGACATATATTCTAAGAGATGTGATTTATTTAATGAGAAATGGAAAATCATATTTTGAACTATGAAATGAATTGTATATAAATAAATATAATATGTATATATATTATAAAAATATTTATAAAGTGCAGTTTGACACATCAGGTCTTACTATGATTTTATTTTGAATTTATAATGATTTTTAAAGGTAGTTTAAAGATATATATATGTGAAAATATTATATTTCTATATTCTGAAAACTAGCTTGAAACACCAATTTGTATAACAATTTTGAACAATTTTTGTTAAATATTTTTGATGGAATGAATGTAGAAAGGTAGTGGAGAATCATATCTAAATTTAGATGAAAACAGGTTGAGAATCCGATTAAAAATGAGTGGGAGACAAGCGAAACAAAATTTAAAAAATACATGTAATAGGTTGTCTATTTCAGCCAACCACCATAGGTGGACCAGTGGACACCACAGGTGCACCAGTGGGCTACATTTTGGTCAAATTTTTTGATCAAACATGCCAAATCGAAGGGGGCTAGTTCTGAGGTTCTTCTGGGGAATTTGGACAGCGTTTAGGTTACGTGTTTGGACCAGAGTACCATGCTTCTTTTGAGTTTGGCATGTTAATGTTTGGTTAAAATTTGTGAAACTAAATTATAATTTATAAAACATTTCTTAAAGGAAAATTAGTGTTTTATAAATAACAAAAGTGAAAGGAATTAATAACACTTTGCTTATTGGATCCATACATACCCATATGGGCCAAGTAGCAGTGAAATTGTGGTATGGAGAAAACTTATACGTTCATTTTCTCCCATTTCTTTCTCATTTTGGCCATACATTAAAAATCCAAAAGTATATCTCCATTTTATTCCAAAACCCTAGAAACTAAATCCACCCCAAATTCAAGTTAAATCAAATGATAATTGACTAATTATTGAAGACAAACGACTTAGTAACCTCTTCTATCCTATATTGCGTCTGTTAGAGTTTTAATTTCAGTTTTAATTTTAATTAGCAATCTTGTTTTTGTAATTTATGAGAATCAAACATACGTTGTAGCCGAAAACCATTGGCCTAGAAGAATATGAGATCATAGCGCTAATTAAAGTTCAATTTGGTGAGTTAAACTCACATTTCTAGACTATTTTTGAATGGTTGTGGCTGCTTATCGATTTAGACGAATCTTATACTGAAATGATCTCAATCTTTTATGTTATTTTCATCGATTGCTACGATACTTTTTATTTTTTGAAACCCTTCTCATATGATCTTAATTAACATCCATTAGTAGATGTTTTTGTGCTTGCATGAGGGCTGAATTAGTACTTTAAAAGTTAAGAGAAACAAGGATGGAGAAATGAGCATCGGTAGACCACCAAAGTGCCACCGGAACCACCTGGAGCTCAGTCCTGGCATTCCTACTAGTGGATCGGTCCCACCAGACCGGTGCACCGGTGATGACCTGGGCTGAGTCCCAGGTCACTCCATTTGGCCCTCCGGTTCGCATCATTCACCTATTTGTTCATCCATTTGGCTCCTTTTCGCTATTTCTTTGATTTTGATGTTGTTTTCCATGCCAATCTCATTGCTATTTTGGGATTTTGAATTATGAATTTGTGAATTCATTTTGATGTTTATATACCTTAGAATTGCTTTATGGGTCCTTAGCACAATACACAAGTTTTGATGCACGTTTTCAACTTGGATTTATAAAGGCTAATTTTTAAATCAAACCATTTTATGGAAATCCTTTTAAGTATAAATCTAATTTCTACATAAAGAATATATGTATGTGTGTGTGTATCATTAATTCTCATTAACAATGGTTTCTAAAGATGATTTGGAACAATGGTTTAAAAAATGTACTTATATATATGTATGTATATGTATATGTATATGTATATGTATATGTATGTATATGTATGTATGTATTCTAGCTAATAAACCTATATTTTACAAGAATGACTTTAAAGTGGAATCTTTTAGAAAATTACAAGACATCGATCGAATGAGGAATTGATTTAAACGATTGGATAAAACGAGCGGTATGGAATGCTCGCCTTTATTTTACCGGCTAATTCAACCGAACCATTGATATACAGAAGTGGGGTTTATTCTTATAGTAAACGTTTAAGTAAACCCATGTGTATGGAGCACATGGTCGTTACCTATTAGGATAATATTTGGAAGTACATGACACTTATATCGATGAGTGTATGACTTACCCATGGAGTTTTATAGGTCCTGTACTTATTTAGAGTTTTTATACGTGTTGTACCTATCATGTAGTTTATAAATCTTGTTCCTATCTTGGAGTGTATGGGTCTCGCACCTATCTTGGATTTTATAGGTCTTGCACTTATCTGTGAGTTTATAGGCTCTTGCCTATCTTGGAGTTATTATGGGGATTATAGCCATCTTGGAGTTTATAGACATATGTGTCTATCTTGGAGTTACATGCACGTAGGTGAATTTATTCACCAATCTTGGAGTTCAGCGCCTTTTTCCCCCCTTTTGAGATTTCTGGGTTTCTATTTCTGTTTTCTAGATTCGATGTTATTTGTGTTATCACCAAAGAGTTTCAGGGTTTTGCTTGTAGAAGCTATCTTGAGTTTTGTTATTTTGTAATTCCATTCTTGAAGTTTTGAATTATATTTTGTATTTGTCGATAATGACTTGATGACTAAATTTGACGTCTAGGTCATTTTACCTATCATTTACCTTGTTAAATCATTTATTTAGTCTAGATTGACTTATTTATTATTTTATAATACTCGAGTCAGACCGAGATGTTTCAGGTCCTTTAGCTTGATGCCTTTAGGATGGACTTTATACTTGTTAGCTAGATGTTTATCCATGCCATCACTATGTTTATATTCATGTTTATGATATATCTTATGTCGAGCTAGACTCGTATTGTGCATATATTCATATCTTTGAGATGTAGTACAGATGTATTATATGGATCATTTTGACCATAGTCTTGTATATGATATTATGTATCTATTCGATTTTATCAGTTGGTATTTATTTGCATTCCGCTGCGTATATTCTGTATAGTTCTATGATTTATATTTATCGTGTATTGTTTTGGATTATTATTATAGCTACCATAGTTTGTTCTAAGCCTGGATTGCACATGTCGATTCCATGTAAGAAAGAAAAATATGTAGTATATTAATCGACATGTCAATACTCGCTTAAAGTAAAATTTACACATGCTCGCTCCTAATCAGCCCTATTCTTTGCACTAACAGACAATATTACCCAGTAATACCCTCGGTAGTGTGGATCTCAGGGTGGGGCGTCACAGCTGGTATCAAAGCCGAGTTCAGAATAAAATATGATATTACAGACACAATCTTGGCCTAGATGAGTCTTAGAGAATGTTCATTAGGGATTCTTGGGATAGATAGTAGGAATAATTTCCTGTAGAATAAGAAGTGTATTTTGGGATTCTAAGAACATTTTCTCTCGTTTCCACTCTTCGATGTTTTTATTATCGAATCATGTGATTCTTAAGTAATCTTTGATCTAATCGTATTCCTTCAGGAAGTGTAGTTGGCTGACAGCTGAGTTACTTGTTCTAGTATTGGGCAATCCAGCGAGCCCAGTTGAGATGTAGTACTTTGTCCACCCAGCAAGCCATGAAGTTTATTGCCGATCTTTTTATGACCAGGGTCGTGTGGTAAAAGTAGACGGATGTTTCTGCTGCATAATATCCAATAGATTTGTGATTGATTTGATTGGTTGACTGGATGTTTGTTGGCATAGGATTCCTAATGATAACTATAATTCAATTAAGAATTATCCCTTGATAATTAGAATTCTATTTGAAGATTAATAATTGAATCTTGTGATGTCTTCCTATTGGAAATCACGACAAGAGATATTGAATTCCTTGGATTTAGTATAATCAAAGATCAAATCTTGTAATTATAAAAATATAATCAATTGGAAATGGAGATAGGTTTTAGTAATTAATTACCAATTAACCAAAAATAAATTATTTATTATCTACTATGAACAAAGAATTGATTAAGAATTGTTTTAATGAAATCATCTTCTAATTTGGAAATACCTCCCTATGAAGCTTTCTATAAGATGATTAATGATGATGATTATAAGCTTGTTATTATATGCGTAAACTAGAGTATATAAAGATACAAGTATTCTTCATTTTAATAAAGAATTTTTGAAATATATATTTATGAATGTTAAATTGTATGCTAGGTTCTTTAAGAAATCTGGTCAGGGACGTCAGGCCAACGTACTCAATATGGATTCCTAAACATTCAAATGAGATAATTGGACCGCACTTTTATGAAAGTAAGTGTTTTTGGAAATATCATATGTTTGGAAATATGTCAATTCAAGAGTGAATAACAATATTTTTGAAAACTAATATGTTTTTAAATTACAATGATATTTGGAAATACATACGATGGTATGTATATAATTATATAATAGGGTTTTAGAAATGATAAAAGTATTTCTATATTATTACAAAAATAGAATATCAATAAAGGTAAATTAGATGAAATAGTAATCCAATAATGGACTAAAATTCTTAATCATGGAGTTCGTCGAGAACCATGGTGAGGAGATGTTGATTTTATCAACACCACAACCAATTGTCAAGGAAATTTGTTATGAATAGATAGAGAGGTAGCATTATGTGTTGTTTATGACATTTGGGGATTTTTTTATGATTTGCTTTGAAAATTGAATTTAATGTAATGCTTTGGGCAGGCTATGAAAAATCATTATAATCTAAGTAAAAACACATAAATGTAAATCCTTAAATAGCCAAATCAACAAAAGCTAATTAGAAACCTGATTCTTTTACTTAAATCAATTGGAAGCAAATTCTAAATGTTAAAAAGGTGCAAACATTTAAGCTAGGGAATAAGCTTAGGTTAAATAATATGTATGTTTGAGATGCCATCTCTAATTTTATTTGAAATAAAAATTTATGGAAATAACTTTATGAACTAATTCATCTTTTGGATACTGTCATGGTATTAAAAGAAGTTTTTAGTAATGCATTATGGAACATACGTTATATACATTAATTCATCATTCAAACATGTTATTAAGAAAGATAATTTTTTAAATTAATTAATTAATAGTTTTAAAGTAAATTAATTTTTTTTAATGATGACTGTATGGATTAATTTATCTTTTGGATATCAATTAAATATTAAGAGGAAGTTGGATACACTCCTAAGACGTGGCTAGTGAACAGAATTTCCAAGGTGTGTGTGTGTTCCAAAATAGTAGAATAATCAAAATTTGTAAAAAAAATTGGGATTTAAAAAGACGAGAAATTGTAAATGGAAAATCCAAGGGTAAGGAGTAAGACTATATCTATATTTTTTGGGTGTTACCCAATATAAACTTTGTTAAGGTAATATAAATCTCATCTAAATTCTAGGAAAAGACAAATTTTATAAATAAATTCTTTTGGTTCATATATTGTATAATAAGAGGTAGAGATTGAACTATAAGGGGTTTAATTACGAAGATCTCATTCGGAAATTTTAATAAATAACACGAACACTTTAGAATGAGTTATGCAAATTGAATCTTTCATATTAATGCAAAGTAAGAGTTCTACATGAATTAGAAATAAGAAAATTGCATGTTTGAAAGAATAAAATTCGTACTCGGGATTTGTGTGAATATAAAAATTAAAACGCATAGGGAAGGATTTTTATGGTAAGATGAATTTATATTATGCATTTGAAAGTCATATCATGGAGAAATCTTGGAATTAATACACAACTTTTGATTATGATTAATTAAGCAAGTATCTTAGAATATTAAAAATGAAAAGTATTTTGAATAGAGAAAATACTTCTAATAAATTGAGATATGAAAATTAAGATTAGAACTTGCTCGGAAATTTACAAATAAGAACCGCTTTTGGGTTATTACCTTTACTTGATTAGCCGAGGTTGAAATTTGTAAATTTTAATCCTTTCAACATGTTAAAGATTATATGAATTTTGTGAATTCAAAACAATCATTTGAGTTATCTCAAAAACATAATAAGCAAATGTATCTAATCGAAAAAATAAATAGAGAACACCTAGTGGTTTAAGTACCATTGAGAGTACTAAACCTCTTTTTAAATTTGACAAATTTTGGATTAAACCAATTTATGTTTAATACAAATTTAAAGTAAATTATTAAATTAAGTAATAACGTTTAATTTTTTTAAATTCGTTTATGAAGTTTAAAATTGATTCAATTTAATGAGGTTTAAAGTTGATTTAAATTAATAAAGTTTAAAGTTAATTTAAGTCAAAAATATTATAAAGTCAATTATTATTTAAATTAATAATGTTTAAGTAATTGTTATTTTAATTAATTATGTTGAGTTAATTATTATTTTAATTAAAACAATGACTAATCTAATTATCATTTTAAATTAATGATTTGCCACAACTAATTAATCTTTTAGTTAACAATGTTTATGAGTTAATTAATTTTTATAAAGGTATTTAAGGTTAGCTAATTACTTTATTAATAAGGTTTATATTAATTAATTACTTTATTAAAAGGTATTTCAAGCTGATTAATGAATTAGTAATGTCGTTTAAACTTAATTAATCATTTTGTTAATTGTATTTAAAGTTAATTAATTAATTTATCAATGGTGTTTAAGCTAATTTAATTAACTTAAAAATGTGCTTTAAATAATAATATTGTTTTATAAAAAAGGTTTAAAGCTAATAAATTTGTTTTATGAAAAAAGGGTTTTACTTAATAAATGGATTAAGGAAAGAGTTCTTAATTGGAAAGAGATTTTAAAATCTCATAAAGAGATGGGTTTTATAGAACCTTGTTTAATTGAATTTTATATGAAACCTATGAATTTAAATATTATTTCCATGTACGATTTTGTTTTACTTAAGAAAGTTGAGAAGAAAGTCAAGCTCTTGAATTAATAAATAACCCTTCTTAATTATGGTGGTGTGGAAATGCTCTTTCCATATTTAACACCGAAGGATAAATGCTTTTTGATTTATAGTAAAAAAATGTTTTAAATGACATTTTTTTTGACCCATTTAATGAGACTTTGAAATTGAAAATCTTTCTTAACTAGTTTGCGAATATAGTTATACCGGCGAGATAAGTACATAAATATTTTCAAAAAATAATTGAAGAAATTTAATTAATGGAAGATCAATTAAATGAAGCTTAGTGGTTTCTATGTAAATTAAATCAGTGATTGATGTGTGTTTGTTTGATAGTCAAATAACCGACTATCAAATCGTGGTCAGTTTTAACTCTGGAAATATCTAGAGGAAACATAAGGATTATAGAGTACAGTTATCTTAGATGATAGTACTGTACATATAAACTCGTTATGTTTCTTCTAGGATAAATGATAAAGGGATCCGTCCACTTAAAAGTTAGGGGGTGATCCCCGCTCTTGTAGCGACCTAACTTCCAATCACCAGGAAGTCACATCGCTAATAAGAAAGAAAGGGATAGAAAAGAGAAAGAAAGAGAAGAAAGAAGAAACAACACATCAGAATCTAAACAGCGGAACGAATAAATTATATTAATAAAATAAAATATTACATAGTTTACAATCACTATCAGAGTACACAGATAATACAACACATACTAGACAGTTATAAACACCTGTTTAGTATTTACAACATAATACAATTCAGAGACAACACTAAACACACAGCGGAATACTAATATCTAACGCAGAAGCCTCCTGCTCCATTGCTCCTCCAATATTCGTCAAAGCTAACCTGAATCCCTTAGCTACTCGTAAAAATTTGAGTACCCAAGAGTTTATGAAAACAAAAGATAAACTCCGGGTCAGACATGGATCTGCTGTGAGTAACAGGTTAAAGTTGCTTAACTTTAAAAATCCTTTGAAAAGAAAGGTATCACGTAAGACTTCCCACACATAAACATGGAAAAGTTTTTACCTTACGCTAACCAAAACATTTGATAGGAAATCCAGTGATATTATAATAGGTCTAGAGTTTTCAAGTAAATATGAAATAGCCGAAATTGTTACATGATTAAATTCCAGCTACTAGCCACAAAAGTGGGTAATACAATCAAAACCGTTGGCACTTATTGGATTTTGGGTTCCATACAATGGTAGGGCAACTGGGGTACCGCCCGTCACAGTACGTGGCCTAGATCAACGTACCGAGGAGTACTCCCACTCCCCTGCAACACAAGGCCGGACCCATTCCTTACTGAATAGTTCCGAATAAGACAACCCCGCATTTGGTGCGCAATTCCAACTGCCCACTAAGCCGAATAAAAGGGACATCTAGACAGGGATCAATCTTGCTCTCCAGTGGGTGCTACCCACGAAGCCTTGCTGCACCTTCCCTGTTTTAGCCATTCCCGGTTGATGAGGCTTGAGGCTACGATTACCTTTAGAGGACACATTATCTTAGAATGCTCATCGCCCACCTGACGATGTTTTGAAAGCATTCAATCCATACAAGTTCATTCCGGGTTCGAACGAAACCGAAGGCATTATCTCGTTACACTCGTTTTGGAATCACCCTCAGAGTTAACGACGATAACCCTTGCACTCTGAATCTCCATCTCGAATCTATAAGTACTATTCCGTCAAACTCATTATGGAATCACCCACAGAGTTATACTGACATATAGCCCTTACACCTCGAGTCTTCACTCTTCACATAAGATTCACGGCCTATCGTTAATTTGGATCGATGTGGTTTTCGGATATCCAAATATGGAAACCCGATCCCGGTCTCATCGAAATCCAAAGCGTGTCTTTTAGGTCCAAGTTGTTTTAAAGTTTAAAACAATTCAATTATATTATCTATATACACACAGATAAATAATTCATAGATTCACAACAGATAATTATCATTATCAAACCACAGATAATCCACATTATCACTATTAAAAGATAATCCATATCAATATCACAATGCAACCAATGCATCCATATCAATCAACATTACTAATCTCATCTCTGAGATTCAAACCATTCAAAGTAATCAGTATCAACCATCTATAAGCAATGACTTATAATCATACTATCTATAATTAATTTAAAATGAATCAAATTAATTACATCATCTCTAATTAATTTAAAATGAATTAAACTAATTATTATTTCAATATAAATATTGCTTACATTATCATTAATTAATTACAAATTAATTATGTGACGCCCCACCTCTATACCCACTCTAGCTAAGAACATTACGGTGAATGCTGTCAACTAGCACGAAGAATAAGGATGTTGAGGAGCGACCATCCGTGTAATTGCTTTGCGCGAGCATCGATATGTCAGATAGTATAACATGCATTTCTTTATCAAGAGGGAAATCCGACATACCGACACAAACTCAAAGCTACTACACAGTGGCTGTAATATCTTCAGAAACGAATATAGAAAAAAACATAAAATAAATCAGTCCCAGACAATTCATATCACAAAGGCGGAAGAAGATATGAATACATAATTAACACATGAAAGTGTAAATCAGAGTAGTGGTCAAAAAGATCCACAATAATACAAAAGAATAACAAAACGTTCTATACAAAAGGATACAACTATGAGTCTATATCTCAAGTGTATACAACAAAATAAACTACTAATCTAAGTAGTTAGCCAAAAGATCAGATGAAAGTCCGATAAGGAGTCAAGCAGAAGCACCTGTAAAATCTCAGTCTGACCCGAGTATTATTTAAGAAGAAAATAATAAACGGATCAGTCTAGCTATAAATATCAGCTGAAATGATATAGAATAAGAGATATGACTAAACGTATAATAATCACAATGCCAAGCTGTGATAAATAAATAATTGAAAAATCAATAAGAGATTAATCAATATCACAAAGATCTTCTCAAAGATAAAAATGAATGTCATACTCCTAATTTCCTTCACCGAGCCACAATAAATGACATGTAGATCACTACCAATCGTAAAAGTTGGTGAAACATAAATTCCAGAATTCAACACACGAAATCCAGAAATCACAAGAAAAGGGTTGGCCAAGACATTGATGTAGTGCAAACGGTACATCCAATGAATCAAAAGCAAAGTCATCGATGTAGTACAAACGGTACATCCAATGAACCCAAAAAGCAAAGTCATCGATGTAGTACAAACGGTACATCCAATGAATCAAAAGCAAAGTCATCGATGTAGTACAAACGGTACATCCAATGAATCCAAAAAGCAAAGTCATTGATGTAGTACAAACGGTACATCCAATGAATCAAAAGCAAAGTCATCGATGTAGTACAAACGGTACATCCAATGAATCCAAAAAGCAAAGTCATTGATGTAGTACAAACGGTACATCCAATGAATCAAAAGCAAAGACATTGATGTAGTACAAACGGTACATCCAATGAATCAAAAGCAAAGTCATCGATGTAGTACAAACGGTACATCCAATGAATCAAAAGCAAAGACATTGATGTAGTACAAACGGTACATCCAATGAATCAAAACACGTTAAAAGTACATGGGATGCCAGCCCACAAAGAAATGAGACGAAGCTTAATGAATTGAGGTACGGACCTCCACATGGACAAAGAGACATCGCACATTGCTAGTCTAAAACATAAAATGATCGTCATGATCACCGAGAAGTGTCAATTACAATAAGCTAGTAAATATATGAGCTTAGCTTCATGTCCCATAACCACTAGATTAACTTAAATATTTACGAACAAATTGTAGATCTCCACTAGAAAATTGTCACAAGAGATTCAATCGAACAAGTCCAAGAATTAACCGACGAAGTAAACACAAGCGTTTCATACCACTTGTTTTACTAAGTCGTTTAATTAGATTTCTCATACGAGTGAGGTAAAGGTTTGTATATACTAATAGATTAGAAGTCGGTTTGAGAAAATGAGCTTTGTAATAAAATAGTGTTGAAATCATTTGAAGAAAGAGTTTTGATATTTACTACTAGTATAGAAAACCTTTATATTTTTAAAGTGACAAATCACAAAGAAGATTGTAAGAACAATCAATCACTAAAATTCACATACGAAGACGTGAATCAAATCCAAAGAAATCGGTATTAAATCCATCAAAGTGGATATTTCCAAAAATTCCCAAGAAAATGTCATCAAAGTTGATAATTAAATGATAACAATAGAAGGGAACCAACACAAGTCGATAAAATTGGAATTCCTAAACAAAATAGGCAAGCAGGAAAAACACTGAAGTTTCAGACGTCTGAAACAAGTGGTTCAGACGTCTGAATCTGGAAATATAAAGATTTCCAGAACACAATTCAGACGTCTGAATCAAGTGTTTCAGACGTCTGAAATAGGCATATTTTAGCCTATTTTCATTCAGTTTGAAATAGAACCAATTCAGACATTTGAAATTCCAGATTCAGACGTCTCAAACTGGAATTCAGAGCATTTTCTGAACCTCGACCAAAAATGGCCAAACGAATATCGGCAACGATCGAACGAGCAAGTGACGACTAAGGATTTGCGCCAAGTGACAACCCAGCCTTAAACGACTCGTCGATACGCTTCAAATATCCATGTCCAAATATCCATAATAGGATTTTCATAAATTAGACCAAAACACCAAAAATTGGAATATACACGAAACCGATCCAAACCAAAATCAATTGCACACGAATAAACGTTAGGAATTCATACCTAACAATCGAAGATAATTATAGACAAAGATGTGAGATAAAAATCTCACCTTTGAACCCAAATTAATGAAGGAGAAGCTATAGAGCAATGGTAAGAACAATCACTCTTCAATTCCAACCCAACAAGCTTGAATTTAAGCTTAAAGGAGAAACATTTCCTAAATTAGGTTTAGGAAATTTCTGAAATTGAATGGAGAAAGAGTTGGAGAAGATGAAGGAGATGCTTACCAATGGGTTCTCTTGAATTTGGAGCTAGAAGTTGGATTTGCAAAGCAAGCTAGGGCTTAGGAATTTCTATTTCTCATTCTCTTCCACCATTGTTGCTAAAGCTTGAGTGTTTAAGCAAAGAGGAGAAGTTATGAAGAGAAGGGGGTTGGGCTGAGCTAATAAGGGTGCAGTCCAAACCAAAGTCATAAGCGGGAAAAAGTAGCAAAAATCAACTATCTCCAAACATATCGAAGCTTATACTCAAAAAGGTCGCAAACGTCATTTTGAACTCAATGGAGTGGTCTCGAGTCCTAATTCGACTGTTTGCAAAAAGTAGCTTTTCGGACGAAAATCCGACGAACGATGAAATATTTAAATAAAATATTTAAATATACAATTGATAAATATGCGGGTTGTTACAGACTCCCCTCCTTAAAGAAATTGCGTCCTCGCAATACTTAAGAAGAAAATAAGAAGTAACGACCATAGAAGCATATCAACACAAAAGAAAATTTGAAATAGGAAGTTCACCATAAGGAGCATGAAAGGGTAAGCCAGAACGGGATCGCTCGATGAATTCCCAGGAACCCCAAGAGAAATCCTTAGGATCTGAGAACCAATGAACTTTCACAAGAAGAACACCTTTATTCCGAAGGCGCTCAACCTCCGAAGCAATGATGCGAATGGAATGTTGCTCATAAGTCAAATCTGGTGAAACTTCAATTTCCACAATATCACCGGGCTCAAGAATAAAATAGAAAACCTAAAACCATTTCCATAGTTAAAAGACGTAAAAAAAAGTCAAGAATAGCAGAAAATTGAGCCAGTGTAACGGTGTAGTACAGAAACGGTACGCCCGAGAAACTAGAAACTCGAATAATTTGGAACACCGACGTAGTACAAAAACGGTACGTCCAATGAACCAAAAAGTCAGGACATCGATGTAGTTCAAAAACGGTACATCCGATGAACCGAACACCATAAAAGAACATCGGACGCAAGTCCATAAAAGAAACGAGATGAAACTCAATAAAACGAAGTACATCAAAATGCCCCATGAACATGGTAAAAAGATAATTTCATTTGGCCAGCATCAAAGAAACAACCACTTGTTGCTTACGACAAAGCGCATTGGCAACACGATTTCCCTTCCAGGATTAAAAAGAATATCAAGATCATAAGATGTCAGGAACTCGAGTCAACATGGAGTTCCATATGAGAAAATAATTATTCCAAAGATTTATGATCATGGTAGAGAACAGATTTCTCATCCAAAAATGATGATGCCAAACTCTAAAAGCGAAAACAATAGCCGCAAGCACTAGATCATGAGTGGCATACTAGTCTCGATAAGCTATAAAGATTTAGAAGCACAAGTGATAGCACGTTCTCCTTTGCAAGAGAATGGCATCCAAACCAATACGACTAGTATCGGTACAAAAGATTAAGTCTTGGTTCACCACGGGAATCATAAGAATAAGAGTATCGAAAAGAAAGAACTTCTTTTAAATAATCTTCTTTCCTGAAAAGTTAAAACTTTCAAAATTACATTTATTATTATGTAATAATCTTTCTAGAAAAATTTACTATTTTCAAGTCAATATATTGTGTCTGATTGTCTCATCAAAGCGTTTAGGAGATTCTTATCGATAACGTTGATCAAGCGCATCGACCAGGATTCTTAACACACTAAGTGGGCAATACAATCACAAAATCATCCTCTATATGATAAACATGTTTCTCAAAAACCTTTAAGAATATTCTTTGCTCGTTTTAAGATCAAAATCGAATTGTACTTATAAATAAATCTTACGAAAAAGATTTACAAAATTTTAAATTTCTATTTTCATCCAAAACCAATAAATACAAGAATGGTCTCATCGAAATATTCATAGAATATTTGATATATAAAATGGATGAAATAAGCTAGACAAACTGAATGATATAATAATTCATTCATAGGAATCATAACAAGTGCGGAATGCGGTAAGTGGAATGCCAACTTCCGCAACTCGTAGCAAATGAAAATTGGTGGTAAGGTCAAACTGAAAAGACCTTAGCACCACACAAAAGATTACTTAGGTGATAATCCTAAGACAAGCTCAAAGATTCCGGAAAATTTCTCTAACTACATGAATGAGAGAAATAACACTTTCCTTATAAGTGGGCTTAAGGAATAAAATGATGCCATCAAGTTGGAATCAAAATCATAAAGGAAAAATAGAAATCTGCTTAACAGATTGAAAATGTCAAAGATGAATAGTCCACTCGAGAAAATAGGATATAGGCTTCATTAATGATTAAGCCAATCCTATCGCACAAATCAATTCCGGAGCCTAAGTAAAAATATTGGCTCGGAAAGAAAAATCACATAAAATAATTTTCGACATCAAATAAAAGCAAATTGAGTGTTGCAGATCTACCATCCGGATTCGCAATCCTCAAAGAAGTCATCAAGCCCAAAATACTCAAAGAAAAAGAATCGACAAGTTCTTTTTGATATAAAAATAATGAGATGAAACCCATATCAAAAAGAACTCGAAAAGGAAAATCATAAAACAAATGTGATCAAGGATTGAATGAGAAATACCTTGACCAAGAGAAGAGTTGCTAGGGGCTTGCAGCTTTCCTTCTCTCTTGCTTGGAATCTTAGGACATGAAGATAAAAGATGACCCGAACCTTTGCAATAACGACAAAAGAGGGGTTTCGGGCACTCCCTTGCATAGTGGGCCTTAGAATTACAATTGTAGCATCCTCCACGACTAGAGGTAGGAGTCTTTGCTACCGGAGTTTGTTGCTTCCCTTTCTTATTAGAATCGGGGCCCTTGAATTTGATAGGCCTCTTCAAGTTATTATCGAAGTTCTGTTGGGCACGCACAACTTCAACATCACCTTCATTATCGGCCTCTTCAAGACGAAGAGCGATATCAATAAGCTGATCAAATGAAACCTCCAGTTTCAAAAGCAATGGCTTCTTAAGATTCTTATCCAAGCCATAGACAAATCTTTGATTTTTCTTCATCGGGGTATTAATATACTCAACCCCGTATTTGGACAGAGATTCGAAGGATGCGACATAGTCTGTCACAGAAGATTCACCTTGAATAAGGTCAATAAAACGCCGGGCCAAAGTTACTTTTTCAGCCTCCGGCACAAATTTCAATTCGAATCTTTCCCGGAATTGCTCCCAAGTGAGATCCGCCTCAACGATTTCAGAAATTAAAAGCTCATACCAATCTAACGCTCTTTCTTGGAGCATGCTAGAAGCCACTTGGACTCGATGTAGATCAACAAGGTTCATGCGAGAAAAGATGCGATCGCATGATTTAAGCCAAGCTTGAATTTCTATAACACTCGCGGATCCCTTGAATGACCTTCCACCCAAATCGGTGTAGTCTCTGCACAAGCGTGCAAAACCGGATCTAGGATGAGTAGGCTCTGGAATGGGTCCGGCTGCTTGAGCGTTCTTTACTAGATCAAGAAGTTGCTGGGCAGACATGAATACTCCATCCTGAGGAGTAGCACTAGATTGACCGGCGCTGGGACGGCCTGGTCTAACCATTTCTCTTCTTTAAGAAAGAAAGAAGAGGAAAAAGTTATTCTCAAAATAAATATCAAGCAATCTTGATAGATAAAACAAGAAATAGTAAAAGAAAATAGGATAGGACGGTACGAAGACCCGAATAAAATCCTAAAGCACGACTCCTAAGATGGACTTAGGACGATGATCCTTGTTATAATATTCCATATTGTTCCGAAGTTTGGCTCTGATACCAAGCTGTGACACTGCAGTTTTCAGACGTCTGAAACAAGTGGTTCAGACGTCTGAATCTGGAAATATAAAGATTTCCAGAACACAATTCACACGTCTGAATCAAGTGTTTCAGACGTCTGAAATAGGCATATTTTAGCCTATTTTCTTTCTGTTTGAAATAGAACCAATTCAGACGTCTGAAATTCCAGATTCAGACGTCTGAAACTGGAATTCAGAGCATTTTCTGAACCTCGACCAAAAATGGCCAAACGAATATCGGAAACGATCGAACGAGCAAGTGACGACTAAGGATTTGCGCCAAGTGACAACCCAGCCTTAAACGACTCGTCGATACGCTTCAAATATCCATGTCCAAATATCCATAATAGGATTTTCATAAATTAGACCAAAACACCAAAAATTGGAATATACACGAAATCGATCCAAACCAAAATCAATTGCACACGAATAAACGTTAGGAATTCATACCTAACAATCGAAGATAATTATAGACAAATATATGAGATAAAAATCTCACCTTTGAACCCAAATTAATGAAGGAGAAGCTATAGAGCAATGGTAAGAGCAATCACTCCTCAATTCCAACCCAACAAGCTTGAATCTAAGCTTAAAGGAGAAACATTTCCTAAATTAGGTTTAGGAAATTTCTGAAATTGAATGGAGAAAGAGTTGGAGAAGATGAAGGAGATGCTTACCAATGGGTTCTCTTGAATTTGGAGCTAGAAGTTGGATTTGCAAAGCAAGCTAGGGCTTAGGAATTTCTATTTCCCATTCTCTTCCACCATTGTTGCTAAAGCTTGAGTGTTTAAGCAAAGAGGAGAAGTTATGAAGAGAAGGGGGTTAGGCTGAGCTAATAAGGGTGCAGTCCAAACCAAAGTCATGAGCGGAAAAAAGTAGCAAAAATCAACTATCTCCAAACATATCGAAGCTTATACTCAAAAAGGTCGCGAACGTCATTTTGAACTCAATGGAAGTGGTCTCGAGTCCTAATTCGACTGTTTGCAAAAAGTAGCATTTCGGACGAAAATCCGACGAACGATGAAATATTTAAATAAAATATTTAAATATACAATTGATAAATATGCGGGTTGTTACAAATTAATTAATTAACCTCTAATTTATCATCTTAATTAATCAGTCTTGATTAATTATACCTTAATTAATTTCACAAAATTAATTACCCTAAACCAAATACAGTAATTAACCTTTAATTACTTCATTAATTAATTAACTATAATTAATTACATTTAACCTTAATTAATTACAATTAATTAATTATCCTTAATTACTTATTATTGATTAATTAATATTAATTAATCAATCTTAATTACATCATTAATTATATTAATTAATGATTCTTAATTATATTTAATTAATTACTCAATATTAATTACTTCCAGTAATTAATATCACTTAAACCATAATATTAAATCACCTTGATTAATCTCATTTATATTTAACTACCATTAATTACTTATCAAATCAATTACCCCTTCATTAATTCTTTAATTAATCCCTTAATTAATTATACAAAATAATTTAATCCTAATTATTTCTCAATTCCAATATTATCCACTAATTACATCCAGTAATTACCTTTAATTACTTTACTGAGTAATCCCATTAATTACATCAAGTAATTATTATCAAATCTCACGTTTAAAATTAATTAAACTTAATTAATTAATTTAAACCAACCTTAATAAACTCCATTAATTACATTAAGTAATTAGTGTCTTAATTACTTTTATTTAAGTAGTTAAACTTAAATAAATTTCACAATTTATTAACATTAATTAATTAATTTAATTAATTATTGAAAATTAATCATATTAATTAATTACTAAATAAACTTTAGTTAATGACCATCATTAACTATTATTTATTCTTTAATTACTTCTTAATTAACTCTAATTTAAATTAATCCAAATTATTAATTAAATAAATTAAATAAATAAGTTATTCCTTAATTATCCAATTTATTTAATTATATTTAATATCTTAATAAATTCTAAGATAACCCATTCCTTATTAACAATTTTATTAATATTAAAATGTACTTAGAACATTTTAGAAATTTAAATTCAAATTTCATTTTGAATCTAAAATTCAAAATGATATTAAGAAGTAACCAATTTATATTTTCATTTATTTTTCTTTGAAATAAATGTAAATAACATTTATTACACAAAATTAAACTTATATAAGATAAATCTTAATATACTTAATTTAATAAAAATTAAGTTTAAAATACATTACCATTTAAATTTCAAATTCAAGTTAACAATCATTTAACTTCCTTTATAAACCATTTAATGATTTCATTTAAAAGGAAAATCAAATTAAATGTTTGAAAACACATTTACTTCAAATAAACAATTTAAATTTAACTTGTTTGAAAAAACATTCAAATTTTAAAACCTATTCAAATCCCAGATTTTTAACTCAATACACTTGAAACCATTCCTTAATCAAATCATTTATAGTTTAAACTTAAAATAAACTTTTGATTTGAACCTTGATTTTAAAACTTTTATTTAAAATAAAAATTTATTTTTAAAACCTGAAGTTTCAAAAATCTTAAGAAACTGAATTTAAAATTGAAATTTGAACTGCTGTTTTTAAATAAATTTCAGATTTTCAAATTAAAAGTAAATTTCCAGGAAACTGTCAGGTTTCCTTCTTCTCTTTATTTTTTTTTAAAAACTACAAACCCCTTTTAAAATTTTAGAGATTTTAAGATTTCAAAATCAATTGAAACTATAATATATATACACTAGATTTAACTTAACTCAGATTTTAAAACTAGAATTAAAAATTAATTTTTATTTTAATCCTAGGTTTTAAATTTTATTTGAATTTTAAAAACAGAACATCAGGTTCCTGTAAAAAAACAGCTATTACTCCACTACCCGAGTCACCCTGTTCCAATCTTCGAGTCATCTAAACCATCCCCTCGAGCAAAACACAACATCACTCGAATAATACTTCGAGTTCAAAATAAAAACAACAATGCCCAGCTTCACCTGAAACAACAGTGCACGGTGCATATGCACCGTGCCTCCGGCGATCTCCAACCACCTCAGGTGGTCCTCCCATGACGGCGACAAACCCCACTACCCTTTACGACCATCAATTATCCCTCAACAGCTCGAATTCAAATTCGAGACTTAATTCCCAAAACCTGTAACCATAAGTACCAAAAACCCATCAAACCTGTCATCGCCAAGATCTCGGCCCTCTGACCACCTAAAATCCAACAACTCCGGTTGTGATTCCATCCACGACCAAGCTTCCATCTGCCAAATTCCCATTCAACTCGATCAAGTCTACAGGATGAATCGACCAAACCAAGTTACCTAGCCTAAACTAGGGCTATAGGAAGCAAATCATCATTACTGCATCCATGGTGGTTTTCATCCCCTACCCTTATTTTTACCAGCTTCAATGGTAACCCCTTTACCCACAAAATGAACCCTAATCCCTCAATGTAGATAGATCATAAGAAATTCCCAAATTCCCTTTTTCTGTTCTTTACAGAATTACACCATTTCCCATCATTTTAAAATTATGATTTTAAGTTTCAAAAATCATGATTTAGAGTAATAATATAGTTTACATTCTTAAATAAATAAATTAAGATGTTTGCATCTTACTCATATCAAAATTTGTTCAGTCTTTCCCCTTGATCCCAGTGATGTTACCATTCTTTTTAACTTAAAGGTATATTAACCAAATCTTTGCTGGAATACAAGAGTTTTCTTTGAAACTTAAATTTTTAACGTGACTAAACTAAAAGATTGAATTTAAATTTATAAACCAGAAACTTAAAATTGGAAACAGTGATGTACCAAATATTCAAATGGCTCTCTTCATACAGCAGAATACATCAATCATATTTGCACAACATACTTGTAAACATATCCAATTGCAATTATTTTCTAAAAAAAACATGCAACCTTAATTCATTTTAAGTTGAAAAGTTACTCACCTTAACTGGATGGGCAGAGCAGAGATTTTGAAACAAGACTTGTGTTTTTTTTTAAAAAAAAAACTGGAAACTCCTTTTTGCTATGCTAAATTTTAAATCCTGTTTTCCATTAGCTCCAAATTTTTGAAATGCAGGCTCAAATAAATTTTGCTTCCAGATTTTCAATTGCATGCATGCTACAGGTTTGCTTGAGTTAAAACTGAAAGGCTTGTGACTGAATTCTTGCATGCATGCTACATGAAACTCCAGATAGAAGGCAATGCAGGTGCTTGAATAAGAAATGCAGGCTATTTTGATGCAAGTGTTTGCACATATCTCAGATTTTAAAATGAATTACAGGCAGAAGGGATTGCATGTTTCATATGAGGCTTTTGAAGATGATTACTGACCTTTGTTTCAGGTCTAAGAAGTGATTTTGTAGATTTAAAGATGTCTACAGATTTTAATCTTTGAATTGAAGTGTATTTATTTTAGATTTGCTTTTCTTCAAATTTTTGGAAGAAAAAATAAAAATGAGGGAAAGAAGTTTTTATGCAAACTGAAATTATTAAAATAAAAATAAAAGAAGATGTTAAATTAAATTTTTGACACTTGTCTCACATTCTAACATTTGTCAAAACTCTTGGTTATTTATTTACACTTGTATTAATTGTTAATAAGCTAAATATTTAGTTAACTTATATTTAAAGTTAGATGTTTAATATAAGATAGTTTAGTTAATGAGTTAACATGCATTTATTTACATGTATATAGATTTTAAAATAAAATAAAATAAATCAAACTATATTTATAAAATTAAACTTATACAAATATTTCAAAACCAAAACAAATTAAAAACATTTATACTTTAGATTTAAAACTTTGAATTCAAGTTCAAATTGAATTTTGAAACCCAGTTTATTTACAAATACCACTACAAATTTGAATTCTGAAAAACAATAATTTTATTAAAAATTTATTTGTTGAAACAATGTATTATTATATTTTTAGAAATAACAATATTTAATAACCATAAATAACTTATAAAAGAAATTATCTTCATATTAATAAATTATTTATTTTATCACATTATATTTAAAAGAAACTCAAAATAATCTCATTGTTATTTAAACTTAAGTTACACATATTTTAAATCATTTAATATTTATCTTAGGTATTTAAAACCATATTTTATTTATTAAATGGCTTTTTTTAAAAAGTTTAACTTTTAAATAAAATCATAATTTCCAATTTTACTAAAGATATATATTTTATAGAAAAACAGGATTCATTTAAAACAAACCTATTTACAATATATACAATATTCTATATATATTATAAATATAAAACAGATATTAGATTTAAAAAGATAAAATCTATCAATTAACTATTTATTTTATTGAATTATTAAATTAATTCAAATTTTATTACAAATATTATCAAATCAATTTAATTTTTATTACAGATTATTAAATTGACATTGCTTTAAAATTCCGGGTCATCACAACTCTTATGCGTTGTTTGTTTCTTTCCGAAAGAATCAGAGTTGAGTTTACCAAAAACTATCGAATGTTGGTTTAAAAGGACTGCGATCGGATAAGTGTGAATTATTCAAAAACCACTCTGAACCAACTCAAGCGTTCAAATTGAAGACATCTTAAAGATGATTGAAGACGAAGCCCTTGAAGTGCAAGGGCTACTTGCTATTAATCCTGAGGGTGATTCCTAAATGAATATAGTAGAAGTAGTACCTTCGGTTTGTTCACATCCTGAAAAACTTGTATGAACAAATGTTGGCATTGCATTTTCGCTTGAAGGGCAGTGTTAGCATTTCCAAGTGAGATTACTATTCAAAAAGGTAAATTGTAAACTCGAGCCTCATTTACCAGGAATGACTAACATATGGGATATGCAACAGAGCTAAGTGGGTCATACCCATTAGGGTATGTCATCGCCCTTCTAGATATATATACATTTATGGATTTGGCTATCATGAGAGCTCTCGGTAAAAGGTTGCAAAGCAACCGGGATGATGACATATTCAGTACTACCCAAGAAGGGGTAAGCCGGTTCTGTATAGCAAGGCTGGAAGATGTTCTTGTTGACCTCAGTACATTTTTCTAAAGGTGTACTATGACGACGATACCATTATCTCAGTCACTGATATAATCCATTCTCCAATAAGCACCGTACGGACTTAGTTGTACCCAACTATGTTGAAATGTGAGATGCAAGCATTTTAGCTATTTTATATATTTATTTTCAACCCTAGATATTATTATAATATCATTGGATTGTCATATAAAATGGTTTGGTTATCATAAGGTAAAAACACATTCGTGTTTATTTGCGGCGTGGTCTTATGAGATAACTTTATTTTCAAAAGTTTCCATAACATTAATAATCCATATGATTGTGCTTCTCACGCTGGTTTTACAAGATCGATCTTGACGTTGTTTTCTTATAATGCTCAGATCAGACCGAGCATTTTTTCCAAATTTAGCTTTGGATGCTTTGGAGCTCAGGAGACGGGTTGGGTGCCCAAGATGTATCTCTTGTATATTTCCTTTTGGTTCTGCTGCATTGTTCTATTGTATTTTTCAACATCTGTAAGGACAGGTTGTTATAACTGTCCAGGCTGTTTTAGGGTAGTTTAGTATGATTGTGTATATAAAACTTTTCAGGTGCAAAGATCATCCTATATAATATATTATTCATTGTGTTGTGAGATTCTGTTCTATATCTTTCTTTTCTTTTCCCTAAATAATTTATGTCTTTCCGGCTCTTAGATGCTCGGCACGTGAATACCATGGATGTATTAGTGCTGACTTTGAAGGTCGAAAATGCGGGTCGTTACACCCCTACTTACGAGCATAGAAGAAAACACTCTAAGTAGCAATGATCGGTTCGCATGCATTATGAGCCCTTCTACACGCCATCTATTTCCATTTATCATCACGAAACCCTCTAACGTTCTATTTTTCCATGATAAAATCCTTCAACGTTCTATCCACGAGTTCACTTTCTCGAACCTGCCCTGGAGGATCATCATTATTATCATCACGACTCCATCAATCGAGTCATCATCATCAGAACACTTCTAAACATTCGTATTAGTTGTAGAATCAACACATCAAAGTTCTGACGCCATCATGTCGAAGTGTCATGCCTTTGCCTCATCGTTTAATTGTCAATCTTCATTGTACTGCAACAATCAAAAACGAATGTCGACAATCGAATGAACACACGTACACGAATAATGAGACATCACATATACATCCCCCAAGCCTCGACTCCCATAGCCACCACCAAGTGGGGTCTGTGCCGACCATAATTGGTCGGCCCTGATCACTTTTGGCCATCCAAAATTTCGCAAAGTTGAAGTTTCTCACTTCCTTGTTTGGCCCCATTTTGTCTCAAAGCATCTTCCTCTAAGACCCAAAGCAAACACTCAAAATCCACCAAAATTCGGTTAAGTTCAGAACTAGCTCCCCACATCCCTCCAAGCTCGACCCGAAGTATGCCCCCTAAAAACTTAAAGCTTCATCTGCCTGGATTCTAAGTCGCCTAGTTCCAATTAGTTTTGCCACTCAAAATTTGACTTAGTACAAAATCAACCCTGAGATGAGTTTCATGGCCATGACCCAAAGCTTTCCCACATAAAACTCGAAATAAACTCTGCTTTAACTCGAAGCACACCAACCACAACTATTTTTGGTCATCACTAACCACTTTTCCGACCACATTTGACAAACACTTTTCAGGCTATCAAAGCACTCTAAATCACTTGAAACAGTTGTGTAGACTCTCCAAAGCTTCAAGAAAATCATCTCTAAATTTTGTCTTATTTCATGCACTTTGGTGTCTTTTGCATCAAACGACGTATCACAATCCTAACTAAACAAAATGACTTGCAAATACATTACAACAATTCATATAAAATTCAAATATCGTTCCACATCATCCAAACAACTTATACGAATCATCCAAACATAATTAAATGACATGAATTGCTTTACATCTATTCTTTAACAAAACAATTACGGTTTTAGTATAAATTATATCGAAATCCAAATCTATCGTTTTAAACACGGCATAAAGTGTTACTAACATCAAATCTTCAAAAATGAGTTTAAAAACCATAATTTAACCAAATTTACATGCTTGGTAAAGTGAGAGAAGAAACATCACTCACCAGTCATCCATTTTACCCAGTTATTGCTCCAAATCCGCGATGAACATTAGTAGCATGGATTATAAAGCATCCAAACAATAAATCTAAGAATCTCTTCACTAATTACCCCTTAATGATCTAATTAAGGCTAATTAAAGTATTAAAAAGTTGAGCTTTTTGATGAAAAACATATTATGGTGGTTTAGATCTGTTTTGGGAAGTGAGAAAATGATTTAGTTCTTCCCATCATGCATAAATCCCGTATTGGATTAGTAAACTTAAGTTTGAGCTTAGTTAGTTACCCACTAATCAAGCTCGCAACAATCTAAATTTAAACGATCATATCTCCTAAATGGCAAGTTCAATTTCCTATTTTGATCATTCTATGGAAAGAGAAATATCATCTCGATCTAACGAAGTGGTTTCTAAGCTTAAGTCAGAAGTTATATGCCTTACAATGTTTTTATGGTCAAAATCATCTGCTAAAAACTCTAAGGGTAGAGTCATGCAAGCTCAAATAGATTTAAAAACAATATCTTACGATCATTCAATGCGTAAAATATGGATTGTTACAAAATCGATAACCTTCGAAATCGCCAAGTCGACCACGTGGGTCGCTTTGGTTGGTCAGTAATGACCAACTAAAGGCTTGTTAAGGGTTGAGTCACTCATTGACTCACTCCATGTTGGATGTGCTCTCTAAATGCCACCATTTATTGGAGAACATTATCGTGAAATTACCACCACATATATTCAACATTTTAAAACCAAGAACGGAAAAAAAAATTCCTTAGCCAAACGCATCTTCAAAAATTTCTACAACAGAAAACTAGGACTAAGACTAAAACCTTTAACTGCGTTAAAATAGTTCCAAAAATAAGACTAAAACCTTTAGTTTTCCATATTCCAAGGTTTTAATCAAATACAATTTACAAAAAGAACTAGTATTTTTGGATAATTGTTTCATTTCTTTCATCCAGAAAAATAAAATAAATAATCATAGAATTAATATTGTTTAATCATTTAAGAACTATGGAATACTGAGCGTTCATTATGTTTGGTCGGTTTTAAGGTGAACCTCAAATCGAATGTGATTAGTAACCAAGTTAACAAATTAAAAAGTAAATTCAGTAAATTATCCTATGTTGTTATTATCCTAATGTTTACATTAGTTTATTCAAATAGAAAAAAATTGTGTTTGGAGGGAATTTTTAAGTTTGTAAGTAAATTAACCTATTATAACCAATAATCAATTTTCTTTTTCTAATTTAAAGTTGGATCAAAACTAAATTGATTTCTTAAACGAATCGAATGGAGCAAAGTGAATTGGTTCCATTAGTTAATTCTGTTCTAACAGAATATTACTACTCATCCTTGGAACCATTTTCACTATCATTTTAACCTGTTAGTATGCAGATGTGGCCAGCACAACTCCCGAGCATGAATAACGATTACGAAATGAAAGCAATTTATTCAAGACATTTGCTGTTAACGTTAAAGTCTTTATGAACATAGATATTGAGCTAGCATCGTGATGCACATGTTAAACTTTTTACCATATAAACCGCTAGTCAACATTAATCTTATATTTGTAAGTGACAATGGCCCTGGCCTAGATCGATGCTCAAAACCGGAGATTATTTAACAATAATAAAGAAAAACTCTTTGGTTTATTTACAATCAATGACATTCGATATAATGTATAAGAGCATCTCCAACAGTGTCAATAAATAAATAAATAGGGGAAACCTCCAACGTTCGAGCGTGGAGAAAAAAGTTAAACGACGGTTTCCTCCATATATTTATTTAAAGTGACGATTGCTAAATGGTAATCTGATTATCGTTTAATCGATAAATGACAATAGGAAAGCCTAATAACCTAAAAAGGGTATTTTTGAAAACCGTCTATAGACAAAGATTTTTTCAAGAAACTATTTATATATTATTAAATAATTTTTTTAAAAAAAACTCACCCATGCAATACCGAAGGAGTGACGGGTTTTCATGCAATGGATCAAAGGGTTCGATGGACTACAGCTACATCAAAATTACTCATTTTTTGCAAATATATTAAACGTTTTGACGACTCAAAGTAGATTCAGTGATTCACTATTCACCGCACTCAAGATTTATAAAACTGATTCAGATTGATGCTTAAATAACATTTGTGACTAAATAACGGATTTAAATTTTGTGAGTCTCAGATACCAACTCAGCACGCAGAACGATTAGCCTTTCAAACGAAGTAGAGGGAAAACCCTCACGCAAGAGCGCCAATCCCCTTGTGCTTTTTCCACATTTACCCTCCACTGACACGTACAATTACATCCCTACCCTTGTGAAATCCAAAATAAAACTCCACCGCTACCTCTCTTCTCTCAAATTTTGCTCTTACAAAAACAAAAACTGTAGATCCGTTCCAATGGTGATCTCCGCCGACACTCCAAATCAGACGCCTCAGCCTCTACGTCAGCCTCCGAAGGAGCCCCGCCATTACTTCTCTTTGACGACCTGGGGCAACAAGCGCTTCTACAAATGCCAAAAGATCAACCGCAAAGGCGAACCTATCATTCCCAAAGCCGAGATCCGGCCGATCGAAGAGGTGAAGAAGGCGCAGCCGCCAGTTCAGAATACTTCGAATCCGCCGGCTCGGCAGACCTCAAATCCGCCGGAGCAGTTGACATGGAATCTGAGAGCGAGGAAAACACCGTCGATGGAGAAGGATGCAGCCGATTCACGTGGTGAGAATGCGTGGAAATCGAGAGTTAAGAAAAGGGCGGAGTTTAGATTGAGCTTGACTAAGGAGGAGATCACGGCCGATTTCTACATGCTTACCGGGCGGAGACCTAGGCAAAGGCCCAAGAAGCGGCCTAGGGATGTTCAGATGACGCTTGATGTGAGTTTTTATTTTTTATTTCCTATTTATCTTTGCTTATTTAATATGATGGATTAGGGTTTGTTTTTGGTAAAGGTGGATTAATCTTTGAATATCATGTATAAGAATGCAAATCGTTTCTTTGTTATGCTGTTTTCAAAACTACGGATTTTCAATTGCAATTTTGGCTCACGATCACGATTCCTTGTTCGATTTAGGAAAACATCGAAGGTTTCTTCTCTAGATGGTGAACCCTACAAACTTGTGCCTCTAGTGAATAATTTTTTTGGTGTAACTTGTTTGTAAGCAAATTTCAGAAGAAGATAAAACTTCAAACAAGGAAATTAGTCACGTTTTAAATCAAAATTATGCGGTTGATCATAATTTGAAATTATCTTAAAAGTTAAAAAGTTGCTATGCACGGGATTTTAGAAGGTAATTTGCGTTTGTTATCATCTTCAATCGTATGTTTACCATATATGCAATATGTCCAAATATTGAACGCTGAGCACTAATTTGAATTTTTAATTTCCTCTTGTTTCTGTTAGTCATTATTTCCAGGTTCTTTTTTGAGCGAGATTAAGGAGGAAAGATACAAAGTAGAAGAGCAACAATGAGCTTGGTGCTGGTTAATTTGCTTGGGTTATCCACTCTGCCCTTCTGGGCGACTGAACAGATGATTTTTATTTATAGGCATTAGTTGTTTCTTGAAATGGATAAATTTAGGCTGGGTGTTTTCTTTAGAGCGTAGGGGAGTCTGTCTGGGTTTGAAATAGCTAACAATAAGGACTAAGGAGAGGCTTGGGGTTGATATTTTCGTTTTTCTAATGTACTAGGGCTATGTAACAGACAATTTGGTTTAGTAATAAAATTCCAATGGTCTTTGTTAGCACTGGCATTAGCAGGCAGCAACAATTACTTGAAGAAAAATATTTGGTAGAATTGCTCAAGAGTAATAATCCAATACAACAATAACACATGTTATTGTATCTTTTGAATATTTGGATATCAAACATGCCTTATGCTTGTTTCAATATTTTACAAAACATGTTTGTTAATATTTTGAAATTTGGCCATCTGTTTGAGACTGGGCCGATAGAAAAAGATCTGTTAGCATTTGCAGGCTAAAACGTGACAAAGTTCTGAATATGTTTTGATAATCTTTTAGTACTAAGTTTGGAAATGGTGTGCTATTTGCGAAGAATCCTTGATGTTAAAATGGATCGTTATTTTGGATATCACATGCTATTTTGTGTAAAATAACTGCGAATAAAATCAGCGTAGAATATATAACTAAATTGAAACTATGTAAAATCAACATCTTTTGCTTATAGAAAAAATCGTTCGTGTTTGTGTAACCGTGCGGGTCGAAAAGTGTGCGAACATGAGCAACATGTGGTGGCTGATGGTGCAAGAATGGGGTATAGAATCAACGAGTATAATGTAGTTGAACATTATGTAAAGAAAGTAGAAAGAATGCGAATGCGGTAAATTTGTAATTTAATGATAGTTGTCGCTTCATATGTATTATTTTGGCGGTTTCAAATTACTATTATAAAACAATGAAAACGGCTAGGAGTGTTAAAATATAAAATTAGAATTCGCGCAGCTATTTTAATACCATACAAGTCTATTTACAAACTCGTGGTGGGGAATGAAGAATATATTTACATGTATGTGTGTATATTACAACACTCATTGAATAAGCACATGTAAAGATGAATCCAGCGATATGTAAAGATGATATGAATAATTGTCTAATTAAAAGCTATGTTATGAAAAACTCAATGGAAAAAAAGATCGTGAATAAAGAAAATGGTGTAATTTTATTTCATCTTATGTTACATATTTTATAACATTATTACGAGGTTTGATAATTTTGAATCAAGATAATGTACCATTTAAAGCTTACTAATAAAAACACAAAAAAGCATTACTTATAGCATAATTTGGGGTGCTCCCCTGATTTATAACACATTATTCACTAAATCTGTTGACGCGACCGACACATACCAATTTTATACACAGTCTTCTAAATTGTTGATTTGAAAGTGACTTTGTGAATATATCTGTCGAATTTTCTTGAGACTGCATTTGTTTAACCATTATCATATTATTGCTTTTGGAATTCATGTGTGATAAACATTTTGGAGAAATGAGCTTGGTCATATCTTTTAGTACGTTAGGTATTGGTTTTGATAATAACAACTATAGGATATTATATAAAATATAGATACTGATGTTTTATCAAGATATATATAGCATATAGTGCATGATACTAGATAGGTCTTGATAGAAGACTGTACGGTATCAAGAATAGGTTCAAGATGCTGATATAAAGTTTCAAGAACGAAGACTCATGAGTGATGAATAGTTCAACATTTCAAGATGTTCCATATAAGTTATAGAGTTATAGAATTTTTATTAAAATCTTGATAATACTTTTCCCGATCTCTCTTATCTTCTCTAATTTTGTTTTAAATTGTATTTCAAATATTCTGTTTTAAAAATAATATTTTCAAAATATTTTCCAAAGTGATATTCAATCCATTATACTTGTAAAAATATTATTTTAGTGTTTTTAAGTTTATATAAATATTGAATTTTTGTTTATACTTTAAGAAGTTATAATTATATTGATTACTCTTATCAAATCTTCCAAAATTATTTATAAAGTTTAAATAAGTTATATTTTGATTAAAATATGTATAAACTATATTTAAATAATTTTACAATGTATCAAATTATTTTACAAAGCAACAAATTTTTGAAATAATGTTTTAAAGTTGTTTTTCAAATTTGTGAAGAGTATGTCGACATACTCTATAGGATATGTCGACATAGCGGCCATAAAATTCAAAATTCAAATTTGGATGGAAATGTCTTTTCGTCTTATCTTTTCGTGAATGGAAATGGCCGTTGTTTTCTTATATATAATAGACTTCCAAATGAATTTTCATCAAGTACTTTCTTATTCTTCTCTACTCTTTTCACTCTCTTGATTTCTAAATCAAAACATACCCAAACTTGCCGAAGCCAGAATCAAATTCAATCATTGCTAATTTGATTCTCCTTTATTTAGTCTTTGATTTCTCTCATCTTTCTCACTCAAACCAAGATCGAAGTACTATTCAAGAGTTATAGGATCAATTGTAATCAAGATCAAAGATTTGAGTCCGTGAACTCTATCAAATTACACCCTTATATTTTGTGTTTATTTGGTATCCTTGAAATCCAAGTAGGTGTGATTGTAGCTTGTAAAATCAATTAGGTGTGCTTAGTAGCCCATAAATCTAATGGGTGTGCTTGTAGCCCAGAAATCAATTGACTCTACCAAGAGGTCGAGATTCTGGAGGGTGTGTCTCGTAGCCTTGAAATCAAGATTATGTTTGCATTTACTAGTTGAAAAGAATCCATACAAGGAATTGTGTAAGATTGAATGTAGGATAACTCCGAATCAATATAAAATCCTAGTGTGTTCTTTCCTTTTTACTTTTACTGCATTTACTTTCTCTATGATCGTTTCTATGGCTGCTAATTACATCATTTTAAATAGAATCTTAAAGAATTTGAAAAATATTCATATAATCAATTAAACTTTATTCACCTCCAGAGTTAATACAACCTTAAGATCCCTATTTCGCTGACTCAGAATTGTTATCAGAGCAATGGTTTTCAAAGTATTCATAATCTGATTTTTGAAAAAGTTTTAATGGCAATTTTGATAATATTTTTAACACTATTTTCCCAAAGATAATTTGCAAAATCATCATAATGCCGTTTCATAAATTTGCATTTATTCATTATAAAAAATCACTTGATCTTTTGAAAAGGTATGAATTGTAGGAACATATGTGTTATATAGCTTTTGATGAACAGACATCTGATGATCAAACTCTATAGATCAAAAAGGACAAATGGATATTGGATGGTGGATGCTCAAGACACATGACTGGATATCCAGAGATTTTGAAAGATATAATTTACAAAGATGGTGGATTAATAAATTTTAAAGACAACTCTAAAGGATATGTGATTGGCATCGGCATATCGGTAATTCTAAAACTTCTACTATTTCAAATGTTTTGCTAGTTGGGAATTTAAAGCATAATGTTGAGTGTTAGTCAATTGTGTGACTAAGGGTTTCAAAATTAAATTCGTAAAAGATAAATGTCATATTGAAGATAACGAGTCAAACATTATCTTTGAAGGCATTTGGAAACGAAACATCAATATATTAAGTATGAAAATTTCAAATGATAACTTGTTTCTTTTGGCTGAATCAAGTAATCCTTGGATTTGGCATAAAAGATTTGATCATTTGAATTTCAAACTAATATCTAAAATTGCTAAAAATGATATAGTTAGAGATCTTTCCAAAATGATTTTACATTTTAATAATTTATGCGATGCATGTCAATTAGGAAAACTTAGAAAAAAAGTTCTTTTAAATCAAAAAGATATGATTTCTACTTCTCAACACCTTGAACTTCTTCACTTAGATCTTTTCAGTCCCCCACAAATACAATCTATAAATCACAGTAGATACGTCTTTGTAATCATAGATGATTATTCGAGGTTTACCTAAATGATTTTCTTAAAACTTTAAAAGTGATGCTTTTGAAATGTTTAAAATCTTTGTAAGACGAATCCAAAATCAAAATCAAATAACTAGTAAAATCAAAACTATTCAAAGTGATCATGGTGGAGAATTCGAAAACGAAAATTTTGAGAATTTTTGTAATATGAAAGGTAACTCAAAAAATTTCATTTTCAATAACACCACAACAAAATGGAGTGGTAGAACATAAAAATAGAACGATTTAAGAGTGCGTTAGAACTATGCTAAATGATAGTAATTTACCTAAAGTTTTTTGGGCTGAAGCAGCTGGTACTGCATGTTATGTATTAAATTGAATTTTAATAAGACCATTAACTAAGAACACACCATATGGATTATCCTATAATAAAAAGCCTAAAGCATCATACTTTAGATTTTACGTAGTAAATGTTTTATTTTAAATACTAAAGGATAAATTTGATTTTGAATCAAATAAAGGAAACTTTATTGGATAATCAAATAGAAGTAAAACTTATAGAGTTTTCAATACTAGAACTAATACTATTGAAGAGACAATACATGTCTCATTTGATGAAAATTTTAAATTTTATAATCTAAATATTGATGAAGAAGAAAACATCGATAACCCAAATGAAATTAGTAATCATGAGATCACCGAAAACGAAAATAATAATAATAATTAAGAGAATTCACATACAAATAAAAAACACAAGATACTTGAAAGATCATCCTGTAGAAAATATACTTGGAAATATTGAATCTGTTGTCAAAACTAGAAATCGACTAAATAAAATGAGTAACGTTGCTTTTATTTCAACCAATAAACCTAAAAAATCTAAAGGAAGCATTAACTGACGGTTTATGGATTCTTTCTATGCAAGAGAAACCGAATCAATTTACAATAAATGATGTATGAGAATTAGTCCCAAGACTTGAGAATAAATCTATAATAGGAACTAAATGGGTATATAGAAACAAAATGAATAAACAAGATGAGCTTGTGAGAAATAAAGCACGATTAGTTACATGTGGTTATTGTCAAGTAGAAGGAATAGATTTTGATGAAACCTTTGCACCCATAGCAAGATTATAAGCTATATGAAATTTACTTGCTTTCGCTAATCATAATAATTTTAAATTACATCAATTGGATGTTAAAAGTGCATTTTTAAATGGTTTTATTAAAGAAGATGTATATGTAGAACAATCCCCACATTTTGAAGATGAAAAACTTCCCAATCATGTTTACAAATTAAAGAAGGCTTTGTATAGTCTGAAACAGGCTCCAAGAGCTTGGTATGGCAGACTTAAGTCCTATCTATTACAATCAAATTAAGAACAAAGTAGATAGTACACATTTTATTAAAAGAAATAAAAATGATATTCAGATAATACAAATATACATAGATGATATTATTTTTGGATCCATCAGTGATAAACTAAATAAGGAATTTTCAGAAATAATTACTAAGGAATTTGAAATGAGTCATATTTGAAAACTAAATTATTTTCTAAGATTACAATTAAAACAACCAAGTAATGGAATTTTTATTAGTTAAGAAAAATATGCTAAAGATATAGTTAAGAAATTTGGGATGTAAAATACCAATGGTAAACCAACTCCAATGACAACTAATGAAAAATTACGTAAAGAAGAAAATTCAAAAGATGTAGATCAAAAACTATATAGAGGAATGATTGGATCATTACTTTATATAACTGTTAATAGACATGTTATAATGCATAGTGTTTGTTTCTATACAAGATATCAATCTTAAGCTAAAGAAACTCATTTAAAATCCGTAAAATGAATTTTGAGATATTTAAACAACACATTAGATTATGGACTCTTTTACCCAAAAGAAGACCTCTTTGAATTAATTTCATATATTGATGCTGACTATACTTGATGCAAATCAGACCGAAAAAGTACAAGTTGAACTTGTTGCTTTTTAGGACACTCTTTGGTTTCCTGGTTTAGTAAGAAGCAAAACTCTATATCTCTGTCGTACCTAACCACGTATGTCGACATATAATGGTAAATTCTATTTTTTCCCCTCTAAATTTCAAATTGATGGTTATATAATAACCTAATTTCAACCTTTTTCTTCATTTTTCTATATCTCTCCATTCTAAACTTCTGAAACAAATAAACCATGGCTTCCTCTAATCCTAAACATTTTAGAGAAGAGAATTTATCATTTTCCTTTCCTTCTCCTACCCAAGGCCCATTCCAAAACACTACTATGGCAAAGATCACTAAAATGATGGTGAAATAAATAAATTCTGCAAATGCTCACTGAAATTCAAGTGGTGCAACTTTGTATGACCAAAGAACAAGAGAAACAAAGAAGAATTCATAGATATTTGCAAAAATGTCTATTGGATAATCCTACGAATCCGATAGTCATTAAAGATGATTCTACAAATTTAGCTATTCATAACTCCATTCAATATAGTGATGATGAGGAAGAAGAAGACGAGGAGGAGAAGGAGAAGGAGAAGGAAGAACAACTGGAGGAGGACGATGAAGTCCAACATGTCGGAGAAGTATATTTCGATCGAGATGGAAATCTTGTCAAACAAAAAGAGAACTTTTGCCTTCATTATCCTCATTGTCCCATTCACAAATCCCCATTCATTAAAAATTCACATTAGATAGTATTTGATTTTCTTTAACTACTTTGAATGTGTGGTATGTATATATGATTTAATTTGACAAGTTTACTTCTAACCTATATGTATAATTTAAAGATTTGATTGGATTGTGATTACTTTGTATTGTGATATTGAATGAATGTATAGTTTGATATGGTTACTATGAATCACTTGTGTTATCACACATCATTTCTTATATATCATTTTTACCATTATTACTATAAGTATCTTAGTTAGGGGGATTATAGTTAGTTTATTTTCACTAATGACAAAGGGAGAGAAATATATAAAATCTAGGCATAGATTAACGGGGAGTTATATTATATTTTATATACAAAGTTGTCATCATCAAAAAGGGGGAAATTGTTAGTACCTTAAATATTGGTTTTGATGATAACAACTATACAAAATTATATAAAATATATATGCTAATGTTTTATCAAGATATGTATATGTGTGTATATATATATGTACGTATTTATGTATGTATGTATGTATGTATGTATGTATGTATAGTGTAGGATATTAGATAGGTGTTGATTAAGAAGACTCTACAATACCAAGAGTAAATTCAAGATGCTGATATAAGTTTCAAGAATTCAACAATGAAGACTCATGAGTGATGAAGAGCTCAAGATTTCAAGATATTCCAGATAAGTTATAGAGTCATAAAATATTTGTTAAAACCTTGGTAGTACTTTCCTGATATCTCATGTCGTCTCTAATTTTGTTTTAAATTGTTTTTCAAATATTCTATTTTTTAAAATAATCTTTTAAAAATATTTTCAAAATGATTTTCAATCTCTTGTACTTATAAAATATTATTTTAGTGTTTTTAAGTTTATATAAATATTGAATTTTTGCCTATATTTTAAGAAGTTATAATTATATTGATTTATATATATTACTGAATACTCTTATTTAATTTTACAAAATTATTTCATAAATTTTTATTAAGTATAATGATATAGAAGGCAAATCTATTGGGTCTTCAGGGGTTAAACATTCAAATTGATTTGTTGTGGGAACAACGCAGTTCTTAGATGTATCTCGTTTACTTTGTGTTTCTATGTCTCTTGCACGGTAACTAGATTTTACATTATCATATTCGTCCACTTGTGTATTGGGAGAAGTAGACTCCTTAAGGCCAATTTGATCTGTGTCTGTTTTATTGAATATTTTGTATCTTTATGTTGCTTTTTTGGTTGCCTAGTTTTTTTAAACTTTTGAATGCAGTTTCAAGTATTATAACCAAATACCAAACAATGTGCACATGGTTTTACCTTGTATTCATATGCAACTTGAATTTCAAATTGATTACCATCAAAGTTTTTGCCATGTCCGGTGTATGGATATTCAAAAGTAGGTCTAATTTCGACCAAAACTCTAGTGTAATTTCATTAATTGTTGTCTGCAGTTGTCTTAACCATGCGAACTGATTTTCCTTATATACTTTCAATTCAACTTATCGCTTCCTTATTACATAATTCAAGACTTAAGTTCATAAATTTTACCCAAATAGGAATAGAAGAGAAGTAATGTCTTGGGAGTGGCATATCGGGCTTTCATATTTTCAAAATCATAATCTTAAAATTGAATGTTTAGGCTTGATTTAATAAACTTTTAGCAATTCTCCTCCCATTCAAAAAAAGAAATAATGAATCCAGCTTGGTTGTAATAGATATCTACAGAACCAATAGGGTTCCATACTTTGTCGACAAATTTAACAAACTGGTCATAGAGCGGTCGACTTCCTATTATATAAGCAGCAACCGAATTTTTCCATTCGCCTGAGCAGTTACATTATTGGACTTAGGAATAGTGAAAATAGTTTTTCTATTTGTGTTGCATGGGGACACAAAATATAAATCTAAATCAAACTCGGTTGTATCATGGACTCCCTATGTGAAGCCTCTAAATGTATCAGCCCAAGACTGAGACCAGGCTGAGCGATTCCCACTGCTGGACGTTGCCAGACCTAGTGGTCTATCTAGTGGTCTATCTGGTGGTTTCGATGGGATGTCTTTATTGGTTTATTACTGTGTGTATACATTGTCGGCAAGTTTTTCACGGTCTCAGAACAGACTAAAATCAATTAACTTGACTAAAGAATGACAAAGAAATGGATCTAGACACTTGGAAAACATCATGAAGTGGTAAGATGAAGAACTAGAAAGAAAATGACCAAAACTGGACTAAGTAATAACTTATTACCAAGTCGAGCCATAATTCAATACCGATTTGTTATTTGGGAAGAGTCAGCAAGCTTGCTTAAAGATGGAAGACAAAGCAAGTTAAAACATAAGAAGATAAAGTCACATAAGCAAGTACCAAGTTATGCCAAAATCAGTACCAAATTATATTTCTTTTCAATTTAACCACAATCTTTGGCTATAAATTTGGGCCCAAAGTAGAGAATATGGTTGAGAAACTTTTAGCGGCTTTAGTGATGGACTTCGTCTATATATAGAGGAGGAGGTTTATTGGAAAAAGGACTTTTTGATCTTTCTTCTTTCTTTGACCTTAACCAATACAAGTTGGGTTATTCAATCCTAGACTAAACTTTGTATAACTCATACTCATGTTGTGAAAACTACTTTGTAGGAGAAAAGTATAAATAATAAAAATAGATTAAGTGGAGGTAGGCCGGAGAATTTTTCGAACCACTGTAAAATTTGTGTGTTCTCTCTTTCTTTTATTCTCTTGATATTTATATTTATAACTTGATTAGGTGTTTGTACCAATTTTGGTCCAAATATTTTGGTCCTTTCATTGAGAATGACTTAAGATCTGATTTGGAGAAGACGAAGAGGCCTAACACAAGAGCTATTGTGGAAGGAAGTTTATAGGGGCATGGAGGCAGCCAAGAGGTGCACACAAATTTGAAACCCTATCAATCTGTGTGGTAGAGAAGATATGTAAATGATAATGACAATGATGTAAGAGATATTGTTGGCTCGGCAAGAAGAGATGATGAATGGGTTCTTCCAAAGGACAGAGCAGCATAGGACAACCGAAGTAGTTAGAATTTAATGTCGGCAGCCAGAATGCAGTATAGATACACAAGGGAATAGAGCAGAATAAGTTTGGACAAACCCCTAGAAGTATCACAAGTTGGTGCCGACACATTAAGACAACCCGATACCAAATCGTGTGGTCCGGGGGTGGGGGCATGTTGGATTTAGAAGTTGGGAAAGGCGGAGCATGCCTGAGGAATTATATTGAGCCACAAAGCAGAGATCAAAATGCAATGTATAGCCACAAGGGTTAGAACCTAAAAACTCCTATGGGAACGGGCACCATAATGAAGAACTAAACCAAAGGTACGTGGAGCCTTGAAGACTTTAGCTAATCAAGATGATTGTCTAGCAGAGTTGGTAACACAAGTACTCCAAGGTGAAACTCTGGATCGCTGATTAAAGGATGTAAACATAAACCCTTCACCCCAAACATCTTATACACTAGTAATTATCTAGAATTCAAATTACCTACCTTGGAGCCATATGATGGAAGGATGGATCCAACAATGCAGCTGATGAGATATATCCAATATATGGGGGTGTTGGGTGCTTCGAAGGAAGTAACGAGTGGTGTTTTCCATTGTACTTAATAGATTTAGCTGCGATGTGGTTCTGTCAGCTGTATAATAGGCCCATCAACATGTGGATCAGATTAGTGGAAAAATTTATGAACTATTTCAGAGTTCATATAGAATGACCAATGAATGTGATGAAACTTTTAAGTGTGAAACAGAGGGTCAATGAGACCTTATGGAGTTAGTTAACCAAATTCAGTGCAATAGCCGGTGTAGTACAGAAACCAAAACCACTAATAGTTTTGATGGCAGTAGTTTCTAGAGTTTCCAGTAGAACTAATTTCAATATTACTTTGGAGAGAGATCCTGTGACGACCGCCCATGACTCCCGCACAAAACAAGGGAATGGTGCGCTGAAAGGTGTGCCAGGCAACCATGGACGATAGTCAGGGTAAGATAAAACAGAAACTCTGTCGTACAACTCACAGCGCATGGACAAGATACAATAGAGAAATATTTGTATATAGTGAAGCTCATAACAAAATATCATCATATAGACTTCATAAAGGTTTGATACAAGCATCTGAACAATCAATACATCAAGCCTCACTACATAACACTCAAAACATATACAAGCAGCGGAACATCCAGTACATGTAGTAAGAAAACTAATATGCTAGCCTCCAGCTCGTCTTCTCCATCAACAGCGTTGGTAGCCAAGAACAGCACCTGTCACCTGCTACCTAGTCTGCCCATCCCAACATGGATGAACAGCCCAAGGTAATAAGAGTTGAACATAAAACCTTGAGTCAGACAACAGTCTTAGTGAGCAGTAAATTAACTATCAAACATACCAAAAGAGCATAAAGGGTAAAAGGAATAGGAACTCAACCATCCCACTCCACCTCATCCTACAGTGATAGCCCCCAAACCCACTAAGCATAAACAAGCATAGCAAAGCAGACATTCAAAATAAAGTAATTATCACTCGAGTCAAGGTCGATGTTTTCCAAATACAAACCCCCAAGGCCTAAACCAAGATCAGATAAGCACCCAGAAAACACCGCTCTTGAGATCGAATGATGATACAACCAAACATCCATGACTCCGGCTATCACTGTTATCATTGCCTCGATATCACCGTTAGTTGAATGACCGCCTGTCAAGGACTAATGGTAACCCCGGTTCTAGACATAACTCCGCACGTCGTCACAGCCCGTGCCTAGGAATTCTCGCAACTACCCAGAGTACTAGCACGTCGTCGCAGCCCGTTCCAATGTACTCTTGCTTTGAGCATGCTAGAACCTTCAATAACGATAAAATCTCAGCCTTCTAGTCATCCTCCTCGATGACTATTTCCATACTAGCTCAAGCGCCTCTCAAGCTAACCATTATCAACCAACTCGAATCGCATCACCGAGTTATCAACATGCTTGGGATGATCCCGCCTGGATTAAACCAAGGCTTTCTCACATTATACTTTGCTTCATCGCATCATAGCAAAGTCCCATCTCAACATCATGGTTTGCCTCATCGCATCATGGCAAAGTCCCATCTCAACATCATCATCAAATCTATCCATATGAGCTTCAACGTCCGCTTCATATGCCACAAGCAGCTTTCCTTATTCAAGAGCCTTTCCACTTAGCTTTTGAATCATCTTCTACCAACTTTCCCAAATCAAGTTATCGATCAACTAATCAATCAAATCAAACATTAATCCAAGCAATCAATCATTCAAACAAGATCTAAATAAACAATTACAACAATAATGGCAATTTCGTAAATAAAGAGTTTAAGTCTAACATGCATCCTTACAAGCATGAATTATGAACAATATCTCTACAACTTGGTGAATGAACTTGCATAAGTTAACATGTAGTAAAATGTGTGTCAAAACTTCATAGGTGATAGATCTACATGCATACTTAGGGAAAATGTAAGAAGTCACTATCTTTAACACATAAACAAGCCACCAATCCAATATACTCCCTTGGGTCCGTGTGAGAGATAACTACCACTCACCAAATCACCTAAACACCTTAAAAACAACCAACTCCAGATCCGGACAGCAAAGAAACAAGCTTGATCCGGAAAAATCTCGCTTCAAACGATGAAATCTCTCATTGTTGGATGAAGATATTCAACTTTAGCTCTTGGATCTTCGATCTTGATCTTCGATCTTGGATGGATGTTAGCACTAGATTAGAGTGGAGAAAAAGAAGTGAAGAAGTGTTGTAGTCGAGCTCTCAAAATGGCAGCACTTCGTCGCTCCAAAATCCGGTGCCAAAAAGTGAGCCAAACCCCTCTATTTATAGGCAGATCCATGAGTCGTCCGCCCCTATAGGCCGTTGCCGACCTACCCCATGAGTCGTCCACGACCTAACCTTGCCGACTCAACCAGCCTTACGACCTAACTAACACGGAGCCTCACGCGCGACTCAACACAACAACGCTCACACGACCTAACAACTCACGACTCATCTATTCTGCCGCATTTCCTAAGTCCTAAGTCGTTTGAACGACTTAACCCCTATGCGACTTAACAAAATCAACGGTCCAGATGTTACGCGACCTAAAAATGAACGCGGATCTACGATGCCGCGACTTAGCTAAGTCATTAACGACCCAAAAACATCCCGGTTTAACAAATACTTTGACTTAACTTCCTAGCGACCTACCTTAAGTCGGTCACGACTTAACTAAGCACACAACCTAACTATAACACGGCTTAGCCACTAGGTCGCTACCTTCTCTAACTCGCTAACCCGTAAGTCGTAGCCTTCTTAGGTCGTTACCTCGGTCTAACACACTAACTCGGCTACACCTTAAGTCCCTCACACGAGCTAACTTCCACACGACCTAAACGCTAAGTCGTTAATTTCCTTAACTCGTTAACTCGACCTAACATTCTTAAGTCGTAACTTCTATAGGTCGCTCCTCTCGACCTAACTCTCACACGACATAAGCTTCACATGAGCTAGTTATTACACGGCCTAAACCCTTAAGCCGTAAACCCTACAACTTAAGTTCAAAACGACTCAAGCAATATTAACGACCTAATGCAACTATTTTACGATTTATTGACACATAAAATACGGGTCGTTACATTCTCTCCTCCTTAGGAATTTCGCCCCCAAAATTCCAAACAAACAAGAGCAATCAAAATTATTCCGCATGCCTACCATTCATAGCAATCAACAAATCATGCATCCAACTACTAGCCTAGCATGCAGAATTCTAAGACTTAGAACAAGCTACAAATTCGTGAGATGTCACGACACCTTAGGGTCATACCTTGAAGAGTTCAGGATGAGCTGCCTTCATCCTCTCTTCCTCCTCCCATGTACAGTCGTCAACATCATCACTCCATTGCATCTTGAGCAACGTAATCGTCTTTCCCCTAAGCTGTTTCATGTCGGTTTCAACAACACGAAGCGGCTTACGAGGTCTCGTAACAACTGGATCAACCTCTAAATCTTCACAGCTATCAGCAGAGACTACCGTATTCGAGTCGTGCACATACTTCCGTAGATAAGATACATGAAAAACATTGTGCACACCCGCCATCTTTTCCGGTAACTCCAATCTATAAGCGAGCTTTCCAATTTGCTCGATAATTGGGAATGGTCCAACAAATCTCGGAGTCAATTTTCCTTTCTTCCCGAATCTATTCTTCAGAGGAGAAATCTTCACAAAAACCATATCACCTACGTCAAATTCCAAATCCTTACGACGATTATCGGCATAACTTTTCTAACGATCTTGGGCTGCCTTCATTCGTCGCCGAATGATCTCTATACAATCCGAAGTCTTTCGAATCATTTCTGGCCCAAGTATCAACTTTTCTCCAGTTTCCAACCAACATGTCGGAGAGTTACACGGCCTTCCATACAATGCTTCATACGATGCCATACCAATGCTTGATTGGTAACTATTATTATACGCAAATTCCACCAAATGAAGATGATCTTCCCATGATCCTTCGAAATCCAAAACACATGCTCTCAGGAGACCTTCCAAAACTCGGTTGACTCTCTCGATCTGACCATCTGTTTGGGGGTGATAAGCTGTACTCAAACACAACTCGGTTCCCAAAACTTCCTGGAAGCTCTTCCAAAATCCACTAGTGAACAATGGGTCTCGATCGCTCACTATACTCTTCGGAACACCATGGAATCGAACTATCCACCTAACATATAATTCAGCCAACTTCGATGCAGTCCTATTTGATCGAACAGGAATGAATCTTGCACTCTTAGTCAAACGATCTACGATGACCCAAATCCCTTCATTTCCTGCCCTGGTTCTAGGTAGACCATCGATAAAATCCATCGATACTTACTCCCACTTCCATGTAGGAACTTCCATTGGCTGAAGCAATCCACTAGGCTTCTTCTGCTCGGCTTTTATCAACTGGCAATTCATACATTTGGAAATGAAATTTCCAACATCCTTCTTCATACCTTCCCAGTAATAGGTTCTCTTCATGTCCCGATACATCTTATTTCCTCCTGGATGAATCGTCAACTTCGAGTGATGACTTTCCCTAAGAGCTTCATCTCTCAATCCATCTATATCGGGAACAACTAGTCGTCCTTGCTTTCGAAGCCAACCCTCTTGATCGACTTCAAATCCTTTATCCTTTTTTGGATTTAATCCAGATTCCAAATCGCGGATAATCTTGATAAGCTTATCATCTCGCTTTTGGCTCTCGCCAATCCTTTCCACAAGAGTAGGTCTTATTGATAAGTTTGCCAACATCTCAGGTTCCAATTCACATCTAGGCCTGAAATCAAATCCAGCCAAATATTCGAGACTCTTCCATTCCGAAAACATGGCTCCCAATCCTTCATGTCTTCGACTTAACGCATCTGCCACTGCGTTACCTTTTCCCGGAGTATAGGCTATATCAAAATCATATGATGCTAAAAAATCTAGCCATCGTTGCTGCCGAAGATTCAAATCCTTTTGGGAGAACAGATACTTCAACGACTTATGATCCGTAAATAACTCAAATCGAACTCCCAATAGATAATGTCTCCACATCTTCAGAGCAAAAACAATTGCCGCTAACTCCAAATCATGAGTCGGGTAGTTCCTTTCATGCGGCTTCAGTTGTCGACTTGCATATGCAACAACTTTATCCTTTTGCATTAGCACTGCTCCAAGTCCAGTACCACATGCATCGGTGTAAACCACCATCTCATCATTCCCACTTGGAATAGTCAAAACAGGAGCACTTGTCAGTCGCTCTTTCAGGATTACGAAAGCTTGCTCACACTTATCATCCCATTTGAATACCTGATTCTTTTTCGTCAATCCTGTTAACGGTGCAGCTATCTTGGAAAAGTGTTTGATAAACCGACGATAATATCCTGCTAATCCAAGAAAACTTCTCACATCAGATGCATTCTTAGGTCTAACCCAATCCTGGATTGCTGCCACCTTAGCGGGATCAACCGCTATTCCATTTTCAGAGATAACATGGCCTAAGAACCTCACTTCACTCTTCCAGAAGTGACACTTCGGAAACTTAGCCTTCAGCTGATGTTTCCGCAAGATTTCCAAAACAATACGCAAGTGTGTCTTGTGCTCTTCCTCAGTTCTGGAATAAATCAGAATATCATCCACGAACACAAGTACAAACTTGTTCAACTGATCTCTGAACACTTTATTCATAAGATCCACAAAATATGATGGTGCGTTAGTCAATCCAAACGGCATTACCAGCCACTCATAAAAACCGGATGGTGTCCTAAAAGCAGTCTTCGGCACACTATCCTTAGCCACTCTCAACTGGTGAAACCCCGTTGCCAAATCCATCTGAGAAAACACCTTAGCCTCGTGAAGCTGATCAAACAAGTCATCTATTCTCGGCAATGGATACTTGTTCTTCTTAGTCACCTTATTCAGCTCACGATAATCCACACATAACCTTAACGATCCATCCGCTTTGGTTGCGAACACAACTGGTGCACCCCATTCGGACACACTACGCCGAATGAATCCTTTCCGAAAAAGGTCATCAACCTGCACCTTCAGCTCTTGTTGTTCTCTAGGCGCCATCCGTTTAAGAGGCATCACAACTGGTCTGGCTCCCTCAACTAGATCGATACGAAACTCGATCTCCCTATGCGGCGGTAACCCTTTGACCTCGTCAAAGACGTCCTCAAATCCATTCACAACCGGCATCGATGACAGTCCATCCCGTGGAACAACCAGCGAATACATGAAGCCCATGAAGACGCATTCTTCATGCTTACATCGTATCACAACCTTTCGCCCTTCCACATTCCCGACTGTCACCTCCAGTTTCTCACAATCAACCTTTGCCGCATACTTCCTAAGCCAGTCCATACCCAAAATTATTCCGAACCCCGCAAAGTTCAGAACAAAACAATCACAAACAAAAGAGCAATCATGACTTGACACAACTAGACCATGGCATACCATACACAAACAAGACGAACCCCCAACTGGATTAGTCACAACCAATGGTCTATCAACAATTTCCGGTTCCAAACCCAACCGGCCTACAAGATCATCACAAACAAACGAATGCGACGCTCCAGTATCAAACAACACTCTAACTGGAACACCACAAATGGAAAGAGTACCTTGAACCACCACACTCTTCCCCTTCTCCTCCGCAGTAGGAGCTTTCGAAGATGATGGAACAGCCCCCAAAGCATAAGCTTGCACAATCTGCTTATCTTTCCTCGGTTCCGGACAATCCCTCTTGAAATGCCCCGGTTTGTCACAGTTGTGACACTTTGCCGGCACTCTTGGTTTCTTACAATCCCTGGAGAGATGACCCTTCTGCTGACAGTTGTAGCAGGTCACTTCGCCCTTCAACTTCTTCTGGCCATCCTTACCCTTCTGTTGCTGCTGCTTCCTCTTCTTGTTTCCACCCTGCTGTGGTTTGGACTCTTCCTTGGTCACAGCAACAACAGACCCTTCCTTAGGAAACAAACTCTCGTGCCTGAGAGATTTCTCCACAAGCTTCTCAAACGGATCGTCCAAATGATCCACCAACTGTCTCCCAAGATAACTGTCCAAGCCTGTCACAAACTTCTCATTCTTCTGATAGGGAGATTCAATATACGACCGAGCATACTTGGACAAAGCTTCAAACTCAGAAACATACTCAAGAACTGGTCTCCCACCTTGCTTGAGCTCCACAAACTTCTTAAACAGAACAGATTTCTGAGCCGTAGAGATGAACTTAGCTTCAAATCTAACTTGGAATTGCTCCCAAGTAATCTCTTCTTCTGGAGTATCAATAGTGATAGAACCCCACCAATCGGCAGCTCTTCCCTGAAGCTGTCTCGATGCAAGCTTCCTCTTAGTTGCATCCTCGATTCCCAAGTCACCAAAAATCCTTCTGCAAGCATCAATCCATCTCTGAACTTCTATGGTTGATTCTGTTCCCAAGAAAACCTTTCCTCCAAGAGCAGTATAGTCCTTACACAACTTAGCAAAATCCACTAGTCTTGGAGCTTGAACTTGAACTCCAACATCTACTGACGGTCCTGAAGTTGGTATCCTTCTCATGATCGAAGTCATCATAGCTTCGAACATTGCAGCATAATCAGTAGCTCCCCCAACAGCACAGCTTTCCCTAGCAGCTTGTCTCTCTCTTCGACTCATCCTTAATATCTACAAAAAGGAATGATTTAGAACACCTTGAGAAACAACTACATAAGGAGTTCAAATCCTTCTAAACTACTATAATATATATATAGTAATCATCCATCAAAATACAATTACGTCTCTCATACGTAGTTACGTCAGCGAGCGTTGGCTAAAATCGATTAACCGAAGCTCTGATACCAAATGTGACGACCGCCCATGACTCCCGCACAAAACAAGGGAATGGTGCGCTGAAAGGTGTGCCAGGCAACCATGGATGATAGTCAGGGTAAGATAAAACAGAAACTCTGTCGTACAACTCACAGCGCATGGACAAGATACAATAGAGAAATATTTGTATATAGTGAAGCTCATAACAGAATATCATCATATAGACTTCATAAAGGTTTGATACAAGCATCTGAACAATCAATACATCAAGCCTCACTACATAACACTCAAAACATATACAAGCAGCGGAACATCCAGTACATGTAGTAAGAAAACTAATATGATAGCCTCCAGCTCGTCTTCGCCATCAACAACGTTGGTAGCCAAGAACAGCACCTGTCACCTGCTACCTAGTCTGCCCATCCCAACATGGATGAACAACCCAAGGTAATAAGAGTTGAACATAAAACCTTGAGTCAGACAACAGTCTTAGTGAGCAGTAAATTAACTATCAAACATACCAAAAGAGCATAAAGGGTAAAAGGAATAGGAACTCAACCATCCCACTCCACCTCATCCTACAGTGATAGCCCCCAGACCCACTAAGCATAAACAAGCATAGCAAAGCAGACATTCAAAATAAAGTAATTATCACTCGAGTCAAGGTCGATGTTTTCCAAATACAAACCCCCAAGGCCTAAACCAAGATCAGATAAGCACCCAGAAAACACCGCTCTTGAGACCGAATGATGATACAACCAAACATCCATGACTCCGGCTATCACTGTTATCATTGCCTCGATATCACCGTTAGTTGAATGACCGCCTATCAAGGACTAATGGTAACCCCGGTTCTAGACATAACTCCGCACGTCGTCGCAGCCCGTGCCTAGGAATTCTCGCAACTACCCAGAGTACTAGCATGTCATCGCAGCCCGTGCTTGGAACGTCGTCGCAGCCCGTTCCAACGTACTCTTGCTTTGAGCATGCTAGAACCTTCAATAACGATAAAATCTCAGCCTTCTAGTCATCCTCCTCGACGACTATTTCCATACTAGCTCAAGCGCCTCTCAAGCTAACCATTATCAACCAACTCGAATCGCATCACCGAGTTATCAACATGCTTGGGATGATCCCGCCTGGATTAAACCAAGGCTTTCTCACATCATACTTTACTTCATCGCATCATAGCAAAGTCCCATCTCAACATCATGGTTTGCCTCATCGCATCATGGCAAAGTCCCATCTCAACATCATCATCAAATCTATCCATATGAGCTTCAACGTCCGCTTCATATGCCACAAGCAGCTTTCCTTATTCAAGAGCCTTTCCACTTAGCTTTTGAATCATCTTCTACCAACTTTCCCAAATCAAGTTATCGATCAACTAATCAATCAAATCAAACATTAATCCAAGCAATCAATCATTCAAACAAGATCTAAATAAACAATTACAACAATAATGGCAATTTCGTAAATAAAGAGTTTAAGTCTAACATGCATCCTTACAAGCATGAATTATGAACAATATCTCTACAACTTGGTGAATGAACTTGCATAAGTTAACATGTAGTAAAATGGGTGTCAAAACTTCATAGGTGATAGATCTACATGCATACTTAGGGAAAATGTAAGAAGTCGCTATCTTTAACACATAAACAAGCCACCAATCCAATATACTCCCTTGGGTCCGTGTGAGAGATAACTACCACTCACCAAATCACCTAAACACCTTAAAAACAACCAACTCCAGATCTGGACAGCAAAGAAACAAGCTTGATCCGGAAAAATCTCGCTTCAAACGATGAAATCTCTCATTGTTGGATGAAGATATTCAACTTTAGCTCTTGGATCTTCGATCTTGATCTTCGATCTTGGATGGATGTTAGCACTAGATTAGAGTGGAGAAAAAGAAGTGAAGAAGTGTTGTAGTCAAGCTCTCAAAATGGCAGCACTTCGTCGCTCCAAAATTCGGTGCCAAAAAGTGAGCCAAACTCCTCTATTTATAGGCAGATCCATGAGTCGTCCGCCTCTATAGGTCATTGCCGACCTACCCCATGAGTCGTCCACGACCTAACCTTGCCGACTCAACCAGCCTTACGACCTAACTAACACGGAGCCTCACGCGCGACTCAATACAACAACGCTCACACGACCTAGCAACTCACGACTCATCTATTCTGCCGCATTTCCTAAGTCCTAAGTCGTTTGAACGACTTAACCCCTATGCGACTTAACAAAATCAACGGTCCAGATGTTACGCGACCTAAGAATGAACGCGGATCTACGATGCCGCGACTTAGCTAAGTCATTAACGACCCAAAAACATCCCGGTTTAACAAATACTTTGACTTAACTTCCTAGCGACCTACCTTAAGTCGGTCACGACTTAACTAAGCACACAGCCTAACTATAACACGACTTAGCCACTAGGTCGCTACCTTCTCTAACTCGCTAACCCGTAAGTCGTAGCCTTCTTAGGTCGTTACCTCGGTCTAACACACTAACTCGGCAACACCTTAAGTCCCTCACACGAGCTAACTTCCACACGACCTAAACGCTAAGTCGTTAATTTCCTTAACTCGTTAACTCGACCTAACATTCTTAAGTCGTAACTTCTATAGGTCGCTCCTCTCGACCTAACTCTCACACGACATAAGCTTCACACGAGCTAGTTATTACACGGCCTAAACCCTTAAGCCGTAAACCCTACAACTTAGGTTCAAAACGACTCAAGCAGTATTAACGACCTAATGCAACTATTTTACGATTTATCGACACATAAAATACGGGTCGTTACAGATCCGCTAATGGATCTTATGGATTTTTACCATTAAGCCAAGAGATATTTGCATCAGGAGGACATTGAAGTAGAAAGTGCTAAAGTAAATGCTATGGATGATGGAGGACCATCTAAGACCTGTTACAGAAATGATAAAGGAAAGAGAAACACTGATGATGGCTTCGGAGGATCCAAGTGAATGCGAAGATGTCCTCGTACGACGAATTAACAAAGTACTCGAAGAGGATATAAAGGGAAAGGGAAAATTAAGTACAGGAAACCTGCAAAGGGAGAGCCCACGGATTAGGGAGAAGGTCCAATTTTTTTTGCTTATTCCATGATCAGGATGGGCATGAAATGAATGAGTGCAGACATCCTCGTGACTTGATAGAGGTGTACGTTCAAAGTAACTGGCTATAGTAGTATATGAAGGACTAAACCATAGTGGTCTTGTAGGAGCAACCACCACCTGTAGCAAATACACCTGGTCGCAACTGAGTATCTGGATCAGGTGCTGTAATCCTATGATCGAGGCGGATTAGTGTTGGATTTATTTCATGCATTTTGACTTCATTTTAAATAAACTACGAGAGACTATCTCTGGGCTACTTATATATATATAGAATCTTGATCAGTCCCAAGGCATTCTCTAGGTTAAGGTCTAGGGAATTCCTTATTTGGAGTGGGTTTCTGATTTTTGTACTTAATGCATCTTATTTGAACTCTATGATTGAATTATGGATATTTGGACATGAAAATCATTTGAACATGATAAATGATATTGATACTATTATGGAATACGAATGGAAATTGGTTATTCGTTAAATTGATAAATAAACTAATAGAACATGGTTCCCCCGATCTAAGACATGTGGTGATGAACCGTGACATTTAATTCTCTTACTGAAAAGCATGTAGCTGAACGATATAAGGTAGCAAGTCCTCTCACTAGAGAGTGGGCAGACAGACTTGCTTCGATATTAGATCCCTTCACCGGAGAGCGAGCTGGTTGGGCTCGATCTAGATATGTAATTATACAATCCGAAGGGATTAGAAATTAAACGTTGGGATTTGATCGCCTCGCGATTTTGAAAAGATTTGATAATGATTACTGGATGCCTCGATTTGGTTGGGTTTACGATGGGATACTAGGTGATACTAGACGATTTATTAGTAATGCTCCAATTGGAGAAAATGCGCTTCTATGGTTAATGATTCAGGATTACATGACATATAATTTACACATGATAGTTAAATCCTTGGAGAACCAGGATGATATTGGCACTAATTATGATAGTCTAATCCTAAGCAACGCGTGATGTTCTTGATTTATGACATATGATATATTAAATAACGAGGGAATGTATAATGATTATGATTTATGACTAATATTTAGGAAAGAACTTGAGTACGTAGTCACGATAGGTCTAGAATGGCCTTCGATTTGCAGGTTAATCTGAAGGAGCCGGATGATTTACTACGATTGGGCAGTAGATAGCCGAAGAGCTCAACTATGGATAATTTGCCGGTTTCGATATTTGCTTTTGAGAAAAGTACACCTTATATTACCACTGTGTACTTGAAGGGACAGTTTTACAGCTAAATTTTCCACAGTCTTAGAATTGGCTCAAATGAATGTACTAAACTAAGGAATGATAAAGAAATGGATCCACGGTCTTGGAAAACATCATGAAGTGGTAAGACGAAGAACAACAAAGAAGAAGAAAATTGGACTAGGTAAGTAACTCAGTACCGAGTTGTGCAATAACTTAGTATTAAGTTGTAATATGGGAAGAGTTAGCAACCTTACTCAAAGATGGAAGACAAAGCAAGTTAAAACATAAGAGGGCGAAGTCACATAACCCGGTACCGAGTTATGCACAACTTGGTACCAAGTTATATTTATTTTGCAATTTAGCCACGATCTTTTGCTACAACTTCAGGCTCAAAGTAAAGAATGTGGTTGAGAAACTTTCGATGGCTTTAGTGATGGATTTTGTCTATAATTAGAGGAGGTAGTGCATTAGAACAAAAGTCTTTTCGATCTTTCTTCTTTCTATGCTCGGAATCGATACGAGTTGGGTTATTCAATCCTTGATTAAACTCTATACAACTCATACCCAAGTTGTGAAAACTACTTTGTAGGATAAAAGTATAATCTATAAATAGTGATTAAGTGGACGTAGGCAAGAGAATTTGCCGAGTCATTATAAAAATTATGTGTTCTTTGTCTCTTTTAATCTCCTTATTTTTATATTTACAACTTGACTGGTGTTTATGCCATTTTTGATCCAAACAATATATATAATATTGATTAACTATTGATTATTTATTTCATAATTACTTTTATTTAATTAAACTTTTTATTTAAATATTTAATTGATTCAAGAATTTTGATTTAATTTTATCTTAAACAATTTTATGACAAATTTACAATTGTAATAATTATAGTTACATACATATATCAATATAGGCATGTTTTTAATAAATTAAAATTTATCTAATTTATTTATTTATTTGAATTAATCATATTAATTAAATAGATATGAAAAATTGAAATTAATTATCTAATTTCCCAAAAAAGTTTAATTTTTTTAATTTTATTTTATAACATTTGGAAAATTTTATTTTACATTAAGCTTAACATTTAAATTTAAAATGTATTTTAAAATTTTTAAATCTAAATATGAAAATTAGTTAAGGCCTAAAATCAATTTAGGCCTTACATCTAAGCCAACCTTTTGGACTTACTCTAACCATTGGACGAAGTCGATAGCTTGGGAAGGGAGAATACTTGATGATTCAAACACAAGCCCAACACTACTTTTATAGACACCAATTGGATAAATTTTAATTAGTTAGCCCTAAATTCGACTAGTTAGTCTACATAGACTATTTGGGCTCTAATACAATTGTTGGAACCTGGTTTGTTTCATAGTAGGTGAAATAGGTAAATTTGAAAAAAAAAATCCTGTAATTGGATCTTAGTTGGCCTATGAACTCTAATATTTATAACTAGATCCAATCTTATAAATTTAGCCAAATAGTGACACTTTAATCTTCAAATACTCCTTAAACTCCTCGAACCAAAAATCTAAAATTTACTTGAATTGGATGAGCCACCTTGTATTATTTATTTTATTTTTGGTAAAAGGCAAAGAAATTTCAGCCTTGAATGAATGGGGAGGCCGCCATGAGAAGGTCGAAGAAAAGAAGAAAGGAAGAATTGAAAATGAGAGAAAGCTAGGGGACTTTGTATTAATGGAAAAATGAATACTTTCTTATTCTCTTTATTAAAACCTCACATTTACTTCTCAATCAAATCTTAACGATATCTATTTCTCTCTAGAACGGCATGTCATATCATTTCACCTCATGGATAATTATTTTCATAAGCCTTTTAAGCAATTAACTATATTTAAAACCCATTTAAATATATACCAACATCATATATCAATACACACAGATATACACATACCTTTTATATATAAAGCCAAATAATATTAATAATACCAAAACCTCAAATATATTAATAATTAATATTTTCTAAATATTAAATAATTTAATTAATTTATAACATTTTACAAACTGATTGAATCATGTTGTTTTCGGAGAATACACAAATGTGGCTAAGTGACTCACAAGTTTGAATTCAGTCAGCGATTAACACTGAAAAATTCAAATATTAGCATTCACTCATCACCTTATCTTGCATTATAAAAGCTTGCCTGAGTTCATCACTTATAAATATTTTCGATAAAATCCAATTTCTTAATGTCTAAAATAAGACCTCTCTTCGTCAAAACTATATCACTTTAGGATACACAAAATTTGATATTGATCAAATTCTAATATTATTCATATTTAACTCAATTTGTCTAGAAAAAACAAAGTCCTTTGTTCAATAATGACACCTATTACTAATTGTACTACTTTGGCCTGAGTTTTGACTTTGAGTTGATGACTGTCGACCATGTTACTAACCTCACATAGTTGATAAGACGAATTCTCCATCATACCTTGTTTAATTCCCAATGCTTCAAATCAGGTTTATAGTCGCATGGTGGATCATCATTAATAGAGTTATGGGTATGTCCTAAAGTCAATTACGTAATTTGTTACATGTATATAATTCTACGATCGATCTTGTTCATAATAAAGGAGTTTGATTTCTTTTATATACTTTGTTATATAGTGATATAATTAATTAAGTAAATAATTTAAAGTATATAAATAAGAAAAATCCCTAAATGAAATGTTATGTGATTGTAGTTGCAAATAGTTGTAATCATGGGTAATTACTCATAATATAAAATAATATTTTATTTTAAATATTCCTAGTCAAGATGTGTGATGACCGCCCTACATCGTATATACCTGTATAGTGCACATAGCAGTGCTATGTCGATGCGTGGCGATCATCAATTGTTGTAAAGTAAATAAGCAAGATAGAACCTATCGTATATACCACGACACATCGAATAAAATATAATACTAAACATCTTAGATATAAATAGGCGAGACAGTTAACTGGACAAATCACAACACTAGAGTATAGAAACAGTAAATAACATAAGTAATAGCGTTATACATCAAATAATAACTCATAAACTATCTCTAAATAGTAAGGAACTAAAAAGCTCCATTGCTCTGTGCAGCGGAATAACAAATGAGTACATATAATAATACAAGAGAATAGCCTCCTGCTCGCCACCTATCTAGCTCTTATTAGACCTGATATCCCTAATCTACTCATTTAAGTGTGCCTAGAGTAATAGGAAGCAAAGCATAAAACCCCAGGACAGACAATAGTCTGGTGTGAGTAGTAGAAATATTAACAACTATAAAGTTAATATACTAGGACAAATGGTATGGAAAATCATACCTGACCTCTCCCTGCATTCACAGAGTTAGCACATAGTTAACCCGCCTTTTGCCAAGGAAGTACACAGACGGATTTAACCCAACGGACTCTACATTATCAAGGCAGAAAGCCCAGAGAGATGGTTACCAAGATTGAAGATCGATTATATTTGAAGCTATGGACTATAGGTGAATGGATTTAGATGGACGACGTTCAAAAAGTGGATAAGTATGGAGCTAATACTTCCCTTAGAAGAGGAATCAGAATTGAGGGATTGGAATAAATAGGATGCACACAACACAACTCAACGATGATGGCTCAATAACTCAACAACCACAAGGCGGATTGAAATGAAACATTGGGAACAAGGGACCCTATAGAGTCTACCTTAGGGATTGCACATCATTTTGAGGAGTTTGGTGGGATCAGTTCTATCACTATATAGGAGTTGACTATAATTAGCCTTCATAATATATTGCAACAAAGACTGAACGATAACTCCAGTTATACTAATCCAATTGGCATAAAATTTGGAGGCTAAGCTAATACAACATGTTGAAGCTCCTTTAGGGATTGTACATCATTTGGTGGAGACTGGAGGGATCGACCCCTATCCCTATATTGGGATCGGCCTCTATCCCTATTCAGGGATTGGTTTAGTTAAATTTGCAGTAATGACCGATCGATATCTTGAGATTCGTAAGTGTGATCGATATGAAATTTGGAGAGCACGAAGATAACATGATAGGGAACGGACATAGGAATTTTACCCCATAATTCCACCAAAATAGGGATCGGAACCAATCCCTATTATGGGCTTTGGTGGGCCTTCAAACTTTCTGGACAGGCTCGTCTTCGCTTTAAGGTTCCAGATCCAGGTTTTAAGTGAGATATTTTCACATCTTCTCTTATAAATACAGCAAACATGGCATCAACAAAGGGATCTTCCTTTTTCTTCTCTTTATCTTCGACCTAAGCTACACTCTGCTAATTTTATTCTTGGATTTTGGATTGTAATTGTAAACAAACTACAGTATAATAAAAAGGATTATTCTGGAGTGGACATAGGCCGAAGTTAGCCGAACCACTATAAATCTTGTCTCTTTTACTTGCTTTCATTTTTAATTTGTTTATTCTTCATGTTATATTCTCTACATTAAATACTATTTGAGATCCGCGACTGGGCGTTTTTGGTGTTATCACATAACTGGGTGTTGGTGGCCAAATTTTGATCCCGACATTTTGGTGCTTTCACTGAGAGAGTTTCCCCCACAAATTTGGAATTTGGATTTAGAGTTTAGATAAGATCTAGAGCTTAGAATTGGAGCAATGTTGAAATAATCTATAGGGAGAGTGCTACTGGAAAGGAGCCGCCATAGGAGTCAGGAGGCTTCTTCAGAAGCTAAAGCTAATCAAACATATATCTACATCACTAGGGATGAAATGGAAATGATGATGGATGCTATGCAGGAAAGGATGCTGAAAAGACAGAAGGAGATGATGCAGAATTTACTTCGATGGATTGCACAGGCTAGAACACATAATCAAGGGAATAGAGCAACATGAACTAATGACAACTTAGATCAAGGAGTTGAAGTAGTAAGAATTGCTAGAAATAAAAATCGAGAATATAAAGATGGAGCTATCGAACAAAGGAATGGAACAGAGTAGCCGGGGGAAATCCCCGGCCATCATAGAGGGATCGGCACCGATCGCTCCAGAGGGATTGGTCCCGATCACCTAAGGCTAGAGGGGTATGCCCTCAGGTTTGGTTGATCATGATGTTGGAGGACCTACGGTCGATCCCATGGAGCTTGGTGCGAATCGAAATTTGGATGCTCATCCGGAGGAGTATATTCAAGAATTCCCTCGTGGACTCAGGGGGCAATTTAGAAATGATGATAGGAGACTACTGCTAGATGACAATGACAGGTTTGTAGAGATGATCAAGCGAGATATGCATGGAGGATTGGTGAATAGGGATCTGGAGGATGCAAATAAAAGTCCATTCATTCCTAATATTAGGAATGCCAAAAATCCGCTAGAGTTTAAACTACCAACACTGGAAGTATAAATTGGAAATTCAGATTTTCAACTATGCGCATGATGTGATATATACGATACATGGAAGTACTAGGGGCATCAGAGGTGGTAATAACATGATGTTTTCCACTTTATTCGACGAATTTAGCTGCACTCTAGTTTAGGCAGCTAGAGAATGGCTCAATAAGGACATGGAGCGAGTTAGTAGATCGGTTCATGAGGCAGTTTCGGGTCCACATTACGAGACACAAGAATGTGGCAACATTGAAAAAAGGACTGGAGTCTCCAAGGAGTTTTCTAACAAGATTTAATGCGATGGCGATATCGATGAATCTTCCAGATCCATCCATGGTTTTGATGGCAACTGTACCAGGAATAGCCGATGGCATGGATTTTAAGGATTCATTAGTGCGGGATCTACCTATGGATCTCGAGGTGTTTTATAACAAAGCAGAAAGGATCTTACGGTAGGAAGAAGCATGAGCTGACAAACCAAAGGTAAATGTTGTGCAAAATGAAGGATCGTCGACAGATGCAAACAAAAATGATAAAGGAAAACGGAAACTGGATGATGGGTATGATGGGAAAAAAGGCGATGGAAAGAGCAGGAGCTAAAGTTATTCTCCTACTCAGATTCGATAAAAAACTTAGAACGGAATTATCTATATACTACCTAATTAGAAACCGGCAAGGAGGGATCCCATGGAGGGGGAGCCTATGTTTGGGAAGTACTATCTGTTCCATGAAGTGAACGGGCATACCATGAATGAATGCACGTACTTAAAGGATATGATTGAGGAGCACGTCAGGAATGACATATTGCCGCAGTACATGAGGAATCGAGCAACGATGATGGAACATGAACAACCACCATCCGCATTGCATGGAAATAGGAATGGCCCTGGATCGGGGTTACGGGTTGTCATCAACTGATCGTGATGATAAGGGCCAAGTTCAGGACTTGGACTCCAGCTGTAATAATAATGAACAACTCTATTATAAGGCGACTAAGTCACTTACAGATGTATGGAAAAGTGGACGGTCCCTAGGCATGCTCTAAGATGATAATGAACAGTCGTTCCCTGAGAGGCATACTTTTGCTTTTTTTTAGTTTTTTGGACTTCTGGACGTACAAACTCTTATTCTTCAGGTTTTTTATGATCCACGTTACTGCGATGGATAAAAAAGGATGGGATTATTTTCCCAATCGAACTGACGGGGTGGTAACTGCATGGTGCAAGTCCCTTCCAGGGAGAGCGACAAAATGGAATCACATATGGATTAAGTCCTCGACCGGTGAGTCGAGGCTAGTGAATAAAACCCAACAGGACGTCAGGTATGGATATGCCCGTCAAGGAGTAGGTTGTTTCGCCAGAGAGAGCGACAAGATAGCCTACTTAGGTCATCGAGTATGAATTATGCTCCACAAGGGTCTAAAGAGACCACTATCGACCAAGGACTTAATCCAAGACACCACTGAACATTCAATGACACCAAACCAGAGTATAGGAAATAACGCAGCTTCGCCAAGGAGTGACAAAATCTGCTTGCTTGGAAGGTGAGTATAGACTGTGCTCGGCAAGGACCCGAAGAGGTCACGGATTTGGATATCAGCTTGGAACAACTATGGACTTGGGCATTGATCCGGAGAGGTCACGGACTTGAATATGGGCCTGGAGCGGTCCCGGATTTGGCTAACGACCCAGTGAGGTCAAGGGTTTGGAAAAACGATCTGGAGAGAACATGGATTTGGATGAAATGATCCGGAGAGATCATGAATTTGGAATTGGATATCGACCTAGAATGGTCTTGGATTTCACTAACGATCTGAAAAGATCATGGATTTGGATTTGCAATGGATTGGATTCATATTGGATAATATGGATATCGATGGATTATGGGCTTTAAGTCTTGGATTCGTGAAAAATTCAAAACACACCTTCTTATCACATGCATGTTTTGAGAGGCAAAGTGTTAACCTGCCTTTTTCCAAGGCAGTACACTAATGGATTTAACCCAACGGACTTCATAATTATCAAGGCAGAAAGCCCGATGAGATGGTTACCAGGAATGTAGATCGATTATATTTGAAACTATGGACTATAATTGATTGGATTTGGATGGAAAGTACTCAAAAATTGACTAAGTATGGAACTAATACTTAACCCAGAAGAGGTAGTGGAACAGAGGGATTAGAATAAACAAGATGCACACAACACAACTCAGTGATGATCACTCCATAACACAATAACCACAAGGCAGATTAAAATGAAACTTTGGGAACAAGAAGAAGGGACCCTAGGGAGTCTACCCTAGGAATCGCACATCTTTTAGAGGAGTTTGGAGGGATCGAGCCCTATCCTTATATAGGAATCAACGATAATCAGCCTTCATAACATATTGCAAAAAAATCAATCGATAACTCGAGTTATACTTAACAATTGGCATAAAACTTGGAGGCTGTACATAATACAACTTGGAGAAGCTCCTCTAGTGATCGCACATCATTTGGAGGAGATTTGAGGGATCAGCCCCTATCCCTATTTGGGGATTGGCTTGGTTGAATTTGCAGTAATGTCGATCGGTATCTCAAGATCCGTAAGTGAGATCGACATTAAATTTAGAGAGCAAGAAGAAAACACATGGAGGATCGACCATATGGATCACACCCCATGATTCCACCAAAATAGGGATTGGCACTGATCCCTGTTATGGGCTCTGGTAGGCCCCAAACTTTCCAGGCAGGCTCATCTTGGCTTTAGGGTTCCAGATCCGGGTTTTGAACCAGATATTTTCACTTCTCCTATAAATACAACAGCCATGGCATCAGCAAAGAGATCTTCTTTTTGCTTCTCTTTATCTTCAACATAGGCCACACTTTGCCTATGTTATTCTTGGATTTCAGATTGTAACTGCAAAAAACTGTAGTGTAATAAAAAGGATTATTCTAGCATGGTCGTAGGCTAGAGTTAGCTAAACCACTATAAATCTTTTTTTTTCTTGCTTTCATTTTTAATGTTTTTTCATCATATTATATTCTCTGCATTAGATACAATAAGGGATCCGTGACTATACATTTGGGTGCTTTCACATAATTAGGTGTTGGTTGCTACCCTAACACACATATAAAAGATATATGCTACTCTATGATAGTCATCATGGGTGTAACATACATCAAGGTATAAAAGGACTCTAAATATCGGCATCAGCAATATCTGCATCGTGTGACAACCCTAAGGTGATAAATAATCAAACAAACATGAAATCCATCATCCATCCTTGCAGTCACTTAGTGCATTGGATATATAATACTCGTATGACCACCCCCGTAAAGCCAAGGACTAATCAACATCCTGGGTCACGATACTCGAATCCATGCCAGTCAATAGCCTAGGAACTACACTGCACCCCCATAGACAGCACATGGTACACAGAACAAAACATCATGTGATTCAAGGAATCCCTGTAAGCCCAAATGAGCTCCCTTACATACCCTTTCTTTATGAGTATACATCGGAACCTATGAATATCCATAGTAGAGCCCATCCTAGAACCATCCTTACGACTTCCATCTAAAGTTGTGGTGGTTAGGAACTGTTCTAGACCGACTTCATTCGCCATAGAATGTCATCATGCATCCCAAAACCTTCCTCCCACAAATCCTTCAATCCAGCTTCTTTGCATCCTAAAGTATAGTTATCTATCATCGAAACCATCTCTTCCCATCACATAATCATCTTCTATCCAAGCTACCCCCGCGTCATGATCACTACCGATCCAAGCTACCCATGAGCCATGATCATCAACTATCCAAGCTACCCTCAATTGATGGTCATTTGCATCAATTTGTGCAGATCCACACTGAATAACAATATAGATTGGTATCGACCCTACAGTTGTTTGTCTTCTAAGCCGCCATCGAATTAGGAACTCCACCAATTCAAGATACAATCAAACTAGGAACTTCACCGATCTAAGCTACCATCTTACTTGGGACTTCACCGATCCATGCTACCACCGGACTCGGAACTTCACCGTTCCAAGCTACCACCAAACTAGGAACTTCACAGATCCAAGCTACCACCATGGATTGCATGTTGATTGGGTCAACCCCTATGGATCCGTACGGATCTAGTGAGACCGATCCCACAGTTAGCCAAATTCATACGATCTTGGCCCTACTTCGCTCCTACTACTCTCTTTGCTCTAATTAATAGCTCATATCCTGATCCATACTCCGGGTTCCCGCTTCCCCGTTCCAAATTATGGATCCACACCGATCTAATTTGGATCTATACCGATCCAAGATCCAACCTGTGCTTTAATGCCCATATCTTGACCATGTGAACTCCAAATGACCAGAAACTTGGTGTGCAACCTTATGAGGCCTTCCTTGTTGCCCTTTATCGATCGCACCTCGATAAAACAACTTTGAATTCCTGTATTATCGACAATCCAAGAGCCAATCCTAAGTCTAAATCGCCATCCGATCGGCATTTTCAACCATTGAAACATTAGTCAAGCATACACACATCAAATAGAAACCAAAACATTAGCAAAATATCCAAATATATCTATTTTAAAAGACCTACATCTAAGTTCAAGGTTAGGGATCCATAAAAACATGTTTTTACAAATCAAGTCCAAATAATCTAAAATTAACATATATGGTGTAATATGGTCTAAAAACATTTTTAGTATTTTTAATTAATTTTTAAAACATCATTTAGGGTGTTTAATGACCTAGTTAGTAAGTGAGACATATAATCACTCACCTTAATCCAAAGCAAATCCCAAATACTCAAGTAAACAATAAAAGGTATGAAATCCAAGGCTCCTCCAATAGAAAACCTCTAATACCAAGTGCTAATCACACTAATCTCCTCTTAATGATGTAATTTGGCTAATTAAAGTAGGTCTAAGGGTTAATTTTACGTCATTGGAGGTTAATGGAAGCTTCTAACTATTCTTGGAATAGTGAAATGATGGAGATGAGCTCCCATCATCCCATATGTACTCCTGAAATGAGTCATAAGCCTTGACACTAATGACCCTTATTACCTACTTAAATTGTTCAAAATCAAAGAAAACTTCAAACAGCCATAACTCTCAAACATTTAGTCTATTTCCTTAATATGACCACTCTATAAAAAGAAAAACTATCGTCTCGATCTAATGGAAGTGGTTTCAAACCCTATGTCGGTTCTATCGAAAGTTATAGTTCGTACAAGATTTACAGGGTCAAAATGGTCATACAGAAATTCGCCAAAAATATGGATGTGGGAAATGTCCCTAAAAGTCATTTCCTAAAATATTATGACCATTCAACCTCATATGGAAATAATACAAATATTCTATGAACTTCCAGTGCTTGGAATACGGATTGTTACATTCTCCCTCTTTAAGAGTTTCGCCCTCGAAATTCCGTAATCAATTCAATAGGGTCATCCCACATGCCTAACAGTCATATGTAAGCATAGGAAACCACCACACATCAAACATGCATACATAACAACAAGAAAAAGGAGAACATATCTAAGCCTCTCTAGCATGCAAACTACCATGCCATGGTACATTTCATGATATCATAAGTGAAATTAAAAGCGATAAATAAGAAATCTCACCAAGTAAAGAGCTCTGGATATGCTATCCTCATGCTCTCCTCGGTCTTCCAAGTGCAATCGCCTTGACTATCACTCTACCGAACCTTTACCAACTGCACTGTTTTCCTCCTAAGCTGCTTTGTATCATATCCGATAATATAAATTGGCCTACAAGGTCTTGAAGCCTCAAATTCAATCTCGATATCATCTAGCTAATTTAGTGCAATAGTTATGCCTGAGTCATTCACAAATTTCCGCAAGTGAGAAACGTGGAATACGATGTGCACCTCCGCTATTCTTTGAGGCAGGTCAACTCTATAAGCAAGGTTCCCAATCCTCTCTAATATAAGAAAAGGACCACTAAATCTCAGTGTCAACTTCCCTTTACTACCAAACCAAATGACATTCTTCAATGGAGAGATCATGACAAATACCATGTCATTGACAAAGAACTCTAAATCTTGACATCTCCTATCTATGTAGCTTTTCTATCTTCTTGTGCAGCTTTCATCCATTACCGAATGACCTCGATCTTCTTTGAGATTTCTATTACCATATCTGGCCCAATATCATTTTCTCGTCCGATTCCAGCCAATATGAAGGAGCGTAGCACGATCAGCCATATAATGCCTCGAATGGTGCCATACCAATGCAAGACTGATAACTGTTATTGTATGTAACTTCTACAAGATGTAAGTGATCATCCCATGATCCTCTAAAGTCTAATATGCAAGAACACAAGAGATCCTCTAAGATACTATTCACTCTCCCAATTTAGCCGTTAGTTTGAGGGTGATAAGCCGTGTTAAGGTGCAACTCTGTCCCTAATGCTTCATATAATCTCTTCTAAAACCCATTAGTGAACAATGGGTCTCAATCACTCACAATGCCCTTCGACACACTACTGAATCATACTATCCACTTTACATATAAGCCAGCCAGTTTGGCTGCCGTCTACTTGACTTGATGGGTATAAATCTAGCACTCCTAGTTAATCAATCATCTTTGAACCAAATGTTGTCGTACCCTACTCGATTTCTCGATAGTCCATCGATGAAATCCATTGATACTTATTCCCAATTCCACTTGGGAACTTTTAGCAGTTGCAACAGACCACTATGCTTCTTCTGCTCTACCTTCACCAACTGGCAGTTCATGCATTTCAAAATGAATGTCCCAATGTCTTTCTTCATCCCTTTCCAATAGTTGGTCTGCCTCCTATCATGATACATCTTATTACTACCATGATGAATAGTCAATCTTGAATGGTGGAACTCTTTGAGTGCATCATCCCGCAAAGTCTGTACTATCTTATGTCCTCAAACTCTACTCCTACTTCAATCTTAGAAATGATCTTGGCTAAACTGGCATCGCGTCTCTAGGTAACCAATTCGCTCAATGAGTGTAAGTCTGATAGTCAAGCTCGCCAACATCTCTGGCTCTAGCTCGCATCTCGATCGGAAATCATAATCAGCAATATACTCTCACCTTGTCCACTCTGGGAACATAGCTCCCAAGCTGGCATGTCTCCTACTCAAGGCATCGGTAACTGCATTACATTTCCTGGGTGTATATGCAATATCAAAGTCATAGGATGCTAGGAACTCAAACCATCATTGCTGATGAAGGTTAAGATCCATCTACAAAAAGAGGTACTTCAATGATTAATGGTCCGTGAATTGACCATACCACTCTCCTAAAAGATAGTGCCTCTAAATATTTAGTGCAAACACAGTCGCTGCTAACTCTAAATCATGGGTTGGGTATTTCTTCTTAAGTGGCTTCAGCTATCGACTAGCATATGCAACAGCCTAGCCTCTCTACATCAATACCATGCCTAATCCGCTACCACAAGCATCTGCATATACCGTCATCTCCTTATTCCCATTCGGAATAGTCAATATTGGTGCACTCGTGAACTTTTCCTTCAGTCTCACAAATGCATGTTCACATCTCGCATCGCAAGTAAAAGTATGATTCTTTTTCATCAAGTGATTGGTGCTGCTGCCTTAGAGAAGTCCTGAATAAATCATCTATAATATCCATCTAACCCCAAGAAACTTCTAATGTCCGTAGCGTTTTTTAGTCTAACCTAATCTTGGACTGCTGAAACTTTTGCAGGATTAACGATAATTCCTTGCTCAGATACGATATGACTGAAGAATCACACTTCCCTCCTCTAGAAGTGACATTCAGAAAACTTCGCCTTCAGTTGGTGTTTTCTCAACACCTCTTGCATGATCCGCAAATATGTCTTGTGTTCCTCCCCTATCTGTAAATGGACAAGAATTTCATCAACAAACATAAGCACGAATTTATGTAGCCAATACCTGAAGACACTGTCCATGAGATCAACAAAGTATGCTAGTGCATTGGTTAGCCCAAACGGCATAACAAACCACTCATAGGAACCGGGTGGCATACAAAAATTTGTAATCAGAACACTCTCCTTTGCTACTGTTAGTTGGTGAAATCTCATCACGAGATCTAACTAAGAAAATACTCTAGCACTATGAAGCTGATCGAACAAGTCATCAATACGTGGGAGTGCATACTTATTCTTTTTTATCACCTTATTCAGCACACGGTAATCAACACATAATCTAAGGGAGTCATCAGCCTTCGTGGTGGACACAACTAGCACCCCCACTCTATTTGCGAATGAACCCCATTACAAAAGGTCATTCACCTACACTTCAAACTCTCTCTGCCCTCTAGTTGCCATCCTCCTTAGAGGCATCACTATTAGCCTGACATCTTTAACTAAATCAATGCGGAACTCGATCTCTCTATGTAGTGGGGGTTCAATGATTTCCTTAAATATGTCCAGATACCCCCGGGCAATCAGTATTGTCGACAACTCATTGTATGTGATATCGAGCGAATATAGAAAGTTGACCATTACCTCATCATCCAGTATGCAGCATAACACTACCATTCACCTATCATCCATCCCTATTGTCACTAATGACCTCTTGCAATCCACCATCACTCCATATCTATGAAGCGAGTCCATCTCCAGAATGATACCAAACCTAATGAAACACAAAACAAAACAATCACAATCAAAATAGCATCCATGACTCAATAAGACTAAACCATGACAAACCATACATAGGCTAGTGTAGCCTTCAATAGAGTTTGTCACAATCAAATGTTGGTATTTCGGATTCCAATCCTAATCTATCTACTAAGTCACTAGATATGAAGAAATGTAAAGCCCCAGTATCAAACAAACTCATATAGGAACATCATAAATAGAAAGAATACCTTGCATAACTATGCCTTTCCCCTTTCTTTGACCAATGGAGCATTCGATAAAGTTAGAACTATAATGGCCTGTTTTTTTATACCCTTTGAATCGACAATAAACCACACATGTCCAACTCAAATTGCACGAAGAGACGAATCATTAAGGGTGGAAAGAAAAATAAGGAAAGAACAAAAGCTCACATGAATGGAGTAACGTATATTATTTCAACAATAATCTTTACAGTTACAATATCAAAGTCAAACCTAGATTCAGCCTCGACAGTTATAACACCTGCCCTTAGAAATGCTGACAAATAATAAAACAAATACAATAGATTCATCAGATAATAGAATACGTCCATACGATGATGAAGATCTCCAGCTCTCCTCTAGAAACTCCAATCGTCTTCAATAAACCTAATACTACTCGGATCTGACACGAGTATTAAAAATATCCGGATCAGGCTTGATAAACCAGTGTGAGATACTCGAAATTTAAAATGACTATATTATCAAAAGTTTGAAAAGAAAGGTATCTCATAAGACCACAACCACACACAAATACGAACGAGTTTTTACCTTATGATAACCAAAACACTTTTATACCAAAATTCACTTGATATTATTTTTAATGACATTCTTTTGAAAACACTTTTCAAATAAACTTATTCAAATAAGGTATCAATATTTGGACTAAGTCTAAGGTAATATATCCGGACTAGGTCAACGGAATATACCGAACGGAATATATGATACCAAAAGGAGTAGCTGAAATGTTTGTAAGTCATTACAACTATTTTGAGAATAACATCAAAACCGTAAATCTCGTATTGGAATCGGATTCCAACATGATGGGGAACTAGTGGCCTTTTCTCCGATACACACATAACAAACATAGTTCCCATGGTACCACTCAAACTAGTCACTTGGAACTATACTTGCTACACTGCAACCGATAACCGGTAGTTCCCTGCTTTTCTCAAGCTAACCACTTTATCCACATGGACAATAAATGCCTTGAGGGATGTTTCCTCCAAAAGGTCAAACGTATTTGACACCACCATACATACTCAATTATTTCGAATTAGCGTCTGTCAGACCACATAGTATCCCATTATAACCGGGGTGTGAGGCTCATGAAGCTACGATCAATTTCTTCAACGCCACGTTTTTCATACAAAACCATGCTTTGATCATAACAGGTTCCATTTTGAATGCCACACTACCATTCCTTTGATCACTATTTGACTCCTACAAGCATACAACTTCTGAGCTCGTATGCTTCAGAGAATGGTGTTAAGCTAAGAGAAGTTGCCTTCTCCGCCACCAAGCAGACGTACATTTGTAAAAGTAAAACGTTGTGTCTCAGAAATGCAATGTCGGACATTCGTTCGTACAAGTTCGTTCTAGGATTGAGAAAAACCGAAGGCACTTTCCTATTACCACTAGTAGCGAGTAGTCCTTGCAAAAAATCTCCACAACGGGGAGACCACTGCTATAAATAACTCTATAATGGGAGCGACCCAGAGAATGTTCAACAAATAGTCCTTACGCTATGAAGATCCACGGTTTTTAATAATCATCATCTTCAATATGTCTTCACTTTTGAATTTATATATTGGTTCGAAGTGGTTTTCGAATAGGAATCACCCAAATCCGATTTCGGTTCCTTCGAAGCCAATTATCACTTAGAAAGATATTAAGTTTATAAGTGGATATCAATCATCAATTAATTACTTCATCTTTTATTTAAAACAAATATCTTTCCTAGATATATTATTTTTAATTTTTGCAATTTTCTTTTCAAATGTATATGGAATCATTAAGCCTCATTTATCAAATCATTTAATTTATTAAAACCTTTCTTAAATCTTGAAATAATTCCAAATCATTTCTCTTTTACTTTGGAAAACCTTTCTAAATCATTCATTAAATCTTAGTCAAAGATTTCTTTCTTAACTTCAAATCATATTCTCGCAAATCGAAGATTTTCATAACAGAGCACTACTGCCATCTTAAATATGGTAAATTTCACCTCTAGGGACTAATGGCAAGTAATCCTAAATCATGAATATCTTTGTCTTCAATGATCTTTGTCTTCAATGTGTTTTATTTCAAAAATTAGTTTGAACGGGTTTTTGGATAAGAATCACCCAAATCCAATCCTGGTTCCTTCGTGCCAATTATCGATAAAAAGATGTTATGTACATATGGGGTTTCATAAATTAGTTTGAAGTGATTTTCGGATAGAAATCAGCCAAATCTGATCCCGGTTCTTCGGATAGGAATCATCCAAATATGTTCCCGGTTCCTTTATACCAATCATCGAATAAAATATGTTAAGCGGTTAGTTAATATTCAAATAATTTATTTCTTTTCTCTTATCTTGGAAAAACATAAATATGATCTTTTAGAGCATCTGAGCTTTCCTTTCGATCTATTCCACCCCTCGCCTAAAAAGAGAAAACATAGGCCAGGTAAGTTAAGGGCACTGGTTGCTCCATCCCTAACCTTAGTTAATACCTTGTTTTATCTTTCCAGATCTCACAGGCGGGACAAATGTACTAGTCGTTTTCGCATACTCAGTCATTAATCTTCATTTTAGAAATGATTTATTAAACTTTCAAATCATCATTTAAAACACTTAATTATTATTTTAAAACATTCATAATTGATTCTAGGAAAAACCGTTAAGTTTAAACCTTCTTTTAAAAAGTCGTAGCAACGGCAGTAGAAAAGTGCTACGGAAAGTACTTTATAAGCTTATTCGATTAAACAACTTTTTAATATTTGAAAATTCATACTTCCATTCCAAATCTTTTTTAAACCATTTTAATAGATTTAACAAATTTATTCCATGTTTTTAATCATTTAAAAATACCATTTATAAATAAATCCCTTTTTGGATTCCAAAATACAAAACAGCGATGTTTTTAGAAAATTGTTTTAGAGATATTTCAAATCTACTTAATGAAATCTTGATTTTCTTTCTTCCGTTGAAAATTATTCTCATTTTGGATCATTCTATACGTTAATTTGATGTTGCGGGTTGAAATTTACGAACTGCCGCGAAGCGACGAGCTCGATTATGACCAATTTTATGAATTACTTCGAAACTTGTCTGAAACACTTCAAATTTGTTTTAAATCATATTTAAACTATTTAACTCATTTAAAATCACGAAGAGGCTAAATAACTTCCATACACACATTTATATGGATTTAATCTCTATTGAGTTAACTATACTTACTAACCATTTCTTTTATCATTTATCAAACAAGTTATCAACCACATAAACAATCACATAATCAACCAACTTGCAATCAAATTGTTAACCATTTAATCATTCAACATATAAAAAACTTCTCATGTTATTAACTTGAAATATTTTTAGCAATTAGTAACTTAAAAATATGAGTACTCACCTTTAACTTAACCAATTCTTCCTACCAACATTCATATGCAACAACACCCCACTAAATCCTCTTAAATACACCAAACCATCATGTAAACTCTAACACCATGCTTCAAATTGCTCGACCACCACCTCCAAATATCCATATGGCTCAGCGATACCTTGATCTTCCTCTTCCTCTATCATTTCTTCACTTTTTAGATGCTAAACCACGTTCTGGTAATATTCTAAGGTCATTGGTAAAGTTTGGAGGTGTTTGGACTTTATTTGATATGCTTTTGAAAAAGTTAGTAAGGAGATGGAAGAAGAAGAAGCCATTAAAGCTCTAAGGAAGAGAAGAAGAGAGTTTAGAAAAGGAAGAAGAAGAAAAATGGAAAATCTGTGGAATTTATGAAAGAAGTGGTAGGTATTTATAAAAAAGTTTGAAATAAAATATTATAATGTAAAATGACCAAAATACCCTTTACTTACTTTTTAAGTAACCTTATTTTTTCAACACTTAACATTACATTTCAAATCATTACTTTATGTCATTTTCATTTAAGTATTAAGTAAAAAATATAATAATCATATTTGGTTTGATCTGATATTTACTTTTTGCTTTGAAATGACATGTTTGTCTTTTTGTGCTTACTTTTTGTTAGTTACATTCTAGAATATTCTAAGTATGTTTAGTAAAAGTAAACTTGATTAGTGAATTAAATTAATACTTATACTATTTGAATATATGTTCAATAAAGGTGCGATGACGTTGCGACAACTTTTAATCGACAAAACGTCGTTTTTCGACAAAATGTTTTACGGTCATTTTGACGTTTTAGTTAAAATATTTATTTATGTAAACCAAATTTAAAAATAAATTTGTATAATTCTATTTAAAAATATAAACACTCATAAATAAATTCAAATAATTTATTTAACCATTGAAACTTATTTTTTTGAAATCAGCATTTTGTCACTTTTGTCGTTATAGGCAAATGTTACTACTTTGTGTACAATTCTCTTTCCAAATCCTATCTAATATTATTTGAATCCTATAACCTTACATATTTTATATTAAAATCACTTTAAAAAGTATATTTTAAAGTGGTCAAATTCTGGGTCGTTACAAGAACGGTGTTGATTGCATACGCTTTCATCACTTTCTTATGCTTAGGCAACTCGAGAGTGTCCTTCTTGATATAATCGAACTTGTTGTAGTTAAATCATTTCTTCCCCTCAGCTTTGCAATCTCTACTATAATTATTCTTCTCTTCTTAGTTATAGCAAGTCAACACTGGCTTGACCTTCTTTTTCTGGATATCTTTGTTCTAAAACTACTTCATCTTGTTGTTTCCTTTCTTTTTAGCTCCGCAGCCCGATTGCTACTTTGGCTCTTCCGAAGTAATGATAACTTTCGATTTTGGATACAAACTTTCATGCCTCAGGACCTTCTCAACTATCATCTCAAAAGTCTCATCAATATGGCCCATAAGTCGCTCCCCCAAGTAGTCGCCTAAGATAATAATAAATATCTCATTCTTCTTTAAATGAGTGTCGATGAAGGTCATCTAATATTTTGATAGGGCGTCGAACGCAGCAACATAATCAAAGACAGTCATATCCCCTTGCTTCATATCCATGAACATATGGCACATATCTGACCTTTGAGCTATAGGAATAAATTTCTTCTCAAATCTAGCTTTGAACTAGTTCCAAGTGAATTGATCCTCGGGATTGGTAGCCCTTACCGCATTCCAGTAGTTTTTGGCTCGCCCTTGAAGCTGTTAGTAAGCCAATCGCCTTTTCATAGCATCATTCCTTCTCTAAATCTTGAAATCCTTTCGTAGGTATCAAGACATTCCTGCACTCCAAATTGCCACCAAGACTAGAAAAGTACTTGTGCAGCTTAATGAAATCGACTCTGGGCGCTTGCACAGGAGCACCACCATCAACAACGTTTGGAGCGTCTACTTGAGCATTTTGCAACATGTTCCTCATCATAGTATTGAACATAGTCCACTCTTCGTTCAATTTGTAATAAGGACGATCGTTCTCTCTATTAGGAATTCTACTTAAGTATTACCCGTATGTGCAATGTGACTTATATACTATATATATGACTATATAATTTTAAAAACCAAAATATATAACAAATACGCGCTCTCATATATGTAGATACACACTCTCGATCCAGTCTAAGGAATGTACTCCTACCCAATCTCTACTAGATCACGGTATGCCATAGGTTAAACGATGCAACCTAAGCTCTAATACCAAATATGACGATCGCCCGACACTGTCGACAACAACTATACCTGTATAGTGTGCTGTAGCGATGCTCGGTCGATGTAGGGCAATCATTAGTGACTGTAAAGTAAATAAGCAATATAGAACATGTCGCACATCCCATAGTGCATCGAAAAATATATAACAGTAAACATCTTAGATATAAAATTGGCAAGATAGTTAACCGGATGAATCACATCATCAGAGTATATAGATTCATATAGTAAACATCCTAAGTAATTGAAAGTGCTGCTATAGGTCGTAATATGGAATACTAAATTACTACTAGTGCGTATGAATATAAAAAGTAAATAGTGAAGTAAATGACACCGGGGATTTTTATACTGGTTCGAACTCCAGTTCTACGTCGAGTCCCAGACTCCTTCCGGAATTTAACTATCAACCCTCACTTAGTCCGGAGGAACATGTATTACACCGCTCGAGCAATCGAACATGACTTCTACCACCTAGACAACCGAACAGGACTTCTACTGCCTGTGCAACCGAACAGGACTTCAACAATACAATAAGATTTCTCGACTGATTGTGCTCTATAGATATCATGGATGAGTCTTTAGAGTATACCCTTCCTATTATCTTCTCCTTTGTGGTATATAGTGTAGTACACGAAGATTGGTAATTTTAATCACAAATAAATTTGAGCTTGGATGTGTAAGTGATTTGAAAGCGTTTATGAAAGCAAATGGCAGAATTTAGATAACAAGAATGTAGAAAAAAAATCATAGAGTTAAGCTATCAAAAAAAAAAAAAATCTGAAATCAAGGCTATTTGTAGAGTTAAAAAGTTGTAATCATTCATGAAAAGATTCGGCCAAGTGATATGGAAACAATTATTGAATTAAAAGTTATTTCTATTCATTGAAAGATGGTAACCATTCAGAAAAAAGCCGTTATGAATATTCAATCGACCGAGGAAACAAATTCGGTCTTTTGAACATTCAAAAAACTTCGAATTTTAAATTTATTTTGAAAAGACACTTGATTCAGTTAACTGAACTAGGGTGTTAAGTCGAATGAATCATCAAAATAACTTATGCGTATGTGCACGTTTCAGTCGACCGAAACTGTTGAATTCCGCCCATTGAACTTCTTTTTGAAAATAATTTTGCATAATCTTTTTGTAATTAAAATTTAAGTCGTGTATATGAATTTGAATAAGATTTAAAACCATGTGCGCATGCATATACCACTTAGAAGAGATTTGAACAATTATTAACTACTAACTAGACTGTAGACAAACAAATTATAAACATTGAAACTTCTCTTTGAAATCTTTAGTCTTCGATCTATTGTCGAATAGAATAGCATCTTCTCCTGCAAATTTGGTTAGTTCATATAATATATACTTATATAGTTATCATGATCAAAACATCAAAATAAAACGTTCTAACAGTAATAGAGTTACACATAAAATAATAACTGATAAACTATCTCTAAACAGTAAGCCGCTAGCAAGCTCTATAGTGTTATACAACAGAATAACAAATGGGTACATATAATAATACGAGAGAATAGCCTCCTGCTCGCCACCTATCTAGCTCCACATTCTCACCAGACCTAATATCCCTAATCTATTCATTTAAGAGTACTGAGAGTAATAGAAAGCAAAACATAAAACCCCAAGTCAGACAATAGTCTGGTGTGAGAGGTAGAAATCTTAAATACTATAAAGTCAATATACTAGGACAAGTGGTATGGAAAACCATACCCGACGTATCCCTTTATCCACAAAATTAGCACATATGAATGGTTTACACTATTCTATGACAGTCATCATGGGTGTACATCAAGGTACCAAAGATATCTAGATATCGACCTCGGTAATATCTGCATCATGTGACAACCGTAAGGTGATAAAAAGATCAAGCACGCATGGCATCCATCATCCATCCTCACATTCATTCACTCAGTGCGTTGGATATATCATACTCGTATGAACACCCCCATACAACCAAGGACTACTCAACATCTTGGTTTCTCGATACTTGAATCCATGCTACTCAATAGGCCAGGACCTAGACTACACCCTATAGACAACCCACGGTACTTGGATTGGAACATTATATGACCCGGGCATCCCCATAAGCCCAAGTAAGCTTCCACACCTACCCTTGCTTTACGAGTACACATTGAAACCTACTAATATCAATGATCCCTTTACACACATCATCTATAGCAGAGCCCATCCTGGAACCGTCTTACGAATTTTGTCTAAAGTCTTCACGGTTAGGAATTATTCTAGATAACCATAGAATATCAATCATGCGTACCATAACCTTCCTTCAACATTTCCTTCAATCAAACTACTTTACATCCGATGTATTTCTATCCATAATCGAAGCCATCACTTCTCATCACGTAATCATCATCTATCCAAGCTATCCCCAAGGCTATGACACCACTGACCCAAGTTACCGCCAAGTCATGGTCAGCAACTATCCAAGAAACTCTCGAACTTTAAACAACACCTTCCAAAGCTATCCTCAAGTGATGGTCATTGGCATCTATTTGTATGGATCGGCACCAAACCATAAGTATGGATCAGTATCGACCTTAAAGTTGTTTATCTTCCCAAGCCACCATCGAACTAGGAACTCCACTGATCCAAGCTACCACCAAAGTAGGAACTTCACCGATCCAAGTTACCACCATGCAAGGAACTTCACCAATCGAAGCTACCACCAAAGTAGGAACTTCACTGATCCAGGCTACCACCAAACTAGGAACTTCACCGATCAAAGATACCACTAAACTAGGAACTTCACTGATCCAAGCTATCGTCATGGCTTGCATATTGATTGGGTCAACCACCATTGATCGGTATCGATCGAAGGAGACCGATCCCATACTTTGCCAAATTCAAATGGTTTTGGCTTCATTTCGTTCCTACTACTCTCTTTGCTCCAATCCATAGCTCGTGCCCCAATCCTATAATCCAAACTTCCATGCTTTGTTTCCCTTCACCGATCCAAATTCTGGATTCATACCAATCCAAGTTTGGACCCATATCGATCCAATAGCCAACTTGTGCCTTAACGTCCAAATCTTGACCATGCGAACTCCAAATTACCTGAAACTTAGTGTGTAACCTGATAAGCCTTCCTTGTTGTCCATATCATTCGCAGCCTGAACTAACAAATTTGAATTCTTGGATTGTCGACGATCCATGAACCAATCCTAAGTCTAAATTGCCATTTGATCTGCATTTTCAACATCCAAACATTAAAAAAGCATACATACATCATACAGAAACCAAAACATCGGCCAAACATCCAAATATAACCATTTAAAAGAAACCTAAATCTAAGGTGAAGGTTAGGGATCCATAAGAACATGTTTTTACAAATCAAGTCCAAATCATCCAAAATTCATATAAATGGTGTAATATGGTCTAAAAACTTAGTATCATTAAATAATTTTTAAAACATCATGTAGGATATTTAATGACCTAATTAGTAAGTGAGAGGTCTAATTACTCACCTTAATCCAAGGTAAATTCCTTAAATGGACAGTAAAAAGTATGAAATCCCAGGTTGCTCCAATAGCAAATCTCTAATCTCAAGTGCTAATTATGCTAATCTCCTCTTAATAATGTGATTTTGTTAATTAAAGTAGGTTTAAGGGTTGCTTTTTGGTTAATGGAGGTTAATGGAAGCTTCTAACTATTTTGGGAATAGTGAAATGTTGGAGACGAGGTCCCATCATCCCATATATACTCTAGTTCTCGTGATTGGTCATAAGCCTGGACACTAATGACCCTAATTACCCACTTAAGTTGCTCAAAATCAAAAAACTTCAAACGGCCATAACTCTCAAATGGTTAGTCTGTTTTCTTAATATGACCACTCTATGAAAAGGGAAACCATCATCTCAATCCAATGAAAGTTATTTCAGACCATATATCGGCTCCTATCAAAAATTATAGTTTGTATAAGATTTACATGGTCAAAGTGGTCATATAGAAATTCACCAAAAATCGTGGATGTGGGAAATGTCCCTAAGAGTTATTTCCTAAAATGTTAGAACCATACACCTCATATAAAAATAATGTGAATATTCTACGATCCTCTATTTCCTAGAATACAGGTCGTTACAAGATGTTTCGAGAAAGGATATCAATACATCTGTTGAGACCAGAGTATGTAAGGCTCTTCAAATATTGCGAAGCGCACTACTCAAGACTATAGGGGAACCAAGGGGTCCATACCAATAGTTATTGGACATATGTAGAATGACCCATCTAAGAGTTTCAAGTTGGCTATTAACAATTAACGATATTATAAAGTTCTCTGAACTTGGGAATATTGTGAAATTTTGATGCGACTTCTCCACTTTGATTATAGTTAAATCATGACATGGCATATGGGTTACGGTGTAACGGATCTTAAGGCTATTTTAACACTAGAGGGGGTAGAATAGTGTTTCATAACTTTTTTGAATTTGTTAATTTTATTTCAAGTTTTAAATCAAATCACAGATTATTAATGCAGATCTATACTGATCAAGCAGTCACAGATGTAATCATAGATAAGTATATAAGCCATAATAAATGTAAATTAAGTGAGATGACAACAGGAATTTTTATACTGGTTCGAATTAATCAATCCTACATCCAATCCCGTACAATACTATAAAGGTTTATTTTCAATCGCCTACTTTAACACGGTAGTAAGAAAACCAAAATACAATCTCAATTTTAAGGCTACGAGACACGCCCTTCTGTCTTATGAATCTAGGGAAAACTCTTTTGATTATGGGCAAGAAGATCACCCACTTGATTTGAGTGGGCAACATGCACACCCACTTGATTTGAATAGGCAACAAGCACATCCATAAAAATAATAGTATAGTTGTTAATTTCTAAATACAAACGGTTATACTTTGTATATAAGATATTCCATAGCTCTTTTGATAGCTGTTCGTTCTTTGAGCTTGTAGAGAGAATGCTTCAAAATTAATATATAGTTTATACAGAATAACTCTAATAGAGTATGGATTGATTCTATGTAAATTTTAAAGAGTATAGAAAGTAGTTTTTGAGAAATACTTCAAGACAGTAAGAGGAAAGTAAAAAAATTTGTTAAAAAAGTCATCTGCACTCCTCTTTATATAGTGAATGAATGGAAGTATCCATTCGTAAAGAGGTGGGTCCAAAAGGTACTTCTTTTCAAAAATTAAAAAAGCAACCAATGGTCAGTATGTCGACATATCTAGGAGGGGTATGTCGATATACACTTTTTGATTTTGAAAAAATGAACTTCTTTTAAATTATTATCAAACTTCTATATTTCTGTAAAATAATTTTAAACAAAAAATTTAAATACTTTAAACACATAAAAACTTCTATAAAATATTTGTAAAAATATATTTTGAATTTGTAATAATTTATTTTGATTAAAATATCAAAGATCAGAAATTTGGGATAAAGATCAGAATCCAGCTATCAAAGACTTTAACAATTTGTTCTAACGACTCATACCGAAGTCTTGAGCTCTTTAATTCATTTGTCTCCAAACTCACGAGTCTTGATCATCATCTACAAATCTTCAATCTTGGTCTTTATACCGACCAATCTTCAAGTTTAATCATTTTGTACCTATGTAATTTCTGCATTATATACTATACAACTTGACTAAACATTAGTATCTATATTTATATGGTTATTGTAATGATCCGGATTTTTCGTCATTCGATTATGAATATTTAAATAGTTTTAAATATTGGATTTGGGATTATAATTGAGTTAATAATTTTTCAAAACTAAAATTTCAAGCGATTTCGCAAACTTTTGAAATCGTCAATTTAATTGACACGTTAAAATTGCAATCCGGGACACAGTCTTGAAATTCTACGAAACTAGTTCCATTGGATCCGTAATAGTGTATTATTATCGGATTTCAAATTTCGTAGCGTTTGGGATTACCATTTTGTCGTATGGGATTGATATATTGAATTTTTTTTAAATTGGGTTCAAAAACTATCTTCTCCGTACTATCGAATTAGGACTCGAAACCTTTTCCATTACATTCGGAATAGGGGTACAACATTATAAACTCCTAGCGGCACGGCTCGATAGGAATTCGTAATTTTAAGCTGCTTTTAAACGAGATATTTGTAATTTAATAATACTTTAAATTGTTCAAAATCAAATTAGTCGCCCTTCCCAGTCAAACACGCTACCCCTCATACCTTTCACCTTTTAAAGCATGCTTCCTCATTTTAATTCTTTCTGTTCAAATCGAACGAAGAAATCAATTTACATTTAAAAAAATGAATCACGCTTGACATTTTTTCGCCACCACGAATCGCCATAGGGGGGGCAAGGTGGCAAGACAAAGCGTGCGGCAGCGGTTGAGCGTTAGGGTTTGCGCGCTCAGATTGGATGACGGCGTGGTTTTAAGGTGTGATCGACATCGAGTTGGGGTCGACGTTAGTACTAGGTGGCATGGTAGGTCTGGTGATGCTTCGTTGGGCGAGCAATGGTTGCTAGTGGCTACTCAGCGATGCTGGAGCTTGAAGATACGACCAAAGTCCTGAGCCTGGAAGGGGATTTCACGTGAGGTGGCGACTGAGTGGAGGCTGCGGTGGTTGAGCTAACAATGGAACGGCAATGGAGTGTTCAAGTGCACGCGATGGCAGTGAGAGGATGGCGACACGGCTGGGTTCGTGGCATGGTTTGGTCGGCAGCAGACAATGGCTGATGTGGTGGTGGGTCGTTCATGGTCTCGTTTTGCTACCTGGACATTGCCAGTTTGAACTAGCAGCGAGGGGGTTAGAGATGTTATTGAAAGGTAATTAATTTACCATTTTTAGTAATTAGGAGATTTAATTTTATAATATATAGACACACACACACTTACATACAAGTCTTATAAATATTAAACCTTTTATTTACAGGTCTAAAAATCGTTAAAACAAGTCGAGTTGGAATAGATTGCAAAATAAAAATCAAGGTGAGAAAATTCTCACTCATTTGGATTGGCAATTTAATTTTTAATAGTTAAAATTAATTGTTGGATGCCTAGTTGATTTGATAATTATTATTTGATGAATGATATATTATATGTAGTAGTATATATATTAGTATTTGGAGTGATATTCTCACACATTATAGAGGATGAGACCCTATGCGCCCTGCATAATAGCAGATTCCCCTATATACCACGATATCCTCCTCAAAGTGGGATTGGTAATTTTACGTTGTATTAAAATCTGTGGATCCAGGGAAACAGGTTGGAGTGATCCAACTAGATTCCTCAAAAATGTTGATTTTAAATTTCATATATCGTGATATATGATGTGTTACAATAATCTGTTATAGGTTATTGTTGTTATTGAATAATTGGATGCTAAAGTAGCACTGGCCTATATTTTGGTATTTTAAAAACCATAATATTATTTTTGGAATTTGAAGGAATTTAAAAGGAGATTTTGAATATAAAAATATTTATATCGAAATTGGATTTATTTTAAAAAAATTGATTTGGGTAAAACAATAAATTGATTTTTGAATTGTATTTAATTATTCAGAAAAATATATTTAAAGTAGAGATTTTTAAAATAATTTATATAAAGAATTTTAAAACGATGGATTTTTAAAATGATATTTTTGAAAAATATGAAAAGAAGTTGAAATTGATATTAAAGACTGATTGGCAGAAATGAATAGAATTTGTAAGGAATTAAATATATATAATGGAATTTATAAATTAATTATTTTAATAAAAAGCGAAATTCAGAGAAGTTATATATTTATAAACGAGGTTATAAATAAAGGAAATCGATAACAGATGAAATTTTGGAAATATAAAATTCATAGAGTGAATTTATATTAAAATACGGAAATAGGGTGAGAAAAATAGTGGATACTATTTTAGAAAGTAAAAATGGTTAAGGAGATCAGAATGGAAGTGACGTGATGTGGTTCGAGAGGAATTTATAAATTAAATTGGTTATCGAGGTTTTAAAAATATATTTTTAATTCTAAGAAGTTAAGTTTGTTTTCAAAAAGGAAAATTTTATTTTTTTAAAACTAGAATTTTAAACCGGTTAGGATTGAAATACTTCGGTAAGTAGATTTTCAAATATTAAGTATTTATTTTAGTAAATTCTAACTTTTAAAATCAGCTTTGAAAATTTATTTGTTTATCTAAAAATGAGTTATTGATGTTTATAAAAGTGCTTTCGATATTTTAAATAATTACTTGAACATGTTTAAAAAAATTATTATTCTTTTAAATACTTATTTTATATATAAATTTTGAAGTGATTGAAAATTTTATCTATAAATTCTTTCGAGATTCGTAAATGGGGTTATAAATTAGTATACTGGGTTTTGGAAATTAAAAAAGGGAATTTGTTAGTTATCCCGAAGACTTATGAGATAAGTTATGAAATATTCTCTTAAGTTTTGATATTTGAATTTTTTTTGAAAATATGACTTATAATATTTTCCTAAGTATAAACATGGAAATTTGTAAATATTTCTAAGTGTTGAGATGGTTTGGAAATATCTGTTTATGGATTTAAGTATTTGAAATTATTTTTAAATGTTGACAGAGATCGATATATCTAATAAGGATATTTTAAAAATAGATATTTTAGGAATTTTTTTACAATAAGGCCTAGTGATGGTTTATGGATGTTTTATTGATAGTTAAATAACCTACTATCAATATTTGGTAATTTCATTAATCGTTTCGAAGAGACCGGGATCAGATTTAATTATCCGAAAACACTTCGATCCGGTTTGAACATTACGAATGGATACTGTGAAGATAGTGAAGATGGTGATCCGATTTGTCCAGACCTAGGACAACTTGTATGGATGAATACTATCAGAACATCGTCATTGGAGGACAATGAGCATACTAAGTGGAATTGTTTCTTGGAAGGTAACGCTTAGCCTCAAGCCTCGTCAACCGGGAATGACTAATACATAGGAGATACAACAAGGCTAAGTGGGGCGCACCCAATTATGGTATGTTACCACTTTTCTGGATATCCTCAGAAATATATATATTATGGATATGGTTGTGCATAAGAGAAGAAACCCTCGATTTTGATGGGTGGAAACACCCGGGATGATAACATATTCGGTCTATCCAGGTTAGGGGTAGGCTGGTCTTATGTAGCAAGGGATCCCAACGAGGTCCTCGGTACATTTTTCTAGAGGTGTACTGTGATAGGCAGAATCCCAGTGGCCTAGTCATTGTATGAAATCCATTCTCCAATACGAGCCCTTTACGGTTTTTTGTAGAGCCTAGTATGCTGGAATTTAATTAGTGTAACAATTTAGGCTATTTGAGCAAGTATTTGTACTTAGACACTATTATAATATCACTGGATTTTTCTATAAAATGTTTGGGATATCGTAAGGTAAAAACCCGTCGTTTATGTGTGACGCGGTCTTACGAGATACCTTTGTTTTTCAAAGGATTTTGATAACTCTAATAATTCAAATCGAGTGCGTTTTCTCATGCTAATTTTCCAAACCGACTCGTGTTATTTTATTATAATACTCGGGTCAGAACAAGTATTGCAGATTCAGAATAGGATGCTATGGAGTCTAGGAGACGAGCTGGATGATAGAGACACATCTTTGTACTTAGCTTATATTTCCACTATATGGTGACGAGTTATTATAACAGTCTAGATTGATGTATTGGTTATTGTGCTCTGATGATTGTAAGTATAAAATCATTACAGATTCTTATGTATAAAGATATGTTATTATATATTATATTTTGTTCTACTGCGATTGTGAGATTCTTAGTTGTTATTCTATATTCTTCTATCTCTTTCTTCTTCTTTACCCTAGTTATTCACTCTTTCATACAATTTAGGTTGAAAAGGAGTGATTTATTATCAACTCAAAAGGTGTGGAACTATGGATTGCTACACTTGGTATCAAAGCTGAAGTTTAAGCGAGAATCTTGGCTCCGGTGGGGATTACTCATTAGAGATATGTTCAGTAGAACCCTAGAATGAGTTTGAGTGTATTCATAGATATGAGCATGTATTTGTTAGTGAATATAAATGGTTTTGATTGTGTTGATTTATCTGTTGATTGGCATATAAATTCCGATCGAATAGTGGAACGCCACAAAATTGATAGGAGTTTCTAAACACTTGAACGCGATAAACCGACACAGTATTGTTTTAAGGCATGTAAATGAAATAATTTTACTCAAACTATATTTTGATATAAAGTATAATATTTTTTGAAAATTATTATAATGGTAGGTTTGGTTGTTATTATATAATCAAAATAAGAATATAAAATTGGAAGTGGTTATATATAACTAAAGGGGATTGTATAAGTATGAAATATACAGATGAGTTAAAAACTACAAATGGGTTCAAACCAGGATTTGGAAAATTTTAAAATCTCGAAGATTTTTAAAATTATTTTCCAAAGTGTTTGAAGATAAATAATAGTATTAATATTTTGAAGATATTTTTGAGTAGAAAAATGGTTTTAAATGAATTTTGGAAGTGACATAGCACTGAATTCATTTCATCGCTGGAAAATAATCCTAGTGATGACTGCAGCATCATTAGTATTCATTTTCGAGTTTCTAGGTGACGGATTGCTGTCGTAGTAAATTAATACGGAGATCTTTCGATGGAAACAAGTATTGTTTTGAAAATTCCGAGGGAATTATTTTGGATAAAATCAGGTTGATTTTGAAATTCGAAAGAAGTGGTTTGTTAAACCAAAAAGAATATATATATATATATATATACACACACACCTATATATAATTAATTTCAAAGTGATTTGAAATATATACCAGGTGTTTGAATTTTGGAATTATAATATAAATGTTGGGGAAAACCTCGAAAATAATTTATGAGCTTATAAAGTGAGGATGATTCAATAAGAAGAGAAAGTATGGAATTTGAGCTTTGGGAAATAAATCTTAATTAAGTAAGTTAAAATTGATTATGTGAATTGAATTTAACTTAAGGAAAGTTAAATAAATTTATTGGGAATTGAGACAATAATAAATTCGAATGGTGAAATTGCCATATGAATATAAGTAAGGAAGTTGAAAAATCTGAAATTGGAATTGAATTCTTACTTGATTTAAATTGAATGAATTAAAACTAAATTTCTTTGGAGTGAAATTAGTTCAAATATGAATTACTCGAGAGTAGTTTTGAAATGTTGGTTAAAAGGAATTGAATTTAAATAAAATGGTGAAATGGATTTGAATCATATGGAATTGAATTGAACATGTTAAATGTGAATTATAAAGTGACTATATAATTATAAATTATAAAATATGAATTGGATTAGTAATAATATCAAATTGAAGTAAATATAAATTTTGAATTTTGAACTATTATATAACATGGTATAAATCTTGAATGAAATAAAATTTGAGTGACAATCTAGAATCGTGAAGAAATAAATTGGAATAGCTTATAAAAATTGAATTTAATGGAATAAAAATATACTTGGGCTTTAAATAAATGTTTAATCTCGAGTTGAAAATAAAATGTGAATATATTTGATTATAAAATTGATGGAAATGTGAAAAATAAGTTGTGTGACTTATAAAATTGAAAAGTGAAATAGAAAACCCAAAATAAAATTGTTTGATATTTTGGTAAGGGAAATCCAAACTTGAATTATGAAATGAATTTGGAACTCAAGAAAATTAAATGAGGTGATTTTTAAAATAAAAATCAGAAATTGAATGTGGAATTTGAGTATAAATTAAAATTCGACAAAATGTAAGCAAATTAAATATAATTGGAAATATCATCAAATAAAATAGAAACGGATTGAAATAGTGATGATTTAAGTTATAAATAGATTCAGTTTAATGTATAAATAAATTGAATGTGGCCTTGGATACTAATTGTATAAATTCGAGAATAAATTCAAGTATAGAATTAAAATTGAAGTGGATTAAATGAATGAACCAATTGATTAATTAATTAATTAGTAAATGAAATGGAAGTTGGTTGAAATGAAAATAAACTTAAGTTATAAGGTGGAAATAACTTAAAATAATGGATTATGTAACGACCTTCTATTTTCAACCATTCGCATCCGCACATGTCGGACTTGAATTGCTCAAAATATCAGATTGTTAATTTAAATTTGACAAAACTCAGCATATGCAGTAAATAAATCAATCACAGAATCATAGATACAGAGTAGTACAATAATACGCAGCAGAACAAATAGAGAATAGTAGTTCATGAAGCTACTATATACATCAGAGTTAGAAATAAAATACAACAGAATATCTCAGATGCAGTGAAGTCACCAGTACGAGCAGATGACTTCTCTGAACCAATCAACTGGAAAAGCTGAAAGCTGAATCGATAGTTGGATCTCCAAACGAAGCTCCAAACTCCAAAAGGTCTGTATCACTCTATCTGACCCGAGCGTAAAACAAAACACAAAACACTCGAGTCGGGATTAACATTCATATATCAATAAATCCAACTCAAGTGAAATAACAACTGAAATACAGGTGACTCAAAGGATGTTTGGGATAACCATCCTTTAAGGATCCATGGAACTATCGACAAATGTAGAAATATACACTATACACCGTGGTCATTTCAAATTAATTTATACTTCAAAACCAGAGTATCATTTCCATTTTATGTATATATTTCCAAATTTTATCATTTCAAAGTTACGATTCAAATCAACTCAATTTCCAAATTCAAATTTAACTAAATCTCAATTCAACAAATTTCAATTCAATTCAGTTTATAATAAACAATTTGTAAATTTTATCGATTTCCAATGCTGATATACATCTAAAAATAAACCATTTAAATTCCAATATATTTCTAAGCTTTAATATTCACATTTTCAAAGCTACATTTAATAGTTTCATATATCCTGATTTAACTTCATTATTATTTGAAATATTCCCTCATTAAAATTCAATATCATTGAAGTAACCTTAAATTACATCTTACTAAGTATCTCCTTTAATTTATTTTAACATGGAATATTCATTAAGTCGCTTAAATCCGAAAATCTAGTTAAAATCATATCTTTAAATTTCAATCTCACTAGTTCTAAATCGATGTTTAATTACTAAAATTCTTAATTACATACAATTTCAAATACATTTAAATTTATCTTCCCAGCATTAACTTATTCAAATTATTACCAAAATCTATAAATTTAAATAAGTACTTGAGCAAATTATTGGTATTAAATCCATCTCCACTTAATTAATATTATTATTAAATCTATATATTATATTTCCATTTATATATAATATTTAAGAATCAGTATTTATTAAAACCTTATATTTCTTTCCAAAACCATAGAATTTTTTTTCAAAATATTTATATATGGACCAACGGTGTCTGTATATATTTCCTATCCTATGGTCAAGTGATACAGATATGTATCATTTCAATCCGTACATTAAATATATACGGGTGGATATCATTTCAACCCGTAATCCCAAATTCAATTCAATGAAAATCGCTTGGGTCTATCATTTCAACCCATAACGATTTTCACCTATTCTAAAGTCCGTTCGGGTATGTATCATTTCAACCCATAGTGAATTCTATACTAACAGGGAACTTGCAGAGTGATAATAGATATGAAAAATAATAATAACAGGCATATATCATCAATAACTATATAATATAAACAATAGGATATGGTGTCATATCCCAAAGGTGAACGGTTACAGATAATAGCATAGATGACTATTTAAATAACTACAACAACATATTTCCATTGTCATTTCAATTGAAATTAAATATAATAAATATAAGAATGTTAATCGTGAGTGATTACTCACCTTTCGAGGCTAGAGAAATTTGACAAGGAAATGAGCTACTAATTCCAAAGCAACGCTAGATGGATATGATTCGATGAAGAAAACAGGCACGACGGACAACTGATACTGAAGAATCGATGGAACGATTAGGATCAGTTTGACATAAATTGAAAATAGGCATATTATTAATACATATTCAGTATTGAAATTTAAGAAAAAAATCAAAATAATATAAAAATTTCTAAATCATCATTCTTAACTCAAGCATTAAAAATCAAAGAATTTTTTTTTTATTATACTTAAACTATTTCCCACAACAATTTCTTAAACACATATAATATATATACACACATTCCAAAATCCATTGTTTTAGAATAAAACAAAATTTTTCTAAAATGCCTACATTTACCTAAAGTCACTACTCATTTTATATACAAGCTTTTAAGCGTACTTAAAAATATACTTAAATTCATCATAACCCCATATACTTTATACATATCTTAAAATATGAACAACTTAACAAGCATAACATATGAAGACCCAAAAAATTCATGCTGACGCCTAGAAAAATAAGATGCTGCTCTAAAACAAACCAAATATATACAATACTTAGAATAGCCGATCAAAACAAAATAACTATATATTTTAACTTTAACAATGAGTTACAACACTAACAAAAAGTTTATTATTTTATATAAAATAGTATAACATATATCACAGAACTTAATATCATTTACTTAAACAGATCATATACAAATAAACTATTATAAGCATGTACGCAATCCATCAGCCTCCATATAAACATATGCATTATATAAGTTTTGTCAACATATTATACGACGTACATAAATTTGTATATATAAAGCAACAGGTATCGGTACAGCTTAAACAATGATGCAACTCATTTGTTTTTCAAAACAAAAATAAAAAAATGCTAACATGTTTTAAAAATTCATATACACTAACCTATATATACTGGGTACATCTACATCTATTTTCTATTTAAACCAATGTTTATAAAGCTCCTCACTAACTCAAACAAAACAAAAGTTTAAAGCAAAATTTTACACAAGTTTCTTTACACGACAAAAGACTACTGCTTCCAAATATATACATATATTTATTAAAGAATCAAAACATTAACGTGTAATAAAAGTCAAAACTGTTATATATATCTACTTAAACACATTACTAATATAAAACTATAACCAATTTTAATATAACATACTATAACATAATTAATATATGCATGACTGGTAAAATTTGTATAACAGATATATTTAAAATTTATATAAGTTTATATATATTATATTAAAACGTATATATAAAATCAGAAAGTAAAGTATTCATATAAACGAAAATAGAATATATGCTACCTTTATATATAACGGATAGAACTCACACGCAAAACAAAATATAAGTTTGTACATATATTAACCCAAAATAGAAAGCTCTAAGTTATACCTATATATACTAACGTATTTTGATCCAAAACTAACATATACATACAGTAAATTATATATATGTACTTTAAAATCATAAACAATAGTGATAAAATATACTATGATATAACAAACTATACTATTATATGTAACACACGCATCATACGAAAAAAGAAGAAGAAGCAACTTATAACACCATAAAAAAAGATTAACCCAAAATAAGTTTTAAAACAACTTACTTACTTATATAAGTATATAAATGAGGGGAAAGGAAGCAGAAGGCTTGTTCTGGAATTGGCGAAGGCAACGACATCCAGGCGGCAAAAGATGAAGCAGCGATGCTTTTATTTTTATTAATTTTTTTCTTGCCGAGTGAAAATACGAAGGTGGATTTGGAAAATTTATATTGAAAGCAGAGAACAGGGAGAGGGGGAAGAAAAGAAATATATAAAATGGGTAGAGTGGAAAAACTGAACTGTCAAAAGGTTAAAAATGTTTCAGCGGTTAAAACAAGTAATGTAGGAAAAACGAATAGGCACAAATTGGGAAATGTATCACATAAATAATAAATATAAAGTAGCAGGTGAGGATTTTAGGCAATAAATATTCACGTTGATTTATACACGCAAATAAAATATGAGCTGCGGCCAAATCAAATAATTAGAAAAAGGAAAAACGTACGTACGTTATATGTTTCTTCAAGTGATAGAACAAAAGATAAAGGTAGTAATAAAGCTAGATGACCGTTTGAATTTGCAATGTTGGCAATAAAATAAATGAGAAGTAACATAAACACTGATTGACGCAGATGATTAAGCAATTGATATGTGTGTGCAGCACGTTTCAAAATTTAAAACCGAAGGGAAATTAACTGTAACAATTAGAGGTACTGATATAAAGGTAAAGTAATGAATATGGAAAAAAATTCAAGTGTAGATTTCAGGGGATAATAAAGGAAATGACCGTTCACAATTTAAACTAAGACAGATAAGGTAAGGAATATATATATAAATTTTGTACTGAATATGATACGTTTGTTGAAGCCAATAGCACCAAAATCGAGGAATGAAAAAGGCGACAGGGAAAGAACGGAACAAATAGAAATGAAACGTATCAAATTAAATATGAGCAGTTTTACAAACAACGGTCACCCATTGATTTAGCTAACAAATATTAAATCAATTGATTTATACCTGTTTAAATTTTGAAATGCAAAAGAAATCAAATGGTCGCGTATTTCAAATATTAAAAAATTTATTTTTAAATATTATTGTTTAAAATTTCTCAAAAATCAAATTAAATGCGTTATAAAATTTATTAAAATCTATGGGTTGTTACACTCTCCCCCACTCAAAACTTTTCGTCCCCGAAAAGGAATAAAGTAGGAGAATCAACCAGAAGCTATTGAAAATATTAGATCCACAATTCATAAATTTATTAATTTATCTCAAGATGTTTTCCAAATATTATCACTAATCATTTACTTTATTTAATTAATAATTTATAACACTAAAATTTTCTATTAACCATGTAGTATATGAATGAACCATATTTTAAAAGGATATATTCAAAAAGGAAAGAGGGTAGATTCAAAAAATAGAATATAGGTGAATAAATAAACTGAGCAGATAAGGTAGATTCAAAAGAATAGTATCAGACACGAATAGTTAATCCAATACAAAATTTCTTTGTTGGAAATACCATTATAATAAAATACCTTTAAAATACTTTTATAACTCGATGTTTCAATAAGTTCATCCTTGTTTTTGAAGACTCTGGGCATGCGTTGATCAGGTGCAAAGCTAGAATTCTTCAAGTACTTAGTAAACCTGTTTCAACATCCAGTGAAAATACTTGAAAAATCTTCAAAACCGATATGGAAAGTACAATCCTAACAAATCACCTGGATTGTAGGATACATAACAATGGTTACGTCTGGATCCCCTCAGGAAACATCCATACCCTTTAAGCATTCACAGCCTTGCGAATTACGCCATGACAACCAAAACCCGTGGACTGCAGGATACATAACAATGGTTATGCCTGGATCCCCCAGGATACATCCATATCCTTTAAGCAATCTCTGCCTTGCGGATTACGCCACGACAATAAAACCGGTAGACCGCAGGATACATAACAATGGTTACACCTGGATCCCCTAGGAAACATCCATACCCTTTAAGCAATCTCTGCCTTGCGGATTACGCTACGTAAAAAAAATGACCATGGGTTACGCCACGGTAGGACACTCGAGTATCATATCTGGAAAACCAAAATCAGAGAGAATAATATCGATAGAATGAATCCAAGATGTGGCCACAAATCGAATATCAAGCAGAAGGCACTTTCCATATCTTTACTTCGAAAATATGTATCATATAGTACATTTTCAAAAGACTTTCAAATATCATACGTATATAAAGCCCATTATATATAGGATTCCAATTTCAAATCGAATACTTTTCAAAATCAATAGTATATCAAATCATACTTATATAGACTTCGATTTATATAAGATTTCGCTTTTCAAATTGAGTACCTTTCCAAATCAGTAGTTTTGAAATCAACTTCATACTTATACAATTCAAATTTATATAAGTTCGACAACTCCCAAGTTAAGTATTTAGAAAAATAAGGTTCTCAATTTCAATTTGTTTCAATATCGATTTAGTTTCAAAATCCTATATGATTTCACCAAATTTTTTTCCAAATTAAATATCTCAATTTCAAAGTTTCCAAAATGATAGGTTTAGAAAATAAATCCTAGTTTCCAAATTAACATAATTCAAGTCGAACAATTTCATTTCCAAAATCATCATATAAATACTGGGTTTTACATTCCAATCTATTTTCAAAACCAAATATTTTCTCAAAATCAATTATACCCAAAATGGTTTCCAAATTTATAACTATCCCTTTAAAACCTTTAAACTATTTATTTCCATTCAAAAGATCCAAATTTCCTTTTGCAAATTATTTACTTAACAAAAGTTTCAAATTTATTTAGGTCATACTCTTCATACTTCAAACATACAAAACTAAACTTATATACTTTATTAAATATTTTATACTCTTCGAAATATAAGTTTGTACATATATTAAACCAAAATAGAAAGCTCTGAGTTATATCTATATATACTAACGTATTTTGATCCAAAACTAACATATACATATAATAAATTTTATATATGTACTTTAAAATCATAAACAACAGTGATAAAATATACTATCATATAATATACTATACTATTATATGTAACACACGGATCATATGAAAAAAGAAGAAGCAACTTATCACACCATATAAAAAGATTAACCCAAAATAAGTTTTAAAACAACTTACTTACTTATATAAGTATATAAATGAGGGGGAAGGAAGCAGAAGGCTTGTTTTGGAATTGATGAAGGCAATGAGATCCAGGCGGCAAAAGATGAAGTAGCGATGCTTTTATTTTTATTAATTATTTTTTCTTGCCGAGTGAAAATATGAAGGTGGATTTGGAAAATTTATATTTAAAGTAGAGAACAGGGAGAGGGGGAAGGAAAGAAATATATAAAATGGGTAGAGTGGAAAAACTGAACTGTCAAAAGGTTAAAAATGTTTCGGCGGTTAAAACAAGTAATGTAGGAAAAACGAATAGGCACAAATTGGGAAACGTATCACATAAATAATAAATATAAAGTAGCAGGTGAGGATTTTAGGAAATAAATATTCGTGTTGATTTATACACGCAAACAAAATATGAGCTACAGCCAAATCAAATAATGAAAAAAGGGAAAAACGTACGTACATTATACGTTTCTTCAAGTGATAGAACAAAAGATAAAGGAAGTAATAAAGCTAGATGACCGTTTGAATTTGTAATGTTGGCAATAAAATAAATGAAGTAACATAAACACTTGATTAACGCAGATAATTAAGCAATTGATATGCGTGTGCAGCACGTTTCAAAATTTAAAATCGAAGGGAAATTAACTGTCACAATTAAAGGTACCGATATAAAGGTAAAGTAATGAATATGGAAAAAAATTCAAGTGCAGATTTCAGGGGATAATAAAGGAAATGACCGTTCACAATTTAAACTGACACAGATACGGTAAGGAATATATATATATATATATATATATATATATAAATTTTGTACTGAATATGATACGTTTGTTGAAGCCAATAGCACCAAAATCAAGGAATGAAAAAGGCAACAGGGAAAAGAACGGAACAAATAGAAATGAAACGTATCAAATTAAATATGAGCAGTTTTACAAGAAACGGTCACCCATTATTTAGCTGACAAATATTAAATCAATTGATTTATACACGTTTAAATTTTGAAATGCAAAAGAAATCAAATGGTCACATATTTCAAATATTAAATTTTTATTTTAAAATATTATTGTTTAAAATTTCTCAAAAATCAAATTAAATACGTTATAAAATTTATCAAAATCTACGGATCGTTACAGATTAGCTTAAGTAAATATTTTGAATGGAAGCATGGCTTAAATAAAGGGGCATTTCACTAGAAGGACAAACTTTGCAGTCCAATTAGTTTCTAGGACATACATTCATAGAAATTAATTTCAAGGCCAAAGTCAGCCCAATAATTACTTTTAAGGGCAAAGCCAGCAGTCCAATTACTTTCAAGGACATAATTTCGTAGGTTTTTAGGCCTTAGAAATTAATTATTTTGCATTTTGTCTTTAAAAGTAATTATTTCAGTTGTGTGTCCTAGAAACTAATTGCACTTGCTAAAGGGGCCCTTGTGGCTAATTTCCACTTAAATAAACTTGTGAAATGGTTATTTAATAGAATAGCATGGAATGATTTCAAGCTAAATAAAATGGATTTGAATGTAATATGGATATGAATGGAATGCAAATAAATGGATTGAGTTTGAAATGGAATAAAATTGAATATAAATTGATTTGGAATCAATTTAAAATAGCTATAAGCTTAAACAGTTATTTTATTAAATGAATAGCGTCGAATTTGCAAAGAAAAATAGGCGCTTGGCGTAAACGGAAGTAAATAAAATTCTACGAAAAAATAGAAAGTGAATATATTTATTTCTAAATCAATTTTGGAATGGATATGGGTTTGTTTGGTATAAAAATAAAGTGAATGCATGAAAATTGAGTTGTAAATCATTTGAATTGAATAAATTGATATATGGATCGATTGGAAGTAATTAAATTGGTGTTGGAACCTTATAATTGCTTATGATTATGTGTTAGAATGCATTATTTATGAAATCTATGTGCTTTAACCATTTAAATGAATGAAATTTTATTGAATTTGATGTTTTAGTATTTACATGGTTTAAATTGAGTAAGTATAGGTACTTGGAGGCTATCGACCTAGATTTGGGTTGTGTAATTGCATATGAAGAAACTTGCTTGCTTAATAATGCTTCAAAACGCTAAATAAGTACGTTTTCAGGTTAAATACCACAAAGTATAAATATTTGTATATACATATGTTGTTTTCCAAACGTATGGGTCGATATATATATTTATCTCTATTGTTATATTGCAAAAGGTCCTGCGTACAAAGGAGACTCTGTCAACAAATTTGAAAATTTAGCGTGTTAGAAATTTTTTGAAATTTTTTTGAAATGACAATTTGATTTCAAATTGTAATTGGAATAAGGTGTTTTGAAAGCATAATTAAAAAAAATTGTTTGTGTTGAAACTAAAAGATTAGGAGAGTGGGATGCCGAGTTTGACTAAGTGGGTTTTGGATAAATATCGGGTTTGGAGCGTTTTTCCTGCCTTAAGCAATTTCGGGTATGAAATTCTTTTAAGGGAGGAGGAATATAACGACCTAGATTTTTCGTCATTCGATTATGAATATTTAAATGGCTTTAAATATTGGATTTGGGACTATAATTTAGTTAATAAGTTTTAAAACCAAAATTTCAAGCGATTTCTCAAAATTTTGAAATCGTCAATTTAATTGGCACATTAAAATAGTGATCCGAGGCACAGTCTCGGAATTCAACAAAACCAGTTCTATAGGATTTGTAATACTGCATTATTATCTGACTTAAAATTTCGTAGAGTTTGGGGTTACCGTTCGGTCGTACGGGATAGAAACGCGTTGAATTTTACATTGAAAATTCAATAAATTGGGTTCAAAAGTTATCTTCTCCATACGATCGATTTAGGACTTGGAACATTTTCCATTGCATTCAGAATAGGGGTACAACATTATAAATGCCTAGCGGCATGCCTCGAAAGGAGTTTGAAATTTTAAGCCGCTCTTAAACGAGATATTTGTAATTTAATAATACTTTAAATCGTTCAAAATCAAATCAATCACCCTTCTCTAGTCAAACACGCCAACGATCACACCTTTCACCTTTTAAACTATGCTTCCCCTTATCATTCTTTCTGTTCAAATCGAACGAAGAAATCAAAATTTACATTTTAAAAAAATGAATCGCGCTCGACATTTTTCCCCACCAGGAATCACCGTGGGGGAGGCAAGGTGGCAAGGTAAAGCGCGCGACAGCGGTTGAGGGTTTGTGTGCTCAAATTTGGTGACGGCATGGTTTTATGGTGTCCTCGACGTCGAGTTTGGGGTCGACGTTAGTACTAGGTGGCGAGGCTGGTCTGGTGATGCTTCGTTTGGCAAGCGATAGTTGCTAGTGGCCACACGACGATGCTGGACACTAGTACAAAAAGTGCATATTGCTTCGCCTCATTTGCATCGGTTGAAGTAAAAATTGATGCAAATAGAACTATTTGCATCAGTTCTATCTTAATAACCGATGCAATTGGTACGTGGAAAGCAATAGGTAATAAAAAAATCAAATTTGCATCAGCTGTCATTAACAACCGACGCAAATACGTCGATGCAAATAGTTTAATTCGCATCGGTTTTAAAGTCAACCGATGCAATTACATGTTGATGGCAAAGATATGAAATTTAGGTGGGAAATAATGAAAAATTGGCTCCAAAGTTACTACTTTGGACAAATGTACTCCATCCTCCTCAATAACCCACTCCAAAAAAAAAAAATTCTCCTCCTCAGAATCTCGGTGCCAGAAAATTTATTTTCCCCCCTTTCCATTATTTAAATTCGGCCAGAGAAAAGAAAAAATGTTTGAATTAAAAATTCAATATATAAAAATCTGCTCAATATAAAAATACGAAACAAGCCTTAAAATCTTTCATTCGCGGATAGCTTCATTTTCATATGCATTTTTATGGGTGCGTTGCTTGTCTGGGCTTTGACAGTGGGGACTTCGAACTAGGCTTCGGTTTGCATCAATTTGAGGGAGAATTGGTGATAATGGAGGACGGATTCGAGTTCAGCGAAGAAATTAGCATCTATGATCGAGATTGGGTGAAGCTCGGTGCCCTGTAGATAATTGCGTTGCTACAGTAATACGTAGAGGGGGGATACAGTCATGTTTCTACTGGAGGTGACGAGCTCGACGATATTGGTATGGTCAGGTAGAGACTCGGAAGGGAAGCTCGACGGAATCGTTGGAATGGAGTCTAGCGGAGCGTTTCTCTAATTTATCTGTCAAAATTAACACGAAGCAGTCATGCTTTCATTGCCACTTACATTAAGATATAAGATTTCAGGATACAGGTACCATTGTCTTACCTGCTTAACATTACCTTCTAGAGTATTGTATTATCAGACTTACCTGCTTTCCATTAACTGACTTTAAAATGATAATCTTGTTGTGATTTTATTATCAGACAATAAAACTTCAATGGTTCACCGTGTTCCGTAGGGGCAAGGATGCAGGCGTGTCTGATAAAACTTCCGGAGTGGATTCGGGTTTCGTGTCAGATCCTATAGCTGTTGATGCTAACTCGGTTGTAGTACACAGAGGCAAAGATGCAGGTGTTTCAGATAAGACTTCCGGAGTGGATTCAGGTTTGTTGAAGGATGGCCCATTAGGACCTTATCCGTGGACGAACCAGATGTTGTCTTGGCAACGAACCGGGCTTCATTTCCAGCCCGTGAAGAACTGGATGAACGGTAACCGATCGCAAAAATTTTAATATTAATTTTGAATTACGTCTTTGTCTTGGTTTTATTCTAATGTTGGTGTTCCTTTTTTTTTATGATTGGCGTTGATTACTTTGGACGATGGCAACAGATCCCAATGGTAAGATTCACATGTATTTTGTTTACGTTCACATTCTTGCTTTTAACGCTTACTGAGTGTAATTTAAGTATTTAACGTTGTATTAATTTTAAGTTGCGTAGATAAATGTGAATAATCTGAGAACCAATTTTAAAAGGTTCTTTTCAAAATTAGCACTTCCAGCTGTTTCTTAAAAACGGTTATTCAAATTCAACATTATTCATTCAAGATGGAGGAAGAAATATGGATGCTATTTAGTTCAATTCAATTTTACGTGTTACAGCATACATATGTGAACGAAAACTGGCATAAGTAGGTATATTATTTGGCGAAATTTTTTTACAGTGTGTGATTAGCAGTCAAAAATTAGGTCAGAAAAGTAATGGTTACTAGGAACTTTAGAAGAAAGTAACATTAATTTAGTTAATAATTTTTGAAACAGAATTGTTAGGGGAGTTGACTCAATTCTTTATTACAACAACAATCTATGTGGCTGGCTAATCCACTTTCTTGTAATTAAAGATGTTTTTCTTTCTTATTATATGTAATATATGTATGCCATCTCAGGTTTCTACATAGGAACTTAGTGTATAATAATTTGCTGTATGAAGCAATTTGTTTGTACAAAATAATGGTTTTTCTTCGTGCTGTTTTAGATTTGCTCTTCTGACTCACTCCACTTATTAATCATTTATGTTTCTTTTCATTTTATGCAAAGGGTTCTAGGCATCTCCTATGTAAAATATATGACCCAAAACTGTAACAGTTGTAATATAGTCTTCTCCTTATTAGTTGTAATTGCAGGCATGAATATTGAAACATGTAGGAAATTTAGAAGCAGAATCCTTTTTTGCTGATGAAGCTAGGTCTACAGATCCTGCAGATTGGTATCTTAATAGTGAATGTGTTAAGCGAATGCTTCAGGTAGATCAAGTAACATTAAGTTTTATATTAAACAGGGAATTGAAGTCATTTACAGCAGGGGATTATATGAAGGTAAAACCCAATCTTTCTTTATGGGATTGTAGCCAAAATAAGGCACTTGTTCCATAATGATGGATCACATTCTTGGTTTGTAGCTGTAGCATAATGACATGCTAGCGGAAACAATGAATGCAACATAACTGAACCCCACTAGTCAACATGATGTGTCAACACGTAAATTTTTGTAGTAAAAAATAACTACCATAGTCATAGGTGACTTGTGTTTACTAAAGTTTTCTTAACAGTACTTTATAATTGCAGGCTGGATCAATTGAAGGGCAAGTCGTGGAAATGGGACTCACAACCACAAGTTTTGATAACTGCTGAGAAATTTACCATCATTGTTCCAAACTCGCTATTCTATTCTCGAGCCAGGTGAACATATTTTTTTATTATTTTTTTTGCTTGTTGCATTGTTGTTTGAAAATTTGAAGTTTTAAACAAAATATTAATTCAGTTGCTTCTTCTTCAGTAGACTGAATATTTGATAGTTATAATACATCTGGTTATCACACTCTTTTAAGTGATGCAATAGTTGTTGCTTCTTCAGTAGACTGAATAGTTGTTACTTCTTCAGTAGACTGAAAATTTGTGTGGTTTACTTATTCATAAATAGTGATGCAATACTGATTCTCAATTTGTACAATTTTTTCCCTACTATACTAATATGCACTACATGTGCTTTTTAGTTTATCCCTTGAGAAAATTGTTCCATTCTTTTGTTAAACTGGATAATTCTGATTTTTGCAAGAAAACTGAGAAGCATATAAATGGACGACGAAAAATTGTATATGGTGGCTACTATGAAACCATATGTTGATTTTACAATCCAATATTCAATGCACCGTTGAACATTAGAACATTATCACCCATTTTAATTGGGCCATTTCTGGTTTAAGCGGAGATAATTACTTCTACACCAGCTATAACAGAAATATCTCTAATTTTATTTAAAAACATAATATGTGTTCAGAAGTTAGCTTACCTTTAAAATAGATCATCCCAAAGCTAAGCACAAGATGTCGACATAGTTTAGGAGCATCTGTTGGATGATTAACTGTAGTATAATCAAACATGAATGATCTCTAATAAAGGATGTTTATTGGTTGCTACAATAATTTGAGCTTAATAAAGTATGAGCTTAATAAAGTATGAGCTTGCTTTAACCGACTCTCTTCATCATTATGGGTTATTTTTGTATGGTTATATGTTCAAAAGAAACATTTATTCAGATATGGTCGGTGTCATGTAGCTAAAATAGATTGCTGCAATTTTTGTTCTGTTGAGTTAACAATGATAAAAATCAAACCTTGGTCTAAAAGCAAAGCTATCATACTTCAATTCAAGTACAATATGATGGCTTGTACAGAATAATATGAATAGTTCTGGTTATAGTATTGAGAACAACACTTAGTTTTTGGGCAGAGAGAAGGAAAAATAAAAATGTGCTTATTTGAGCAAAAGGAGAGATTTAGGTAATTTCTTCAACATTATACTATTATTACCATATCGCAGCATCACTTGTTTAGAACCTTAATGTGTGCGTGCAGGAAATGGGTCTTATATGCTTCCTTTAGATAATAATGTGGGAAGCACTGCAGTTTGGAGATCGAATGGATATCCTTCAACTATTTTTTAAGCCATGAAACATGCTCAGGATCATCACATGACCATTATATCCATCTTTCATGAGCTACTAGCTCCAGTCACTTTCCTCTCGATCAATACCCATGTGTACCAGAGTTCAAAAGGAAAATCACTGTTATTTTTGTATTGTATAATGGAGAAAACACGAATGGATGTTATAGTGCAGTGTATATGATCCTGAGTGAATAGGCAAGACTAGCATGAGTGAAACAGCTGAAATATGATAAGCAGATATGGGTATGCTACATGGTAGATATGCATGACGGGCATGAATTGAGACAGTGTGTGTGGCATGTAAAATGATGTAAGTAAATGGTGTGACTGGCATGAGTGGAACCTAATGTGTGATATATGTATCTGACGTGAGAAAACTGGCTTCAAACTGAAGTGGAACTTAGTTTTTTTATTGTGAGTTTCGAGATAGTTCTGTGGTGGTGGTGCCGATGTGGGGACTAGTGGGTTCGAATGTTGATGATATGAACTTGGTCGAAGAGGGTAGTAGGATGATGGTTGCTTGAAGTGGTAGGTTAGTAATGGAGATAGTTTGAAACAATTATGGTATATGGAAGGTGGTATGTTTGTGGAGGAGGAGAAACTGATTGTGATTGTGACAGGTGATTGTGAGTGGAAGATGCTGTGGAGTTGCAGTTTGTAGTGGTGGTTTGAAGCTGTAACAGTGGCAATATCTGATTGTGTTAGAATGAACAGATGCACATTGGCCGGTATGTCAGTTGTGAGTGGAATAGTGAAGATGAATGTATGTGGTGCACTATCAGGTTGTATAAAGTTAGGAGAAGAACTGCAATTGTGATGCAGGTTGCTGGAAGTGGGTAGAGCTACTTGGTTATGTGTTGTGACAGAAAGAATGTGATGTATTGTGTGAAGTATATGATGAGGTTGGTTCGGTGATGGGCTTCGTGCAAGTATATTGTCGATATGAGGCAAAAATTGTACAAGGAAACTTTTGAATAAGAAATTCACAGGAAGTTTTTGAACAATGAAAGAACTGCACAAGGAAGAAATGAACACAGGCGATCAAGGAAGGTGGTTGCAGTGGATTTGTTCACATGAAAGAAGCAGATTTCTCTAAGCACATGCGTAATCTTGCTCCTGGAAGTCGAATAATCCTGCATTCTGGCCCAATAGGTAAATAAATTAAAGAAAGAAGCATAAGATGATTATGATAGACTTTTTCCTAAGTTGCTGGAAACTTTTCTTGCTTTTTGATCTTAAGCAAGTAGCACCATGTGCTTCGACTTATGACACTTTCTCTTCCTAAGTTGATAGTATAAGAATAATTATGTTGTTAGTTTTTTTCTTTTGCTTACATATGCATGCACATTTTCAGATATTGTTTGGCAGATGATCGCTTATTAGAAGTTGCCAATTTTTTGGATTTAAGTGCTGGTGCTGGTTGGGAACTGCTCCAGGTTCAGTTCAGATTTTTACATGATTATAGAGTTCAAATGGAAATACAGTAAGATTTTACTTATTTTGCTTAGAGAGATGCCAACCTGAGCAAGAACTAGAAGGCTATATGCTATGCATAAAGCAGAAGTAACTACGAAGATAGTGAACGAGTGTTTTGAAAATTGCAGAAGAAATGAGGGAAGATGCATGGAAAACTCATGTTGATTTGCATCATCAGAGAAAGCAGCTTACACGGACAGTAACCTCTTTTTGTACTTACATCATCGTTTTGTGCTTTATTATCATAATTTCATCCTCTTTTAACTTAATTAGGCATCATGTACAATTATTTGGTAACCTCTTGCAGCGTGAAAATGGCGGTATTATTGATTGTGTTGATATTTACAGTCAGCCTGATGTTGATCATCCTATGCTTAAAAATCATGCTATTCTGGTTTATTATTTCCCTTACTTTTAGTTTTTGTACTCATAATGGTCAAGGTCATAGTTTTTTTTACTGTGACAGTTGGAACCTAGTTTTCTTTCAACAATAATAAAACGCAATGGTACCTATAATACTAGGCACTACAAACTTGGCGAAAATCTGGAAGTTGCCCAGAAGGAACTACCCCCATTCAGAGGCTTCTTATTAGCTCTTTCACATCCTATGTTCCAAATGGAGAGTGTTCAAATTGCAATGTTAAAGTGAATTCTATATTTAAAAATTATTTTTCAAATTCTTAAATAAATGTTTTTTATTCTTTATAATCACCAGGAAACCAGTAACTTCCATAGTGCTTATGAAGTCATATGCTAGGATTAGTTCTATCTTGTATTTACTTGCTATTCTAATTTAGAGAAGCTTTACTAATTGTGATGTAAATACACATGCACGTTTAGATTTCACAAGTAGAGCTTCATAGAGTAAACTATATTGGAGCTCGAGGTGACTTTAATGTTTGGAATCTCAACGTTGAGAAAAATGAGTGGACTACAAATTCTGTTATCGTGTTAACAAACATGACTCTTTTATGGAGAATGAATTAGTATTTCTCTCCCTACCAAAGTAAGATGTAAATGCAATTTTCTCACATAAAGTGAAACATTTATTACTCTTTATGTCACTCCTTTATCATATCACACTTTCTTTTTGTGTCAAAAGTTTAAGGAGTCAACAGATTATACTTTACGAGATTCGTCTTTGTTCTAAATTTTGGATTCCAGATTTAAAAATACTTGACTTCCTGCTATGATAATGAAGTGAAGGTTGCTTGTGATTTATCCCAAAATTGTTCTTAATATGCATACTAACTGGTTTGCCTATCTGTGAAGAGTTATATCAGCAGTTACTTGCAAAAGGTATGTGGTGAAGTATGGTCAGCAGCTTGATGATGGATATTGGGGGATGTTTGATGTTATGTGGTGGAGGAGTTTGAGTGTAAGTGATGTCAGTAGTTGCTGCGAAGTGTATGTGTTTTGTTTTATGGAGGAGGCGGATGAGCAGCAAATGTTGGAGGTCGATGCTGTTACTGATGAAGTGTGCACAGTGGAGATGATAGAAATCAATGTTGTAAATGAAGTTGAAAATTTGTAAACCAAAGCAGAATTTGTAATTGATAATGAAATAATCTTTTTTTTTAATTTTTTGTGTATGTTTTTTCTTTTTGTATATATATATATATATATAAAGATTATCAACAATATATATATATATATAGTTTATTTGAGAGCTGTAATAATGGTTTCTAAGGGATTAGTTTGCATCGGTTGTTATAAAAAACCGATGCAATAGAGGGATTAGTTTGCATCGGTTTTCAGCAAAAACCGATGCAACAAGTTCCTTTGTTGCATCGGTTGTCATTACAACTGATGCAACATGGGGGCTTTGTTCAAGCAACCAACCATGATATTTTGCATCAGTTGTTAGTAACAACCGATGCAAAAGGATCATTTTGCATCGGTTTCAGAACTGATGCAAAAGTATTAAGCCTGTTGCATATGCATCGGTTGTTAAACTGATGCAAAAGGGGGATAAACAACTGATGCAAATGACCTGTTTTGTAGTAGTGGGAGCTCGAAGATACGACTAAAGTCATGAGCCTGGGAGGGGATTTCACGTGAGGTGACAACTGAGTGAAGGCTACGGTGGTCAAGCAAACAATGGGACGACAATGGAGTGTTGAGGTGCATGCGATGGTAGTGGGAGGATGGAGGCACGGGTGGGTTCGTGGCATGGGAAGGTCGACGACAAACAATGGCCGATGTGGTGGTGGGTCGTTCGTGGTCTCGTTTTGCTACCTGGGCATCGCGAGTTTGAACGAGAAGGGAGGGAGTTAGATGTGTTATTAAAAGGTAATAATTTATCGATTTCCATAATTAGGAGATTTAATTTTATAATATATATCTATATATACAAGTCTCATAAATATTTAACCTTTTATTTCGAGGTCTAAAAATCATGAAAAAAAGTCGAGTTGGAACAGATTGTAAAATAAAAATCAAGGTATGAAAATTCTTACTCATTTGGATTTCCAATTTGATCTTTAATAGTTAAAATTAATTATTGGATGACTGGTTGATTTGATAATTATTATCCGATGAATGATATATTATATATGTAGTAGTGTGTGTGTATTTGTATTTGGAGTAATATTCCTGCATATTATAGTGGATGAGACCCTATGATCCCCACGTAATAGCGGATGACCCCATATACCACGATATCCCTCTCGAAGTGGGATTGGTATTTTATGTTGTATTAATATTTGTGGATGCATAGAAACAGGTTGGAGAGATCCAAATGGATTACTCAAAATGTTGATTTTAAATTTCATATAGGTGATATATGATGTGTTAGAATAATCTGTTATAGATTATTGTTGTGATTGAATAACTGGATGCTAAATTAGCACTGGCCTGAATTTTGGTATTTTAAGTACCATAATATTAGTTTTTGGAATTTGAAGGAATTTAAAAGGAGATTTTGAATATAGAAATATTTACATCGAAATTGGATTTATATTAAAAGAAATTGATTTGGGTAAAACAATAAATTGATTTTGGGTTGTATTTAACCATTTGAAAAAATATATTTTAAATAGAGATTTTTAAAATAATTTATATAAAGGTTTTTTAAAATGATGGATTTTTAAAATGATATTTCTAGAAAATATGAAAAGAAGTTGAAATCGATATTAAAGATAGATTGGCAAAAATGAATAGAATTTGTAAGGAATTGAATTTATAAAATGGAATTTATGAATTAGATTATTTCAATAAAAAGTGAATTCAGAGAATTTATATATTTATAAACGAGGTTATAAATAAAGGAAATCAATAACAGATGAAAATTTGGAAATATAAAATTCATAGAGTGAATTTATAATAAAATATGGAAATAGGGTGAGAAAATAGTGGATACTATTTTGAAAGTGAAAATGGTTAAGAAGATCGGAATGGAAGTGATGTGACGTGATTCGAGAGGAATTTATAAACTAAATTGGTTATCGAGGTTTTTAAAATATATTTTTAATTCTAAGAAGTTAAGTTTGTTTTTAAAAAGTAAAATTTCATTTTTTTAATACCATGGAATTTTAAACTAGTTAGAATTGAAATACTTCAGTAAGTAGATTTTCAAATATTAAGCATTTATATTAGTAAATTCTAACTTTTAAAATCAGCTTTGAAAATTTATTTGTTTATCTAAAAATGAGTTATTGATGTTTATAAAAGTGCTTTCGATATTTTAAATATTTACTTGAACATGTTTTAAAAATATTTTGTTATTCATTTAAATGCTTATTATATATATATATATATATATATAGTTTTGAAGTGATTGAAAATTTTATTTATAAATTCTTTCGAGATTCATAAATGGGGTTATAAATAAGTATACTCGGTTTTGGAAATTGAAAAAGGGAATTTATTAGTGATTCCGAACACATATGAGATAAGTTGCAAATATTCTCTTAGGTGTTGGTATTTGAAATATTTTGGAAAATAAGACTTATAATATTTTCCTAAGTATAAAAATGGAAATTTGGATATATTTCTAAGTGTTGAGATGGTTTGGAAATATACGGTTACAAATTTAAGTATTTGAAATTGTTATCAAATGTTGGAAGGGATTGATATATCTTATACGGATATTTTGAAAACAGAAATTTTAGGAAATTTTTTACAATAAGGCCTAGTGACTGTTTATGGATGTTTTGTTGATAGTTAAATAATCGATAATCTATATTGGCCAATTCCGTTAATCGTTTCGAAGTGACCGGGATCGGATTTAATTATCTGAAAACCACTTCGATCCGGTTTGAATGTTACAAATGGATACCGTGAATTAAGACGGTGATCCGATTTTTCCAGACCCATGACAATTTGTGTGGACGAATGCAATCAGAACATTGTCATTAGAGGACGATGAGCATTCTAAGTGGAATTGTTTCTTGAAAGATAACGCTTGGCCTCAAGCCTCATCAACCAGAAATGACTATAACAGGGGAGATGCAGCAAGGCTAAGTGGGTCGCACCCAATTAGGGTATGTTATCACTTTTTTTAGATATCCACAAAAATATATATACTATGGATGTGGTTGTGCATGAAAGAAGGAGCGCTTGATTTTGAAGGGTAGGAACGCCCGGGTGATAACATATTCGGTCTATCCAGGTTAGAGGTATGCCAGTCTTGCATAGCAGGGGGTCCCAGTGAGGTCCTCGGTACATTTTTTAGAGGTCTGTGATGGGCTATACCCCAGTGGCACAGTCATGGTATGGAATCCATTCTCCAATACGAGCCTTTACGGTTTTGTTTGTAGAGCCTCGTATGTTGGAATTTAATTAATGTACCAATTTCGGCTATTTGAATAAGTATTTGTACTTAGACACAATTATAATATCACTGGATTTTTCTATAAAATGTTTTTGTTATCATGAGGTAAAAATCCATCGTGTTTATTATGACGCAGTCTTACGAGATACCTTTGTTTTTCGAAGAATTTTGATAATTGTAAGAATTCAAAATTGAGTATGTTTTCTCACGCTGGTATTCCAGAATGACTCGGTTGTTATTTTATTATAATACTCGGGTCAGACCGAGTATTATAGATTTAGGATAGGATGCTATGGAGTCTAGGAGACGAGCTGGATGTCAGAGATGTATCTTCATACTTAGCTTATATTTCCGCCGTATAGGGACAAGTAATTATAACGGTCTTGATTGATGTATTGATTATTGTACTCTGATGATTGTAAGTCTAAAACCATTACAGATTCTTTTGTATAGATATCTGTTATTATATATTATATTTTGTTCCGCTGCGGCTGTGAGATTTTGTGTTGTTGTTCTATTTTCTTCTATCTCTTTCTTCTTCTTTACCCTAGTTATTTGCTCTTTCATACAATTTGGGTTGAACATGAATGATTTATTATCAACTCAAAGGGTATAAAATTGCAGGTTGCTACATGTTATTATCATCAAAATCAATATCTGAGGTATTACCAATCTCCCACTTTTGATAATGACGACCTTATAAATATTCCTGTATATAAAATATAATGCAACTTCCCTTTAGTATATGTATGTGTTATATTTTTCTCCCCCGTTGTCATCAACAAAAATGGATGAAAAACTATACTCCTACTAAATGTGATATGCTTATGAATTATGGAATCAAATCAATACCGTAGATTTTAACTATAAAGAAATACTAGCGATAATAAAAATTATAATGCATTCAACATGTTGGGCAATGATTATATTGAATATTGAAGACATTAAGTAATACAAATCAAACTATTTTACAATTGAATCAATCAATTAATCCAAATCATATATTATATATAAGGTATACCAATCCAATCCAAATTATATTATTTACAAACAGGTCAAATTTAAATATATGAGTTTTAAGACATATACTTACAAGTTATAAAAAAATACTTAATTTTCCTTGGAATTTCAAGCTACCCTTCGGATCCAAAGATTGGATTTGTTTTAATGACATCCCAATCTTCTTGTTCTGTGTTTATGTTGGAGTTTGAATATTCTTGTTGTTACTATCATTTTTAATAAGAGAGGAAATTAAACAACGACGATCCCGAAAGTGTTTCTCTTAATTCTTTATCATTATTATTTCTTTTAATAAATAGTGTACCATCTGCTTTTCCAATTTCAAAGTAATATTAGATTTATTTAAATCTTTCATACTAGGCTCTAGGAGCTTGTTTAAATCCATATAAACCTTTCGTTAATTTATAAACATGATTTGAAAGTTTTTCATCTTTGAAAAGTAGGGATTGTTCTACATATCTTTAATAAAACCATTCAAAAGGCATTTCCGATGTCTATTTGAAATAATTTAAAATTACTATTATTTTCAAAAGCAAGTAAAACTCTAATGGCCTTCAATCTTGCTACAGGGGTAAAATTTTCATCAAAATCTATTCCTTCCTCCTAACTATAACCTTGAGCAACTAAACATGTTTTATTTCTAATGACTTCTCCTTGTTCTTTCGTTTATTTCCATACACTCATTTAGTGCCTCTTACAATTTTATTCTCAAATCTTGGGACTAATTACCCAACATTATTTCTGGTAAACTTGTTCGATCTTCTTGCATAAGAAAAATCCATGAATCATCTGATAATGCTATCTTTGGATTTTTAGGTTCAATAGTCGCGATAAAAGCTACATCCTCATTTTATTCAATTGATTTCTTGATTTTATGACCGACTCTATATTTCCTAGAATATTTTCTATAGGATGACATTTCAAATATATTTTTCTTTTATTTGGATATGAATTTTCAAAATTATCAGTATTTTTACTTCTAGTGATTCCATTATTTGTAATTTCATTATGTTCATTCTGATTAAAATTTTCTTCTTCATCAGCAGTAGTATTATTTTCTTTAAACTTTTCATCAAATGAAACATGCAATATTTCTTCAATAGTGTTAGTTCTGGTGTTAAAAACTCTATAAGCTTTACTTTTACTGGAATATCCAATAAAAATTCCTTATTTGATTTGCAATTAAATTTGTCTAAGTTATCTTTTGTATTTAATTTACAGCATTTACTACCAAAAACTCTAAAGTAAGATACTTTAGGATTTTTATCATAAAATAACTCTGGGAGTTTTCTTGGTAAACGGTCTTATTAAAATTTTATTTAAAATATAGCATGCCATAACAACCGCTTCAGCCCAAAATAATTTTAGATAAATCGCTATCATTTAGCATAGTCCTTGCACATTCTTATATGGTTTTATTTTTACATTCTACTATTACATTTTGCCAAGGAGTTTTAGGAAAAGAAAAGTACGTGTAATTCCTTTCTTATTATAATTTTTTTTTAAAGTTTTCATTTTCGAACTCTCGTCCATGATCATCCCAATCGTTTTATTTTTAAATGACTTTTGATTTTGAATTTTCTTAGCAAAGATTTTAAACATTTCAAATGCTTCAATTTTATGTTTTAGAAAAATTGTCCAAGTATATCTTGAAAAGTCATCTATTATTACAAAAACATATCATCTATGATTTATTGATTGTATTCGCGGTCTGAAAAGATCTAGGTGAAGAAGTTCTAGGGATTGAGAATTTGAAATCATACCTTTTGATTTAAAGGAAATTTTATGAAGTTTTCCTAGTTAGCAAGCATCACATAATTTACTGACATTAAAACTCATTTACGGAGTCCCCTAACAAATTTACATCTAATAACTTTAGATAAGTGTTTAAAATTTAAATAACTAAATTTTTTATGCCAAATCCAAGGCAATCTTTTGTGCCAAATCCAGGGATAACTAGATTTAACCAAAAGATTGTCGTTATACACTTTCATACTTAAGATGTGAATATTACATTTCCTACCACCTTCAAAGATAATTTTAGACTCATTATCCTTGACGTGGAAAATATATTTTTCAAATTTAATTTAAAAACCCTTATCACATAATTGACTAATACTAAGTACGTTATGTTTCAAATTCCTAACTACCAAAATATTAGAAATAATAGGAGTTTTAGAGTTACCGACATTGTCGATGCTAATTATGTAAACTATATCCTTTTGAGTTGTCTCCAAAGTTAACTGATTCTCCATCTTTATAAACTATATCCTTTAAGATCTTAGATTCCAGTCATGTGTCTTTAACATTTACTGTATAATATCCATTTATCCTTCTTGATTTGTAATGTAATAATATCAAGTGTCTCTTCGCCATTAACCATATAACATAATTGTTCCCATAATTTCACATTATACCTTTCTAAAACATCAAGTAACTTTTCATAATAATATGCGTCTAATCTATTTGATAGTAATATACAGATTTCATTCTTTATTTCTATAAAAGTGTTAAAAAGTGAACTATCAGTGTTATAGCCATTTATACTTTTCAAAAATCAAATTGCAAAAACGTAATGCTCTAATACCAAATGTGGGTTACAGTATAACAGATCTTAAGGCTATTTTAACACTAGAGGGAGGGTGAATAGCGTTTTATAACTTTTATGATTTTTTTTAAATTTTTTCCAAGTTTTAAATCAAATCACAAATTATCAACATAGATATATACTAATTAAGAAGTCCCAGATGCAAACAAAGACAAATATAAAAGCAATAATAAAAGTAAAGTAAGAAAGATGATATAGAAATTTTTATATTGGTTCGGATTAACCAATCCTACATCTAGTTTAATAAAATATTATATAGGTTCATTTCAATCACTACATTAACCAGTAGCAAAAAAATTAGATACAATCTCGATTTCAAGGCTACAAGACACACACAAGACACTCCCTCCTGTCTTACGAGCCTAGGGAAGACTCTCTTGATTTACTAGGTGACAATATCATCCACTTGATTTGAACAGGTAGCAAGTACGTCCACTTGATTTGAAAGAGCAACAAGCACACCCAAACAAATAGAAGTAGAGAGTTGCTAATTTCCAAATACAAATGGTTATACTTAATATACAAGATATCCTATATCTTTTCTAATAGCGATTTGATCTTTGAATTTGTAGAGAGAATGCTTCCAAAATAGTATATAGTTTGTAAAGAATCAATCTAGCAGAGTTTGTGTTGATTCTACGTAGATTTTGAAGAATATAGAAAGTAGTTTTCAAGAAATGTTTTAAGAGAGTAAGGAGTTAAATAAAGTAAGAAAATAGTTAAAAAATTCTTTTGCGCTCCTCTTTATATAGCAAATAATGCTCGGGTCCGACCGAGCATATTTTACCAGGTTTATCAGGATACATCGGAGTTGGAGAAGAGCTGAATGGCTAAGACATATTCACATATATTACTTCCATTTTACTATAGAGTCTATATGATTGGTCAATATAAGGATAAGTTTCTATAATTGTCCAAAAGTTTAGGGTAATTTAGTGTACTCCGATGTTGTATATATGAATAGAGATATTTCCTCTTTAGAAAGATCATTGTTGTAATATATATTATTCGCAGCGCTGTGAGATTTCGTATTTTTTTAGCTTTCTTCTATCTTCTACCTTCTTCTTTCACCCTAACAGATCAGTGTTTTCGACACTTGAATGTTCGGCATGTAATACAATGGACATATTAGTGTCGATTTTCGAGGGTCGAAAATCTGGTTTGTTATAAAAAGGATAAAGGAAAAACATAAGAAGCTGAGAGGATTGTTGCAACCATTGGATATTCCTCAGTGGAGGTGGAAGAGTATTTCTATGGATTTGTAGACAGGGTTACCGGGGAGTAGGAGATGAAATGAGAGCATTTGGGTTATAGTCAATTATTTGACCAAGTGTACTCATTTCATAATAGTGAGGAGTACTAGGACGGCGGCTTCATTGGCAGCTCTATACATGAGAGAGGTCATTAGGTTACATGGAGTTTCTACTAGTATAATTATTGATTGAGATTCTTTTTTCACCAACAAGTTCTAGAGGAGTCTACAAGAGGCTTTGGGTATCGAGTTGAGCTTAAACACCACATATTATCCATAGATGGACGGACATACGGAGTCGGTAAATCGAGCATTGAAAGATTTGCTACAGATGCGCATCTTGGACTTTGGTGATTCTTGGGAGGATCACTTGCTATTTGTGGAGTTTACCTACAATAATAGTTATCAGGCTAGCATTGGAATGGCACCATTCGGTGCATTATGCAGTAGACCCTATGGATCACCATCGTGTTGGTTGGACACTATGGATAGGATTATTCTTATGTTGGATATGTTAAGGGAAACATCAGAGAACGTGGTTTTGATCCATAGGAGAATGAAGAATGCTCGGGATCGACAAAAATCTTATGCTGACAGGAGACGTATGGAGTTAGAGTTCACAGTGCATGACATGGTGTTTGTGAATGTCTCGCCTCTTAGGCATGTTATGATATTTGGTTAATTGAGGAAGCTAGCGCCGAGGTTTATAGGGCGGGCCTATCTTGATTATTGTTGGAGTTGGGAAGTCGACGTATAGAGCAGAGCTTCCTAAGAAGTTAGTGGGAGTACATGATGTTTTTCATGTGTCGCACTTGTGAAAATGCTTACATGATACAGCTACCGTGGTCGAGCTGAGTCAGTTAGAGGAGGTTGAGATAAAGCAAGAGCCTCTTGTTCATCGTGCACCCACTCGTTTTCTTGACTCTAAAAAAAGAGACCGGACTTGTTAAATTCCAATAAGACGATAAACTAGCTGAGATTACATAAGAGCCTGAGGAGAAGGTCCGCGCTATCCACCCACAACCCTTTTCTGGTACGTTTCCAGTTTAAGTTTAATAGGTACATGTTACTTATGTATTAGGACTTATCTTAGTATACCCTTTTGGTAGATACCATTGGATGGTAAAAAATATTGTAAACATGTTAATAGGACATTGTATGGATGATGGATGCTAATGGATGTATTTGGATGTATTGTTTGAGTTTTTCTCTTTTATACATTTAGCATAGGATATCCTTTAGATATACACGCATTCACATTCTGTAGCATGCTATCCTTTTATTATCGTGATACTAGTAGATATTATACATGTGGATGTTGCATGTGAGTTGAAATGATTGTGCATACATATAGAACTTCAAGCATATCTACTTACGATGTCACATCCATTTGGATGCATAGCATGAGCATTTGCCTAAAAGAAGGTCGAATTGATCAATAGACCGCCTATTCTTTTGCATTAGTATCGATTTACATTCATTTCAAGGGGCATATATATGTACATATTGCACTAAAGAATTTCTAAGCAGAATGATTGCCCATGGATGATGGATGAGTGGATGGTTATAGCTATTGGTTATTGTGTCTATAAGTTATATTTTCCCCTCTTATTGGATTTCAAGGAAGAAATCCTTTTAAGGAGGGAGAATGTAACACCTCGAAAATTTAACGAGAAATTTAATAAGAAAATTAAATTAAAATAAAAGGACTAAAAAGAAAATTTTCACAAACTTTAGAACTTGGCTACAAAACTTGCATAATTGCATTGGTAGCGATTTTCTAGGCAATTTCCATATATTACACTTTGTAATCAGAGTTAATATGTAAAATTTAATGGTGTCAAAAGAATTAAAAATAGAATAAGGAATAAAAATTAAAACTTCGTAGATTTATAAAGAGACCGGTCGACTTAAGCGAGTCAAAGGTCGACTGGTAGCGATCGAATTAGGGTATTAAGTGGTCGTGCCTATGTGAAATTGAGTGATTTTCGATTCGGTATGACGTGTTATAATGGTACGATGCTTGGCTCTAAAGAAATAGATGAGTGTATGTGATCAAAATAAACATTCTTCAACTTAAAGCTAACGGTCTAAACTATTTTGCAAACACTATCAATTCTAAGCCTAATCTAACCATAAAACTCACATAACAGTTCTCAGTAACGAAACTCTGCCAAAAATTTCCCTCTTCTCTAAAACCTAAAATTAAATAAATTCAAATAAAATCAACCTAAAAGTAAACAAACAATTGGGGATAGACGACGCAAGCAGAGCTAGCATTCAAAGAGATGATTCTCAAGCAACGCGAATAGGAAGAGCTCAAGCTTAAGGTGAGTGGGAACAATTTTAGTAAGATGATTGTTATATAGTTATATTCAAACTATTCTAATTGATTTAGGGTGCTAGAAACCTAATTTGAAATATATAAAACCCTGAATTGGATTATGCGAATTAGATTAGAATTGAACCATTGTAAATTGTTAAACCTGGTTTGATGCTAGTACACCTCTCTTATGATTATATTGCAAAATCCTAAATTGATAAACATAAAATATGCAAAACCCTATATTAGACAATTTAACATTGAAATTGAAACGTGGATTGGTCAAATTGGAAATTAGGGATCACCAAACACTGGTAATAACACAGATTAAAATTAACCAACATTCGACATTTAAAATTAACGAAAAACCCTAATTTTATCAAACGAACAGTCAACCCTGACCCCCGACGGTCAACCAGTTAGGGTTAGAAGTCGACCAGTAGACGTGTAAAATGCATAATCTAAACCTCGGCCTAAGGCCTTAGTTTACCAATAAAGTATATATAATACTAATAAAATATATACAAATGTTAACTGTTTGGTGGCCTATTTAAGGGCAATTGGATGTATGTTAGAACTTTTAGGGAAGCCAGTTCCCTATGATCGGATGCTAAGTCATTGCGGTGTTGGGTAAATGTTGTTTGCCCAATTCGGAAGGGAGTATTGGATTAGTGATGAAGTATTTTTGCAAACGGTACTCATAGAAGATTCCATGGTGGATGCAAAATACTGAGGAGGATGCCTTATTAGAGTGGTTCGGCATAAAGGGAGTCTTTGTAGTCAAGAATATTGACGCAACATGATACAGTTCGAATGGAGGATCCCGAGCATGTGATAAGTGGTCAACATTACGATTGAGAGGTGGATACAGACGCAGACGATGGAGCTCTTTGGAAAGTTGGCATTGTGGGTTCCCCCTTGATGTATAGTTGAGTTACATGTAGAAGCAACTAGGGGGAAAATCATTTAACCAATAGCCTAGTAGCGGTGCTTTCATAGTTAGTAGCTAAGAGGGTGGTGTGTTACATATAGAGAAACTCTAGGAGCTGAGGCCGATCTTTAAATGTGAGATTCAATCCATAATTCATTCCATTATAGTAGCCTATAAATTATTATAAGAATGTATTAGACAAGAACCCTTAGGTAACAGACCTTAGGAATTCACGAACACTTGTATCACACTCTATATCATCTAGAGTAGTATCAAAGTAACTACACATGATCCTCGCATATTAAACTTGTACTCATTCAACAGACTTCTGTCTGATCCATTCCCTTTCCTTCTTTTCCCCCACCATGGGTGGACATGGCAGCAGGTGATCAGACCATTCTAGATACTTAAAGACTTGAGCTTATCTTTGGAGACTGCTTTTTACCATATTTTCTCTCCGTATATTAATCTATCTTATCAATATAGTGTTTTATCAGACTTGGAGTGATATTTTCTATGTACACTGTATCAGACTACGCGTTGATTTTGAGACTATGATTTAGATATTTTCTAAGATGGATATTTTTCTGTGCAACATATTTTGTTCCTTCCATTGTGAGTTCCAAGAGTGTAGTATATATTAGATTATATATGCTTGTTTTAGTCTTTGTGGTGTAAAATGTTACAAACGCCGACGATACTCATTACTCGGCATGACACGAGTCTGAAAGTCACACTATGCTTTAGATCGGTATGTTGGAAGGTGCAGGGTGTCACATGCATTCTTTGTTGCTAGCAACTTTACTGGAAAATAATTTAGATTTTTCTCATTCATGGTTAAACTAGGAACTGACTTTAGTTCCTACGTGACCCTCCTTATACCACGAGTCCCCTTACCTCAATCACCTATTGCTACCAAAATACCTAATGGGTGACCGACTGGGGTAGAGAATGAAGAGGTGTAAATACATTCAAAGATCAAATTTGTGAAATTATAAGAGAAACCTATACACATCAACATATGATGAGTGAAACTTCTATTAATCTTGTCATAAGCCTTTTGAAGATCAATTTTTAGGAATAGATTACTTGTATTTTTCCGATTAAAAGCTCTCACCATTTCATAAGACTAGGAGAGAATTTTCAAAAACTATTCTTCCACGGATATATGTATTTTGGTTTAAAGAGATCAACTCATTTAAATAATTTTTCATTCTATTACATATTAAATTAGCTAGAATTTTATATGTAACGGTGCATGAGAAAATGGTAGGTAATCGAAAATATTGTGTGGATTAGGATATTTTGGAATGAGACAAATGAAAGTGTGATTAATCACCTTAATAATTTTACTTGAATTTTGAAACGCACCATAGCCTCCAATAAATACTTTTAAATTTATTCCCAATGTCATTTAAAGAATTGAGCATTCATTCCATCTAGATCATGGGCACTATTATCTTTAATTTAAATAGAGCATCTTTGACTTCATCTAGTTAAAAAGGCCCGTCCATGTTTTCACTTGAGATATCGGTTTATTTTTAGAAGTGCGTGGTGGCTTTTTGTGATATATAATCTGATGTTGACTTCAAATTTTAATTTGCATCTTGAATGTATCTCCCTCTATAATAGGAAAAGACCTCTTATTATGGAAAAATTTAGTGGTTTTATCACCTTGTGTCAACCAATTGAGTTTCATTCTTTGGGTATTTTCGACTACAATTTTCTTATAATGTTTGAAAGTTGTTCGCTTTTTTTACCATAAAGTTCTGGAAGAAATTGATCGTTTGGATTGAGTATCATTTGGTTTTATATATCATTGGCTTCATTTCTAAGTTTATTGTAGATTTGTTGTGTGCTTTCTGTGTTTTTGGTCTACTATTTCAAAGCTTTTTTCATAGCTTTAAGTTTGCCAATGAGAATAAACAGAGGGTTAACTTGATTATTATCACTTACAGCTTGCTCAACAATAGGGTAATAATCAGGATTTATACACCAAACATTATTATATCTAAAAGCACCTTAAGATATGGAGGAGAGTGAGTAGTAAATTTAACTAGAATGGAAGTATGGTTGATGATGAGTGAGAACCAAATGTACCTTGAACTCATGAAATTTATTCTCCCATTGATTATTAACAAGCACCCTATTAATCTTGCTATTAATGGAGAATTTTATCCTCCCTATTGACGTAATGATTACCATAGTAGGTAGGTTCCATAAGCTTGGATTGGGTAACGCATTTCATAAAATCACTTATTGAGTTGTGGATACCATTATTTAATCCATCATTACTGAATAGAATTACATTAAAGTCTCTTAACATAATCCACGGAAGGTTAATTTTATAAGCTTGGTCACATAGATAATTCCATAAGTCAACCCTTTGTTCAGCTGTTGTAACAACCCATAAATTTTAAACAGTTTTTAATAACGTATTTAATTAAATTTTGGAGAAATTTTAAATAATAATATTTTGAAATAAAAATTTATTGTTTGGAAATTTAGATTGCGTTACTGGTTAATTAATTTGGGCGTACGTTCATTTTAATTATTGCATCTATTGTACGCACTCTTTTATTTCGTATCTTAGCTGTTAAAAATCAAATCAGCACGTGCATAAAAAAAGAATTAAAACCCTGCCTTCAATTCACGTGTAAAGCTTGCTACTTTCATTTGCGTCTCCATATTTAATAGGAATAAAAATCTTTGATTTCCTAACCGTTTCAAAATCTCTTCCCATCTTCATTTTTGCAACGCAGTTCAGATCTGGAAAAAATAGTGTAATGGGGAACGATCCGAAATTTTAGACCAATTTAAAATTCTAATTTTATTAAAATATTGAATAAAATTTGGTAGAAACAAAAATGATGGGAATAATAATAGTTTATATTAGATTTACAATTTGAATTAAAACAACAAATGTTAAGAATTTAATAATAATTGTTAATTGTAAATATTGATCTATTGAATAAAATTTAAGAGGAAACAATAGTTTAATTGTATTGTTGTAATTCAAATAAGTTAACCTCTAACAAATGAACTAAAATTGGTAACTAATGGATATGTTGAGTTATGTGAAATTATTAAATAATGTTTGATTTATTGTTAATAAAAAGAAGAAGAAAAGGAAAAATATTATGTTCTGTTTATACATCAAATGGTGGTTTTGACACTTAGTTTTGAAAGCAAGTATGGATTTTTGATTCAAAGAAAAATTTGGTCTTAATATACATATATACACGGAAAGTTTAGTTTGGGTATAGGATCCATTAATTATTGTGTGAATTCTAGTAGGTATGTATATATAGGTTATGTTAGTATTTTCAAATATATTACTCATTTCCTTGAAGTTTTGAAACACACCGTCCAATCAACCCATCAATTGCTCTAATAATTTATTTTAGGAAATTCAAGGCACAGCTGTTTTATTTGTCATCATTTCTTTTTTTTTCCAAACGGTTCATTTTGCCTTTATAACGTATCCTTCTATTCCATACTTATATTTTTCCATTACGTTTCAAATATGGAACGTGCTATCCAATCAGAAATTAATTGCTTTAATTTCTCAACTAAATCTAGGGTGGCTGTTGCCATCCTATAATTATTTTGAATATCAAAACATATAAATTGTATACGTTTATGTTCATTTTTGGTCGGTTCTTCTGTTTTAAAGTAATATATTTATTTCTTAAAAACGGTTGCATTGTGAAACACGTATCTTCCAAATCTTCAACGTGCAGCCCAAGCAATATAATAAATTGCTTTAATAACGTTGCTGAATCAACGGTCATTTCAATTTATTATTTGTTGTACGTTTCCTTTTTGCTTAAAAATTGGCTACGTAAACATTAATTCAAAAATAGGAAGAAATCATTCGTTCCCTGTAGCCACTTCATTTGCTTTAATTATTTCACGTGATTCAAGCAGGTGACCGTGTCCATTCACTCAACCTTTATCTATATTTTTGTTTTAAATTTCTTTCCTCTGTTCAATAGGGTAATTATGGTATGATTCACAGCCTATTGGTCTGCCTTTCCTTCTTTCCTTCGGCAATCAAAAAAAAACCTTTAATTATTATCTCATTTCTTGCTTGTACGGTTACAGACAATCAATTAGTTAATTGCATGTTGTAGTCTGTTCATGCCTATTTGGTTCATAAAAATTATTAAGCATTTTTACCCAGAGCAGCCAACTCACATACATCGTTCTATATCTATTTATCTGCGTACAAGTTCAAACTTTTCCATTTTCTTTGATTGATAGATTTGTTGCCTTTATCTATTCTTTCTCTCGCTGTCTTTATTGCTTAAAGGAAAGCAATCCATCAAAACGTGAATATTTGATTATAGCCAGCCATTATCTATACCCAAATTTCCACTTTTATGACCGTCATTTGAATATCAAACTTATATACTTTTCGCATTCGTTTCGCTCATTCAATTTTACGTTTCTTATTCCAGCTTTTAAATATTGAGCTCCTCCCTTATATTTCTCTGTGGCCTTTACTTCTCTTCTCTGTTTCTTCTTTTTTTCCCCTCTGTTAGCTTCTCAAAACCGTCACTTCGCAGCTCCTCCCTGATCTTCCACCCCTCCTGCTCCTCCGTAGCCACTTAGACCGTGTACTCCTTCTTTTGCGTAAGTATATTTTTTTTAAACCTATGGTATATTATAATATATACTGTGTACGTTAGTTTATATGCTTATATATATACGTTGTTGTATGTTTATGAAAGAAAATATGTATATATTACACACTATATTCTCTGTTTTGTTTTAAAATATATAAGTGTTATAGGGTATAAGGTACACATATATAAAGTTATATGTTGTACAAGAATATAAGTGGATTTCTACAGATAAAGCATGGGTTTATTGATATTATAATTACGTAAATACTGATTTTATATAAACAATTATATGATCTATTTTTATATATTATAGAAATTGGAAAATCTGGTTCGACAATGAATATATCTTATACTGTTTATATATTTACAGTAATATATATTGATTTTGTTTAAGTATGATATAGACAGTGTTTATAAGTTTTTTTTTAAAAATAAGTTATATTAGTTTGGATTTTACCTGTTGGGTTAGATAGGGTCACTGAGTATACATATGTATATATTTATACCTTATGTACGTTTGTGTGTGTATATATATATATATATATTTGTTAATTATATTTTAAGTTATATGTTAGTTATAATATATTATGGTTTGTAGTATTCCTAATATTTTAAAACGGAAAATATATATTTTTGTAAACTTGTAATACAACCGCGTTAGTATATTTTCTATTTAAGTTTATATAACTTTATATATATGTGTGTGTATATAATATAAAATTTTGTTCGCAAATGTCTATATGAGTATACATTAATTGGTTTTAAAAGATATAAATATATGGAGACTTCGTTCGAAGTATTGAATTAAATTTTAATTTGAGATATATGATTAAATTGATTTTAATAATAAATAATAAAATTATATACATCATTTTCTGTCATATCAAGATGGTTCTAATTCGTTTTCAGCAAATTCTTATCTCTCAGCTTTGTTGAATTCGTGCCAATCTAGTGTTGCTTTGAAATTCGTAGCTTGTTGTGTTGTCTATCTTCTCTAGCCTCAAAAGGTGAGCAATCACTCATGATTAACGTTCTTTTATTTATTAAATTTGGTTTCAATTGAAACGACAATTGAAATATACTGCTGAAGTTAGTAAATCTGTTATATATGCTATTATCTGTAAACTGTTCACCTATGGGATATGACACCATATCCTATTGTTTATACTGTATTTAATTACTGTTGATATATGCCTGTTGTTATATTATTATCATATCCTGTTATATTACTATTATCTATTATCACTCTGCAAGTTACCTGTAGTTTAGAATTCACTATGGGTTGAAATGATACATACCCGAACGGACTTTAGAATAGGAGAATTTCGTTATGGGTTGAAATGATAGACCCAAGCGATTTTCATTAAATTGAATTTGGGATTACGGGTTGAAATGCTATCCACCCATATATATTTAGTGTACAGATTGAAATGATAAATATCCATATCACTTGACCATATGATAAGAAATATATACAGACACCGTTGGCCCATATATAAATATTTTGAAAATAATTTCTATGGTTTTGGAAAGAAATATATGGTTTAATAAATATAGATTCTTAAGACATTAGATAAATGATAAATTTTATATATAAATTTAGTAGTAATATTTGATTTAAATTAGATGGATTTAATACATAGAATATGGTTAAGTATATATGTAAATCTATATTTCAATAGATTTTCTTGTAATAAATTGAATAAGTAAGGTTGGGAAGGTAAATTTGGGTTTGTTGGAAATGGTATTTAAATAAGGATTTTAATTAATCGATGTGAAATTATTGAATGGGAAATTTATAGGATTTTGATTTAAGTGATTTAATGAATATTTCACATCTAAATAAAAAAAATATTTAGTAAAATGTAAGTTAAGGTTACTTAAATGATATTGAATCTAATGAGGGAAAATTTCAAGACTAAATAATAATGAGGTTAAATCGAGATCTTTATGAAACTGTCAATTGAACTTTAAATTATAGTATTAAAGCTTTGAACTATACTGGAATTTAATTGGTTTATTTGTGATTCAGATCTGTATTTGAAATCAATATAATTCGAATTTATTATTTAGAAAATTTAATTGAATAAAAATTTAGTTCGAAACATTGAATATTTAAAGTTTTGAAATAATATTGAAATGTAAAAGGGTATTTTGTGATTTCAAATCCGGATTTGAGATCGATAAAATGTGAAATGGTTATTTAGGAATTAAGTTGAATTTTAAATTAGTAAATTGAGATTGGACTAAAATTTGAATTTTGAATTTGAATAGATTTGAATTGCAACTTTGAAAGTGATAAAATTTGAATATATATATATATATATATATATATATATATATATATATATATATATTAGATGAAATGATATTTTGGTTTTGAAGTATAAATTAAATTGAAATGACCACGGTGTTATAGTGTATATTCTACATTGTAGATAGTTCCACGGATCCTTAGAGAATGGTTATCCCATACATCCTCTAAGGTACTTGTATTTCAGTTGATATTTCACTTGAGTTGGATTTATTGATATAAGAACGTTAATCCTGACTCGAGTGTTTTGTGTTTTGCTTTATGCTCGGGTCAGACTGAGTGATGCATCATTTAAGACTCACCTTCGAAGTTGGAGCCTTGCTTGAAGATCCAACTATCTATCGTTTCAGTCATCCAGTCGATTGGTTCAGAGAAGTCATCTGCCCGTACTGAGACTTTACTGCATCTGGGATATTCTGATGTATTTTATTTCTAACTTTGTTTATATAGTAGCTTCATGAACTACTATTCATTTGTTCCACTGCGTATTATTGTACTACTCTGTATCTGTGATTCTGTGATTGATTTATTTACTGTATATGTTTTGCCATATTTAAATTAACAATTCGGTATTTTGAATTATTCAAGTCGGACGTGTATGGTTTTATTGTCGATTTGAATGGTCCAAAATAGCGGGTCGTTATAGTTGGTATCAAAGTGAGGCTCTAGGCAAAACTTAGCATATATAGTAAATTTATTTACATAATCACTTTCGTTCGAGTTGAATCTCTTCCTTTTTGACTCGATTTCCTTTGAATTTTGGAATGTCCCTGTAACAACCCGGAATTTTGACAGCATATTTTAATAAATATTTAATCTAATTTAAATTAAATACAAGCTTTTAAATTTTTAAAATGATGAGATCTTTGATATTTAATAGTTATATGTGTTGTAAAGAAAATTTGATTTGAAAAAAATTTAATGTTTCAAAATCATTTAAAACAAAATCTATCTTATACACTAAAATCAAAGATTTTATATTGTTGATATTTAATCTAATAAAATGAAATTGAAATAATAAGTTTAAAAATAAACAAACATAGTAATATTAAACATAAACATGGAAGTATAAAACAATATGGATGGTTATAACATAAACATACAAAACAAGTATAAAAACATAATTATAAATTATAAAATATAACTAAAGAGATAAATGTACAAATGTAAGTTATAACTTGAAGTATAAAAATACAAACACAATGCTATGAATCAAAGGCTTGTAAAATCTGAAATACAAATAGAATAAAATGAATATAGTCAAAATAACAACCTTTAAAATCCTTTTGTACAACATAAATTTTTTAACAAAGGCCATTTACATTATAGAATATCATGTGAACATGTTCAATGCATAAGTTAAAGGGGATAACTTGTAACATATTTCTGCACAAAACTTATGTGCTGTTATACAGTTTATATGCATAAGGAAACAAAGTTTTCACTTCAAATATAATAAAACAAAATCTGTGTCTTATACAAAATATGTTTGGCCGAAAAATAAATATCTTTGTACAACACATAAGTAAGTATCAGTAAACATTAATTACATGTTATCATAAATAAGAGCATAAACATTTAATAGCACAACTTTTTGTTCAAGCTAGTACTACAGCCGAATTCCTGTGATAATTTCTTTCTGCAGGGAATTAACTTCTTAGCCAATTAAAGAAAGAATAGCAATACTAATACCAACTGTCTAGATATAACCTGTTAAGTAGCTTCAACATATATATATATATATATATCCACCTATATATTATGTTCGTATATAAAACTTAACTGAACCTAAAAAAAACTGAGAAACATTGTTTTGCTTTGCAAACATAAATAAAATTCAAGACAGAAAAACTTAAGAAAGGCTTCAGGAAATTCTTCTGCAGTTCCATCAATACCTTACCTTCTGTTTTAAAGTTTACTTGGTGAGTAAACTTGCCTATTTGCAATCTAAACTTGTATCTTTAGCTTATAAATGGTGTGTGTTTTGATATTTGCTTAAATAAGTAGCCTTGACTATTTTTTGTTGCTCTGGAAATTTGATATGGCTGTTCTTCAGTTTTTGTTTCCAAGTTTCAGAACATAGTAAAGCAAAGAAATTGTAAATACTTCTTCATATAAATATTTTGAACTTGGATATTCATGCTAATTTAAGTTGTTTACCCAAATCAAGGCCTGCAACTTTGTTAGAGTTTTACAGTATTTTATACATACTGTATTTCAAGTTACTGGTAAAATAATTAAAAGGATCAAATTTCGAATGTTTAAATTTGTAAATTCAATTACATATTTAGATTTCATACACATAATTATGATTTTTAGCATAAAAATTATGATTTTTAAGCAAGGGTATTAAGAGCAGTTTTAAAATGAAACTAAAATGGGTTTTTGTCAATCCTGGATGTTTGAGTTAATTTTAATTGTTGTAAATCGATATGAAGCAAGCTTGTAATTTGTTTAACACAAGAAAAATAATGAAAAAATTTATTCAATGAAGGAATCTTGAGTTTGAATCAAAGGTAGGGTTTAGTGCTTATATTTTCAATGCTCTGTAAAAAATGTTTTCGGCTCCATTAGGCAACCGAGTTGATCGCGATTTCAGGTGGTGTTAGGGGGGATGTGGTCGAAGTTTTGGTGGAGTTCCATCACCTCCGGTGATCAATGTCGGTGGACCGAGAGGGGTTTTTGAGGTGCGTTCATGGCTCGTGTTCGAGCTTCAGGCAAAATTTCAACTTCAACTTGTAATTGAAAATCTGGGTTTTGATTTCGATGCCAGGGACAATTTAGGGTTTGTGGGGGCTGTCGCGAGTCGTCGGAGGCGAAGCGAACCACCGTGCACGTGCACGGTGGTGAAGAGGTGTCTGTCGATTTCTGTGAGTTATCGCGTGCTTGAACCCGAGATTTTTTTGGATGTTGCTGTGGTTTGTCTCCGAGTCGTATGCGTGAGTTTTGCGCTGCAGTTGATTTATAACCTTTACTTTAAAAAAAATAACGAGAAGAAGAAAGAAACAGGAAAGAGAAGAAGAGGGTAAAGTAGAGAGAGAGCTCGGGGGAAAAACAGAGGAGTACTCGGGTTTGTCACGAGGGAAGATGGAGTTACCTCGGGTCATGCCGTGTCCGATTTCTTTAAGCATCTTGATTAACAAAGGTCAACAGTAAAGGATATTTGTTAGTTTAAAGTAAGTAATTAATTTAAATTTATTAAAAGTATGGTTTGTAAAAAAAAGGGTAATTAATTGGTATAAAGTAATTAGAATGTAAATTAATTTTATACTTGAAATTAAATTAATAACTATAATTAAATTTGTAATTAAAATTAATCATATGTTAAATCAATTTAAATCTTAAGAATGTTAGCTAATTACTTAAAAGTTAATTAATAAATGATAATTAACTTAAGTGATTAATTAAAGATTATATAATTAATTAAATTGATAATAATTGATTAATTAAAGCAATTTGTGATAATCAAATAAGTAATTAATTTTTAATAAGTAAGTTAATAATTAATAATTAAGAATCAACTAATTAACTAAGTAATTAAGTAACAGTTAATGAATAAAAGTTAAATAATTAAACAATTAATTAAAGATTAGATGATAAATAAATTAATAATTAATGATTAACTAATTAATTAACTGATCATTAATAAGCTAATTAATCAGTGATTAATTAAACAGAATAAAGTAGTTTATTCTTAAGCAAATAATTAAGTTAAGAAACCAAACTGTTTTGGTATGCATTAATAATTCTGTTTGATTGACTTTAACATCTGTTTGATGATATTTCTGTGATATGTTGTAATATATTATGGATATCTGTGATAACTGTGTACGATTTATCTGTTATACCTGTTATGTGAATTCTGATATTAAATTTGACTGTTAAGTTAAATAGACAACTCGGCCCTTAAAATGGCATTTGGATTCCGATGAGACCGAGATCGGAAGAATCAATTTTGATTCTCCGAAAAACACATCGATCCAAATTAAACGATAGGTCGTGACTTATCATTTGGTGATCGAGATGGTGTTTCAGAATGCAAGGGTTATCGTCGTTAACTCTGATGGTGATTCCAAAATGAGTGTAACGAGATAATGCCTTCGGTTTCGTTCGAACCCGGAACGAACTTGTATGGATTGAATGCTTTCAGCACATCGTCAGGCGGACGATGAGCATTCTAAGAATAATGTTCAATAAAGGTAATCGCAACCTCAAGCCTCATCAACCAGGAATGTCTAAAACAGGGGAGATGCAGCAAGGTTAGGTGGGTCATGCCCAAGCAGGACAAGATATTCCCCTGTCTAGATGTCCCTTTTTATTTCGGCTGTGTGAGCAATTGTTGGCTACAACTGCGGGGTTATCTTGTTCGGGACTGTTCAGTAAGGAATGGTTCCGGCCTTGTGTTGTAGGGGGTCGGGAGTGATCCTCGGTACGGTGATCTAGGCTCCGTACTGTGATGGGCGGTACCCCAGTAGCCCTGCCATTGTTGGAAACCCATTTTCCCTACGAGACCCTACGGTTTTGTTTTGAATTACCCACTTTCGTGGCTAGTAGCCGGAATTTAATGAATGTAACAATTTCGGCTATTTTCTATTTACTTGAAAACCCTAGACACTATTATAATATCACTGAATTTCCTATAAAAATGTTTTGGTTAGCGTAAGGTAAAAACATTCCCGTATTTATTTGTGGGGAGTCTTACGTGATACCTTTATTTCAAATGATTATCAAAGTTAAGCAATTTTAACATTTTACTCATACCAGACCCATGTCTGACCCGGAGTTTATGTTTTGTTTTTCATAAACTCTTGGGTACTCAAATTTTTATGAGTAGCCAAGTGATAGGTATTGGAAGTGTTGATTTTCTAGAGGAGCTATTTTGGATAAGAAGACCAGACGTATGTATCTATATATATAGTTCCGCTGTGTAGTTAGTGTATGAGGTATTTTGGATGTATGTATGGACATATATGTATATGACAGTCCTGTTATATGATATTGTATAACTCTGATGTATGTATAACTATGTAATAGTTATGTGATGTATTATATTTTGTTCCATTCCGCTGTGAGATTTTGATGTTGTTATTCTTTCTTTCTATTCTTTTCTATTTCTATCCCTTTCTTTCTTAATGATGAAACGACTTTCTAGGTTGAGAAAGGCGGGTCGTCACAGTCCCTCGGTTTCGAAATTCATTCTTGTCTCTTCTATTTATATTCGTTTGATTCTGGAGTATTCCATAACTCCACTGAATGTTTTGTAAAGGGGGTGAAAACTCCTTTACAATCGGCATTGGTTCACCGAAGATTTGTATATCCTCGGTTTAGATGTTGCTATCTCTAGTTATGCGGAATTCTATATCTGGCGATCGAATGTCGATTTTCCTTGGAATTCCACATCGATCATATTCATGAAGTCACGGTTGACCCAGTTAAGGTCGCCCGCGATTTATGTCCATAATCTATTTTGTAATTCAATTATCTCATCTTCGATCGAGTCTACCTTTGAATCAGGGTTCTATTGATTGGAGTTCCTCTAAATTAAATCTCTATCTTTGTTTTGAAATCCATTCTTGAATCATCCTTTGGAAATCGGGTTTTGTTTGTATTTTAAAATTGTTTTATATACCGAAATTTTTATTTGGGTAACTATGATTTTATTCTATATATAAAAGAGAAAATGTTTTCGATAAGGATTGTATACCTTTAAAAAAACGAGAATTTGAAGTTTCCAAAAGATTTGAAAATTTGAAAATGTTATAAGAAAATTGATTTATATAAAATTGATTTATATAAAATTGATTTATAACCGAAAGGTTTTGAATTTGAAATTCGAGAGATTGGACTCCGGTATTTTTGAAAATTGGTTTAAGATTTTGAAATATATAATAATAAGATTTAAAAGTATTTTATGAATAAGAAATGTTTCAAATGACTTCAAATGAGATCCAAGGATTTCGAAGAAAAAAAATCAAAGAAATTTTCAAGAAAATAGAAGTCCAGAACTCACTTATGTCGTTGGAAAATAATTTCGGTGATGAGTGCATGCATCATCGACACTGATTTTCGAGTTTCAGAGTAGGGAGAGGCCACTTTAATAGCTTTGCTATGCGAGTGACTTTATGAAACCAATTTTGATTTCAAATTCCGAAGTATGATTTGATATTCGAAAGATATAGGTATATATATTTGAAATAATTTAAAGTAAGCCGACTATTTTGAAGGTTCGAGCACTTCCAAATCAAGGTTTAAAATTTTAAAACTAAGAAATTTCGAAGAGTATAAAAGATTTGATAAAGAATATAAGTTTAGTTTTGTATGTTTAAAGTATGAAGAGTATGACTTAAGTAAATTTGAAACTTTTGTTAAATTAATAATTTGAAAAAGGAAAATTGGATTTTTCATATAGAAATAAATAGTTTAAAGGTTTTAAAGGGATAATTATAAATTTAGAAACCATTTTGAGTGTAATTGATTTTGAGAAGAATATTTGGTTTTGAAATTAGATTGGAATTAAAACCAGTACTTATATGGTGATTTTGGAAATGAATCTGTTTGACCTAAATTTTGTTGATTTGGAAATTTGGATTACTTTCTAAACCTATTGTTTAAGAAACTTTGAAACCGAATATATTTAATTTGGAAGAAAATTTGGTGAAATCATATATGATCTTGAAACTGAAATGTTATTGAAATGAGAAAAAATTTGAGAACCTTGATTTACTAAATACTTGATTTGGGAGTTATAGAACTTATATAAAACTGATTTGTATAGTAAGAAATTGATTTGAAACCTATTGATTTGAAAGGCACTCAATTTGGAAAGAGAAATTTTATATAATCGAAGTCTGTATAAGTGTGATTTGATATACTATTGATTTGGAAAGTATTCGATTGAAAATGGAATCCTATATATAATGGACTTTATATAAGTATGATATTTGAAAGTGATTTGAAAAGGTACTATATGATACATATTTTCGAAGTAAAGATATGGAAAGTGCCTTCTGCTTGATATCCGCTTTGTGGCCACATTGTGGATTCATTCTATCGATATCATTCTCTCTGATTTTTGGTTTTCCGGATGTGATACTCAAGTGTCCCACCGTGGCGTAACCCATGGTTTTTTTTCTCGCGACTGCATAGCGCAACTGCCTGGCTGAGACGGCCAAGGGGTACAGATTGTTTCCTGGGGGATCCAGGCGTAACCATTGTGTATCCTGCAATCTATGTAGGTCGCATTAGTAGCGAAACTGCCTGGCTGAGACGGCCTAGGGGTACGGATTGTTTCCTGAGGGATCCAGGCATAACCATGTGTATTTTGCACCCTACTAGTCATCATGGCGTAACTCGCAAGGCTGAGAAAGCTTACGGATACGGATTGTTACTTGGGAGATCCAGGCGTAATCATTGTGTATCTGCGAACCATGGTTAGACAAAGGTTTTGGTTTGGTTATTTTATTTGGATTGTACTTTCCATATTTGTTTTTAAAGGTTTTTCAAGTATTTTCACTAGTTGTTGAAACAGGTCTACTAAGTACTTGAAGAATTCTAGCTTTGCGCCTGATCCACGCATGGCCAGAGTCTGCAAGAACGATGACAAACTTGTTGAAACATCGAGTTATAGAAGTATTTTCGAAAGGAAAATTGGTTTCGACATAAAAGTATTTTTTTTGAAAAGGTATTTTATTGTAAAAGTATTTCTAACAAAGAAATTCTGTATTAATATTTGAAATTGAAATTCTTATAGTTCTAGATTAATTATTCGTGCCCGAAACTATTCCTTGAATCTACCTTATCTGCTCAGTTTAGTTATTCACCTTGATTCTGTTTTTTGAATCTACCTTCTTTCCTTGTTGGATATATCCTTTTTAATTATTGTTCGTTTATATACTACATGGTATAATAGAAATTTTTTAGTGTTTCAGAGGTTATTAATTTATCTATAATGTTGGAAGTATCTTGAGAGAATTTTTTTATTATAAATTTTGGATTTAATATTTTCAATAGCTTCTTTGTAAATATAAGTAATAATGTAAATAATTATTTTCAAAGGAGTTTTGAAAGGTATTAAAGTATTAAAGAAAATTAAATTTCAAATGAAGTTTTTAAATGAATATTTCAAGTAAAATTTGTATAGTTTTAAATTAATTGTTTATCTTGTACTTCAATCTATTTTTTTCTTTCTGTTTGTTGCTATTGCCCTACCTCCTTCCTTTTCAGGGACGAAAAGTTTTGAGTGGGGGAGAGTGTAACAACCCATAAATTTTAAACGGTTTTTAATAACGTATTTAATTAAATTTTGGAGAAATTTTAAATAATAATATTTTGAAATAAAAATTTAATGTTTGAATTACATATAATTAAATATAAGTAGTCTATAAATAAGAAAACATATAAATTTAGATTACGTTACTGGTTAATTAATTTGGGCGTACATTCGTTTTAATTATTGGATGTAACGACCCGGAATTTTGGGCAATAAGAATTTAATAATCTGTATAAATAATTTAATTGGTTTAATGATTTTCTTTGTAATTTTAATTTAAATTGGTAAATTTAATCTTTTAAAGGTTAATAAATTTTAATCTGACAATATTGATAAGAGTTATTTTCCAAAGCTAATGAAATTTTAATTCTGTTTATAATATATATGTTTGATATATATTGTGAATGGGAATGTCTTTTGTTTTAAAGTAAAAATTGAATTTTCAAATTTGTAATATATGTAAGCATATGTTATAATTTGATATTGTTTTGAAAATTTAATCTTAATCTATTAATAAACTATATATGAATGAATATTGTCATTTAAGTTTTGTTTTAAAATTCAATAAGATTTTCCAAAAGATAATTTAGTTTGATTCAATTGTTTCTAATATAAGATTGTGATTTATTTTGTTAATAGAATAGTTTTAAAGGAATTTAAACAAGCTTTGTTTGTTTTCTTTTAAAATGTTTACATTAAAATGAATGTTTAAGATTTAAAATAACATGTATAAGATTTTATTTATATTATAATTAGTTTAGGATATTTTCTTTTAAAAGTAAACTTGTATACTTATGTAAATGTTTATCTAGAAACTTAAGAAAGTAAGTTTTATCTACATTTAAACTAAATAAAATTTAATTTAAATACTTATATACATGTGTTAATACCTTAGGATATCTCATAAACATTTGTTAATCATACAAGCTAATTAAGTGACATTTGTCCAATTTAAGAACAAGTGTCTTCCTTTAAGATTTATTTTCTTTAATTTTTATAAAAACATAACATTTTCATTTTACATTGTTTTCTTCTTTAAAATGTTAATGGCTAAAACCAGAAATTCATTTACAAACCTGAGAATTTAAAATCAATATCAAAATTAAATCTGTAACTTCAAAGCTTCAATTTGCTTTTCAATGTGATGATCAATCTTCAACCTGCAAATCAGTATGCAAATGAGATCTGCATTCAAAAGGAAATCTGCAACTTCAAACTGTATTTAAAAATTTCAAAACCAACCTGCAACCTAATCATTAATCTGGAAACATGCAAAGGGAGATCAACATCAATTTGATGCATGCATGGATTTAAGTTTCAAGACAACAAGCCTGGAAAATGAATCAAAGTTTTCTTCAGATTCTAAAATTCAAAGCCTGGAATTAAGATAATCTACTCTGCAGATAAAAAGGTGAGTAAAACCTCTTTTAAAAACAGTTTTATTTGTTTAACTACATGCTTTGTTTTCTGCTCTCTGCTCTCTGCATTTAACAAGTGAGTAATCATTTTTTTTTTAAAAAAAAAAAACAGTTTTAAAATATTATCTGTGTTTGAATTACAATGCATGTAATGAATGTCGCTATGATTATGTTAAAAAGTGTGATGATTAACTCGAGATACTGTGCCTTTAGAATTTATCTACTCTGTTTGTTTTCTGGATTTGTTTTTCTTAGGAAAAAAATTTCCAAATCTCTCAAACAAACCCATATTAGACATTGATATATAAGTGAGATTTGTTTGTTAACATGTTCTGAAGATTTTAAAAATGGTTTCTGTAATTTTGAAACTAACAAATAATTTTTTTTAAAACAAGAAGAACAGTAAGAAATGAAAATGGTCAGAAATGAAACATCATACTTTCTAACTTTGATTATACATAAGGATTGGTGGTAGTAAATCATGAATTTTGATAGGCATATCATAATTTTTAACTGTGAATTTAGGTTGAATTCGTAGTTCGAACGTTTTGGGGATTATTGGCAATCGCCGTTGATTGACTTGATGATTTTAGCTAGTATTTGGTTTGAAGAATGTTTATGGGTCATAGATCATAGCAAAAATACAAATTGATTTTTCTATTGAGAATATTGATGGGAATCGCATGAAGTAGGGTTTGCAGTTGGTTTTTGTTGTCATGGATACCGTGGCATTTGCGACTCGAATAGAGGATCGAGTTCGACCGCGTTGGGAGGATTGAAGCTTGAGGTCAAGGCGATTCGATGGGGTTAGTCGGCGAAGTGAAACGGCAATGAAGTGATGGCCGTGGTTGGATATTTGGGGCGTGGTGCTGCTGTTTTCTTCGGCACGAATGGTAAATTTTTGAATCGGTTATCCATCGTTGAATCTGAGGGGAGGAGATGATTGTAGGGGTTGTTTGGCGGTTGTCGGCGATCAACTCGATGGTCGCGGTGGGTTGGATGGTGGTGCAGCGTGCACGAGGTTGTTGCGTGCACGGTTCGAATCTGGAAATGGAGCTTTGGGGAAGAAGGATGTGACTCGATGTTTGGCTCGCGATTTCTTGGGTGTGACTCGAAGGAGAAAGGGGGCCAGGTTGGTTTGGAGTTTGTCGCGAGTTGTCTGGGTCTGTTTTCGAGTTGTAGGTGATCGCTTGAGTTTTGCTGGTTGTGTTTTGGGTTGATGTTTGAGTTGGTACTTGGGGATTGAATAAAATCGAGTCAAGTTTCGTGAATTATAACTTGTAGTTTTAAAATAGGTGTTAATCAAACTTATAAAGGTGTTAATTAAATTTATTTGTAAATTTAAATGAATAACATTTGTAAGTGATTAACTAATTTAATTCAAGTTTATAAGGAAGTGATTTTAATCAAAATCTCAGGTTAAAAGGTAAGTAATGGTTTGGTAACTTAAGATTTCAAATCACTTTTGAAAATAAATAAGTTTAAATTGAATAATTAAATTATTTTGAAACTTTAAATTTAAATTCCTTAATAACTTATTTCCGAACAAGATTATTATTATGATTTGAGAACAAATTGAATAAATTTGTTTTAAGTTAGTGAAATCTAATTTGAATTCAAATAATTTAATTTTAAAGATAAATAGGGTTAAGTTATCTTTGTTATTAACCTTAGAATACTTGATTTAAATATGATTTGTAATTAAATAAAGAATTAATTAAGATAAATGTTTTCTTAATTAATTAAGGATTTTGAAATATAAGAAATTACTTAATTAATTGTTTAATTAATTTTAAATAATTAGTTAATTATTTATTTAATTTTAAATAATCACTTAATTATGGATTAATTAAGTGAAATTACTTAATAAAGTAATCAATGGTTAATTTCTAAAATGTAATTAAAATGCTAATTACTTATGGAAAGTAATTACAGGATTTGCTTATGGAAGTAATTAGGAAGTTACTCATGTGAGTAATTTATTGGAAGTGATTAATGGGATCACTTAATATTATCAATTATGGAATTGATTTACTAAATTGTTTTAAAGTTAATTAATTATGAAGTAATTAATTTGTTAATGAATTAAGAGTTATTCAATGTTGAAATTAATTATTTGTTAAGCAATGAATTAAGGAAGTAATTAAGATTTATTAATAGAAGTAATTAAGAGTTAATTACTTAATTTATTTAAGTTAATTAATTAATGTGATTAATTAATTAAGGAATAAGATTAAATAAGGGTTAATTACTAAGAGTAATTAATCAAGGATTATAATTAATGATTAAAGTAATTAATTAAGGATTAATTGTTGATTAATAATTACTTAATGAAGTAATTAAAGATTAATTAATTTGATTAATTAATCAAGGATTAATATAATTAATTTGTAAATAATTAATTAAGAAGTTAATTAATTGTTAATTATTGTTTATGGATAATGAGATGATTAATTACAAGTTAATTATTTAATTAATTAAAGGATTATTAATTAATAAAGACTATTAATTAATATAATTAATGAAGTAATTAATTTAAGTAATTAATTAAGGTATGATTAATTAATGGTAATTAATTAAGGATTAATGTAATTAATTATAGTTAATTAATCAATGAAGGATCATTAATTATTGTAATTAATGATAGTAATTAAAGGTTAATTACTGAATATAGTTATGGATAATTACTTGAATGTAATTAAAGGATGATTAATCTAGGGAGATTAATTAAGAAGATCATTTAGAAATAATAATGAATTTGATTTGTAATAAATCAATGAAGCAGGAGTTAGTATAATCCAAGTGATTAAAGGATAGTAATTAATTTAATTAGAGGTTAATTAAATTGAATAAGAGTTAATCAATTCTGCTATGGGTGATTGATTAATATTGATTGGTTGATATTGAATGATTGATATTGGGTGTTTGGTTGATACTGGATGATTTGGATGTTTATGAGATATGTGATATGCTGCTTTATGAGATGAATGTTGATATGAATTATCTATTGTGATAATGTTATTCATCTACCTGTTATATATCATCCTGTATATAAGTTTTTAACTGTTTAAATCCCTTAAGTACAACTTGGACATTAAAATGGCGTTTGGTTTCGATGAGACCGGGATCGGGTTTCCATATTTGGAATCCGAAAACCACATCGATTCCAATTAAACGTTAGGTCGTTTATCCAAGTGGAGCAAGTGAAGACTCGAGGTGTAAGGGCTATACGTCAGTATAACTCTGTGGGTGATTCCGTAATGAGTTTGACGGAATAGTTCTTATAGATTCGAGATGGTGATTTAGAGTGCAAGGGCTATGGTCGTTGACTCTGAGGGTGATTCCAATAATGAGTGCAACGAGATAGTGCCTTCGGTTTCGTTCGAACCCGGAACGAACTTGTATGGATTGAATGCTTTCAGAACATCGTCAGGTGGACGATGAGCATTCTAAGATTTGATGTCCTCTAAAGGTAATCGCAGCCTCAAGCCTCATCAATCGGGAATGGCTAAAACAGGGGAGGTGCAGCAAGGCTTCGTGGGTCGCACCCACTGGAGAGCAAGATTTACCCCTGTCTAGAGGTCCCTTTTTATTCGGCTGTGTGGGGCGGTTGAATTCCGGACAACCGCCGGGGTTGTTTTGTTTGGGACTGTTCAGTAAGGAATGGTCCCGGCCTTGTGTTGCAGGGGATGAAGGGAGTAATCCTCGGTACGGTGATCTAGGCCACGTACTGTGACGGGCGGTACCCCAGTAGCCCTGCCATTGATGGAAACCCATTTTCCCTACGAGACCCTACGGTTTTGTTTGTATTACCCACTTTTGTGGCTAGTAGCTGGAATTTAATCATGTAACAATTTCGGCTATTTCATATTTACTTGAAAACCCTAGACACTATTATAATATCACTGGATTTCCTATCAAATGGTTTGGTTAGCGTAAGGTAAAAACTTTTCCATGTTTATGTGTGGGAAGTCTTACGTGATACCTTTTCTTTTCAAAGGTTTTCTAAAGTTAAGCAATTTTAAACCGTTTACTCACACCAGACCCCTGTCTGACCCGAGTGTTTATTTTCTGTTTTATTAAACTCTTGGGTACTCATATTATGTATGAGTAGTCAAGTGATTCAGGTTAGCTTGACGAATTCTGGAGGAGTCATGGAGCAGGAGGCTTCGACGTGTAGATATATTATGGTTCCGCTGTGTTTGGTATCTGTTTCTTCTGTTGTACTTGAGTTGTATGAATTAGACAGATGTTTATAACTGTCTAATATGAGTTGTATAGTTGTGTAACTCTGATGTAATCTGATACTATGTAATATCTTATGTGATATATTATATTTTATTCGTTCCACTGTGAGTTCTCTGATGTTGTTTGTGTTCTTCTTTCTCTTTCTTTTCTTCTTCTATCCCTTTCTTTCTTCAAAATGATGCGATTTCCTGGAGATAGGAAGTCGGGTCGTTTCACTTGGTATCAGAGCGTTAGGTTGAGCGAATACCTAGGCTCTGTAGTGGTGTCTTTCTTGAGAGAGCGTATTTGTAATTTTTATATAACTATATATATATATATATATATATATATATATATATATATCTATATCTACCTAATCTGTTGGGTTATCCGTTCGGATTTTCCAACGTAAGTTTTAGAGGTAGATAGATGGAGTAGTGGTGTGTGTGTGTTTGTAACACGATTACCACTGATGGATGAGGTCCATATGTGGAGGTTGGAAGTATTTGTCGAGACTGTAAGCCTAATACCGTCTCGAGTGAGATTTGTTGTTTGGAGTAAGGAATTCTCTGATATCCGAAGGAAATCTTTTTAAAGATTCGGAGTCTATCTTTGAGGTGTAAGTTTGGATTTCGCTCGGGTGAGCGAATTTTTCTTGAGTTTGGATTTGTTGGTAGTGCAGTAGTAAGTGATGGTATCTTGATAACTGCGTGATGAGATGCAGTCTCCTTGGATATTTTCAGAAGGTGTTTCTCTTGAAGCAGTTTTAGAGGTGGTTGGGGAGCAGTCTATACCTGCTCAAGGAAGACTCGTTTGTGTAGTAGTTATCCGGATCTTCAGTATGGAAGTTGGCTGTTTTGGGAATATGAGACTAAGGTCTATAAGTTGCTTTGCTTCGACATGGTCTCATTTGTCGTACTTTAAGGAAAGTGAGGTGTTGATGTTTGGTTTGGAGCTCGAGTTTCTTTTGGGTTGTCTGCTAACTCGGAGGTCCATTGTATGGTTTGTAGATGGTTTTGGTTTTTGAGAAGCATTTGGATTTGGAAGTCTTGGATAGCTGTGGTAGCAGTTCAGCTCGAAGAGATCGGTGTGCTGACGAGAAGGTCTTTTGCCTTTGCAGTATCATCGAGATAGAGTTGGAAGCTGCAGTGTGGCTTGTTTCTCCTTTGGCTAAGGAATCATTGTGGTCCTTCTTTAGTAGCCCGAGCAGTTGGTGGAAGTTATTTTGAAGAATTAACCTTGTTTGGAAAAGCTTAGAGCTATTCTAATTGGTAAAGAGAGGACAGTTTCCTTGGAATCCGAATTAGGTTGGATCGCACAAGTGACTTGCGATTGGTTTGGAATTTTCTTGAGCATTCTTTTGTTGAGACTGAGGATTCTCATGAGGAAGTAGGAGCTGCTGGAGTAATCAGTAGGTTGTCTGCATCTGGAATTGAGTTCCATATTGTTTTGGTTCCAGAAGTGATTTTGTTAGCTAGTCTGGTTGTAGGATGGTTCTTGGAGAAGGTGGAGTTGGTGAAGCAGCTCAGAAATTTTAGGAATTTGGATTTGGCTAGATCTAGCTTTTGAATTGGATTCTGTGTAAGGTTGTGTGACCTAGTCAGATGAGTCACCCAGATTGTATGGATTTGATGAACAAGGTTTCTGGTATATATTGGATAAATTACACTTGTGTTCATCAACAGTATTCTCCTCTGTTTCTGAATCAGAGTTGTGCAGCGGAAGCGAGGTAGCAGCTGTGCAAGGATGGAAGCAAGTTCTGATTGTTATTGCTTGAGTAGTAGAGTTTGTATTCTGGATTTCGACGGATCTTGGAGAGCTTTTCTGTTGAATAGAATCCTGGAACTGTTTTGGTCTAGATGTTTCTGGAAGCATCAGCATAGGTTGAGCTGATCGGAGAGATTGCCAGCTCAGGATTGTCTGTGGAGTTATGCAGATATGAGATGAGGAGTTTGGTATTCGAAGTTAGAGACTTCAGTGCTATTAGATTTCTCCGGTTAAGAGAGCAGACATTGAGTAAGATTGGTAAGATTGGTTGGGTAGTACTTTGGCATTTGAGATTTCTTATCTGTGTCCTGATAAGATAAGATTTGTTATCTATGAGATTGAATTGCCAGTTTGGATAGCTGGAATTCATTGAATTTCACGTATCTCTGAGGGAGTACGTGTATGATTCATCGATTGGTTGTTGAATCTGTAGTTCAGTTGGAGTTGGATGTTGAGCTGGATCTAAGGATAATCTGATGTTCTGTTCAGATTGATGGATCTAGAGAAGAGAGGAGCTCTGGATTTTGGTAGTGTAGTTTGTTAGTTTAGCTTTGTGGAGCGAGTCTCCAGGTGATTTTTACTTGGGAAACTCGGGATAGTATTAGAGTTTTATTCTGACGTATGTCAGAATAATTAGCTAAGTTTGTTTGTGTGATTGATTGCTTTGATTGTTAGTAACTGATTGTTAGGAATGCTTTGCTAATTGAATTTAAAATCTTTGCTGGGTTATTAAATTAACTTTGCTTTTAAATTTCGGGGACGAAATTCTTTTAAGGGGGGAGGATTGTAACGACCCGGAATTTTGGGCAATAAGAATTTAATAATCTGTATAAATAATTTAATTGGTTTAATGATTTTCTTTGTAATTTTAATTTAAATTGGTAAATTTAATCTTTTAAAGGTTAATAAATTTTAATCTGACAATATTGATAAGAGTTATTTTCCAAAGCTAATGAAATTTTAATTCTGTTTATAATATATATGTTTGATATATATTGTGAATGGGAATGTCTTTTGTTTTAAAGTAAAAATTGAATTTTCAAATTTGTAATATATGTAAGCATATGTTATAATTTGATATTGTTTTGAAAATTTAATCTTAATCTATTAATAAACTATATATGAATGAATATTGTCATTTAAGTTTTGTTTTAAAATTCAATAAGATTTTCCAAAAGATAATTTAGTTTGATTCAATTGTTTCTAATATAAGATTGTGATTTATTTTGTTAATAGAATAGTTTTAAAGGAATTTAAACAAGCTTTGTTTGTTTTCTTTTAAAATGTTTACATTAAAATGAATGTTTAAGATTTAAAATAACATGTATAAGATTTTATTTATATTATAATTAGTTTAGGATATTTTCTTTTAAAAGTAAACTTGTATACTTATGTAAATGTTTATCTAGAAACTTAAGAAAGTAAGTTTTATCTACATTTAAACTAAATAAAATTTAATTTAAATACTTATATACATGTGTTAATACCTTAGGATATCTCATAAACATTTGTTAATCATACAAGCTAATTAAGTGACATTTGTCCAATTTAAGAACAAGTGTCTTCCTTTAAGATTTATTTTCTTTAATTTTTATAAAAACATAACATTTTCATTTTACATTGTTTTCTTCTTTAAAATGTTAATGGCTAAAACCAGAAATTCATTTACAAACCTGAGAATTTAAAATCAATATCAAAATTAAATCTGTAACTTCAAAGCTTCAATTTGCTTTTCAATGTGATGATCAATCTTCAACCTGCAAATCAGTATGCAAATGAGATCTGCATTCAAAAGGAAATCTGCAACTTCAAACTGTATTTAAAAATTTCAAAACCAACCTGCAACCTAATCATTAATCTGGAAACATGCAAAGGGAGATCAACATCAATTTGATGCATGCATGGATTTAAGTTTCAAGACAACAAGCCTGGAAAATGAATCAAAGTTTTCTTCAGATTCTAAAATTCAAAGCCTGGAATTAAGATAATCTACTCTGCAGATAAAAAGGTGAGTAAAACCTCTTTTAAAAACAGTTTTATTTGTTTAACTACATGCTTTGTTTTCTGCTCTCTGCTCTCTGCATTTAACAAGTGAGTAATCATTTTTTTTTTAAAAAAAAAAAACAGTTTTAAAATATTATCTGTGTTTGAATTACAATGCATGTAATGAATGTCGCTATGATTATGTTAAAAAGTGTGATGATTAACTCGAGATACTGTGCCTTTAGAATTTATCTACTCTGTTTGTTTTCTGGATTTGTTTTTCTTAGGAAAAAAATTTCCAAATCTCTCAAACAAACCCATATTAGACATTGATATATAAGTGAGATTTGTTTGTTAACATGTTCTGAAGATTTTAAAAATGGTTTCTGTAATTTTGAAACTAACAAATAATTTTTTTTAAAACAAGAAGAACAGTAAGAAATGAAAATGGTCAGAAATGAAACATCATACTTTCTAACTTTGATTATACATAAGGATTGGTGGTAGTAAATCATGAATTTTGATAGGCATATCATAATTTTTAACTGTGAATTTAGGTTGAATTCGTAGTTCGAACGTTTTGGGGATTATTGGCAATCGCCGTTGATTGACTTGATGATTTTAGCTAGTATTTGGTTTGAAGAATGTTTATGGGTCATAGATCATAGCAAAAATACAAATTGATTTTTCTATTGAGAATATTGATGGGAATCGCATGAAGTAGGGTTTGCAGTTGGTTTTTGTTGTCATGGATACCGTGGCATTTGCGACTCGAATAGAGGATCGAGTTCGACCGCGTTGGGAGGATTGAAGCTTGAGGTCAAGGCGATTCGATGGGGTTAGTCGGCGAAGTGAAACGGCAATGAAGTGATGGCCGTGGTTGGATATTTGGGGCGTGGTGCTGCTGTTTTCTTCGGCACGAATGGTAAATTTTTGAATCGGTTATCCATCGTTGAATCTGAGGGGAGGAGATGATTGTAGGGGTTGTTTGGCGGTTGTCGGCGATCAACTCGATGGTCGCGGTGGGTTGGATGGTGGTGCAGCGTGCACGAGGTTGTTGCGTGCACGGTTCGAATCTGGAAATGGAGCTTTGGGGAAGAAGGATGTGACTCGATGTTTGGCTCGCGATTTCTTGGGTGTGACTCGAAGGAGAAAGGGGGCCAGGTTGGTTTGGAGTTTGTCGCGAGTTGTCTGGGTCTGTTTTCGAGTTGTAGGTGATCGCTTGAGTTTTGCTGGTTGTGTTTTGGGTTGATGTTTGAGTTGGTACTTGGGGATTGAATAAAATCGAGTCAAGTTTCGTGAATTATAACTTGTAGTTTTAAAATAGGTGTTAATCAAACTTATAAAGGTGTTAATTAAATTTATTTGTAAATTTAAATGAATAACATTTGTAAGTGATTAACTAATTTAATTCAAGTTTATAAGGAAGTGATTTTAATCAAAATCTCAGGTTAAAAGGTAAGTAATGGTTTGGTAACTTAAGATTTCAAATCACTTTTGAAAATAAATAAGTTTAAATTGAATAATTAAATTATTTTGAAACTTTAAATTTAAATTCCTTAATAACTTATTTCCGAACAAGATTATTATTATGATTTGAGAACAAATTGAATAAATTTGTTTTAAGTTAGTGAAATCTAATTTGAATTCAAATAATTTAATTTTAAAGATAAATAGGGTTAAGTTATCTTTGTTATTAACCTTAGAATACTTGATTTAAATATGATTTGTAATTAAATAAAGAATTAATTAAGATAAATGTTTTCTTAATTAATTAAGGATTTTGAAATATAAGAAATTAATTAATTAATTGTTTAATTAATTTTAAATAATTAGTTAATTATTTATTTAATTTTAAATAATCACTTAATTATGGATTAATTAAGTGAAATTACTTAATAAAGTAATCAATGGTTAATTTCTAAAATGTAATTAAAATGCTAATTACTTATGGAAAGTAATTACAGGATTTGCTTATGGAAGTAATTAGGAAGTTACTCATGTGAGTAATTTATTGGAAGTGATTAATGGGATCACTTAATATTATCAATTATGGAATTGATTTACTAAATTGTTTTAAAGTTAATTAATTATGAAGTAATTAATTTGTTAATGAATTAAGAGTTATTCAATGTTGAAATTAATTATTTGTTAAGCAATGAATTAAGGAAGTAATTAAGATTTATTAATAGAAGTAATTAAGAGTTAATTACTTAATTTATTTAAGTTAATTAATTAATGTGATTAATTAATTAAGGAATAAGATTAAATAAGGGTTAATTACTAAGAGTAATTAATCAAGGATTATAATTAATGATTAAAGTAATTAATTAAGGATTAATTGTTGATTAATAATTACTTAATGAAGTAATTAAAGATTAATTAATTTGATTAATTAATCAAGGATTAATATAATTAATTTGTAAATAATTAATTAAGAAGTTAATTAATTGTTAATTATTGTTTATGGATAATGAGATGATTAATTACAAGTTAATTATTTAATTAATTAAAGGATTATTAATTAATAAAGACTATTAATTAATATAATTAATGAAGTAATTAATTTAAGTAATTAATTAAGGTATGATTAATTAATGGTAATTAATTAAGGATTAATGTAATTAATTATAGTTAATTAATCAATGAAGGATCATTAATTATTGTAATTAATGATAGTAATTAAAGGTTAATTACTGAATATAGTTATGGATAATTACTTGAATGTAATTAAAGGATGATTAATCTAGGGAGATTAATTAAGAAGATCATTTAGAAATAATAATGAATTTGATTTGTAATAAATCAATGAAGCAGGAGTTAGTATAATCCAAGTGATTAAAGGATAGTAATTAATTTAATTAGAGGTTAATTAAATTGAATAAGAGTTAATCAATTCTGCTATGGGTGATTGATTAATATTGATTGGTTGATATTGAATGATTGATATTGGGTGTTTGGTTGATACTGGATGATTTGGATGTTTATGAGATATGTGATATGCTGCTTTATGAGATGAATGTTGATATGAATTATCTATTGTGATAATGTTATTCATCTACCTGTTATATATCATCCTGTATATAAGTTTTTAACTGTTTAAATCCCTTAAGTACAACTTGGACATTAAAATGGCGTTTGGTTTCGATGAGACCGGGATCGGGTTTCCATATTTGGAATCCGAAAACCACATCGATTCCAATTAAACGTTAGGTCGTTTATCCAAGTGGAGCAAGTGAAGACTCGAGGTGTAAGGGCTATACGTCAGTATAACTCTGTGGGTGATTCCGTAATGAGTTTGACGGAATAGTTCTTATAGATTCGAGATGGTGATTTAGAGTGCAAGGGCTATGGTCGTTGACTCTGAGGGTGATTCCAATAATGAGTGCAACGAGATAGTGCCTTCGGTTTCGTTCGAACCCGGAACGAACTTGTATGGATTGAATGCTTTCAGAACATCGTCAGGTGGACGATGAGCATTCTAAGATTTGATGTCCTCTAAAGGTAATCGCAGCCTCAAGCCTCATCAATCGGGAATGGCTAAAACAGGGGAGGTGCAGCAAGGCTTCGTGGGTCGCACCCACTGGAGAGCAAGATTTACCCCTGTCTAGAGGTCCCTTTTTATTCGGCTGTGTGGGGCGGTTGAATTCCGGACAACCGCCGGGGTTGTTTTGTTTGGGACTGTTCAGTAAGGAATGGTCCCGGCCTTGTGTTGCAGGGGATGAAGGGAGTAATCCTCGGTACGGTGATCTAGGCCACGTACTGTGACGGGCGGTACCCCAGTAGCCCTGCCATTGATGGAAACCCATTTTCCCTACGAGACCCTACGGTTTTGTTTGTATTACCCACTTTTGTGGCTAGTAGCTGGAATTTAATCATGTAACAATTTCGGCTATTTCATATTTACTTGAAAACCCTAGACACTATTATAATATCACTGGATTTCCTATCAAATGGTTTGGTTAGCGTAAGGTAAAAACTTTTCCATGTTTATGTGTGGGAAGTCTTACGTGATACCTTTTCTTTTCAAAGGTTTTCTAAAGTTAAGCAATTTTAAACCGTTTACTCACACCAGACCCCTGTCTGACCCGAGTGTTTATTTTCTGTTTTATTAAACTCTTGGGTACTCATATTATGTATGAGTAGTCAAGTGATTCAGGTTAGCTTGACGAATTCTGGAGGAGTCATGGAGCAGGAGGCTTCGACGTGTAGATATATTATGGTTCCGCTGTGTTTGGTATCTGTTTCTTCTGTTGTACTTGAGTTGTATGAATTAGACAGATGTTTATAACTGTCTAATATGAGTTGTATAGTTGTGTAACTCTGATGTAATCTGATACTATGTAATATCTTATGTGATATATTATATTTTATTCGTTCCACTGTGAGTTCTCTGATGTTGTTTGTGTTCTTCTTTCTCTTTCTTTTCTTCTTCTATCCCTTTCTTTCTTCAAAATGATGCGATTTCCTGGAGATAGGAAGTCGGGTCGTTTCATTGGATCTATTGTACGCACTCTTTTATTTCATATCTTAGCTGTTAAAAATCAAATCAGCACGTGCATTAAAAAAAAAGAATTAAAACCCTGCCTTCAATTCACGTGTAAAACTTTCCACTTTCATTTGCGTCTCCATATTTAATAGGAATAAAAATCTTTGATTTCCTAACCGTTTCAAAATCTCTTCCCATCTACATTTTTGCAACGCAGTTCAGATCTGGAAAAAAAAGTGTAATGGGTAACGATCCGAAATTTTGGACCAATTTAAAATTCTAATTTTAATAAAATATTGAATAAAATTTGGTAGAAACAAAAATGATGGGAATAATAATAGTTTATATGAGATTTACAATTTGAATTAAAACAACAAATGTTAAGAATTTAATAATAATTTTTAATTGTAAATATTGATCTATTGAATCAAATTTAAGAGGAAACAATAGTTTAATTGTATTGTTGTAATTCAAATAAGTTAACCTCTAACAAATGAACTAAAATTGGTAACTAATGGATATGTTGAGTTATGTGAAATTATTAAATAATGTTTGATTTATTGTTAATAAAAAGAAGAAAAAAAGGAAAAATATTATGTTCGTTTATACATCAAATGGTGGTTTTGAAATTTAGTTTTGAAAGCAAATATGGATTTTTGATTCAAAGAAAAATTTGGTCTTAATATACATATATACACGGAAAGTTTAGTTTGGGTATAGGGTCCATTAGTTATTGTGTGAATTCTAGAAGATACATATATATAGGTTATGTTAGTATTTTCAAATATATTACTCATTTCCTTGAAGTTTCGAAACACACCGTCCAATCAACCCATCAATTGCTCTAATAATTTATTTTGGGAAATTCAAGGAACAGCTGTTTTATTTGCCATCATTTCTTTTTTTTTTCCAAACGGTTCATTTTGCCTTTATAACATATCCTTCCATTCCATACTTATCTTTTTCCTTTACGTTTCAAATATGGAACGTGATGTCCAATCAGCAATTAATTGCTTTAATTTCTCAACTAAATCTAGGGTGGCTGTTGCCATCCTATAATTATTTTGAATATCAAAACATATAAATTGTATACGTTTACGTTCATTTTTGGTCAGTTCTTCTGTTTTAAAGTAATATATTAATTTCTTAAAAACGGTTGCATTGTGAAACACGTATCTTCCAAATCTTCAACGTGCAGCCCAATCAATATAATAAATTGCTTTAATAACGTTGCTGAATCAACGGTCATTTCAATTTATTATTTGTTGTACGTTTCCTTTTTGCTTAAAAATTGGCTATGTAAACATTAATTCAAAAATAGGAAGAAATCATTCGTTCCCTGTAGCCACTTCATTTGCTTTAATTATTTCACGTGATTCAAGCAGGTGACCGTGTCCATTCACTCAACCTTTATCTATATTTTTGTTTTAAATTTCTTTCCTCTGTTCAATAAGGTAATTATGGTATGATTCACAGCCTATTGGTCTGCCTTTCCTTCTTTCCTTCGACAATAAAAAAAAAACCTTTAATTATTATCTCATTTCTTGCTTGTACGGTTACAGACAATCAATTAGTTAATTGCATGTTGTAGTCTGTTCATGCCTATTTGGTTCATAAAAATTAATAAGCATTTTTACCTAGAGCAACCAACTCATATACATCGTTCTATATCTATTTATTTGCGTACAAGTTCAAACTTTTCCATTTTCTTTGATTGATAAATTTATTGCCTTTATCTATTCTTTCTCTCCCTGTCTTTATTGCTTAAAGAAAAGCAATCCATCAAAACGTGAATATTTGATTACGGCCAGCCGTCACCTATACCCAAATTTCCATTCTTATGATCATCATTCGAATATCAAACTTATATACTTTTTGCATTCACTTCGCTCATTCAATTTTACGTTTCTTATTCCAGCTTTTAAATATTGAGCACCTCCCTTGTATTTCTCTGTGGCCTTTACTTCTCTTCTCTGTTTCTTTTTTTTTTCCTCTGTTAGCTTCTCAAAACCATCACTCCGCATCTCCTCCCTGATCTTCCACCCCTCGTGCTCCTCCGTAGCTACTTAGACCGTGTACTCCTTCTTTTGCTTAAGTATATATTTTTTAAACCTATGGTATATTATAATATATACCGTGTACGTTAGTTTATATGCTTATATATACATTGCTGTATGTTTATGAAAGAAAATATGTATATATTACACACTATATTCTCTGTTTTGTTTTAAAATATATAAGTGTCATAGGGTATAAGGTACACATATATAAAGTTATATGTTGTATAAGAATATAAGTGGATTTGTACAGATAAAGCATGGGTTTATTGATATTATAATTACGTAAATACTGATTTTATATAAAAGTTATATAATCTATTATATATTATAGAAATTGGAAAATCTGGTTCGACGATGAATATATGTTATACTGTTTATATATTTATAGTAATATATATTGATTTTGTTTAAGTATGATATAGACAGTGTTTATAAGTTTAAAAAAAAAGTTATATTAGTTTGGATTTTACCTGTTGGGTTAGATAGGGTCACTGAGTATACATATGTATATATTTATACCTTATGTACGTTTGTATATATATATATATATTTGTTAATTATATTTTAAGTTATATGTTAGTTATAATATATTATGGTTTGTAGTATTCCTAATATTTTAAAATGGAAAATATATATTTTTGTAAACTTGTAATACAACCGCGTTTGTATATTTTCTATTTAAGTTTATATAACTTTATATATGTTGTGTGTATATAATATAAAATTTTGTTCGCAAATGTCTATATGAGTATACATTAATTGATTTTAAAAGATATAAATATATGGAGACTTTGTTCGAAGTGTTGAATTAAATTTTAATTTGAGATATATGATTAAATTGATTTTAATAATAAATAATAAAATTATATACATCATTTTCTGTCATATCAAGATGGTTCTAATTCGTTTTCACCAAATTCTTATCTCTCACCTTTTTGAATTCATGCCAATCTAGCGTTGCTTTGAAATTTGTAGCTTGTTGTGTTGTCTATCTTCTCTAGCCTCTAGCCTCGGAAGGTGAGCAATCACTCACGATTAACGTTTTTTTATTTATTAAATTTGGTTTCAATTGAAACGACAATTGAAATATACTGCTGAAGTTAGTAAATCTATTATATATGCTATTATCTGTAAACTGTTCACCTATTGGATATGATACCATATCCTATTGTTTATACTTTATTTAATTACTGTTGATATATGCCTTTTGTTATATTATTATCATATCCTGTTATATTATTATTATCTGTTATCACTCTTTAAGTTCCCTGTAGTTTAAAATTCACTATGGGTTGAAATGATACATACTCGAACGGTCTTTGGAATAAAAGAATTTCGTTATGGGTTGAAATGATAAACCCAAGCGATTTTCGATAAATTGAATTTGGGATTACGGGTTGAAATGCTATCCACCCGTATATATTTAGTGTACAGATTGAAATGATAAATATCTATATATCACTTGACCATATGATAAGAAATATATACAGATACCGTTGGTCCATATATAAATATTTTGAAAATAATTTCTATGGTTTTGGAAAGAAATATATGGTTTAATAAATATAGATTCTTAAGACATTAGATAAATGATAAATTTTATATATAAATTTTATAGTAATATTTGATTTAAATTAGATGGATTTATTACGTAGAATATGGTTAAGTATATATGTAAATCCTTATTTCAATAGATTTTCTTGTAATAAATTGAATAAGTAAGGTTGGGAAGGTAAATTTGGGTTTACTGGAAATGGTATTTAAATAAGGATTTTAATTAATCGATGTGACATTATTGAATGAGAAATTTAAAGGTATGATTTTTAACTGGATTTTGATTTAAGTGATTTAATGAATATTTCACATCTAAATAAAAAAAATATTTAGTAAAATGTAAGTTAAGGTTACTTAAATGATATTGAATCTAATGAGGGAATATTTCAAGACTAAATAATAATGGGGTTAAATCGAGATCGATATGAAACTGTCAATTGAACTTTGAATTGTAGAATATTAAAGCTTTGAACTATAATGGAATTTAATTGGTTTTATTTGTGATTCAGATCTGTATTTGAAATCAATATAATTCGAATTCATTATTTAGAAAATTTAATTGAATAAAAATTTAGTTTGAAACATTGAATATTTAAAGTTTTGAAATAATATTGAAATGTAAAAGGGTATTTTGTGATTTCAAATCTGAATTCGAGATCGATAAAATGTGAAATGGTTATTTAGGAATTGAGTTGAATTTTAAATTAATAAATTGAGATTGGACTAAAATTTGAATTTGGAATTTGAATAGATTTGAATCGCAACTTTGAAAGCGATAAAATTTGAATATATATATATATATATATATATATATTTGATGAAATGATATTTTGGTTTTGAAGTATAAATTAAATTGAAACGACCACGGTGTTATGGTGTATATTTCTATATTGTAGATAGTTCCACGGATCCTAAGAGAATGGTTATCCCATACATCCTCTAAGTTACTTGTATTTCAGTTGATATTTCACTTGAGTTGGATTTATTGATATAAGAATGTTAATCCTGACTCGAGTGTTTTGTGTTTTGCTTTACGCTCGGGTCAGACTGAGTGATACAGCATTTGAGACCCACCTTCGAAGTTGGTGCTTTGCTTGAAGATCCAGCTATCTATCCTTTCAGTCATCCAGTCGATTGGTTCAGAGAAGTCATCTTCCCGTACCGGAGACTTTACTGCATCTGGGATAATCTGATGTATTTTATTTCTAACTTTGTTTATATAGTAGCTTCATGAACTGCTATTCATTTATTCTGCTGCGTATTATTGTACTACTCTGTATCAGTGATTGATTTATTTACTGTAATGTTTTGCCAAATTTAAATTATCAATTCAGTATTTTGAATTATTCAAGTCGGACATGTATGGTTTTATTGTCGATTTGAATGGTCCAAAATAGCGGGTCGTTACAGCTACATTAAAAGCGCAGACAACCATACCACTCAAACTGAGTCCTTTGGCATTATACAATATACAAGAAATAAATTAAGCTTCGGTATGTAAAATAATGTTAGATCATATTGTGGAATCCCATAAAATTAAAATTCTACCATTATGATCTAGAGCATTATTATGTGTGTATTTACATTTTGTCAACTTTAGCCACAAAAATATCTATATTTTTAGAGCTAAGCTTGTTTTCGAGCAAGCCAATCAGAGAATATATAAAGTTGTTTGTAAGTTGGAAAAATTAAAGCTGCTTCCCTAATGTTCCAAACAAGGAACCCCATCTGTTAGGTTGTGGGGGGAATCACTACTTATTGCAAGGGAAGTAGTAGACCCAAATTCTTAGGTTTTTTTTTCCTGTTTACCGTTCGACCTCATTTGAGTGACAATATTGTGCTATGTAGGGTTTTCTATAACATCTTGAGAGATTGAAGATTTGAATTCAAAAGGCAACTCATCATTTTGGCTTTCCTTGAGGTTTTGGATCAAGTAGCATATATGTTGTTGGCATTCGAATCAGCACGTGCAACATAAAGGGAATCAGTGGCTTCCTCCAAGTTAATGGTATCGTCCACATCTGCTTCAGTGTCCATTTGTAGGGTTCACTGATGTTACCTACTTTATTGTCAATATTAGAGTGTAAATTGAGCAAAATGTCAGGATGGGCATTATTGGACTGTTCAGAATTGTGTTCTATAAGGGACTATGCATTAATGATATTGGTTGATGTATTTAATACTATAACGCCTTCTGAAATTGCCATGTTGTTCTCAATTTCAATACTATATTGGTTCAATTGAGTGTTGATGTTAATATTTTCTGATTTTTGAGTGACCTCTTTGCTTTGAACTCCATTGGTAACTTGAGAAGTTACATTTATCTATGCTACCGTATGAATTTCCTTACTGTTGTGTCCATGTTCGGTATTGTTAAGACTCTTATCTTGAGTATTTATTTCCTAATTGATAGAAACAGAATCTACATCCATTTTCCATTAATAGGTTTATTATTTTTGTCGCTTTTAGGAACCCATACTTTGGAGAATTGGCATATATGCTCATTATGACTAAAACTATAGAAATTTTGGCATTTAAGTTGTTTTTAATCATGTTCGACATCTTGCATTGTAAGTTGGTCCACTTCATTTAAAATAGAAATCTTTTTGGGTTAATTAAATGAGCTTGAAACTTCCACTAGAATATAGGCATAAGCTATTTCAATGATACCTTCGGTAAGCTTATCCATCTTAATAGCAGTCCCCAAAATTTGGGTGATACGACTAATACCTTCTTAGTTCCAATAATCAAAGGATGAATTAAGGAGCTAAATCTAGATCGGTATTGAATGTAATAATTCTCTATTTATTTGCATACTAGGTGACCATTATTTCATCATCATAAGTTTTTTCTTATAGAAGTATGGTCCTCCATCTAAAACACTATTGCATTCTTCCTTCCTATCAAATTTTATGACGTGAATCCTTTCTCCTTCGAATAAATAGAGAATTCACCTAAAGGTTTCCACACTCTATGTATGTAAGCCTTGAAAAACAGATACTGAGGTTTAGATCCGACAATATAAATAATAATAGTGTTATCTCATTGTTTTCTAGTAGCACTACAACATCCATGTTCATCTTTGCACATTATAAGGAATTGTATTCTCGATGTCAAACAATTTTAAGGGAGTACAACCGACTCATAATGTAACAAATGTTACATCACTCCATGTATGACTCACAGGAATAGTTTCACCAGGATTTAGGTTAGAAAAACTGAAATTTCCACCTAAAGGAATGCTATTAGAGGATGAACTTGCATGCGAGCCTCTGGGAATAATATGTACATGTGTGGTATCGCATGTTCTAACAACGCTAGGAAGTTTTGGAGAGAAACAATTGGGTTGATGGGATTAATGAGGGTAGGGACTAGATCATGCGGAGTCTGAGGAGGGTTTAGGTAGCTAATGCCGTTTTTTATGTTTAGCCACAGTAAAACGATCCTCAACCATTTTAGAAGAGGTGGAATAATGGCTAGATAAGGAGAAGAGGGGTCAGAGGTGGATCAAGGGAGGGAGGTGGCTTGAATTTTTTTCCTTTCACAGAATGGTCATAATAGTGATTTGGACTTTCAAGTTAGGATATACGACTCCTTAAAGTTTGACATTTTTTGAAGCAACTTAATGGGTAATTAGTGAGATTGAGGATAGGCTCACTAATATATTTTGGTTTTTGGGATATTAAGACTGAAATAACTGTCCCCAAATTATTTTTTCATCTTCTTAAATATATCTAAGCCTCCATTAACCTCTTTTTTCCAAAAATTCTCCTTTCTTTTTTGAATCAAGTCTAAATCATAGATCTGTGGAAGATTATTAAAGGGAATGGCTAGAAATCTTCAAATCTACATTTTAAGGAAGAAATAAGGGCTTTGCTGTCCGTATTCGTATTCACCTCATTTAGTGTGCAAATCGCTTAGTTTTGTTGCTTGGTGAGTGATTTATTATCTCACGCCATATTATATGTGTACCTTTATATTTTGACTTGTTTTGAACCCATTTTTAAAGTCAAAATCATACTTCATGTTGTTTAAAAATCCAAATTGAAGTAAAAACTAGAATAAAATGATTTAAAGTGTTTTAATCATGTTATTTTGATGTATGATTGCCTTTATCGGTGTTAGCCTATGTCGTAAATGCATAGTATACTGATTTGACATTATTTATTGTGTTTGTACGTTAAGAGGTTGAGTGATGCATGTTTGGTGTTTTTTATGTGCTTGAATGGTTGAAACAATCATCAGAGTAAACTAGAGGTAGTTAAACATAGAATCAAATTTCGATAGATCATCTCTAAGGTGTTAGGAGTCGTGTCCATGCGTAAGGAATGCACGCCGGTTGAAGTATGGAGTGTAGCGATGGAATCGACGTGAAATGGGAGTTTGGAGATACTACAACATTTCTATTTGTTAGCATTTGTTCAGTGGTAGCTTGCACGGGTTTGACTTTGGGTTTCGGGTAATCTGCTTGGGGTGTGCTCCAAGTTTAGCAATGAGGGAGGCATCAAATGTTGTCTCGTGGCATTGTAGAAGTCCGGACAGCAAACGTTGTCTGGTGGCACTATTGTTCATAGGCTAGATAAGATAACATGCTCGGGGATGCTTTATGGCTACTTTAGGTCATTGGCAACGAAAATTTGATCCGTTTGCTTGTTATATCCAAAACATTATTAAGCCAGAGGAGCTTTTGGATGTAATTTTGGGTCTGCTTAAGGGGAAGTTCTGGTTTGCTTCGTGTGTGCTTTTGGTCCCTCTTTGGGCCACTTTAGGGTATTTCTTGGGGTAGGAGAGCATGGCTATGGGATGACTTAAGGTGACTTTGGAGTTTGTGGGGGCGACTAATGAAGTTATGGCATATGGCTTCGACATGATGACTTCGAAAACTTAGTACGATGGCTCTACGACTTGCGATGGGCGTTTAGAGTGTTTCAATGATGAAATCTCGACGATGGGAGTTGTGATGATGATCTATAAAGACAAGTTCAAAGATGAGGACTTGTGAATAGAATTTGTGATTGTGTTTTATAGTGGAGATAACCATAATGAAATAACAATTGAGTTTCACTATGGAAGACATGTGATTGTTGATAACATGAAAGTGTCTAGTGTGCTTGTAAAGAAGGAGTACATGGGGACATCCACTTGGATTACGACTGCATCCAGATCTTAGACTGTTGAGTACCCTAGACTTTTGCGATTGTGAGTCTAGTTCCTTGTCTTACATAGTAGCATGGATTCGAGCACCAAGAAACCAAGATTTGATTGTCTCTGGCTTACGATCATGCCATATGAGTTATCATATATCCATTGCACATGAGTGATGGTGAGAATCGTTTGATGAATGCAATGTTGCAATGGTTGTTTGTCGATATTGTATGTCACACGATGTGGGTATTTCCGATTGTATGCCTAGACATTGGATATTGTACTTTGATTGTAGTACACTTATGTGATGATGATAATAATTAGCATACATTGATTCTTATGTGCTTATTCTTTTGGATGCAAGGACTAGCCGGATATGATTAACATAGCTTATACCTGTATTACTATATATGATTTTTGTCATATTTGGGGATCGTATATTGCTCACACCAGACTATTGTCTGACCCAAGATTTTATGCTTTGCTTCATATTACCCTGTATACTCTAAAATGAGAAGATTAGAGATAATAGGTCTGGATAGCGAATGGAGCTATAAGGAGTATGAGTAAGAGGCTACGCTTTAATATTTACTATCATTTTTCTTCCGCTATGCAGCACTATGGATCTATATCAGTACTTATATTTTTGAGAGACGGTTATAGAGTTTATTTTGAAGAGTTGGGATGTATAAATTCATTTATTTTAATTTTTTACATTCTATGAACAGTTGCACTCTGATCTTCTTATTTATGGTTTATTAGATTATATAACTGTCTCCTTTGTTTTACATGTATGTTATTATTATATTTTGTTTATGCGCTGTAAGATGTTCTAAAGATTCTGTTTTTGGATTTTTGGTACTTTATCGTCCTGCATTGTCTAGGTACCTCGACAACACACTCTATGAGTATATTGGGTATCGGAAGCATAGAGAAGTCATTACATTTGGTATCAAGGCTTAGGTTGACCTTGCTGCCTTATGTCAACTCGCTAAAGCCTAAGTTGATATTTGGATTGATTTGAGATAAGGTAGGAGTTATTGTCTTAGAGTGGATCAAGAAGTATACAAGGGAGAGTATTTGTTATACTTTGGTTTTCGGTACTATATAATAGTATATAGATAGTATGTAAGTCGCATTGCATTAACGAAAACCACTTATTCCTTTTTGAGAGTCCGATTATTTTATTACAGCTTATAAGACTGAGCCGATAAACAAGGAATGTTGTTAGGACCTCTACTTCTGGCATAGAGCAGGGGCGGGAAATGGGACAGCTACGAACCATGTTATGTAGGCTACATTCAATAATATGATGTGGAATATTCTACAGAATGCCTAACGAGTTACTTCTGCTATGGCCGTTGTGGTGGTGCTTCATTTGCAAGCATCGAATGTTGATTTTATCAAAAAGAACAAGGATTATGATACTTTGAGTGGTAAGCTAATTCCTGGAACGAAATCATCCCTCGAAGTGCAAGGTTGTTTAAACACCAACGAACACATCTTCGAGGATATAGAGTTGGATGATGCAATGAAGAAGAATCTGGCCTCTAGGCAATTTCAGGGGCGAGTAAAAGGGTGGAGGAATGCCATCAAGTGTAACGACCAGCCTTTTTGGAAGTTTTAAGCAGACACACATGCCTGAGTCAACCCATTCAAAAGGGCAGATTGTTATGAGGTAAATGAGAAAAAAGAGGAAGAAATTAAAAAAATACAGAATCTCGAAGCGGAATGGCAAAATATAATAATCAAATAGAAGTTCATGAAGCTGTTTTATAAATACATTTGACTATTCTTTTACAACACAAAAATCAGAGCTGCATAAACACGAATAAATAAATAAACAATGCAGCGGAACAACATGATGCAGTGGAATACGTATCATAAATAATAATGTTACAAATATTTGGCTTCGTCCTCCAGAAATAAGGTCTTCAACCCTGAAATGCTCAGGCTGACCCGAGCGAATTGAAAACACAAAACACTCGAGTCAGAACTAAAAGATCTTATGTAAGTTAAATCAACGATAAATATGCGTGTGACGGCGTCGGAGATGTTTACGGGGTTTGACATCTCCTATCCAGTGTCTAACGTGAGTAAAGTGACTTAAGAGATGTTCGGTATTACCATCTCCTAAGGATCTGTTAAACTATCTACTATGTAGTAAAATGCGCCATTATGATATATCTACAGTAAAGTAAAAGTATTAAAATAGCATTAAGGCGTTACCCATATCCCCCTTAACACATTTTATATATTACCATAGTCTATACAGTACCGTACGCTCCTCCGTAAACTGGAGGTTTACACCGAGGGCACCCCATAGGTATGGTATAGAACAAACTCGTAGAAGACGCGCTAGAGTATGTGAACACGGCAATCGAGGCAATGCCAGGGTAGATATACCAATTTCATATCCGCACTGGTGGTAACGCATAGCAGCTACTACCGCCCACCTTGGAACACACTCACAAATCAAAATCAAGGGTGGCCGCCAAATCATCATAAAATCATAATATGGTATCGAAGAAATGTGTCCAATCGAAGGAATGACCTCATTTGGCTCGGCGTGGCTACTGTTTTAGTCACATCTAAGCTGACTCATGGGAGTCAGGGTCATGTCATACCTCATATAGAAATCGTACACCAAACTGTCCTACTTCATTTCTGGAATCTCCACCACATACATAGTTGTTAAAGTGGTTTTAGGTATTGGTAGAGAGAATGACAATATTCAATCCCGGTCTCTATAATAACCAAATGCTTATTTCACACCGGATGGTTCTTTTAAATTTCCAAAATCAATTCATAATTGATATCAAAATATCATATTCATTTTAAAGCATATCACTTTTGAAATTATATTCACTTTCAAAAATCATGTTTTCAAAATATCTCAAAACCCTTATTTCAAAACTTCATATTCAAATCGCATATGTAATTTAAATTCCAGCTTAGGTTATAATATCATTTAACCGTATTTCCTTTTAAGCCAATGAATTTGAATATGAACACTTCCACTTACTTAGTCTGAAAATTATAGAAATAGTTTTAATAGTTATAAATAATAAAATACTCTAACATAGTTTAATTGTAGATTAAAGATGCTGTTAAATTGATTTAAGATAGTTAAATAGGTTTAAAATAGATTAAATATAATTAAAATAGATTAAATGGATTTAAAATAGATTAATTAGATCCAATATAAGTTAAAATGGGTTAATTAGTTTTGAAATAAATTAAATGGTTTAAAATAGGTTAAAATGATTTAATATAGTTAATATAAGTTTAAAAGTTTAATAATTTGAAAATATTAAAATTTAGAATCTTTAAAATAATATATTCTTGAAACAGTTATAATAAGATATGATTTGAAATTTATATCAATTTAAACTATTTATTTCATTTCAACACCTTCGGACTATTTTTGACTTCCAAAAACCCAATTTCAAAAACTTTCAATTCAAATTCTAATACATTATTTAATTCTATATCGCTTCCAATCAATGTTTGAAATATCAATTTAAATTACACTAATTCCAATATATATCAAACGTATGTTTCAAACAATTTTAATAACTTAAGTTCGATAAACTTCACTTATACTTCAAATTCAACTTTAAAATTTCTATTTAATTTCATTAAACCATTCCTTTATACCAAATCCAATTTTTAACATAAAACTTGAATTTCGATAATAATTCAATTTATATAAATCAAATTTTATTTCAAAATGTCATTTAACTAAATTCAAAAATTTAGGATTTTAATATCATTTAATTTAACCAAATCTGGTGTCTGTATATAATTCTTTACCCTAGGGTCAAGTGATACAAATATTTATCATTTAAATCCGCAATTTAAAATTTTACGGTTATATATCATTTCAAACCGCAATCTTGAATTAAATATTAAAATCATAAATTCGCTCGAGTCTCATTTCAACCCATAACGATTTTTTCCTAATTTATAGATCGTTCGGGTATATATCATTTCAACCCGTAATGATTTTCTAATAATAACCAAGGGAACTTGTAGAGCGATAACATTATACAAATCAAACATAACATCCAATTAACCAATGTCAACAATCAAACATCCAACACAATTATCATCCAATTCAAGCAATAAATATCAACAAATAACAAAATATCAATAACATGCATTTAACTGGCAATTTAATTTCAAAAACAAATTATACGACAATTTAATTCAGAGTAAATTCAAATTAATAGGAATAACAATATTCATATACCAAACAGCCATAAATAAATTTCTAATCACACTATACATTTTATTTAACTAACATAAGAAATTTTAGAAGTTGTGAGTGGGTTAAAACACTCACCTTTGAATTTAATTGAATTAAAATCCAAATTAGAGCCCAAATTCACACAGTCACAGAATTAATCAAAACTAGCATCGTAATGTCTGGAATTTTGATACGATCCTAATGAAATGAACTGCACTCAAATCCGAGTTTGTATGCAAAAGTTATGCTAATTAGAGTATTTGAATTTGAAATTTTAGATTGAAATAAATTGTTATCAAATAAGGCCACGTCACCTCTCGTACATCAAGGCCGAAACCCTACAGCAAGACCCGATCGAACTCGCGAACTAACTACAGCCGCCACCAAAACATCCAATGTCGTCGCCTATGCCACTTCGCCCCAATCGGAGCCGCCGCCGCATCATGCTCCCCTAACCGACCCACCAGGCTTTGTGCGCCCATCTGCGGTGGACCCCATGGCTAGCACCGCCGTTGCCTTCAAACACCCAACGCAGTGAATCCGTTCACCTAATGTAACGACTGCGATTTTTCGTTCACGAATGCCGACATCAATACGTCCACTGTATCGACTGCCGAGCAATCGAAAGCCGAAAAACCGTACCGTTAGGGTTTAAGAAAAAGAAAGAGGTAGAAGAAGATAGAAAAAGATAGAACAGAACAGAAAGAAATAACAGAACAACATCAGAATCTCACAATTCGCAGCGGAACAACATATAATACATAAATGAATAATCTTTAAACAAAGAACTATATCAGTTATTACATTACATTACATCTTCAGAGTTTACAACAACAAACAACATCAACAGCGGAAAAGAAATATTATATACTAGTAATACGCCATGCTATCCATCTTGCCTCCTGCAACTCCTGAATTTCAGAATATCCTGATAAACCTTACTCCTGACTGCCCGTGTGGAAATTAGTGGGCACCCAGTGTTTAGGAAGGAAAACAATAAACTCCGAGTCAGTCATGTGACTGGTGTGAGAACTCAAAACAGTTTATTTTTCTTTAAAATCAAAATAGAGGAATATTTTTAAAGTCAATTCGCTATGCTTTTTAAAAAATGAGACTACCATAAGGCCTTCCGCACACACACACAATGCAAACGCAGAATCAGAGGAGATTTCTCCTTATGATAGTCAAAGATGCTTGATACGCATTAAAAGAAACATTTGATATTATTACTAGTGCATAGTGTAGGAAAAAATCATTTCGAAAATAAAGATATAAATCTTAGCCAGCATAGGCATTCCGCACTTATGCCTACTATAGCTACCATCCAAACAGTGGGGCGCCACCATAAGTGAACGATAGGTTCTACAACTAAAACCGTACAAGATCGTATTGTTTCTTTGGATTTCCAACAAATGGTCAGGCCAAGGAACTTCCCATTTCCACATGAGAACGCCTCTAGAAGGACGTCCCCGAGAACCAAACCGGATCTCTGCCAACACAAGGCCGGGTTACCCCTAACTGGGTAACTACTGACACGAATATGTCATCCCCCGATCGTAACCGATCTATCCGAGGATCCTCGATTTCCAACAACCACAAAATTTGCAGCAACAACATAGGTTAAATATCTGGGCTCCATATCATGATACCACCTCTATCCAGAAGGAATGACATACACTAAAGGGGCGCTACCCCCTAATAATCTTGCTGCATCCTTCCTTTTTTGACCATTTCCGAGGTGTGAGGTCCGACGAAGTCTCGTCCACAAAGCCACGCTTTATACAAAAGCTGTGCTTTGGGTCAACAAATGATCATAGAAATGATCACCTAGATAAATGATCAAACAAATGATCATATCACAAATGATCAAACAATGATCATTTCACAGCAACACTCAGCATGCCACACTACCAAATTGGGAGTATATCACTAATAACCTTCAACTATATAACCTCTGAGCTCGTACGTCTTAGAGAAGGGTGTTAAGCTAAGAGAATAAATTCTCCGCCACCAACAGAAATATATTTGAAAGAAATCAGCTTTATATCTCAACTTGTAATGTCAGACATACAATCCATACAAGTCTGTTCCGGGCTCGAACAGAACCGAAGGCACTTACAAAGAAGTCCTTGCATTCCGGATATTCACTAATCACGACCGGACTTCCCATCACATATGGAGATCTCTATACCGGGGATTAGGCAGTGCAGAGATAATCGACAAGAAACCCTTTCATTTTCGAAAAAATCCGGTCTTCAACACCGGTCTTCAAATGCAATTCATAACGACGTATCACATATTCGGAATGGGTTATACGACCCCAAGGTCCTTTCTCGGTTAACCCGAATAGTGAGCGCTTATTTTTTAAAAAATAAGTGCGGCATTCAATTTCAAGCAAATCACAACAAATACCCATTCAAAGGTAAATATTGATAGTCGGTTATTGAACTATCAGTGGATATGCACAACATCACCAGATTCCAAATAATTTTCCAAATTATTTATTTCCAAAAATATCTTTACAAGATATATATTTTCAATACTTCAAAAATAAATCAATATTTATTTTTAAACAATTTCCCCCTTTCATTTATAAATTCCATAGTGAATTTACATTTCAAAATATTTATGAATATACGATTTCCATTCGATTTTTAATATTCATTTTCAATTTATCTTCAAAAAGATAAATTCAAAATATTTACTTAATATTGGAAAACATTTCCATACTTATTTATTTATAAGTAATTCACAAGTCTTTTTATTTTCTACACTTGGAAAATATTCAATATACTCTAATCGAAATTAAGTATATATTTCATTCTTTAAGGAAATCATTCTCTTAAACATATTTATTTGGGCCAAAACGAATGTTGCGTAAAACATCGTCACGACAACCCAAAATCACTAGTATAGGGATTCGAAATTAAAATAGATATATAAATCCCAATACTATACAAAACATTTCCTTTCGGAAATCATTTACTATAACAACAGTGTTATAGTCTACCATTTCCTTCTATTTCTCGAAAACGCTATTTCAACTATGAATGTTGAAATCTATGGTTTCGATAGTTAATACATTTTAAAATATCTTTAGATCGTTTTAATCTATTTAAAACATCACCTCCAAAACATTTTCTTTAACATCTTATTCACTATTCAAAAACGTGCATATACTTTTTAACCAATTTCATCATTTCTATTCATTTTATTTTAAAGGATTATTCACTGTCTAAAACGTGAATATAACTCCATTAATAAGTTACAACAATTTACTTATCAAAATAAGTCGTTATGCGGATTTATAAAACAATGTTTATAAATTCCATTTCTATTTATTTTATAACAACTTCCTTTTATAATTTCCTCTATTCAATTTCATATCTCAATGATATACTAAAAGTTTATATTATAAGTTAAATACTTAATTTATTTGTTTGCAAAAACGTTCTTTTAACTTTCCAAATTTATAAATCTTATAACTTATAAGATTCATTTATTTATCCAAAATCTATTCTTTTAATAACTTTACAAATTTTATAAACCTACTGCTTATAAAATTCCATTTATAACTTTACCGTTTATAATTCTATAAATTTCATTCATTTATGGAATTCATTCACAATTCATTCTAACACTTATAAAAGCTCGTTTTACAATTCCAATATTTTTAATTTATAAATATCAATTTATAAATCTTTTATATGGATCAATTTATATTATTCTTTTTAAACGTCTTTAAACTCCTTTATAATTTCATCATTTTGATTTATAAAATAATCAAATTTCATAAATCCTATTTTTAAACTTTTTATAATAAATTTAGAAATCCCAGTTTAAACTATTTTATAAAATCATTAATCCCATATTTTCAAAAATCAACTTTTAACTGTGTTTCTCAAAAATCATAATTTTTATAACATTAAAATTATAACGATTATTTATTTAAGGTGAATCAATTCCAAAAATATTTTATGAACGTATACTTTCAAAAATCACTTTAGAAATTAAAATCGTTGTTTTAAACTTCAAAAATGGATCCGATGATGCAACGCACCATATAGTCAATCACGATTTTCAAAACATCATATATCGATATGATAATCAATCAAATATCACAATATCTAAAATAAATTAAATACTGGTGAGGAATCCAGTTGGATCCCTCCAACCTGTTTCCCTGCATCCACAAACATTAGCACAATACCAATTCCGCTTCAAGACGGAATATCGCGGTATATGGGATTTATCAAATATTATCTGCTTAATAGGCGGCGCAACAGGGTCTCATCCGCTATACAATGCGGGAAATCAATCAACTGCAATATATACATATGCCAATATATATATATATATATATATTGCTATATATATAGATATATCCTACTATATCTAATATCACAACCAACAACAATCAATAAATAACTGCAAATCCAAATTTTTTTTTGAGTGAGAAGTTCTCACCTTAGCTTTTATTTTGCAATCCATTTCCCATCTTGACTCGATTTTTCTTGATTTATACCTTTTATAAACAATTTATGCAATTTATTAATATTCGAATCAAATCGAATAATAAACTTTCATTTAACAGTTTTTTTGATTAGCTGATAATTCTTTTTAAACCAATTTTCTCCTTTAATAAATTTATCTAACTAATGATTAAATTTTTATACTAATGATTTTATTTAAACGAATCATAAATTTTTTAACTAATTATTTTACTTTAAATTAATATCTTCAAAACAATTTCTTTTAATAAATTTGTTTAACTAAAAAAAATTTAAATTTTGAAACTAAATTCCCTTTAAATAAATTAATTTAACTAGAATTTCAAATTGAACTAAATTTCTTTTAAATAAATTTTCTTAACTAACTATTTATTTAAATTAATTTTCCTTTGATAAAATATCCTTTAGTCACTAAAATAAACAGATAATTTTTTTTTGTTAAGCTAAATTAATCCTCATTACATATTATTTTAATATAAACTTAGTAGATTTAAAATCTATCTGTACATTTATTTTATTTTTTAGTGAATCTTAAGACAAACATTTTCTTCACTGTTTAAATCAAATTACTAAATCAATACTCAGCTAAAACAAAGATTATACCTCTTAACTCGATCGTAAAATTACCCCAACTCGAACCCATTTGCCTGCTACCATCGCCTGCAGCATTAAGCTAGACCAATGTCTTCGCCACCACTGAATCGCGCGCCCAAATGAAGTCGTGACGCCGCTGCACCCCTCCAGCTCGATCTTGGACCACGGTCGTGCACGAGACCCCCATCTACCTCGGCCTACGCGTGCGCGAGGTGCTTGAACTTGACCGAGCTACTCGAGCTCCCCCGACCCTCATTCGCCTCCGCCGCTCCAGATGCTTGCGAACGCCTTACCTCGTCGCCGCGGCCTCGAGCGCGCCATCGCCGCAACGCTCGACTGCGCCTCACGTTGCCCCATGCTCGAACCCCCAAATCGAACAATACCACTCGCCGCCTTCTCCTACGCGCGAGCACGCGCCATCATGATTTCGATTTTGGACTCTGAGAAGCAGCCATTTATTTTATTTTGGGGATTAATTCCCTGTAGATATTCGGTCGTGATTTCAAAAGAGGGAAGAACTAGGCTTCGGCCATTTATATTTTTTTTTCTCGTTTGAATTGATTTCACGAATTGATTTCGGCCATTTTCATTTCTCTTTTTTTTCGAACTGATGGAAGAGGGAGAGATTATTTAATCTTTTGAAGAGGCATGGTTTACACGATCTTATGTCGTGATTCTCGGCATGATTTTAGGAGAGGCAACGTGATTTTAGGCAAAAATTTTGGGATGCTGCCGGTACTTAAATTTCAAATTTAAATTTGAGTTTGATTTCATTTCAACGCGTTTATTCGTCGTACGCTCGCATAACAACTCCGATCAACACGAAATTTGAAATCCGCTAATAATTTAATATTACGGACCCAATGGAACTGGTTTCGTCGAATTCCGAGACTGTGCATCGGAAGGCTATTTTTAAATATCGATTCAAACGATTTAATTTCAAAACTGTACAATTCAATTTAAATTTCAATTCTGAAGCTTCGTTAATCTTCAGTATTATCAATATGAATTTTATAAGCCTTTGAAATATTTTTAATCAGCTTAAAATTGAAGATTCAAATTTTTATTCAACTTTCAATAGATTAAATTCTAAAATTTAATCGCCAAATTCATTCTGATAATTTGAAATTCAAGTCAAACTATCATTCGAATATTTAAAATTAATTAAATATTTTCAAATTAAATTGTTCAAAATTCTAGGTCGTTACATCTAATGCACGAAGTAAGCGCATAGATGAGCGCTGCTGGATGAACCCTACAAGCCTACGCCCTCCGATCGTCACCATGGCGAAGATCCACCGTTCAACAAGGCAATGATCTATGAACAGCCAAGAACAAATTACAATTTTCTGGCCAAATGATGAATCCTATAAAAAAAACAAATCACATATTTGAGTTGCGCTTGTCGAGAGCTACAAAACGATATATAATTCGATATGTTTTGGAGAAGTTTGATTTTTGAATTGATTTTGAAATTGAATTGAGGGTTTGAAATTTTGGATATGTTCTGCCATTGGAAAGGAGGAGGTATACAGGAAAGATACGTGCAAACAAATGAAAATAAGAAGTAGTAGAGTTTATAACAGGCTATTTATAGGTAGATCAGAAAATAGAAAGAATGTATAAGATTTGATTTGGATTTTGAACGATAAATAACCCAAAAGCCCGTTCTATGGGTCATCCCATATATCAAAATAGATGTTTTGGATAGATTTAAACTTAATGGAATAGGTTTCAATTTCTAATTCCATTGTATGAAGAAGTTATGTTAAAATCACTTATTCCAAATTAATTTCTGTTGATTTTAATTAAATTGATTTCTACGCGTTTCGAGTTCGTACGATCAAACGAGAAGTCCGATCGCTACGAAACTTAAAACGTTACAATAATTCACTGTTATGGATGCATTGAAACTAGTTTCGTCGAAATCCAAGTCAAGGCCAAAATGGCTATTTTCACATTAATTAAATAAATTAGTATTAAATTGAATAAATCAAATTTTCAATTCAAATTTAATAATTCATAGTTTCTACCACTTTGGATTATCTAGTAATTTATAATCCTTTAAAACAAATTTCTATATCAATTTATTATTGAATATCTCACCATTTACTGTGTTTAATTACAATCTCAAATAATTCAGCAATTATAAATAAAAATTTCAATAATTCCATTAAATTTGATTTCCATCTTGTTATTCAATCAATTATCATCTTATGGATATAATTAACATTAATTTATATCTTAGTACATTAATATTTTCCTATTTCATCTTTATTTACATCAATGTAGTATTTTATTACGTTTAATTTCAATAAATCCAATTATTATAATTTAAATTCCAATAATTTGATCAACTTGATTTCAAAGCTTTATATTAAATCATTCGTTGTTCTATGTATACTTTTAACATCGGTTTCTATCTAATTACATTAATATTCTACAGTCACTATCTCAATTCCATTTAACGCTATATTAAATTTCATTCATTACAATTTATTTCAAATTTGACTTTAACAGTTAACCAAATAAGTAACAAATAACAATTGTCACCATTTGTACATTTAATAACATTTTTAAGTTAATTATTACAACCATATATTATAATGACTTACAAAATACTGATTTTATTCAATTACATTAATCATATACTATTCCATTAATTAATTGAATATTTACATTTTGTTTCTTATATTCCATTTTTTTATCAAGCATAACAGTTTAAATCATTTTAATTAATTGAACTTTCATTAAAATCGTTAATAATTGACTTGAATTAGCATTATTACATTTCATTTTTATTATTATTTCATTAGTATATCACAAATTTTTATTTCTCCCAATATTAAATCATAAAATCTTATTAAAATAATAGATTTTAATTGTCAAAAATTAGGGTTCTTCACATCAAGTTTACCACTCCTAAGGATTAGATTACCTAGGATCGGTTTAAGATGAGGTTTGAAGAGAAGTGTATATCGACTACTCAGAAGTCAGTGCTCTTGTGGAATTTTGCTAATTTAAGATATGGGAATATGTCTGTATCAGTGTACATGGCTCAGTTTGATATATTGTTTAAGTATGGTTTATCATTTATTGATACTCCACTCAAGAAGAATAAAAAGATTATTACAGGCTCAGATGATTACTTAAGAGAGAAGTTGGTGGGACATATTGATGAGCCCTTTTAGAAGCTCATGGAGAAGGCTCTTCGACATGAGAGACTGTATCCAAACTCTACGCTGGTCGTTGATTCCAAGGATGGGAAAAACGCAAGCAGGTGGGGTAGACAAGAAGAAGTGGAACAACAACAATAAGAGGAAGCAGCTTCAGAAGAAGGATAGATAGAAGAAGGGCAAGTGGGTGCCTTCTTGCTATAATTATTGGGAGAAGGGTCATTTTATTAGAAGCTGTATGGAAAAGGCAAAACATGCAACGACTGCAACAGGCGTACGCATATCAAGAAATTGGGGATAGGCCTACTGACCCATTTCAAGTTTTGGCTATTATACGCTAAAATGACCTTCCCCAAATCAATTTTCCATCTTCCCAAATAGATCGAAGCCTCCATTAACCCTTTCTTTGATAAAACCCTCTCATTTCTCTTCCAAATCAAGATTAAGTCACAGCCTAGGGTAGATTAACAAGGGAATAGATAGAGTTCTTCAAATATATATTTTCGAGGAAGAAAAATTAAGGCTTTTCTCTCTATTTTCAATTTTTCCTTGTTTTGCATGCAAATCACTGCTTTTTGGGCGTTGGTGAGTGATTTATCATCTCACATCATATTATATATGTATCTATAGGATTTGACATGTTCTGAACCAATTTTTAAAATCAAAATAATGTTTTATGCTATTTTAAAATTCAACCTGAAGTAAAAACGAGAATAGAATAATTTGAAGTGTTTTAATCATGTTATTTTGATGTATGATTACATCATAGGTGTTAGACTATGTTGCAGACACATTAGATGATGAGTTGCCATGATTTGATGTATGTTTGAATATTTGGTGTTGATTGATGCATGTGTAGTGTGACAACACATACCTTAGTGGGCCTAAATTTCGACAGAAATTGAAACCCAAGGCCATCAAAGCAAGGGTCATTGGATTTGGTACCTGGAAATAAGCATGTATCAGAGATTGATAGAAATTTAAACTCAAAGCAAAAACAATAATGAGATAAGAATACTGACTATGACTTCTACCTTGGAATTAGTGGTATTTCTTGGTAGCAGATTATCACATTAGCATCGAGCATGAGAGAAAAATAAGACTTCTTCAACGATAAGGCACATCTAGTTCCAACGACTTGTTCCTCTAAATCTATCCTGTGGGTTGTAATGAAAAGGGGGTCAGAACAACATTTTGGTGACTGGAAAGTCTATAAACTGTCCATAATATAACTTTATACCGATTGATTCCCATTTAATAGTTAAGTCCATTAAGGCTAGCAATTCGAATCTAACCTTGTATTGCACACACGATTACTTACTTACCGCTTCCCAAGGTACAAAATACTAATGAAGCCTTATTAAACACTCAGCACTTCCAAACCCATTTGCCACTTAATACTTCTAAGTATGAAGCAGGCTTCTATAATACTTTTAAAAAAAGAAATAGGCAGAATCAACCATTTAAGACCTTTATGAAAGTAGGCCTCATCATTTAAGACTGATTCCCATTGTGGTTTCCTGATAGTGTTGTCAATGGTCGGTGGGTCCTGTCTGCAAAAACCTCTAACCACTATTTAAGGCTTCTAACATTTAATATCCAACTATTGTCGTATCTATCACTGAAAAAATCGTAGCCATGTAATAAAAGTATCCAAGCCACTTAATACCTTTTATTGGAAAGTAGGCAGACTTTGGTCATTTAATACCTTAATTAAGGCAGACTCCATCATTTAGTACCTATTTCTGAGATGTACTCCTCAATGGTACTATTGTTATTACGGCCTTAGCAATGTGAGAGACTGTACTTAAGCCACTTAATACCTCATTATTAAGGGCTAGGCAGACCCCGGATCATTTAGCACCTATTTATAGGTAGGCCTTTGTCATTTAATATTTAACCCCAAGGCGAAGTCCTCATTGGTATAGTATAGCTGACATTGCTTGGAAATCTCATTGGGCCACTTAATACTTCATTAATAGGAAAGAGGAGAACCCTTCAGTCACTTAGTACCCTAAACCTAAAGCAAACTCTTTCCGAGATATCCACTATCATCTTAACTATAAATATGGAATCTCATTAGGTTACTTCTTTCGGCAGGGAGGCAGGCTCTATAATCACTTAATACCTCGACACTGAAGTAAAATCTTTTTGAGATGTCCTTATTTATTTAGAACTCCCTAGTTACTTAATACTTCCATTTAGGAGAGAGGTCGACCCTACAATCACTTATTACCTCAAACCAGACGCAAAACCCAATGGTGCTATCCCTTAATGCTCCCAATTCCAAATTTGGACCATTCAATACATTCCAATTAAGAAAGCAGGCCCAACCTCTCACGTCGTCAGAGTCCTAGGATTAGTGATATCTCATGTCAGTAGTAAGTACACCCAACTACTAGTAGCCTGTAAGTGAAGGGCAGTCTCCGTTGAATGACTACTGACCTCGCATCACTAACCTACTAAACTAATTAACCATCCTAAGTCTCTACTTATATTATCTTAGGTAGACATATGATTTAGCTTATAAATTCCCTTTTTATTTAAGGCAATAAGATGTACCTTAAATATTTATGTGCCTGTAAATCCCCTTTTAATGATCATAAGTGTCAATTTGTCCATAAAATCATAGCGGACATTTCCTAAGACATTTATGTATGATTACTAATTTCAAATTAGTAACCTTTTATATCTATTCCATTTTTATCGGTCCCATTAAATCCATTTACCCTATCAGATTATTGCAACTCCTATATTTATTACTATTTATTGGAGATACAACCTTTTAAATTCCTTTCCCGATAGTTAATTATCCTAAATGCAAATATTATCTGCAAACATCGTTATTAGCTTTTTATCTAATTATTATAAGCACAGTAAATTACGTACAAATATCTACTTTTATCAAATATATTCTAGTTATATATCGTCACTAGAATATTCTTTTCCACGTTGAATTATTGAAATCGTATCTAAAAAGATTATCCGCTTTAATTTCTATAAATTAGTCCAAAGCAAAAGATTTAACTTTAAAGCATAAAAGATTACGTTGTTTGAAATCGCTAGGAATAATCATTTCTTTTTATTACTGAAATAGACATTGTAAACTATAATGAATACATACTTTACACATCTCTTTCTGTTTTTATTTACATTTATCCCTTACCAGATCAAATGTTGTATTTTTCGAAAAGGGAAAGAAATCAACTGTTTTACAAATATTAAACGGATCTAAATTCCAACAATTCCAAGCATAGAGAAGTTTTATTCTAACAAAATTATGGTAATAATCCAAATTTATAACATTATTATACAGCCTATTTCAGATCTATAATAAATTTCATTTAAATCAATATCCCAAATTCATACTTTTGGGAATATTATCCAGATCCGGTTGTAAACAATTCTAAATAAATTCATAGGTAACAAAATATAGGGAATATTTATTACATTCAGATTATATTCAATTTGTTGCCTACAACTTATATAGAATTACCTTGTTAGGCATAAAAGCAAATAAACACCAACGGGATAATTTTCATATTATAACAATCTATAAAGTTTCCCACTTGCCTTTCAAAAGCGATCCAAATCTCCAAATCTGAAGTAGAAACTTTGATTCGTCTCCAAATCATTTTTAATTCAAGTAATATGTATGAAAAGGTGTATATATATATACAATAGAATTACAGATCTGAGAAGAGATTTGGAGCTGGGAGAGAAAATGTATACAAATATATGTAAATATATAAATTATCTCAAATATGTATATAGTTGATTATCTTCTCTTTTCCTTTTATTAGATTTCTTTTCTTCTTCGATTTGTACGAATATGATGTAAATATCTCATTTTTTATAATTTAAAAAGAAAGTGGAGAAGAAGAAATGGCAAAGCTTCGCTACTAGCTTTCGAAAATTATGAAAAAGAAAAGAGGTCCAGGCCTGAATTTATAGGCGCTAGAATCAACGAGAACAGTTAGATCCAAATATATTAAATCCGGATCATTGTGGCCTAAGGTTATCAGAGCCGCCACGCATGAAAAATTGACCACCCCTTCCAAGGAGTCGACCGCTTCCATATGCAGATCGACCTGTAGGACCCAGGTAATTAATTATTCCGAATTCATTTTTCGTCCGTAATTTCTTTATTTGGACTCCGATCACAAAACTCCAAATACGAAATTACTCAGAATTTTTCCACGAACACAATGGTGCAAGTTTCATGGTCAGATTTCATTGTTTGCACAAATTCAATTTTTAGAGCCTAATTAACTAACTAACTAATAAAATAAATAACTACAAATTATGGGGTGTTCCATTCTCCCCCCATAAAAAGAATTTCATCCCCGATACCAATGACCAAGTCATGATTTTGGCTCCTAATTATCCTAAACTACACAACCAATGAGTGTACAATAAATTTTGCAACCAAATGTGCATAAATGCATAGTGTATCGCTATATAACCATATAAAAAATATGTATGTAGAATGTTTCTAAATCAGATCCTTCTATATGAATGCATTTCTTTGAAAACACTTTTGGAAACATGATGCAAACAAACTACATATATATTGGCAGTATATATATATATGCAGCTTTTTGAAAAATCTTTTCAACAAAAACCCACATACTACTACAAAAAGAAGTATTAAACAATCAATTTTTCATCCACTTGCTACCATCCAACAATCTAATGCATCAAAAAATCACTTCCTAAACTTTACTCCTATGTTGGAAAAAGGAATTTAATTGGAGAATTTATCATTCTTACCCCGCTATAATCTTTCTATTCTCGTAGTATAGCGGAAATTTCTTCACTGCCCCGAATTTACTCCAAACTTTCCATGCACGGAACACATAAGGAGACTAATTTTCGAGCTTTGAAATGGAATTAATCTAAAAATAGACCTGCACGTGTCGTCGACAATGTATGGAAATAGAAATTCCAAGGTTAAAACAACTTTTTTTTTGTTACCGCTTACATTTATTGCATCGCCAACCCTACCACACCACAAAATTCGTAAATTCTAACTCTGTTTGCCTTCCCTACGCGTAGCATGTGGCCTTCAAAATCAAATATTTCACAAAAATCTTTCTTACTTTTCGAATTTGTACATTATTTGGAAAATAAAATGCCAAAATATTTAGATGCACATTTTCCCTCGAAACAAAATTTTGAACAAAAAGTCTAAAAATAATTTAAGAGTCAAAAATAACTAACACACAAAACTTTTTATTTCTCTTTTTTTCAAAAGGGAACTTTCCAAATTAGGGGAAACTTATCAAAACATTTTCCTTCTTAAAAATTTTGATAAATCAAGCCATAATTTTGGCACAATCGTAAGTTGGTGATGCACTAAATGCATAAACCAAATTCCAAAATTTTACAACTAACCTTTATCCAAAAACTTGACATTTTATTTAAAAATATCAACACATATATTATTCAAAAAATTTAGCTTTTAAGGAACATGAGCAATGACCCGTGATATCAAAACAACTTTTCATGTCCTTCGCTAAATTTTTCTAACTATTATAAACTTTCAACATTATATTGCATTTACTATTAGTCAAGTGTCTTTATGAGATTCTCATATTTATGTTACTTCTTTATTATGGATATATATGAGTGGTTCGCATATCCAGAAACAATAACAAAGTCAATAAATAGAAATTCATAATATCGTGCGTACCATTTGCAAGAGACAACTAACAGTTATAACCCAAATAACTTGAAAGAAAAGAACAAACGCTGGAAATAAAAAGGTACAACAATCCTAGTAAAACACTACTCACGAACTGTGAGAAGGTCTCACTTCGTGGTTGGAGCGGGAGCTCGAGCCATTACTGCGACCACAGAATGGTCATAGCATGGTGGCTATGCATCCAATCTCATGCCCCTAGTACTGCTACTTTGCCCAAACCTCTCACATCTCTACCTAAAAACTGACGGATAGCAACAACCTCGGGACTCAAGTATCCCTCGACGCCCTACGCTATCCCCTACTACTAGTGCTACTGCTCTGGTGTTGATACTGGTGGTGCGACATGTGATAAAGGAATATTCATCCTCTTAATAGTGGTCTGGCCGATAGCAGAAGGGACCTTCCTCACTACTAGCTTTCGCTAAAATTTACCTCGTAATGCCTAAACACTCGGGTGAGCAATTGGAAAAATGAAAAGTATTTCCTTAGGGTACCAACTCTCTGATCGACCATATGAAGCATCAAAACACAAGCCCAATCAAAGACTATGCCACTAATTATAGCATAGGTGTCTCTACACACTGAGGTATAGATCAGGTCAAGGCTACCCATCTTCGAATGATGTTGTATTGAATGATGCGCACGACGAGATGGGCAACATGACACAAATTTTCAGTCCTCCAATTGCTGACATCTTAAGAAAAGATCCGTTGTAGAATCTTAGGATTAGTCAACTCTATGTCATTCAAATCTTCGCCTGTTGCGGATATCTTCAAAATCCCAGCATAATCGTCATCTATCATCTCAATCCGAACTCCCTTCACCTCAGATTAAATATAGTTATTACCAACATCAAAATTCTACACCACTTGTGCATCGAAAAGACGAACACAACCTGGGTAATATTCCTTCTCATAAGTCTCGAACTGGAGGATCGGTGCAAGTTATGCCACGATGAAAAGCTCTTCAATCCCAAGAGCAGAAAAATCTTTGAATTTCACTAGTCGCCCGTGGAGAAGCTCAAATTCCACCATTCTGAGATAAGTAGCGATCTTCTGCTCGCTCCAGTCAAGCCAAGTGGCTTTTTGCAGAGTGAGGCCAGGATGACGAGAGGAAGAGCCACTAGTGCATAGCGATGTCGTGAGCTGAGAGGCAGTTGAAAAAAGGGATAAAAAGGTTTAGATCTAGAGTGGCGGTGGGGCAAGATCTGATGCGTAAGAATTTTGGTGTCGTTTGGTGGAGGAATGGAAAAGGGAGGCTTTGATTCAGTGGTGGAAGGGGAAGGTGGAAATGGGGTTCGGTTGAAAATGGAGAGGATGAAGAGAATGAGGGGGTGCAGTGGCTAATCGTTTGGATGCGACTTATAGTTGCGTTCTAGGTTCGATTTTGACACAAATCCACCTAGCGGTCGACCATTATTAGGTCAACTGTTTGATCGCTTATGGTCGATTGCTATCCCCGATTTCGACATGGCCTGAACCTGAACCCAATAGAGCTGGTTAAGCGAAATGAGATTCTAATGAATGTTCCCTCACCAACTTTAGATTAAACCAATCAGAAAAATTCTACCTTCTACACGATGATATCCTCCTTACCGTGTAGACCCTTCCTTGGCAAGATTGTGATAGCCTCAACGAAAATGTTGCGATCAACAACACTTCCAAAAACCCAAAAATATTCCAGCTAACATTTTCAGTCTACTTCGCATGGAAATATTTCTTCCAATAGCTAGTGGGTACAAAAACACTTCGAACTACATATCTCAATAAAGTTGAATGTCATTCCTATTTTGTCTGTACCTCAAAGAGAGAAAATATAAAAACCTTAATTTTATAAACCGAGAAAACACTGAGCTAAATATATGCTCCTTTATACTTGTTTATAAATAATAGAAACTATTTTATACCAAAACTTCCCTTCAAAATAAAACTTATATGTATAAATATTTCAGGGTTTCCGAAAAAAAATTAAAATACGAATTTCCCAAATTAGTAAACTACTTCCTTACCAAAAATCAAAATTAAGCCTTTACTGGTATATATAAATATTTAAGGATTTAAAGAGTTAATCTTTTATGAACTTAAAATTTCTTAACAAGACCAATTTAGTGGTATACATGTTCTTTTGAAAATTAAAATTTTAAAACTTTTCGAAAATAAAATTTCCAAAATAAATCCTTGGGAAAAGAAATCCCTTGAAAACCCTTCTTTTAAAATCTAAGGCATATCTTGAACACACATTATAAAAATCTGTGCAGTTCAAGCGCTCGACAGATTCAAAGCGGTGGGGGTGCAAAAAGTCATAGTGGGAATACAGCGAGGATATAGCGGGATATAGCAGATAGCTCTAAAATAGCATATAAAACACGTACTTAATGTTTTTATAGATATATAAATGGTAATTAAATGAAAAATTATCATCCAATTGAATTATAATTAATACATAAATGATTTTAAATAGAAAAAATGTACAAATATACTTTAAATAAACGTAAAACTGTTATATAAAATAATTGAATTTAGTAGAATATTAGAGTATTTTCATTTCTGAAAATATATTAAAAATTAAATCAAATAAATTAGTTTCATAATTTTTATAATGTATAAATGCAATTTTTTAGTTCATTTTATTAAAGAAGATATAGCGGAAACAACAAAATATAGCGAGAATAACAGGATATAGCGGAAATAGCGGGGATTAAAGCGGAAATGCTACATTTTGGGGCTATATGGAAAAATCGTAGCGGTAGAGATCCGCTATGAGATATTGCGGGGTTATAGCGGGGTAATAGCGGGGCATTAACTACACAGATAAAAGTTCCTTCACAAGTTTTAGACTAAGGAATTGATATTAACTGTCCAAATAAAAATCCGATTTGTCATCAAAGAGGTGATCAATTAAATGCACTATAGCAAAAACTTGCTTCTGGACAATTGCGATATACATACTGTAATTTTCCACCCATCGGGAATAAATGTGTGTCTCTGACTGGAAGTCAAAATCTAAAATCATAAGGTAGCTAGAATCTCAACCATCAAGTCAAACACCTCCAATCTTCGGTATTCTATTAAATGTCGTACTCATGCTCTTCATCAACGGTGCCTTATGTATCACCAGCACTCCATGGGATACTTTGACGTTGGCGTGAAAATCTTAGCTCAAAGATATTTCGGACCTCTAGTTGCTTTGTCCATTCCCTTGAAGTGGAATTACAACTATTTCTATAGTTGGAACTCTTAAAATGTAACATAAAAATATAATATTACTAGATAGGAAAGTACAAATACGTTCTCTCAGTTTATCCTAATTCCTATGATCTACAAACTTAGGCTCTAATACCAAATGTAGTAGCATGTTCCTTCTGTTGCATACACGATTACTTACTTACCCCTTCCCAAGTTACAAATACCGATGATGCCTTATCAACCACCCAATACTTCCAAACTCATTCGGTACTTAATATTTTCAAATATGAAGCGGGCTTTTATAATACTTTCTAAAAAAGAGAAATGGACAGACTCTGCCATTTAAGACCTTCATCAAGGTAGACCACGTTATTTAAAACCAATTCTCAAGGTGGTTTACTTACGATGTTCTCAATGTCAATGGGACCTAGCTACAAAGACCTCTAACCACTATTTAGGGCTTCTGACATTTAATGTCCAACAATTACCGCATCTATCGCTGATAAAATCGTACTTATGTAATAAATAGTACCTAAGCTACTTAATACCTTTCATTGGAAATAGGCAGACCTTAGTCATTTAATACCTTAAATAAGGTAAACCCTATCATTTAATACCTATTTCCAAGGCATGCTTCTCAATGGTACTATCGTTATTACGGCCTTAGCAATGTGAGAGGCTATACCCAAGCCACTTAATACCTTATTAATAAGAACTAGGCAGACCTCTGACCATTTAACACTATTTATAGGTAGGCCTTTGTCATTTAATGCCTAACCCTAAGGCGGACTCCTCCCTGGTACTATCTAGATGACACTGCTTGGAAATCTCATTGGGCCACTAAATACTTCTTTAATAGGAAAGAGGCGAGCCCTTTAGTCATTTTATACTCCAAACCTGAAGCGAACCCTTTTCGAGATATCAACTATCACTCTTAATTATAAATATGGAATCTCATTAGTTTACTTCCTTCGGTAGGAAGGAGGCCCTTACAAACACTTAATACTTCAACACTGAAGTAAACCCTTTTTGAGATGTCCTTATTTATTCGGAATCTCACTAGGTTAGTTAATACTTCCATTTAGGAGAGAGGCGGACCATACGGCAACTTAATACCTCAAACCAGAAGCGAATCCCGATGGTCGATGGAGATATCCCTCACCGCTCTTAACTTGGACCATTTAATACTTCCTAAGAAAACAGGCTCAATCTCTCACGTCATCACGGGCCTTATGGTTAGTGATATCTCATGTTAGTAGTAAGTACACTTGATTATTGTTGGCCTCAATGTGAAGGGCAGTCTTCCGTCAAGTGACTCTACTGACCTTGCATCACTAACCTACTAAGTTCAATTAAAAATAAGTCTTACCTTAAATATATATTTACCCATAAATCCCTGTTTAATGCTCATAAATGTCAATTTGTCCATAAAATCCTAACGGATATTCCTAAGATATTTATATATATGATCACTAATTTCATATTAGTAACCTTTTATATTTATTCCATTTTTATCAGTCCCGATAATCCGTTTACCCTATCAGATTTTTGGAACTTCTATATTTGTTGCCATTTATTGGATTACAACTTTTTAAATTCCTTTTCCATTAGTTTATTATTCTAAACTTAAATATTATATGTAAGCGTCGTTATTAGCTTTTTAATTAATTATTATAAGTTCAATAAATTATGTACAAATACATACTTCTATTAAATATATTTAGTTATATATCTTCACTAGAATATTCTTTTTCACGTTCAATTGTTGGAATCATATCTAAAAAGATTATCTGCTATAGTTACCATAAATTAGTCCAAAACAAAAATTTAGCTTTAAAGTATAAAAGATTACGTTGTTTGAAATCATAAGAAATAATCATTCTTTTTATTACTGAAATAAATAGTGTAAACTACAACGAATTCATACTTTACACATCTCTTTCTTTATTTATTTTCATATATCCCTTGCTAGATCAGTCAGTATATTCTTCCAAAAAGGGAAAGAAATCAACTAATTTACAAATACTAAATGGATCTAAATTCCAACAATTCCAAACATAGAGAAGTTTATATTCCAATAAGATTAGGGTAATAATCCAAATTCATGACATTATTATACAACCTATTTCAGATATGGAATAAATTTCATTCAAATCAATATTCTAAATTCATACTTTTTGGATCGATTTCCAGATCAGGTTGTAAGCAATTTTAAATCAATTCATGGATAAAAATATGTAGGTAATATTTATTATATTCAGATTATATTCAATTTGTTGTCTACAACTCATATACAATTATCCAATTGGGCACAAAAATCAAATAAACACCAACAGGATAATTTTGGTGTTATATCAAGATATAAAATTTCCAATTCACCTTTCAAAAGCGATCCAAATTTCCAAATCTGAAGTAGAACCTTTGATTTGTCTACAAATCCTCAACAAATATGTATAAAAGAGTATATACGTACATTAAAATTACAAATCTAAGAAGAGACTTGGGATTAGAAGAGAAAGTATATATATATATATATATATATATATATATATATATATATATATATATATATAAACTACGTCAAATATGTGTATAGTTGATTCTCTTCTCCTTTTCATTTGATTTCTTTTCTTATTCGATCTATATGAATACAGATGTAAATATTTTATTTTTTTATAATTTAGAAAGAAAGTAGAGAAAAAGAAATGGCAGAGCTTTGCTACTACCTTCTGAAAAATAGAAGAAGAGAAGGGAGGGCTAGACCTGAATATATAGGCACTAGAATCAACCAGAACCATTAAATCGAAATATATTAAATCCGTGTCGTTGCGGCCTAGGGTTGCTAGAGCCACCACAGATGAAGCGGTCAACCGACCCCTTCATAGGAGTAGACTGCCCCTAGTCAATCGCTCCCATATGCGGGTCCACCTATGGCCCTGAATAATTAATTAAAAATGTTAATTTTTCTTATTTATTTATTTTTCATTCCAAATTTGTTTTTCGTCCATAACTTCTTCGTTAGGACTCCGATCGCATAACTCCAAATATAAAAAATGGTCAGAATATCTCCATGAATGCAATGGTGCAAGTTTTGTGGTCAAATTCCAATGTTTATATAAATTCTATTTTTGGGGCCTAATTAATTAACCAACCAACTAATTGTTGGGCGAATTCTCACCCAGAAGATCTCGAGACCGAGAAGCGTCAGTTTCATCCAGTGTTATCCCATTTTTGGTCAAAGCTGGAATATCAATGTTGTGTGCATTTCCACCACGAACAAACCAAGAAGAAGCAGCCAGCAAGCATATATGAGTCTGGGACGATTCAAGTATAAAAGTCCATTCGGCCTTATACTCTCATGTTCATTCGGTGACAATAGTTTTTGAGTTCATTCAGTATTAAAAGATGCAAGCGTTATGTTTCATTCGGCAATCCATGCCTAAGGTCATTCGGCACTCCTAATATACAAGCTCATTCGACATAGCATCCATCCAGTCCAAGCACCAAGCCACTGAACCAGCTCACGACCGGACCAACACCTACAAGCTACCGGTCCAGACCTCTCCACTTCCATACCGAACCAACTCCATGACTTCACCAAGCCGGACCAACCTCCTCCAGGAACGACCGAGCCAACGTCACCACCGGACCACATACCCACCGAACCACACCAAGGCCGGATCAACCTCATACCTCACTACCGAATGAACCTCCAACCCACCTACCACCGGTCCACTCCATCACCGGTCCGAGCTCCATGCCGAATGAAGCCTCGCCGAACCAGAATGCTGCCAGGCCAGATTGCTTCATCCCAGGCCCACCAGCAGCTATATACATCCAAGACCTCTGCCCCCAACCTCACTCTATAAATAGAGGGGCAGGGGTACAACAGTGGCAGACAAGTTTGAGAGCTCAAGCATGGAAGGAACTTTCAAACTACTTTCATATACTTGTACACAAAGCATTGTACTTGTAATCTGAAAGAAAGAAGATAATAACATATAAAGTGGACGTAGGCACGTTCTGGCCGAACCACTATAAATCTGTGTGTCTTTTACATTTCAGCCCCTGCTTTTTTCATATTTACATAACTCATATAAATCATTAAGAATCACACAAAATCAACTAAATCACACGACTTGGAGGTGTTTGCCCATTTTTTGCGCAAACATTTTTGGTGCTTTCACTGAGAACTTCGAACTCGAAGCTAAAGCTTCCCTCATTCAACCTTCTTTCCCAATAGCACCCTTCATTGCCTAGGAAACATGACTTCCAGGCCAAGAAAAGACGCCAACAAGGGAAAGAACGTTGCAACCAGCAGCGCTCCAAATCCAGTGGATCCAGATCAAGAGAACCATCTCACTACAGCAGCAGTGCCGCTTGTAGATCAGGCAATTCCAACAGCCCCTGCCGCGGAACAACCGGCAGTAATCACTAGAGCAGACCTAGACAGAGTTGTGGTGGAAGTGACTAACCGCTTCGCATCCCAACAAGAAGCTTTGGTGAACCAACTCATGTCACGCTTGAGGGATGTCGAAGAATCCAACCGCAACACTGAATCATGGGGTGAATCTCAATCTGGAGGATCTCGGAGACAGCAAAGGTCTTCCCTATTCGAGGAAGCCATCAACAGGAACAACAATGATAGGGGCCGCGCCCGGACTCAGCCCGAACTCCGACTCGAGGAAGCGCTTGGAACCGAACCCAGTGGGGGAGGCGCCAGGCGAGGGTCGGATGTAGCTGAGCCAGTCATGCCACCTAATCATAGAAACCCCGCTGAACGGAGCCGAGCTAGAACCCAGCCCGAAGTTGACCCCATGGAAATGCTCGAAACAGAACCCCACAGGGGAAGATCAAGGCAGGGGGCAACTGTAGCTGGTCCTAGCATGCATCCGAGCAGCCAGAGGCAACCACTGGATAACGTCAGAAGTGATAGACTATACCATCCCTACAGGTCATCTGGACGAGATCGATCCCGCAGGGAAGAACCAAGTTCATTTCTATCTGCTCCAAATTCTGATGAAAGAATGGCACGATTATTCAGAGAATGCGTCCAACGGGAGCAAAGGGACCTAGGAATAGGCGCTAGGGTCACCAGCCCCTTCACCCGCAATATCGAAACTGCCATCACCCCCCGAGAATGGAAAATGCCAACCATGGAACCTTACAAGGGAACTTCCGACCCCATCGTACACTTACAGAGATACACCCAGCATATGCTCATGAGCGGAGCAACAGAAGGGGTGTTGTGTAAATGCTTTCCGCTATTCCTAGCAGATCTAGCTACCTCCTAGTTCTGCCATCTACCCCAAGGATCTATCAGCTCATGGGAGATGTTGAAAGAAAGGTTCATTAGCCAGTTCCGCATCCATGTAGAACAACCCAAGGATGCTTATTCTCTATCCAATGTCAAACAGAAATCCGGAGAGACACTGCAACAATATCTAACCCGGTTCAACGCCGCAGCGGCCGCAGTCCAAGATGCCGATGAGAAGCTCACCCTAATGGCCCTCTGTAGTGGTGTACACCCAGATACCAAGTTCGCTAGAAGACTAACTAAGAAAAAACCAGCTACTTTACCTGATTTCTTCCATGAAGCTGGAAAGTATATGAGACTTGAAGATGCCGCCACTGAGAGGCAGTCAGGGCAACAAGGTAAGACAACTTCGGACAAGGTTCCCGCTGCAGCTAAGGACACTCGAAGAAATGAATCTAGAGACAATGCTGGGGGCAGGAAGGTTGAAAAACGCCAATATCGACCAGGACCAAGATTTGACTCCTACACTCCTTTGAATGAAACAATCGAAAACGTCTTTCTAGCCACTCAGGGCGAACTCGGATACAAGCGCCCCCCGCACAAGAAAGAATCTGATAACGCACTCAAGTCTGGAAAGTTCTGCCGCTTCCACGAATCCCACGGACATGACACCAATGAATGCCACCATCTCCGGGACTTGATCGAAGAACACATCAGAAGAAGAAGGCTGGAACGCTATGTGAAAGGTCAGAACAGGACTCCAACTCCTGCCAATGAGAACTCAAAGCGACCCCTCCCAGAAGTAGGCGGAGGGAATCGCAACACCAGTGGCTCTAGTCAAGAGAAGATAGTGGTCCATACCATCTCGGGAGGACCACACATCGCCGTCAGAAGCTGGGCAGAGATGGAAAGATACGGCAAGTCACTTAGAAATGCTGAAGGCTATGTTAACTCCATTATGGAAGAACGCCACCCGAAACGGAAAGAGAGTGACGACATCGTATTCAGTAGGCGTGATTTAGAAGGAAGACAGTATCCACATATGGATCCCATGGTCATCTCTGCCTGGTTCGGTCCAGCTAAAGTTTTCCGAATTCTAATAGACACAGGAAGCTCCGTAAATATCCTATTCAAGCATGCTTTCGACAGAATGAAGCTGTCAATGAAAGATGTGTTTCCCTGCAACAAACCCCTGCACGGTTTCACTGGAGATGCGAAAATGCCCCTCGGGCAACTTGACCTCTTCGTCGAAATAGGAAGTCATCTCCGCTCCGTTGTGCGAAAACAAACGTTCGTACTAATAGAAAACCACTCGGCCTATAACGCCTTCTTGGGAAGACCAGCCTTATCTGACTTCCAAATTGTCCTAGCCCCGTGGTGCCTAAAGATGAAATTCCCAACAGATAACGTAATAGGAGAAGTTGAAGGAGATCAAGACGCCACTCGAGATTGCTATGTAACTGAACTTCGCAATAACCGTAGAAAGAATAAAGGGAAAGATGCAGAGACTACTCTCTGCATGAAAAGCTTGGAAGCATAGCAACTAAAGAAAGCCCCTCCTCTTCGATACACCAGCGATCCTTTCAATGAACTAGACCCCAGGGACAAGGAGGAGGAGGCTACCGTTGAGCCTGCAAAGGCCATGGAGTTCGTATCTGTAGACAAACATGATTCGAGTAGACTATTAAAAATAGGATCTCAGCTAAAAACAGAATTGAAGGATCAACTCATTGACTTTCTCCGCCACAACTTAGATGTATTTGCGTGGACACATGCCGATATGACAGGAATCTCCCCAGACATAGCATGCCACATGCTGAACATCGATCCCACCAAGGTACCGATAAAGCAGAAAAAGAGAAGCATGGGAGCAGAACGATCAGCAGCCCTCGATGAGGAAGTAAAGAACCTACTTGCTAATGACTTCATACGAGAAGCCATCTACCCAGAATGGATCGCTAACCCGGTACTAGTAAAGAAAGCTAATGGGAAGTGGCGAACATGCATTGATTTCTCCAACTTAAATGACGCTTGCCCGAAAGACTGCTTCCCGCTCCCCCGAATCGATCAACTTGTGGACAGCACTGCCGGGCACGAACTTTTATCTTTTATGGATGCATACTCCGGATACAACCAGATTCCCATGCACGCTCCCGATCAAGACCACACTAGCTTCATCACTGACCGGGGATTATATTGTTACAAAGTCATGCCTTTTGGACTCAAAAATGCCGGAGCTACCTATCAGCGCCTCGTCAACAAGATGTTCGCGGAATTAATAGGACGAACTATGGAAGTATATGTGGATGACATGTTGGTAAAGTCCAGGAGAGCCGACGATCATGTAAGCCACCTGGGCGAGATGTTTCAGGTACTTCGCCGATATGGAATGAAGCTGAATCCTCTAAAGTGCTCCTTCGGAGTGTCATCGGGAAAATTCTTAGGATTCATCGTCCATGCCAGAGGAATTGAAGCAAACCCTGAACAAATCCAGGCTCTAAAAGAAATAAGGATACCTTCCACTCGAAAAGAAATGCAGGCCTAAACGGAAGGGTGGCCGCCCTAAGCAGATTCATTTCCAAAGCAACTGACAAGTGCGTCCCTTTCTTCGAAGCTCTCAAGAAAGACAAAGGAAAGTTCGAGTGGATCGGTGAATGCTTAAAAGCCTTCCTTAACCTGATCGAACACCTTCAGAGACCACCAGTACTCTCAACTCCAAACGAAGGCGAAGAGCTATACCTATACCTCGCTGTATCATCTCATGCTCTAAGCGCTGCCTTGGTAAGAGAAGAGGGCCGCACACAACGCCCGGTATACTTTATAAGTAAGAGATTTACGGGGGCAGAAGCCAGATATCCTAAACTTGAGAAATTGGCATATTGTTTATTGATCGCGTCACGAAAACTGCGACACTACTTCCAATCTCACTCCATCAGAGTTCTAACCGATCAACCACTAAGACAGGTGCTCCATCGTCCCGACACTTCTGGACGACTCCTCAAATGGTGCATTGAACTAAGTCAGTATGACGTCACCTACCACCCTCGCACCGCTATCAAGGGGCAAGCCATGGCCGATTTCATTGCCGAATTCACTACCAACGAAGGCAAGGATCAATTTGAAATAGCAAAAAACATCAAGTGGAACCTCTTTGTAGATGGAGCATCGAACGAATAAGGCTCGGGGGCAGGTATTGTGATAATCACCCGCAGGGGAAGAAAGCTGTACTATGCATTAAGGTTGGAATTCGCGGCCACTAACAACGATGCGGAGTATGAGGCAGTAATAGCGGGATTGGAGCTTGCCTTAGAAATTGGAGTCAATTCTTTATGTCTTCATAGTGATTCTCAACTTATCGTAAACCAAGTACTAGGAGAGTTCCAAACACGAGGAGAACGACTCACAGCATATCTAAAGAAAACCAAACTGCTGCTCGATCAATTGGACCATTATCTAATCAAACACATTCCTCGAGAAGATAACCAAGAGGCCGATGAACTAGCAAAGCAAGCTAGTATGAAGAATAGCACCATTTCCGGAGCACTAGCCATCTCAAGGCAGCTAGCCCCAAGCTTCGAACAAGTGAATCTGATAACTGCAATCGAAGAAGGAACTTGGATGACTCCTATCCGGAAATATTTGCAGGACGGCACACTACCAGACAAACGTGATGAAGTCAGGAGAATTTTGAGGAAAGCTCCCCACTACACAATACAAGAAGGCATCCTCTATCGGCGTGGCTTCTCTAGCCCCTTATTCAGATGCGTCGCTGGAAGGGAAGCCAAGGAAATCTTATTCAACTCCATCAAGGAAGTTGCGGTGATCACACTGGAGGGCAGACTCTGGCGAAAAAGATACTCCGATATGGATATTACTGGCCCACACTAAACAAAGACGCCTTAGACTTCGCCAAGAGAGGCGACAGATGTCAGAAATTTGCCAAGATTCCTCGACTACCCACAAATGAGATTACTCAAATGACTAGCCCTTGGCCCTTTGCTGTATGGGGAATTGATTTAATTAGCCAACTGCCAACGGGCAGAGGCGGAGCCAAATATGCTATAGTGGCAGTCGATTATTTCACCAAATGGGTGGAAGCGGAACCCCTAAATAAAATATCTTCAGCAAAAGTTATCAACTTCTTGATCAAAAATATTCTGTGCAGGTACGGAGTACCACTCAAGATCATATCGGACAACGGACTCCAATTTGACAGCAAAGAATTCGCCGACTGGTGCCAAGAGCATGGAATTCATAAAAGCTTCTCATCAGTAGCTTATCCTCAGGCAAACGGACAAGTCGAAGCTGTCAACAAAATTCTCAAAACCCTAATCAAGAAGAAACTTGAAAAGTCAAAAGGCGCTTGGGTGGACGAACTTCCTACGGCACTTTGGACCTACCGCACATCTTTCAGAACATCAACGGGACATAATCTTTTCTCTTTGGCATACGGATCGGAGGCAATGCTCCCTGTTGAGACTATTGTTCCTTCCCACCGTAGGATCCACTACAATCCAGAAGAAAACGAAGAACTCCTCCTCATGTCTTTGGATCTGATTGAGGAAAGGAGAAACGATGCAGCACTCAAAGCAGCAGCTCACAAACAAAAAGTGGCAGCACTATACAACTCCAAAGTCAAGCATCGCATCTTACAAGAAGGAGATCTTGTCCTCAGGCGAATCTTTCCGCGCCCCGGGGCACTGGACCCCATCTGGGACGGACCATATGTAATTCATAAAGATCTCCACAACGGAGCTTATATTTTGTCAACAGTGGACGGAGAGGTGTTCCAGAGGGCATGGAACATCCGACACTTCCGTCGATACTTTTCTTAACTTGTACTACCCATATGAAGTGAATTAACAAAGAGAATCAGTGGACGTAGGCATTTTCATGCCGAACCACTTTAAAAAATCCTGTCTCTTTTTAACTTGTTCCTTTATATCTTGGCTGCTTGTTAAGCTTTATCCTTTTCTGTTGAACAAAATCCTATGGCATCTCCACTCAAGACGCACCACGGCCTCATCTGGACAAGGCCTAACAGGTACGCTACGATTATATGCACTCGCCAATGAGACTCTTTTGCTCCAGCATCCCTCTGCTGTGGGTTAACTCATTGCTCGCGACTGCCCTCAAAGCCAACTGTAATGAGCCGATTATAAGTCATCATAAAGGCCGACTATAGCCGATGGCAGCTCATTACGGCGTTCGGCTCGCCGGCAACTGTGAACCTACTTTAAGCCCCAACATAAGGTATGGCCAGCCAGGGGTAGTTCACGGCCAACGGCACCCACGCTAGCCGGCCACGGTAAATCGAATAATACCCACGATTACGGACCATAATGGTTCGGGTAGTTACCGTGCGCGATCTCGGCTCCGATGTGTCTTAAGTGCGGCTGTGGTAAAAAAGAAAACTCCCCGTGGAGGCGTAAGATGGGTGACAAATGTCTCCAAGACCCACAACTAGGGAAAGTGACTACAAAACCCGTTTGCCACGAACTTAAGCACATCGACGGCCTTCCGTGACTGGAAGTTTTACTTTTCCCATATTTCCATTTCATTTAAATACTTTTCTCCTATCCTGTATAACAAACTCTAAAGTACAGGAAACAAAATAGGGAGCATTCACTCATGAGAATCTAAGCCTGCGTACTGGGTGGCAAGGTACTCAGCTATGTCCATGATCAGTTACATAAGACGCTCAAAGCTACCACCTGCAACTAAAACATGAAGGGCGGTACTCTCTTCTCTTGTACATAAATATGTAACTATAGTTTATTCATACGTCACACTAACATTGCAAAACATGAAATTATATTTCAAGCAACAGCTTAACATCAAACACAACTAAAATCACAGGCATATGCATACTTCTCACGCACCACATCAAAATGACAACAACACTTAAACATAACAAAATCAGCTTATGTCATAAAATCACATAAAGTTATTCTTTGCAAATAATATTATTACAGTCACATCAATGTTTTGGACTAACATAAACAGCGATAAAGGGAAATAAAAAGGTGGCCAAATCCTGACAAGTAACCAGCTGCGTCCACACTTCGCTCTCATCCTACCAACTCCCCCAAGCCTACTTGGCCGCAGGGTCGGAGCTCCCAGCGTGTTGATCGGAAGTTCCACCTGTCCAATCCAGAAGAGGAATTCATTAAACAAACGATAAACGATCAAGTTATGGAAACCCAGAAAGAAAAGGAAAAGAGAAGAATAACTCACCAGCGTCCGCCGCTTGATCCTCATCCTCCAGTTGCACACCCGCTTCCTCCGCCGCAAGCAACCGCATCCCCTCCTTCACCGCCGCTTGCTCCTCTTTCGAGAACTGAGCAGTTACCACATCTAGACTAAAAGCCACTCCACCTTCCTTACCCGCATTGACCCTGGCCTCCTCTAAAGCCCGAAGATATATGTTGGCCATGACCCGGGGATAGTCATCCATCCAATACAAGCTGCCCTCCTTCCAAGTGCGGAAGTACATGTCCTGCAGCATCTCGTCCATCATCCCCTCATTCTCCTCAAACTCCCTCACCCGGGCCTCGGGAACCTGCAACTTGGCGACAGCGACATCCCTCTCTGATCGGTATCTCAAGCAGTCAGCCTGGAGAGACCTCCTCATCTCCTCCATCTCCTCCTTTAACTTGACTTGAGCCATCTCCGCAGCCTCAAGCCTCCCAGACAACTCCTCTACCTGCTCGAGATCCGCATTCCGAACCTCATCCACTGTCGCAATGGCCATGTCGATCCGCTCCTTACAGGCGGCCTCCATCTTCCGTAGTTCTGCCCTACTAGCCTTTTCCATGGTCTCTTTCAGCCGCCTGGAGGCTTCCTCGTGCTGAGAAATCTGAACGGCTTGACCGGCAAGCTGTTCGGCCTGATCGGCAACCTTTAGCCGCAACCGAATATTAGCACTCCCAATCTCCTCCCCGGCCTTGACCAATTGAGCATGATGCTTCATTAACTTCTTGGTCTTTTCAGCCACCCGATCGATATTAGCTTTGGCTTCGTCTCCCATGGTAACTACCCGAGTGGTAAGCAGATCAAGATCTAGGGACTTGGCCTCGTCTAGCACTCGTACCATGGGGTTGCGGGGAAGAAGGTGCTCACCCGTGGCCTCATCAAATGAAATATCCCGAGAGCTTGGATCTAAATCAGGATGACCGGCAAAGGGGTCGCGAGGCATGTCAGGACGCCTTATACGGATAACAGTGGGATTCTTAGAAGGAGGTGGAGGGGGGATAAACTCTGTGCTCTCCTCCGTGATATCACGAGGAGGCTGAACAGGAAGCTGCGGACCAGGGGAAGGCTCAAATAAGGAACGACTCCTCTTCTTTTTCTGAATGCTTTCTTCAATGACCCCAAGAAGAGGACGGTATCTGACCACGTCCCAAGGACGACCAGTAAGAGGCTTCGGCTTATCAGAAGCTCTCATCAACTTGAATTGTTCAAGACGGTGTCGAACATCTGACGTTTTAGCCGCCTGGCCTGCCCCTGGAGTAAAAAACAAGTGTTATGAACATACGACGATCCATAATTCAAGAAACATGTTAAGTTAAAAAGAAAGAAAAAGTGAGAATGCACATCTATTATACAAACCCTGCGGAGGAGTGGGATACTGCAATAAGTCCTGAATCTCATTCCAGGACGGAAGTGAACCATAAAATATTTCTAAGTCCCTATTGTAAATGGAATCGACAGAGGACAAAAGTTCACCTTGCACCGCCGGAGTCACCCTGGCTGAGGATCCCTTAGGGGATAGATCGGCACCAGCCCCGACCTTGCCAGTCTCCTTCGCCTTCTTCGCTTTCGATTCTCCCTCCGATTCCCCGAAGGCCTGGCGGAGGGCCTCATCCAGTTCAGAGTCTTGCCCAGAAGTTAAGGCACCAGCACCACTACCACCCTGACCATCTCCATCTCCTCCGCCCTCCGACTCTCCTTCCATATCTCCTCCTTCGCCCTCTTCCACACCTTCCTCCTCCGGGATGATCGGGCAAGTACTAGGAGAGGGGCTCTCAGACTCCTTAAGCTTCTTGCCTCCCGCGACGGGATGTTGTGCAAAGGGCTTCCTCTTGCCACTCTTCACCGTGGCCCCCTCCTTAGCTTTAGCGGCCTTCTCCCCAGCCGTGTCCCTCTGCTTAACCACGGACTGGTGCGGCTGGATCAAGTTGTACTCCAGGAGGGTAACGTTCCTGATCAGGAACGAAGCCGACCTGTCCCGTGCGGGAATGGCCTTTATTTCAGCAGCCATTCGCGCCAAAGAATCATCTTCCACGACTGCAATGCCACCTGTCGCTAGCAAGAAATAGAAGCGTGTCAGAAGAAGCACTACAGTCAGAACATGGAAAATATAAATGAAATTCATCTTACAGCCGGAAGTGAAAAGGCGGAAAGAAACAGAATCGTCCTTGATAAAAAACCATTCTTTCTTGAACATGGTAAACTTTGAATATAAGTCCAAGACCGGTTTGAAGGGCACGGCCGCTTCTAGACTAATATACGGAGACCCCTTCTTGTAGCCTCTCAGGTTATACAAATATCGAATTTCTCGGTTGGAAGGAGGGCGCCCGTACCTCCTCTGAAAGATAACGAAAAGGCTCACCAGAATGGCATAAGAGTTCGGCTGGAGCTGGAATGGAGCCACCTTCAAATATGTGGTAAAGCTAACTATCCAGGCATTGATAGGAGGGATAGCACCACACATGCAATGATATCTGCTGTAAGCAAAGTAGCCTTCGGGGGGATTATACGGCATCACTCCATCTCCCGGCAACAGCATGCGAGCCCTGTCTATCCCGAAGGAACGGGATATAACATCAAGTTGCTCCTCCTTTAGGGAGCTAGGAAAGCAATCGGGAGGGGAGACCAGAAGTTCCTGGGGACCGTACCCATCCACTAACGACCTCGGGGCAGGCCCATGTGGCACCGGTCTTGGTTGGGCTGGGGGCACGGAGGAGGATGACTCTCCTCTACTTTTAGATTTCTTTTTATCCGATCGGGTTTCCGCTTTGCGAGACATTTATCTGCAGCACAAGAAAAACACGGTGTTAGAACAAGAAGTATAGAAACATAAACAAGCAAGTATATAAAGCAAGCAAGTGTATATAGGTATGGTATTCCACTCGAGATTCAAGTATGAATTCTCATTCGGCATATACTCCATTCGGTAGTTTCATTCGGCCTTGGAAGTTCATCCGGTATACTTGCTTATTCGGTAATACCATGCAAAGAAGCATTCGGCAAATAAAAACTTCTGTGTTTATTCGGCATTAGACCCATTCGGTTGTCAAGTTCATTCGGCAAAGGGATATATACCTGGTTCGGCACGAGATTGGTTCGGCTAGTGATTGATTCGGTATAAGATTTATTCGGCCCTCGTTGATTCGGTAAAGAATTTCTAAGGGGGTGTAGCCCCTATATATAGACGAGCGCAGAAGCACCGGCCCAACCGGTTCGGCATACCGGACCAAACCAAAACCGAATGAAGCTACCAAACTGACAAAGACCAGAAGCAGGGGCATGCAAAGCGCCTCGCTCAGATAAGTACCGGACCCTAGGATCTACTGATAAAATAGAGATTCTGAAAACGATGAACAAGTAGTAAATCTCTCACTAACATGGGTTAATCATTTACACATGTACGCGACCACGAACGGTCCACAGGCATGCTCTGAATGGCTATTAACCCTATCGTTGTGAGAATCTACACTTTGACATCCTTTTAAAATTCATCGGTCGGATGGATATTTAGCTCTGCTAATTCTGAAATGGCTAAGCTACTTACACATGTACGGGGTCGCGAATGATCCTTAGGCATGCTCTGAGCTGGCGATAAACCATCTTCACAAACGATCCAAGGACCCCCTCGAACGTAAACCTGGCATCAATAATGTTAAGTCCCCTCGGGGCACACCTACTCGCCTCGAATGGCACCCGACCTCAAACGGTCGTCATTTGAAATCACATTAAAACTGTATATTCCTTCGCAGGAAACCAAGAGGATAGGAACGTCCAGTTCATGGCACTGCCAAACACGCCTTCCTACCGCAGGGAAACAAAGCGCGACACATGCAAGCACGTGCCCCACTTTGGGGGGCAAATGTTGGGCGAATTCTCACCCAGAAGATCTCGAGACCGAGAAGCGTCAGTTTCATCCAGTGTTATCCCATTTTTGGTCAAAGCTGGAATATCAATGTTGTGTGCATTTCCACCACGAACAAACCAAGAAGAAGCAGCCAGCAAGCATATATGAGTCTGGGACGATTCAAGTATAAAAGTCCATTCGGCCTTATACTCTCATGTTCATTCGGTGACAATAGTCTTTGAGTTCATTCAGTATTAAAAGATGCAAGCGTTATGTTTCATTCGGCAATCCATGCCTAAGGTCATTCGGCACTCCTAATATACAAGCTCATTCGACATAGCATCCATCCAGTCCAAGCACCAAGCCACCGAACCAGCTCACGACCGGACCAACACCTACAAGCTACCGGTCCAGACCTCTCCACTTCCATACCGAACCAACTCCATGACTTCACCGTGCCGGACCAACCTCCTCCAGGAACGACCGAGCCAACGTCACCACCGGACCACATACCCACCAAACCACACCAAGGCCGGATCAACCTCATACCTCACTGCCGAATGAACCTCCAACCCACCTACCACCGGTCCACTCCATCACCGGTCCGAGCTCCATGCCGAATGAAGCCTCGCCGAACCAGAACGCTGCCAGGCCAGATTGCTTCAGCCCAGGCCCACCAGCAGCTATATACATCCAAGACCCCTGCCCCCAACCTCACTCTATAAATAGAGGGGCAGGGGTACAACAATGGCAGACAAGTTTGAGAGCTCAAGCACGGAAGGAACTTTCAAACTACTTTCATATACTTGTACACAAAGCATTGTACTTGTAATCTGAAAGAAAGAAGATAATAACATATAAAGTGGACGTAGGCACGTTCTGGCCGAACCACTATAAATCTGTGTGTCTTTTACATTTCATCCCCTGCTTTTTTCATATTTACATAACTCATCTAAATCATTAAGAATCACACAAAATCAACTAAATCACACGACTTGGAGGTGTTTGCCCATTTTTTGCGCAAACACTAATTAAATAACCGATGCCAAATTACAGGGTGTTACATGTGGTATTTGTTTGTGTGCCTGAATGGTTGAAAATTCCCATCAAAGCAAATTATAGTAAAACATAGAACTGGATTTCAAAGGATCGACTCTAGGGTGTTATCGTATCGATGCACAAGGAACACACGCGTGTCGAAGTATAGGTGTAGAGATGGAATCAACGTGAAATTGGAGTTTGGGGATACTACAACATTTCTTTTCGGTAGCCTTTATATGATGGTTGCTTTGGGTTTGACTTCAGATTCATGGGTGATCTGCTTAGGGTGTGCTCCAGATTCGACAATGAGGAAGGACCAGACAACCGATGTTGTGGAAGATCTGATAGAAAACGCTCTACCGTAGCGCTATAGTTTAGGGGCCAGAGAAGATAGGATGCTCAGGGGCACTTCGTGGCTACTTCGGGTTATTAGGAAGGGAACTACAGTCCAGTTGCATGTTATTCCCAAACAAGAAGTGAGGTAGGGAAGCTTCTGGGGCAAATTCAGATCTACTTGGGAAAACTCTAGGTTTTCTTTGGGTGTGCTTCAGGACTCTCCTAAGGCCACTTTAGGGTTGTTCTTGGGGGTAGGGGAGTATGACTCTGGAATGACTCAAGGTGACATTGGGTATTATGTAACGACTAATGAAGTTATGGCATGACGCTTCAACACAGTGAATTTAAAACCTTAGTATAATGACTCTACGACTTGTGATGGGTGTCTAGATGTGTTTCGATGATGATGACTCAACAACGGAGTTGTAACAGTTATTTATAAGGACAAGTTCAACAATAAGAAATTGTGATTAGAATTTGCGATTGTGTTCTACTATGGAGATAGCTGAAATATAATAACGATTAAGTTACACTATGGAGATGCGTGCAAATGGATAATTGATAACTGGCAGGTTCCTAGTGTGCTCATACAGAAGGTGTACACGGGGATTGTAATGCTCCTGAATTTTAATTAACATTGTATGGGATATTTAATTATATAAATTAAATAGAATAATATGAATAATTGGGGAGATGATATTAATAAATCCAATGGTCCTGCCTTAATGAATGAACTATAATAAGACTTAACTAAATTAAGAAGGAGGAATTTCATAAGGGGTAAACTTGGAAATGAGGCTACATTTCTTAGTATAAATCTCTTCCTCCACTTTAATAAATTTTCACTCTCTCATTCATAACTCCTCACCAATTTTTGTCCGGCCATTAATGCTCCAGGAAGAGCAATAAATTGAATAAAAAGCTATGAAATTAAACTAGGAAATTACCTCATTCTCCGATTAACTAATCAATGTGAATAATCATGTTTATCATCTCACTTTCAGTGTTTGGATCGATTATGGGTTATACCCGATTTATGGTTGTAATTTTGGTTAGGATATAACCATTTAAACCTTTATTTGGATACGACTTGGGTGTTTTAAAATGTTAATGAGCTAATTAACATGTTTTATTCGGTTTTTGTTAAATTCTGAGTTGTTTTGATCTTCATATGCTCTGAAATTTTAATATGTTGAAGTATATGATTTATAGGTTTTTTTGGGATTTTCCTTAGTGGTTAACTAAGGTAATTAAATTAATTTAGCCTACGGGCTAAAATGCAATATTGCTTCTGCCTTGGTCAAAGCCGGAGGGAATTTGCTTTCAAAAATTGATTTGGTGAGCTACTTCCTTTGCTTTAAAATGGAAATAAAATTTGCTTTCAATTGATTCGAAGGAGAATCCTTCGATTCTATAAATTTTTATAAAAAGACTAAGTTTTATATACTTAAGGAGGAGTTATGAAGGGGATCTTCAAAAGCCAAAACCTTCAAGAGTTAATGTTTTAAAATGCTTTCTAGAAAAAAAAAGACCCTTCGATTTTGTTGAAGGGAAAGGGGGAGGAAAATCCCAACCTTCCCGCGGTTTTTAAAGTAAAAGTTTTAATACCTTTCGATAAAGATGAAGGGAAACTTCCGACAAGGTAGGAAGTATACTTTCGAAGGATTGGTTCCAACACCAATACTTCATTATTTTTGAATGATTTCGAAAGGATTTGATTTTGAAAGGCTTGATTTCGAAAGGTTTTGATGTCGAACAGTTTTTAGTTCCATTGCTTTCAAAAGGTTTATAAATGGTTGTATAAGGGGGGATACCTCAGGTTTTCGACAAGCTCGAAAAGAAACTTTCCGACATGGCCAAAGGGTAGGACCTTCCGACAAGGTCTAAAGATATGATTTTGTGATGCTTCCAAAAGGAAGGCTTCGAAGGGGCTAACTTCGGAGGGTTATTTGCACTTGAATGGGACTTCATTCGAAGGGGTTTAAATGGGTTTTCTTTAAACCAAGTTTTTAATAACATTTTGATTTGCTTCCGAATGGGATATTCGAAAGGGCTATTCTAGCTACTTTTCCTTAAGTAAAATTTAGCTAATTCGAAGGGGTTACTTCGAAGGGTTATAGCATAAAACACTGATCTTTGTTTGATATGTAAGGGGGATCCTTATATAAATTGAATGTCATAAAACCTTGGGGACACCAGGGTGAGTTTAATGTTTTCGATACACAGTTTGGGATTATAAAAAGAAACATGCTTTCGAAAATGTACATTGGGGGTTATCAATGTGCTTTTACTTAATTTAATCTAATCAGAGATACCAATGGGAATAGGTTAAACATGTGGTATACCTGGGGAAAATAACTAATCATGGAAATCATGAATTTTTATAACTAATCATGGGGACCATGATATTTTAATTGGCCAAGTGATGGATTCTTGGTTAACTAGGAAAACAATGGAATGTGCGGTGGATAGCCCACATCAAATTTCCAAAGTAAAGAATGTTTTTCCAAAGGTGGTTAACCGTGGGATTTGGCACCCAAGGGTTCATAGTCATCCTAGGAAAACTATGGAGTGTGCGGTGGATAGCCCACACCATCTTTTATAAAACAATGTATGATGGATAAATTGCATTTATTTTAAATGGATTTGGGACGGATAGTCCTATTAAATTATGACAGATAGTCATTTTAATGATTTTAGAGGGAAACTCTAATAAATTGATTTTAGATGGGAAATCTAATAAATTGCTTTTAGATGGGGTATCTAATAAATGGGTGGATGGGATATCCAACACATATGATATATGAATAGTAAATGATTTTCATGTTTTAATTTTGATACTAGTGAGGGGAAAATCCATTCCGCTAAGCGGCGTGGTCTCACTAGATATCTATTTATGATAAGGGATGGTGAGGGATTATTCATACCAGAATTATTGTCTGACTCGAAGCGGCGTGGTCTCACTAGACATCTTCATATATCGCTCTTATCGTATTTTGAACATGTATATATGATCTGAACATGGTTAACGTATGAGATTATATAATTAAATCTGAATATTATTTGGAAGAAATGAAAAATTCTGTTTTGTTGAAGTTTAAAATTTATCATATTCTTGTATTCCTGTGTATCAATATCCACTATGCCGCATTCGGTCGCCAAGAAATAACCACTACGGATGACTACAGCATCAGTAGTGGTTAGTTTTGGGCCTTAGAAGGCAGGATACTACAGGGATGCCCACTTCGATTACGAGTACATCCTGATCTTACAACTATGGACTACCCTATATATTTGCGATTGTGAGTCTCGTTCTTAGCCTTGTGAAGTGGCATGGACTCGAGCACCAAGAAACTGGGATTTGATTGAGTCTCTGGCTTGCGATCGTGTCATACGAGTTATCATATTTCCAATGCACATTAGTGATGGTGAGAATTGCTTGATAGATGTGATATTTGCCAGGATATTTATCACTCTATGTTGTCATATAATGTAGGTATTTTCAACCGTATACCTAGACAATGGATATTGTTCTTTGATTGTTGTACACTCATATGACAAAGGTATTAGATTAGCATATATTGATTATTATGTGCTAACTCTTTGGATGTAGGGACACGTCATGTATGATTATACATACAATATGTCCTTATTACTGCATACAACTTTTATAGTATTTCGAGATGATGTATAACTCACACTAGACTATTATTTGACTTGAGCTTTTATGCTTTGTTACTTATTATTTTAGGTACCCTTAAATGAGTAGATTAGGGATAACATATCTTGATAATGCATGGAGCTGTATGAAATACAAGCATGAGGCTACACTTTCATACATTTATAATTTGGAGCTTACTATCATTTATATTCCATCGTGCAGTGCTGTAGAGCTATAGCAGTATGTGTACTTTCTAGAGACAGTTCTAGGGTTTATTTTGGAGATATAGGATAAAAAGACTCTTTTATTTTCACTTATCTATAATCTATTAATCTGTTGCACTTTGATTTTATTATTTAATGTCTTTTTTTATATCAATGTTATTATTATATTTTGTCTATGTGCTGTGACATATTCCACATGTTCTACATTTGGATTTTCATTACTTTACACCCTTGATTATTGTCCTACATCGGCTCTATACCTTCTCAGTGCACTCTACAAGTTTATTGAATACCGTAGATGTAGCACGGGTTTCAAAGATGCATTGAAATAGAATTTTAATATGATTAAAACATAGTTTTGGTTATGAGTCTACGTTTTAAAATTAATTACAAGAATATTCTAAATATGTTACATAATTTAATGTTTCAAATGTCCTCATGAATATTTTACAAGATTGTTAATATCTCATTTAATTTATTGTGTTCAAATTTGGTTTTATGATATTTAAAACAACTAATTTCATTTCGTTTGACACTTTTAATTTATATGTATAAGTGCCATTTTTCAGTTAACTCGAGTATATGTACGTTGAAAATACGTTAGAAAATTTTAATGCGGTATGGAAATTTGTTTTGAATTAATTGGAAAGTTTTGGATTAATCATTATTTGTGTATGTATATAAACATTTAATAATTGTATTTAAGGCATAAAACTTTTTTGTCCTTATCAAACAATTTAAAATTGAGGTAATAATATATATATATATATTATTTATTGTTTGTTGTACATGTCATTTAATTTATCATAACACCTTTTGCATTTCAATTAAATGCTACATTAATTAAATGGCTAAAGAGGAAAGATGAAATCGATTAAGGATGCCACATTTCATCTCTTATTAGATCTTGGTGTGATTGCATTTAAATTTTATTTTGTTTATACTTATCTATTGTCATATGTTAATTACACTTGCTTTATAGTTAACATGTTTGTCACACAATTCAAACTATGAATATATTTGATCTTTTCAAATCTAACATCTAATTGATTTAGAATTAATTGATAAGATAAAGATAAAGTTAATAAAATTGGATCAAGTGAAGCCAGTTAGAATTTATAGGCTCACCGTGATCCAAATATGGAATTTTTTTTTGAAATCTGCCTATTTCATCCTACTACTGGCTGGGTCGGCTTCTTTAGTCATGCCATGATTTAACTATAATCAAAATGGAGTATTAATAGTTAAGCTCCAAAGTAAAGTCAAGAAAATTATGCAACATTGTCACCTTAAGAGTTCATGTTTGAACTAGTTGTTATTAACCAACAGGAAGCCCTTTGATGAGTCATTCGTTAGTTATCCAATAACTAAGAGTATGTCGCCCCTTGGTTCCCTCAGCCATGAGAAAAACACTGCCTGGCCATGAGTAAAACACCGCCCAATATTTGGAGAGCATTACCTAATATAGTCCCAATGGATGTATCAATATCCTTTCTTAAAACATCTCTACTAGGAATATTTAAACAAAATATCATTTTATTTTATAATTAATTACTCATGATTGCAACTATTTGCAACTACATCCACATGACATTTTATTTAAGGATTTTATTATTATACACTTTAAACTAACTACTTAATTAATTATATCATAATATAAGAATGAATATTGCAGAAATGAGACACCTTTATTATGAAAAAAATGAACCATATAGTTAGATATATGTAACAAATTACATGATTATCTGTAGGGCATACCACTAACTCTTTCATATTACTAAGTATCAGGTGAAGCTCTTGTTCTGGCAACAGAAGAAGAGTTAGGCAAAGACAATAACCTTTTACTATATGAAAGCACTTAGGATAGAAGTTACATCAACTCCTGCGATTTTGTAGACTATGTTCGTAACATTGCTAGTATTTTCTCTAAGGACATAGATATAATAGGCTCCAATCAGTTTGATGTGGGTAGTGACCCTTCCTTTCCCAAGGAGTGTTAGGTTTTATTCGAGCAGCTAGAGCAATTTAGGCTACTCTTGTACTATGCAGTTAATGCCTAGCTAAAGCATTTGGCGCACTTCAACCACTACTCTTTCTTAATTTAATGCTATTAAATAGTAGATCTGCTTAAATCCTCATTATTTTCCGCTATGCCAATAAATCATGGGTTTAGCCTTCGTTTTAGCAACTGTAACAAAAAAGGTTAAATTGACTAGTTCTTGTGTAAACCAAATCAAAATATTTAGGGTATACATCTAAGTTCAAGTCCTAAGTGCTTAACATAAATTAGAACTCTATTTTATTCACCAAGTTTTAACTGCATGGATTATGATATACTTCGGTTTTATTATATAGAAGTGAACAATGTTTCTTCTTTCTACATAAATAATATGAGATGTGTAACGACCCGTGAATTTTGATAAATAAATTGGTTAATTTAATTAAATTTTATAATTAAATTTAAAAAATATATATACAAAAAATGTATAATTTATATTGTAGTAAATGTTAAGAATGAATAATAGCATTGGTTATTAAAATTTAAAATTTGACAATTGAAGTGAAACTCCAATAATGTAAAAAGTGTAAATTGTTACACTTGGTTATAAAATAGAAAATGAGTAAATAAAGGTAACTGTGAATAAACCAATGCAATAATATATTGCTTAATAGCAACTAAACGTAAATTAAGGAAATAAGGTTATGGCAAGTTGATAAATGACAAATTTAGTGCAATCCCAATTTATTGAAATAATTGTAAGGTTTAATTGATTGGAATTAGTAAATTGGAAAATGAATTAAAAAGGTATATTTACTGATGAAGTAATACAGAATAAATTGAAGATTTATACAATCAATGTTAGAAAAGTAATTTTAATGTTCGTTGTTGATAATAAACCTTACTTTAATGATTATTAATATAGTAATGGAAGTGTGAATGAAAATTTAATAGAATGCTAATTAAAGTTGATGATTAATGAACTTGTATAAAATTCCAATTATAGAAAATAATCTAAATGTTATGTTTGGCTATAAATTGAACATAAGTGAATGAAATTAGTAGTATGAAAATTAATGGCAACATTGATTTGTAAGTAATAAAAGCTTATTTATGTGATTAAAGGGTAACGGTAATGCTTATTGTATGTCACCTATTGTTAATTGAAATTTGAAATGAATTTTTAATAAATGAAAATTTTATAGAAACATAGATTTATTTATAAGGTAGAAATTGATGTAATAAAAGTATAAAACCAAGTAAATAAACTGATTGAGAATATAAATCGTAGTTAATGTATACATTTGGCTTGTAAACAAATATTATAAGTTGCCTATTGAATTTGTGGATGGAATTAGAATTGGAAATAAATGTTAATCAATAAATAAATGTACATTAATGTGAAAGGTAATACAATGGTTAGGAGTTGTTAATATTTGGCAATTGAAAAATTATGAATTTGTAACGACCCAGAATTTTTATTAATTAAAATTTTAATTAATATTTTTCCCTTCGGGATGCCTCATTACTTGATGAGATGTATATTTGTGATATGTATACTGTCATTTTTTTTTTGGATCGAGCCGCGCAAAGGAGACTATGGCGAATTTTTTCAAAAATTTAAGGCGTTAGAATATTTTTGAGAAAATTTGGAAAGTTTTGAAAACTTAAACTTTGATTTGGAATTGAAAGTCAAACAATAGTAGTTTGGTTTTGGAAAGATAACTAAGTAATGGTTTGGAAAACTTAGTAAAGTATTGTAAGAAGTTTAACTATGGGTTTATGGAAAATTAAAGGATTCTGTAACTTTTCTTACTTTGTAATTTCGAGGACGAAATTCTTTTAAGGGGGGAAATATGTAACGACCCAGAATTTTTATTAATTAAAATTTTAAAATTTAATTAATTGTAAATATTAATAAGCGAATTTATAAGTCGAATAAATTTTTATTCGAATAATTGGATTTAATTGGATAATTAAATCGATAATTTAATATGTTAAATTATGGAAATAATTGAAAATTGAGTTAAATATGATTGGAAATGATTTGTAAAATTTTATTTTATCATATTGAAGTTAGAACGATATTTTAGAACTTTTAAAATCGAATTAAAATCGACTAGTGAAATTAGCCAATTTTTGAACATTCTTAGAATTGGACGAGACTAGTTCCATTGGATCCGTAATAGTTAGTTATTACCGGATTTCAATTTTCGTGTCAATCGGAGTTATCGTTTGATCGTGGCAGCTCGAAACGCATCGAAATTGTTTTGATATTAATTTGGCGAGTTAAAATAGCCATTTTTCAAAAAGTATCGGATTTCGACGAAACCAGCTTCATCGGATCCGTAATGTGATATTATTGTATGGTTTCAAATTTCGTGTCAATCGGATTTACTGTTTGTCCGGTGCAAGCTAAAACGCCTAGAAAATCATTTAAATCGGTTTAATTTAAATTGAACGTTTATTGCCATAACTCGCACAGATGACCAAATTAGCTTTTGAAACCTGTTCCATTGTGTTCGGAACGCGGGGCAAACCTTAGGAACGCCAACCGGCACGCTTCGTTTGGAGTTCGGAAAATCTGGGATGAATAGTGTCGCGCAAATTTTCTATAAAAGCCCCCCCTATTCATAAATTTGCAAAACCCTAATTCTTTTAAACCCTAGCCGCCTCCTACCTGATGCATGGCCAGAAATTCATCTCTTTCCCCCCTTAATCTCTTCCAATCCGTGAAGAATTAGGTAGAACTTTCAACTACAAACTTGAAGAGCATCTCGAGAGCTTCGAATCCATACGGTGATGATGGGGTTTCACGCGACGGATTGGCGGCAAAAAGGTGATAAAGGCCACGTTTTCATGCACGGAATTCCAGACATAGGGGAGGCCGAGTTCTATGAGGACGTAGCCGAAGGTGGAGCTTTGCATGGTGGTTCGTATGGTGGTGGTTTGATGAACTTTCGATGTTCGTGGAGGCCGTGGGGATAAAACCTAGTTTGGAGCTAAGTGGGTTGTGTGCGTGCTATCTTCCTGAAGGAGGAACGTGAGTTTGGGAAGATGATGCGTGCGGCCTGATGTTGCAGGGTTTAGATCCAAGGGCCCAGATTCTTTTAGGTTTAGAATTTTATAATAAAAGTTGTAAATTGTTTATATAAAATCATGTAAACTTGTAAAAATCATAACTTTTTCATACGAGGTCGAAAACGCGCGAAACCGGTTGCGTTGGAATCGTATGGACGAGCACTACGCTATGGAATTGGATTGTAATCGTTTGGAGTTAGTGAGAATTTCGGGTAAAATTAAACATCCATTTAATTTTATTCGAAATAAATCGCTAAAACGAAATTGAAATCAAGGTGAGAACTTCTCACTCAATCGAATCGGTTTCGATTTTATTTTAAATAGTTAGATTTAAAATTTTTGAATGAATGTTTGAATGATGATTGTTATCTATTGATTGTTAAAATAGACATTATGCGCCGTTAGTAAGCGGATGTTATTTATTAAAAACATATACCGCGAATATTTCATAAATAGTAAAATTGGTGTTATATATAATAGCAATATATATATATTGGCATATGTATATATTGTAGTTATTGATTTCTCGCATTTGTATAGCGGATGAGACCCTATTGCGCCGTCTATTAAGCGGATAATATTTTAAATCCCATATACCGCGATAATTTCGTACTGGAACGAAATTGGTATTGTGCTAATGTTTTTGGATGCAGGAAAACAGGTTGGAGGGATCCAACTGGATTCCTCGACAGTATTTATTTGATTTCAGATATTTTGATATTTGATGGATTATCATATCGATATATGATATCGTTGTTGTCGTGATTGACTATTTGGTGTGTAGCATCATTGGACCAAGTTTTGGAATTTTAAAATGATTTTTAAAGTGATTTTTGAAAATATACTATATGTTTGGAATTGATTCATTTTAAATAAATAAACGATATAATTTTAATGTTATAAAAATTATGATTTTTGAGAAATATAGTAAAAGGTTGATTTTTGAAAATATGAGGCTAATGATTTTATAAAATAGTTAATCGGGATTTTTGAAATTATTATAAAAAGTTGAAAATTTAGGATTTATAAAATTTAATTATTTTATAAATCAAAATGGTGAAACTAATAAAGGAGATGTATAAAAAGGAAGTTGTTATAAAATAAATAGAAATGGAATTCATAAACGTTGTTTTATAAATCCGCAAACGACTTATTTTGATAAGTAAATTGTTATAACTTATTTATGGAGTTATATTCACGTTTTAGATAGTGAATAATCCTTTAAAATAAAATGAATAGAAATGATGAAATTTGTTAACGAAGTATATTCACGTTTTTAGATAGTGAATATTATGTTAAAGAAAATGTTTTGGACGTGATGTTTTAAATAGAATTAAAACGATCTAACAATATTTTTAAAATGTATTGAGATTCAAAACCATAGATTTCAACATTCATTGTTGAGATAGACGTTTTCGAGAAATAGAAGGAAATGGTGGACTATAACACTGTTGTTATTGTAAATGATTTCCGAAAGGAAATGTTTTGTATGGTATTGGGATTTATATATTTATTTTAATTTCGAATCCCTATACTAGTGATTTTGGGTTGTCGTAACGATGTTTTACGCAACATTCGTTTTGGCCCAAATAAATATGTTTAAGAGAATGATTTCCTTAAAGAATGAAATATATGCTTAATTTCGATTTAAGTATATTGAATATTTTCCAAGGGTTGAAAATAAATAAAATTTGTGAATTACTTATGAATAAATAAGTATGGAAATGTTTTCCAATAAAGTGAATATTTTGTGAATTTATCTTTTTGAAGATAAATTGAAAATGAATAATTGAAATCGTATATTCATAGATATTTTGGAATATAAATTCACTATAGAATTTATAAAAGAAAGTGGAATTCGTTTAAAAATAAATATTGATTTATTTTTGAAGTGTGAAAATTATTTATCTTGTAAAGATATTTTTGGGAAATAAATAATTTGGAAAATTATTTGGAATCTGGTGATGTTGTGCATATCCATTGATAGTTCAATAACTGACTATCAATATTTACCTTCGAAAGGTATTTGTTGTGATTTGTTTGAATTTGAATGCCACACTTATTTTTTGAATAAGCGCTCACTATTCGGGTTAGCCGGGAAAGGACCTTGGGGTCGTATAACCCATTCCGAATAGTGATACGACGTAATGGATAGCATTGATGACCGGTGTTGAAGACCGGATATTTTTGAAAGCGAAAGGACAACTCGTCGATTGTCTTTGCACCGAGTAGCTACGGTATAGAGACTCCCTATGTGATGGGAAGTCCGGACGTGATTAGAGATTATCCGGATTGCAAGGACTTCTTTATAAGTGCCTTCGGTTCTGTTCGAGCACGGAACAGACTTGTATGGATAGTATGTCTGACATTACAAATTGAGATATAAAGCAGATTTCTTTCAAATTGAGTGTTGCTGTGAAATGATCATTGTGTTGATCATTTGTGATAGGATCATTTATTTGATCGTTTATCTTGGTGATCATTTCTATGATCATTTGTTGACCCAAAGCATGGCTTTTGTATAAAGTATGTTTTTGTGGACGTGACTTCGTCGAGCCTCACACCCCGGAATGGTCAAAACAGGAAAGATGCAGCAAGGTTATGAGGGGTAGCTCCCTTTAGGGTATGTGCGTTTCCTTCTGGAAAGGGTGGTATCATGGTATGGATCCCAGATACTTACTCATGTTGAAACACTTTATTTATGATTGTGTGATGTTGATGACGAGCGCTCGGTTAAAGGTCCCAAAGGACCGGGGGATGGCATACTCGTGTCAGTTGTTACCCAGTTAAGGGTAACCCGGCCTTGTGTTGGTAGAGATCCGGTTTGGTTCTCGGGGACGTCCTTCCAGAGGCGTTCTCATGTGGCAATGGGAAGTTCCTTGGCCTGACCGTTCGTTGGAAATCCAAAGAAACAATACGATCTTGTACGGTTTTAGTTGTATAACCTGCCATGGAATGTGGCGTAAACATGCTATTGAACATGGTAGCTATAGTAGGCATAAGTGCGGAATGCCTATGCTGGCTAAGATTTATATCTTTATTTTCGAAATGAATTTTTCCTACACTATGCACTAATAATAATAATATCAAATGTTCTTTTTAATGCGTATCAAGCATCTTTGACTATCATAAGGAGAAATCTCCTCCGATTCTGCGTTTGCATTGTGTGTGTGCGGGAGGCCTTATGGTAGTCTCATTTTTAAAAGCATTACGAATTGACTTTAAAAATATTCCTCTATTTTTGATTTTAAAGATAAATAAACTGTTTTGAGTTCTCACACCAGTCACATGACTGACTCGGAGTTTATTGTTTTCCTTCCTAAACTCTGGGTGCCCACCAATTTCCACACGGCCAGTTAAGAGTTAGGTTTATCAGGATATTATGGATATTGTGGAGTTGCTGGAGGCAAGCTGGATGGCATGGCGTATTATTAGTATATAGTATTTCTTTTCCGCTGTTTGATGTTGTTGTTGTTGTACACTCTGATGATATGGTGTAATGTAATGTGATGAAATGTAATAATTGATATAGTTCTTTGTTTAAAGATTATTCATTTATCTATTATATGTTGTTCCGCTACGAATTGTGAGATTCTGATATTGTTCTGCTGTTTTCTTTCCGTTCTATTTTCTTTTCTCTCTATTTTCTATCTTTCCTTTCTTCTTCTACTTTTTTTCTTTTTCTTAAACATTGAGAATTCGTATTTCTGTTCATCTTGAGTTAATCTATGGAGATTAGTGTATATTCAAGGAGTACGGATTTGCGGGTCTTCACAGAATTTGTTAAGATCGTAAAGTTATAATTAATTAAAATAGTAAGTTGGGTACTAAAATTCAAAGTTACCTATTTATTTGGTTTAATAATAAAATTTGAAAACAGTTTGAGTTAAATGAACCTTTATGTTACATTAATGAGAATTAATGCAATAACTAATTTAGTGAAAATAAATTAATGGAACCAATGGTAAGTTCTTAACTGATTGTAATTAATAATTGGAGATAATGTCAAACTTTATTAGTTAAATAAAAGGAATGGAAGTTAAGTTTTATCAATATATTGGAATTTAATTTATGATAAAAGGATTAATTGCAATTAAATGAATTAAATATTTAAAATGGGAATTTAGAGGGGCGAGAATATTTATGTAATGGTTTTGAATCCAAGGTTTAATACAACTCTTTGACAGGAATGAATGGAATAATAATTAATTTATTTGATAAATGGATTTTGTAGTTTTATTTTATAATTATTAAATTTAATAAAATTGAAATTGAATATTGAAATTGAGGTTAACATTGAAATTTATAAATTAATCTTCTCTAAATTGACATTTAAATTTGTTTAAATCATTGTAAATGATTGAGGAATCATAAGTGATGAAATTTGTCAATTTTCGAATTGGAATTGGAAATTTGATTTAATTAATTAATTTTTAATTTATTTAATTAATATAAAAATAGCCACTTTGGCCATGACTCGGATTTCGATGAAACCAGTTTCATCGGATCCGTAACTGTGAATTTTTGTAGGATTTCAAGTTTCGTAACGATCGGACTTGTCGTTTGATCGTACGAACGTGAAACGCCTTGAAATCAACGAAATTGAAATCAATTGAAATAAATTTGAAAAATATTGATTTTATCATAACTTCTTCATACGATGGAATTTGGACTTTGAATTTGTTCCATCACGTTTAAAATATTTTAAAACATCTATTTTGATATATGGGTTGACCCAATTTCGTTCCGAAGTCGAAACTGGCTTTTTGGGCCACTTTGTCGTTAGCGCGTATATCCCATAGATCCGATCCATTCTATTTTGGTCTTGTCTATAAATACCCTATTATAAACCCTAATCTCTCTATTTCTCATTTGTCCTGTACGTATAATCCTTTTCACCTCCTCATTTCAATGGCAGACAAACACCAAATTCCAACTGCAATTCAAAATCAAAGCCAAATTTCAAACCCCTCAGAAAAATTTGAAAAAATATATATATTGAAGCTCTCAATGAGCATAAGCTTCTGGTACTGTTCGTTTTTCAAATCGATTCACCGATTGCCCAGAATTCGACAATCAATTCTCGGCCGTTCATCGCGCGTTGATGAACGGTGTCGGATCGTCAATTCCTTTCTGGGTTTTGTAGATATTCCTGAGTGCTGTCCATCGGTGTGCTTACTTCGGTGAGTTGATGGTTAGATTGCATGCAACAATTGGATTAGGGCATGAAATTTATGGCGGCGGCTGTAGGTTTTGGCATAGATCGACACGGCTATGGGGGTTCGTGTGGCCGAGCATGGGCGCGTGGCGTTGAGGTGGTGGTTGGGTCGTGGTCGATTGGCGACGTGTGCGTGAACAGTTTGTGTGGCAATGCATTCGTGGCAGTTAGGGTTTGAAGCGTGCGTGGTTACTGGAGCTAATTGCGTGAAGAAGGATGATGTGGCCTTGAATAGCGTGAGTGTTTGTTTTCTATCTTGTTTTAATTTGAATTTAATTTTCAATTGCTCAAAATGATATAACTTTTGCGTACGAACTCCGTTTCATGCACGGTTTTCTCCGCTAGGTTCGTATTGGGATTCCGAACATTCTGGCGCTGGTTTGGACGAATTCTGATACTGTCAAATTTTTGGGTTTAAATTGGATTTAAATTCAATTTAAGTTCAAAAGGTGAGTGTTTTAACCACTCACAATTTTTAAAATTTCTTATGTTTGTTAAATTAATATATGTTGCGATTCTGAATTTATTTGTGACTGTTTGTATATTTTTATTCATCATCTCAGTTAATTGCATTTATTTAAATTAAATCGTTATTTAATTTATTATTGAATATAACTGCCAGTTAGTTACCTGTTATATATTATCAATTAAATATTGATATGGACTGTTTTGTACGATGATTGTGATGGATGTATGATTTTAGGATGGATGAATGGAATTTTATTTATATCATCATAATCTGCAAGTTGTTATGCATTTATTTTGATTCGGGATTGCGGTTTGAAATGATATACAACCACATTTTTATTTTTAATTACAGATTGAAATGATAAATATCCGTATCACTTGACCATAGGATAGAAAATTATATACAGGCACCGCGGTATATATATAAAATTATTTTTGAAATGATTTTTATGGTTTTGTAAAGAAATATATGGGCTATATAGATATTGATTTTAAATGTTATATAAATGCTATTTTATTACTGATTTAGCTATGTATAAATTTGTTTTGAATTATAAAATAAGCTAAACAATAAAGTTTGATTTCTTTTATATAATATGGTTAAGTATCTATTTAAAATTCTATTGTATATAGAGTTTATATTGACTAAAATAAAATTAAGGTTGAAAGATAAATGTGAATTTGATTTGAATTAAAGTAATTAAGAATTATCCTCGGAAAATTTGATTTGAAAGGTAAGTAAAATTGAGATTTAAAGGGTATGATTTTATAACTTGATCTTTGTTTAGAGGATTTAATCGAATAACCAATTGATTTAAATGAATATTATTAAGTTAATGAAATTGAAAGAATATCCAGTTATTTGAAGTCTAAAGGTTTACTAAAATGATATTTGATTTATTAAGTAAACATTTCAAAAAAAAATAGTATTTGAAATTTGGTATATATGAAATAACCAAAGAATAAGTTTTGAAATGGTGGAATAATTAAAGCTTTGAAATTTATGGAAATTATATTGGTTTATTTGGGGATTCAAATATATATTTGAAATTGATTTGTGAAGGTGAAGAAGCTATTTAATTATATAATAAAGAAATTTAATATTTAAACCATTTAAGTGGTGTAGAATGTTTCAAAGTTATGAAATTCAAAGTTTTATGTTTTGAAAGGCTATATTTCAAGTTTTGGTTTCGAAATATTATAACTTTGAAAATATTACGGTTTGGAAAAAGGATATATTTAAAAACAAAATGATATCATATTGATTTGGGGGTTTTAAAATAGAAATGATATCTTATTTATATGATTTTGGAATGGATATTATATTCTGGTTTTAAAGTATAAACTATTCCGAAAAGACTGCGGTGTCATAATAACGTTTGGTTGTTAAAGAGACCGGGATCGGAAGTTGTCATACTCCCTGCCAACTCCGAAAACCACTTTAACAACCGTTACGCGGTGGAGATTCCAAAATGAAGTAGGATGGTTGCGGCGTTTCCTTTGTGGTAAATATGTGGACCCAACTCTCGTGAGTTGGCATAAGGTGGCTAAAACAAGAGCGATTGACGGGTTAATGAGGTAGCACCTTTGATCGGACACATCCCTTCGATATTATACTTTGACTTTTGGATTGATTCGATGGCCACTTTTGATTTTTTTTGGGGGTGTGCTCGAGGTAGGCGGTAGCTGTGCGCTATGCGTTACCACCGACCCGAAAGCGTAATTGGTATATCTACCCTGGCATTGCCTAGTTGTGTCGTGTCACCTACCCTAGCGTGCCTTGTACGAGTTTGGTTTTCTCCCGTAGCCTGTGTGGTATCCTCTGGTGGCTTCCCGATCAGGAGGGACTATGATATTGGATGGTCTACTGGGACTATTACGTGTTAAGGGCTATATGGGTAACCCGTTAATGCTATGAAAAAAGTAAGTTTATTTTACTATTAGACACTATTATAATAGCGAAATATTACTAAATAGCAAATAGTTTAACGGATCCTTAGGAAATGTGAATCCCGTGCATCTCTTGAGTTATTGCACTCATGTTAGAGACTGGATAGAAGATGTCAAATTCCGTAAAAATCTCTGATGCCTTTACACTCATATTTATTTCCGTTGATTTAACTTACATAAGATCTTTTAGTTCTGACTCGAGTGTTTTGTCTTTTCAATTCGCTCGGGTCAGTCCGAGCATTTCAGGATTTGAAGATTTTTATTCTGAAGGATGAAGACAAAGAATTATTATTACTATTATCAATTATAGTATTCCACCACATTCATACTATTTCCGCTGCATTAATTATTATTCTCTGGTATGGGTAACTCTGATATGTATTATATAAGTAAATCAAATGCTTTTGTAAAACAGCATCATGAACTGTATATTTGATTATTATATTTTATCGTTCCGCTGCAAGATTCTGTTTTGTTTATTTCTTTCTTCTTTTTCCTATTTACCCCATAACAATCCACCCTTATGTATAGTTTAAGTCTGACGTGTATGGTTTATCGTCAATTTAAACCGTGCGAAAGGGCGGAACGTTACATCTGGTATCAGAGCTTTGGTTTAGCGATAAACCTTAGCTTTGTGGGGTCTGACTCTTTACTAATAGGGTAGTAATACATATGGGAGTCGCTGAGTGTATATATATGAGATAGCGTATTTGTTAGTGTTATAAAAAGGTTTTATTATTGGGTTAATCTGTTCCGTTTTGTATTTACAAATTCTGGTTGATGCATGGGACGCTATGACATCAATAGGGATTTCTAAACACTTTATAGGACAGACCGACACAATATTTGTTTTGAATATAGGTGCATGAAATAATTTTTCCTATTATATTTTCTATATATAAAATAAATTTTATAAAGGTTATATTTGGTTGGATTATATTGGTTTTAGGTAATGAAATTTTAAATAATAAGTTGAAATAAGATTGAAAATAAAATAAATGAAATTGGAAATTTAGAACTTAAGTTCCGAGGTTTTGAAACTTTCTTTTGAATGATGTTGAAATATAATAATAATATTTTAGAAGTATTTTCTGATATAAATATTTTAATATAATTTGAAATAATTGTTTTAAAGGAAATTTTGAAAGAGTTTTGAACTCCCCTCTCTGTCGCTGGAAAATAATTTCGGTGATGAGTACACGCATCATCGACATCCATTTTCGAGTTTCGAAGTGGGAAGGCCACTGTAGTAGTTTTACTACGAATTTATTTTGATAACCAAATCTAAATTTCTAATTGTGTTAAGTATAATTAGATATATAAGTTTTAAGTATAAACCTTAACCTATTATCTTTAAAAGGATTTGAAATTTAACCCGGTATTTAAATTCTTAAGTTTCCGTTAATTAGTAGTTTCAATTATTGTAGTGAAATTGAATGTAACTAATTAATAATTGGAACCTCTAATTAAAATAAGTGATTTAATGTTAAGTTATAAATGAGATTAAAAGAAAGTTGAAATTGTAATCTTATAAAACGAAAGATATAATTATTGAACATTTAATTAATTAATAGAAATAAGATAAACTTGTATGATTTTAATTGCATCCTTAAAAACATATATATAACTTACCGAATATTAAAAGTTAAAATGTTATAGATTTGTAATGGAAAATTGTACAAGTAAACTTATGTAATGAAATTGTTCAATAAATTGCTTTTATTAATAAGAATGGATGATCTAGTTGTTATGGACTTAAGTATAATTGAAATGCCACTAATGTAATAGGAAAGAAAGGTAAGTATTACAAATAAATAAAAATAAACTCATGTAAATAGGTTGAAGTTAGCTCTGAATAAAATTAAGAATAAAAGATGAAGTGGAATTGATAAAAAAGTAAACTTGATTTATTGATGAAATTGTTGTTGTTTGTTTCGGTTTAGGGTTGTTTGGGTAAGGATACTTTCAAATTGTTTGGATGAATGAATAATCTATTTAGTTTCACGTAAGACTGTTGAGTGAAGGGTACACTTAGTAGTTTATTTTTCATTCCGTACAATTTAAAGTTTTAAACCCGAACAACTATTTGTTTTGTTTGATAAGAATGAATGATTGATTTGTGTTGATTTCTATGTGATGGTTATATGCCTTGTTGCATGGGATTGCTGTTTGTATTGATTTTTTGTTTATTGGTTGAAACAACTTTAAATATTTCATTTTATATAATTGTTAACCGTTTTGGATTATATAAGTGAAATACAGGTTATGGAAGCAATTGCTATTGCTTTTGGTTTCATAATTAAGCGTAATTGACCGACGAATAGGTACGTTTTCGGATTACGATTTATAGCATTATTATTTTGTTTTCCCGTGTTGGGATATATAATATTTTGGAAAATACATGTTATATAGTGTTATATTTTGATATTATATTTTCTCCCAAGCCTCTCCTTACAAAGGAGACTCTGCCGAAATTTTTCGTAAATTTTGGACTTAGAAAATATTTTGAAAATGTTTCCAAACCTTATTAATTTGAATATAAAAGATTTGATTGTTTATAAATCTATATATTTTATTTAAATTATCAAATTCTGTAAACTAATTGTTATGAATATAATAATATATATTGATTTATAAGTTCCTCTTTTCCCTTCTTTTCCTTTTCGGGGACGAAAAGTTTTGAGTGGGGGAGAATGTAACGACCCGTAAATTTTGATAAATAAATTGGTTAATTTAATTAGATTTTGTAATTAAATTTAAAAAATAAAAATTGTATAATTTACATTGTAGTAAATGTTAAGAATGAATAGTAGCATTGGTTATTAAAATTTAAAATTTGACAACTGAAGTGAAACTCCAATAATGTAAAAAGTGTAAATTGTTACACTTGGTTATAAAATAGAAAATGCGTAAATAAAGGTAACTGTGAATAAACCAATGCAATAATATATTGCTTAATAGCAACTAAACGTAAATTAAGGAAATAAGGTTATGGCAAGTTGATAAATGACAAATTTAGTGCAATCCAATTTTATTAAAATAATTGTATGGTTTAATTGATTGGAATTAGTAAATTGGGAAACGAATTCAAAAGCTATATTTACTGATGAAGTAATACGGAATAAATTGAAGATTTATACAATCAATGTTAGAAAAGTAATTTTAATGTTCGTTGTTGATAATAGACCTTACTTTAATGATTATTAATATAGTAACGGAAGTGTGAATGAAAATTTAATAGAAACAATGCTAATTAAAGTTAATGATCAATGAACTTGCATAAAATTCCAATTATAGAAAATAATCTAAATGTTATGTTTGGCTATAAATTGAACATAAGTGAATGAAATTAGTATTATGAAAATTAATGGCAACATTGATTTGTAAGTAATAAAAGCTTATTTATGTGATTAAAGGGTAACGGTACTGCTTATTGTATGTTACCTATTGTTAATTGAAATTTGAAATGAATTTTTAATAAATGAAAATTTAATAGAAACATAGATTTATTTATAAGGTAGAAATTGATGCAATAAAAGTATAAAACCAAGTAAATAAATTGATTGAGAATATAAATCATAGTTAATGTATACATTTGGCTTGTAAACAAATATTATAAGTTACCTGTTGAATTTGTTGATGGAATTAGAATTGGAAATAAATGTTAATAAAATAAATAAATGTACATTAATGTGAAAGGTAATACAATGGTTAGGAGTTGTCAATATTTGGCAATTGACAAATTATGAATTTGTTAAGATCATAAAGTTATAATTAATTAAAATAGCAAGTTGGGTAATAAAATTCAAAGTTACCTATTTATTTGGTTTAATAGTAAGATTTGAAATCAGTTTGAGTTAAATGAACCTTAATGTTACATTAATGAGAATTAATGCAATAACTAATTTAGTGCAAATAAATTAATGGAACCAATGGTAAGATCTTAACTAATTGTAATTAATAATTGGAGATAATGTCAAACTTTATTGGTTGAATAAAAGGAATGGAAATTAAGTTTTATCAATATATTGGAATTTAATTTATGATAAAAGGATTAATTGCAATTAAATGAATTAAATATTTAAAATGGGAATTTAGATGAGTGGGAATATTTATGTAATGGTTTTGAATCCAAGGTTTAATCCATTTATTTGGCAGTAATGAATGGAATAATAATTAATTAATTTAATAAATGGATTTTGGAGCTTTATTTTATAATTTCTAAATTTAATAAAATTGAAATTAAATATTGAAATTGAGGTTAATATTGAAATTTATGAATTAATCATCTCTAAATTGACATTTAAATTTGTTTAAATCATTGTAAATGATTGAGGAATCATAAGTGTTGAAATTTGTCAATTTTCGAATTGAAACTGGAAATTTGATTTAATTAATTAATTTTTAATTTATTTAATTAATATAAAAATAGCCATTTTGGCCACTGACTCGGATTTTAATGAAACTATTTTCATCGGATCCGTAACGGTGAATTTTTATAGGATTTTAAGTTTCGTAACGATCGGACTTGTCGTTTGATCGTACGAACGTGAAACACCTTGAAATCAATGAAATTGAAATCAATCAAAATCAATTTGAAAAATATTGATTTCATCATAACTTTTTCATACGATGGTATTTGGACTTGAAACTTATTCCATCGCGTTTAAAATATTTTAAAACATCTATTTTGATACATCGGTTAACCCAATTTCGTTCCGAAGTCGAAACGGGCTTTTTGGGCCACTTTGTCGTTAACACGTATATCCCATAGATCCGATCCATTCTATTTCAATCTTGTTTATAAATACCATGTTATAAACTCCAGCCTCTCTATTTCTCATTTGTCCTGTACGTACAATTCGTTTCACCTCCTCATTTCAATGGCAGACAAACATCAAATTCCAACTGCAATTCAAAATCAAAGCCAAATTTCAAACCCCTCAGAAAAATTTGAAAAAAATATATATTGAAGCTCTCAATGAGCGTAATCTTCTGGTACTGTTCGTTTTTCAAATCGATTCACCGGTTGCCCAGAATTCGACAACTAATTCTCGGTCGTTCATCGCGCGTTGATGAACGGTGTCAGATCGTCAATTCCTTTCTGGGTTTTGTAGAGATTCCTGAGCGCTGTCCATCGGTGTGCTTACTTCGACGAGTTGACGGTTAGATTGCTTGCAATTGGATTAGGGCATGAAATTTACGGCGGCGGCTGTAGGTTTGGCATAGATCGACGCGGCTGTGGGGGTTCGTGTGGCCGAGCATGAGCGCATTGAAATGATAAATATCTGTATCACTTGACCATAGGATAGATAATTATATACAGGCACCGCGGTATATATATAAAATTATTTTTGAATTGAATTTTATGGTTTTGTAAAGAAATATATGGGCTATACAGATATCGATTTTAGATGTTATATAAATGCTATTTTATTATTGATTTAGCTATGTATAAATTTGTTTTGAATTATAAAATAAGCTAAATAATAAAGTTTGATTTCTTTTATATAATATGGTTAAGTATCTATTTAAAATTCTATTGTATATAGAGTTTATATTGACTAAAATAAAAATAAGTTTGAAAGATAAATGTGAATTTGATTTGAATTAAAGTAATTAAGAATTATCCTCGAAAAATTTGATTTGAAAGGTAAATAAAATTGAGATTTAAAGGGTAAGATTTTATAACTTGATCTTTGTTTAGAGGATTTAAATGAATAACAAATTGATTTAAATGAATATTATTAAGTTAATGAAATTGAAAGAATATCCAGTTATTTGAAGTCTAAAAATTTTACTAAAATGATATTTGATTTATTAAGTAAACATTTCAAAAAAAAATTAATAGTTGTTGAAATTTGGTATATATGAAATTACCAAAGAATAAGTTTTGAAATGGTGGAATAATTAAAGCTTTGAAATTTGTGGAAATTATATTGGTTTATTTGGGGATTTAAATCTATATTTGGAATTGATTTGTGAACGTGAAGAAGTATTTTATTATATAATAAAGAGATTTAATATTTAAACCATTTAAGTGGTGTAGAATGTTTCGAAGTTATGAAATTCAAAGTTTTATGTTTTGAAAGGCTATATTTCAAGTTTTGGTTTCGAAATATTATAACTTTGAAAATATTACGGTTTGGAAAAAGGATATATTTAAAAATAAAATGATATCATATTGATTTGGCGTTTTAAAATAGAATTGATATCGTATTTATATGATTTTGGAAGGGATATTATATTCTGGTTTTAAAGTATAAACTATTTCAAAAAGACCGCGGTGTTATAATAACGTTTGGTTGTTAAAGAGACCGGGATCGGAAGTTGTCATACTCTCTGCCAACTCTGAAAACCACTTTAACAACCGTGTACGCAGTGGAGATTCCAGAATGAAGTAGGATGGTGGCGGCGTTTCCTTTGAGGTAAATACGTGGACCCAACTCCCGTGAGTTGGCATAAGGTGGCTAAAACAGGAGCGATTGACGGGTTAATGAGGTAGCACCTTTGATCGGACACATCCCTTCGATATTATACTTTGACTTTTGGATTGATTCTGTGGCCACTTTTGATTTTATTTATTTATTTGGAGGTATGGCTCGAGGTGGGCGGCAGCTGCGCGCTGCGCGTTACCACCAACCCGGAAGCGTAATTGGTATATCTACCTTGGCATTACCTAGTTGTGCCGTGTTACCTACCCTAGCGTGCCTTGTACGAGTTTGGTTTTCTCCCGTAGCCCATGTGGTATCCTCTGGTGGCTTTCCGATCAAGAGGGACTATGATATTGGATGGACTACTGGGACTATAACGTGTTAAGGGCTGTATGGGTAACCCCTTAATGCTATGAAAAAAGTAAGTTTATTTTACTATTAGACACTATTATAATAGCGAAATATTACTACATAGTAAATAGTTTAATGGATCCTTAGGAGATGTGAATCCCGTGCATCTCTTGATTTACTGCACTCACTTTAGACACTGGATAGGAGATGTCAAATCCTGTAAACATCTCTGATGCCGTTACACTCATATTTATTTCCGTTGATTTAACTTACATAAGATCTTTTAGTTCTGACTCGAGTGTTTTGTCTTTTCAATTCGCTCGGGTCAGTCCGAGCATTTCAGGATTTGAAGATTTTTATTCTGGAGGACGAAGACGAAGAATTATTATTACTATTATCAATTATAGTATTCCACCACATTCATACTGTTTCCGCTGCATTACTTATTATTCTCTGGTATGGGTAACTCTGATATGTATTATATTAGTAAATAAAATGTTTTTGTAAAACAGCTTCATGAACTGTATATTTGATTATTATGTTTTATCGTTCCGCTGCAAGATTCTGTTTTGTTTATTTCTTCCTTCTTTTTCTTATTTACCCCATGACAATCTACCCTTCTGTATAGTTTAAGTCTGACGTGTGTGGATTATCGTCGATTTAAACCGTACGAAAGGGCGGGACGTTACAAGATGAGAATAAATAATCTTTTTATATTAGATATTAGCTCTAATATATATTTTTAGACCTTTGTTATATATCCCCTCTTTATCCCCACCATAGGTTTTTGCACATCAATCGCAAAGTGCTTTAACTGCACAACTCCTATTGTGAGAACCCATTTCTTCAACCCTTGGATATCGACCCTAATACATCCTTGATATTCACGTGCCGTAAATTTGAGTGTCGGAGAGGCGATTCCTTAAGGGTAAAAGGAAAAATAGACATGGAACAGATTCTTACATGAGTGGAATAGCATATATTATTTCAATATATAAAATCTTTATAGCAAAAATTTTAAATACATTTATCAGAGTTAAACATGAACAGTTATAAATCTCTGTTCGTACAAAAGCGTAATGCAATGGTACACAAATGTGGTGGAAAAGAGGTAATAGTCTATTGAAGAATCTTCTAAATCCATGCTCCAAGCTCTGCAGATTTCTTCTAACTAAACCCGACTACTAGGCTATCTGAAAAAATAGGACACCTAGAGTTTAAAGAAAGGAAAAATAAACTTCAGATTAGTGATGGGACTGGTGTAGAAAACGTAATCAATATTGTTGAAGATCTTCTATCTCCAAAATTATTGTCTTCAATATATATATATATATATATATATATATATATATATATTCATTTCGAACATGTAATTGGTTCGAAGTGGTTTTCGAACAGGAATCACTCAAATTCGACCCCGGTTCCTTCAAACCAATGATCGATTAAAAAATGGTTTATAAATAGGTGAATAATATTCCATTAATTAATATATTTTTATCCAGGATATCTTCTAGAGATATTTATCATTTGAAAACCTATTCTTTTCAGTATATATGGAATTCATTAAAACTGTTTGTTAAATTTTTTGATTTAATCAAGTTGTTTTTAAAGCTCAAAAATAATTCCAAATCAATTTACTTAAATTTAAACTAACAATTCTCAATTCAAAAATTACTTTTTAATAAGTTGAAACCATGATATCTTAGATGATAAATCCAAATTAGTTTCTATTTGAATGAAATAGATCCACATAAATTATTTCAAATTATACTTGATGTTAATGTTCATATTCAATGAGTACTATCCAACGGTGAAATCACATTTTAAATTCATATGAGTAGTACTAGTTTCCTCCTCGAAATTTGATATCAATTATAAGAAGATTATCACTATACAACCTAAGTTGTTTAAAGTTGGAAAATTCAATCTTTTATACTTAACTTGTTTCCGACATTTCGACATTACCTATCCCTCACCTATATGAGGCTAGGTGAGCCAGGAACTAGTAGCTCCTGAATATCACCCTAGTTTAAGCATCTCAAATAGATCCCACGAATAGAAAAATCAGGTATACTCCTCAACTTATTAGAGCCAAGATTAAAACAATTGCTTATAACAGCTTTTATTTTATTCTTTTATTTAAACATTTTAAATAAATCATTAAATATTCAAATCATCTTTAAAACACTTAATTATTCATTTATAAAAGATTTGAGAAAGAATTGCTAAGTTTAAAGTTATTTTTCAAAAGTGTTGCGAATAGTGTTTTTAAAGTTATATTGACTAAAACGACTTTTCTATCATTTGAAAATTTATTTATACAACTCAAATCTCTTTTAAACTTTTTAAAAAGATTTATAAAACTTTTTCCATAGCTTTTAAAAAATTTAAAAATGTTAAATTTTAAGAAATCCTTTTTTGGAGTTCGAATTGTAAAATGGCGATTATTTTAAAATCTTGTTTCACTTATATTTCAAAATCTACTTATTGAAATCTCAACCTTTTTCCTTTGTTTGAAAAAGATGGATATGATTGTTTGGAAAATTCTTACTACAAAGAATTCCAATCTATATTCCACTTTATTTGCTCATTTAACTTTTCCAGTGGGAAATCGTGAACTACCATTAAGCGACACGGCTAGTTTTGACTCGTTTTTCAATTTCCATTCAAAACTCGTCGAGACAACTTTATCTATTTATGAAATATTTCTAAATCAATTCCAAATTAGTTTAAAGATTTTTAATGATTCTATATTACTTTTATAACTTGATTCAAAACGTGAGTTCCTTGTGTAATATCGACGTGTATTTAACGTGACTTGTTTATATATCCAAACAACGATATTTTCACAACATCCAAACATGTCAAACAATCATTATAGACAACCACAACATCCAATATATGTATATATAATATAAATGGAGTTCCCAATTTTTTTTATAACTTATCCAACCTTTTGTTACTAGTTACGTTCCAAATATCCACTAATTACTGTAATTTATCCAACCAAACATCTTAAGCATTCATGTTAAACATTTATAACTATTTATAGAGATTTATTTTAGGAGTTATCACCTTCATTGAATATCGTATTGACTACATTTCACTATAGTTTCGCTAACTCGAACTAAAACTCTACGAATTCGATCCCCCAAGCCCTTGGAGTGCTCGACCTTGGTCCTTATGCCCACAGCCTAACAGGGAGAGAGGTGGTGGCTCAGCTAGTAGTGGTAGAGGGTGGTGACCGTGGGTTTGAGTGAGGAAAAGAAGTAATTTTGAAGTGTTTTGAGGTGCATGTACTATAATATATATCATATAAATTTGGTTTATTTTTACGAATATTTTTTTTTCATTATTTTATTAAGTGGAGAAGCCATGAAAATAGCTTAGAAATGAGGAAGAAGATGAAGAAAAAATTAGGAAATTATAAAGAATGTGTGGGTATTTATAGGAATATTTTGGTATAAAATATCTTAACATGAAATTACCAAACTACACTTGCCATCACCTCCAACCACCCTAGGATGCATGGCAGACGCCGCTCCTCCTAGCTATGTTATAGTGGTGATGATGGTGCATGGTGGTGATGTGATGTGGTGTAAGGTTGATTTGATGTTTGCTTTTTAAGGTAATTATTACTTTAGATATTTATTTTATTACCTTATGTAAATATATTTTTGCTTTTCTATTTTTATCAGTTTTATATGTATATTTTGACATATGTATGTGTATGTTATATATGTGTTCAAGTTATGTAAACAACGTTGTACAACTTATGTATATCAAACCATTACGAATATATATATATATATATATATATATATATATATATGTATGTATGTATGTATGTATGTATGTATATTTGTATACAAAATTTAAAAACTATTTTCTTATTATTATTCATGAATTAAAATGACCTTATATGAGTAACAAAACCATATAAATCATATTAAACTATTGTTTACAAAAAGTGTTTTTATATTGATAAACCGATATCGATTTTCCTTAAAATTTCAAATTTTATTTATTTATAAATTTATAAAATTATCACATTTGATTTATTATCACTTTATTAAATCAATTATTATTATTTTAAAACTATTATTTGAATATTTATAACAATTATAAATCTTAGCTTAAAATCGTTAATTAATTATTATATATACTAGCATTACTAATGATGTCATGAATCAATTAAATCTTTGTTAATATATTTTAAAATAGGTTTACCATTTTTATTTATGGTTCAAAACATCATTATTGGGGTTATAATTCCTTATATTTGAATATTTCAAAAATAATCTTAATTATTAAAGTGATGAATTTGTGGGTCGTCACATTTTTGTCACAAAATTTTTTGTCAAGTAAAGAAAAGTAGACGGACCACCATAAAAACATAATATTCCATTCACCTTTAAGTAGTGCTTTCAAATCTCTAGATCTAATCCAGATCTAACCATATTATCTGTATTCTCCATTTTTGATTCCTTATTCGAATCCACATACATTATTTATATAGATCTCATTAGAAATTGGATTAGGAAAAATAGATTTAGATTTATTAATTAGAATCAGATCTAAAGTTTAACTTTGATGTAGCAACCTAATGTGAACCTATTTCCTGTCCTGTTTTCTTTCCTATTCTTCTTCAAAGTGTATCCATGCAATCTAGATTTATTTCTACATATCTAGAAATTTTAGAGAAAAAGAAAAATGTTAGAGCTTTCGTGCTTCTTCGAAAAATAATCAGTTGAAGGTGAAGCCATAAGTCCTAATTTATTGAGTTCAAATCGGCACTAACCATCGGATAGAACTGAATTAGATCAGGGTCTCATGGCCTCCCTTTACTATCACCCCCAAAACCGGGCAGGTCGACCGTGCCATGACCCAGGTCGATCGCCCATAGTCGACCATGCTTAGGTCACGGTCAACCTACGTTGGTCAAATTGGTTCATTTTTTAGAGTCATTAATTTCGATTTATTTGTTTCCTTTAATTATTAAATTAACGTTAGAAAACGTTAACTCTTAACTCGGTTACATTTATTAAACCTTAAGATACCATTAAATTAACGGTGTTAATCCATCATTAATTAATTGCAAATTATTCTCTCAATTACATATATGATTACTGGGGTTTTTAGGCTAAAGGAAAAAGTTAGAAAAAAATTTAGTTTCAGGGACAAGAAGTTTGTTTTTTAGGCTGAAGGACACGTTTTAGTGTAAATCACAAAATGATAGTTGTAACTATCATTTTCAGTTTACACTAAAAAGTGTCCTTTAGGCTAAAAAGCAAACTTGTTGTCCCTTAGACTAAATTTTTTTACAACTTCTTCCTTGTGCCTATTTACCTGTATGATTATTTATAACTACGAAAGTTCACACATTGATAACTTTTTCATTTGAACTCCAATTGAAAAAGTTTATATATGAAAATTAATCAGAAAATCACCATGAATCCAATGGTATAAGTTTCATAGCCAAATTCTATTTAAATAATTACCGTAAAAAATAGGGTGTTACATTCTCCTCACTTAAAAGAATTTCGTCTCCGAAATTCAACAAGGATTCAATCATTTAAACCATCGCAAATCCATTCTACACTAACAATCAATTAGTTTACAAAAATTTATGCAACAATCCATATACATATGCACAGTGCATCATAATACATATGATATGTATGAACAATAATTTGAATTGGCACTTGCTATATGAATGGTTTCTTTTAAAATCAATTTCAAAAATATGATGTTATCATCATAAGTATACTGGTAGTTCTACATGAGTGCAACTTTTTAAGAAATGAAAAACGGTTTTTCATCCAAATTTTTCCTACACCTCCATAAATAGAAGCATGGTTCAACCAATTTTTCATCCAATCCTTACTATCCAAATTCCTAGCACACCATTTGCTAACATCCATATTTACAAAAATTTAGTTTTCTAAACCTATTTTCTTATGCTTAGAAAGGTTCTAGATGGAAAATTTCATATTTTCATCATTCTCTTCTATAACCTTTTTCCACTGTACCATGGGATCTACTCCTTTACCCTAATCCTTTTTCTACTTTTTATGTACAGTTTACATAAGAAACTTTTATTTTTAAAGTTCAAAAAGAATGCTGTTGCAAAAATCGTCCCTTAAAAAATTTCACTCATCGACGAGGTATACAGGGAAAAATGCTTAATTAGCAAAACAGCTTCCTTACCGCTCACAGTACTTATTTTACCGCAACCATTGCTACATAGTAAAATCTATACTAATAAGTTTACCGGCTATTCTCCAGCTTCCTTACCGCTCACAGCTTCCTTACCGCTCACAGTACTTATTTTACCGCAACCATTGCTACATAGTAAAATCTATACTAATAAGTTTACCGGCTATTCTCCAATGTTAGCATATGGTATTTCAAAATTTCCAAAACTAAAAATCATTAGCTTTTATAATATTTCCATATATGTGTGTATTTTACTTTCAATTTTGTATTATTTATAATGAAAATTTTGCATAAATAAATTTGTCATAAAATTTCCTTTTTCAAAATATATGCACAATTACATTTTATAAATAATTTTCTGCATTTCTAACATCAAGGTTTAGAAATCATCCATCGTCCATAATGGACTTCACTTAATTATGCGATAAATTTTTAAGTTCTTAAAAACTTTTCTTTCCTATTAATATCAACCGGCACACAAGTTAAATTATTAAATTTCAGTCTTTGAGAAATAGGAACATTGATCCATGGCTCACCTCTTCGTACTCCCGTCCTCCATCTACTAAATTTTATTTTCCAAAATTTTTTCTATTCTTTTCAGAACTTACATTTCTATTTTACTTTTGTTTAGTGGTTAGTCAAATAAATTTTCTTAATTTATTACTTAACTTCTAGTTTCAACTATTTTCCTTTCTCTCACATTAGTTAAGTGACCTTCTTTGAAATTTCCTTTTTATTGCTTTTTCAATCATTGCTGTCCACCAAGAAAATACATAAAAAGGAACACCTCCCTAAAGGTACGCAGTTCATAGCAACAATTAATGCTTACAACCTACGAAAAGAAAAAAATAACACTAGAAGAAAATACAACACCATTAATTACTACCACTAAAAAACAAACTTTTCTAACAAATCATACCTCTACACAACTTTCATATCTTATCCTTCATTTATTACTTATGATGACTAAGGTCTATTCATCTGTTCCATTCCATAATGGAATGACTATGCCTCTTCTCACTATAGTGGATAAGAAATACAACCTATGAAATCTTCATATTAAATGGCAACTAAGCTTGGGAAGATAACCTTCTAACCCTCTCTTGTTTCGCCAACTTAAGTCTGCTAATATTCTCCATGTGTGTTTTCCATCTCATTACCATCTATTACTACCTTCTCTTAATCACATTCTTTTAATAGTATTCTCAATCCTTGATATTTCCTTTATCCATACGCCTCCTACAAGCATATCCAAAACTTATAGAGATGTACTTTAATATCCCTTTTATAGTTTAAACACATATCAACATAACATTCCTAAGCTCTTCTAGTGTCCTTCACAATCTATGAGGATTTCTTGTTACTATTCCAAAAGTAGTCGTAGGTATCTCCTCCATAGCTTTATTCTTTTTTTCGTCTTACCTAGGCTGCAATTCCTATTTACTCCACATTTAAAATTCCGGTTTGGTCGTTATCATTGTTTTTCAAAAAATAAGGCTATGTTTGGTTTGTTATTTTTAGTTTTGAATTTTCATCCATACAAAAATGCGCAAGATATGTGTATATTATCAAAAACCACTAATTTATAAATTGAAATTAACATACAAAATAGAAAACAACTTTTTATTTATATTTTTTATGTTTTGAAAAATTATAGATGCACGAGAAACGATCCATCATTCCATCATCCTTCCATCCCCTCCATCATCACTCCAATTTTTTTTTCTATCAGCTCTGTCATCACTTCACTCCTCTCATTTTTGACATACATATTTAAAAACAAAAAATCCAAAATTTATTTTTAAACCAAACGCTGCCTAATTCTTTAAAATTTTCGAAATATTTAATCTCAAAACTCTTGTCTTTAAAAGAGCTACTTAGAAACTTCTATTGAATTTAAAATACTTGGTGTTTAACCCTTTTCAAAACTTACATTTTAATATTTTTGAATTTAACTTATTCACTAAACTTTAAAAGAGAACGTTAACAATTCTAAGTTTAAAATCAAATCAGCTTTTTCTTTTAGAGGCCATTCAAAATCTTATTAAAAACTTGACATTTTTATTTCAACTATTTATTAAGTTTTTCCCTCAAAAACTTATTTATTTCCACTAAACCATTCCTTTCAAAAATAGAATTTATGATGTTTCTAAAACATCTTTCATAACTTTTAAATTATAAAAACTGGAGTAGATAAGGACAACTATCATCCTATTATTTTTTTACATCTCATACTTTCCCCACATCCAATCTATGGAAGAGTTTCTAACATCGTCATAGGGAGACTTCTAGCAGACACTAGAAATAAATGTGTGTAACAATGGAAAATATCCATTTAAATTGTTCTGCTTCTCTAATTAGGTTACTAGGAATGTATAAATACTAACACTTTTTATTCTACTTAAGGATCCTATATTTTAATGCACTGGAATTACTTTTGTCTTCAAGAGGAATCATTAATGCTATAATTCTCTATGAATCACTTAAAAGAGGATTCATGTATTGTGTGAAATTACAAGGAATTATATTTCATTTTCTTCATTGAAATAGATGGTACAAAATATGAAATTTTCGATATTTTTGCACATCTCTTCCTTTGCATTTACTTTTCTTATAATTTTAACCAAAACACATTTATTTGTAACTTGATCAATTCATAGAAACTTATTCTGTTATCTCTTTTCATTCTAATTAGCTAAAGTATGTCAAATATCAACCTAATTCAATAAGTCAATCCTCCCTTTAATTTATATTTTCTAACTTCCTACTACTCAATTCTTCTGTCCAAACTGCATTGGTTTCAACTATTTTTCTCTTAATTTACCACCCTTTTTATTTAAACTATTGTATAGTGCAACCACTTACGACTTAATTTTTAAGACTCTAAGTCTTCTTTTTTATACCATTCACCCTATTCCAACTTATATACCACTCATATTGTCCGTCCATAAAAATATTTAATATCTTCAAAACTTTCATTACATAGAAAGATTCACGAGCTATATTTCTCTATTACTTCTTTTGAAAAGAAAATAATCTCTCAAAATTTCCTTTACTGAAACCAAATTAGCTAAATATATATATTTTCTTACAAGACCTTTATTATTTACACACACACACACAATTCAATGGTTGCTTACCTTTTCATTAAAAGTCCCTTTTAAAGTATAAAATTCTATACTTTAATTCAAATTTTCACAAAGATTTCTTATTATTGGGTTGGACTCAAAGTGGACATCTAATTATTCTCTTAAGACATCCTTCTTATCAAATCAAAAAATCCAATCATTCATTAGGAGTGACAATTTCACACATTTCTTCAGAAATTTCTCCATCTTCCACTATCTATAACGTATCGGTTCTTATTTTTCCTTTATCTGGATCTATTGTACATCATCAATCGACAACAAAAATGGGTCGACAATCATTAAGCTATCAAGGCCCCACAAGGGAGTCATGTACCATCCAGTTTTAGGTATGTTCCATATGTAACTACTCTACAGTTGGAATTCTTAGGATTAAGACCTTCACAATATTTATATTTATAATCAAATACAAATTCGTTCACTCTACATTTCCTAATCTTTCGAGAATCGACTAATATATTCTTTGACACCAAATGTAACAACCCGCACTCCAATGGGCCTAGATTTTCACTAATTCGAAAATCGAAGTCCATTGAAATACAGATCGTTAGTTCGATATCCTACAAAAGGCAAGCTATATCAAAGTACTAATGGTAATAGCTCATAGTGGAAATAAGTAAATATAAACAGTGGAAATAAGTAAATATAATAGCTCATAGTAATTACCGACCCAAAATTGACACCTCGTATGTCAAGTGCCCCGGCCAGACCACTACCCCAAAACACTATGAGTACCTTCCCTTCTAAATCGTATGGATTGTAATGAGGAGGGATCAGAACAACATTCTGGTGACTGGTAAATTATACATCATATACATAACACTAGTTTATGTCGATTGTTCACCATTTCTTTTTATGTTAGATTTATCATTAGTCGCTGCGACTCAATTGTTGCGTATGAATGGTTCCCATCTACCTCCCGTAGATTTATATTTATATATACAAATATATATCCCACCGTTCACTAATGGACCTAGATACCATCGCCGCTAGTATCTTTTGTTGAGCACCTCGAAAGAATTCATCATCTCGCTGCATCATGATTATCGTATCACTTGAGGAAATTATATAGTGTGCACCGACAACTCCCAATCCATAAGGTCCTATATTCTTCAGGGATTTTCACCGTTGTCTCCTTTATATATCATGGATCTCTAGCACGACGTACCTCCACCCCTTCCAAGTTTTGAAAGAATCTCTATATGGTTAACTAGCCCTTCCTATCAAATAAACTAAGAAACAACTGTGGCGGTGCATAACCCAACCGAATCAATCCTAGTGGGTGGACGAAATCGATTAGGTGTAATACATGTCCTTCCCGTTGACCGTAAGGGACCGATGACGAGCATGCTAAATATGCAACTACTACCCCTTATTTTGGCATCTACGCACACTAGCCATTGTGCGCCTTTTTGCAAAATTCTAATCTCATCTATCGTCCATTTAGATTACCTAGTGCAATCAAGGCAATACCTTCCTCTAACAAACTTGAAGCAGAATATTCTACAGTGTTTATACAGTCTCGCTATCTGCAAAAGGTCCATTGGGTGCCTATAATTATGCAGTTTTCGTTCCAAGCACTAACATAACTTGAGGGTACTCTTTCATCTATATGCAAGCGTATACTCTCCATTGGTCATATTGGTTAGATATGTTTTAGCATCCCAACCCAGTCTAATGACCTTAATTCATTTATTCTTTATAATTATAACACACAATTTATAATTATTCACACCCGTCATAAACGCTTATCCGAGGATGCATATATTTATATACTTCATAATTAAGTACACTTACTCTTCGTATGTTTTATTTATTGTGTCAACATCTTTTATGTCTGACTTTCAGTCTTTATTCTTTTTATGTGTTTATCTTTTACTACATCAAATCCATTTACCACTTTTCCTTTTCAATCAAATATCATTTCCACTACATTCATTAGTTCAGCTTTGATTTCCATTCCATATCATTTCCTACTTCTTTTTCTTGCGTTTTATACTGACTTCCTTTCTCATTAGTTTCCACTCTATAAACATTAGTTTCCACTCTATTAACCTTTTAGTTTCATTCTTATTTCAATATTACACCTTTAGGATTTACTACATTTTCATAAATTGGAATCTAAACTTCAAAACTACCGTTATATAGTAAATTTTCATATTTTGTCCAAAGTAAGTAGTTTGTGCGACATTTGTAATTATAAGGAGTTCTCTTTTTATTTATTGAAATAGGCGGTACAAAATACATTAACTACCTTTATTTTGTACTTCTCTTTCTTTTATAGACATATATATATTTGTTTCTTGTCATTTCAAACATCACACTTTTTCTAAATTTAAACTTAACAATATATGAAAATCCACTTATAATAATATACACCCCAATGAACAAAAATATCACTAAAATCCCAAAAGTCCAATTAACTTTATTTTCAGTCTCAATCATTTATCAACAAATTTTTATCTTCCGTTTGAACTACTTTCTACAATTCTTTTTGAACCAATATCAAATAAAATGAAATTCCAATTCATTATGTTTCATTAACTAATCAAACATAAATTGATAATTAAAATCATTTTGCAATTATAGAATTAAATCTAATCATTACTCTTCCGTAATTATCAATAAAATTTATAGGCAAGTTTACAGTCTTCAACATTTCATGTGATGTTTTTTTTGAAATGGTACTTTATATACAACATGTCACTGAGACAACATATCATATGTCAATAAACGTTCGAATCACGCTACGCAATTAAGTTTCAATCTTGTGACCCCTCGCACCAAAGCTGAATCACTTAACCACTTGGACAATAGTACATATTTTTAGAAGCACCAAAGCCGAATATTATAGGCAAATTACAGTCTTCAACATTTCACATGAATTTACTTACAACTTAAATTCAATTGTTAAACATGTAGTAATAGATTTTCAATGATATAACCTAAATAAAAACATATAATATTCCCATTCACTTTTAGTAAGGCTTTCATGTAACGACTCGGATTTTGCCCGCTCGAAAATCGACATCCATACTTCAAATCGTATTCGAATGCCATAGATTCGACCGTTCAAATCTGATTCGCCGGAGCTTATAACAATCATTAAGTAAACAACACAGCGGAATAAAAGAATAATACATTGATATACAGCTTTGATACAATATCTGATACAACAGATGATCCAATAGATATCAATATACATCAGAGATATGATACAATAAAATAGCAGCGGAAAGAAAATAGATAACATTTAACAGCGGAACAAATAACTCTAAGATAGTCTTCAACGAAGAACTCCAAATCTGAACTCCATCTCCAAGAATCAATCCAGCAATAGCTCGAACCCCCAATAACATATCACCAAGCTCAGCAAGACTGGTGCGATCCAAAGACTGAACTAACTCCAGATAATCCACTATATCTAACTATCTGTAAAACCCAACTCTAGACTGCTCGTGTAGAAAATAATGAGCACCCAGAGTTTAGGAAATAAAACAATAAACTCCGAATCAGTCATGGGACTGGTGTGAGCAACAAAAACAATTTATCTTATAAAAATAATATAAGAAAGAATTTTAAAGTCAATTCGCAATGCTTTTGGAAAATGAGACTACCATAAGGCCTCCCGCACACACACACAATGCAAACGCAGAATCGGAGGAGATTTCTCCTTATGATAGTCAAAGATGCTTGATACGCATTAAAAAGAAACACTTGATATTATTACTAGTGCATAGTGTAGGAAAAATTCATTTCGAAAGTAAAGATATAAATCTTAGCCAACATAGACATTTCGAACTATGCCTACTATAGCTACCATCCGAACAGTGTTGCGACACCATAAGTGAATGATAGGTTCTACAACTAATACCGTACAAGTTTCGTATTGGGAATTGGATTTCCAACAAATGGTCAGGCCAAGGAACTTCCCATTGCCACATGAGAATGCCTCTGGAAAGACATCCCCGAGAACCAAACCGGAACTCTGCCAACACAAGGCCGGGTTACCCCTAACTGGGTAACTACTGACACGAGCACGCCATTCCCCGATCGTAAACGACCTTTCTCACGGGATCCCGAAAACCAACAACCACAAAGTAATAAATTCGTAGTAACCACATAGGTTAAATATCTGGGCTCCATACCATGATACCACCTCTATCCAGAAGGAAATGTACATACCCTAAAGGGTGCTACCCCTCATAACCTTGCTGCATCTTTCCTGTTTTGACCATTTCCGGGGTGTGAGGTTCGACGAAGTCACGTCCACAAAAACATACTTTATACAAAAGCCATGCTTTGGGTCAACAAATGATCATAGAAATGATCACCAGGATAGACGATCAAATAAACGATCCTATCACAATAATCAACACAATGATCATTTCAGCAACACTCAGCATGTCACATTACCAAATTGGGAATATATCGCTGATAACTTCAACTATATAACCTCTGAGCTCGTACGTCTCAGAGAAGGGTGTTAAGCTAAGAGAATAAATTCTCCGCCACCAACAGAAATATATTTGAAAGAAATCGGCTTTATATCTAAATTTGTAATGTTAGACATACAATCCATACAAGTCTGTTCCGGGCTCGAACAGAACCGAAGGCACTTACAAAGAAGTCCTTGCAATCCGGATATTCACAATCCTGATCGGATTTTCCCATCACTTAGGGAGTTTCTATACCGGCGCGACTCGGTGCAGAAACAATCGATAGGTCATCCTATCGCTTTCACAAATACCCGGTCTTCATCACCGGTCTTCAAATGCTATCCATAACGACGTATCACATATTCGGAATGGGTTATACGACACAAAGGTCCTTTCCCGGTTAAACCGAATAGTGAGCGAAAATATTTTCAAAACATATGGATATGGGATTTCAATTAAGTCACAACTTAATAATTCAAACTTTCTTTCAAATGGTTTAACAAATTACCATTTTCAATCTTTAAACAAAAAGATTCATTTTCACAACCTTTAACGGTTTAAACAATTTTCACATTTAAATCTTTTAAACAAAAGATTCATTCACATATTTTCCAAATCAATTTTCATTTCAATTTGATTTAACTCGTTAAATCTTTAAATCAAAGATTTAACTTATAGCCTTCAAAACAATTTCATTTCAATTTGATTTAAACAAATCATCAATTTAAATCTGTTAAAAATAAACAGATTTAATTCATAGCTTTCAAAAAGAATTCATTCATAACTTAGGAAAATCATTTCTCTACTCAATCTTGCAATTCCCCTAATTAACTGGAATCTCAGTTCTTATCCAAAAGTGTTTATCATTTGAAAACAACAGTTTTCATTTTGGAAATCTGATTCATTTATACGAGTTGAAATCCTTGAGTTAAATTCAAATTCCCAAAAATAATACTTTAAAAATGGTTTAACTCATAATGACTAGTATAATATCATAAATCCATAATTTCAAATTACAGAATTCAATTTCAAGTATTGAATTTAAATTTAAATCAACTTATTTAAATTCCAAAACTTAATCAAGTAATTTAAAAATAATAAATTCTATTTTGAAATTCCATTTTGAAATTCCATTCCAAAAGCTTTTCACATTTATTCCGATTCCATTTCCAAAACATTTGAATTTAAAAATTCAAATTTAACTATTTCAAAAATCTGCGACTTAATCGATTTCCTCGTGAAATCCATAATTGTGTGTGTATGGTGTGGTTCAGGGGTTCAACTCAATAGTGCAACATCATACAATTATTACAGATCAGAATACAGAAATATAGTTGATAAGCGATATAAAACTTATAACGCTCATCGTCTATTCACAGATTCACAGATAATATACAAATGCAAATAAATATACACTGCTTAATCTACAGAACAAAATATCACAAATCAGATAGGATAATCAATTTAAGGCATCTCATACAATATAATCATTCATAAGTAACGTCTAGCATTCAATAATCATATATAAGTAAGGTTTAATTAATCATTTTATCCGGATTAATTCAATTAATTTCCAGTCAAATTAATTTCTTATGAATTAATTATAATATTTCGATTAACTAATTTCAAATCATTTAATATCAATTAATTTATCAAACATTTTTAATTAATTAAATTATTTTTAATTCATCATATTAATTAAATCAATCTTTAAACCAATGTCCTAATTAATTAACTCTAATTAATTAGTTAAATAAATTTAACCTTTAATTACTTATTTAATTAGTCCAATTCATCAATTAATTAAATAATAAATTATCCATCCTGATTAACATAATTTAATGAATTTCAAATCATTAAATCTTCCTTGACTTTTAAGATAAACCTCATTCTTAGAAATGATTACATTATTATTATAAAAAGGGTTTTAAAACAATTTCCATTTCAAATTTACTTTTAAATTTTCAACTTTGAAAATCATTTTAAAATCTTTAAGTTAATTAGAAATCAAAAATTATTTTGAGATAACCATGTTATCTCAACTGATTACTTAATTTTAATTTATTTAACCTATTAATTTAAACACTTGAAAACATTTCTACATAAGAACATTGATTTGTTAAAGTTTTATACCTCATCATTATTTTTCAAAACATACTTCTTAACAGTTTTAATTTAAATTAAAATTCAATTAGTACTTTTAAAATCATTAGACAATTCGAATTTTTATTTCTAGACTAAACTTAAAACTGGAAATTATATCAAACTTAGGTTTCAAAATTTCTACTTTGAAAACAAAACAGTTTGAAAATGTAACTGGCAACAGGTTTGTACCTGTCCCCAAACATCTACTGCATCCTTCCCCCTAGTTTACTTCGAGTAAACGCGAGTCTCCCCCCTCAGGAAAACATGATCTGCTTCGAGTCTTCCCCCTACACAAATTCGAACCCCAAAAAAAAAAACACAGCCTCACCATCATTTCCCCCACCGTGCACCTGCACACCCACGTTCGCCGACGCCAACCACCAACGGCCATCTCCACAAGTCACAAACCCAACTCACAACCCATTCCAATCATCTGGACCACCCAGTTATCTCGAAATCAATTTTGAGATGCTCAACCCAAAACCTGGCAACACCGAAATTCTGTTGCCCCTAACCTGTCAACATCGCCTCGTGTGCGGCGCCTCGACCATCTGAAGTCACGCGACTCCGGCCACGTGTTCCCTGACCATCGACGCTCCCCTCCCCCAGATCTCGTACCACTCGATCTCCTAGAGAGGTCGCGGTGGCTTCACAAATCTCAGCGACAAAAAAAACCAATTCAAACCCTAAAGTTGCTTCGATACAACAATATACCCAATTGAAAAATTATTTGATAATTTTCCTAAGATAAATGATGTTCACACTAGCTTCAACACGATTTTCAACATTTATAATTGATTCAATGATTCGAAAATGGGAAAAATGCAACTTCGGTTCACCTACACACTGCCCTTAAAATCCCACTCTAAAAATCACTTCACCCATCTTAAAAATCATCATTTTCAGCATGGATTCTAGTTAGATATCTGAATCTATGATCAGAGAAGTTCGAAAATTTGCAAATCTTGAGTTTGTTCAGCATATTGGGTTTCTAGAGAAAATCTGTAAGTTGTTTTAATCTGAACTAAATTTTTAGACTTATTTTACAATGATATAAACATCTTTTGTTTGAATCTGAAGTTCAATCATAAATCAGAAAGAGGGTAAATGATTTTTGAATCAAACAGTTTGAGTTTGAACTAAGAACAGATGTGTTTCAAACAACAGCCTGCATACTTATTTTCAATCTTCCTATCTATATATATATATATATATATATATATATATATATATATGCACACACATACATTCCTCAGTTACACTTCCACAAATTCAAGCCCTTAAAATTTTTTTGAAGAAAAAAAGTTACTCACCTTGCTTTTCCAGAATAAAAAGAGTACTGCAATTTTAGAAACAAGCTTTGAATTTCCAGTTGCCAACCTTCTACTTTGATCTCTGGATTTAGTTAAATTGTTGTTTTGTTCAAAGCAAAATTTTGGTTTAAGTTTGAGATGTTTTACTTCAGTTTTCCTTAGACAAGAATGAACGAATTTAAAATGAGAAGTGGATGTATATAAATTGAATATACAGGGTGATCATTTGTTTATACAAAGCAGGTACAAGATTTTCTTTACTTGTATTTTTTAAATCTTTGGCCAGAGATATTGGTATGGAGGCTGGTGATACTTGTTGTGCTAGCATTTAATGCCAAGATATGTGTCTCCATACCTACCTCATTCTATCCTTTTTCTTGCTTCAGCTGAAGTGATCTTGTGTTGAAGGTGATACTATATTCATAGATATTATTATTTGTACAAGTTAATGTTATCTTGTTTGTTATGTTATGTACAGTTCTCACTTTACTTGTTCATGCATATTTGTACTTTGTTTTTTTTATAAGCTTATGCCTTAATTCTTTTTTTTATATTTTTGTTTTCCATGCTTGCTTTGTTTTCATTTACAAGTGTACATACTTGTATGTATTTTTGTTTTGTAATACTTCCTATATATGTTTACTTATTGTTTTTGTTTTATATATAATTGTTCTTATTTTTATTCATAGCTTAAATATGAATTATTTTACTTTACAAAATAAGTGAACTTCTATTTTTATTTTACTCTTATTACTTTTGTAGCCTACTCCATTTGTATTATCTTGTATTGATTTATTAATATGAGATTAAGATATATATATATTTACTTTATATTGTTATATCTTATATTTTATTTACTTCTTATTTATTGTCTTGTATTTATTATATATATTTTAACCATCAATAATAAATTAACAATTCACTTATTTATTCATTTCGTACTTGTGTCAATGTATATACTTTAATATTTATTTTTCAAACCATTAATATAAGATTTAAATTCAAATCAAAATATATATATATATACACACAAGATTTTAAAATTTCAAATTGACTCATATATACCCAAATATACATATATATATATATATATATATTCACATATATACATATATATATAATATAAAAAAAAAATTAAATGATTTATATAGAATATATTTGAACTCGGGGAAACTCACATCACTATTTATAATTAATTTTATAAATTTTTATTCAAAATTTCATTTAATTATTAATTTAAATTAAATAAAAATTCAGGATCGTTACATTTCAAATCTTTAGATATAATCTAGATCTAACCCTGTTATCTATATTCTCCATTTTTAACTCCCTATTTGGATCCACAGATAATATTTATACAAATCTCATTAGAAATTGAATTAGGGAAAAGAGATTTAGATTTATTAATTAAAACCAGATCTAAAAGTTTGTCTTTGGTGTAGCAACCTGATGTAAACCTATTTTCCATCCTCCATTCTTTTCTATTTTTCTCCAAAGTGTATCCGTGTAATCTAGATCTATTTCTGTGTATTTAGGAGAAAAAAGAAAATGGCAGAGCTTCCGCATTCATTAGAAAAACAATGAGTAGGAACTGAGGCCATAGGTCCTAATTTGTAGAGGTTCAAATTAGCATTAACTGTCGGATGAAACTGAATTAATGTGGACCTAATAGCCTCCCTGTACTGTCACCCCCAAAACAAAGCGGGTTGGCCGCCCATGGTCGACCATGCCTAGGTCATGGTAGACTTATGTAGGCCAAATTGGTTCATTTTGTAGCATTGTTAATTCTAATTGATTTGTTACCTTTAAATATTCAAATAACGTTAACCAGCGTTAACTCTTAACTTTATTACATTTCTTAAACATTAAGTTCTTGTTAACTTTAACGGTATTTATCCATCGTTAATTAATTTTAAATTATTTTCTTAATTACATATATAATTATTTCCAACTACGAAAATTCAAATGCTGATAACATTTTTGTTTGAACTCTGGTTGAAAAGTTTATATATGAATTGATCAGAAAATCACTAGGAATCGAATGGTATAAGTTTCGTAGCCAAATTCTGACATTTTAAAAAAATCTATTTTCATAGTTTATTATTTATTAATTAATTTCTATTTTAGTTAATTACCATAAAATGCGGGGTGTTGCAATAAGCAAGAGAGGACATTGATGATAACTGCTAATAATTAATATATAATGTATGTTCATGATTTGTGAGGACATTGGCATGAATCTCAACTGCGTAAACATGTGAAATTAAGCAATGTCTTGCCTTGATGATTTCAATAAAAGATTAGTGAAGTTTAGTTTTACCAACTAGTCTCCTTTATAGTTGCTCTAGAGTTACATTAATGGACGATTGTCAAATCATTATCCACTTTTCATATATTGATGATGCATCTAGTAAAAAGTAGAAAAACAACACGTGAAGTAATCTTGAAAGTCAAGCAAATATGTTAATTGATTGTCAAAAATTGACAACTCAATTGCTCAAGCTATTTTTGAAAGCTATCACATCCAGTCAATTTTGAAACTATAATGTTGTGTATTATCGATAACGTAGATGCCAGTTTATTATCCATAATTTAAATGAGATTTCATCGGTCAAAGTCTCATTTGATTCCAAATTCTTATGAAGAATCTATCGCGGTTTGAACGGAAAAAAATAGTAACTTTTACCTAGTTGAAGATCAATATGGAAATAAGTCTATTATTTGCTAAGTACAACCATTAGTCATCATGGAGAACTACAACATACGTTCTTAATATTAAGCAATATTCGACTGTTCTGTATTGTTTATGAATTTAGATGTAAATTCATTGGTCAAAGTCGCGCCTAATTGCAAGTATAAAGAAGCTATTGTTGTTTAATTGAAAGAAATAACGGCTTCTGCCTAGTCGTTTTAGATATGAGAATATAACACGTTATATGCTAGGTACAATTGTTGGTCACTGGAGAAGTATAGCATACACTATGAAATATCCGAATGTTTCACATTGCCTGTAATGAGCATGCGAGTTCATTGGTCAAAATCTTATGTGATTCCAAGTCAGTATAAAGAACTTATTGCAGTTTAAATGAAAAAATAACTTGCGCCTAATAGTCGGAGCAAAAAAAAATTCAAATTTTCAACATTCGATTTTCCAAATTTCAAAATTCAAATTTTTAAAATTTATATTTTCAGATTGATATTTTTAAATTTCAAGTTTTTGATAGATAAGTAAATGAGTTACCATTTATGACCCTTTTAATAATAAGTCAACATGTTTAATAATGATTCATAAATGTGTTGACTCAATCCATTTATAAGTGGGTTGATTTGGTCGTATTTCGAAGGTTTATACGTGTGTATAATTTTTTATTTATAACCGTTCGGCTTCATGGATACACACAATAACATCATGAAACTAGATTCTTAGCAAACCCAATCGACCGTAACAAAATTGCAAATTAGAGAACCAGTGCCATATATCTCTTTCTACCATTTTTATGGATTTCGAATGGCTTGATGGGTCGCACAAGATTTATTCAATTTCGAGGTCAATGTTACTTATTTAATTTTGTCCTAACATAAGTAATCATAACGATGAGTAGTATGGGTAAAAACGGACTTTTATAGGTCGTAAGGGAGGAAGTAGAGACAAACAAGTCATTGGTGCGAGCGAAGGAGCAATTACTGAGAAGATACTGCACAGATTTCCTTGGTCGACCTAGATGCATCACTTTATACTTGGTAGACTTTTGCATGTACTTTATACTTGGTAAACTTGTTTGTATATGGAATATGTTATCTAGCGTTCATAAACGTAATAAATAAAGATATCTTTAGGATACAAACAGTTGATGAACCTGACATAATCCATCTAATGTGTATGGATCCCATCCCCACAGATAAGTACATGCATTAGTGCCATAATTACGATGTTTTTATGTATTTCTAATTAAACCACATTTGAGGCTTTTTGATTTGTAAACACGGCAGTTAATAGGAAGTCAGTCAATTTTTGTCTTTCAGTGTGCACACAGTGAATGAATATGTTATATGACGCTATGATAATTAATCCCACTGCATGCTCATTTTTTGTAAACTCCTCGTCATCTAATGATGGAGAATCTCAATTCAATGTTTTTGCCGTATCCTTTTTGCACCAATTTTTACCTTATATTTTTCTTTTAGGCCTTGGAATTGTCTTCGGCGCAATATTTAGCTCAGATACCATTACATTTTCATATTTTTCTTTCCAAACAACACAATGTTCTCCATCATCTTCTTCTCCTTTGGTTGATTATAATCCCGTTATATCTCCTTCACAAAACTCTCCGGACTTACAAAAACCAGATGCTATCGTACCTCTTGTTCAACCTCCAAAACCACAAAATTTGCATATAAATGAAACAAAAACCATGCAAAAACCAGAACTTTTGCAAACTGAAAAAACAAAAGAAGTGCAAAAGAAAGAAGTGGAACCGGAAAAACCAAAAGATGTGGAAAAGGAAATAGTTGAAAAGCCAAGAAATGAAAAATATGTGCATGAAAAGAGTGATAAAATATTGTTTCCTAAAGCATTGGAGATATCGAGATTAGCAGAGAATACAAGCAAGATCGAAAGTCCAAAGGTTGCATTTATGTTCTTGGCTAGAGGAGAACTACAATTCATGCCATTTTGAGAAAGATTTTTTAAGGGTTTTGATGGGAAATTTTCAATTTACATGCATTTACGTCCTGCTTATCTCGATGTTTTCAATTCTTGCCTTGATGTTTTTTATGGAAGAAGAATTCCTAGCAAGGTTAGTTTTATATTTTTTATTCCATTTTTCAAAGATATATTAAGTTGTTTATCATATTCTTTAATGAAATTTTAAGCAATGAATGGGACAATACATTCTAGAATGATTTATGTCTCATTCCCTAAAAAAAGAGTTAAATAAGTGATCCACTCAATTTTTCTGCCCGTTGTACTATGGTCTAATTCAGAATTTCAGAATTATTTATTAATTCTTATAAACTAAAAATACTGCATATGTCCTTTAATTTGATGTAGACTGTTAGATTTGCTGATCTAATGGCATGGGTGAAAATATTATCTACATTTTCTTAGTAGAGAAGAAAATCTTTGTCTTTTATCTCATTCCATCTTGAAACTTCCGTAAAACACACTCTATAGGTTTCAAATTTAAGTTCGAAAATGCACAGGGTTCATCATAAAAACAATTTTTAAAACACATTTCTTCTTAAATTTCAGGATTTTGCAAATATTTAAAGAAAAAAAGGGTAAATATTTGAAGTTTTTTAACGTTAAATATTTGCATTTTTTCAAAAAGTTTCAAAATATATTAGTTTTCATTATTGAAACATGGAATTAAGTTCAGGTATAATTTTCAACGGTTGATAGGTTTATGTTCTGTTTATAAGTCTATGATTGAAATGTCAAACGTGAAAGTTCCATTACCTTTCCAATCAACTGAAATGTCATCAAGTCAAATTTGAGGAGTTGATATAGAAACCACTAGTTTTTAGCATTGTTGTGTGGTTTATTTTAAACGCTAATACATGAAACAATGCAGTCCACAAGAATACTAATTGTGACACTTTTACGGTTCATGTTATGTGCATTAAAAGATATAAATATATTGATATTAATATGCTATAATCAAACGCTACAACAACAAAAGGCTTCTTTGTAGAAGTCAAAATAGAATGGAGGACTTGGCCTGCGATTTAGCAAATAACCAATTATGAAAGAAGCCTTGAGACACGCGATTCGCACGTGACAATATTACACCCTTCGCTAATAAATTGAACTTTTTACAAATTATATATGCTTAGCATATTCAAAAAATGATTTTCATACATATTTAGCTAAGATTTTACCTTGAAATCATGCGTAGTCGGTTTGAATTTTTATTTTTAAGTTGTATTGTTTAATTTTTTTTATTAGTTTACATTTTTATTTCTAAGTTATATCGTTAATTTTTTGTTAGTTTGGATTTTTTTCCGTTATCAATTAATGAAAAACAAAAATGTATAGAAAGTTTATTTATTAGATCATATTTCTAAACGATATTAAGTTTGGTAATATATATGTAAAGAAGCGTTATGAATTTGCAAAAAAAAGTATATTTGTTAAATCCTATTTTTAAGTGATATTAACATTTGTGAATATCTATAGAGAGATGTTTTTGTAAGTTGACGTTGATACCAGACAAATATCCTGCCTTCACTTAAACTCAGGAACAAAAAATTATAATAATAGTTTATTTACTCTATATTTCAACCTGTTTTGAATTTAACGTATAATAAAATGTTGATTTTCTTAACGCCACTCACCATAGTATGTAGTTGACAATAATAATACACGTAATAAAAGTTTGGTGCTATATGCATGACTTTATCATGTATGTAGATGCTATTTTTTAGGACCAATTAATAGATGCACTGAGTTTAGAAACAGATATGCAGATGCTATATTTTAGGATCAATTAGTGGAGAATTTTTTTAAAGAATTATATATAAATGGCGATTTTGGAACTTCGCGGTCGGATCAAAAGATTGCGCTTCCAAGGCAACTATTAATAAAGATGTCTTCAAGTAGTCGTTACTTTTAAACTATGACTTTTGCTGATAGAAAACAAAAAATTGCAACAAAGAAAAGAAGCAAGCTCTGTCTTATCTGGAACAAAGGAAAGAAGGGTCGACTATAAATTCTTCTTATGTAAATCCAACTATCCAAGTACAAAAAGGTGGCAATTTTGCAGTTATTTTTTCACTAACTTGTTTTTATCGATTGTTTGGTACACTCTACTTTAGAAGTAACTTGTTATAGTTTTAAATTTTTAATTAAAACCCCAGCAACTATAGCAGATTAAAGTATAAATGTTGCAGAATGAATGTCATCTGGTAGCTTAATTAATATTAATGATCTATATGTGAAGTTAACAAAAAAAAATCTTCTAAGCACATGCGATAAAGTTGTTATATGACTTATTATTAAAGATAACTAGTGTGTAACATGTGCGTTGCACATGATAAGATTTAAAAATATAATATTTATACTTTTAATATTAACATTAGAATTTTGTTATGCAATATAGGATAAATTTAGTGGAACAAGTGGGTAGTAAACTAAAACTGTTTTTACTATATATGTATAAAAATATAATTTTATTGTTTTTGTTAATGTGAATATGGTATACATATTGAAACTAACATATTTCAATGTTTTGTTAGATAAATTAAAAAAGGTTATTTAACTGGATTTTTTTAAAATACGTTAAATTTTGAAATTATGTAATTAGTTTAATATACGGACTTAAGATTGTAGGAAAGAATCAAGAAGAGTTTTGTAGAAAAAAATTATAGAAATTTTTATGCAGAATTATTTGAAGTTAAAATATTAGAATTTTGTAGTATAGTGTATTATGAATTTTTTTGATAAACGAATCATTATTTTTTATGTACATAATTTATGTCAAGTGACCTATGAATCTTTATTTTGAATAGAAAAAATAGTTTTATCATTTTTGTTTTATAGATGTATGTATGTATGTATGTATGTATGTATGTATGTATTACAGAATTAATATTTATATATATATTATAAAATTAACATTCTATAATATATATACATAGAATTAGCATTTATAGAACTAAGATTCTATAATATATATATATATTATAAAATTAACATTTATACATATTATACATATTATAAATTAATATATATATATATATATATATATATATATTAGAATTAACATTTATTTTAAGCCTTTATTAGAAGAACATACTAATTATTTACTGAGATTGATTAAATGGTTTAAATTTGAGATTTCATAAGTAGTTTAGAAATATGGATTTAAATATAAACATTAGGAAAATTTTGCAGCAGGGTTTGCACATAATTGGGGATATGTTAAACTGTAGGTATTTGAAGCTAATACATAATTTTGTAATGTCAATGATAAATTTATTGAGATAGATGAATAATAAATTCATATTTTTAATATTGTTCATGTATTATGTTATGTGATTTATATATGAAAAACAATTTTTACCACTTTTGTTGAAATGAATATGGTATATGTCATGTTTTAAGATTTGTTCGAAGAATTAACGAATACTTTTTAATTGAATTTATTCAAATAGTTTAAATTTAAGATTACATAATTAAGTAAAAAATATCAACTTAAATGTACAATACCGATGATACCGATGAGGTTTTTGTAGAAAGCCAAATAAATTTTAAAGTGCAGGCGCTTGACATTAAAATTAGAATTCATTAAAATTAGAATTTTACAACGCAATGTATGGTAAACATATCAATATAAATTAATTATAAATTAAATTTGTAATTATTATTTATATATATAATTTATGTTACCTGACTGAAATGTTTATGTATCTATATGAAATTTGCATGCCGTTTTTGGTAATGTGAATATGATAGAGATATTGATATTTTCATACTTTTATGGTTTATTATACAAATCAACAAATAATAGTTAACTAAAACTATTTAATAATTATGTAATCATCCACAATATGTTGATGTAGATATAAATATTAGAAAGGAATTAAAGTGGTCCTTGTAAATGACAATAGAAATTTTAAAATAGATGTGTTTTGAAGTAAAAATATAATTTTGTACTACACGATATGATGAACTTATTAAGATAAATGAATGGTAAATCGAATTTGTTGTTACTGTTTATGTATATACTTCATGTTTTGTGACTTATGTAACTTTACTTTAATCAAAAGGTAATTTCACAATTTTTATTTATTGGAATAAATATGGGTGTAATATTGTAATTTTTATGTTCCATAATTTAGTACACTTACCAATGAATATTACTTCATTGGATTTATCTAATTAGTTTTAAATTTAATATTGCCTAAATAATTTCAGTATATGGACTAAAATGTAAACAATTATGATAAAAGTGAGGTGGTTTTTTTAAATAATTATGGTAACTTTAAATGTAGGCATTTGAAGTTATAAGTGGAAATTTACAAGTTAAACTTATTTTGTTTTTGTTTTATGTGATTCATATATCATCGTTGAATGAAAAACTAACTTTATTGGTTGTTACTATATAATATATAATATTGAAATTATCATTCTTTAGTATTCATTAGAAATAATAGCTAACTAAACTTAGTTAAGTAGTTTGATTTTTGATTATGGAATTATCCTAAATATATAGATTTGAATATATAAAATTGTAAAAGGTAACTCATAAATTATTTATAAATGATTGCATAAAATTTTACATGTACATAAAAAAATGAAAAATGGTTGAAGAGAAATTCTATAATAAGTGTAAGTAATAAGGATCTAAAAATGAAATATCAAGAGAGAGTTAATGAAGTATGAAAAGAGACAAAGTTATACATGAAAAGACAAAGTTATATTTGAAATTCTAAGCATTAATGATACTAATAAATATTTTTTTACAGAGTCCTATGTCTTAACTGCACCACGGATACAAATTTGTGAGTTTTCGTAGTAGATAAATTAAGTATAAATATACAACTCATCTGTAGTTCTTTTATAGACCCATCATGGGCCCATACTTCAACATTCAATGCAGGTATACAACTGATCTGATCTACTGGCTTCATTCAATAGAACTATTAAGTAACCCTAATATATATATATATATATATATATATATATATTTACAACTATATACATAGTTCTAAATATGTAGATTACTACATTGCATCAGGCTAGTGGGCTGAGAAAATATGAGCCCATCAACCTTCTACAACTTAGTAATACATATTTACGATTTATAAAAATAGAATATAAAAATAATTTATTAAACCTGAAAAGACTAAAAAAAATCAGAAATAAAAATATTCTAGTAATAAAATCCGAATGGTTCAAAACTTGTATAGGAATCATCTAGGAATAAAATATCTTTGTACAAAACGAACTTAGAAATAGTAAAAAACACAAAGAATTAATTTTATCAGATAACCAAGTAATTGCCTTTTATGGTCAAAAAATGGAGTATTGTTTGTAATGTTTGAAAGAGCATGAATCTATCTAATCCACGATATTACTTCAGACGCTTTGACATTCTTAAAACACTATTTTGGTTGCTAGTTTTAGGAAATCTAAGCCCAATAGCCCAACTGTGTTTTAGTAATATGCATAATTACAATTTACATATTTATAATATTCACTAATTTTAAATTTATTTAAATTACCATAAAAAAATCATATATATGAAAAAAAAAAATTCCAGTGAACCTCTTTCATGATGGATGATATTATAAGCATTCATCAAAATACTCCTTTCGCCCATTCAAAGAAATAATAACATAAATTAACTAAAAACACTTCAAAAACCAACCTTGTTCAAATAGACAAAACTAAACTAAAAAGAAAAGGAAAAACTTATATAATTGAGCAACATAGTATTAAAAACCAGAATTTGATTCTTAAACATACCGATTTCCTCTACTATAACTTTCATTGGTTGAAGAAATAGCGGTGAATTGATGTAAGTGGAATTGTTCTATAAATTAAAAACTATTGTAAAATGATTTTGTAATGTTTAAAATATTAATATCAGTTAATATGCTTGTAACACTATACTTGTATAAAAGTAATAATATTTAACTAGTGTTGTATATTACTTTTATCGTAGTTATGTGTATTACATTTTGTTATTCAAAATAATGGTTTCTCATATCATCCATATAAGTTGTTCTAAGACTGAAAAAACCGAAGGCACTACCTCTACTACATCCATTCTGGAATCATTATCGGGATTAGTAGAAAATAGCCTTTGCACTTCAAAGAACTCCGTATTCGATTTCCATTATCTTCAAGATGTATTCAATTCGAACACTTATGCCAATTCGAAGTGGTTTTCAGATAACATATTTGATTTTGATCTCTATGAATTGATAATCGATAGTTTTAAAATGACCAAAATTTGATAGTTGGTTATTTAACTATCAAATAAGCAGACAATCCATCAGAAATTTAACTTCATATAGAAACCAAGCATGACTAAACACATAAGCCAACTATTAAACCTCTTTAATTAATCCTTTCATTAATTAAAATGCCGTTGTAAATACTTGTATCAAAATAATTTTACAAAAATATACATATGTATACTACTCCTTCACTATTCATTTATTCTCTTTCGATGCTTAGAAAATATCCACATGCTTGTCTCTTCGATATAAGTATATTAACAAAGCATTTATGAAAGATTTCATATTTCAAAAACATACTTAAATGGGCTAAAAACAAAATGTTGTTTAAAAACATTATTTTTATAAACCCAAAACCACTTTCCTTTTGGTGTAAGTAAATGGATCATATGAAAATTAGACCAAAAATATTTGCCATCATTTTTCGATTTCAATCTTGTATTATTCCTCTATTAACAAGGAGGTCAAACAAGTTAGAGAACCATCGTTGCCTCGAAACACGTTCTTAATACTCGGGATAGGGATGAGTTTGCCTACCTCGAAATTTGGTGTTAAGTATGAAAATAATATTTTCCATACCACCATAATTTAAAATGATCATTTATAGAAATCAAATCTCATTCTTTTTATAAATCTCTTCTATATGTACGAAACTCCTTTTATAGATCTCCTTCATATTTATAAAATTCCTTTTATAAACTCTTTTCTATTTGTAAAACTCCTATACTTATAAAAAATCTTTGGTTCCAAGATTTGGACCAAATACTTTCCATAAAGCATCATTCCATATATCGCTATAAATTCACTAATATGATTTATTTTCCCAATTTATCAAACTAATATCATTTTCCTTTTATAAAATATCATTTATAAATCTATTCTTTTATTTATAAAATAAAATTTATAAATTTATCTTTCTATATAACATTTTATATAAAAAAATCACAAATATTTATTTCAAAATATTTCTATCCTCTTTTAAAACAGAATCACTTTATTATAAAAGATAAGTCCTTTTTTTCTTTATAATAAACATCCTTTGTTATGTCAACTTTTCTGTAAAATAAATACTTCTCGAAATATTTTTAAAACATTTCCATATAAATTAGAAAAGGCTAACAAAAAGGTTAGAGTAAAATAGAAAAGTTCAAAAACCATTTCTAAATAAAATGTCATAAGGAATTCCAAAAGTCACATTTAAAATCATTCTCCAAATCAAAAACATTTTCAAATCAGAAACAGTAAATAATAATATTTCCAAAATACGATAATGACGCCTAAAGCCACCATGGCACTTATAACAAGTGCTTTCCATATACATATTACAAGTATAACAACAATAACGCCAATAACAAAGTCACATCTAATAAGGCCAAGCTACCAAGTTTTTAGCATTCAAAAATTAATACAACTAGTATATAAATGAAACTAAAATCTACATTAGCGAGGAATTCAGATCCCTCTATTAAATTGCCTGAGTTCTCTGTATTTCAATTTATATGTCATGCTTTTCAAAGCGGTAATTCAACCGTACCAACTAAAGAAATCATTCAAACACACAAACAATAATCAATATATATATATATATATATATATATATATATATATATCATATAGTGTTCATCCAAAGGTGAGTTAACTCACCAAAATTTCAACCACCGCTTACGAGTTTCTGTTTTCTCTCAAATCTAACGACGTTCGATTTTAGCTCAAAATCCTACTTGCGCCAAACTTGACGAAATCAACTTCAGTGCGTAGATAACATTCCTACGAGCGCAACGCAAAAGACCACGCTTGTAATGATCGAGATTTTCGACCCTCGAAAATCGGCATTAATACGTCCATTGTATAAAATGCCGAGCAGTCGAGTGCCAAAAATACCGGTTCATTAAGGGTGAAGAAGAAAATGGCAGAAGAAGATTGAGCAACAATATCATAGAATTTCACAATCGCAGCGGAACAAATACAACATGTAATAACAGATTTTAAATATAAGAACTATAGCGTTACTATACATACCATTATCAGAGTACAATGAACAACTATCAATCTGGACAATTTAATAACTTGTCCTCACACACATAGTTTACAGAAGGAAAATATAAACCAAATACGGGATACGTCTCCATCATCTAGCTCATCTCCTGAGCTCCATAGCGTCCTATCCTGAATCAGTAATACTTGCTCTGACCCGAGAATTATAATAAAGTAACGATCAAGTTAGTCTTAAAAACCAACTTAAGAAAACACACTCAATTTGAATTATTAACTTTTCTCAAAGTCCTTTGAAAACAAAGGTATCTCGTAAGACAACGTCACAAATAAACATATTGGATTTTTACCTTACGATAACCTAAACAATTTTTATCAAAATTATCTGATATTATAATAGTGTTTATAGAAAATAAATATAAAATAGTTGAAATGTTTGCATCTCACGTTCTAACATAGTTGGGTACAATCAAAACCGTACAACGCTTATTAGAGAATGGATTCCATCGAATGACTGGGCCACTGGGTTACCGCCCACTACAGTACACCTCTAAAACAATGTACCGAGGACCACACCGGAATCCCCTGCTACACAAGACCGGCCTACCCCTAACCTGGATAAACCGAATATGTTATCACCCTGGGTGTTCCCACCCTTACCATCAAGTGCTCCTCCTTTCATGCATAACCATATCCATAATTTATAGGTTTCCGAGGACATCTTGAAAAGTGATAACATACCCTAATTGGGTGTGACCCACTTAACCTTACTGCATCTCCCCTATTTTAGTCATTCTCGGTTGATGAGGCTCGAGGCTAAGCGTTACCTTTCAAGAATAAAACTCTACTTAGAATGCTCATTGTCCTTCAATGATGATGTTCTGATAGCATTCGTCCATACAAGTTTTCTTGGGTCTGGATAAATCGAATCACCGTCTTCATCATCTTCACGGTATTCATTCGTAAATTTGAATAATAAACATGATCCTGGTCTCTTTGAAACGATTAACGAAATTGGCCAAAATTGATGGTCGGTCACTTAACTATCAATACACATCCATAAGCAATCATCAGGCCTTATTATAAATCTCCTAAAATTTATTTCAAAATATCTTTATAAGGTATATATATTCCCAGCACTCCAACATTTGAAAACATTTTTTAGATCCTTATATCTTCAATGGAATATTTCCACCACTTTCCAACACTTGGAATATTTTTCGCCACTTCATTTTGTATCACACTTAGGAAGTATTGCATCTATTTTCTACTTCCTATTTCTCAAGATCATTTACAATTTTATTTGTAAATTCCTTGACTAGTTTATAACGAGTTCTATAAATTCCGAAATTCTTTAATTAATTCACTTTAATATTTCCAAAGCCAATTATACTCATTTATAATTTCAATTTTCCTTTGTACTTCTTTATGAATTCTATTTCATTTTTTCGAAGTTCACTTTTACCTAACTGCTTCGAAAATTTCCTTACTTTTCTTCCCAATTCTATTTTAAGGATTTTCTTATAAATCCCATATACCGAGTAACCCCATTTCCAAACTTCCAAGAAGTTTTATAAATAAATTTAAAACATTTCAAAACTCTATATACATACATACATACATACATATATATATATATATATATATATATATATATATAGACACACACATATGTAAATCAAAATAAGTACTTAAAAGAAAATAATAATAATAATTTGTTTTTAAGACATATTCAAATAATTATTTAAAATATTAAAACACACTTTATAACATCATTTTTCGAAAGCAGGTTTAAAAATTTATGATTTATTAAATAAATATTAAGTATTTGAAAAAATAACTTCTGATGTATTTAAATACTAACACACTTTAAATTACATAGTTTAATAAATAAAAATTTCCTTTTTAAAATTAAAGCTTAACTTATTGATAAAATATATTTTAAAATCTAGATAACCAAATTTTCAATTTATAACCCCTCTCGATTTCCATCACATCACTACCACTCCGGTCTTCTTAACCATATTCACTTTAAAAATAGTATCCACTATCTCTTTCTCACCCTTTTTCCATATTCAAATATAAATTCTTCCCGTAAATTTATATTCCAAATTTATTATCCAATATCACTTTCCTTTATTTATAAACTTCGTTTATAAATTTTCATAACTCCTTTGAGTTTTCACTAAAAATAACCTTATTTATAAAATTCCATTTTATAAATTTCATTCATTTTTGCCAATCCATTTTTAATATCGATTTCACTTCTTTCCGTATTCCTTCCCGAGTATCATATTAAGATTCAGTCTTAAAAATTCCTTTATACGATTTATTTTAAAATCTCTATTTAAAATATTTCTCCCCGCATTATCTAGTACGATCAAAAACCAATTATTTCCTATCCAAATCGATTTCTTTAAAATAATCCAAGATTCGATATATATATATATATATATATATATATATATATATATATATATATATATTAAAATCCTCCTTCTAATTCTTTAAAAATTCAAAATAAAATTTATGGTATTTAACATCCAAAATTAATTCCTATACTATTTTAACATTTTAAAATTTACCACACACAATAATCTAGTAGATTATTCAATCACATGATATATTTTATATATGAAAAACACAAATATATTTGAGGAGTCTAGTTGGATTCCTCCAACTTGTTTTCCCTGCATCCATAAATTTTAGACAACAATAAAATTATCAATCCCATTACGATGGGGGATATCGCGGTATATAGGGTCATCCGCTATTATGCGGGCCACATAGGGTCTCATTCGCTAAAATATGTAGGAATAGCAATCCAACTACTAATATATATACTACTATATATAACATATATAATATATCGTTCAACAGATAATAATTTTCAACTCAACCAGGTATCCAATAATTAATTTTTAACAATTTTTAAAAATTAATCTGATATTTCAAATGGGTGAGAAGTTTTCTCATCTTAATTTTAATTTTACAATCCGATCCAACCCCGACTTGTTTCTTCATGATTTTAGACCTCGTATAAACATTATACAGTTTATTGACATTTGAAATAATCAAACAACTAATTACTATTTAAAAAATTCTAAAATCATATAATTAACTAAGCAAATGTAACTTATTTAAATTTTTTTAAACAATTATTTTTTAAACATTAATTACCTCACTCGATTGAACATACCCTGCCCGACTCCACTCCGCCCATCGTTGTGTCCAGAGCATCAACACAATGCCACCATCGATGTCGCAGTAGCACTCGCATGCCTGCACGACCACGTTTCAAGCTCCTTCATCTCGCCTCCTCCACCACCCGAGGCTCGCCCCCGCGACCCACTTGCTGCCTCCATGCGTGAACGCCTCCATTTCTCCGCTTACGCGCTTCCATCGATTGTGACTTCGTCTTTAAGGTCGCGACTCCCTCCACGTCTTGATCGCGACCACTACCGCTGCCCTCAAAACCAATGTGAATCCCAAACTCACCCACTACAGTCACTTCGACTTCTCACCGCATAACCAACAAACGTGCGAATGCGATCCACAAAAATTGAGAAGCCTCGTCAATAGGCCGGGAGCGATCGCCGATCCCCCCTTCCAGTCATCGCGATACCCTAAATCTACATTCCCCTCCTTAAGTTAAAAACGAAGCTCGCGATGCCGCGGCGTTTCATTCGATCGCTGCCTCCCTTTACCGAGTTCAGCATGTTTATTTCGCAAATTGGATTGTAGATTGAGGGAGAGAGAGAGGCTCGCGATATTACCTCCTTTGTTTGTTTTTTCTACCAACACTTATCTTTTCTTTCTTTTAATTTTGAATCGAACTGATTTGAAGAGACGGGGGGGGGGAAGGAGACATTCATAATTTAAAAGAACTGATAGGATGGAGGTCGCGTGTTTGAATGGGTATAAGTTATGGTGAAGACATAGAATAACAGCTGAAAGGGAGATTGACAAACTATTATATTAATTTAATTTCAAAAAATCTCAATCCATGCAACTTAAAATCCCAAACCTCTATCGAGACGTGTCGCTAGACGTTTATTATGTTATACCCTTATTCTGAACACAATAAAAAAGATTTTGAGTCCTAATTCGATCGTATGGAGGAGATAGCTTTTTGGACCCAATTATTATATTGGATTTTCGATATTAAATTCTACGCATTTATATCCCGTACGATCAAACGATAATTCTAAATGCTACAAAATTTAAACTTCGATAATAATACACTGTTATGGATCCAATGGAACTCATTTCTTCGAATTTCGAGACTGTTCCTCGGGATTGCTATTTTAACGTGTCAATTAGATCGACAAATTTTAAAATTTCGAAATCGCTTAAAATTTCAGTTTTAAAAACTTACTAACTCGATTATAAATCCCAAATCGAATATTTAAACCATTTAAATATTCCCAATTAATCATCCAAAAATCCGGGTCGTTACATTCATCCCCCTAAAAGAATTTCGTTCCCGAAATTGCTAATGTAGGAAAAATGCTTCAGACCCAATACTTATTCAAAACCCACTTAGTTAAAAAAATTTCATCCACTTTTCTAAACCATTTAGTCCCATCCAAAACATTTAGTACCCACCTCTAAACCAAAATCTCTAATTTCAATTCCAAATTTGAATATAACTTTTTAGTTAACAAAATTCTTCAAAAAAAATTCCAAAAATTTTCTAACACCCTAAATTTTCGAATTTTTTTGGTAGAATCTCCTTTGTTTGGTGAGCCTTTTGCAATATGAAAAGAGAGATAAATATATATACATCGACCCACATGGTCGAAAATAAAATATATATCAATATTATATATTTGTCGTATTTAATTCGTAAACATACTTTATTTTAGCCTTTTTAAGCATTATTAAGCAACCGAGTTACTTCATACGCAAATACACAATCAAAATCTAGTCCAACATCCTCCGGTTACCTGTACTTACTCAATTTAAACCACCTAAGTACCAAAATATGAAAATTCAGTAGCATTTCATTTAGTTAACCTATTAAACACATAATTTTCATAGCATGACTATATAATCACAAAGTTGTAACATTCGATTATTCACTTTCAGTCCATTTATATATCATTTCATTCAATTCGAATGATTTTCAACCTAATAATTTGCATTCAACTCATATTTGTACCAAACAATTTCATATCCATCTCAAATTGATAAAAAAAATCAATTTATTCGCTTTCTATTAATTCATGGAATTTTATTTGCTTCCTTTTATGCCAAACGACAAATTTCCATGCAACTTTGGCGATATTTATTTAATAAAATAACCATTTCAATTTGTAGCTATTTTAAATTGATTCCAAATCAATTTTTATTCAATTCTATTCCATTTCAGATTTATTTACGGTCAATTTCGCTCTCGAATTCTTTTAAAATAATATTCAATGCTATATTCAATTTATTTATGCTCACATTGAATTTATTTATAACTCAAGCCATTTTTATTTTAATCCAATTCCATTTTATTTGATCACCATCGACATATATTTAATCAGCTTATATATAAGTTGAATTTTATTTATTACTCAAGTTCTATATTCAACTTCAGTTTCAGCTCACTTGATTTAAAAGAAAATAATAATAATTTTTTTAAGATATATTCAAATAATTATTTAAAATATTGAAACACTCTTTATAACATCATTTTCCAAAGCAGGTTTAAAAATTTAGGATATATTAAATTAATATTAAGTATTTGGAAAATTAACTTCTGAAGTATTTATTTACTAACGGACTTTAAATTACATAGTTTAGTAAATAAAAATTTCCTTTTTAAATTAAAACTTAACTCATTCATAAAATATATTTTCAAATCCAGATAACCAAATTTTCAATTTATAACCCCTCTCGATTTCCATCACATCACTCCTATTCCGGTCTCCTTAACCGTCTTCACTTTAAAAATAGTATCCACTATCTCTTTCTCACACTATTTCCATATTCAAATATAAATTCTTCTCGTAAATTTATATTCCAAATTTATCATCCGATATCACTTTTCTTTATTTATAAACTTATTTTATAAATTTAATAGCTCCTTTGAGTGTTCACTAAAAATAACTTTATTTATAAAATTCCATTTTATAGATTTCATTCATTTTTGCCAAACTATTTTTAATATCGGTTTCAACTTCTTTCGGTTTTCCTTCCTGAGTATCATATTAAAATCCAGTCTTAAAAATTCCTTTATACAAATTATTTTAAAATCTCAATTTAAAATATTCTTCCCCGCATTATCTAGTATGATCAAAAACCAATTTTTCCTATTCAAATCGATTTCTTTAAAATAATCCAAGATTCGATATACATATTTTTATATTAAAAACCTGCTTCTAATTCTTTAAAAATTCAAAATAATATTTAGGGTATTTAACATCCAAATTTAATTCACATACTATTTAACATTTAAAAATTTACCACACATAATAATCTACCAGATTATTCAATCACATCACATGTTTTATATATGAAAAATACTAATATATTTGAGGAATCCAGTTGGATCCCTCCAACCCGTTTTTCCTCCATCCATAGATGTTAGAAAACAATAAAAATACCAACCCACTTCGAGTGGGATATCGCAATATAAAGGGTCATTCGCTATTATACGGGGTGCATAGGGTCTCATCCCTTAAAATATGCAGGAACAACAATCCAACTACTAATACATATACTACTATATATAACATATATAAAATATCGTTTCAGATAATAATTTTTAACTCAACCAGGCATCCAATAATTAATTTTTAACTATTTTTAAAAATTAATTTGATAATCCAAATGAGTGAGAAGTTTTCTTACCTTGATTTTAATTTTGCAATTCGATCTAACCCCAACTTGTTTCTTCACGATTTTAGTCCTTGTATAAACATTATACAGTTTATTAACATTTGAAATAATCAAACAATTAATTACTATTTAATAAATTCTAAAATCATACGATTATTTAAGCAAACGAAACTTACTTAAATTTTATTAAACAATTTTTTTAAGCATTAATTACCTCACTCGATGAAACACACCCTGCTGCACTTCACTCTGCCCACCATCGTTCCCAGAGCATCAACATGACGTCGCCATCAATGTCGTAGCAGCACTCGCATGCCCGCACGACCACGCTTCAAGCTCGTTCATCGCACCTCCTCCACCACCCGACGCTAGCGCCCGCGACCCACTTGCTGCCACAATGCATGAACGCCTCCATCTCCGTGCGTACGCGCTTCCACCGATCGTGACTTCGTCGTTTAAGTCGCGACCCTCTCCTCATCTCAATCGCAACCACTGTCACTGCCCTCAAAACCAACGTGAAACCCAAACTCACCCACTACGGCTGCTTCGACTTTCCACCATGCCACCATCAAACGTGCGAATGCGATCCACCCAAATCGACAGAGCCTCGTCGAATAGCCGCGAGCGATCGTCTATTCCCCCTTTCAGTCATCGCGATACCCTAAATCGACATTTTGTTCCTCAAGTCACGAACGAAGCTCGTGATGCCATGGCGTTTCATTCGATCGCTACCTTCCTTTACTGAGTTCAACATATTATCTCCTTTGTTTTTTTATGTTAACACTTTTTTTCTTTCTTTCAATTTTGGATCGAATTGATTTGAAGAGAAAGGGGGAAGAAGACGTTCGTGATTTAAAAGGACCGATAGGATGGAAGTCGCATGTTTGAATGAGTATAAGTTACGGTGAAAAGACAGAATAACAGCTGAAAGGGAGGTTGAAAATTAATATATTAATTTAATTTCAAAACATCACGATCCACGCAACTCAGAATCCCAAACCTCTATGAGGCATGCAATTAGGCGTTTATAATGTTATACCCCTATTCCAAACTCAATGGAAAAGGTTTCGAGTTCTAATTCGATCGTATGGAGAAGATAGATTTTTGGACCCAATTATTATATTGAATTTTCAATATTAAATTCAACCCGTTCAATCCCGTACAACGATAACTCCAAATGCTAAGAAATTTGAAATCCAATAACAATACACTATTACGGATCCAATTGAACTAGTTTCGTCGAATTCCGAGACTGTGCCTTAGGTCGCTATTTTAACGTATCGATTAAATCGACAAATTTTAAAATTTTGAAAATGCTTAAAATTTCAGTTTTAAAAACTTATTAACTCGATTATAAATCCTAAATCCAATATTTAAACCATTTAAATATTCCAAATTAATCATCGAAAAATCTGGGTTGTTACAGCGTTCTATTTGGACCTTCATAAGAGTTATGGATTTTATAAGAATTTGGATTGATTAAATTAATTAAATCAACTTAATTACTCAATTAAATTAATTACCATATTATAGCTTCTTTCCCAAATTCAAACTCTTATACACAAGCACACTTGCATAACCATCACCGTACACTTCCTATTCCCACTCTCGCTTAACGCTCAACGGAATCGCGTAACGTCGCCTCCTACGAACTCCACTTTGCATTCTCCCCACCTCAGTCGCCACCATACGAAGCTTCATCGCCTCAAGCAGTTTTCGACCTCGGCGTCCACATGCGACAAACCAAATGTTGTGTTTCACTATCGGGAGCCACACCACCCCATATTCTGACCAAAGCTGCATTATAAGATGAGAAACCAATTTTATTGCTGCTTTCACCTATCTCCACTTACATCTCTCGAAAAATGAAACCCTAGTTCGGGCGTGGAAGATGGAGCTTCCACAACTAATGTCGCACCCTGTAATCCCTATGCTAATTCGATGGTCTCCCTTCCCCGAGAGCAATAGAATCAACGTCAATGATTTTTGTTGACCGTTGCTCCATATACAATTATTTGAAAATCGAGGCTATAAAATATTTTACTGGTAAAGAAAAAATAAGAAGAGAGGGAGAGGCATAAAGGGGAAGAGTGAGAGTAAGTTTTATTCACAACAATATTATATTATAATTTAATGTTATGATTTCTTGTACTTCGCTACACAATATTACGTTTGCATACGAACCACGAATAACAGAAATAAAAATACAATCGCACACAACAATGTGAAATGATCACAAAATAATAATAAAAATGTTGGTTATCTTATTATGTGAAGTTCTCAAAAGTACCATTGTTTACGGCAATATGCATCGAATGATAATTTAAATATTTTCGAAATTAAAAATTATGGAAAAATCCTATAAATTCATTTTAAAAATATATCATTAAAATCAAGTCATTTTATTAACAATTGGTTTTCTTATTTCTATTATTTTTGAATCAAATTCGAATATTTAAACAGAATAAATATTATCATTTGAAATGTCAAAAATTATGGGTCGTTATATTCTTTCCCCTTAAAAGAATTTCATCCCTTGAAATTCCCAAAGGAAGAAAATGTCTCCTAGCCCTTAGGCCTTAGAAATTTCTCATGTTATAGAAAATTTTGGCAGCACCTCCTTTGCGCAGCTAGGTCCATAAAAAACCAAAACATCAATATAAGCCCATATTTGGGACCTTCCATACTTGGGGACAACACAGAAATAATTATTGTATGATACACATTATAGAGTGTTTATGTCACAGAGCAAACACACCAATTAACCAACTTGCGTGCAATCTAAATCTACTCATGGAACCAAAAGCAACTAGAAAATCTTTGCTTCCATGTACTTGTATTTTACTTACACAACCCAAAAGTGAGTTAAACATGACAAATGAGACAATACAACAACTCATCCATTATATATCATGAATCTTAGCATGCTAAATCATATACATCAATCATCTTACATCAACATGCCATCTTAACCTATGTCTTGCATTTCTAATGTAATAAGCATAAAGTTACATTAAAGCTTGTATGATGTACATATGTCATCTGTACGCAATATCAAATATGATCATTTGCTCAATCACATAAACTTCTCTTCCAAACTATTATCACTCACTCGACTTCCCTAGTGCCAACTTCAATCGGGTTCTTTTATTCCATGTACTATGATAAAAAACTTTAGAATCATATCAAGAATCTGTATCAAGTGTTCATCGTTAAGAATTGAGTGAAAAATCCTTGTTTGAATCAGTGTGAATCGCCCCAAAATCATGTACTCGAACCTAAATCCAAAAAAGTTATGTAAATAAAATGATCTACATAGAATTTACATATTTATCCTATTGGTACACCAATCAAAATTGTCATTTAAATCACATTCGTTTTCTCAAAGATCATTTGCTATTTAATACTAGAATTCATTTATGAAGCATTTCATAAACACTATCTTTATTTTATAAACATTCTACAAAGACTTATATTCACTTATAAAACATTTAATTTAAAAAAAATTCATTAAAACATTTTAGGACTTAAATTCATATTCGTATAATACTCCACTACATTCTAAGAGTATATAAACAATATCATATTTATTTTACTTAACCAGGATGTCCAACAAATTTAAAAATCGTTTTAACTTTCTATCTTTCCTTTCTAGAATTACAAACTGTACTTTTATATTTTCAAAAACACTTAGTTTCAAGTTCTTGATTATTTCGGAAGTTTTCCACTGTCCAAAATCATCGAAAATTCCATTTCATTTCAATAAATGAAAACTATCAACTTAATGCATAGGATACATAAGTTCATATAATAACTTTATAGAAAACTTAAGAACTAAGAATCGTGTTTTATTTTAAAACATTTTGAAATAATAAATACATATCTCCTTTTGTATATCAAATCATACTTTTTGGATTAAACTAAAATCTATTTTCCAAAGAACTCTGTAGCAAACACTACAGTGGCATCTTCCACTTAGAAACTTGAAAATGAACGCCGATGATGTTGCAGTCATCACTAGAATTATTTCCAGTGACAGAAGTGAGTTCGATACTTTCTATCTCCTTTAAAATCCTTGAAAATTATTTCTATTCATAAATACTTTCAAATAAAACTATCATTATTTTCCCTAAAACTTTGAAAAATAATTTTCAAAAACATCGGGATTTAAGCTTTAAAATTCTCAGCTTAAATCCTTTTTATTTAAAAACCATATTTTAACCATACTTATATAATTTCACCTTTTCATAAAAAAACCATTTCAAAAATGTATATCTTTGTTTAGATTATAATAAAATAATATTTGAATAAAATTTTGACCCAACATTATCACCAAATGTCTTATAGTCAAACTGTGGAACTTAGTTCATAAGGTGTTCATTTCAACGTTCCTACAATTACTATCTACCAACCCATGTAGTGAAGAGGTAAAGCTGCACATAAACTGGTCCAGCAAAACTAATCAAATAATAAATGACAATAATTGAATATTATCATTTCCTAACAAACAAATGCATCATAAATAACTATACCATTTTTTTGAAAAATATATTTTTTATAAAATATAACCCTACATAAAACTATTTCATTTATCAAATTTCAAAACAATACTATGTTGGTTTGCCTTGTCTAAATGTTTAGAAACCCATATCGATACAGTTGTACCTTCTATATCGACTAGAATTCATAAACCACTCAGCATATCAATCAATACAATACAAAATATTTTTATAGCACTAACAATTATGCGCTCTTATACATACATACGCTCAATGTCTTTATAAGGTGTTATTAATCCTATCTCTAATGAGTCTACCCCACCAAGGCTTGCATATTCGCTTAACCTAAGCTCTGATACCATGCTGTAACAACCGGTCTTATCAACCTCAAAAGTCAACACTAAAATATCCACGGTATTCACGTGTCGAGAATCCGAGTGCTAGAAAGACAGATTGTTGGGATGAAAGAAAAAGAAAAGAAAAAGAAAAGACAAAACAAAGAATCGTATCATGACAAGTATATATACATGATCTTTACAAAAGAAAACTGTAATAGACATACGTCGATCAGATTAAAACTAACATATCATTAGTCTGGACAGTTATAACAACCTATCCTCACAAATGCTGATAAATACAAAACAAGAAATGCAGTAGAAAATAAAATATGTGAATACATCTTAAAGGCATCCAGCTCGTCTCCTGAAGCATTAAAGCATCCATAACTAAATCTGAAAATATGCTTAGGTTGTCCTAAGCACTATAAGAAATAACGCCTGGATCAGTTGGATAAACCAAAGAAAGAAACTCAAATCATATGGATTTTTAATGTTATAAAACCTTTCAAAAATAAATATATATCATAAGACTACGCCACACATAAACATGGATTACCTTACGATAACCAAACCTTTTTATTAGAAAGTTCGGTAATATTATAATAATATTTAGGGTTTAAATAAATATTTAACATGGCTAAAATATTAATTATATTCAACAACATATTTAGTATACAACTAAGTCCGAAAGGCACATACTAGAATATGAATTCCATACAATGACAAGGCAAGAGACTGCCTTCCATATAGTACACCTCTAGATAAAATGTACCGAGGCTGCAAACATTGCACCTCTACCAACACAGAACCAGCCTACCCCTTCCTAGATAATACCTAATATGATCAACACCTTGGTTGCTAACTTGAAAAACCGTTTTCGTGGCCACAAGCATACCTTATTCATAAATATCGATCTAGATACAAGTGATGACCATACCTTAGTAGTAGCAAACCACATAGCCCTGCCGCATCTACCATGTTTTAGTCATTTTTAGGTGTGTGGCTTGAATTTACATTTTAAGTTTTAGCAAATCCCTCTTGGAATGCAAGCACTGCCCACCAGGCAATGATGTAATGTTATCATTCATCCATACAAATTGTTCTAGGACTGAACAAACTGAAGGCACTACTTCTACTATATCCATGTTGGAAACACCCTTAGGAATAGTAGCACGTAGCCTTTGCACTTCAGAGAACTCCATTTTCGATTTCCATCATCTTCAAGATGTCTTTAATTCGAGCTCTTATGTTAGTTTGAAGTGGCTTTCGAATAACGTATCTGATCCTAATCTCTCCTTGAACTGACAATTAATAGTTTCAAAACTGGCCATGATTTGATAGTCGTTTCTAATAAACACCGCTATAAATTCACAAATGTGATTTAGTTTTCCAATTAATCAAAATGATATCATTTCCATTCTTATAAAATATCATTTATAAATCTGTTCTTTTATTTATGAAATACCATTTATAAATCTATCTTTTTATATAAAATTTTATATAAAGCATTTCACAAATATTTAAAATATTTCCATCTTCTTTTAAAGTAGAATCAATTATTATAAATGATAAATCCTTTTTTATTTATAATAAACATCATTTATTACTTCTAGAAATAATTATGAAACATTCCATGTAAATTAGGAAAGACAATCAAAAAAGTTCGAGTAAAATAGAAAAGTTTATGCTATGGGGAATTCCAAAAGTTGCATTTAAAATCATTCTTTGAATCAAACCATCTTCAAATCAAAATAGCAAATAATAATATTTCCAAAATGCTATAATAAGGCCTAAAGCTACCATAGCACTTAACAAATGCTTTCTATATAAGAATAATAAGTGTAACAACAATAAGGCCAACCTACCAAGTTTTTGGCATTTAACAGTTTATTCAACAAGTATATAAATGAGGAATCTGGATCCTCTACAAAATTCCCTGAATTTCCTATATTTTATTTTATATGCCATCCGCTTTTCAAAACAGGAATTCAACTAAACCAACCAAAGAAATCATTCAAACGTACAAATAATAATTTATACCAACACATATATAATATACTGTTTATCCTAAGGTGGGTTAACTCACTGAAATTCCAGCCATTACTTATGCATTCATGCTTAATCAAAAATCAAACAACGTTTGATTTTAGCTTAAATCCTATTTTCTTCAAACTTGACAAAATCTACCCTAGTGCATGGATAACAATCCTACGAGCATAATGCAAAAGTCCATATTCGGTTTAGACCTAATATGTAAGAGTATGGATTTTGTATGAATTTGGACTAATTAAATTAATTAAACCAAATTAACTACTTAATTAAATTAATTACCACTTTAAATCTTTTTCCTTAAATTCAACTCCTGCACACACACACTTGCACGACCATCATCGTGTACTTCCTTCTCTTAATCTCGCTCCATACTCAATGAAATTGAGCAATGTTGCCTCCGACGAAATCCACTATGAAATTTCCCCGCTCTGGTCACTAAAATATAAAGCTCAATCACTTCTAGCATTTTCCAACCTGGGCATCCACGAGCAACAAATCAAATGTCGTGTTTCACTATAGGGATCTGATCCACCGCATATTCTGGAAAAGTAGCATCACACTTTGAGAAAACCAATTCCAACGATGCTTTCGCCTATCTCCACCTATATCTCTCGAAAACTACAACCATATTTTGGTCGTGGAAGATAGAGCTTCCAAAAGTGATGCCGCACAACCTAATCCCTTACCAGTTCGAAGATCTTCCTTCCCCAAGTGCAATGGAACCAACATCGATGATTTTTGTTGAATGTAGCTCTAGAAACAATTATTTGAATGTGGCGGCTATAGAATGTTATGCCGTAAAAGAAAATTAAGAAGAGAGGGAGAGGCGTGAAGGGGAAGAGTGAGATTTGGTGTTATTTACAATAAAATTATATTATAATTTAATGTTGTGATTTTCGATACTTTTCTACATAGTATTGCATTCGTGTGTGAACCGTGGATGATAGAAATATATATATATATATATATATATATATTTGTGTGTGTGTTTGTGTATGTATGTGTAAATGTATGTATGTATGTATATTTGGTACTTTGATACACAATATTTCTGGTACTTTGCACATACATACATACATACATGACAATACAGTAATATATCAATTCATGATAAGATCTACCCAACTTATATATGAATAATTGGTTAAATAAGAAATTAAAAATATTAATAAATCAAAACCATACCTCTCACCAAGGCTTAGAGATCTCACTTTGAAGTGATGAAATGACATTTTGAATCAAATTCCAAGTTCTATAGTTGCGGATCTCAAATTGCTTAATCATCAATGATCAAATCGACGATTTTGATACAATTTTTGTACTTGGATTAATGGAGTTTATAGGGATGGTTATTGGATGAAATTTATATATATAGAGAGAGAAATCATCAAAAGAAATGGTGTAGAAAATGGCATATAAATGGGAAGTCAAATGGAAAGAAAAGTGGTTCATAATCTTATCTCTATCTTATCAATTCCACTCTTTTAACGATTCAAAATTCTCCCTCCTTAGCCAACATTTAGCTAGCCAATCAAGCCATTTATGATTGAAATTTGCATGCCCTATGTGGGTCTCAAAAACAACTCAAGCTTATACAATGTCTGTTGCATTTGAATCCAAATTTAAATGCGTACTGATATCGTATATTCATAACACATTGTATAACATTGTTCAAGACATCAAATGTAAATTTTTATAACAAATATTTCATAAATACTAATTAATCTATAACAATTCAAATTAGTTAAATCAGGTGATAAAACAAGTATTCATCGCTTAGGCTGTGTGGCTCTTAGCTGTAAATTTAGTCAGCGATTAATTTCAAACAGTTCGAATATTAACGTTCATACATCACTTAACATGTTGTTAAACATTATAGCCAAATTTATTGCTCACTTGGTTTTTTTAAAATCCAATTTTACTTCATTAAGCGTCACCCTATAGTGACAATTATTTACACCAATTCTCTTTGTCAAAACTATATTACTTTGAACTTAAGGAATTTGGTAACGGACAAAATTCCATTTTCGTTCATATTCAACTCTATAGTCCAAACATAATGTCCTCGGTTTAATAATAACAATTATTATTAACAAAACTACCTTGGCGAGAGATATTGACTTTGAGTTGACTTTAGTTGACAGTGGTACAAACCCCATATAACTGTGGAGATGAATCTTCTCTTGAATAGTGTTTCACTTTCAATACTTTTACTCGACCCAACTATAGTCACTCGATGGACAGATTTAACTATAATTAAAGTGGAGCTTTCATATTAAAGATCAAACGTATTCTTAAGTCAAGAGAACTGTGTAAATTAGTCACGTAGATATTTATTATTTGGCCTTAGTTATATTAACTAACAGAAAACTGTCAAATGAGTCATTCTATAGTTATCCAATAATTATCAGACGTAGCCACTTGGTGCCCCCCGGTAGCAATGAGTAATACACTGCAAACATTTAGAGAGCGTTACACACTCTAGTCTTGATGGATACATCAATATCCAACCTCGATGCATTTCGACTAGGAATATTTTTAATGATGAATTTATTATATTATGATACAATACTCATGATTATAACAACTTGTAATTACTATAAAAAAACACACTATTTATGGATTTTATGTTAAATATATTTTAATTAAATATTTAATTATTTATAACATATTATAACAAATATATAACAGAAAGAAAAACAACTTTATTTCGAACGAGAATTGACTACAGAGTTAATTGATTTACAGTAAATTATAGAATTGTCCTTGTGGCATACCTTTAACTCTATCAATCTCCCCCTTGCACTTTAGCCAATTATGGAATCTCAATCCCATCCTTTTGGCCGGCTTCTCAAGAGCTGACCGAGCCAGATCCTTAATGAATGGATCTGTTATGTTGACCTTGGTATCTACCTTTAGTGTCTTGACCTTTTCTCTCTCGATGAATTATCGAAATGAGGTGGAACTTCCATAGTATATGTTATGACTTTTTATGTACTTTGGGTTGCTTTGCGATATGAATCACTGAGCTGTTATCATAGAACAATTCCATAAGATTCTCGATATTAGGAATCACTCCGAGCTCACTAAAAAACTTACACATCCATACTGTCTCTGTAGGTGCTTCATTGAGGGCGATGTACTCAGCCTTCATCGTCAAATTAGCTACTGTCTCTTACTTGGAACTTCCAACCGATGGCTCCACCATTAAGAGTAAAGATATAACCAAACACTGATTTAATAAAATCAATGTCACTTTGAAAGCTCGAATACGTATACCCTTCCATAAGGAGGTCTCCATTCTTATAAAAGAGGAATAAGTCCGGGGTATTTCTTATATACTTTAGTATACATTTTACAGTCATCCAATGCTTTTATCTAAGACTAGACCGGTATCAACTCATGCATCCTAATGCAAAAGCTACATCTGGTCTAGTACATAGCATATCGTACATTATGGATCCTATGGTTGAAGCATTAGAGATCCCCTTCAAACGCTCTTTTTCCTTATCGGTATGAGGAGTGTCCTTCTTAAAAAGGACAATTCCAAACTGCATTGGAAAGTTTCCATGCTTGGAATTCTCCGGTATGGTATCTATGTACAAGAATTGGGACAATCTCAACAACCTTTAGATCTATCTATACAGATCTTTATACGTATTATATAGGTTGCTTCTCCCAAATCCTTAATCGAGAAGTTCTTGGAAAGTCAAGCTTTCGCTGATTGCAATAATGAAATGCCAGTGCCTATCAACACAATATCATCGACATATAGCACTAAGAATATGATAGCAATGCCCTATTCCTTTCTATGTACGCATGCTTCCTCTATGTTCTGCTAAAAGCCAAATTGTTTGATTACCTTATCAAAACACTTATTCCAACATCTTGAAGCTTGTATAAGTCCATAAATGAACTTGAATAACTTGCAAGCCTTGCCTTCACTCTAGTTAACCATAAAACCTTTAGGCTGTGACATTTAGATGGCCTCTTCTAAATCACCATTTATGAATGCCATCTTTAGATTCATTTTCCATATTTCATAGTCATAGAATTTAGAAATGGTCAGCATAATTTGAATGGATGTAAGCATGACTATGGGTGAAAAGGTCTTATTATAATCAACACCTTGAATCCATCGAAATCCTTTCACAACTAGTTAACCTTATATATAAGTCTCTATTTCCCCATATGCAATTAGTTCTTTCTTAAAATCCATTTGAAGCTGATTGGTTTATCTTTTCGGGTACGTCCAACAAAATCCATACTTTGTTCTCGTACATGGAATCCATTTCGAATTTCATTGCTCCAAGCCAAAGTGCAAAGTCTTTACTCTATAGTGTTTATTGGAAAGATAGAGGAGTGTCATCATCTAAGACACGACCCTCCTTCTCGCCATCCATGAGAAAATCACGGTATCTCTATAGTGCATAAGATTCACTACTAGACCTCTTAGTAGGATGCGTGTTTTCATATATTGGTGAACTTAGTTCTCCCACTAGTTCGGCCTCGGTGTTAACTTCTTGGATCTCATATGAGTCCACAATATCGTTTTTATTTCCTTTGACATAAATTCCTTCTCTAAGAAGGCAATGAACCGAGAAACAATAACCTTTTTCTCCTCAGTATTGTAGAGTATATATCCTATTGATTTTTTGGGATATCCTATAAATTTACACAGCACCGATCTTACATCTAGTTTATTCGGACCAACGTTCTTAACATAGGTCGGACAACCCTACATCTTCTAATACTTGAGTTGGGGTTTATTACCATACCACATCTCATATGGTGTTTTAGCTACTGATGTAGTAGGAAAAAACTTCAACATATGTGCCGCGTTTTACAGAGCATATCTCAATAGGACGAAGATAACTTAGCTTTACTCATCATAGAATGAACGATATCTAATAGGGTTCGATTTCTTCACCCCGACACACTGTTGTGTTGCTGAGTATAGTATGGAGTAATCATAAAGACAATCCTATTATCTTTTAAGTACTGTTGGAGCTCTTGTCCTATGTACTCAACTCCTTGATCAGATCAAAGAATCTTAATCTTACGGTTCATTCAGACTTCTACTAAATTCCTATACTCAAAAAATTTCTCATAGACATCGAATTTATTCTTCATAAGATACACATTCCCTAGTCTTAAGAACTCATCGGTAAAGGTAATAAAGTAAGAACTATAATCTTTAGTGATTGCAGGCGTTGGGCCACATACATCACTATATACTAACCCTAAGAGTTCATCAACTATTTAATTGCTCCCACTGAAGGGGTGCTTGGTCATTTCCCTTTGAGACATGACTCACATGTGTCAAATGATTCAAAATCATGTGATAGGAGAACACCTTCAGTTTATATTTTGCGTAAGCGTGTCTCACTAACATGACCTAGTCTATAATGCCAAAGATAACTATCATTTATATTATTAGAAGAATTTTTCATAGAAAACTCATAATTAGTATTGATCACATAAATTCCATTTTCAAGAACACTATCACAAACTTTGTTTTCATTCATATAATGTTTATAACATTATTCGCATAATGAAATATATATCTAGTCTTAGACAATCTTGAAACATACACAATTCCACAAATAAAGTCTTTTACAAAATAGCAATTATTTAAAATCAATACTACACCATCAGGAAAACATAAATGATAATCTCCTACTATTGTTCCTTCTATGATAGATCTGTCAGTAACTTGGAGCCTTATCTCTCCTTTAGCTATGCAGCGCCAATCCTAAGCCCTTATAATGAATTACATATATGAGTTCTAGATCTAGCTTCTAAAACCCAAGACATTTTATTGATTGAAAATTATTTTGAATCATAAATGTACGTGAAGGAGCTACAGAACCGTTATGCTTTCTTTCTCCAACAATCTTTAGGTAATCGAGACAATTCCTTATCTAATGACTTTTCTTGTGGCAGTGGTGACATTCACCATTATCATCGATCTTCCTACTTTTATTATTCTTCTTACCTTCTCTTTTCCACTTTTTAGAACCTTTCGAAGATGATGAACCACCCTTTACAACAAGCATGGCCCCTTGATCCTTAGATGCAGACTCGATAGACCTCAACACATTAAGGACCCCCACGAGATTCACATTCAACTAGTTCATACATAATTCAGTATGAATGGTTCATACTAAGGCATAGAGAACCAAGGATCAAATCAACTTGTAATTTAGTGTTGCTTATCTATACATCCAATCGTGAAAACCTTTCAGTATAGCCCTTCATCATTAGTACGTAATTGTCCACCTTTTGTCATTTTGGTATTAAACAGCTTCTTCGTAAGCTCATACCTTGTGGAATGTGACTATTCACCAAACAAGACCTTGAGACCATCCAATATGTCATGGAAAAACATGCTTTTATGCTTACAACGGCTTGACTAACATAGAAAGCATGAAAACATGGATAATCCCTAGGTTTGAAAGTCATTTCCCAGAAATAAGTCTATGTTCGGGGTCCACATCATCAATATGTTGTTCTTTAGGTTTGCATGTAATAGGCGACCAAAGACGCTCGTAAGTCAATGCCATCTTAATTATGTTGGAAGCGTACTAGCCCTTAGTGGAGTAATTGGGTAAATTTCAATTTTTTAACCTATTTGGATCTTTAATAGGTCTATGTAGTCTAATCCATTTAGAACTTTTCTAAATTTTCTATTAAATAAATTCAATACTTTATTTGGAGTTATAAATAAAATTTTATTTTATGCATACTAATTTGTATTATATTATACATATAAGCATCAACATGCATGTGCAATAGAGCAATGTGCACATGGTTTGACATGTCCATGTATAGATGTTGGAATTTACACCGCAACGGACATGTTCGCCCCTCTTATATTTGATTTGTTGTCTAAATGTATACGATAATTGCATAATAATAATATATATAAGTAAATATAACACACACACACATATAACAAATGTTAGTCATAAGCAATTTGTAAATAAAACTATAAACTTTATATTTAAATATACGTATGTAGATATATATAGAAAAATCAAATCATTAAATTAATTAAATATTAGTTTTTATAATAATGTTAACATATATATATATATGTATGTGTATTCATAATATAACATGAAAGCTGTATGTAATTTAATAAAATAATTTTTTGCTTTATTTTAAATTAATTTATACAATACATGTAAATATATTTAATTATATATATATATATATTCATATAAATAATAAAATTAAAAAATTTCCTTCAGAAAGGTGTTTTTGCAAATTTTTCTCTCAGCCCAAAGTATATAGATATTTCTTTTTTATTTATTTTCGATTGTTGCATTTTGAAACATTTTAAAATCTTAAACCATGTAAATTAAAATAAATATTATTATCGAAATTTTAATGTATAGTAAACGTTATACAAATTTTTTGAAATATATATATATTATTTATAATATATGTATATATATATATATTAAATAAAATAATCAATTTTAGGTTAAATAATTAATTAAACATATTTATTTGAAATTAAAAAACAATTATGCCACCAAATGTGTATTTTATATAAATAAATATTATAAATTTAAAACCTGTAATATATGAGTTATAGTCTTAGAAATAATCATTATTTTACCGAAATCAATTATAAGAATATTTCAATATATAAATAAAAAAAAATTTCAGCCGTGAGTACTAAGTATAATAAATATTCTAAAAAATAATTCTTTTTATATATTTATATAGATGCAATAGTATTGACAACCAACCAAATTGTGACAGCATTTCGATATACAAGATTCGTAATATAATCTAACATCCTATCACATAAATAACATATAATATAAATGTTATATAACAGAGATAAAACAGAGATTTTTTTCACCAAAGCCCTACATACATGTTAAAACGTTGAATTGATCCCTTTGAATTCGTTTACAAATTAGAAGTTGCTAGCTCCCAACCTATCTTACTAACAACCATAATTATGTACTTGGATTTCTGAGGCTTAGAGAGGATGGTTGCTGATTGAAATTATCATGGAGGAAGGAGATCAAAAGTGTAAAATGAAATGGTGTAAAAGGTGGCATATAAATAGGAAGTCAAGGGAGAGAAAAGTTGATCACATCCTAATATATCTCTCTCTTACCAATTCCACTCTTTTCAACATTCAAATTCTTTCTAATTGTCATCATATGGTCGCCCAAACCATGCATCCTATAATCAAGAATATCATGCCCATATGAGCCTCAAAACTTTTCCTAGTCCAAACAATATTCAATGCAATTTTAAATCTTATTTAACCGCATACAATGTCATATATCGATCAATATATTTATTACTAATATAAACACAGTATTTAATATTGTTCATAGTACATCAATAAATTTCATTGATGTTAACTAATTTACAGCAATTTATAAGTCAATTAAATCTAATGGTAAAAGGATTACTCAATATTTCGTATGTATGATTCGTAGGTGTAAATTTAATCAGCGGTTAATATTGAACATTAATATTAACATTTACACTTCACCTAGCAAGTGATGTGAAATTATGGCTGAATTTATCACTTACTTGGTTTTGGTAAAATCTAATTTTACTTTATTAAGCATTACCTAGTACTGACGGTTATTTATACCAATTCTCTTCGTCAAAACTATAAAATTCGAACTTACAAAATTTGGTAATGGTCAAAAATCTAATATCATCCATATTCCACTTGATATTCCCAGCACAAAGTCCTTGGTTCAATAATAATAATAATTATTAACTGAACTGCTTTGGCCAATGACTTTGACTTTAAGTTGACTTCAGTTAATTGTGATACTAACCTCATATAATCGAGAATACGAATGCTCTCTTGAATAATGTTTCACTTCTAATGCTTCCATTCAACCCAACTATTGTCATTCGATAGACGTTGTGCTACGATTTAACCATAATTAAAGCTGAGCTTTCTCAAGTCAAGAGAACTATGTAACTTTATCACATCGATATTTTCTATTTGACCTTAGTTATCCATAGTTATCTAATAAGTATCGGTATATGACTCCTTGAAGCCCCCAGCAGTCATGAGTAATACATTATCCAAAATTTGGAGAGTGTTACATACTCTATTCTCAATTGATGTATTGATATCCAGTCTTAGATACATATTTATTGGGAATATTTAAAATGGTATGTTTAATTTCATTGTGATAAACTACTCATGGTTACAACACTTTGTAACTACTATCACAAACATACCAATTATAGATTTTCTATTAAATGCACTTATAATTAAATTAATTAATTAATATAACATATTATATCAAGTATATAATAGAAAGAAAACACTTTAATTTTGGATAAGATTTGTTATCGTGTTAGATATATGTAACAAATTACATAATTGCTTCTAGGGCATACCCTTAACTTTGTCAATTTCCCTCTTGCACTTAGGACCAATTATGGAATCTTTACCCCCATCCCTTCAATTAGTTTGATGAGAACCGATCGAGTCAATCCCTTCATGAATAAATCTGCTATGTTGTTTTAATTATTTACTCTGTCAATCAACTCTGTCTAATGTTGACAAAATAGTTTATCATGTGGAACTATTTGGAATATGTTTCTTGACTTCTAGCGAGCTCTTATTATTACATTGTTATCATATAATAATGATATAACATTCTTAATTACTTGGAATCACTTTTAGCTCGGTTAAAAATTTGTGCATTATATTTATAAGTTGCTTCTATTTTGGTGCTATTGAAGGCAATATTATTAGCCTTTCTTCGTATCAACCACAATGTGTCGTTTGGAACATTTTCGACTTAAAGCTTCCTAGTTAAGGTTTGAATGTGAATTTAATATTAATATATTATATCGATAGCACATATGAAATTCGACTCTGAGTACTCCTTCATAAGGCATTCGTTGTTTCTATAAACAATTCTCTAATATTTCATAAATAGTTGAGAATATTCTAAACTACCATTTAGTGATCTTATTTTGGATTTAATGTTTTCTTCATGTATCAAATATGTGAGCAAATTACGATATTGTAGACAATGCAACATATATGACAATTCCTTTTGCTAAAGCAAAGGAATTCATCTTTAATGTTCCTTATTAAACATTTTAATAAGGTGTCTTTACAAATCATTTAGGACATTCCCAACATCCTTTATACTTAATATAAAAGATATAATTTACAAATCTAATATCAAGTATTAAACAACTGTACCACTACTGATTTTCACATAAGTACATCGTTATCGATCAACAAGAAGTTGTTTACTTATAGTCTAGGAATATCATATACCTTTTTAATGGTTCTTTCTTAAACATACATGCTTCCTCTGTGTTTTGATTGAAAATCAAACTATTCGATATTCCTATCAAAATACTTATTCAATTTTGATGCTTAGAGAATAATACTTTCAATATCATTTCTTGGATCATATCTGAAAACTCACAAACTCAATATCGCTCCCGCTAGCTTCGAGACACTTTGGTTGTTATGTCAAATAGTCTATTCTACATCATTATTTAGAATTTTCCATTTCAACATTTATATACCAAAATACTAAGTCATACCAAGTGATAAATTTACGAGTAAATCCAAATTTTCTTAATCACATTAAATGACAAATTTATTATGTTAATTACAACAATTGAAATTTACGATTTTATTCTTATCAATGTTGCTCATTTTATTCCAACTGCATTAGTCTTGCTCTTGAAGACACATTCATGGTTTATTGATCATATTCCTTCATGTACAACTATCAAATTCATATTTTGATCACTACTTGGAATCCTTTTGGATTTATGCATCATACTATATGAAAGAGTTAATACTATTAATGGTTTAATTGATAATTGAGGATTATCTTTTCTCGATATTAATAAGAAATCATAGTCTCTCTTTAATGTGTGAGAATACATATTAGACACTCTAATGTGATGTATTTGTTTAGTTTAGGTTAATTTCACTTCATCCCACATAAGTACTTTTATCTTTAGATCATATCCAAAACTAATTTACAACCAATAATTTGTCAAAGAAATTCCTTCACCGTGAAGTTGGTACTTCTTGTAACACCAGTTGTTTTTAGTGAAACGGAACAAGTATTGATGAACACTTTGTGAGTTTCCACTTATATAAAACTGATTTGGTTTTCATTTACATAACTTATGTTCAATACATAAATAGGTCATCCAATCGTTTCAACTTCTTTTGGGGTGATTCATACATGATCGCTCACATACAATTATTACATATAGTCTTTCGACTCATACAACCTGCTAACTCCTTAGCCTAAGATATGTTGGGGTTTTTTATAAACCCTTATCTTGTAAGATTTTGTAAAATATTATTTAGATGTACTTAATTTTAAGCTTGTGTACTACTCTTAAGTACACGACCTTATAGAAAGAAGTTAACTCAATTTCATTCACAATTAGTCATACTTTATTCAAAAAAGTTTAATTACTCCCTATCGATGCATCATTATATGTCATAGGGAGGTGTGAATTTTGAAATTGAGTCATTATTCACTTTTAGGTACATTCAAAACTCTTTCTAATATAATCACTTATTCGATTTGATCGAATCAATTTTATATAAAATTTCATGTTATTTTATTTATTTACATTTGTCTATAACTCCTATGATGCGATTGGTGAATATAACGAAGTCTTGGAACCTTTTGGTATTAATAGACTTGGGATTGCATACATACATACATACATATATGTATATATATATAATTCCAAAGAGTTTGTCAACTCCTATGATGCTCCCACTGTATGGATACTTTGCCCTTGATTGTCTTAGATATAATTTACTGGTACCATATGATTCATAATCATATAATCAAAAATTATTTCTCAAAATTATGGTTTAGTCCATAATTTCAAAATAATTACAAACAAATTTAGATACTTCTGTTTTTTCAAAGCATCAGAAATACCAGTACTATAATTTTACTTTATAATGGATATTCATATTAAAAAAAATTGTTTATTTCCAGTATCCAATACTGAAAATAATTATTATTTCATAAATAATGTTTAGTACGTTTTACGAAAACATTTTTCATGACTTGATGCGATCAACAAGTGTAATATGGCATGCTCCACTATTTCTGTCATTATTATAATAGCGTATGAAATACAAAGATTGATTTAGTCATTTAATATAGGCTATTTTATTTCATTTACTATAACAGGTTTATAGCCATGTATTTTCAGATCAAATATCTTAAATTCAAAAGAAATAAATCTCATAGAAAAAATATTTCCAAATGAAAATACATTTTGGAATAGAAATCATATTTCACATTCTAATGTTAAGTATCAATTATTATTTTACAACTCATTTTTGATGTTTCTTTATAAAGCAGAAATGACCATTCACTCTCTTCATTCCAACCGTGTCTTAGGTTATATCCACTTTAACACATTTAATTTCCTTTCTAAATGGCCAAGCCATTCAAAGGAAATCCCTACTATAGTATCATAATGAACTCTTTAAAAATGTGCATTTGGTCATCATTAACTTTTAAGGATATCAAATAAATATGTAAATTTATCAAACTGGATTTCAATGATCGAATTCTTAGATATATCATATAGTATTTGTTCCAATATTACAATTAACAGAATAAGATCATTATTCTAATCAATCATATTGAATGCACAATCTCACATTACAGTTTATTTGCTTATTTCAATGAACTAATTTCCTCGAGGTTTCTTACATCACGAATTGAGACCGTTCACCATATAATAATTATATGTGATTGTATATAGATAAAATATGCTTTTAGAGTCCGACACTCATTTAAAAAAATACCCAGCCTCAGGCAAGTAAACTCATAAGTTACCAAGATACACACGTATTTAGTGGCTATATAATTAGGCACTTGCACTGGTCAACATGCAAAAATTTATTGGTAAATATATTTTATATTTCTATTTGTCAATATTAATTTAGTTTGTTTGTATATTTTAACTGATAAATTTTTTATCAATTATATTGCTTACACAAATTTATCAACGTAGATTATTATAACTTATATATAGCGTATGTTCTTACAATATTAGAAAGATTAGTGTTACCATTTCATTTTTCTAATAAGGCTCACACTATTCTTTTACGTTTTTCCAAACCCTAGGACAAAACAAAAAAGTCTTTTGACTTCACTAATGGGTGTTAGGTCTTGTCTACCTTGGGATTCTGATCTTAAGTTTCCTCAACAAGTCATAGACCTGCAAAAGATGGATAACTCATTATCGGTTGTATCATATGCAACTCTTAACCAATGGTTCCTTGTCTTAATCTCATTTTGACATTGAGTTTGCTCAACAAATCAAAAAAGGTTATTCACTCGCACTTACTATTTCATGATGGCCTAAGTATGGTATACATACCTTGAGTTTGCTCGACAAGTACATAAAGTTACCTTACGTCGTCTAGTCAATATATTAATAATACTACACATAACATCTCTGGCTTGAGTTTGCTCAACAAGCAGAGAGTATCAGAAAATTTATTAATATATAACGGTAGAGAGAAACACATATATTAAAGATTTATAATCTTTAATATATTTAGTGAGTGATATTGATTTATGGTATAATGTATTTATTATGAAATACCTTTGTGATTCAAGTGTCGGACATATCAGAAATCATGGTATACATATTATAAGTATGTATTTATTTATTAAGTCTAAATGAGTTTCTTAATGTTCAATATTACATAATTTTTATTATTATATAACTCTTATACTTTATTTAACTTATATATTATTTTAAGTATGACATTATTTAATTAAATTTTAATAAATATAATTAATTAATACTTCAGTTAATTATTATATTATCCAATTATAACGTATTACATTGAATATACATATTATAACCTTTACAGCAATACACATATAACTTATATATATATGTATATAATTTATTAATAACATATAATTTATTAATAACATATGATTTATTTATTTAACTACGCAATTTTAATTAAATTTTATTAGTTTCGAAAATTCTTTTATACATACATGTATACTAATATTGTCTTAAACAATTCAAGGCAACATAACATGAATCATTATATATATTGTACATGTGTGTGCGCATAAATAATTCTTTTATTTTATTAATCTTATTAATAAATAATATTTTCAAAATTAATTTTTTAACATTTTCAAACATTTGAAAAATTATATTATAACTTTTATAATATATGTTTAAAACATTTATTTTAATTTTAGAAACAATTTTAAAATATATACTATAACATTTATAATATTTTTCTAATTTTTAATTTAAATTTTACTTTAATTTCATAATAATTTTGAAATCAGCCCAAGCCAGGCCTTTTCTATTTGGGGTGGCCTTTAGGCTCACATAACTGTTCGGGTGAAGCCGGTATCCATGTAGGATAGTGTCACGACCCGAAATCCAACGTTCGAAAATCGACATCAAATACCTCACTTTTATTCGACTGTCGGAGATTCAAACGTCGAACTCCAGTTCGGATGGAGCTTATAACAACATTAGATGAATATAAACAGCGGAAACAAAATGAATTGACATTAATCAACACCACAGATACAACACCACAATATTTGATTACAACAATTATAACCAACACCAGAGTGCTACACTTGATATAACAATAGAATATTAACAATTTCACAACGGAACGACAACCGAGTCTTCAAAAGGTTCCAACATACTTTTACTTCGATAAGGTCTTCAAAACTCCAACACTTCAAAATGTTACCAAAGCCAAAACTTCCAAAATCCAATAGCTTCCAAACCAAAAGACTTCAAAAGATTCCAAGCTAGCTCCAAAACACGGATAACCTGCTTCTAGGCTGCCCGTTTGAAAATTATAGGCACTTAGAGTTTAGGAAGGGAATAATAAACTCCGGGTCAGTCATGGGACTAGTATGAGTAAACAAAAATAGTTGTTTGTACAAAAACAATTTATAAAAGAAAATCGATATGCTTTTGAAAAATGAAACTACCATTAGACCTCCTGCCACAACACAATGCAATCACAGAATTGGAGGAGATTTATTCTTATGATAGTCAAACATGCTTGATATGAGAAAATTCTTTTGATATTATTATTAGTACATAGTGAAGAAAATCATTTAGAAAGTATAATATTAATCTTATCCAGCATACCACATTTCGTTGTACGCCTACTATAGCTACCATGTTTTATGGCAGGTTACCGCCACGCTGCATGGCGGGTTATACAACTAAAACCGTACATGGCTCGTATTGTTTCTTTGGATTTCCAACAAATGGTCAGGTTAAGGAACTTCCTATGCCACATGGGTACGCCGATGGAGGGACGTCCCAAGAACCTACCTGGATTTCTGCCAACACAAGGCCGGGTTACCTCTGTAACTAGGTAACTACTACTCGAGTATGCCATCCCTCGGTCGTTTGCGACCTTTATTCGAGGACCTTCAACCATAAAGAAACAATCGCAAAGTAGTGAATTTCCAGCAACCATATAGGTTAAGTATCTGGGTTCCATACCATGATACCACCTTTTTCCAGAAGAAAATAGACATACCCAAACGGGGCGACCCTCATAACCTTGCCGCATCTTTCCTGTTTCGACCATTTCCGGGGTGTGAGGTCCAATGAGGTCTCGTCCACAAAGCAACGCTTTACACAAAAGCCTTGCTTTGATCAACAAATGATCAATAAATGATCAGCAACACACAACGGGACTCAGCATGCCACACTACCAAATTGGGAGTATATCACTGATAACCTTCAACTACATAACCTCTGAGCTCGTATGTCTCAGAGAAGGGTGTTAAGCTAGGAGAATAAATTCTCCGCCACCAACAAAATTGTATTTGAAAGAAATCTTTTTTATATCTCAAAGTGTAATGTCACACATACAACCATACAGCCATACAAATCTGTTTCGGGTTCGAACAGAACCGAAGGCACTTCCAAAGAAGCCCTTGCAATCTGGGCATCCACAATCCTGATCGGACTCCCCAACACATATGGAGATCTCTATACCGGAGCAACTCAATGTAGAGTTATTTGACAGGTTATCCTATCGTTCTCGAAGATACCCGGTCTTCACCACCGTCTCCAAATGCTACCCATTTCGTCGTATCACTATTCGAAATGGGTTATATGACACAAAGTCCTCTCCCGGCTAAACCGAATAGTGAGCGCTTAATTTTAAAGATACGTGGATATATCAATCATAAAGATTCACTTTTAGGGTTCGATGTGGATTTCGGATAACCAATTGGAATCCGACTCCATATCGCATCGAAATTCAAATGTCGTTTTACAAGACAATGGGATTTCACATTCACACAGAAACAAATCACAGATATCACAGCTCAGCACAAAGTAATTTATATCACAATCACATATCAGAGACATTCATCAATACAAAGCATTCAACAATAATCAATCATCTGAAATTAAGATGGACTAATCATGTGATTATTCTTAATTGATGATTAATGATTATTAATTATCTATTAATTAATCCTTAATTATTTGTTAACTAATCCTAAATTATTTGTTAATTAATCCTTAATTATTTGTTAATTAATCCTTAATTATCAATTACTTAAATCTTAATTACTTTTATTAATTAATTATTCCTAAATTAATTAATTATTAATTACAAATCAATTAACCTTAATTATTTATTTAATTAAACTTTAATATTAAGTAATTATTCTTAAGTAATTATATTAACAAATCATTAATTGCTTAATGAATCAAAAAATAAATATTTTTATCTTTTTTTTTTTTTGGCATGGCCGACGGTTTTATAGTGGACCGACCACTTTTATTACGAAAGTAATAAAGTTGAAGTACAGGAGTAAGGCAAAGACACCTTAACTACAAAATGTAAAGACAAATACAGAACAGGAGCATGACAGATACGTCACATCTACTATAAATAAATACCACCGCTAGTTCTCCTCAGCTGAGGAAGAAACAGTCGCACCCTCATCTTCCTTGGAAGAAATCATAGGTCCACCATCCAGACGTCCAATAAAGGGGCGAAAAAGAACAGCAAGGGAAGGGTCATAACAGTCACTGCAAGAAGAGTAGACAAAAGATCGTTCCCAGTCAGGGTCAGCAAGAATCTCAGAATTCGACATAGCATATGCACCGTCCTCGTCTAGTACCAAGGAATCACCAGAAATGCAATAGAAAAGACATCGAAGATCCTGTAAATCATCAGATATATATCGAAAATATGTGTTATCCACTGGATTGTATCTCATATCAGTACGACAATCAACCCAAGAGCGCTCAGACTTGACCCAAACAACGAGAGACGGATAGAGGATCGGAGCCAAAGGGGGAGCGGGAGGAACAGTACCAAGATCCGGGGAAACAGGAGGCACTAAGGAAGGGGGAGAATCAGAGACAGCAGCTTCAAGAGAGGCCTTGGGAACCCATTTCCTAAGGGGAGGACGGGGCAGTGGAATTTTAGGAGCAGCAGCAGGAACCTCAGAGCGCACGCATACAGCATCAGTATGACCGAAGGAATGACAAGAGGAACAAATATCAGGGACCCATCCATAACGTACACGAACATTGGCCACATGACCAACAGCTAGCTGAACAGGTATAGAGGTGGGAAGAGGCTTGTCGGGAGTAATCTCAATCAAGGCTTTGGCGAAAACAAGCTTGTCACGCGCAACCGTATTAGTATCAAAGCATTTCAATTTTCCAATATTGCACGCAAGCCAATTCAAGCCAAGCAACGGCTGTAAAGCAGAGGGAATTTGGGAAAAATAAACCCAAACAGGGACCGAAAAAACTTGCTCACGAACACTTGCTATCGTCGGCGACCAGGGGGTAAGTATAAAAGGTTGGCCGTCAAAAAAGGAGGGTTCAGACTCTAGAACACGTCTACGATCCTCAGGGGAGGAGAACAAAAGATAGTACAAGGAATCGACCAATCTTTGTTAATTACTTTGATTATCTTTTAAACCTTGTTTAATAAATCATCCTTATCATATTAGTTACTTTAAAAGGTTGAGATTAGTTTAAATAACATTTTATGTTAATTATGTTTTTTAATTACATTATTTACAAATAACTTTATAAAATAATGTAATATATTTAAATAGATTAAAATTAATTATTTATTTATTTTTTAAATTTTTTTTAAGTTTTTAAAATACTTAATCATTTCTCAAATTTATGTTAACAAAGCATAAACTTTTTAATCAAAATAGTTTAAAAACATTTATCATCAAATAATTTAAACCAATTTATATTTAAATTTTAAAACTAGCTTTTCAAAACTTTTAAAAATAAGCACAAATTCTGCTTTGGGTTCGACCCGCTTCTGACTCGAGACCTGACTCGAGTTACTCACCTTCTTTCATTTCTCTTTTTTTTAAAGTTAAGTTTTAAACGAAACTGCAGTTTGAAAAACCCACACGAACACGAGCTCATCCCCGAGCCAATCCCTCTTCCTACTCGATAACCACTTCGAGACAAACATCATCCAAAACATCCTGACACCATCGATGTCGCCGTGCACGTGCACAGCTCAACCATGCCACGCTACCTCCGACGATACTTCGCACACGTCGACGATCGACCACACGATCGATTCCGCCTTCTAACATACGCCGCGAAGCCCAGATCAAAGTCGAGCCTTCCACTTGAAACTGAAAATCCATCCTCAACAGAAACTGCCACGACAAGCCAATTCCGACCACCAGAACCACCGTAACTTCGCGAACACCTTCGTCCATGACTCCAGCACCTTTCCTCCACGCCACACTTGACTCGATTCTCCGAGGACGACGAACGACCCTAAAAATCAACCTCGACCCAACTGGGTTTTAGAACCATAATCCCATCTACTACCAACGCCACGACGATCGAACTCCACTTCCACCATTTTTTCCGACCTTTCCAATCGACAACCTAGCTTTGTCGAATGCCATGACGATCAAAAACCATCCAGTCGTCGAAATTTGCTCAAACTCCCATTTTTGGTCACCACAGAAATGTAACCTCAAATGTAAACTAAAATTCATGATTTTTGTTTTAAAAATCGAGTTTTCCAGTGACGATTCAAGTTGTATACTTGAATAAATAAATTTAATTGTTTAATTTTTATCAATTTTAAAAAAATCTTACTGTTTTTACTGATTCCAGAAGAATTTTAAACATAAAATACTTAGACTTATTTTTAAAACCTAAATTACATTTACACAAACTTATTTTGTTTAGAATTTAAAACCTAATAACACATAGATAAAGAGTTCTTTTTTTTTTTTTTTTGCTTTGTTTTTAACTCTGTAGTCTGGAAACATAGGAGAATAAGCACAATCAACATGCATGGTATCAAATCATACATATATACAGAGATTCACATATGTATATACACATGCAAGCAAAAATTTATCACTGAAATCACATGCAGTAGATTTACTTTCTTAAGCCTTTTTAATATATATGTTTACTCACCTTAGATTTCTGAAAAACAGAGGAGAAAAACTCTGGTCTGAAAACTTGAAGACTGGAATTCAAAGATCTGAGATGATTCTTGATTTGCTTAAGTTGTTGAAGTTTGATATCTTGCTTTGATGTTGAACTGTTTGTTGAAGAGTTGAAGTTGTTCTAGTTGAAATTGTTTTCTGGCTTAAGATTTTTAGAAAGTTATTTTCAGATTTTTTTTCTTCTGGAATTTGGTCTTGGTTTCAATGTTGAGGAAGTTAGTTGTTTTGATTACTTATTGCTGATGATTCTTTCCTTTTGGTTTAAAATTTTGTACAAGGCTTTGGAGATGAATAAAAGAGGTAAGAGGGAGGAGATGAAGTAGCTTATATAGGTTTAAATCTTCTTTTCATTAATTTTCGAAAATAAAAATGACACTTGTTTATTTTCTTTCTACATGGATTACACTTGTTAATCCACTTACTTAAATTTTAACACTTGTCTTTATATATACTACTTATTTAACATTTGTATTTTCATTAGAATAATATTTTTACATTATTTAAATTGTATTTAAATTTACACTTTCCATTTAAAGATATTTTCTTTATATTAATAAATATTATTTAAAAGAGAATGTTTTGAAGTTAAATACATATTAAATAAATTACATATATATATTTGTAAATCCAAATTATTTTACTAAAGCATTTATTTAAAATTGAAATTCAAATTCAAATCTAGTCACACACACACACACAGATATATATATATATATATATATATATATATATATAATTTAAATTCAAAAGATTTTAAAAACATTTATTTTTTCAAATTTTAAACTCAAATGAAATTGAAATCTTATTCATACAATTTAACACTTATTTTAATTGATTTGAAATTTTTTCCATATTAATTTTAAATTAAATTCCAAAAATTCAAACAAATTGCTAATTTAAATTGATAAAATTTGAGATGTTACAGATTTTCCCTCCTTAAGAAAATTTCGTCCTCGAAATTTGAAAGAGAGAGAAAGACAAACAAAGAATACCAGAACACGGAAAAAGATAGAGAAATGGCTTACCAGATTAAGCCGAGATATCTACTCTGCAATTTGGATAGGACTTCTGCATGGTATCCTCTGTTTTCCAAGTACAGTCGTTTGGATCACCACTCCACTACACCTTAACCAGTTTCACAACCTTGTTCCTCAGCTGCTTTTAATCACGATTAATGATCTTTAGCGGCTCTCTTTTAATTACCAGATTTGGTGTGATTTCCAAATCTTGGAGAGCGGCTTCTTCAATAATACAGTCTGGATTGTGCACATATTTTCAGAGGTTAGAAATGTGAAACACATCATGCATGCCAGATAACCAGCTAGGTAGCTGCACTCGATAGGCTAAAGGACCGATCCTCTTCGGAATAGGAAAAGGACCAATATATCGCGGCGCCAGCTTACCATTTTTTTCAGACCTTAACACACCACGCATTGGAGAAACTTTGAGGAAAACAGAGTCTCCAATCTGGAATTCCAATTCTCTTCTTCTGCGATCAGCATAACACTTCTGATGACATTGATCCATTTTCAACTTCTTTCGAATAAAATCAATTTTCTCCGTAGCTTCTTTAATCATATCTGGTCCAAGGACAAGTCTATCTCCAGACCCAATCCAACATGTCGGTGATCGACATGGACGACCATATAAAGCTTCAAAAGGAGCCATTTCGATACTGGCCTGATAGCTATTGTTATATGAGAATTCAACCAGATGTAAATGGTCCTCCCAAGAACCACTAAAGTCGAGTATACAAGCACGCAAAAGGTCTTCTAAGATTCGGTTAATCCTTTTTGTCTGCCCATCAGACTGCGGGTGATAAGCAGTGTTGAAGTTCAGTTTGGTTTCCAATGCGGCTTGAAACACCTCCCAAAATCTACTGGTGAAGATCGGATCACGATCACCCACTATACTGCTGGGTATACCGTGGAGACGAACAATTTCTTTCACATATAATTCAGCCAAACTTGCTGCTGTGCGGGTAGATTTCACTGGTGTAAAGTGTGATGTCTTAGTCAAACGGTCTACAATAACCCAAATTGCTTCATTGCCTTTTCGAGTTGGGGGAAACCCGTCGATGAAATCCATCGACACTTGATCCCATTTCCACTTCAACACCTCCAATGGTTGGAGTAAACCCGCCATTTTCATCTGAACACCTTTGATTTGTTGATAGGTAGCATAACGACTCACATATATAGATATGTCCCTTTTCATTGTCTTCTACCAGAAAGTTCTTTTGATATCTCTATACATCTTATTAACTCCTGGATGCATACTAAGTTTAGACTTGTGACACTCGTCCAAAACTTCATGTTTTAGATCGGGGATGTCTGGGACACAGATCCTGCCTTTCAACCTTATAACTCCAGTATTATCGATTACAAAACTAGAATCCCCACCTTGGCATATTCTTTTACAAATTCCATGAAGAAACTAGTCTTCTTTCTACTTGTTGGCGATCTTTTCAAGGAGAGTAAAAGAGACAACAAGATAGGCAAGAACAACATGTCTCTTAATTAAAGCAACAGCAAGTACATTGGCTTTTCCGGGCGTATATTGAATATCTAGGTCATAGGATGCTAGAAATTCTAACCAACATTGTTGTCGCAAATTTAAATATTTCTTAGTGAAGAGATATTTCAGAGATTTTTGGTCGGTGAATAATTCAAAATTTTCACCTAAAACAAAGAGAGTTTATTAAGTATGTTTATTAAGTCAAGTTAAACTTCTTTAACCGTTAGGAAAAGTGAAAAAGGTTCTTACCCAAAAGATAGTGTCGCCAGATTTTCAAAGCGAAAATAACAGCAAAGAGTTCCAGATCATAGGTTGGGTAGTTTCTTTCATGCGGATGCAATTGTCTACGCGCGTAGGCAATTACCTTTCCATTCTATATTAGCACCGCACCCAAACCATCACCACAAGCGTTAGTATAGACAGATAAACCCTGATTCCCGTTAATGATAGCATGAACGGGAGTGGTAGTTAATCTCCTTTTCAACTCCTGGAAAGCTTCATCACATTTTGGAGTCCAATCGAATTTAGCATTCTTCATGTTCGCTTAGTCAATGGACTGGCCAACTTGGAAAAATCTTGGACAAACTTTCTGTAATATCCGGCTAATCGCAGAAAAATTTGAACTTCTTTTAGAGTAGTGGGTTTCCTCCAGTCGAGAACAACGAGAGTCTTTCCTGGGTCAACAGAGATTCCTTCTTCATTAACAATGTGCCCGAGAAATTTAACTTCTTTGACCCAAAAATGGCATTTGGAAATTTTGGCGAATAGAATATTCTTCCTCAATACCTCCAAAACAATTCTAAGATGCTCAGCATGCTCCTCTTCAGTTTTGGAGTAGACCAGAATATCGTCAATGAACATAAGAACAAATTTATTTAACATCTCTCGAAACATGTGGGTCATTAAATCTACGAAGTATGCTGGAGCATTGGTTAGTCCGAACGGCATGACTAACCATTCATAGAAAATGTCTGGACCCCAGAAAGCAATCAAATGAACACAGTCTTCCAAAATTCGTAGCTGATGGAATCTCTGGGCTAGATCCATCTTCGAAAAGAATCGAACGCCGTGAAGTTGATCAAACAGATCATCGATTCTAGGCAAAGGGAATTTGTTCTTGAGAGTTAATTTGTTAAGATCGTGATAGTCCACGCACAATCTCAAGGATCCATCCGATTTGGCTATGAATACCACAGCCGAACCCCATTCAGAAACACTAGGACGTATCAACCTTTTTTCTAACAAATCACTAGTTTGCTTGACTAATTCAATTCTTTCCCTGGGTGCCACCCTGCGACTTGCGTGAACGACAGGACGAGCATTTGGAACTCAATCAATTCCGAATTCAATTTCTCTGTATGGAGGTAAGGATTTTACTTCTTCGAACATGTCTGGAAATTCCTAGACAACGGCTATGGACTCCAGACTAGGTTCGGGATATCCCAGGGTATGCATCAAGCCATCTCTTTTAGGACTTGGATCCTCACAAGAAATCTCAATGAAACCTCCAAATTTGGTTTTGATCGAAATCAATCGATTGTTACAATCTAATTTGGCTTTGTATTTTGTTAGCCAATCCATTCAGAGTAATATTTCAAACTCATTAAAATCAAGGACAACGACTGATAAGGAATTGGTAACAAGAATATGAGATAGGAACATCTCTACATCATAGACAAAAGTTCATGGGGCCACCAACTGGATTTTTCACACAAATGGGCTCATCGAAAAATTCGGGTTCAAGATTTAATTCATTTATAGTTCGTTGGGAGATAAAGCTATGGGTAGCGCCCGTGTCAAACAAAACTCTAACAATTCTATCATAAATAGTAAGGTTACCTTCTAAAACTCCTTTTCCTTTGTTGGCTTTAGAGGTTGCAGGTTTATCTTTGACTGTGTACACTTTTGCTGTCTGAGCTTGCTTCATTGTTGGGCAATCTTTAACTTCATGTATCGGTTTCTGACAATAATAGCATTTTCTGGGTTTTGTTTGTACATATTGATCCTTCTTTGGGTTCTTGCAACTATTTGAATAATGGCCATTTTCTAGAAAATTGAAACAAGTAACACCTTTTTCCTTATCCTCTTGATTGTTCTTCTTCTTCTCCTTTCCCTGCCATGGTTTCTTGCCTTCGAACTTTCTTTTTTTCCAATTTGGATTGCTCGTATTTCCTTTTTCCTCCAGGACTTCTTGCATATCCAGGGTAGCATATCTATACCCTATATCGATCAGATCAGAAAAAGATTCTTTAACGTGAGCTGTCATCCTTTCATAGAATTTCTTATTCATTCCGTGAATGAATCTTCCATTTTTCTTTAGAGGTGTGTTTACCAATTCTGGACCGAAACGAGATAATTCATTGAATTTATTTAAGTACTCCTCAAATGATAAACTTCCCTGCTTCAAATTCATAAATTCCTAGTACATTCGAGAGGTGCCACTAGATGGCATATAGCGTTTTTCAAACACTTCTTTAAATCGTTCCCAAGTAAATTCTTCTTCTGTCTCATCTACTGTAACTATCTCCCACCATGCTAGGGCTTCTTCTTGGAGCTGCCAAGAAGCTATGAGTCGCATTTGATCGTCTTCCAACTTTAGCCCTTTAAAAATTCTTTCACATGAGCTGATGTAGGCTTGAGCTTCAACAATAGACTCCTTGCTGGTAAACGGCTTACCACCAAGTCTCGAGAAGCTTTTATATAGATCAGCCAGATTCGACTGAGTTTGAGTAGGTAAAGCTGCTTCTGCTGTTGTCGGGACTTGACCAGTTGAAGTGGCATTTCCCCATCCCCTAGCTCTTCCTCTTCGCCCACTCATTCTTACTATCTGTAATTAGTAAGAAAACTTGGTTTAGGTATACGGACGAGATATCTTAGGAAATATCAACAGTTAAAGGAAATAGAGCAAGAAAAATTTAGGGTTTTGGTCGATCAGTTTATACTCATTCTAGGGTATACTTCACCCCATCTCTAATGAGCCACCTAATGTGTTATACTTCGTAGCTAAAGTTCTTACTCAACCTTTAGCTTTGATACCACTTGTGACGGTCTAGGCTTTTCAACCATCAACAGCGGCCACACTCGACTGGTAGGCTTTTCAACCATCCCAGGCCCGCCGTGCTAGATAGTAGTACCTCGTAGTTACTTTTACTGCCGGCCTCTCGACCCCCCTAACCGGTAAGCCAACCCCTCCCCGGGGACATGTAGGGGTAAGAGTCTCTCGTTTTCCACCAAACGCGAAGCGGGAACCCCCTATCATGTTGAACTTGTAGCAAATGTGATCCATTTCATCGTATCACTATTCGGAATGGGTTATATGACACAAAGTCCTCTCCCGGCTAAACCGAATAGTGAGCGCTTAATTTTGAAAACAGGTGGATATATCAATCACAAAGATTCACTTTCAGGGTTTGATGTGGGCTTCGGATAACCAACTGGAATCCGACTCCCTGCCGCATCGAAATTCAAATGTCGTTTTATAGGCCAATGGGTTTTCACGTTCACACAGAAACAAATCACAGATATCACAGCTCAACACAGAGTAATTTATATCACAATCACATATCAGGGACATTCATCACCGTAAAGCATTCAACAATAATCAATCATCTGAAATTAAGATGGACTAATCGTGTGGTTATAATTAATTAATCACATTATTATTTTCATTAATTATTCTTAATTGATGATTAATTATTCTTAATTATCTGTTACTTAATCCTTAATTGTTTGTTAATTAATCCTTAGTTATTTGTTAGTTAATCCTTAGTTATTTGTTAATTAATCCTTAAATATTTGTTAATTAATCGTTAATTATTAATTGCTTAAATCTTAATTGCTTTTATTAATTAATTATTCCTAAATTAATTAATTATTAGTTACAAATCAATTAACCTTAATTATTTATTTAATTGATCTTTAATATTAAGTAATTAATTAAGTAATTATTCTTAAGTAATTATGTTAGCAAATCATTAATTGCTCAATAAATCAAAAGATAAATCCCTTTATCTTTATTAATTACTTTGATTAATTTTTACACCTGTTTAATAAATCATCCTTATCACATTAGTTACTTTAAAGGTTAAGATTACTTTAAATAACATTTTGTCTTAATTATTCTTTTAATTACGTTATTTATAAATAACTTTATAAAATAATGTAACATATTTAAATAGATTAAACTTAATTATTATTATTTAAAAAAAAATTAAGTTTTTAAAATACTTAATCATTTCTCAAATTTATATTAACAAAGCATAAACTTTTTAATCAAAATAGTTTAAAAACATTTATCATCAAATAATTTAAACCAATTTATATTTAAATATTAAAACTAGCTTTTCAAAACTTTTAAAAACAAGCACAAATTCTGCTTCGGGTTCGACCTGCTTTTGACTCAAGTTACACACCTTCTTCCATTTCTTTTTTAAAAAAGTTAAGCTTTAAACGAAACTGCAGTTTGAAAACCCACACGAACACGAGCCCATCCCTGAGCCAATCCCTCTTCCTACTCGATAACCAATTCGAGACAAACATCATTCCAAACATCTTGACACCATCGATGTCGCCATGCACATGCACAGCTCAACCACGCCGCCGCTACCTTCGACGACACCTCGCACACATTGACGATCGACCACATGATCGATTCCGACCCTCAAACATACGCTGTGAAGCCCAAATCGAAATCGAGCCTTCCACTCAAAACTGAAAATCCATCCTCAACAGAAACTGCCTCGACAAGCCAATTCCAACCACCGAAACCACCATAACTTTGCCAACGCCTTCGTCCATGACTCCATCACCTTTCTTCCATGTCATACCTTACTCGATGCTCCGAGGACAATGAATGACCCTAAAAACCAACCTCGACCCAACTGGGTTTTAGAACCCTAATCCCATCTACTGCCAACGCCACAACGATCAAACTCCACTTCCATTATTTTTCCAAACCTTCCCAGTCAACAACCTAGCTTCGTCGAAATCCACGACGATCAAAAACCATCCAGTCGCCGGAATTTGCTCAAACTCCCATTTCTGGTCATCACAGAAATGCAACCTCAAATCCAAGCTAAAATTCATGATTTTTGTTTTAAAAATTGAGTTTTCCAGCGACGATTCAAGTTGTATACTTGAATCAATAAATTTAGTTGTTTAATTTTTATCAATTTTTAAAAAATCTTACTGTTTTTACTGATTCCAAAAGAATTTTAAACATAAAATACTTAGACTTATTTTTAAAACCTAAATTACATTTATACAAACTTATTTTGTTTAGAATATAAAACCTAATAACACATAGGTAAAGAGTTTTTTTTTTAATTTTTGCATTGTTTTTAACTCTGTAGTCTGGAACCAGAGGAGAATAAGCACAATCAACATGCACAGTAACAAATCATACATATATACAAAGATTCACATATGTATATACACATGCAGGCCAAAATTTATCATGGAAATCACATGTAGCAGATTTACTTTCTTAAGCCTTTTTAATATATATGTTTACTCACCTTAGATTTCTAAAAAAACAAAGAAGAAAAACTCTGGTCTGAAAACTTGAAGACTGGAATTCAAAAATCAGAGATGATTCTTGCTTTGCTTAAGTTGTTGAAGTTTGATATCTTGCTCTGATGTTGAACTGTTTGTTGAAGAGTTGAAGTTGTTCTAGTTGAAATTGTTTTCTGGCTTGAGATTTTGAGAAAGTTATTTTCAGATTTTTTTTCTTCTTCTGGAATTTGGTCTTGGTTTCAATGTTGAGGAAGTTAGTTGTTTTGATTACTTATTGCTGATGATTCTTTCTTTTTGGTTTAAAATTTTGTGCAGGGCTTTGGAGATGAATAAAAGAGGTAAGAGGGAGGAGATGAAGTAGCTTTTTCATTAATTTTTGAAAATAAAAATGACACTTGTTTATTTTCTTTCTACATGGATTACACTTGTTAATCCACTTACTTAAATTTTAACACTTGTCTTTATATATACTACTAATTTAACATTTGTATTTTCATTAGAATAATATTTTTACATTATTTAAATTGTATTTAAATTTACACTTTCCATTTAAAGATATTTGCTTTATATTAATAAATATTATTTAAAAAAGAATGTTTTGAAGTTAAATACATATTAAATAAATTACACACACACACACACATATATATATATATTTGTAAATCCAAATTATTTTACTAAAGCATTTATTTAAAGTTGAAATTCAAAGTTAAATTCAAATCTACTCATATATACACATATATGTATTTAATTTAAATTCAAAAGATTTTAAAAACTTTTATTTTTTTTCAAATTTTAAACTCAAATGAAATTGAAATCTTATTCATACAATTTAACACTTATTTTAATTGATTTGAAATTTTTTCCAAATTAATTTTAAATTAAACTCCAAAAATTCAAACAAATTACTAATTCAAATTGATAAAATTTGGGATGTTACAGATAGGGTACTTGATTAACCAACAATCAAGCCTAGACACTACCTTTCTTAGACACCATACAAACTGGGTTATGAGCATAAATAGCTAACCCTAACATGACTAATTTAGACCGGATAGACTATTGGGTTTCATTATCATTGTTAGAACTAGACCAACCTACGACGGAGTAATTGGGCAAAAAATTTTTTAAACCTATTTGGATCTTTAATAGACCTATGCAGTCTAATTCATTTAGAAGTTTTCTAAATTTATGTTGAACAAGTCAATATTTTATTTGAATTTATAACAAAGTTTTAATTTGTATATAATTTGTATTATATTATATATGTGTTTATCATATACACATATGGTTTCGCATGCCCGTGTATAAATAATGGGATTTATATCGCAACTAACATGTAGCCCCTTTTGTATTTGATTTGCTGTTTAAATGTATGTATGTATATACACACACGTGCGTATACATCTGCGCATGCATTATACTAATATATAAGTAAATATATAATATTAATATATACATACTTATATTAAATGTTAGTTATAAATAATTTATAAACGACACATTTATAAACTTTATATATATATATATATATTTGTGTGTGTTGATATATATAAATAATAACTGAATTACTAAACTAATTAAATACTAGTTTATAAAATAATTTTAACATATATGTGTGTGTGTATGTATTCATAATATAACACGAAAGCCATGAATAATTTAATAAAACAATATTTTATTTTATTTTAAATTGATTTATAAAATACATTTAAATATATATAATTAGACATTTGTATATATTAATATAAATAATAAAATTAAAAATCTTCTTTTAAAATTATAATTTTACAAATTAGGCCCTCGACCCAAAATATTATCTATTTATTTATATCTTTTTGGTTCTTGCATTTTAAAAAATTTTAAATCAGAAAACCTATAAAATTAAAATAAATATTGTTTCAAAATTTTAATCTGTATAAATGTTATATAAAAAATTTGCAAAATATAAATATTATTTTTAATATATATATATATAAACATTTTAAATTACATAATCAATTTTAGGTTAAATAGTTAATTAAATATATTTATTCAAAATATAAAACCTTTTTCATTCTTGACGCCAACTATAAATTTTATAATATTCAAACATGTAGTATATGATCTGTTATCTTTAGATATAATCACTGGTTTACTGAAATCAATTATAATATTTTAATATATATATATATAAATAAAAATTAATTTTTTCTCACATGAGCATTAAGTATAACAAACATTCACAAAATATTTTATATATATCTATTTATATAGATGCAATAATATACACAGCCAACTAATTTATGATAGCATTTCGATACACAAGATTCATAATATAATCTAACATCTTATCATGTAAATAACATAGCATATGAATTGATCCCTTTGATTCTGTTCACAAATCAAAAGTTGCTAGCTCTCATACTACCTTATCATAGACGATCAAATCAAAATGTTTTGATTTAATTATGTACTTGGATTTTTAAGGCTTAGAGAGGATAGTTACTAGTTGAAATTATCAGAGAGAAAGGAGAGCAAAAGTGTAAAATGAATTGGTGTTAAAGTTGGTGTATATATACGAAATCAAGGGAAAGAAAAAAGGATCACATCCTAATATCTCTCTTCTACCAATTTCACCTTTTTAACTATTCAAATCCTCTTCAATGTGCATTATATGGCCACCCAAACCATGCATCCTACACCCGAGAATATTATTCCCTTATGGGCCTCTAATCCGGTCCAAGTTCGAACAATATTCAATGCAATTTTAAACCTTATTTAATTACATACCAATATCGTATATTGATAAGTATATTTATAACTATTATAAACACACCATTTAATATTATTGAACATACATCAAATAAAATTTTATAATATATATTTCATAAACATCAATTAATTTATAAATTAATTAAATCAAATGGTAAAAGGGATATTCGACGTTTTGGTTGTGTGACTCTTAGGTGTAAATTTGGTTAAAGGTTAATATTGAACCTTTCAAATATTAAAGTTCATAATCACTTAGCAGGTGGAATGACATTATGGCCAAATTTATTGCTTACTTGGTTTTGGTAAAATCCAATTTTACTTTATTAAGCATTACCCGGCAGTGACAATTATTTACACCAATTCTCTTTATCAAAACTATATCACTTTGAACTTATAGAATTGGTTAATAGTCAAAATTCCAATAGCGACCATATTCACGTCTATAGTCCAAATACAAATTCCTTGGTTCAACAATAATAATTATTAACCAAACTGCTCTGGCCAAGACTTTGACTTTAAGTTGACTTTAGTTGACCGTGATACTAGCCTCATATAACCGAGGAGACGAGTCTGCTTTTGAATAGTGTTTCACATCCAATGCATCCATTCGACCCGACTATAGTTATCTGATGGACGTTGTTCCACGATTGACTTTAACTAAAACAGAGCTTTCACACAGAAGATCAACAATATTCTCAAGCCGAGAGATTATATAATTTGGTCGCATAGATATTTTATGTTTGACCTTAGTTATATTAACCTACAGAATACTATCAACTAAGTCATTTCATAGTTATCCAATAATTATCGGTACATAAGCCCTTGGTGCCCCCCAACAGTCAAGAGTAATATACTATCCAACATTTGAAGAGCTTTACGTACTGTAGTCTCAAAGGATGTATCAGAATGCAGTCTCGATACATCTTCACTAGGAGTAATTAAAAAGGTATGTTTTTTTACTGTGATAAGTTACTCATGGTTACAACACTTAATAGCTACTATCATAAAGCGTACAATTTATGGATTTTCTATAAAATATATATTTTTAACAACATTAATTAATTAATATAACATGTTATATCAAGTATATAATAGAAAGAAAACACATTTTATTTCGAACAAGGTTTGTTATTGAGTTACATATATGTAACAAATTTCATAATTCCCCTTAGGGCATACCCATAACTCTATCAAATTGCTCTTAACCAATCGATATAGTTTGGTCCGGTAAGCTTATCATTTATTTTTGGAATTGACATTTTCTGCAATTTTTATTGGTGGATTTTTAGGACAATATCATTGGAGATGTTCTTACAATATTAGTAAGGTTAAACTTTATGTTTCATTTTACCAATAAGATTTACTAGTCTTTTATGTTTTTCCAAACCGAAAGTCAAAACACAAAATTCTTTCGACTCACTAGTAAGTGTTGGAACTCGTTCATTTTGGAATTCTGACCTTGAGTTTTCTCGACAAGTCATAGCTCCATGGAGAGTGAAAAACTCCTTATCGGTTGTATCATATACAACTCCTAACCTGTAGTACCGTGTCCTAATTGCACTTCGACCATAAGTTTTCTCAACAAACCAAATGAAATTATTCACTCATACCTACTATATCTCGATGGCTTATATATAGTATGGTACATTAAGTCTGCTTAAAAAATACATATAGCTATCTTAACTCGGCTATTCAATATATAAAGAATACTGCACATAACATCCCTAGCTTGAGTTTGCCCAACAACCAAGGAGTATGTAAGTAATTTAATAATATATATGGCGGAGGACAATATTATATTAAAGATTCATAATTTTAAATATATTATATTTAGTAATATCGACTCATGGGATAATGTATTTCTTATTAAATAACGTCGTGATTCAAGTGTAGGACACATCAAAAATCACTATATACGTACATTTACATATGTATTTATTCCTTAAGTCTATTTAAGGTTTCTATAATGTTCTACCTTTAGTTTGTACATTCATATTATATAAGTTTCATTATTATTAGGGGTGGCAATCAGACCCGATTCGACCCGACGGACCTGGATTCAACCCGACGGGTCTCGATTCTAGGCGGGTCGGGTTTGTTTAGGTCCAAATTATAGATTTCAAAAACCTAGACCCGATCCGAGCGTAGGTTCGGGTCGGGTAGATTCGTGTTCGGTTGGGTAATTACACTAAAAATGCATATATTTCAACGTGGTTTGGTCGGATCTTTTGGGTCGAGTTTAATCGAGTCTTTATTGTATGTTTCATGACCCAACCCGGGACCATCTGTTTGGTTCGGTTCAGTTCGGGTTCGGATCTATTCGGGTCGGCTCGGTTCGGATTTGCAGTTCTTGGCTTGCCATCCCTAATTACTATATAACTTTTATGTCTTAATTAGCTTATATAATAATCTTATATATAACATTATTTTAATTTAAATCATGTTTAATTAATTTTTAATTAATTAACTATTTAATTTATTGTTTGTTATTTAATCTCAACATAGTATATTGAATGTATTACAACTTTTAAAGTGACACACATATATCAGATATATGTATTTTAATATATTAATTAACTTTTAATCAAACTATTTTAATTAAATTTTATTAATTTTGAAAAATCATATTATATATTCATACATGTATATTTATGTTAACTTAAACATTTCAAGACAACGTAACATATATCACTATATATTATATATGCATGTATGTTTATTTTTTAATTAACTTATTTAATAAATTTATTTATTTTGTTAATCTTATTAATAAACTTAATTTCAAAATTAATTATATTTATTTTCAAACATTTTTGAAATTTTTTATTATATTATTACTTTTACAATATATATATGTGTGTGTGTGTGTGTGTGCGTGTGTGTGTGTGTGTATATATCTTATTTTCATTTAACTTTTAAATTTAAAATATATTTTTATTTTCAAAAAAATTTGAAATTTTTTTGAAGTCCCAATTCAAATTGGGCATTTTCTATTAAGGGCAACCACCAGGCTTAAATATCTATTTGGGCCAAGCAGTTAACCAGTTTGGGTAGAGTACTTGATTATCCAAACCCAATCCTTCGACACTACTATTCTAAGCACCCTATTCTCTAAGTTGTGAGCTTAATCAATTAACCTTAATATGACTAGTTTAGATTGCATAGGCTATTGGACTCTGATACCATTGTTGGGCTGGGCTAGCCAACAGTGGAAGAATTGGGTAAATTTAAAAAAAAATTCTTTATTGGATCTTTAATGGACCTATGTAGTCTAATTTTTTTTAGAACTTTTCTAAATTTTCTTTTACATAAAATCTATATTTTATTTGAATTTTATAAATGAAATTTGTTACGTATAATTTGTAATGTGTATTATATACACATATGTGTATGTGTGAATGCACAACGGGATATAGTGTACATGGTTTGACATGCCTGTTTACAAGTGTTGGGATTTACATCGCAACGGACATGCTAGCCCCTCATGTATACTAATGTCTTGTGTAAATATACGTAAATGCAAATCAAATTATTTTGCGTGTGTATATATGTATGTATGTATAAAGTTAATTATATATTTGCTGGTAATAAATTATTGGAATAAATCATTTAAGATGTATACATTAATACATACATATAATCATACATACATATATAATTAAAATTTGAAATTATTTTAAATACTGGTTTGTAAATAAATAAAAACCCTATCATATTATGTAAATAAAAATGTTTTTTTATATGCATTGACTTATAATATATATAACCATATATCTAGTTAATTAATACAGGAAAATAGGCATAAGGACAAATATAGAAAAAAAGTTAGAGTGAAGGACAATAGGTTTATTTTTTAGGTTGAAGGACAATGCTACTTATGACTAGCATTTGGTATAGTGTAAAACCAAATATAATGCTAGATATAACTAGCATTTTATATAGTGTAAAAGTTGAATATAATGCTAATTATAACTAGCATTTGTCCTTCAACCTAAAAATGAAACTTGTTGCCCTTTAACCTTATTTTTTGTCAAAATTTGTTCTTTTCCCTATTTGCCTCTAATTAATATATATAACTTTTTTATATATATACATCTACTCACGGCCAAATTTTTTAACGGTTTAATAAATTTAATTAAAATATGCTATTGATATTTAAATCCATATGGATTAAATGAACAAAAAATTATTTTAAAATATTTCTTGAGTCAATATATATATATATTATATGCTACATAAATTTTTTCCAAAAAAAGTATATTATTTATAAATGTCTTATAAAATATTTTGTTTCTTTAACTAATTTTAATTCAAATAAATAATTTAAAATGTTTATATATATGAAAATATTTTTTTTACTTTACCGTCGAACTGTTTTAAGTGTGTATTATTTTTTTAATAATTTTAAATACATATATCATATGAATTATATTTTATTATTAGGTTTAATCGATAAAATCATTTAATAACAATATTTTAATAATAAATAACAATAATTTCTTTTATCATTAGGCCGTGATTTATAATAATACTTCCATATAAAAAATTTTATGCACACACATGTATGTGTGTAAAATCATCAACATGTGACAATACAGTAATATACTGATTTATGATAAGGTCTATCTAACATACATATGAGTAATTGATTAGATAAGAGATTAATAATATTAAAAAAATCAAAACCATACCTCTCACAAAGGCCGAGAGATATCACTTTTAAATGATGAAATGACTCCTTGAATCGAATTCTAAGTTCTAGGGCTACTGGCTCCAGAGTTGCCTTATCTCTGATGATCGAATCGATGATTTTGATATGATTTTTGTACTTGAATTGATCGGGTTTATAGGGATGGTTTACTGCTAAAATTCATAGAGAGTGAGGAGAGAAAATTCATCAAATGAAATTGTGTAGAGAGTGGCATATAAAAAGGAAGTCAAATGAAGAGAAAAGTGGATCACATATTTATCTCTCTTTTCGATTCCACTTTTTTAACCATTCAAATTCTCAAACTTTAGCCCACATTTGGCCAGCCTATCAAGGACATTTATGTTCAAAATTTGCATGCCCTATACGGGTCTCAAAACCAATGCAAGTTCGAACAATGTCCGTTGTATTTAAATCCAAATTTAAACACACACCGATATCGTATATCGATTAATACATTTATAATTATTATAAATACATTATTTACCATTGTTCAACACATCAAATACAACAATTTATAACAAATATTTCATAAATATTAATTAATTTAATTAATTATTAATAATTACTAATTAAATCAGGTGATAAAAGAATATTCATCGATCGTTTCGGTTGCGTAACTCTTAGGACTATATTGATCAACGATTAATATCGGATAATTTGGATATTAACATCCACACATCAGTTAGTAGATGATGTGATATTATGGCCAAATTTATCGCTTGGTTCAGTGTCGGTAAAATACAATTTTACTTTATTAAGTGTTATCATGTAGTGACAATTATTTACACCAATTCTCTTTGTCGAAACTATATCACTTTAAACTTATGGAATTTGGTAAAGGTCAAAATTCCAATATCATTCATATTCAACTTTATAGTCCAAATATTCTTCGTTTCAATAATAACATTGTTATTAATTGAACTACTATGGCCAGAGATTTTGACTTTGAGCTGACTTTAGTTGACCATGGTACTGATCCATATAACCGAGGAGACAAATCCTCTCTTAAATAGTGTTTCACTTCCAATACTTTCACTAGACCCAACTATAGTCACTCGTTGAGGCCATGCCATGATTTGACTATAATCAATGTAGAGCTTTAATGTTGAAGATCGACAGTATTCTCAAATCAACAGAACCGTGTAAATTAGTCACTTTGAAATTTTCTGTTTGACTATATTTCGAGTGAGTCATTCCATGATTATCCAATAACTATTCATACGTAACTCCTTAATGCCCTCCCAACAGTTAGGAGTGATACATTGTCCAACATTTGAAAAGTGTTAGATACTCTAGTCTCGACGGATGCATCGATATTCAATCTTGATGCATCTTGATTAGAAATGTTTAAAATGATATGTTTATTATACTGCGATACAATACTCATGATTACAACAATTTATAATTACTATTGCAAACACACAATTTATGGATTTTCTATTAAATATATTGTAATTAAATATTTAGTTATTCACAACACTCCGTAACAAAAATACAACAGAAAGAAAAACATCTTTATTTCAAACGAAAATTAATTGCAGAATTAATTAATTTACAGTAAATTACAGAATTATCTCTAAGACATACCCTTAACTCTGCCAAAATGATTTTATTTTTTTGAACTTTTAAGCAAGTGCATTTTTCTATGTTTTATGTGCAGTACTGCTTGTTAGCACCAGAATTGGTCACTAACACCCTTGACAAAGATTAAGTAGAGAGATTGATGAAGAAAGTAAATTAAAACAGAGGGTTGTATGATAAGTTAACTGCAAAAACAAGAACATCGGATTTATAGTGGTTCAGCGTAACTGCCTACGTCCACTTTACATTTCGATCTTTATTGCTTGCACAAATGATTGGATACAGATACAATCCATACAATAATGGCTTGAATACAAGTGCTAAGTGAAATAGAATAAGTCTTGAATGCAGCAAAGTCTCCCCAGTGTTCTCGAAAAAAGGTCCATTTCACTGTGCCCCCACCCTTCTATTTGTAGATGAAGATGGGTTGGACTTCCCTCACAGGCCTAGGAACAAGGTACCTCGACCCATGGTAAGTAGTTTCTGTGCACCGAGCCAGCAGTGCCGAACGGCAATTTCCGAGCGAGGTTGGTCGAAACATCTTATGCCGAGCGAGGTTTCCATGCCGAACGGAATTCGTATGTCGAGCGATATTTCCATGCCGAACAACATTTGTATGCCGAGCGAGGTTTCCATGCCGAACGGCATTCGTATACCTAACGAGGGGAGGTGTGTCGAATAAGGCCCATGCCGAACGAGGCCTGTGCTGATCTTGGCCTGTGCCGAGCGGCCCAGCTAGGCCAAACGAGGCTTCATACCGAGCGACCCATCTAGGCCGAACGAGGCTTCATGTCGAGTGACTCATCCATGTCGAACTAGGCTTTGTGCCGAGCGACCCCTCTATGTCGGATGAGGCATTATGCCGATCGGCCCTTCTATGCCAAACGAGGCTTCATGTCGAGCGACTCATCCATGCCGAGCGAGGATTTATGCCGAGCGACTCATCGATGCCGAATGGCAATCGTATGTCGAGCCACGTATCCAAGACAAGTTATTGGGTAACATCTGCCCCCCAAAGCGTATCGTGTGAATCAGCATGATGTGCTTTGAACCACAAGCAATTCATTTCTTCCTTTAGCCCTTGTTCTAACTTCTCAATAGTGGACTCTTCCGATTTTCCAAATGATGAGCGAGGCTTGGATGCCGAACGAGGCCCGAATGTCGAACGAGGCATTGGATGCCGGACGAGCCCCTGAATGCCGAGCGAGGCATTGGATGCCAAACGAGACCCTGAATCCCAAGCGAGGCATTGATGTCAAACGACCGAAGTGCCTTGACCGGTTCTACCGGTCACTGCCTATTCACCTTCCTTCTTTCCTATATAACCTAACACTTCTCAACTTTCTCCCCTTACTTTTACATCCGCTCTAACACCTTTATGAACTCATCATCTCCCAGGCTCTTGCTAACGTCTCATCCTCCCTTTAGATTCTCGAGTCCTATATGTTGCCTCTTGACTGTCCTTAACAACAAGCCTCAGTGGGTTCCACTTTCAAATCGAGTATTTCACTAGACTTCGACCCATCCTTTTAGGTATGAACCTCTCACTTGTTTGGCTTTCTCCAATTTGGGTTTTGTACGAGATTCGAATTTGCGACTTTCATTTAACTCAAGAATGATGGAAGTCATATAAATAAGGAAGATGGATCTGAGGTTTAAATGAGCCTTAGGGTTAGACGGAGAGGAAGAAGGAAGAAGGAAGAAGGAAGAAGGAAGAGGGTGTCGGCCCGGTAGGAATCAGTGAGGGTGGGGACTGTTGGTTGAGGGTCGAGTCCGAGTTGAAGTGGTGTTCGACTGGCCATTTAGGAAGGTGTTTAGTTTGTTCAAAGAAATGAGTTGGAGGAAGTCGTATGGCTGTGGCTCGACATGACTTCTGCATGCCGAACGATGGAGATGAGTGTAGGAGTGAAGTTGAAGTTGGGTTTAGCGTGCCAAGCAAGGTGGCTCGGTTTGACCACGGGTCGGCATGACTCCCCGAATGCCGAACGAGGTAATAGGGAGTGCAGGAGAGTAGTAGAAGTTGGTTTTAGCATGTCGGGCGAGGTGGATCGGTATGACCATGGCTCGGCATGATTCCTCGAATGCCGAACGGTGGAGAGGGAATGTAGAAGAGTGAAGTAGGCAATAAATAGTCGAATCTATGCAGTGTCGTTCGGCATTAAGCCTGGTAGTAGGCCCCAACGGTCAAAACCATCTCAACTCGAACATAATGCATATTGACTTAACTTACTTCCTATGCCTGAACATATGACAGTAAACAAGGACAGGGACTTAAACAATCAAGCATATCGAACAATCCAGACTGATAACCCCCTTGTCTTGACAACTATAAACCTGAATTTAACTTGATTAAAACAGAGAATAACCTTCTACATACAGTGTCGATGCCGAGATCAAAACAGAAACCATCATATGACAAGCTCTCAGAGACGGTCAACGATGACGTTCTTCGAAGAAAAAAGTCCAAAGCTTAACTTTATTTCATCAACTTTATGACTTGTAATTCTTTGGCACTTATACTTGAACGGTTGCACTAGTTCACACAACAAATGGAGGGGAGTATTTTTGTTGTTATGTCTAATATCGATCGTTTTTCAAGTATAGTTTAAACAGGCGTTTCATCAAATCCAACATTCATAGAAAATCCAGCTCTGCCACAGTTTCAGATAGACCCGAGATAACTTCTCAACAAGAAGTAGTTGGAACTTCAAATCCATCGAATATTCCTGTACAGGATATTCCGAGCCCCATGGTCGCATACGTCGACTTGGCTCCCAATGCCCTGGATGCAGCGATCTTTCTAGGCAACCCGGTCGGTTCTCAAGCTTCGAGAATTAACGAAAGCGCTCTTCGTCGCATATGCTCAATACACGAGATTCTGTTTGATGATGTGCTGGTTCTATCGGGACAAGATCGTCCTCACTTTCCCCCAGTTGCATATACGGCCAGCAACAAATTTATGTGCTGGGTTGGTAGCATGCCACCATTTAACTCCTTCCTCCGCGACCTGTTGCAGTATATAGAAATCGCTCCATCACAGTCACATCCAAGCAATCATGCGTCCGTATACGGCACGTGCATTCTCTTCATGAGCGTCCTTTTCAGGCTCCCGACTCCTGGCGATATCCGCTATATTTATCATTTCAAGAGACGACCGGACAGCCTATTTTTTGTATTTCTTGAGCCACACAACAAATGTCAGATTCTGACTGGGGCGTAGAGCAAATTCGCCCAGTATAAGAAGGAATGGTTCTACGTGCACTGTCCCTCTGGCTTCGCAAGGAGATGGGTGGAAGGAAGTAAGCCTCTTTTCCAGATCAATTCTTGCATTCGACAAAAATTGCACCGTTTCTAATTCTTTTTCTACTTTTACAGGCTTCGGATATTCTGAAGCCATTGAAGCTATCTGAGCTATCCCCGTAGAAGACCGGGACATTAGATCTATTATTTCCAACGAATCGCTCTCTGGGTTCGGGCTGTTGGCGGAAGGTCGTTGAATAAGTCTTCCTTACGGCTTCATCGTTACCGGGTCTGCCTTGGACAAAGGCAAAAGGCCAACAGGGCCTTCAACACGTGATGCGCCTGACACATCTGAGTAGGGCAAGATTAGATAAGATAAAGAGCCCGAAGTACGGGGTTATAATGTTAGTCCCGCTCGGGAGCCCGTTACCGAGGTTCATGATATCGAAGTAACGCCTTCCTCTACGAAGGGAAAGAAAAAATTGGCTTACAAACTGAGGAAGAAGACTGTGTGTAGATCCTCTAAGATCACAATCGCTCCAGTGGAGAGAGAGCCTTATCCTCAACACTTAGAGAGTTCTTTGAAAGGCTTGTCAAACTTCATTATTCCTGATGATTTGCTTATCTATAGCTTCGAGAATCCAGAAGCCCTTAAGCTTCATTCGCCCATGAGAGGCGATGCAGGCACTCAAGTCCAAATTCAAGGAGAAAAAACTCATATAAGTAGAGATAAAGAAGTTGGTCCGTCAGGGGGAAACACTAGGACACACACGGAAACGTGCACTTCACCTTGCACTTCAATTTTAGCCATCACTCTATTCTTTTCTAACTTGTCGTTATTCAAATTCTGCGCAGGTGATATGGAACGTACTCACGGACTCGATCGTCTTCGCGGGTCCTTTATTTTTCATCATTCTTGCCAAGATTCGGGCCCGGGCAAAGCCGAGACAGATATGACTCTAGAGACTGAGACTATCACCCCCGAGAATCGAGTTATCAAAGGAAAACATACAGCCAGTCCTCGTATTCTCGTGATCCTACTTCTCAATTACAGCAACGCAGGGAGAAGTCTACGCAGAAGTGGTCCCAGCCTTAGGCCCACCGAGATCAACATTCTAGTTCATCTAGCACAAGGCAATTCTGGGAACCCCACAAAACATTTGTAGTTTCCAGGCATACTCCTCCCACTCCTATACCTCATCCGTCGGTAGCAGAAAGACTTGCTGAGCTCAAGGCCACGTTCTCGAAAATATGCTTCGATGGCTTGAAATTTCTCGCAACGATTCATCACATTCCGAGACACATCAAACAAAACGCTATTACTTGTAGCAACGACGTTTATGTTCAACACAACGCGTTTGTCCATTTAGCTGAAAAAGTCTCGGAAGTCTCTATTGAGAATCAACACGAAATCGATCACCTGAAGCTCGAAGCTATTCACGATAAAGATATTATTAAAGCTCAGGATGAAGGGCTCTCTTCATATAAGTCTCAGCATGAAGCTGCCCAAAAAAGTGCTAAAGACACAGCGGAGGCCGTCAATCGTCTGGAGACGACACATAAGAAAGAAATTGACGAAGCGGTCCAACGCTGCAGGGCCTTAGCTTTAGCGAAGGATTCTGTTCAAAAGGAGAGGGATGCATTCGCCCATCAATTCAAAGAGTTAGAAGAGCTACTCCTCAAAGAGAAAGAGGAAAAACTACTGCTCAGGAAGAGTCGCAACGATATTGCGATGAGATTGTTGCTACGCGACTCTTGAAGACAAAGCTCGACGACAAACTCTCTGAAGTGGAGATGCTGAAGGATGAAGTCTATAAGGTGGGCAAGAGAATTTCATCCACGGAGTTTGAGTCTCGCCTTGAGGCGGCTACGGAGGCTGGCAGGAAGGAGATCATTTGCTTGTTTGACCCGCTTATAGCAGAATACAACGCCCGTGTCCACATGCATCGGGACTTAACTTGAATCTCCAAGGCATGGGAAACTTTGATAAAGATCGGAAAGGTCGAGCTGGGCACCAAGGAGGTGGACGAGGAGGCTTTGGTAAAGAAATTTCTTAGGGGGAATGAGCCTTTAGACCTGTCTACAGCGAAGGCTCTCTACTACAAAGGTTCTTCCTCGTCAAAAGGAAAAGATGACATTGCCAGTCCGTCTGGAGCCAGGTCTCCAGTTCCTCCCCCTACCTACTCAGCTGGTCAGCCAGCACTTGATCCGTTAGACCAACACGTTGGTTATGACCCGGAAGACCCTGGCCTCGACATTCATGTTCTATCTCCCATTCCAAAGGGTGAGATTCCTCGGATGGTTGAGAGTCAACAAGAAACAGGTAAATAACTCTTCTTCTTAAAGTTCGAAAAGTCATCGTTTTCAGCGAGAGTTCAATATATTCTAAAGTTCATCTTTTGTGATTTTGCGCAGGCCGCTCTAACTCTGAGCCCACTCCGAGGAGCGATGACGCCAAGGAGGAGAAGGCCAGCGAGGCTATTCAAGCGGGAGAGACTCTCAGCCCTGATGCTCAAGTGATTGAAGCGCTTGACGAGGAAAAGTCCAAAACTTCGTCTCCTGTCGAAGAAAGTCATTAAATTGATATTACACGCACCTCTGGACATACTTCAAAAATGAGCATAAGCAACAACTTGCGGAAAAGAATAAAAAGAAAGTTAAGATCAAAATCGAGTCCCGAGTTGTGGATCTATATGATCCTCTGCACAGGCCTTTGAAGGCCTTTCTCCTTGGTGGGTCTAGACCATTAGAAGTCCCTCGTCCTCCCTCGGATGTTACTTCCCCATCAAGTAAGGCGTCCAAACAAAAACGCATGGGGAAGGAGTCGTCCGAAACAACGAGGGAGGAAAAGAAATCGAAGAAATCAAAGAAGTAACTGTTACACTCGTTCAACGAGAGATAGCCTAGATTATGTATTTATTTCTATTTATTTACATAGTCAATGTAGATAGACTTTTGACTCCGAGTTTTGAAGGCGTTGTAGTAGAACCTCATTTTGGATTAATAAATGAAATTTAGTTCCTTTGTCTCTCAAACGGCTTTTATTGTTCAACTTATTGTATAGTTGTGGTCGAGACCCAAAATCTTGTGAGTTACATAAATTCCAGTTCATTTCCATACGGATCGAAGATTTTTTGGAAATCGTAAGTACTCTGTTTCATGCTATGGGTACTTAGAATATTTTTAGTCCACACTTTGGGGACTTGAAGATTTCAAGTCGTTTATACTCCAGTCCGCACTCTGGGGACTTAGAGTACTCCAGTCCGCACTTTGGGGACTTGGAGATTTTGAGTCATTTATACTCTAGTTCGCATCATGTGGACTTAGAGTACTCTAATCCATACTCTGGGGACTTGGATATTTCAAGTCGTTTATACTCTAGTTCTCACTCTGGGGACTTAGAGATTTCAAGTCTTTTATACTCTAGTCCGCACTCTGGAGACTTAGAGTACTCTAGTCCGCACTTTGGGGACTTGGGGACTTTTAGTCGTTTATACTCTAGTCCGCACTCTGGAGACTTAGAGTACTCCAGTCCGTCCTCTAGGGACTTGGAGATTTTAAGTCGTTTATACTCTAGTCCGCACTCAAGGGACTGCACTCCAGGGACTTGGAGATTTTAAGTCGTTTATACTCTAGTCCGCACTCAGGGACTTAGAGTACTCCAGTCCGCATTCTGGGGACTTGGAGGTTTTGAGTCATTTATACTCTAGTCCACACTCAATGGACTTAGAGTACTCTAGTCCGCATTCTGAGGACTTGGAGATTTTAAGTCGTTTATACTCTACTCCACACTCAGGGGACTTAGAGTACTCTAGTCCGCACTCCAGGGACATGGAGATTTTAAGTCATTTATACTTTAGTCCGCACTCAGGGGACTTGGAGCACTCATGTTCGCATTTTGGGAACTTGGAGATTTTGAGTCGTTTATGCGCGTTCGTACGTCAAATAGAATAATGTAACTCTAGTTTTTTGCCATAAAATTATCATACGCAGAAACATCAATAATTCATGGAAAAGATGGCTTCAAGCCTTTATTAATGGAAAACAAGCTAAATTGTCTTATTACATGTCGAAAACTAAGAACAACGAAATAAAAAACATACTGAAAATAATCGCAACAAAGATACAAAAGGAATAGACAATAAAGTCACAGATGCTTGCTATTCCATGCTCGAGGGAGTGTGGCACCATCAATGATCGTTAGCTTGAAAGTTCCTTCTTCAAGCCTCCGTTCAATGACGTATGGACCTTCCATGTGGGATTCATATGCGACGGGACTGGGAAGACTCGTTTCAAAACGATGTCTCCCACATCAAAGATTATCGGTCGGACTTTTTCATTATAATATCAAGCGACTCGATGCCTGTATGCAGCTTCCCTTAAATCATCTTTTTCACGTTTTACATCAACGAAGTCCAGTGATTTCAGTAAGAGATCCTAATTCGTCTTAGGGTCGTAATGAGTTACCGCATGTGATGGAACTTCAAGTTCTGCGAGTATAACAGCTTCCGTGCCATATTCCCATGCGAATGGAGTGTGGCCAATCATGGATTTGTGGGTGGTTCTGTAAGCCCAAAGTGTTGTCCACCCACTTGCCTCTAGCCTTTTCCAAACGCTTTTTCAATATGGACTTGATTATTTTGTTCACAACTTCTACTTGTCCATTGGCTTTTGGATGAGCAACTACTGTAAAAAAAAATTCAATGCCATATTTTTGAAAAATTCTTTGAACTCCCTACTTTCGAATTGAGTTCCATTGTCTGCAATGATAGTGCATAGGAGGCCAAAATGGCATATAATATTCCATACAACAAAATTAATGACCTTTTTGGTGGTGATCGTGGCTAAGGGGTCTGCTTCTGCCCACTTGGTAAAGTAATCGATCGCAACTATCGCATATTTCGCACCACCTTTGGATATGGGTAGATAAGCGATTATATCAATCCCTCACATTGCAAACGGCCAGGGACTAACCATTTGCGTGAGTTTCGTCAACGGAGCTCTCGGGATTTTCGCATACTTCTGGCATTTGTCACATCTCCTTACATAGTCTACAGCATCTCGATTTACAGTTGGTCAATAGTATCCATAGCGGAGGATTTTCTTCGCTAATATCGCCCTCTAGTATGTTCACCGCATTCTCCTTTAGGGAATTCCTTCAGGACTTGTTTTATCTCATCTTGGGCAATGCATCGGAGTAAGGGGGCCGAGAATCCCCTTCGATACATTATTATGTTCTACATTATATATCGTGAAGCCTTACGAATGACTTGTCGTCTTTCGCTCTTTCTTTCGGACAGGACCCCGTGTAGCAAGTATTTTGTTGAATGGGGTCATCCATGATTCCTTCTCGATTTCTATTTCTAACACAAAACCTATCTCCATCATATTTATACTCGGATCATGTAAGGTTTCAACGAAAACTAATCCCATTTGTTGTGCATCGCCAGTACTTACAAATTTTGCCAATGAATCGGCTTCTCTATTTTGTTCACGCGGGACATGCGAAATATCATAATATTCTAGATTTGCTAGCAACTCTTGAACCCATGCAAGGTCCGGGCAAGTCATTGTCCCTTCGCTTGATAGTCCCCATGCACCTGGTATACTACCAGTTGTGAGTCACAAAAGATTTCAACCGATTTTACCCCCAATTCTCTGATAACTTTCAAGCCAGCAATCAATGCTTCATACTCGGCCTCATTATTTGTTGCTGGGAATTCGAGCTTCAAAGCGTAACAAATTGATCGATTTTCGAGAGTTACAAGAACTATACCAGCTCCAGAGCAACGTTCGTTAGATGCTCCATCGATGTACAGCTTCCATCGAACGGGAGGTATGACATCGTGACTGTCTGATTCGTCTGACACGGTGAATTTAGCGATGAAGTCCGCTAGGGCTTGCCTTTGTATGGCCCTTCGTGGTAGGTAGGTAATATCAAACTAACTCAACTCGGTATTCCATTTTAACATCCTTCCAGAAGTTTCCTCTCGTCGAAGTACCTATCGCAAGGGTTGATCGGTATAAACACTAATTGAGTATGCCTAAAAGTACGAACGAAAATTGCGTGATGCAATCACCAAGTAGTAGGCTAGTTTCTGAATCTTAGGGTAATTTCTTTCTGGCCCCGTCAAACGTTTACTGACATAGTACACTGGCTTTTGAACTCGGTCTTCCTCACGAACCAAAGCCGTAATGATAGCATGCTGGGATACATCCAAGTACACATACAACATCTCATGGTCTATTGGTTTCGATAGCACGGGGGACTTTCTAAATGCCTTACCAGAGCTCGAAACGCTTCCTCACAGTCGCATATCCATTCGAATTCTCTTTCCTTTCTTTATTACATCGAAGAAGGGAATACACTTATCTGTGGCTTTGAATATGAATCGACTCAGTGAGGCTACCCTTCCATTCAAACTTTGTACCTACTTTATAGTTCTGGGCACTTATATGTCTCGAATAGCTTGAATCTTCACCGGGTTAGCTTCGATTCCCCACGCATTAACAATGAAACCTAAAAACTTCCCCGATGCAATGCCCAAGGAACACACTTCATAGGATTGATTTTCATTCCATAATATCTGTGTATATCAAATATCTCCGCTAAGTCTCGAATTTGGTCGTTTGACTGCCGGGACTTCACGAGCATGTCATCCACATAGACTTCCATTGTGCTACCAATCTGGTCTTTAAACATTAGATTCGCCAGACCATAATAAGTTGCTTTTGCATTTTTCAATCCGAAAGGCATCATTACATAGCAATATAGCCCAATGTTTGTGACAAAACTAGTGCGTTCTTGGTCTAGAATGTGCATTGGGATCTAATTATATCCCAGGTATGCATCCATAAATGACAGTAACTCATGTCCGGCCGTTAAGTCGACCAGTTGGTCGATTCTAGGTAAAAAGAAACTATCCTTAAGGCATGCTTTGTTTAAATCTGAGTAGTCTATGCATGTTCTCCATTTCCTATTTGCTTTCCTCACTAGCATAGGGTTAGACACCATTCAGGATAGAGGGCGTCACGGACGAACCCACTGGTTTTGAGTTTGTTCACCTCCACTCTAAGAGCAGCGGACCTCTTCGAGTCCATGCCTCTCCTTTTCTGTTTTACAGGAACGTACTTTGGGTCTATGTTCAACATATGACTCGCAATAGTGGGAGAAATCCTGCACATATCAGAATGTGTCCAAGTAAAAACATTCAGATTCGCTCAAAGGAAATCAATGAGATCCTCGGCCACTGAGGGGTCGAGTTGTGACCCAATCTTAAATAATGGGTCATCTCGGCTGACTGGAATGTCAATCGTCAGTTCAGCCAGTGCTGCTTTTTCTTCCCTGGGTTCCCCATCATCATCCCTCGGATCCATGTCTTTATAGATCCGAGATTGTTGTCCGAGCCAGGGCTCAGGCACTACTTGTCAATTGTCGGTATTCCGGATGTGGGAGTTGACCACAACCTTTCCTTTCTCTCTCTGCTGGCTCTCAGCTCAGCCACATAACATGCACGACCGGTGGCCTAATCGTCATGCACCACACCAACTCCTATGTCTGTCGGAAATTTCAAAATCAAACACCACGTGGCCAAAGCTGCCTCAAACTTTGCCAGGGTCGGTCGACCTAGAAACACATTATATGGAGAATAAACATCCAAAACTATGAAAGGTAGGATTCGCACCCTCTTACGTTCACCTTGTCCCAATTCAACTAGCAACTCAACATACCCCACTGCATCAGTCACTGCACCATTAAAGCCATGGATACGGGCTTTAGATGGCTTTAAATCCTTCATCTCCATCTTCATTTGGTCATATGCATTATTGAAGACGATATCGACAGAACTTCCACAATCAATCAAAATTTTCTTCACAAATGCTGGCCCGGTTGTCGCGGAGATGACCATCGGGTCAACGGTAGGAGCCTCCACATGGTCAGCATCTCTGCTCCTGAAAACTCTATCGTCCCTCACTGTCCGTTGCTACTTAGCTGGGGACCCGTCCTCAGTATTTAAACAACACTCAAAATCTGCATGCCTTAGGGAGTTAGCATACCGCTCCATTTCTTGCCAATTGTCATCTACAGGGTAAGGGCCACCGACTATCGTGTTTATGACTAGTCTACCCACAGTTCGAGCATGTTCCTCTGGATGGCGTGGAGCCGGCCCGCATCCAGGGTATGATGTTCCTTACCTACCTTCCTGTGGGTTCTTGACAAACTCTTGCAACTTTTTCTGTCTAATCAACTATTCTATGGCATCGTGGAGGTGTCTACACTCTTCTGTATTGTGCCCGTAAGTCTCATGGAAGCGACAGTACTTCCCCGTCCGCTTTTGTTCCTCTGTTGACTCCTTTAGGTGTGGCTTTCTGTGTTGGAAAGTATTACAAGTTGACAGGTAAATATTCTTAAAGATGCATTTAGAGGAGTATATTCACTATAAGTTGAAATTCTTGGCTTCCATTTTCCTGCTTTCCTTTTCTTTCCGGGATTTCCTCCTCTGTGCCCTTTAGATTGCTCAGGCTTGTTCTGGACATTGACTTGAACTTTTCCCGAGTTGTCACCGGATTGTTTTACAGCGATATTGCTTTTCACAGTCTCTTGAACAGGCCCTGGTGCCTTATCTCTCCTTGTCCATTTGGCTTCTTCTCTTCTTATGAATTAATGAGCCTTTGAATAAATACGCTCTAGCGTAGTTTGTGATTTTCCTACCAACCAGTCTCCAAACTGTGAATCTGGATCCACTCCTTGTATTGCATCCATCAAAATTACATGGTCATTAGGGGTCATGACACGGATTTTCGAACTAGTTAAAATTGCCAAAAAATCCATCCGTTCTAAAACTACTAATGAAAACTACTAACTAAATACACCATATTTGATAATTATTCAACATTACTAAATGTATAGGATAATATTTCAATTTTACAAGTTATCAGAGTAATCAAATTAATCTATTAGGTATGCTTATATACAAACCAAATACAAATAAATCTAACGCTGCGCAACTCTAATAAGAGAGACAACAATAGCCATTCCTGCTAACTCAATAAACATGTCAAATGCGGAATAAAATAGTAAGCAGGAAATATACAATAACACGAGATAAACAACAACCATTAACAAATAAACATGAAAGGGTTACATCATTTTAGGGGCTGCATCACTACACTTGTGACTGCCTACGTACCCCTGTCTAATTGGGTACCCAATTAGGTACATGATCCAGCCAACGTAGTTCTTCAAACGCAAATAGGACTCATGGAGCCTACGATGCAACAAACAATATGCAATTTCCAAAACTACCCACTTAGGCCTAATCTTTAAATTTAGATTTTCAAATCAAATTACCTTTACGAAAATTATATCTTTGGACTTTATTCTCGAATTCTTATTTCAAAACTTTTGAAATATATATATACACCCTTTAAGTATTTAAAGTACTAGTTGTTTCCACATACCCCATTAAGTATTTAACTTCTAAGTTTTAAATTACTTAATTAACCATCCAAACATAATATCGAGCAAGGAAATCAAATCATTGTTCTTGAAACCAAAGTAAACAAGCATTTAACAAGGATTTTCAAACAACTTAACACTTAAAGTTTTTTCAACTTAGCAATGGTTTTAATGAACATAAAATAAGAAATAACTTACTTTGGATTCCACCCCATCAAACTTTAAGGCAAGGAACTTAAGATCTAACGCATACTTCCTACCATGCTTTGGAACTAAATAAATATAAGCTTGAATTCCTCCTTCCTAGTGCTTGGCCAAGGCTTGAGATGGAAGTTGGCCGAAAGTATAAAGAAGAAGTAGTGGAGCTTTGAACTTGAAATTAGACCCGAAAAATAGGTCATATTCTCTCTTGTTTTTGACTCCTTTAGTCCAAAAATTTGAAAATTTTGTTAACTGAAAAGTTGTTGAAAATTATTTTGTCTTGAATTTTAAAAAAAAGAATCATTTGAATCCAAGTTATTTTGAGGGAGATATGTTCAAAATAAAAGAGCCATTCTCGGATTCACAAAAATAAAGCCCGAAAATGCACTTCAAAGAATTGAGTTTCAGGTATATCGAACCTCAAAACTAGAAAAAGTGCTCAATATAAAAGTTGTACCCACTGGAATTTTATATGATTTACAAAAAATATTTTCTTAACTTGGGTCAATTATGATCAAGTTATGATCAAAACAAAATGTCTTATTCTCTGACTTAAAAACTGGGCCAGAAAACGGACTTGAAAGAAGTGGAATTTTGACCTATTTATGCTAAGAACTGGACAAAGTGGTCAACATGAAAGTTGTAGCCACTGGAAAATTACATGATTTGAAAAAATAATTTTGCAATTTGGTTCTGTTTTGACTAATTTATGGCCAATAGAAAAGCGGTAAAATGTGGAGAAAAGAGGTGTTTGATTTGAAGAGAATAAACATTGATTTCTTTTGAATATTTTATAAATATTTTGACATTATTTTTTTCTAATTTTTTCTATGGCTTGGAAGCCATTAAAGAGAAGAGGAGAAAAAGCTTGAGAAAAGATGAAGAAAATGTGAATTAAAGTGAAGAAGAGGTGGATATTTATAGAAAAAGAAAGAAGTGGTAAATTTATCAAAATAACCTCTTACCAAATTATCAAAATAACCTTACTTCAACTTAAAGCAATCTCCATTTTTCAATACTTAACACCACCTTTCACATCCTTACTTTATGTCTCATTCACTTAAAGATTAAGTAAAGAATATCATAATTATGTTGGCTTTGATTTGATGTGATTTGATGTTTACTTTTTCTTACTTTTGTTAATTCTTACATACTTTTACTAATGACTACTAGAAGTTTTCTAATTTTATTTAGTAAAAGTAACGTGTTTAATGAATTAATTAATACTTTCACTATTTGAATATATGTTTCTACATAAGAAAACAAAGATGCGACGATGTTGCGACAACTTTTAAACGATAAAACGTTGATTTTCGACAAAATGTTTTACGGTCACATTTTAACGTTTTCGTTAAACTATATATTTATGTAAACCAAATTTAAAAATAAATTTGTACAATTCTATTTAAAAATATAAGAACTCATAAATTAACTAAGATAATTTATTTAACCATTGTAACATACTTTTCTGAAATCAGCATTTTGTCACTTTTGTCGATATAGGCAAATTTTACTAGTTTTATGTTTGTTTCTACTTCCAAATCCTATCTAATATTATTTAAATCATAATTTTTTTATATTTTATATTTAAAATTACTTTAAATATTATGTTTTAAAGTGGTCAAATTCTGGATCGTTACATTCTCCCCTACTTAAAAGAATTTCGTCCTCGAAATTACAAGGATAAAAAAAATATAACGAAAAAACAACGATTAATGAAAGTTATGCACATCAAAAATAGTAATATCACCCATAACCCCCGTTGGAGGTACGGTGCCTTATTCTATCCATTTTATTTATAAATTAAGGTAGTTTAATTTTTTAAATTCCTAGGCCGATATACTAACTCTGGATGAATTTTACTTAGGCACCTAACCTAAGCTTTGATACCACGTGTCACGATTCGGATTTTCGAACCAATTAAAATTGCCAAAAAATCCGTCCGTTCTAAAACGACTAATGAAAACTACTAACTAAATACACCATATTTGATAATTATTCAACATTACTAAATGTATATGATAAAATTTCAATTTTACAAGTTATCAGAGTAATCAAATTAATCTATTAGGTATGCTTATATACAAACCAAATACAAATAAATCTAACGCTGCGCAACTCTAATAAGAGAGACAGCAATAGCAATTCCTGCTAACTCAATAAACATGTCAAATGCGGAATAAAATAGTAAGCAAGAAATATACAATAACATGAGATAAACAACAACCATTAACAAATAAACATGAAAGGGTTACATCATTTTAGGGGCTGCATCACTAACACTTGTGACTGCCTACATACCCCTGTCTAATTGGGTACCCAATTAGGTATAGGATCAAGCCAACGTAGTTCTTCTATCGCAAATAGGACTCATGGAGCCTACGATGCAACGAACAATATGCAATTTCCAAAACTATCCACTTAGGCCTAATATTTAAATTTAGATTTTCAAATCAAATTACCTTTACGAAAATTATCTCTTTGGACTTTATTCTCGAATTCTTATTTCAAAACTTTTGAAATATATATATACACCCTTCATATCCAAATTATACTTTACTTCGGGATCTTAAACCAAATCACTTTTGAAAAGTTTATTTGGAAATCCCAAATACTGTAATAAAACATATCAAACCATATGCAACCAGATCGGAAGGTTTCTCCCAATAACAAGGCAACTGGGTCCCCGCCTTAATACAATCGATAAATAAGTAGGTCCCTCTATTCTAAGAGCGGACTATACCAAAAACACATGCCCACCTTTTTAGTTACAGGTTACCCGAATCATTGGTAACATAACAAATCATACTATATCCCGAAGCGATAAATCATTTCACACTAATACTCACAAGTACTTTCAAATCTATAACAATTTTCATTTCTCAAATCTGTTCAAAAAGCATCTTAAAACCATCGGGTTTAGTCCTCAAAATTTTTTCCGTTTTATATAAATCACTTTTATATAATATAACTTCAAAATATTCATAACCAAACACTTCTATTTTGTTTTAAAGGGAAAACTTTTCATAACAATTCCATTTGAAAACCAATTTTCAAAACAATTCATTAAATTGAAGTGAACCAAATATTACCGCTAAACACATTATAGTCAAATCGTGAAATAAATCATAAGGTGTTAGCCTACAATTATTTTCTACCCAGCCCATGCATATGGATAATAAATTGCTCATAAACTGGTCAAGAAAAATCAACAACCAATAATAATAATCAATGCTCATAAACTGGCCGAGCAAAGTCAATAATCAATAAATAATAATCAGTGCTCATAAACTGGTTGAGCCTAGTTCAAACAATCAATCAATGAAATAAACGCAATAATAAATGATAAACAATGCTTCATTCTATCAAATATTTATAACACTTTAATGGTTTGATATTTATTGGAGCATCCGGGATTTCCCTTCGACATGTTTCGTCCCTCGCCCAAGTCTTCTTGGATCTCACAGACGAAACACATGTACTAGTCGTTTCCACATACCCCATTAAGTATTTAACTTCTAAGTTTTAAATTACTTAATTAACCATCCAAACATAATATCGAGCAAGGAAATCAAATCATTGTTCTTGAAAACAAAGTAAACAAGCATTTAACAAGGGTTTTCAAACAACTTAACACTTAAAGTTTTTTCAACTTAGCAATGGTTTTAATGAACATAAAATAAGAAATAACTTACTTTGGATTCCACTCCGTCAAACTTTAAGGCAAGGAACTTAAGATCTAACGCATACTTCCTACCATGCTTTGGAACTAAATAAATATAAGCTTGAATTCCTCCTTCCTAGTGCTTGGCCAAGGCTTGAGATGGAAGTTGGCCGAAAGTATAAAGAAGAAGTAGTGGAGCATTGAACTTGAATTCTCGAAATTAGACTCGAAAAATAGGTCATATTCTCTCTTTTTTTGACTCTTTTAGTCCTAAAATTTGAAAATTTTGTTAACTGAAAAGTTGTTGAAAATTATTTTTTCTTGAATTTAAAAAAAAAGAATCATTTGAATCCAAGTTATTTTGAGGGAGATATGTTCAAAATAAAAGTGCCATTCTCGGATTCACAAAAATAAAGCCCGAAAATGCACTTCAAAGAATTGAGTTTCGGGTATAGCGAACCTCAAAACTGAAAAAAGTGCTCAATATAAAAGTTGTAGCCACTGGAATTTTATATGATTTTAAAAAAAATATTTTCTTAATTTGGGTCAATTATGATCAAGTTATGATCAAAACAAAATGGCTTATTCTCTGGCTTAAAAACTGGGCCAGAAAATTCACTTGAAAGAAGTGGAATTTTGACCTATTTATGCTAAGAACTGGACAAAGTGGTCAACATGAAAGTTGTAGCCACTGGAAAATTACATGATTTGAAAAAAACAATTTTGCAATTTGGTTCTGGTTTGACTAATTTATGGCCGAGAGAAAAGCGGTAAAATGTGAAGAAAAGAGGAGTTTGATTTGAAGAGAATAAACATTGATTTCTTTTGAATATTTTATAAATATTTTGACATTATTTCTTTCTAATTTTTTCTATGGCTTGGAAGCCAATAAAGAGAAGAGGAGAAAAAGCTTAAGAAAAGAAGAAGAAAATGTGAATGAAAGTGAAGAAGAGGTGGATATTTATAGAAAAAGAAAGAAGTGGTTAATTTATCAAAATAACCTCTTACCAAATTACCAAAATAACATTACTTCAACTTAAAGCAATCTCCATTTTTCAATACTTAACACCACCTTTCACATTCTTACTTTATGTCTCGTTCACTTAAAGATTAAGTAAAGAATATCATAATTATGTTGGCTTTGATTTGATGTGATTTGATGTTTACTTTTTCTTACTTTTGTTAATTATTACTTAGTTTTACTAATGACTACTAGAAGTTTTCTAATTTTATTTAGTAAAAGTAATGTGTTTAGTGAATTATTTAATACTTTCACTATTTGAATATATGTTCCTACGTAAGAAAACAAAGGTGCGACGATGTTGCGACAACTTTTAAACGACAAAACGTTGATTTTCGACAAAATGTTTTACGGTCACATTTTAACGTTTTCGTTAAACTATTTATTTATGTAAACCAAATTTAAAAACAAATTTGTATAATTCTATTTAAGAATATAAGAACTCATAAATTAATTAAGATAATTTATTTAACCATTGTAACATACTTTTCTGAAATCAGCATTTTGTCACTTTTGTCGATATAGGCAAATGTTACGAGTTTTATGTTTGTTTCTTCTTCTAAATCCTATCTAATATTATTTAAATCATAAATTTTTTTATATTTTATATTTAAAATCACTTTAAATATTATATTTTAAAGTGGTCAAATTCTGGGTCGTTACATTCTCCCCTACTTAAAAGAATTTCGTCCTCGAAATTACAAGGATAAAAAAATATAACGAAAAAACAACGATTAATGAAAGTTATGCACATCAAAAATAGCAATATCACCCATAACCCCCGTTGGAGGTACGGTGCCTTATCCTATCCATTTTATTTATAAATTAAGGTAGTTTAATTTTTTAAATTCCTAGGCCGATATACTAACCCTGGATGAATTTTACTTAGGCACCTAACCTAAGCTTTGATACCACGTGTCACGATTCGGATTTTCGAACCAATTAAAATTGCCAAAAAATCCGTCCGTTCTAAAACTACTAATGAAAACTACTAACTAAATACACCATATTTGATAATTATTCAACATTACTAAATGTATATGATAAAATTTCAATTTTACAAGTTATCAGAGTAATCAAATTAATCTATTAGGTATGCTTATATACAAACCAAATACAAATAAATCTAACGCTGCGCAACTCTAATAAGAGAGACAGCAATAGCAATTCCTGCTAACTCAATAAACATGTCAAATGCGGAATAAAATAGTAAGCAAGAAATATACAATAACACGAGATAAACAACAACCATTAACAAATAAACATGAAAGGGTTACATCATTTTAGGGGCTGCATCACTAACACTTGTGCCTGCCTACGTACCCCTGTCTAATTGGGTAACTAGTTAGGTACAGGATCAAGCCAACGTAGTTCTTCTATCGCAAATAGGACTCACGGAGCCTACGATGCAACAAACAATATGCAATTTCCAAAACTACCCACTTAGGCCTAATCTATAAATTTAGATTTTCAAATCAAATTACCTTTACGAAAATTATCTCTTTGGACTTTATTCTCAAATTCTTATTTCAAAACCTTTGAAATATATATATATATATACCCTTTATATCCAAATTATACTTTACTTCGGGATCTTAATCAAATCACTTTTGAAAAGTTTATTTGGAAACCCCAAATACTGTAATAAAACATATCAAACCATATGCAACCAGATCGGGAGGTTTCTCCCAATAACAAGGAAACTGGGTCCCAGCCTTAATACAATCGATAAATAAGTATATCCCTTTATTCTAAGAGCGGACTATACCAAAAACACATGCCCACCTTTTTAGTTACGGGTTACCCGAATCATTGGTAACATAACAAATCATATTATATCCCTAAGCGATAAATCATTTCACACTGATACTCACAAGTAATTTCAAATCTATAATAATTTTCATTTCCCAAATCTGTTCAAAAATCATCTTAAAACCATCGGGTTTAGTCCTCGAAATTTTTTTCGTTTTATAAAACACTTTTATAAAACCATTATATAAATCACTTTTATATAATATAACTTCAAAATATTCATAACCAAACATTTTTATTTCTTTTAAAGGGAAAACTTTTCATAACAATTCCATTTGAAAACCAATTTTCAAAATAATTCATTAAATTGAAGTGAACCAAATATTGCCGCTAAACACATTATAGTCAAATTGTGAAATAAATCATAAGGTGTTAGCCTACAATTATTTTCTACCCAGCCCATGCATATGGATAATAAATTGCTCATAAACTGGTCGAGCAAAATCAACAATCAATAATAATAATCAATGCTCATAAACTAGCTGAGCAAAGTCAATAATCAATAAATAACAATCAGTGCTCATAAACTGATTGAGCCTAATTCAAACAATCAATCAATGAAATAAACGCAATAATAAATGATAAAAAATGCTTCATTCTATCAAATATTTATAACACTTTAACGGTTTGATATTTATTGGAGCATCCGGGATTTTCCTTCGACTTGTTTCGTCCCTCGCCCAAGTCTTCTTGGATCTCACAGACGAAACAAATGTACTAGTCGTTTCCACATACCCCATTAAGTATTTAACTTCTAAGTTTTAAATTACTTAATTAACCATCCAAACATAATATCGAGCAAGGAAATCAAATCATTGTTCTTGAAATCAAAGTAAACAAGCATTTAACAAGGGTTTTCAAACAACTTAACACTTAAAGTTTTTTCAACTTAGCAATGGTTTTAATGAACATAAAATAAGAAATAACTTACTTTGGATTCCACTCCGTCAAACTTTAAGGCAAGGAACTTAAGATCTAACGCATACTTCCTACCATGCTTTGGAACTAAATAAATATAAGCTTGAATTCCTCCTTCCTAGTGCTTGGCCAAGGCTTGAGATGGAAGTTGGCCGAAAGTATAAAGAAGAAGTAGTGGAGCTTTGAACTTGAATTCTCAAAATTAGACCCGAAACATATGTCATATTCTCTCTTGTTTTTGGCTCTTTTACTCTCAAAATTTGAAAAACATGTTAACTAAAAAGTTGTTAAAAATTCTTTTTTCTTGAATTTAAAAAAAAAATCATTTGAATCCAAGTTATTTTGAGGGATATATGTTCAAAATTAAAGATCTATTCTCGGATTCACAAAAATAATGCCCGAAAATGCACTTCAAAGAATTGAGTTTCAGGTATAGCAATCCTCAAAACTGAAAAAAATGCTCAACATAAAAGTTGTAGCCATTGGAATTTTATATGATTTAAAAATATAATTTCTTAATTTGGATCAGTTATGATCAAGTTATGATCAATACAAAATGGCTTATTCTCTGGCTTAAAAACTGGATCAGAAAATGCACTTGAAAGAAGTGGAATGTTGACCTATTTATGCTAAGAACTGGACAAAGTGGTCAACATTAAAGTTGTAGCCACTGGAAAATTACATGATTTAAAAAAAATAATTTTGTAATTTTTTTCAGTCTTGACTAATTTATAACCGAGAGAAAAGAGGTAAAATGTGAAGAAAAGAGGAGTTTGATTTGAAGAGAATAAACATTGATTTCTTTTGAATATTTTATAAATATTTTGACATTATTTCTTTCTAATTTTTTCTATGGCTTGGAAACTATTAAAGAGAAGAGGAAGAAGATGAAAATGCTTGAGAAAAGAAGAAGAAAAGGATGTGAATGAAAGCGAAAAAGGAGGTTGATATTTAGAGAAAAAGAAAGAAGCGGTAAATTTACCAAAATAACCTCTTACCAAATTACCAAAATAACCTTACTTCAACTTAAAGCAATCTCCACTTTTTCAATACTTAACATCACCTTTCACATCCTTACTTTATGTCTTATTCACTGAAAGATTAAGTAAAGAATATCATAATTATGTTGGCTTTGATTTGATGTTTACTTTTTCTTACTTTTGTTAATTCTTATGTACTTTTACTAATGACTTCTAAAAGTTTTTTTTATTTTATTTAGTAAAAATAAACATTTTTAGTGAATTAATTAGTACTTGCACTATTTGAATATATGTTCCTACATAAGAAAACAAGGGTGCGGCGATGTTGCTACATCTTTTAAACGACAAAACGTTGATTTTCGACAAAATGTTTTACGGTCACGTTTTAACGTTTTAGTTAAACTTTTTATTTATGTAAACCAAATTTAAAAATAAATTTGTATAATTCTATTTAAAAATATAAGAACTCATAAATTAATTAAGATAATTTATTTTACCATTGTAACATACTTTTCTGAAATCAGCATTTTGTCACTTTTGTCGATATAGGCAAATGTTAGTATTTTTATGTTTGTTTCTACTTTCAAATCCTATCTAATATTATTTAAATCATAAAACATTTTATATTTTATATTTAAAATCATTTCAAATATTATATTTTAAAGTGGTCAAATTCTGGGTCGTTACATTAGAGTTGCTAACTTTAGTAGCCGCAACATGAAATCTCTGTAAGTACTCTTTCAATGACTCCCCCGGAGCCTGGATTACACTAGATAGGGACATCACGTCCTTGGGACGAGTGGCATGTATCCTGAACTGTTCTTCAAATTTCGTCGCCAATTCTTCAAAGTTGGATATAGACCGTGGGGGAAGTCAAGTAAACCACATGGTGGCGATTCTAGATAAAGTAATTGGGAAGCATCTACACTTGGACGCGTTATTCGCTCTAGCCGAATCCATCAACCATTCATACCTCATCACATGTTGTCTGGGATCATTCTTCCCTTCGTAGGCCGACATAGTTGGCATGCTAAACTTCCTGGGGTACTCGACCTGTAAATAGTACCTGTGAATGGATTATGACTCCTGGATATCCCCAATCTTCATTGGTCAAGCCTTGATTTTCTCTCATCAACTATCTGACCATAGCCGATAAGTCCGGGGGTTTGTATGGAGGATGAAAGGTTGGACTCCGTTCTATGGGACCGCTCGTGTTGATGTCTCCTCTGTTGGCGATCTGCCAAACATGTATCTTGGGGACTAGCTTCATTAGGGTCTTGGTGAGCCGGGAGTCCAGTTTCCACACATGCTCCAACTCCTAAGTTTCCTGCTCCGACTTGGGTATGACGTCCAAGATGTAAGTGATCCCCAGCGGCACCTGCTTGTGTAGTTTCAGTTTTGCAGCGTCTATGCCCGGGAGGTTCATCGGATGAAGTCGAGCTATCAGATGAAGAGTAAGGAGCGGGACTACCTCCAGCATTGTGATGCTGTTGTTGAGCGAGCTGAGCCATAAGATTGGCGTTAGCTTGAATTTATACTTTAAGTTGTCTTCTGCTTTCCACGAGTTCTCTCATCAATCGTTGAACTCCGTTCTAGTGACAACTTCCATTTGATTTTGGGTGGTAGTTCCTGTACCTAAATTTACTTGTTGATTGCTATGCCCTATTTTTTGTACTCTAGCAGTTTCGTTGACGTCCGCGTTATGAGAGGATGATCTGGTACGTGGTCTTCCCATAGTGGAGTTATTGATAGGAACTCTGAGTAGAATCAACGGACGTCCTGTGAATGACTTGCATCGCCTTCGGGGGATTTATTCAATCCAGTAGATACAAAGCAGATCCTAGCGGCCTGAGAATTCGGTTCTCAATGAAAGCACCAAAATATTAGCACCAGAATTGGTCACTAACACCCTTGAGAAAGATTAAGTAGAGAGATTAATGAAGAAAGTAAATTAAAATAGAGGGTTGTATGATAAATTAACTGCAAAAACAAGAACACCGGATTTATAGTGGTTCAGCGTAACTGCCTACATCCACTTTATGTTTCGATCTTTATTGCTTTCACAAATGATTGGATACAGATACAATCCGTATAATAATGGCTTTAATACAAGTGCTAAGTGAAATAGAATAAGTCTTGAATGCAGTAGAGTCTCCCTAGTGTTCTCGAAAAAAGGTCCATTTCACTATGCCCTTGCACTTCTATTTATAGACAAAAGGGTTGGTCTTCCCACATGGGCCTAGGAACAAGGTACCTCGGCCCATGGTAAGTAGTTTCTACACACCGAGCTAGGAGCGTCGAACGGCATTTTTCGAGCGAGGTTGGTCGAAACATCGTATGTCGAGCGAGGTTTCCATGCCGAACGGCATTCGTATGCCGGGCGAGGTTTCCATATGGAACGACATTCGTGTGCCGAACGAGGGGAGGTGTGCCGAACAAGGCCCGTGTCGAATGAGGCATGTGCCGAGCGAGGCATCTAGGCCGATCAAGGCTTCATACCGAGCGACCCATCTAGGCCGAACGAGGCTTCATGCCGAGCGACCCATCTAGGTCGAACGAGGCTTCATGCCGAGCGACCCATCCACACTGAACGAGGTTTCATGCTGAGTGACCCATTTAGGCCGAACGAGGCTTCATGCCGAGCGACTCATCCATGTCGAACGAGGTTTTGTATCGAGGGGTCCCTCTATGTTGGACGAGGCATTGTGCCGATTGAGCCTTCTATATCAAACGACTCATCCATGCCGAGCGACTCATCCATGCCGAATGAGGCTTTATGCCAAGCGACTCATCCATGACGAACGACAATCGTATGCCGAGCCATGTATGCAGGGCAAGTTACTGGGTAACGCCGCTAGTGTTATTTTCCTATATTATGGTGGTTTTCATTATTGCCTAGTATTGTTTATCAAATTGAAAAAGGCCCAACAGTTTTAATAACAAGTACAATTGTTGGGGGTTCTATAACGTAGAAAGCATGATGGGGGGAACCAGATCTGGTAGAAGCTGAACGCCGCCTCCTCGCTAGCGCCCTCCTCGATCAGTCAAACCAACACTTCATCCTCCTCTCCAAGTCATGCGTCTTGATCTTCAACTTTCCCACAATCTACTCCTACCTAATCAATTCCCAGCACTGCTTTATCCAAGTCTTCGATGATCCGAGCTCTACAGGTCACGACCGCTACAAAAAGGGCATGCAATCTCACATCCCCCGATCCAAATGGCAGAAAGGCTCCCAGTGGTTCGAAATCGACCGATTCCTCTCCACCGAAATCATCTCCGATCAAGTTTACTTCCCGTTATTCCAGAGGTACTGCCTTGGCAGGTGTTTCACTGATGAGCATTACTTGCCGACGTTGGTGTATATGAAGTATGGAGAGAGGAACGCGAATAGGAGTGTGGCGTGGGTGGATTGGTCGGTGAAGGGACCGCATTCAGCTAGGTATCATAGGAATCTGGTGACGCCGGAGTTTTTGAGGCGGTTGAGGGAGGGGAACATTTGCAGTTATAATGGAAAGACGACGAATGTTTGACATTTGTTTGGGCGTAAGTTTCTGCCTAATAGTTTGGTTAGGTTTATGAGGTATGCCCATAACGTCTTGGCCATTGATTGATTTCCTTTTCTTCCCTTGAGGCAATTAATTTGTGTGGATTCTTTTGTAAGTTTTGAAAATTTAGGTATAATGCGTAGGCTTGTTAGATTATGGTGGAGGAGTGAGCGTACTGACAATTACAATACTTTATCAAAACGTTATTTGATATGGTTCATCGTTAATAATAAATTTTATATATATACTATTATGTGAGCCCATGCGATGCATGGGAGAAAAATACAATTTTTTTAATTAAATTAAAGCATATAATACTTGTATACGGTTCTTTAAGGCTGATCAATTATCAATGTAAAGTTGGATGTTATTATTATTTATAATGTATACCTTTTTTCATATGCAATGATTTTATAGTAGTCCCATGCATTGTACATTATCGATAATTTGATTGTGTTTTAACATTACATCTCACAAAATTTTTTGCCATTCTTTGATTTCTTTACGGATATGAAGAATTTCCATGTACATTACTTTTAAAATTGATTCAGGATGTATAGTAGAACACTCCACACATTTAAGTGTTTTCAGAAATTTTTCATACTTACCATTTCATCTTATAGGCATAAGAGAATACTGTTTTCGAGCACAATAGTATAAAGTATTGCTTTATGGATTTAATTCTTAATGATTTACTTGATTAAGGTACATAATTAAATTCACATGTTAATGCTATATCAACATCTCATTGTTTTTGTCCAAGAAACATATAATTAAAATTAAAAGGATGGTGGGCAAAGAGAGGTTATTGTAATGTGTCTATCTACAATTCAACGTCAAAATAGTCTGTAACAATAGAAAATGCATTTTCAATATAGAGGAATAAATATCATCATCATATGTCAATCTTCAAGTGTAACGGAACACGTGTATAAACAATTCACGTTAAAGTAAGATTAAATGATGAACATTAATGTAGGAAATGAAATAAAGATAAGAGTATGTGGCATTCATTTGTTTTCAATTCCCATAATTTCAAAAATAAAAGAACAGAGTTGAAACCGAGGAGAACATAATATGAATAAAATGCTGAACAGAAGAACAGAACACGGTAAACCATGTCATATGGAAGATGGCCGCCTTTTTTGTCCATTAAACATCGCGCCTTCTAATATTGGATTTTCACTCAAAAACTTTTTGTGTCAGAAAAAATTAGTTTTAAAGACAAATTGTAGAAAAAAGAAAATTGAATTTATCATTTTCAGTACTATAAGAATAAGTGAATTTATATTTTTTCCGTAAATTATCCTTAAAACTAGTTATTAATTGTTGTGCATATAACTTTTACTTTAAAATAAAAAGTTCTTCAACCTAATTTCCACCTGATATTTGGTATACATCTGTTATGAGAAACTTTTCCAACTATATAGCCATAAATGCTCATCTTCATTTTGAATGTTTTCAATGTAAAATAAACGAGCATATATGTTGAAAACAAATAGGTAATTACTACAACATATATAAGCTGGTAATTAAGGAAATTACTACAACTTACTTAACAGCACATGGCATTTAGCATGAATTCAATTTTTCTTATAAAATTCAAACGTGAGACTTAGTATGGAAACCTACTAAGTGAAAACTTCCAAATTCAAAGAAATGTGGAACTAAAAATGGGAAATTGTCATAATGAATCACGAGTTATAATTTCATAGATTTCATCTAATCGAGTGTAAGTAAATAATGACACATATTCTCTATCTTAGGTAAACGTGAAAATTAAACCTCATCAATAGCATTTAGGCACATATTCCTTAACTATTGACGGTGTAGGAACAAAAATTAAAATTTTCTAAGTTTGCATGAAATTAGAGGTTGATGGTGAAAAAGCATGTTAATGAAGATGGTACACCTGATAGCTCCACGTATACCTGATAGTTCCAAAGCTATATGAAAACAGAAAGAGTTAACCACCAAAAAAATACTATATATTACCAAAGCTATGCATAGAAAGAAAGAGTTTACCTCCAAATATTTCAGTAGTTCTGCATAGTACCAAAGCAGATGCACAACTTTGATCTGGGTACACATATAATGATCTCAAATGTTAACTATACACAAAGTACCAAAGTAGAGAACCAAAAAATAAGAGCATAGTATCAAGCGTTGCTGTAACGTCCCGGAAATTTTCGACTTTCGAAAATTCAACATCGATACTCACTTTATCGACTGCCGAGAAATCGAAGGCCGGAAACCCGAAATGTTATGGTTTAAGAAGAAGAAAAAGGATAGAAGAGGAGATAAAAAGATAGAAAATAGAGAGAAAGAAAATAGATTGGAATAGAAAACAACAGAACAACAACAGAATCTCACAATTCGCAGCGGAACAACATATAATAGATAAATGAATAATCTTTAAACAAAGAACTATATCAGTTATTACATTACATCACATTTCATTACTTCATATCATCAGAGTGTACAACAACAACAACATCTAACAGTGCAGCGGAAAAAGAAATACTATATACTAGTAATACGCCATGCCATCCAGCTTGCCTCCAGCAATTCCAGAATATCCAGAATATCCTGATAAACCTAACTCTTGACTACCCGTGTGGAAATTGGTGGGCACCCAGAGTTTAGGAAGGAAAACAATAAACTCCGAGTCAGTCATGTGACTGGTGTGAGAACTCAAACAGTTTATTTATCTTTAAAATCAAAATAGAGGAATATTTTTAAAGTCAATTCGCAATGCTTTTAAGAATGAGACTACCATAAGGCCTCCCGCACACACACACAATGAAAACGCAGAATCGGAGGAGATTTCTCCTTATGATAGTCAAAGATGCTTGATACGCATTTAAAAGAACATTTGATATTATTATTAGTGCATAGTGTAGAGAAAAATTCATTTCGAAAGTAGAATATAAATCTTAGCCAGCATAGACATTTCGAACTATGCCTACTATAGCTAACTATGTTCAATAGCAGGTTACCGCCACATTCCATAGCAGGTTATACAACTAAAACCGTACAAGTCTCGTATTGTTTCTTTGGATTTCCAACGAATGATCAGGCCAAGGAACTTCCCATTGCCACATGAGAATGCCTCTGGATGGACATCCCCGAGAACCAAACCGGATCTCTACCAACACAAGGCCGGGTTACCCCTAACTGAGTAACAACTGACAGAATATGCCATCCCCCGGTCCTTTGGGACCTTTCAACCGAGCGCTCGTAATCAATTCACACAATCATAAAGTGTTTTCAACATGAGTAAGTATCTGTGATCCATACCATGATACCACCCTTTTCCAGAAGGAAATGCACATATCCTAAAGGGCGCTACCCCTCATAACCTTGCCGCATCTTTCCTGTTTTGACCATTCCCGGGGTGTGAGGCTCGATGAAGTCACGTCCACAAAAACATACTTTATACAAAAGCCATGCTTTGGGTCAACAAATGATCATAGAAATGATCACCAGGATAGACGATCAAATAAACGATCCTATCACAAATAATCAACACAATGATCATTTCACAGCAACACTCAGCATGTCACATTACCAAATTGGGAATATATCGCTGATAACATTCAACTACATAACCTCTGAGCTCGTACGTCTCAGAGAAGGGTGTTAAGCTAAAAGAATAAATTCTCCGCCACCAACAGAAATATATTTGAAAGAAATCGGCTTTATATCTCAATTTGTAATGTCAGACATACAATCCATACAAGTCTGTTCCGGGCTCGAACAGAACCGAAGGCACTTCTCACGAAGCCCTTGCAATCTGGGTATCCACAATCCCGATCGAATTTCCCATCACTTAGGAAATCTCTATACCAGGAGCTACCCAGTGCAGAGATAATCGATAGGTCATCCTATCGCTTTCGCAAATACTCGGTCTTCAACACCGGTCAACAAATGCAATTCATAACGACGTATCACATATTCGGAATGGGTTATACGACCCCATGGTCCTTTCCCGGTTAACCCGAATAGTGAGCGCTTATTCAAAAATAAGTGTGACATTCAAATTCAAACAATTCACATCAATTACCCATTCAAAGGGAAATATTGATAGTCGGTTATTGAACTATCAATGGATATGCACACATCACCAGATTCCAAATAATTTTCCAAATTATTCATTTTCCAAAATATCTTTACAAGATATATAATTTTCACACTTCAAAAATAAATCAACATTTATTTTTAACAAATTCCACTTTCTTTTATAAATTCCTTAGTGAATTTATAATCCAAAATATCTATGAATATTCGATTTCAATTATTCATTTCAATTTATCTTCAAAAAGATAAATTCTCAAAATATTCACTTTATATTGGAAAACATTTCCATACTTATTTATTCATAAGTAATTCACAAATTTTATTTATTTTCAACACTTGGAAAATATTCAATATACTTAAATCGAGATTAAGTATATATTTCATTCTTTAAGGAAATCATTCTTTTAAACATATTTATTTGGGTCAAAACGAATGTTGCGTAAAACATCGTTACGACAACCCAGAATCACTAGTATAGGAATTCGAAATTAAAATAGATATATAAATCCTAATACTATACAAAACATTTCCTTTCGAAACTATAACAACAGTGTTATAGTCCACTATTTCCTTTTATTTCTCGAAAACGTCTATTTCAACAATGAATGTTGAAATCTATGGTTTCGAATCTCAACACATTTTAAAACATCGTTAGATCGTTTTAATTCAATTTAAAACATCAAATCTAAACATTTTCTTTAACATATTATTCACTATTCAAAAACGTGAATATACTACATTAACAATTTTCATCCTTTCTATACATTTCATTTTAAAGGATTATTCACAGTTCAAAAACGTGAATATAACTCCATTAATAAGTTACAACAATTTACTTCTTAAAATAAGTCGTTTGCGAATTTATAAAACAACGGTTATAAATTCCTTTATTAACCTATTCGATTTTTAACTCAATTATAAAACAAAATTCATATTATAAGTTAAACACCTATAATTTATTTGTTTGCACAATCGTTCCTTTAAACTTCATAATTATAAATCTTATAACTTATAAGATTCAATAATTTATCCAAATCTATTCTTTCAATAACTTTATAAATTTTATAAACCTACTGCTTATAAAATTCCATTTATAGCTTCACCGTTTATAATTCTATAAATTTCATTCATTTCCGAATTTCATTCATAATTCATTCTAACACTTATAAAACTCGTTTTATAATTCCAAATATTTCATTTATAAATTATCAATTTATAAATCCTTTATAAAATCAATTTATACTATTATTTTAAAACATCTTTAATCTCCTTTATAATTTCACCCTTTTTATTTATAAAATAATCAAATTTTTATAAATCTTATATTTTCAACTTTTATAATAAATTCAAAAATCCAATTTAATTTTTTATAAAATCATTAACCTATATTTTCAAAAAAAATCAGCTTTTAACTATATTTCTCAAAAATCATAATTTTTATAAGTTTGAAAAATTATAACGTTTATTTATTTAAAATGGATCAATTCCAAACATATAGTATATTTTCAAAAATCACTTTAAAAATCATTTTTAAAGTTCCAAATTTGGTCCAATGATGCTACACACCAAATAGTCAATCACAACGACAACGATATCATATATCGATATGATAATCCATCAAATATCAAAATATCTGAAATCAAATAAATACTGTTGAGGAATCCAGTTGGATCCCTCCAACCTGTTTTCCTGCATCCACAAACATTAGCACAATACCAATTTCGCTCCAGTACGAAATTATCGCGGTATATGTTTTTAATAATATTATCCGCTTAATAACGGCGCAATAGGGTCTCATCCGCTAAACAAATGCAGGAAATCAATAACTCCAATATATACATATGCCAATATATATATATTGCTATTATATATAATACCAATTTCACTGTTTATGAAATATTCGCGGTATATGTTTTTAATAAATAACATCCGCTTACTAACGGCGCATAATGTCTATTTTAACAATCAATAGATAACAATTATCATTCAAACATGCTGTCAAATATTTTAAATCTAACTATTTAAAATAAAATCGAAACCGATTCGATTGAGTGAGAAGTTCTCACCTTGATTTCAATTTCGTTTTAGCGATTTATTTCGAATAAAATTAAACGGACGTTTAATTTTACCCGAAATTCTCACTAACTCCAAACGACTCCAATCCAATTCCATCGCGTAGTGCTCGTCCATACGATTCCAACGCTTCTTGTTTCGCGCGTTTTCGACCTCGTATGAAAAAGTTATCAATTTTACAAGTTACACGATTTTAAAAATTAAAATTTACAACAAAATATTTTCTTTTATAACCTATTCGAGATCGTGGCCGTAGATTTCAAATCCCCTCATCTGGACCGTAGGACGCACCCCCCCTTCTCCCTCTCGTTCTCCATCTACAGGTGAAAAAAACACGGCCGAACCCAACTCAAACAATTAGGGTTTTATATTGCAACCTCCTCGCTCGAGTAAACTTCATCACACTACCCTCATTCGAACGCCTCCCACATGCTCTACACTCGGCTCCATCCCCATGAAGCTCGGCTCTCTATTGCACGAGAAAACACGTGCGCAACAATCAACCTTTAAGCCCAAATTCCCATCGATCTACAGCTCCGTTTCCAATCACAACCGTTGGATTGGTAGATCTTGCCATGCTCTACATCTTTCATTTAGAAGGTTTGTTGAATCGTTGCACGGATTTGAAGAAAAGAGAGGAGAATCGAAATGAAATTCTGGCCTTTGGTTTATGATACTGGCGGCTGCAGTTTTAGATTTAGGGTTAGGGTTATGTTGTTGAAAGTGAAGGCCATGGGTTCCTTTTATAGATTTTTGAATAAAACACTATTCATTCACAATTTTTCAACTCCGATTTACGCACCGAAACTGACGTTCCTAGGGTTTATCCCGCGTTCCAGACACAATGGAATAGGTTTCGAAAGCTAATTCGGTCATATGTGCGAGATATGGCAACAAACGATCGATTTAAATTAAACCGATTTAAATCGATTTCTAGGCGTTTTAATTCGTACCGGACAAACGGTAAATCCAATCGACACGAAATTTGAAACCTTACAATAATATCACATTACGGATCCGATGAAATTGGTTTTGTCGAAATCCGAGACTTTTTGAAAAATGGCTATTTTAACCCGCCAAATTAATATTAAAAATAATTCGATGCGTTTCGAGCTGCCACGATCAAACGATAGCTCCGATTGACACGAAAATTGAAATCCGGTAATAACTAACTATTACGGATCCAATGGAACTAGTTTCGTTCAATTCTGAGACTGTTTAAAAATTGACTATTTTCACTAGTCGATTTTAATATTAAAATATTCAATTTTCACAAATTAACTTTTAATTCGATTTTAAAAGTTCTAAAATATCGTTCTAACTTCAATATGATAAAATAAAATTTTACAAATCATTTTCAATCATATTTAACTCAATTTTTCAATTATTTCCATAATTTCACATATTAAATTATCGATTTAATTATCCAATTAAATCCAATAATTCAAAATAAAATTTATTCGACTTATAAATTCACTTTTTTACATTTAAAATTAATTAAATATTTAAATTTTAAATAATAAAAATTCTGGGTCGTTACAATCTTCCCCCCTTAAAAGAATTTCGTCCTCGAAATTATTAAGTAAGAAAAGTTACAGAATCTATTAATTTTCCCAAAACAAATTTTAAACTTCTTACAATATCTTTACTAAGTTTTCAAATCATACTTAGTTATCTTTTTAAAAACAACTACTATTGTTTAACTTTCAACTTCTAAATCAAAGTTAAAGTTTTCAAAACTTTCCAATTTTCTCAAATTTTTCTAACGCCTTAAATTTTCAGAAAAATTCGCCATAGTCTCCTTTGCGCGGCTCGATCCGAAAAAAAAATGACAGTATATATATCACAAATATACATCTCATCAAGTAATGAGGCATCCCGAAGGGAAAAAATGTAAAAGTACGGTATGTAATCCGAGATATGTACCTTATATTTTATTAGCAAGCATATACGGCTAATATAGCGCGAAAGCGAGCTCCAAATGCGAAGCAAACGCGATCCGCACCTACTAAACACTCAACAAACAACATGAGAACATGTATATAGACAATAGTATCAATATACAACATATAGCAACATAATAACTATATATGTCAACATAGCAAATGCAAACAAACAACAAATGCAAACATCAACCAACTATCATCCAACTAACATCCATAACCAATAAATATTCATTCATATTCTCATTAATATTTAATGAATTGGTTTTCAATTTAAATCATATTTGATTCATTAACAGTGGATGTTTTTACTAACATTCATTCTCAATTAGTTTATATTCACTAATTTACATTCAAGTTGGTTCACTTCCAAATCAAATTCAATTCTATTTAAGATTCACTTAACTTTCAATTGGATTCCAATTACTTTAACTTTCAATTTCATTGACCCTTAATGAATTATATACAATCAATCAACTAACAACCATATAACAATCAATGTATATTCACTTTACATTTAATCTCATTGGTTTAATTAAATTGATTTTCATTCAATTATTCAACTTCCAATAACATTAGATTTTAATGAATTAACACTTACATTCATTATTTCATATCAACTTTATTCACAATAAATTGATTAACATTCAATCCATTAATTCAATTCAATTACTAAAGTTGAATTTCATTTATATAACTTCATTTCATATCTATCACTTAACTTTATTAATTTACTTTGATACCAATATCAACTTTATTCAATATCTATTAAGTTATATTTCCATTTCAAACATTATCTGTTTTTCTTAACTTAAATTCCTACTTATAAAGAAATTCAGATTTCAATTCTAAAGTAAATTTCCATTTAACTTTAAATTCATTTTTATTTCAACTCATATTCATAAATATATTCATATAGTTTCACTTCTTATATATATAAGTTTATTTCACAATTGTAAATCACTTTAATTATAATTCAATTCTTATAATTCTTTTGCTTATACAATTATTCTTTAATTTAGATTATTCAAACAATCAAACAATCAAACAATCTATTTATATATACTTTAATAATTCTGAAAAATTATTTCTTTATATATAAAAATATAATCAAGGTAAAATTATTTCATTTACCCAATTTAAAACAATACTGTGTCGAATTGTCTTGTTTAAGAGTTTAGAAACTCCTTTCTACGATAGTTAGCTAGACTACATCGACCGAAATCTATAAACAATCAACCGATAAGTCAACACAATACAAAACAATTTATATTCACTAACAAATACGCTCTCATAGCTATTATTACACTCAAACTCAATCTAGAGTACTACTGACTCTATCTCTAATGAGTAATACCCAACAGAACCATGGTTGTCGCTTAACCATAAGCTCTGATACCAAATGTAACGATAGGCGGTCACAACCGGTAGGCTTTTCAACCATCCCAGCCCCACCGTGGCTTACACTGATATCCCAAACTTGCTTTTACGGCCACCCTTTCGAATGTCACGGCTTCGCCTAACCAACCCCGTAAAGAGGACGTGTGGGGGTAAGAGTCTCCCGTTCGCCACCAAACCGCGAAGCGAGAACCCCCCATCACATATCACCTAGCATAAGCAAGACTGGTGTGGGAACTCAAACAGTTTATTTATCTTTAAAATCAAAATAGAGGAATATTTTTAAAGTCAATTCGCAATGCTTTTAAGAATGAGACTACCATAAGGCCTCCCGCACACACACACAATGCAAACGCAGAATCGGAGGAGATTTCTCCTTATGATAGTCAAAGATGCTTGATACGCATTTAAAAGAACATTTGATATTATTATTAGTGCATAGTGTAGAGAAAAATTCATTTCGAAAGTAGAATATAAATCTTAGCCAGCATAGACATTTCGAACTATGCCTACTATAGCTAACTATGTTCAATAGCAGGTTACCGCCACATTCCATAGAAGGTTATACAACTAAAATCGTACAAGTCTCGTATTGTTTCTTTGGATTTCCAACGAATGATCAGGCCAAGGAACTTCCCATTGCCACATGAGAATGCCTCTGGATGGACATCCCCGAGAACCAAACCGGATCTCTACCAACACAAGGCCGAGTTACCCCTAACTGAGTAACAACTGACCGAATATGCCATCCCCCGGTCCTTTGGGACCTTTCAACCGAGCGCTCGTAATCAATTCACACAATCATAAAGTGTTTTCAACATGAGTAAGTATCTGGGCTCCATACCATGATACCGCCCTTTTCTAGAAGGAAATGCACATATCCTAAAGGGCGCTACCCCTCATAACCTTGCCGCATCTTTCCTGTTTTGACCATTCCCGGGGTGTGAGGCTCGACGAAGTCACGTCCACAAAAACATACTTTATACAAAAGCCATGCTTTGGGTCAACAAATGATCATAGAAATGATCACCAGGATAGACGATCAAATAAACGATCCTATCACAAATAATCAACACAATGATCATTTCACAGCAACACTCAGCATGTCACATTACCAAATTGGGAATATATCGCTGATAACATTCAACTACATAACCTCTGAGCTCGTACGTCTCAGAGAAGGGTGTTAAGCTAAAAGAATAAATTCTCCGCCACCAACAGAAATATATTTGAAAGAAATCGGCTTTATATCTCAATTTGTAATGTCAGACATACAATCCATACAAGTCTGTTCCCGGCTCGAACAGAACCGAAGGCACTTCTCACGAAGCCCTTGCAATCCGGGTATCCACAATCCCGATCGAATTTCCCATCACTTAGGAAATCTCTATACCAGGAGCTACCCAGTGCAGAGACAATCGATAGGTCATCCTATCGCTTTCGCAAATACTCGATCTTCAACACCGGTCATCAAATGCAATTCATAACGACGTATCACATATTCGGAATGGGTTATACGACCCCATGGTCCTTTCCCGGTTAACCCGAATAGTGACCGCTTATTCAAAAATAAGTGTGGCATTCAAATTCAAACAATTCACATCAATTACCCATTCAAAGGGAAATATTGATAGTCGGTTATTGAACTATCAATGGGTATGCACACATCACCAGATTCCAAATAATTTTCCAAATTATTCATTTTCCAAAATATCTTTACAAGATATATAATTTTCACACTTCAAAAATAAATCAACATTTATTTTTAACAAATTCCACTTTCTTTTATAAATTCCTTAGTGAATTTATAATCCAAAATATCTATGAATATTCGATTTCAATTATTCATTTCAATTTATCTTCAAAAAGATAAATTCTCAAAATATTCACTTTATATTGGAAAACATTTCCATACTTATTTATTCATAAGTAATTCACAAATTTTATTTATTTTCAACACTTGGAAAATATTCAATATACTTAAATCGAGATTAAGTATATATTTCATTCTTTAAGGAAATCATTCTTTTAAACATATTTATTTGGGCCAAAACGAATGTTGCGTAAAACATCGTTACGACAACCCAGAATCACTAGTATAGGGATTCGAAATTAAAATAGATATATAAATCCCAATACTATACAAAACATTTCCTTTCGGAAATCATTTACTATAACAATAGTGTTATAGTCCACTACTTCCTTTTATTTCTCGAAAACGTCTATTTCAACAATGAATGTTGAAATCTATGGTTTCGAATCTCAACACATTTTAAAACATCGTTAGATCGTTTTAATTCAATTTAAAACATCAAATCTAAACATTTTCTTTAACATATTATTCACTATTCAAAAACGTGAATATACTACGTTAACAATTTTCATCCTTTCTATACATTTCATTTTAAAGGATTATTCACAGTTCAAAAACGTGAATATAACTCCATTAATAAGTTACAACAATTTACTTCTTAAAATAAGTCGTTTGCGAATTTATAAAACAACGGTTATAAATTCCTTTATTAACCTATTCGATTTATAACTCAAATATAAAACAAAATTCATATTATAAGTTAAACACCTATAATTTATTTGTTTGCACAATCATTCCTTTAAACTTCATAATTATAAATCTTATAACTTATAAGATTCAATAATTTATCCAAATCTATTCTTTCAATAACTTTATAAATTTTATAAACCTACTGCTTATAAACTTCCATTTATAGCTTCACCGTTTATAATTCTATAAATTTCATTCATTTCCGAATTTCATTCATAATTCATTCTAACACTCATAAAACTCGTTTTATAATTCCAAATATTTCATTTATAAATTATCAATTTATAAATCCTTTATAAAATCAATTTATACTATTATTTTAAAACATCTTTAATCTCCTTTATAATTTCACCCTTTTTATTTATAAAATAATCAAATTTTTATAAATCTTATATTTTCAACTTTTATAATAAATTCAAAAATCCAATTTAATTTTTTATAAAATCATTAACCTATATTTTCAAAAAAATCAGCTTTTAACTATATTTCTCAAAAATCATAATTTTTATAAGTTTGAAAAATTATAACGTTTATTTATTTAAAATGGATCAATTCCAAACATATAGTATATTTTCAAAAATCACTTTAAAAATCATTTTTAAAGTTCCAAATTTGGTCCAATGATGCTACACACCAAATAGTCAATCACAAAGACAACGATATCATATATCGATATGATAATCCATCAAATATCAAAATATCTGAAATCAAATAAATACTGTTGAGGAATCCAGTTGGATCCCTCCAACCTGTTTTCCTGCATCCACAAACATTAGCACAATACCAATTTCGCTCCAGTACGAAATTATCGCGGTATATGTTTTTAATAATATTATCCGCTTAATAACGGCGCAATAGGGTCTCATCCGCTAAACAAATGCGGGAAATCAATAACTCCAATATATACATATGCCAATATATATATATTGCTATTATATATAATACCAATTTCACTGTTTATGAAATATTCGCGGTATATGTTTTTAATAAATAACATCCGCTTACTAACGGCGCATAATGTCTATTTTAACAATCAATAGATAACAATTATCATTCAAACATGCTGTCAAATATTTTAAATCTAACTATTTAAAATAAAATCGAAACCGATTCGATTGAGTGAGAAGTTCTCACCTTGATTTCAATTTCGTTTTAGCGATTTATTTCGAATAAAATTAAACGGACGTTTAATTTTACCCGAAATTCTCACTAACTCCAAACGACTCCAATCCAATTCCATCGCGTAGTGCTCGTCCATACGATTCCAACGCTTCTTGTTTCGCGCATTTTTGACCTCGTATGAAAAAGTTATCAATTTTACAAGTTACACGATTTTAAAAATTAAAATTTACAACAAAATATTTTCTTTTATAACCTATTCGAGATCGTGGCCGTAGATTTCAAATCCCCTCATCTGGACCGTAGGACGCACCCCCCCTTCTCCCTCTCGTTCTCCATCTACAGGTGAAAAAAACACGGCCGAACCCAACTCAAACAATTAGGGTTTTATATTGCAACCTCCTCGCTCGAGTAAACTTCATCACACTACCCTCATTCGAACGCCTCCCACATGCTCTACACTCGGCTCCATCCCCATGAAGCTCGGCTCTCTATTGCACGAGAAAACACGTGCGCAACAATCAACCTTTAAGCCCAAATTCCCATCGATCTACAGCTCCGTTTCCAATCACAACCGTTGGATTGGTAGATCTTGCCATGCTCTACATCTTTCATTTAGAAGGTTTGTTGAATCGTTGCACGGATTTGAAGAAAAGAGAGGAGAATCGAAATGAAATTCTGGCCTTTGGTTTATGATACTGGCGGCTGCAGTTTTAGATTTAGGGTTAGGGTTATGTTGTTGAAAGTGAATGCCATGGGTTCCTTTTATAGATTTTTGAATAAAACACTATCATTCACAATTTTTCAACTCCGATTTACGCGCCGAAACTGACGTTCCTAGGGTTTATCCCGCGTTCCGGACACAATGGAACAGGTTTCGAAAGCTAATTCGGTCATATATGCGAGATATGGAAACAAACGATCGATTTAAATTAAACCAATTTAAATCGATTTCTAGGCGTTTTAATTCGTACCGGACAAACGGTAAATCCAATCGACACGAAATTTGAAACCTTACAATAATATCACATTACGGATCCAATGAAACTGGTTTCGTCGAAATCTGAGACTTTTTGAAAAATGGCTATTTTAACTCGCCAAATTAATATTAAAAATAATTCGATGCGTTTCGAGCTGCCACGATCAAACGACAGCTCCGATTGACACGAAAATTTAAATCCGGTAATAACTAACTATTACGGATCCAATGGAACTGGTTTCGTTCAATTCTGAGACTGTTCAAAAATTGACTATTTTCACTAGTCGATTTTAATATTAAAATATTCAATTTTCACAAATTAACTTTTAATTCGATTTTAAAAGTTCTAAAATATCGTTCTAACTTCAATATGATAAAATAAAATTTTACAAATCATTTTCAATCATATTTAACTCAAATTTTCAATTATTTCCATAATTTCACATATTAAATTATCGATTTAATTATCCAATTAAATCCAATAATTCAAAATAAAATTTATTCGACTTATAAATTCACTTTTTTACATTTAAAATTAATTAAATATTCAAATTTTAAATAATAAAAATTCTGGGTCGTTGCAATCTTCCCCCCTTAAAAGAATTTCGTCCTCGAAATTATTAAGTAAGAAAAGTTACAGAATCTATTAATTTTCCCAAAACAAATTTTAAACTTCTTACAATATCTTTACTAAGTTTTCAAATCATACTTAGTTATCTTTTTAAAAACAACTACTATTGTTTAACTTTCAACTTCTAAATCAAAGTTAAAGTTTTCAAAACTTTCCAATTTTCTCAAATTTTTCTAACGCCTTAAATTTTCGGAAAAATTCGCCATAGTCTCCTTTGCGCGGCTCGATCCGAAAAAAAATGACAGTATATATATCACAAATATACATCTCATCAAGTAATGAGGCATCCCAAAGGGAAAAAATGTAAAAGTACGGTATGTAATCCGAGATATGTACCTTATATTTTATTAGCAAGCATATACGGCTAATATAGCGCGAAAGCGAGCTCCAAATGCGAAGCAAACGCGATTCGCACCTACTAAACACTCAACAAACAACATGAGAACATGTATATAGACAATAGTATCAATATACAACATATAGCAACATAATAACTATATATGTCAACATAGCAAATGCAAACAAACAACAAATGCAAACATCAACCAACTATCATCCAACTAACATCCATAACCAATAAATATTCATTCATATTCTCATTAATATTTAATGAATTGGTTTTCAATTTAAATCATATTTGATTCATTAACAGTGGATGTTTTTACTAACATTCATTCTCAATTAGTTTATATTCACTAATTTACATTCAAGTTGGTTCACTTCCAAATCAAATTCAATTCTATTTAAGATTCACTTAACTTTCAATTGGATTCCAATTACTTTAACTTTCAATTTCATTGACCCTTAATGAATTATATACAATCAATCAACTAACAACCATATAACAATCAATGTATATTCACTTTACATTTAATCTCATTGGTTTAATTAAATTGATTTTCATTCAATTATTCAACTTCCAATAACATTAGATTTTAATGAATTAACACTTACATTCATTATTTCATATCAACTTTATTCACAATAAATTGATTAACATTCAATCCATTAATTCAATTCAATTACTAAAGTTGAATTTCATTTATATAACTTCATTTCATATCTATCACTTAACTTTATTAATTTACTTTGATACCAATATCAACTTTATTCAACATCTATTAAGTTATATTTCCATTTCAAACATTATCTGTTTTTCTTAACTTAAATTCCTACTTATAAAGAAATTCAGATTTCAATTCTAAAGTAAATTTCCATTTAACTTTAAATTCATTTTTATTTCAACTCATATTCATAAATATATTCATATAGTTTCACTTCTTATATATATAAGTTTATTTCACAATTGTAAATCACTTTAATTATAATTCAATTCTTATAATTCTTTTGCTTATACAATTATTCTTTAATTTAGATTATTCAAACAACTAAACAATCAAACAATCTACTTATATATACTTTAATAATTCTGAAAAATTATTTCTTTATATATAAAAATATAATCAAGGTAAAATTATTTCATTTACCCAATTTAAAACAATACTGTGTCGAATTGTCTTGTTTAAGAGTTTAGAAACTCCTTTCTACGATAGTTAGCTAGACTACATCGACCGAAATCTATAAACAATCAACCGATAAGTCAACACAATACAAAACAATTTATATTCACTAACAAATACGCTCTCATAGCTATTATTACACTCAAACTCAATCTAGAGTACTACTGACTCTATCTCTAATGAGTAATACCCAACAGAACCATGGTTGTCGCTTAACCATAAGCTCTGATACCAAATGTAACGATAGGCGGTCACAACCGGTAGGCTTTTCAACCATCCCAGCCCCACCGTGGCTTACACTGATATCCCAAACTTGCTTTTACGGCCACCCTTTCGAATGTCACGGCTTCGCCTAACCAACCCCGTAAAGAGGACGTGTGGGGGTAAGAGTCTCCCGTTCGCCACCAAACCGCGAAGCGAGAACCCCCCATCACATATCACCTAGCATAAGCAAGACTGGTGTGGGAACTCAAACAGTTTATTTATCTTTAAAATCAAAATAGAGAAATATTTTTAAAGTCAATTCGCAATGCTTTTAAGAATGAGACTACCATAAGGCCTCCCGCACACACACACAATGCAAACGCAGAATCGGAGGAGATTTCTCCTTATGATAGTCAAAGATGCTTGATACGCATTTAAAAGAACATTTGATATTATTATTAGTGCATAGTGTAGAGAAAAATTCATTTCGAAAGTAGAATATAAATCTTAGCCAGCATAGATATTTCGAACTATGCCTACTATAGCTAACTATGTTCAATAGCAGGTTACCGCCACATTCCATAGCAGGTTATACAACTAAAACCGTACAAGTCTCGTATTGTTTCTTTGGATTTCCAACGAATGATCAGGCCAAGGAACTTCCCATTGCCACATGAGAATGCCTCTGGATGGACATCCCCGAAAACCAAACCGGATCTCTACCAACACAAGGCCGGGTTACCCCTAACTGAGTAACAACTGACCGAATGTGCCATCCCCCGGTCCTTTGGGACCTTTCAACCGAGCGCTCGTAATCAATTCACACAATCATAAAGTGTTTTCAACATGAGTAAGTATCTGGGCTCCATACCATGATACCACCCTTTTCCAGAAGGAAATGCACATATCCTAAAGGGCGCTACCCCTCATAACCTTGCCGCATCTTTCCTGTTTTGACCATTCCCGGGGTGTGAGGCTCGACGAAGTCACGTCCACAAAAACATACTTTATACAAAAGCCATGCTTTGGGTCAACAAATGATCATAGAAATGATCACCAGGATAGACGATCAAATAACCGATCCTATCACAAATAATCAACCAATGATCATTTCACAGCAACACTCAGCATGTCACATTACCAAATTGGGAATATATCGCTGATAACATTCAACTACATAACCTCTGAGCTCGTACGTCTCAGAGAAGGGTGTTAAGCTAAAAGAATAAATTCTCCGCCACCAACAGAAATATATTTGAAAGAAATCGACTTTATATCTCAATTTGTAATGTCAGACATACAATCCATACAAGTCTGTTCCCGGCTCGAACAGAACCGAAGGCACTTCTCACGAAGCCCTTGCAATCCGGGTATCCACAATCCCGATCGAATTTCCCATCACTTAGGAAATCTCTATACCAGGAGCTACCCAGTGCAGAGACAATCGATAGGTCATCCTATCGCTTTCGCAAATACTCGGTCTTCAACACCGGTCAACAAATGCAATTCATAACAACGTATCACATATTCAGAATGGGTTATACGACCCCATGGTCCTTTCGCGGTTAACCCGAATAGTGAGCGCTTATTCAAAAATAAGTGTGGCATTCAAATTCAAACAATTCACATCAATTACCCATTCAAAGGGAAATATTGATAGTCGGTTATTGAACTATCAATGGATATGCACACATCACCAGATTCCAAATAATTTTCCAAATTATTCATTTTCCAAAATATCTTTACAAGATATATAATTTTCACACTTCAAAAATAAATCAACATTTATTTTTAACAAATTCCACTTTCTTTTATAAATTCCTTAGTGAATTTATAATCCAAAATATCTATGAATATTCGATTTCAATTATTCATTTCAATATATCTTCAAAAAGATAAATTCTCAAAATATTCACTTTATATTGGAAAACATTTCCATACTTATTTATTCATAAGTAATTCACAAATTTTATTTATTTTCAACACTTGGAAAATATTCAATATACTTAAATCGAGATTAAGTATATATTTCATTCTTTAAGGAAATCATTCTTTTAAACATATTTATTTGGGCCAAAACGAATGTTGAATAAAACATCGTTACGACAACCCAGAATCACTAGTATAGGGATTCGAAATTAAAATAGATATATAAATCCCAATACTATACAAAACATTTCCTTTCGGAAATCATTTACTATAACAATAGTGTTATAGTCCACTATTTCCTTTTATTTCTCGAAAACGTCTATTTCAACAATGAATGTTGAAATCTATGGTTTCGAATCTCAACACATTTTAAAACATCGTTAGATCGTTTTAATTCAATTTAAAACATCAAATCTAAACATTTTCTTTAACATGTTATTCACTATTCAAAAACGTGAATATACTACGTTAACAATTTTCATCCTTTCTATACATTTCATTTTAAAGGATTATTCACAGTTCAAAAACGTGAATATAACTCCATTAATAAGTTACAACAATTTACTTCTTAAAATAAGTCGTTTGCGAATTTATAAAACAACGGTTATAAATTCCTTTATTAACCTATTCGATTTATAACTCAAATATAAAACAAAATTCATATTATAAGTTAAACACCTATAATTTATTTGTTTGCACAATCGTTCCTTTAAACTTCATAATTATAAATCTTATAACTTATAAGATTCAATAATTTATCCAAATCTATTCTTTCAATAACTTTATAAATTTTATAAACCTACTGCATATAAAATTCCATTTATAGCTTCACCGTTTATAATTCTATAAATTTCATTCATTTCCGAATTTCATTCATAATTCATTCTAACACTCATAAAACTCGTTTTATAATTCCAAATATTTCATTTATAAATTATCAATTTATAAATCCTTTATAAAATCAATTTATACTATTATTTTAAAACATCTTTAATCTCCTTTATAATTTCACCCTTTTTATTTATAAAATAATCAAATTTTTATAAATCTTATATTTTCAACTTTTATAATAAATTCAAAAATCCAATTTAATTTTTTATAAAATCATTAACCTATATTTTCAAAAAAAATCAGCTTTTAACTATATTTCTCAAAAATCACAATTTTTATAAGTTTGAAAAATTATAACGTTTATTTATTTAAAATGGATCAATTCCAAACATATAGTATATTTTCAAAAATCACTTTAAAAATCATTTTTAAAGTTCCAAATTTGGTCCAATGATGCTACACACCAAATAGTCAATCACAACGACAACGATATCATATATCGATATGATAATCCATCAAATATCAAAATATCTGAAATCAAATAAATACTATTGAGGAATCCAGTTGGATCCCTCCAACCTGTTTCCTGCATCCACAAACATTAGCACAATACCAATTTCGCTCCAGTACGAAATTATCGCGGTATATGTTTTTAATAATATTATCCGCTTAATAACGGCGCAATAGGGTCTCATCCGCTAAACAAATGCGGGAAATCAATAACTCCAATATATACATATGCCAATATATATATATTGCTATTATATATAATACCAATTTCACTGTTTATGAAATATTCGCGGTATATGTTTTTAATAAATAACATCCGCTTACTAACGGCGCATAATGTCTATTTTAACAATCAATAGATAACAATTATCATTCAAACATGCTGTCAAATATTTTAAATCTAACTATTTAAAATAAAATCGAAACCGATTCGATTGAGTGAGAAGTTCTCACCTTGATTTCAATTTCGTTTTAGCGATTTATTTCGAATAAAATTAAACGGACGTTTAATTTTACCCGAAATTCTCACTAACTCCAAATGACTCCAATCCAATTCCATCGCGTAGTGCTCGTCCATATGATTCCAACGCTTCTTGTTTCGCGCGTTTTTGACCTCGTATGAAAAAGTTATCAATTTTACAAGTTACACGATTTTAAAAATTAAAATTTACAACAAAATATTTTCTTTTATAACCTATTCGAGATCGTGGCCGTAGATTTCAAATCCCCTCATCTGGACCGTAGGACGCACCCCCCCTTCTCCCTCTCGTTCTCCATCTACAGGTGAAAAAAACACGGCCGAACCCAACTCAAACAATTAGGGTTTTATATTGCAACCTCCTCGCTCGAGTAAACTTCATCACACTACCCTCATTCGAACGCCTCCCACATGCTCTACACTCGGCTCCATCCCCATGAAGCTCGGCTCTCTATTGCACGAGAAAACACGTGCGCAACAATCAACCTTTAAGCCCAAATTCCCATCGATCTACAGCTCCGTTTCCAATCACAACCGTTGGATTGGTAGATCTTGCCATGCTCTACATCTTTCATTTAGAAGGTTTGTTGAATCGTTGCACGGATTTGAAGAAAAGAGAGGAGAATCGAAATGAAATTCTGGCCTTTGGTTTATGATACTGGCGGCTGCAGTTTTAGATTTAGGGTTAGGGTTATGTTGTCGAAAGTGAAGGCCATGGGTTCCTTTTATAGATTTTTGAATAAAACACTATTCATTCACAAATTTTCAACTCCGATTTACGCGTCGAAACTAACGTTCCTAGGGTTTATCCCGCGTTCCGGACACAATGGAACAGGTTTCGAAAGCTAATTCAGTCATATGTGCGAGATATGGCAACAAACGATCGATTTAAATTAAACCGATTTAAATCGATTTCTAGGCGTTTTAATTCGTACCGGACAAACGGTAAATCCAATCGACACGAAATTTGAAACCTTACAATAATTTCACATTACGGATCCGATGAAACTAGTTTCGTCGAAATCCGAGACTTTTTGAAAAATGGCTATTTTAACTCGCCAAATTAATATTAAAAATAATTCGATGCGTTTCGAGCTGCCACGATCAAACGATAGCTCCGATTGACACGAAAATTGAAATACGGTAATAACTAACTATTACGGATCCAATGGAACTGGTTTCGTTCAATTCTGAGACTGTTCAAAAATTGACTTTTTTCACTAGTCGATTTTAATATTAAAATATTCAATTTTCACAAATTAACTTTTAATTCGATTTTAAAAGTTCTAAAATATCGTTCTAACTTCAATATGATAAAATAAAATTTTACAAATCATTTTCAATCATATTTTACTCAAATTTTCAATTATTTCCATAATTTCACATATTAAATTATCGATTTAATTATCCAATTAAATCCAATAATTCAAAATAAAATTTATTCGACTTATAAATTCACTTTTTTACGTTTAAAATTAATTAAGTATTCAAATTTTAAATAATAAAAATTCTGGGTCGTTACAGTTGCGTATGAGAAGATTCAAGTTGCAGCCTATAATTGATTATTGTTAGTGCACCAATTAAACCGATAATGGATTTTAAAAGCGACACAATCAGTAAAAGACTAAAATTTGGTAAGATAAAAAAATGTAACCAAAAACAGTCTCCTTCTGACAACAATTTATCCCATTTCCATTTTTCACCTTCTTCGGTTTCTCTACATCTTATCAATTTAAGAAATGCACCGAAAATAAAGATAAAGAATCAAGAGCTGCATATTCTACACGAAGAAAAACGCATTAAATCGAGCCTAAAGAACAAAGTATATAGTATGAAGAAATTGTTCTTTATACTAACCTCTTTCTTCCCTAAAATCTGACTGAAAATCCATCGGTCCTATCAATCTTGCAATTTGATTTGAGAAGAAAAAAAAATCTGCAATCAAATATTTTTATATCTACGAAGTGATTATAAAGTATAGTCGATTGAGTAATTACACTGTCTTCGCTTCATTCCAAATACTGACGTAGATCCCAACAATGTTGGTAATATAAGAAATAGGGTTGAAACCAACATAAATTTGAAAACCAAATTACTAAAAATTAATCATGCGATTACATCAAAGCAAAATCAGTGTAGAAATTACTACCGTTGAATGCATAAGTTGATAACTGGATTTGTGAAGGAAGCCATGGAAAATAGAGAAAGCAGTTATGGTGATAAATATTTTATGGATTAATGGCACACATAGTGAAGATCATGGAGGCTTGATAATTAATGTTGAACGTGGGGAGTTAAATTGTCAGCTTCAGACCGGCTGAAATAATTTAACGGCGTTAAGATGTATCGTTAATTGTGCTGATATGTTGTAGTACTAACAATCGTTTGATTTCTATAGAAGTATAGAAATATGGTCTTTAACCAAAAGAATTTATCTCTAACATATATGCACGCCCAGATGGACTTGCATTTAATCACAATGTCCATGCATTTATGGTTACACCAATGGAAGTATATTTGACAATACCATTGCCAGCATAAAATGAATCTGAAGCAACAACTGAGAAGACCGAGACAAATAAAGAACATTCATAGAGCCAATAACTTAATAGCTTTCATAGTTTCTTTTGTTTTGACTTATTTTACAATACCGAAAATGAAAAGAATACTTGTACTTTTGCATGCATATACTCGTTTAACTAGTGTGGGCGGTGAGCAAAAATGTATCTGAATACATCATCTTTTCAAATTCTATTAACAGTGAGAATTAAATGACATGATTTCTGTCGTGGCATTTTGAAATTTCAAATTGAATGGTGATTCTGATATATGACCATCTTTATATTTTGAAATTTAAAAGGTGGTTTCCACTAATTATTATTATGACCAATATGGAATGCATTAGTTAAACTTAAAAATCCCATCGAAGTCGTTGGCAGTTTTTATGACTGCCAATGTCTATGAAAGGTCCAATTTGTCTCTCCTTAAATAATGAAACTGTTCATGACTTAATTTGACATTGTTTCCATCAGGTATATTAGCTTCTTTGACCATGTAAATCAATGGTACTACTTTTGTTCTGTGCTAAGTTATTATTCATTATACGTTTACCTTTTTTGCAGGCTTTGGGTTCATTATCAAGTGTCATCAATAAGGACAATTATTAGAAATAATTGCATTTTTTTAATTTCAGTTTACAATCTAGTAGCTTAAGGCTTTAGATATTTATGTTGGCTGAAACTAACCACAAAGTTATAATTAACCTAGTAGCCAAATCATAACTTCAACATTATGATTACTAAATATAATTCAAACATCTATGTATGTTATATGAATAAGGAACGTAAAGTTTAATTCAAACAGTTGAATAATTAGGATAATTAGAATCAGTTCATGATAATAATCAATTCATTAAAAACAAAATGATTCAGTTCAAATATAGGAAACTAACCACTTAAACTTGCGGCTCTTTTAGATAGTTACCCTTCTCAAACATTATAAAAATATTAGATTGACTTATTCTTCTATTCAGCTACATTTTATCAAAATATTAGAATTTCTACCTTCACATTGTATCTGTATAGGGTAGTTGGAAGGAAAGAATAATTGCTTTAACTAACCTAACTAACTTTAAAATATATCAAATGGTGATAAAACTAACCTAACTAACTTTAAATTACTTATTGTTCATGCATACTGTTAGACATAAGTATCAAGTTTCCTATGAATTTACACCATCGCGTTATGACTCATAATAAAGAATTATAACTGAAATAAATTTTGAATAGATAAATATGTACAAATTACACAAAATTTAGACTTTATAAACTTTGAGTACATTTCAATAAAACATTACCTAAGAAAACAGACAATATATAACTTAGTAAAATTTATCTGGCAAACAATTACGTACCCTGACTTCAACTTAAATAAACTCTATTGCAATTCCTAATGCAACTTCAACTGTATATACACTATCAAGCTTCCTAAAACAAACAACAACTATGCCTTCTAACTGTACGCACCTTACCAAATTCATATTTCTATACAAATGATGTGACAGCCCCATTCATGACAAAATCACTATTATGCATATTGAAAATAACATATTCATTTCTCCAAAAAGACAGTCGGGTCAGTTGCATATGTATATATTAAGAATAACTGGAAACCCTAAAAGCAAGAGCTTAAAATTCTAACAATTTAAAACTGACATCAAAAGCAGCCTCAGTTTGATATCATCGATATTTTTTGCAATAATAGTCGGTGAAGACGATAAAGAGGAAGCTTGTCTTGAACAAAAGAGAGAGATTTTGAAGTATTGTAAACTTGATCAATACTAATAAATACTTCATCATTACTATAAACTATTTATAAATAGAAAATGAATCAAATAATCATATAAACATATGAATCAAATAAATGAGTCGCCATTATTCTATTTTTTAACATTAAAAATAATAGCAACTTCCAATATATATATATATATATATATATATATCACTTATGGAAATGAATCACAAAATAAAAACAGAAGAGGTTTAGCTATATAAATTTTATTGATGTTTCTAATTTGGATGATGTTGATCATAAATTTTCAACAGCAAAAAAGAAAACCTAAATATAAATAAATAAATGATTTCAAAATATTACTTATTTTTAGTTGGTTTGATTTTTATATGGGCATGCAATGCCAATGCCGTGTGGACTTTCCCAACCGCACAGGAAGAATATCCATTGAGTTGCAAATATGGCCATCTTAATCGGCTCACTAAGTCCATTAAAAAAGACAATAAATATAAAGTATTCACTATTTAGGCATATAAAATACGATAGCAAAGGTAGTTTCACAGAAGTACGAACTCTTGCCAAACTTTTATACATTAACAATGCTATACGAACTATTCAAGCCACTAAAAGGCTTCATTGATAAACCATAATTCTGCACATCTACTACTACACAAAATATATTCTTGCTGCATTAAAGAATCATAACAACTTCTGTATTCAGGAATGGCTAAAATCCAACTCTTTGTTCATTATAACCCAATTCCAAATGCCTTTTCTGCATTTCTTCGAATCGAACCAGCTAAATCTTTCCCTCGCTTCTTCACCAAGTCTTAGGTTGTAGTCGACCTACTCAGAATATTATCAGAGCTTCTGTATTCAACAAATGTCGCCAGTCTCAAACTGAATGATGCCCAATACGCTCCTTATACCATTAATGTTCCCATAGTCATAGATCTGCAAGTAATTTCTCAAGCTTCATATTATTTAACTGCTTAAATAAATGCCAATGTGTGTGCATGAAGAAAAGATAAAAAAAAATTCAATATCATACCCTTGTTTGAGTTTCCAACTTAGCATCCAAAACTTTTACCATCAACTTATGGTATTGGTTTTAACTACAGTGCCTCCCATTCCAATATTACTAATATTGAGCTCTTAAGAAATATGATAAGAAACGAAAAAAATATGCTAAGCACCGATTGTTTGTAGGTTAGATATTAGCTAAAGCATTTGTAGCAATTTCAAATTCTTTTTAAAGTATGAATGTCCCGTTATCATATAAGAGAAATAATCGACGTATCTTACAACAGCAACCTAGTTAACACTTTATGGGTATTCACAAACTAATGCTACTAATCAAATTTAGCAATTGAAGTAAGTATATATGGTAAAGGTGGCTAGAGCTATGAAGAGCGGCATACTGGAGTTGTAGTAGGAGATTCTCTCAATTTCAAAGAGAAATGAGATTTTATTTCTTCCAGTCCACCAATTTATAAGAAAATGATAGCGGATCAGTATATTTCTCGCCCAACATACACTATTATCATAATAGTAGATTATCAATATGGGTATATGCGAAATATAGAAGTTCCAGATTTTTGTGTTTAAGTATGTTGATTTAAAACCAATGAAAACCAAAGGTATATATAAACATATTACCAAAATTAAAAGCACTCAATTAAACTCTCTTTAACTAAAAACTGGTTTTTGGTTCAGAAATGAGATCAATGAAAAATCACTTGATCACCCAAAAATGCAAGGAAAGGTTTAAAAAAGAATGAAGCAAAATCCTTTCAGGACAAACATATAAAATAAGAAAATTCACAACATATCATTTCAGGTTTGGATTATAGCATGATGCACACCTCAGCTTCGATGCCATTAAATTTTGTTGCATAGTACCAAGGCAATTGGACTGGGTCTCATTGCACTGTTGGCATGTCTTGTTTGTTTGCAACTTATTGCAATGACAAATTATTTCAGTTATTTAGGAAAGTTCAATTCGATACTCTATTTTTGCATATCTTTAATACTTTTTACCTGCATGTGTTTAGAATACAACATGATTTTACTACTGACACATTTAGTCTATGTTTCATGCCATTATGTCTTATTTAACCCACTGATCAGCTCTTCACCAATTGTTCTCTAATTTTGAATTAGTATTTTTGTTCAAATGGCATTGAGTCAAATTGCACCCTAACCTACAGTCGATGATGTAATGCGAAGGAAATTAGCATAAGAAAACAGCCATACACAGTATATGGCAACCAAAATAAAAAAGAATTAGGCGTAATAACATAGCGTTATTGAAATTGTACAAACCGAGTTGCACGCTTTTGGGCAGTCCATGTTCGGTAGGCGATGAAATCAGTCGATGAATTCAGCAATCTAGTTTAATTTGAGTTGATGGAGAAAAAATGATGAAATCAACAGGTGATTAGGGTTGTCGGTAATGGGTAGATTTGTCGGTGTCATTGACAATGAAATTAGTCGAGAAAATCAGCAATCTAATTTGATGTGAGTTGATGGAGAAAGGTGATGAAATGAGTAGGTGATTTATGGTTGTTGATGGCCACAGCTATGAAGTTATGTTGTAATGAAATGGAATGTGGCAGATGTTGCGTAAGAAGAAAAGGAAGTATAAGGCGTTTTCGGTAGTTCAGAAAGACACCTTTGAAACATATTCAATGAATTCTCTTTATTAGTAGTAGAGATATAACTTCTAAAGCAATTAAATATAGTAGTTTCTAAAGTACAAATTTTCTTTTGTTGCCTATCCTTGTTTACACAACTCATATATGTAATATGTAATGTCAAATGGAAGTTTCAAAAGTACTTAAACTAAGAATTGGATTTGTAATGATCAAACCAACAAATTAGGTCTTGAAACCGACTAATCGAAAAAACTACTCATATTGCCAAATGCAACAAACTATAATATTGGTAGACACACAACCATTACATGATTAATTGTCATTAATGTTGTAAAATGTCTTTCCCTTTATCTTCTTCTATTTTTGTGTGTATCACAGGATATATGTTTGAGCATAATGTCTTTGAAAACCAAAACACTTAAGTGACTGAATGTATTTACATAGATCTTTGCATTCGTTACTCCGTATAACCTTAAAAAAATGTTACTTAAGTGACTGAAACTATAGCAGCATGCAAAATACATGCTTGTATAATCACAATATATCTTTATAAAAGTTGTTACAATTATGAAAGAATTTTCACAACTTTTATTTGGAAATATTCTTTGAAAAATAGTTCTTAAGAGTTGGTCATGAACCTTAAGGAAACTTGTACCATTAAATGTCTGCAGAACTCCTCGTTAAAAAAATCTTGTTTAGTATGAGGAGCAATATCGAGAGAAAAAATAGAAACAAAAAAAACTTAGAAGCCAAGGAAATGTTCAAATGAAACTTCTCCATTGCACATACTATAGATTCACATGCAAATAGCATAGAAGAAGGGGTAAATAATGTGAGGATGTATCTTGAAAAGTTGATGATATATGAAGATGAAGATGAAATTAAGTACCTTTATTCCTAAAAAGTTAGTAAAACATCATTGTAAACAATATTTTTAGTGAAAGTTCCGATTTGTCCAACAACGTCTCCTTTTGCTGCCAAAACCTTGGTATTAGCACTTGAAACTCCTCGTGAAAACACCACATATAGTTGTCCATAACCAAACACATGCTCGGGTAGAAAAATTCTAGTATTTTTATCATTTTCCCTTGTGCCCTATTTATAGTGAAGGCAAAACACAAACGAATTGGAAATTATTTCTGTATTAACACAAATGGTAAATTCAAATTTTCATGTGGTTCTAATGGGATTCTTGGAATGAAAACTCTAGTACCAACATAATGTCCAGTGATGATTTCAGCATCAATGCAATTCTTATTGATTTGTTACATATAAGCCGTGTTTCGATTGCATAATCCAATTTTATGATTCAAATTTCTTAACAACATTATTGGTGCTTCAAGCTTCAATTTCGAACAATGTGGAGGCAATCCACCAGGAGCGATTGAGTTTAAAAATTCTTGTTGGTATAAATTGCAAGCATCATCTTCTACCACATCATATGAATAGTAAATGACTACATTTTCAGGAAATGAATTGAGTACATTTTCATTGAGCTTGTCGACATGTTAGTTTAATGGTATAATTAATGCTCTATTAACTACGCACTCTTTTTCGAAAGCAGTTTTTGATAAGTCTGGAAAAATTGTATCTATCAACTTTGACAGTGGATTAACGTCATTTCTTGACTTTATGAATATATTTGTTGGTACTTGAATCATTTCTTTATTAGTTGAAGGTTCGGTACCATCTCCAATTCTAAGTATAAATTTTGAATATGTGATATCATTTGTCGTTCGCATGTTTTTCTTTAAATGTAAAACTTGAAACTTTTCCCATAAAAATGATTTATTAATGCTTGCATTAATTGCTTCATTTCTTGTAGCTTTAGGCGCAATCGACAATACTTGTCGAAAATCTCCTCCCATAATAAGGATTTTACCACCAAATGGTTCATCTTTATCCATTATATCTCGTATAGTTCTATCAAATGCCTCAAAAGCATAATGATGTACCATTGTAGCTTCATCCCATATAAGAATAGTTGATTTCTTTAGAAGTTTTGCTAATTTTGATTGCTTGCTTATTGAGCATGTTGATGTTGCTTTTGGTTGTAATGGAAGTTTAAACCTTGAATGTGTAGTTCTTCCACCGGGTAGTATAGTTGCAACGATACCAGATGTAGCTGTTGCAATTGCGATACCACAGTCTTTTCTAACAGTGGCCAAAATAGAATGTTATAAATATGTTTTTTTTTGTCCCTCTGGGACCATCAATAAAGAACAAACATTTCTCATTTTTCGCAATTGCTTTCATAATTATATTGTAGGCTCTCAATTGGTCGTTATTCAACTTTTAACGGCTAGTATATCATCTTCGAAAATAGGAATTGCTAGTTCTTCTTCAATTAACTCTGAACTATCATCATATGCATTGCAATCATATGTTCTGGAGATATATGGAAGATCATAATCAGTTGTGCTTTTGTTGTGTTGGAGAAGTAATATATTTAAATCTTTCAAAAGACGATTCGTTAGAATAATTTGATTAGTATTACTTGAATTTTGATAATCTTCCACCGTATGATTGAAAAACTTATCCCATAAGCTTTGCACACCCGATGGATTGCAAAAGACAAAACAGTTACAAATAATGCTCTCAAAGAAATTGGCATCTTTGTGACAGAAGCTTCGGCTAAACATGCTCTTATACTATCATCATTTTCCAAAAATCCTTGTTTTTTAGCAACTTCTTTAAATGTTTGATTCCTAACTCTGTCAACTGTAAGAAAATCATCAAAGGAAGTAGGTCCTTTAATATGATTTAAAAGCATTCTCAAGAAAAAACGTTTTCCTTCTGTAGGTTGGACTGTATATATTCTACCAATCACTTTAATATTTGACTCTCTTCTTTTCCATTTTTTGATACCTCTATGCCAACGTTAGCGTTCAGGAAATTCATGATATAGAAGCTGTCTTGCTTGTACATTGATTGAATTTGCCTATAAGAACTCGACAAGAATTGTATGTTGATTGCTTTCATCGACTAAAACTTCATTGATCATTTGATGGTTGTAAAACATAACATTTTGTTTACTTGGAAGATGTATTTGAAGGTGCTCAACTGATGGATGTATCTTACTAAGAGAAAATATAAAGATCCTCTATAATGCTTCTGGAGTAGAAATCCACCTTGCATGAATGAAATGTTGTATCTCATCATAGTATGGTCCAGGTCGAATTTTCAATCGAACACGATCAGGACCTTTGTAAACATATTTGTAAAGATATTTTGCACTTTTATACTATTACATATCTCTACGTTGATATGACAATTATATTTACGTAGTAACCAAGGATTGTAGGGTACAACCCATCTATTATATACCATCAACTTTCTGCTTCTATCAATAGGAATGGATATGCATGTGTCACGCCTTTTACGGTTGTAGTTGCAAATTGCTTTGGATACTGTCTGCAACTGCCATTTTTCATGTAAGGAGAATCACAATTTTGATTGCCGCATGGTCCATGAATCATTCATTTCATTACCATTGTATATAATTCTAGTTCTTCATCAATATCTGGTATTTCTGCTCTAACAATTTCATCATATTCATCTAGATTAGTCAATTTGTTTTCTTCTTCGAAAATTATTAGCATATAAGCATGTGGTAAACCTCTTTTTTGAAATTCAATTACTGGACATGAGCATCAACTTTTTCAAGTGCTCCTTCCATGAAAATATCTTTTTTTAATTTCTCGTATTTTGCACGAAAAACCCTTGTTAAATCTGGTCTGTCTTGTGGATCTTGACTGGGCAATAATTCACTAATAATTTCATACCAAGATGGATTGCATGTCATCGTAATGAATAAATCAGGCTTAACAAATTTATGTACTAAAGTAATTGCATCATGATATCGTTGATACATATCACGTGGACGTCCAGTATATGAAGAAGGTAGTATTGTTTGTGTACCAATATTTCCAACATAAGAGAATTTATCGACAACTTAGTAATACACGGTTCCATTGTGTTTATATGAATATATGTACTAATTATAAAAGGTAAAATTGTGTATTGAAAAAATACCACTTGCATCATTTTCTCCTGCATCCAGAGCATCTTGTAATCCTTGATATATTTCAGCCTTAATGGTGTTTTAATTACTCCTATACCGTCTTAGCCTGTTGATATCTATCTTGACATAGTTATCAACAACGTATTGTTGAAACAATCGACCACCTCGAAGGAAAAATGATTTATCATTTTATCGAATCTATAAAAAAATTAACAGTATAAATTTACCAAGAAGTAAAATGTTTATATAAAATATAGTTGTATATAATGTAGAATATTAGCGTAATACTCGCAACATGAAAATTTGTAACCATTTTCACTATTTATATCCCATCCATAACTTCCATATGGTAGTAAAATTGGATATTATAATGGGTCATAATAACCATCTGTTTCGGGAACAGTTATGAGTTGTCTAGATTTTGTCTCAACTACAATATCTCTTCCACGTATTTCCTTGTTTTCGGCTACCTCTATCCAAATTCCAGCAACTTGTGAAGTAGTAGGAAGAGCGTATTGTTTTGGGTTTGAAGATAATTCTTTTATAACTAATTTGCAATGTTGGATATTTGACTTTTGTCCAAGTTGTCGAAAAACAGCTACAAATCTATTATATGTATTAAGAGATTTTTGCAATTTCTCCACAATTTCTCATATCAGAGTATTATTTTCAAACAATCGATTTTCGATTTCATGCTCTGTATCATATATGTAAAGTTGTAGAAATCTTGAACGATCACTGGATGTAAGTAACAAACTACTTATTTTATGATATATACTGCCTTGAGCACGGAATGTATATACTCCATCTCTTCCATTAGCTAAGTTCTCATCAACATGTACTCCCGTTGATGTAAATGCAAACATATGGCTATAAGCTTGTATGTTTTTTCTGAAGTGTTTCCCTTCATCTGATTGGTTAGTGTACAATTCAAATATCTCATCCGGTGATGAAACTGACTGTAAAATTATTTTTCGATTTAAACAGCAAAAGCTATTTGATTCTTGATAGAAGAGTTTTGCTTGGCAATATGTATATATCCTTGATTGTGGTAAATAGAACTTTTGAAAACCAGAATGATCTATAAAGCTTCTTGCACAATTATGTCTAGCGATAGAACTTTGATATGGTTGACTAATTCTGTTTGTTCTTATGGTTCTATTCCAGTCATCTTTATGTTCAAAAGGTAATGCAGTAATGTCTTCTTATTCTTCATTATTCATTGGTTCACTAAGATCTTGATTAGCTTAAAAAATTTGATAAATAAATTTTATAAGTTTTTCTTAACATGAAGTGACTCGATAAACTTTGTGGGTGATAAATTTAATATGACTTGGGTTCATAAATTATACTTTGATTATATTAATAAATATATTTTTATACGATGATAATGAAGATACTTGTACTACTTGTTTGTGTATCATTATATGCATATGTAATAGGCAAAATAAACTTTGGTAAATATATAACTTTTATTGTACTCACAATATAACGTACTTAATTATAAGGAATAGTTCTCTAAAGTAATACCTTGTATATTAGGAGAGTAAGGTATCAAAAAAGAACTATCGATACTACTTGTTTGCGATGCATCATCATTGATATTCTTTTCGACTCTTCTAGATTTTCTACTACGATAAATAGTACAGTATTGTTCACATTTTGTCTCTTTTTCTTCTTCAGTCATTAACTTTCCCCTTCTTTATAGCGAATATGACGGTGCTCTAATTGTTTTTCTCTTTGTTCAGAACTTAATTCAAAATGACCTTGTCTTTTTATTTCGGCCTTGATTTGAGCATCCAATAATGCTTCTTGATGAGCCCTCTCGATGATTCTAGGGCTTCTACGCAATACTGGGGGTGCTTGAGTACATTGCATTCCTTGACGTTGGTTTCTTTCAATAATTCTCGGACTTCTATGGGACAATAAGGGTGGTATGCGGTTGGATTCAATTTGGTGATGTTGAACTCTATTAATAATTTCCACCCTTTGTAAGTTGAGAACTTGGTTAGCTTCCATTGTTTGATGTTGAGTTCTCTCGTTGATTTTAGGACTGTTACGTGGTTTTAACTTGGAAAATTGATTGGTTTCCATGAGTTGATGATGAAATTCATAAAGTTTAAAGTGGAATTTTTTTGACGTATAATGCTAGGAAAAATACTCAATTTGTATGCATATATTTATTAGTAAAACCAAAATACCTAATATAAGTAATAATATGTTTCATAGTAAGAGTTGGAACATGCTTTACAACATGTAGATGTAGTAGAAAATATGTAAAAGATTTTTTCACAAAATGGGAAATAATTGTAGTTAACAAAAAAATTATTTTAAAAAAAAAATATTTAACTTATATTATGCAATTAGTAGGTGGGGCATGTTATTATGAACAGAATATAAAATACATATCTTCCACAAACATCATCGTATGTAATGTTTGGTAAGCTAAAAGAATATGAGATATCAAAAAACTAAGTTATTTTCGCTATTCAATTTTTACCAAATTTAAATTTCCAAGGCGTACCTTTTGAGTAGCAATCAAAGTTGAGCGATGAAGACGAATTTTTCTTCCTGATAATATAAACTGCAGAACAAATAAATTGAAAGTAAGACAAAAGAAGAAAATGCAAGAGAACTTATAATATAATAATGCAATAATAAGAAGAATAAGTTTTTAACAATGCTTAACAATGTAGTAATAATCAAGTGTAAGAAGTATCCAGAATTTTTAATCCCAACTCATGTATTATATAATCGAGTGTAAAAGAAGAAGCACGTTAAAAGAAAGTATAGTTGTTTTTGGTGAATGAAAGATACTTGGTTGCCTTATTTGCTAATGTCCAAATGCCTCTGTTAAAATGCATGCAACTCCTCTTTTCTATCTAAAACAAACTAAAGCCTTTTGGGACTAAAAGCTGTAATTTCGACAGCACTTCACTTCTTTTTCGTCTACGCATAACTTTGCATCTAAATGGTATATTCATATTGTGTTTTCTAAAATGAATTAAAGTCTTTTGGGACTAAAGACTTTAATTTTTTCTTGTTGTATTTGTTAAAATAATACTTAATGGTTAATTTCAAATAAACGTTACATTCATGTCTAAATTTAACCAAATGCAATTTCACATGTCAACAAATATATATATATATATATATATACATACATATATATATATATACATACATACATACATATATATAACACTAACAATGAAATATATATTTGTTCAAATTTGGATTATTAAAAATTGGGTTGCACATAAATTGCATTCAAAACTTAATCTTAGCTACAATATTCATAAGCATATATAGAGAAACTCCTTAGCAATGCCGTTGATGAACATTACAGAGAATATGCACCTCTTTGTCCTGTAAAAGTCCACAAAAGATGAAAATCAATCAACGTTATAAAGAGAGTAATGGCATCCATAAAGCTCACTACGACTTTATTATACTATGAAGAAATTACACACATCCAGGTGGACATGCTTCTAATCACAATGTGCATGTGTAAATTCAGCAACATGGTTGTGCAGCATTATCATATACTATGAAGAAGAATAATGAATCTCGAATTTGTTTTCATTATATATCACATTGATCTTAAAAGTAATATAAACAAATGGAATAACGTCAGTATTCCAAGTAAAAGATTGAGTTTCAAGCTTTAAGTTTTGTTCTTAGACCATATAAATAATCAGCTATGTAATAGTTTATATATTATATTTATGTATAATTCAATTTTACTATTAATTGTGCAGTATTACAAAGAAATTCATATAAAACTATTTCTTAAAAGTTATAGTATTTAAAATCAACTTTTATGAAGTAGAAGAGAAAAAATTAATTAGATTACCTAAATAATGATCTAATAATAATTTTTATTTTTTATTCATCCTGTCTCATCATTTTTGTCAGCTAATATTATGTTTAAAAAGGTAACCATATCAAAATTCATAATCATCTAAATAACTGGTATTACTTCCAATTTGTTAATAGTGTACGACCATGCATGTTATAATTCAGAATATAGCATAAATATCTTTATATAGAACATCTGAAATGAAAACGCACACCTAGCACTACCAAAAAGACCCCTTGAAGTGAATGATTCATTTCTAGTTAGGCATTGTTTGTTCAATGTTACTAAGATAAACATAAGAAAAAGTAATTAGCAGATGCATTAATGATTTTCAATTCAGAAAGAGTTCCAAGTTATCCAAACATACACAATGCTACCTTGAAATTATTTCATGATAACACTCTCATCGAGATATGGATATCCTGATCAAAATAGTCATAAAATCTTTATCATGAAATCCAATGAGATGTCCATCGCTCAAATCCAATATCCAATTATAAAATTTGGCCATAATTCATCAAGATCTAAAGAAAATTTATGGCTATTTGATAAAAAGTAATAATAGGTATGATAGTCTCGATAAATATAATGGACACTTCTATATTAAGTTCTTACCAAAAGAAAATTCGTTACGTGTATTTTGTATTGATGACGATTGTATATAGCAGCTCTATAATTCATTCCCAAGCACAAAAAAATGCCCGAATCTTTTATGAACTACACATGTAGTAGAGTTGGAACTTGGAAGTTTTATATCGAGGCGTCTCTATACTCTTTTTTTTACTTGTGATCTTATAATAATATTTTGCAGGTGAGAAATATGAACCTATCAATTGCAAGTATAATTAAATGACTATTGTCAAGGGTCTTCACGATAGTTTTACACAATTAGCTTATCCAATTCAGTTGATTTATGATCATAATTACTAATTTACTTATGTATAACAAACCATTACATCTTGGGGCTTAACTATATCTTGAAACCATAGGACATCTTGTCGATATATAACTACAGAAAAATCAACACAAATGTCTTCTAGCATTTATTTACTAAGTATTATTGATTATTTTGGTTAGTTAACTTTCATAGAGGCTTAATTGTTAGCATTTTTTTACTAAATACTACTAATTCTTCATTAGTTGCTAACTGTAGTTAATTTCTAACCATAGGAGATTGAGTCTTCTACTTCCACTGATTGCAACATTAACTTTCAGCATTCACCAAAGCCTTTGCAAGTACAATCTTCTACCGAGAATCAAGATTTCAAGTCTACTACTTCTGCTAACATATTCGACATTCCTACTTCTTCAAAAAATGGATATACTTTTTCTGAGCAATCTGGTATAGAGTCCGGTCCTATTGCCGCCGAACAAATCTAATCAAAACAAAACCTTTCATTAGATACTAAGAAAAATAGCATTACACATAATAATGTTACATATACTATTATACCAGGCCAATCTTCTTTTTATAAAAGATTAAGGGGAAAGTCGAGTAAATCTATGAATTATGATGGGTGGCTGCTTTTTTGGGTTAAAAATCAATTATGACCTTGCTAGCTGCATAAATTCATCATTTTACTTAAAGATAATGTAACTGGCAATCGTTTCACTTAGAGAGGGGGACTAATATGAATATAGATAGTAAATTAGATAGAATTTCATAAATCGTGAATTCATGGATATTTAAAAATTATAATGCAACTGCCCCTAATCATGCTTCAAATGATTACTATCCACTTCTATTACAACTTATCTCAACTCAAAAGTAGCAGCACCAAGTTCCATTCAGATTTAACAACGCCTGGGTTGATATGTGTGTCTATAAGGAAGTAATTTTATTCTAGTTTATGTGCTTCTGTCAATGCAATGCTTTATTTCAACGTCTATACAAATTAAAGAGGGTTAAAGCTAAACTAAAACAATGGAATAACGAAACACCTTCCATCAAAAAGCAGCGTGAAGAGGTCGGGGAATATAATAACGAATTATACTCTTTACATGATAGGACCAATAATCCGTTCAATTTAATTTTAATAGTGCTTAAAATTACCTATGATTGTCGTTGTGATAGTCATTGAGGTTAATCACCATTAATTTCACTGGCTCGTTAATCACTAACCATCCCCGATTGTCAATCGTCATTGCTGTTGCAAAAGGTAACAGATCGTCCCTAAAATCCATTCAAGTCTAATGGATATAAGATCGATGATGATTGAGGTAAATTTTTTTATTTTCAGTAAACTGGCAAATTCAAGTTAGTTTCTTGCCTAATCGATAATCGCCTTTGCAGATACGACTCAAAATCCTAAGCGATTCCTGCTTACTTGATAATCATCATTGTAGACACTGATCAAAATTTTCAACGATTCATGCCTAAAATCAACGAAAAATTACCTGAGTCTAAAATCGTAAAAAATATCGATCAATGATGCTTGAGTTTATCTGCTTAGTGTTAATCGATAATTGCCATTAGAAGTGAGAGAGCCGATTTAGGTTTTTTCCTGCAATAAGCGAGAAAGGAGAGAATGTAGATACAGAACATAAAAGAGATACTAATCAAAATCATAAGCAACTAATGAAATTCAGCGAATAGTTACCTAAATATGATATTGTATGGATATCGACCAATGAAGCTTGAGCTTATTTGCTTAAGTGTTAAACGATAATCGCCATTAGTGATGAGAGAGCTGATTTTTTTTTCCTGTAGCAAGGGGGAAGAAAGAAAACGTAGAAACATAACATAAAAGAAAAGGGCACCCGGATGTAAAATGAAAGAAAGATGAAGGGTATTCTAGGTATTTTAAAAAGACACCGGGTAAATCAATGTAATGAATTCTCTTTATTAGTAGTAGAGATACGAGACTTAAACAAATAATATTGTCTCAAAAAAAGTCCCTAAATAAGTAAAGACCATAAGTATAGGCAGTGGCATAGCTAGAAAATGAGGTTCGTGAGGTCACAATATGAAAAAATACTGGGGGTTTGGAGGCAGCAGCCCCGAAATTTTTTTTGGCAATTATTTGAACGATTATAAAACAATGCATAACAAACTAATTAATAGCCATAAATAATATTTTATATAATAACATTCTATTACAAAAACGGTCAAATATCAATCATTTCAAACTAAACAACCATATAGTAAATTCCAATAATTTAAAGATGACCACGTCGAGTTCTCATGTTTTGAAAGAGATTGATAACTACATTATTACTGAATTGATTAAATATATCTTTTTCGATGTATGCAACGCAAGTATCATTTGACCATTCATCTTCCATCCGATTGCATAGATCGATTTTCACTATATTCATAGCAGAAAATGCCCTCTCAACAGCTGTAGTAGAAACTGGTTGGATAAGTGACAAAGTTGTTAGCTTGTACACCAAATTGTATACGATATTTTTTCTCATCAACACCATCATCTTAGCCAAATCACTAATGCATTTTACATCTTTAAATCTATCATCGGATTTCATGTCAATCTCATAAATCTCTAACTGATTAGAAAGATCCATACGTTCTGCTTCAGAAAAATCATCTAGATAAAACTTCGATAAATGAACCAACTTTACTTTATCAAAATCAGCAAATGGATCAACCGGACTAAGTGCTGACATACAAAGAAGAAGTTCGGAACTTACCTCATCAAATCGATTATTCAGTTCAATGATTTGCTTATCTAAACAAAGGTAGAACAAATCAACTCGATAATGATGTAAATTTTTAATCATTGGGCCTCTTCTTGATCTACCCAAAAGAAGACGATTATTAACAATATTAGAAATGAGAATATTATATTTCATGCAAAAAGATCCAACCTCTATCAAAAGTGTATCTCATTCGACATCTCTCATCTTATGCAAACGTTCTTTTGATATTTTTACCAACATCAAAGCATTCACAATATCTTGATCTTTTCATTGTAGTGCTTTGGAAAGATCATTAGTAATTGTATGTATATTCTTTATCAGATGCAAAATAAATATGAAACTATAAGATTGTAACACTTTTATCAAGTTCAAAGGTTCTCCTTTTTTATCACCCGACATATCTTCTACAAGATCCATAAGAAAATCAATAATTGAAGGAAACATAACAATCAAATTAAGTAATGTACCATAATGTGAACCCCAATGTGTATCTCTCGGTCGTTTCAAACTCCTCTCTTGATTTAACCCCCAGCCACTAGATAATTCGCCATTTTCTAGTTGATTAAATACTCTATTTGCCTCTTTCACTCTAAGAATGCCCCGACGCTTGCATGATGCTCCAGCAAGGTTTACCAAGTTATTAAGTAAGTAAAAGAACTCAAAAATATGATCTATATCTTTGGCTTCACAAACAAGTGTTAATTGAAGTTGATGTGCAAAACAGTGAACATAGAAAGCAGACTTGTTCTCATTCAAAATCAGTGTTTTAAGACCATTGAACATACCTTGAATATTACTTTCCCCATCATAACCTTGACCACGTAGCTTTGACATGCTCAATTTATGTTTGTTGAAGAAAAAAAATCTTCAAGTGACGTTTTAAGAGAAATTGATGTTGTATTGGAAACATGTACCATGCTAGCAAATCTTTCAACAACAGTTCCAATTTTGTCCACAAATCTCAAAACAGCTGTCATTTGCTCTTTAATTGAAGAGTCACGAGCTTCATCAACTAATAATGCAAATATTCCTTTGAATTTTTTTTAATATAACATCTACAACTTCCACTGCAATACAATGCACGATATCCTTTTAAATATCCGATGATGTCATTTTAAAATTTTATGGTGCATTTTTTAAAACATCTGCATTAACCACGGGCTTTTCATTAGCTAGCCATTGTAGAAGTTCAAAAAAATTTCCCTTATTCATTGACTCTTCAGATTCATCGTGACCACGAAAAGGTAAACCATGATGTAAAAGATAGTGAATGCAAACAAGGGTTGAATCTAAACGAATTCGATAATCAATTTGACTTTGATTTGATTGTCTCTCAACTACCATCTTAAGATGTTGCTTTTGATTTATTTAATTTTCATCCTTCATGTGTGCAGCAATATAAGCATATGTGCTTGCATGAACTTGAAGTCTTTGATGGTTCTTCCAATTTCTAAACCCACCTCGGGTAAATGCATGTATTTCTACTCATTGATTGAGCGCGAAATAAATAGCATGGTAAGCAATATATTGCATCTTCTTTCTCACTATATTCCAACTAACTTTTGTAATTATTAAACCATGATTGATTAAAGCAACGAGCTTTTCCACCAATTATTGTTTGTGGAAACAATTACAAAGAAGGCTGACAGGGACCTTTCAGTAAATATGCTCTTCGAACTACGTCTTGATCATTTGGATCATAGTCCGAGATTTGATGGCATAAACTAGGATCAGAAGGAAGATCCGATAAATCCACCTAAAGACGACTTCGATTTACTAAGTTCGAAATATTAATGTTTTGACTATCAATCTTCGAGACCCAATCGATGGGCAAAGAAACCATAGAAGAACCAACTTCGTTTGAAATACTTTCAAATGATCTTTGGAAAAAAATTCACAAATCTGAAATAAACAAATTATTTCATTATAACTTCAGGAAATTCAGTAGCATTTAATTCGATAAATTAATTGCCATTTTAGCAAATTCATTGCCTTTTCAGCAAAATATTTCAAAAAAAATTCATTTCATCAAACTATTTCAACAGATTCGTTCATTTTAACAAAGTATTTCAACGAAAAAGTTCATTTCAGCGAAGTATTTAAGAAAAAAGTTCATTTCAGCAAACTATTTCAAAAAGTTTCATTTCGCAGAGTATTTAACCAAAGAATTTAATATTAGCAAACTATTTCAATAAAAAAGTTCAATTCAGCAAAGTATTTCAATAAAATCGTTCATTTAAATAAATTGTTTCTACAAAACAGCCCTAATTTAAAAAATTCAATTCATCAAATCGGCAGAAAATCGGTAGCCACGTTTAAGTCTACAGCTCTATTCAAATCAATGACTAACTTAAGTAAACTCTAAATAACTACGTTCAAATCAATGCAAACGAAAATTAGGGTTAGTAGATTACCCATTATCGTCGGCGTGATCTGAGGAAGGGAGGGAGACGACATGAGAAGAGGGCGAAATCTGATGCCCTAAAGTGAAAAATCTAATGTGAGAGGGGAGCAAAAATATAATCAAAGAGAGAAATATGGCAGAAGAAAAAGAACGAAGATAAATTCCAGAAGAAAAGGAACAGACTTAAGCGTTCTCTGTTTTTATTATAATAAAATGCATTTCTGGTAAGGTCACGTGACCTCACCAAGCATATAATGCTTCCGTTCCTGGGTATAGGTCTCTAAACTATTAAAGACTTACGCTATCAGTCTAAGCATGTCTCAAACTTCAAACATGCTAGAGACAGCGTACTTGTCTCTAATATAATAACAGAGACTACGTATAATCTATCAAATCAGTCTTTAATATAGCTATTACTATTAAGAAATTGTTTAATCCATCATCAATATTCCAATTCCTTACAGATGATGAAATATCAAATTCAAGTTGTAAATACTTGTAATAAAGTTTCAAAAACATGGACAACAACATAAATAATATAATGAAAATAAGGGACGCATCCCTAGAATCGAACTTAATACACAAAACATCCAGACAAGTACCATTGTCCAAGTGGTTAAGTGATTTGGATTTGGTGCGAGAGGTCACAAGTTCGAAACTTGCGTAGCATGATTCGAACGTTTATTCATATGCAATATGTGGTTGTTATTCTCACAGCCATAATTAAAATTTACACTCCATTAAATATCAATCTTTAAAACACAATAAACACAATAACTTTTTGTAGAAACGTTGGATTAGCAAACCCTTTTCACCATTAAATCACAAATTTTATTATGTTTCTAATGAGTGACATTGTACACAAATAAAAAAAGGCATGACAAGTTTGTAGAAAAGTATGCAATTATATGGTATAGTTGCACTTTTTTGGCGATTACTTGGAATAATTGCATAATTTTCTGCAATTATTGGATATAAATACATAAAAATATGCACTTGTATGGAATAACTACTGAAAAATCGGCAATTTTTAAGAATATTTGCAAACATTGGTGCAAATATTCAGAATAATTGCAGAAAAGTCAGAAAATATTATAAATTTTTGCATATAAATATGCATTTCTGTAAGAATTTTTCTCTGCAATTGTTAATTTCAAATTCCATAAATATTCATAAAATTTACATCTCCCACATATATTATTACATTAGGAAGATGAATTTTATCTTCATAATTAAGAATACATGCATAAAAACTACATTTATTGAGAATACTTGCAAATATGTGCATTAAAAACTGCAAATACTAAGAATACATGCATAAAAATATGTAAATATTCCAATATTTGCATTTTTTTGCTAGTATTCTCCATATTTGGAGAAAAATATGCAAATATTGAGAATACTTGCATAAATAACTTCAAATATTATCAATTTTCGCATTAAAAAATTAATGCAATTGTTATGAATATTTTATTTTTTCTGCAAATATTATGAATAATTGCAGTTATAGCTGCAATTATTCTTAATAGTTGCAGAAAAATCTGCAATATTTGAGAATATTTGTTTATAATACTGCACATATGTTCAATATTTTTAAATATGATAGTATATGTTGAAGCTGTAAGAATTTTTTAGCAAGTATTCATAACTTTTACTTTCTTATGCCATTATATGAACATTTGTGGATATTGCTGGTGCAATTATTCTTAATAGTTGCAGAAAAATCTGCAATATTTGAGAATATTTGTTTATAATACTGCACATATGTTCAATATTTTTAAATATGATAGTATATGTTGAAGCTGCAAGATTTTTTTAGCAAGTATTCATAATTTTTACTTTCTTATGCCATTATATGAACATTTGTGGATATTGCTGCAATTACTTTGAATAATTGCAGAAAATATTGTGAATTTTTGCTTACAATACTGCAAATATGTACTATTTTTGCAGTAAGACATGTCTATTTTTGCAGTAAGACATGTAATAATATATGTTGGAGCTGTAAGAGTGTTTTATCAAGCAATCTAATTTTTTACTGCTAATTTTCTATGTATTTCCAACTAAAATTGCAAATCTTACGAATATTTGCAGAAAAAATAGCAAATATTATTAATATTTGCAATTTTAGCTGCAAATTTTTAAATTTTTTGCTGATATATTATAATTTTTATTTTGTGAAGAATGAATTCGTTTTCTTACAAATTGTTGTTTTCTTATGCTATTTCAATTTTACTGTTTAATTTTGATGTTCTAATTGATTATAGTTTCCATTGTTTGTTTTCGAATTCTTCTCGATTAATTAAACTGAGTATTTGATTTCATTTTCCTTCTAAATCAATCTTCTAGTTACCTTGATTTCATTTTATCCACTATGTAACGACTCGGATTTTGCCCGCTCAAAACTCGACATCCATACTTCAAATCGTATTCGAATGCCATAGATTCGACCGTTCAAATCCAATTCGCCGGAGCTTATAACAATCATTAAGTAAACAACACAGCGGAATAAAAGAATAATACATTGATATACAGCTTTGATACAATATCTGATACAACAGATGATCCAATAGATATCAATATACATCAGAGATATGATACCATAAAATAGCAGCGGAAAGAAAATAGATAACATCTAGCAGCAGAACAAAATAACTCTAAGATAGTCTTCAAAGAAGAACTCCAGAAACTGCAACTCCATTTCCAAGAATCAATCCAGCAATAGCTCGAACCCCCAATAACGATTCACCTAGCATAAGCAAGACTGGTCTGGTCCAAAGACTGAACTAACTCCAGATAATCCACTATATCTAACTATCTGAAAAACCCAACTCTAGACTGCTCGTGTAGAAAATAATGAGCACCCAGAGTTTAGGAAAGAAACAATAAACTCCGGATTAGTCGTGGGACTGGTGTGAGCAACAAAAACAGTTTATCTTTTAAAACATTCAACAAAAGAATTTCAAAGTCAATTCGCAATGCTTTTTAAAAATGAGACTACCATAAGGCCTCCCGCACACACACACAATGCAAACGCAGAATCGGAGGAGATTTCTCCTTATGATAGTCAAAGATGCTTGATACGCATTAAAAAGAACATTTGATATTATTACTAGTGCATAGTGTAGAAATTATTTCGAAAATAAAGATATAAATCTTAGCCAACATACGACCATTATCGTATGCCTACTATAGCTACCATCCAAACAGTGGTGACCACCATAAGTGAATGGCAGGTCCTACAACTAATACCGTACAAGTTTCGTATTGGGAATTGGATTTCCAACGAATGATCAGGCCAAGGAACTTCCCATTGCCACATGAGAATGCCTCTGGATGGACATCCCCGAGAACCAAACCGGATCTCTACCAACACAAGGCCGGGTTACCCCTAACTGAGTAACAACTGACCGAATATGCCATCCCCCGGTCCTTTGGGACCTTTCAACCAAGCGCTCGTAATCAATTCACACAATCATAAAGTGTTTTCAACATGAGTAAGCATCTGGGCTCCATACCATGATACCACCCTTTTCCAGAAGGAAATGCACACATCCTAAAGGGCGCTACCCCTCATAACCTTGCTGCTTCTTTCCTGTTTTGACCATTCCCGAGGTGTGAGGCTCAACGAAGTCACGTCCACAAAAACATACTTTATACAAAAGCCATGCTTTGGGTCAACAAATGATCATAGAAATGATCACAAAGATAGACGATCAAATAAATGATCCTATCATAAATAATTAACACAATGATCATTTCACAGCAACACTCAGCATGTCACATTACCAAATTAGGAATATATTGCTGATAACCATCAACTATATAACCTCTGAGCTCGTACGTCTCAGAGAAGGGTGTTAAGCTAAGAGAATAAATTCTCCGCCATCAACAGAAATATATTTGAAAGAAATCGGCTTTATATCTCAATTTGTAATATCAGACATACAATCCATACAAGTCTGTTCTGGGTTCGAACAGAACCGAAGGCACTTACAAAGAAGTCCTTGCAATCCGGATATTCACAATCCCGATCGGATTTCCCATCACTTAGGGAGTTTCTATACCGGCGCGACTCGGTGCAGAAACAATCGATAGGTCATCCTATCGCTTTCGCAAATACCCGGTCTTCATCACCGGTCTTCAAATGCCATCCATAACGACGTATCACATATTCGGAATGGGTTATACGACACAAAGGCCCTTTCCCGGCTAAACCGAATAGTGAGCGAAAACATTTAAAATATATGGATATGGGATTTCAATTAAGTCACAACTTAATAATTCAAAACTTTCTTTCAAATGGTTTAAATAAATTACCATTTTCAATCTTTATACAAAAAGATTCATTTTCACAACCTTTAACGGTTTAAACAATTTTCACATTTTAATCTTTTAAACAAAAGATTTATTCACAGATTTTCCAAATCAATTTTCATTTCAATTTGATTAACTCGTTAAATCTTTAAATCAAAGATTTAACTTATAACCTTCAAAACAATTTCATTTCAATTTGATTTAAACAAATCATCAATTTAAATCTGTTAAAAATAAACAGATTTAATTCATAGCTTTCAAAAAGAATTCATTCATAACTTAGGAAAATCATTTCTCCATTCAATCTTGAAATTCCCCTAATTAACTGGAATCTCAGTTCTTATCTAAAAGTGTTTATCATTTGAAAACAACAGTTTTCATTTTGGAAATCTGATTCATTTATACGAGTTGAAATCCTTGGGTTAAATTTAAATTCCCAAAAAACAATACTTAAAAGTGGTTTAATCCCTATATAACCAATATAACATTTTTAATCCCTAATTTCAAATCATAGAATTCAATTTCAAGTATTGAATTTAAATTTAAGTCAAATTATTTAAATTCCAAAACTTAATCAAGTAATTTAAAAATAATAAATTTTATTTTGAAATCCCATTCCAAAAGCTTTTCACATTTATTCCGATTCCATTTCCAAAACATTTGGATTTAAAAATTCAAATTTAACTATTTCAAAAATCTGCGACTTAATCGATTTCCTCGTGAAATCCATATTTGTGTGTGTATGGTGTGGTTCAGGGGTTTAACACAATAGTGCAACATCATTTCAACCATCACAGATTCAAATACAATAATATATTCGATAAGCGATATAACTATAACGCTTATCTTTCATACACAGATTCGCAGATATATATATCACAAATAATAAACTATATCACAGATCACAACACAAATCAGGATAATCATAAAGCATCATATATCAGGGATATCAACAATTCAACATCCAATAAAATCCAAACATCCCTAAGTAGGATCAATTTAATCATCTGATAAATTTAAATCAGATTAAATTTCTATTGAATAATTCTTTTCACATTTATTATCAAATAAATTTCAAGTAAATGATTCTCATTAACTATTCATAATTATTTAATTACTATTCTTAAGTAATTAAACTCAATTTAATTATTGTTAATTATCATTAAATTAACCTTTAAAATCATATATTTAATCACTGATTATTTAATTAATTAAGTTCTAAACTGTAACTTAAAAATCTTAATTACTTGATTAGATAACCTTTATCATTTGTTTAAAAGACAACTCTTTATTAAATTAATGAGTCTTATTTACAAATTAATTTACCTTAATTAATTTAACTCAAATCTTAATTTCTTGATAAAATAAATTAATCAATTATCCACTTGAACTAATTAAATGAGTGCATATCATTTTATCTTTACTAATTCAATTTTAAAACATTTTCTAACTAATGTTTTAATTATCATCACAAAGCAAATTTAAACAATTTTAAATATTAAAACTTCTTTGATTTCAGACTAGGATTCAAATTATCTTTAATTCAGATTTAAATTTAAATTTAAACTTTTAGTTTCAACTTGCTTAAATTTTTCATTTAAAATTTCAACTCCATTTCAAATTTCTTTAATATATTTTGAATTGTTTTTAAGTTATTAAAAGAATTTAAATTTAAAACTTATTTATGTTCAAACTAAACTCTACATTCAACTTGAATTTATATTAACATTTCAATTTAAATTCAAATTCCTTAAATTATACCTTAATTTCTTAAAAACTTCTATTTAAAACAAATTTTTTTATTTATTTAAAATTTTAAACTAAGTTTCAAAATTAAACTTGAATTTACATTTTAACTTAAAGTTTAAACTCAGTTTAAACCTGGATTTATAATTTACGTTCAATCATTTTAAAATTTTGAAAACTGGACAGGTTAAAAACCTGTTACCAGTATCCTACCCGAGCCAAACGAAGATGACTTCGAGTCTAACATCCTAGTGCTTCGGGCCAAACATGAAAATACTCGAGTAAAAACTCGAGTCACCTATCCTGCTTCATCCCCAAACTAACAAAATTACAGACCATCAGAGCAACCGTGCTCGTGCATGTGTACAGCTCCGGTACCCATCTCCGGCCATCGTCACTAGGTCGAGCAAGTCGCCGATCACCCACACACCATCCCCCAACCATCTGAAGGTCGCCATCTGTACGAATTTGAAAAATGAATACGAAACCGAAACCTGTAAACGCGAGAGCCACCACCACTTCAAACCTGTCAACACGTCGCGCTCAATGGTCCGACCACCGTTCGCCACCAAACTCCAGCTGTAGCCTCGTCCACCTCTCCTCAACCTTCCCTCAAAAGCTCGTGACACTCGGTCCATCACACAAACCACGGTGATCAATTCAATAGACGCAGCAAAAACTAGGGTTAAAATCTTCCACGGTCAACCACCCTCGCCGCCACCACTTGTTCGCCTTCCTGATATTTTTCCCGACACCATCGATCACTCCTCCACCTCCCCGAACAACCCTAGCACCTCTAGTACCCCCGATCTCCAGAAACTCCCCAAAGACCCATTTCCGTTCAACTTCAAACTGCTACCAAACTACCCCACTAAAAATCACGAAACCCATCTTAAAAATCATCACTTCCGGTAAGGATTCCAGTTATATACTTGAATCAATATTTCATGAAGTTCGAAATTCCCAGAGATTAAAGTTTTTACTGTTCTTTCTTGTGTCAGGCTGCAACTCCTTCGTATAAATTTTGAAATGCATTTTTAAAATCTAATTTTGGTAATTCCAAACATTTTTTGTTTTGACATCATTAGCTAAAAATGTTAAGAGCAAGTGGAATTGAATTTTGAACTAAGTTATGACCTGTACTTTTATAACATAGGCCTTATTTCCTATTACCGCAGACATGCACACAAATTAAATATACATACAGGCTATAACACATAACCATATTAGCATATAACTTTCAAGATAATACATGCAAACCAGATTGTTCAAGAAGATCTCAGGTAGAAGAATAAGTTTACTCACCTGTCATGGTTGAACAGAAGGCAGAGAACAGAGGACAGAAAAGCATTTTGTTTGTGTCTAAGGGCTTGAGCTTTGAATTTACTTGAAGTTTGATGATTTGTTTGAGTTTTAGAAGATGATATAACTTCAGCTTTAATGATCGAACTAAAATATGAAACTGATATATGTAAAAGAAGTGTACTGGTGCTGATTTTACAGAGTGATATTATTTGTTTAGTACAATACAATGTAGAGATATAATTTTTTCTTTGTTTAATAAGCATGGCTGAGATGTATTATTTTATTTTGTACAACTAAGTGATGTTACTTTGTACAATATCAGTTCATGGCTGAAGATAACTCTCTGATATCTTGCTTTAACATACTTGTATACATATTGCTTTTTGCCTTACTTCATCCCCTACCTACCTGTCCTTGTTCATAACTTTGTATTTTTTTTTCTGTTGCTTTGTTTTAAATTATGTATGTAGTTAGTTTGTGGATATTTTGCTTTGTTTATGTTAATGCAGTGTTGTACTTTGCTTTATAATTTGGATATAGTTCTATATTTAATTTGCTGTTAGAGTTTGTTAAATATGGTTTACTTTTATATTTTGCATGTTTGCTTTTTACTTTGTTTTATTACTTTGCTTTGTTTTTATAAGCTTATGCCTAACTTCTTTTATTTATTTGCTATTTTATTTTGCATTGCCTAGCTTGTTTATACTTACCTACATCGTGTCTTGCATTACTACTTTATTTGTCTCGGCTGTACATGATATGTTTGTTTGTACTTTAGGTTTTCATTTGCAAGAACTTTTGTTTACAACTTGTTTGTACAATAATACTTGGATATTATTTTTACTCTTCCTCTCTTAAGTTATCATTTTAAAGTTGTTATATTTTTAGCTAAGGTGTTACTTCGTACTCATTTTATAGTTTAATTCATTTTATATTTAACTTATACTTTGGAATATGGATAAATTTCTATTGTTCACTTAAAATATTATTTTACTTGTCTTTATTACTTCGAAATAAAATGAAGTTCTGCTTTTGTTATGTTGTTATAGTTTATTCTTTTATGTATTTACTTCCTATTTTACTTTAATAATTATTGTTTTACATTTCTCTTTGTACACATATATTTTATATAACTCAAATTACCATTATCTATAAATTTTTAAATCAATTTATTTATTTATTTCTACACTTGTGTCCAAAGTATATTATTTATTTTTCAAAATCATTTATTTAAGAATTTATTTAAAATCCAATATATACACATATATTCTCATATATACAAATTTTCAAACCCATACGACTTAATATATTTTCTATTTGATTCGGGGAAACTCGCATCATTTATAATCAATTTTAAAAATTTTAATTCAAAAATTCATTTAAATTATCAATTTAAATTAAATTAAAATCTAGGGTCGTTACAAACTTCCCCCCTTAAAAGGATTTCGTCCTCGAAATTCGCAGGCACGAAAACAACACAGATAGATGAAAGATAGAGAAATATCTTTTTAGATCAAACTGGATATCAGTTCTGCATTTGGCTCACCAAATCAGAATATCAATAATAGATACAAGAAACTATAATAAAATTTCAAATTTTGGTTTTAAACAAAATCATTTTATCGATATAATTCTAATCATTCTTCATATTCCATTAATCAAGTTAACTCAATTTAAAATTTTCAATTTATTTAAATTTTCAATTTCAAATTTCCCATTCATATTCATTAAAGTTTTAATCAAAGAAATGATAAGAAATCGATGAAGTACGAAGTAATAATTTTCTACAACGATTCGTAGAGCATCACCACACCGAAACTTCTTCTTGTAGCTGGTACGAAGAAATCAAAAGAATTTGGAACGAATCAAAGAAAATTGATAGAGAAAGTTATTTCCACTGTTGTTACAGAGTATTGACCAATTATAGTCGCATTCCCTGTCCCCTATCTCGTTCTCTTCTTGCACTCATACTTACTATCGGTGAATAGTAAGAGAATTTACTAAGGCATTCAAACGGATATCTTAAGGATTACTCATTCTAGGGTATATTTCACCCTATCTTTAATGAGTTACCTAATGTGTTACACTCCTGAGCTAAAGTTTCACATTAGCTCTGATACCAAATGTAACGACTCGGATTTTGCCCGCTCAAAAATCGACATCCATACTTCAAATCGTATTCGAATGCCATAGATTCGACCGTTCAAATCCGATTCGCCGGAGCTTATAACAATCATTAAGTAAACAACACAGCGGAATAAAAGAATAATACATTGATATACAACTTTGATACAATATCTGATACAACAGATGATCCAATAGATATCAATATACATCAGAGATATGATACCATAAAATAGCAGCGGAAAGAAAATAGATAACATCTAGCAGCAGAACAAAATAACTCTAAGATAGTCTTCAAAGAAGAACTCCAGAAACTGCAACTCCATTTCCAAGAATCAATCCAGCAATAGCTCGAACCCCCAATAACGATTCACCTAGCATAAGCAAGACTGGTCCGGTCCAAAGACTGAACTAACTCCAGATAATCCACTATATCTAACTATCTGAAAAACCCAACTCTAGACTGCTCGTGTAGAAAATAATGAGCACCCAGAGTTTAGGAAAAAAACAATAAACTCCGGATCAGTCGTGGGACTGGTGTGAGCAACAAAAACAGTTTATCTTTTAAAACATTCAACAAAAGAATTTCAAAGTCAATTCGCAATGCTTTTTAAAAATGAGACTACCATAAGGCCTCCCGCACACACACACAATGCAAACGCAGAATCGGAGGAGATTTCTCCTTATGATAGTCAAAGATGCTTGATACACATTAAAAAGAACATTTGATATTATTACTAGTGCATAGTGTAGAACTTATTTCGAAAATAAAGATATAAATCTTAGCCAACATACGACCATTATCGTATGCCTACTATAGCTACCTTCCAAACAGTGGTGACCACCATAAGTGAATGGCAGGTCCTACAACTAATACCGTACAAGTTTCGTATTGGGAATTGGATTTCCAACGAATGATCAGGCCAAGGAACTTCCCATTGCCACATGAGAATGCCTCTGGATGGACATCCCCGAGAACCAAACCGGATCTCTACCAACACAAGGCCGGGTTACCCCTAACTGAGTAACAACTGACCGAATATGCCATCCCCCGGTCCTTTGGGACCTTTCAACCGAGCGCTCGTAATCAATTCACACAATCATAAAGTGTTTTCAACATGAGTAAGCATCTGGGCTCCATACCATGATACCACCCTTTTCCAGAAGGAAATGCACACATCCTAAAGGGCGCTACCCCTCATAACCTTGCTGCTTCTTTCCTGTTTTGACCATTCCCGAGGTGTGAGGCTCAACGAAGTCACGTCCACAAAAACATACTTTATACAAAAGCCATGCTTTAGGTCAACAAATGATCATAGAAATGATCACAAAGATAGACGATCAAATAAATGATCCTATCATAAATAATCAACACAATGATCATTTCACAGCAACACTCAGCATGTCACATTACCAAATTGGGAATATATTGCTGATAACCATCAACTATATAACCTCTGAGCTCGTACGTCTCAGAGAAGGGTGTTAAGCTAAGAGAATAAATTCTCCGCCACCAATAGAAATATATTTGAAAGAAATCGGCTTTATATCTCAATTTGTAATGTCAGACATACAATCCATACAAGTCTGTTCTGGGTTCGAACAGAACCGAAGGCACTTACAAAGAAGTCCTTGCAATCCGGATATTCACAATCCCAATCGGATTTCCCATCACTTAGGGAGTTTCTATACCGGCGCGACTCAGTGCAGAAACAATCGATAGGTCATCCTATCGCTTTCGCAAATACCCGGTCTTCATCACCGGTCTTCAAATGCCATCCATAACGACGTATCACATATTCGGAATGGGTTATACGACACAAAGGTCCTTTCCCGGCTAAATCGAATAGTGAGCGAAAACATTTAAAATATATGGATATGGGATTTCAATTAAGTCACAACTTAATAATTCAAAACTTTCTTTCAAATGGTTTAAATAAATTACCATTTTCAATCTTTATACAAAAAGATTCATTTTCACAACCTTTAACGGTTTAAACAATTTTCACATTTTAATCTTTTAAACAAAAGATTTATTCACAGATTTTCCAAATCAATTTTCATTTCAATTTGATTAACTTGTTAAATCTTTAAATCAAAGATTTAACTTATAACCTTCAAAACAATTTCATTTCAATTTGATTTAAACAAATCATCAATTTAAATCTGTTAAAAATAAACAGATTTAATTCATAGCTTTCAAAAAGAATTCATTCATAACTTAGGAAAATCATTTCTCCATTCAATCTTGAAATTCCCCTAATTAACTGGAATCTCAGTTCTTATCTAAAAGTGTTTATCATTTGAAAACAACAGTTTTCATTTTGGAAATCTGATTCATTTATACGAGTTGAAATCCTTGGGTTAAATTTAAATTCCCAAAAAACAATACTTAAAAGTGGTTTAATCCCTATATAACCAATATAACATTTTTAATCCCTAATTTCAAATCATAGAATTCAATTTCAAGTATTGAATTTAAATTTAAGTCAAATTATTTAAATTCCAAAACTTAATCAAGTAATTTAAAAATAATAAATTTTATTTTGAAATCCCATTCCAAAAGCTTTTCACATTTATTCCGATTCCATTTCCAAAACATTTGGATTTAAAAATTCAAATTTAACTATTTCAAAAATCTGCGACTTAATCGATTTCCTCGTGAAATCCATATTTGTGTGTGTATGGTGTGGTTCAGGGGTTTAACACAATAGTGCAACATCATTTCAACCATCACAGATTCAAATACAACAATATATTCGATAAGCGATATAACTATAACGCTTATCTTTCATACACAGATTCGCAGATATATATATCACAAATAATAAACTATATCACAGATCACAACACAAATCAGGATAATCATAAAGCATCATATATCAGGGATATCAACAATTCAACATCCAATAAAATCCAAACATCCCTAAGTAGGATCAATTTAATCATCTGATAAATTTAAATCAGATTAAATTTCTATTGAATAATTCTTTTCACATTTATTATCAAATAAATTTCAAGTAAATGATTCTCATTAACTATTCATAATTATTTAATTACTATTCTTAAGTAATTAAACTCAATTTAATTATTGTTAATTATCATTAAATTAACCTTTAAAATCATATATTTAATCACTGATTATTTAATTAATTAAGTTCTAAACTGTAACTTAAAAATCTTAATTACTTGATTAGATAACCTTTATCATTTGTTTAAAAGACAACTCTTTATTAAATTAATGAGTCTTATTTACAAATTAATTTACCTTAATTAATTTAACTCAAATCTTAATTTCTTGATAAAATAAATTAATCAATTATCCACTTGAACTAATTAAATGAGTGCATATCATTTTATCTTTACTAATTCAATTTTAAAACATTTTCTAACTAATGTTTTAATTATCATCACAAAGCAAATTTAAACAATTTTAAATATTAAAACTTCTTTGATTTCAGACTAGGATTCAAATCATCTTTAATTCAGATTTAAATTTAAATTTAAACTTTTAGTTTCAACTTACTTAAATTTTTCATTTAAAATTTCAACTCCATTTCAAATTTCTTTAATATATTTTGAATTGTTTTTAAGTTATTAAAACAATTTAAATTTAAAACTTATTTATGTTCAAACTAAACTCTACATTCAACTTGAATTTATATTAACATTTCAATTTAAATTCAAATTCCTTAAATTATACCTTAATTTCTTAAAAACTTCTATTTAAAACAAATTTTTTTATTTATTTAAAATTTTAAACTAAGTTTCAAAACAAAACTTGAATTTACATTTTAACTTAAAGTTTAAACTCAGTTTAAACCTGGATTTATAATTTACGTTCAATCATTTTAAAATTTTGAAAACTGGACAGGTTAAAAACCTGTTACCAGTATCCTACCCGAGCCAAACGAAGATGACTTCGAGTCTAACATCCTAGTGCTTCGGGTCAAACATGAAAATACTCGAGTAAAAACTCGAGTCACCTATCCTGCTTCATCCCCAAACTAACAAAATTACAGACCATCAGAGCAACCATGCTCGTGCACGTGTACAGCTCCGGTACCCATCTCCGGCCATCGCCACTAGGTCGAGCAAGTCGCCGATCACCCACACACCATCCCCCAACCATCTGAAGGTCGCCATCTGTAAGAATTTGAAAAATGAATACGAAACCGAAACCTGTAAACGCGAGAGCCACCACCACTTCAAACCTGTCAACACGTCGCGCTCAATGCTCCGACCACCGTTCGCCACCAAACTCCAGCTGTAGCCTCGTCCACCTCTCCTCAACCTTCCCTCAAAAGCTCGTGACACTCGGTCCATCACACAAACCACGGTGATCAATTCAATAGACGCAGCAAAAACTAGGGTTAAAATCTTCCACGGTCAACCACCCTCGCCGCCACCACTTGTTCGCCTTCCTGATATTTTTCCCGACACCATCGATCACTCCTCCACCTCCCCAAACAACCCTAGCACCTCTAGTACTCCCGATCGCCAGAAACTCCCCAAAGACCCATTTTCGTTCAACTTCAAACTGCTACCAAACTACCCCACTAAAAATCACGAAACCCATCTTAAAAATCATCACTTCCGGTAAGGATTCCAGTTATATACTTGAATCAATATTTCGTGAAGTTCGAAATTCCCAGAGATTAAAGTTTTTACTGTTCTTTCTTGTGTCAGGCTGCAACTCCTTCGTATAAATTTTGAAATGCATTTTTAAAATCTAATTTTGGTAATTCCAAACATTTTTTGTTTTGACATCATTAGCTAAAAATGTTAAGAGCAAGTGGAATTGAATTTTGAACTAAGTTATGACCTGTACTTTTATAACATAGGCCTTATTTCCTATTACCGCAGACATGCACACAAATTAAATATACATACAGGCTATAACACATAACCATATTAGCATATAAATTTCAAGATAATACATGCAAACCAGATTGTTCAAGAAGATCTCAGGTAGAAGAATAAGTTTACTCACCTGTCATGGTTGAACAGAAGGCAGAGAATAGAAAGAACAGAGGACAGAAAAGCATTTTGTTTGTGTCTAAGGGCTTGTAGCTTTGAATTTACTTGAAGTTTGATGATTTGTTTGAGTTTTAGAAGATGATATAACTTCAACTTTAATGATCGAACTAAAATATGAAACTGATATATGTAAAAGAAGTGTACTGGTGCTGATTTTACAGAGTGATATTATTTGTTTAGTACAATACAATGTAGAGATATAATTTTTTCTTTGTTTAATAAGCATGGCTGAGATGTATTATTTTATTTTGTACAACTAAGTGATGTTACTTTGTACAATATCAGTTCATGGCTGAAGATAACTCTCTGATATCTTGCTTTAACATACTTGTATACATATTGCTTTTCGCCTTACTTCATCCCCTACCTACCTGTCCTTGTTCATAACTTTGTATTTTTTTTTCTGTTGCTTTGTTTTAAATTATGTATGTAGTTAGTTTGTGGATATTTTGCTTTGTTTATGTTAATGCAGTGTTGTACTTTGCTTTATAATTTGGATATAGTTCTATATTTAATTTGCTGTTAGAATTTGTTAAATATGGTTTACTTTTATATTTTGCATGTTTGCTTTTTACTTTGTTTTATTACTTTGCTTTGTTTTTATAAGCTTATGCCTAACTTCTTTTATTTATTTGCTATTTTATTTTGCATTGCCTAGCTTGTTTATACTTACCTACATCGTGTCTTGCATTACTACTTTATTTGTCTCGGCTGTACATGATATGTTTGTTTGTACTTTAGGTTTTCATTTGCAAGAACTTTTGTTTACAACTTGTTTGTACAATAATACTTGGATATTATTTTTACTCTTCCTCTCTTAAGTTATCATTTTAAAGTTGTTATATTTTTAGCTAAGGTGTTACTTCGTACTCATTTTATAGTTTAATTCATTTTATATTTAACTTATACTTTGGAATATGGATAAATTTCTATTGTTCACTTAAAATATTATTTTACTTGTCTTTATTACTTCGAAATAAAATGAAGTTCTGCTTTTGTTATGTTGTTATAGTTTATTCTTTTATGTATTTACTTCCTATTTTACTTTAATAATTATTGTTTTACATTTCTCTTTGTACACATATATTTTATATAACTCAAATTACCATTATCTATAAATTTTTAAATCAATTTATTTATTTATTTCTACACTTGTGTCCAAAGTATATTATTTATTTTTCAAAATCATTTATTTAAGAATTTATTTAAAATCCAATATATACACATATATTCTCATATATACAAATTTTCAAACCCATACGACTTAATATATTTTCTATTTGATTCGGGGAAACTCGCATCATTTATAATCAATTTTAAAAATTTTAATTCAAAAATTCATTTAAATTATCAATTTAAATTAAATTAAAATCTAGGGTCGTTACACACTATATTATGATTTGATTTTGTTTATTGATTTCATTTTCGCACAAATAATGAAGTGGAGAGAGAAATTACAATGGAAGGGTATTTTTGTCTTTTAGATGGTCGGATTTTAAAAATATGGACCGGAAACTTATTAAAAAAGCTGAGGGATGTTTTGTGTATTTGCAAACTTATCAGGGATGTATGCCAAACGTACCCAATAATATACTCATTCGCTATAATAACAAAATGCATAGTATCCAAAAATGCCACAATATTTAAAATACATAACAATAGACGAAATTTCTGTTAGGTCAACACAACCTAACAATTGTTTACATTTCATTCTAAAGTTAGTACAAACTAATTTACAACTAAATTATCTGAAAGCAATGCTAAATTGAATGCTTGAATTGCAAGTTCTTTGTCATCGCGACATAACTGAAATTCTTAAGGTCTTGGGATGATAGCGTATATAAAATTCATACACATCTCTTGTCTCATCTTTATCCTGAGATATATGATTTCCAAGTTAGCATAATGCTAGAAAAGATTCCAGTTTTTTATTCGACTAATCTTGTGTTAGGTCCATGTAGTTGCATGAAGGCCAAACTTGTTGTAGGGTGCTTCAAACATGTGATTGATGAGGCACATGCATAGACTGGTACTTTTGCATGTTTGGCTATAAGGAATAAACTGTTGTGCAAATTACTAAAGTGACTAAAATAGATGACCTGATGTTTGCGAGCTATGATAACGAACTTGTAGCAATGGTTTCTCACATGGTTATTAGGATTGACTATGGCTGCAAAGACAGGACTTGGAGGTTGTAACCGACTAACTAGATAGTTGCATTATATACACTAAATTTGCACAAACTGCTATCAGGTTGAAATGAGAAATTCTTTGAAGTATAGTACTTGTATCAACATACAGTCCTTAAACATTTTCTCTAATAAAACCTCAACATAACTCAATCCAAAGGCATAGATTCACTATATTTTGATCTTTTTGTTGCTTAACTTTCTTCTGCATTCATTTCCTAAAAAAGAAAAGGTTAAAAACCATATTTGTATATAACATAGAGTGAGACTATAAAAATCAGAAATTCACAAATTTGTTGTTTAACATATTACAACATGATTCAAGTGTTTAAACATGCTATATATTTAACAAGGTAATCTCCTGTTTGTTAAAGATTTTTTTTTAAAATAACTTCTGGAATAAACTAGATTGAAATCTACATCAAAACTAATAAAAAGCGTTTTTTCCTAAGAAAATCCATGCAAATGAAACCTTGCTTTCTAAAATACTTTAGATTCTAGATAAGCTAGATAGTTGACATTATTTGAACACTTGTATTTGTTAGAAATGGGATAGAAAAAAATAAATTTAATAAAACAAGGGGTAAATGTATTAAGAGATCCTATACTAACTAAAATCTCATGCATGCAAATAGACAGGAGTAATTCAATCATAGTATAAATGTGGTGTGCATTTATTCTCAATTCACATTTATGCACTGAAACAAATTCTTGTAATCAGGAGTCAAATAAGGTTGAAGAAAAATACCACACAGTAGAGGTGACAAACCAAAAGATTCTTTAGTGCAGCCGAAAGGTTTATATCCACGAATTTGTTATGTCAAATGCTTAGAAAATTGAACAATAAGATGTACGTTTATGATGGAAATAATAAAGGTTCATGAAAAGAATCAAATGGATGGAAAATTTAGAAAAAATGATAAGGATTTGATGTATGAATTTGGAAACTTTATAAACCGTTAATATAAATCTTGGTATGTATCTGTTTGTAGTAATAGCCCCATAATTCAAGCTACAATCAATCATAACCCTTATCATCACTAATAATCTTTATAAGGTAAATATTAACAATTTCTAAATAATTATATTCTGCTATTAATTATTATTTTAACATAACCCAAAAAGTAAACTTTAAAATCCATTGATTTAAGTTTTGTTAGGTAGTTACTTATAAAAAATTCAATGGTTCCATGATCTACCATCAATCATTTGGTGTAGGTAAGAAAACTTTTTTTTAATGTATTGATCTCTTAGCATTATAGAAAGTGACGTGATTAAAATAGGAAAGAATGAGCACTGCTACAAGTCTTTTCCCCTATTTTAGAAAAGAGTCATTCGCTTGGAAATAATTGGTGTTTCAATGAAGCAAGAATTTTTATTCTAGTAAAGCACTAAAAGTTAAAAACCTATAACTTACATAAACTATATGCAATTTTTTTGTCAACAAAATTACTTTTGGCACATACTTTGCTTTTCCTTTGCTATTGCTTTTTCTCTTGTAGTTGTCAACTCATGAAACATTCTTGAAAACTTAATGTCATACCTATCTCAAGTTACTTCAAATAATAAAGGATATTGCAATTATTATTATTATGCGAAACTAAGGGACACATTCCTAAAATCAAACTTAATACACAAAACATCCTCCTTCAAAGAAGATATAAATTACATCCCTATTTGCAAGTACTGCAATTTTCTTCCCTAAAATACCCCTCAGCTTCATGGCTTAACGTGGTTCCTCATATGTGGATGTTATTCTCACATACATAATTAAAATTTTCACCCCATTAATTATCAATCTTTCAAACTCAATAATTGTTTCTATAAACGACGGATTAACAAACCGTTTTCACCATTAAATCATAGATTTTATTATCTTTCTAATGAGTGGCATTATGCATATTTTTCTCAAATTTTCTGCAATTATATGGTATGATTGCAGACAATTCAGTGATAATAGCAAAAAAGTCTGCAATCATATGGTGTAATTGCACTTTTCTGCGATTACTTGAAATAATTGTAGACCGTTCTATAATTAGATATAATTGCATAAAAGCATGCAATTATATGGAATAATTGCAGAAAATTATGCATTAATTCCATTTAATTGCAGAAAAGTCGGCAATTATATGAAATAATAGTAGAAAAGTTTGCAATTATTCCACTGAATTGCATAAAAGTCTACAATTATTCGATATAATTGCATAATAGTCTACAATTATATGAAATAATTGCTGACATTTGAAGAAAAGATGATGATTATTTCATATAATTGCAGAAAATGACAAGTATATGAAATAATTGTAGAAAAGTCTGCAATTATATGGAATAATTGCAGAAAAGTCTGCAATAATTCCATTTAATTGTAGAAAAGTATGTAACTATATGAAATAATAGTAGAAAAGTTTGCAATTATTTCATTGAGTTGCATAAAAGTTTGCAACTATTCCATATAATTGCATAAATGTCTGCAAGCATATGAAATAATTGCTGACATTTGAAGAAAAATTGATGATTATTTCATATAATTATAGAAAATAACAGGTATACAGAATAATTGAAGAAAAGTCTGTAATTATATGGAATAATAGCAGAGAAGTCTGCAATTATTCCATATAATTACATAAAAGTATGCAATTATATGGAATAATTGCTGACATTTGAAGAAAAATAAGATGTTTTTCAAAAATTGCAGAATTCTCTGCAAATATCTAAAATAATTGCAGCCTTACTACAGATATGATTTTTTGGTATCAACAATGGGTCTCATTTTAAAGATTGTAAAATTTATGATTTTTTGGTGAAAACAGTATGTTGATCCGATATTTCTGTAGAAAGTTATGCATTTGAAATGCTAAAAACGTAAAAGGTATTTGGGTATTTTGACGCAGGCGGATTTGAAAATAGGGACAATAAACATAAGTTTATTTTGGGAGGATGTTTTCTTTATTTGGAAACTTAACGGAATGGGAGAAACTATCCCTATTATTATTACTATTTGGAAAACAATCTAGCACTATTTTAACAACTGAACCGGGCCATAGTCCAACCACGTTTAACTGTGAACCGCCAAGCAAAACGGCTCGGAGCAATATCAGACCCTCAATAGAACAAACCGTGCAAGAACCACAATAACCTGTTTAGAACATGGTTCAAAAACAAATAAAACCGGTCCAAATTAATCTTTTACCGAATAATTTAATTCTTCAAAATGCCTGCAGGCCAAGTATAATGGCCCATTGACATGCTGATAACCTACCGTTGAATGAGCTTGGAAGATGGACTATATTTATAGAGAGTTCGGAAAACCTTACACTTATTATGCTGCAATGTGGGATAAATCCCCGTTAGGTTTCTACATTTTTCATGTATTGTTGCTTATTTCATCCAACATTAATATTCAGAACAAATATAGTTAAGTTTACATCATGTTTTTCAAAACATCCACTTTCAAAAATATCAAACTGATATTAGTATATTGTATTTAAATCTCATGGTATATAAAATTTTATTAATAGAATTATAATCATAGTTTTGTTTTGGTATATGTACCCTAATGTTAAACTAAAGCTTGCATTTTTCAGCTACATTTTTAAACAATGTGAAATTGTTTTGAATTAAAGTTTTTTCTCATATTTTGAAAAAATATTTATATTAATTTTAGGTCATGTATAAATTAAAGAAAGAAAATTTAACACGGTTTTGGCGGTTCGACCGCTTGAACCTTCAGAACCTCCGACCTTGAACTACTATGGTTTTGTCTATGGTTCGATCTTCAAAACTATGCAATATAGTATTAAAAGTTATTTAAATGGATTTTCACGTTAAATTTATATTACGTTACATACATCAGCTAATTCATAGTTTCACTCGATAAAATAAGGACCCGATTGAATGGAATTGTTTGTTGATCGAATCATACCGATCCACACAATATATCATAGCTTTTAATATATTATGAAAATGGTTATTCAGATCATATTTATTATAATCACACCAAACAGTGGTAGTATTATTTGCACGATCAACTACGAATGAAGCTGGATGAAGTCATCTATCATTTGAACTACCAATAAAAAATCACTTTCAACCAAAATTCACACCTAATCGACCAAAATTCACACCTAAATCAAAAAATGAATAATTAAACAAAAGTTGTAAAGTTTTGGCGTAGTGACATCGACAGCAAATGTGCTAACTAAATGCAGAAAATATTTCAAAAGAAAATCATAATGTTGCAACAATCACAAGTAGCATATTTAAACCTTCATTACATCTTAAATTGGCAAATAACCCAAGTAAAACAATATAACACATATCTTTTAAAGAGAATACGAGTACCAACCTAATGAAAATATTTTTTGCCACTCTAGATGAAGCAACCTTTGTACTTCAGGTGAAATCATATGTCATTTTTTGTTAAATCTTAGTTTTACTAACAAATCAAGGTTAAAAAATAAAATTAATGGATATCTAATGCGTTAGTTGTTAGCATTTTCTTACATTTGTGAGATAATAATAGAAAAACAAAAAAAATTCTATCTTAAGTCGAATAACAGAAACTTTCCTTTTCAAATAGTACTTATACTATAGTGTTACTCGTTTTGATTGATTACTCAAATTCGCTATCGTCTCTTAGTTTATAAAGTGTACAACTAAAGATTGTACAAATAATCAGAGTTGATTAATTTATAGCAAAATATGGTACCCTAATGGGAAAAGGTTTGATATCATTTGAACATTAGATTCTTAAAAAGAATACAAATGTATATTACTAAGGGAAGGTACTAGATTTTTTGTTCTTTTAACACAAGCAAGCAACAAAATGATGTCACATCTAATCGACACATGTATATGTTAGGGTTTATTTAATGAGAATCCTAACTCAAGACCAATCAAACAAAAACCCCAAAGCATAGTGGAAAAAGAGATTGTGGTAAGAAGTGCAAAAACAACCAATCGATATCTCAATCCAATCTCAATCCAATCCAAAAACAATCATAATCACCAGACAAGCAACATAAAATCAAAGCAATAATGATAAAATAAATCATACACTGATTTATAGTAGTTCCACTAACGTCTTGTTAGTGTACATCCACTTTGAGAGAGAGCCTTTATTAATACCAATGAGAAGAGTACAAGAGATTGATTACAATGATCAATATTCAAATAGAATTTATTCGTGGAAAAGAGAATTGAAGAAAACTATGTTTTTCTAAACCCTAGTTAACAGAGGATCAAACCCTTGATTAAACCCTTAGTCTACTTTTTGGTCGTTCCCATCTTTGAATCCTGAAAATAGCTTATATAGAAGAATATAAAACCTAGGTAAAATTATAGAATTGCCTCTCCGAATATCACAAATCATTACACCAAGTCCGAGCCAAAAATAAGATGAGAGTCATCATAGAAGTCTGTCAATTTATGATAGACATCTGTCATATGTTTTGGAAAAACATTCTGTCCAAAAATGACAGAGTCTATCTCAAGCCTTAGGTTTTAAAACCCTGAAGCAACAGACGTCTATCACTACACGTCAGACATCTGTGCTGCTACTCCAAGCAGCACTTCCCTTCTCTTCGTCGTAACTTTTACCTTCGAGTTTCGATTTACGAACTGTCTTCTCCGTCACTAAGATACTTCCGACCACTTCAATTTCTCCATATAGTGCCACCAAAATTCAACACTCCACTTTGACACTATATCCATCTAATGGTATTATACCATCACCAACAACCTATAGCACCAACTATCACCACTTCTACCTTCAACCAAACAAGCTTGAATGCTTTCCAAATGAGCTCCAGCAAAAGCCACCGCCCATTGCACTCCATGAACGAGCTCAGGCAAAGTCCCTGCCCGCTGACGAAGTGTTGAAAGCACCCAAATCCAAAAACCATCTCATAAAAAGACAAAAGCACTATGGAGTGTAAACTAGTACTCACAAGAAGATAGAGCCACAATCTCTCACTAATACTCTTCATCATCTATAACTAAGCTCCTCCCTTAACCGTGCCACACCGTGGCATCTAGCACTTCAACAAGCGAATCAAGTTCGAGCAATTCTCGAACTTCCCAACCGATAATGCCTTAGCGAACATATTTTCCGCGTTATCCTTTATGTGCACTTTCCAAAAATATACTTTCTTACCTTCGTACATGGCTGCTAAGAATGACTCTCTCACTTCAATATACTTAGTCCATGTGCTAAACGCCAAATTCTCCGCCAAGTGAATAGTACTCTAGCTATCACATCGAACATCGATGCTATCGTGCTTGAATCCCAAGTCACACACAATTGCCTCAAATAAAGTGCCGCATTTTCCATCTCTACCGCGGCTATCAACTCCACTCCATAGTGTATAAGCAACTACGGTTTGCAATCTCGATCCCCAACTTATGGCCGTACCATCAAGTGTGAAGACATATCTAGAATTGATTTTCTTCGATCCCTATCACCAGCGTAGTTCGAATCACAGTAACCAACCAACTTGCAATTCATCCCCTTACTAACTCCAAAAACAAGACTGTGAGATGATGCACCTCTAAGGTATCTCAATATAAGCTTCACATCTTCCCAATGCAATTTCCCTGAATTAGCCACATACCGACTAACCATCCCAACGCCATTTGCAATATCAAGCTTTGTACATACCATAACATACATTAAAATTCCAACTGCACTAGCATATGGCACCTTTACCATATAAGTATTGTATTTCTCCAAGATAGATGATTCCTTACTCGAAAGCTTCATATGCAAAGGTAAAGGTGTATTTGATGCCTTTGCATTTTCCATGCTAAACCAGCAAAGCACTTTCTCTATGTACTCCTTTTGAGTCAATTTCAACTCAAAACGCTTTCGATCCATTTCTATTTCCATGTCCAATGTCCTCTTTGCTTCTCCAAGATCCTTCATTTCGAACTCTGATTTCAAACTCAGTTTTAACTTGTTGATTTCATTCTTATCCTTAGAAGCAATGAGCATGTCATCCACATACAAGAGTAAATACACCCAACAATCATTTTTCAACTTCTTGAAATATACACAAGCGTCCTTGATGTCTATCAAAATCATTTTCAAGCATAAAATGATCAAATCTCTTGTACCATTACGTAGGTGATTATTTTAAGCCATATAGCGATTTCTTTAACTTGCGAACCAAATTTGACTTACCATCCACAACAAAACCTTCCGGTTGCACCATGCAGATGTCTTCATCCAAGTCAGCATGCAAGAAGGCAGTTTTCACATCAAATTGCTCTGATTCCAAGTTGTAAATAGCAACTAGCTTAGCTTTGTATCTCCCATCTCCTTCACCTTGTATATCCATTTGCACCCAAAAACAGGTTTCCTTTAGGAAGTGGAACCAAATCCCAAGTTTGATTCTTCAACAACGATTGCATCTCTTCCTTCATGACACAAATCCAGTTCAAGCTATCATTCGACTCCATGACGTCATCAAGGCCCATCGGCTCATATTGAACTACACGAAGAGCATAGTACAAATTATCACAAAAGCGAAGATAGTTCCAACCACCATATCTATCTAGTAGCCTTATAGCACGTCGACCCAACCGACTAGCAATACCATCACCCAAACTCCTTTCGATTCCACCTTGAACCGAATTCTCTCTAGAATCATGTACATCACCAACACTACTAGAGGCACCCTGTGGACCATGTGATGTTACATCAACTGCTACCTCCTTACAAGCATCTCCAACTACTCTACTCCTTGGACAAAATGTGAGAATAACTTCCTTCTCCTTTGATTCATCATGAACCAAATCCAAAACATCTGATGAGCTCTCATTCTCCTTGAACAAAGCCGACTCATCAAAAGTAACAGACGAGAATTTACAATCTTCTTCATTTTCGGATTCCATATCCGATAGCCTTTTACTCCTTCCATATAACCAAAAAAATCCCCTTGAAAGCCCTAGGGTCAAGATTATCATTTCCTAGATCATGCACATAAACCGGACTGCCAAACACACGAATATAACTCAAGTCAATGCTTTTTCCCTTCCATACTTCCTCCAGAATTTTGTTACTAATAGCCAAGCATGGAATTCGATTAACAATATGCACCACGATTGATAAAGCTTCGGCCCAAAATCCCTTAGACAAACCCGATGTCGATCTCAAGCATTGAGCTTTCTCTTGTAGAGTATGGTTCATCCTCTCCGCAACACCATTCGATTATGGATCTCCCGGTGTAGTAAAATGCCTCTGAATACCTTAATGCTTGGAAAACCCCAAGAATTCTCCATAAACATACTCTCCGCCATTGTTGAACCTTAGAACCTTTAAAGACTTTCCACACTTATTCTCAACAAGAGCTTTCCAAGCTTTGAACTTTGAAAATGCCACCGACTTGGCCTTCATCATATACACCCATGCCTTTGAGAAAAGTAATCAATAAAATAAATATAATATTGAGCTCCTCCCAAAGAAGCTACTGATGCTGGTCCCAAAGATCTATGTAAACATATTCAAGAACCTTTCTCAAATCACGTTTTCCCTCATCGAATGATACTTTAGTTTTCTTTCTTGTGACACATTCCTCGTAAAACTCTAGTTTGTTGAAACTCTCTCCATCGATCATCTCCCTCTTCCAAATAATATCCAATCTCCTCTCCGAGACATGACCTAACCTCAAATTCCATAACCTTGTCGCATCCAAGCCACGAGAATTATCAACTCCCACACAAGTGTCACCTTCTATAGTCACTCCTTGAAGCAAATAAACACCATGAACCCTAGAACCCTTCATAACCACAAGTGAACCCTGCGAAACCTGCAAGTTATCACTCTCAATAATGATCTTACAATTTAAAGAATCCAGCTGCCCCAAAGAGATAAGAGGCTTCTGAAGTCCCGAAACATAGCTTACATTAGTGAGAGTACGAACCACTCCATAAAACATCCGAATTTTCATGGAACCAATGCCTTTCGACCTATAAATAGCACAATTACCCATAACAATTAAATTTCCTTCTTTATCGATACAAGAAGAAAAACAATTCCTATTCGGTATCATATGATAAGACACTCCCGAATCGAGCACCCATTCGCTATTTGAAACATCTGATGCTACTGTCATCAATACATCTACGCCTCCATTACCAACTCCACTCTCTATCGCAATGGATTAAGATGCTACTTCCTTCTTTGCATTCTCCTTTTCCGGACACTCATTCTTCTAATGACCGGATTTCTGACAAATATTGCACTTTCCCTTTCTTTCATTCGATTTTCCACTCCAACCGAGGTTCCTTGATTTAGAACGCCCACTGTTCTCCTTCTTCACATATCTCTCCTTCTCTACAAATAAATCGTGACCACAACTAGCACTACTACTTCCAATACCCAACTCCTTTATTTGATCCCGCAACTTCTCGCTAAGAAGACCTACTTTGACATCATCTAGAGTCAACGTATCCCGATTATATATCAAATAATTTAAGAAACCAGTATAACGGTCTGGTAACGAACACAACCATATCGTCGTCTTTTGTTATTCCTTAATCTTCAAATCTACCGCCTTCATCTTCCTTAGAAAATCATCAAAGATATTCAAGTGCATTTTTTGCAAAATACCTTCCTTCATCATATAGGTGAAGAACGTTCGTAACAAGATCAAACAATTAGTTAGTGACTTCTTCATATACAATTCCTCCAACATGCCCAAAATACCATTAGCGGTAGTCTCACCACTAATTTTGGAGATAACATTCTCCCCCATAGAGAATTGAAGTGTAGTGAATGGCCACTCTTCTATTTCCTCTCTTTCAACATCCGAGATGTGGGCTGGCAACAAATATGTGTCAAACACTACCCGATGCACTCGATTCCGCCTAAGAACCGCTTTCATCTTCCATTGCCACTTTCCAATATCGTTATCGTCATTCCACTTGTCTAAAACCAATTGTGATCCCAAAGCCGCGTGCAATCCACGTACATACGGCGCTACACCACTTTGATTAACCACTGAGGCCTTAGGTATTATCCAATTTTAGCATTTATACGGCCACCTACCAATACCAAACGTTATAGGAATTATAACTTGAGACTACTCATATCAAAATCTCAAAGAAAACCAAAAATCGAGATCGTGGTAAGAAATGCAAAAATAACCAATCAATATCTCAATGCAAATCTCAATCAATCCAAAACCAATCACAATCACCAAACAAGCAATAGAAAATCAAAGCAATAACGATAAAATAAATCACATACCGATAGTAGTTCCACTGACATCTTATTAGTGTACATCCACTTTGAGAGAGAGCCTTTATTAATACCAATGAGAAGAGTACAAGAGATTGATTATAATGATCAATATTCAAATAGAATTGATTTGTGGAGAAGAGAATTGGAAAAAACTAGGTTTTCCTAAACCCTAGTTAATAGAGGATCAAACCCTTGATTAAATCCTTAATCTCCTTTTCGGTCGTTCTCATCTCTGAAACCTAAAAATAGATCATATAAGAGAAGGAAAACCTAGGCAAAACTCCATAATTGCCTCTTCGAATATCGCAAATCATCACACCAAGCCCGAGCAAAAAACAAATCAAGATTCATCACAAACTTCTGTCACTTTATGACAGATGCATATCATGTGTTTCAGGAAAAAATCTCTTGAACCGCAGAAGTCTGCCCCAAAGTGACAGACATCTGTCCGAAGTCTTCGATTTCAAAACCCTGAAGCAATAGACGTCTGTCATTCCATGACAGGCATCTGTGCTGCTGCTCCAAGCAGCACTTCCCTTCTCTTCACCATAACTTCTACCTTTGAGTTTCGATTTGCAAACCGTCTTCTCCGTCACCAAGCTAGTTCGAACCACTTCAATTTCTCTATATAATGTCACCAGAATTCAAAAGTTAGTACCTCTCTTTCAAATCCTTAGTTCCATTCAGTTCCTAAAATATTTGTTGCTTTATCATCTTGATATACATATATATGATTGATTTTCACTAATGTTAGTATTAATTGGTATGGACATTCTATTAATTTATTCATGTTGTTAAAAAGATTAATTGCATAGTGTATTGGTCACCTTTCTCACGAGGCCTCAAAACTACAGACTTGCATAATACCTTAACAAAGTAGCATAAGGACAAAACTTCATCATTATCACTTGTGTATAATAACCATAATAACAGCTTTTCAAATGCGATGATTATAAATATTTTCATTTTATTAGGCTATATGTAAACAACGGGAACACATTGAACAAAAAAACTTTTGTTATAAGGAAATCATCATAACTTATGGTTCAATTTTATGAAAGTTGTGGCAGATTCTAAAACTCACTTAAACCAAGATAAATCAAGTTAATTTAGGTGTATTGCATGGACCATTCATACTTATTTGTCATTGTTTTGACGGATTCCGACATTCATTTAAATTGAGATAATTCAACTCAACTTTGGTATATTTTATGGATCTATCCTACTTGTTGCCTTTTTTCTTTCATTGTACTCTAAAGTTAGCACATGGTGTAGTAATGTATTCAAGCAACATTAGAAATACAAATTACCAAATTAGCAGCATGCACTATCATTACTTAACTATGTCAAAATAATACCACCAATGCTAAATACATCCTACTTATTATCGGTTCTTATTATAGTTCGATTTTATTATATGCAATTTCATAATGCCACCTATATCAACGTTCAATTTTTAAACAAGCGCATTTAGATATATTCATTGCGTGGTTAACATACACATAAACTTAAATCTAAAGTAAAAAATGTTAGTTTGGAACCTTATCTCAACTTCTAACTATCAAACCATATGAGTACTAATTTTAAGCATAAAGCTTTATATAACAATTCAGAATCTCAAACATCAACAAAAACCCTGTAGATAAAATAATGATTGGAAGAAAAAGCATATGGTGGAAAACTAATCAAGGATTTTAATGTTGTGGTGAAGAAATATTGTATCTTCGGGTGAAATGATATCAACTCAGGTTAACAAAATTGTCAACTGGCTTCTATATCTTTGTAGGAAAACATGGGATATTTTAGTTTAAGACAGTCCATAATCAATTTTCTCCAATATCATTAAATGAAAGTGCGAAATATTAGGGTAAACGAATCAAAATCATCATATAAGATCAAAATGTACCATTAGATGTCAATCAATCCAAATTAATCGTTGTGTACCGGATTAAATTTATTTACGGTATGGTAAAACAACCAGAGTACTAGATTATAATTTATGAATCAAAAGGATTGATAATTCGAAAAATTGGGAAAAACTAACCTAGAACCCCAAATTAGAATTGAATAAGAAAATTGACTTATAATTCAGATCGGGGAAAACTAACCATTTTTTTCTTCTTCACCTCTTATGTATCGCCTGTTTAACATTGAAGAATTTTTTTTGTTATGTCAGAAGGTGGAAAAAAACTAACACGTGTAGAGGAAGAGTAGCGTGTGTAAGGAAATGGGTAACTAATTAAATTTATTAAGACCCATTAGATACCTATATTTAGGCCTTTTCTTTTCATATTTGAGACATAATATTTTGTCCCTAATTAGTCCATGGGTGGAGACAAAAATATCTAACGTCATAAATTATGGTCTTAAATTTGAGTTTTTATTGTAGCGACTCATGTTTGGAAGCACCTTAACTTCCTTCTGTTTTTAGCAATAAGTTTCTAATTAAATAATGGTTTGGAAGGAGAGGGAATTAGTGGGAAGAGAGAGAAACAGAATTATGAAATGAATATCAGGGGTGTAGGAGTGCTGCACTATTTGGGGTGTAGTTGAACGTTAGTCCGCTCTTACTGCTGTAAGTAATATAGACATTAGAGCTTTGGATGTTTTTACCGCTGTCTATAAGCCGTTATAATACAAATATGACATGAGAAACTTTTGCTAGTGTGCTTGACAATGAACTTTTATATTTGTATGCACAACCATTTTGCAATGAGAATAGTATTTGTAAGGAGTCTTTCTAATAAACAGTTGGGTGAAATGTCATAATTATTTATTAAACTTATATTTAATTTTCATGATTAATGAAATTTGAACATGTCGAATACTCTTAATTGAAAAAATATTAGCATGTGGAGGAGCATATACTAAAACTCTTCTATAATGAATTAGATTTTAATGCTATATATAGTTTGAATAAATATAGAGAAAAATCAAGAATTTTTTGCTTAGACTGGAATTTTAAATTGTAACATTATTTATACCAAAATTCTCATTTGATAAAGTTGAATTTTTATGACTAAAATGTGTGAACTTTGAAATTTTTAGAGAAGTGCATAGAAGTCTTTAAGCTCACAACTTGAGATATTTAGAAATAAACCAATACATATACATATAGTGTTTTTATTTGATTTGAAGAGAAGAACCATGCATGGCCATCATATGCGTGCGCATCGTCCTTACCACTGATCGACTCGACTACAATCGATCGAGCTGGATTTTTGCGGTGACATGTTATTTTTTTTGTAGATTTTTTTTTAAAATAACGACCATTTTTAACACATTGTTTATGGTAAAAATGAGATCTGTGGTAATATCTACATGATTCCATTTTTTTACCGATGATCCAATTCTTTCCCCCAATCACTAACATCTCTCCTTTTCCTGTCTGGAAAGCTCTGTCTATCAAATGATGAATAAAAGGTCAATAGATATATCAACATTCATTTTTACTCTTTAATTTTTCTCAAAACTTCACATTAACATCTAAATTGTTCCATGCATAACAAAATGGGTGCATGCGAACTATTTTCCTATGCAAAAGAAGATTGAATCAAAGGAAACAACCTGGGGTGGTGTGATTGACATTCTATCTTGCATGATTTGATTAGAGCCACGAAGCATTTGAAAAAAAGTGAGTTTGCTCACGAATCAGTCGGAAACTCAATTAGTACTGCTTTGCTTAAACAATTTTAAGATGTTCCTATCAATATGTCTACAACCAATGAATTTTTTGGTTTCGCTTCGAGGGATTTCATTTTAAACAATGGGACATTAGATGCAATTTTTATTAACAGCAAAGGTGGTTTTTGTTCTAAAAACTTACATTCCCGTTTTATTCGAGGAACCCACTGACGAGCAAAAGAAATAAATGCAATAACTTTATTCTTATTAGCATGTACGATGACCTATACGATTTCTACAACTCAAGCAAGTCAACAAATAAGATCCGGAAGGCACTACAAAAGAAGTATGATATTGAGGAAGTTGTAGCAAAAAAGTATGCAATCAGTTGCTACCTTAAATATCATATTACCAACAATAAATCTGTGGAATCATAGTCATACGAGCATTAGAAAATTGTGCATGCAATTATATCCAAATGTATTTCTCTTGATGAAAAATTTTAGGTTGTTGTTCTAATAGTTAAATTAGCCTATAGTTGGAAAGATCTCAAAAATCTTCTCAAGTGTAATACTAAAAAATAATTTCCTTACAGAGTTTAATCATACACCTTCATACGAAGGCATTTATTATCCCAAACAACAAAACTAAGAACTCCAATGCTCTGAAATCTAAAATAAAAAATTTCAAGAATCAGAACTACGAGTAGAATCCAAAGCGCAAAAATAATCATAATTAGAAGCATCTATGGAACCAAAATGAACAGCAACAACCATCGTTAAAGAATGATTATGAGCAATTTATTTGATATAACTACAACAAATTAGGTCATATGGCATACAAGTGTCATTCTTTGCTCCTTAGGCTAACCTTATTGAAGATCCCTTCAAGGGCTATTATATCTGAGATTAATCTTCGTTAGTAACCTGAAGGGTGGTGGGTAGATACTAGTGATTCTCGTCATATATGCTATGTTCGTGCTATGTTTAAAATATACACCGTTGCTAAGGATAAGAAAGTGTTGTTAGGAAATTTTCACACCATTATTATTGTCGATGTTGGAGATGTGAAATTACAGTTTGCCTTTGGCAAAAAAGTAATTCAAAAAGAAGTGATGCATACTCTAGAGATGAGAAAGAACCCAGTTTATGGATTTTTCTTAATAATGCTTGTTTTACCCAACTATTGAAGTTTGTTTGTACACCATCACTTATAATGATATGTTTTCTAGAAAGGATTATGCTACCGAGGGCGTGTTTAAACTGAACATTGAATCTAATCAGTTTTCCACTTTAGGTTATACGTTATGTGATTTTAATGTTTAGCATACTAGATTTTGTCATGCTAATAAACACATTATTAAAAATATGAGTAGGACAAGTTTAACTCTGATAATGTAATTGAATAATTTTAAAAATGTGATTTTTGTAGCTAAGTAAAAATATTTTTAAACCCTATACAAAAATGTTAATAGAGAAATTGAAACTTTAGATTACTTCACACCGAGATATGTGAATTTGATGGGATGTTGACTAAAGATGATAAACATTATTTTATTATACATATTGATGACTGTTCTAACTTTACTTATGTCGCTATAATAAAAACTATTTTAACAGCAAAAAAGAATAGCATTTTAACCATACTTATCATTTGTTATCTAAATTTTTAATAAAAATGATAGATGTTGTCCAATCTATTCCTTCCAAAAAAAATTAACATTTATTTCCTTGGCCTCCTTTTATCATTTTGTTTCCCTCCAATACAAAGCAAGAACCTTAATGGAATACTTCACACTTATCATTCTCTTTCAGCCCTCCTTTCATTCAATCTCAACATCTGCACAAAAACTCTAAATCCTTTTCAGCCTCACACAAGAATCCTTGATCGGAAACCACAATTCCTTTTCTATCTCTGCAAGTAACCCTAAACTAAATCCCTAAATTTCCATCACGTTCCTTCGCTGCTAACATTATCTTTCACCACTTCAAGAGTTATTCTACCTTCGTACAATAACTTCCCTATCCACTGAGTCTCAGCCTCCGTAGAAAAAACTCCTTCCTTTTCTCAACATCATCCTCGGCAAGAAGATCTACCACTGCCTTTGATTTGTTGAGAAGATTGGTGGCTACCAATGTTGGCAATATATCTCGACCTTAACATTCTCAGGTACATTAATATTTGATTTGATTTTTCTTTCTACGTAACAATTATTTGCACATATACATATGTTTCTATGAATATATTATTATAAAATTTTTGTTAGGGGGATTTAAATGTCTAATCATGAAATATTTAGTCACCATAAACCGATTCTTCAGGTCATCTAAAAGGATGTTTTTGTCATAGAATGCTCCCTATGAATTGGCATTTTTAGTCGTGCATTACTGGTTGCAAAAGTATACAGGTGTGAAAAAGATTTATTCTTTTCAGTTAATTCTTCAAGCTTTGCTTCCTATCTTTATTTCTACTGCTAAACATAATCATTAGTTTATTGGTAATGATCAATCTATTTAGTACCATTTATATGTTTAAATTCCAAGAACTTTTGAGTTAATATGTAATTATTATGACACTAAATTTAAAATAACACACTTGCAAATTTACAAGAACTATACTAATGACGAACTGATTCAAACTCTATATGTATGTATTTGTAGTTATACTCTTTTTGATAATAAACTAAAAATATTTCTAAATGTATTCTTTTGCATCAATCTCACTCCTATGTTGGGACATGATCTTTTCCACCTTATGAAATATCCTTATTGATAAGACAAAGTGTGTGAAGGCTTCACACATAATTTTATAACTGAAGTAATCGATGGGTTTGTACGTTTATTAAATCACAACATGAAATCTTTCTAAGTAGTTATACCCTTATTTTGATAATACCATTTGCATACACATAGGCGTTGGTTGTTCTTTAGTGTTCAATGAGTTATGAAAATGCTCTTTGCTAACACTTTAGTTCAATTTCAACTTATACTTTAGCAAGAAAAAAGTAACTTAATACAGCTCACTTTACCAGCAAAATTTCCTCATCCTTCTTATAAATAAACAATTTTACGCTATTATCCATCAATCATATGAGTAGAAGTGAAGCATTGGTTGTTTATGGAGAGAAAAAGTAAGGAGGAATAACAATATTTGATTTAGAGACTACTGATGTTCTTCTAAACTGCCAAATTGCTTCTCACCTACTTATGGCTGTTAGGGTTGTCTCGTATGTTGCAAGAAAGAACAACGGTTAGGAATTGTAATAGTCTTACATTGCTAAATAACTTGAAAAAGCGATGAATAAATATGGGTTGGTAGGCACGTAACGTTGAGGATTCCTTTTGTTACAACAAAGTGTGTGCCAAATCATATGCAAACACTACGTGCTGAAGATGATGAGGTTGGTCTGATCGCTATTACACAACAATTGGTACTAGAACCGAAGGTTGCGAATTGAATCATATAGACAAACAATGCTCTCAAAGTACACCAAAGGGGATATGTAACGACCCAGAATTTTAGTCATCCGAATTTGGAATATTTAATTGATTTAAATATTTAAGAGTTAATTTTATAAGTTAAATAACATGAATTTCAAATATAATGGCTATTTAAATATTTGAAATTGTTCGAATAATTAAATCTTGAATTTTATGTTAATGAAAATGGTTTTGAAAGTTGATTTAAATTCTATTTAGATAAGAATGGAGATAGTAAACTTTTGAATTTGAGTAAAAAAAGCGATTAAACTTGTTTTATAATAATCGTTTTATTTAACGTGTGAGAATAGTCATTCCGGGACACTGTCTGAAATTTTGACGAAAATAGTTTCATTGAATCCATAATAGTGAATTATTGTATGTTAATGAATTCCGTGGCAATTGGACGTACTGTTTGGTTGTGCGAACTAGGGACACGTAGAAATTAATTAAATAAAATATATTAATATAATTTGATTCTAAAAGCTATCTTCTATATATGATCAAATTAGGTCTCGAGACTATTTCCTTTGTGTTCATAATAGGGGTATTTAGTATAGAACACTAGCCGGTACACCCCGTTTGGATTCTGAGATTTTCGGGTGCAAAATAGATTGAGTTTTGAATATAATATACATATATACCCATACATACACCTTATTATAGGCCATACCCTTCAAACAACCCCATACCACCATGTCTACATGACCATACCTCTCCTTCTCTTTAAAATCATATGTATATTAGAGATAATGGTTCGAAAAATTTTCAAATTGAATTCATCACCAAATCCAATGGTAAAAAATATTGGTTCGTTACATGTAGTATCAGAGCACATGGTTAAGTGAGAACCTTGGCTTTGGTGGGGTACACATCAAAGATAGATTCAGTAGCACCCTAAAATGAGTTTCAGTGTGTATATATGTATATATGAGCGCACATTTAATAGTGATGTAAAAATGTTTTATATTGTGTTGATTGATTTGTTGAGCGATTTATGGATTCTGATCAATACCAGTAATTACCGTTATTGATGGGGGTCTCTAAACACGTGGACAGAGCACTTTGACATGGTTTAAAATTGGGTAAATGAAATAATTTCACCTTGATTATATTTTATATATAAATGAATAATTTTTGAGAAATTATTGTGGTATATATGGTGTGTTTGGTTGTTAGTGAACGATAATATTTTATTATTATCATTTGTTGTTTGTGTTTGAGTTCTAATAAAAGTTATTATTGTAATGTAAATTAGATAAACAATTAAGAAATGGTTTTATATAATCAAAATGAAATTATATATATATAAGAAAAAAATGTATAAATATGATTTGTAAATAAAAAAGGTTAAAAGCCGAGAATTTGAGATTTAAATACCGTTGATTTCGACAATTGTTTTTCAAAGTTTGGGAAAATAATAATATTTAAAAAACATTTTTTTAATGGAAATATTTAAAAGAAATGATTGAAAAGAGATAGAAAGTACTGAACTCACTTCGATTATTGGAAAATAATTTCGGTGAGGAATGCAGCATCATCGGCGTTCATTTTCGAGTTTCTAAGTGACTGATTGCTACCATTCGAGCTTTGTTTTGGTAAAACTAGTTTTTGATTATAAAATTCAAAAGTATGATTTGAAATACAAAAAAAAATTATGTATAGGATTGTTTCCAAATAATTTGAAACAAGAACATGGTATTTAAACTCTGAAAATTTTCATTTAAGTGTTTTATGAAAGTATGAGAAAATAAGTTTTATAACTTATAAATTTTGATAATTAGTAAATTAAAAAGTATTTTTAATTTTTTTGAATATAAATGTTAGGAAAAGTAAATTTGAAATTTGAACTATGAAATGAAATTTAACCAAAGTAAAGTTAAATGAAATGATTTTGAAATGAAATTGATTCTGGTTGGAAACGAATTAATGAAATGAACTAATCAAATAAATTTGTGAATTGAATATGGGTTAGAATTTCATTTAATAGAATTGAATAATGGAATTAAATAATGAAATGAGTAAAATGAAATTGAATTTGATTAGAAATGGATATGAACTTAAGTTGTAAAGTGAAAATAAACATGAGAAGTGTTATATAAAATGTTTATAATGAACTTAAGTTTTTCTTTTATGGAATGGTTCTTAAGTGATATTAGTATTGAAAGAAATATACCAAGTAATAAAAAAATGTGAATAATGATTTGTTAGTCGCTATGCACTGGATCGATGATGGCCAAATATATAGATATAGAGTTGACGTGCGCAGTAATCACAGTAGTAGCAATATAAGTATAATAGCAGCTTAAATAAATAGAAAAGTAGAGCAAGAAGCAATCACAACAAAGTTTTAATACTGGTTCGGACCTCCAGTCCTACGTCCAGTCCCAGACTCCTTCTGGAATTTAACTATCACCCTCACTTCGCCCGGAGGAATAGGCACCTGAGCAGCAGAATAGAATTTCAGTACACTTGCCCGAGCAGCCGAACGGGACTTCAATATTTTCTTTTACAAAGTAATAACTTGACTATATATTGTGTCTTCAATACACGAAGTAGTCAAACTGTAGTACAACTTCTATAACCAGCAAAAATGATGCAGAATGAGTGTGCAGAGGTTAGGAAGTGGATTAGGACCAGATTTGCATGTTGTGGAGTGAAATAGCACTGGTCTAAATTTGCTTTTAGAATGAATATGGAAGTTGGAGTGTTTGAAATCAATACGAGAATGATTTGAGAGAATATGATTGTAGTTTGTTTTTGGGATGGTGGAAGGCTTATAAAGAAGTGAATGGAAGTTATAAATAGTTGCAATCCTTCAGAAATTCCCATTAGAAAAGATGCATCCGTTGAAAGTTTGCAATTGGTTGAATAGACACTTGAATAGTCACTTGACTATTCATATTGGAGTGCAAATTTGATATAGCCGTTGGCTTTAAAATCAAAATGCTATGTAGATCGGTTGGTAGGACATGCACATTCCTTCCCATTTCTTATTTCCCTTTCTTTACAACGTTAGTATCACATAAAAATGTAAATGCGGCTGTGGTGTAGTGGTATACATGTGTGGAATGCTCCTTTGCAACCTTGGTTCAAATCCCACCTCCCAGTATTTTTAACTATTTTACTTCCGCTCATCTGTGATTATGTAACCCTGCTAACGTATTCTTTACAGAAAATGATTGTAGTGTGGTTGGTGAAGCATGCAACATTCCTAGTTGTAGTGGCTGGTTTGAATCTTGCATATAGCAAAATTTGCAACTTTGAATTTCCTTTTTACACATGCATCGTGTAGTATGCTATCTACATGCATTTTGAAAGCAATTGTGGTTTGATGGTAACGAATGCGTTCTTCTTTGATGTGTTGTGGGTTCAAACCTTATTTGGCTCATTTTATTTTTAATTTTCCTTCACCCTCCAAAGTGACTTTGTGTGAACCCTTTTTTTTGTTGATTTACTTTTGCGTTCTTCGATATAGCTCAGTAAACATTGCCATTCATCATATACCTATTTGATCTGCAATTACTCAATAAACATATTAGTAGCATCGTTATATGGTTGTTATCATCAAAGCACCATAGAAATATGGTATTTTCATTCTCCCCCTTTTTGATGATGACAACCACACAACTAAAATGTAAAATAATATAACTCCCCCTAAAGACATGCTATGTTTTAGTCTATATATATTACCAATATAATCATAAGTTTTACAGGTTTCTCTCCCCCTTTGTCATCAACAAAAAGAGTAAAAAGTATAAATGATTAAATAGCTCCCCCTAAATTGAATCTTCCTATTTTTTTTTAAATTTAAGTGCAACATTGACCACTTGTTAAATAATGAGTATCTAATATGCAGTCATATATTGAAAATACATGGTTCATGTTTTGGGAAACCATATCCAAGTGTATGTGGTTGACCCCTTGTATATATAATTTTCATTATTGATAATACCGTTAAAATAATCAATAATATATATTTGTTTATCATTTTTGTTCATATTAGTGGGAACCCATATTTAAAATCAGATATCATTAAACTAGTACTTTTTTATTTCTAAGCTTGGTACTAAAATTGTGAGAAGTAGATTTAGAGATATTTCTGTTTTTAGCACCAGCATTAAATTTTCTATAATATGAAAATGCATATCTGGTACTAGTATTATTTTTTCTTTTATATCCTATTCCACTTTTATCACATAAAGGTGGAGAATAAGATAAAATCATGTTTGAATCATTTTGACCTTTATTAAATTTTATGACTTCAGTGTTAAGTTTATAAAAATTAGCTTCAAAGTCACAACTATTATTTTCAAAAGGAATATCACAGTTTTTCGAAATATCAATTTGCTTGTTTAATTCATAATTCTCCTTTTTTAACATACAGTTCTCATTTTTGAGGAGAAAAATTCGAGATTCTGAATTATCTAAAGATGATTGTAATAAATCATTTTGTCTTTTCAAATCCGTAATTTCTTTTGAAAATTTCTCTCTCTCTTTTTCAAATATGGTGTTTTGTTCATCTATAGAATCTTTAATAGTTATAAAATTATTCTTTAAAACACCAAATTGATTTTCTAAATCTAACTTCTCATTTTTCAATTTCTCCTTTTCACGTTCTACAGATTTCATCTTTTCTAAAATAATAAAATTAAGCTTTGAAATCTTATCGCTTATACTAACTAATTCATAATTATCTTTTACTGAAATTTGTAAACCAGAAAGTACCATGTTGTAGTCCTCATTGATGGCTTTGACCGGGATTTTTCTTGTTGTATTTCGATTGCATCTTTTTCTGGCCATTATTCTATGATGTTGTGACGATCAATAGAATTCCAGGCTCTAATACCACTTGTTAGTCGCTATGCACTGGATCGATGATGGCCAAATATATAGATATAGAGTTGACGTGCGCAGTAATCACAGTAGTAGCAATATAAGTATAATAGCAGCTTGAATAAATAGAAAAGTAGAGCAAGAAGCAATCACGGCAAAGTTTTTATACTGGTTCGGACCTCCAGTCCTAGGTCCAGTCCCAGACTCCTTCTGGAATTTAACTATCACCCTCACTTCGCCCGGAGGAATAGGCACCTGAGCAGCAGAACAGGATTTCAGTACACTTGCCCGAGCAGCCGAACGAGACTTTAATATTTTCTTTTACAAAGTAATAACTTGACTATATATTGTGTCTTCAATACACTGAGTAGTCAAACTGTAGTACAACTTCTGTAACCAGTAAAAATGATGCAGAAAGAGTGTGCAGAGGTTAGGAAGTGGATTTGGACCAGATTTGTATGTTGTGGAGTGAAATAGCACCGGTCTAAATTTGCTTTAAGAATTAATATGGAAGTTGGAGTGTTTGAAATCAATACGAGAATGATTTGAGAGAATATGATTGTAGTTTGTTTTTGGGATAGTGGAAGGCTTATATAGAAGTGAATGGAAGTTATAAATAGTTGCAATCCTTCAGAAATTCCCATTAGAAAAGATGCATCTGAATAGTCACTTGACTATTCGTATTGGAGTGCAAATTTGATATAGCCGTTGGCTTTAAAATCAAAATGCTATGTAGGTCGGTTGGTAGGACATGCGCATTCCTCTCCAGTGAGCTAGGTTTGAATCTTGCCTTCGGCATTATATTTTTCCTTCCCATTTCTTATTTCCCTTTCTTTACAACGTTAGTATCACATAAAAATGTAAATGCGGCTGTGGTGTAGTGGTATACATGTGTGGAATGCTCCTTTGCAACCTTGGTTGAAATCCAAAATGCTATGTAGGTTGGTTGGTAGGACATGCACATTCCTCTCCGGCGACCTAGGTTCGAATCTTGCCTTCGGCATTTTATTTTTCCTTCCCATTTCTTATTTCCCTTTCTTTACAACGTTAGTATCACATAAAAATGTAAATGCGGCTGTGGTGTAGCGGTATACATATATGGAATGCTCCTTTGCAACCTTGGTTCAAATCCCACCTCCTAGAATTTTTAACTATTTTACTTCCGCTTATCTGTGATTATGTAACCCTGCCAACGTATTCTTTATAGAAAACGATTGTAGTGTGGTTGGTGAAGCATGCATCATTCCTAGTTGTAGTGGTTGGTTTGAATCTTGCCTATAGCAAATTTTGCAACTTTGAATTCCTTTTTACACATGCATCATGTAGTATGCTATCTACGTTCATTTTGAAAGCAATTGTGGTTTGATGGTAAGGAATGCATTCTTCTTTGATGTGTTGTGGGTTCAAACCTTATTTGGCTCATTTTATTTTTGATTTTCCTTCACCCTCCAAAATGACTTTGTGTGAACCTTTTTTTTTGTTGGTTTACTTTTACGTTCTCCGATATAGCTCAGTAAACATTGCCATTCATCATATACCTATTTGATCTGCAATTACTCAATAAACATATTAGTAGCATCGTTATATGGTTGTTATCATCAAAGCACCATAGATATATGGTATTTTCATTCTCCCCCTTTTTGATAATGACAACCACACAACTAAAATGTAAAATAATATAACTCCCCCTAAAGACATACTATGTTTTAGTCTATATATTACCAATATAATCATAAGTTTTACAGGTTTCTCTCCCCCTTTGTCATCAACAAAAAGAGTAAAAAGTATAAATGATTAAATAGCTCCCCCTTAATTGAAGCTTCCTATTTTTTTTTTAATTTAAGTGCAACATTGACCACTTGTTAAATAATGAGTATCTAATATGCACTCATATATTGAAAATACATGGTTCATGTTTTGGGAAACCATATCCAAGTGTATGTGGTTGACCCCTTTTATATATAATTTTCATTATTGATAATAGCGTTAAAATAATCAATAATATATATTTGTTTATCATTTTTGTTCATATTAGTTAGAACCCATATTTTAAAATCACATATCATTAAATTAGTACTTTTTTTATTTCTAAGCTTGGTACTAAAATTGTGAGAAGTAGATTTAGAGATGTTTCTGTTTTTAGCACCAGCATTAAATTTTCTATAATATGAAAATGCATATCTGGTACTAGTATTATTTTTTTCTTTTATATCCTATTCCACTTTTATCACATAAAGGTGGAGAATAAGATAAAATCATGTTTGAATCATTTTGACCTTTATTAAATTTTATGACTTCAGTGTTAAGTTTATCAAAATTAGCTTGAAAGTCACAACTATTATTTTCAAAAGGAATATTACAGTTTTTCGAAATATCAATTTGCTTATTTAATTCAGAATTCTCCTTTTTTAACATACAGTTCTCATTTTTGAGAAGAAAAATTCAAGATTCTGAATTACCTAAAGATGATTGTAATAAATCATTTTGTCTTTTCAAATCCGTAATTTCTTTTGAAAATTTCTCTCTCTCTTTTTCAAATATGGTGTTTTGTTCATCTAGAGAATCTTTAATAGTTATAAAATTATTCTTTAAAACACCAAATTGATTTTCTAAATCTAACTTCTCATTTTTCAATTTCTCATTTTCACGTTCTACAGATTTCATCTTTTCTAAAATAATAAAATTAAGCTTTGAAATCTTATCTCTTATACTAACTAATTCATAATTATCTTTTACTGAAATTTGTAAATCAGAAAGTACCATTTTGTAGTCCTCATTGATGGCTTTGAGCGGGATTTTCTTGTTGTATTTCGATTGCATCTTTTTCTGGCCATTATTCTATGATGTTGTGACGATCAATAGAATTCCAGGCTCTGATACCACTTGTTAGTCGCTATGCAGTGGATCGATGATGGCCAAATATATAGATATAGAGTTGACCTGCGCAGTAATTACAGTAGTAGCAATATAAGTATAATAGCAGCTTGAATAAATAGAAAAGTAGAGCAAGAAGCAATCACAACCAAGTTTTTATACTGGTTTGGACCTCCAGTCCTACGTCCAGTCCCAGACTCCTTCTGGAATTTAACTATCACCCTCACTTCGCCCGAAGGAATAGGCACCTGAGCAGCAGAACAGGATTTCAGTACACTTGCCCGAGCAGCCGAACGGGACTTCAATATTTTCTTTTACAAAGTAATAACATGACTATATATTGTGTCCTCAATACACTGAGTAGTCAAACTATAGTACAACTTCTATAACCAGCAAAAATGATGCAGAATGAGTGTGCAGAGGTTAGAAAGTGGATTAGGACCAGATTTGTATGTTGTGGAGTGAAATAGCACTGGTCTAAATTTGCTTTTAGAATGAATATGGAAGTTGGAGTGTTTGAAATCAATACGAGAATGATTTGAGAGAATATGATTGTAGTTTGTTTTTGGGATGGTGGAAGGCTTATATAGAAGTGAATGGAAGTTATAAATAGTTGCAATCCTTCAGAAATTCCCATTAGAAAAGATGCATCCGTTTAAAGTTTGCAATTGGTTGAATAGACACTTGAATAGTCACTTGACTATTCGTATTGGAGTGCAAATTTGATATAGCCGTTGGCTTTAAAATCAAAATGCTATGTAGGTCGGTTGGTAGGACATGCGCATTCCTCTCTAGCGAGCTAGGTTTGAATCTTGCCTTCGGCATTTTATTTTTCCTTCCCATTTCTTATTTCCTTTTCTTTACAACGTTAGTATTGTTGCGACTTTTCTATTGATTAGAAAAGCACAAATTTTAATAAATTCTGCAAGCGCACAGGCGTGTAGTATGCAGGTCGAACACAGGGAATTGTATTTTAAAACAATTAAAATCCATAGTTAAATCTTAGGCGTGTTAAACGAATTCGACGGTGAATTTTGAACAGAAAATAAAAACAATAATATACTCCAAATCGATTTCGAAACTAATCAAAATTGCAACCAAAATATAGAATTGTGAAAAAAATCAGAACAGAAATTGAAATTGCGGAAAAGAAGATAACGGAGCAATCAACTGAAATAATTATTAACTAACTGAAAAGAGTGCAGAAAATAACTAAGAACAAGAATAAATAAATTGCTAAATCTAATCAACAATCCTACATATTCTGTTCGAGAATAAAAACAGTGCTGAATTTAAATCTAAACTTGAAGAAAAGTGATGAGGTAAGAGATAATCTAAAGGTGCTGTATAATGTTGTATATATAGGCCTCAGCCTCTAAAATCAGTCCATCTTTTTAGCAATAGGACCGGTTCTATTCTTAGTATTTGCCAAGATAATTGTACTGACTGAGTCCATTCCTTGAATTGGTGAAGAGTCAAGTTGCCACGTCATTGCTTGAAATACTTTTATATGTGAATTGGTCCAAATTCATACATAAGCTACTTTTGAATGTGTCCCATTTTGCTTCATATCATGGCTATGTATTATGCTACGTTTTAGGAGGAACTGGTCCTTTGCTTGAATTGGTGAAAGAGAACATATATACGTCCACATCATTGCTTGAATTGGTCCATATTGCTTTGAATTGATGTTTGCTATCTTGAGAATATGCAGCCAATATTTACTAAATCAAAGTATGTGCATGCTTGCCACGTCATTGATTGAGGTTGGTCCCCACTTGCTTGAATTAATTAAATTTGTTCCTTGCTTTGAGTTTGAGCACGTGACTTGAGATATAAATATGATTTGTTTCCCATGTTGCTTGCACCCATATGCTGAAGTGAAAATGTGAACTAACTCATTTCGCATAAATTGAAGTGTGACATTGCTTTGATTTATTTGGTGCTCAAAATGTTGCACTCATATCGCTTGTCTTTTGAACCAAAGGACGCCACAACCAATTAATTTCAACGTTGCACTTCGGAATCTATAATCTGCAAAACCGCAATAAATACACGTATAATACCGCTTTATTAAAATAAAAATATATGAAACAAACGGTTTAAAATGCAGAAAAATACGTTCGTCAAGTACCCTCACACTTGAACTTTATTCGTCCTCGAATAAACGAGAAAATAAAAACTAATTAAATCTTTTTTTCATAGGAAACACGATTGCATTGAGCGTATGCAACAAGCCGTTAAACCTCTAGGTGTCCCTAGTAGGACGAGTGGTGTCTCGTGAGGGTTTTCAGCGGATACTACCCACAAAATCCAAATGCAGTATGTGATGATTCTAATGTACTACATGAATGCAAAATTCTACACAAATGGAGACTCGATTTACTTCAAAATAGTTGCAATAAAATAATGTATATCAGTTTTAGTCAACTTCTTCAAATTTTTGGTTCCTCACTAATCACAAATTTCAATGTAACTCAAGTTTTCATACATTAGATTCTAGTTTGGCTAATTGTTTCGGTCGATAACATAGTGCAGCCATGAAATAAATTCTTCACTGTTGATCACAGTTTTTTTCAAAATGGTATTTTTCATTTCCATTTGTATAACAAGCCAAATCAACAAAGTCAAGAAGTGTTTGGATTTCAAAGCTTAGTCTCTCTCTACTAGTTTTTTTTCTTCTTCTTCTTTTTTTTTAATTTTTTTTTTACACCTATCCTTTGGACCAAGGTATACCACCCATGCACTGCCTCGCGGGCTTACGTGAGAGTTGGGACAAAGCTGGGCGGATTGTGCAAACCGATGCTGACTATGTCAGAAAAGGTCGGTAATCCTTAGGTGATTATTTATTTAATTATTTATACACCTAACTCAGAATGCTGAGGCCAGATATACCATCCATGCACTGCCTTGCGGGCTTACGTGAGAAGAGTATAGAGCGTGGCGAGTGCACACACTTTCACAAGTGTGCACACCTATCGACTGTAGGTGTTTCTTATTAGTTTTTTTTTGAGAAGAGCTAAAGAGTGTTATGCAAATCAACTTACCACCACTTAACTTTAATGATTTGAGATGTTAGCGCATGTACTTTAAATCTGCCATTTTTTTTAAACAAAGACTACAGTTTAGAAAAGATTTCATAACCATCACCTATGAATCTCCCTATATACTAACCTCACTATTATCGCTTGTAATTCAACTTTTCATTATATTTTACATTTGAAATTAGTGATTCACAATAATCTTCATCAATTGACTTCAACTGCTTACTTACTTTGTCTTGGCTAATTAAAAATAAATCGAAGTCCTAAAAATATTGGGAAATGAAAAAAAAATTGAAAGGAAATTTGAAAACAAATAATGAGATGATTTTTTTAAAAAAAAAATGATGCTACACTATGAAATATGAACAAACAGAATGAGATATGCGTCCCCCCCCACACTGGAATGAGACAGTGTCCCAACTGTCAAATAGAATGCAAATGCAAAATAGAAGAAATACAACCTGATATGTGCAAGATAGTGAGCGGCTCATGCCGAATAGCTAGGTTCGTGAAGATCCACGAACTCATCGTCCTCGTGCTGTTCAAACTCTAGAAATGGCTTCAAGCGTTGTCCATTGACCTTTGAAATGGAACCGTCCCTAGGATTTTCAATTTCAACTGTGCCATAAGGGTATACTGTTTTCACAATATATGGACCTGTCCAACGGGATCTCAATTTTCCCAAAAAAAAATGAAGTCTGGAATTATATAAGAGAACTTTCTGACCTACTTCGAATATCTTACGAATTATGGATTTATCATGATAGAATTTGGTTTTCTCTTTATAAATCTTTGCATTTTCATACGCTTCATTTCTTAGTTCTTCTAATTCTGACAATTGTAATTTACGATGCGATCCGGCTTTTTCTATGTCAAAATTAAGGTATTTGATTGCCCAAAGTGCGCGATGCTCGAGCTCAACGGGTAAATGGCATGCTTTTCCAAAGACTAATCGGTATGGTGACATTCCTAGATTGGTTTTATAAGCTGTGCGAAATGCCCAAAGGGCGTCTATCAATTTAGATGACTAATATTTTCTGTTGAAGTTAACCGTCTTTTCAAGAATTTGTTTAATTTGTCTATTGGAAATCTCGACTTGACCGTTGGTCTGTGGATGATATGGAGTAGATAGTTTATGAGTGATTGAATATTTACAAAAATGAGAACCGTTATCACTTATAATGGCTCGAGGTGTGCCAAAACGGGAAAATATGTTTTCTTTCAAAAATTTGATAACAACTTTATTGTCATTCGTTTTGGTAGGAATGGCCTCAACCCATTTAGACACGTAATCTACTGCAAGTAGGATGTAGAGATTTCCAAAAGAATTAGGAAAAGGACCCATGAAATCGATGCCCCAAACATCAAAAATTTCGATGACAAGGATCGGATTTAGGGGCATCATGTCACGTTTGGAAATACGACCTGTTTGTTGACATCTAGCGCATTTGGAGCAAAATTCGTGGGCATCACGAAAAAGAGAAGGCCAATAAAAACCGCACTGTAACACCTTGGCAGCAGTTTTCTTTGCTCCAAAATGTCCTCCACATGCTTGATTATGTGAAAAAGAGAGGATGCTATGGAATTCATGTTCTGGGACACATCTGCGAATGATTTGATCGGTGCAATATTTGAAAAGATAAGGATCGTCCCAGTAAAAGTTTCGAATGTTGGAGAGAAATTTTTGTTTATCTTGTTTTGACCAATGGGAAGGTGTTTCATTTGTGACAAGATAATTTACAATATCCGCATACCATGGTGCACTAGAGAGTGAAAGAATTTGTTCATCGGGAAAATGATCGTTGATTTGAGAGTTATCATAGTTTTCATGAACTATACGAGAAAGATGGTCAGCTACGACATTTTCAGAACCCTTTTTATCTCGTATTTCTAGGTCAAACTCTTGAAGAAGGAGAATCCAACGGATTAAGCGGGGTTTGGTATCCTTTTTTGTGAGTAAATACCGCAAGGCGGCATGATCGGTGTAAACTATGACCTTAGAACCTACGAGATATGATCTAAACTTATCGAGGGCAAAGATAACTGCTAAAAACTCTTTTTCTGTGGTTGAGTAATTCAATTGAGCTTCATTAAGAGTTTTGCTAGCATAATAGATGACTCGAGGAAGTTTATCGATTCATTGACCTAAGATGGCTCCGATGGCATAATCAGAAGCGTCACACATTAATTCGAAAGGCAAAGTCCAATTTGGAGGTTGGATGATAGATGCAGTGGTCAAGATCGATTTGAGGGTTTCAAAAGACTTTTTACATTCATTGGAAAATTCAAATTTGACGTCTTTAGCCAGAAGATTTGAAAGAGGTTTTGAAATTTTTGAAAAATCTTTAATGAACCTCCTATAAAATCCTGCGTGGCCGAGAAACGAGCGAATGTCCTTTACGGACCTTGGAGGAGGAAGGTCAACAATAAGATCAACTTTAGATTTGTCAACTTCTAGGCCATTTTTAGAGACAACATGACCTAAGACTATTCCTCGCTTAACCATAAAATGACATTTTTCCCAATTAAGAACAAGAGATTTCTCCTTACATCGCTTTAAGACACGTTCTAAACGAAGGAGGCATGGATCAAAAGATGACCCATAGATTGAAAAATCGTCCATGAATATTTCTAAGAAATCCTCCACCATATCAGAAAATATACTCATCATACATCTTTGAAAGGTAGCAGGAGCATTACAAAGACCGAAGGGCATGCGACGATAAGCGAAAGTTCCGAAGGGACATGTGAATGTTGTTTTATGTTGGTCCTCTAACGCAATGGGAATTTGATTATAGCCAGAGTAACCATCAAGGAAACAATAATATTCATGACCGGCTAAGCGTTCGAGCATTTGATCAATGAAAGGGAGGGGAAAATGATCTTTTCTTGTTGCTGCATTGAGTTTTCGATAGTCGATGCAAACGCGCCATTTTGTTTTGACCTTTGTCGGAACAAGTTCGTTATTCTCATTTGTTGTCACAATGATTCCAGACTTCTTTGGTACAACTTGTACCGGACTTACCCAAGTACTGTCAGAGATAGGGTAGATAATGTTATTGTCTAAACATTTGATAATTTCTTCCTTTACCACTTCTCTCATATTAGGGTTTAATCGCCTTTGAGCTTCGCGAGTGGGTTTAGCCTCGTCGACTAAATGTATTCGATGTTCAATAATTGATGGACTAATTCCCTTAATGTCAGCGATTACCCATCCTATTGCCTCTTTATTTTCCCTTAAAATTTTCAAAAGTTGTTCTTCTTGGTCCTTAATGAGATCGGATGCCAAGATTACAGGGAAATTTTCCGAAGAATCTAAGTATGCGTACTTAAGATCGTTTGGAAGAGTTTTGAGGTCTAATTTAGGGCGTACTTCTTTTGAGGCTTCAGTAGACATCAACTGATTGAATTCTAGTGAATTATGAAAAGAGCATAGCATATCATTTAATTCATAAATGTATTCATCTTCGTGGAAGTTGGAATTAAAATGATCTAGGCGCATGCTAAGAGACTCCGTAGTATCACTAAAATCATTTTCAACAATTGTTTGGATCATGTCAACTTCTTCTGTTTCAAAATCCCTTGGTTGTCTGTTAAGATTGAAGATATTTAGTTCAATGGTTAGGTGCCCAAAGGAAAGTCGGAGTTGACCATTCCTACAATTTATGATAGCATTTGATGTTGCTAAAAATGGACGACCTAATATCAAAGGAATCTGACTATTGGGATTTGAGACAGGTGCAGTCTCTAGGACTATGAAATTGATTGGGAAATAGAATTGCTCGATTTGTATCAAAACATCTTCAACTGTGCCCAATGGTTTTTTGACAGATCGATCAGCTAGTTGAATTGTGATGTTTGTAGGTTTTAATTCCCCTAGTCCAAGTTGACAGTACACAGTATAAGGCAAAAGATTCACACTCGATCCAAGATCGAGTAAGGCATGACTAATGTGAGTGTTACCGATTTTACAACCGATCGTAGGACAACCGGGGTCCTTATACTTGATTGGGGAGGGATTTGAAAGAACAGAGCTAGTGTTTGCAGTTAGAAATGCAGTCTTAGGAACGTTAGTGGCACGTTTTTGAGTACATAGCTCTTTCAGACATTTGGCATATTGAGGAATTTGCTCGATGGTATCAAGAAGTGGAATATTGACTCGAACTTGTTTGAAGATTTCAAGAATTTGGTCAAAACTAGCGGGCTTCTTCTTTTTGTTGAGTCTATGAGGAAATGGAGCTATGGGTTTATAGACTCGTTCGGAAGTTTTTTCATTCGAAGAAGAAGGTGTTATATTAGAGGGTGAAGATAAGGGAGCTGGAATGTTGGGGTTGCCAACATCAGGAGGTGAAGAGTGGTCGGGATTGCCAACCTTAGATGAAGAATTAGAATTGTTTTGATTGACAACCGTGGTTGTCGACTGAGTTTTAGAATTTGGAACATGGGAAGATTTAAGAAGGATGTCGGGGTTGCCGACATGGTTGTCCACCTTCTTTCCAGACCTTAATGTGGTGACATCATTAACCGGATTTACATCTTCGTTCTCACAAAGATTTACTCCTCGAGAGTTATACTTTGGATTCACTTCGGTTTGACTAGGCAATTTACCTTTCTCATTGATTTTCATGAGATCCTTCATTATTATCAACATTTGTTCATTTTGTTTGGTGATTTGCTCAATTCATGCATCTTGGTTAGTGATTTGTTCATTTTGTTTAGAGAGTTGTTTTTCCAATCGAGCAATATCTTGTGAAGGCTGAGAAGGTTGGGTTGATGGATTGAAATTAGGATGCCTGTACGGTTGATTCGAAGGTTTCGTTTGAGGAGCGGGTTGAGAATTTTGAGCATTAGAGGTTGGGGCTCGATAATTCGGATTTGGTATCATTGGATACATATGTGATGGATTAGCCACGTTGTTAGGATTTGACCATGAAAAATTGGGGTGATGCTTCCAGTTAGGATTATATGTGGACGAATAAGGACTGTTTTGAGCTATAGCATTGATTTGGTCTTGTGTGTAGTAATGAGGTAGCCCTTCTCCTTCTTGAGGAATTTGGGCATCTATAGGAAGATGTGATGGGTCAATGACATGTACTCCTCTATTTGGAGCACGAATTGGAACACGAATTGTTTCTCATTGCATATCCCTTTCCGAATACTCTTCTAAAAATTCCCAAGCTTCCTCGTCTGTTTTTTCCATGAATTCTCCTCCGCACATTGATTCGAGTTGGGATCTTGTTTGATAGTTAAGCCCTTCATAAACGATTTGGCACAAAACGTGTTTAGGGATTGCATGATGTGGGCAACTATATAACAGTTGATTGAACCTTTCAAAGTATTTTGAAAAAGTTTCTCCTTCATTCTGAGAGAATTGATTGATTTCGGTTCGAATTTTAAGAGTTTTGTGGAAAGGAAAAAACTTTTTCAAAAATATAGTAACGAAATTGTCCCAACTTTTAATTGAATTTTTAGGAAGAGAATTAAGCCATCTTTTCGCGCTTTCTAGAAGCGCGAATGGAATAAGTCTTAGCTTGATGGATTCATTAGAAAGTTGTTGTATTTTAGTTGTAGAAGCATATAACTCAAATTCACTAAGAAATTCATATGCATTTTCAGACCCAGTGAATTTTGGTACCCCTTGGATAAAAGAATGTTTTAGCTCAAAATTATTTCCTTCGGCAGGTGGAAATGAAATAACCGAAGGTTGAACAGTCCGTGTTGGATAGCATCGGTCTCTAAGGGATAATGGTCGGTTCTCATGAAATTCATTATTTCCAACATGTGATTTAGGTGATAATTTCGGTGAACTGTGTTGTGAACCGTGTTGTGAACCGTGATTGCTCATATTTGTTTGATTTGAATTTTCCGTAGATTTGTTTAATGAGATATTTTGGCTTTCTAAACGATTAAAATTATTTCTTGCCCAAACGCGCATAAACAAATCAAGGTGTAACAGCCAAAAGATATATTTAAACAGTTTTCAGTTGGACACCTGTAGAGTAGAAAATTACTTACAGAGAGGTATGGCTGTCCGACCAGTGCAACTGAGTAGCGCTAGTGAATGGTTGAGATTTACCGAGTTGGAGCTATCTGTGTTGAAATAAATGTTTGCTATCTGAGTTGAAGTTTTCTTCGTGCAGGTGAATGCTCGTGAAAGGCACAAACTAAGCTGCTGACAGAAAATATATGAAAACAGTCACATGCAGAAAATTTAAAACATGCCCAATAAAATAAAGTTAAGTAGAATGAATGTGTTGAATGCAAAATGAAACTGCTATGACACTGCTATGTTACGTGAGTAAACAAATGTATGCAAACTCCTTTGTAGGAGATAGTTATGTGAATATGAAAACTAAACTAACTAATGCATGCAAGAATGTGAAAGTGGTACTGCAAGTAACCAAACTAACGTACGTGAAAACAATGCAGTGAAAAAAAATGTTTTTTTTAATTAATTTATGCAAACTAATGTGAAAATGTGAAAGTGGAAATGCAACTAAGAATGTGTACTGGCAAACGTGAATGACTGTGAAGACGTGGGGATTATGCAAACGTGAAAGCAAGATGTTGTGAAGGAATGATTTTTTTATTTTTTAAAAAAATATGCAGAAACGTAAAAGCTAGAATTTTTTTTTTGAAAACTGATGCAAAAAAAAATAAAATAAAATAAATTAACACGAATAGACTTAAAAACGAAAAATCGAAAATCTCAAAATAGTAACTCCCCGGCAACGGCGCCAAAAACTTGTTGCGACTTTTCTATTGATTAGAAAAGCACAAATTTTAATAAATTCTGCAAGCGCACAGGCGTGTAGTATGCAGGTCGAACACCGGGAATTGTATTTTAAAACAATTAAAATCCATAGTTAAATCTTAGGCGTGTTAAACGAATTCGACGGTGAATTTTGAACAGAAAATAAAAACAATAATATACTCCAAATCGATTTCGAAACTAATCCAAATTGCAACCAAAATATAGAATTGTAAAAAAAATCAGAACAGAAATTGAAATTGCGGAAAAGAAGATAACGGAGCAATCAACTGAAATAATTATTGACTAACTAAAAAGAGTGCAGAAAATAACTAAGAACAAGAATAAATAAATTGCTAAATCTAATCAACAATCCTACGTATTCTGTTCGAAAATAAAAACAGTGCTGAATTTAAATCTAAACTTAAAGAAAAGTGATGAGGTAAGAGATGATCTAAAGGTGCTGTATAATGTTGTATATATAGGCCTCAGCCCCTAAAATCAGTCCATCTTTTTAGCAATAGGACCGGTTCTATTCTTAGTATTTGCCAAGATAATTGTACTGACTGGATCCATTCCTTGAATTGGTGAAGAGTCAAGTTGCCACGTCATTGCTTGAAATACTTTTATATGTGAATTGGTCCAAATTCATACATAAGCTACTTTTGAATGTGTCCCATTTTGCTCCATATCATGGCTATGTATTATGCTACTTTTTAGGAGGAACTGGTCCTTTGCTTGAATTGGTGAAAGAGAACATATATACGTCCACATCATTGCTTGAATTGGTCCATATTGCTTTGAATTGATGTTTGCTACCTTGAGAATATGCAGCCAATATTTATTAAATCAAAGTATGTGCATGCTTGCCACGTCATTGATTGAGGTTGGTCCCCACTTGCTTGAATTAATTAAATTTGTTCCTTGCTTTGAGTTTGAGCACGTGACTTGAGATATAAATATGATTTGTTTCCCATGTTGCTTGCACCCATATGCTGAAGTGAAAATGTGAACTAACTCATTTCGCATAAATTGAAGTGTGACATTGCTATGATTAATTTGGTGTTCAAAATGTTGCACTCATGCCGCTTGTCTTTTGAACCAAAGGACGCCACAACCGATTAATTTCAACGTTGCACTTCGGAATCTATAATCTGCAAAACCACAACAAATACCCGTATAATACCGCTTTATTAAAATAAAAATATATGAAACAAACGGTTTAAAATGCAGAAAAATACGTTCATCAAGTATCACATAAAAATGTAAATGCGGCTGTGGTGTAGTGGTATACATGTGTGGAATTCTCCTTTGCAACCTTGGTTCAAATCCCACTTCCCAGTATTTTTAACTATTTTACTTCCGCTCATCTGTGATTATGTAACCTTGCTAACGTATTCTTTATAGAAAACGATTGTAGTGTGGTTGGTGAAGCATGCAACATTCCTAGTTGTAGTGGCTGGTTTGAATCTTGCCTATAGCAAATTTTGCAACTTTGAATTTCCTTTTTACACATGCATCATGTAGTATGCTATCTACATGCATTTTGAAAGCAATTGTGGTTTGATGGTAAGGAATGCGTTCTTCTTTGATGTGTTGTGGGTTCAAACCTTATTTGGCTCATTTTATTTTTATTTTTCCTTCACCTCCAAAGTGACTTTGTGTGAACCCTTTTTTTTGTTGATTTACTTTTGCATTCTTCGATATAGCTCAGTAAACATTGCCATTCATCATATACCTATTTGATCTGCAATTACTCAATAAACATATTAGTAGCATCGTTATATGGTTTTTATCATCAAAGCACCATAGATATATGGTATTTTCATGTCTATGAATATATATTTGTAGATAAAAGAACCTGAATAATAAGAAAGCAATTGGAATAAATACGTAAGTTCTACGTATATTATTTTATTCGTACAACTGTTTGATCTAGATTTGAATACATGATTTCGATATGATTTACATGCTCTCATTGGATGTTGAGTGATTAGTAGGTATGGATGGCATATGTCTTGCATTTGGAGCTCGCTTTCGCATTATATTGATTGTATAGGCTGCTAATGCTAATAAAAGAAACACATCTTTGATTACATACCGTACTTTTATATTTTTTCCTACAGGATGCCTCATCCTTGAAGATGAAATGCATAATTGTGATTATACATATATTGTAACAAAAATTGATCGAGCCGCGCAAAGGAGACGCTGGCGAAATTTTCTGTAAATTTAAGACATTATAATTTTTTTGAGAATTTTAGAAAAATTTTGATAACTAAAATTTGATGTTTATGTTCTAACTTGGAATGATATTAGTTAAATATATAAATGAAAATTAAGATTTAGAAAGGTGATAAAAAAGTTTCAACAAATTGATTTTGGAAAGTTAAAGGCTTAAAAGAATGTGGTAATCTATTCCAACCACTTGATTTTGGAAAGTTAATAGGAGTGGGGTATTTTTCTCACTTGCTAATCTTAGGGACGAAATTCTTTTAAGTAGGGAGGAATATAACAACCCAAAATTTCAGTCATTCTAATTTGGGATATTTAATAGATTTTAAATATTGAAAAGTTAATTTTATAAGTTAAACAACTTGAATTTCAAATATAATGGCTATTTGAATATTTGAAATTGTTTAAATAATTAAATCTCGAATTTTATGCGAATGAAAATGATTTTCAAAGTTGATTTAAATTCTATTTGGATAAGAATGAAGATAATAAACTTTTGAATTTGAATTTAAAAAGCTATTAAACTTGTTTTATAATAATTATTTTAGTTAACGTGTGAAAATAATCATTCTGGGACACTGTCTCGGATTTTGATGAAGTCAATTTCATTGGATGAATTATATGGCGATTGGACGTATTGTTTGGTGGTATAAGCTAGGAATGCATAGAAATTAATTAAAGGAATTAAATTGAAAGCTATCTTCTATATATGATCAAATTAAGTCTCGAGACTAGTTCCATTACGTTCGAAATTGGAGGATTTAGTATAGAACGCCAGATGGCATGCCTCGTTTGGAGTCTGAGATTTTCGGGTGCAAATATCTTGGATTCTTAATATAATATACATATATACCCATACATACACCTTATTATGGGGAATACCCTTCAAACCAGCCCATACCCCCATGTCTATATGCCCATACCTCCCCTTCTCTTTAAAATCGCATGTATATCAAAGATAATGGTTCGAAAGTCAACCAAATTGAATTCATCACCAAACCCAATGGCCGAGAATCTTCGTAGTCACTTGATGCGGTTGTAGGTCACGTTGTCAACTAGCGAAATGTCGGCAACGTCAAGACATAGGCGATCAACAGTTGGACTGGGCTGAGATGAGGCGAGGTAGCGGTGGAGCACGGTTGAACGGTGGTAGTTTTGGTCATCGATTGTGGCATCATGGGTTATCCTGACGCGAGGGGTTTGAAGGAAATGTAGGGAGTGTGGGGGCTAGCCTCGACCGAAGTTTCGTGACTAATGATCAACTATGGAGGCTGGAATCGTGGGGAATGCCGAAATAGTTGGGCTTGATTCTCTTCAACGGCAGTGAATTGGACGACGAGGCCAGTGGCATAGGAAGAGGGGGAGGCTAGGCTAGCGTGGCATACGACGCGACGACGTTCGACCAATTGTGGTGACGGCGGCAAGGCAAGAAACAGAAACGGCATGGGTTTATAAACTAGCAGAGAGAGAGGGAAAGTGATTTGAGTAGGTAATTAGTTTATTGTAAGTGTAATCGGAGAAATAAAAAAATATTATTTAATTTATGTATCTTATAAATGTTATAACTAATTCATACGAGGTCGGAATCATACACGACGAGTTGCAATATGCTCATACCAACAAGAACTACGATATAGAGTTGGATTGGATGGATTTGGAGCTGGTAGGAATTTGGGTTAAAAATAGAATGCTCGTTCGATTTTAATCCAAACTGGAACGCCTCGGTGAGAAAAGGAATTTCGGTGAGTTAAACTTACCTTTTTAGTTAACTAGTAATGTTATATAGTTGATAAAAATTACTGATTTGGATGTTTGGATGATTTACCATTTTATCAGTTGGTTTGGATTTATTCCCGCCCTGGAGCGTATGACCTTTTATATATATACCTGCCTAGTAATGGATGACCATTGTTATATGATTATATTTTGTTCATGATGCAAGGGAAATAGGTTGAGGGATCCAACATAATTCCTCACCGCTGTTAATTGTAGACACACACACATCTGTGTGTGTAGTGTGTGTGTGTGTCTATACACACACACACACGAGTTATGATGTAGTGTGATAGGTTGGAGGTATCCAACGGGATTCCTCGCCATGTTGAAATGTTTTCTATAATATTCCTATTATATGAATTTTTGAAAATCAAACCTGTTGTTAACCCTATGGGTTATGACATTGTTATATGATCAACTTAAAACTTATAGTAATAGAAAATCAATATCGACATTTGTTAAGCGTTTGGTAGCTATTGGCCTTAAATTAGTATTTTAAAATAAATTGTGATTCGAGTTGGGATCGGTTTTTGAGACAGGAAACGATTTTAAATCTGAAATTGGGTTTCGAAAATATTTTTTTATAAAGAATATTTATTTATATTTAATATTGTTTTAAGATTATTTATATTTAATATCGTTTTAATGATTATTTCTTTATATTTAACATTTTCTAAAAGATTAATTCTTTATATTTAATATTGTTTTAAAAGATTATTTCTTTATATTTAATATTTTTTAAAGTTACTTATCAATATTTTAATATTTTGAAAAATTAATTATTTAAATAATTAATATGGTTTGAAATCAATAATAATGATTTATTAATTATGTTTTGGAAATTAATTATTATTATTTGTAATAACATTGAAGATTTATTTATTATCATTCTACTAATAATGTTTTGAAAGTACTAATTTTAAGTTGTTTCAAGTTAATAATAATTATTTATTTATGATGTTTATAAATGGTTAGATATTTAAAACGAATTTTAGAAATAGGTTTACAAATTTTTCAGTGGAGTTTTATAAATAGTTTTTCTGGATTATAAAGAGTTATGGATGATTTGAGAAATGATTTAGAGGTGTTTATAAATGGTTTCTAGATATTAATAAAATAGTTTATAAATGGGTTTATAAATTTATAATGAGTTTATAAATGATTTTAGAATTGAATAAAAAGAAAATCTTTCTCAATTTTGTGAATATACTTACACCATCAAGATAAGTATATAGAGATTTTCCAAGTATTGAAAATATAAGGGTTTGTGATGAATCTTTGTAAAAGTGTACAAGATGATTTTGATTAATGAAGAGATTAATCAAAAGTGGTTAGTGGTTGCTTATGTGCTTAACTGTTGGTTTTTCCTATGGAATTAAATCCCTGATTTGAATGTGTATTTTTTGATAGTTAAATAACTAACCACCAAATATGGACCATAACGTAACTCTGGAAATATGTAGAAGAAAGAAGTGAGTCATATAGCATAGTCATCTCCGATGATGTTATACTGTGCGTATAAACCTCATTTCATTCTTCTAGGACAAATGATAAGGAAATTCATCCACTAACGGTTAGGAGGTGATCTGCACTCTATCTTTGAATGTTTATTTCTAAAAGAACCGAGGTTGAGTTTACCGAAAACTATCTAATGTTGTTTCGAAGAGACCAGGATCAGATATGTTACTTGAAGTCCACCTTAATCAAACTCAAGCGTTTCGAAGTGAAGACATCTTAGAGATGATGGAATTGAAGATGGAGCTCTTTGAATTGCAAGAGCTTCTTGCTACTAATCCTGAGGGTGATTACAAAATGGATGTAGTAGAAGTGGTGCATTCGGTTTCGTTCAGCCCTAGAATGAACTTGTATGGATGAATGCTAGCATTGCATTGTTGCCTGGAGGAAAGTGTTATCATTCCAAGTGGGAAGTGCTATATAAAAGGTAAAACGTAGCCTCATCAATCGAGAATGACTAAAACAGGGAAGATACAGCTGGGCTAAGTGGATCGCTCCTAAGTAGGGTATGATCATCCCTATCTATAGTCGATATTATTTCTCATTTGTATGCTTCGGGGCCCATTAACATAGGGGTAATCATATTCGATACTACTAGTCAAGTGGTAGGCCGGTTCTATGTTGGAACCTCGGTGTTATTTTACCTTGAGATGCACTGTGACGGGCGGGACTCCAATAGCCCAGTCATTATATGGAATCAATTTTCCAATATGTGCCTTTACGGCTTTAGTTGTATACCTATTATGCTGAAATTTAATTAATGTAACAGTTTCGGCTATGATTAATAAGTATTTGTATCCTAGACACTATTATAATATCAGAAAATTTCATATGAAATAGTTCGGTTATCATAAGGTAAAAGCCCATTAGTGATTATGTGCAGTGTGGTCTTACGAGATACTTTAAATTTCAAAAGTTTTTTTATAACTTTAAAATACAATTGGGTGTGTTTTCTCATGTTGGTTTTCTAGACTAACTTGAGTGTTATTTTATTATAATGCTCGGGTCAGACTGAGCATATTTACACATCCTTTGGATACATTCGAGCTTAGGAGACGAGCTGGAGGTCCAAGACGTAGCTACATATTTTTTGTGTTCCACTGTGCTGTCTGTTTTGTTTTATTGCAGTTTGCTTTTGTGTAAAGATTTGTTATATATTATATATTATTCATTCCGCTGTGAGATTCTATGCGGTTAGTCTTCTTTTTATCTTCTTTCTTCCTTCTTATTTTCCCTTGATAATCAGTTTTTTTAGCATTCAATTGTTTGGCACCCAATATAGTGGACGTATTAGTGTCGATTTTCGAGGTTTGAAAATCTTGATTCGTTACAAGATGTGAGTTAAGAGAAAGATTGTTAGGCTTGTCTCACATGCTACAAGAAGGAATGATGATTTGAAATTAGAATAGCCCCACAACACTAAATAATTTAGAGAAGTGGTTTATAAATATGTGTTGATAGGCACATAACATTGAAGATGCTTTTTATTACAATAAAAAGTGTGTGTCAACCCAAATGCGTACGCCACATGCTAGAGATAGGGAGCTTGGTCCGACCGTTGTTACATAAAAGTTAGTATCGGAGCCAAAGGTTGTGAATTGGGACATGCAAACAAACTATGCTTTCAAAGTACTCCAAGGAGATGGGAGTCAAGGGGGAGATTATTAGGGTTGTCTTACGCGTGATTAGGAGGAATAGCGGTTTGGAATTAGGATAGTCCCACATCGTTATATAATTTGGATTACTTGTGTATGAATATGGATTGGTAGGCATGTAACTTTAGGTATTCCTCTTGTTACAACAAAGTGTGTACCAAATCATATGTGTATGCCACGTGTTGGAGATGAGGAGCTTAGTCCGATTGTCATTACATAACAATTGGTATCGAACCCGAAGTTACAAAATGGGCCATGCATGCAAACAATGCTCTCAAAACGTACTCTAAGGGGATGTGTGTCAAGGAGAAGATTGTGCGACGATCCCTTTTTTTAATGGTAACATACTTAAATAATCGATTTAAATATTTAATCGTTAATTAATTGACGATCCCAAAAATATGATTTTTTGCTTACGATCGAATCAGGAATTGAGACTACTTTCGTTGAGTTCGTATCGATATTGCGAATTAAAATGAGTAGAAGGATTGCTATATTTGAAGATCGAACAATCTGATGGTCGAAATGGTCTCGAAAAATGCAAAATTATCATCCTAGAGCACAATCTCGGATAGCGACAAAATTTATACCACCAGGACTGGAAAAACGAGGTGATGCACATAGATGATTTTCATGGCGATCGGACACACCGTTTGATCGTGCGAGCTTAAAACGCATGATCTTTATTTGAAAAATTAGAACAAATGAATGTAAATTAATAAAATAAGCAAAATCCTCATTATCCAAAACGCTTCTCTTTTGTTAGCCAAGACACTGTTCCATCTCCATCTGTAGTAAACATGGCCACTTCCATTCTTATTTTAAAAAATCAAAATCTCCACGTTCTCTCAACAGTAAATCACGAAACCGAGTTTGTCAAATCGTAGTGAGGAGGGAACGCATCAATGGTGGTTTTTTGTTCACGACTTGACTTGGCCAAATCTCACTTTTGCCTTCACGAACTAGGGTTTCAGTTATAAGGGTTCGAGGCGACGAGAGAGGAAAGAAGTGGTAGGTAAACTACTCTTGGCTGCGTGCACCTACCGGCATCGAAGATTGGGACTCCAATCACTCTTGGCAAAAGGCGACTTTCGTTTGTCCTGTTCCAGACCAGATTGTCGCAATTTCATAAATGCAGTCGGGCTTTGCAACTTCGAGTCCCTCGCGGAGAGGACGTGAAGAAGAGCGTGTTGGTGAAAGCGGCATCGAAAATTAACTGAGGGGATTAGGAGAAATTGAAGCCTGAAAGTAGTGGCCATGGATTTATGCACACAAACATGTAAAACATGCACAGGCTAGTGGGAGAAGATGATTAAATAGGTGATTAATTTTAATGGTTAACTATATTTAAGTTAATTGAATTATTAAAATAATCCAGTAACTTATATATTGCCTATCTTCTGCATACGTGGTCCATTTTATACTCCCTTTTTTGCATTGCATTCATGATGGAGAGCTCTTCATTTGGCGCTGGTTTGCGCATATTTGGATGAGGTGAGTGATATCGTCTCTCACTATACTATGATTGTTTGTATAGTATTAAAATAGCGTTTAGAAATGTTTTCTAATTTTAAAACTTGATTTCTAAAATAGTTAAATCTATATATTATTTTATAAAAAAATTAAAAGTGTTTTAAAATGATTTTAAATTAAATATCACATTTTCCCATTTGACGCACTATCTTGATGATATGACTGGATTTAGGCTATTTTGATATTAATCGCATATTATCCCACATTGGTTGCTTTGGATGGATTGTATGTATTATTATAAATATATGTAGGCTATTATAGACATTCTATGCTTGTTGGTTGCATGTTTGCTTGTTTGTTATTTGGTTGAAAATGCCATTCGAAGGCAATATACGAATATCCCCTTAGATAGAGTTTAGTGTATATCTACCGAATGCACACACGAATGGGACTCAAATAATGTGATAAAGTTTCATACATATCTATTTAGTGCAAAAATGATGATAAACTCAAAAGGATGAAATAGAAAGACGTATCATCGATAAGAAAAGAAAGAGATAGAGATACAAAGACAGAAAGAAAAGAACAACAATCATCAGAATCTCACAGCGGAAACGAACAAAATATAATATTACACATATCTATTACATGGTTTTACATATCAAATTTGATTTCCGACCCCGGTCTCATCGAAATCCAAACGTGTCTTAAAGGCCAAGTTGTTTAAAGATTTAAACAATTCAATTCAAATTTAAACATTGATTCCACACAGCATTATCCACAGATAATAACCAATATCTATCACGGATATACAATATCTCATCACAGAATATCTCAACTATCATTCAACAGATATCAACCATATTCAGATATTCAATTCAAACAATCATCCATAAGCAAGCACTTCTTTAATTCATATCATTAATTTAAATTAATTTAAATTAATCACTTAAGAATTGATCACTTAATCTTGCTTAACCAAGCATTAATTAATTAATCATAATCATTTAACTAATTAATCACTTCTTAATTATCCTCATTATAAATTAATTAATCTTTAATTAATTAATAATCCTTTATTTAACTATTAATTATTTACTATAATTATTCATTAATTAAAACTTGATTTAAAATTATCATTCCTTAACTGGTTATTAATTAACCCTTAATTTATAATTAATTAACCTTAATTAATTTCTTAATCAATCACAAATTAATTTATCTTAATTACTTAATTAATTATAAATTAATTAACCTTAATTATTTAATTAATTCAATCTTAACCATTAATTAAATAACTATTAATTATAAATTAATTAATGTTTAATTACTTTATTAATTAACTCTTAATCAATTCATTAAATTAATTAATTACTAATCAATTAATCATTAACCACTTAATTAATTAGTTATTAATCACTTATTAATTAATCTTTAATTAATTAACTATTTAATTAATGATCTATTAATTGTTATTTAATTTAATCCTTAATTATCCATTCAATAATCCATAAGTAATTAATTAAATCTTAACAAATTAATTAATCTAAATTGATTAATTAATCCCAATCTTAATTACTAATTAATTAAAGTAAACTTTAATTTCAAAACTTAATTAATTTTCAAAAACCAAACAATTTCATTAATTATTAAAAACTATTACATATTTAAAACATTTTCAATTTATTAAAAATTAATTACCTTTTTAAAAATAAATTTAAAAGATGTAGAATCATTTTAAAACTTCAACTAATAAAATATGAATTACTTTGAATAAAAATATTTAACACTTCATAAAGTAGTTGAAATATAAATTTTAAAGTTTAAACTTAAAACAAAATTTGAAATTTTAAAACAAGTTTTAAAGCTTCGACTTCATTTCCTTTGTTTTTGACTCGACAAAACTCAAGTTAAACACAAGACCCAAACTCCATCACCTCCCTTACCTTTCTTCTTAGTTTAAGATTCACTCACCCAAAAACAAAAACAGGAAAGTCTACACTTTCTTCCTTCCCAACCCCTACACGAGCTTCAACAGAAACACACCCGAGTACTCACGCGAACCACACTCCAACCCACGCGAACACTGCTTCGAGTCGTAACCCACACGCACACGAAACAAACACCACTGACACAGGCCATCACCCCGTGCACATGCACGTTGCTCCGACGCCGCTGCCTCCACCCACGGTGCCACGCGCAGACCCAACTTCGGCCAACGATTCAACTCCAGCCCCCAAATCTCAATTACACGAGCTCGATCGAAAAATGGTCGCTCGAACCCAAAACCCAAAACTGCATTCACCAGGAAATCCACCATTCCTCGACATGCCAACCACCGAACGCCCCGGCCACAACACCACACGACCCTGACGCATCCTCGCCCCAAGCCAATCGCAACTCGATCCATCACACGATTTACACTTTCGAATTTCTCAAGTTCGAATAACACAGAGTAAAAAAACCCTAAAATCCTAAATTCCCAAATCGGTGTTGAATAATTATTTCATCCAATATTTTTCTCATGTTAATCAACCATTAACACAACTTCAGTCCAAATTTCAAAGTCTAAAATCAACACGGTAACAAGAATTTGCTAAAAATCCCAAATTCGGTTTACCACAAAATTCTTCTTCAAATTCAAATTAAAATTTTTAATTATTATCTTAAAATTCATGTTATACACAGTAGATTTAGGATGTGAACTTAATTCAACAAGATTCAACCATGATTTTCATGATATAAAAATTTGTTTTACTGTATTGACTTGATTTATGCAGATTTTAAACAGTTTCCCTTTTTAATATCACTTTAATCCTTAGTTCATGTTGAATCAAACTTCAGCATTGAAGATACCAACTTAACAATCATTTATTGCATATAAATTTGATGTTTCTGTTTTAAATTTACTCTGAACTTGAATATGCAGAGAAGTATCACTAGCATTTAAACATGCACAGCTAATTTTAAACCTGTAAACAAAGATTTTACAAAGTAGGAACATGCAAGCATTATTAGAACTAACATTCACATGAAACACATTTTTTTATACTTAAATTTTTGATTTAAAATTTACTCACCTGATTTTTGCTAAGCAGAGTCACATAATTGAATTCCTGGGAAAAATAATTGCAGTTTTCCTTTTTACTTGAAATTGCTTGATTAGATTGTTCTGCTTGATGATGATGCTTCAATCCTTAAATCAGTCAATACTAGGATTGAAAAACTTGAAACTTTGCTTTCAAAAATTTTGAAGTTTGCAAGAACCTTGATTGCAGTTTTCAAGAGTGTACTTGAATGCAGATTTTTTTCTCTCTGTAATATGTTTTGCAGATTTTAGATTTTTAGGTGAGGTTTGAATTGGATTAATTTTGGTTGAAGTTGAAGATTTGAAGAATCTCAGATTTGTTAATGAGGTGTAAATTTTTTCTTGCTTAAGAAAAATGAGAAATGAGCAAATTTAGATAAAGCATATGAGATGGCTTTTTATATAAAAATTTTGTTTTATAAAAATTTAAAGAAAATAAATTTAAATTATGACACTTGTCACTATATCTAGCTATTTCTTTAACACGTGTTTATTAGTATGTTTTAAATTTAAACAAGTGTATTCCTCATGCAAAAAGAAATTTAAAATGTTTTTATTAATTGATTTTCTTATTTTAAATCCATTTTTAATTCGTATAAAATCAATTTTCCTTAAAGAAAATAAATATGAATTAAATTTTATATCCTAAATAAAATCATGAAAATATTCCTTTAAACTCAAAGTATAATTTAGAATATAATTTACCTATTTTAGAATCTTTATTTTCAACAATTCAAATTCAAATTTTAAATTTTAAATTCAATTCAAAATCAAATTTGATACGAATATAATTTTAACACATTCATTACCTTTATGTATATATTAGTTTTAATTAGAAAAAATGTACATTTACAATTCATTTATTGTTATTGAATAAAATAACAAATTTATCAATTTAAATTAATTTATTACAAGGATTATCATAATTAAATTGGGTTTGAAATTCCGGAATATCACATTCCTCCCCCCTTAAAAAAATTTCGTCCCCGAAATTTAAACAAAAGATAATCCAAAATTTTATTCAACCCTTCAAGCATACATAACATCCATGCATAAGAAATCAACAAACAAAACATCCATACAACGATACATCCAATACAAACACCACTAGCTATCCGGACACATATCCGGATAAGCCTTCCTAAAGCTATCCAGAGTCTCCCAGGTACAATCTCTGGGATCCTCACTCCACTAGACTTTAACGAGCTTCACTAACTTGCTTCTGAGTTGCCACTCGTCTTGATCAATAATCTGAACAGGATGTCTGACAACTGATAAGTCCGGCTCAACCTCTAAGTCTTCCTGCACAGCTGGCTCCACAATAAGAGATGGATCGTGCACATATTTCCGTATATGAGATACGTGGAAAACATTGTGAATTCCAGCCATCCGGACCGGCAATTCAATCCTGTATGCTACGGTACTAATCCTCTCGAGTACTCAGAATGGACCAATATATCTCGGAGCGAGTTTCCCTGCCTTTCCATATCTTACTGCTCCTTTAATAGGGGAAACTTTGACAAAGACTAAATCACCAATCTCGAACTCCAATTGCCTTCGTCTTTTATCAGCATATTTCTTTTGACGATCCTGAGCAGCTCTCAACCTTTTCTTGATAAGCTCGACTTTAGCAGATGCTTCACGAATCAAATCTGGTCCAAGCACAATACGGTCTTTCGACTCTATCCAACAAGCTGGAGATCTACACGACCTTCCATACAATGCTTCATAAGGAGCCATCTTGATACTTGCTTGGTAACTGTTATTATAAGAGAACTCCACTAGATGTAGATGGTCCTCCCACGATCCTCCTTAATCTAATACACAGGCTCTCAGCATATCTTCTAGAGATCGATTAAGCCTTTCCGTTTGTCCATCTGTTTGGGGATGATATGTTGTACTCAATCTCAAGCTTGTCCCCAAAGCTGATTGCAATGCCTGCTAGAATTTTCTGGTGAAGATAGGATCTCGATCACTTACAATACTAACTGGAACACCATGCAATCTCACTATCTCTTTCAAGAAAATTTCTGCCAGAGAGGCTGCAGTACGGGTTGCCTTAACTGGTATAAAATGGGCGCTCTTGGTTAGACGATCCACAATCACCCATATTCCTTCATTTCCCTTCTTTGTTCTAGGCAAACCGTCGATGAAGTCCATCGAAATCATCTCCCATTTCCACATCGGGACCTCCAAAGGTTGTAACAAACCGGCTAGCTTCTGCTGATCTCCTTTCACTTGCTGGTAGATAGCACAACTATTAACGAATCTAGCTACATCCTTCTTCATGCCCGGCCACCAGAAAACTCTTCTAATATCTTTGTACATCTTTGATATTCCTGGATGGATATTCAATTTGGAGCGATGACTTCCTGACAATACATCGTGTCTCAATCCATCTATATCAGGTACACACAATCGACCATTAATCCTCAATGCCCCTTGATTGTCTATCTTGAAATCCGAATATCGACCATCCTTAGTTCCAAGAATCAATTCTTCGAAAGACCTATCCTCCATTTGCTTGCTTATTATTCTTTCCTGGAGAGACGGAATAGCTTCCAAAAGAGAAAGAACCGCATTTCTGCTAAGAGCGTCCGCCATAACGTTCGCCTTCCCCGGGGTATACAGAATATCCAAATCATACGATGCCAAGAACTCGACCCATCGCTGCTGTCTCAGATTAAGATCTTTCTGAAAGAAAAGATATTTCAACGGTTTGTGATCCGTGAATAACTCAAACTTTTCTCCTAAAAGATAGTGCCTCCAGATCTTTAAAGCAAAAACAATAGCCAACCGCTCTAGATCATGCGTAGCGTAGTTCCTCTCGTGTGGCTTCAATTGCCGACTCGCATACGCAATTACCCTACCATTTTGCATAAGCACAACTCCCAATCCAACAATACAGGCATCAGTATACACTTCAAACTTGCTCTTCCCATCTGGAATAGCCAATACAGGAGCACTTGTCAATTTTGCCTTCAAATTCTGAAAAGCTTCCTCACATTCCGGTATCCACTTGAATTTAGCTCCTTTCCTTGTCAGCTTTGTTAGGTGAGAAGAGATCTTAGAATAATCCTTAATAAACTTCCTGTAGTAACCAGCCAATCCAAGAAAACTGCGAACTTCTGTTGGAGTCCGAGGCTGCTTCCACTCTAGAATAGTCTCAGCTTTAGCTGGATCTATAGAGATTCCCTCACCAGAAACAATGTGGCCCAAAATTTTTACTTCAGATTTCCAAAAATGACACTTAGAGAACTTCGCTTTCAGAACGTCCCTTCTCAGAGTTTTCAAAACTATTCTCAAGTGCTGCTTGTGCTCTTCTTCCGACTTAGAATAAACCAAAATATCATCGATGAACACCAAAACAAACTTATTCAAAACATCTCTAAAGACTCGATTCATCAGATCTACCAAGTAGGCAGGAGCGTTGGTTAACCCGAAAGGCATAACCAACCACTCATAGAAACAATTAGGTCCCCTAAATGCAGTTAAGGGAATACTGTCCTCAGCTACCCTTAACTGATGGAAACCTAATGCTAAATCCAACTGAGAAAAGACTGATGTTCCATAAAGCTGGTCGAAGAGATCATCAATGCGAGGAAGAGGATACTTATTTTGAATGGTCACTTTGTTCAATTCACGATAGTCTACAGAAAACCTTAGCGACCCATCCGACTTGGTGACAAATACAGCAGCCGAACCCCAGCAAGAAAAACTTGGTCTAATCAAACCCTTATCCAACGGATCTTGAGTTTGCTTCACTAGTTCCTCCCTCTCCCTTGGGGCCATCCTCCTACTAGGTTGAATTACAGGTACTGCTCCAGGAACCAAATCTATACGGAACTCTATTTCTCGGTACGGAGGCAAACACTTAACTTCCTCAAATACGTCGGAGAAATCCCGAACTACTTCAATATCTACAATCTCCTCTTGAGAAGTCTCAACTCCATGTAAAAGACTACTCAAGTGAACTCCAGAGTTATCACACATTACTCTGGCAATCCTACCCAGATCAATTTCCAACGAAACTGTTCTCTCATCACAATTTAAGACAGCCTTATATTTATCAAGCCAATCCATTCCCAATATAAGGTCAAAACCTTTAAAATCCAATACATAAGGATCACAGGAAAAACTATGGGATAGATAGAAGATTCTCAAATCCTTACAGATCCTATCTAACTTAGTTACCCCTCCTATAGGATTTGATACATATATGGGATTGTCTACGGTACTAGGGGTAAGTAAGAAATTCTCTACAGTTTCCAGGGAAATAAAACTTAAAGAAGCACCAGAATCAAATAAGACTTTAATATATTTTCCATTTAAAAGTAAGGTACCTTCTAAAACTCCTTTACCCTTAGACGAGTTTGATGGTGCGCCTTCTAAAGCAAATACTTTGTTCTGTTGAACTTTATGAAGAAGCAGGCAATCTTTAATCATGTGTCCCGGTTGGTGACAGTTAAAGCATAGAGACTTCTGAACTAAAGCTGACCCTGGTCCACTATAATGTTGTCATTGTTGCTGCTGCAGAGGCTCTCTTCTAGGACACTTATTTGCCAGGTGACTTTCTTGCTGACAAATATAGCATTTTCGGGGTCCATTATTGTTTTCGGACTTCTTCTTGTTTTGTTTCTTCCAATTTGGATTGAATTTTCTTTTATTAGGATTGGAAGAATTTCCTCCAGATGCAGCAACTCGTGCCTCAGATCTTTTGTTCATCAAGTCTTCATATCTTAATGCCATGTCAATAAGCTCCACAAAAGACCCTTTCAGATGCGCAGTCATTCTTTCATGATACTCAGGCCTCAACCCTTGGACAAACATCTCGTTCTTCTTAAGAGAGGTGTCAATAAGTCCTGGACCGTAGCAAGATAATTCGTTGAATTTAGTCTCGTATTCAGCTATAGACATGTTTCCTTGTTTCAGATTCAGAAAATCTTGATAAAGCCGAGGTCATCCTGTAGCGGGCATAAACTTCTCCTCAAACATCTCCTTAAACTCTTCCCAAGACATATCATCTTCCGAGATATTAGCAGTCACTGAATTCCACCAGACTGCGACACCACCTTGTAATTGCCACGCAGCCATTATTCTCTTCTGCTCATCCGATAACCTCATGCTCCAAAAAATCTTCTCACACGAGCGAAGCCATGCTTGAACTTCTATTATAGTTTCTGATCCTTGAAATGGTTTTCCTCCAAGATGAACAAAGTCCTTGCATAATGTAGCAAAACTGACTGGATACATAACTGGATTAACAGTCTCATTATCAGTCTGCTCTCTCCTATTACCGGTTGATGTACTTCCAACAACTCTTCCCCTTCGGCCTCTAGAACTCATACTGGTTACCTGAACAGGTAACCCAACCAACTTAGATAGGGATATAGTTACATACGAAAATTACAAATACGCACTCTCAAGATAGATACTATTCCAGAGCCTAGGTGTTTCTCAACCTATGCTCTGATACCAATTGTGACAACCTGTCTTTCAATACCCAAAAAGACGTATCATCAATAAGAAAAGAAAGAGGTAGAAATAGAAAGATAGAAAGAAAATAACAACAATCATCAGAATCTCACAGCGGAAACGAACAAAATATAATATTACACATATCCATTACATGGTTTTACATATCAGAGTACACAAAATAATACGACTTCATCACATTGGACATTCATAAGAGTTTTCCATACCATACAACTCAAAACACTACATCAAAATGTCACTACAGCGAATAGAAATAGATAAGTACGCCTGGACTCCAGCTCTAGCTTCCAAAACATTTGCTAATCCCAACCTAATCACTTGGTTACTCATAAAAATTTAAGTACCCAAGAGTTTATGAAAAAAAAATAAACTCCGGGTCAGACATGGGTCTGGTGTGAGTAAATCAGTTAAAGTTGTTTAACTTTAAAATCATTTGAAAACAAAAGGTATCACGTAAGACTCCCCACAAATAAATACAGGTAAGTTTTTACCTTACGCTAACCAAAACATTTGATAGGAAATCCAGTGATATTATAATAGGGTCTAGGGTTTTCAAAATAAAATATAGAAATAGCTGGAATGCTTACATCTCACGTTCCAACATAGTTGGGCACAATCAAAATCGTACGGGCAATTATTGGAGATTGGATTCCATACAATGGCAGGGCTACTGGGGTACCGCCCGTCACAATACGGGGACTAGATCACCGTACCGAGGACCACTCCTAATCCCCTACAACACAAGGCCGGAACCATCCCTTACTGGACAGTCCCGAACAAGACAACCCCGCAGTTGTGGCCAACAACTGCCCACACAGCCAAAATAATAAGGGACTTCTAGACAGGGGTAAATCTCACTCTCAAGTGGGGGCTACCCACGATGCCTTGCTACACCTCCCCTGTTTTAGCCATTCCCGGTTGATGAGGCTTGAGGCTACGATTACCATTAGAGAACACATCTCTTAGAATGCTCATCGTCCACCTGCCGATGTTCTGAAAGCATTCAATCCATACAAGTTTGTTCCGGGTTCGAACGAAACCGAAGGCATTATTTCGTTACACTCATTTTGGAATCACCCTCAGAGTTAACGACAATAACCCTTGCATTCTAAAACTCCATCTCGATCCTCACTTGAGATGTCACGACCTAACGTTTAACTTGGATCGATGTGGTTTTTGGAAAATCAAATTTGATTTCCGATCCCGGTCTCATCGAAATCCAAACGTGTCTTAAAGGCCAAGTTGTTTAAAGATTTAAACAATTCAATTCAAATTTTAACATTGATTCCACACAGCATTATCCATAGATAATAACAATATTTATCACATTTATACAATATCTCATCACAGAATATCTCAACTATCATTCAACAGATATCAACCATATTCAGATATTCAATTCAAACAATCATCCATAAGCAAGCACTACTTTAGTTCATATAATTAATTTAAATTAATTTAAATTAATCACTTAAGAATTGCTTAACCAAGCATTAATTAATTAATCATAATCATTTAATTAATTAATCACTTCTTAATTATCCTCATTATAAATTAATTAATCTTTAATTAATTAATAATCCTTTATTTAACTATTAATTAATTACTATAATTATTCATTAATTAAAACTTGATTTAAAATTATCATTCCTTAATTGGTTATTAACTAACCCTTAATTCATAATTAATTAACCTTAATTAATTACTTAATCAATCACAAATTAATTTATCTTAATTGCTTAATTAATTATAAATTAATTAACCTTAATTATTTAATTAATTCAATCTTAACCATTAATTAAATAACTATTAATTATAAATTAATTAATGTTTAATTACTTTATTAATTAACTCTTAATCAATTCATTAAATTAATTAATTACTGATCAATTAATCATTAACCACTTAATTAATTAGTTATTAATCACTTATTAATTAATCTTTAATTAATTAATTATTTAATTAATGATCTATTAATTGTTATTTAATTTAATCCTTAATTATCCATTCAATAATCCATAAGTAATTAATTAAATCTTAACAAATTAATTAATCTAAATTGATTAATTAATCGCAACCTTAATTACTAATTAGTTAAAGTAAACTTCAATTTCAAAACTTAATTAATTTTCAAAAACCAAACAATTTCATTAACTATTACATATTTAAAATATTTTCAATTTGTTAAAAATTAATTACCATTTTAAAAGTTAAATTTAAAAGATGTAAAATCATTTTAAAACTTCAACTAATAAAATATGAATTACTTTGAATAAAAATATTTAACACTTCATAAAGTAGTTGAAATATAAATTTTAAAGTTTAAACTTAAAACAAAATTTGAAATTTTAAAACAAGTTTTAAAGCTTCGACTTCATTTCCTTTGTTTTTGACTCGACAAAACTCAAGTTAAACACAAGACCCAAACTCCGTCTCCTCCCTTACCTTTCTTCTTAGTTTAAGATTCACTAACCCAAAAACAAAAACAGGAAAGTCTACACTTTCTTCCTTCCCAACCCCTACACGAGCTTCAACAGAAACACACCCGAGTACTCACGCGAACCACACTCCAACCCACACGGACACTACTTCGAGTCGTAACCCACACGCACACGAAACAAACACCACTGACACAGGCCATCACCCCGTGCACATGCACGTTGCTCCGACGTCGCCGCCTCCAGCCACGATGCCATGCGTAGACCCCACTTCGGCCAACGATTCAACTTCAGCCCCCAAATCTCACTTACACGAGCTCGATCGAAAAATGGTCGCTCGAACCCAAAACCCAAAACTACATTCAGGAAATCCACCATTCCTCGACATGCCGACCACCGAACGCCTCCAGATTCCGGCCACAACACCACACGACCCTGACGCATCCTCGCCCCAAGCCAATCGCAACTCGATCCATCACACGATTCACACTTTCGAATTTCTCAAGTTCGAATAACACAAAGCAAAAAACCCTAAAATCCTAAATTCCCAAATTCGTGTTGAATAATTATTTCATCCATTATTTTTCTCATGTTAATCAACCATTAACACAACTTCAATCCAAATTTCAAAGTCTAAAATCAACACAGTAATAAGAATTTGCTAAAAATCCCAAATTCAGTTTACCACAATATTCTTCTTCAAATTCAAATTCAAATTTTTGATTTTTATCTTGAAATTCATGTTATACATAGTAGATTTAGGATGTGAACTTAATTCAACAAGATTCAAGCATGATTTTCATGATATAAAAATTTGTTTTACTGTATTGACTTGATTTATGCAGATTTTAAACAGTTTCCCCTTTTAATATCACTTTAATCCTTAGTTCATGTTGAATCAAACTTCAACATTGAAGATACCAACTTAACAATGATTTATTGCATATAAAATTGAAGTTTTTGTTTAAAATTTACTCTGAACTTGAATATGCAGAGAAGTATCAGTAGCATTTAAACATGCACAACTAATTTTAAACCTGAAACAAAGATTTTACAAAATAGGATCATGCAAGCATTATCAGAACTAACATTCACATGCAACACATTTTTTTATACTTAAATTTTTGATTTAAAATTTACTCACCTGATTTTTTCTATGCAGTCACAGAATTGAATTCCTGGGAAAAGTAATTGCAATTTTCCTTTTTTACTTGAAATTGCTTGATTAGATTGTTCTGCTTGATGATGATGCTTCAATCCTTAAATCAGTCGATACTAGGATTGAAAAACTTGAAACTTTGCTTTCAGAAATTTTGAAGTTTGCAGGAACCTTGATTGCAGTTTTCAAAAGTGTACTTGAATGCAGATTTTTTTCTCTGTAATATGTTTTGCAGATTTTAGATTTTTAGGCGAGGTTTGAATTGGATTAATTTTGGTTGAAGTTGAAGATTTGAAGAATCTCATATTTGTTAATGAGGTGTAAATTTTTTCTTGCTGAAGAAAAATGAGAAATGAGCAAATTTAGATAAAGCATAAGAGATGGTTTTTTATATAAAAATTTTGTTTTATAAAAATTTAAAGAAAATAAATTTAAATTATGACACTTGTCACTATATTTAGCTATTTCTTTAACACATGTTTATTAGTATGTTTTAAATTTAAACAAGTGTACTCCTCATGAAAAAAGAAATTTAAAATGTTTTTATTAATTGATTTTCTTATTTTAAATCCATTTTTAATTCATATAAAATCAATTTTCCTTAAAGAAAATAAATATGAATCAAATTTTATATCCTAAATAAAATCATGAAAATATTCCTTTAAACTCAAAGTATAATTTAGAATATAATTTACCTATTTTAGAATCTTTTAATTCAACAATTCAAATTCAAATTTAATTTTTTAAATTCAATTCAAAATCAAATTTGATATGAATATAATTTTAACACATTCATTACCCTTATGTATATATTAGTTTTAATTAGAAACAATGTACATTTACATTTCGTTTATTGTTATTGAATAAAATAACAAATTTATCAATTTAAATTAATTTATTACAAGGATTATCATATTTAAATTGGGTTTGAAATTCCGGAATATCACATAGATATATGGAGGAATATTGTCGCATAACGATTAATCAGGAGATGAAGGACGACAGATTCAGATATGTGCTTCAGACTTTAGGGAAGATGTCGGACACTTCCATTTGGTTTGTATTTAACCATTTTCTATTAAGTACACAACCAAGGTGGTCATTATCGACTACTCTAGAGTGGTCGATATCTACCACTATTGATGATTGCTGACTTGGTCTATTTTAACGTGGACGATGGAGTGGCTTCGAGGAGTAGGATGTGATGGTTCGTTCATTCATTCGACGTTCGATTTTGATGACATGGATCTTTGACGAGTGGTTTTGGCGGGAAGCGAAGATGTGATGCTTTGATGTAATAACTTCATGATTCGACGATGATGATTCCGTGATGGGAAGTGATGGCTTCGATGATGGGTAGTTGCACTTTGGGATACAGAGTAGAGGATGGCAAGTCAGATTGATGGAACTGTCAAAGGAAGGTTAGGGGACACATGATGACACTCTATGATTTATGATGATTGCCTAGAGTAGTTCTCGACTGCAACAACACCAAAAAAGAGTCGAAAGAACTGTTCTAGAATGATTCTGCTATAGTTTTTTTGTGCAAAGGAATCATTGATATTTGTAAGTTTTGATGTGTACTCGTAAAACAGGGGTAGGCGCGGATGCTCATTTCAATCGGTACCTTGGACTATGTTGATGGTAGTCTAGTTCTCGGCCTACTGAGTGGCATGGATTCGAGCACTGAGGAACTAGGACTTTGAGTAGTCCTTAACTAATTGATGAGGTCATATGAGTATCATATATTCAACGCACCGAGTGAGTGAATGTGGGGATGGATGACAAGTTCGTTTGACTGTTTCTACCACCTTAGGGATGTATGTAGATTTACCGATGCCGATATCTAGACACCCCTAGTACTTTGATTTATATTACACCCATGATGATTATCGTAGAGTAGCATATATTCAATGTTAGGTTCTAACTCTATGGATGCAGGGACATGTCAGATATGATTCTCCATATCCTATGTTCCATATACAATAACGACTTTTATAGTGTTTTGAGATCATTTATCACTCACACCAGACTGTTATCTGACTCGAAGTTTTATGCTTTTCTTCTTATTATCTCGAGTACTCTTAAATAAGTAGACTAGATAACATGTGCAAATAGTACTTGAAGCTGTTTAGATGGAGTGGCAGATGGTGACGCTTTCTCATATCTATACTTTGAGTTTATTATTGTTTATTCTGCCATGTGACACAGTGGAGCATTGACAATGTTGACTTACTTTATTAGAGACAGTTTAGCGGTTGAGTTTATCTATCAGTTGTATAAAATTTATATTATTTTGTATAACTGTATGGACCTGTATACTTTGATTATGTGGTTTATATAGTTATTATGGTCTCGCCTATTTCTATCTGAGATGTATACTATTATATTTTATTTGATGCACAGTGAGATATACGACATGTTATGTGATTATATGATGTTTTATTTGTTCCTCTTTTCTTCTATGCCCTTCTCTTTTTTTTATATTCCTTACCTTTATTTTTTTCTTTCCCTTGGCATTCATCCTACATCAGTCGAATGCTTCACAACGCACTGTTCGGTTGTATGAGCATTGGTAGTATAGAGCGATCGTCATAGATTATTAGGGTTCTGTTACATGTTGTAAGGAAGAACGGCGATTTGAAATTGGAATAGTCCCACATTGCAAAATAACTTGGAGAAATGGTATTTATATGGGTCGGAAGACACGTAACATTAAAGATTTCTTTTATTACAATAAAGTGTGTGCCAACTCATATGCATATGCCATGTGCTGGAGATGGAGAGCTTGGCCCGACCATTTTTACACAATAGTTGGTATTAGATCCAAAGGTTACGAACTGGGCCATGCAGGCAAACAATGCTCTGAAAAGTACTCCAAAGGGATGCGAGTCAAGGGGGAATTGTTAGGGTCGTTCTATACGTTACATGGAGGAACGACATTTGAAATTGAATTAGTTCAACATTGCTAAATAAATTGGAGAAGTTGTGCATAAATATGGGTTGGTAGGTACTAGATATGTAACATTAAAGATACCTTTTGTTGCAATAAAAAGTGTGTGCCAAGTTATATGCGTACGCCACATGCTGGAGATACAGAACTTTGTCCGACTGTCGTTACATAAAAATGACCTCCTCTTCTTGAATTGCAACAATGCCCATGTTACATCTAAACTAAAGATATTCAACCCACATTTTTGAAGAAAAGTATGAGATCCTTTTAATGTGAATTGATAGTTCACATTAAATTTGTTACACCCTAACACTTTACTAAATACCAACATTTTATTGGATGTGTGTTAATAGTTAATATTTTGCATACATACGTTGCTATACTTAGTTTCAAATACCAGTTATCTTCTTTCATAAGATAAAAATTAGTACCTTTGAACCTTACTGTTCTGTAACAATGATTTTCTTTTTTTGTTCGAACTATGAAACAAGAAAAGATTACAGCTCTAGGTAGCTATTTTTTCTTTTTCTTTTTTCCATGCCATTTTTAATATCTTGTGCTACAAGATTGTATTTGCTGAATGAACTGTTGCTATTAGAACTAAAATGATACTTATTCTTCACATTTTGATATTTTAGTGTGTCACAACAAACTTGTAAAGCCTCCTCATTGCAAGCTTTCACTATAATATTGAGCCTAAATGTAATATTATGAATCACGTGCTAGAGAACTCGTGCTAATTAAATATTAAAGGAAGAAGAAGCATTCTTTAGACACATAATCAACTGAATAAACATAAGTTGCAGCTATTCGTTTGCACATAAAGTACATCGTGGTGATCATCAATAAGGTTGGCATTGCTTAAATATTTATTTTGAAGTCGATTTGAATTGATTACCTTTTTATACATATAGTTTCATGCTTAATATTGAATTTAATTATTCTTTATTTATAGTGCTAATACAAAGATTTATTTTATATGTGTGAATTTTCTACCTGAATTAGCCAAACCGAAGTAAATTGCTTGTTTTATGCAATTATGAAGCATAGAATATATATGTGGATAGAGTTAGCTACCGATTAATTGACTGAATATACTACTAATTTTGTTTGAGATCTCCGTATGATTCTCAAGTCCATATGATTGTGTGAAAGACATGTAGTCTTAATAAGTGCACTGAAGTTATAAGTATCATAAATGCCGAAATCGGAGGCTTTCTCATAAAGATTTAGCTTGAAAGATCATCTAAAGATTAACGAAAAATCTATAGTGGGGCCTAGGAAGATCCACTCTCTATTGAAAGTTACACTGATTATTGGAACGGGGCCAGCCCACAGCAGAATTAAAAGGTAAATTTTAAAAATTCCCTTTAGGATCTATTTGGCCTATGAAGTTTAAAAGGATTTTAGATCCAATCTAAAAGGTGTTTTAAATAAAATCAATTATTTTATTTGATCATTTTAAAAGATTTTTAATTTGATATAAAAAATTTTGGAATCTCTATTTTGATATGACAACCTATATAAAATATTATGTGTATACTAACCATCTTTGCAGGAGATTTATTGCAGATTCCTTTTCTGATGTTTAAAGCTGGGTATTGTGTCTCTAGAGTCTGTATTTTACTTAGAAATTTATTAAAATCTCTCCTGAAATGATATATATATATATATATATATATATATATATATATGCACACACATGCACACACATGCATAAAAGTCCAAACTCAGACGTCTGAAACCATTCATTCAGACGTCTGAATGCTGAAACCTGAATATTGTTTCACAATATTCAAATGTCTGAATGATAATTTTCAAACGTTTGAATATAGTCAAAATTTGTCTAAAAGCTTGATGTTTGCATTTCAATCAAATTCAGAAGTCTGAAATTTTTAATTCAGACGTCTAAATATTCCCAACTGCTATTTTCTTGAAAAGACACTTCTCTTCACCGAAGAGAAACATTTTAAAAATCAATAGTTGCACCTATTCTTTTCAATGTAACTTTTCATCTATAGTTGCAACTCTTTATATACTATAAATAAATTACAGATTTCAACAAACAATTCATCGAATTTCATTTTAGCATTCTTGAATTCTCATCTATTCTCAAGCTTTCAAATTGCACTCAAATTGCTTACATACTTTGATCATTAATCACTTTATCTTCTACAATTCTCAAAGCACATCACACTATATATCATAAAGGAGAAGGTTATACGAAGATTGTACTCAATTGACTTATCAGTGTTATTTAAGAACACATTACGGTCAGATACATTTGTTATTTGTAAAAGAAGTCATGTTCGATTGCTCAGGTAGTTGAAGTCCTATTGGGTTGCTTAGGCGGGTGAAGTCATGTTTGGTTTCTCAGGCAGTGTAAACCTGTTCCTCTGGGTTAAGTGAGGGTGGTTGTAGTTGAAATTCCAGAAGGAGTCTAGGACTGGACATAGACGGGAAGTTCGAACCAGTATAAAAATTCCTGTTGTGCTTGTTTTATTTTACTTATTTACATTGCTATAGTAACTTAGTTTATTTCTGCACTAGTTTTATATAATTCCATATAGCACGATCCGCACTGTCTTTTCATTTGGTATCAGAGCAAGATTTTCATCTAACCGTAACATAGTTATTTAATTTTGCTAATATCGATAATAACACCAGCACTAGTTCTATAAGCACTAACACCAGTTTTATAGAAGGTCAATCCGCTACACAACCTCCATTTTTCAATGGTTTGAACTATGATTATTAGGCTACTCGTATGAGAATCTATATGCAATCAAATAGCTTTGAATCATGGAATATCACACAAAATGAATACACTCTTCCTACAGGAGAATACTCCACATGGACAAACACATAAAAATTAGATGCTACCGCCAATGCTAAAGCTATGAACATGTTATTTTGTGCACTAGATAGAAATGAATTTAATCGTATTAGTATGTGTCAAACAGCTTATGAAATATGGAGAACGCTTAAAATCACTCATGATGGAACTAACAAAGTTAAACAAAGCAAAATCTTCACGCTCAAAAATCAGTTTCAAAATTTTAGAATGAAACAAGATGAATCCATCAATGATATGTACTCCAGATTTGAAGATATCTACCATTCACTATTAGGACTGGAAGAAAAGTACACCGACTTTGATATTGTATCAAAAATCCTAAACTCTTCAAAGGATGAATGAAAAAGAAAAGTCTTAGCTATTGAAGAAGCTAATGACCTCTCTACCATGAAACCTGAAGAGTTAATAGGAAATCTAATGTCCTATGAAGTGAATTTGCAGGCAAAACGAATACAAGCATAAGACAAAAAGAACATAGCTTTCCATGATGAAGAAGAAAAGGATGAAGATGCACTCCATAGCAACAACTGTGAGATTGAGTTACCCTACACTTCCAACCCTATCATCAATCAACTGTGGGATGCTGTGAAATGCAACAGGCTCCCCACTGATGGTAATGGGTATGTTTGGACTGCCAAGCTTGAGCAGCACTCCATAGCATGTATTTACAAAGCTTTGAAAAGAGATGATAGTAACCCTGTTTTTAGATGGCATGGTAGAGTCTGGAATACTTTAACTTCTCGTAAACTGAATTTCTATCTTTGGAAAGTTCTTAGGAATGCTCTGATGACTAAAGATAAGTTATGCATAAGAGGTTTCACTGTGGACTTGACTTGTGTCTACTGTAATAATGTAACTGAAGATGCTTCTCACCTTTTCTTTGAGTGTGTGGTAACTAATAAAATTTGGAAGGCTTGTCTCATTGGTGCTGGGTTTACTGAGCCTATACTTTATGGTGAAGCTGAGTGGAACAGACTTTTCAGGAATACTAGGTGGAAGAATGCTACTTCCTTTTGGCTTTTGTTGATTCTGAAAGTGTATGTGGATGTTATATGGGCTGAGAGAAATGCTAGAGTCTTTGAGAATAAAAAGAAGGTTGATAGTGCTTTGATCAATATCATAAGTGCTAGGGTCAGGGAGAAGTCCTCACATCATGTTGCTTATGACTCGATGGATTATGGTGGTGGTCTTGCCTTTCTTTGTGTTTTCTTGCTTGAGTGTTATTTACTGTATTCTTTCTTTTCTCTCCATGTGTTTTCTTTGTATTTGTGTTGGGAGCTTAGCATGTTATTGCTCTCCTTTGTTTTGTGTATGTGTGCTTAATAAATATGGCTAGGGTCCATTCAACCCTACTTGCCTTTCAAAAAAAAGAAAAAAAAGAAAAGGATGAAGATTCAGAAGAAGAAGATTTAGCATTTATTGCCAAAAATTTCAAAAAGTTCTTGAAATTCCGTAAAAACAACAGAAACAGTAAAAAAGGAACTTTCTAAGCAAACCATCATCTTCAGTTCTAGAATGTTTTAATTGTCATAAGAAAGGTCATATGCAGAAAGAATGTCCAAAACTAAAGAAAAAATACTTGGCACAAAAGATAAGAAAAAGAAAGCATTTTCTGTTACATGGGATGATTTAGATACCTCTTCATCAAATAACAGCAGTGACAGTGAAAACGAGCAAGCTAATGTTTGTTTCATGGTTATCGAAAACGAGGTTAGTAATTTTATCTTTGATGATATGATAGAAATAAATTCAGAGCTAGATGACACACTCAAAAAACTCAAAAGAAAATATAAGGAGACTCGTGAACATCAGAACAGAGTAGAATTCGAAAGAGATATGCTTAAAAGATGAGAAGAAAATACTAGAGGATGAACTTGAAAAATTACAAGAATTATACTCTAATATTAATCCTCAACTCACTCTTTTGAGTTAAGAAATTGAAACTCAAAAAGAGAATAATGACGCTCTTGTTTTTGAAAATCATGAATTAAAGACAAAAGCAAAATTAATAGAATTAGATAATACTAGTCTCAAAACTTAGTTGGATGGCATCACTAAAAAAGTTTCAAACTTTAATAAACAAAGAGAAACTCTATCTAAAATTATTGATAGCTCTCAATCTTTTTCAAGTAGGAAAGGATTAGCGTATGATAAGAAAACAAAAGCTCCACCTAAAAAGAAAATTAGGAGAAGTAGTAACCCTACTGAAAAACAGTCAAAAAGGAATACTTACCCGAAAAACATAAGAGTTTGGGTTCCTAAAATAAACAACAGTTTAATCAGGAAGAAATATATTAACACCTTTTTAGAAATTATTCATAAAAATAAAGATTACATTTTCAAATGGGATACTGAACCCTCTTGGGCTTGGTTTCCTAAGACTTAACTCTTAGGACCCTATTAAAAAGGTGGGTACCAATGTTATCTCGTATTTTTTGTAGGTCCCACTCAAGAAAAGAGAAAAGTGGATACTTGATAGTGGTTGTTCAAAACATATGACAGGAGACAAAGATACGCAATCAAACATTACTTACTCAGATGGAGGCTCCGTCACATTTGGAGACAACTCCAAAGGCTATATCATCGGCAAAGGCGATGTAAGCAACAACAGTATTTCAAATTTACCTCTTATTTCAAATGTTTTACTAGTCAAAAATTCAAAACATAATTTAATTAGTATCAGCCAATTATGTGACAAAGGATTCAAAATTACTTTTCTAAAAACAAATGTAGTATTTTTGATCAAAATCAAAATCTTATCTGTGAAGGAAATAGAGACAGAAATATCTACGTACTGAATATAAAAATAAATCATAATTCATATATGTGTTTAATAGCCAAAGAAAATGATCCTTGGTTATGGCACAACCGATTCTGTCACATTAACTTCAAAGCTATAAACAAACTTTCTAAAAATGATTTAGTAAAAGGTCTACCAAAAATGAATTTTAAAATTGATCATATTTGTGATGCATGTCAGTTAGGAAAATTAACTAAGTCATCTTTTAAACCTAAAAAGGTTATTTCAACTTTACAACCACTTGAATTACTGCATATGGATTTATTTGGACCAACACAAGTACAATCCATTAATCACAGTAGCTATGTGTTTGTAATTGTTGATGATTTTTCTAGGTACACTTGGATTATTTTTATGAAAAATAAAAGTGATACTTTTGATAATTTCAAAACTTTTGTCAAAAGAATTCAAAATTTTAAAGGATTAAAAATCAAAAACATAAGAAGTGATCATGGAGGAGAACTTGAAAGCGAAGCCTTTGAACATTTTTGTAAGAAGAAGGGAATATTCCATAATTTTTCATTTCCTAGAACTTTACAACAAAATGGAGTTGTAGAACGTAAAAATAGAACCTTATAAGAATGTGCAAGGACCTTGTTGAAAGGAAGTACGTTACCAAAACATTTCTGGACTGAAGCAGTTGCAACAGCTTGTTATGTTTTGAATCGTGTTTCTATTCGACCACTAACTAAGAATACTCCTTATGAACTTTTTAATGGTCGAAAACCAAATATTTCTTATTTTAAAGTTTTCAGTTCAAAATGTTTTCACTTTAAACACAAAAGATCAGCTTGGTAAATTCGATTCAAAATCCGATGAAGGAATCTTTGTAGGCAGATCGAAGCAAAGCTTATCGATTTTATAATAAAAGAACCAATATCATTGAAGAAACACTTCATGTATCCTTCGATGAAAATTTTAATCAAATACCAAATATAAGAGATGATGAAGAATTCCCTGATAATATCACAAATACAGAAATTTCAAAGCTTGAGAACAATGAAAACATGGTTTACAATAACAATTAATTAAGATCTCCACCTAGACTATTAAGGGATCATCCTCCTGTTAATGTCATTGGAGAACTCAATTCATCTGTTAGAACAAGAAGTCAATTAAATCAAATGGGTCATGTAGCTTTTCTTTCTCATATTGAACCTAAAAATATTAAAAAGCATTCACCGATGAAAATTGGTTAACCTCCATGCAAGAAGAGCTAAACCAATTCGAAAGAAATGACGTTTGGGATTTAGTTCCAAGTCCTAGTGATCAATCAGTTATTGGTACAAAGTGGGTCTTCAAAAATAATGCAAATCAACAAGAAAATATTACTAGAAATAAAGCTAGATTAGTTGCACAAGGATATAATCAAGAAGAAGAGATTGACTATGAAGAAACGTTGCTCCAGTCGCTAGACTATAAGTAATACGTATCTTACTAGCCTATGCATGTTTTCATAACTTTAAATTATATCAAATAGATGTCAAAAGTGCCTTTTTAAATGTTTTTATAAAAGAAAAAGTTTATATTGAACAATCTCCTTTATTCATACACGAACAATTTCACGACCATGTCTATAAACTTAAAAAGGCCTTATATGGTCTGAAACATGCACCTCATGCTTGGTACAATCGTCTTAAAAGATACTTAGTAGATTCTGGTTTTTAAATTAGGAAGGTTGATCAAACTCTTTTTATTAAAAGAAACAAACAAGATATTTTAATTGTTCAAATATATGTGGATAATATTATTTTTGGATCTACAAATGAAAAATTATGTCAAGAATTTTCTAAAATAATGACCAAAGAATTTAAAATGTCACATATGGGTGAATTAAATTATTTTCTTGGCTTACAAATAAAAAATTAGAAAATGGTATTTTTATAAATCAAGAAAAATATTATAACAATCTAATTAAACGCTTTGGTATGGAAAATACTTTTACCAAACCAGCTCCTATGAGTACAACTATACATCTTGATAAAGATGAAAGTGGCAAAAGTATTGACCAAAAATTATATCGATGTATGATTGGATCGTTACTATATTTAACAGCTAATAGACCTGACATAATGATGAGTGTTTGTTTGTGTGTACGATTTCAAGAAGATCCAAAAGAATCACATTTGCGAGCAGCGAAACGCATACCACGGCATCTTAATAAAACCAAGGACTTTGGACTATTCTATCCAAAGGAATATCCTTTTGAATTAGTATCCTATAGTGACGCTGATTTTGAAGGAAGCTGGATAGATAGAAAAAGTACAAGTGGGACTTGTCACTTCATTGGACGGTCTCTTGTATCCTAGTTTAGTAAGAAACAAAACTGTGTTGCATTATCGACTGTGAAGCAGAGTATATTTCTGCATTGGCACATGCTCAAGTTACCTATATGCAACAAACACTACAAGATTTTGATTTTAATTTATCTAAATCAACTATTTACTGTGATAATTATAATGCTATAAATTTATCTTAAAATCCCGTTAATCACTCACGAACAAAACTTATTGACATTCGTCATCATTTTCTTCGTGATAATATAGAAAAAGATTTAATAAATCTAGAATTTGTGTCCTCTGACAAACAATTGGCAGATATCTTTACAAAACCATTAAATGAAAATACTTACATCAATTTTAGACGAGAACATGGAATCATCTCTTTTACAGATTTATAAGTTCACGTATTTTTTTAAATATATGGTTTTTATATTTTATATTCATAAATTTTTTATAAAAAAAATTTAGGGGTGTTTTCCATCATTCGAACTCAGGATCTCATACTCGGTAGTCTTCTGCTCTACCACTTCACTCTTTATCTTTTTCCGAAACATAAGTTTGTTTTTAAATTCTTAATTACGCTACATTCTCTCCTATTTTTCCTATGGCCATTATTCTCCTAACCATACAATGTTTCTCTATTTTTATCTAGCTTCTAACTATATAATCTCTGCAATTCTTCAGTCTTTGCACTAAAATCCATTAAATTTTTTAAAATTTTCAAATTTCTGTTTCAACATGTCATCTCAATAAAACTCCAAATCATCTGAGCTTTCTTATACTTCTCCGTCCTCGGGATCATAAAATCTACCAACTCCTACACTAATCTATGAACCGGTTCCGATTGTTCCACCCTCAACTCATACTGGATATACTCCACCAATAAAAAGAACAAGACGGTCTCCTTTTTTTTATCACCATCCACAAAAGAGAAAATAGATGATGTTCATCACTATCAAAGAGAAACATTAGAATTACAGCGTGAATTATACTATGAACAAAAAGTTAATGCCAAACGGCTTAGCTTTTTGGAACATATCGCGTTAAAGTTCCATGGTTCTTCATCAAAAGACACAGTTCATCAACCTTCTACAGTTCGTTCTCCAAATCATCGCAATCCTTGGGAACCATCACCACAATGTCCACCGTCATCACCAAATTCTTGGGAATATGGCAACAGATGGTCTCTACTTCGACCATTTATAGAGAACACTAAAACTGAAGAAGAGCCATATCATACTCCATCTTCTTCTTCAAAATTTCTTTAATTATTTCTTGTTGTGTATATACTATTGTTAATTTGTTATTTCATTCTGTTTATTCTAAACTTGTATTATTTAAAATTATTTGATAATATATATTGTTTTCTATTCTCAAAAAGCGAATATGTGCCTCTGAGCAAAATTCAGACGGCTGTTCTATACGAAACAAAATATTCATAGTAGATTTTTTTTTTTTGCAGATTCAGACGTCTGAATCAAATAAATCAGACATCTAAATAAGGTCAATTTTGAACTGTTTCCTTGCGGGTTGTATCTCAACCCAATTCAGATGTCTGGATCAAATGATTCAGACGGCTGAATTTTTCTAAGCCTATTTTTTTAAACCATTCTTCTTTATTTTCTTTCCACTTATACCTCTACCTTTTCACCCACTACATATTGCCTTTTTCACTTCATTCCCAATTACTTCAGAAACCTAGCCTCCATTTTTATCTCTCTCAAAGCTTTTACCTTTCCTCTAACTCTCCAATGGCACCAAGATCAAAAAGAACTAGAGACTCAACTTTCGGGCCATCCGAAGACCAAATCCGCCAATGGCTATGGAACGATGCTGCTGTTTCTCGGTTTAATTCTATGAAGAATTCCAACATCTTCGAAGGAACATTCGTGAAATTCATGGATTTCGCAGCATATCATGTTAGAGAGTTAGTGGAACAATTCCACTTCGATAGCTTGATTGGGTATACTCCTAACAATGTTAAGATTAATCATCTTATAATTAAACTTTTTCTTGCAAACTTAAATTTGGATCGTCATAGTCCCCAAAATCGACAAGATTGTGTTTGGTTGATAGTGTGTGGCGTAAGAATCTTCTTACCTTTACAAAGACTAGGTCATATTTTAAATTGCCCTTATCAAGGAATTGATATTAATGAAATTGAAGTTGATATGGATCATCGAGATGAAGTTTCACATCAATTTTTGTTCGATCAACTTACAAATTTAGGAAAATTAAATTTTACCTTCTTAAGGCCACAAGCTAGGCTCATTCACTGTGCACTAATTCATTCTCTCCATCAAAGGATGGGGAGTTATGAAAAAGTGTATAAAGAGAACTTCCAAGCCCTTTATTCTATCTACTCCAATCAACAAGTGAATTGGGGAAAAATTATTTTGGATGAATTCCAAGACACCACAATTCGGAAAAAATATAGAACCATTCATTATGGTGCTTATATTATGTGCATCCTCCTAAATGTCGATGTACCAATGCTCGACTTCGATTTTACAACTATTAGTGAGTTAGGCGCTAAAACTCTAGGATTGATGGGTCTTCCACCGCGGCCTCCTCCTCAACAAATTATTTCCTTCCATCAATGGTCGCGAAATGTTCTACAAGGTGTTCCTCAACCTCGAGACACCAGTATTGCTTCTTCTTCTCATAGTCAACATGAAGAAGAAGAGGAAGACGATGACACCATTCAAGAGATTAGCCTTGAAACTTCTTCAAGACATGCTGTCATCACTCTCTCCCGAAATCAATCAAAGATTCATCGGGAAATTAAGGCACTTGAGAAGAAGACGGAAAGAAAGTTCAACTCTATCAAAGGCTTTCTCAATAAAATATGGGATCAAATTTCTTGTTTTGGTTCTTCATCCACTCAAGCTTACAACCCTTCCCCATTTTGAGTGGTCTTCCTCAAGCTCGAGTTCTAATTACAATGATCCGTCTCTTTCAAGCTAATTCTAATTATATTTTTCTATTTTTATCTTATGTTTGATTTGCTTATGTTTTAACTTTGCTTGTCTAGCTGTATGAGAAATTTCTGCTATTATATCTTCATGTATTAACTAGTTTAATTGCTTTAATGAGATGAACTATCTATTGTTATCTATGATCTTTCTTTTATCGATGACAAAGGGGTAGAAATATAAAATTGTGCATATTGACAAGTTTTAGATTGTGCACATTGATAGGGGGAGTAATAATACTTTAAATATTTATTATTGATTATATAGTTGTCATCATCAGAAAGGGGGGAGAATGTTGGAATCTCAATTTTGATTATGACAACCTATATAAAATATTATGTGTATACTAGCCATCTTTGCAGGAGATTTATTGCAGATTCCTTTTCAGATGTTTAAAGTCGAGTATTGTATGTCTAGAGTCTATATTTTACTTAGAAATTTGTTAAAATCTCTCCTGAAACTATATATATTTAAATATATGCACACACATGCACATACATGCACATACATGCACAAAAGTCCAAACTCATACATTTGAAACCATTCATTCAGACGTTTGAATGCTGAAACCTGAATATTGTTTCACAATATTCAAACGTCTGAATGATAATTTTCAAATGTCTGAATATAGTCAAAATTTGCTTAAAAGCTTGCTGTTTGCGTTTCAATCAAATTCAGAAGTCTGAAATTTTTAATTCGGACGTTTGAATATTTCCAACTGCTATTTTCTTGAAAAGGCACTTCTCTTCACCGAAGAGAAACATTTTTAAAATCAATAGTTGCACCTGTTCTTTTCAATGTAACTTTTCATCTATAGTTGCAACTCTTTATATAGTATAAATAGATTACAGATTTCAATAAACAATTCGCCGAATTTACTTTTAGCATTCTTGAATTCTCATCTATTCTCAAGCTTTCAAATTGCACTCAAATTGCTTACATACTTTGATCATTAATCACTTTATCTTCTGCAATTCTCAAAGCACATCACACTATATATCAAAAAGGAGAAGATTATAGGAAGATTGTACTTAATTGACTTATCAGTGTTATTTAAGAACACATCACAGTCAGGTACATTTGTTATTTGTAAAAGAAGTCATGTTCGGTTGCTCAGGCAGTTGAAGTCCTATTCGGTTGCTTAGGCGGGTGAAGTCTTGTTCAGTTGCTCAGGTAGTGTAAAACTGTTCCTCCGGGTTAAGTGAGGGTAGTTGTAGTTAAAATTCCAAAAGGAGTCTGAGACTGGACATAGAACGGGAAGTTTGAGCCAGTATAAAAATTCCTGGCGTGCTTGTGTTGTTTTACTTATTCACATTACTATAGTAACTTAGTTTATTTCTGCACTAGTTTTATATAATTTCGTATAGCACGATCTGCACTGTCTTTTCAAAATCGAATGAACGAATGTATCTGTAACGACCCGAAATTTTCGATTTCGAAAATTCCAGATAGTTATGAAAAAGAAGAATGAGATAGAAGAAGAAGAAGAAGAACAGAAACACCAACATCTCACATTCGCAGCGGATAAAATATAATAATAAATAATAACAGTTTACAAAAGAATAATTATTCCGTCGATTACATTTTATTACATCAGAGTTTCATATGTATACAGTCACTGAATATGCTCAATTTTCATGTCACAGATATACAGAAATAAAATACAGCAGAAACACCCATACGTTCTCGCCATCCAGCTCGCCTCCTGAGCTCCAGAACGTCCCTACCTGAAAATCTGTAACACTCGGTCTGACCCGAGCATTATACCAAAGTAACACCCGAGTCAGGCTGGAAACTAGCGTAAGTAAACCCAACTAACATGGAATGCAAAGCATACAGCTTATATATAACCCGGGTAACTCAAATCAATTCACAAGTTCACAATATGTTATGGACATCACTTATTTCACATATAAGTTTTCTAAATACCAAGATTTAGATTTAAAATATCCAATTCCTCCAAATCACTTCACTCCAGCATAAAGATTTCACATATCAATCTATAAAAATTCGAAGTGGTTTCGGATATTTCCTAATACCCGATCCCGGCCTCTTCGAGTCTCATGTCATCCTAACTCAGGATATCCAAATGAAATACACAACATTCATATTAGACATATCAACTCATTCAAAGCATCCAATATCATCAATCATTCATAAGTAAAGCTTAATCTACAAATTAATACAATTGATTCTAATTGAATTCCAAACCTCAATCACTTAGATTCTTTCATTAATTAATTCCAAATCGATTAATTAATCAATCCTTCCTTATTCATCTTACTTAATCACCCTGGATTAATTATCTTTCAATTTCATTCAAATAATTATCTTTATTTAATTTCACGATATTAATTATTCTTAACCAAATCTGTAACGACCCAGGATTTTGAACAATTTAATTTGAAAATATTTAATTAATTTTAAATATTTGAATGATGCTTTAGATTAAATTTTCAATATAACTTTGAGTTTGACGATTAAATTATAGAATTTAATCTATTGAAGTTGAATAAAAATTTGATTCTTCAATTTTAAGCCGATTAAAATTATTTCAAAGGCTTGTAAAATTCATATTGATAATATTGAAGATAATCAAAGCTTCAGAATTTAATTTGGAAGTGAATTGCTCAGTTTTGGATTAAATCGTTTGAATTGATATTTAAAAATAGCCGTCCGAGACACAGTCTCGGAATTCGACGAAACCAGTTCCATTGGGTCCGTAATATTGAATTATTGTCGGATTTCAAATTTGGTATTTTTCGGAGTTGTTATGTGAGCACACGGTGAGTAAACACGTTGAAATTTGTATTGAAACGAATTTAATTTAAATTTAAATTTAAATTAAACAAAAGACAGTATCCCTATATTCTAGCCTAAAATCACGAAAATAAACGTGTGAACACATTCTCTCTGATGAACCACGATCCTCTGTCTCCTTCCCTCTCCTTTTATAAATCACGCGAGCCTTATTTTAAAAATCCCAAATCCTATTGTTCAAATCGAATTGGATTTACAGAAAAACAAGAGAATGGCCGAAGCCTGCAAATAAAAAAAAAAAAAGGGAAAAAATGGGGGCACGGCGGCTAGGGCTGGATGGTGCAGCGGCCTCGAATGATGGCGCGCGTTTGAAGGTGGAGCGCGGCCGCGTGCGCGCGACACGAGGCCAAGGGGGGATTCGACGGCGAAGTCAAGGCGTTCGATTCGGTGGATAGCGTGCTCAGTTAGGATGGCGGCGACGACAGAACACGCGCGCGCGTATACCGAAGCAGCGGCGTTGTCGAGGAAGGATGGAGGAGGTGGCTGAGGGATTTGGGGCCGCACGCGTATAGGTTCGAGCGCGAATAGGCGCGGCGGCAGTTCGTGATGGCGGCGCGTTCAAGTGGGAAGGAGGTCGTGCTGCGGTGATGTTTGGAGGAGGGTGCGTTCGTTGATGATAAGGGATTGTTGCAGTAAGGTATAAAATTTTATTTTGCTTTTATTATTTAATTTAATTTAATCCAAATATATCTATACATCACAGTAAAGTATATTCAAAATTTTTCAGTTCAAATTAATTTTGAAAATAAAAAATATTGACAGAAGATAGATTTTTAAATCACAGTAAAGTAGTTTTGTGTTGTTGTTATAGTAAATGGAAATTTAGTTTTAGATTTTAAATTATAATTGAAAAAAAAAATGAATAATATGTTAAAGGAATTTATAAAAGGTGATATGTTTAAAATTTAATTTATTTGTTAAAACCAAAATCTATTAGTTGATTTAATTTATGAAAAGGAAATTTAGTTCAAATTGGAAATCTCTAGTTAAAATTTTTAAAAAAAAAAGGAAATTAAGTCAATGGGAAATTTCTAGTTAGGGTTATTTCAAAAAGAAAATTAATTTAAATAAATTTGTTTAAAGTAAATTTAGTTGAAATTTAAATTTTATAAGATAAATTTGTTAAGAGTAATCTGTTTAAAATTAATAGGGAATTAGTTTAAAAATTTAGATTCTTTGGTTAAAAATGTAAATCACTTGTTTGAAATTAAATTTATCAGTTGAATAAATTAAAGGAATTCTAATTTAAGATTTAATTCTTCAATTTGATAATTTTATTGAAAGTGAGTTTAGTTAATTAAATTAATTTTTTTTAGTTAAAATAATTTATTAAACAAAAGAATTTTAAAAGATTTAAGAAAATTTATATAAGCAAGATGTTAGAATTTTTTTTTAAAAAAGAAAATCAGTTTGAATCTTTAATTTTTAGCTTAAAAATGAAAATCATTAACTTGAGATGAAATAATAAGTTGAAATAAAATTATTAAAGAAGAAACAGATTTAAATAAAACTATTGATTTATTTAACAATCAAATGAAAATTTAATTTATCCGATTGATTCGAATATTAATAAAATGTGTAAATATTTATACAAGGTATAAATGAAGAAAACAAGTTGAATTGGAAGTTGATGGCAAACGGGAATAAAGGTGAGAACTTCTCACTCAAAAGGAATTTCTGTTGTTAATTTTAAATTTTAAATAGCTAGATTTAAAATTGATTGACTGTGTTGATTGAATGCTTGAATGATGATTGTTATATATATATATATATATTGGATGTGAATAGACCCTATACGCCGTTAGTAAGCGGAGGTTATTTATTACACACATATACCGCGATATTCCACCTCGAAGTGGAATTGGTATTATATTATATATATAGCAATATATATATATTGGCATATGTATATATTGCAGTTGATTGATTTCCCGCATTTCTTTTTTAGCGGATGAGACCCTATGCGCCGTTAGTAAGCGGATATATATTTATAAAATCCCATATACCGCGATATTCCGTCTTGAAACGGAATGGTATTGTGCTAATGTCTGTGGATGCAGGGAAACAGGTTGGAGGGATCCAACTGGATTCCTCACAAATATTTATTTGATTTCATATATTGTGATATTTGATTGTTTATCATGGATGATATATGATGTGTGAGAATCGTGATTGACTATTGATGTGTTGCATCATCGGATCCAATTTTTTTTTAAAAAAAAAAATATACGATTTTAATTTCAAAAAGGATTTTTGGAAATATACGTTTATTAAATATTTTTGGAATTGATCCATTATAAATAAATAAACGTTATAAATTTTTAATGTTATAAAAGTTATATTTTTAAGAAATATAGTTAAAAAAATTTATTTTTGAAAATAAGGGATTGATGATTTTATAAAATAGTTTAAACTGAGATTTTTGAATCTATTATAAAAAGTTTAAAAATAGGATTTATGAAATTGGATTATTTTATAAATCAAAATGATGGAATTCTAAAAGAGTTCAAAAGATGTTTTAAAATAATAATACAAATTCATTTGTATTAAAAGATTTATAAATTGATATTTGTAAATTAAAAATATTAGAAGTGTAAAACGAACTTTTCTAAGTGTTAGAAAGAATTGTAAATGAATTTCATAAATTGGAATTATAGAATTATAACGGTGAAGTTATAAATAGAATTTTATAAGCAGTAGGTTTATAAAATTTATAAAGTTATTAAAGGAATGAGTTTGGATAAATAAATGAATCTTAGAAGTTATAAGATTTGTAGATTAGTGAAGTTTAGAGAAACAATTTTGTAAATAAATAAATTATAAGTATTTGACTTATAATATGAATTTTTAGTATATCATTGTGATATGAATTGAGATAGGTTAATAAAGAAAATGTATAAAAGAAAGTTGTTGTAAAAGAAATAGAAATAGAATTTATAAACATTGTTTTATAAATTCGCAAACTACTTATTTTGATAAGTAAATTATTGCAATTTATTAATGGAGTTATATCCATGTTTTAAACAGTGAATAATTCCTTAAAATAAAAGGAATAGAAGAAATAAAATTTATTAATAATATATATTCACGTTTTTGTATGGTGAATATTATGTTAAAGAATTATTTGGAATGTGATATTTTAAACAGAGTTAAAACGATCTAACGATGTTTTAAAAATGTATTGAGATTCGAAATTATAGATTTCAACATTTATGGTTGAAATAGATGTTTTCGAGAAATAGAAGGAAATAATAGATTATAACACTGTTGTTATAATAGATAATTTCCGAAAGGAAATGTTTTGTATGGTATTGGGATTTATATATCTATTTTATTTCGAATCCGTATACTAGTGATTTTGGGTTGTCGTAACGATGTTTTACGCAACATCGTTTTGGCCCAAATAAATACGGTTAAGTGAATGATTTCCTTAAAGAAAGAAATATATACTTAATTTCGATTTAAGTATATAGAATATTTTCTAAGTGTTGAAAATAAAAGATTGTGAATTACTTATTTAATAAGTATAGAAATGTTTTCCAATATAAAGTGAATAAGTTGAGAATTTATCTTTTTGAAGATAAATTGAAAAATGGATATTTGAAATCATATATTCATAAATATTTTGGAAATATAAGTTCAATATGGAATTTATAAAAGGAATTGGGAAAATAGGTTTAAAAATAAATATTGATTTATTTTTGAAATATGGAAAGTTATATCTTCTAAAGATATTTTTGGGAAATAAATAATTTGGAAAATTATTTGGATTCTGGTGATGTTGGCATATCTATTGATAGTTCAATAACCGACTATCAATATTTACCTTCGAATAGGTATTTGTTGTGAATTGTTTGAAATTGAATGCCACACTTATTTTTTTTTAAAAATAAGCGCTCACTACTCGGGTTAACCGGGAAAGGACCATGGGGTCGTATAACCCATTCCGAATATGTGATACGTCGTGATAAATTGCATTCGAAGATCGGTGTTGAAGACCGGATATTTTCGAAAGCGAAAGGATTTCTTGTTGATTGTCTCTGCACTGGCTGATCCCTGGTATAGAGATCTCCATAAGTGATGGGAAATCCGAACGTGATTAGAGATTATTCGGATTGCAAGGACTTCTTTGTAAGTGCCTTCGGTTCTGTTCGAGCCCGGAACAGACTTGTATGGATTGTATGTCTGACATTACAAGTTGAGATATAAAGCCGATTTCTTTCAAATATATTTCTGTGGTGGCGGAGAATTTATTCTTTTAGCTTAACACCCTTCTTTGAGACGTACGAGCTCAAAGGTTATATAGTTGAAGTTATCAGCGATATATTCCCATTTTGGTAATGTGACATGCTGAGTGATGCTGAAATGATCATTGTGGTGATTATTTGTGATAGGATCATTTATTTGATCGTCTATCTTAGTGATCATTGTGTTGATCATTTGTTGACCCAAAGCACGGCTTTTTGTACAAAGTGTGTTTTTGTGGACGTGACTTCGTCGAGCCTCACATCCCGGAAATGGTCAAAACAGGAAAGATGCAGCAAGGTTATTAGGGGTTGCTGTAGCTCCCCTTAGGGTATGTACATTTCCTTCTGGATAGAGGTTGTATCATGGTATGGAGCCCAGATATTTAACCTATGTGGTTACTACGAGTTTATTACTTTGTGGTTGTTGGTTATCGGGATCCCGTGAAAAAGGTCGTTTACGATCGGGGAATGGCGTGCTCGTGTCAGTAGTTACCCAGTTAAGGGGTAACCCGGCCTTGTGTTGGCAGAGTTCCGGTTTGGTTCTCGGGGGTGTCTTTCCAGAGGCATTCTCAGTGGCAATGGGAAGTTCCTTGGCCTGACCATTTGTTGGAAATCCAAAGAAACAATACGTGACTTGTACGGTTTTAGTTGTAGAACCTGCCATTTAATATGGTAGCTATTAGTAGGCATAATATAATGGTACCTATGCTGGCTAAGATTTATATTCTACTTTCGAAAGGATTTGTTCTACACTATGCACTAGTAATAATATCAAATGTTATTTTAAATGCGTATCAAGCATCTTTGACTAACATAAGAAGAAATCTCCTCCAAGTCTGCGTTTGCATTGTGTGTGTGGCGGGAGGTCTTATGGTAGTCTCATTTTTAAAAGCATTGCGAATTGAAATAAAAATATCTCTCTATTTTGATTTTAAAGTTAAATAAACTGTTTTAAGTTCTCGCACCAGTCACATGACTGACTTGGAGTTTATTGTTTTCCTTCCTAAACTCTGGGTGCCCACAAATTTCCACACGGGCAGTCAAGAGTAGGTTTATCAGGATATTCTGGATATTCAGGAGTTGTTGGAGGCAAGCTGGATGGCATGGCGTATTACTAGTTTATATAGTATTTCTTTTTCCGCTGCACTGTTGATGTTGTATGATGTTGTACACTCTGATGATATGATGTAATGTAATAACTGATATAGTTCTTTGTTTAAAGATTATTCATTTATTATTATATGTTGTTCCGCTGCGAATTGTGAGATTCTGATGTTGTTCTTTCTGTTCTGTTGTTCCTTTCTGTCAGTTCTATTTTTAAAATTTTCTATTCTCTGTTTTTTTCTAATTTCAAATTCTCTATTTTCTATCTTCTTTCCCTCTATTTCCTATCTCTTCTCTCTTCTTTCTTTTTCTTTTCTTAAATTTTCTTTTTAAAACCCATAACAATTCGGTTTTTCGGCAACGAAAATCTGAAACGTTACATTTGGTATCAGAGCTCTGTTGGTTAAGCGACAACCATGGTTCTGATGGGTATTACTCGTTAGAGATAGAGTCAGCAGTACTCTAGAATGAGTTTGAGTGTAATAATAGATATGAGCGCGTATTTGTTAGTGAATATAAAAATTATTTTTGAATCGGGTAAATAAAATAATTTTTGCCCAAAACTATTTTGAATAGAAAAAAAAATGATTTTCTATGAATTATTATAGTATATGATTGCATGATTGTTAGAAGTGATAATATTGAATTATTATCATTAGTAATGGAATTAAATAAAATGGATTGAATTCAAGTAAACTAACTTGATAAATTAGTAATTCATGGACAAATGAATATGGAATGTGAATGAAATTTGAAATGTAAAATAGAATTGGATTTCTAAGTAAATTTGAGATAAATTGAATATTGAAATGAATTAGTGAATAAAACTAATTCAATGTAGTAATGTGAATTACTGAATGAAAGTTAATCGTTAGAATTCAATATTTAGAATTGAGAATTTAATTCAAATAGATTTAAAATTGTGAATTGAATTCAATTTAAATTGTGAATTGAATTCAAATAAATTGGAATCGTGAATTGAATCGAAGTGTAAAATTTAATAAAAATTAAATATATAACTTCAATAGTGAAGTAAAAACGTATAAGAAACATATATTGGAAATTTTGCAATAGAATTGGCAAATTGGTTTGAATGTTGTAATTGGATATTATGGATGCTACTACTAGCAGGCTATACAGGTTATACAGGTATATAAAGAAATTGAGATTTTGATTTCAAAGATAAAATTGAATAGCTCGACAAAAAGGTACGTATTTCAATTTTAATAAGAGATTTGATGACTTTCTTCTCTAGCCACTTGGCTTTTCTCTTTTCTTTTTGATTCTGAGGGGCCGTGGTGCCATTTTGTAGTCGTACCGAGCTAGCCGCGCAAAGGAGACGCTGGCGAAATTTTTCGAAAATTTAGGGTGTTAGAAAAATTTTGAGAAAATTTGAAAGTTTGAAATTTGAATTTAAATGGTTAGTAAAACAATATTGTTTGAAACCTATAATTGGAGTTGGAAAAGCTAGTTGAAATGATAATGAATCTCTAGTAAAAAAAAAAGATTTAGGCTAGTAAGTTGATAAAACTATTTGAATTGTGAAAAATAGTAGACGGGATAAGGGCATTCTTCTTAACTTGTAATTTCGGGACGAAATTCTTTTAAGGGGGAAAGATTGTAACGACCCAGGATTTTGAACAATTTAATTTGAAAATATTTAATTAATTTTAAATATTTGAATGATGCTTTAGATTAAATTTTCAATATAACTTTGAGTTTGACGATTAAATTATAGAATTTAATCTATTGAAGTTGAATAAAAATTTGATTCTTCAATTTTAAGCCGATTAAAATTATTTCAAAGGCTTGTAAAATTCATATTGATAATATTGAAGATAATCAAAGCTTCAGAATTTAATTTGGAAGTGAATTGCTCAGTTTTGGATTAAATCGTTTGAATTGATATTTAAAAATAGCCGTCCGAGACACAGTCTCGGAATTCGACGAAACCAGTTCCATTGGGTCCGTAATATTGAATTATTGTCGGATTTCAAATTTGGTATTTTTCGGAGTTGTTATGTGAGCACACGGTGAGTAAACACGTTGAAATTTGTATTGAAACGAATTTAATTTAAATTTAAATTTAAATTAAACAAAAGACAGTATCCCTATATTCTAGCCTAAAATCACGAAAATAAACGTGTGAACACATTCTCTCTGATGAACCACGATCCTCTGTCTCCTTCCCTCTCCTTTTATAAATCACGCGAGCCTTATTTTAAAAATCCCAAATCCTATTGTTCAAATCGAATTGGATTTACAGAAAAACAAGAGAATGGCCGAAGCCTGCAAATAAAAAAAAAAAAAGGGAAAAAATGGGGGCACGGCGGCTAGGGCTGGATGGTGCAGCGGCCTCGAATGATGGCGCGCGTTTGAAGGTGGAGCGCGGCCGCGTGCGCGCGACACGAGGCCAAGGGGGGATTCGACGGCGAAGTCAAGGCGTTCGATTCGGTGGATAGCGTGCTCAGTTAGGATGGCGGCGACGACAGAACACGCGCGCGCGTATACCGAAGCGGCGGCGTTGTCGAGGAAGGATGGAGGAGGTGGCTGAGGGATTTGGGGCCGCACGCGTATAGGTTCGAGCGCGAATAGGCGCGGCGGCAGTTCGTGATGGCGGCGCGTTCAAGTGGGAAGGAGGTCGTGCTGCGGTGATGTTTGGAGGAGGGTGCGTTCGTTGATGATAAGGGATTGTTGCAGTAAGGTATAAAATTTTATTTTGCTTTTATTATTTAATTTAATTTAATCCAAATATATCTATACATCACAGTAAAGTATATTCAAAATTTTTCAGTTCAAATTAATTTTGAAAATAAAAAATATTGACAGAAGATAGATTTTTAAATCACAGTAAAGTAGTTTTGTGTTGTTGTTATAGTAAATGGAAATTTAGTTTTAGATTTTAAATTATAATTGAAAAAAAAAATGAATAATATGTTAAAGGAATTTATAAAAGGTGATATGTTTAAAATTTAATTTATTTGTTAAAACCAAAATCTATTAGTTGATTTAATTTATGAAAAGGAAATTTAGTTCAAATTGGAAATCTCTAGTTAAAATTTTAAAAAAAAAAAGGAAATTAAGTCAATGGGAAATTTCTAGTTAGGGTTATTTCAAAAAGAAAATTAATTTAAATAAATTTGTTTAAAGTAAATTTAGTTGAAATTTAAATTTTATAAGATAAATTTGTTAAGAGTAATCTGTTTAAAATTAATAGGGAATTAGTTTAAAAATTTAGATTCTTTGGTTAAAAATGTAAATCACTTGTTTGAAATTAAATTTATCAGTTGAATAAATTAAAGGAATTCTAATTTAAGATTTAATTCTTCAATTTGATAATTTTATTGAAAGTGAGTTTAGTTAATTAAATTAATTTTTTTTAGTTAAAATAATTTATTAAACAAAAGAATTTTAAAAGATTTAAGAAAATTTATATAAGCAAGATGTTAGAATTTTTTTTTTAAAAAAGAAAATCAGTTTGAATCTTTAATTTTTAGCTTAAAAATGAAAATCATTAACTTGAGATGAAATAATAAGTTGAAATAAAATTATTAAAGAAGAAACAGATTTAAATAAAACTATTGATTTATTTAACAATCAAATGAAAATTTAATTTATCCGATTGATTCGAATATTAATAAAATGTGTAAATATTTATACAAGGTATAAATGAAGAAAACAAGTTGAATTGGAAGTTGATGGCAAACGGGAATAAAGGTGAGAACTTCTCACTCAAAAGGAATTTCTGTTGTTAATTTTAAATTTTAAATAGCTAGATTTAAAATTGATTGACTGTGTTGATTGAATGCTTGAATGATGATTGTTATATATATATATATATATTGGATGTGAATAGACCCTATACGCCGTTAGTAAGCGGAGGTTATTTATTACACACATATACCGCGATATTCCACCTCGAAGTGGAATTGGTATTATATTATATATATAGCAATATATATATATTGGCATATGTATATATTGCAGTTGATTGATTTCCCGCATTTCTTTTTTAGCGGATGAGACCCTATGCGCCGTTAGTAAGCGGATATATATTTATAAAATCCCATATACCGCGATATTCCGTCTTGAAACGGAATGGTATTGTGCTAATGTCTGTGGATGCAGGGAAACAGGTTGGAGGGATCCAACTGGATTCCTCACAAATATTTATTTGATTTCATATATTGTGATATTTGATTGTTTATCATGGATGATATATGATGTGTGAGAATCGTGATTGACTATTGATGTGTTGCATCATCGGATCCAATTTTTTAAAAAAAAAAAAATATACGATTTTAATTTCAAAAAGGATTTTTGGAAATATACGTTTATTAAATATTTTTGGAATTGATCCATTATAAATAAATAAACGTTATAAATTTTTAATGTTATAAAAGTTATATTTTTAAGAAATATAGTTAAAAAAATTTATTTTTGAAAATAAGGGATTGATGATTTTATAAAATAGTTTAAACTGAGATTTTTGAATCTATTATAAAAAGTTTAAAAATAGGATTTATGAAATTGGATTATTTTATAAATCAAAATGATGGAATTCTAAAAGAGTTCAAAAGATGTTTTAAAATAATAATACAAATTCATTTGTATTAAAAGATTAATAAATTGATATTTGTAAATTAAAAATATTAGAAGTGTAAAACGAACTTTTCTAAGTGTTAGAAAGAATTGTAAATGAATTTCATAAATTGGAATTATAGAATTATAACGGTGAAGTTATAAATAGAATTTTATAAGCAGTAGGTTTATAAAATTTATAAAGTTATTAAAGGAATGAGTTTGGATAAATAAATGAATCTTAGAAGTTATAAGATTTGTAGATTAGTGAAGTTTAGAGAAACAATTTTGTAAATAAATAAATTATAAGTATTTGACTTATAATATGAATTTTTAGTATATCATTGTGATATGAATTGAGATAGGTTAATAAAGAAAATGTATAAAAGAAAGTTGTTGTAAAAGAAATAGAAATAGAATTTATAAACATTGTTTTATAAATTCGCAAACTACTTATTTTGATAAGTAAATTATTGCAATTTATTAATGGAGTTATATCCATGTTTTAAACAGTGAATAATTCCTTAAAATAAAAGGAATAGAAGAAATAAAATTTATTAATAATATATATTCACGTTTTTGTATAGTGAATATTATGTTAAAGAATTATTTGGAATGTGATATTTTAAACAGAGTTAAAACGATCTAACGATGTTTTAAAAATGTATTGAGATTCGAAATTATAGATTTCAACATTTATGGTTGAAATAGATGTTTTCGAGAAATAGAAGGAAATAATAGATTATAACACTGTTGTTATAATAGATAATTTCCGAAAGGAAATGTTTTGTATGGTATTGGGATTTATATATCTATTTTATTTCGAATCCGTATACTAGTGATTTTGGGTTGTCGTAACGATGTTTTACGCAACATCGTTTTGGCCCAAATAAATACGGTTAAGTGAATGATTTCCTTAAAGAAAGAAATATATACTTAATTTCGATTTAAGTATATAGAATATTTTCTAAGTGTTGAAAATAAAAGATTGTGAATTACTTATTTAATAAGTATAGAAATGTTTTCCAATATAAAGTGAATAAGTTGAGAATTTATCTTTTTGAAGATAAATTGAAAAATGGATATTTGAAATCATATATTCATAAATATTTTGGAAATATAAGTTCAATATGGAATTTATAAAAGGAATTGGGAAAATAGGTTTAAAAATAAATATTGATTTATTTTTGAAATATGGAAAGTGATATCTTCTAAAGATATTTTTGGGAAATAAATAATTTGGAAAATTATTTGGATTCTGGTGATGTTGGCATATCTATTGATAGTTCAATAACCGACTATCAATATTTACCTTCGAATAGGTATTTGTTGTGAATTGTTTGAAATTGAATGCCACACTTATTTTTTTTTAAAAATAAGCGCTCACTATTCGGGTTAACCGGGAAAGGACCATGGGGTCGTATAACCCATTCCGAATATGTGATACGTCGTGATAAATTGCATTCGAAGATCGGTGTTGAAGACCGGATATTTTCGAAAGCGAAAGGATTTCTTGTTGATTGTCTCTGCACTGGCTGATCCCTGGTATAGAGATCTCCATAAGTGATGGGAAATCCGAACGTGATTAGAGATTATTCGGATTGCAAGGACTTCTTTGTGAGTGCCTTCGGTTCTGTTCGAGCCCGGAACAGACTTGTATGGATTGTATGTCTGACATTACAAGTTGAGATATAAAGCCGATTTCTTTCAAATATATTTCTGTGGTGGCGGAGAATTTATTCTTTTAGCTTAACACCCTTCTTTGAGACGTACGAGCTCAAAGGTTATATAGTTGAAGTTATCAGCGATATATTCCCATTTTGGTAATGTGACATGCTGAGTGATGCTGAAATGATCATTGTGGTGATTATTTGTGATAGGATCATTTATTTGATCGTCTATCTTAGTGATCATTGTGTTGATCATTTGTTGACCCAAAGCACGGCTTTTTGTACAAAGTGTGTTTTTGTGGACGTGACTTCGTCGAGCCTCACATCCCGGAAATGGTCAAAACAGGAAAGATGCAGCAAGGTTATTAGGGGTTGCTGTAGCTCCCCTTAGGGTATGTACATTTCCTTCTGGATAGAGGTTGTATCATGGTATGGAGCCCAGATATTTAACCTATGTGGTTACTACGAGTTTATTACTTTGTGGTTGTTGGTTATCGGGATCCCGTGAAAAAGGTCGTTTACGATCGGGGAATGGCGTGCTCGTGTCAGTAGTTACCCAGTTAAGGGGTAACCCGGCCTTGTGTTGGCAGAGTTCCGGTTTGGTTCTCGGGGGTGTCTTTCCAGAGGCATTCTCAGTGGCAATGGGAAGTTCCTTGGCCTGACCATTTGTTGGAAATCCAAAGAAACAATACGTGACTTGTACGGTTTTAGTTGTAGAACCTGCCATTTAATATGGTAGCTATTAGTAGGCATAATATAATGGTACCTATGCTGGCTAAGATTTATATTCTACTTTCGAAAGGATTTGTTCTACACTATGCACTAGTAATAATATCAAATGTTATTTTAAATGCGTATCAAGCATCTTTGACTAACATAAGAAGAAATCTCCTCCAAGTCTGCGTTTGCATTGTGTGTGTGGCGGGAGGTCTTATGGTAGTCTCATTTTTAAAAGCATTGCGAATTGAAATAAAAATATCTCTCTATTTTGATTTTAAAGTTAAATAAACTGTTTTAAGTTCTCGCACCAGTCACATGACTGACTTGGAGTTTATTGTTTTCCTTCCTAAACTCTGGGTGCCCACAAATTTCCACACGGGCAGTCAAGAGTAGGTTTATCAGGATATTCTGGATATTCAGGAGTTGCTGGAGGCAAGCTGGATGGCATGGCGTATTACTAGTTTATATAGTATTTCTTTTTCCGCTGCACTGTTGATGTTGTATGATGTTGTACACTCTGATGATATGATGTAATGTAATAACTGATATAGTTCTTTGTTTAAAGATTATTCATTTATTATTATATGTTGTTCCGCTGCGAATTGTGAGATTCTGATGTTGTTCTTTCTGTTCTGTTGTTCCTTTCTGTCAGTTCTATTTTTAAAATTTTCTATTCTCTGTTTTTTTCTAATTTCAAATTCTCTATTTTCTATCTTCTTTCCCTCTATTTCCTATCTCTTCTCTCTTCTTTCTTTTTCTTTTCTTAAATTTTCTTTTTAAAACCCATAACAATTCGGTTTTTCGGCAACGAAAATCTGAAACGTTACAAAATCAATAAGTAATCTTAATTAGTTCATAAAGTAATTAACTATATTAATTACGTTAATCCTTAATTAGTTATATTAATTACTTCCTCATAAGTCACTTATTATTGATTAATTCATCTTAATTAATCAATTTTTAATTACATCGTTGATTTTGATAAATTAATGATTTCCAATTATATTCAATTTATCCTAATCTAAATTAATTACATTTAAACAATTAATGGTTAAATTAGACTGCAAATATTAATCATTCTTGATTTATCTCAACATATAATTAACTATCTTTTTATTTGCTTCAATAAATAAATTAATTATTCCTTAATTAACTATCTTAATTATTCTCTTGATTAATTCCACAAAGTAATTATATTTTATTAATTACATTTAGTATTTATATATCAAACCATCCATTGATTTCTAAATTAATTAAACTTCATTAATAAACTAAATCCTTACTTAATTAATTCAAAGCCCTTAATTACTAAATTAATTAACCCAAATCATTAATTAATTGAATTAGTTAATTATCCATTTTTATTACCCTACTAATTTAATGAATCACAAATCATTAAGCTCTTATTAACTTTAAAATAACACATTTTTTCTTATTTATGATTTAAGTTTAAAACAACCTAAACCCCAATACTTCGAGTCAAACACAATTAACTCGAGAATCAACCAACCAAGTCATATCATCATCAGTGTACATCCAATCAACTTAATCATTCAACCAATTATTTAAAATTTAACTATTTAAACATAAATAAAAGAAAACCCAACAGAGTGAGATTTACTCACGTTTGCCTCACAATTGGCAATCTACTCCAGACCAGCTTGTTTCTTTTCAGATTTCAAACTAGAATACCGGGCGAAACCTTATTGCTTTCCTTGTCCATTACCATAGCAGCAAACACCGACATCAATCGCTTCCTCCACCATCGCTGCCATCAAATTGAGCACGTGCCTGCCACTTTAGTTCGCACGTAACCCACACTGCTCTAAATACATCTGAACAGTTGCCATATCCATCTACATCGCACTATTGCATATGCCATCATCAAATCGCCATCTCCCATCAGCTCGCCGTTCATCTCCAGGTCATGAGTTCGGCTTCAATGTCGCTTCCTCGTGCCTCCGCGTCGACCTGCTACTGCATCAATGCCCGCTTGAGAGCTGACGTGCCTGCCTCTCACCTTTGAATCGATCGGCACCGTGGTCGCGTCGCCCCATCAGCACCGTACGCCTATGTCGTTTCTTTTTTTAAAATTTGGAGATTGCGATTACATTAAAGGAATAAGGGATTGAATAGAAAATTGGAAGTTTTTTTTTTGAGAATGAACAATTTCGATTTCTGTTTCTAGATTTGAGAGGAAGACGGGGGATTAGATATAGGGTTGGTGATGGCTTTCTGAATACGCCTGATTATTATATAATTAATTATTGAACATATCTCAAATCGCACCGTGAAATTTCAAACCCTAAATCATACATACCGACAGACGTTAAAAGGTTCTACCCGCATTCGGAACACAATGGAACATGTTTCGGAGGCTAATTTGATCGTATGTGCGAGTTACAAAAGAAAACGATCAAATTTTAAATTAAATCGATTAAAATAGTTCTAAGCGTTTTGAGCTGTCAGGGTCATATGACAACTCCGATAACCAATAAAATTGAAATCCGATAATAACTAACTATTACGGATCCAATGGAACTAGTTTCGTCGAATTCCGAGACTGTGCCTCGGAAGGATATTTTAAACTATTGATTTAAACGATATATTTTTGAAATTGAACAAATTACCGTTAAATTTAATTTCAACCATTCTATTATCTTCAGTATCATCAATTTATAAGCCTTCAAATTATATTTTAAACAGGCCTAGAAATTTTCAGATTCAACAATTTGCCCAATTTCAATTATTAAATTCAATATTTAAACTATATAATTCAATGATTTAATTATCAGTAAATATTGATATCTTGAATTCAAGTTAAAACTAACTTTTGAATATTTTAAAATCAATTACCAATTCAAATTTTAAATTGTTAGAAATTCTGGGTCGTCAAATTCCTCCCCCCTTAAAAGAATTTCGTCCCCGAAATTATTAGTTAGGGAGAATGGACCAATACCCGTTTATCTTTCCCCCAAAACCTACAATTCAACATCCTACCAACTATCTTTTATTAAAGACCCACTATCACCTCAACCAACTTTCCAAAACCTCTATAGTTTCCAACAACATTATTTACTCCACTTATTCAAATTTAAATTATCACAATTTTCTCAAAAATTTTCTATCTCGCTAAATTTTCGAATTTTTTTGCCAGCGTCTCCTTTGCGCGGCTAGCTCTGTACAACTACAAAAGGCCTCTACGGGCTTCCAAATTCCAAAAGAAAACAAAATCCAAGTGGCTAGATCAAAACCCAATCCAATTTCATACAGATATTTAAATACATACCTTATTGTCGGGCAATTCAAATTTATCTTTTGGAATCAAATCCAATTTTCTTTTCCCTTTAATACCTGCATATCTTACCTAGCAATAGTATCCATTCGTAACCTTTCAAATCAATTTATACATTTCCTTACAGAAGTTTTCATATCTACTTCTATTCAACTTAATTTTCCCCGTTTTCAAATGAATATCGAATTTTATCTTTCATTTATAACCGATTCATATTAGTTTTGTAATCGTTTTGTCGTTACAATATCGAATTTTATCTTTCATTTTACCTTTCAAAACAACTTAATTTGAAATCGTTTTGTCGTTAACAAAATTTTTCACCACCATCGCATTGTAACCGCTTCCTACACCATCGCATATTTATATCGTTCTGTAACCGCTTCCTCCACCATCGCATATGAATATCGAATTTTATCTTTCATTTCACCTTTCAAATCAACTTAATTTGAAATCGTTTTGTCGTTAACAAAAATTTTTCCAAAAATTTTCTAACTCCTAAAATTTTCAAAATCTTTTGGTAGAGTCCACTTTGTACGGAGGTGCTTTTGCAATTTGACAAGGGATATAAATATATATACATCGACCCACACGGTCGGAAAAAGAAAAAACAGTTCATATTTTCTATTTTTATTGCGTAAGCATACCTTTATTTAGCATTTTAAGCAAGCGGCTTATTAATTAAGCAATTAGCGTAATCCAAATCCAGCCAAACGGTCTTCCGGTACCTGTACTTACTCAATTTAAACATGTAAGTGTCATATATAGAAAATTTATTAGCATTTCACTTACTCTCAATAGCTAAACACATGCATTTTATAAGCAACAAGCACCAAACGCTTTCCATATGCGATTCGTACAACTTTAAAGCTAATTCAATTGCTTTCCACCAATTCATAAGCAATTTCATTCAATTTTAATGGCTTGAAACTCAATTTATTACATTCAATTGATTTTTAATCCAAACAAGCTCATATTCACTTCAAATGATTCAAAATTAATTTTATTTAATCTCTATCAACTCAAAGAATTTCAATTATTTTTGTTCACGCCAAACGACAATTATTTTTATGCAATTTTGACGATATTCGCTTAATAGAGTATTTATTTTAGTTTATAACTACTTTAAATTAATTTTCTACTCATTCTGTATTTAATTCCTTTTCATTTCCAATTTATTCACCATCCATACATTACATTTCATTCTAATAACCCAATACCAACTAAAACTTTGATTTAATTTTTTTTATTCAAGCAGACTTCATCCATTTATTATTTAATTCGATTAACCGATTTATTCACCCCATATTTAAAATTTTAACTCGCTTACTTAATTCATTTGTGAATTTATTTTATTTATACAAAGCCATTCTCAATTTATTTCTACTCATCTGGGTTTTGTTTGCAAATCAACCATTTCTATTATAGTTCCCTTTTATCTCATACGACAACACTTCTCTCATATCTAATTTACTTGCAAATTCCGTTAAATATTATTCATATCAAACTTGAATTTTATTTGTAGTTCAAACCATCACTATTTCGATCCAACTCTATTTTTTATTTATTTTATTTTCATAACATCTTCACTTATTTAATTCATTATCAAATGCAAGTCGAATTCTATTTACAATTCGAATTCATTTCCAAACTCCATTATTAACTTACAATCCATTTTATTCAACCAGGTTAAATTTCATTAACATACCCTATCAAATATTTTATTTAGCCAATCAGCTTACCTCCAACTTTTATAACAATATTCAATTTTATTACAAAAAATCACCTTACTAATTTTTTCCTGAATTCAATTTTTTTTATAATTCCAGTTTGAATTTTCTTTCATTGTCTCAAAATTCCAACACTTTTATTTTAAAAAAATTTAGGATACTTTTTAAATTCAGATAATACTATTAAAATAGCCTTTTATAAAAATACTTTTTATAACTCGATGTCTCAACCAGTCCATCCTTGTTCTCATAAAAATTCGGTAATACGTTGATCAGGCGTAGGACTGAAAATCTATAAGTACTTGGTAAACTCGTTTTCAACATCCAGTGAAAATACTTGGAAAATAATTTTATTGAAAATTTCGAAAACAGTTTTTGAAAATATAGAGGAAATTTCTTTGTAAGAATGCTCTGGAGATCATCACTCCCATCCATGGTCGCAATTACATTCCAGGGTTACGTTGCCATCGTAGCAAAAGTCCATGCAACTGTAGGCTCTCCGTGGCCTCACGATTACGCCAGGGAACCCACAACAGATCGCAGTTACATTCCAGGGTTACGTTGACATCACAGCAAAAGTCCATTTAACTGTAGGCTCTCCGTGGCCTATGATTTTCGCTGTCGAAATGAAATTTCTCCACTCCCACAAAGGTCACAGTCTACCGATATAAAATCAAACGCAGACTGTTGGCTCTCAGCGGCACACACGACTTTCACTATGTTACCATAGGTCGCAGTCTACAGATATAAAATCAAATGCAGACTGTTGGCTCTCAGCGGCACACACAACTTTCGCTATGGTACACTCTACTCATAATCCTTAGGAACTAGTTTTGTCCGAACTCCTCACAGGATCAACTGTAGAACCCCCCTTGGGGCTCAAGGCAGCACCACCCGGTGGCACTCCTGAGAAGTTCATTTCAAGGGACGCCTTTTTCTCCAGAGCCATCATCAAAACACTTTATGTATAGTATCTTTCAAATCATACACCTAGTATGATATCATACAAGGCACCTTTGCACAAAATCAATTATCCCAAAATCGATAATTCTCAAACTCGGCTTTCCAAATTTCAATATTGATTTTATCCAAAAATCAAAAGCCTTTCCAAATCCAAAGGTTACCAAAACCTTTTTCTAAAATCCTCATAAAATCCTTTATATATATAGATATATATAAAATTTAAAAACTTTGGATCCTTTCTAACTTGTATAAAACTCCTTTTATACTTCAAACACCTTCAAAATCCTCTTCTTCTGGCAATAGATATAACAAGGAGAGATTTGTCTTATATAACAAAGATATATAGCTTTGTTTATTCAAAATCAAATAATTGAATTTGACTGTTCTTTCAATATCAATTCTGTAGATGTACACTTATCATCCGTACCCTATACCAATCTGATCGCTCACTCGATCACATAATTTTACTTTCGAACTAGTATCATCCACCAGACTTCCTAGTACGGACTCAGATCTAGTTTCTTGATCAGAAACCGTCATTCTCCTTGCATAGCTATAACTTTGATAGAGAATATCCAGAACCAATCAATAATCCATATCCAGGTTCACCGTCGAAAATCGAGTGAAAAATCCCAACTCGGATCGATGAACTATCTCGAAATTCTGTGCTCGAATCTGGATCAAATCACTATGCGAATAGAATAATATACGTACATCCTACGTAATTATTTCCATTGATTATCAGCCAAAGAAATTTCCTTTCTATTCACATTTCCTTTAATTCCCATTCACTTATTTACAATCGCCTTAATTCTCATTTGGATCGTATCTTCAATTCTTATCTCAATTGGGTATTTAATCAATAACAGTTTGAACTCTGACCAGTTTATATTTAGTAAATAGCTTGAAAATCTTAAAAATAGAGAAGTATCTGAAAATTAATTATTAGTTTGCAAAATAGCTATAAAATAGTTAAATATTTATAAAATAGTTAAATAGTTTCAGAAATTTTAGATAATTTTAAAATAGTTGTAAAATAGTAATTAGTTCGTGAAATAGTTGAAAAATAGTAATTAGTTTATAAAATAGTTGAAAAATGGTTAAATAGCTCCAAAAATAATTGTAAAACAAGTATAAACTAATTTGGCTTTAAGAAAGAAAGGTTGTATATTTTTAAGAGCTTGGAAAAATAAGTTTATACTAAAACAATTTATGTTGAAAATAATCCAAAGTCAAACTATTCACTTCCCCAACAATTCAATTTAAATTTCCACTTCCATTTAAATTGAACCAATTCCAATTTGAATAACTCCAATTTCCATTGGACTTGTTTTATTTCCAATTCAAGTTGAATTAATTCTCAATTTCTTTCCAACTTCAAATCAAATTTCATTTGATTCTTACTTATTCAACTTTATTTACAGTTCCAAATTATTCAAATAAATTTGGACTAATTTCAAATTGAATCCACTTCAATTTCAAATCATTTCAATTTCTGCTTGAATTTAATCTCAATTCCCATTCAAATTTTTAAACCATCAGATTAATAACCTTTCCACTTAAGTTAAAAACATGCTTCACTTTGGGATTCACACCACATTATAAGGAAAATTCAAAACTCAACCTTAGAGTTTATTTCATATTTATTTCCTTTACACTCTAGGTTACCTTTAAATTTTAATCCACCCTTGGTTTTAATTTCAACAAATCCATTAAAAATCTTCCAAACATTTCTTGTTTTTAACATAAGACTATTTTCAAAATAGTCTGAATTATATTATTTGTTATTTTCTTTAATTCTTTGAAACAATTGATTGTTTCAAGACCTAGGTTTTTAAACTTCAAAATTTTAAAACCTACTTAAATTTAGAAGTTATACTCATCTTATAAATTTACTTCATTTGGCTTACTTAATAACAAATATATCATTATTGATCACAAAAACTATTTAAGGTAATACCCAAGGTTATCATATCTAGATACCCATTTCCTTTTTATATTATTCTTACTTCTATAAATTCAAGATTAAATTTTAGAATTTCATTTTCCATTAATTAAATTTTAATTTGGTTGTATTTCTGTTTTTACTTAATTTAATTCCAATACAAGATTTCAATTTGGTTGTGTTATATTACTTCTTAATTTAATTACATTTATTTAACATCCAATCACCATAGTATTTATTAGAAGGAGATATTGCTTTATATATCAAAATATTTTTATATAAAATTATTTAAAATCTTTATATAAGAAAATAACAGGTACGCGCTCATATATATATATATATATATATATATATATATATATATATATATATATATATACATACATATATATATATACATACTCAACTCATTCTAGAGTACTTCAGACTCTATTTAATGAGTAATCCCCATCAGAGCCAAGGTTCTCGCTTAACCTTCAGCTCTGATACCAAATGTAACAACCCGAAATTTTCGATTCCGAAAATTCCATATAGTTATGAAAAAGAAGAAAGAGATAGAAGAAGAAGAAGAACAGAAACACCAACATCTCACATTCACAATGGACAAAATATGATAATAAATAATAACAGTTTACAAAAGAATAATTATTCTGTCGATTACATTTTATTACATCAGAGTTTCATATATATATACAGTCACTGAATATGCTCAATTTTCATGTCACAGATATACAGAAATAAAATACAGCGGAAACACCCATACGTTCTTGCCATCCAGCTCACCTCCTGAGCTCCAGAATAGTGAATTATTGTATGTTAATGAATTCCGTGGCAACAGGATGTGCTGTTTGGTTGTGCGAACTAGAGACACATAGAAATTAATTAAAGAAAATATATTAATATAATTCGATTCTAAAAGCTATCTTCTATATATGATCAAATTAGGTCTCGAGACTATTTCCATTCTGTTCATAATAGGGGTATTTAGTATAGAACACTAGGCGGTACACCTCGTTTGGATTCTAAGATTTTCGGATGCAAAATAGATTGAGTTTTGAATATAATATACATATATACCCATACATACACCTTATTATAGGCCATACCCTTCAAACCAACCCATACCACCATGTCTACATGCCCATACCCCTCCTCCTCTTTAAAATCATGTGTTATTAGAGATAATGGTTCGAAAAATTTTCAAATTGAATTCATCACCAAATCCAATGGTAAAAAATATCGGTTCGTTGCATGTAGTATCAGAGCACATGGTTAAGTGAGAACCTTGGCTTTGGTGGGGTACACATTAAAGATAGATTCAGTAGCACCCTAAAATGAGTTTCAGTGTGTATATATGTATATATAAGCACACATTTAATAGTGATATAAAAATGTTTTATATTGTGTTGATTGATTTGTTGAGCGATTTATGGATTCTGGTCAATACCAGTAATTACCATTATTGATGGGGGTCTCTAAACACCTGGACAGAGCATTTTGACATGGTTTAAAATTGGGTAAATGAAAAAATTTCACCATGATTATATTTTATATATAAATGGATAATTTTTTCAGAAATTATTGTGGTATATATGGTGTGTTTGGTTGTTAGTGTACGATAATATTTTATTATTATCATTTGTTGTTTGTGTTTGAGTTCTAATAAAAGTTATTATTGTAATGTAAATCAGATAAACAATTAAGAAATGGTTTTATATAATCAAAATGAAATTATATATATAAGAAAAAAATGTATAAATATGATTTGTAAATAAAAAAGATTAAAAGCCGAGAATTTGAGATTTAAATACCGTTGATTTTGACAATTGTTTTTCAAAGTTTGGGAAAATAATAATATTTGAAAAACATTTTTTAATGGAAATATTTAAAAGAAATGATTGAAAAGAGATAGAAAGTACTGAACTCACTTCGATTATTGGAAAATAATTTCGGTGAGGAATGCAGCAGCATCGGCGTTCATTTTCGAGTTTCTAAGTGACTGATTGCTACCATTGGAGCTTTGTTGTGGTAAAACTAGTTTTTGATTATAAAATTCAAAAGTATGATTTGAAATACAAAAAATAATTATGTATAGTATTGTTTCCAAATAATTTGAAACAAGAACAGGGTATTTAAACTCTGAAAATTTTCATTTAAGTGTTTTATGAAAGTATGAGAAAATAAGTTTTATAACTTATAAATTTTGATAATTAGTAAATTAAAAGTATTTTTAATTTTTTTGAATATAAATGTTAAGGAAAGTAAATTTGAAATTTGAACTATGAAATGAAATTTAACCAAAGTAAAGTTAAATGAAATGATTTTGAAATGAAATTGATTCTGGTTGGAAATGAATTAATGAAATGAACTAATCAAATAAATTTGTGAATTGAATATGGGTTAGAATTTCATTTAATAGAATTGAATAATGGAATTAAATAATGAAATGAGTTAAATGAAATTGAATTTGATTAGAAATGGATATGAACTTAAGTTGTAAAGTGAAAATAAACATGAGAAGTGTTATATAAAATGTTTATAATGAACTTAAGTAAACTTTTATGGAATGGTTCTTAAGTGATATTAGTACTGAAAGAAATATACTAAGTAATAAATAAATGTGAATAAAGCAACGTGAATAATTATTATGAATAAATATTTGTAGATAAAAGAACCTGAATAATAAGAACCAATTGGAATAAATACGTAAGTTCTACGTATATTATTTTATTCGTATAACTATTTGATCTAGATTCGAATACATGATTTCGATATGATTTACATGCTCTCATTGGATGTTGAGTGATTACTAGGTATGGATGGCATATATCTTGCATTTGGAGCTCGCTTTCGCATTATATTGATTGTATATGCTTGCCAATGCTAATAAAAGTTACACATCTTTGATTACATACCGTATTTTTATATTTTTCCCTACAGGATGCCTCATCCTTGAAGATGAAATGCATAATTGTGATTATAAATATATATTAACAAAAACTGATCGAGCCGTGCAAAGGAGACGCCGACGAAATTTTCTGTAAATTGAAGACATTATAATTTTTTTGAGAATTTTAGAAAAATTTCGATAACTAAAATTTGATGTTTATGTTCTAACTTGGTATGATATTAGTTAAATATATGAACGAAAATTAAGATTTAGAAAGGTGATAAAAAAATTTCAACAAATTGATTTTGGAAAGTTGAAGGCTTAAAAGAATATGATAATCTATTCCAACCGCTTGATTTTGGAAAGTTAATAGGAGTGGGGCATTTTTCTCACTTGCTAATTTTAGAGGCGAAATTCTTTTAAGGAGGGAGGAATATAACAACCCAAAATTTCAGTCATTCCAATTTGGGATATTTAATAGATTTTAAATATTGAAAAGTTAATTTTATAAGTTAAACAACTTGAATTTCAAATATAATGGCTATTTGAATATTTGAAATTGTTTAAATAATTAAATCTCGAATTTTATGCGAATGAAAATGATTTTCAAAGTTGATTTAAATTCTATTTGGATAAGAATGAAGATAATAAACTTTTGAATTTGAATTTAAAAATATATTAAACTTGTTTTATAATAAACATTTTAGTTAACGTGTGAAAATAGTCATTCTGGGACACTGTCTCGGATTTTGATGAAGTCAGTTTCATTGGATGAATTATATGGCGATTGGACGTATTGTTTGGTCGTACGAGGTAGGAATGCATAGAAATTAATTAAAGGAATTATATTAAAAGCTATCTTCTATATATGATCAAATTAAGTCTCGAAACTAGTTCCATTACGTTCGAAATTGGAGTATTTAGTATAGAACGCCAGATGACATGCCTCGTTTGGAGTCCGAGATTTTCGGGTGCAAAATATCTTGAATTATTAATATAATATACATATATACCCATACATACACCTTGTTATAGGGCATACCCTTCAAACCAGCCCATACCCCCATGTCTATATGCCCATACCCCCCCTTCTCTTTAAAATCGCATGTATATCAAAGATAATGATACGAAAGTCAACCAAATTGAATTCATCCCCAAACCCAATGGCCGAGAATCTTCGGAGTCACTTGATGCGGTTGTAGGTCACGTTGTCAACTGGCGAAATGTCGGCAACATCAAGACAAAGGCGATCAACAGTTGGACTGGGCTGAGATGAGGCGAGGTAGCGGTGGAGCACGGTTGAACGGTGGTAGTTTTGGTCACCGATTGTGGCATCATGGGTTATCCTGACGCGAGGGGTTCTGAAGGAAATGTAGGGAGTGTGAGGGCTAGCCTCGACCGAAGTTTCGTGGCCAATGATCAACTGTGGAGGCTGGAATCGTGGGATGAATGCCGAAATAGTTGGGCTTGATTCTCTTCAAGGTGGTGAATTGGACGACGAGGCCAGTGGCATTGGAAGAAGGGGAGGCTAGGCTAGCGTGGCGCACGACGCGACGGCGTTCGACCAATTGTGGTGACGGCGGCAAGGAAAGAAACAGAGGCGGCATGGGTTTATAAACTAGCAGAGAGAGAGGGAAAGTGATTTGAGTAGGTAATTAGTTTATTATAAGTGTAATCGGAGAATAAAAAAATATTATTTAATTTATGTATCTTATAAATGTTATAACTAATTCATACGAGGTCGGAATCATACACGACGAGTTGCAATATGCTCATACCAACAAGAACTACGATATAGAGTTGGATTGGATGGATTTGGAGCTGGTAGGAATTTGGGTTAAAAGTTGAATGCTCGTTTGATTTTAATCCAAACTGGAACGCCTCGGTGAGAAAAGGAATTTCGTTGAGTTAAACTTACCTTTTTAGTTAAATAGTAATGTTATATAGTTGATAAAAATTATTGATTTGGATGTTTGAATGATTTACCATTTTATCAGTTGGTTTGGATTTATTCCCGCCCAGGAGCGGATGACCTTTTATATATATACCTGCCTAGTAATGGATGACCGTTGTTATATGATTATATATTGTTCATGATGCAAGGGAAATAGGTTGAGGGATCCAACAGAATTCCTCACTGCTGTTAATTGTAAACACACACACATCTGTGTGTAGTGTGCATATATATATATATATATATATATATATATATATATATATATATATGTATGTATGTATGTATAGACACACACACACACACGAGTTATGTTGTAGTTGATAGGTTAGAGGTATCCAACGGGATTCCTCGCCATGTTGATATGTTTTCTACAATATTCCTATTATATGAGTTTTTGAAAATCAAACCTGTTGTTAAGCCTATGGGTTATGACATTGTTATATGATCAACTTAAAACTTGTAGTAATAGAAAATCAATATCGACATTTGTTAAGCGTTTGGTAGCTATTGGCCTTAAATTAGTATTTTAAAATAAATTGCGATTCGAGTTGGGATCAGTTTTTGAGACAGGAAACGATTTTAAATCTGAAATTGGGTTTCGAAAATATTTTTTTATAAAGAATATTTATTTATATTTAATATTGTTTTAAGATTATTTATATTTAATATCGTTTTAATGATTATTTCTTTATATTTAATATTTTTTAAAAGATTATTTCTTTGTATTTAATATTGTTTTAAAAGATTATTTCTTTATATTTAATATTTTTTAAAGTTACTTATCAATATTTTAATATTTTGAAAAGCTAATTATTTAAATAATTAATATGGTTTGAAATCAATAATAATGTTTTATTAATTATATTTTGGAAATTAATTATTATTATTTGTGATAACATTGAAGTTTTATTTATTATCATTCTACTAATAATGTTTTGAAAGTACTAGTTTTAAGTTGTTTCAAGTTAATAATAATTATTTATTTATGATGTTTATTATTGATAATTATTATTACTTAATAGTGTTTTAAAGTAAACAATTATTATATATTTATAAAATGGTCTGAAGACATAAAGGAAGATTATTTACAAGGAAAAAGGGAATCTTATAAATGTTAGATATTTTAAAAGAATTTTAGAAATGGGTTTACAAATTTTTCAGTGGAGTTTTATAATTAGTTTTTCTGGATTATAAAGGGTTATGGATGATTTGAGAAATGATTTAGAGGTGTTTATAAATGGTTTCTAGATATTAATAAAATAGTTCATAAACGGGTTTAGAGATTTATAATGAGTTTATAAATGATTTTAGAATTGAATAAAAAGAAAATCTTTCTCAATTTTGTGAATATACTTACACCGTCAAGATAAGTATATAGAGATTTTCCAAGTATTGAAAATATAAGGGTTTGTGATGAATCTTTGTAAAAGTGTTTATAGAAGTATTTACAAGATGATTTTGATTAATGAAGAGATTAATCAAAAGTGGTTAGTGGTTTCTTATGTGCTTAACTGTTGGTTTTTCCTATGGAATTAAATCCCTAATTTGAATGTGTATTTTTTGATAGTTAAATAACTGACCATCAAATATGGACCATAACGTAACTCTAGAAATATGTACAAGAAAGAAGTGAGTTATATAGCATAGTCATCTCCGATGATGTTATACTGTGCGTATAAACCTCATTTCATTCTTCTAGGACAAATGATAAGGAAATTCATCCACTAACGGTTAGGAGGTGGTCTCCATTCTTATCTTTGACTGTTTATTTCTAAAAGAACCAGGGTTGAGTTTACCGAAAACTATCTAATGTTGTTTCGAAGAGACCAGGATCAGATATGTTACCTGAAGTCCACCTTAATCAAACTCAAGCATTTCGAAGTGAAGACATCTTAGAGATGATGGAATTGAAGATGGAGCTCTTTGAATTGCAAGGGCTGCTTGCTACTAATCCTGAGGGTGATTACAAAATGGATGTAGTAGAAGTGGTGCATTTGGTTTCGTTCAGCCCTAGAATGAACTTGTATGGATGACTGCTAGCATTGCATTATTGCCTGGAGGAAAGTGTTATCATTCCAAGTGGGAAGTGCTATAAAAAAGGTAAAACGTAGCCTCATGCCTCATCAATCGGGAATGACTAAAACAGGGAAGATACAGCGGGGCTAAGTGGATCGCTCCTAAGTAGGGTATGATCATCCCTATCTATAGTCGATATTATTTCTCATTTGTATGCTTCGGGGCCCATTAACATAGAGGTGATCATATTCGATACTACTAGTCAAGTGGTAGGCCGGTTCTATGTTGATAAAGTATCCCGGCTAGAAACTCGGTGTTATTTTACCTAGAGATGCACTGTGACGGGCGGGACTCCAATAGCCCAGTCATTATAAGGAATCAATTTTCAAATATGTGTTTTTACGATTTTAGTTGTATACCTATTATGCTGAAATTTAATTAATGTAACAATTTCGGCTATGATTAATAAGTATTTGTATCCTAGACACTATTATAATATCAGAGAATTTCATATGAAATAGTTCGGTTATCGTAAGGTAAAAACCCATTAGTGATTATGTGCAGTGTGGTCTTACGAGATACTTTAAATTTCAAAAGTTTTTTTATAACTTTAAAATACAATTGGGTGTGTTTTCTCTTGTTGGTTTTCCAGACTAACTTGGGTGTTATTTTATTATAATGCTCGGGTCAGACTGAGCATATTTGCACATCCTTTGGATGCATTGGAGCTTAGGAGATGAGCTGGAGGTCAAAGACGTGTCTACATATTTTTTGTGTTCCGTTGTGCGGTCTGTTTGGTTTTATTGCAGTTTGATTTTGTGTAAAGATTTGTTATATATTATATATTATTCATTCCACTGTGAGATTCTATGCGGTCAGTCTTCTTATTATCTTCTTTCTTCCTTCTTCTTTTCCCTTGACAATCAGTTTTTTTCTAACATTCAATTGTTTGGCACCAAATATAGTGGACGTATTAGTGTCGATTTTCGAGGTTTGAAAATCTTGATTCGTTATAGGATGTGAGTTAAGAGAAAGATTGTTAGGCTTGTCTCACATGCTACAAGAAGGAATGATGATTTGAAATTAGAATAGCCCCACAACACTAAACAATTTAGAGAAGTGGTTTATAAATATGTGTTGGTAGCCACATAACATTGAAGATGCTTTTTGTTACAATAAAAAGTGTGTGTCAACCCAAATGTGTCAACCCAAATTCAATATTTAAACTATATAATTCAATGATTTAATTATCAGTAAATATTGATATCTTGAATTCAAGTTAAAACTAACTTTTGAATATTTTAAAATCAATTACCTATACAAATTTTAAATTGTTAGAAATTCTGGGTCGTCAGATTCCCCCCCCCCCTAAAAGAATTTCGTCCCCGAAATTATTAGTTAGGGAGAATGGACCAATACCCGTTTACCTTTCCCCCAAAACCTACAATTCAACATCCTACCAACTATCTTTTATTAAAGACCCACTATCACCTCAACCAACTTTCCAAAACCTCTATAGTTTCCAACAACATTATTTACTCCACTTATTCAAATTTAAATTATCACAATTTTCTCAAAAAGTTTCTATCTCACTAAATTTCCGAAATTTTTTGCCAGCGTCTCATATGCGCGGCTAGCTCGGTACAACTACAAAAGGCCTCTACGGGCTCCCAAATTCCAAAAGAAAACAAAAGCCAAGTGGCTAGATCAAAACCCAATCCAATTTCATACAGATATTTAAATACATACCTTATTGTCGAGCAATTCAAATTTATCTTTTGGAATCAAATCCAATTTTCTTTTCCGTTTAATACCTGCATATCTTACCTAGCAACGGTATCCATTCGTAACCTTTCAAATCAATTTATACATTTCCTTACAGAAGTTTTCACATCTACTTCTATTCAACTTAATTTTCTCCGTTTTCAAATGAATATCGAATTTTATCTTTCATTTATAACCGATTCATATTAGTTTCATCTACTAATTTACCTTAATTTCCAATTTGAAATCGTTTTGTCGTTAACAAAATTTTTCCCAAAAATTTTCAAAAATTTTCTAACTCCCAAAATTTTCAAAAATTTTTGGCAGAGTCCCCTTTGTACGAAGGAGCTTTTGCAATTTGACAAGAGATATAAATATATATACATCGACCCACATGGTCGGAAAAAGCAAAAACAGTTCATATTTTCTATTTTTATTGCGTAGGCGTACCTTTATTTAGCATTTTAAGCAAACAGCTTATTAATTAAGCAATTAGCGTCATGCAAATCCAGTCAAACGGCCTTTGGGTACCTGTACTTACTCAATTTAAACATGTAAGTGCCATATATAGAAAATCTATTAGCATTTCACTTACTCTCAATAGCTAAACACATGCATTTTATAAGCAACAAGCACCAAACGCTTTCCATATGCGATTCATATAACTTTAAAGCTAATTCAATTGCTTTCAACCATAAGCCATTTCATTCAATTTTAATGGCTTGCAACTCAATTTCTTACATTCAATTGGTTTTTAATCCAAACAAGCTCATATTCACTTCAAATGATTCAAAATCAATTTTATTTAATCTCTATCAACTCAAAGAATTTCAATTGTTTTTGTTCACGCCAAACGACAATTATTTTTATGCAATTTTGATGACATTCGCTTAATAGAGTATTTATTTTAGTTTATAACTACTTTAAATTAATTTTCTACTCATTCTGTATTTAATTCCTTTTCATTTCCAATTTATTCACCATCCATACATTGCATTTCATCCTAATAACCCAATACCAACTAAAACTTTGACTTAATTTTTTTTATTCAAGCAGACTTCATCCATTTATTATTTAATTCGATTAGCCCATTTATTCAACCCATATTTAAAGTTTTAACTCGCTTACTTAATTCATTTGTGAATTTATTTTATTTATACAAAGCCATTCTCAATTTATTTCTACTCATCTGGGTTTTGTTTGCAAATCAAACATTTCCATTATAGTTCCCTTTTATCTCATACGACAACACTTCTCTCATATCTAATTTACTTGCAAATTCTGTTAAATATTATCATATCACACTTGAATTTTATTTGTAGTTCAAACCATCTCCATTTCGATCCAGCTCTATTTATTTATTTATTTTATTTTCATAACAGCTCCACTTATTTAATTCATTATCAAATCCAAGTCGAATTCTATTTACAATTCGAATTCATTTCCAAACTCCATTATTAACTTACAATCCATTTTATTTAACCTGGTTAAATTTCATTAACATACTCTATCAAATATCTTATTTAGCCAATCAGCTTACCTCTAACTTTTATAACAATATTCAATTTTATTACAAAAAATCACCTTATTAATTTTTTCCTGAATTCAATTTTTTTTTATAATTCCAGTTTGAATTTTCTTTCATTTTCTCAAAATTCCAACACTTTTATTTTAAAAAAAATTAGAATACTTTTAAATTCAGATAATACTATTAAAGTAGCCTTTTGATAAAAATACTTTTTATAAATAGATGTCTCAACCAATCCATCCTTGTTCTTATAGAAATTCAGTCGTACGTTGATCAGGCGTTGGACTGAAAATTTATAAGTACTTGGTAAACTCGTTTTCAATATCCAGTGAAAATACTTGGAAAATAGTTTTATTGAAAATATCGAAAACAGTTTTTTAAAATATAGAGGAAATTTCTTTGTTGAATGTTCTGGAGATCATCACTCCCATCCATGGTCGTAGTTACATTCCAGGGTTACGTTGCCGTCGCAGCAAAAGTCCATGTAACTGTAGGCTCTCCGTGGCCTCTCGCTTACGCCATGGAACCCACAACAGATCGCAGTTACATTTCAGGGTTACGTTGACATCACAGCAAAAGTCCATGCAACTGTAGGCTCTTCGCGGCCTCTGATTTTCGCTGTCGAAATGAAACTTCTCCACTCCTACATAGGACGCAGTCTACCGATATAAAATCAAACGCAGACTGTTGGCTCTCAGCGGCACACACGACTTTCGCTATGTTACTATAGGTCGTAGTCTACAGATATAAAATCAAACGCAAACTGTTGGCTCTCAGCGGCATACACGACTTTCGCTGTGGTACACTCTACTCATAATCCTTAGGAACTTGTTTTGTCCGGACTACTCACAGGATCAACTTTAGAACCCCCCTTGGGGCTCAAGGCAGCACCACCCGGTGGCACTCCTGAGAAGTTCATTTCAAGGGAGCGCCTTTTTCTCCAGAGCCATCATCAAAACACTTTATACTATAGACATATAGTATCTTTCAAATCATACACCTAGTATGATATCATACAAGGCTCCTTTACACAAAATCGATTATCCCAAAATCGATAATTCTCAAACTAGGCTTTCCAAATTTCAATATTGATTTTATCCAAAAATCAAAAGCCTTTCCAAATCCAAAGGTTCCCAAAACCTTTTTCCAAAATCCTCATAAGATCCTTTATATATATAGATATATATAAAATTTAAAAACTTTGGATCCTTTCAAACTTGTATAAAACTCCTTTTATACTTCAAACACCTTCAAGATCCTCTTCTTCTGGCAATAGATATAACAAGGAGAGATTTATCTTATATAACAAAGATATATACCTTTGTTTATTTAAAATCAAATAATCGAATATGACTATTCTTTCAATATCAATTCTGTACGATGTACACTAATCATCCGTACGCTATACCAATCTGATCGCTCACTCGATCACATAATTTTACTTCCGAACTGGTATCATGCACCCGACTTCCTAGTACAGAATCAGATCTGGTTTCTTGATCAGAAACCGTCATTCTCCTTGCATAGCAATAACTATGATAGAGAATATCCAGAACCAATCTGTAAAGACCCGCTAATCCGTACTCCTTGAATAGACACTAATCTCCAGTGATTAACACAAGAAGAACGGAAAAACGAATTTTTATGGTTGAAGAAGAAGAAAGAGACAGAAGAAGATAGAAAAAGATAGAACAGAACAGAAGAAATAGCAGAACAACATCAGAATCTCAAAATTCGCAGCGGAACAACATATAATAGACAAAGGAATAATCTTTAAACAAAGAACTATATCAGTTATTACATTTTATACATTACATTACATCATCATCAGAGTGTACAACAAAAAACAGTGCAGCGGAAAAAGAAATACTATATAAATTAGTAATACGCCATGCCATCCAGCTTGCCTCCAGCAACTCCTGAATATCCTGAATAAACCTTAACTCTTGACTGCCCGTGTGGAAATTGGTGGGCACCCAGAGTTTAGGAAGGAAAACAATAAACTCCGAGTCAGTCATGTGACTGGTGTGAGAACTCAAAACAGTTTATTTACTTTAAAATCAAAATAGAGGAATATTTTTAAAGTCAATTCGCAATGCTTTTAAAAATGAGACTACCATAAGGCCTCCCGCACACACACACATGCAAACGCAGAATCGGAGGAGATTTCTCCTTATGATAGTCAAAGATGCTTGATACGCATTAAAAGAACATTTGATATTATTACTAGTGCATAGTGTAGGCAAAATTCGTTTCGAAAATAGAATATAAATCTTAGCCAACATAGACATTTCGAACTATGTCTACTATAGCTACCATCCAAACAGTGGGGCGCCACCATAAGTGAATGGCAGGTTCTACAACTAAAACCGTACAGGGTTTCGTATTGGGAATTGGATTTCCAACAAATGGTCAGGCCAAGGAACTTCCCATTGCCACATGGAAACGCCTCTGGAATGACGTCTCGAGAACCAAACCGGATCTCTGCCAACACAAGGCCGGGTTACCCCTAACTGGGTAACTACTGACACGAATATGTCATCCCCCGATCGTAACCGATCTATCCGAGGATCCTCGATTTCCAACAACCACAAAAATATGCAGTAACAACATAGGTTAAATATCTGGGCTCCATACCATGATACCACCTCTATCCAGAAGGAATGACATACACTAAAGGGCGCTACCCCTAATAACCTTGCCGCATCCTTCCTGTTTTGACCATTTCCTGGGTGTGAGGTCCGACGAAGTCTCGTCCACAAAAACACACTTTATACAAAAGCCGTGCTTTGGGTCCACAAATGATCATAGAAATGATCACAAAGATAAACGATCAAATAAATGATCCTATCACAAATGATCAACACAATGATCATTTCACAGCAACACTCTGCATGCCACACTACCAAATTGGGAGTATATCACTAATAACCTTCAACTATATAACCTCTGAGCTCGTACGTCTCAGAGAAGGGTGTTAAGCTAAGAGAATAGATTCTCCGCCACCAACAGAAATATATTTGAAAGAAATCAGCTTTAAATCTCAATTTGTAATGTCAGACATACAATCCATACAAGTCTGTTCCGGGATCGAACAGAACCGAAGGCACTTACAAAGAAGTCCTTGCAATTCGGATATTCACTAATCACGACCGGACTTCCCGTCACTAAGGGTGATAAAACCTCTATATCGGAGATCAGCCGATGTAGAGTAACTCGACGGTAATCCTTCCGTTTTCATAAACATCCGGTCTTCAACACCGGTCATCAAATGCAATCCATAACGACGTATCACATACTCGGAATGGGTTATACGACCCCAAGGTCCTTTCTCGGTTAACCCGAATAGTGAGCGCTTAATCAAAAATAAGTGTGGTATTCAAATTCAACAATTCACAACAAATACCTATTTAAAGGTAAATATTGATAGTCGGATTATTTAACTATCAATAGGCATGCTCAACATCACCAAATCCAAATAATTTTCCAAATTATTTACTTTCCAAAATATCTTTACTAGATATATAATTTCCACACTTCAAATATTTGAAAACAATTCTTCAAATCACTTTTCCTTACTCGGAAATTTCTTTCATTCAACATGGTTCATTTAAACAAATTAAATAAATCCTTAACGATTTACTTTATATATTTACGTTCGAAATCCGTAAATTTATTCTCACACTTTAAAAATAAATCAACGTTTATTTTTAAACTAATTCCCCTTTCTTTTATAAATTCCATAGTGAATTTATAATCCTAAAATATCTATGATATACGATTTTCAATCGATTTTCAATATTCATTTTCAATTTATCTTTAAAAAGATAAATTCTCAAACGTTCATTTCACATTGGAAACAAAATTTCCATACTTATTTAAATAAAAATAAGTACATCCCAAATCTATTTATTTTCAACATTTGAAAATATTCAATATACTTAAATCAAAATTTAGTATATATTTCATTCTTTAAGGAAATCATTCTCTTAACACATTTATTTGGGCTAAAACGAATGTTGCGTAAAACATCGTTACGACGACCCAAAAATCACTAGTATAGGGATTAAAGTTTAAATAGATATATAAATCCCAATACTATACAAAACATTTCCTTTCGGAAACCATTTACTATAACAACAGTGTTATAGTCCACCATTTCCTTCTAATTCTCGAAAACGTCTATTTCAACAATGAATGTTGAAATCTATGTATTCGATACTTAATGCATTTTAAACGTCTTTAAAATCATTAACTTCATTTCATAATGTTCCTTTCCCGAGAACATATCCATTTCATTTAATAATATATTCACTGTCCAAAATCGTGAATATAATTCTTTTCATATATTCCTATATCCAACTTATCAAATTCAATTGATTTCGGATTTATAAACAACGTTTATAAACTCCATTTATATTTTTATAAACTTCTATTTATAAAGATCCTTTTTATCTTATTTTAAATGCCAAAATCCGATTTATAAGTTGATTACTTATAAATCTTATATTTTACAAAATCTATCCATTTTATAACTTCATATTTCATAAGTTTGTAAATTTCAATTCACTTATGAAATCCATTTTTATTTCACTTTATTACTTATAAAACTCGTTTTATAATTCCAGTATTTTAAATTTATAAATATTAATTTTATAAATCTTTTATATAAACCGTTAATAATAATTCAAAATTCCCAATTTAAACCAATTTATAAATTAATCACTATTTATTTCAAAAATCTTAATTTGGTTATATTTTACAAAAATTATAACTTTTATAACATTAACTTATAACGTTAATTTATTTAAAATAAATCAATTCAAAATTTTAATAAAACATATACTTTCAAAAATCACTTTAAAATTCCTTTAATAACCAAAATCATTATTTTAAAACTTCAAAAATGGATCCGATGATGTAACATCACCCAATAGTCAATCACGACATCCAAATATCATATATCGATATGATAATCAACAAATATCAAAATATCTGTAAATAAATCAATACAGTCGAGGAATCCAGTTGGATCCCTCCAACCTGTTTCCTGCATCACAAAACATTAGCACAATACCAATTCCGCTCCAGTATGGAATTATCGCGGTATATGGGATTAATAATATTATCCGCTTAATAACGGCGCAATAGGGTCTCATCCGCTAAAAATGCGGGAAATCAACAACTGCAATATATACATATGCCAATATATATATATATATATATATATATATATATATATATATATATATATTGCTATTATATATAATACCAATTTCACTGTTTATGAAATATTCGCGGTATATGTTTTTAATAAATAACATCCGCTTACTAACGGCGCATAATGTCTATTTTAACAATCAATAGATAGCAATCATCATTCAAACATGCATTCAGATATTTTAAATCTAACTATTTAAAATATAAATCGAAACTATTTCGATTGAGTGAGAAGTTCTCACCTTGGTTTTATTTTCGATTTCAGTGATTTATTTCGAATAAAATTAAACGCGCGTTTAATTTTACCCAAAATTTTCACCGACTCCAATCGTCTCCAATCCAGCTGCATCGCGTAGAGCTCGTCGAAACGATTCCAACGCAAAAAGTTTCGTCCAAAACGGACCTCGTATGAACAAATTACAGCATTACAAAGATTACGCGATTTAAATTAAAATTAAATTTACAATTTCTTACTATTTTTACAACCTATGCAATCAGAGGAGTAGGATCCAAACTCATCAGATCATAGCCGCATGACGCAACCTCTCCTTCTCCCTCCCAAACGCGTGAACCTCCCTGTATAGCCGAACCCATTTCTTGAATCTAGGGTTGAATTAAGCAATCACCACGAGCTCCTTTACAACGATCAAAGGCTGCCATTTGGAAGTCAATCCTCTACCCTACTCTCGGCTGCCATGGAGGGAAGCTCGGCCCTGTACATGCCTCGTAATTCGTGCACGAAGGCCGTGACTTCTCCCTTGAATTGCCGCCACATCATCGCTCAAATACTCATCATCCCCGTATGGATCGAAAGATCTCGGCTAGCTCTACCAATCTCTAGTTGGAAGTTGTTGCTAATTATTTGCAGATTGGAAGATTATAAGGGATGAATATGGAACAATTTCGGCCATAGGTTTCAAAAGTGGCGGCCTGGCTTGGTTGTGAAACCCTAGTTTTATTTTGTTGTTATTTTTTTGTGAATAATGTCTATTTATAGGAAATTTTTCAATCACTATTCATCCGGGAATTCCAAACTCCAATTTACGCGCCGAAACTGACGTTCCTAGGGTTTATCCCGCGTTCCGGATACAATGGAACAGGTTTCGGAAGCTAATTCGGACATCTGTGCGAGATATGGCAACAAACGATCGATTTAAATTAAACCGATTTAAACGATTTTCTAGGCGTTCTAATTCGTACCGGACAAACGGTAAATCCAATTGACTTGAAATTTGAAACCTTACAATAATATCACATTAAGGATCCGATGAAACGGGTTTCGTCGAAATCCGAGACTTTTTGAAAAATGGCTATTTTAACTCGCCAAATTAATATTAAAAATAATTCGATGGGTTTCGAGCTGCCACGATCAAACGATAGCTCCGATTGACACGAAAATTGAAATCCGATAATAACTAATTATTACGGATCCAATGGAACTGGTTTCGTTCAATTCTGAGACTGTTCAAAAATTGGCTATTTTTAGTCGGTAATTAAATATTAAAATATTCAATTTTCACAATTTAACTTTTAATTCGATTTTAAAAGTTCTAAAATATCATTCTAACTTCAACATGATAAAATAAAATTTTACAAATCATTTTCAATCATATTTAACCCAAATTTCAATTATTTCCATATTTCCACGTATTAAATTATCGATTTAATTATCCAATTAAATCCAATATTCAATATAAAATTTATTCGACTTATAAATTTCACTTATTAATATTTAAAATTAATTAAATATTCATATTTTAATTTAATAAAATTCTGGGTCGTTACACAATCAACAATCCATATCCAGGTTCGCCGTCGAAAATCGAGTGAAAAATCCCAACTCGGATCGATAAACTATCTCAAAATTATGTGCTCGAATCTGGATCAAATCACTATGCGAATAGAATAATATATGTACATCCTACGTAATTATTTCCATTGATCATCATCCAAAGCAATTTCCTTTCTATTCACATTTCCTTTAATTCCCATTCACTTATTTACAATTGCCTTAATTCTCATTTGGATCATATCTTCAATTCTTATCTCAATTGGGTATTTAATCAATAACAGTTTGAACTCTGACCAGTTTATATTTAGTAAATAGCTTGAAAATCTTAAAAATAGAGAAGTAGTTGAAAAATAATTATTAGTTTGCAAAATAGCTATAAAGTAGTTAACTAATTATAAAATAGTTGAAAAATAGTTAAATAGTTTTAGAAATTTTAGATAATTGCAAAATAGTTGTACATAGTAATTAGTTCGTGAAATAGTTAAAAAATAGTAATTAGTTTATAAAACAGTTGAAAAATGGTTAAATAGCTCCAAAAATAATTGTAAAACAAGTATAAACTAATTTGGCTTTAAGAAAGAAAGGTTGTATATTTTTAATAGCTTGGAAAAATAAGTTTATACTAAAATAATTTATAATGAAAATAGTCCAAAGTCAAACTATTCACTTCCCCAACAATTCAATTTAAATTTCCACTTCCATTTAAATTGAACCAATTCCAATTTGAATAACTCCAATTTCCATTGGACTTGTTTTATTTCCAATTCAAGTTGAATTAATTCTCAATTTCTTTCCAACTTCAAATCAAATTTCATTTGATTCTTAATCATTCAACTTTATTTACAGTTCCAAATTATTCAAATAAATTTGGACTAATTTCAAATTGAATCCGCTTCAATTTCAAATCATTTCAATTTCTTCTTGAATTTAATCTAAATTCCCATTCAAATTTTTAAACCTTCAGATTAATAACCTTTCCACTTAAGTTTAAAACATGCTTCACTTTGGGATTCACACCACATTACAAGGAAAATTCAAAACTCAACTTTAGAGTTTATTTCATATTTATTTCCTTTACACTCTTGGCTACCTTTAAATTTTAATCCACCCTTGGTTTTAATTTCAACAAATCCTTTAAAAATCTTCCAAACATTTCTTGTTTTTAACATAAGACTATTTTCAAAATAGTCTGAATTATATTATTTGTTATTTTCTTTAATTCTTTGAAACAATTGATTGTTTCAAGACCTAGGTTTTTAAACTTCAAAATTTTAAAACCTACTTAAATTTAGAAGTTATACTCATCTTATAAATTTACTTCATTTGGCTTGCTTAATAACAAATATATCATTATTGATCACAAAAACTATTTAAGGTAATACCCAAGGTTATCATATCTAGATACCCATTTCCTTTTTATATTATTCTTACTTCTATAAATTCAAGATTAAATTTTAGAATTTCATTTTCCATTAATTAAATTTTAATTTGGTTATATTTCTGTTTTTACTTAATTTAATTCCAATTCAATATTTCAATTTGGTTGTGTTATATTACATCTTAATTTAATTACATTTATTTAACATCCAATCACCTTAGTATTTATTAGAAGGAGATATTGCTTTATATATCAAAATATTTTAAATAAAATCATTTAAAATCTTTATATAAGAAAATATCAAGTACGCGCTCATATATATATATATACACTCAACTCATTCTAGAGTACTTCTGACTCTATTTAATGAGTAATCCCCATCAGAGCCAAGGTTCTCGCTTAACCTTCAGCTCTGATACCAAATGTAACGACCCGAAATTTTCGATTTCGAAAATTCCATATTCTTATGAAAAAGAAGAAAGAGATAGAAGAAGAACAGAAACACCAACATCTCACATTCACAGTGGATAAAATATAATAATAAATAAAAACAGTATACAAAAGAATAATTATTCTGTCGATTACATTTTATTACATCAGAGTTTCATATATATATACAGTCACTGAATATGCTCAATTTTCATGTCACAGATATATAGAAATAAAATACAGCGGAAACACCCATACGTTCTTGCCATCCAGCTCAACTCCTTAGCTCCAGAATAGTGAATTATTGTATGTTAATGAATTCTGTGGCAATTGGATGTGCTGTTTGGTTGTGCGAACTAGGGACACATAGAAATTAATTAAAGAAAATATATTAATATAATTCGATTCTAAAAGCTATCTTCTATATATGATCAAATTAGGTCTCGAGACTATTTCCATTCTGTTCATAATAGGGGTATTTAGTACAGAACACTAGGCGGTACACCTCATTTGGATTCTGAGATTTTCGGGTGCAAAATAGATTGAGTTTTGAATATAATTTACATATATACCCATACATACACCTTATTATAGGCCATACCCTTCAAACCAACCCATACCACCATGTCTACATGCCCATACCTCTCCTTCTCTTTAAAATCATGTGTTATTAGAGATAATGGTTCGAAAAATTTTCAAATTGAATTCATCACCAAATCCAATGGTCAAAAATATCGGTTCGTTGCATGTAGTATCGGAGCACATGGTTAAGTGAGAACCTTGGCTTTGGTGGGGTACACATTAAAGATAGATTCAGTAGCACCCTAAAATGAGTTTCAGTGTGTATATATGTATATATAAGCGCATATTTAATAGTGATATAAAAATGTTTTATATTGTGTTGATTTATTTGTTGATCGATTTATGGATTCTGGTCAATACCAGTAATTACCGTTATTGGTGGGGGTCTCTAAACACCTGGACAGAGCATTTTGACATGGTTTAAAATTGGGTAAATGAAATAATTTCACCTTGATTATATTTTAGATATAAATGAATATTTTTTCAAAAATTATTGTGGTATATATGGTGTGTTTGGTTGTTAGTGAACGATAATATTTTATTATTATCATTTGTTGTTTGTGTTTGAGTTCTAATAAAAGTTATTATTGTAATGTAAATCAGATAAACAATTAAGAAATGGTTTTATATAATCAAAATGAAATTATATATATAAGAAAAAAATGTATAAATATGATTTGTAAATAAAAAAATTAAAAGCCGAGAATTTGAGATTTAAATACCGTTGATTTTGACAATTGTTTTTCAAAGTTTGGGAAAATAATAATATTTGAAAAACATTTTTTAATGGAAATATTTAAAGAAATGATTGAAAAGAGATAGAAAGTACTGAACTCACTTCGATTATTGGAAAATAATTTCGGTGAGGAATGCAGCATCATCCGCGTTCATTTTCGAGTTTCTAAATGACTGATTGCTACCATTCGAGCTTTGTTTTGGTAAAACTAGTTTTTGATTATAAAATTCAAAAGTATGATTTGAAATACAAAAAATTTATGTATAGTATTGTTTCCAAATAATTTGAAACAAGAACAGGGTATTTAAACTCTGAAAATTTTCATTTAAGTGTTTTATGAAAGTATGAGAAAATAAGTTTTATAACTTATAAATTTTGATAATTAGTAAATTAAAAATTATTTTTAATTTTTTTGAATATAAATGTGAAGAAAAGTAATTTTGAAATTTGAACTATGAAATGAAATTTAACCAAAGTAAAGTTAAATGAAATGATTTTGAAATGAAATTGATTCTGGTTGGAAATGAATTAATGAAATGAACTAATCAAATAAATTTGTGAATTGAATATGGGTTAGAATTTCATTTAATAGAATTGAATAATGGAATTAAATAATGAAAAGAGTTAAATGAAATTGAATTTAATTAGAAATGGATATGAACTTAAGTTGTAAAGTGAAAATAAACATGAGGAGTGTTATATAAAATGTTTATAATGAACTTAAGTAAACTTTTATGGAATGGTTCTTAAGTGATATTAGTATTGAAAGAAATATAGTAAGTAATAAATAAATGTGAATAAAGCAACGTGAATAATGATTATGAATAAATATTTGTAGATAAAAGAACCTGAATAATAAGAACCAATTGGAATAAATACGTAAGTTATGTATATTATTTTATTCGTATAACTATTTGATCTAGATTCGAATACATGATTTCGATATGATTTACATGCTCTCATTGGATGTTGAGTGATTAGTAGGTATGGATGGCATATATCTTGCATTTGGAGCTCGCTTTCGCATTATATTGATTGTATATGCTTGCTAATGCTAATAAAAGTTACACATCTTTGATTACATACCGTATTTTTATATTTTTCCCTACAGGATGCCTCATCCTTGAAGATGAAATGCATAATTGTGATTATACATATATATTAACAAAAATTGATCGAGCCGTGCAAAGGAGACGCTGGCGAAATTTTCTGTAAATTGAAGACACTATAATTTTTTTGAGAATTTTAGAAAAATTTTGATAACTAAAATTTGATGTTTATGTTCTAACTTGGAATGATATTAGTTAAATATATGAATGAAAATTAAGATTTAGAAAGGTGATAAAAAAGTTTCAACAAATCGATTTTGGAAAGTTAAAGGCTTAAAAGAATATGGTAATCTATTCCAACCACTTGATTTTGGAAAGTTAATAGGAGTGGGCATTTTTCTCACTTGATAATTTTAGGGACGAAATTCTTTTTAGGTGGGAGGAATATAACAACCCAAAGTTTCAGTCATTCCAATTTGGGATATTTAATAGATTTTAAATATTGAAAAGTTAATTTTATAAGTTAAACAACTTGAATTTCAAATATAATGGCTATTTGAATATTTGAAATTGTTTAAATAATTAAATCTCGAATTTTATGCGAATGAAAATGATTTTCAAAGTTGATTTAAATTCTATTTGGATAAGAATGAAGATAATAAACTTTTTAATTTGAATTTAAAAATCTATTAAACTTGTTTTATAATAAACATTTTAGTTAACGTGTGGAAATAGTCATTCTGGGACACTGTCTCGGATTTTGATGAAGTCAGTTTCATTGGATGAAATATATGGCGATTGGACGTATTGTTTGGTCGTACGAGCTAGGAATGCATAGAAATTAATTAAAGGAATTATATTAAAAGCTATCTTCTATATATGATCAAATTAAGTCTCGAGACTAGTTCCATTACGTTCGAAATTTGTGTATTTAGTACAGAACGCCAGATGACATGCCTCGTTTGGAGTCCGAGATTTTCGGGTGCAAAATATCTTGAATTATTAATATAATATACATATATACCCATACATACACCTTGTTATAGGGCATACCCTTCAAACCAGCCCATACCCCCATGTCTATATGCCCATACCCCCCCTTCTCTTTCAAATCGCATGTATATCAAAGATAATGATTCGAAAGTCAACCAAATTGAATTCATCACCAAACCCAATGGCCGAGAATCTTCGGAGTCAATTGATGCGGTTGTAGGTCACGTTGTCAACTGGCGAAATGTCGGCAACGTCAAGACAAAGGCGATCAACAGTTGGACTGGGCTGATATGAGGCAAGGTAGCGGTGGAGCACGGTTGAACGGTGGTAGTTTTGGTCACCGATTGTGGCATCATGGGTTATCCCGACGCGAGGGGTTCTGAAGGAAATGTAGGGAGTGTGAGGGCTAGCCTCGACCGAAGTTTCGTGGCCAATGATCAACTGTGGAGGCTGGAATCGTGGGATGAATGCCGAAATAGTTGGGCTTGATTCTCTTTAAGGCGGTGAATTGGACGACGAGGCCAGTGGCATTGGAAGAAGGGGAGGCTAGGCTAGCGTGGCACACGACGTGACGGCGTTCGGCCAATTGTGGTGATGGCGGCAAGGCAAGAAACAGAGGCGGCATGGGTTTATAAACTAGTAGAGAGAGAGGGAAAGTGATTTGAGTAGGTAATTAGTTTATTATAAGTGTAATCGAAGAATAAAAAAATATTATTTAATTTATGTATCTTATAAATGTTATAACTAATTCATACGAGGTCAGAATCATACACGACGAGTTGCAATATGCTCATACCAGCAAAAACTACGATAGAGAGTTGGATTGGATGTATTTGGAGCTGGTGGGAATTTGGGTTAAAAATTGAATGCTCGTTCGATTTTAATCCAAACTGGAACGCCTCGGTGAGAAAAGGAATTTCGTTGAGTTAAACTTACCTTTTTAGTTAACTAGTAATGTTATATAGTTAATAAAAATTATTGATTTGGATGTTTGAATGATTTACCATTTTATTAGTTGGTTTGTATTTATTCCCGCCCTGGAGCGGATGACCTTTTATATATATACCTGCCCAGTAATGGATGACCGTTGTTATATGATTATATATTGTTCATGATGCAAGGGAAATAGGTTGAGGGATCCAACAGAATTCCTTACTGCTGTTAATTGTAAACACACACACATCTGTGTGTAGTGCGCGCGCACACACACACACACACACACGAGTTATGATGTAGTGTGATAGGTTGGAGGTATCCAACGGGATTCCTCGCCATGTTGATATGTTTTCTATAATATTCCTATTATATGAGTTTTTGAAAATCAAACCTGTTGTTAACCCTATGGGTTATGACATTGTTATATGATCAACTTAAAACTTGTAGTAATAGAAAATCAATATCGACATTTGTTAAGCGTTTGGTAGCTATTGGCCTTAAATTAGTATTTTAAAATAAATTGCGATTCGAGTTGGGATCAGTTTTTGAGACAGGAAACGATTTTAAATCTAAAATTGGGTTTCGAAAATATTTTTTTATAAAGAATATTTATTTATATTTAATATTGTTTTAAGATTATTTATATTTAATATCGTTTTAATGATTATTTCTTTATATTTAATATTTTTTAAAAGATTATTTCTTTATTTTTAATATTTTTTTAAACGAATATTTCTTTATATTTAATATTTTTTAAAGTTACTTATCAATATTTTAATATTTTGAAAAACTAATTATTTAAATAATTAATATGGTTTGAAATCAATAATAATGATTTATTAATTATGTTTTGGAAATTAATTATTATTATTTTTGATAACATTGAAGACTTATTTATTATCATTCTACTAATAATGTTTTGAAAGTACTAGTTTTAAGTTGTTTCAAGTTAATAATAATTATTTATTTATGATGTTTATTATTGATAATTATTATTACTTAATAGTGTTTTAAAGTAAACAATTATTATTTATTTATAAAATGGTCTGAAGACATAAAGGAAGATTATTTACAAGGAAAAAGGGAATCTTATAAATGTTAGATATTTAAAACGAATTTTAGAAATGGGTTTACAAATTTTTCAGTGGAGTGTTATAATTAGTTTTTCTGGATTATAAAGAGTTATGGATGATTTGAGAAATGATTTAGAGGTGTTTATAAATGGTTTCTATATATTAATAAAATAGTTTATAAATGGGTTTAGAGATTTATAATGAGTTTATAAATGATTTTAAAATAGAATAAAAAGAAAATCATTCTCAATTTTGTGAATATACTTACACCGTCAAGATAAGTATATAGAGATTTTCCAAATATTGAAAATATAAGGGTTTGTGATGAATCTTTGTAAAAGTGTTTATACAAGTATTTACAAGATGATTTTGATTAATGAAGAGATTAATCAAAAGTGGTTAGTGGTTTCTTATGTGCTTAACTGTTGGTTTTTCCTATGGAATTAAATCCCTGATTTGAATGTGTATTTTTTGATAGTTAAATAACTGACCATCAAATATGGACCATAACGTAACTCTAGAAATATGTAGAAGAAAGAAGTGGGTTATATAGCATAGTCATCTCCGATGATGTTATACTGTGCGTATAAACCTCATTTCATTCTTCTAGGACAAATGATAAGGAAATTCATCCACTAACGGTTAGGAGGTGGTCTCCATTCTTATCTTTGACTGTTTATTTCTAAAAGAACCGGGGTTGAGTTTACCGAAAACCATCTAATGTTGTTTCGAAGAGACCAGGATCAGATATGTTACCCGAAGTCCACCTTAATCAAACTCAAGCGTTTCGAGGTGAAGACATCTTAGAGATGATGGAATTGAAGATGGAGCTCTTTGAATTGCAAGAGCTGCTTGCTACTAATCTTGAGGGTGATTACAAAATGGATGTAGTAGAAGTGGTGCATTTGGTTTCGTTCTGCCCTAGAATGAACTTGTACGGATGAATGCTAGCATTGCATTGTTGCCTGGAGGACGGTGTTATCATTCCAAGTGGGAAGTGCTATAAAAAAGGTAAAACGTAGCCTCATGCCTCATCAATCGGGAATGACTAAAACAGGGAAGATACAGCGGGGCTAAGTGGATCGCTCCTAAGTAGGGTATGATCATCCCTATCTATAGTCGATATTATTTCTCATTTGTATGGTTCGGTGCCCATTAACATAGGGGTGATCATATTCGATACTACTAGTCAAGTGGTAGGCCGGTTCTATGTTGGCAAAGTATCCCAGCTAGAACCTCGGTGTTATTTTACCTAGAGATGCACTGTTATGGGCGGGACTCCAATAGCCCAGTCATTATGTGGAATCAATTTTCCAATATGTGCCTTTACGGTTTTAGTTGTATACCTATTATGCTGAAATTTAATTAATGTAACAGTTTCGGCTATGATTAATAAGTATTTGTATCCTAGACACTATTATAATATCAGAGAATTTCATATGAAATAGTTCGGTTATCGTAAGGTAAAAACCCATTAGTGATTATGTGCAGTGTGGTCTTACGAGATACTTTAAATTTCAAAAGTTTTTTTATAACTTTAAAATACAATTAGGTGTGTTTTCTCATGTTGGATTTCCAGACTAACTTGAGTGTTATTTTATTATAATGCTCGGGTCAGACTGAGCATATTTACACATCCTTTGGATGCATTGGAGCTTAGGAGACGAGCTGGAGGTCCAAGACGTATCTACATATTTTTTGTGTTCCGCTGTGTTGTCTGTTTGGTTTTATTGCAGTTTGCTTTTATGTAAAGATTTGTTATGTATTATATATTATTCATTCCGCTATGAGATTCTATGCGGTCAGTCTTCTTTTTATCTTCTTTCTTCCTTCTTCTTTTCCCTTGACAATCAGTTTTTTTCTAGCATTCAATTGTTTGGCACCCAATATAGTGGACGTATTAGTGTCGATTTTCGAGGTTTGGAAATCTTGATTCGTTACAGGATGTGAGTTAAGAGAAAGATTGTTAGGCTTGTTTCACGTGCTACAAGAAGGAATGATGATTTGAAATTAGAATAGCCCCACAACACTAAATAATTTAGAGAAGTGGTTTATAAATATGTGTTGGTAGGCACATAACATTGAAGATGCTTTTTGTTACAATAAAAAGTGTGTGTCAACCCAAATGTGTCAACCCAAATTCAATATTTAAACTATATAATTCAATGATTTAATTATCAGTAAATATTGATATCTTGAATTCAAGTTAAAACTAACTTTTGAATATTTTAAAATCAATTACCTATTCAAATTTTAAATTGTTAGAAATTCTGGGGCGTCACATTCCTCTCCCTTAAAAGAATTTCGTCCCCGAAATTATTAGTTAGGGAGAATGGACCAATACCCGTTTACCTTTCCCCCAAAACCTACAATTCAACATCCTACCAACTATCTTTTATTAAAGACCCACTATCACCTCAACCAACTTTTCAAAACCTCTATAGTTTCCAACAACATTATTTATTCCACTTATTCAAATTTAAATTATCACAATTTTCTCAAAAAATTTCTATCTCACTAAATTTCCGAAATTTTTTACCAGCGTCTCCTTTGCGCTGCTAGCTCGGTACAACTACAAAAGGCCTCTACGGGCTCCAAAATTCCAAAAGAAAACAAAAGCCAAGTGGCTAGATCAAAACCCAATCCAATTTCATACAGATATTTAAATACATACCTTATTGTCAGGCAATTCAAATTTATATTTTGGAATCAAATCCAATTTTATTTTCCCTTTAATACCTGCATATCTTACCTAGAAACAGTATCCATTCATAACCTTTCAAATCAATTTATACATTTCCTTACAGAAGTTTTCACATCTACTTCTATTCAACTTAATTTTCCCCGTTTTCAAATGAATATCGAATTTTATCTTTCATTTATAACCGATTCATATTAGTTTCATCTACTAATTTACCTTAATTTCCAATTTGAAATCGTTTTGTCGTTAACAAAATTTTTTTCAAAAATTTTCAAAAATTTTCTAACTCCCAAAATTTTCAAATTTTTTTGGCAGAGTCCCCTTTGTACGGAGGAGCATTTGCAATTTGACAAGAGATATAAATATATATACATCGACCCACACGGTCGGAAAAAGCAAAAACAGTTCATATTTTCTATTTTTATTGCGTAGGCGTACCTTTATTTAGCATTTTAAGCAAGTGGCTTATTAATTAAGCAATTAGCGAAATCCAAATCCAGTCAAACGGCCTTCGGATACCTGTAGTTACTCAATTTAAACATGTAAGTGCCATATATAGAAAATCTATTAGCATTTCACTTACTCTTAATAGCTAAACACATGCATTTTATAAGCAACAAGCACCAAACGCTTTCCATATGCGATTCATATAACTTTAAAGCTAATTCAATTGCTTTCAACCAATTCATAAGCCATTTCATTCAATTTTAATGGCTTGCAACTCAATTTCTTACATTCAATTGATTTTTAATCCAAACAAGCTCATATTCACTTCAAATGATTCAAAATCAATTTTATTTAATCTCTATCAACTCAAAGAATTTTAATTATTTTTGTTCACGCCAAACGACAATTATTTTTATGCAATTTTGACGATATTCGCTTAATAGAGTGTTTATTTTAGTTTATAACTACTTTAAATTAATTTTCTACTCATTCTGTATTTAATTCCTTTTCATTTCCAATTTATTCACCATCGATACATTGCATTTCATTCTAATAACCCAATACCAACTAAAACTTTGATTTAATTTTTTTTTATTCAAGCAGACTTCATCCATTTATTATTTAATTCGATTAACCCATTTATTCACCCCATATTTAAATTTTTAACTCGCTTACTTAATTCATTTGTGAATTTATTTTATTTATACAAAGCCATTCTCAATTTATTTCTACTCATCTGGGTTTTGTTTGCAAATCAACCATTTCTATTATAGTTCCCTTTTATCTCATACGACAACACTTCTCTCATATCTAATTTACTTGCAAATTCCGTTAAATATTATTCATATCACACTTGAATTTTATTTGTAGTTCAAACCATCGCTATTTCGATCCAACTCTATTTATTTATTTATTTTATTTTCATAACATCTCCACTTATTTAATTCATTATCAAATCCTAGTCGAATTCTATTTACAATTCGAATTCATTTCCAAACTCCATTATTAACTTACAATCCATTTTATTTAACCAGGTTAAATTTCATTAACATACTCTATCAAATAATTTATTTAGCCAATCAGCTTACCTCTAACTTTTATAACGATATTCGATTTTATTACAAAAAATCACCTTATTAATTTTTTCGTGAATTCAAATTTTTTTTATGATTCCAGTTTGAATTTTCTTTCATTTTCTCAAAATTCCAACACTTTTATTTTAAAAAAAATTTAGAATACTTTTAATTTTGATAATACTATTAAAATAGCCTTTTATAAAAATACTTTTTATAAATCGATGTCTCAACCAGTCCATCCTTGTTCTCATAGAAATTCAGTCGTACGTTGATCAGGCGTTGGACTGAAAATTTATAAGTACTTGGTAAACTCGTTTTCAACATCCAGTGAAAATACTTGGAAAATAGTTTTATTGAAAATATCGAAAACAGTTTTTTAAAATATAAAGGAAATTTCTTTGTTGAATGTTCTGGAGATCATCACTCCCATCCATGGTCGTAGTTACATTCCAGGGTTACGTTGCCATCGCAGCAAAAGTCCATGTAACTGTAGGCTCTCCGTGGCCTCTCGCTTACGCCATGGAACCCACAACAGATCGCAGTTACATTTCAGGGTTACGTTGACATCACAGCAAAAGTCCATGCAACTGTAGGCTCTTCGCGGCCTCTAATTTTCGCTGTCGAAATGAAACTTCTCCACTCCTACATAGGTCCCAGTCTACCAATATAAAATCAAACGCAGACTGTTGGCTCTCAGCGGCACACACGACTTTCGCTATGTTACCATAGGTCGCAGTCTACAGATATAAAATCAAACGCAGACTGTTGGCTCTCAGCGGCACACACGACTTTCGCTATGGTACACTCTACTCATAATCCTTAGGAACTAGTTTTGTCCGGACTCCTCACATGATCAACTTTAGAATCCCCCTTGGGGCTCAAGGCAACACCACTCGGTGGCACTCCTGAGAAGTTCATTTCAAGCGAGCGCCTTTTTCTTCAGAGCCATCATCAAAACACTTTATACTATATAGATATAGTATCTCTCAAATCATACACCTAGTATGATATCATACAAGGCTCCTTTACACAAAATCGATTATCCCAAAATCGATAATTCTCAAACTGGGCTTTCCAAATTTCAATATTGATTTTATCCAAAAATCAAAAGCCTTTCCAAATCCAAAGGTTCCCAAAACCTTTTTCCAAAATCCTCATAAGATCCTATATATATATATATATATATATATATATATAGATATATATAATTTAAAAACTTTGGATCCTTTCATACTTGTATAAAACTCCTTTTATACTTCAAACACCTTCAAAATCCTCTTCTTCTGGCAATAGATATAACAAGGAGAAATTTATCTTATATAACAAAGATATATAGCTTTGTTTATTCAAAATCAAATAATTGAAATTGACTATTCTTTCAATATCAATTCGTTACGATGTACACTTATCATCCGTACGCTATTCCAATCTGATCGCTCACTCGATCACATAATTTTACTTCCGAAATAGTATCATCCACCCGACTTCCTAGTACGGACTCAGATCTAGTTTCTTGATCAGAAACCGTCATTCTCCTTGCATAGCTATAAATATGATAGAGAATATCCAGAACCAATCAGCAATCCATATCCAGGTTCGCCATCGAAAATCGAGTGAAAAATCCCAACTCGGATCGATAAACTATCTTGAAATTCTGTGCTCGAATCCGGATCAAACCACTATACGAATAGAACAATATACGTACATCCTACGTAATTATTTCCATTGATTATCAGCCAAAGCAATTTCCTTTCTATTCACATTTCCTTTAATTCTCATTCACTTATTTACAATTGCCTTAATTCTCATTTGGATCGTATCTTCAATTCTTATCTCAATTGGGTATTTAATCAATAACAGTTTGAACTCTGACCAGTTTATATTTAGTAAATAGCTTGAAAATCGTAAAAATAGAGAAGTAGTTGAAAAATAATTATTATTTTGCAAAATAGCTATAAAATAGTTAACTAATTATAAAATAGTTGAAAAATAGTTAAATAATTTCAGAAATTTTAGATAATTGCAAAATAGTTGTAAAATAGTAATTAGTTCGTGAAATAGTTGAAAAATAGTAGTTAGTTTATAAAACAGTTGAAAAATGGTTAAATAGCTCCAAAAATAATTGTAAAACAAGTATAAACTAATTTGGCTATAAGAAAGAAAGGTTTTATATTTTTAATAGCTTGGAAAAATAAGTTTATACTAAAACAATTTATATTGAAAATAGTCCAAAGTCAACTGTTCACTTCCCCAACAATTCAATTTAAATTTCCACTTCCAATTAAATTGAACCAATTCCAATTTGAATAACTCCAATTTCCATTGGACTTGTTTTATTTCCAATTCTAGATGAATTAATTCTCAATTTCTTTCCAACTTCAAATCAAATTTCATTTGATTCTTAATCATTCAACTTTATTTGCAGTTCCAAATTATTCAAACAAATTTGGACTAATTTCAAATTGAATCCGCTTCAATTTCAAATCATTTCAATTTTTGCTTGAATTTGATCTAAATTCCCATCCAAATTTTTAAACCTTCAGATTAATAACTTTTCCACTTAAGTTTAAAACATGCTTCACTTTGGGATTCACACCACATTACAAGGAAAATTCAAAACTCAACCTTAGAGTTTATTTCATATTTATTTCCTTTACACTCTTGGCTACCTTTAAATTTTAACCCACCCTTGGTTTTAATTTCAACAAATCCTTTAAAAATCTTCCAAACATTTCTTGTTTTTAACATAAGACTATTTTCAAAATAGTCTGAATTATATTATTTGTTATTTTCTTTAATTCTTTGAAACAATTGATTGTTTCAAGACTTAGGTTTTTAAACTTCAAAATTTTAAAACCTACTTAAATTTAGAAGTTATACTCATCTTATAAATTTACTTCATTTGGCTTACTTAATAACAAATTTATCATTATTGATCACAAAAACTATTTATGGTAATATCCAAGGCTATCATATCTAGATACCCATTTCCTTTTTATATTATTCTTACTTCTATAAATTCAAGATTAAATTTTAGAATTTCATTTTCCATTAATTAAATTTTAATTTGGTTGTATTTCTGTTTTTACTTAATTTAATTCCAATTCAAGATTTCAATTTGGTTGTGTTATATTACTTCTTAATTTAATTACATTTATTTAACATCCAATCACCTTAATATTTATTAGATGGAGATATTGCTTTATATATCAAAATATTTTTATATAAAATCATTTAAAATATTTATATAAGAAAATAACAAGTACGCGCTCATATATATATATATATATATATTTATATATATATATATATATATTCAACTCATTCTAGAGTACTTCAGACTCTATTTAATGAGTAATCCCCATCAGAGCCAAGGTTCTCGCTTAACCTTCTGCTTTGATACCAAATGTAACGACCCGAAATTTTCGATTCCGAAAATTCCAAATAGTTATGAAAAAAAAGAAAGAGATAGAAGTAGAAGAAGAAGAAGAAGAAGAACAGAAACACCAACATCTCACATTCACAGTGGATAAAATTTAATAATAAATAATAACATTTTACAAAAGAATAATTATTCTGTCGATTACATTTTATTACATCAGAGTTTCATATATATACAGTCACTGTATATGCTCAATTTTCATGTCACAGATATACAGAAAAAAATACAGCGGAAACGCCCATACGTTCTTGCCATCCAGCTCGCCTCCTGAGCTCCAGAACGTCCTTACCTGAAAATCTGTAACACTCGGTCTGACCCGAGCATTACACCAAAGTAACACCCGGGTCAGGCTGGAATCCAGCATGAGTAAAACCATCTAACATGGAATGCAAAGCATACAACTTATATATAACCCGGGTAACTCAAATCAGTTCACAAGTTCGCGATATGTTATGGACATCACTTATTTCACATATAAGTTTTCTAAATACCGAGATTTAGATTTAAAATATCCAATTCCTCCAAATCACTTCACTCCAGCATAAAGATTTCACATATCAATCTATTTAAATTCGAAGTAGTTACGGGTATTTCCTAATACCCGATCCCAGCCTCTTCGAGTCTCATGTCATCCTAACTTAGGATATCCAAATGAAATACACCACATTTCATATTAGAGATATCAACTCATTCAAAGCATCCAATATCATTCAATCATTCATAAGTAAAGCTTAATCATATACAAATCATTCAATTGATTCTGATTGAATTCCGAACCTCAATCACTTAGATTCCTTCATTAATTAATTCCAAATCGATTAATTAATCAATCCTTCCTTATTCATCTTAATTAACCACCCTGGATTAATTATCTTTCAATTTTATTCAAGTAATTATGTTTATTTTATTTCACGATATTAATTATTCTTAACCAAATCAATAAGTAATCTTAATTACTTCATAAATTAATTAACTATATTAATTACATTAATCCTTAATTAGTTATATTAATTACTTCCTCATAAGTCACTTATTATTGATTAGTTCATCTTAATTAATCAATCTTTAATTACATCGTTGATTTTATAAATTAATGATTTCCAATTATATTCAATTTATCCTAATCTAAATTAATTACATTTAAACAATTAATGGTTAAATTAAACTGCAAATATTAATCATTCTTGATTTATCTCAACCTATAATTAACTATCTTTTTATTTGCTTCAATAAATAAATTAATTATTCCTTAATTAACTGTCTTAATTATTCTCTTGGTTAATTCCACAAAGTAATTATATTTTATTAATTACATTTAGTATTTATCTATCAAACCATCCATTGATTTCTAAATTAATTAAACTTCATTAATAAACTAAATCCTTACTTAATTAATTCAAAGCCCTTAATTACTAAATTAATTAACCCAAATCATTAATTAATTGAATTAGTTAATTATCCATTTTAATTACCCTACTAATTTAATGAATCACAAACCATTAAGCTCTTATTAACTTTAAAATAAGACATTTTTTCTTATTTATGATTTAAGTTTAAAACAACCTAAACCCCAATACTTTGAGTCAAACACAATTAACTCGAGAATCAACCAACCAAGTCACGTCATCATCAGTGTACATCCAAACAACTTAATCATTCAACCAATTATTTAAAATTTAACTATTTAAACATAAATAAAAGAAAACCCAACAGAGTGAGATTTACTCACCTTTGCCTCACAATTGGCAATCTACTCCAGACCAGCTTGTTTCTTTTCAGATTTCAAACTAGAATACCGGGCGAAACCTTATTGCTTTCCTGGTCCATTACCATAGCAGCAAACACCGACATCAATCGCTTCCTCCACCATCGCTGCCATCAAAATTGAGCACGTGCCTGCCACTTTAGTTCGCACGTAACCCACACTGCTCTAAATGCATCTGAACAGTTGTCGTCTCCATCTACATCGCATTATTGCATATACCATCATCAAATCGCCATCTCCCATCAGCTCGTCGTTCATCTCCAGGTCATGAGTTCGGCTTCAATATCGCTCCCTCGTGCCTCCGCGTCGACCTGTTACTGCACCAATGCCCGCTTGAGAGCTAACGTGCCTGCCTCTCACCTTTGAATCGATGGGCTTCGTGGTCGCGTTGCCCCATCAGCAACGTATGCCTATGTCGTTTCTTTTTTTAAAATTTGGAGATTGCGATTACATTAAAGGAATTGGGGCTTGAATAGAAAATTGAAAGTTTTTTTTTTGAGAACGAACAATTTCGACTTCTGTTTCTAGATTTGAGAGGAAGACGGGGGATTAGATATAGGGTTGGGGATGGCTTTATGAATACGCCCGATTATTATATAATTAATTATTGAACATATCTCGAATTGCACTGTGAAATTTCGAACCCCAAACCAGACATGTCCACAGACGTTCATAAGGTTCTACCCGCATTCCGAACATAATGGAACATGTTTCGGAGGCTAATTTGATCGTATGTGCGAGTTACAAAAGAAAACGATCAAATTTCAAATTAAACTGATTAAAATAGTTCTAAGCGTTTTGAGCTGCCAGGGTCAAAATGACAACTCCGATAACTACTAAAATTGAAATCCGATAATAACTAACTATTACGGATCCAATGGAACTGGTTTCGTCGAATTCCGAGACCGTGCCTCGGAAGGCTATTTTAAACTATCGATTTAAACGATATATTTTTGAAATTGAACAAATTAACTTTAAATTTAATTTCTACCATTCTATTATCTTCAGTATCGTCAATTTATAAGCCTTCAAATTATATTTTAAACAGGCCTAGAAATTTTCAGATTCAACAATTTACCCAATTTCAATTATTAAATTCAATATTTATACTATATAATTCAATGATTTAATTATCAGTAAATATTGATATCTTGAATTCAAGTTAAAACTAACTTTTGAATATTTTAAAATCAATTACCTATTCAAATTTTAAATTGTTAGAAATTCCGGGTCGTCACAGTATCAAATACACTCGTGTATGTTGCAGCTACCTAATGAAATCAATTTTAAGAAGGAAATCTTTTGTTTCCTTCTCTGATACTTATGCAATTAATTTAGGGAACAAAACATTAATTGAAGAGAGAAAACCATTAATTTCTCTCTCTGATAAGATCGATGATTTATTAAATTAAAAAGTTAACATTTCAATTAAATGTTTTATTAGCAATGCATCAACGTACATTCAAATATATGACAACAGAAATGAACTAATATAAACATGTGTATAAATATATGTATGTACATCTACATATTTTACATCTATTGTGTGCATACACAAACACACATAATTACATATACATCTTACATTATTGCATGCATATCGGGAAAAGAAATGCCTAAGCTGTTTGAAAATACACAATATGTATGGTTTGTATACACATATTGACGGTGCCACATGTATACAGTTTAGAATAAATATATACATATATGTAATCTTTTTTGCCACATATTTTTACATTTACATATATATACAAAGGTATGAAAATAATTCACATAAAGAGACAATTGATGTACGAGTAAATTAGAAGAGTGGAGATGGAAAGATAATTTTATGTTACAATTAAATCTAATCACATCTAAGCGAAAAGGGGAAATAATCAAGTAGTGTAATTCAATTTTACCTTTTTTTCAATCACCAATTAAACAATTATTTTAATACCATTAAATATTTCAAACCTAATTAATTTATTGACCCTAATGATATAATTGAACCTAAAACACAAGTTTATATTTAGGTATATACATATATGTAACGAACTAAAATTTAATTTAGAAACATGAAACTGAATTAGTTGGAAACAAATCGACCAAGTGAAATTTAGTTTAACATTGGTTTATAGTTTCAAGGTATGAATAAGACTTGATTAAATTATACACGCACACATGCGATATACGCATACATAATTTTATAATTCAAATCTATTAAAATTTGATCCATGATTATAAAGGAATGAGTGTGGCAACAGGAGTAATTTGTTAAAATAAAGAAGATATAAAACAACATACAACAACAAAAGGAGAATTTTTTTCAGATCTCAAAAGAAATAAAACATAAATTATTTAGTTAAAAATATTATTAAGCAATTATAAAAGGATCCAACAAATCAATTCCACAACAATTAATTATTTTAGGTCCAATTAAATCATAATAGTCAAAACGATACAAAAATATAACTCACAATCAATCACTATACATAAAATAATTTTAAAATCGATTTTTATAGTGGCTACAACTAACATATATGTAAAGATTTATTTTAAACATTACGAATGAATTATAAACTTACCTGTTAAACCTTCATTCATCACATATTGTTTTGTGGCTCCTCCTTAGATTTCAAATAAATCAGAATCACACTTTGAAAGAGAAGGATAATTCACCTTTCTTTATTTTAATTTCATATTGATTTGAAATTTGTTTTGATGTCTTCTTTAACAAAAGTTTCAGCCATGAATGAATGATAGAGAAGAGGAAGAAAAATTATGTTGTTTTAAAGAAATCAAAATAAGAATATTTTGTTTTTAATAGGATTAAAGGAGCCTTTTCCATTCTCTTATCAATATTTCTTTTTTAATTTCTTATTAAATTTCAATCAATTCAATTAATTGATTTCCTCCTCTCACCATTATATGGCTAGTCCAAGCAAATTCTTAATGCGCTAATTTTCCAAATAAAATCTTGTATGTAATTATTTTATTATTTAAATATATTTTTAAATTATACAAATATCATACATATATATATATATATATATATATATGCAAATATGAATTCTATATAAGCATTTAAATAATTACCAATAACATTCAAAACATCAAATAAATTAACAATAATAATATTTCATAAAAATTAATTATTTTAGTTAATTTACAACATATTACAAATTAATTATGTCATGCGGTTTTTTGGAGAAATCACAAATGCAGTTGTGCAACTCAAAGGTGTGAATTCGGTCAGGGATTTAAATTTAAGAAGTCGAATATCAATGATCCCACATCATTTAGCTAGTGGTGTGACAATTTGGATGAATTCATTCCTTAAGCTCTTTTCGACAAAATAAAATTTCACAAACATTTAAGCAGTACCTTCTTGTGACAGTTATTTACACCAATTCTTTTCTTTAAAACTATATTGCTTTGGACATATGAAATTTGGTAATGGTCAAAATTTCAATATCGTATATATTCAACTCTGTAGTGCAAACACAAAGTCCTTGATTCAATAATAACAATTATTATTAACTGAAATACTCCGATCAGAGATTTTAACTTTGAGTTGACTTTAGTTGACCTTGATATTACCTCATATAATTAATAAGACAAATCCTCTCTTGATTAGTGTCTCACTTCCAATACTTCAACTTGACCCAATTATGGTCGGTCGATGGACATCGTGCCATGATTTAATTATAGTCAAAGCAGAGCTTTCATATTGAAGGTAAACAAAATTTGAAAGTCGAGAGAACTTTGTAAAGTAATAACTTCGATATTATCCGTTTGACCTTAATTATATTAATTTACTGAAAACTATTAAATGATTCATTCCATAGTTATCCAATAACTATCAATACATCACCCTTAATGTTCCCAAAAGTCATGATTAATAAAGTGCCTAACATTTGTAGAGCGTTATATACTCTAATCACAATGAATATATAGATATCCAGTTTTGATACATCTTGACTAGGAATATTTAAAATGGTATATTTATTTTCATTATGATAAATTACTCACGGTTACAACACTTCGTAATTATTATCACAAAACATAAAATTTATTGATTTTCTATTAAATATACTTTTAACAAAATTAATTAATTAATATATAACATATTATATCAAGTATATAATAGAAAGAAACACCATTTATTTTGAACAAAATTGATCATCCAGTTAGACATATGTAACAAATTACATAACTGCTCTCAGAGTATACCCCTAACTTTATCAATATTCCACTTGCACAGGGGGAAATTATGGAATCTCATTCCAATTTCTTCAATCGGTTTTCTCAAAACTTATTGGGCCAGTCCCTCAATGAACGAGTATGTTATTATATTTCAATTTTTCTACTTTATCAATAAACTCTCTCTGATACTGATAAACTACCTTTATCTTGTTGAATAATTCAGACTTCCATTTAGCTCTAAGTTTTGTTATGAACTATATCATGATATTGTTATCATATAATAATGTTATGGGATTCTTAACATTTGGAATTACCTTTAGCTCAGTTATAAATTTATGTATTTATATTTACATACATTATTTTTATTGTGGCACTATTCAAGGCGATTTACTTGGCCTTTTACATTGAATCAACCACAGTCTTTCCTATGGAACATTTTCAACTTAAAGATTCTTAACTTAAATTATAATTGACATATTATACTCAATATTCGTGAAAATTTGAGTCCAAACATGCCTTCATAAGGAGTTGTTGTTTCTGTAAACATATATGATAATTCTTATTGTCAATACATAAGGGATTTATCTTACATGTTCCGTATTAAACATTTTAATAAAGTGTCCTCGCATATCATTTGGGACGTTCCCAAAAACTTTATACTTATTATAAAAGACAACATTTACAAATCCAAAATTGAGTATTAAAACAACTAAGGGTGATTTTAACATTAGTACAATGTTAAAAATCAACAACGTGTTGATTACTTATGTTTAAAAACATAAATATAAATTTTAATGATTTTTCTTAAGAACGTATGCTTCCTCTACATTTTGATTAATAATCAAACTATTTGGTATTTCTATCAATACACTTGTTTAATTTTAATGGTTTTTTGAATGATACTTTCGTATTCAATCTTGGATCATATACGAAAACTCACAAACTCAATATCACTCCTACCGACTTCGAGACACTTCGGTTATTATGTGGTCATTATTTAAAATTATATATTTTTGAGATGAATCGTAAATTTAGAACGATGAGAATCATCTAAACTGTCTTTACGAAGATCATAAATATTTAGCCACGATAAGTCTACCAAATTTTCGAACGCCGCCATGAGCATCGATTTCAAAGTCTCTCAAACCATCAATATTTCTAACCCTACAACTTTGGCTAAAATGAGCCAATTCGGGATCATGCTTTTGAGCATCAAGAATGCGGTCTAAAAGAGATGGATGAGCCTCAATGCTACACAAAATAAGAGATGAACATGAATCGGATTCTCGGTCTCGAATATCATAAGTGGATAAATACTCGAGGTCATTCCATTCGAATATCATCATAGAAACAACCACTTGTTGCTTACAACTAGGGACATCGGCAACATGATTTTCTTTTCCGGGACTATAAAGAATATCAAGATCATAAGAAGCAAGGACTCGAGCCAATGTTGTTGATGCAAATTAAGTTCCTTTTGAGAAAATAAATACTTCAAATATTTATGATCGGTGTAGAGAACAAATTTCTCCTCCAAAAGATAATAGCGCCAAATTCTAAGTGCGAAAACAATAGCCATGAGCTCTAAATCATGAGTGGCATATCTAGTCTCGGCAGGCTTTAATTTCCTAGAAGCTTAAGCGATAACACGTTCCCTTTGCATGAGAACGACACCCAAACCAACGCGACTAGCATTTGTATAAATAATAAAGTCATGATTTCCTTCGAGAATCACAAGAACATGGGCATCAGAAAGGAGTTCTTTTAATTTCTATAAAGCGGCTCATATTTTCCTGACCAAATGTATTTAACTCCCTTCTTGGTCAAACAAGTAAGAGGCATAGAAATTTTAGAAAATTCTTTTATGAAACGACGGCAATAACCCGCCAATCCGAGAAAACTACGAATTTTCGTCATACTCTTCAGTCTCTTCCAATTTCAAATCGCTTCGATCTATGAAGGATCCACGAAAATTCCAGATTCAGAAATGATGTATCCTAAAAATTTCACACAAGATTGCCAAAAGTGGCACTTAGAAAATTTTGCTTTCAATTGATTGCTCCTAAGAGTTTCCAACATAATTCGAAGAGGTTTTCCATGCTCTTCCTCGGTTTTAGAATAAACAATAATATCATCTATAAAGATGAGAATGAATCGATCGAGGAAGTCTTTGAAAACTCGATTCATAAGGTCAACGAAATAAGTTGGAGCATTCGTTAAACCAAATGGCATAATAAGCCATTTATAAGATCCATAACGAGTATGGAAAGATGTCAAAGGAATGCTATCCTTTGAAATATGAAGCAGATGAAAACCGGTTGCAAAATCTAACTATGAAAAGACTCTAGCACCGCAAAGTTGATCGAATAGATCATCAATATGAGGTAAGGGATATTTATTCTTGATGGTAAGATCATTAAGCTTGATGTAGTCAACGCAAAGCCTAAGTGTACCATCGGATTTCTTCACAAAAGTAGTTGAACCTCCCCAAGGAGAGGAACTAGAACGAATAAATTGCTACACTACCAATTCGGGTAATTGTTTATGCATCTCCTCATTTTCCTTATTAGACATACGATAAGGAGGACGAGTGATAGGTAGAGCTCCAGGTATTAGATTAATCCTGAACTCGATTGTTGGCTTAGGTGGAAATCCTAAAACGAGCTCAAATATGTCGGAAAATTCACGAACAATGTGAATGAGGGAAATGACATCTTCCTCATAATCATTATTATCATCATGGGGATTTAGAGAATATAAGGATGTCACCGAATTGGGATTTGAATCTTTAGGAACAATAGAAATCTTCTTAGCAAATTGAGGATGTCGAAGATGTATAGTCCTCTCAGGACATAGGATGCGGACTTCTTAAGCCAATCCATTCCCAAAATCATTCCGAAACCTAGGTATCGCATAACATACAAATCGGCTCGGAAAGCATAATCACATAAAATAATCTAGACATCTTTACAAAGCAAACTGAGTGTTGCGGATCCACCTACTGGATTCGCAATTCTCAGTGAAGTCATCAAAGCCATAACATTTAAAGACAAATTATCAACAAGTTCTTTTGATATAAAAGAATGGGATGCATCTGTATCAAAAAGAACTCGAATAGGATGATCACGAAACATAATAATGCCATCAAGGATAGAATGATAAATACCTTTATCAATAGAAGGTATATTAGGCGCTTGCACAACATTTAGTTTTCCCTCTTTCTTGCTTGGAAGTTTGGGACATGAAGATAAAATATGACCCAAACTTTTGCAATAACGACAAAAAAGGGGTTTCGGACACCTATTCGCATAATGGTCCTTAGAACCACAATTGTAGCATTGCCCATGACCAGAGGTATAAGTCTTTGCTACCGAAGTCGCTTACTTCCCTTTTTTGTTGGGATTAGGCTTGAACTTAATAGGCCTTTACTTGTTGATGTTGAAGTTATGTTTGGCACCATAACTTCAATGTCACTTTCATTATCGGCCTCTTCAAGTCAAAGAGCGATATCAACAAGCTGATCAAAAGAAACTTCTATTTTTAGGAGTAAAGGTATTTTGAGGTTCTTATTCAACCCATAGACAAACCTTTGATTTTTCTTCAATGAGGTATTAATATACTCGACCCCATCTTTAGAGAGAGATTCAAAAGATGCGACATAGTCTATCATAGAAGGTTCACCTTGAACAAGGTCAATAAAGCATCGGCGGAAGTTACTTTTCAACTCCCGGCACAAACTTTAATTCGAATCTTTCTCGGAATTACTCCCACGTAAGATCCGCTTCAATAATTTCATAAACCAAAAGCTTATACCAATCTAATGCTCTTTCTTGGAGCATGCTAGAAGCCACTTGGACTCGATGTTGATTAACAAGATTCATATGAGAAAAGATGCGGTCGCATGATCTAAGCCAAGCTTAGACTTCTATAACGCTTTCGGAACCCTCGAATGGCCTTCCATCCAAATTGGTATAGTCACTACATAAGCGTGCAAACCTGGATTTAGGGTGACTAGGCTCAGGAATAGGTTATACAGCTTGAGCATTTTTTACAAGATCCAAAAGCTGTTGGGCAGACATGAATACTCCATCCTGAGGAGTAGTACTAGATTGACCGACGCTTGGACGACATGATCTAACCATTTCTCTTCTTTAAGAAAGAAAGAGAGAATAGGAAAAATATTATTCTCAAAATGAATATCAAACAAACTTGATTAATAAAACAAGGCATAATAAAAGAAAATAGGATATAGCGGGTCCAATGACTCAAATTAAATCCTAAGGCACGATTCCTAAGAAAGACTTAGGACGATGATCCTTGTTATAATATTCTATACTATTTCGAAGTTCGATTTTGATACCAAACTATGACACCCCACCTCTATACTCACACTAGCCAAGGACACTATAGAGTAATGCCATCAACTAGCACGAAGAATAAGGCTGTTGAAGAGCGACCATCTGTGTAATTGATTTGTGCGAGTACCGATATGTTAGATAGTATTGCATGCATTTCATTTCAAGAGGAAATCCGACATACCGATACCAACTTAAAGCTACTGCACAGTGACTATGTGGTCTTCGGAAACAAATATAAAATAAGCATAACACAAATCAGTCACAGATATTCATATCACTAAGGAGGAAATAGATATGAACATAATACATAAAAGTGTACATCAAAGTAGTGGTCATATGAGATCCATTACATCACGAAAAAATAGATACAAGTGCTATACAAAAGAATATGTATACATTAAGGAGTATCTATCTCGAATGTATAAAAGAAAAAACTACTAAGCTAAGTAGTTAGCCAAAAGTCAAAAGCTAGACCCAGCAGTCAGGTGAAAGCACCTGTAACACTCGGTCTGACACGAGTATTATTTAAGAAGAAAATAATAAACGGATCAGTTTAGCTATAAATATCATATAAAATGAGATAGGATAAGAGATATGACAAAAACGTATGATAACAATAATGCCATACTGTAACAAGTATACATCAGATAACAACAAAAACCATACAATATCTCAAATCTCCTCAAAACACCAAAAAGAATATCATATTTTTAGCTTATTCACCAAACCACAAATATTGATAAAGCTTATCAATATAAATCACAAAAAATTGGTGAAACACAAATTGTAGACATCATCAATTAGAAATCCAAAAATCACAAAGGGGGAGGCCTATCACAACTGGGAGCATGAAAACTCACCAACACGTGTATCACAAACGGAACACTATTCCATGGTCGCTAACCATCAAATTTGAGTCGGTGCAACGACGTAGTACAATATCGGTACGCCCGAGGAACCTAAAACTCAAATAATTTGGCAGAATAACGGTATGCCCGATGAACCAGAATCTTCAATAATTCGGAACAACGACGTAGTACAATAATGGTACTCCCGATGAACCAGAATCTCCAATAATTCGCAACAACGACGTAGTACAATAACGGTACGCCCGATGAACCCGATAAGCCGAAACAATGACGTAGTACAATAACGGTACGTCCGATGAATCGAACTCCATAAAACAACATGGGCCACTAGCCCATAGAAATGAGTCGAAACTCCAGAGAACCCATTGGTCGTTAGCCTATAAAAGAAAGGAGACGAAACTCAATAAAATGAGGTATAGTCCTCCACGTGGACAAAGAGACATCGCATATCGCTAGTCTAAACCATAAAATGATCCATTGATCAATAAAATGTGTGAATTACACAAAGCTAGTAAATAAATGAGTTTAGCTTCATGTCCCATAACTACTGGCTTAACTTAAATATTTACAAACAAATGTAGATTTCCACTCAAAAATTGTCACAAGAGTTCAATCGAACAAGTCCAAAAATTAATTGACAACGTAAACACAAACGTTTTATATCACTTGTTTTGCTAAGTCGTTTAATTAGATTACTCGTACATATGAGGTAAAGGTTTGTATATACTAATAGATTGGAAAATGGTTTTAAAAACAAGTTTTGTATTAAAAATAACCGATGAAATATTTTTGTGAAAGAGTTTGAGTATTTACTACTAGTATAGAAACCTTTGCATTTTAAAGTGACAAACCATAGAAACGATTGTAGAAACAATCAATTACCAAAAATTCACATACGAAGACGTGATTCAAATCCATAGAAATTGATACCAAATCCATCAAAATGGATATTCCCAAAAAGCCAGAAAAAGAAGTCATCAAAGTCGATAAAAGTGATAAAAACTAATTGAATCAACAAATCGATAAACATTGAAAATTCAATCTAAAATAAGCAAATTGGAAAAACTGAACAGTTCCATACGTCTGGAGGTTCAACCAGACGTCTGGATTTGAGTTCTGGAAATAATTTAGAAAAAACCCCAGACGTCTGAACCACGAACCAGACGTCTGACCACTAACCAGACGTCTGAAATTATCAACCAAACGTCTGGTTCTTTCCTATGTCTTTTTATTTTCTACATTCATTATAAATTTTTTTAAGGACCATAACCAGACGTTTGAAATTACCAACCAGACGTCTTGTTGGTTCAGTTGGGCAGAAATTTTCCTAGGCCAATGATGACCGAATCGATTCGGAAGCGATCGGACGAGCAACGGAGACTAGGGATTTTTGCCAAGCGACAACCCAACCCCATAGGCTCTTCAATACAACCCAAATAACATGTTCAAACATCCAAGATAGAATCTTTAAAGATTTTGACTTCAAAATACCAAAATTTGGAAAATTCAATTCAAATCAAAAGCATTTGAACATGAATAAATGTTAGGAGCTCACACCTAACAACAATGAAAGCTATAGATATAGATGTGAGTTCAAGAACTCACCTTTAAACCAAAAACAACAAATGAGAAGCTCTAAAACAAAGGAAAGATCAACCACTCTTCAACTTCAACTCTAGAAGCTCCAATCTATGATCAAATGCAAATATTTCCTAAGTTAGGGTTTAGGAATTTTTGAAAATTGGAGAGAGATTGGGTGGAGAAGAAGAAGAGGATGCTTACCTAAGCTTCTCTTTGATTTTGGAGCTTGAATTTGAATTTCCTAGCGAAACTAGGGTTCAGGAATTTTGATTTCTTTTCTCTTCCCCCATTTTTACTTTAGCTTGAAGTGTTAGGAAAAATAGAACGAATGAAGAGGAGAGGGGGTGAAGTTATGGTATTATGTTGGGTTAATGGGCTGAAGCCCGAACCCAAAGCCCAAATAGAAAAATAGCAAAATTCCACTCTACTCCAAACGTAACAATGTTTATACTTAAGATGGTTATAAACGCCATTTCGAACTCAATGGAAGTGGTCTCGAGTCCTAATTCGACTGTTTACAAAAAGTAGCATTTCAGACTTTAATCCGACTAACGATGCTATATTTAAATAAAATATTTAAATATATAAATCGTAAAATATGCGGGTTATTACAAATACCCTAAAATGAGTCGCTAAGCGTGTGTGTGTGTGTGTGTGTGTGAGAGAAAGTGTATTTGTTAGTTTTATTAAAAAAAAGGTTTTTATATTGTGTTAATTTGTTCGTTTTGTATTTATAAACTCTGGTTGGTGCATAGGACGCTATGACATCGACAGAGATTTCTAAACACTTAATAGGGCGGACCGACATAATATTTGTTTTGAAACGTAGGTAAATGAAATAATTTTGCCTATTATATTTTGTATATAAAATAATAAATTTTATAAATGATATATTTGATTGTAATATATTTGTTTGTTAGGTAGTGAAATTTATAAGTATTGGTTGAAAAATGAGATTGTAAATAAAACAAATATAAACTGAAAATTTGAGAACATAATTTTCGGGATTTTTGAAAATTTCTTTCGAAAGATTTTGGAATATAATATATTTTTTTAGCAAAGGCTAGTGAGGTTGACAGGTCCCCTACCTGATTTGTTGCAAGAGAAAAAGGAAAAGAAGCTCAGAACATTACTCCAAGCCACAAAAGAAAACACACAATGAAGAACAGAAGAAAACAACACAAGCACACATGAACAAAACAAAAAGAACATAAAAGAGGAGACACCAAAGCAACCACCAAGGCACACCTATCTCCAAATCAGACTCAGTAAAAGAGGAAAATAGGGATGCCTCAAAAGTGCAGCATGAATATCCTTCTTCAAAATAGCCCAAAGACTATCACCAGCTCTTCTTTTCTTATCAAAAACTATTGCATTACGTTCAGTCCATAGCACTTTGAAATATTTATTTATGCAAAGAGCAATTAGTCGGGAATTCTGGGTTCTCCACCTAGTAGCTTTGTGTATAATACTCAAATCAATTACAGTAGAGGTAGCCAAAGCCCTACAACCCACCACCATCATCAATCTTCTCCACATGAAGAGGTTTTCATCACATTCAAAGAAAATATGCTCAACAGTTTCAGGCGTTTCAGAGCAGAAACAACACAAGCTCCCATGATTCAAGCCCATATTAAGCATGACAGTTCTCGTTAGCAATGCTTTATGGACCACTTTCCATAACATTATGTTCTCTTCAGGACTGGAGTCATCATTCCATATTATCCTCTACCACCTACAATTTGGCACACTACTCAACCCTAATATTATTTGGAAGCATTTTTTGATATAAATATTCTAATGTGATTTGAAAGGAATGTTTTAAAAGAATTTTGAAAGGAAATAAGTTTTGCACTCCCCACTCTGTCGTTGGAAAATAATTTTGGTGACAAGTCCACTCATCATCGACGTTTATTTTTGAGTTTCAAAGTGGGAAGACCATGTAGTAGTTTTACTGCACAATTGTTTTGATAAATACATCTTAATATTGAATTCCAAATATTATTTGATATATATAAAAGATATGATTATATGTATTATTATTTTAAAATAATTGGAATGAAACCCGGTTGTTTAGTTCTTAAGTTTCTGTAAATTAGAAAGTGAAATTACGGTAATGTATGGAAGCTTGACTATATTTATAAGTGGAAATTTCTAAGCTGAAAATAAGAAATTTAATGTTAAAAATGATTAATGAAATAGGTAAGAAACTGAAATTTTGAAAACCGTAACTAAAAAGGAAATGAAAATAAGAAATGGTAACTATTGAACCTTTTGTTAACTAAACAAATAAGAGAAATTTGTGTAACTTTCTATTGCATTCTAAAAGACATTTATATATATATAACTTCCCAAATTATTAAAAGTTGAAATGTTAATAAGAATATGTAATAGAATATTATACATGTAAAACTTAGGAAAAATAAAAGTATCCTATGGAGCTACTTCTATAAGTAAGAATTTTAAAGTTATAAATTGTTGTAAACTAAAGTAAATAGTTTGAAATGCTACTAATTAAATGTAATGAAAGTGAATAATGTAAGAAAAATAATTTTAATCTTAGGTTGACATTTAAGCTATCTATAATCAGATTGAATAGCAAAAGGTGAATACTGTAAGTAAATAATTATAAACTTGAATTAATATTGAAGCCATTTGTAAATAAAGTGAGTACTATATTAATTGAATGATTATAACTTCAGAAAACATTGAAATGATTTAAAAATGGATTTAATATTCAACGATACTATATATGGAAGAATGAATGTGAAAAAGGAAATAATCTATAAATGGTGAATTGGACTGTAAAGAAATTTTCCTAATAATGTATAATTTAATAATTGAAAAAATATACTCACTTAAACAATGAATGTAAAGTAATAAAATGAAAGAAAATGACACTGTATGAATAAAAGGGAAAGGATCCTTTGTATGTAATAACGAATGTACAGTAATGAAAATAAACATTATATGAATGAGAAAAGAAAGGTAAATGATGAGAAAAAAACCAAACTAAATTGTAAATGTGAAGTAAACTGAAATAAAATGTACATAATGCTTCAATAATGAATTCATTTATTATCCAAATAAATGAAATGAAAATAACTTCTTATACAAGTAAAGAATGTAAGGTAATGAAATAAGCCTCATATGAGTAAATGAAAATTTAAAACTTTGTAAGTAATGAACGTGAACTAAAGAAAAATCATTGAAAGAGAAAAGAAAAGAAAAATATGAAAAATAAATGATGTGAAAAAGATTAATAGAATAAACTTAAATATTACTTGAAATTATTGTTTGTTTAACTTATGGATTGGTTGGGGAAGTGTACTATTATTATGTAGGATGTATAAATAATCTATAAGTTTTATATAAGACTGTTGAGTGTATGGTTTACTTCATGGTTTATTTATCATTTTATATGATTAGAAGTTCTAAACCCGAACAAACCATTTGTTTGGTTGCAATGGATGGATGATTGCTTTCTTTATTGAAATGGTGTTTTTACTGTTTGTTTGCAAGTGAAATTATTGTTATGTTGTGACTTTTTGTTTGTTATTAATTTAAAAAACTCAAATATTTCTCTTTATATAATTTGCTAACTTCTTTTAGATTATATGAGTGAAATACAGGTTTATGGAAGCAATTGGCACTGCTTTTGGTTTCATAAAATAAACGTCAATTGCCCGACAAATGAGTATGTTCTTGGATTATGATTATATAGCGATATTATATTGTTTTTCCCGCTGTTAGGATATATTATTTTGAAAATTATGATATATATTGTTATTATTGATATTACTATTTCTCCTAGACCTCTCCGTACAAAGGTGGCTCTGTCGAAATTTTTTGTGAATTTTGGATTTAGAAAATTTTTGTGATATGATTATCAAACTTTTGCTGACTTGAATATAAATGGATTTAATTATTATAAATTTATATATTTTATACAAATTATTTAGTTATGTAAATTAATTGTTTATAAATTTAATATTTTATATATTGATTTCTTAATTCCCCTTTTTTTCCTTCTCGAGGACGAAAACTTTTGAGTGGGGGAGAATGTAACGATCCGTAATTTCTGATAATTAAAAATTTGTTAATTTAATAAGATATTGTGATTTAATGTTGGAAGAAATAAAAATTTATGATTTAATAATAAGAATATAAATGAAATAAAGTGAAATTGTGTAAATTTAAGGTAACTGATAACTGGTTTAAATGAAATTCCGACTAATTAAAAGAATTAAAGAGTTATAATTGATATAGGTTGTAAATAAATTATAGTAATGTCTATATTAATGAATAATTGGATTAAAAGAGAAATTGATAATCCATTGTTGATTGGTTAATGAAATAAGGTGTAATTAATTGTAACTGATAATAGTAGTGGGGTAGTAATAGTTATAACTATTATTTTTAAGTAATAAACTTACAAAAGTGTTAAACATAGAAATGGTGACAATTGTTATTTATTACCAATCCATTTAATCAATTGCAATTGAATGTCATTAATGTTACATTAATACGAGTTAAGACAACAACTGAAAATTGTGAACGTAATAAAATGAATAAAAATGTTAATTATATTCATAACGTAATAATTGATTTAATAAAATAGTGAAATCAAGGTAAGTAAATCAATTTGGGATTTTAAATTTTAATTAATGTGTGAAATTGATTAAATTCAATATAATTGAAATATAGTAGTTAATACAAATAAAAGATGGAAATCGAAGGATATTGAAATATAAAACAATGTTAACTATGTTAATAGAGTAATACTTGATTGAATAAAAAGGGTTGAAATCGAATTTAATCAATTTATTTGAATTAAATTATAATTAATTGGATTTAATTACACTTGGAGTAGAACACTGTAATTAGAAAATAATTGGCATTGAATTAATAGGTAAATTTGTTTTAAACTATTATAGATGTCTAATCTAAAGTGATGAAAAATTTGTTAGTTTATATATTTTGAATGAAAAAGTGATTTATGTAAATAATTATTAATTTATTTATGAAAATAGTCATTTTGGCCAGTTTCATCGGATCCGTAACGGTGAATTATTGTAGGATTTCAAGTTTCGTAGCGATCGGACTTGTCGTTCGATCATATGAACTCGAAACACATAGAAATCAATTCAATTGAAATCAATTTGAAATAAACTGATTTTAAAAGCTAACTTCTTTATACGATGGAATTAGGACTTGAAATCTATTCCATTGAGTTTAAAAATATTGAAAACGTCCATTTCGATATATGGGATGACCTATTTTCGTTTCGGGGTCAGAACGGGCTTTTTGCGTCGCGTAGTCATTTCGATCCAACCCTGCCTATATAGGCTCTTATAAACCCTAGTTGTTTCTTATATTATTATTTCTATATGTACATCTTCTTTCTCCTTCTAAAATCTAATTCCCAAATTCCAAAACCTAATTTCAAAAGAAAAGGGAAAATTTTTGCTTCAGGTTTACTTCGAGTCAGGAAGAGGTTTACTTCGAGTTTTAGAGGAGAAAAGCCTGCAGCAACTTGGGGTCAGAGAGAGTTCGAGGTCAACAAGGTGGATCTGGGTGCGCTTTGAGTTCCAAAGGCGAAAACCCTAGAGCAACTTCAGGTCAAGAGCCAAATGACTCGGATCTTGGGCCATTTTGGAAAAAAAGTCAGAGCAAGCACCGAGTAATTGAGGCGGCCACTTGAAGTAAGACTCGAAGTCAAAATTTTCCAATCTTCTAACGTTGCTAATTTTGGCATAAGAGCTCGGATTCACACGCGATTTTCTCTATTGGGATCATTTCAAAATTCCGGACATTGTGACGCTGGTTTGGACGAATTTAGAGACTGCTTGAATTTGGGTCCTATTTTGGATTTTAAATTCAATTTAAAATCCAAGGTAGGTGTTTTAACCCACTCACAACTTCTAAAATTTCTTATGTTAGTTAAATTAAATTTATGATGTGATTAGAGATTTTATTGATCGATGTTTGGTATATTTAAAGTGTCATTCTATTTAAATTTGACTTTATTGCGTTTAATCATCATTTAATTTAATATTGAATTTTAATTTGTCAATTTAATACCTGTTATTAATTATCAGTTATCTATTAATGTTTATGAATTGATTTGGATGATGACCGTGATGAATGTTTGATGGTTGATATTGGATGACTGGATGTTGCATTTTATATTGTTATAACTACAAGTTCCCTATAGGTTGAAATGATACATACTCGAATGACCCATAGATTATATAAAAATTGTTATTGGTTGAAATGATAGACCCGAGCAATTTTACGGATTTTATTTCATTCGGGATTGCAGTTTGAAATGATATATAACCGTAAAAATTTAAATGCGGATTGAAATGATAAATATCTGTATCACTTGACCCTAGGGTAGAAATTATATACGGACACCGGATTGGTTAAATTAAATGATTTTTGAATCTTTAAATTTTGAATTCAGTTAACTGTTATTTTGAACTGGAAATTGATTTATATAAACTGAATTATTTTTTTAATCCAAATGTTAAAGCTGAAATTGGAATTGATTTAAATAAATGGTTCAAAGGATTGGAAATTGGAATTTAAAAGTTGAAGTGCTAAATATAAATGAATTTATTGGAATTGAGTTATGGAAAAGGTTTGGATATAACTTTGATATCTACTTAAACTAGTTTAAACTATTTTATTAATTTAACTATTTTAATTTATTTTAATCTATACAACCTGTTTAATCCAATTTAACATATTTACCTATTTTAAACTAACTAAAATTATTTAATCTATTTTAAATCCATTTAATATAATTTAAAATTATTTAATCTATTTTAAATTTATTTAATCTATTTAACTTAAGATAATTTAAATCTATTTAATCTATATTTAATCTATTTAGATCAATTTAAAACTAGTTAAATAAAATATAAATCTATTTAAACTATTTTGCTATTTAAACTATTTTAATATATTTAAACTACTTTTAAACTATTAAAAATATTTATGACTATCTAAATTATTTTCTAAAATTGCAAACTAGGTAAAGTTGAAGTATTTATATTTGAATCCGTAATGATGATACAACCTAAGTTGGAATTTGGAATTTATACCTTTTTTGTGAAATGACATATTTGTCTGAATAACAGAACTTATCGAAAATTTCAAAGTGAATGTGAATTTCAAAGGTGAGTATGATTTGAAAGTAATTATGATTTGGAAGTGAACATGGTTTTAAAAGTGAATATAGTTGAAGTAAATATGATTTCGAAAGAGATGTGATTTGAAATTAAATATGATATTTTTATATAAATTGTGAGTTGACATTTGAAACGTAAAAGAACCATCCCTGTGAAATAAGCTTTTTGGTTGTTAAAGAGACCGGAATCGGATATTGTCATACTCTCTGCCAATACCGAAAACCACTTTAAAAACTGTGTACGTGGTGGAGATTCCAGAAATGAAGTTGGATGTTTGGTGAACGATTCTGTATGAGGTACTTATGTGACCCTGACTCCTATGAGTCAGCTTGATGTGGCTAAAATCTAGAGCTACGGCTGGCCAAGTGAGGTCATTCCTCCTATAGGGCACACTTCTTCGACACTATATTCTGACTTTGTGATTGATTTAGTGGCCAGCCTTGAATTTGATTTGGAAGTGTGTTTAGAGGTGGATGGTAGTAGCTACCATGCGTTACCACCGGTCCGGATATGCAAATGGTATATCTACCCTGGCATTGCCGCGAGTGCCATGTCGCATGCCCTATCGCTGCGAGTTTGTTTTGTATCATACCTATAGAGTGCCCACTGATAGCCCTCTAGTTTACGGAGTAATTGCAGTACTGTATAGACTATGAGAATATATAAAAATGTGTTAAGGGGGATATGGGTGATGCCTTAACGCTATTTTAATAATCTTACTTTACTGTAGACATATTATAATAGCGTATTGTACTATACAGCGGACAGTTTAAAGGATCTTTAGGAGATGGGAATCCCGAACATCTCTTAAGTTACTGTACTAATGTTAGACACTGGATAAGAGATGTTAAACTCCATAAATATCTCTGACGCCGTTACACTCATATTTTCCGTTAATGTAACTTACATAAGATCTTTTAGTTCTGACTCGAGTGTTTTGTCTTTTCAATTCACTCAGGTCTGCCTGAGCATCTTAGGTTGAAGACCTTATTTCCTGAGGACGAAGACTTGCACTACTATTATTTAATATATTTATTCCACCGCATCAAGGTGTTCTGCTACATTTATTTATTTATTCTTGTTGTTTGTAACTCTGACTCTATATTGTATTATATAATCTAATTTATTTATAAACAGCTTCATGAACTGTTATTTGATTATCATTATATTTTGTCATTCCGCTGCGAGATTCTATATTTCTTTTATTTCTTTCTCTTTTTCTTATTTACCCCATAACAATCTGCCCTTTTGAATGGTTTGAGTCTGGCATGTATGCCTGCTTAAAATGTCCAAAAAGGCAGGTCGTTACAACTCTGTTGCTCGGCATTCTATTAAGTGAACCTATTATGTCGATATTAAGTGAACCTATTATGTCGATTTTCGAGGGCTGAAAATCCCCGGTTGTTACATTTGGTATCAGAGCAGAATGTTAAGTGAGAACATTGGCTTTGGTGGGGATTTCTCACTAGAGATAGGGTCAGTATTACCCTAGAATAAGTCTGAGTGTCCATACGTATAAGAGAGAGCGTATTTGTTAGTGATATAAAATTATTTTTATATTAATAAATGAAATGATCTTAACTTGGATTTTATATAGAATATAAAAGATTGAACTCTATAAACTGATAAAATCATCATAATTATTGATGATGATTGGATGTTATCTCTTCGTTGATTGGTTGTTCAATTAATATGGATGTACATATTATCGCTTATTGATTGATGAGTGTCGTGCTTGGCCAGTTTATGAGCATCGACTATTGGTTGTTGATTTGAGCATTTGACTATAGTTGAAAATTTTTGGGTTTTTGGAAAATATTTAACCAATTAAGAAACTGCATGTTTAACATGGATTTTGAAGTGAATACACACACACACAAATATATATATATATATATATATATATATATATATATATATATATATGAATTTCCCCTGTATCATTTTAAAGAGGAATGGATACCATTTGAGAGTGATATATGAAATATGGTATACGTAGATATGATTAATAAATAAATAAAAAGTTATTCAAACTAAACATTTGTGAGTTTGGCGGGAGTTTTTGAAATTTGTTTAAAATTCTAAAAATATAATAGTATAATTTGAAATTATTTTCTGAATAGAACTATTATAAATGATTTCAAAGTGATTCCAAAAAGGAATTTTCAAAAGATTTAAAAGAAATGAAGTCCAGAACTCACTTCTGATGTTAGAAAATAAATTTTGGTGATGACTACAGCATCACTGACATTCATACTCGAGTTTCAAAGTGGGAGAGACCACTTTAAGTAGCTTTGCTACTCGATTGTTTAATGAAATTGATTTGATTCAAATCCCTAAAGTATGATTTGATATACGATATATATATATATATATATATATATATATATATATATATATATATATATATTTGAAATGAACTCGGTGTTCGATTCTCGAGTTTTCGGATTTAATGATATTAAGAATGCTTATACCCTATGCATTGGGATTGATTGATTGTGCATCTTGTTGAGATGATTGATTGCTGATTTCCAATTTGAATTGGAATTGGATTTTTCCGACTATTCTTAATAGTCGAACTGTAACAACCCGCATATTTTACGACTATATATTTAAATATTTGTTTTTATATAGCATCGTTAGTTGAATTTAAAGTCCAAAACATGATTTTCTGTAAACAGTAGAATTAGGACTCAAGACCACTTCTATTGAGTTCAAAATGGCGTTTACAACCTTTTTGCGTATAAACATCGATATGTTTGGGGTTGATTAGGGATTTGGTATTTTTATTTGGGCTTTGGGTTGTGTTCTAGCCCACTAGCCAAATAAGAGAACCCAATCTCCTTACCATATACATCCCACTCGACTCCTCTCCTCTTCATTCATTTTCATTTCTCAAATTCCTAACACTCTATAGAAAAAGAAAAATGGAGGCAAAGATAGGAAATTAAAATTCCTAAACCTTAGTTTTATTAGGAAACTCAAATTCAAGACCAAAATCAAGAAGAAGCTTACGTAAGCATCCTCTTCATCTTCTCCATCTCAATTCCTCTCCAATTTTCAGAAATTTCCTATAACCTAATTTAGGAAATATTCGTCTATGATCATAGATTAGAGCTTCTAGAGTTGAAGTTGAAGAGAGGTTGTCTTTCCTTTGTTTTAGAGCTTCTCATTCATTGTTTTTGGGTTTAAAGGCGAGTTCTTGAACTCATATCTATGTCTATACCTTTCATTGTTGTTAGGTATGAATTCCTAACACCTATTTCATGTCCAAATGCTTTTGAATTGAATTGGTTTGGTAAATTTACCAATTTTTGGTAATTTGAAGTCAAAATCTATGAAATCCTGTTATGGATGCTTGGACATGTTGTTTGGAGTGTATTGAAGAGTTTATAGGGTTGGGTTGTCGCTTGGCATAAATCCCTAGCCTCCGTTGCTCGTCCGTTTGCTTTCGAACCGAATTGGTCAGCAATGGCCTAGACTAATTTCTGCCCTAAGCTTCAGCTCGGACGTCTGGTATAACACTCAGACGTCTGGGTAGTCGGGATAAAAATTCTAGATTTACAGCTCTGAGGTTGTTTCCCAGACGTTTGGGCAATCTGGAAGAAAATTCCAGACCTTCGGCACAGATGTCTAGGAAAACCACCAGATGTCTGACACTGTTAAATTCAGGAAAATTGCCTATTTTTATGTGGCCTTCCATTTATATCAATTTTTGGTTGATCTGATTAGTTGTTGTCATTTATTATTGACTCTGATGACTTCTTTTCTAGATTTTTGGAATATCCATTTGATGGATTTGGAATCGATTTTCTAGGTTTTGATTCATGTCATTGAATGTGAATTTTTGGTGATTGATTGTTTCTACAATCATTTCTATGATTTGTCACTTTAAAATACAAAGGTTTCTATACTAGTAGTAAATACTAAAACTCTTTCACAAAAATGATTTCAACATTACTTTTAATACCAAGCTCGTTTTTAAAACCGTTTTCCAATCTATTAGTATATACAAACCTTTACCTCATTCATATGAGAAATCCAATTAAATAGCTTAGCAAAACAAGTGGTATGAAACGCTTGCGTTTACTTCATCGGTTAATTCTTGGACTCATTCGATTGAAATCTTGTGACAATTTTCAAGTGGAAATCTACAATTTGTTCGTAAATATGTAAGTTAAGCCAGTGGTTATGGGACATGAAGTTAAACTCATTTATTTACTAGCTTAGTGTAATTTACACTTCATATCGATCAATGATGATCATTTTATGGTTTAGACTAATGATATGCGATGTCTCTTTGTCCAGTTGGGGACTATAATACCCCGATTTATGGAGCTTCGTCACATTTTGTGGGCTAACGACCCATGGTCTTCTGACCGTTCATGGAGCAATCGGCTCAACGAGTCTATGCATGGGGTGTATCTTTCTAGGTGCGTCGATGTTTCGCTCAATAAGTATGTGCATGGGGCATATCTTTTTAGGTGCATCGATCTTCGGCTATGCATGGGTGTATCTTTTTAGGTGCATCGATGTTCGGCTCATTTGTCCCTATAGCGACCCATGGGATAGTATCCCGTTTGTGTAGGCCCGCCCCTTTATGTTTCTAGACTTTTAATTATTTATTTCTGGAATTTTTGCGTTTCACCTATTTTTGTGATTTGTATTGATAAGCTTTATAATTATTTGAGGTATGGTGAATAAGCAAAATAATATGACATTCTTTTTGGTGTTTTTAAGAAAATTTGAGATATTGTATGATGTTTGCTATTGTCATATTTTTCTGTCACATCTCTTATCCTATCTCATTTTATTTGATATTTATAGCTAGACGGATCCGTTTATTATTTTTCTTCGTAAAGAATACTCGGGTCAGACAGAGGTGTTTTAGGTGCTTCCACTTGACTTCTTAGCAGGGTATAGCTTTTGATTTTTGGCTAACTACTTTAGCTTAGTAGTTTTTGTTTTATACATTCGAGATAGAGACTCCTTGATGTATACATATTCTTTTGTCTAGTACTTGTACCTATTTGTAACAACCCGCATGTTTATCGATTTTATATTTAAATATTTCATCGAAACTCGGATTTTAGTCCGAAAACCTTTTTGCAAACAGTCGAATTGGAACTCGAGACCCCTTCCATTGAGTTCAAAATGTCATTTGCAACCTTTTTGAGTATAAGTTTCGATATGTTTGGAGTAAGTTGATTTTTGCCACTTTTTCACTTAGGGCTTTGGGTTGGGTTCAGCCCACTAGCCAACTTAATACCCCAAACTGAACTACTCCTCTTCATTCACTCCCTCTTACTCTACTTTTCAGTTCTAAAGAGATTAATGGTGAGTGGAAGAGGAAATTAAAACTCCAAGCCCTAGTCTTCATTAGCAAATCCAACTTCTAGCTCCAAATTCAAGAGAACCCATTGGTAATCCTTATCTTCGTCTTCTCCAACTCCTTCTCTCTTGTGTTTTCAAGCTTCTCAATCTTGTGTTTTTGTGAAAAGGTGAGATTTTTATCTCACATCTATGCTTATAATCATCTTCGATTGTTAGGTATGAATTCCTAACACTTATTCTTGTGCAATTGATTTTGGTTTGGATTGGTTTTGTGAATATTCCAATTTTAGTGTTTCGAAAGCCAAATACTTAAAAATCATAGCTTTGATCTTTGATCAGGATTTTGTGATGCATCGAAGAGCTTATAGGGTCGGGTAGTCGATTGGCATAAATCCTAGCGTCCATTGCTCGTCCAATTTAAATTTGGTGGAGATTTGGCCCTCACTCAAATAGGCTGGGAGGAGCTGGAAGCAGGCTCCGGTCGACCGAGCTCTGAGGCCGGCCGACCGACCTGTTATCAAAGTGCATAAACACTTCTCTGTCTCTGGTCCGGTCGACCTCCTACAGAGCTCGGTCGACCTCCTACCTTCTTCCCGAGAATTTTTCCAGAACAAGGTCCGGTCGACGGAGCTCTGTAGCTGGCTGACCGACCTGTTGCTATTTTGCCTATTTCGCCTATTTTGCGTGGTTTCCAAATTTAATCGATTCGTGTTCTTTCCCTATTTGTTGTTATCATTTGTTATTGACTTTGATGACTTATTTTCTTCGGGAATTTTAGGAATATCCATTTTGATGGATTCGGTATCGATTTCTTTGGATTTTTATTCACGTCTTCGAATGTGAATTTTAGTGATTGATTGTTTCTACAATCATTTTTGTGATTTGTCACTTTAAAAATATAAGGGTTTCTATACTAGTAGTAAATATCAAAACTCTTTCATCAAAACGATTTCAACACTATTTCAATACAACGCTCATTTATTAAAACATTTTTCCAATCTATTAGTATATACAAACCTTTTCCTCACTCGTATGAGAAATCTAATTAAACGGCTCAGTAAAACGAGTGGTATGAAACGCTTGCGTTTACTTCGTTGGTTAATTCTTGGACTTGTTCGATTGAATCTCTTGTGACAATTTTCTAGTGGAGATCTGCAATTTGTTCGTAAATATTTAAGTTAAGCTAGTGGTTATGGGACATGAAGCTAAGCTCATATATTTACTAGCCTAGAGTAATTGACACTTTCTTGATGATCGATGATGATCATTTTTGTGATTATGACTAGCAATATGTTATGTTTCTTCATCCACGTAGGGGACGGTACCTCGTTTTATTGAGTTTCGTCTCATTTCTTTTATAGGTTAACGACCTATGTTTTATTGAGTTTCGTCTCATTTCTTTTATAGGTTAACGACCTATGTTTTATTGAGTTGCGTCTCATTTTTATTATAGGCTAACAACCTATTTATTTCTTGGGGTTTCTACCCAATTTTTGTGGGCTAGCGACCCACGTTTTTATGGAGTTCGGATCTTCGGGCGTACCGTTGTACTACGTCGTTGTTTCGAATTTTACGAGTTTCGGGTTCTTCGGACGTACCGTTGTACTACGTCGTTGTTTCGAACTATTCGAGTTTCTGGTTCCTCGAGCATACCGTTGTACTACGTCGTTGCACCGGCTCTATGGTTAGCGACCATGGGATAGCATCCCGTTTTGTGATATACGTGTCGGTGAGTTGTCATGCTCCCGATTTGTGATAGGCCTCCCCCTTTTTGTGATTGATCATTTCTACGATCATTTTTGTGATTTTCGGATTTCTATTGACGATTTCTAGAATTTGAATTTCACCAATTTTAAGATTGGCATTTATATGTTGTCAATATTTATGGCTTGGTTAATTAAATAAGGAGTATGACATTCCTTCTGATCTTTGAGGAGATTTTTGTGATATTGATTAATCTCTTGTTGATTTTCAATTACTAATTTATCACAACTGGCATTGTGATTATTATACGTTTAGTCATACCTCTTATTCTATAACATTTCATTTGATATTTATAGCTAGACTGATCCGTTTATTATTTTCTTATTAAATAATACTCGGGTCAGACCGAGATGTTACAGGTGCTTCTGCTTGACTTCACTTCTAGGATCATCATCCTGACTTTTGGCTAACTACTTAGATTAGTAGTTTTTGGTTGTATACATTCGAGATATAGACTCATAGTTGTGTACTTATTCTTTTGTATAGCGCATGTTGCTATTCTTTTGTGTCATTGTGGATCTTTTAGACCACTACTCTGATGAACACTTTTATGCGTTATATATATTCATGTCTATTTCCGCCTTTGTGATATGAATTATCTATGACTGATTTGTGTTATGTTTATTTCTATATTTGTTTCCGAAGACATTATAGCCACTGTGTAGTAGCTTTGAGTTTGTGTCGGTATGTCGGATTTTCTCCCGAAATCAAATGCAAGTTGTATTCTATCTGGCATATCGGTACTCGCACAAAGCAATTATACAGATGGTCGCTCCTCAACAGCCTTATTCTCCGTGCTAGTTGACGACATTACACGGTAGTGTCCTTGTCTAGCGTGGGTATAGAGGTGGGGCGTCACAGCTTGGTATCAGAGCCAAACTTCGGAACAATGTAGGATAATTTAACAAGGATCATCGTCCTAAGTCCTTCTTAGGAGTTGTGCCTTAGGATTTAATTCGAGTCTTCGTACCGATTCATCCTATTTTCTTTATGATTCCTTATTTTATCTATCTAGATTGCTTGATATTCATTTGATGAATAACCTTTTTCTTCTTCCTTCTTCTTTCTTAAGGAAGAGAAATGGTTAGACCTTGTCGTCCCAGCGCCGGTCAATCTAGTGCTACTCCCCAAGATGGAGTTTTTATGTCTGCCCAGCAGCTTCTTGATCTAGTAAAGAATGCTCAAGCAGCCGGTTCTAATTCGGAACCAACTCATCCTAAGTCTGGATTTGCACGCTTGTGCAACGATTATACCAACTTGGGTGGGAAACCACTCAAGGGTTTCTGAAACTATTATTGAAGTTCAGGCTTGGCTGAGATCATGCGATCGAATCTTTTCTCGCATGAATCTTATTGATCTTCACCGTGTTCAGGTGGCTTCTAGTATGCTCCAAGAAAGAGCATTGGACTGGTACGAGCTTCTGATTTCTGAAATTATTGAAGCGGATCTTACTTGGGAGAAATTTCGAGAGCGCTTCGAGTTAAAATTCGTACCAGAAGCTGAGAAGGTGACTTTGGCTCGCCGTTTTATTGACCTTGTTCAAGGTGAATCTTCCATGGCAGATTATGTCGTGTCTTTTGAATCTCTTTCCAAATACGGGGTTGAATACATTAATACCCCATTAAAGAATAATCAGAGATTTGTCTATGGATTGAATAAAAACCTCAAGAAGCCATTACTTCTAAAGCTAGAAGTTTCTTTTGATCAACTTATTGATATCGCTCTTCGTCTTGAAGAGGCAGATAAAGAGAGTGATGCCGATGTTGTGGGTGCCAAACCAAAACTCAACAACAATAAGAAAAGGCCTATTAAGTTCAAAGGGTCTTATCCCAACAAGAAAGGGAAGCAAGCAATTCCGGTAGCAAAATCTTCTGCCCCAGGTGGTGGGCAATGCTACAATTGTGGTTCTAAGAACCATTATGCGAACAAGTGTCTGAAACCTCTCTTTTGTCGCTATTGCAAAAGTTCGGACCATTATTTATCTTCTTGTCCCAAACTTCAAGGCATGAAGGAGGGAAAGCATAATGTTGCTCAAGCCCCTGGCAACACATCTCGTGGTCAAGGAATTTCTCATTCTATCCTTGATGGCATTATTATGTTTCGTGATCAACCCATTCAAGTTCTTTTTGATACAGCGATGTAGCATCGATTTCACCCTAGAGGGGGGGTGAATAGGGTGATAGTGTTAATTATAAAAATTATTGCGGAAGTGTATATTAATTTTAACACAGATCACAGCAGAATAAACACCGCACAGATAATATCAAAATAATAAAAGCAGAAAAGAACAACACAGAATTTACCCAGCTTCGGCAAAAACCCTGCCTACGTGCTGCACCCAAGGTTTCTACTAGAAATTAGATAGTCCCTCGCTTACACACGTAAACTCGCTATACCCGCTATTGACTATCCTAACTCTACGCTCAAAACCATGCGACAACTCAGCCACTGAGTTGCGAATTCTCAAACTACGACACGTAGTTTGTCCCCTAGTCACACGACTAGAAATTTAAACGGTTTAAAAAGAAATTACAAATTTAAAAACAATTTAAAAATAAAATAACCCTAATTTAAAATTAAAAATCCCTTTTATAAAAAACAGAATAAGGTCGGCCCCTTTTTAATTTATCTCGACCGTCTCCTTTTATTTCTTTGGCCCAATTCTTTTGTGACAATGGCGGCTTCGTTTCTTCTTTCTGAAATTAGGGCTATGGCTCTTTTATTCCTTGCTTCCAAAATTAGGGCTTTCATGATTTCAAAGAGGTCGGCTTTGGTTGCTAGATCGAATGGAAGATTTATCACTTTGTTTGCTTCGTCGATTGCATGCTTCTCTGTTTTTGCTCACGGTCTCTTTGAAATTGATCGAGTTTGTGGTATGGCTTCGGTAAGTAATTTATTGCTCTTTTACTTTATGATTCAATGCTTGAAGTCGATACCTTCATTGTCGATGATGATTGTGGGTTTTATATGCGTTCGTTTGCGTTCGTCTGATTTGTTCAACACTATGCTTTCGGCCGATCGATATTGCTTGGATGTTTGAGATTGATTCTGACTTCTTCTATTTACTTGAATCTTATGGTATTTTAACTTGGTCAATTTTCTTTGCTACCACGGTTTTGAATTTGACTTGTTCAACATTGACTTCGGCTTGGTCTTTTGATTTCCATATGGATGTTGATGACGACTTATTCATATGCGTATATATTTTCATTGCTTGTAAATCACGGTGTTGATCAATTTTGTGATGACCACGGCTTGACTATATTTGACTTTGTTTATGATTGTTGCATTTGAACTGGATTGTGCTTCTGTGCACACTGACATTGATACTGCCATTCCATGTACGTATGTTCATACATTGGTTGGGACTTGCAATTTTTGTGTCGACTCTGACTTTGTTTACTGGTCTAGTTTCAGTTTGCATATATTTGTGAATAGGTCGTGCTTGGATTTGAACTGCTTCATGTTGGCTTCATGTTCTGTTGACATGTGCATTTGTCTTTGCACTTGCACACTGCTGCTTGTTGCACTTATGTACTTGGTCGAGTTCATTTGCATTTTGCAGACCTGAAATCTGATATTATGTAACCTGGTCTAACTTCTTTGGTTGCTCTCTTTAGTTGTTCTTTTTTTTGTTGCTTAGTGCATTAGTTTGCACTGTCATGTTGTTTGCATCTGGTCTCTAACTTTGTCTTGTTCGATATTGCTTTCGGTCATTATGGTTGCATATATGTGAGTAATTCTGTTCTTTGACATTCCTTCTTGATGCTGCACTGTCTTTCCTGTGTTCCCATGTTTCTGGTATTTCATCTTGGCCATGTTGGTTTCATATGAGTTGTTGCATTTCTGCTACTTTGGTTGACATTTGATGGTCTTTATATTCATGTGTCTTGTTGAAGTGGTTGAGACTGGTTTCATTCTTTGGTTGGGTCTGCACATTCACCCGTTGTTGTATTCATGTACCCTTGACTTTTCCCATGCTATATACTGGTTCGTGTACGTAAGTTGTTTCACCGGTGGCTTGTTGTAGTGGTTGGTGTTGCTGTTATGTTGGTGGCTAGCCTTTGCTAGTTCATTCATGACATGTTGTCCATGTGAGTTCATTTGTGTCTACATTGTCATGTTGTATTATTCCATGTATTTGTGCTTTGATGCAGTTCTGATTTGTCGAAGCTTTGCATTTGAGTTGAGTTATGACAACAATGACTTGACCTTTGCATTCAGTTTATTTTTCTAATTTTCTCCTGAGTTGAATCCGGCTTGGATTTGACCTTGTGCTGAATGACATTGTTTTATTGCACTTGAGTTGAATCCTGTATTTGGGTTTGACCTGTGCTCACTTGTCCCTGTAAATCGATCAAGTGTATATTTCGGTGTGAACGGCCTTGTGGCATATACAGTGATACACTGTGTATGTCACAAGCTGTTCGTGTATGATGAATTCAAATTTAAATGATGATGAACAACCCAAATAACTGAGGCAAATATTATTTTCTAAAATTCATATTTTATTTTATATAGCAAAAATGTTTCTTTTTCAATTTTACCGCGTTAGTGTATATTTTTGCAGATTGCTTAGATGCTGGATTCTAACTGGAATGAAGTTGAAGATGAACTACGAGTGTGAGTGATATGTAGTGAGGTGAAGATGTAAAAATGAATTGTGATGTAATCAGAATTGTATTGTAATTGAAAATGTATAGTTATAGTGAGAGCTTGAAATTGTACCATTCAAAATTGTAATAAATATTTGTTTGAATAAAAATATTCGTTTGAATTCAAATTCAGTGTTATTTATTTTGTTCAACAAATATTTATTTAATCTGTGAAAATAAAATAGTATATTAACAAATACATTTAAATGAATGTATATATGTTTATTATCATCAAACAAAAATCATATAAGCGCATATTCAACAATCTCCCCCTTTTGATGATAACAAACATATATTTAAGATTTTGAATATGTTAAATGTATTTGATCATAGATATATCCTAATTGCTCCCCCTATTTAAATGCTTCCTCTCTACACGATGCTCCCCCTACATATATGCATAAAAATAGAAATATGCAAATGAGCCTAGATGCAAATGGATAATTATTTGACCTTTGCTTGATTTTATTTGACAAAATCTTAACTTTTCTCTCCCCCTTTTGTTATCAGCAAAAGAGTAATAGTGTTAGAGAAAATAGAGATAAAGTGACTGATATCAATCCAGCATTAAAACTCAATTGAATATAAATATTAAATTTCAATAAAAAATCAAACAAAAATCATAAATATTTTGTTAGGCGCATATTCCACTTTTAGAATGATGGGAATGATGTCATCATATAAAACCATATAGTTGTGTCTATTTGTGGTATATTTATATCAGGAATTTGAATATCTACTAACCATGCATAACCGTTAGGACTTTTAAATGAGATTAGTAGTATTCCAATTTTATTTAAAAAAAATGAATTCAAGTATCTTCTGACCACGCATAACCGTGAGGACTTTTAAATGGGATTAGAATCAACTTGTTTATTTTTTAAAAATCAACTTTTGATATGCGTTCCATACATGCATAACCGTGAGGACTTTTAAATGAGCATGGAAACACATAACAAATTCCAAGTAATTCACTCATGCATAACCGTGAGGACTTTTAAATGAGAGTGAATACTTTGGTATTTATTTATTATTGTTATTATTATTATTTTTCTATATAATTTTTTTGTTATTTCAAAATAAATGTAAAAATGAAAAACAAACGATTCCTGTTTAAAGTACCACATATCGACAAACTATAAAGAATTTTGATGAGTGATGGTCGTTAGAAATATGATAGATATTGAAATGGTCATGGAATTTTTACCAACAAAAATTTTTATAACTCTTGTTTAAATTTCTAAAGAAAATTACTAATTATACCATCTCGAGTCATAATATATGATAAATATCAACACTCATCACTTTTTCAATTACTATTTATCATTTCGATAATTATAAGGGAGTCAGATTAGTCAAAATAGTCATTTAAAATCAAATTCAAAAATAATTATGAAATCGATTTTTCAAAAATGACTAATCTGAAAATATGGTCAAAAATGTTTTTCTCGAAGGGGTTTTATAAGAAAATTCTGCTATTTGAAAATTATTTGAAATGAAAAATATGCGGATATTTTCTTTGAAAAACGATGCAGTTACTAAATTCTCAAAAATCACGTTCAACTAGTAATTTTTCTATCAACTAGATTACCAGTGTAATCTGCATCTGAATTTCTTTTTCACTCAAAATCATCATTAATTGAATTTGATTGACCAAACCATGAAGTGTGCACCAAAAAAAAATTTCAAACTCAATTTTAACAGCAATTCAAATGACAATCTTTTGAAATTGAATTGAAGCTGTGTAAATAATCAGAAACCGTGAATATAGAGTTAGCCATATTATATTCAAATGTATTTTTATCCAACAAAACACTATTTTTAATCCAAACTAATATATATGAATTAAATCAAAGAGTCTAGAGAATTTTATAGTGTTTTTGGCATAAAAATATAATTTGGCCAACTATGTTGAATAAGTCAAAATCATCATCTTTTCATCATCTTCATTATTGGCTGATTTAATTCAGAATATGGTGCAGATTATCACATTTAATATATCGTTCAAATAAATATACCTTTACCTGTTTTTACCTTTACGATATTTTTCGTCCTTGTCCATTATGATTCTGTCACCTTTATACTAGGCTAAGGAACTTTGCTTTGTCGCCCGTTGTGTTTCTGGAACAGCCAAAAATCCAGAGAACACTGTTGTTGTTCCTTAGCCTGCCACCACACCTACACGGAAAAGGATTTATGTGACCTATTTTTTTTTATAGGTCCATGGTTGTTAGTGGCAGAAAATCTTGAAAAACAATTTTGTAAAGACCCAAAATTATTTATAATTGTTCCCTTCGGCACCCAAATTTGTTTAACTTTGAGAGATTTTATATTTGTGCCTTTTGGAACCCAAATCGGTGTAGTTTTCACATGTTTGGGTCTATACCAACAATTATTGTGATTGTGTCCATATTTTCTACAAATTGTGCACATAGAATTTTCTTGATTGATCTTGCTTTCAACAATTTTTTGATTTATTATATCTAAGTCCTTGTCTAACCGTATTAACAGTTTGCTCTCCTAATAGCATATTGAACGATTTTTCACTTTTGGAAAATTTATCTAAAGTCGTTGACAAATGTTGGAATTGCGTTTTGAGAGATTCATTTTCATTTAACAATTGTGTGCACTTTTTAATTGAATTCTTTCTTCTCGTATTTTCACTCTCTTTTAAAATCATAATTTCATTTTCAAGCGATTTAATTTTAATTTTTGATTTTTTATTCTCATCTTCGAATGTTGGACACTTATCACACTTAGGGATCCTACTTTGATAGGTTTTAACTAATTGATCAAGTTGTTCATTTAATTCTATCAAAGTATATTTTTGTGATTCAAGTTTAGTGTATTTTTCCCTAAGTCGTTCAAAACAGCCGTTTACTTCATGGAAATGATAAGCAACTCAGAATGGGTAAGTTTTGATACCTCACTTGGCTCGTCGTCGTCACTGTCAGTTATATCACCTCGAAGACACACTTCTGCCTTTTCGCTTTCACTGCCAGTGCTTTGATCATGCTTGTCTATTTCATCACAAGAGGCTGCAAAACTTTTCTTTTTCTGTTTCTTTCCATGGCTGAATTTAATTTGTGGACAATCGGGCTTGATATGACCGGGTTTGTTGCAATTATAACAAATAATCTTTTTTTCTTCTGAGTGGTCTAGTGCTTTGGCTATTCTGTTTTTTAACTTTTGGTTTAGAGCTGAATTTCCATGTTTCTGATTCCATTTTTTGAATTTCCTTATTAACAGCTCTAGTTCTTCTGCACCATCATCATCGTCATCGTCATCACTTTTAGTTGTTCCTTTGAGAGCTATCGATTTCTTTCGAGTATCTCCTCCTCCACGCTCTTCTTTGAATTTTATCTCTAGCTCATATGTGGTGAGATTTCCGATGATTTCTTCAACTTTAAGTTGTTTTAAATCTTTCGATTCTTGAATGGCAGTTACTTTTGCTTCAAAGCTTCGTGGAAGGACTCTGAGGATTTTCCGGACTATTTCCAATTCGGTGTATGTTTTTCCGAGAGCTCTTCATTTGTATACGATATTGGAAAGTCGTCCGTACATCTCTTTGACATTTTCTTCCTTCACCATTGTAAAGTTCTCATATTCACTGCACAGCATAGCAAGGCGGGATTCTTTGACTTGAGATGTTCCTTCGTGAGTCACTTCGAGTGTGTGCCATATTTCCTGCGCAGTTAGACAATGTGAGACACGATTAAATTCAAATTGATCCAACGAACAGATAATAGAATTCATAGCTTTAGCATTAATATTTTGTAATTTATTCTCTAGCTCTGTCCATTGTTCCTTTGGTTTTTTAATTTCCTGATTATCTACAGTTATAGTTGGAGTTCTATAACCTGTCTCAACAATATCCCAAGCATCAATGGTTTCCAGAAAAATTTTCGTCCTATTTTTCCAAAAAGCATATTCACCACTGAACATTGGTGGTCTAACTATCGATTGACCCTCAGCAAAAGCAGTATTAAAAGAAGCCATTTTAAAAATTCAACTTTTTAAAATAAAAATTGGTTTTTGTAAAATCAAATTTGTAAAACAAAAACGGCTTTTGTTCCTAGCTCTGATACCACTTGTAGGATCGATTTCACCCTAGAGGGGGGTGAATATGGTGATAGTGTTAATTATAAAAATTATTGCGGAAGTGTATATTAATTTTAACACAGATCACAGCAGAATAAACACCGCACAGATAATATCAAAATAATAAAAGCAGAAAAGAACAACACAGAATTTACCCAGCTTCGGCAAAAACCCTGCCTACGTGCTGCCCCCAAGGTTTCTACTAGAAATTAGATAGTCCCTCGCTTACACACGTAAACTCGCTATACCCGCTATTGACTATCCTAACTCTACACTCAAAACCCTGCCACAACTTAGCCACTGAGTTGTGAATTCTCAAAATACGACACGTAGTTTGTCCCATAGTCACACGACTAGAAATTTAAACGGTTTAAAAAGAAATTACAAATTTAAAAACAATTTGAAAATAAAATAACCCTAATTAAAAATTAAAAATCCCTTTTATAAAAAATAGAATAAGGCCGGCCCCTTTTTAATTTATCTCGACCGTCTCCTTTTATTTCTTCGGCCCAATTCTTTTGTGACAATGGCGGCTTCGTTTCTTCTTTTTGAAATTAGGGCTTTGGCTCTTTTATTCCTTGCTTCCAAAATTAGGGCTTTCATGATTTCAAAGAGGTCGGCTTTGGTTGCTAGATCGAATGGAAGATTTATCACTTTGTTTGCTTCGTCGATTGCATGCTTCTCTGTTTTTGCTCACGGTCTCTTTGAAATTGATCGAGTTTGTGGTATGGCTTCGGTAAGTAATTTATTGCTCTTTTACTTTCTGATTCAATGCTTGAACTCGATACCTTCATTGCCGATGATGATTGTGGGTTTTATATGCGTTCGTTTGCGTTCGTCTGATTTGTTCAACACTATGCTTTCGGCCGATCGATATTGCTTGGATGTTTGAGATTGATTCTGACTTCTTCTATTTACTTGAATCTTACGGTATTTTAACTTGGTCAATTTTCTTTGCTACCACGGTTTTGAATTTGACTTGTTCAACATTGACTTCGGCTTGGTCTTTTGATTTCCATATGGATGTTGATGACGACTTGTTCATATGCGTATATATTTTCATTGCTTGTAAATCACGGTGTTGATCAATTTTGTGATGACCACGGCTTGACTATATTTGACTTTGTTTATGATTGTTGCATTTGAACTGGATTGTGCTTCTGTGCACACTGACATTGATACTGCCATTCCATGTACGTATGTTCATACATTGGTTGGGACTTGCAGTTTTTGTGTCGACTCTGACTTTGTTTACTGGTCTAGTTTCATTTTGCATATATTTGTGAATAGGTCGTGCTTGGATTTGAACCGCTTCATGTTGGCTTCATGTTCTGTTGACATGTGCATTTGTCTTTGCACTTGCACACTGCTGCTTGTTGCACTTATGTACTTGGTCGAGTTCATTTGCATTCTGCAGACTGAACTTTGATATTATGTAACCTGGTCTAACTTCTTTGGTTGCACTCTTTAGTTGTTCTTGTTTTTGTTGCTTAGTGCATTAGTTTGCACTGTCATGTTGTTTGCATCTGGTCTCCAACTTTGTCTTGTTCGACATTGCTTTTGGTCATTATGGTTGCATATATGTGAGTAATTCTGTTCTTTGACATTCCTTCTTGATGCTGCACTGTCTTTGCTGTGTTCCCATGTTTCTGGTATTTCATCTTGGCCATGTTGGTTTCATATGAGTTGTTGCATTTCCACTACTTTGGTTGACATTTGATGGTCTTCATATTCATGTGTCTTGTTGAAGTGGTTGAGACTGGTTTCATTCTTTGGTTGGGTCTGCACATTCACCTGTTGTTGTATTCATGTACCCTTATTCATGTACCCTTGACATTTCCCATGCTATTTACTGGTTCGTGTATATAAGTTGTTTCACTGGTGGCCTGTTGTAGCGGTTGGTGTTGCTGTTATGTTGGTGGCTAGCCTTTGCTAGTTCATTCATGACATGTTGTCCATGTGAGTTCATTTGTGTCTGCATTGTCATGTTTTATTATTCCATGTATTTGTGCTTTGATGCAGTTCTGATTTGTCGACGCTTTGCATTTGAGTTGAGTTATGACAACAACGACTTGACCTTTGCATTCAATTTATTTTTCTATTATTCACCTGAGTTGAATCCGGCTTGGATTTGACCTTGTGCTAAATGACATTGTTTTATTGCACTTGAGTTGAATCCTGTATTTGGGTTTGACCTGTTCTCACTTGTCCCTGTAAATCGATCAAGTGTATATTTCGGTGTGCACGGCCTTGTGGCATATACAGTGATACACTGTGTATGTCACAAGCTGTTCGTGTATGATGAATTCAAATTTAAATGATGATGAACAACCCAAATAACTGAGGCAAATATTATTTTCAAAAATTCATATTTTATTTTATATTGCAAAAATGTTTCTTTTTCAGTTTTACTGCGTTGGTGTATATTTTTGCAGATTGCTTAGATGCTGGATTCTAACTGGAATGAAGTTGAAGATGAACTACGAGTGTGAGTGATATGTAGTGAGGTGAAGATGTAAAAATGAATTGTGATGTAATCAGAAATATATTGTAATTGAAAATGTATAGTTATAGTGAGAGCTTGAAATTGTGCCATTCAAAATTGTAATAAATATTTGTTTGAATAAAAATATTCGTTTGAATTCAAATTCAGTGTTATTTATTTTATTCAACAAATATTTGTTTAGTATGTGAAAATAAAATAGTATATTAACAAATACATTTAAATGAATGTATATATGTTTAGTATCATCAAACAAAAATCATATAAGCGCATATTCAACACGTGCATCCAACTCTTTTATTTCAAAAGAGCTTGTTGATACTTTTTCTTTGGATGTTTTGTGTTTAATGACATCTTTGAGAATTGCGAACCCGGTTGGTGGATCCGCAACAATCAGTTTATTGTGTAATGATGTCGAGATTATTTTGGGTGATTTTTCTTTCCGAGCCGATTTGCATGTCATGCGTTATTTAGGCTTTGGAATGATTTTGGGAATGGATTGGCTTAACCGTTATAAAGCCCAAATCCTATGTCCTAAGCGGACTATTCATCTTCGACATCCTCAATCTGTTAAGCAGATTTCTATTAATCTTATAGATTCGAATTCCAGCTTGGTTGCATCTTTATATTCTTTAAATCCTCATGATGACGATAATGATGATGAGGAAGATATAATTTCTCTTATTCACGTTGTTCGTGAATTTTCCGACATATTTGAGCCCATTTGAGGATTACCATCTAAGCGAGCAATTGAGTTCAGAATTAATCTTACCCCTGGAGCTCAACCTATTACTCATCGTCCAATAAAGAAAATGAGGAGATGCGCATACAATTATCCGATTGGGAAATGAAGCAATTTATTCGCTCAAGTTCCTTGCCTTGGGGAGCTTCGGCTATTTTTGTGAAGAAATCCAATGGCACACTTTGGCTTTGCGTTGACTACCGCAAGCTTAATGATCTTACTATCAAGAATAAATATCCTTTACCTCGGATTGATGATCTATTCGATCAGCTTAGTGGTGCTAGAGTCTTTTCACAATTAGACTTAGCTATCGGTTTTCATCAGCTTCGTATTGCAGAGGATAGCATTCCTTCGACATCGTTTCGTACTCGATATGGATGTTATGAATGGCTTGTTATGCCATTTGGATTAACAAATGCTCCGGCTTATTTCGTTGACCTTATGAATCGAGTTTTCAAAGATTTTCTTGATCGATTTGTTCTCATCTTTATTGATGATATTCTTGTGTATTCTAAAACTGAGGAGGAGCATGAAAAGCATCTTCGGATTGTGTTAGAAACTCTTAGGAGCAATCAATTAAAGGCAAAGTTTTCTAAATGCCACTTTTGGCAATCTCGTGTGAAGTTTCTCGGTCATATTATTTCCGAATCTGGAATTTCCGTGGATCCTTCAAAGATTGAAGCGATTCAAGATTGGAAGAGACCGGAGAGTGTGACGGAAATCCGTAGTTTCCTTCGATTGGCGGGTTATTACCGTCGTTTTATCAAGGATGTAACAACCCGCATATTTATCAATTGTATATTTAAATATTTTATTTAAATATTTTATCGTTCGTCGGATTTTGGTCCGAAAAGCTACTTTTTGCATACGGTCGAATTAGGACTCGGGACCCCTCCCATTGAGTTTAAAATACCGTTTGCGACCTTTTTGAGTATAAGCTTCGATATGTTTGGGGATAGTAGAATTTTGCTACTTTTCACTTAGGGCTTTGGGTTTAGGTTGGGTTCAGCCCTATGTTCTAACTTAATACCCCAAACTGAAACCCCCCTCTTCATTCACTCCCTCTTCCTCTAATTTCAATTCTAAAGAGATTAATGGTGGAAGAGAATGGGAAATAGAAATCCAAAACCCTAGTTTCCATTTGCAAATCAATTTCTAGCTCCAAACTCAAGAGAACCCATTGGTAAGCTTTCTCTTCATCTTCTCCAACTCATTCTCTCTTTGATTTCAGAAATTTCCTAAACCTAACTTAGGTAATGTTCTTCTTTTAAGCTTAGATTCAAGCTTCTAGTGTTGAGATTGAGGTGTGGTTGATCTTCCCTTGTCTTCAAGCTTCTCATTCATTGTTTTTGGGTTCAAAGGTGAGATTTTTAATCTCACATCTAAGTCTATGAAATTATCTTCGATAGTTAGGTATGAATTCCTAACACTTATTCGTGTGCATTAGCTTTTAGTTTGGATTGATTTGGTGAAAATCCTAACTTTTGGTGTTTTGGGTTCAATTCCTTAAAAATCATAGCTTTGATCTTTGATCATGTTTTGTGATGCATCGAAGAGCTTATAGGGCCGGGTAGTCGATTGGCATAATCCCTTAGCGCCGTTGCTCGAGAGAATGCAATTTGGTCGAGGTTGGACCTCATTTGGATGGGCTGGGAAGGGACTGGCAACAGGTCCGATCGATCGAGCCCTGCTGCCGGCCGACCGACATGCTGCCAAGTGCATAAGCACTTCTCTGTTTAAGGTTCGGTCGACCAATTACAGGGTTCGGCCGACCAACCTGCTTCCCGAGGAATTTTGAGAACAGGGTCCGGTCGACAGAGCTCTGTAGCCGGCCGACCGACCTGGTGCATTTTTGCCTATTTCGCCTAGTTGTTTGAATTTCCAACTTTAATCGATTCGTGTTGTTTCCTATGTGTTGTTATCATTTATTATGACTTTGATGACTCCTTTTTAGGGATTTTTGAATATCCATTTTGATGGATTCTTTATCGGTTTCGTTGGATTTTTATTCACATCTTCGTATGTGAATTTTAATGATTGATTGTTCCTACAATCTTCTTCGTGATTTGTCACTTTAAAAATATAAAGGTTTATATACTAGTAGTAAATATCAAAACTCTTTCTTCAAATGATTTCAACACTATTTTAGTACAAAGCTCGTTTCTTGAACCGTTTTCCTATCTATTAGTATATACAAACCTTTATCTCACTCGTATGAGAACTTTAATTAAACGAATTAGTAAAACAAGTGGTATGAAACACTTGCGTTTACTTCGTTGGTTGATTCTTGGACTTGTTCGATTGAAACTCTTGTGACAATTTTCTAGTGGAGATCTACAATTTGTTCGTAAATATTTAAGTTAAGCTAGTGGTTATGGGACATGAAGCTAAGCTCATATATTTACTAACTTACTGTAATTGACACTTCTCGGTGATCATGACGATCATTTTATGGTTTAGACTAGCAATATGCGATGTCTCTTTGTCTATATGGAGGAATGTTCCTCATTTTATTGAGCTTCGTCTCATTTCTTTCATGGGTCGTACCTATCTAGGTGTGTCGATGTTTGTTTACACATGGGTCGTACCTTTCTAGGTGCGTCGATGTTTATTTATGCATGGGATGTATCTTTCTAGGTGCATCAATGTTAGACATTACATGGGGTGTACCTATCTAGGTGCATCGATGTTTATTTATGCATGGGATGTATCTTTCTAGGTGCATCGATGTTAGACATTACATGGGGTGTACCTATCTAGGTGCATCGATGTTTATTTATGCATGGGACGTATCTTTCTAGGTGCGTCGATGTTCGACTTTGCATGGGGTGTACCTATCTAGGTGCATCGATGTTTATTTGTGCATGGGGCGTATCTTTCTAGGTGCTTCGATGCTAGAGCATGGGGCGTATCTTTCTAGGTGCGTCGATGTTCGACTGTGCATGGGGTGTGTCTTTCTAGGTGCGTCGATGTCCTGGCCATCCTTTTATTGTGATTTCTAGATTTCTAATTGATGAATTCTGGAATTTGTGTTTCATCAATTTTCGGGATTTCCATTGATAAGTTTTATCAATATTTGTGTATTGGTGAATTTGTGTGTCATTGACTTTTGTGATTGATATTGATATAATCGTCAATATTTATGGTTTGGTGAACGAAATTAGGAGTATGACATTTCTTTGATTCTTGTGTAGATTTTGTGATATTGATTAATCTCTTGTTGATTTTCAATTACTTATATATATCACAGTTTGGCATTGTGATTATTATGTGTTTAGTCATATCTCTTATTCTATATCGTTTCATCTGATATTTATGGTTAGACTGATCCGTTTATTATTTTCTTATTAAATAATACTCGGGTCAGACCGAGATGTTACAGGTGCTTCTGCTTGACTTCTCTCCTGGGATTCATTACCTTGACTTTTGGTTAACTACTTAGATTAGTAGTTTTTGTTGTATACACTTGAGATATAGACTCATAGTTGTATTCTTGTGTATAGCACGTGTTGCTATTCTTTTGTATTATTGTGGATCTTTTTGACCACTACTTTGAGATACACTTCCATGTGTTAATTATATATTCATATCTTCTTCCGCCTTTGTGATATGAATTATCTGTGACTGATTTGTGTTATGTTTATTTCTATATTTGTTTCCGAAGAATTTATATAGCCACTGTGTAGTAGCTTTGAGTCTGTATCGGTATGTCGGATTTCCTCATGAAATAAAATGCATGTTTTACTATCTGACATATCGGTGCTCGCACAAACCAATTACATGGATGGTCGCTCCTCAACAGGCTTATTCTCCGTGCTGGTTGACGGCATTACTTCGTAGTGTCCTTGGCTAGCGTGGGTATAGAGGTGGGGCGTCACAAAGGACTTTTCTAAAATTTCCGTGCCTCTTACTAGCTTAACAAAGAAAGGTGTTAAATACATTTGGTCAGACAAATGTGAAGCTTCTTTTCAGAAATTAAAAGAACTCCTTTCTGATGCTCCTATTCTTGTTATTCCCGAGGGGAATCAAGATTTTATTGTTTATACTGATGCTAGTCGCGTTGGTTTGGGTGCCGTTCTTATGCAAAGAGAACGTGTTGCTGCTTATGCTTATAGGCAATTAAAGCCTGCCAAGACTAGATATGCCACTCATGATTTAGAGCTCGTGGCTATTGTTTTCGCCCTTCGTATTTGGCATCATTATCTATTGGGAGAAAAATTTATTCTCTACACCGATCATAAGTCTTTGAAATATCTATTTTCTCAAAAGGAATTAAATTTGCGTCAACAACGTTGGCTCGAATTTCTTGCATCTTATGATCTTGATATTCTTTATACTCCCGGAAAGGGAAATCGTGTTGCCGATGCACTTAGTCGCAAGCAACAAGCGGTTGTTTCTATGATGACATCCGAATGGAATGATCTCGGAATTTTATCCACTTGTGAAATTCGAGACCGTGTTTCCGATTTATGTCCATCTCTTGTTTTATGTAGCCTTGAGGCTCATCCTTCTCTTTTAGACCGCATTCTTGAAGCTCAAAAGCTGGATCCCAAATTGGCTCTTCTTGGCTAAAATTTTAGGGATAAAATTGATTTTGAAGTTTTGAAAGACTTCGATATTGATTCTCGTGGCAGTATTCGAAAATTTGGTAGACTAATCGTGCCAAATAATAGTGATCTTCGTAAAGACATTTTAGAAGATTCACATCGTTCTAAATTTACCATTCATCCCGGTAGTAGTAAAATGTACGTGGATATGAAGCGACTTTACTATTGGGAGGGAATGAAATCTGATATTGCTAACTTTGTTAAGTGTTGCATGACTTGCCAACTCATTAAGGCCGAACATCAAAGGCCTGATGGGTTATTGCAGCCTTTATAAATTTCAGTTTGGAAGTGGGATCAAATTTCCATGGATTTTATACACGGCCTTCCCCGTTCTCGTTCGGGTCATGATAGCTTATGAATTATAGTTGATAGACTTACTAAATCTGTCCATTTTATTCCCGTTCGGTCTAATCAAACCGTACCTCTTTTGGCCAAACTCTTTATTAAAGAAATTGTTAAATTGCCTGGAGTTCCTACTTCGATTGTTAGTGATCGTGATCCATTGTTTACTAGTGGATTTTGAAAGAGTCTTCAAAAAGCTTTGGGAACGAAGCTTAATTTTAGCACCGCTTATCATCCTCAGTCCGATGGACAAACCGAGCGTGTGAATCAAACTCTTGAAGATCTTCTACATGCATGTGTTTTTGATTTTGGTGGAAGTTGGGAAGATCACATTTCTCTTGTTGAGTTTTCCTATAATAATAGCTTCCAATCTAGTATTGGTATGGCACCATTCGAGGCACTTTACGGAAGGCCATGTCGTTCTCCTTCTTGTTGGCTTGAAGCCGGTGAGAAGCTGGTTTTAGGTCCAGATTTTATTCGTGATTCCACAGAAAAGATTGATCTTATTCGTCATAGGATGAAAGTAGCCCAAAGTAGACAAAAATCCTATGCCGATAACCGGAGAAGGAAATTAGAATTTTCTGTGGGAGATCATGTGTTTATCCGTGTTTCACCTACGAAAGGTGTTGTGCATTTCAGTCGATCGGGAAAGTTAGCACCTCGATATATTGATCCATTTCCCATCACCGAACGTATTGGTTCCGTAGCTTATCGCCTTTTATTACCGGCTCAGTTTTCTGCTATTCATGACGTGTTTCACATTTCTCAATTGCGGAGATGCCTTCGAGATTCTGATTCTATTCTTGAGCCCGGTGTTGTGGAAGAAATTGAAGTTTCGCCTAATCTAACTTTTGAGCAACATCATGTTCGTATTATTGCTTCGGAAGTCAAACGACTTCGAAATAAAGATGTTCTGCTTGTGAAAGTTCAATGGTCCTCAAATCCCAAGGATTGTTCTTGGGAATCTAGAGAATTCATCGAGCGAACACATCCGGACTTACTTTCTCATGCTCTTTGAGGTGAACTTCTTACTTCAAAATTCTTTTGTGTTTAATATGCTTTATGGTTGTTACTTTATTTTTTCTTCTTAAATATTGCAAGGACACAATTTCTTTAAGGAGGGGAGTCTGTAACAACCCGCATGTTTATCGATTTTATATTTAAATATTTTATTTAAATATTTTATCGAAACTCAAATTTTAGTCCGAAAACCTAATTTTTGCAAACAGTCGAATTGGGACTCGAGACCCATTCCATTGAGTTCAAAATGCTGTTTGCAACCTTTTTGAGTATAAGCTTCGATATGTCTGGAGTAAGTTGATTTTTGCCACTTTTTCACTTAGGGCTTTGGGTTGGGTTCAGCCCACTAGCCAACTTAATACCCCAAACTGAACCACTCCTCTTCATTCACTCCCTCTTCCTCTACTTTTCAGTTCTAAAGAGATTAATGGTGAGTAGAAGAGGAAATAAAAACTCCAAGCCCTAGTCTTCATTAGAAAATCCAACTTCTAGCTCCAAATTCAAGAGAACCCATTGGTAAGCCTTCTCTTCATCTTCTCCAACTACTTCTCTCTTGAATTTCAGAAATTCCTAAACCTAATTTGTGAAATGTTTCTCTTTTAAGCTTAGATTCAAGCTTCTTGAGTTAGGATTGAAGAGTGGTTGATCCTCCTTTGTTTACAAGCTTCTCAATCTTGTGTTTTTGTGAAAAGGTGAGATTTTTATCTCACATCTATGCTTATAATCATCTTCGATTGTTAGGTATGAATTCCTAACACTTATTCTTGTGCAATTGATTTTGGTTTGGATTGGTTTTGTGAATATTCCAATTTTAGTGTTTTGAAAGCCAAATCCTAAAAAATCATAGCTTTGATCTTTGATCAGGATGATGCATCGAAGAGCTTATAGGGCCGGGTAGTCGATTGACATAAACCCCTAGCATCTATTGCTCTTCCGATTTAAATTTGGTGGAGATTTAGCCCTCACTCAATTAGGCTGGGAGGAGCTGGAAACAGGCTCCGGTCGACCGAGCTCTTAGGCCGGCCGACCGACCTGCTACCAAAGTGCATAAGCACTTCCCTGTCTCTGGTCCGGTCGACCTCCTACAGAGCTCAGTCAACCGACCTTCTTCCCGAGAATTTTTCCAGAACAGGGTCCGGTCGATCGAGCTCTGTAGCCGGCCGACCGACCTGTTTCTATTTTGCCTATTTCGCCTATTTTGCGTGATTTCCAAATTTAATCGATTCGTGTTCTTTCCCTATTTGTTGTTATCATTTGTTATTAACTTTGATGACTTCTTTTCTTCGGGAATTTTAGGAATATCCATTTTGATGGATTCGGTATCGATTTCTTTGGAATTTTATTCACGTCTTCGAATGTGAATTTTAGTGATTGATTGTTTCTACAATCATTTTTGTGATTTGTCACTTTAAAAATATAAGGGTTTCTATACTAGTAGTAAATATCAAAACTGTTTCATCAAAACGATTTCTACACTATTTCAATACAAAGCTCATTTATTAAAACCGTTTTCCATTCTATTAGTATATACAAACCTTTTCCTCACTCGTATGAGAAATCTAATTAAACGGCTTAGTAAAACGAGTGGTATGAAACGCTTGCGTTTACTTCGTTGGTTAATTCTTGGACTTGTTCGATTGAATCTCTTGTGACAATTTTCTAGTGGAGATCTACAATTTGTTTGTAAATATTTAAGTTAAGCTAGTGGTTATGGGACATGAAGTTAAGCTCATATATTTACTAGCTTAGAGTAATTGACACTTTCTTGATGATCGATGATGATCATTTTTGTGATTATGACTAGCAATATGCTATGTTTCTTCATCCACGTAGGGGACGGTACCTCGTTTTATTGAGTTTCGTCTCATTTCTTTTATAGGTTAACGACCTATGTTTTATTGAGTTTCGTCTCATTTCTTTTATAGGTTAACGACCTATGTTTTATTGAGTTTCGTCTCAATTTTATTATAGGCTAACGACCTATTTATTTCTTGGGGTTTCGACCCAATTTTTGTGGGCTAGCGACCCACGTTTTCATGGAGTTTGGATCTTCGGGCGTACCGTTGTACTACGTCGTTGTTTCGAATTTTTCGAGTTTTGGGTTCTTCGGGCGTACCGTTGTACTACGTCGTTGTTCCGAACTATTCAAGTTTCTGGTTCCTCGGGTGTACCGTTGTACTACGTCGTTGCACCGGCTCTATGGTTAGCGACCATGGGATAGCATCCCGTTTTGTGATACACGTGTCGGTGAGTTTTCATGCTCCCGATTTGTGATAGGCCTCCCCCTTTTTGTGATTGATCGTTTCTACGATCATTTTTGTGATTTTCGGATTCCTATTGACAATTTCTAGAATTTGAATTTCACCAATTTTAAGATTGGCATTTATATGTTGTCAATATTTGTGGCTTGGTGAATGAAATAAGGAGTATGAAATTCCTTCTGATCTTTGAGAAGATTTTTGTGATATTGATTAATCTCTTGTTGATTTTCAATTACTAATTTATCACAACTTGGCATTGTGATTATTATACGTTTAGTCATACCTCTTATTCTATATCATTCCATTTGATATTTATAGCTAGACTGGTCCGTTTATTATTTTCTTATTAAATAATACTCGGGTCAGACCGAGATGTTACAGGTGCTTCTGCTTGACTTCACTTCTAGGATTATCATTCTGACTTTTGGCTAACTACTTAGATTAGTAGTTTTTGGTTGTATACGTTCGAGATATAGACTCATAGTTATGTGCTTATTCTTTTGTATAGCACATGTTGCTATTCTTTTGTGTCATTGTGGATCTTTTAGACCACTACTCTGATGAACACTTTTACGTGTTATATATATTCATGTCTATTTCCGCCTTTGTGATATGAATTATCTATGACTGATTTGTGTTATGTTTATTTCTATATTTGTTTCCAAAGACATTATAGCCACTGTGTAGTAGCTTTGAGTTTGTGTCGGTATGTCGGATTTTCTCCCGAAATCAAATGCAAGTTGTATTCTATCTGGCATATCGGTACTCGCACAAAGCAATTATACAGATGGTCGCTCCTCAACAGCCTTATTCTCCGTCCTAGTTGACGGCATTACACCGTAGTGTCCTTGTCTAGCATGGGTATAGAGGTGGGGCGTCACACTATTCTTTTGAGATGTAGTGGATCTTGTATAACCACTACTTTGAGGTACACTTCAATGTGACATATTCATATCTGTTTCCGCCTTAGTGATATGAACATCTGTGACTGATTTGTATTATGCTTATTTTATATTTGTTTCCGAAGATCACATGGCCACTGTGTAGCAAATTTTGAGTTTGTAATTGATGTGTCAGATTTCCTCTTGAAACGAAATGCATGTAATACTATCTGACATATCAGTACTCGCACAAAGCAATTACACAGATGGTCGCTCCTCAATGGCCTTATTCTTTGTGCTGGTCGACGGCATTGCTCTGTAGTGTTCTTAGCTAGTGTGAGTATAGATGTGCGGCATCACAGCTTGGTATCAGAGCCAATCATTATGCTAGTCCATGGCATTACTTTGTTTTTAAAACTTTCCCAATTCTTTTCATTGGGAGTTGAAATGAATTTACTAAGTACGTAGAGATTTCTAGTCTTGTGCCTGATCAATGTATTACTAGATTCTGTAAGAACAATGATAAACTTGTTGAAACACTGAGTTATCAGAAGTATTTTCGATATAAAAGTATTTCGTTATAAAAGAATTTTTAACAAAGGAAATTTTCAAGCATTTAAAATTTGAACATAGATACCACTATAATTATCTATTGGTGTAATTAAGAAACCAATAGAATAAATACGTAAGTTGTATATAGACCATTTATGACGGCCCGAACTCGATGTCCGACAACCAACATCAAATTCGTATCGCCTGAGCTTGCAACAACATTAGATGATAAATAACACGGCGGAAACAAAAGATGATATCGCTGATACAACATGAATACAATATCCAATACATCAATTTGATACAATGATAATCATCAACATCAAAGAATATACAACACAAAATACAGCAGAACACGACACAATGTGAGATGAGTCTTCAACAAAATCCAATAATGCAACTCCAATCCAAAACTCCAAAGCCAAAGCTCCAAAACTTCAAGCTCGATCCACCATCAAGGTTGCACAAAGCTAAGTAAGGTCAGCCCGTGCACTCCAAAGACTCCAAAAATGTATCAAACGAAAAGCTGAAGGCTACCAAAATGATATCTACTACCTGACTATTTGGAAAAAAACCAAACTCTAGACTTCCCGTGTGGAAAATTGTGGGCACCCAATGTTTAGGAAGGGAACAATAAACTTCGAGTCAGTCGTAGGACTGGTGTGAGCAAACAAAAACATTTTTGTCTTTAAAACAATCAAAAGATTTTAAATTTGAAATCCACAATGCTTTTTGGAAAATGAAACTACCATAAGGCATTCCGGCATACACCATGCAATCGCACACTTGGTAGAGATTTGTCCTTATGATAGTCAAATATGCTTACTATGCAAAAATCCTTTTGATATTATAATTAGTGCATAGTGGAAAACATTTCGAAAATATAATATTAATCCTACCCAGCATAGGTACCATTATACTATGCCTACTATAGCTACCACCTGAGGTGGCAGGTAATACAACTGCAATCGTAAAGGCTTGTATTGGATGATTGGATTTCCAACAAATGGTTAGGCTAAGGAACTTCCTATTGCCACACGGGAACGCCACTGGAGGGACGCCCTGAGAACCTACTCGGCTCTCTGCCAACACCAGGCCGGTTACCCCCTTTCCGGGGAGTAAACATAAGATATGCCACCCCCGGTCGTTTGCGACCTTTATCCGAAGATCCTCTACACCAACAACATCACACAGTAATAAATATACTACAGTGTCCACATGAGTAAGTATCTGGGCTCCATACATGATACCACGCTTTTCCAGAAGGAATGGACATACCCTACGGGGGCTATCCCTGAAACATTGTCGCATCTTTCCTGTTTTGACCATCACCGATTCGTGAGGCTCGATGAGGTCTTGTCCACAAAGCTACGCTTTTTCACAAAGCCATGCTTTGATCAACAAATGATCGGCAGCACTTCATATGCCACATTACCAAATTGGAAATGTATCACCAGTAACCATCAACTACATAACCTCTGAGCTCGTATGTCTCAGAGAAGGATGTTAAGCTAAGAGAATAAATCTCCGCCACCAAAAAGAAATGTATTTGATAGAAACCAGCTTTACATCTCAAAGTGTAACGTCAGACACACATCCATACAAGTCTGTTCTGAGTTCGAACAGAACCGAAGGCACTTCCGAAGAAGCCCATGAAAATCCAGGTATTCACAATCCCGATCAGACTTTCCGTCACTTAGGGAATCTCTATACCGTAGCTACTCAGTGCAGAGACAATCGATAGGTCATCCTATCGTTCTCGCAAATACCCGGTCTTCGCCACCGGTCTTCAAATGCTATCCATAACGTCGTATCATTATTCGAAATGGGTTATATGACACGAAGGTCCTCTCCCACCTAAACTGAATAATGAGCGTAAAATTTAAAAATATATGGATATGGGATTTCAATTAAGTCACAACTTTAAAATTCACAACTTTCTTTCAAATGGTTTAAACAAATTACCATTTCAAATCTTTAAAAAAAAAAGATTCATTTCACAAAGTTCACCTAGTTTCACAAAGATTCATTTACGAATTTCAAAACAATTTCCATCTCAATTGAATTAGCTCATTTAATCTTTAAATCAAAGATTTAACTTATAGCTTTCAAACTGTTTCCAAAGATTCATTTATAACTTAAAAACCATCTTCATTTCAACTTGAACTTCCTTTAATACAAATTGGAAATTCATTTCTTATATGAAAGCCTTTATTATTATTCAAAAACAAATAGTTTTTATTTCGGAAAAATCCGATTTCATTTATACAATTTAAAATCTTTGGGTTAATTCAAATTCCCAAAACAACACTTTCTAAAATGGTTTAAAACCCATATAAACTTGTATAACCTTTTTAAAATTATAAGTTCTCAACATAGAATTCAATTTAAAAATTTTAATTCAAATTTAAATCAAATTCAAAACTAACTTAAGTTATTCAAAAATAACTTTTATCTTTGAAATTCTTTTTCAAAAGTTTTTTTTTTTCATTTTAAATCCGATCTATTTCCATACCATTTGGATTCAAAAATTCAATTTTAACACTATTTTAAAAATCTGTGACTTAACCAATTTCCACGTGCAATCCATATTTGTGTGTGTATAGTGTAGTCCAGGGGGTTTTACACAATAGTGCACAACATCAATCATCAAAGATTCAATCATATCAATATCGATAAGCGGTATAACCCATAACGCTTAACTTCATTTACAGATTCATAGATAAAGTAATTTTATCAATCACAAAGATCCATCATTACGATTCGATGTGGGTTTCGGATAACCAACTAGAATCTGACTCCATGTCGCATCGAAATTCAAATGTAGTTTTACGGGCCAACGAGTTTTCATATTCATACAGCAGTATATTCATCACAGATATAACAGCTCAGCACAAAGCATTACATAGCATCACATCACATATCAAATATATCAATCCATCACACAACATTCAATAAAAATCAACATCTTCAATTAAGATAAATAAATTGTGTGGTTTTTCATTTATCAACCACATAATTACTTTCATTTGTGATCTTTAATCAATGTTTTATTATCATAAATTTCAATTGATTAAGTCTTAATCACCTTTATTAATTAACCATTTCTTAATTAATTATCTAAATTAATTTATCCTTAATTGTTAATTAAGTAAATCTCAATTACTTTTATTAATTAATTATTCCTTAATTAATTACTTTAATTAATAAATCCTTAATTATTAATTAATTAAATCTTAATTATAATTAATTATCCTTTAATTAATTATTCTTATTTATTAATAAATTAATCTTAATTATAAATTATTAATTACTTAATTATCATTAACGATATAGATTAACTTACTTTTAAGTTAAAATTTTAAAACATTTGATTTATTCCTAAGCACTTTATTAAGTTTTATTTAAAATAATTTTCTAAAAATATAAGTTTAAAGCTTAATTGTTTTAAAGATCCTTTATTTCAAAACCTTTAATTTATACCTTCTAACTTAACAATAAAATCATCATTTATAAAAAGAAATAATTTCAGAAATTTACTTAACTAATTTGTTAAAGTTTTAAAACTTGGAAACATAAAACCCTAGGTAACTCGAGTGAAACCCGAGCTAGAGGCAGTTGTACCCGAGGCTCTCTTTGAGTCAGGCTTCAAAACCCCGAGTTTCCTCCTTTCTTCTTTCTTTTTCTTTTTATGCTTTGTTCAAATTTTAAATTTGAATCTGCTGCATGTTGAAACACTCATGCGAAACCCCGAAGACACACTCGAGAAATTCATCATCTTTCCTTGAGCAAAACACAAGCTCAAACCTTCTTCCCCAATACAGAGCCACAAACCAAACATGTCAGAACCACGTGCACGTGCGCTTCTGTCGCGATCACCTCCGGCCATCGTCGCCATCACTGACAAGTCATTGACCATCTCCACCCACGATCTCAACCACCCAAAACCCAAAGCAATTTCGAAATTGAAATCGAGCTATCAGCATCGAACTGGAAACCAACCCAGTTCACCCAAATTCACTCCGCGTGGCCACCTCTGGCCACCGGAGGTCTTGCGATCACCCCTCCCCCCATAGCTTCTCCACCATCCCACTCATCTTTTCTCAAAGTCCGGTCCACTCCGGTTCGCCCACGAATTCCCAAATCGATCGCGTTGCCACCCATACGCACCCGGCACTTAAACTCTAAACCGCCTTCTCGCCACCACCATGATCCACTATAGATTCCTCGAACAATTTTCCAGTGATCATCAACATGTAAGCTACCTTCAACATTCATCTCGAATCGCCTCCCTCTGCCAAGCGACGGTAATTGGTAAAAAGGCAAATTCTGGTTAACTCCAGATTTCCCATTGAATACAAACTTAAAAGTTTTGAAATGTTTTCCTAAAATCATCATTTTCTACTACAAATCAAATTATGAAACCCAAACTTGAATTCCTAAGCATTGATTTTTTTTTTCTGTTTGAATATATTTACTGAAACTCCACTTTCCCGGATAAATTACTTACTAATTTTACTTTTTTTTATTTTTTAAATTTGTATTACATCAACACGAACAAATTCCTTTCAAACATCATAGGTTAAAAGAAATCAGGGGAAGAGGATTGGAGTTTTTAACTTGATTTTTTTTAAAGCTTGCAACTGAGAACAAAGCCCTATTTCATATAAACATACATATATACCCAGGCATTTGTACATATATAAACATGCAAGCAAATTCACATCATCACTCAAACGTGCTTTATATCATACTTCAACAGATCATCAAGATAAGAAAGTTTAGGGACTTATATATAAAAAAGAAAAGTTTGCTCACCATGCTTTCCTGAAAGAACAGAAACCAGAGTGATGATTTTGAACAGAGGACGGGAATTTCTTTTGAAATTTAAAGACTAATTTTTGAATTCGTTGAAGATGTTGTTTTGATCTTGTAGTTGTAATTGTTTCATCCTGATCTGATGACTTCCAAGCTATGACTGAAAAAAGTCTTTGGATTTCCATATTTGCTTGCTCTTTTATATTTCCAGGTTTTTATTTTTTTCTCCAGATTTTGGTTTTGATGAGGATTTGCAGATTTGTTTTGTTTTAATGTTGAGATGATTCCTTTACTTTTTCTTTTCAGAAATCTATGAGGCTTAAAGGAGAAGCTGAAATGCTTCTATGATTTTCTTTTGTTTTATTATTATTATTATTATTTTTCAAAAGTTGAATGCCACTTGTTAACATGACTAACACTTGTACACTTATTTCTTTGCACGTATTACACTTGTTATATGTAGGAAAAATTGTGTTTAAATCCTTACTCTAAATTAATAAATTGTTTTGTAAAATTTTTTGTTTAACCCTTCATGTAAATATATTTCATATGTGTCGTATGCCTCCATTTCAAAATTGTTTATATTTTCATTTATATTCATCTTTACACAAATAATTTTTTTATCTCCATTGTTTTTTTTCACATTCAATCTTTAATCTAGTTCGATATATTTATATACATATATTTTATACATTTACATTCATACATTCTTTATTACTTATTTTTGTATAACTTTCTAACAGAAAGGGATGATTTAAATATTTTGATTACATATTAACAAATGATCACTCTTATTCATATATGTATATATATAAGAAGATTAAATCTTAAAAATAATATTTTGAAACTTAGTACATTAGTTCTTTGAAAATTAATACATATTTCAAATATATTTAATATTTTAGAAAACAAACTATCATTGACTTTTTAAAGCTTTTAAATTCTACTTTATTTTTAATACATTTTACATTTAAATCCAATATTTGTTTATGAAATACTTATTCTTAAATTTTAAATCAAATTCCTATTTATCTTTAAATCAATATTTATTCTTAAATCCAATTTTATTTATAAAATTGCTTATCCTTAAATTTTAAACCAAATTCTGCTTATAATCTAAAAAAAATTATTTATTCTAGAAATTTTCTAATTAATTCATAAGTAAATTCACAATTTAATTCCAAAATTAATTTAATTTTCAAATTAAACTTGGTTGATTTTAAGGAATGTTACACCATTCTAATTGCATTTACCGTTTTGATTCAGATTTGAATACATGATTTAAGGTAATTCATACCTGTCCGATTTAGGACTGTTTGCTTGATTCTCGATGGCAAACACTGATACGGATTTTTGATATGAATCTGAAGTTCTCTATCATAGTTTATTACTATGTAAGAAGGATGGAAGTTTCTAATCAAGAATCGGATTAGAGTCCGTACTAGAGTAGTCGAGTTACCAATACGAGTTCGAAAAATAAAGTCGTGTATTCAAATAAGAGATTAAAATTGTTATATGTTAAAATGGTATATATATATATATACATATATGTATGTATATATATATATGTATATATCATATGGATTCTAGTAAAATGAATGCGTGCTATGATTGCTAGCTATGATCTGTCTTGCTTAGGATTATTATGTTGTCTGGTTGCATGTAGTTTGACATCATTCCTATGAGTCGCATTACAGTTATGAGTTGCACATAGTTGTATTAATGATTCTTATGTTTTATAAGTTGATTATTTTGAGAAAAATATATCATATGTTAAATTTCTTACTTCGTTCCTTTTCAAGGACGAAAAGTTTTGAGTGAGGGAGGTTGTAATGACCCATAATTTTAACTATTTAAAATTACTAAATTTAATATAATTTTTGAATTAAAATGGTTAAAAATAAAATATAATGATTTATTAATGAAAATTATTAGATATGAACTTAGATAAAATTTTAAATAATAAAATTCGATATGAAAAAAAAGATTAATTAATTTTAAATATTGAATTATTAATTTTTAAAAGTCAAATAGATAAATTTTCTGATAGTTGCAATATCTGAATCTATAAATTGATTAAACTATATAAAGTTTTGAAATGTAAATTTCTGAATAAGGAAAATTAATTAATATATATATATAGGTATGTAAACTTCGCCATTTCAAACTCGTGATAAAATATCTATATATCTATATACAAAAGTATACAAGCTCCATTTTGAGGAAAAATATATATATAAGTTATATGTATGTATGTATGTTTATAAAAATATTTTATATACAAATAAATATATATACACATGAATGTATAAACTTCATAATGGCAAATTTCAAACTTATGATTTTATATATGGGTTTATGTTTATGAAAATAATGCATAAGGAAATATAAATATCTATATATAGGAAAATTTGTGTATATCTTAAAATTATATATATATATATATATATATATGATAAAATATATAAGTATATGTGTATGCATCTATTTTATATAAAATAAGTATATGTAATTATATATATATATATATGGTGAGAATATGTGCATGTAAATGTATATATCCATATTTATGCATGTATATAGATTCTCAGGGAAATAATGATGAAAAAACATTAATTCAAGCATACAAAACTTATTATCAAGCAAGCAAAAGATAGAAATCAAGTCAAGCCCACAATACATCAAATCAAGCATAAAGATCAAATTAGCAAGAGAAAAGATATGAAAGGGAAAAGCCTGTGTAATGAAAAAACTTTCAGCCACCATAGTGTTGCACTCTGTTCTTCCATCCTCTGTGTATATATACATACATAGCCTACCTAGTCCATTTATTCACGTATAGAATTCAATAGAAAAAAGAAACAAACAAAAGATCTACCATTAAAAACATGGTCAGGTAATTGTTCAAAGCTTTGGCCAAGGCACAGCAGGGTTCATCATCTTTTAAAATGTGAGTAAACACTTTCAAGTATTTACTTGATATCATATTTATATCCATATGATTGTGTTTGGGATGAATTTTTATCCATGTCAACTGTTTATGTACCCGTTATGTATTTTTATATATAAGTATGAATGTGTTTGACATGATCAAAACCCTGCACATCTTTCACCAAAACTCTATACATCCATTTTGGTTAAAAATAGTTAGGCCTACAACTTTAAAAATCAGTATCTTCCTATACATTTAGTTTTAAATCTTGGTTCCAAAACAAAACTTGTTTGTTTTCGAGTATAGGATATTTAAAAATTGATTTCATTAGATCCCAGGAAGCATAGAGGTAGAAAAACCCATTATACAGTAGATGACCCAAATTTAGTTGAGTTTCGAGTATCAAGATTTGATGATTTTATTATATTTTTGAATTCGTTATAGGAAATCATGATTTTGGAGTTGGTTTGGTAATTTTTAGTTTAGTGTAGAGCGAGATATATGGAGATGAATGGTTTTGGATGTGAGGTCAAATTCAGGCTCCTTTGTTGATTTCATGGCATAAGACTGGGCATGGAGAAGACTTGGATGATGGAGAACTCTCGAGAATTGGTGCAGTGAATTTTAGATGGGTGTGTTGGCTTGACTAGGAAGGTGTGGGGTTTTAGATTATGTGTTATATGGCCTCGGTTTAATGGTAATGGCAAGGTGAAGGACGAGACGGAGGTGTGCGCATAGAAGGGAAAGCTAGAGGCAGTCGAGGCAAAACTCTGGGCGAAGTTGGGTGATGGATAGAGGCTGAGGTGACATGGTGAGGCAAGTTGGTGGTTGCAGGTTATGGTCCAGGTTTGGTTGGAAGTTCGAATTTTCGACCTGGAATGTTGCCGTGGGTTCGAGTGAGCAGGGAGGTTGCTCCGGTCGGAGGTGATGTGTGTGAGTAGTCGGTGGCGAGAAAGGAGGGTTGGTGGCTTCGTGTACGTGCACACATACGTGCACGTCTTCGTGCACTGGAGTGATGAAGAAAGAACAGGGAAGAAGGAGAGGAATAAATAGTTTAGGTCGGGTTTTCAATTGTTCGGCTGGATTGTGTTTATTTTAAAGAAAAAATTAAATTTGTTTTATTTTAAAATAACCTACAACTTAAAAACCTTATTCCTCTTCCATTCCGAATCCAAATGATGTGTAGATTTTTGCGTTGAGATCCCATCTCTGAGTAATGTCATCTGCAATAATATCGTCGAGCGTTCTACAATGTAAAATTTAATAATTTATAAAGTTTAAAATAAACGAGTAAGTAATTTCTTATGTAGTTAATTATATATTAATTAATCAAATAATTATTTAATGAACTTTTTTAATTTTAAATTTATTTAGAATAAATTATTTTATTTTATTTCTTTAATTGACAAATAATCAAGATAAAAAATATAGCTTGACTCAGTTAATTAAACCCATTCAGTTCTAATTGGTAAGTTGATTTAATATCAAATGTAAATATTTGATTTAGTTATCGATTTATGTTTGACAGATATTGCTCTTATATATATTGATTCCAATTATTTGTGTCATTAAGCATACAAACAAATATAAAGTATATAAAATAAAACATTGACACTTTTTATTGAAAATAAATAGACTCGTATCGATAACTATTCCGATTTTGGAAATTGTGATGATTCAAGCAAATAAATTTCGATCGCCTGGTCATGACAAAATAAACATATGGAATAAATTTTCATACGTGAATATTCACACCCTAGTTGTGAAATTATTATATAAATGACATCCCTTTAAAATTATCGTTTGGATTTGATGAGACCGAGATCAGATATCTGCACTATCCGAAACCACCTTAACCTAATATCCACCACGACCTTTATGATGTTGATTGAAGAACCCAGTATGCTGGAATTTGATTAATTTAACACTTTCAACTATTTTAATAAGTATTTATACTTAGAAACTATTATAATATCACTGGATTTTCTATAAAAATGTTTTGGTTATCATAAGGGGAAAACCCATCGTGTTTGTGTGACGCGGTCTTACGAGATACCCTTATTTTTCAAAGGATTTCAATAACTTAAATAATTCAAATAGAGTGTGCTTACTCACACTGGTTTTCCAGGCTGACTCGGGTATTATTTATTATAATGCTCGGGTCAGACCGAGTACTACAGATTCATGTTAGGATGCTTGGAGCTCAAGGGACGAGCTGGATGGCAGAGACGTATTATGCGTACTTGATTATATTTCGCTGTGTATTATAGGCCGTATAGTTAACTCTGGCGAGGAAAAGTTATAATAATGTCCCTATTTATGTATTCATTGTTGTATTCTGATGATTGTATATATATTGGCAGTTACAGCTTTCCTTGTATAAAGATCTATTATTGATATTATATTTTGTTCTGCTGTGATTGTGAGATACCATATTGTTGTTTTTGCTTGTTCTTCTATCGTTTTCTTCTTAAACCATAATGATCTGGTATTTCCGACACTCGGTTCCTCAGCATTCTATACAGTAAACGTATCGTGTTGATTTTCGAGGGTCGAAAATCCCTAATCGTTACAATCATAGCCAAAATTGTTACATTAATTAAATTCCAGCATAATAGGCATACAATCAAGTTTGAAGGCTCACATTGAAAAATGGATTCCAACTATGGATGGGTAATAATCTACCCATCGAATCTATACACCTCTAGATAAATTGTAGGGGTGGTTGCCTTAATTTGCACCTCTGCTACTAAGGACCGGCCCTTCCTCTCACTGGATAGCATCGAATATGATCACCCCTTTGGTGTATCAACAACCATAATGGGACTCGATGCATATGTAGATATCGACTCTAGATAAGAGATGATCATACCCTAATGGGAGGGACCAACTTAGCCCTGCGGTACGTCCTTGCTTTATTCATTTACTGGTTGATGAGACTAGAGGCTACATTTCACCTTTTAGATAGCGGTTCCTCTTCGAATGCTAACACTGCCCTCCAAGTAGAAATTCAATGCTAGAATTTATCCATACAATTTCGTTCTGAGTCTGAATGAAACTGAAGGCACTATCTCCACTACATCCATTTTTGGGATCACCCTTAAGATTAGTAGCAAGTAGCCTTTGCACTTTAAAATCTCTATCTTTAATCATCATTAAGATGTTCTAATTTGAATGCTTATGCCGGCTCGAAGTGGTTTTTGGATAATATATTCGACCCCCGTCTCTCCGAACCGACCATGGTAGTTTAAAATTGGCCAAGTTTGATAGTCAGTTATTTAACTATCAAATAAACAAACAAGCATCAATCATATCAAGGATTTATTTTCATAGGAAAAACCAACATTGGCTAAGCATATAAGCAACCACTAACCTCTTTAATTAATCCTTTCGTTAATTAAAATCACTTTGTAATTACTTGTATCAAAATACTTGTACAAAGAAATATTCACAAAAAACTTTATACTCCTTTAAATATTTGGAAAAATATCCATATACTTATTTCAATGGTATAAGTATATTCACTGAACACCACACTTACTACTTAGAAAATGTATTCATATACTTATCCTAATGGTATAAGCATACTCACAAAACATAATGAAATATTTCTTATTTCAAAATCATATCAAAAGAATTAAACAAATATTGTTTTAAAAGAAACAGAGATAAGAATACTCTCAAACATTATTCCTTTGGTGTTGAGCATGGAACGAACGTCCACACCACCAAAATTAAGAAGTTCAATCTGGGAATCCAATTTCATTTCATTCTTACAAAATTAATTTTATAAATTCCTTTTAAAAAAAATCCTTTTTATTTATAAAAGTTTCTTTTATAAATTCCCAAACCTATCTATAAACTTCTTTACAAATCTCCAAATCTAGTTGTAAAACTCTTTTATTAACATCTAAAACCATCAACAAAACTCTTTATGTAAATTTCTAAAACCATTTATAAAGCTCTTTAATAAATCCATAAAACTATTTATAAATTTTCTTTTATAAATCTATAAACCCATTTATAAAACTTTATTCTTTTATAAAAGTCTTTTGCAAAAATCCTTTATAGATTCTTTATAAAAATTACTTCGCAAAAATCTTTCCAAAAACCCTTTATGAAGTCCTTAATCAAAATTCTTTATAGAGCCTTTATAAAAACCCCTTTATAAATCTAAAAACCCATTTTCATTTATAAAATCTTTATTAAATAAAATTCCTTTTTAAATCAATTTACTATTTATAAATACAATTGATTAGATAAATTAATTAACTTTAAACCTCACAAATAAACAATAAATTAACTTTTTAACAACATTAATAACACATTCAATTTCTTTTAGAACATCATTAATGAAATAATTAATTTACTTTAAAACATTATTTATATAATAATAAACCACTTCAAAACATTATCAATATAATAATTAATATTTTCAAATATTATTAACATAATAATTAATAATTAATCTTCAAAATCCATATTATGATAAATAATTAACTTCCAAATATTATTAATAAATAATTATTATTATCTTCAAACAATATCAATTATTTGCATAATAACTTTTTACAATATTAAAATATTAATAAATAACTTTTAAACAATATTAGATAGAAACAACCAAACTTTTAACATTATTAAAATTTAGTTAAACAATTTTAAATCATTCTTTGAATCAAAAACTACTTAAATGGTTTAAAAAAGCAAATAAAAAGGTTAAGGTAAAATAGATAAATTCAAAAACTGCTTAAATAAAAATATTCCATAAAACCCAAAGATAAGAATTTGAATTCATTCTCCGAATCAAAAACCAACTTCAAGCCAAATGGAAATTTAGAGTATTTTCAAAATACTAAGTCAAGGCTAATATCACCAAAGCACTTAACCATTATTGTTATTGATTTTTATCACTACGAGAGTTAAGCTTTGAACATATAACAATGTCATAACTAATAGTGCTAAAAATCAAGATTCAACAACTAATAATCTATATAAATGGGTTATAATTGAAACAGAATTAACAGGCATATATAACTGGATATTTTAAATCACTACAGTGAGTAATCTGGATTTATCAATACATAATTTCCTGTATTTCACATTTAAATGACGATTGATTTCAAAAGCGGATATCTAACCAATCATCATTTCGTCACATAGCAATTTGTTCACATATGAACCCCGAATGATGAAACAAATAGATCGCGCTCGGAACAACGACGCAACCTCAAAACAAAATAATAAACATCGGTTACCCTATTTCGCAAAATTACAAAAACACTATCGTTGGAGGTAAATCGTCAAACGAAAATTTAAATATTTTTCAAATTAAAATTTATGAAAAAATCAAATAAATTAAATAAAGAATACGTCCATAAAAATCGAGCCATAAAAGCAAAAATAAATTTTCTTATTATTTATTTGAACCATTTACTATTGGAAATAAATTTACAAGATAAATTTATCATTATTATTTATTTATTTAAAAAGAGTTAAATAAGTCTATTTGATCCAATAAATAAATATTTGATTCAAAATCCTGATTTTTAAATCACTATTTCAATACCAAATTCAAAATTCAAAATTTTAAATAATCTCTACACTAGAATTCCATTTATTAAACTTTATATAATCCCTATATTTCGATATTTAAAATTAATTAAATATTTAAAATTTAAGCTACAAAATTCTAGGTGATTACAATGTATATATGAAATAATATATATAACACACATTTCTTCCACCGTGGGCTGATCCAGGTCCAACAATGGTATCAGATCCCAAGAATTAATATGGTCTAAGTCATGTTAGTGTTAACTAATTAAGCTCACAGCCTAGAAAGTAGGATGTCTAGAAAGGTAGTGTCGAAGGATTGAGTTTGGATAATTAAGTACTCTGCCCTACTTAGCTACCGGTTTGGTCCGAACAGATATATGAGCCTAAAGGTTGCCCCTAATAGAAAGGGCTAGCGCCTACCACACCACTTGTACCAGCACCAAAGCTGCCTCACTAGCAACAAGGGATAGCGTAGGATGCCGAGGGATACATGAGTCTTGAGCTTGTTGCATACATCAGGTTCAGGCAGAGCTTCGGGAGTCTAGGACAGAAAAGTAGAGCTAGGGGCGTGAGATTGGATGGATAGTCGCCATGCTCGGACTATTCGTGCTTGCGGAATTGGCCCGAGCTCCGACAGTAGAGTGAGTCCTTCTCACATTTCGTGGGCGGTGTTTTATTTAGGATTGTTGTATCTTTTTATTTCTAGCATGTTTTCTTTTCTTTTGGGTAGTTGGATTGTAAAACTGTTAGTTATCTCTTATAAAAGGCACGCACGATGTTATGAGTTTCTATTCATTTTCTATGTTATTGTTTTTGAATATGCGAACCGCTCCTATATATGCATGGTAGAGAAATAATGTAAATATGAAAATCTCATAAAGACACTTAGCTAACAATAAAAGCAATATAAGATTGGAAGTTTAGAATAGTTGGAAATTTTAGCAAAGGACATGACAAAATTATTTTTTATGACGGGTCATTGCTTATGCTGTCTAAAAGCTAAATTTAAAAATGTCAAAATTTTGGGCAAATTTTAGTTGTAGAATTTCAGAATTTGGTTTATGCATTTAGCGCATAACCGACTCTCGACTATGCTGAAATTGTGGCTTGATTTATCGAAAAAATTTAGAGAAAGAAAATATTTTGAAAATTTTCCTCTTGATTTGAAAAGTTTCCTTTTGAAATAAAAGAAAGAATTTTTTGTGTTTTTGTTATTTTGGCTCTTAAATTATTTTTAGAGTTTTGAACAAAAAATTTATTTCAAAGGAAAATGGGCGTCTAAATATTTTTGGATTTGTTTTTCAAATGACGTGCAAATTTGAAAAGTGAGAAAGATTTTTATGAAAACTTTGATTTTGAAGGCCACATGTTAGGTGTAGGAAAGGCAAATAGAGTTAGAATTTGCGAATTTAGCAATGCATTAGGTTCGACGATGCGATAAACGCAAGTGATAGCAAGGAAAAACGCTATTTTATCCTTAGAATTTCTATTTCTACACCTTGTCGACGACGTGCGCAATTTTATTTTTAGATTTAATTCTGTTTTAGAGCTTGAAAATAAGCATACTTATGTGTTTTATATGTGGAAAATTCAAAGTAAATTCAAGGCAGCGATGAAATTTCTAATGTTCTACGGGAATGTTAAATTATTCACCTGAATTTCTTTTTCCAGCATAGGAGTATAGTTTAGGATGCGATTTTTCAATGCATTAGATTGTTGGATGGTGAGATGCGGATGCAAAATTGGATGCATCATATTTCTATTTGTAGGAATATGGGTGTCTTGATTGAAAAGATTTTTCAAAAGCTGCATACATATAAAACTGTCAGTATATATATATAGGTTGTTTGCATCATATTTCCAAAAATGTTTTCAAAAGAAATGCATCCATATAGGCTGATCCGATTTAGAATCATTCTGCATACGTACTTTCCATGTAGTGATACAGTTATACCCTATGCACGTACGCATATTTAGTTTCAAAAAATTTCGTACACACATTGGTTATGTATTTTAGGATAATTACGTCCTAAAACCTTGACTTAGTTATTGGTGAAATTTCGAAGAATAAATTATTTTTAAGAGGGAAGAATGTAACACCCGTAATTTGGGGTTAGTTATCTAATTAGTTAATTAGTTATAATTAGGCTTCGAAAACTGAATTTGTGCAAACAATGTAATTTGATCATGAAACTTGCACCATTGCATTATTGGCAAAATTCTGAGCAACTTTCATATTTGGAGCTTTGCGATCGGAGTCCAACGAAGAAGTTACGCATGAAAAACGAATCTGAATGAAAATAAATAAATAAATAAGAAAAACTAACGTTTATTAATTAATCGCTCGGGAACGTTGACCGACCTATCTTTTGGACCAGTCAACTCCTATCGGTCGATCGAAGCTCGATGGGCGATTGATCCGTCGCCTTCGGACGGCTAGGGTTCGCCTAGGCCATAACGGTCTGAATTTAATATTTTAAATCGTACGGTTCTGGTTGCTTCTAGCGCCTATAAATTCAGGTCTAGCCCTCCCTTCTTTTCTCATATTTTTATGGAGGCACTGGCAAAGCTTTGCCATTTCTTCTTCTTCGCTTTCTTTCTAAATTATAAAGATAAAATATTCGTACTTATATTCATACAAATCAGAGAAGAGTAAAAATCTAATAAAGAGGAGAAGATAAGGGAGCCAACCATATGCTTATTTGAGGTAATTTATACATTTGTATATATATTTTTATCTAGTTTCTCTCCCTATCCCAAATATCTTCTTAGATATTAAATTCTAATGTACATATATACCCTTTTATAAATATCACTTAGACTAAAAAGGATTTGGAGATGAATCAAAGGTTCTATTCCATACTAGAGATTTGGATCGCTTTTAAAAGATGAGTGAGAAATTTTATAGATTGTTATAATATGAAAATTAACGCGTTGGCATGTATTTGATTATTATGCATAATTGGATAATTGTATACGAGTTGTAGGCAATGAATTGAATATGATCTAAACATAATAAATATCGCCAACATATTCTTATTTATGTATTGATTTAGCATTGTTTATAACCTGATTTGGAAATCAGTCCCAAAAGTATGAATTTAGAATAATGATTTGAATGAAATTTATTCCAGATTTGAAATAGTTGTACAATAATGTTATAAATTTGGATTATTACCCTAATCTTGTTGGAATGTACACTTTCATATATTTGGAATTGTTGAAATTTAGATCCGTTTAATATTTGTAAATTAGTTTGATTTCTTTCCATTTTTGAAAAATATAACGTTTGATCTAACAAAGAATATATGCACAGAGAGAGAGATGTGTAAAGTATGAATTCGCAGTTTATACTGTCTGTTTCGGTAATATAAACAAATGATTATTCCTTATAATTTAAAACAATGTGATCTTTTATATTTTAAAGTTAAATCTTTTGTTTTGGGATAATTTATAGAAATTATAGCGGATGATCCTTTTAGATATGATTCCAAAAATTTAATATGGAAAAGAATATTCTAATGAAGATATATAACTAGAACATATTTGATAAAAGTAAATATTTGTGCGTAATTTATTGCACTTATAATAATTAAATAAAATGCTAATAACGATGCTTGCACGTAATGTTGATGTTTAGAATAATTAACTAATGGGAAAAGAATTTAAAAGGTTGTAACTCTAATAAATGGTAATAAATATGTGAGTTGCAATAATTTAATAGGGTAAATGGATTAATGGGACTGGTAAAAATGGAATAGATATAAAAATTTACTAATTTGAAATTAGCAATCATATATGAATGTTTTAGGAAAAGTTTGTTATGATTTTATGGACAAATTCACATTTATGAGCATTAAACGGGGATTTGTGAGTAGGCAAATATATAAGGTAAATCTTATTGCCTTAAATAAAAATGAAATTAGTAAGCCAAATCCAATGTCTACCAAAGATGATATAAGTATAGACTTGAGGTGGTTAATTGGACTAGTGGGTTAGTGAGGCGGGGGTCCGTAGAGTTGCTAGATGGAAGACTATCGTTCACTTTGAGGCTACCATCAGTCGAGTGTACTTACTACTAATGTGAGATATCACTAATCCTAGGACCGATGTCGACATGGGAGATTGGGGTTTATTTCTTAATAGGAAAGTATTAAATGGTCTAAATTTGGAATTATGAGCGGTGAGGGATATCTCCCTGGGGTTCGCTTCTGGTTTGAGGTTTTAAGTGGTAGTAGGGTCCGCCTCTCTCCTGGAAGTATTAAGTAACCTAGTGAGATTAAAAATAAATAAATAAGGAATTCTCTAAAAAGGGTTTACTTTAATGTTGAGGTTTTAAGCGACTGTAGGGTCCTCCTCTTTCCTATAAAAGAAGTATGGCCCAATGAGATTTCCAAGCAATGTCAGTTAGATAATATGTAACGACCGAGAATTTCTGTCATCTGAAATTCGTATATTTAATTAATTTTAAATACTCAAAAGTAAATTTTATAAGCCGAATAAATAATATTTCGAATATAGTGATTTCATTGGATAATTAAATTGTTAATTTAATATTTGAAATTGCAGAAATAATTGGAAATTGGATTTAATATGAATAAAAATGATTTATAAAGTTGAATTAAATCTTATTTGATTTAGAATGATGTTAGAGAACTTTTAAAATTGAATTAAAAGTTAATTTGTAGAAATAGAATATTTTACTATTTAATTGACGAGTAAAAATAGCCATTTTTCAAACAGTCTCAAATTTCGATGAAACAGGTTTCATTGGATCCGTAATGTTATATTATTGTAATATTTTAAATTTCGTGTCAATCGGATTTACGGTTTGTCCGGGGGAAGCTAAAACGCGTAGAAAATTGTTTAAGTGAATTTTAAATTTAAATAGTTGATTTGAAAACCTATCTTCCAAATACGATCGAATTGGCTCCCGATATATATTCAATTGCGTTTGGAATAGGGGTTAAAACATTGTAAACGCCAGGCGGCACGTTCCGTTTCGAGTTTGGAAAATTTTCGGATGAATAGTGTCGTCAAATTTTCTATAAAAGGCCATCATTTTTACTATTTTGCAAAATATTAGGGTTTTAAACCCTAGCCGCCATCATCATTTTAATGGCCAGAATTTTTCAATCTTCTTCCCTCAAAATCTCCAAATCTATAAACAATTAGCAAGAGGCTTCAACTATAAAAATGAAGAGGACGATAAGAGCTTCCAATCCATACAGATATGGTCGTTTTTAACAGCATAATTCATCGGCAATTCGCGCATGAAGTCGCACGTTCTTTCACGTTTTCAAAGCATATAAACGATCGAGTGGGCCCGGTCCTTCGCTGGAGGTAGAGTCGACTACGAGCTGCGTCACGGTGGGTGTTGATCGTTGTCAAATTGATCGTGGTGGCCGCGACAATTCACGAAAAATGCGGAGGCTATGGGTTTCCTAGAACGTGTATAACCTGATGGAGGAGAAAGGAAAAGCATGGCCTTGATTTCATCTTCAGGAACGCGCAGCTCTGATTGATTCAAGGGTTAGAAATTAAAAATAAAATTGAAATTGATTTATATTAAATCATATAAACTTGAACAAGCTGTAACTTTTTCATATGAGGTCTGTTTCGCACGAAACGAATTGCGTTGGGTCCGTATGGACGAGGACTACATTATGGAGCTAGATTGGGATTCATTTGAGCTAGTGAAAATTTTGGTTAAAATTAAACGCTTGTTTGATTTTAATCGGAGTAAAATGCTAACGCGACGAATGCAAGCAATGTGAGTACAACTCACTCTTTCTGACTCAGTGATATTTTTATGTAAGTGAGAATAAATTTTATTTATGAGGATTGATGATTGTTTGGATGATATATGATATATTGATTGGTATTTGGATATATACCTTCCTAGTGGAGCAGATGACCCTATACGTTCTCGTGTATGAGCGGATGACCCTTTGTACGCGCATCTGCCTTGAAAAGAACATTGTACACATATTCTAATATGCATATTTGTTGCAGGTGACAGGTTGGAGGGATCTAACTGGATTCCTTACCAGTATTGATTTATTTACAGATATTCTGTTATCATATGATATATGATGTTTTGTTTGCCGTGTTTGATGTATTTGGTGTTGTTGCAGCATTGGGCCTCTTTTGGAAAATTAAAAGTGTTAAAGTGATGATTTCCAAATTTAAAAGGATTTTAAAGTGATTTTGAATTTTTACGTTTTATTAATTTTTGAAGTGTTAAAGGAATTGATTTATTTTAAATAAATGAAAGTTATAATTTTTATCGTTATAAAAGTTATGATTTTTGGAAAATAATATTTAAGTATGTTGGAGTTATATAAGCTTTACTAACGATTTGTAAATTATTAAAAGAATTGGTTTATTTAAATTGAGATTTTTGATTTGTTTTACATGGTGTATATATATAAGATTCATAAAATTGATATTTTATAAAATCAAAATAATTGAGTTTCAAAGGAGTTTTAAAATTGTCAAAATGAAGTATAAGTAAATCTTATAAGTAAACAAGATTTATGAAGTTGCGAAGTTATTAAAGGAATTAATTTTGTAAATAAATGATTACAAGTAATTAACTTATAAATTGGATTTTGGCATATAATTGAAATATATATATGGAATTGGTTATAAAAGGATTTTATAAGTTGAAGTTTCTATAAAATATACAAGGAATTTATAAATATTGTTTTATAATTCCGAAATCAATTGATTTTGATAAGTTAAATATAGAGGTTTATTTAAAGGAATTTTATTCACGATTTTTAACGGTGAATTATCCTTTAAATTAAATGTTGAAATAATATTAAATTTGGTAAACGAATTATATTCACGATTTTGGATAGTGAATAATATATTAAATAAATGTTTTGGGAAGTGATATTTTAAATGGAGTTAAAATGATTTAAAGTTGTTTTAAAATGTGTTAAGTATCGAAACCATAGATTTCAACATTCATTGTTGAAATAGACGTTTTCGAGAAGTAAGGAAATGATGAACTATAACACTGTTGTTATAGTAAATGATTTTCGAAAGGAAATGTTGTTGTATAATATTGGGGTTTATATATCTATCTTATTTTCGAATCCCTATACTATTGATTTTGGGTTGTCGTAACGATTTTTCACGCAACATCCGTTTTGACCCAAATAAATGTGTTTAAAGAGAACGTTTTCCTTAAAGAATAAAATATATACTTAATCGTGATTTGAGTATATATAATATTTTCTAAGTGTTGAAAATTAAGTGAATTGTGAATTACTTATTAGTAAATAAGTATATGGAAATGTTTTCCAATATAGAAGTTGAAATGTTTTGAGATTATATCTTTTAAAGATAAATTGAAGTAAATATTTGGCAAGTGATTTAATCTATAAAAGATTAATTAAAAGGCCTACTGATTGTTATGGTGTTAAATATTTGTTTGTTTGCTTCGGTAGTTAAATAATCGACTATTAAATTGGCCAAAATTTTAGTTCCTCTACTTGATATGGGAACTATTTAGCCGTACACTTAGTACATAGCCTTCTGTGTAGGCTTGATTTTGGTTTGTGTTGAGGATGTTGATTCGTATAGTGTGGAGTATTACTCCAATCTATCGAGCTTCCTTCTTGGCTCGAAGGATAGCAAGTTGAAAGTTGGAGACGTGATAAGTCTATGAGACTTAGTTTCTGTGTAAGGTTGAGAAACGCCTTTGCGTTGTTGGTGCGAAGAGACCGGGTTCAGATTTATCTAAAAACCACTTCGGAACAACGTCTATGCGACGATTGTGCAGGTTGCTTGTGATGATATTGATATTCTGGAGTTTCATAGTGGGGACTGCTTGTTGATCGTTTGGGTTAAAATCCCAATATACATCCAGTAGCAGTGGTCTCTTTATTATGAAATATCCAATGGGAGGACTATTTGCTACTAATCCTAGAGATTTCCCGATAGGATGTGGTAGAAAGGTACCTTCGGTTTGTCATGTTCCTGGACAACTTGTATGGATGTTTGTCTGACATTGCATTTCTAAAGATTACGTACATTGGTTTTTACAAATATACATCAGTGGTGGCGGAGAAGGCAACTTCTCTTAGTTTAACACCCTCCTTGAGACGTATGAGCTTAAAGGTTGCATTTTTATGGAAGGCAATTAGTAGTCAACGGAAATGGCCACGTGGCATTCTAAGTGATGTGATTGTGATTATGAAAGGTAATCGTTACCTCTAGCCTCATCAACCGAAAATGACCAAAACAGGGTTAGATGCAGCAGGGCTAAGTAGGTCGCTCCCATTAGGGTATGATCATCCTCTTCTAGATGTATCTTTGCACACTATGACGTTGTCTATCTGATTATTGTGGTTTGTATGCTAGAGGGCCCTTGGTAAAGGCCGGTAACGACAGGAGGATGATATATTCGGTACCATCTAGTTAAAGAGGTGGGCCCGTTTTGTGTTGGTAGAGGATCCTTTGTGATGGTCCTCGGTACATTCTTCTAGAGATGTACTGCCGGAAGGTAGTCCCTTCACCTGGTCATTTGTATGGAAATCCAAACTCCACTACGTGTTTGCCATTTTGATTGTATTACCCAATTGGGCTATATGCTGGAATTTAATCAATGTAACAATTTCGGCTATGATTAATATTATTTGTATATAGTAGGGCCTACTATAATATAAGAGTATTTGATATGATATGTTTTAGTTATCGTAAGGTAAAAAACAACTAAATACTTTTGTTTTGATAAAGGAAAAGTTTCGTAATTTAATAAATTCAGTTGAGTGTGTTTCTCACGCTAGTTTACCAGACCGATCCGGGCGTTCTTCCCTTTCAATTCTCGGGTCAGACCGAGTATATTTATAAGTTATGCTTTGATGCTTTTGGAGCTTCAGCAGGAGAGATGGAGATCTTCATTTTCGTACATCCTTATTTGCTTGATTATCCGCTGCTTTGTTTGTTCACTACTACAAAATAGACCATTTGCATCGCCTCATTTGCATCGGTTGAAGTAAAAACTGATGCAAATAGAACTATTTGCATCAGTTCTGTCTTAATAACCGATGAATTGGTACGTAAAAAGCAATAGGTAATGAAAAATCAAATTTGCATCAGTTGCCATCAACAACCGATGCAAATACGTCGATGCAAATAGTTGTAGTTGCATCGGTTTTAAAGTCAACCGATGCAACTAAAGCTTACTCAACATGCTACATTGTCATTCCTAAAGCTTACTCATCTATCTCAGTCTTATCATAGCCTTACGATTATCTTAGTCTTACAAACTGTGTATGGGAAGGTTAAGTTAAAAAATGATGTCTCCGTCGTACCGCATGACACCGCCTTGTAATGACACATCAGACTTTGTTCCCAATCAATGATCGCGCATTGCAAAAGAGAAATGTATTAAAAAACCCAGCTGTCATTGCGTTTTAAAATAGACTACAGTCCAAAGCCCAACTCATCCAACTGGGCCTACCGCACCTCCATCGTTGTATTATTAAAACCCTAGACGCTGGTTTTTTTTTACTTCAACATCTCTCTGTTCAATCTGGAAACAGTAAAAATAAATAAGCAAACGTTCATGGCTAGCACCGACGCCGACCGCCACGACGAAGAGGAGAACCATGCTGCCGTCGGAAACGAAGAAGAGGACACCGGAGCTCAGATCGCTCCGATCATAAGGCTTGACGAAGTCGCCATAGCTACTGGCGAAGAAGACGAAGATTACAGTGCATAATGTCGATTTTAAGGTTGCTTTTACAGGTCAAACAGCTAACTTAATTGTCTCCTTCGCAAGTGCAAATGATTCACTGTGGAAAGTCTTTTAAAATTGTAGGTAATATGTGTATGATATATAATGGTGAAGTAATAAGGGACCAGCCAAAATATTCACTTAGAATTTTAGTCCTACTCATTAAATTCTACTTACGCTTAACGCAGAATAACCGTGTTCATTTTAGTTGACATTGTTCATTTGCTCATAGTATGCACACGCAGGTTTTATATACCATAAAACATGGTTAGTTTGGTATAAGTTGGAACTAATTTAATTTTTTATTTGAAAAGAATGCTTCATACTAAACGTATTTTTGAATAGATGAAAACTGTACATTTGTTATCTCATATAACTCATTTTGATCAAAAATCATTATATTTATCCATCAAATGTTCGTATTGGGTAGCGTATGGTTAGGACACACTGGTGTCGGTCTTAATTTAGTTTTGATGGATTTTTTTCTCTCCAAGTGATACGTTTTCACTGGCTTATTTTACGTAATTGTTGCACTCTGATGCATAGACCGGCTATTTTAACCATGCTACATACGGATCAAAAAAATCAGCAGTTGAATTCAGGGATACATTAATTGTTTTAATGGTCCAGATTAGCCCCGGACTTTCCCCGCATCCTTATAAGCCGATTGAAGAAAGAATTTCTATTGTTTTTATATTTACATTCAGTTTTTCGTAGTACCTATAGGCAATAACTCAATATCAGCTATTCATTTGGTCGGTATGCACTTGCTTTACATAAAATTTATAGTATTTTTTCCTTCAATATTCATTAACGCAATGAGTTCTAATCTTTTAATTTGATTTATCTTATCATAATTTAGCCAGAAAAATTATGTTTTTCTTCAATTGTATGGATAATAAAGCAAAACACTAGCACTGGCAGTACTTGCTCATGAGTAGCCAATGAAGACATCTGATATTTTAATTATCAACACATATAATCTATGTCTTCAATATACCCAATTATGATTATGTAGAAGAAATATTGCATAATTTTGAGCCCGACTGTTTATTTTGATATATTGAATTAGTTCGATACCATGAATTTGTATGGTTACTTATTCATGAATAATGATGCAATACTAATTCTGATATTTTAATTATCAACACATATAATCTATGTCTTCAATATAACTAATTATGATCATGTAGAAGAAACAATGCATAATTTTTAGCGCGACTATGTTTTTTAATATATCGAATTAGTTGGATACCATGAATTTGTGTGGTTTACTTATTCATAAATAGTGATGCAATATTGATTCTCAATTTGTACAATTTTCCCTACTATACTAATATGCACTACATGTCTCGATCTTAGGTATGGGATTAAATACATCAAACTTGAGCAGGTCTAATGTTAAATTTTTATTTCCCCAAAATACCCATATGTTGTTTAATTTCTGTAACTGATTTTTTTGGGTGTATATTTTTTATATCAGCCGCCTGCATCCTTCCTTGATGCCATGGAGGAGTTTATCAAAGATAAATCACAAAAACAAACAGTATGTTAGAATGTGTTGTCTGATCTACATATTTTTTTTTCATTACTTCAGCACAACTGTTTCTGCCTGCCTTTTTTTGCCTGAATGTAGGATTATTAGGCTTAAGTTGCAATAGTAAATTTAATATATTTTTACTTCACCGTGGCCATAACCTAGGTGAAAACTTCAAAACATAAGCAAGCAAATATTTATATTTTCAGCATACTCTTTAGTTTTAATAAGCATTTACTGAAAATACTAATGATTATCATGGTAGGGAGTAATTGTTATTCCTGGCTTCACCTCGGTTTTGACTTGTTATTTATCTATGATTTGATTATTAAAAAAATACTACTCTCGAGAAATGTAACTGCATCTATGCTACCATGAAACTAATAATCTGCTGTACTATTTTAGTGAATCTTCCAAACTAATGGATAGTACTTTGTATCTCTGCTTATAATATTTATAACCTTTTCAGTTGAATTAAATTATCATCAAAAGGATTATGCAACTAATCATTTTTTCTTCTTTCATTCACCATGTGAAGTCCATGTGTAAAGTACGTACTATATATATATATATATATAGGCACCCGTAATAATGAAGCTCCCTTCTGATTTCCACCACACAATCCGGGGGAGAGAGAATGTTAGAACGTCTATATTGTATTGAATTGGTACCCACATGATATTTAATTTCATTAGGTTTACAATGTCAAAAGTCCCCCCTCTCCAGTTTTAGCTATCGAAGACAAGAAAGTTATCTGTCAGCATGAAAAGGCAGAGATAGAACCAATTGATTCACTTCAGTCAAGTGATGATGCCATAACTACAAAAGCTCTTGTTCCAGTACAAGCTCCATTTCCTGATCTCCTGGTAAAAAAAGCTCTACCCGAGTACGACTATTTTGCTATCAAGCATAAATTTCATTTTCTGAGTGTTTGATTGAAGGTTTGAACTTTGAACTATGACAAAGCATTGCAAAACTACTACTACTTCTCTCTCTCTCTCTCTCTCTCTTTTCTTCCTTTGGGTGATAGAGTGCAAGAATTCATACAGACAAAAATACAGCACCTTTGTTAAACCTGTGATGTTCTGGTTTTGATCATTGCTGTAATGTACAGAGCTTTGATGATTTCAGTCAGAACGCTGCAGTGTTAGAAGATAGCAATGCGCTTTCCCTTGCTATAGTTTCTAATGGTAATGATTTGATTTGGTTTCTCTGCTTTCGAATCGTATAAGTTCGCATTTGTATGATTTGAAACCCAGTAAGTATATGACTGTCTGCCAATATTACCCAATTTATCTTCTTTTGCAGGTGATTCTGTAGATAACACTGATCTTATAAATGGATCAGTTGGATGGGAACTCGCTTTGGTTGGTGCCTTGAGTTCTGATGAAAGTGTCGTTCCTGACAGTAAACTGGTAATTTCTTGCATATATTATCATTAGAAAGTCCACTGGGACGCAATAAAAAAACACAGTTAGTCTCCCAATGATCTCGACCCAACTGTAAATGCAATGAGATTCGACAGTCGAAAAATATATTCCGCCACAAATCATATTTTTATTTGTCACAATAAGTTTAGGAGCATGTTTTATTATTTTGTTTTATTTTTCTGTATTTATTGTTATATAGGCGGGTGGTTTGGACAAGCTAACAGTGTACGGACTATATGATGGTGCACTTGAAAAAAAATCTAACTACCCTTTGGGAAAAGTTGCACCAAACCCATTTGAGGATCCATTCCTCACTTTGAATTGCGTAGCTCCGAGCACTAATGTTCAAATGGCTGCCATGGCCCAACAACTCCAATCGATGTCAACCAACCCTGTTGGGAACCCTTTCAGGCCCACGGATGCTTACGCATACCCATCTCATAATAGCAATGGCAACATTTCTTACTTGGGTTTATTGTGAAAGATTGGATGGTTGATCTGGCTTCTTTACATTTTGCTGCACATGTAGATTACAGATCCAGAGAGTGAAACATATCACTGTTTTACTGCTCTTTAGTACAAAATTAAATTGGTATAACTGCAGTGTTTTGATGGTGAATTGAGTATGGTTAGAGGTAAGGATGGGAACGGTAATGTAGTTAGCTGTTGGTGAATGTGAAGTTCAGGGTAGTAAAGGGGTTGACGTGAATGTTTTGTGGACTGTGAAGTATGAGTTGTAGATGCGGATGATCCGTGAAGTATGGCAAGCAACTGTCGACTGTGTGGTGGACCTGAAGTTGTACTGGGGGGAATGTGGAAGTAGGCAGGGGAGTTGAAGATTGGTGAATTGTTGCAGTTGCCAAAAACTTGTTTAAGTGGAACTGTGGTGGTTCAAGGAAGTGGTGTGATATGGAATGGTAGAGCAAGTTGTAGCGACGGTCAGTGGAATTTGGGAAGAGCAGCGGTATGGTAGTGAGGTAGTGGCAAATTTTGACTGCAGTAGTTGATGTTGAAATGTGCAACAGTGTCAGGTGTATTAGTAACAATGAAGTGCAACAATATCAGTAGCATTTGAAGACCATCTTCTGCTTAATTTATCCAGTCAACGATATGTTCTCTTCTCTGTATATATGTATTTTTGTGTGTCTACATATAAGACGCTGTATTTATTTTTTACTACTGGCTGCCTGATTATGTACTGGAATTTATTTATGTTTTTCATTCTTTTGTAGAATTATTAAATATGATTATGTATTTGCCATCAAATTTAATTTTGAATGATTGTAATATTGCATGCAATAATTGTTTGTTATAATCAATAATATATATATAGTCTATTTGAGTACTGTAATAATGGTTTCTGAGAATGGCTTTTTTGCATCAGGTATAAATAGCTGATGCAATAGAGGGATTAGTTGCATCGGTTGTTATGAAAAACCGATGCAATAGAGGGATTAGTTTGCATCGGTTTTCATTACAACCGATGCAACATGGGGGCTGTGTCCAAGCAACCAACCATGATATTTTGCATCAGTTGTTAGTAACAACCGATGCAAAAAGGACCTTTTTGCATCGGTTTCAGAACTGATGCAAAAGTGTTAAGCCTATTGCATCGGTTGAATATGCATCGGTTGTTGAACTGATGCAAAAGGGGGGTAAACAACTGATGCAAATCACATGTTTTGTAGTAGTGGTTGTTGAATATTATCGGCAACTGTGAGGACATGTTATTATAACTGTTCAAGCTGATAACTATTGAATGATTTTTGAACTTTGATTGATGTGTATATATACAATTTCTATTTTGTAAAGATCATTGATATGATATTATATTTTATCCGCTTTACTTAGTGAGGTTCGTACATGATAAGGGGTTCTCGCTTCTTATTAAGTAGCGAACGGATAACTCTTACTCCTACATGCCCCTGAGATCGAGTATCGAAGGGTTGGTTTCAGTCGAGAGGCTGGTCGTAAAAGCAAATTGTGAGGTACCCATGTGAGCTACGGTGAAGTTTATCCACCGTCGATGGTTGAAAAGCCTAGATCGTCACACTTGGTATCGGAGCTTAGATTTTGTATATTCCTAAGCTTTGATGTATATTCAGTATATATAGGGATAGTAGAACCCTAGATTGAGTTGAGTTTATATATATGTGTGTGTGTGTGTGTGTGTGTGTGTGTTTGTGTGTGTGTGAGCGTGTATTGTTAGTGAATATAAAATATTTTATATTGTGTTTGCTTATCCGTTGAGTTGTTTGTGAAATTTGGTCGGTATGTGGGTCACCATGTTATCGATTGGGATTTCTAAACACTTAAACGAGTCAAGTCAACATAGTATTATTTTAAATTGGATACATGAAATAATTTTGCCTCGATTATATTTTGTATATAAAGAAAACTATTTTTTTAATGATTAAAGTGTATATAAATTGAATTGATTGTTTGGTTGTTTGAAAATGTAAATATATATAAGTTGATAAAAGTTGGTTGAATAATATAAATAAAAGCAACACTTGTAGAAGAATAAATTATATAAGCAAATGAATTATAAAGTATGGAATTATAATTAATATGATTTGCAATTGTGAAATAATCTTATATATAAGAAATGGAACAACCTGAATATATTTATAAATATGTGTCGTAAATAAAAATGAATTTGACTAAGAATTTGTGAAATTTGAATCTCGTTTATTTTGAAAGTTGTTTTTCAAAGTTAAAGATGTTATATTATTATAAATAGAAAATAACAGAAATTATTTAAGTAAAAGATTTATAAATGTGGTTTATAGACAAAAGGATTTTTTTTGAAAAAATATAAAGCACTGAATTCACTACTGTTACTGGAAAATAATAAGGGTGATGATTGCAGCAGCATAAGTATCATTTTCGAGTTTCTGTGTGATGGATTCGCTACCAATAGTAAATTGAAATTGAAGTTTTATTTTGATAAACAATTTTGAATTTAAAATCCAAGTTGAAATGGATAAAAATAGGTAAAGCGAGTTTTGGACTTCTAATATATGAGATAATAAAAATTTAGCTTTGGTAAAGTTGAAAGAAATTAGAGTAGCATAATTAAATATATGATTTGAAATTTAACTAAAGGAAAGTTAAATAAATTGAATCGGATTTGAACTGGATTAGGTAAGTTACTGAATTTGAAAGTTTAAATAAACCTAAGTTGTAAAATTATTATATAATTATGATTTGAAATTATAAAATGTGTTGGTGAATGGAAGTGAACTTAGGTAGATGTTCATGAAATTATGAATAATTAAGTTGTATGACATATAAAGTGAGAAAATGTAAGTAAAACCAATTGTTAAAATGGTTAAACACTTTTGGTTAGGCAAAACAAAAATCTGAATTTGAATGGTGATATGAAATTTGACTTAAGTAAAAGTTAAATAAAATAGAATTTGAATTAACTTAGAAGTGAACATAAGTTGTATAGTGAAAGTGAATGTAAATGAAGTTGAAATGAAAGATAACTTAAGTGATGTTAAATGAAATTGATTTTGGCATCAAAGTAAATTAATAATGTGAATTAATAAAGTTAAGTGATGAATATGAACTTGAGTTATATAAAGAAATTCAACTTGAAATGTTAAATGAATTAGCATTAAAAATGTTGTTGTTAAGAAGTTGTGAATTAATAATAACATTGAAAGTGTTGTATAAAAATGTGATTATAGTCAATACTAGAATTCAATCTAAATTGAATGTTAAACCAATTGGAATTAAAAGTGTTGAACCAAATTGAATGAATGTAAAGTAAATTAATTTGATAATGTTGGATATGCATTGGTTGTTAGATGGATGTTAATTGATTGATTGCATACAAAATTCATATGAAATTGAATTAACGAAATTGAAAGCTAAATAATTGAATCCAAATTGAAATTGAAGTAAATTTAGATAGTATTGAATTTGATGTAAACTGAAAGTGAACAAACTTGAATATGAATTAACGAATGTAAACTAATTGAATATGAATGAATGAATGCTAGTAAATCCAATGTTAATGGATCAAATGTGATTAAATTGAAAATCAATTCAATAAATATTAATAAGAAGTGAATGTATATTAATTGGTTATGGATTGATTGGATAGATATAGTTTGTTGGATGTTAGTTGGATGATAGTTTGATGGTTGGATGTAACGACCCATAATTTAATCACTTTAAACATGAATAGTTAATATGCTTTTAAATGATTAAATAATGTATTTTATATTTAGAAGTATTAACCTTGCCTAATAAAACAAGAAAGAATTATTAACGTAGCCTAATAAAACAAAATAGTACAATTAATTGCCTAATAAAACAAGAAAGAATTATTAATGTAGCCTAATAAAATAAGATAGTATAATTACTTGCCTAATAAAATAAAATAGCATAATGATTATTACATTCCATGCGGATGGTCGCCATTGGACCAAAATCTGGTCGAACCAGGTTATGCCATGCGGATGGTTGCCATTGGACCAAAATCTGGTCAAATCAGGTTAGGCCATAGTTGATAAGGAGGATTTCTATTGGACCAAAATATGGTCGAATCAAATTATGCCATTTGGATAGCTTCTATTGGACCAAAATCTGGTTGAATCAGGTTAGGCTATAGGAAATTACTAAAGTACCCTTCTCTTCACCTATAAATAGCCAAGTCTATATATCATTATATTTCATTCAAAAACTAAAGAAAAGAACTATGATTCATTTTAAAAGGGGAAGTATTCCAAGTCTCCATCAAAGCAAATAGGATGTGAGTATATTTCATATTTTCGTAGTTTAGTGGGTATAACTTATTCTGTGAGTACATTCCTTGCTTTCATAGTTTAGTGGGTGTAACTTATTCTGTGAGTACATTCCTTGTTTTCATAGTTTAGTGGGTATAACTTATTCTGTGAGTATAATTTAAATATTTTACAGTCAGTGTAATCTTAATCTCTTTCCTTTTACTCATTCATATTTTAACAAATGTTGTGTTAACTATTGATTGTAAATTGTTAATAATAAGGAGTCTGTTATTATTCTTGTTATTATTCTTGTTTGGTTGTTTGCTTTGTGCTCGGCCAGTTTATGAGCAATAACTTTGATGTTTAGTTAAAGGGAGCTTACACCACCTTTTAACTTAGGATTGACATTTAGTGACTTTTTGGTTAAAAGGAAACAACGCCCCTTTTAGCTATCACATTTGATTAAGAGGAAGCTTCACCCCTTCTTGGTTGTAATCTCCTTTAAAGATGATAGGTTTAAGTTATGATTTGAATGGAAGTTTTAAATCTTTGTTTAAAGTATTTTAAAGGAGCTTCAAATTTTATATAATAATTTAAATGAGTTATTTATGGAAAGTAAGTAGTCCTATACTTGGCACTAAAAGTCGATGAGTAAATTGATTCTCTATCTGTGAGATCTGGAACCGAAGTGTCTAGGTAAGGCTAGGAGCAACCAGTGCCCTGACTTACCTGGCTTTGTTTCTGGGCGAGGGATAGAGTAAGTCGAGAATATCGGAAACGTGACAAGTGTAGGAGATTTGATTTCCACAAATGATCTTTATAATTATAATGGAAAACGTTTGCATTTCTTATAGACAATTATTTTTGACCCATCTAAGTATGCTTTTGAAATATGAAATCCTATTAATTGTTTTGAGAATATGCTTATACTGATGGGATAAGTATATGGATATTTTCCAAGTATTGAAAGTGTATAAGATTTAATTTCCATATACGATCGTTTTGTTATCCCCGATAGTCGATATCTTGACTATCAATTTCGATACCCTTCTTCCTTTTATTTTTGTTTCGTCAATCTAAGACGATTTGTTGCTCAATTAGAGCATTGATATCCTTTATCGGAAATGACTAAATAAAGAGCGAGTGGGGGCCAAGCTATGTGGGGTTGCTCCCATTAGGGTATTTTCACATCTACTCTAGATTGGTTCCGGTTGTATGCGCACGGAGATGTGAAATACTCGGATACTCGGTAAGAATGGCAGGGTCCGGCTTGGAGGTTTCCGAGAGCCATCGTAGTTCTCAAGTATATTTTCTAGAGGTATACTTTCGATAAGGGGGGCGCACCCTCCTAGTCATTGTTGGAAAAATTCCTTTTCCTTATTTTTGATTCAAATCTTTGGATTGATTCTTTCTTAATTTCATCGGGAAGCGTCTTGCACTCTTCGCGATGTTTTATTATCTGTATCCATTCTTTTATACTTGGATGTTGTCCTTGTGAGGGAAAACCTGTTCTGCGTTTTTGCGATGTGGTCTCACTAGTTACTTTGTGTGTTCTATTTTTGGAGTTTACTCATACCAGACTTATTGTCTGACTCGAATTGTTGTTTTCCCTAAACGTTCGGGTACTCATTTATATTTGAGTAGTCCAGAAATGACAGGTTTCTTTGGGATCTTTTGAAGATGGTGGATGAGCAGGAGGCCCCTTATCTATCTAGCTATTTATTTCCGCTATTATGAGATGTTAGCTCTATGTATGTGTATTTAAAGGCAGGTTGTTATAACTGCCTAGACTGATAGTAGTACTTTTGTTGTAACTCTGATAACTCCATGTTAGGGAGTAACCTTATGTACTGTCTTATTTTTATGTTATATTTAACCGTTCCGTTGTGAGATTATTATTCCGTTCTTATATTTTACCCCATGGCAACTCGTCTTTCAGATACTTGGGCAACGGCACATGAATACCATGGATGTATTAAGTGTCGTTCTCAAGGGTCAGAAAGGTGGGTCGTCACAGTTGGTATCAAAGCTTCGGTTGAGCGAACGCCTTAGCTTGATTGGGGTACAACTCACCAAAGATAGGGTAAGTGATGCCCTAGAATAAGTTAATCTTGAGGGAGCGTATTTGTAATTTTTATAATAATAATATTTATCCTCTAAAGTCTAGTTTTAAATCCTTTGGTGTTATTTCCTTATACCATTTTAATCCTATTTTTGTATTCTAAAGGTACCTGTTATATGTTCATAGAATAGAAAATGAATACAAGAAGAGGAGGAAGGAGAGGATCTAGAACTAGCACGGATACCAATGGCAGGGTACCTAGAAATGCTACTATGTCAGCTGTAGATCCGGCAGAGGAAATGCTAGTGCAAGTTCATACCCCTATGAACTTTGCAGCTTTGTGTTAGAATTTTACCGCTTTGGGTGGGAAACTATTCTATGGGACTGAAGACATTCTTGGGGTGCAAATGTGGCTCCGAACTTGTGAAAGAATATTTGGAGATCTTCGGTTGGAAGATGCGGAGAAACGGTTGTTGGCATCGCGACAATTTCAAAAGTCGGCGATGGATTGGTGGGATTCAGAAACAGCAAGTACTCCAGAGGGTAGTTTTCTTGGGCCCAGTTCAAGGAAGTTTTTGAAGCACAGTATATTCCAGAAGACGGAAGAACTCAGTTATTTAGAAGTTTCATTGACTTAAAGCAGGGTGATATGACCGTGTCGCAGTATGAGCATAAGTTCAATGCTTTGTCCCCTTTTGGACTTGGATTGATAAACACACCACTCAAGAAAAATGAAATGTTTGTGAATGGAATGCGACTAGAGTTCCATCGTGAAATGACCAATCATCTTATGGGTACATTCACCAACATTATTAGCATGGCTTTGAGTTTGAGGCTCTTGATATTAAGGAAGGAGTCCAGAAGGGTGTAGTACCAGCAATAAGTGCCAAGCCTTTATCGATTATACCCGAAGATGGCGCTCTAGCACAGAAGAAGCGGACCAACTTGGCCAACATTCTTTGTTTTAAGTGCAATAAGGTGGGCCACTTTGCAAATCATTGCCCAATTGCCACATGTTTTAATTGCGGCCAGCCAGGACATATGAAGAATGAGTGCCATTTTCCTAAAAAGGGATCTCAAGGACAAACTTTTACCATTGAAGAGATACCGTCCACTTCTTCAGATAAAAAGGGGAAGCAAGTGTTGCAAGGTACATTATCCATCTATGATATTCCTCTAAGGGTGCTATTTGATACAGGAGCTTCCCATAGTTTTATTTCTTATGATCTAATGGACAAACTAAACCTTAAATATGTTATCATAAGTAATCCTCTTTGTGTGTCAAACCCAATTGGAGGTCCAAACAAATCTTGACACCTTGTGTCTAAATGTACCTATTTCTTGTCAAAATCATCTCTTTCCTTTTGACTTGTTTGTTCTTGGGTTTATGGGTTTTGGAGTGTTGTTGGGAATGGATTGGTTATCTAAGTTTAAAGCTATCTTGGATTGTGGTAGAAGGCTTGTTAGAGTTAGTGATGCAGGAGATGTTGGTGTTGATATTAGTTGTGAAGAGCCTAAGAAGTTAATGAGCAGTTTTCTCTATTCACTCGAAGTGACTAAAGCAGAGCTTGGAGATGTGCCGGTTGTTCGAGATTTCATAGATATTTTTGACGAGGTGCAAGGTTTACCTCCTCACCGTGAAGTCGAGTTCTGTATTGATTTAGTTCCGGGAACTAGACCTATTGTACAACCCTTACGAAGGATGGCTCCAAAAGAGAAGAGGGAGTTAGAAAACTTATGACTTGTTGCATAAGGGCTTGACCCGACGTAGTACCTCGAGTTGGGGATCGCCAGTCGTCTTTGTTACAAAGGCAGACGGTTCTCTAAGGTTATGTGTAGACTATCGGGAGTTGAACAAAAGGACTATCAAGAAAAATATCATTTGCCAAGAATTGACGATATGTTTGATCAACTCCATGGTGCTCGGATATTTTCTCAATTAGATCTTGCTACTGGTTTCCACCAATTAAGAGTGGCAGAGGAGAATGTTCCTTTAACAGCTTTTCGAACTCCTGAAATTTTCTACGAGTGGTTAGTTATGCCGTTTGGATTGACTAATGCACCCGCTTATTTTGTGGACTTAATGAATCGAGTATTTCGAGACATTCTTAATAAATTTGTTCTCGTCCTTATTGATGACATTCTTATCTATTCAAAGACAGAGGAGGAACACAAATATCATCTATGTGTCGTACTCGATACCTTAAGGAGCCATGAGTTGAAGGCTAAGTTCTCCAAGTGCCATTTTTGGAAATCTGAAGTTAGATTTCTAGGGTATGTTATTTCGGGACAAGGTATATCGGTGGATCTAGCTAAAGTTGTTGCGGTCCAAGACTGGAAGAAGCCCGAAAGTGCGACGGAAGTTAGAAGTTTCTTGGGATTGGCTGGTTTTTACCATAGGTTTATCAAGGACTTCTCGAAGATTGCTTCTCATCTGACGAAGTTAACAAAGAAAGATGTTAGGTTCATTTGGGCTTCTAAGTGTGATCAAGCATTCAATGAATTGAAAAACAAGTTGACTGGCGCTCCTGTTTTAACCATTCCAAATGGGAGCGAAGGTTTAACCGTGTATACAGATGCTTGTGGAACCAAATTGGGAGCAGTTCTGATGCAGCATGGGAAAGTTATTGCCTATGCGAGTCGACAGCTAAAGCCGCATGACAAAATATTATGCTACGCACGATTTGGAACTTTTGGCTGTTGTCTTCGCACTAAAGATGTGGAGGCATTATCTTTTGGGTGAAAGGTTTGAGTTATGCATGGACCACAAATCCTTAAAATATCTTTTTACGCAGAAAGATTTGAATTTGAGGCAGCAGAGATGGCTGGAGTTTCTTGCCTCTTATGATCTAGAGGTTCTTTATACCCCTGGAAAAGAAAATGTCGTTGCTGATGCATTGAGTAGGAATGTAGCAATGGTTGCAAATCTAGAAGTTAAGCCAGTATTGTTAGAGAGAATTGCATCCAGTCAAGAGGCAGATCCTATTTTAGCTCGACTTAAGAAAGATGTTGAAGAAGGTGTTGTTTCTAGCTTTAAGATTGATCTCCGGGGCATATTGAAAATGAATGGGCGTATTTGTGTTCCAGACTTTGATGGACTTAGGCAAGAAGTGTTAGCCGAACGCCACCATTCAAAGTTATCTTTTCATCCAGGAGTGACCAAGATGTTCAAAGATATGAAGAGGGTATTCTGGTGGAAGGGGATGAAGGGAGATATTTCAATCTTTGTGAGTCGTTGTGCAAACTGCCAGCAGATTAAGAGTGACCAGCTGAAAACAGCTGGATTGCTTCAACCACTTGAGATCCCAAAGTGGAAGTGGGAGAAGATCTCTATGGACTTTATTGATGGGCTTCCTAGGTCAAGAAGAGGTAATGATGGCATTTGGGTTATAGTCGATCGACTAACCAAGAGTGCCCATTTCATTCCTGTTAAGCTGACTAGGACTGCTACGAGTCTGGAGAGTTTGTATGTGAAGGAGATTGTGAGACTCCATGGGATTCCTCGTAGTATTGTAAGTGACCGTGACCCGATATTCACTATTAGGTTCTGGGAGGGACTGCAGACTGCTTTAGGGACTGAGCTAAGTCTAAGCACAGCTTACCATCCCCAAACAGATGGGCAAACAGAGAGAATGAACCGAATCTTGGAAGATTTATTACGAGCATGCATTCTAGACTTCGGGGGTTCTTGGGAAGATCATTTACCCTTAATTGAATTCACTTATAACAATAGCTATCAAGCAAGCATTGGTATGGCCCCTTTCGAAGCTCTTTATGGTCGTCCATGTCGTTCTCCTTCGTGTTGGGTTGAATCTGGAGATAAACTTGTTCTTGGACCAGACATAATTTTAGAAGCCAATGAGAAGGTAGTTGATGTTAGAAGAAAGATGAAGGAAGCGCAAGATCGGCAAAAGTGTTATGCAGATCAAAGGTGTAGGGATCTAGAGTTCTTAGTCGGGGACTTGGTATTTATAAAAGTCTCTCCTATGAGAAGTGTCGTAAGGTTTGAGAAGACAGGGAAGTTAGCCCCTCGATATATTGGCCATTTTCCCATACTAGACCGGATTGGTAAACTTGCGTATAAAGTGGAGTTATCAAATCGACTATCAGATGTGCACAACGTATTTCACGTATCTCATTTACGTAAGTATGTACACGACCCTTCGATGATAATAAAACCATGACAACAAGTTGATTTGGAGGTTCAGCCTAACCTAACCATTCTTAGGCGGCCTATTCGTATTGTTGCTCAAGATATAAAGCGATTAAGGAAGAAGATTGTGAATCTTGTTAAGGTTCAGTGGAGTGGAGATGTTAGAGATTGTACTTGGGAAACTGAGGACTATATTAGGGATTCTTATCCCGAGTTGATGTAGTTATTGTTTGTATTTTGTTGTTTCTTTTTAGTGTACTCACCGGTTGTGTTAAGGTCACTTTCCTTGTATCTTTGTGTGGTATATATGATATCATTTGGGTTCTTTGATATCCAGAGTTTATCCAATTAATTTTGAGGACGAAATTTCCTTTAAGAAGGGGAGGATGTAACGACCCATAATTTAATCACTTTGAACATGAATAGTTAATATGTTTTTAAATGATTAAATAATGGATTTTATATCTAGAAGTATTAACCTTGCCTAATAAAAAAAGAAATAATTATTAACGTAGCCTAATAAAACAAAATAGTACAATTACTTGCCTAATAAAACAAGAAAGAATTATTAATGTAGCCTAATAAAACAAAATAGTATAATTACTTGCCTAATAAAATAAAATAGCATAATGATTATTATATTCCATGCGGATGGTTTCCATTGGACCAAAATCTGGTCGAACCAGGTTATGCCATGCGGATGGTTGCCATTGGACCAAAATCTGGTCAAATCATGTTAGGCCATAGTTGATAAGGAGGATTTCTATTGGACCAAAATATGGTCGAATCAAATTATGCCATATGGCTAGCTTCTATTGGACCAAAATCTGGTTGAATCAGGTTAGGCTATAGGAAATTACTAAAGTACCCTTCTCTTCACCTATAAATAGCCAAGTCCATATATCATTTTATTTCATTCAAAAACTAAAGAAAAGAACTATAATTCGTTTTAAAAGGTGAAGTATTCCAAGTCTCCATCAAAGCAAATAAGATGTGAGTATATTTCATGTTTCGTAGTTTAGTGGGTATAACTTATTCTGTGAGTACATTCCTTGCTTTCATAGTTTAGTGGGTGTAACTTATTCTGTGAGTATATTTATTGTTTTCATAGTTTAGTGGGTATAACTTATTCTGTGAGTATAATTTGAATATTTTACAGTCAGTGTAATCTTAATCTCTTTCCTTTTACTCATTCATATTTTAACAAATGTTGTGTTAACTATTGATTGTAAATTGTTAATAATAAGGAGTCTGTTATTATTCTTGTTTGGTTGTTTGATTTGTGCTCGGCCAGTTTATGAGCAATAACTTTGATGTTTAGTTAAAGGGAACTTACACCACCTTTTAACTTAGGATTGACATTTAGTGACTTTTTGGTTAAAAGTAAACAACACCCCTTTTAGCTATCTCATTTGATTAAGAGGAAGCTTCACCCCCTCTTGGTTGTAATCTCCTTTAAAGATGATAGGTTTAAGTTATGATTTGAATGGAAGTTTTAAATCTTTGTTTAAAGTATTTTAAAGGAGCTTCAAAATTTACATAATAATTTAAATGAGTTATTTATGGAAAGTAAGTAGTCCTATACTTGGCACTAAAAGTCGATGAGTAGATTGATTCTCTATCTGTGAGATCTGGAATCGAAGTGTCTAGGCAAGTCTAGGAGCAACCAGTGCCCTGACTTACCTGGCTTTGTTTCTGGGCGAGGGATAGAGTAAGTCGAGAATATCGGAAACATGACAAGTGTAGGAGATTTGATTTCCATAAATGATCTTTATAATTATAATGGAAAACGTTTGCATTTCTTATAGACAATTGTTTTTGACCCATCTAAGTATGCTTTTGAAATATGAAATCCTCTTAATTGTTTTGAGAATATGCTTATACCGATGGGATAAGTATATGGATATTTTCCAAGTATTGAAAGAGTATAAGATTTAATTTCCATATACGATCGTTTTGTTATCCCCAATAGTCGATATCTTGACTATCAATTTCGATACCCTTCTTCCTTTTATTTTTGTTTCATCAATCTAAGACGATTTGTTGCTCAATTAGAGCATTGATATCCTTTATCGGAAATGACTAAATAAAGAGCGAGTGGGGGCCAAGCTATGGGTTGCTCCCATTAGGGTATTTTCACATCTACTCTAGATTGGTTCCGGTTGTATGCGCACGGAGATGTGAAATACTCGGATACTCGGTAAGGATGGCGGGGTCCGGCTTGGAGGTTTCCGAGAGCCATCATAGTTCTCAAGTATATTTTTAGAGGTATACTTTCGATAAGGGGGGCGCACCCTCCTAGTCATTGTTGGAAAAATTCCTTTTCCTTATTTTTGATTCAAATCTTTGGATTGGTTCTTTCTTAATTTCATCGGGAAGCGTCTTGCACTCTTCGCGATGTTTTATTATCTGTATCCATTCTTTTATACTTGGATGTTGTCCTTGTGAGGGAAAAACCCGTTCTACTTTTTTGCGATGTGGTCTCACTAGTTACTTTGTGTGTTCTTTTTTTGGAGTTTACTCATACCAGACTTATTGTCTGACCCGAATTGTTGTTTTCCCTAAACGTTCGGGTACTCATTTATATTTGAGTAGTCCAGAAATGACAGGTTTCTTTGGGCTCTTTTGAAGATGGTGGACGAGCAGGAGGCTCCTTATCTATCTGGCTATTTATTTCCGCTATTATGAGATGTTGGCTCTATGTATGTATATTTAAAGGCAGGTTGTTATAACTGCCTAGATTGATAGTAGTACTTTTGTTGTAACTCTGATAACTCCATGTTGGGGAGTAACCTTATGTACTGTCTTATTTTTATGTTATATTTAACCGTTCCGTTGTGAGATTATTATTCCGTTCTTGTATTTTACCCCATGGCAACTCGTCTTTCAGATACTTGGGCAACGGCACATGAATACCATGGATGTATTAAGTGTCGTTCTCAAGGGTCAGAAAGGTGGGTCATCACATTGGATTTGTTGCTTTTGTTGCATTGTTATATTGGCATTTATAGTGTTGATATATGTTGTATATTGATATTACTTTCATATATACATGTTTCTCATTGTTGTTGAGTGTTTAGTAGGTGCGGATGGCGCTTGGTTCGCTTTTGGAGCTCGCTTTCGCACTATATTAGCCGTATATGCTCGCTAATGATATATAAGGTACATATCTCGGATTACATATCGTACTTTTACACTTTTTTCCCTACGGGATGCCTCATCCTCGATGATGAGATGTATATTGTGATATATATATTGTTATTTTTTCCGGATCGAACCGCGCAAAGGAGATTATGGTGATTTTTTTTGAAAATTTGAGGCGTTAGAAACTTTTTCAGAATTTTGGAGAAAGTTTGATTTTTGAATTAAAAGTTAAACGATAGTAGTTGATTTTGAAAAGATAACTATGAATGTATTTGAAAACTTAGAAATTTTTTATAAGAAGTTTAACTAGTGGATTTTGGGAAAAGTTAAAATGTTTAAATAGATTTGATATAATAAATTGTTTTGAAAATTTAATGGATATTGTAACTTTTTCTTACTTGGTAATTTCGAGGACGAAATTCTTTTAAGTATAGGAGAACGTAACGACCCTGAATTTCTGTCATCTCAAATTCGTATATTTAATTAATTTTAAATATTCAAAAGTAAGTTTTATAAGATGAATAGATAATATTTCGAATATAGTGATTTAATTGGATAATTAAATTGTTAATTTAATATTTGAAATTGAAGAAATAATTGGAAATTGGATTTAATATGAATAAAAATGATTTATAAAGTTGAATTAAATCTTATTTGATTTAGATGGATGTTAGAGAATTTTTAAAATTGAACTAAAAGTTAATTTGTAGAAATTGAATATTTTAATATTTAATTGACGAGTAAAAATAGCCATTTTCAAACAGTCTCAGATTTCGACGAAAGCAGTTTCATTAGATCCGTAATGTTATATTGTTGTAAAATTTCAAATTTCGTGTCAATCGGATTTACGGTTTGTCCGTGGCAAGCTAAAACGCGTATAAAATCGTTTAAGTGGATTTTAAATTTAAATAGTCGATTTGAAAACCTATCTTCCAAATACGATCGAATTGGCTCCCGATATATATTCCATTCCGTTCGGAATAGGGGTAAAACATTATGACGCCAAGCGGCACATTCCGTTTCGAGTTCGGAAAATTTTCGGATGAATAGTGTCGTTAAATTTTCTATAAAAGGCTATCATTTTTACTATTTTGCAAAATATTAGGGTTTTAAACCCTAGCCGCCACCATCATTTTGATGGCCAGAATTTGTCAATCTTCTTCCCTGAAAATCTCCAAATCTATAAACAATTAGCAAAAGGCTTCAACTACAAAAATGAAGAGGACGATGAGAGCTTCCAATCCATACGGATGTGATCGTTTTTAAGGGCATAGTTCATCGGCAATTCATGCGTAAAGTCGCACGTTCTTTCACGTTTTTCAAAGCATATAGACGACCGAGTGGGGCCGGTCCTTGGCTGGAGGTTGATTCGACTACGAGTTGCGTCACGGTGGGTGTTGACCATTGACAAATCGATCATGGTGGCCGCGATAATTCACGAAAAATGCGGCGGCTATGGGTTTCCTGGAACGTGTATAACCTGATGAAGGAGAAAGGAAAAGCATGGCCTTGATTTCATCTCCAGGAACGTGCGGCTCTGATTGATTCTAGGGTTAGAAATTAAAAATAAAATTGAAATTGATTTATATTAAATCGTATAAACTTTAAAAGGCTGTAACTTTTTCATATGAGGTCCGTTTCACACGAAATGAATTACGTTGGGTCCGTATGGATGAGCACTATATTATGGAGCTAGATTGGGATTCATTTGAGCTAGTGAAATTTTTTGTTGAAATTAACTGCTTGTTTAATATTAGTCGGAATAAATCGCTAACGTGATGACCGCAAGCAATGTGAGTACAACTCACTCTTTCTGACTCACTGATATTTTTATATAAGTGAGAATAAATTTTGTTTATGATGATTGATGATTGTTTGGATGATATATGATATACTGATTGGTATTTGGATATATACCTGCCTAGTGGAGCAGATGATCCTATACGTTCTCATGTATGAGCGGATGACCCTTTGTACGTGCGTCTGACTTGAAGCGGACATTGTACACATATTCTAATATGTATATTTGTTGCAGGTGACAGGTTGGAGGGATCCAACTGGATTCCTCACTAGTATTGATTTATTTACAAATATTGTTATATATTCTGTTATCATATGATATATGATGTTTTGGTTGTTGTGATTGATGTATTTGGTGTTGTTGCAGCATTGGGCCTATTTTGGAAAACTAAAAGTGTTAAAGTGATAATTTTCAAATTTGAAAGGATTTTAAAGTGATTTTGAATATGTATGTTTTATTAATTTTTGAAGTGTGAAAGGAATTGATTTATTTTAAATAAATGAAAGTTATAATTTTTATCGTTATAAAATTTATGATTTTTAGAAAATAATACTTAAGTATGATTTTTGTAACGACCCGATATTTTCAACCATTCGCATCCGCACATGTCAGACTTGAATTGTTCAAAATACCGCGTTGTAAATAAAATTTGGCAAATCTCAAAATATACAGTAAATAAGATAACGGACTGAAAGTTTGCCGGCAGCTTGAAAGATCTACAGAAGTCCTAGCTCCATGATGAAAGTTGAACTGCAACTTAGGCCGACCCGAGCGTAAAATAAAACATAAACACTCGAGTCGGGACATACATACTTATATAGTGTAAGCTAATTCAAGTGTACTGTAATATAGAGCAAGTAACTTAAAGGATGCTTGGGACCGCCCATCCTCTAAGGATCCGTTAAACTATTTACTATGTAGTAATATTCGCTATTATAATAATGTCTATTAGTAAAATAAACTTACTTTAAAATAGCGTTAAGGGGTTACCCATATAGCCCTTAACACACATAATGCCAATAGTCTATACAGTACCTGCATATCTCCTGATCGGGAGACTACGAGAAGATACTCCATAGGTACGACACAAATCAAACTCGTACAGGGCTCGCTATGGTAGGTGACACGGCACAACTAGGCAATGCCAGGGTAGATATACCAATTACGCTTCCGGACCGGTAGGAACGCGCAGCGCGCAGCTACCGCCCACCTCGAACAACACTCCCAAATCAAAGGTGCGCACCAAACAATCACAAAAGCAATAGAATGGCATACGAAGAAGTGCGTCCGATCAGAGGTGCTACCTCATTAATCCATCAATCGCTCCTGTTTTAGCCACCTTATGCCAACTCACGGGAGTCGGGTCCACGTATTTACCTCAAAGAAAACGTCACCACCAACCTACTTCATTCTGGAATCTCCACCGCGTACACGGTTGTCAAAGTGGTTTTCGGTATCGACAGAGAGTATGCCCATATCCGATCCCGGTCTCTTTAACAACCAAACGTTATTATAACCCGTGGTTACAACTTTTAAAAATGGTATTGATACTAAAAAAATCAAAATAAATTTCAAATACCTTTCAATATCATAGTATCATTTATTTAAACATCAGTTATTTTATAAAATACAATTTAAATCTATTTAATTTATTCAGAGATTAATTGCCTTTCAACTTACATTTAAAAATTAAATTCTTCCATTCAAAACCATTTAAAGTCAATTCCTTATTTTTATTAATTACATATTAAATTCCAAAATTAAAGCCTTTTCCCAAAGATTATTTCTATTAAATTTTATTAAAACAATCAAAATTCAGTTTCCGTAGCACTTATAAAATCCTACCTAAAGTTAACTAAAATCTCACTTTTAACAAAAATTCAGAATTTCCGAAAATAAGTTATATTTCAAAATTTTACTTAAACATTCATTTATTTAACATTCCGACTAATTCAAAAATCATTATAAATTTTATAAAAACCATTTAAATACATTTTAAACTAGAATATTATAAATATTCCATTTAAAATATTTTTAAAACATTTCAAAAAAATATTATACAAACCACAGGTCTGTATATACTTTTCTAGCCTAGGTCAAGTGATACGGGTACATATCATTTCAATCCGCAATTTACAAAGAAAACCTGGGTTCTATCATTTCAAAACCGTAATCCCAAGTTAAATAATAAATAATTAAATAAATGAATAAATAATTATCGTTCAGGCCTATCATTTTAGCCTATAACGATTTCTATTCTACAGGGAACTTGCAATGTGACTAATAGTAATAAGCATTCAATAGTATAACTGCAATAATATCACAATAAATAAACAACTGATGATGTGTCAATTAGTAATGGGGTTTAACATCATACGTTTATATCACAGGCAGATAAAATTTAATAAAATAAATTTACAATTACACTTGTGATAATTCACAGATATATAGGTATGTTTGTCTGGTGAGAAATACTCACCGTAAAGCTGCAGAAAATTTAGATTCAAATGATTGTATCACTTGATAAAAAAAACTTACAAATGGCACGATCAGATTTCCGCGGAAGCAACGTCCTAATTCAAATCTAGAATAAGATCCAAATAAAACCAAATACGCGACTTTAATTTACGGTCAAAGCAAAATTTAAATAAAACGAAATTGGGACGGGATTATATAAAAGATAATTGGATCAAAATTTGCTCGACTACTTCCCACCCAACCCGACTCGACGAACAATTCGGCCTGCCCATTCTCTACCTTTGAATTCATATTCATTCAATTATTTCAAATTAACTAAACGCACTCCCACCATACTCACTCCTAGGACTAAACTTCAACTGAAAGTACGCACTCGGTATGTTCATGCAGTGGGATTTAAATATAAGGCTGAGTCCACCCTTCTTCCATTTTTTTTACTCTTCTCTATTATATATTAATCCCCCTTTTATTTGCTTATATTCTTTTTTTCCTAACTACTGTTTCCACCCCAGCTCACTACAAAAATTCAACTGTATGCACGCATCACAGTATCTCAATATTCAACATTGCAAGCACTTCACTCCCCTATAGTCACGGCTTCCCAGTTCTCACGCACGCATGGTAAAAAAATCTCTCTCTTTTTTTCTTTTTTTTATATTGACACGTCCCTTCCCATTTATGCTAGAATGCATGCACGCACAGGGTAAGGTATATGCACGTCAGTGCTTTCAAGGCCTAGAGCTGCATATTTTTTTTGTGGTTCAAACCTTTTATTCAAATATACTTTTTTTTTCATACGGCACAGTAAGGAGTGGAGGCTGCGGCTTTGCATGATGGGGGAAGTAGCCGAGTGAATTTGAAAAGAATAAAGAGAAAGAGAGAAAGAAGAAGAAAGAAAATACATAAATAAATAAAAGGAAGGAGAAAGAATACTGCCATTACCTGAAGGAGCTTGCACGAAATAAGAATTGCAGAGATGTTGTTATGCAATAGATGTTGAGTACGAGTTTATAAAGGCAGGGGTGCGTGATTTTCGGGAAAAAATAAAAATCAATCCACTCGGTTGCAAAATTATAGGTAAGATAAATTTTGGGCAAGAATTAAAATTCGTTTTGAACGTGTTATAAATAGGAAGCTGCATGATTTATTCCTTTGATTTTTAGTAATTTCGTTTCTATAGGTAAGGAATAAATTTCTTCCATTAAATGTTTATTACCAGAATCTAAGATGAGGTGAAGTATATGCAAACGTTTCCAGTTATTTGAAGATGAGGCTTGCGAAAATTTAGGTAACTAAAATATGCAGGCAAGCATTTAATTTCTTTGATAGAAATTAAGAAGGCAAGCAATTTACACTTTTCTTTGAAACTGAAGTGGAAGGAACGTTGAAAAATTTTCAGGTATAAGAGTTGATTGCGGGAGGGAGTATGGTAAGAAAATAAATTGTTTGCTTTGATTGAAGAGAAAAAAAAATGGTAAGGAAGCAAGAGAAAACGAACGTGCCTATTTTTAAGTGCTTGATTAAAGGAAAGAAAAGAGGCAAGAGATCAAATTTCTTCAGGAACGGCAAAATTTCCAATTGATTGCGTAGAAAGAGTGGCGACTGTATTTAATTATTAACGGAAATAAATGTTTCATTGCATATTAAAGGTTGCGTGTAAAAATAAATTAAATAGGTCGAGTGATTACATTTGAAACGGAACATCAAGAATTTAAATTAGCAAAGATTTTGGAATTTTTCCGAAGTGAAGATTTTTATCAATCTTTAAAACAAATGAATGTTATGGGAAAAAGTAAAGCTAATTCGTGGAATTCAGGGTACTAAAATTTTACGGCTATATTTAATTTATTTACTAATTAAGAATGAAACGGCAAGTAATAATTTGAAATTTCGTGTTATTATAAAGGAAGGACGAGCGAGATTAAAGGTGAATGTGTAAATTTGGCATGAGATCCTATTTGATTTTGTTCGTGAATTATATGCGAAATCTTAGGTGGAGAAACGGTCAAGCAAACATTAAGGAATAAATGTTTTTTCCACTGCATTACTTCACACGTGCTTTATGTGTATATTTTCCTTCTTTTTAACAAAAAGAATCTTGCTAAAATTTAGGCCCAAGAATAAGCAAATAAATTAATTGTTGTTGATTTATAAAGAAACGGCAAAGTTTTATTTGGTAAAGATTTATACCAAATTTAAAACAAACTGAATGCGTTGATATTTTTTTAATACGTTTTCCTTTTATATACGTTATTTTATTCAAAGTTGTATACCAAATTAAAATAAAAGTTACGATTTTTTAAAATTAATACTTTCCCTATTTATACGTATTTATTCCTCCAAATAACGTAACCCTTTAAATGCGTAATCTAACAGTTTTAATACGATATAAATTCTAACATTTATTACTCACATAAAGATAAGATTTTGGTTGCATCCTTCTCTGATTCCTATTACCATTTACAAAGTGATTTATTATTCAAATGGCCAAAATATTACAAATTTTTAAAGGAAGTAGATAATCCAATTTTTTATTAAAATTCCAATTAGAGTTATCCTTTAAACAAAGTTAAAAATTCAGAAACTTTCATTTTATACTTAGAATTTTTGGAAAATGATTTAGTCAAATTAAAATTTATATTAAAATAAATTTCAAGGTTTTACCAATAAAAGAATAAAGTTCTTGTAATATTTTTCTCTCTCTTAGGAAATGAGAAAATAAAGAAGATGAGAAAAAGAGAAACTTGTACGTGAATTGCAAGGCAAAATTTACGGCTAAACTAAAGGAATGAATGGCTAGAAAGGAACAAATGTTAGGAAAACAAAAAGGCAAGAATTAAGGCAACCTTTCGTTTCTTTTCCTAAGAACAGGTAATTAATCTAGAGCTTAATTATGTATATGGAGAGAGAAACCTTTCATTCTTTCTCTAATCAAATTGATTGATTAATTAAATGTCATTAACAAGCTATTTATTCATGGCATGGAATGTAATTATGTCCAAATGTATTCTACAGTAAATTATGTAGATGCAATATTAGATTGTGTACAAAGATGATGTTTCCTTCGTATATATCTTTATTGGTCATAGTATTATTAAAAACACATACGTATACGTATGTATATATATATATAATAGACCTATACATATAAATGTGTTAAAATTAAGTTTCACTATTTTATGAGCCTAAAATTAAAGACAACAATTTTGAACCTAATCTCCTGATTAAAAGGGTTTAAGATTAAAAAAGTTATGACTTTGCATACAAGTCCATCTTATAAATCTTAAATCAAATTACCGCGCACACATATGTATATACAAATCATTGTAAATAATCTCTTAAACTTAATACAACATCTTTATGTTAAAATTTATAACTTAGTAAATTCTTTAATATTAAGCAATAAATTAAGGTCTAACGTTAATTTAAAAGGAAGTAAAATGAATCGTGATATTTTGTAATAAATTCAAGTTATTTTTATAAAGAAGCCCCCCTCCCATTTTTTTCTACTTTAAACAAAAGTATGCAAAAACCAAAAGATTGGATTTAAATAATGAACATTTGCAAACATTAAAAACTACATATGTTTTCTATTTGAATCAATAACAGAAATATTACATTAATTAAGGCTTAAATTTAAATTACAATAAGTTTTTTTTCCTCTTTTTTTTTACAAAACTTATTAACTTAAAATTTTAATTATTGAAAATTTTACTAAAAAAAACAACGTTTTCAAGTAAAACTTAATAAAAATATTTACAAAATTATGGGTTGTTATAATTTTGGAGTTATATAAGCTTTAATAACGATTTGTAAATTATTAAAAGAATTGGTTTATTTAAATTGAGATTTTTGATTTATTTTAAATGGTATATATACAAGTTTTATAAAATTGATATTTTATAAATCAAAATAATTGAGTTATAAAGGAGTTTTAAAATTGTTAAAATGAAATATAAGTAAATCTTATAAGTAAATAAAGAAGTTGTGATGTTATTAAAGGAACTAATTTTGTAAATAAATGATTATAAGTAATTAACTTATAAATTGGTTTTTGGCATGTAATTGAAATATATGTGGAATTGGTTAATAAAAGGATTTTTTAAGTTGAAGTTTTTATAAAATATAAAAGGAATTTATAAACATTGGTTTATAATTTCGAAATCGATTGATTTTGATAAGTTAAATATAGAATTTATTTAAAGGAATTTTATTCATGATTTTTAATAGTGAATTATCCTTTAAATTAAATGTTGAAATAATATTAAATTTGGTAAACGATTTATATTCACGATTTTGGACAGTGAATAGCATATTAAATAAATGTTTTAGGAAGTGATATTTTAAATGGAATTAAAATGATTTAAAGTTGTTTTAAAATGTGTTAAGTATCGAAACCATAGATTTCAACATTCATTGTTGAAATAGACGTTTTCGAGAAGTAAGGAAATGACGGACTATAACACTGTTGTTATAGTAAATGATTTTCGAAAGGAAATGTTTTTGTATAATATTGGGGTTTATATATCTATCTTATTTTCGAATCCCTATACTATTGATTTTGGGTTGTTGTATCGATGTTTTACGCAACATCCTTTTTACCCAAATAAATGTGTTTAAAGAGAATGTTTTCCTTAAAGAATAAAATATATACTTAATCGTGATTTAAGTATATATAATATTTTCTAAGTGTTGAAAATTAAGTGAATTGTTAATTACTTATTAGTAAATAAGTATATGGAAATGTTTTCCAATATAGAAGTTGAAACGTTTTGAGATTATATCTTTTAAAAATAAATTGAAGTGAATATTTGGCAAGTGATTTAATTTATAAAAGATTAATTAAAAGGCCTAGTGATTGTTATGGTGCTGAATATTCGTTTGTTTGCTTTGGTAGTTAAATAACCGACTATCAAATTGGCCAAAATTTTAGTTCCTCGACTTGATGTGGGAACTATTTAGTCATACACTAGTATGAAGCCTTCAGTGTAGGCTTGATTTTCGTTTGTGTTGAGGATGTTGATTCGTATAATGTGGAGTATTACTCCAATCTATCGAGCTTCCTTCTTGGCCCGAAGGATGGCAAGTTAAAAGTTGGAGACGCGATAAGTCTATGAGACTTAGTTTCTGTGCGAAGTTGAGAAACGCCTTTGCATTGTTGGTAAGAAGAGATTGGGATCAGATTTATCTGAAAACCACTACGGACCAACGTATATGCGACGATTGTGCAGGTTGCTTGTGATGATATTGATATTCCGGAGTTTCATAGTGGGGGACTGCTTGTTGATCGTTTGGGGTTAAAATCTCAATATACATCCAGTAGCAGCGGTCTCTTCATTATGAAATATCCAATGCGAGGACTATTCGCTATTAATCCTAGGGATTTCCCGACAGGATATGGTAGTAAAGTACCTTCGCTTTGTCCTGTTCCTGGACAACATGTATGGATGTTTTTCTAACATTGCATTTCTAAAGATTATGTATATTGCTTTTTACAAACATACATCAGTGGTGGAGGAGAAGGCAACTTCTCTTAGCTTAACACCCTCCTTGAGATGTATGAGCTTAAGGATTGGATTTTTGTGAAAGGAAATTAGTAGTCAACGGAAATGGCTATGTGGCATTCTAAGTGATGTGATTGTGATTGTAAAAGGTAATCGTTACCTCCAGCCTCATCAACCGGAAATGACCAAAACAGGGTTAGATGCAGCAGGACTAAGTGGGTCGTTCCCATTAGGGTATGATCATCCTCTTCTAGATATATCTTTACACGCTATGACGTCATGTATCTGATTATTGTGGGTTGTATGCTAGAGGGCCCTCGGTAAAGGTCGGTAACGACCGGAGGATAATATATTCGGTACCATCTAGTTATAGAGGTAGACCGATCTTGTGTTGGTAGAGGATCCTTTGTGATGGTCCTCGATACATTCTTCTAGAGATGTACTGCCGTAAGGTAGTCCCTTCATCTGGTCATTTGTATGAAAATCCAAACTCCACTACGTGTTTGCCATTTTGATTGTATTACCCAATTGGGCTATATGCTGGAATTTAATCAATGTAACAATTTCGGCTATGATTAATATTATTTGTATATAGTAGACACTACTATAATATAAGAGGATTTGATATGATATGTTTTAGTTATCGTAAGGTAAAAAACATATCCGTGTTTATGTGTGGACTTGTCTTACGAGATACTTTTGTTTTGATAAAGAAAAAGTTTGGTAATTTAATAAATTCAGTTGAGTGTCTTTCTCACGCTGTTTTACCAGACTGATCCGGGCGTTCTTCCATTTCAATGCTCGGGTCAGACCGAGTATATTTACAGGTTATGCTTTGATGCATTTGGAGCTTCAGTAGGAGAGCTGGAGATCTTCATTTTCGTACATCCTTATTTGCTTGATTATCCGCTGCTTTGTTTGTTGTTGTATATTATCGGCAATTGTGAGGACAGGTTATTATAACTGTTCAAGCTGATAACTATTGATTGATTGGTGAACTCCGATTGATGTGTATATATAAAGTTTTTATTTTTTAAAGATCATTGATATGATATTATATATTTTCCGCTGCGAAGTGAGATTCTGTATTGTTCTTTTTGGTTCTATCTTCTCTCTTTCTTCTCTTCTCTTCTTCTCTCTTCTTTTCTTTCTCTTGACTTTCCGTCAGTCTGTGCTTTTTGGTACGGACATGTGGATTATTGTCGATTCAAAGGATACGGATTTTCGGTTGTCACATAATACCAATGAGGTGTCGGCCTTAGCGATAGGTCTTACATGATGGGATCTGCCTTAATTAAGGTCTTAAATGACCAGAGTCTTCCTATTTTCCAATAAAGGTATTAATTGGCTTGGGTACAGTCTCTCACATTGCTAAGGTCGTAAAAACAGCAGTACCATTTCGGAGAACGCTTTGGAGATTGGTCTTAAATGATGGGGTCTGCTTTAATTAAGGTCCAAATGACTAGAGTCTGTCTATTTTCCAATAAAAAGTATTAAGTGGCTTGGGTATTATTTACTACATGTCTACGATTTTATCAGCGATAGATGCTGTAATAGCTGGACATTAAATTTGGAAGCCTTAAATAGTGGATAGAGGTCCTATAGGTAGAACCTACCGACCATTGGTAACATTGTTAGGAAGACACCTTAGGAATAGGTCTTAAATGATGATGTCTACCTTGATTAAGGTCTAAATGACAGAGTCTGCCTAATTTTCTTTTTACAAGTATTATAGAAGTCCAGTTCATATTTAGAAGTATTAAGTGGCAAATGGGTCTGGAAGTATTGGGTGGTTGATAAGGCTTCATCAGTATTTGTACTTTAGGAAGGGGTAAGTAGCAATTGTGTGTGTAGTGCAAGGTTAGACTGGAGTTGCTACCCTTGATGGACATAAAAATTAAATAGAAACCAATCGGTATAAGTTTACGTTATGACAGTTTATATTTTTTTAGTCACCAGAACGTTGTTCTAACCCCCTCCTCATTACAACTCATAGGATAGATTTAGAGGAATAGGTCACTGGAGCTAGATATGCATTATTGTTGTAGAAGTCTTCTTTATCTCATGCTCTATACTGATGTGGTACTTTTCTATCCAAGGAATGCCATTAGTTCTAAGGTAGTAGTCACAGACAGTATTCTTATCCTATCATTGTTTCCACTGTGAGTTTAGATTTCTATCAGTCTATGATAATGCTCATGCTTATTTATAGGTACCAAATCCAATGATCCATGCTTTGATGGACTTGGGTTTCGATTTTTTTCAAAATTTAAGCCAATTAAGGTGCGGGTTTTTACACTACAATATAGATTTAAGAAGTCGATTGCAGAAATGTATGTTTGTTCAGTTTATGTAAGGTGCACCATATTTGATGTCCTTAAATGTTAAAGATAATCAAATGCACTTTTGTAAAGAGTTCGTTATGACATTGCAGTAAGATATTCTTTTGCATGGTTCAACCATTTAGAAAGAATAACGAATGTGCAAGAATATATGTGATTTAAGATACAGTTGGGATGAAGAGAGTAAATAATCACTTCTACTTCATTAAAGAAATATCTGAAATGAGAATTGTAATAATAATAATTGATACTTAAAGCTGGAATAAGAAATATGATTTCTATTTTGAAATTTATTTTCATATAGTAAATTGTTTTCTATGAGATTTATTAATTTGAGTTAAAAATATCTGATCAAAGAACTCTTCGCTGTAAAATAGTTACATTATATGTATTAAATGATCTATATAAATGAATGATGGACCTTCGAATTCAGTATGCTATTATAGTAATAGCGAAAATAGTGGTAAAGTTCTATGTAACACTTGTTGGTTGTATCAAGTAACGAGAATTATTTTCATAAAATGTATCACACATTATTTATGAAATAATGACTATTTTTCGGTGCCGGTTGAAAAACAGATATAGTTATATTTTAATATGAATATTACAAATAATTTTTATGGAATAAAACTATAATGTGATATTTGTTTTCATAAAAAAATTGATGCATTGGAAAATACTGAAGTATCTAAAATTATTTACAATTATTTTGGAGTTATAGACTAAGCTTTAGTTTTGAGAAATAATTTTTATTATATGATTACAAATAACATAGTACTAGTTAACTATATCTCAGACAATTAAAGGCAAAGCACACATTCAGTGGGAGCATCATAAGAGTTAATGAACTCTTCGGAACAATACATATAGATGTATGCAATCGTAAGTCTATTAATATCAAACGGTTCAATGTATGTTGTCATATTCACCAATGAGTTATCACAGACATGGACATGTGTTTTTGATATGCATGTATAAATCTATGATAATCTCATAGATATAAAATAGAAGTAAATAATATAATATGCGATAGAAATGATTCAATTTGATCGAGTTGGTAAGTATATTAGAAAGAGTTCCGTACATTTCTAATATGAATAAAGATTTAGTCTCAAAGATCACCCTTCCTATATTACATAATGATATTGATAAGGAGTAATTGAACCATGTTGGATAAAGCACAATTAATGATGAGTGAAGTTTAAGTTAAATTCTTTCTATAAGGTATGTTCTTAAGAGTAGTACACACTGTTAAAATTAATATCATCCAAAGGATAGCTTACAAAACCATACAAGCTAATGATTTATAAGAAACCTTACATATCATAAGCCAAGGAGTTGGTAGATTGTGTGAATCGAAAGATTACGCATAACAATTATACGTAAATGATCTTGTATAAATCTTCCTATTGGAATTTTGGGAATAGTAGTCATTAAATGACTAATTTTTGTCGTGAATATAAATATTATGAACTAATGCAAAATCATTTTTATATAAGGAGTCATAAAATGTTTATGGATGCACATTCCATTGCACTAAGAAATAACAATTGTTTCAAGAAATACTAAATTCGTAGCGAAGAAATTTCTTTGAGAAATTATTAGTATAAAATGTATTTGGATACAATCCAAGGATAAAACTAATTACCATGGATGAAATGAAATCAACTTAATATAAATGAACATAATACATTAGAACATCTAAAGAACATTCTTCCATATTAAAGAGAAGCTAGGAATTTCTTGTCAATGTTAAGAATAAATAATCCTCAATTGTTTAATTAAACCATTATGAGTATTGACTCCATTGTATGGTACGATGCGCAAATCAAAAATAAATTCCATGTTCATTATCAAATCTGATTTTGATAGTTGTACCCGAAGGGATATGATCCGTTGGCTACAAACATGCCTTTAAGAGAAAGACAAATGCGGTTGGAATAGTGAGCCACATTGATAAGAATAATACCATGAATTTCAGTTGTTAAACTAATGCAATAGATTCACCTTTCAACATGCTTAAGTTGGATTGGGTTTACTAACAAAATTATTGCTTAGTATGACTTTGTGTTTGATACGTATGAGCTGAAATGGAAAATTAAATAAGCATCGGAATTGAATAAATATTTTGTTAGAAAATCAAATAGTTTAATTATCAGTCGTAATGCAAAGGAAGCATGTATTCATAAGAAAAAATGTTAAAAGTTACTTAGATATTTCTAAACCATAAGTAAACAACACATTATTAATTGTTAACAATGTACTTGTGTTAAAATCAGCTTTACTTGATTTAGTACTTGACGTTGGATTTGTAAATGACGTCCTTTATAGTAAGTACAAAAGATATTGGGAATGTCTCAAACAGTATGCAAGGACACCTTATTAAAACGTTTAATACGAAACATGTAAGATGGGTCCCTTATGTATTGGCAATAGGAATTATTATACATGTTATATTGTCTATGTTAGCGTGATTTTTTTATGTATTTGATACATGAATAAAATACCACATCTATATCACTAAATGGTTGTTTGAAGTGTTCTCATGTGTTTATGAAATATTATAGAATAGTTTACAGAAACAACAAACTCTTTATGAAGCTGTTTGGATTCAAATTTTGACATTGAGTACAATATGTCAATAATAAATAAAAGTTAAGAATCTTTAAGTTGGGAATGTTCCAACTGAAAGACTGTGGTTGATTTAATGAAAATGCTACAAACATCGCCTTGAATAACACTGCAACAAAAGTAAAGTACATAAATATAAATGCACAAATTTATAACAGAGTTAAGAGTGATTCCAAATGTTGAGAGTCCCATAACATTGTTATGTATAACAATATCACGATATAGTTCACAATAGAACTTAGAGCTCACCGGAAGTCAGGAGACATACTATGAATTGTTCTATATGATAAAGATTGTTTATCAGTGTCGGAGAGAGTTGATTGACGGAGTACATAATTGAAACATAACATCATACCCATTCATTGTAGGACTGACCAAATTGGTTTTGAGAAAACCGATTGGAGAAGTTGGAATAAGATTCCATAATTGACACCAAGTGTAAATGAGAGATTGATAGAGTTAGGGGTAAGCCTTAAGGGCAATTATGTAATTTATTTCATATATCTAACACAATAACCAATCTTGTTTGAAATAATATGTGTTTTTTCTATTGTATACTTGATATAATGTGTTGTGTTAATTAATTAATTAATTTAGTTTAGTTTATATTTAATAGAAAATCCATAAATGGTATGTCTTGTGATAGCAGTTATAAAGTGTTGTAACATGAGTAATTTATCACAATGAAAATAAATATACCGTTTTAAATATTCCTAGTCAAGAATGAGTATCGATACATCAGTTGAGACTGGAGTACGTAATGGTCTTCAAATGTTGGGTAGCGTATTACTCATGGCTGCTAGGGGAACCAAGAGGTTACGTACAGATATTTACTGGATAACTAAGGAATGACTCACTCAATAGTTTTAAGTTTGTTAATATACTTAAGGTCAAACATAAAATATCGATGTGACAAAATTACACAGTTTTCTTGACTTGAGAATACGTTGATCTTCAATATGGAAGCTCCACTTTGATTATAGTTAAATGGTGGCACGATGCCCATCGAGGGACTATAATTGGGTTGAGTGGAAGTCGTAGAGGTGAAACACTGAGAGGATTCGTCTCCTCGGTTATATGAGGTTAGTATCATGGTCAGCTAAAGTAAATTCAAAGTCAAAGCCTCTATCCAGAGCATTTCATTTAATTATTACTATTATTATTAAACCAAGGACTTTTTGGACTATGGAGTTGAATATGGACGATATTGGAATTTTAACCATTACCAAATTCTATATGTCCAAAGTGATATAGATTTTACCAAAACCAAGTAAGCGATAAATTTGACCAAAATGTCACACCGCTTGCTAAGTGATGTATGAACGTTAATATTTGAATAGTTCAATATTAATCGTTGGTCCAATTTATACCTAATGGGTCACGCAACAAAAACGATGAGCCCTACTTGGACCAAACGATTTCATGAATTTGTAATTGTTATATTAATTAAATTAATTGATATTTATGAAATATTATTTATAAGATTTTATTTTAATTTGATGAATAAATTTTATTAAATATATTTATGATAATTATAAATATATTGATCGATATACGATATCACTACGCGTTTAAATTGAATTTAAATGCAAAATAGCTTATTCGGGCTTTAAATGAGGTTACAAGCCCAAATAAGGCTAGTGTGTTTTGGCCATGATGAAGCTATGATGGTTGCGGCCATGTGATGGCAACTAGGTGAGTTTGTTTTTCATGGATAATGGAAAGAGAATTGGTAATAGATTAAAGAGGATCCACATCCTAACTTGTCCCTAATATATCTCCTATAAAAGCATCTTTACCCACAACTACTTGAGGACTTATGGCAGCCTCATAATCCCCTACCTTTGGCTGAATTCCACTCCTCCCCATCTCTCAATTCCCAAAGTCAAATCAAAGTAAAACAGATACTATTCCATGGCTGGTGGTCATCGGTTTAGGGACTACCACTCTACTAGATTGGAAACAAGTTCAAGGATTAGATCTTACCATTTCAAGGTGTACTTATAGGCTTGGTGACAAGGCAAATTTTCTGATCTATTAATGAATATTAGTGTGTAGGTAATATTTATATCATGTATAACATTTTGTTAGTTAGGTGACGATTCTATTACGTCCATGTATTGTCATAATTAGATTGTTTGCATGTTTATATATTTGAAAATAAAAACAAATTGTCATTATCATGTATATATATTGCTTACATCAGAGAAAAACAAAAAAGAGAAATTTTAATTTAAAATCCATTTTTTTATTTGTATAAGCTTTATAATTCAAATATTAAATCATATATTGCATAAAATATGGTTTTAAAATTTTACATAAGTAATATTATACATAAAACATTTTCGACAAGATTAAAATAATATATATACATAGTATTTAAATCATTTAATTCAATAAATAAATAATATTGGTACATATTTTCGTTATAAAATATGTTTTAAATTTCATAAAATTAAACTTACAACTAACATAATCTTTAACGATAATTTTTTAATCTTTTCATAATTTAAATAATTTAATTAATAACTGAAATTAATAAATTATTTTTAAAATTAATTTAATATATGTATATGTGTATATATATATATATATTTCATAATATCTCTAAGATTTTACTGAAATATTTAAATTTTGAAATCTTGTGAAATTAATTTATGTTAATTTATATTACCTTTTCCATAAAGAAAAAATCTATTTATTCATCTGAAAATTAAAAACAACATCATTGACGCAAGCTATATAACAGGCATGCGTGTTTGTGTGTGTGTATTATAAATATATATATAATTTTCTACATATAATTTATTTAAGTACATTTATATATATTGTTAATTTTATAAGATGTTAATACATGTATATTTATTAAATATAAAATATATATTATTATCTCATATTTTGATTTCGAATTTCCAATGAAATAAAAAAACTTAATAAATTTTTTTAATATACATATACATATACATATATATATATATATATATATATATATATATTATAAGTTTCATATATGTATATATATTAATAAAATAATTTAAAAAAATATATTAATATATATATATATTATAATATTTTGTATACATGAGATAAAATATATAACTATACATTGGGATAATATATTTGTATATCAGATGAGTTTACATGTTCATTGAGGTGCAAATCCCAACATTTATACATGGACATGTTATACCTTGCACGGATTGCTATGTTACACATGCATACACATGCATATGTGTATATGATACATTTATACATAAAATATAATATTAGTTACGTAATATAAAATTTTATTATAAACTGGAATAAAATAATGATTTTATTTAAAAGATATTTAGAAATGTTCTAAATAAATTAGACTTCATAGGCCTAATGAATATCCAAAATGCTAAAAAAATTCAAAATTCACTCATTTCTTCTACTCCAGGTTGGCCTAGTTCCAACATTCTAAAAATGAATTAATATATAATAAATCATAATCTGTATAATAAAAAGTATATGAATAAATATAGATTATATTATATATTTCTAATAATAATAATAATATCTTGATAATCTTATTAAACCATATCATGTAAACATCTTATAGAATTATATGTGTGAATTAATATGTAGTAAATAATATATATATATATATAAGTATATGAATAAATATAGTTAATATGTGTGTGTGTGTGTCTATGTGTATAATGTGTGTGTAGCCACTAGAACAAAACTTACATTGTTGAATTCCTATAGTTTTTAGATAGTTCCAATTCCCTGTGACTTTTTCTGAATCAGTAGTCTTAAATCAGTTGCATGCATTGAACATGCATGTGAGTTTGTCCTCGCTGAAGCCTTTTTCTTTGAGGAATTCAATGATTTGACCTTTCTCTATCGTCCTTGGTTTGTTCGAGTGAAATTTATAGAGAATAGATAAGTTAAATATGTGCACAATATAAGATATACGTGTTGAATACGCTAGTATATGATTTTTGTTTGATGTTAATAAACATATATATATATATATATATTCATTTGAATGTATTTGTTATTGTACTATTTTATTTTCACATAATTAATAAAATGTTTGCTGAATAAAATAAATAACATAGAGTTTAAATTCAAACAGATATTTTATTCAAACAAATATTTTATTACAATTTTGAATGGTACAAATTTGAGCTCTCGCTATATATATATAATTTCAGTTACATTACAATTTCAATCACATCAATTTTTCTCTATACATACATTTGCACCTCACTACGTTTCACCCATTCACTCATATTTGATCTTCAACTCTACTCCAGATTGAATCCAGCATCTGAGTTGTCTGCAAAGTAAAACACCGACGTAGTAAAATTGAAAAAGAAATATTTTTGCAGTGTAAAATAAAATGTATTTTTGAAAATATTATTTGCCTCAGTTATTTGGGTTGTTCGTCATCATTTAATTTTGAATTCATCAAACACGAACAGCTTGTGGCATGCACAGTGTATCACCGTACATGCCACAAGGCCGTGCATACCAATATACACTTGATAATATTATAGGGACAGGTGAGCAAAAGGTCAAACCCAATCAAAAGCCGAGTTCAACTCAAGTGAAATACAAATAAAGTCATGATATTAGCACAACGTCAAACTCGAGCTATAAGCTGGATTCAGCTCAGGTGCAATACGAAAAACAAATCCAGATGAAAGTGTACACATGAAGCCAGCAAAAACAAAGGCTAGACAGTCCAACTAGACTCGAGCAAACATGAATACATCGTGAACCAGTGGACTGTACTCAGACTCAAGGAAATATGAAACGGCAAAATGATCAGACTATAAATGAATTCAAATATATCAAGTGCATCAATACACAAGCACATTCAGACTCATTGAAGACCAAAGAATTAAGTGCAACTAGCAAGTGAAAGTCTATATGAGTGGATCGTATATGATATATATGCAAGTATGAACAACTAACTATATAATATAACTTGATAGATAATAATAGCAACGTAAATTAAAATAATCACACCAGGATTTTATACTGGTTTGGACCTCCCGTCCTACGTCCAGTCCCGAAGCTCCTCTTCGGAATTTCCTTTCAACTAACCCTCACTTGACCCGGTGGAATAGGTTTACAGTAGCAGAGTTTCTTTGTCAAGAATGTGTTCTATAACACGAATGTTGACTATTGAGTACAAGTGCTTCCAATATATATATATAGAGGATATTGAATAATGACTTTTGAATATATGGAAGTGTTAAATACAAGCAGTTGATTGTTAGAGAACAGGTATAAGTCAGAGTATAGGAATTAAGAGCATAAGTAAGTAAGGTCAGTTCTTCTCTTGAATTCCCGATGTTATTTATAGTGGTAGAAAGATTCTTTGTGTAGTTGCATCCATTAACAATCGTTGTACAGTTGCTCCTGTTGGTGATGAAGAGTTGCAGTGAAGAGGAGCGAACGTGTCTTTTCGGATGTGACAGTTGGTCTTTGAAATTACACAGCCGAGTCTATAATCAGACGTCTGGAAAGTACCCTCAGACGTCTGGCCTTCATATATTTTTTGCGTCTGGTAACATTTCAGACGTCTGTGTTTATTAACCAGACGTCTGGTTGCTATTCAGACGTCTGAGTTTATTATCAGACGTCTGTTTCCTTCGGAGTTGTGAACCATAGAGTTTAACTAGACGTCTGAGCATATTAAGCAGACGTCTGATTCTATCTGATTTGCAAACCAGAGGAAACATTCAGACATCTGACTTGTGCACTCAGACGTCTGAAACTGTGCATGTTGCTTTATTTGTGTCTGTGCCACTCCTTTTCAACTTCTACTGATTTGAAGTCTTTTGATACTTCTCTTGAGTCTTGTTTTTGTCTCTTTGGTGATGTTACTCTATCTACCTGTAAATAAAGATATATATGTACATTCGATTTCCATTGTATAGTTGTTATCATCGAAACCATAGAATTGATTTCCTAACAATCTCCCCCTTTTTTATGATGACGACTATTCAATGTACGTATATATATATTAGAAATCTCCCCCTGAATATGTGCTTATTTTTAATGTTTTATGATTCTATCTATATTTCTCCCCTTTGACATTATCAAAAAAAATTATAATATTTAAGCCAATCGTCAAAAAGAAATTTTTCATTAATAACATGAAGAAGTTATATACATAGATTTGTACAAAATATAAACACTACAATTCTAAATTCTTAGAGTTCTTTTAGAGAAGCTTGATTTGGATCATCCTCCTTTGGTGAAGCTTGATTTGTATCACCCTCCTTTGGTTCTTCTTTCGTAGAAGTGCTAGTTTTTGAAGGAGATGTCAAAGCTTCCTTTGGAGGTTCATCCTCAAATAATTTGGAATGTTTTGCAGGAGGAGAAGGTACAGGGGTTGCCCAATACTCAGAGGGTGGTGTCGGACCTCAAACTCGTTGTAAAACTTCTTTAAGAACAGATAAAACAATCGAAAGAGATTCTTCAACTGTGGCTAGTCGTGTAGCAAATGAACTTTCAAATTTGTCAATTCGCCTAGCCAAATATTTTTGATTTTGGGATAATGTATGTTGGTTTCGAAGTGTGAGATCTTGAATACTTTCATTTAGATTTGTTTCCAATCGAGTCTCTATAATTTCGTCTTGTCCTGGATAATCAAATGGTGCGGGAGGAGGAGGAGTGACTTCTCGATGTTGTTCTTCCTCTTGGGACAGATCAATGTGTGGTTGAGGAGGAGGCTCAACTCTTCGAGATTGACGATTATGCGTCCAATCGTCGAAGGACATAATATCTGGAGGAATTTCTGGTAGGTGCATCAAAGAAAAGAATTTTGTGGAAGCATATTTTGGCGAAATTTCTTCGAACGTCGATAGATAGGAAGGAATATTATGTGCACGAAGAAGTCTCATAATATAGGTAGGGTAAATGATCGATGGCCTTGAGCGAGTCCAAAAGTGTTTGAGCTCGTCAAAGATGAATTTTCCCCAATTTACCCGAGTTCCACTAAAGAGAGCATACAGAGCTTTGTGCTCCAATTCCATTATTTGCTCGTGAGTCCCCATACGTGGAACCACTGTATTTATTATCATTCTTGTCAGGAGTCGGGCTTTTGGACGTAAATATTTTGAAGCGAATTTCGGCATTTCGTCCTCCTATATTTGATGAGTAATACTATTCCGTGGCTTAAAACGCATATCCGGAATGTTGTGCAAATCCTCTCTGGTATCGGAGCATCCTCTGGCTATTAAACCAGGAGTTAATCGAATAGTATTCCCATAAACACTTGACCATAGCCAGTTGTCCTCATCTTCGGTATTCCAAACTGAAGTACTATCTAGATTGGCGTAGAATAAAAATATAGCTAACTGATCTATTTGAACATCATTAGGTGTAAATGAGATTAGGGTTTCCAAACCAGCATTTTTCACAAAGTTCATCTAAATCATACATGGGGAATTTTAGAAGATTATAGAATGGTCCTGTATGAAGTTCCTTCTTTTGAATATCTTCATACCTTTTTATAGAATGGGGAGCTTTATTCATCCATCACTCGATTTGGTCGTCGGAGCAAACCTGGGGATTTGAAGATGTGGTGGGTTGATTTTGCTTTCTTTTCGTCATTTTAGGATTCTTAGTGCGAGGAGGCATTTTGATTATATTTGCAGAGTTGAGGTTTGGATACAAAAATTGACATTGAGAAAATCGAAGGTTGTAATAGTTTTGGGATAAAAGAATAAAAATGACGTTATCGGCTCGAATTTAAATGGTCGATTGGGAATCAGACGTCTGGATCAAAAAATCAAACGTCTGGTTTGCCCTAATTTTTGTCCAGAGGATAAAATCAAACGTCTGCTTTGTGACCCAGACGTCTAGTTTTGAGCGTAGTTGTAAAATTGTAGATACAGTGAGATTTTTCAGATGTCTGGAATTGAAAATAGACGTCTGTTTTTGTTTAATTTCGAAACAGAAAACTAAGGCAGACGTCTGGATCTTATTTCAGACGTCTGGATTGGTCTGAATTTTATTTAGAGGAGACAGAACAACATTTCAGACATCTGGGGGGGTATATCAGATGTATGATATATGCACACTCCTAAATTTTAAATAGTATATCCATGTGTCAGACATTTGGAAATTGTTGATAGACGTCTAAGAATTGCAGATGAGCTAAAAATGACTTAAATTGTGATCATTTCACTTATATATCGAATGTAGATAACAAATAACTTTATTGTTGTAAATATAATAACAAATAAGTTTAGATATATTCAATACTTAATACAATTTATTTATTTAGATAGAGATGGAGTTTTTGGATTTTCTGACTCGTTATCCTTCCATGGTCTAAGTGGGGACCATATATTTCCACGTTCGTGAGTCCGTGGAGAGCCAGAATATCGTCTTGGTGAGGGATCGGAAGAAGTACGATATGAAGAAGATGGATCCAATGAACTACAAGGTTTTGGTAGCAGTTCATGAACATCGTTCTTTCGGGACGAACAAAACTTCGTTGCCACTTTCTCGAGAAAGCTTAACCTTCATGCTGTAACTCTTTGTTCGAAATAAAGTTCTCGTTGAAGATCCATCTGTTGTTTTTGGTAATGATGGATTTCATCAATTTTCTCCTCTGTGGTAGGGGAAATAAATAGAGAACTTTTACTTTTCTTATTATCCGGAGTAAAACCCGTACGATACGAAGACCACCTATATGTTGGCTCTTGCTTTGGTGTAGGTGTCGGAAGTCGTTGTGGGGTGTCAACCGAGCTGTCCGTTGTTGGTGTCGAGACAGAGATCGATATATATATGAATCTTCTGACGACATTGTTATATTTTGATTCTTCCTTTTTATTATTTAAAAAAATTCAATTGTTTGAATGTAGTATTTGTGTTTGGCTATATTTATATGCTGTAAATATTAAATATAGGCAAACTAATTTTCTAAAAGTTTAAAGGTGTAGAAATCAATGATATAAATTGTGGTGATTACTATGGTGACTAATTTTAGCCTTAAAAAAATTATTTTATATATATATATATATATTATTAAGGAAGAAGGTCATTTAGTGAGCAAATACCTAAACTTCGTCGGTGTTTAGAGAAAGTTTGTTCATTCAATGGTTTTGTAAAGATATCGGCTACTTGATTTTCGGTATTTACGTATTCTAATGAAATGATTCCTTTTTCAACATTGTCTCGTAGAAAATGATGTCGTATATCTATATGTTTGGTTCGTGAGTGATTAACAGGGTTTTTTGATAAATTAATTGCACTTGTGTTATGATAATAAATTGGAGAGTTGGTGATAATTTTACCAAAATCCGTTAATGTCTGTTGCATGTATATTACTTGCGTACACGCTAGAGCGGCAGAGATGTATTCGGCTTCGCAAGTAGATAGAGAAACACAATTTTGTTTTTTACTAAACCATGAAACTAAAGATTGTCCGATAAAATGACAAGTTCCACTAGTACTCTTACGATATGTTCTACATCCACCGAAATATGCATCGCTAAATGAAACAAGTTCAAATGATGATCCTTTAGGGTAGAACAAACCATAATCTTTAGTGCTAGATAAATAACGTAAAATTCGCTTAACCGCTCTTAGATGAGATTCTTTTGGTTTTGCTTGAAATCGAGCACAAAGACATACACTCATCATAATATCCGGTCGACTAGCCGTTAAATAAAGTAGAGAACCAATCATGCTATGATATAATTTTTCATCAAAATCTTTTTCGTTTTCATCTTTTTCTAAGTGAATAGTGGTACTCATTGGTGTTGGTTTGCTTGATGTTTTATCCATTTCAAATCGTCGTTATAAATCGTTACAATATTTTTCTTGATGAATGAAGATTCCATTTTCAAGTTGTTTTATTTGTAAACCTAAGAAGAAATTTAATTCTCCCATGTGTGACATTTGAAATTCATTTTTTATAATATTAGAAAATTGATTACATAGTTTTTCGTTGGTTAAACTAAAGATGATATCATCAACATAGATTTGTACAACCAAAATATCGTTATCTTCTATTTTAATAAATAAAGTTGTATCTATTTTTCCTATATGAAAGCCAGATGTTATTAAGTGATTTTTAAGACGTTCGTAGCATGCACGAGGTGCTTGTTTTAATCCATATAGTGCTTTATGTAATTTAAAAACATGATCAGGATATTTTTCGTGAACAAATAGTGGTGGTTGTTCGACGTATACATTTTCTTTAATAAAACCATTCAAAAAGTCACTTTTGACATCCATTTGAAATAGTTTAAAATTGTTATGAGTTGCAAAGGCGAGTAATGTACGAATGGCTTCTAATCTTGCTATTGGAGCAAACGTTTCATCGTAATCTGTGCCTTCTTCTTGATTATAGCCTTGAGCAACCAAACGTGCTTTGTTTCTAACAATATTTCCATTTTCGTCTGCTTTGTTTTTAAATATCCATTTTGTTCCTATTACCGATTGATCTTCAGGTCTTGGTACTAATTCCCATACGTTATTACGTTCAAATTGATTTAATTATTCTTGCATAGCTATTATCCAAAAATTATCATTTGATGCTTCTTTATAATTCTTTGGTTCAAAGTTTGACACAAATGTTATATGGCTTATATGATTGAGTTGATTTCTAGTTACTCTTGAATTAAGATCTCCAATAATATTATCTATTGGATGATCCTTAAGAATTCTAGGAGATGACATCAAAGTGTTATTTTGACTATTTGTTTCATTAGTAATAGAGTTTGTTGAATTTATTAGTGGAATAATTTCTTCTTCATCATTAGTATGATGTTTAAAAATATTTTCGTCGAATGAGACATGTAAGCTTTCTTCAATAGTATTATTTCGTTTATTAAAAATTCTATATGCTTTGCTATGTTTCGAATATCCAACAAAAACACCTTCATCGGCTTTTGGATCAAACTTTCCTAAATTATCTTTTGTATTTAATATAAAACATTTTGAACCAAAAGTTTTAAAGTATGATACTTTAGGTTTTTTACCAAAAAAACATTTCAAAACAAGTTTGTTTAGTCATGGGGCGAATAGTTACTCAATTTAGTACATAACATGATGTTGCAATAGCTTCAGCCCAAAAGTGTTTTGGTAATCCACTACTATTTAGTAATGTTCGTGCACATTCTAGTAATGTACGATTTTTTCTTTCTACGACACCATTTTGTTGAGGTGTACGAGGAAGAGAAAAATTATGAGTTATACCTTTCTTATTGCAAAAGTTTGTAAAAAGATCATTTTCAAATTCTCCTCCATGATCACTTCTAATATTTTTAATTTTTAAATTCATTTGAGTTTTAATTCTTTTAGCAAATATTTTAAACATACCAAAAGTATCGCTTTTATATTTTAAAAATAAAGTCCATGTATATCTTGAAAAATCATCGACTATTACGAACACATATTTGTTGTGATTTATAGACCGTACTTGTGTTGGACCAAATAAATCTAAATGTAATAATTCTAATAGTTGTTTTTTAGAAATATTATTTTTAGATTTAAACGAGCTTTTCTTTAGTTTTCCAATTTGATAATCATCACATAAATTTTCTACTATGTAATTTATTTTAGGTAATCCTCTTACTAACTCATATTTTGCTAATTTATTAATACTTTTAAAATTTATATGACAAAATCGTTTATGCCATAACCATGGATCATCATGTTTGACGGTTAAACATAAGTTTGAATTTTTATTTATATTGATGTTTAATATATAAATATTTTTGTTTCTAAATCCTTCAAAAATGAGTTGTTTGTTATTATCTAAAATATGACATCTATCTCTTTCAAAATTTATTTGAAAACCTTTATCACATAATTGACTAATGCTTAGCAAGTTATGTTTTAAATTTTCTACTAATAAAACATTTGTAATAATAGGAGAGTTAGATATACCAGAGTTGATGACTTCTCCACTTCCTATGATATATCCTTTTGAATTGTCTCCAAAGGTTACCGTTCCACCATCTATGTATGTTATATTTGATAACATTTTTGAATTTCCGGTCATATGCTTGGAGCAACCGCTATCTAGTATCCATTTCTCCTTATTTTTTATTTTGGGTACCTGCAAAATAGAAAATGTTTTAATTGGTACCCATATATTTTATTAGGGTCCTATTTGTTAGAGGAAGGTAGCCATACCCGAGATGGTTTGGTACCTTTATAAATATAATTTTTATTATAAACTACATTTTCTAAGTAATTATTAATATGCTTTTGTCTAATCAAATTATTATTTGTTTTAGGAATCCAAATTTTCATATTATTGGTATTCAATTTAGTCTTAGACAAACTTTTAGCTTTATATGTCTACTATTTTTAGCATTATTTTCTTATTGTTTAAAAGAATTTTTGAATCCTATTCCATTTTTATTACCTGATGGTTTTGAGGTTTTGATAAGATTTTCCAAATCTTGTTTACCTTTATTAAATTTTGACACATTATTGGTAATTTTATCTAATTTTTCTCTCAACTCTATATTTTCAATTTTCAACACTTCAATACTATTTTTAAAATCAATATTTTCTTTTAACAAATTTTCTTTTTCTATAGAAATATTCTCACTTTCTATCATATTATTTTTGATTTTTAGTTGAGATGTTTCAAGTTCTTATTCTAGAATTAATTTTTCATCTTTCAACATTCCTACCTCAAGTTCTAATCTATTTATTTTGACATATATTCATTGTTCAATTTTTTTATTTGTCTAAATTTATCGTCTAGTTCCATGCTAAGTTCTAAAAGTTCATCATAGCTAAGTTCAGGACATACCTCTTCGGTTTGTGCCATAAAACATACATTAGCTATGCAATAGTAAACATATACCTGCACACAAATGCAATAGTAAAAGCTGTAGTTTAAACCAAAGCATGCACCAGTTCAATATGCCATGCACAAGAACCAAGGTCAGAGGTGACATCATTGTACATGTCAACCAGGCAGCAAACAAGAATCGAGCTAACATTAACGTGGAGTCTCAACAAAATATACACATGAAGACAACTCAAACTGCACCACATTAGTCAATATGAAAACAGCAGCTTGAATGAGAAAATGAACTCAAATACACAAGACTGTAATGTACAACTTCAAGTTCACATATATGACAACATTGCAGACAAGTTCAGACATGAAACATGGGATAACAGTGGTGCACATGCATTCATAGTTTAAAACTACTCCAGACAGAGATGTACAAAATGAAACCACATATATACATACATACATAAATGTATGTATACAAGTGGAAATGATACTGCAGCTACAAATTGAACACATATGGTCAGACACAAGAACAATTAAGCAATCAGTACAACATGAGACTACATAGCAATTGACCAAGGTACAAGTCGAACAAGCAACAGAGTATCAAGTCGAGCAAGACTTCACAAGTAAACCCAGCCCAACATCACATAAAACAAGCTACTAGATGTAGTATTTCAAATCAAAATAGCAGTTTCAAATAAATTCAAGGCATGGTGAAAATGGAAAACTACAGACTTCAAATCATGGAACGATAGTTACAAAAATAGTGTAACAAATTTGAATTACATCAGAAGAAGCCGAGGGTCAATTAGCAAGTTTTTATAAAAATCAAAAACAGTAGTAAGTTCAACCAAACCAAGTCAAAGAGAACTGTAGTTCAATATCGAACAAATACCAAAGGTCACACTGCACCAGGAATGACACAAATGTACAAAACCAAATGCAAACTACAACGTAGGCATACAACAACCAAGTGAAGGCATGTAGGCTACATGGCAGTGGCCATAGCAGTGCAGAGCAACCCAGACTAATATCACAAAACAACTATATACATATGCATAAGCACATGAACTCAACAAAGCCTCAAATTCACTCCAACCAGAATGGACTCAACCACAACATGGTTGTGGTTCATGAAAGTTAAATGTGAAGTGTAGACACAAATCAAAGTCGTGGTCACATATTAACAATCAGAGCACTTTGCATTTCTCAAATTGATTAAGCCAAAGAACTTAACACAAAAATGGTAACAGTGTCATAATGTACAAGTGATTGTAACAGCAGCTTCAAATCAGCAAATTCAAAGTCGTGATGACCAAGAAAACATCGTCAAAGAAATTCAAAGCCGTGATAATCAAGTAAACATAGGATATACGAATTGAACAAGTCAATACAAATCACAAACATTCAAGTAATAATCAGTGGCCGAGAAAATTATCAAACGATGTTGTACGAACGAAAATCAAAGGGTTCGAACCTTATATAAAACACAATCATCGTCGGCCTAAAACATGCATCGAGTTCAAGCAAATCAACTAGAAAAGAAAAAAGGAAATTACATACCGAAGTCATATCGAACTCGACGAAATTGAATCAGTCGTGTGCAAATCGAAGAACTGATCAATCGACGAAGCAATCGACTCTAAACAATTATTCAATTGATCAACTTGTATTAGCAGTATTCAATTTTCAAAAGCCCTAATTTTATCAAGAGGGACAAACGAGCAGAAGAACGTAGCCATTCCTTTTAGCGCAAAGGATACAAGGCTAGGCCGAAGAAATAAAGAGATAAAGGGATTTTTTTTACTATATTTTGGGTTGGCCTTTATAATTGGGCTTTAATTTTTAAATTAGGGTTTTGCCTTTTAAATTGTTTTTAAATTTTTATTTTCACTTTTAAACTTTTGTAAATTCTAGTCGTGTGACTTGGGGACGAACTACGGTGGTGTAGTTCGAGAATTCGTAACTCAGTGGCTGAGTTGTCGTAGGGTTTGGAGCGTAGAGTTAGGTTAGTCGATAGTGGGTGTCGCAAATTTATGTGTGTAAGCGTCTGACTACTTAATTTCTAGTAGAAAACTTGGGGAAGCACGTAGGTAGGGTTTTGCCGAAGCTGGGTAAATCTGTGTTGTTCTATTTCTGCATTTATTATTCTGTTATTATCTATGCTGCTACTATTCTGCTATATCTGTGTTGAATTATTTTATATATTTCCGCATTAAATTTTTACAATTGGTAGTATTACCCTATTCATCCCCCTTTAGGGTGAAATCGATCCTACAATACGAACTCAAAAGTTAATAAAATATGTCAAGTAGAGTAGTTAGTATTGGATCTGTTTATATGCACAAGTTGAAAATAAATGCAATTTATTTTGTCTACAAACTCCACCAAAATTTTGATGTCATCTTCTTACACCCACAATACACTTCAAATATTTTATTTTCCTTTTTCAGATTTAAAAGTAACTCGATTTTATAAATTGTCATGATATCTTAAGTAGCTAGGTCATTAAACTTCATGTGAATCTAAATTTTTCCTCAATTGAACACAAGGGAAAATTTTAGAATTTTACTTGATTTTATATATTATAGCTTTGGAGGTTTAACGAGAGTTAATGGAGTACTTTAGTACCTACATTTATTGAGCTAAATTGTGCACAAATAAAAAAACCAACATGCACTAACTTTATATCTGATTTGTATATCTACCGTTAGTTTCAGTTTCAAGTTAGATGTGTTATTTTAAATTTGTATTTTATCAATAACCTTTAAACGTCTTTATTATAGGTATTAAAGATTTTTGAGTGTAAAAATGTATAGGATAACACATTCTTCAAGTGTTTGAAGCTCATTTTGGTGCAAACTTGCTTTATACATATCATGTCATTGCATAGATGTAGTATTGTTTATGGGTATCATGTGAAGTTGGATAATGGATGTCATATTCATGAACATTATGTAAACTTGGTTTATGAATGCTATCTTTATTTATGAATATTATGTCACAGTTAATTTATGGAAATGATTAATAGTTGTGTTTATAAGATAGTTTTTGGGTTTGATTCAAATGTGTTATGTATACTAGCCTGTTCAACAATATTCAAATCAGTTTAATGGTATGTATGTATAAACATTGTGATAGAACAACAAAATATAAATGTTGTAAAAATCATAACAACAAAAGACAATGTTTAATTTGTGCCGTCAGTACTTAAGAGTTAATGCATATTGGTATGACAGCATAATTAATGCTATGAAAAGTTTATAACATCATTTATCAAACACTGTTGAAAATACTATATCCAACTATAAACAATTTCGATGGAAAATTGTAAACGCTGTGCAAATTAATAACAGCAAGATACTAAACGCTGTAGGATACTATTAACATCACAATACAAACTATGTCAAATAGGATTTTTAATGGATTTTATTATTTGCTGCTACAAGTTCTGTATCTACGATAGCATGTCATTATACAACGTTTCTAATAACGATGTTGTATCATATTACAGCATTTTTGAATGTTGTTAAAAGATATTTTTGGTGTACATAAACATAAAATCGATGCATTAGACATGTTTAAACTACTCATCACTGAAATTGAAAATCAATTTAGTAATAAAATTAAGAGATTTCACAGTGATGAAGGAAATGGATATAAATCTAGCATGTTTACTGAATTATACATGTGGTATAATACACGAGAAAGTGCATTTTATTCACCTAAAATGATAGGTAAAACTAAAGTAAAAAAAATAGGACTTTTATTATTAAATTTGTTGTGGTTATTTTATAAATTATGGTGCACATCACATTGTTGGGGGGACTGTGTTAACTGTTTGTTATGTATTAAATAGATTTTCCAAGTCCAAAAGCAAAATTTCACCATTTGAGATCTTAAAAAATCATAAAGCTAACATATATTATTTTAGTACTTGAGGTTGCATGGCATATGTTCGTATTCCTAATCCTAAAAGAATTAATTTAACAAGCCAAACCTATGAATATGTTTTAATTTGTTATGCAATTAGTAGCATATATGTTTTGTGACTTGAATGTTCATTTATTATAGAATCAAATGATGCTAATTTTTATGAACATTAGTTTCCATTTATGTCGAGGAACTGTGGGGGCACATCAACTAGTAATACTCTTATGATTATAAGTAGTCATGTAGAGGATATAGAAGCTGAACCTATAAGAAGTAAGAAAGCTGGAGTATCTAAAAATCATGGTCATGATTTTCATGCTTATACTTTATAGTAGATCCTACAAACCTCCAAGAAGCTTTATCCTCTATAGATTTCGACCATTGGCATGAAGCAACCAACGATGAAATGAATTCTTTTGAATCTAAAAAAGACGTTTAGTAAATTTGTCTCCTGGTTATAAGACTATATGTTGTAAGTAGATTCTAAAAAGAAATAAAAACATGATGGTACAATTGATAAATATAAAGTATGTCTTGTAGATAAGGTTTTTGAGCAAAAATTATATATAGATTTTTTCGGTGACTTTTTACTACTTACTAGAACATCTATTAAAGTATTGATTTCTCCTGCTATAATTTGTGATTTTGTCATATACCAAATGGATGTTAAGCGACTTATTTAAAAGAGGAAAATTACATGGCTCAATCTAAAAATTTGCAAATTAGATAAATCTTTATTTGGTTTGAAATAGGCACTTAAACAGTGGTAGGAAAATTTTGATAATTTAGTTGTTTCACATGGTTTCAAAGTGAACGAAAGTGACAAATGCATATATTAAAAAATCCGACAGTAGTATTTGCACTATTATATATTTATACATGGATGATTTGCTTAAATCTGGTTCAAATATACATGCTATTGATGATGTGAAGTCTCTTCTATGTGCTAACATTGACACGAAAGATATTGGAGAAGCTAGTATTGAGAGAGTTAAGGGTTATGCCATAGGAGCAATTATGTAATCTATAATCTTATATGTAATAAATGGATTTTATTTCTACTATATACATTGTTATATGGAGATATAATTGGTTAAGTAATTAATTTAAAGTGTATATTAAATAGAAAAATCTTAAATGATATGTTAAACGATAATAATTATATGGAGTTGTAATCATAAGAAATTATCACATAATTAAATAATATATTATTTTTAATATTCCTGGTCAAAATGTTTTGAGAATAGACACCAATGCATCCGTTGCGATTGGAGTATGTAACTATTGCTTAGTTTTCCCGTAAGGCTAAAATAGGCCAGCACACATTGCCCAACCAGCCCATTTGATTCAAGTCGCCTGCACTCGGGCCTGCATTCTAGCATGCACTTTGACCCATGTGTTTCCTGAAGATATTGTCGTTGCTCGACCATGTCAGGACGCCCTCAACCATCCCAAACGTTCTTTTTTCCCATCAAAGCAGCCCACTTGACTCCAAGGCATGCGTTAATCATGCAAAGCCCATGATGGATATTAGTGGAAGTATGTCAAAGATAGTGGCCCGACATGTGAGGTGACTCCCAGTAGTTAAGCGACCTAGCCAGCAACCCACTCTCCCATAAATCCCTTATCACCTTCTTCTTCAATCGCTCATAGCACTTGAAGCTCTCTTATTTGGGCTCGATAGGCTTTGGCCACAGGCGCCAAACTGCCCTACTAAAAGGAAGCTTCGCATTCACTATTCCTCTTAAAAGACTGATGAGTACGACACCCTTCATTCGACATAAGTGCAACTGTGTAGTAACCACTCCATGTCCTTTGTTGCCACCCTAGCAAATTGCCACTGTACAACCACTCCCTCATCTCATGCCACATGTCCCAAACCTAACCATGCCAAAGTATGGACCGTCGGTTGGCTAAATCTACATCACACAATCCAACTGATATCTTAGCTGGCATATCATCAACCAATCAACCACATCAACGGCCTAAAGTGGTTTCTAGTCTAAGGCAGCACAATCTCAGTCACTCAACAAAGATTCCAACAGCTATAAATACATTAAGATATGCATTTTCACTAAGGTTGACCAACACAAGCTTTTAAGCGATTAATTTCTTACTATTATTCCTTACAATTCGAGCCATTGTAAGAGAAAAAATAATAAGAAAATCCTCAGTGGACATAGATCAACTTAGGTCAAACTGCTCTAAATCTTGTGCCTTTGTGATTTTTGTGCATGCTACTTCCTCGTTTTATAATTTAAATAAATGTATTAGTATGTAACATTTACTAATATCACACCTTAAACGTAATTTCGATGTTGGCTAAATTTTTTGTCAATATTTTGAAGCTAGGAGGAGGGCCTCCGCTGAAAGTTCTCATTTTTCTTCACTTTTCTTCTCTATAAATTCCTTTCACGTTCACACCATGCAGCCCAACAGCGAGAACAAAACCGTTAACTCAAATGGCCATATATAACACCAACAAGGCCACCGAGGCTAGTGTTATACGCCTCATTCCTAGGTTAAGGAATAACATTTGGCTTAGCATGATCAATGGCTTGACTGACATAAGACAACTTTCTCGTGAAATGAACAATCTCAGGCCTAAAATGGATGCCCAGGCAATAGTAAACTTCGGTCTAGTAGTCTAATTCAACCAATAGGCTACGCATGTGGCCTTAAATAACACTGCAATAAAAGCGGTGTGTGTGCGCGCGCACACACACACAAACTTATAACTCGGTTAGTGGTGATACCAAATGTTGAGAATTCCATTATATTGTTATACGGTAACAATGCCATGACACATATCATGAAGGAACCTTAAGCTCGCTAGAAGTCAAAAACGTACTATGAAAAATTCCAAATGATAAAGACAACTTATTAGCGCTGGAAAGAGTAAATTAACGGAGTAGATAATTAAAACAACATAGCATATCCATTCACCAGGGGCTAGCTCGATCGTTTTGAGAAAATTGATCGAAAGAATGGGAATAAGATTCCATAATTGGATTAAAGTGTAAGCAAGAAATTGCTAGAGTTAGGGGTATGCCCTAGGGAAATTTTATAATTTGTTACATATATCTTACTTTATGACTGATCTTTTTCATAATAAAGGTATTTGATTTCTAATATATACTTTGTTCTATAATGATATGATTAATTAAGTAATTAATTTAAAGTAGATTAATAAGAAAATCCTTAAATGAAATGTTATGTGGTTGTGGTTGCAAAGATTTGCAATCATAAGAAATTAATCACATTATAAAGTAGCATTTTATTTTAAATATTCCCAGTCAAGATGTTTCGAGAAACGATACCAATAATCCTTTGAGACATTAGTATGTAACGCTCTTAAATGCTGGGCACTGTATTACTCATAACTGTTGGGGGCATCAAAGGGTTATGTACTGATAGTTATTGGATATTTATGAAATGACTCATTCAAGAGTTTTCTGTTAGTTAATAACAACCAGGTCAAATGACAAATCTCGAAGTGAGGAATACACAATTCCCTCGGCTTGAGAATGCTATAGAACTTTGATGTGAAATATCCACTTTGATTATTGTTAAATCATGGCATGACATCCATCAAATGACTATGGTTGGGTCTAAGTTGAAGCATTTGAAGTAAAATACTATTCAATAGAGAATTCACCTCCTTAGTTGCATAAGTTTAGCATCATAGTCGAATATAGTCAACTCGAAGTCAAAATCTCAGGCTAGTGTAGTACGATCAACAATAAATATTATTATTGAACCAAACACTTTATTTATGGACTAATCAAGTTCATTATAGACTATATTGGAATTTTGATCAAAATCAAATTTCATAAGTTTTAACGTGATATAGTGTTGATGAAAAGAATCAGTGTAAATAATTATTACTAGCTAGTACCGCTTAAGAAATAATGATATGTGATTTTACGAAAAAGGTTTGTAAGTAATGAATTTGGCCAAACTGTTACACCACTAGCTTAGATAATGTTTGAACGTTAATGTATGAATTGTTAAGTACTAATTGTTGATTGAATACCCACTTCTAAGTCACACAACCGTATTTTGTGAATTCTTCGAAAAACCACACAATCTAACTAATTTATAGAATGTTATAAATTAATTGATATTTAAGAAATATTGATTATTATTTAATTTATTTGATGTTCTATAGTGTTAGTAATTATTGGATGTATATATATAAAAGTTATATATCCATGTATCGATATATGATATCATATATATTCAAATAGGTTTTATATATAGTTATTTCTTAACAAGCTTTTGGAATAATTATCTATGTGATGGAATGATGTTCCTTGCTAAGCTAGAGAGCGGGAAAGGGATATGAATGTAATTTGGTTGAAAATAAATTGAGGATCAAAAGTGGAAGTTTTAAATAGATAATAAGCAAAAAAATTATTCACTTGTTAAAACAAATTCTCTCATTCATTTTCTTTCATGTATTTATTCTCTTTTCTTTTTCTTCTCATATTCCTACCAAGGTTGAATTTTCATCATCCACTTTCCAAAATATTTTCCACTCTAAATAAAAATGAAAACTCAAATAAAACAAACTTAAGTTGTCCATCCATCTTTTGCAAGGATTGGGTGTGTTTCTTGAGGATCTAATGAGAAATCTCAAATTAAGATGTGACTTTTGGCTAGATCTAAAAAGTATCTCGTATTTTAATTATTTTATTAAACATAATATGATTAGTGTAATATAGTATGTATATACTATTGCCTCATTTTGATTTGAATTTTTTTTGTAATTCGAATTATTTGTTAAATGAGCTGATTTGGTTTTAATTTGAAAACCACAACTTAAATTTGTATATAATCAAACAATGTTTTAATTATAAATCTATTTTATAAACTCCAAATCAAAGTGTACTTTTTGTCTAGCTCTGAAAGTTTGTATGTACATAATATTTGCATTAGTATTGAAATAGAAACTTTGTAAGCACACGTAGTTGCTTCATATTGAATTGAAAATAATCATACAATTTTAATATTTTATTGAATAAAATTGTTTGTACTTAATTTGATACATTGAAATTACATATGAGTATAACAACGTTTTGGTATGATTCTAAGTTTTTAAATTAATTACCGTAATATTTAAATATGCTACACAATTTAATGTTTTCAAATGTCCTTATTTAAATATTTTAAAAGACTGTCAATATCTTGTTTGATTTGTTGTGTTATACTTTGATTTTATGATACTTAAAAAGCAAATATTCGTTTGGTTTAAAACTTATAATTTATATGCATAAATGCAATTTGGCAGTTAATTCAAGTATACGTATGTCTGCAAACACATTAGAAGATTTAATGCAGTATGGAAGTTTGTTTTGATTTAGTATGAAAGTATTGGATTAGTCATTATTTATGTGTATGTACATATAAACATTTAATATTTGTATTTCCTATTGCCAAGGCATGTTTTAAAACTTTTTTCAGTCTTATCAAACAATTTAAAATTGAGTTAATAATATTTACGTATCAAATATTGTTTATTGTTTATGTCATTTAATCGTATCTTAACACCTCTTGCATGTTAATTAAATGCTGCATTAATTGAATTTGCTAAAGAGAAAAGATGACGTCAACTTTCATCTCCTTCCCTGTTAAATCTTATGTGATTGCATCTAGATTTTATTTTGTTTATCCTTATCCATTGTAACCTATTAAATACACCTACTTTATGTTTAACATCGTTGTCAACAAACATTTTCAAATCTCAATGGATCTATCAATATCCTTGAAATATTTCGACCACGAATATTTAAAATAAAATGTTACTTTGTTTAATGATTAATACTCACGTTTGAAACTGTTTGCAACTATATCCACATTACATTTTATTTTAGAATTTTCATATATTATGATTTAAATTAATTACATAATTAATTATATCACAACATAACAAAGTATGTTGCAGAAATCAAGCACCTTTGTCACGAATAAGATGAACTACATAGTTAGATGCAACACCTTTGTCACGAATAAGATGGACTACATAGTTAGATGCATATGTGATAAATTACATAATTCTCCCTATGGCGTACCAGTAACATTTTCTCATTACCGAGTATCAAATGAAGTTCTTGTTCTAGCTACATAAGGAGAGTTAGGCGAAGAGAACACTATAAGCCGTTAACAACAATCATGCAACAGTTGTAACATGTGAAGTTGTAACAGGGTTGGAGTATTTCACAACTATTTTTGATTGTTGTAGGAGACTCTTTTAATAGTCTTTTACAAATACTTTTGCTCACTGTAATGTGTTTTACAACTATTTTTTTTCCATTTATTAAAAAAAATGCAAAAATAAATACTGGTGCAACACACTTGTAGATTTAACATAATTTTGTAACAGAAGCTAGGGGCACTAAGTTAGCTATTACATTGAGAATATAATTAATAATCAACACATTATATTAAACATAATGAAATGTATATAATATTCGTACACCAAAAATACACCAATATTTCATAGACACTGCCTAAGAGTACAAATACTGATAATCACAAATGTTAATACATACTCGAGCATACAAAAATAGATACTGATCATAAAAAACTTCTAAAGCTTTTGTGTCCTCTAGTTGTGGCTTTGCTCTTGCAAACTAAAGCTGGATAAACAGACCAAATTGGAGAAGCATTCAAATTAAATATCTGCTTGGCTTACTAGCTCCTTTTCTAAGATCATTGCTCGACTTTTCAAAAGCTGCCTTTTTAACTAACCTCAAAATGGAGGTCATTAACACCTTAAGCAGCAAGTCCGGCAAAAAATGAGAATTCAAGATTTTAGAAAAATCGACATGGATTTAACGACTAATACAACAGCCATTTAACTTTAAGAATATTTCCCATTCTTGTTTAATACACTACATGAATATATAATGCTCACTAGCTACATACAAGTAGGCTGCACAAAATCTATATCAAATCCGATCCAACCCACCAACCCTATCAAATCCAAAGAAATCAGTCCAAATCCACATAAGACTGACCTAGTCAAACTTAGTTCATGTTTGGATATGAGTTGTAGATTGTATTTCATACTAAGTACGAGTGAGGCATAGTAATTAGTTCAACTAGACCCATTTACCTGACCCAACTCATTAAAAAAATCTGGCTGAGAGATTTTTGAATAGAACATATGAACAAGAAAATAGGTTCATGCGTTGTTATACGACATATTTTGTAATGAAACTCTGCATTGTAATTTTATACTGCAATATTGTGGTAAATCAAACATGTAACGAATTCTGTGGTGTATTTGTGATACTAACTTTTAAATCCATAAACAAATAATATTATAACTTCTTTTGAATTTTTTATATCATTTTTTTCATTTTTATACTAGATTTTCATACTCCAACCCAACATATTTTATGTCCAGGGTCGATCTTCCTCTATCTAAACCTTTGTAACATCAAGCGTCGGCTGAAGTATTTCCCCTAATCTAGCATTCGTACAGTCCTACATATAAGCATAACTTTAGGCAGCTAGGTTATGAAAGTACCTATGTAAACTAAGGGCGCATAAAAGATAAAACTCTAATCATTCCACCTTGAGCTAGAGCAACAGCAAATCCAAATGTCCCACACTCAATATGCAAACTCCAATAAATGCTTTGAGTCCTCCTCTACCATTGGTGGCAACATCCAACTACAGAAACATCAAGCATAATTACTAATCATTAAACCAATTACATGTACAATATTGAAGAAGAAGAAAAGAAGATAATTTAGGAGACACATACAACAATCAGTAAAGCAGAACTGAAGGAGAAAATGTAATATCCAGCTAAGTTTCGGAATCCTGTATCGACCATTGTTTCATGGTATAGAAATTTAACCATGGTAATAAAGGCACAAATTTGATAACAAAGTGTAAGTATTCTGGTAGTGTGGTACTTCTAAAGCCGTCAAAGTTAAACATAACCATGTTAAATTATTGCTGCAAGAGGTAACAGACAAGCTTCCAAAATATAAATGATCATATTGGAAATATATTCGCATAATAATCATCAATTATCAGCATGATATTCCATGCAAACAGAGCTCCATTTTCTAGAATCTAGCAAATAATATTTGCAAACATCATTCCCTATATTTAAACATAATGCCAATCATTAGTTTGAGCACTAAAATTGTTGATGAAAAATAATTAAAGAAAAGGAAGGTAAAAATAATAAACCTTTGTGGAATCAGGATTGTTGCTTGCTTCAATAGTCATGGTTGCTACAGAAGATCAAGATGTAAGTTTATATTTAGCAAAAAAAATGTTTATATTTAGCAGAAGAAAATGTGCAGATGTATGATGAGAAATTCTATCATAGAAAAACTCAATGAGGAATAAACAAGCGTTTGTTAATAGGATCAAAATAATGAGTAGTGGTTAATAGGATCGAAACAATGATAAATGATTACAATTGCAAAACAAATAATACAATTTCATTTCAATTATAGTATACTGGTTTCCTTTTAATGTACATGTTTTTTGTTTTTTTGGTTTTTGCGTTGATTTACACTTGAATGCAATTAATAAATTTAATCAACATACTTAAAACAAATTAATGTTTCTTAAATAAATTATCATGATGCTAAAAACAAAAGACAGTAACAAATTTAAGATAATTATACAATTCACTCTAAGCTGTAGCTTAGATACAATTTTGGAACTCTAAACTTTTCACAAACTTAACTATGCTCGGTGTTTTTGTGGAATTCATACTAAAAATTAAGGACCACTAAGCTCACGTAAGATTAATAGAAGAAGAGGAAAGAAATTAAAGATTGAAAATAATTATTAAGAGAGAAACCTGAAGCCGCAGAAAAGGAGGATGCAGACTTTCCCTGATGGCGTCACAGTCCGAGGTTCCGGTTGAGAAACCGCGGCAGAGAAGAAGCAAAGAAGAGAATCCCATGTGATTGTTAACACAAAGCATTGGCTCCCAGCGATGCTCGACAGAAAGTGACTGTTGAGTTGGATGGTGGTAGGATTCACTCCCAATCGCCTTCCAAATTCTCATATGTCTACCCCAGATGATGATGATGACATAACGATGTTGAAAACACGATTAGGGTCACTGAAGTCGAAAACGAGACACAAAGCGGCCGAAGACGTAATGGACGTTGGCGGACTTGGTGGATTGGTTCGGTAGGAAGCAGGGGAAGAGAAATTTCCGCAAAGGAACGTGATGACATCTAGGGTTAGGTCATGGAAGAGGACTGCATTTGAGAATTTGCGAAAGTAAGGAATTTTGAGAATTTGGGAAAGTAAAATGTGCAGTCAAAAACTAAGGTAAGACTCATCCTGTGATTGAGACTAAATAAGGTCAAATTTACGAAATTGAGAAGGTGGGTCGACCGAAAAGTTAAGAGGAAAATGTGCTTATTTTACACAAGCATGGTTGTCAAACTAGTCACTAACAAAAGGTTATTGTAAAACTCATCGTTAATAAAAAAAATGTCGAATATGTTGTAAACAATATAAAAATAAGAAAGCATTAGAAAAGGCGGAAGGAGATATTTTATTCATTGCTATAATTAGTAATCTATTTCTATTACATATGCTCATTTATATAAAGGTTTGAAGCTTGGGATTCAACTTATCTTGTGATGTGAGACTAAACAAAATATAATAAATATTGTATAGCATATTCACTCTTTATAACTTACATATATTATAATACTCCCACTTGAATATGCGTCTTCAAAATTTTGGATGCTCATATGGTAGCTTGAAATTGTCCATTTTAAAACGTGTATGATGACCGCTTCCCCTCATTATTATCCCGCTTTCATATATCCATTCAGTTGTTGCAGATATTGTATGTTGCCTCATTAAAAACCTCTGCTAAGAAAACATAATGGGAAAAACGTTGAACGAGAAAAAGAGTGCAACTTGTGAAATCATAGATATCATAAAATGATGCTCATTCTAAAGAGTTTGATACTTTGGGATCAAAATAATGTCTCGTTAAAACCTTACTAAGAAAAACCCAATGGGAAAAATCTTAGTGAAAGAAAAAGAGTACAATGACATATTTCAATAATTTGCATCAAATGGAATTTGATACTTCAGGATCATGTAATGCCTCATTAAAACCTTACTAAGAAAAACCCAGTGGAAAAAAATCTTAGTGAAAGAAAAAGAGTAAATTATTGTTAACTCAAAAAATGGATCGACACCTTGGTTTGAGTTTTAAAGCACCATCCATGTTCTTACAGAACAATAATATAGATAATAGGTATAGAAAAGAGCAGTACAAGAAAGAAGACAAGAAGATTTTTATAGCGGTTCGGCTGTTAACGAAGCATACGTCCACTTTATAGTTTTTATTATAGACTGATTGATGTTACAAGTAGTGTTTGGTTACAAGGCTTTTGATTATCCTTAGCTAGATTGAATCCCTAGAGTTGGAATACACTGAAGAATCACGGTGAATCCCTTTGGAGATTGTTCTAAGGGAGATGAACAGTGAAGAAAGTTTCCAACAGAGCTTCAACAACCAGTCCTGAAAAGATCTTGTTTGTGTTGCAAGTAGGATGGTATTTATAAAGATCGGACAGCTTCTAGATCAGGCATGTTCACTAGCTGCTTACAGATGATCATAGAAAGATGCCACAAAGCTTAGCATGCGACCCGAGCCAAAAACATGGATCGCTAGCGATCCATAGACTTAGCTCGGATGTGAGCCAACCACTTGGCTCCTTCTCCCCTATGCTTCGCTGTGTTGGATCATACTTATTCCATAGTTAAGTAAGGATCGATGATGATCCATACACTAAGCGTATTTCAGCATTCTGTCTTCTTGGCCTTCTTTGCTCTTGCGTACCATGGCGACCCACTGGTCTTGTTTAGATCGCTAGCGACCCATGCACTTAGAGTTTTTCTGGACTTTGATGTTTGGAATGCCTTCAATGCCCTGTATCGACGTTGTTCATGTAATCTCGTTGAGCGTTGCTTCACTTTGATGATGATCTATTTGCTAGTTGTGTTTGTCTACTGATTGGAGTGGACAGACATTGGTCTCTGGATTTAATCAAACTTATTCGTAGCTTTTGTAATAGGACTTGGCTTTTTTTAGCTTGTTGGCTTGAGCCCTTTTGGTTGAGTCCTGAGCCATTCCGATTCCATCAAGTCATTTCGTCTTTTCTTTCGGATCCTAATGGGTTAAAACCCGGATAATATTTGCCCCCAAAGTACGTCTTCGTTGGAAACAAGGCATGCTCTGGAAGTTATCGCTTTTGGCCTATGCTTTTTGAATTCCAAGTAATAGTGTCAGAGTTTTGCGAACGTGAGCTGGGTCACGCTGCTGATCACTTAGCTTTGGTCCTGACCGCTACTTTTTGTCGTAACAGGTCAAATTTCTTTTGCAACTTCTCGACTGTACCTTGAAATAGTAGGTGGATGTCACGGTGTAAATTAAAATTAGAGATGGGCGATTCAATGGATCGCTGGCAATCCATAGGCAAGGATCACTGGCGATCCATAGCTGATGGATTGCTAGCGATCCATCAGTGATGGGTCGCTAGCCACCCAAGTACTTAAGAGATTTTTGACTTTTTCGTTTCCATTTGCCTATATAGTCAGTCGAGCCGATTCATTTCTTACTTCTACGTGACCCGAACCTGTCTTCCTTCGTGCAATCCCAGCCTTCTTGAAGTGATTTGATCAAACTTATTCGATTCAATCTAGTGTTTCGTAAAATCCGATCTTGCCCGACCTTTCCACCATGATTCCTTTCACATTTCCACCAATTGAGCATCACCACTGCCTTCTCAGGCCACCTCCGACCAAAACCATAGCTCGCCATTGCCTTAGGACGCCACTGATCCATCCCTTAGATCGCCTCCACCCAATTACAATTTGTTGATTCTAAGTCTTCGATCACTTCTGTGTTTTAGAGTTCAACCTGAGGTGGGTTTGCTAATCACAGTGTTCGTTTATCGATTTTATGGCGAGGTTGCATTTGTGATGTTGGTCGTGAGAAGTTTGAGTTAATGTTGATCGTAAGGAGTTTCTCCCGAACGATATTCGGGCTTTGTCCCGGTGCTTGACACGTTTTGCTATCTTCGTGCATTAAGCCAGAATTGACTTGTGCCTAGTTCCATAGCTGATATTGAACGACACATCGCGAATCGCGCCTGGCTTCTCTGGAGAATTTGGACTTATTTTACTTGTCTTGTGCATGCTCGATGTTCCTGTAACAAAAAGGATATTCTGTGTCGCTTCGTACGATGGATCCGTTATCAATTGTTGATTGATAACGGGTAAGTGTAGAGAAAGTAAAAACAAATGGAAACGATACGAGAAGTCTTTTTCCTTTTCCACTGCGAGCGAACTATCTACACGAGATAGAGCATTTGTAGTTTTTTGAACACCGAGCTCACTCCCTATAGACATCACATTGCACTTGCCCGGGTACATACTTGAACTCCGTTGTGTCGGCATGAATCAATATCTCTCCGAAATTCAAGTGTTTTGGGGAAATTATTAGTTTAGAATAGAATCACCTGACCGTTTTGAATGCGAATTCTGTTATTTTAGAATGAAGCATCCATCTTCGTGCCATAAATCGAGTGGAGGAAGCCCGACACTTTCAGCAGCTGAGTCATCGTTCGTTGCGTTTTCTACTTCTTCTTCACAGGCAGAATACAGCCAGTTGGTCGTAGGTTCTATCTTGGATCGAACTCCTCCCAATTTTAGGGTTTTTCTAAACCCGCCAAAAAGAGCTTCTTCCGTAGTTTTCGCTAAGGTTATGTATAATATCTGCATGCAGCTTGGCATACCAAAGGAGGATGTACACCTCCTAGAAAAGAATAAGTTTGCTCACATGCCTTCCTCAGGATATACCGCTTGCCATCGGTATATGTGTCTGAATGGAGTCGTACCCCCTTTCATTGACTTCTTGCGTGAAACTCTCTCAAATTTAGGCACTGCCCATTCCAGATTCATCCCAATGACTATGCCATCTTAACTTGCTTGCATGTCCTTTTCAGCGCATTCAATTGTGCTCCAAGCTCGACGAGCTACGGTACTTTCTTTCATTCAAGAGAAGGGATGAGTGTTCATCTCTGGTCATAATAGAAGCTCAAAGGAATCGCAAAATCATATTATGACTACAGAGTAACTGTCCCAGTTTAAGACCCAATATTTCTTTGTTAGGTGCCTCGAAGGGTTTAATCGTCTGTGGACAATGGGGGGTAAGTTCTTTTCCTTATTTACCGAGTTTCGACGTGTCGCTGCGGGGGTTCTAAAAAGTTGAATATTTCTTGCAGTTAGACCGAGACCGAACAGGGACCTATCTTTTGATGAAGTTTGTCGAACCCTGAAGGCCATCGATGTTGTGGAAAGGTCCGTTAAAGTCTTGCTGACTGATGAAAACTTACATTGATATAGGTTGTTGCATCCAGGAAGGTTCATCGTTCCAGTTGAGGCCCCCACTCCTTCTTAATCCAAGGTTAGCACGCGATCCACTTCATCTTCTCATGGGTCCGAAGAAGGCGATTCTCAAGAAAGAGAGGGCTTGTTCGGAGAATCAGCTGAAGAGGCTCGTGACGAAAGAGACGTTACTGTGACCAAAGCTATTCGCCTGGCTAGAATGCCTTCGATCCCAGAGGAAGGAGAAGAAGATTTCAAACATAGGGAAGGAAAAGCCGCCATAGACTTAGAAAAAGAGGAGGGGAAGTCAGGAGTAGTAATGACGAGTCCACTTCTAGTAGAATCCAATGATAGGGATTCTAAATCGTGTGATGAGACTCCAGGATGAGCCCTGTTGTCCCATGCTCAACTCCTCCAGACACATGTGATAAGGACAACACCCTAGGGATCGGGTGACGTCGGGATTCTCTGAGCAAAGATGATGGCATGGAGTTTGGTGATTTGAGCGATGCTTACATTGATTTTGACACGCTTATAGGGGAAGATTTCAGATTTGAGGAGGTGCCCCCTCGCTCGAGCCACGTCGCATTGGAAGTCAGTTCGATTCCCTTCGCGGCGCCTGCCCGATCCAGTTTGTGATGTCGTTTTAAGCTATCCTCCCAAACACTCCATACGCTTCACTAAGGCCACACTCACTTATACACACACTTTCCATGTTTTATTTTCTGTTCCTAAAGCCTTTTATTTATGCTTCGTGTTAGGTATGACACGAGGGCGTCCTTCCGGCCGTCATCAGCTCCGAGAAACGGAGGAGGAGTATAGGAGAAGAAATGATCTAAAGGTTGAAGCCCATCACCAAGATGAGAGAGAGCACGGTTGGTCATGTAAAGGTGGGTACGAGAAGAGGAGGTCTTTTTATGAGAAGGAGGAGCCATTGAAGAGGTCAAAATTCGATCATCGTTCGCATTCTTTGAAACAGCAGGCCTTTGCTTCGACACACCCTTCAATGGGTCATGAAATCCTTGTTACTTCTGCCCCTGTTTCACCTTCAACTTACGTCCCACCATCTTCTATTGTGCTTGCCTTCGGTTCTTCGCGTCCCCACCGGAGACCTGTCTATATTCTTTCATCGGGCCCTCCCAAGCTTGAGGTAGTGCTCCCTGGGTGGTTTCTAAGGGGAGTTAAGTTCGATTGAGATGTCCATCCAGTCCGTAAAGATTCTTACATGCCATATCTTCAGGCTATTCAAAAAGATTTAGACAGGCCGAAGGGTGGAAAAAATTAAGTAAGCAGCTGGTAGATACTAATCACAACAAGTACTAGGAAATCCTCTCTTTTGAGTCAGAGAAGGATAATTTTGAAAGTGAGTTGTCAGAACACGATGCTAGGATTAAACAGTTGGAGGAGGAGAAAGAAGCGGCACTGCAAGAAAGAAAAATGAACGTCGACTTGCTAAAGAAAGTAAAAAAGGTCCATGGAAGAATTGAGATCGTCTATAGGGAATAAATAATGAAGGCTCATATCGAGGAGGCTAAATTGAAAGAGGAGATGGCTGCTCGTAGCACAACAATTGAAGCCCAAAAGAAAACTATATCTGACCATGACCTTATCATTGAAGGGCACAATAAGACCTCTCTGACTAGGCTACGATGATCGCCCGACTATAGGACCAAGTTGCGTAGCTTAGGAATGATAAGTCTCGCACTGAGGTCGAAAAGGCCGCCATTACAGCGAATTATCTAGAGGTCCAAAATGCTTTTGAGAGGAAGATGGAAAAAATGGACGAGACCATCCTGAATTTCTATATTAATTCTCTACTTCATTAGGGGAGCCTTGGCTACTTGGGCCCGAAATTTCCACGCACTCTCGCCGTGGTCTTGAAAGAAATCTTGACCCGCTTTTGTGACAGTAGTGACGTTTTCACCAAATGAGAGTTAGAAAAAATCTATCTTAATGAAGAACCGAAGAAGGCATTATTGGAGGGCCAGGGATATTGCGGATCGAGAGGGAGAAAGAAGCTATCGATGCAGCCATGACTATGGCTGCCGAAGCACTTACATAACCTTTTATTTCTAGCACCGGCGAGACATCGGAGCAGCCCCGCAATCTGCCAACAAGTTTTGGGCTTGGAGCTTCCCCTCGGGAAATAGAACCGTCTAAGGAGGGTGAAGGCGTTGAATATGAAGTTGACATTCTTGACCACTCTTCTGGTGCAGGTAATCCTCTCACTTCCCCCGAGTTCGGGAGCTTTCAACTTACACTGCAAGAGCAGAAAGAATTTAATGCTTTCATTTTTGATCTTATAGGTCCGTTTACCTTTCCTATTGATGTGCCAGCTTCCTCGACACCTGGACCTGCTACTATTTCCATAGCCTCTGTGCTCATTTCTGTTCCTGTTTCAGTTTCCATGTCAGTGTCAGGCTCGCAACCGGGGCCGGAGTTTGAAAAGATAGTCGCACTTCATAGCTTGGATGACCCTTCTATATCTTTGGAAGGTGATGTAACAGCGGCAGAAGTTAAGGAGCAGGAAGTTCAAATGGAGCGACCTCGCAAAACTCTACACGAATTGGTCGCTGTCAAGAAAGAGAAGGTTGAAGTGATCAAGCCTCGAAGAGCTCCCGCATGTCATGGAAGCACAAAGCGAAGAGCGAGTCTTCTAAGAAGGCTGCAGAGCAAGAGGAAGATGTTAGCGCTGAGGAGTTTGTTGATATTACTAGCAGCGACACCACTCTCGAGAGGAGGCAGAAACTTTGAACAAAGGGCGGAAAGGGGAGTGGTGGAAAGAAGCACTGAGGCGTTTGGATGACGACCGATCTGATTTTGGTCCTTTTTGAGTCATTTTGTTTAAGTGTAGAGTTTTCACTTAGTGTTTTTGTTGTTGAGTATGTATTTTATTTTTATTGGCCGGTGTTGTGTGGGTACGGCCCCTATGTTTTGACACTGTATAAAGAAATTATAAGTAATACATTGATATTTCAATTGTACTCTTATTTGTTTGTCCATATGTGTTCTATGCACTTGTGCTTGTTTTGTTTACACTTATCCAATTCTTGTAATTACCACCAGAATTCTTTATTTGGATCAATAATCCATTTTTTGGAGTAATAGAACCTTTGAACTTATTATTTTCAAGTGTTTTTACTTAAGTTCGGTGTGTGCACCCCAGTTCATAGTGTTGTCTACTTCAAAGAATTGGCAAATGACTGGTAACTTAGGGTTTAAATAGTCTGCACATTAACACTTGCAATTTGACTAAATCACAACTCGATTTTTCTTTTTTAAGAAGTTCTGTGTCTTGAGCACGTAGTTTGAGTTTTTTGTGATATTTTGGTAAGTATGCAACATATGCATGTTTGAGATGTGCACATTACATAAGTTGACTTTTGGCATGTACACGTCGTCAACATTTAATGTAATAATATGACTTACTTCGATTTAGTTGGAGTCGTCCCCATTGTTTTCGAAAGTTGGAGTGGTTTGACTCTAGTTATTCCTGTATGGATAAGTTCCTTGGCATTGCTGGGGGCAATTTCGAGACATGAAAGTGCGTATGGCTAACGAGATGCGTGGATTTTAGGATCGATATGTCCCGTCGATTTGGAACGGTTTTGGCGCTCCTTGTTGTTGCTTATCTTCGGGCAACGTGAGGAGTTTATGTTTTAGGAGCGTGATTTCATAGCTTTAGGAGTTAAGCACGGCTTATGAAAGGCATGGCTTTTGGAACTGATATGACTCGTCGATCCAGAATGGTTTTAGTGCTCATCGATGTTGCCTATCTACGGACAACATGTGGAGTTTGAGTTTTAAGAGTCAGTGTGTGACTCATGTAGTGCACGGCTTTTCATACTCCTCGGTATTGCCTATTTTTGGGCAACGTAAGGAGTTGGTATTTTGAAATTTAGTGCACCGCTTATGAAGTGCACGACCTTTTGTACTTCTCGATATTGCCTATCTTAGGGCAACGTGAGGAGTGTAATTTTTAATCGTTAGTGTGCAGCTTATGGAATACACCGCTTTTTGTACTCCTCGATGTTGCCTATCTTCGAGTAACATGAGGAGCATTTATTTTAGCCTTCTCGATGTTGCCGAAGCCATGCCAATTTTTAGAAAGCAAAGATCGGGTTCCTCTGGTCCAACGGTTTGAGTCGATTTACTTTCGTCGACCCGGCGGGCAGTTATTATGAACACGATTTTTTTGCTTCAAAAAGCAAATCAAATTTAATTAAGGAAAGTAGGGCAAGCTTTTGCCTATTTACAATGTCCATCCCCCCCCCCCCCCCCCCCCCGCATCCTGGGATGGCTTATTTGCTGAAAAATAGAGAGTACAAAAGGTAGTTTTCAAATGAAATAATGGCGGAGTGATTCACTATTCCATGCCCTAGGAATTTGAATTCCATCGACGGTTGTTAACTTGAAAGTTCCGTCCCTCAGCTTTTGATTAATGATGTACGGTCCTTCAAAGTTTGGTCCGAAGGCCCTCGGAACGGGGTAGATTCGCTTGAGCACAATATCTCCCACTTCGAAGGTTTGGTTATGAACATTGGAGTTGAAGTACCGTGCGACCCTCTTTTGGTGAGCGGCGGTTCTCAACTCGGCTTCTTCTCTTCTTTCATCGGCCATATCTAGCGATTCGAGTAGGAGCTGCTCGTTCTGCTTTTCATTGAAATTTTGACTACGGTGCAAGGGGACTTCTAATTCAACAGGGATCATTGCTTCTGAGCCATATGACAGAGTGAATGGACCGTGGTCGGTTGCCGCTTTGTCGATAGTTCTGTAAGCCCATAGTGCGAGTGGAAGTTAATCGCTTCTTGATGGTGGACTTGATGATTTTGTTTATCACTTCCACTTGGCCATTTGCTTGCGGATGAGCTACTGTAGAGAAGCTCTTCTCAATTCGAAAGCATTTGCAGAAGTCTTTAAACTCAGTGCTTTCGAATTGAGTTCCATTGTCAGTGATGATTTTCTGTGGAATACCAAACTTGCAAATAATGTTTTTAGTAACAAAGTTGATGACTTTCTTTGTGGTTATAGTGGCCAATGGCTCCACTTTGGCCCATTTCGTGAAATAATCAACGGCAATTATAACGTATTTTGCCTCTCCTTTTACTACTGGCAGGACGCCAATCAAGTCCATTCCCTATATTGCAAATGGCCATGGACTGACCATGTGTGTTAGCTCTTTTGAAGGAGTTCTTTTAATTTTGCTGAATTTTTGGCAGCGATCACATTTTCGGCATAGTCTGCCGTGTCGTGGTTTTTTGTTGGCCAAAAATACCCATATTGGAGGACTTTCTTCGCAAGGGTTTGACCCCCAATGTGGTCTCCGCACTCGCCTTCGTGCACTTCCTTTAGGATTCGTCGGACTTTGTCATCGGACACACATCTAAGAAGGGGTTGAGAATCCCCTTCGATTGAGTACTCCGTCTTGTATCATGAATCACGGTGCCTTTTGGAGAAGCTTTTTTCGTTCATTCCGGTCCGTCAAAAGTGTCCCTGCAAGTAAATATTTCTTTATCGGTGTCATCCATGTATCTTGTTCGATAGTGATCTCGAGGATCTAGTCGACGTTCATTTCGTCTATGCTTGGGTTGGTTAGAGTCTCAATTGGGACTATCCCCAATGACTGAGCTTCCTTGGAGCTCGCCAGTTTAGACAAATAATCTACCTTGGTGTTTTGCTTCCGTGGAATGTGAGTTATGGTGTAGTGTTCTATATTGCTTAGCAGCTCTTGCACTTTGGACAGCTACGGGGCAAGATTCTCCCCTCGAGCCTAGTATTCCCCTTTTTCTTGACAAACGACCAGTTGGGAGTCGCTCTATATGTGAATAGATTTTATTTGTGCTCTTTCACAACTTTTAGTCTTACAATCAGTGCTTTATTCCGCTTCGTTGTTTGTAGTAGGGAATTCCAAGCATTGAGCATAGCTAATAGCTCATCCTTTGAGGGTTTCAAGCACTGCTCCTACCCTCCAACAGAGCTACTCCTACCTCCTCAACAGATGTTGTTAGATGCGCCATCGATAAAGAGCTCCCATTGCGTGTCTACTTCCAGCTGTTCTTCTTTCACGTCATCCCATATAGTAAATTCGATGATGAATTCTGATAACGCTTTCCCATTGATGGCTTTCCTTGGGTGACATGTGATATTATATTGACTTGGTTCTATATTCCACTTGAGAGGTCGTCTGGAAGTTTTAGGCCGATATAACACCTGCTACAGGGGCTGGTCAGTCAATACTTTAATTGGATGAGCCTGAAAGTATGGTTATAACTTCCTAGATGCGATCAGGAGGCAATACACTAATTTTTATAGTTTCGGTAGTTTTTCTCTGGTCCAATTAACCGATTGCTAATGTAATACACGGGTCATTGGATTTTTGTTTCTTCATACACAAGAGTGGCGCACAATACATGGGGCGAGATTGCTAGGTAAACGAACAGGTCTTCTCCATCCACGGGCTTCGATAGGATTGGCGGAGCCTCCCTATGCCGTAGAAATTCTTTGAATTCTATTTGATAAGCTTCACTCCATTCGAAGTTCTTCTTTCCTTTCTTCAACACATCGAAGAATGGTATACATTTGTCTGTAGCTTTCGAGATAAATCGACTTAGTTTTGCGAATTTTCCTTTTAGGCTTTGCAGTTCCTTCTTATTCTTCAGAGCTTGGACTTCTCGTAGTGTCGCTACTTGTTATGGATTTGCCTCCATGGCCGTAGCACTTACGATGAATCCTAAAAAATTTCTGAAGGCTACCCAGAAGTGACATTTGAGTGGATTGAGTTTCATTCTGTACTTTCAAAGTATTTCAAACATTTCAGTGAGGTTATCCAGTTGGTTAGCAGCTGCTCGCGATTTGACCAACATATCGTCTACGTAAACCTCCATAGTTTTCCCGATTTGGCGCCTGAACATGGTGTTCACCAACCGTTGGTAAGTTGCCCCAACGTTCTTTAAGCCGAGCGGCACTATCCTATAGCAGTATAGGCCCAGGTTGATGATGTAGTTGGTGTTTTCTTGGTCAGGCTCATGCATCAGGATTTGGTTGTACCCAAAGTAGGTGTCCATAAATGATAGTAGCTCGTGTCCTACCATTCCGTCCATAAGCTGGTCTATCCTAGAGAAAGGGAAGCTGTCTTTTGAGCAAGCTTTGTTTAGGTCCGAGTAGTCGATATAGGTTCTCCACTTTCCATTGGACTTTTTGACTGAGATCGGATTAGATACCACTCTGGATAAGTTTCATCATGGATGAAACCGTTGGCCATTAACTTTTCCACCTCTTCTCTTAGCGCCTTGGACCATTCAGGACCCAAGTTGTGCCTCTTTTGCTTTACTGATGTGAACTTGGGGTCAATGTTGAGCGCGTGACATGCGATTTTTGGAGACACCCTACACATATTGGAATGCATCCATGCGAACACATCCAAGTTGGCACGAATAAACTTGGTAAGCTCCAAAAGCATCTTGTTTCCAAGGTGCAATACAATTTTAAAAAATTTAGTTGGGTCATCCATAATCGAGCGGGACAGACACTGTCAATTCTGCCAGAGCTACCCGTTCCTCCCCTGAACTCTTCTTTCTAGGGTCCAATGCCTTGTCATATCAACTAGGTCCCCAAGCCAGGGGCGACTTTGTAGCTGCTATTCTGAAGGTTCACGGATGTGGAGATTTCTTCCCACATCATTCACTTTTTCTCTTCTTTTGGATTCACATAACTCCGCAATGTAACATTCTCTGGCAACGCACTGATCTTCCTTCACCACTCTAATTCCATTTGCAGTAGGGAACTTCATGGTTCGACACCATTAGGCCAGCGCTATTCTGAAATCTGCTAGAGCGAGCCATCCACAGAAAGCGTTGTATGCTGACATTTCGTCCACAATTACAAAAGTCTGAAAGAGGGTGACTCTTCGATCACCCTCTCCAAGCTCCACTGGCAGGCCGATTGTTCCCACAGGTTGCTTGGGTTCGCCAGTGAACCATTGGATCTTCGTTTGGCATGCAGACATGCTTTTTATGCCGATTTTCATTCGATCAAAAGTATGCTTGAAAAGAATATTAACATAGCTACCACTATCAACCAACACTCGTCGAACAATAACGGGACCGATTCCCACCATTCCCACCATTGAATCGAGAGTCGGGGCTCCGATCCCTTCGATGTCTCGATTTTGAGACACTATGTTATCACTCAATACTTTTTGTAGCTTAGCTGGTGTTTCATCTTATAGTGCGACACATGATTCCTCTGGAGCATGCTTCAACGAACTTGCATATCGCTCCATCTCTTCACAACTTCTTTGTGTGGGATGTGGTCCCCCAAATATTGTTCCAATAATGAGTCTTTGGTCGGTTCGCTTAGACTCTTCCTCACTAGCTCTGGCGTGATTCCTTCATTCCCTAGGGGGCTGACTGGTCATGGGTTGGTCAGGTTTCTATGGCTTTCTCACGTATTGTTGGAGCTTGTTTTCCCGAATCAACTCTACAATGAGATTCTTCAGACGGCAGCATTCGTTTGTGTTATGACCATGAGTCTCGTGGAAGCGGCAGAACTTTCCTGAATGTTTTTACTGCTCAATTGCTCCCTTCCTAGGGGGTTTCTTGTATTCCTCGGTCCTCTGTGTTGCAAGATAAATATTTTTCGGAGTGTCATTTAGAGGGATATAATCTTCCTGCCTGAACCCTTTAAGCCTTTTATTGCACCCATTACCATTTCTTTTATTGGAGTTCTGATTTTTCCTCTTTTGATTTTTATCTTTCCCTATGGCTCCTTCAGTAGTTCCGGAAGCGTGCGCGTTTTGATTCATTGATACATCGCTTTGTCCGAAGGTCATTTGTTGTACGCCAACAAACTTTCTTTCCAACTCTTGTGTTTCCTCCAATCTTAAGTCTGACTTGCTTTACGATTTAAGTCCTTCCTCGTGGTAGGTTGCTTTATCTTAATCCACTTTCCAAATTCAATCCTGAGTGAATGGCACAAACTAACACTATCAAAATTATTTCCTCGATGGGGTTGCTTACTTTCATCACCGCGGTGTTGAACCGATTTATAAAAGATTTCAGCAATTCATTACGTCCTTCAAACAATCCGGATAAGGACATGACATCTTTTGGTTGTGCAGTATGGAGCCTGAATTGATCAATGAATCTTGTTGCTAATTGGTCAAAAGTAAAGATGGATCTTGGTGGAAGTCTGGTGAACCACATTGATGCAACTCCTTCTAGAAAGATGGAGAAGCATCTACAGTGAATAGCCTCTGAAGTGTTGGCTCCATCCATATACCAATTATACTTGTATAAGTGGGGTATTGGTCCTTCGTCCCATCGTAGGATGGGATAGTTGGGATTGTGAATTTATTTGGATATTTTTTATTCAAGATTTCATTGGTAAAGGGGGTTCGACTTGGAGCAGATCCCCATCCATCGTCTCTTTGATTTTTTTTTATTTTCATCCATCAAATCATTTGACCATGTCTGCCATGTATGCCTCTGATGTCCGCTAATCTTGGGGACGACTGTCGGTCACTACACCAAGTGTTTGGATTTGCAAATGGTCTTGGTGCATGGCTTGAAGTGTAGGCTCTCATGTCTTCGAGAGAGCCACTCCCACGGGACCCCGTTGGCTTGCAGCTGGTCTGATTGGTGCAGTTTGGGCGTTCCTAGCATCATCAAATGCGTTGACATTCTCTTCCAATTGGTTGTCTTGCTCTCCATCTTCTGAATTGAAGAGATCCATAGCTATATCTTCTTACGGAGACTTGGCCCATTGATTTAAGTTCAGACTTGGTTGCATCGCGGTGGGTGGCATATTCGTTTTTCCTTCCACATTGTGTCCCATGATTCCCGTTGTTACCCTTTTTTGCGGCTATTTTTCGTCTTCTGTTTGGACCAAAAACGGAAGAATTTTCTTGTTTTATAGCAGTCGTGGGTTCAGGCATAATTCTTGGAGCAGGATTCGACTGTACAGTTAGAAAAGCGTTAAGCTTCTCCATCAGAGCCTTCTGGCTATTTTCCATTCTTTGGTTGATTTCGTCAGCCATCTTATTCAATTCATCCCTAGTTAAAACTTCGTGTTGACTGGAGGATGTTGTCATCTGATTTTCCAAGTTAGCACCATTTACTTCAGTATGTTGAGGACTAACATCTTCTCCCGCTATTACTGCTCCTATGGATCTTCCAAAGGTAGTTCTTCTTCTTCCAGGAGCCATGGATTCCAAGTGGTAGATTCTTCAGACAAAGACCGGGGATCTAACTTTTGGACCTATGGGATCCGATGTAGATAGTTAGATCTAAATCCTAAGCTGGAGCTCTCAGTAAAAGCACTAAAATATTAACCCATAAAATGGATCAACACCCTGGTTTGAGTTTTAAAGCACCAGGCATGTTCTTACAGAGCAATAATATAGTAATAGGTACAGAAAAGAGCAGTATAAGAAAGAAGACAAGAAGATTTTTATAGTGGTTCGGCTGTTAATGAAGCCTACATCCACTTTGTAGTTTTTATTATAGACCAAATGATGTTACAAGTTGTGTTTGGTTACAAGGCTTTTGATTATCCTTAGCTAGATTGAATCCCTAGAGTTGGAATACACTGGAGAATCACAGTGAATCCCTTTGGAGATTGTTATGAGGGAGATGAAGAGTGAAGAAAGTTTCCAGCAGAGCTTCAACAACCAGTCCTGAGAAGATCATGTTTATGTTGCAGGTAGGATGGTATTTATAGAGATCGAAGAGCTTCTAGGCCATGCCTGTTCACTAACTGCTTACATATGATCCTAGGAAGATGCTACAAAGCTTAGCACACGACCCAAGCCAAAAACATGGATCGCTAGTGATCCATAGACTTAGCTCAGATGCGAGCCAACCACTTGGCTCCTTCTTTCCCATGCTTCACCGAGTTGGATGATACTTACTCCATGGTTAAGTACGGATCGCTGGCGATCCATACACTTAGCGTATTTCTTCATTCTGTCTTGTTGGCCTTCTTTGCTCCTGCATACCATAGTGACCCACTACTTTTGTTTGGATCGATAGCGACCCATGCACTTAGAGTTTTTCTACACTTTGATGTCTGAAATGCCTTCATTGCCTTGTATCGACGTTGTTAATGTAATCTCGTTGCACGTTGCTTCAATTTGATGATCTACTTGCTAGTTGTGTTTGTCTATTGATTGGACTGGACAGACGCTGGTATTTTTAGTCAAACTCAGTCGTTGCTTTTGTATTAGGACTTGGTTTTCTTTAGCTTGTTTCTTTAGCCCTTTTGGTTGAGTCTGGGTCATTCTGATTCCATCAAGTCACTCCGTCTTCTCTCGGATCCTAGTGGGTTAAAAACCCTAATAACAATTATAATATACATATGTATGCTCCCCCTGATTTTATAGTTTTCCGTTTAAATTTGAATATATGTCATTATAATTCAAATCAGTTATAAATACTTTTGTAACATAACTTAGACAAGCGATAAAACTCCAAAGACAATAATTCTACTTTCCTTTCTTTAGATCTTCATTATTTACAAATATTTTTCTTCGATACAATCTAATTTTACAAGATTGTTTTTTCTAAATATGATTTGCGTTTTATGCATATTTTATGCTATCTTTATGAAAAACACTTCATATGCTTTCATTTTTGTGCTTCAAATCAGTTTTGCGTATTGCAACTACATCTTTGATGAATATTAAAATTTTCGTTACAACAATATTTAAAAATAGGCAGTATATGAACTATATCAAGATTTTCAATACAATAATACTTAAAAGATGGTTGTAATCTATGCACCTTATTCTTTGCATTCTTTATAACCACCAAAGTTACTTACATTCTTTAGGAATTTGTATATTTTCATCGTCAAATATGATTTAAGCAATATTTATACCTTCGGGGTATATTAAGTGTTTCAAACACTTTCTCTACTTTGCGGATTACAAGTCCACATTTCTATATTAGTAAAGAATTTGTGATGGACAATCATGTTTACTCTAATTCAAGATCTTTAATCTATTAATAAAGATAAGCGCTTTTATTATTTACAAATTTACCGTCGATGATAATTTCTTGTCAGTTTTATATATGATTTATTGATATCACAATATTTATTCTATTTTAGATACATAAACCACTTCTAGGTTTATTTGACTATCATATCATGGGTCTCTTCTTGAGCGAACTTAAGTGTTTCTTAAAAAAACACTCACCTCCTTTATTTGACATCTTTATTACTTTCTTCAAAAATATTTCAATCTGACTCCTCTATCATACTTCAGACGTAATTTATACCCTTTTGGTCCTTCTAAGATTTCAATTTATATTGGAGCAAGTATATTAGGGATATTATCGATAATTTATTCAAGTTACTTAATATTTTGCAACCAATATTTAATCTTGATAATCAAAATGAACTTGTATATTATTTACCCTCCCCCTCAATGTTGATGAACATTGTCACATTTAATAATATTCTTCTTTGGATTCCCATTTTGATCCATTATGATATTGATACTAGCAAATACATAATACATACTGATTATAGGAGGATAATTCTTTTATCAGTTGATAAGACATATTCAATTGATATTGCTTATTAGAGTTTGTTCTCATTCATTGATCTAGCCAATTGGAGGAATTTACTTATTGTGTAGATCATTTGAATACATACATGACTTTAGGTCATTCAACATTTATATTTATTGAATTTTAAATCATTGAATTATATCTATGCATAATCTATAAGATCATCTCATAACAAACTTCAAGTTGTTACTTGAATATCTACATATATAGATATATACGTGGGTCCACTCATTACATATATATATATATATATATTATAAATTTGCATATTCTTTCCCATTTGAGTTAGTTATTTTTAGAACAAACTATTACAACTATTAATTTATGTTTATAGATCTCTGTCAATGGGAATCCTTCAAGACTGCATGACATTGTTCAAAAGTTTGAAACCATATTGAACTTTTGGTTCAAATAAATTATACACACAACTTCAAATTGATAAATTTTATTCCTTAATTATATCTCAAATAACACTTATAAACATCAATTGTGATTACTTATCAGAGAATTATACATAGTTATAATTGCATATAGACATTTCTACACATCCCTTTTGGAGAGTTTATCAAAAGATATATACTTATAAAAAATAAATAAATAATAAGAGTAGCTTTTGGACACTTGGAATTTTATAAAAATAAGAGATATATACATTACAAAGCTCTTAAATTTTAAGCTAGAATCGGATCTAAACTAAATTGGAATCCTTCATAATCAAATTTCTATACATTTATTTGGTTTGATAAAATTACCAAATATATAAAAATATCTTTTACAGATATTTTATCATTTCCAGATGTATAAGTCTCTTCTAAAGATATTTTACTATCGCCACTTCTAGAGCAAACTTGTCTCTTCTAGAGATATATACGCATGCAAACTATCAGAATGTCATATCAATTTACAATATTTCTTTTACATAAATTACATAATTACTACTTTTGTAGTAGCATAAAATATTCCTGTTGGATATTTTTGTTGTAACTGCTTTTGAAATGTCATATCAAACTTTAAATACAGTAACAAAAATAGATGCACCAAATGAAAGTAAGATCGAGAAATAAAACCACTACTTTTGGAGTGTGATATTGGTATATAATACCTTTTTTTAGGGATAAATTATTGTTATTACTTCTAAAGTTTTATATGACATTCCTTCAGGGAATATAGTGTTTCTTTTTAAAGGATTACAATATAACAAAAATAAATTTTCTATAACATCTCTTGAGGATGATGGATTTTGCAATATAAATTTTAAGAAAACATCTCTTCAAGAGATTAATATATGTACACACATCCATAAACTTAAATAGTATGTTATATGAGTTATCTCCTTTGGGTAATACTAAAATGTATTTCATCAATTAAATAGTTTGACTACGGCACCCAAAAATAATTTGTCAAAACTTTAGGTTTTATAACATAATGCGATTAGTAAAGATCATATCTGTATTTAGATATATAATGAGAAAGTAATAGAGAATAAAGCTGCACATACTGAGATGAAATTATTTTTCGCATTGCATAGAACCTATAAATTGATCATATGTAATTTTACATAATCAGAGGTATATATAACGAGGGAAAAACATTTTAAACTAATTACAACATATAAACTGAAATGAAAAATGAGAAATATGGACTAAAATGTCATTTGAATTCATATTTTATAAATAATGAACACCCCTTTTCAAAGCTAAATTAGTAATTAATTTTCAATTCAAGGCATATTTGAAATGTCATACAACATAATATCTTCAGGATATTTGGTCAATATAATATGTAAATACAAAGATGTAAGTAAGATATAACTCATTTGGTGATTTTTGAAATCTCTTGAATGCACTATCATAATCTTAAGTTAAGATGTATTTATCTCTTTTAACTTCTTCAAGAAGTGTAATCTTAACATTTCACCTAGTTTCAAGAAAGATTCGGGTTTCTAATTCATGAACTTCAAGCTCATTAATTTGTTATGAATTTTAGATTCTCAAATTTTATGTAAACTTCTTGTTTAGAAGCTTATACATATCGACTAATTAAAAAAATAACTATAAGATTTCAAATATAGACTCTATCAATAAATCATTACACAATTCGAGACTTCAAGTCTCAGATTAAGTAATGCAACTTTTTGTTGAAAAATAAATCTTTGCATAACTTTAAGTAATTGTTCAAACTTATTTCTTTCTTTATATCGAGCATTGTTTGCAAAAATAAATACACTAGATAATAAACCATATGTTTATTCTTATTCAAAACATAAAAATACAACATCATTTAATTTACTATGGCCAATGCATTTAGGATGATAAGGTAATTTAATATGTTACCATGACAACAACATTTAATGCATTTATGATTAAAAAAATGAATGCAATTTACCATAATTGTGGCCTAGAATATAAAATATTGTCACAATGAATTGATTTCTTTACAAAAGAATAAATCAATCTAACTAATATTACTTAGCAAAATTGCATCTCAAATCTAAGTTCAATATACTCACTAATAAAATTAAAATGAATACCATAAGAGAAACTTTATTTCTTAACAGTCAAAGTTTCTAAAATAACTAAAATAACTCTTATATATATCTATATATATCCCTTTTAATAATTCATGTTTCGGCTCTCTTTTTTTGGAAATTCTGGCTCTTTATTACAAGAAAACTTGAAATTTAATAATTTATGAAAACTCAAGTTTTTAGCATTATAAGAACCGTAGGTTTTCAACTTTTATTTCAAATGCTAGAAATTAAGTTTACCATCTATGCTTTCATTAATGTTTCCATTCACTTTATGTGTGCTAAATCAATATTAATATTGGTTCTAAACTTAATATGATCTTCTAAATACATATTATTCTTGTATATGTTTCTCTAAGAAATAATAAAATATTTCTTCTGGAAATATAAACTATATATATCAAAATCATTTCCAAAGTCAAAATCCAAATCAAAGAGTTTTCAAAATGAAAACTTCATTTACCAAAGATGTATAGATTACTTTGATCTATATCATAAATCAGAATGCAATCAAGTTCAACAAATTAATTTGAATCAACAACAGAAATTGTCAAATTCAAAACTTTCTTTCCAAAATAATGAACTCAAAAAACATACAATAATCAAGTTTGAAATCAATCAAATCCAAATTCAAAAAATAACAACATTTTATTTTTAAACCATGTACAAATCTCAAAGATATATTATTTGAGTGTGATTTTGAGATTTATAATATAATGAGATAAAAAAAATTAGAACAAAAAAGAATCAAATCTATAGTAGAACAAGATCTGAAATATAATGACAAAAACACATGTACAGTGGAATAAGATCTATGAATTTAGATCCATGATAAAATAAGATCTTGAAAAGATAAGATCTATTAAAACTTAAATCCAAATCTGAAAAATTAGGAAATAGATATAGAATTTTGAAACAAGAATACTTAAATCTTGATCTAAATTAATCGCAAAACAAATCCAAAAAAGCAAATCTAGAAAATTTCAAACCCGATTTCATAGGTTGAATAAGAGGAAGAGGTAGATCTGATTTCAGTAATTGATTAAGAGAAAGAGATGTATTTGCATAAAAGGAAAAATGGATCTGATCTTCTAGATTAGAATACCCAATACATCTAAGAAAGAGATCGTGCGTATAACATGTTGTAAACAATATAAAAACTAGAGCAAACCCGTGCTACGCACACGGAATGTAGTTGCATGTTTTTTTTACAACTATCATTGAATCTTCAATTATTTTCCTTACGGTTATATTATTTAATTCAAATCAACTTTCCCTTTTCCATAATGTAAAAAAATTAATTTCTATTAAAGGCCATGCTAACCAATATATTAGCCTTTGAGATTGTAAAACTAAAAGGCAGGTAGATGTATAACAACACTACATGCTCACGGGGTTAAACTCAATTAATATAAGGAACTACAAAATGGCCACAGGTATATGAAGTTGCATAGACAAATATTAAATGCATATTGAACACCCGTCATAATAGAGGTTTTAAAGGTGTAGAACGTGTACTTATATTTGACAAATGTGTATGCCCGCCCATAACGATGAAAACTAAAAGAAAAGTAAAGATATGTGCATGAAGGCAAGGAAGAAAATTAAAGATGTGCATGTAAAGTACTTTACAGTAGCATTGATTTGGTACACATAGGTCAGAAATAAATTGTTACTGAAGAGACGAAGCATAACTTTCATGTTTGTTAGTTAACTGTGACTTCACCTTAGTTTTGTTTAGCTGGAGCACAAATGGATGTGGTCATCATTTTGATTTAGGTATAAATAATTATTTATGGTTAGAGTAAATTTTATAAACTGATGTAGTGCATGCTTTGCTTTTTGGTAATAGTTATAAAGTATATTGCATGTGCTATTGTAAAAAATTTTAAAAAAATTATATGGTTTCAAAGAGAAAAATGTATGAAAGTTTATTATCTTGTTCATGTACTTTATACTTCAGAAATATGTAGAGTTTGCGAATAATTTTGTTAAACTTTATTTGTAACGGTATCTGATTCAAAACAACATATGCAATGGTCCGATTATCATGATGTGAAAAAAATTGCAGTAATTTAAAATGGTTAAATCGAAAAGTGGTTTGTACAACAGAAAATGAAGTTGAAAATGAAATAGGCACACATAGTATTTATAGTCAAATTTGGTAAAGATCTTCGGACGTTCAACACTTCCAAGAGCCATCTACTGCCATAGTCTATGCCTGGCAATGCAGAATCATACTTTAGGCCTCTTTATGCAGTTTTTTCTCCCGAAGTTTGATTAAACTGAAATGGCAAAGTTCAGCGTCCTATAAAGAACATGAAGTAAGTACAAAAAATGAAAGATGCCTAAACACTAGGCTCGTATGGGTGTAAATGGTTTAAAGAATGAGTTGGTGCAAATATGAATTTCGGTTAGAATGTGCGAATATGGTGATGTTTTGTGCTTTTGTAGATAAAATTAAGATGTAATTTTTTGCAGTACTGGTTCAACATATAAATTTTTTTATTGCTAAACATTTTTGCTGTTAGATATAACTTACATCGAAGGTAATTCCTTTCCCTCTCCTATCCCTGCTAGTTGATGTAGCAAGGTGAACTTGAATGGTTTAAATGTTGTAAGCCTTCTTATCCACCTGTAGTTTACAAAGACTGTTAATGGAATTAAATATAGGACCACTACTAAGAAAATAATGAATGCCTAACTCAAACCTGATTTTGAATTTTTTTCCTACTTATAGCCTGAAGTAATTCACTTGTTTTGACTGTTTGCAGCTGAAGCGTGCTCCACACTTGTGCCGAGCTCACTTAGAGGAATCCTCTGCGGAGGTCAACCATGATGATCCATTTAAAGCAAGTATTTGAACTACACCTTTGTTTTTTACTAACATATTTCACATAAATGCATATCTGCCTTATTTATACCTAGGTGTGGGTAGTCTGTTAATTACATGGTGGTTTTCCTTTCAAAAAAGAATACATGTGTGTTGCTTAACTCATAGTTAATGTACTAAATTATCTGGTGTGAGTCAGAAAGTTAGACAGTTGTTCATTGCAAAAAAAATTGAAATATTTATGAGACTATGATGTGTGACAGGAAATAGCAAATCATTTAGTTTCTAGTAATAATTCAGGGGATGCTATGTTATACCTTTTTGTATATACTACAAATGCTGAGTAATTAGTTCAAGCATAAAAATTTAATAGAATATGTTATAACAGCTACATGTTGATTGGACTATTGGCCGTCATGTGTCATTTTTAGCAGAAATAATTTTTTCCCTCCAATCATACAACTTCTTTAAAAACGACACACGAAAAATAACTCCACGCAGTTAGAGTCCAAATTTTCAGTACAATTACTGGTACTATGTACTTCTTTGCATGCATTTAAGTAAAAACTGTATGTGGTAAATATTACTATCTTTGCACAGAATACAATTTAGATTCGGGTTTATTTCAACCAACCATGCGTCAGACTAAATGCAAATGTGACTAAGAAGGCATGGTAGGGGCATTAGGCGTGAGAGTAGTTAACTACATAAGTGGATTTGACATAATCTTTCTATTAATAGCTGATGTGTCATAGTACGTTGGTCATCAACAACACGGGTGTACCAGATTGGTAGAAACACACACATATGAAAAAATCACACACATAAAGTCGGTCCCAAGGGTTTGCAATTTACACTCGAAAATCATGTTTATTTTAAAATTTTCATATATATATATATATATATACATATATATATATATATATATGTTATGAACATGTTGTCATTATATAAACAGTTGAGAAGATGATATACACGGATATGACTGGTTAACAACAGGTAAAACATTATTCGTAAATAGTAATCAGTAAAATGATGTAAAGAAATGCAGCAATATCTAGTGGACGATTTAATTTTAGATAACATTCAATGTTAATAATAGCAAAAATAAAAATCTGATAAGTTTAGAGTATTATAAACCTTTTTTGCATAGCAAGGCTGCATATACCCAATAGTTTCTAGTTCTTAGTTCGTCCATAAGCCGGGCTAGTGTACATTCCATTGTTCCTAGAACTGCAATTGGTTGGCCGTCATGCCTATTTGTGAGCATGGGAAGCTTTGATGTTCTACATTTCTCATATCTGTAATTTTCAAGCAGGTGAGTTTGAAGTATACTAATGAAGAAAATTTCAAGGGGACATGTGATATCTTCGTGTTCATAACTTTGACAGCGACTTTAAGCTGTTCAATTTTATTGTCGAGACACACTTTTTGAAAGAGACGTCGCAGCAGAATCCTATGAAAAGAAATGTGTAGATAGCAGAATATTAACAATAAATAAAAGCGACACCAGAGATTTATACTGGTTCGGACCACTGTCCTACGTCCAGTCCCTAAGCTCCTCTTAGGAATTTCACTAGCAAAAAACAACCCTCTCTTAACCCAGAGGAATAGGTTTACAACTACCCGAACAGTCGAACGGGATTTCTTGCCTCGACCGCTGAAGATGACTTTCACAATACAAAAAGTTCGTTGACTACTAGTGTTCTAAATTACATGGATATGTCAAATCAATGTACACCCTTCCTATAATCTTTCCTTGATGATAATAGTGTAGTTCGTGAAAGAGTATGGAAGATTTGTTATCTTTGAAAAATGAAAATAGAGAGCTTTTGTGAATATGAATGCTATAGATAAGATAGAAAGAATTAGAGTAAGATTCGATGAAAAACATATTTGATTAAGCCTCTATTTATAGTATACAAATAGTTGCAATTATTTACGAAGAGATTCGATGATTAGATGTGAATCAAGAGTCGTGTCTCTTTGCTGAATAGTTGCATCTATTCATTTTCAGAAGTCTGAAATAAAATTTCAGAAGTCTGTTTATAGTTAAATATATATACAACAAGGAAATAGGCAAATTCGACCTATATTCAGATGTTTGAATATTTCAGAACAGACGTCCGAATATTTTGTTTAGTAAATTTTTGTTTCAGTAGACAGTCATCTAAATTAAAAATTTCAGACATCTGTTTGTTGTGCCTTATGCATGTTTTACAATTGTGCATGTGTGTATGTCACCAAGGAAGATTTTAACAAATACTAATACACATAGACTCTAACTAAGCCCTTGAAATTTTCCTGTTGTAGAATTTCTTCCTGCAAAACAAGGTTAATCGATACTAATATATATATGTATAGTTGTCATAATTAAAACGCTATAAAGCGAGATTCAGCATTCTTCCCCTTTTTGATAATGACAACTATATATGTGACTCCCCCTGTCGATATGCACATATTTTCTCCCCCTTTGTCATTGACAAAAAGGAGATAAATAAGTGAAGATAAATATGCACAATAATATTCATAACATACAATAATATACACAATATTTTCATACATACGAGTTCACTATCAAAGCAGACACATAGTAGAGTTTTGTGCCATATAAAGCAGAGTACCAAAAAATTATTACAAACCATAGTAAATTTTTAGTTGCAAAAAGTACTATAAAGATCATACCCAGGTTACCAACTTTCCGTGACCGTCAAGCTAGGGTCAATACTTACATCACCTCCTTTAGATCCATCATGTCCAGAGCTTGAGTCTAGGGCTTCTTCATCGTTAGAACTTGAAGGCCATTGGAATGGAGCCGGATCATAAGCTTGAGAAGATTGAGGTCCGATGCATGAAATTTTATCCCAAATTTTGTTAAGAAAGTTTCTTAAAGAATCAAACTTTTTGTTGGTCTTATGCTTAAAACGCTTCAAATCTTTGTGAATTTTTGATTGATTGTGAGAGAGTACAGCCAATGCTTGCTTAGGCGGAAGATCGGGAGAAACAATTTGAATATCTTCTTTCTCTTCTTCTTCTTGAAGAAAATGACGATGACGAGAAGATGATTCAGCTATTGGAGTTTCTGGCTGTGATGCGATATGTTCTTGCCAAGCTTGAAAAGACATATGTTCTAATGTTGATGGGTTTGGGTCAATATCCATAAGCTTCAATGTTTTTGGTCCAATCTCTTTGACACTTAAGGTAGAAGTGTCGTGTATATCAATTTGACACTCAAGAAGAATACGTGTAATGTAAGCACCATAACGAATTGTCTTATACTTCCGCTTATATGTAATATCCGCCCATTCATCAAGTATGATCTTAGCCCAGTTGACTTGCGTATTAGAATAAATAGCATATAAAGCTTGAAAATCCCGTTTATATACTTTTTCGTAACTTCCTTTCCTTGGTTGAATTGTTCGGACTAAGATGCGATTTAGGAGACGTGCTTGTGGACGTAGATGTGTGGAGGTAAGATTTTTCAAGTTAACTAAATTGTCGGACAAAAACTTATGAGAAACTTCATTACGTTCTTCCATGTTAACTTCTATAGTGTCAATACTATACTATTTTTTGAATTATCTTCCTTCTTAAAATTAGTATTTTTCTTTGAAGGAATTTTTAATTCCTTTTTAAAACATAATCCATTTTAATTTGAAGAGGATTGAGAATTTTCGATAATTCTAGATAAATTTTCTCTTCCCTTATTAAAATTAGAATCATTTTTAGTAATGTTATCTAATTTAATTTGAAGACTAGTATTTTCTAATTCAACTTGTTTTATTTTATTTTTTAAATTGTGATTGTCAGAAATAATTTCATCATTCTTTGCCTTTTGAGTTTCAATTTCTTGGCTCAAAAGTAAAAGTTGACTGTCTGAATTTGAGAGAGATTCTTGAACTTTTTCAAGTTCTTCTTCCAATATATTTTTTCGTCTTTTAACATATCTCTTTCAAATTCAGCTTTGTTCTGAATTTCACGTGTCTCTTTAAGTTTATTTTTGAGAATTTTTATAGTATTTAAAAATTCAGCGTTTACTTCTATTAAATCATCATAAGATAAATCGCTAACCTCAAATTCTTGAGCCATGAAGCACACATTTGCTTGTTCATTGTTGCTATCACTGTCACTATCTGATGAATCTGAATCTGAATCGTCCCATGTGACAGAAAAAACCTTCTTTTAAATTTGTCTTTCTTATTCTTGTTGTTGAAGCTTTTCTGATTCTCTTTCTTTAGCTTCAGACAGTCTTTTATCATATGACCTTTCTTGTGACAATTAAAACACTCTAAGTTTGAAGATGAAGGTTTATTTGAGGAATTATTTTTGAAGCCACTCTTTCTGAATTTTAGAAATTTCTTAAAAATTTTTGCAATAAATGCTAGATCCTCATCTTCTGATTCTGATTCTTCTTTTTCCGCACGAAAAGCTACATTCTTTTTTTCTTGTGCCTGGTCTTTTTTGGCTTAAAGATTTACTTCATAGGACATGAGGTTACCTATTAGTTCTTCAGGTTTCATTGTTGATAAATTGTTGGCTTCCTCAATGGCTAAAACCTTCCTCTCCCATTCGTCGGTCAAGGAGTTTAGTACCTTTGATATAATATCAAAGTCACTATATTTTTCTCCTAACCCTATTAAAGCATGAAGTATGTCTTGAAATCTTGAGTACATACCGTTGATGGTTTCATTTTGTCTCATTTTAAAATTTTGGAATTGGTTTTTGAGCATTGAGAATTTTGTTTGTTTGACCTTGTTTGTACCCTCATGAATTGTTTTGAGTGTTTCCCATATCTGATGTATAGTAGTATAGATATTAACTCGATTGGACTCATTTCTATCCAAAGCACATAATAACATATTCATAGTTTTGGCATTTGCACTTGCTTCATTTTTCTGAGCTATTGACCATGCAGAGTAATTAGTTGTAGGTGCTGTGAATTCTGTTTGAGTTGTATTCCAAGCATCAAAACAGGTTGCTTGCATATATATCATCATTCTTGTTGCCCAATATTTGTAATGTAAACCATTGAACAATGGCGGTCATTGAGTAGATTGTCCTTCGGCAAATGTAGAGACAGTGGTTGTGTTGGTACTTGCGTTACTTTCCATATTATCAAAATATCAAATAACGGTGTTACGGTTATTGGATGTCCTTGCTCTGATACCAATTGAAAGAGACGTTGTAGTAGAATCGTATGAAAAGAAATGTGTAGATAGCAGAATATTAACAATAAATAAAAGCGACACCAGAGATTTATACTGGTTCGGACCACTGTCCTACGTCCAGTCCCTAAGCTCCTCTTAGGAATTTCACTAGAAAAAAACAACCCTCTCTTTACCCGGAGGAATAGGTTTACAACTACCTGAACAACCGAACGGGATTTCTTGCCTCGACTGCTGAAGAGGACTTTCACAATACAAAAAGTTTGTTGACTACTAGTGTTCTAAATAACATAGATATGTCAAATCAATGTACACCCTTCCTATAATCTTTCCTTGATGATAAAAGTGTAGTTCGTGAAAGAGTATGGAAGGTTTGTGAAGCTTTGTTATCTTTGAAAAATGAAAATAGAGAGCTTTTGTGAATATGAATGCTATAGATAAGGTAGAAAGAATTAGAGTAAGATTCGATGAAAAACATATTTGATTAAACCTCTATTTATAGTATACAAATAGTTGCAATTATTTACGAAGAGATTCGATGATTAGATGTGAATCAAGAGTCGTGTCTCTTTGCTGAATAGTTGCATCTATTTGTTTTCAGAAGTCTGTTTATAGTTAAATATATATACAGCAAGGAAATAGACAAATTCGGCCTATATTCAGATGTCTGAATATTTCAGAACAGACGTTTGAATATTTTACTGAGTAAATTTTTGTTTCAGCAGACAGACGTCTGAATTAAAAATTTCAGACGTCTGTTTGCTGTACCTTATGCGTGTTTTATAATTGTGCATGTGTGTGTGTCACCAAGGAAGATTTTAACAAATACTAATACATGTAGGCTCTAACTAAGCCCTTGAAATTTTCCTGTTGTAGAATTTCTTCCTGCAAAACAAGGTTAATCGATGCTAATATATATATGTATAGTTGTCATAATTAAAACGCTATAAAGCGAGATTCAACACTTTTGTTGTCTTCATAGAATCTAACGTAAATGCTCTAAACCAAAACCATTCTTTATAAATCTATTCGTAGCATACTGATCTGGATTTAGAACTCATACGTTCATATGTAGAACTGTTTTTAATGTGACTACCATGGGAGAGGGTGAGCATAATCTTGAAGCATTGACTCAACTATCTAAATCGACGTGTGTGATGTATTGCGTGTGTAATGTATGTATAAGGGTGGGTAATGTGATCAAAATTCGATGCAATTAATATTATTGATTATGATGAGCAATATGTCTAAAAGTACGTGCTTGAACTAACATACTTGATAATTAAAATCCATTTTTTTCATGTACATACAATAAATTCATTTATTTGGTTAATCATTATATGAACTCTTATAGTGTTGTGAATCAAATAGTTCTTTTCCTTTGCTTTTGGATGTTTTGGTACTTCATAAATATAAAAACATTCTCAGTAACCATAAGTAAGATTTTCCTTTCTGTCAAAGTTTATATTTACAAATAATTATAGCTTCAAACCTTTTTTAAGGCTTTAGATGATCAAATATTATGAAATTTTATTTTATTACAAAGGAAAAGATCTACAGCTCAAAATTGAACCATATATGTATATATGATCAAATAATTAGAACTTCAAACCTTTTTATAAGGCTTAAATCGTTTTATTTTCGTATGGTTTTATCTAGAAGTAAAATCATAAAATTCGCCTGTATACAAATTAAGTATATATTTCACACAATAATATATATGGCTTTTAAGAACATTTAAAGATTAGACTAATTAAATCTGTGTAATTTCAGCATAGCTCATAACTTGTAAATCTATATTCCATCTCTAAACCAACCATTAAAAATGGAATCATATCACCATAATAATCGTTTATAGTTATATTATTTGTACAAATGGAGTGTCTAATACATAATAGAGTTATGTATACTTCACATAATAACAGTCATTTATAGTTATATTATTTGCACAAATGGAGTGTGTGATGCATGCAGAGTACCTATACATTACATAGAAAATATCATATTACCTATACATCAGACATAAAATATCAGATTACCTAGACATCACACAGAAACTATCAGATTTTTTTATAGTAATTTGGATTAAAATCTTTGGAAAAAAAATGGTTCGTACGTAAATGTTAAATTCTTATATATGTGTTTATGTATGTAGTATGCACGCATATGTGCTTCTACTCACAAATGCACACATATGTGTGCACTCATCGAGTATGAGCGTGTAGGATAGTTCTTTCAGATTAATTCATAAAAGTGTAATGATTTTTTAGGATCTGAACTAAAATCCAGTGACAGGTTGTGACAATATACTGAATATGTTGTATATATTATTTTGTAAACTAATCTTATCCCAACAAAATAGGACAAAAAAATATAGCCATTATTTGTCATAGGGGAGTAAGATTATATTTGTCAATCATAATGGTAATTTGAAATGTATCTATGTTTGAAACTGTATCTTGTCATATATTTTCTTTGCCAACCTTCACCTGCACCACCATAAGTTACCAAAGATAACCAATTGAACTAAAAATAGATTAGGTTTTATAATACAAATATAATTAGGCTACTGACTTTGCTACATAAATATTGAATCCAATATCTGTAATGTACATTTCACAGTTGGTTAATCATAGAAGTTGTAAAACTATAAATATTGTCTAACATGTTGTACTCGCATTTCCATGTAGGCTTGTTTCTCAGGAATAGATTTACTTGTTTAATAAGACTTACATACCCATTAGCACACCACGCAAATTTTTATACATTTTCTGAATAGTTATACACTGTTGCATAGAATATTTGGATTCAAAAATCCAATTTTTTTCAGTTACTTAAGAGATGTCGGTATAAGAAAATTTTTGTGTGAAAAACCAAACCTCATCGGAAACTGTCCAAATATCTATAAGCTGAACTAAAAATAAAAACCAAGCAAAGAAGAAAGAAAATGCACAGTAAGATTTTAAATTCAACATAGTACAATGCTGCCAAACTTAACTAAAAAAAATATTCAGCAACATACAATTGCAAACAAATTAAATGAACATGGATCGTGCCCAATTTCACACTCATACAAAAACATAGAATTTCAAAATTAATTTTCATCTACACAGCATTTCATAAAAATGTAAGTTTGATACCTTATTTGAAATTTTAAGAAAGTGTATAATGGTTCAAACCAAAAACAATGAAGTAACTATAGACAATCTAATAAATCTTTGAATCCAATATGCAGTAGGATAGTTTGTCAAGTGTGTGTACGTCTCTACAAATCAAATAGGTGTACATCACTTTGCGTTTTATATTTCTCAAATACCATCTTATGTTGATTCATATTACAATACATCAAATATTAAAGAACGAACAACCAAAATCTAATTGATCAGATTACAATACGTAATCAAGTAACATTTGATCAATATATCAAATATATTCTTATACTGGTCCAGTAATAAAAACTGTCATATTTAGAAATGATCGATATAAACAGATCGAGGACTCAAAATATTAAAACCTAAATCATTACCAAATTCTAAAGCATCAATAACATAATATATAAAAAGTTTACAGTAAGAATAATGATACCTGAAATGCTGAGGCTAAAAATTGAATGCTGCAGTAGTTGAAGTAGGCAAATAAGGATAATAGATTAAGAATTAATTTAGTGACGGTTCTGCAAATCAAAAGCTACCAAGTCAATGGACTGAAAATTATCTAAATTAGTTGGAGATGGGATGAGAAATGTGTAAAAAAAAGCATCAAATAAAGGCTTTATATAGAGAAACATATGAGAATTTGTTGGTTTCAGCGTCGATAGAGATTCGCCCCCCATTATCCTGCGAGTCCATACTGAGACAAAATAAGAAATTACAAAAATACAGTAGTTAAGGTTAAAAATTATAATGAAATAGAAAAAGAGTAAAAAAGGAAGGATAAAAAAGCTTTGAACTTCCATTACTCGTAAATAAACTTTTATTAGTTTACAAAGTGATCGCATAAAAGTCAGTGATATTGCACTGGTTGTAAGTTAATTATTCAAAAATTGAAGGGAAAATACGTAACCGAGATAAATTGAAACTGTACCTAAAGTAAGTTCTAAAACTTAAGTCTTAAGCAACGTCCCAAACCCGTTGGATCTAAATGCAGACAGAGTTCCTAAAGTACAGATCCTAACGATGTTAATGAATCATCATCGAAAGCATCCAATATACCTTTACCACAACAGCCTTGTGCACTGGTGCTGTCTTTTTCACCAAGGCTTCCTTCACTGTTGTAGCAATATTTGGTGGAGCAGCCCTTTTAGCAGTAGCCACCACTTTCTTCTTCGATGGGGTATCTTTTGCACTCTTCTTTGCCACCTTAGCTGCAGGTGCCTTGGCCTTTGGCTTAGGAGCGTCCTTCTTAGTCTTCATTGCAGCAACATACTTCTTAGTTGGGGCAACAGTCTTCTTTCTGGACCAGCAGCTTTTGTTCTTTATAAATTACTTGTAAACGTGCATAAATTGAGGGAGAAACTACGTTTGAAAATATGTATGTGAGGTAAGGGAACAAAGAAGGCATTATTTTGAACAATGTCAGAAGAAAGGTAAGAATCGATGAAGCCAAAACAATGATATAAGCAGCACACAAAAATTGAATGTGAGAAAAATGAAATCATACTTAAAAAGATTATTAAGCTACCTGCCAGCTGATGTAGAGCATTTCATTAACCAAGGAATATATACTTTGTGAATCAGAATCCATTCATATGAATTATGCAGCAAATAAAACTAACGCTTGTAGTTGAACATAGCATAAAAGCGAAAAGCCAAAGCATGAATAACCTCTTGCTCTATTTACTGATAATGTTCTCATTTTTATGCTCCATATACTATCAATAATAAATACCAAAACTTTATGGGGTTTAGAGTTTATTAAGCTCATCGATAAAATGCTTGAATATTGGTTCTGTGATGAGTCTATTTTTCATATAAAAAATAGAATAAAAAAACCAATAAACATCGAAAAACTATCAAGTACAAACAGAAATCTTTGGCGTACACAGGGAAAAAACAAAACACTATAAAGCAAAGATCAATGCCTCAAAATCTAATATCTGGTGGTAGAATTGTCAAGTTCGCTATTAACTTTATGAACAATTCAACGTAACCTCTATTTATGATGACTAACATTCCATTATTTGAAACTGATATATGTAAATGCTCTGCTCCTAAGTTAAAGCTATTGTTTTCTAAAAATTGCATTTATAGGTAATTAATTCCTATCAATAAATGACTTCTTCAATATAAACTATTACACAAAACATAAATTGAAAATCAATTTTCCATGATTAAATTACTTGTAACGGTAGGTAACTAATTGCATGTTCAGATAAAAGAATTGCAAAAAAGTACTACATTGAATTGGTAAATAACACTCACTTAACCCTATATAGATAAATAAACAAAAATGTTAATTGACCAAAAGGAAATAACCCTACATTTATTACATGTAAGCAATAGAGCAATTTTTCAACACCGTTAACTCGTCCATTAATCCGTGTATTGCACCCAAGCATAAATAATATCGGGTGAAACTACTTATTTATCGTCCTCCTTTATGAGGCATCATTCCTATCCATTAATTTACTATTCATTGATAAATAATGAATGGTTGATCCATTTTCTAAGGGTGAAAATTGATGGATTAAGGGAAAAAACTACACATAGCGCAAATATTTTATGGTAACAAATTATACTTCTAAAAAGAACAAAATATTTATGAAAGTATGAAAGCTATCTAAGATGACCAAGGCTTTGCTACCAATCAAACAGAAAAGACCATATGATAATTATTCTCTTGGGCTTGGCCGTAATCTTGCATTTACAGGATGTTAAGAGCTTTCCAATATGCATAAAAGCTTTGGAAATGTCTTAAATGATACATAAATCGAAATTAGGAAGGCCAACAAATCTAAACTAGGAAGGTCAATCAGATTATTACAACAACAAAGATGATAGCCAACAATCTTCTGCATATTTTTTACAAAATGAGAAAATAACTTAGTGAATTTGTATCTGGTGATTTTTTCTTACTTCTGCATTTGGTATTTTATTTTTATACTTTGGTGTTCTTTACTGTGTATTATCCTGATAGGGTAATCATAATATATCTTAAACAATCAATAAAGAGTTAATGTAACACTAATTATCACTTGAAACTATCATTCAAATGTCAAATAGTTTTAAGCTGTCATATGAGCATTTCAATTGGAACTTTGGTTCTCATAATTTTAATATAAGATAAGATTGTTGGCACCGCCATTTACTTATTATTCAATGAATGGTGTGAAATTAAGCGTTCACAATATGAGGTATTGTTAGAAAGAGAATACATATTTTATTTACTACATATAGCTTTCCTTCTCCTTAACAATGTGACAGTAAATCTCAACTCCCATGTCACATGTAAAATGCAAAGACAATGCTACAACCAAAGTGATGAAACTGTTCGTTTGAGTATAAAAATCAAACATTTTACATCGCATAAAAAATCTACCTTTCCCATAATCAACATAATGGTTTCATATCGATTCATATATTTGTTCAAAATGAACAAATTCCAATTTGAACTAAGATGAAATCTTCATATGTAAATAGCACTGGAACCATGTCACATGCAGCGTCAGATCTGATTTGGCATGTACTAAACCTTTGTTGAAACATGAACATGTAGTATGAAAATAAATCTAAAACGATTTCTTCGAAGCTCATGTTCTTCCTAGCTTAAAACCTTTGCAGCTGAGTTAGAAACAGTGTAGTTAAATTACAAATTGAATCTAAATCCCTAATTTCATTATAATTCAATATCTAGTGTAGTCTGAAAATAGTGTGTGTAAACGAAAATAATCGAAGAAACCACCGACTTTTCTACTACAGTGGTGGAAAACCTAAAACTGGACAACAAATAAAAAAAAACAGAGGTAGAGAAATTGCAGGAAAAAGCATACACCAATGTAAAACTAAATATCCGCGTAGTAACGGTCACCATATGAGTAGCAGGAAACAACACACAGCTCCTCTACAGGTTTAAACCCAATAGAACAAAGCGTGGCCGAGATTCGTTGCATTAAAATCAGACGCAAAACCGTGGGAAGGAAGGTACGGCGACGGTGGGAAGAGATGGAGAGCCGAAAACGATGTTGACGGCGACGGTAGGGTACATGACGTGGTGGAAAAAGGCGGGGTAAAGGAGAGGTCGAAATCAAATGGAATTCGTCGATTCCCGAGGGAAATGAAGAAAAAGGAGGGAAGAGGAGGGAAGCGGAAGGCGATTCGATCGCTAGTGGGTGGCGTAATTTGTGAAGAGGAGAGAAGGGGTCGACAGAAGGCAAGGGCTTGCGAAGGAAAAGGGGAAGGAAAAAAATACGTATAAATTCAGAGACGCTTCGTTTGGCCAAATTCAAGAGGGCTTCTATACTCTTTAAATCAAACTCACTAATCATAATATGGTATAGATAAAAGCCATTAGAAAGAGAGGAAGGAGACATTTTATTCATTTTTGAAATTAGTAATCTATTTCCATTATGTAGGTTCCTTTATATAAAGATTTTTAAACTTGGGATTGAACTTATCCTATGATGTGGGACTAAACAAAATATAACAAACATTGTATAGCATATTCACTCTTTATAATTTACATGTATTATAACAGGGTAACATTTCAAGTTGAATTATTTGCTCTTATTTTAAGTCTCCTTGCTGTTTTCTTCAAATTCTATAAACCATTTAATCCTTTAATTGGTTAACAAAGTTAAATCGAGAAAAATTAAAAAAAATCAAATTTTTATTAATTATTCAAATTTTATGATGTTCTTTTATTGCACTTTTTATGCTTCTTTAATTTTTCATATAATTAATTACCACGAACATTAAAATATGTGCAATCACTTACAATCTATAATACGACAATTATAACCAGAAGTTGTTAAAAAGTAATATTTACAATGATCAAGACAAAAGTTGTTAAAGACTTTTATTACAATTGAAAAATATTGAAAGTTGTTAAAAACAACTTTACTGTAACTTTCATGAAAAACCAGCTGTTAAAGACTGTAACGACCTGGAATCCGGCGTTCGAAAATTGACATCAAATACCTCACTCGTGTTTAAATGCCGCAGATTCGAACGTCCAACTCCAATTTGGATGGAGCTTAACACATTAAGTACAACAACACAGCAGAAGAAAAATGAATAATCATTGATACACAATATTCGATATAACACATTGATACAAAGATATCAATATACATCAGAGATACATAATAGCGGAAATATAATATCACCAGAAGAAGAGATAACATTAGTAATAGCAGCGGAACACAACATCTCCAAAGCCAATCTCCAAAGCTCTCAAGCTATAAGCTCGAACCACCATCAATGCTGAACTTGTAGCAAATGCGATCTCGAAAATCCAAAGACTCCAACGATTTCCAAAAGCTACCAAACCAAAGGCTGACGGCTATCGAATCTACATCTACTATTTGTTTATCTGAAATCTAACTCTAGACTGCCCGTGTGAAAAATTGTGGGAACCCAGAGTTTAAAAAGGGAACAATAAACTCCAGGTCATTCATGGGACTGGTATGAGCAAACAAAAATAGTTTATCTTTAAAATAAAAAAAAAGAGTTTAAAAGAAATCCACAATGCTTTTTGAAAAATGAAACTACCATAAGGCCTCCCCGTACACGCACAATGCAAGCGCATAATTGGAGGAGATTTCTCCTTATGATAGTCAAACATGCTTACCACGCAAAATCTTTTTGATATTATTATTAGTGCATAGTGCAGAAAACCTTTCGAAAGTATAATATTAATCTTAGCCAGCATAGGTACCATTATATTATGTCTGCTATAGCTACCACCTGAGGTGGCAGGTTATATAACTAAAACCGTACAAGGCACGTATTGGATGATTGGATTTCCAACAAATGGTCAGGCAAAGGAACTTTCTATTGCCACATAGGTACGCCTCTGGAGGGACACCCCGAGAACCTACCCAGATCTCTGCCAACACAAGGCCGGGTTACCCCTGCCCGGAAGTAACACCTACAAGTATGCCATCCCCGGTCATTTGCAACCTTTATCCGAGAGCTCTAAACCACAAAGCAACCACAAAGTAACAAATTTGCAGTGACCACATGAGTTAAGTATATGCGCTCCTTACCATGATACCACCCTTTTCCAGAAGAAATGGACATACCCTAGGGGCGCGACCCCTAATGACATTGCTGCATCTTTCTCGACCATTTCCGGGGTGTGAGATCCTGACGTAGTGTAGTCCACAAAGCTATGCTTTTCACAAAGCCATGCTTCGATCGACAAATGATCAGCAACACTTTGTATGCCACAATACCAAATTAGGAATGTATCACTAGTAACCATCAACTACATAACCTCTGAGTTCGTACGTCTCAGAGAAGGGTGTTAAGCTAAGAGAATAAATTCTCTGCGACCATACAGAAATGTATTTGATAGAAACCAGCTTTACATCTCAAGGTGTAATGTCAGACACACATCCATACAAGTCTGTTTCGGGTTCGAACAGAACCTAAGGTACTTCAAAAGAAGCCCTTGTAATCCGGATAATCCCTAATCACGTCCATACTCCCCATCAGAAAGGGTGATCAAATCTCTATACCGGGGTCATTCGGTGCAGAGACATTCGACGGGTTATTCTTTCACTTTCGAAAATATTCGGTCTTCACCGCCGGTCTTCAAATGCTATCACTACCGTCGTATCATTATTCGTAATGGGTTATATGACACAAAGTCATCTCCTAGCTAAACCGAATAATGAGCGCAATATTTAAAAAGCATATGGATATTGGGATCTTAGTTAAGTCACAACTTAAAGCCAAAAACTTTTCTTTCAATGGTTTAAACAAATTACCATTTTCAAATCTTTAAACAAAAAGATTCACTTCACAAAGTTCATCAATCTTTCACAAAGATTCATTCGTAGCCTTTCAAAACACTTTCCCTTTCAAATTGGATTAACTCATCCAATCTTTAAATCAAAGACTCGATTCATAGCTTTCAAAACCATTTCCAAAGATTCATAGCTTTCAAAAACAGTTCCATCAAATCTTTAAACAAAAGATACACCTTTAAGATCCTCTTCAATTTCAAAACAAGATTCAACCATCTTTCACAAAGATTCATTCATAGCTTTCAAAACTATTCAATTCCATTTCAAACTTGAAAATTTTCAACACAAATTGGAAATCCTTTCTTTATATGAAAGCTATTATTACTTGAAAACAAATAGTTTTCGTTTCGAAAAAATCCGATTGCATTTGCACAAATTAAAGCCCTTCAAGTATAAAACTTGGATTAAATTCAAATTCCCAAAACAACACTTTTAAAATGGTTTAAAACCCATATAAACACATTTGTAACTTGTATAACCTTTTTTAAACCATAATTTCCAAACACAGTACTCAATTTCAAATTTTTAATTTAAATTTTAATCAAATTATTTAAATTTCAAAACTTTATCAAGTTATTCAAAATAACTTTTATCTTTAAAACTCCTTTTCATAGAACCATTTAGATTTAAAATTTATCTTTTAAAACCATTTCTTAATATTAGATTCAAAAATCTATGACTTAACCAATTTCCTCATGCAATCCATATTTATGTGTGTATGGTGTGGTCCAGGTGTTTTACATAATAGTGCAACATCATCAATCATCACAGATTCAAACACAGCAATATCGATAAGTGGTATAACCTTATAACGCTTATCTTCATTCATAATTCACAGATAATTAATATACATTTATCATAGATAAATAAATTACATTTATCACAGATAAACAAATAAATTACATTCATCACAGCTCAAATCAAAACAGAGCATCACACATCAGGGATATCAAGCAATTCAACATTCAATACAATCCAAACATCCATAAGTAAGAATAATTAATCCTCTGATTAATTTAAATTAGATTAATTACTTATGAATAAATTACTAATCCTGGTTAATTTATATTAATTAATTACAAACCATTTTAATTAATTAACCTTTAATCATTTATTAATTAACCATTAATAATAAATTAATTAACCTTTAATTATTTACCATTTAATTAATTATCCTTAATTAATTACAATAGGTGATTATCCCTAATTAATTCCATTAATTAATTAACCTTTAATTAATTATCCTTAATTATAATAAGTGATTATCCTTAATCACTTTCATTAATAAATCACAAATTAATTATCATTTGATTAATTATTTACTTTTAATTAAGTAATTATCTTTTAAGTAATTAATTACCTTTAATTACTTTCATTAATTAGTCTTAATTAATTAGTTATCCTTTGTAATTACACAAAGTAATTATACCTTAATTTCATTAAGTAATAACCTTTATCAACTATACTAAATAATTAACCTTAATCATCTTCATTAAGTAATTACTCCTTAAATTAATTAAAATTTCAATTAATCAAAGATAAACCTTTTTATCTTAATAAATTTCCCTATGATATCCCTTAAATTTTACTAAATTTGAAATAATTTTTTGTTATACAAAATCACTTAAGAACTTTTATTAATTAAAGTTCAATTACACTTGTCTTAATTAATCACTTAAATACATCATTTAAATCTCAATCGAATGCTTGAAATTTGATTATTATTAACATACAAAATCTTTTGAAATCTTCTTAATTAATACAACATTCCTAATACCATTATTGAAATAAAAACTAATTTTAAAAAGCTTTAACTTTAAAATTAATCTTTAAACTTGTTTGTTTAAATAATTTTTACTTTGCGAAACTTGTACATTTTTAAACTTGATCTTGCTTTCTAAAAAATAAAAATCTAGTTATTAGCACAAACCACGAATCTGAACCCATACTTGAAATCCCCTAGTCAAACTTGAAGTAAACCCGAGCACTCCTTCGAGTCCTTTTTTTCTTAAAATTTTTAAACTTGTTTCTGTTAAAACTTCCCTTTCTTTTCTATTGTTATATGCGGCAAACGACCTAAGAACATACACGAGCTAACTCCATATTTTCTTGAGTTTCTTCCCGAGCTTCCCTCTTCTTCTCTCCTTTACCCAAATCCACTGATACGACTGACACCGGTGCACGTACACCATCGCCTCGATCACCTCTGGTCAATGTCGTGACCTTCGACATGTCGTCGACAAAAGCTACGGCCACACACCTACAAAAGCTACGGCCACATAGTTCATCGAGTTCGATCGAAACATGAAATCGAGCAGTTTGCTCCATTTACTAAAACTAAAAAGGTCGCCTAAAAACGCCTCATGTAGCCACCGCTGATCACTAGGAATTATAAAACTCAGACCATAACCTCGCCGTAACACAACGCATTGATTCCACCATACCCGATGTAGTCTGATTCCATATTCACGACGTAGTTGCCCCGAGAACCATATCAATAAAAATCTGGGTTTGAATCCTAGATCACCGTGGTGATGTCGCCATGGTGAATAATTCACCCATTATTTTTCTGACAACCACCATCACATCAGCCACCTCCCATTTCAATTCCAAGACTTTCCACCATTCTGATCACCAGAATTTTCCAAAAACTCGATTTCAGTTCGTCTCGACATTTTTAACAAATCCCAAGCTTAAAAATTTAGATTAGATTATTAAAATTCATAAATTTGTAATAGGAATCAGATTATAAATTCAAATCTTGAATTCCAGACCTTTAACTTTTGAACTTACATTTAATTATACCTGTGTCTTCCTACTTTGAAATAATTACTCAACTTGAACACTTGAAATTGTTTTTAAAACTTAAAACTTGATTATCCTAACATATTTCATTTAAAGATCATCATCAAAATCTGTTTGTATTTTGAGATATAAATTGCTGTAAGAAATTCTGGCGTTTCAATCAACAGAGGGATATAAATAGACATATATCCAATTAATGTATATACACAGACAATGCAGGCATATTCCAGCAACTAAACAAACACTTTTTAAATGTAAATCCAAACATCAAACCATAAAGGCAAGTTTAAGTGGGGTTTGCTCACTTGGATATAAAGACAAGGGACTGGAATTGTTTTCATCCTGGAAATTGGATATTTGAAACTGGAATGATTTGCTTAATCTCTTGAAATAGGTTGAAGTTGTTTTGATAAGATTTGAATTAACTTGCATGCTTCATATCTGAGTTAGATCTTTGTTTTGCTTTCTGATTTGTTGACTTGCTTCTTGGTTTTGATTTTAAAGAAAAACTGGAAGTATTTTTTATCTATGTTTGATGTTTGATTCAGATTTGTTTTGATCTCTTTTCTGATAGAAGCTTATAGGTTAAAGCTTAGAACACTTTGATTAACAGGTTTTAATCCATCAAGTTTTGAAATCTTCTTTCTTTAGTTTGAAGTGTATGGAAAAAAATGAGAAGGGAGGGAGTAGATGTGTTTATGTGACTTATTTTTCTCTTTTTATTTTGAAAATAAAATTTAAAATCATGACACTTGTTCATTTTATTAACAATTGTTGACCTCATGTTATACTAATTTTAAAAATGTCATATGTACATAAATTGTGTTTAAACCCCTTTTGTTAAATTTACTTTTAACTTTGTTTTAAACCCTATTATTTTAAAATTTGTGAATTAATATATCTCTTTTGTGTTATAACCTATCATATGTATTATATTTTATATTTATAAATATACAAACTATATTTATTCATTTTAAAAGAAAATATATTTTAATTTTTTACTTAAATCTTATTTTATAAATTTACAAACCAATTTTATTAATTTCCAAAAGATATGTATATTTTAAACTTTTATTAAACCTTGTTTTAATATCATATTATATTTACAATTCTTGTTATATACATATATATTATTTTTCAAAATATAAAACTTTTAAATCCAAATAGTTTTATAAAATATTTATTATTAAATTTCCAAATCAAATTTATTTTAAAAATCTACTTATATATATATATATATATATATTTCCAAATTAATTCTCAATTAAATCATAAATAAATCCAAATCTAACATATTATTCAAAATATTTATTTTCGAATTTCCAATTAGAAATTCTATTTAATATCATATTTATATACATTTATATTAATAAACAAATAAATATCTATTTAAATTTGGAAAATACCAAATTAATTCATAATTTAATTTCAAAAATTAAATTAATTACCAAATTAATACTGGCTCAAAAACGGGATCATTACAGAGACCTTTATCAAATAGTCATCTTTTAAACATTGTTAATGAAAAGTTGTAACATGCTACTTTTGTTGTAGCGAACAACCTTTTATTATATGAAAGCACGGGACAAAAGTTACATCTACTCTACCAATTTTGTTGACAACGTTTATACCCTTGTAGTATTTTCTCTAGGTAGGATGTTATAGGCCTCGATCAATCTGATGTAGGTGGTGATGCCTCCTTTACCGAGGGGTGTTAGGCTAGTTATTTCCAGTAGCTAGAGCACTATAGATGTAACGTACGCGATTTTTCGTTGCCGAAAAACCGAATAGTTATGGATTTTAAAAAGAATTTAAGAAAAGAAAAGGAAAGAAAAGAAGAAGAGAGAAAAAGGTAGAAGATTTGAAAATAGAGAGCAGAGAAAACAGAAAAGAAGATAGAACATTTTTTTTTAAATAGAAAGAAAAGAGAAGAGAGAGGAAAAAGAAAAACAGAAGAAAATAGAACGGAACAGAGAACAACAGAACAACATCAGAATCTCACAATTCGCAGCGGAACAACATATAATAATTAATGAATAATCTTTAAACAAAGAACTATATCAGTTATTACATTACATTTCATTTCATTTCATTTCATTACATCATATCATCAGAGTGTACAACAATAACAACAACAACAGTGCAGCGGAAAAAGAAATACTATATAAGTAATACGCCATGCTATCCAGCTTGCCTCCAGCAATTCCAGAATATCCAGAATATCCTGATAAACCTAACTCTTAACTGCCCGTATGGAAATTGGTGGGCACCCAGAGTTTAGGAAGGAAAACAATAAACTCCGAGTCAGTCATGTGACTGGTGTGAGAACTCAAAACAGTTTATTTATCTTTGAAAACAAAATAGAGGAATATTTTTAAAGTCAATTCGCAATGCTTTTAAAAATGAGACTACCATAAGACCTCCTGCCACACACACAATGCAAACGCAGACTTGGAGAAGATTTCTCCTTATGATAGTCAAAGATGCTTGATACGCATTAAAATCAAATCAATTTTGATATTATTATTAGTGCATAGTGTAGAAGAAATTCATTTCGAAAGTAGAATATAAATCTTAGCCAACATAGACATTTCGAACTATGCCTACTATAGCTACCATCCAAACAGTGTTGCGACACCATAAGTGAATGATAGGTTCTACAACTAAAACCGTACAAGTTTCGTATTGGGAATTGGATTTCCAACAAATGGTCAGGCCAAGGAACTTCCCATTGCCACATGAGAATGCCTCTGGAAAGACATCCCCGAGAACCAAACCGGAACTCTGCCAACACAAGGCCGGGTTACCCCTAACTGGGTAACTACTGACACGAGCACGCCATTCCCCGATCGTAAACGACCTTTCTCACGGGATCCCGAAAACCAACAACCACAAAGTAATAAATTCGTAGTAACCACATAGGTTAAATATCTGGGCTCCATACCATGATACCACCTCTATCCAGAAGGAAATGTACATACCCTAAAGGGTGCTACCCCTCATAACCTTGCCGCATCTTTCCTGTTTTGACCATTTTCGGGGTGTGAGGTTCGACGAAGTCACATCCACAAAAACATACTTTATACAAAAGCCATGCTTTGGGTCAACAAATGATCAACACAATGATCACCAAGATAGACGATCAAATAAACGATCCTATCACAATAATCAACACAATGATCATTTCAGCAACACTCAGCATGTCACATTACCAAATTGGGAATATATCGCTGATAACTTCAACTATATAACCTCTGAGCTCGTACGTCTCAGAGAAGGGTGTTAAGCTAAAAGAATAAATTCTCCGCCACCAACAGAAATATATTTGAATGAAATCGGCTTTATATCTCAACTTGTAATGTCAGACACACAATCCATACAAGTCTGTTTCGGGCTCGAACAAAACCGAAGGCACTTACAAAGAAGTCCTTGCAATCCGGATATTCACAATCCTGATCGGATTCACCATCACATATGGAGAACTCTATACCGGAGCAACTCGGTGCAGAGTAAATCGACAGGTCATCCTATCGCTCTCGCAAATACCGGGTCTTCAACACCGATCTTCAATGCAATTATAACGACGTATCACATATTCGGAATGGGTTATACGACCCCATGGTCCTTTCCCGGTTAACCCGAATAGTGAGCGCTTATTCAAAAATAAGTGTAGCATTCACATTCAAACAAATCACATCAATTACCCATTCAAAGGGAAATATTGATAGTCGGTTATTGAACTATCACTGGATATGCACACATCACCAGTTTCCAAATAATTTTCCCAATTATTTATTTCACAAAATATCTTTACTAGATATTAAATTTCAATACTTCAAAAATAAATCAATATTTATTTTTCTAAACCAATCCCACTTTCTTTTATAAATTCCTTAGTGAATTTACATTTCAAAATATCCATGCATATGATTTCAATAATTCATTTCAATTTATCTTCAAAACGATAAATTCTAAATATCACTTCATATTGGAAAACAATTCCATACTTATTTAATAAGTAATTCACAAATTTTATTTATTTTCAACACTTAGAAAATATTCAATATACTTAAATCGAAATTAAGTATATATTTCATTCTTTAAGGAAATCATTCTCTTAAACATATTTATTTGGGACAAAACGAATGTTGCGTAAAACATCGTTACGACGTCCCAAAATCACTAGTATAGGGATTCGAAATTAAAATAGATATATAAATCCCAATACTATACAAAACATTTCCTTTCGGAAATCATTTACTATAACAACAGTGTTATAGTCCACCATTTCCTTTTATTTTCTCGAAAACGCCTATTTCAACAATCAATGTTGAAATCTATGGTTTCGAATCTCAACACAATTAAAACTTCGTTAGATCGTTTTAATTCTATTTCAAATATCACATTCAAAACAATTTCTTTAACATTTTATTCACTATTCAAAAACGTGAATATACTACGTTAACACATTTCATCCTTTTATTCATTTTAATTCAAAGGATTATTCACTATTCAAAAATGTGAATATAACTCCATTTATAGGTTTCAACAAATTTTCTTGTCAAAATAAGTCATTTGCGAATTTATAAAACAACGTTTATAAATTCCATTTCTATTTATTTTATAACAACTTCCTTTTATAAATTCCTTTATTAACCTATTCCAGTTTATAACTTAATTATAAACTAAAAGTTCATATTATAAGTGAAATACTTATAATTTATTCGTTTGCAAAAATCGTTCCTTTGAACTTCATAATTATAAATCTCATGTCTTATAAGATTCAATTAATCAAAAATTCATTCTTCAATTAACTTTTCAAATTTTATGAACCTACTGCTTATAAAATTACATTTATAACTTCACTGTTTATAATTTTATAAATTTCATTCATTTATGAAATTCATTTTCACTTCATTCAAACACTTATAAAAACTTGTTTTATAATGTCAATATTTCAATTTATAAATATCTATTTATAAATCTCTTAATATAAATCAATTTATATTATTCTTTTAAAACGTCTTCAAATTCCTTTATTATTTCACCATTTTGATTTATAAAATAATCAAATTTTATAAATCCTATTTTTAAACTTTTATAATATATTCAAAAATCCAATTTAAACTATTTTATAAAATCGTTCCTTTATTTCTCAAAAATCAACTTTTAACTATATTTCACAAAATCATAATTTTTATAGCTTTAAAAATTATAACGTTTATTTACTTAAAATAGATCAAATTCCAAACATATAGTATATTTTCAAAAATCACTTTATAAATCATTTTAAAATTCCAAAATTTGGTCCAATGATGCTACATACCAAATAGTCAATCACGACAACAACGATATCATATATCGATATGATAATCAATCAAATATCAAAATATCTGAAAATCAAATAAATACTGTTGAGGAATCCAGTTGGATCTCTCCAACCTGTTTTCCTGCATCCAAAAACATTAGCACAATACCAATTTCGCTCCAGTACGAAATTATCGCGGTATATGGGATTTAAATATTATCCGCTTAATAGACGGCGTAATAGGGTCTCATCCGCTAAACAAATAAATGCGAGAAATCAACAACTGCAATATATACATATGCCAATATATATATATATATTGATATTATATATAATACCAATTTCACTGTTTATGAAATATTCGCGGTATATGTTTTAATAAATAACATCCGCTTACTAACGGCGTATAATGTCTATTTTAACAATCAATAGATATTCATCAACATTCAAACATGCATTCAAATATTTTAAATCTAACTATTTAAAATAAAATCGAAACCTATTCAATTGAGTGAGAAATTCTCACCTTGATTTTAAATTCCGTTTTAGCGGTTTATTTCGAATAAAATTAAACGGACGTTTAATTTTACCCAAAATTATCACTAACTCCAAACGACTCCAAACCAACTCCATAGCGTAGTGCTCATCCATACGATTCCAACGCAACTGGTTTCGTGTGTTTTCGATCTCGTATGAAAAAGTTATGAATTATTGAAGTTTGTACACGATTTATATATAACTATTACAACATAAATTAAAAATTAAAACCCACATCCATCATCCACCGTCCATTCCTTCTCAAGCAAATCTGGGCCATCCCCCCTTTCTTCCCTCTCCCTTCGTTCCATCTACAGAACACACGAAGAGAGGCCGAACCCATTACAACCATTTAGGGTTTAATATTGCATCATCATCTCTCGACTATACTCGATCACATCACCGCCATGACGAAGCTCTCGAACCCCCCTATGCTCGGCCCCAGCCCTGGCCAACTCGGCCCCCTCTTCCACCTAGAAACGCGTGCATGACCAATGGAGAACGCGGTCTATTTTCACACGAAATACAACTCCATACGCGATCATGACCGTTGGATCTCTAGTTCGTGTTGTGCTCTACCACTTTGTAGTTGAACATTCTTGCTAATTCTTGATGGATTTGGAGTAATCGAGGGATGTAGGTTGCGAATTTCTGGCCATTCACTTATTAGGGCCGGCTGCAGTTCAAAACTAGGGTTCTTTTATTTATTTTTTTTATTTTTTTGAGATAGTGGGCTATTTATAAGGAACCGACGAAACACTATTCATCCCGGAAATTCCAAACTCCGATTTACGCGCCGAAACTAACGTACCTAGGGTTTATCCCGCATTCCGGACACAATGGAACAGGTTTCGGAAGCTAATTCGGACATCTGTGCGAGTTATGGCTGTAAACGCTCAATTTGAATTAAACCGATTTAAGCGATTTTTTAGGCGTTTTAATTTGTAGCGGACAAACCGTAAATCCAATTGACTTGAAATTTGAAACCTTACAATAATATCACATTACGGATCCGATGAAACTAGTTTCGTCGAAATCCGAGACTTTTTGAAAAATGGCTATTTTCACTCGTCAAATTTAAATTAAAAATAAATCGATGCGTTTCGAGTTGCCACAATCAAACGATAACTCCGATTGACACGAAAATTGAAATCCGGCAATAACTAACTATTACGGATCCAATGGAACTGGTTTCGTTCAATTCTGAGACTGTTCAAAAATTGACTATTTTCAGTAGTCGATTTTAATATTAAAATATTCAATTTTCACAAATTAACTTTTAATTCGATTTTAAAAGTTCTAAAATATCGTTCTAACTCCCATATGGTAAAATAAAATTTTACAGATCATTTTCAATCATATTTAACTCAATTTTCAATTATTTTCGTAATTTAACATATTAAATTATCGATTTAATTATCCAATAAAATCCAATAATTCAAATAAAATTTATTCGACTTATAAATTTCACTTATTTATATTTAAAATTAATTAAATATTCAAATTTTAATTTCTAAAAATTCTGGGTCGTTACAATCTTCCCCCCTTAAAAGAATTTCGTCCTCGAAATTAACAGGTAAGAAAAGTTACAGAATCTATTAATTTTCCCAAAATTCATAGTTAAACTTCTTACAAATCTTTACTAAGTTTTCAAATCATACTTAGTTATCTTTTCAAAAACAACTACTATTGTTTAACTTTCAATTCCAAAATCAAAGTTAAAGTTTTCAAAAAATTTCCCAATTTTCTCAAAAATTTTCTAACGCCTTAAATTTCCGAAAAAATTCGCCATAGTCTCCTTTGCGCGGCTCGATCCGAAAAAAAATGACAGTATATATATCACAAATATACATCTCATCAAGTAATGAGGCATCCTGAAGGGAAAAAGGTGTAAAAGTACTGTATTTAATCCGAGATATGTACCTTATATTTTTATTAGCGAGCATATACGGCTAATATAGCGCAAAAGCGAGCTCCAAATGCGAAGCAAACGCGATCCGCACCTACTAAACACTCAACAAACAACATGAGAATCATGCATGTAGAAAATAGTATCAATACACATCATATAGCAACATAATAACTATATATGTCACATAGCAAATGCAACATATTCAAACATCAACCAACTATAATCCATAACCAATATCAATATTCATTTATATTCTCTTTAATATTCAATGAATTGGTTTTCAAATTAATTCACATTTGATTTATCAACATTGGATTTTATCAACTTTCATTCATTTTCAATTAGTTAACATTTACTAATTTAAATCCAATTCACATTCAATTCTATTCAAATTTATTTACTTCTAATTTGAATTCAATTACATAGTTTTCAATTTCATTAACACTTAATGAATTTCATATAATCAATCAACTAACAATCATATAACAATCAATGTATATTAGTTACAACCAAATTCCTTTGCTTATAATTGGTTTAATTAAATGATTTTCATTAAATCTTTCGACTTCCAATAACATTAGATTTTAAATGAATTAACACTTATATTTATTATTTCATTTCACTTAAGTTATATTCCATTTAACTTTAAATTCACTTTTACTTTCAACTCATATTCATAAATATATTCATATAGTTTCACTTCTTATATATATAAGTTTATTTCACAATTGTAAATCACTTTAATTATAATTCAATTCTTATAATTCTTTTACTTATACAATAATTTTTTTATTTAGATTATTCAAACAACCTAACAATCAACTTATATACATTTTAATAATCCTGAAAATTATTTCTTCATATGCAAAATATACTCAAGGTAAAATTATTTCATTTACCCAATTTTAAAACAATATTGTGTCGAATTGTTCTATTCAAGTGTTTAGAAACCCCTTCGGCATAGTTGTCCAGACCGTGCTGACGAAGGTTCATATGCCACTCAATAAACCAATCATCACAATATAAAACAATTTTTTATTCACTAACAAATACGCTCTCATAGCTATTATTACACTCAAATTCATTCTAGAGTATTGCTGACTCTATCTCTAATGAGTAATACCCAACAGAACCATGGTTGTCGCTTAACCATAAGCTCTGATACCAGATGTAAAGACCCGTAAATCCGTACTCCTTGAATAGACACTAATCTCCTTTGTTTAATTCAAGATGAACGAAAATACGAACCCTTAGGGGTTTTAAGAAAAAGAAAAGAAGAAAGAAGATAGGAAAGAAGGAAATGGAAAATAGAAATTAGAGAGAATAGAAAACAGAAAAGAAGATAGAACATTTTAAAATAGAAGAAAAAGAGAATAGAAAGAAAAAAGAAAAACAGAAGAAAATAGAACGGAACAGAGAACAACAGAACAACATCAGAATCTCACAATTCGCAGCGGAACAACATATAATAATAAATGAATAATCTTTAAACAAAGAACTATATCAGTTATTACATTACATTTCATTTCATTTCATTTCATTACATCATATCATCAGAGTGTACAACAATAACAACAACAACAGTGCAGCGGAAAAAGAAATACTATATAAGTAATACGCCATGCTATCCAGCTTGCCTCCAGCAATTCCAGAATATCCAGAATATCCTGATAAACCTAACTCTTAACTGCTCGTGTGGAAATTGGTGGGCACCCAGAGTTTAGGAAGGAAAACAATAAACTCCGAGTCAGTCATGTGACTGGCGTGAGAACTCAAAACAGTTTATTTATCTTTGAAAACAAAATAGAGGAATATTTTTAAAGTCAATTCGCAATGCTTTTAAAAATGAGACTACCATAAGACCTCCTGCCACACACACAATGCAAACGCAGACTTGGAGAAGATTTCTCCTTATGATAGTCAAAGATGCTTGATACGCATTAAAATCAAATCAATTTTGATATTATTATTAGTGCATAGTGTAGAAGAAATTCATTTCGAAAGTAGAATATAAATCTTAGCCAACATAGACATTTCGAACTATGCCTACTATAGCTACCATCCAAACAGTGTTGCGACACCATAAGTGAATGATAGGTTCTACAACTAAAACCGTACAAGTTTCGTATTGGGAATTGGATTTCCAACAAATGGTCAGGCCAAGGAACTTCCCATTGCCACATGAGAATGCCTCTGGAAAGACATCCCCGAGAACCAAACCGGAACTCTGCCAACACAAGGCCGGGTTACCCCTAACTGGGTAACTACTGACACGAGCACGCCATTCCCCGATCGTAAACGACCTTTCTCACGGGATCCCGAAAACCAACAACCACAAAGTAATAAATTCGTAGTAACCACATAGGTTAAATATCTGGGCTCCATACCATGATACCACCTCTATCCAGAAGGAAATGTACATACCCTAAAGGGTGCTACCCCTCATAACCTTGCCGCATCTTTCCTGTTTTGACCATTTTCGGGGTGTGAGGTTCGACGAAGTCACGTCCACAAAAACATACTTTATACAAAAGCCATGCTTTGGGTCAACAAATGATCAACACAATGATCACCAAGATAGACGATCAAATAAACGATCCTATCACAATAATCAACACAATGATCATTTCAGCAACACTTAGCATGTCACATTACCAAATTGGGAATATATCGCTGATAACTTCAACTATATAACCTCTGAGCTCGTACGTCTCAGAGAAGGGTGTTAAGCTAAAAGAATAAATTCTCCGCCACCAACAGAAATATATTTGAATGAAATCGGCTTTATATCTCAACTTGTAATGTCAGACACACAATCCATACAAGTCTGTTCCGGGCTCGAACAAAACCGAAGGCACTTACAAAGAAGTCCTTGCAATCCGGATATTCACAATCCTGATCGGATTCACCATCACATATGGAGAACTCTATACCGGAGCAACTCGGTGCAGAGTAAATCGACAGGTCATCCTATCGCTCTCGCAAATACCGGGTCTTCAACACCGATCTTCAATGCAATTATAACGACGTATCACATATTCGGAATGGGTTATACGACCCCATGGTCCTTTCCCGGTTAACCCGAATAGTGAGCGCTTATTCAAAAATAAGTGTAGCATTCACATTCAAACAAATCACATCAATTACCCATTCAAAGGGAAATATTGATAGTCGGTTATTGAACTATCACTGGATATGCACACATCACCAGTTTCCAAATAATTTTCCCAATTATTTATTTCACAAAATATCTTTACTAGATATTAAATTTCAATACTTCAAAAATAAATCAATATTTATTTTTCTAAACCAATCCCACTTTCTTTTATAAATTCCTTAGTGAATTTACATTTCAAAATATCCATGCATATGATTTCAATAATTCATTTCAATTTATCTTCAAAACGATAAATTCTAAATATCACTTCATATTGGAAAACAATTCCATACTTATTTAATAAGTAATTCACAAATTTTATTTATTTTCAACACTTAGAAAATATTCAATATACTTAAATCGAAATTAAGTATATATTTCATTCTTTAAGGAAATCATTCTCTTAAACATATTTATTTGGGACAAAACGAATGTTGCGTAAAACATCGTTACGACGTCCCAAAATCACTAGTATAGGGATTCGAAATTAAAATAGATATATAAATCCCAATACTATACAAAACATTTCCTTTCGGAAATCATTTACTATAACAACAGTGTTATAGTCCACCATTTCCTTTTATTTTCTCGAAAACGCCTATTTCAACAATCAATGTTGAAATCTATGGTTTCGAATCTCAACACAATTAAAATTTCGTTAGATCGTTTTAATTCTATTTCAAATATCACATTCAAAACAATTTCTTTAACATCTTATTCACTATTCAAAAACGTGAATATACTACGTTAACACATTTCATCCTTTTATTCATTTTAATTCAAAGGATTATTCACTATTCAAAAATGTGAATATAACTCCATTTATAGGTTTCAACAAATTTTCTTGTCAAAATAAGTCATTTGCGAATTTATAAAACAACGTTTATAAATTCCATTTCTATTTATTTTATAACAACTTCCTTTTATAAATTCCTTTATTAACCTATTCCAGTTTATAACTTAATTATAAACTAAAAGTTCATATTATAAGTAAAATACTTATAATTTATTCGTTTGCAAAAATCGTTCCTTTGAACTTCATAATTATAAATCTCATGTCTTATAAGATTCAATTAATCAAAAATTCATTCTTCAATTAACTTTTCAAATTTTATGAACCTACTGCTTATAAAATTACATTTATAACTTCACTGTTTATAATTTTATAAATTTCATTCATTTATGAAATTCATTTTCACTTCATTCAAACACTTATAAAAACTTGTTTTATAATGTCAATATTTCAATTTATAAATATCTATTTATAAATCTCTTAATATAAATCAATTTATATTATTCTTTTAAAACGTCTTCAAATTCCTTTATTATTTCACCATTTTGATTTATAAAATAATCAAATTTTATAAATCCTATTTTTAAACTTTTATAATATATTCAAAAATCCAATTTAAACTATTTTATAAAATCGTTCCTTTATTTCTCAAAAATCAACTTTTAACTATATTTCACAAAATCATAATTTTTATAGCTTTAAAAATTATAACGTTTATTTACTTAAAATAGATCAAATTCCAAACATATAGTATATTTTCAAAAATCACTTTATAAATCATTTTAAAATTCCAAAATTTGGTCCAATGATGCTACATACCAAATAGTCAATCACGACAACAACGATATCATATATCGATATGATAATCAATCAAATATCAAAATATCTGAAAATCAAATAAATACTGTTGAGGAATCCAGTTGGATCCCTCCAACCTGTTTTCCTGCATCCAAAAACATTAGCACAATACCAATTTCGCTCCAGTACGAAATTATCGCGGTATATGGGATTTAAATATTATCCGCTTAATAGACGGCGTAATAGGGTCTCATCCGCTAAACAAATAAATGCGGGAAATCAACAACTGCAATATATACATATGCCAATATATATATATTGATATTATATATAATACCAATTTCACTGTTTATGAAATATTCGCGGTATATGTTTTAATAAATAACATCCGCTTACTAACGGCGTATAATGTCTATTTTAACAATCAATAGATATTCATCAACATTCAAACATGCATTCAAATATTTTAAATCTAACTATTTAAAATAAAATCGAAACCTATTCGATTGAGTGAGAAATTCTCACCTTGATTTTAAATTCCGTTTTAGCGATTTATTTCGAATAAAATTAAACGGACGTTTAATTTTACCCAAAATTATCACTAACTCCAAACGACTCCAAACCAACTCCATAGCGTAGTGCTCATCCATACGATTCCAACGCAACTGGTTTCGCGCGTTTTCGACCTCGTATGAAAAAGTTATGAATTATTGAAGTTTGTACACGATTTATATATAACTATTACAACATAAATTAAAAATTAAAACCCACATCCATCATCCACCGTCCATTCCTTCTCAAGCAAATCTGGGCCATCCCCCCTTTCTTCCCTCTCCCTTCGTTCCATCTACAGAACACACGAAGAGAGGCCGAACCCATTACAACCATTTAGGGTTTAATATTGCATCATCATCTCTCGACTATACTCGATCACATCACCGCCATGACGAAGCTCTCGAACCCCCCTATGCTCGGCCCCAGCCCTGGCCAACTCGGCCCCCTCTTCCACCTAGAAACGCGTGCATGACCAATGGAGAACGCGGTCTATTTTCACACGAAATACAACTCCATACGCGATCATGACCGTTGGATCTCTAGTTCGTGTTGCGCTCTACCACTTTGTAGTTGAACATTCTTGCTAATTCTTGATGGATTTGGAGTAATCGAGGGATGTAGGTTGCGAATTTCTGGCCATTCACTTATTAGGGCCGGCTGCAGTTCAAAACTAGGGTTTTTTTATTTTTATTTTTATTTTTTTGAGATAGTGGGCTATTTATAAGGAACCGACGAAACACTATTCATCCCGGAAATTCCGAACTCCGATTTACGCGTCGAAACTGACGTACCTAGGGTTTATCTCGCATTCCGGACACAATGGAACAGGTTTCGGAAGCTAATTCGGACATCTGTGCGAGTTATGGCTGTAAACGCTCAATTTGAATTAAACCGATTTAAGCGATTTTTTAGGCGTTTTAATTTGTAGCGGACAAACCGTAAATCCAATTGACTTGAAATTTGAAACCTTACAATAATATCACATTACGGATCCGATGAAACTGGTTTCGTCGAAATCCGAGACTTTTTGAAAAATAGCTATTTTCACTCGTCAAATTTAAATTAAAAATAAATCGATGCGTTTCGAGTTGCCACGATCAACGATAACTCCGATTGACACAAAAATTGAAATCCGGCAATAACTAACTATTACGGATCCAATGGAACTGGTTTCGTTCAATTCTGAGACTGTTCAAAAATTGACTATTTTCACTAGTCGATTTTAATATTAAAATATTCAATTTTCACAAATTAACTTTTAATTCGATTTTAAAAGTTCTAAAATATCGTTCTAACTCCCATATGATAAAATAAAATTTTACAGATCATTTTCAATCATATTTAACTCAATTTTCAATTATTTTCGTAATTTAACATATTAAATTATCGATTTAATTATCCAACAAAATCCAATAATTCAAATAAAATTTATTCGACTTATAAATTTCACTTATTTATATTTAAAATTAATTAAATATTCAAATTTTAATTTCTAAAAATTCTGGGTCGTTACAATAGGCTACACCGTTACTATATACTTAAAAGCATTTAGCGCACTTCGACATGTACTCTTTTTTAATTTATGCTATTAAATAGTATATCCGCTTAAAGTCTCGTTATATTCTGTTACATCAGCTAAATCGTGGAGTTTTACCATTCGCTTTAGCAACTTTAATATAAAAAGGTTAATTTGAACAGTTCTCTTATAAATCAAATTAAACAATTTAGGGTATAGACCTAAGTTCAATTTCTAAGAGCTCAACATAAATTATAACTCTATTCTGTTCATCAAGTTTCAACTACATGAATCATGATATTCTTTGATTTTATTATATGGAAGTGAATAATGTTTCTAGTTCTATACAAATCAAGTGGGAATGAAAGTAAATCAACTTTAGAGATTTGATTTAGCTTCAATAAAGATTTTTACATCTCATTTATTTTCCAATATATCTCCACTTTATACGCACTATAGTTTTTTGCACCTCAGTTGTTATAAAACTGCTAAACACTTTTATTGTATTACTCTTATAACATGAAAGTTTTTTATAATGAAATTATAAAAGCTAGTTTTCTTTGCTAAAAAAATACTCCTTAAGATAATATATTTGCTATAGTAGTTCTATCTATTTATGTACAAAAAAGGATTGATCCTCGACTCGGTTACACTCACTTAAAAGGGAACTAAAAGTTGCACTATAATGAATCGAATAAATTATTTCACAAAAGTAAGAAATAAAATTAAAGTTTGATAGAATTTATTGTGAATATGCAGTTTAATTTTTCCTTCGTGATGATACTATAAAATTATAGAAGATTAAATAATTCCACTTATCCTACGATACATTTCATAGCATGAGAAGTAATATTGACTTCATCTCCATTTGCGATGTCTAAATAAAAGTTACAAACCTTTTCTTTTGATCATCTTATTTCCTAATTATATTTTTTAGGCTTTGAAGAAGAGTAATATATATTTCTGATGGATCAAATTATAATGTCATTTACTTTTATCCTTAAGTATATATATAGAATACAAGAAAGGTCAAACTTAAAGCAAATAGTGAAAGAGTAGAGAAAAATATATTCAACCAATATATTTCATCGGAAAATGAAAATGAGATTTATTCTAGATGGGAAAAGGTGATTAATCAATAGAATTTTAGATTAACGAACAATCTAAAATGTGTCCTTTTAGTGCTGATGTAAATCAATGTAGATGAAGCTCAACATTCATGAGACGACCCGCAAATCCATACTCTTTGAACCGGCAATAACCATGCCTGTCGACCCAGATCGGACAGAATTGCAGATGATCATGAGAAAGAAAAGAGAGGGTGAGAAGAAAGAGAGAAGAAAGAAGAAGAGGAGAAGAAGAGAGAGAAGCAGAACTAAAACAATACAGAATCTTACATCACAGTGAAATAACATATAATATAGATCAATAATCTTTACAAAGAGAAACTGTAATATACATAAATTAATGTCAGAGTACACAATAAGTAATCATCAGCTTGGTTAGCTATAATAACATGTCCTCGCAAATGCTGATAATTTACAACAACAACAACAACAATGCAGCGGAAGAAAATAAACAGATACGTGTATATGGCATGAATATCTCTAACTCGCCTACTGAAGCTCCAAAAGCACCAAATCTGCACCTGTAAACATACTCGGTCTGACCCAAGCATTGAAAGGGAAGAACGCCCGGATCAGTCTGGTAAACCAGCGTGAGAAAAACATACCTCAAGTGAATTTATAAAGTTACCAAAACTTTTCAATTATCAAAATAAAAGGTATCACCTAAGACCACGTCCACACATAAACATAGATGGGTTTTTCCCTTACGATAACCAAAACCTTTCATATCAAATCATGTTATATTATAATGGTGTCTATTATACAAATAATAATCAACATAGCTGAAATTGTTATATTATTAAATTCCAGCAATACTAGGCTCTACAAACAAAATAGAAGGGATGTAATGGATTAAAGATTCCATACAAATGACTAGGTGAAGGGACTACCTTTTCCGAACTCGGTACACCTCTAGAGGGATGCACCTAGGGTCCAGATACTGGGCACTTAAACCAATACAAGACGGCCTACCCCTTCTTGGATAGTATCAAATATGTCATCTCTTGTGTCGTTAGCGACCTAAATCCGTGGCCACAAGCATACATCAACAATGATCAGATACACGACGTCATAGTGTGTAAAGATATATCTAGAAGAGTGATGACATCTCCTAATGGGAGCGACCTACTTAGTCTTGCTGCTTCTATCCCTGTTGCGGTCATTCTTCGAGGAGTGAGGCTAAAAGAGGTATCGATTACCTTTCACATATCATCATCATCTTTGAATGCCATATTGTCATTCCCGTTGACTACTAATTTCCTTCTATAAAAATACAACCCTTGAATTTGTATGTCTCAAGGAGAGTGTTAAGATAAGAAAAGTTGCCTTCTCCGCCACCACAGATGTAAGTTTGTAAAAACCAATGTACGTAATCTCCGAAACGCAATGTCAGACACTCATCCATACAAGTTGTCCAGGAACAAGACGAACCGAAGGTACTCTCCTACCATATCATAAAGGATTAGTAGCGACAACCCTTGCAATGGATATTTCATAACGAAGAGACTACTACTACTATATGTATATTGAGATTTTAACCCTAAATGATCAATAAGCAGTCCTTCACTATGAAAATCTTAAATATCAATTTAACCGACCAATCTGCACAATAGTCGCATATATGTTGATCTGAAGTGGTTTTAAGAAAAATCTGATCCTGGTCTCTTCCTACCAACAATGCAAAAGCATTGCTCAACCTCATACAGAAGCCAAGTCTCGTAGACTTATCACGTCTCCAACTTTCAACTCGCTATCTTTCGGCCAAGAAGGAAGCTTAATGGATTGGAGTAATCACTCCGCACTATACGAATCAACATTCTCAATACAAATGATAATCAAGCCTACACAATCAGTTATGTACTAAGTGTACGACTAATTAGTTTCTACAGCAAGTTGAGTGGCCAAATTTGATAGTCAGTTATTTAACTATCAAGCAACAAACCAAATCTAGCATATAAGTAGTCACTGCCTGATTTTGTTAATCATTTACAAATCATATCACTTTCTAATTATTCACTTCAAAATATGTTTAAAAATATAATATTCAAAACCATTTCACTTACTGGATATTTGAAAAATATTTTCATATACTTATTTTAATAATAAGTAAATTTACAAATCATTTCTTTCCAACACTTAGAATATATTTCATATACTTAATTCAATAATTAATTATATATGCAAATCTTTAAGGAAAACATTCTTCAAAACATATGTTATTTGGGTCAAAACGAATGTTGCATAAAACATCGTTACGGAACCCAAAAATACTAGTATAGGGATTCAACTAACTATATTTAATATTTCCTTTCGAAAATCATTTACTATAAAAAATTGTTACAGTCCATGCCTTTCTTACTTCTCACGAAAACGTCTATTTCAATAATAAATGTTGAAATCTATGTTTTCGATATTCAACACAATTTAATTCACTTTCCAAAACCATTTAAACGCCATTTATAAATATCACTTTCAAACCATTTTCTTAATAGATTATCTACTTTGAAAACATGAATATCATTCCTTTATAAACTTCCATTTTAACTTATCAAAATAAGTTGATTTCACCTTTTATAAAACCATGCTATAAATCTTATTTTCATTTGATAAAACTTCCATTTTTGTACTCACTTATATATTTATAAAATTCTATTTTGTAAATACATTCCTTTCCAAAATTTCATATGCTACAAAAATCCAAATATAAACTCTTTGTACAAAAGTCTAATTTATTTATAAAAATCCATTTATAAAACATTAACTTCAAATCCAATATAAGATACTGGTTTCAAACCCAATTATAAAACTATTAATCATATTTCAATTGCAAATCTTTTTATATAAATTTATAAAACACCATTTAAAAGCTATTATGTTATTTCTAAAATATACTTTTATAAAACCTTCGAAATCTCTATTTAAAGTATTTCACAAAGCTATAATTTAATAACATCGAAAATCGTACCTTTATTTATTTAAATACAATCCTTTCTCTTTTAAATCCATTTAAATTTTTTAAATGTATATAATTCCAAAATCACTTTGAAATTCTTTCTAAATTGAAATCATCATTTCTATATTTTAAATTTCAAAAAATATGGCCTAATGCTGCAAAGTACTAAATAAGGAGATTCCCATCAATAATAGCAAACATGGCATCCATCACATCAAACATCACATGATACGGCATATATAACAATATGTGTAAATAAACATCAACCATAGTGAGGAATCCTATTGGATCTCTCTAACATGTCACCTGTAACAAATATACATATGAGAAATATGTACGATGTTTGCTTCGAGGCAGACGCTCATACAAAGGATCATCCGCTCATACAAGGGAACGTACAGGGTCTCATCCGCTCCAATCGGTAGGAATATATCCAACTACTAACTACCACAACATTAGATCCAAACATCCAATATATATACATATACATATATAACATCCAATAGTCACCAAAACAGCATAATAAAAATATCCCCACTTATATAAAAATATAAGCGTGTCAGAAAGAGTGAGTTTTACTCACTTTGGTTGTAGTCATTGAAATAGCGATTTATTTTGATTAAAAACGAATAGGCGTTCGAATTTAACATAAATTCCTACTTGCTCCAAATTAGTCTAAACCAGCTCTAAAATGTAGTGTTCGTCAATACGAATCCAACACTGCTTGTTTTCTTTGATTTCGACTTCATATGAATTAGATTTAGCACTTATAAGATTACACGATTTTAAATAAAATTAGTTTACAAAATTAATTTTAATAATAAACCTAAAAAAATATGGGCCCTTGATTTTGGAATGGAGTAGATATGGCCGCTCCATCCTTTCTTCCTCTCTTATAATGAAATCCAGGCACCACAAAACACACGACCGCTACAGTCGAATACGACACCTTGATCACATCGCATGAGACTACTGTGCCGATGCAAGAACACAGCCCACCACATGCCTCATCTGTAGTCACTGGACCAAGCCTCCCTAGTGCCGTAGATCATCGAAAAACCGCACCCAAAGGTCATGCGTTCAAGGCCAGATCTGGGTTGCCTCGGCGTGTTGATCTTCGATCAGCTAGTGGGGATAGACTCACAATGATGAGAGCTACCACTTTCATGTAGGGAAGTTCAACTGAAACTATAACATTCCTGAAAATTCACCGAGTTTAATTTGGCAATTAAATTAATTTTTGAAAAGAAATTGTGAATTAATTAGAGATTTCTAAGAAAATAAATTATATTGTAAATGGAATTTTGGGCATATTTGAATTCTCCAATTTTAAATAAGATGCATATTTATATAAATGAATTATAAATAGAAATTTGATTTTAAATATAAGAATAAGTATTTTATAAATAAATATTGAATTTCAAATTAAAATGTATTAAAAATAAAATAGAAATTAAAAGCTTGAGATTAATAAACAGATAATGATAGTTGTTTCCTGAATTTTTAATTATATTAATATTTGGAGGTGGTAATAAAAGAAAATTTTAGTATATTCATTTTTAAAATATTATTCTTAAGTCAAATTCTCTTATATAAATAAATATAACTATTGTTAGTATGAAATCAAAAAAATTTAAATCCATCTTTTCTTTTAAAATAAGAGTTGTACAAAAATAAATAATAAAAAAGGGTATGAATGTAAATTGTACAAATATATAAGTGTATAAACATGTTGAACAAAAATTAAATGTATAAATTATTTGGGATAAAATTTTGTTTGTGTAAATATAAATAGAAAAAAAAGTACAATTATTTATAGAATGAACATGGTATAAAAATTTATTTAAAAAATAAAAAAAATTGTAAAATCACAAATGATAAACATACATAAGGAATTAGAGGAAATCAACATGCATAAATCTCATAATCATTCCTCTTTACAAATGGCATTCATTATATTTAAATTGAATAAAAAAATGAAATTTAAAATTATAAAAAAAACTTTTCAGCTTCCCCATATGCCATTATTAAACATCTCACCAATCTCTGAAAAAAACAAGTAAAAAAAAAGATTTGGGTATCTCATATCTCATCGCCCAAGAAAAAGAAATGATCGAAGAAAAAATCAAACAAAGCTTTCAACCTGATTCAATGAGCAAAGTAATATTCAGATCAAAAAGGCACTTCAACAAATTCTGTTTTAACCTCAAGAAAGAAAAAATCTGGAAATCAAAAGTCTTGGTTTAAGATGCAACCTGAAAGCCAGATTAAAGCTTCAATCTGTTTTTGGAGCAGCATCAAGATCAAGTTCAAAACTCATGTTGCAGTACAAAGCAAGTGCAGATTACTTAGAAAACAAATCAAAACCTGGAAGCAGGATTTAAATTCAACAACAAATGCAAGTTCAACTCCAATGAGAAACAAAGCAGATCAAATTAAAATACATGCTCCAGATTTTAAAAGCAAAATAGTATGCTCTGTTCAAAATCTCAGGAAATTTTTTAATAAATTTTTGGTTTCAAAATCAAGTTTTTAACATAAAAACAATTCAAAAAAACTGCAGATTTATGAATGCAAGCACAGCTGCAGTTTAGCCAGAGACAAGTGCAGTTTTCTCTGAAATAAAATAAAGGCAAGTGATTTTCTTTAAAGATTTGAATTTAAAGTGGTTAACTAATAGCAAAGCAGAGATTTAAACAATCATATTAAACAGTTGCAGAAAACAAAAATGAAGGTTTAAAAGAAAAAAAAAGTTTCCAGTTCTCTTAAAATAAGATGCTTCTGTTCTTTGCTTTCTCAGACCCAGGTGAGCAAACTTTCAACCATTATCTTTTGATTCTGATGCATGTGACATTTCTGTGCTGTGATGATGGATGTGTGTCTGTCTGGGTGTATTCAACTTAAATACGGTTGAATTAGGCTATATACATTGCAGGCATATATGGATATGTATGCATATGCTTATGCTCAGTGTGCTACAGGTTTAGACCTATTTGAATAATTCATTTGCTCCTCATATGAACAAATGTAGGTTAAGACCTCTAAATGGATAATGATTATACGAGTTTAATGTTATTTTTTTAAAAATAATTGCAAGGGTTTCTATTGAGTATTTATTTCAAATTAATAAATGGCAGTAATAATCCAACATAATCAGGAACATTAATATCCATAATTTCTTGTATTGATTATATAACCTGATTCAATCTTTCGAATGATGAATTTTAAAACAAAAACATAAATTTTAGTTCTGTTTTGAGATAGGATTTTGGGGTTATAGTGGGAATTCGTTTTCGTCAATTCTCCTTCATCACCACGAATTAGAGGATGTGTTTGTCACTGGAGAAGGGGGAAGGTCTAAGGAACATGGGAAAAATGCTCAGGGTTTTTTTCAACCATGGCAGTGATGTTGCGGCATTCATTTAGGGTTTTAATGCCCAGTTGGATTGGCGTGATGCTTGGGTTCATACGCTGGCAAGGGTGGATCGAGTGCTACCGCACCTGGGGGGGTCGGTGCAGTGATCTTTGGCGGTGGTCGGGATGCAGTGGCGGGGCGTCAGATCGACGGTGGTGGTGATGCATGGCGTTTTCAGTTGATGAGTTTCGTCTTGTCAGGTTTAAAAAAAAAATTAGATTTTGATTGATGGATTTTTTCACGAGTTTGGGTGGTCGCAAGGCTTGAGAGCATCGTTGTCGACTTGCCGAGAATCATGACGGTGACCGGAGGTGGTTGGGGTTTGCGTGCATGTGCACATGTGCAATGTAATGTCAGTAGTGTTAATTTGAGGAAGAAGAAGCAAAGGTAGGGATGAAGGTAACTATGGCCCGGGGTTACTCTCGAGAAAACGTGAAGATGGCTCGAGTTTCAACTTGAGTAAGTTTTTGATATACTAGGTTAACAGCTAGAAAACTTAAGTTTTGAAAAAATTTGATTCTACTCGGGTTATTCTGGGAAGAACTCAAAGTCGAGTTCGTGAATTCGGGGGTTTGGCTCGGGTAAAGGGAAGTGTGGCTCGGGAAGTAATAATACAGCAAGTTTTTATTTATTTATTATTTTAGTTAAATAGTTAACAAAGTTTAAACTATCTAAATGTTTAAAACAAGTTTGACAAATATAAGAGGGTGAACTAATGATGAAATTAATAAAATTTTCAAATTTATTAATCATATCTTAGAAGCTAAAATGAAAATTAAATGAGTTTTTAACAAAGTTACAAGATTTAATTTTTAAGTTAAACATTAAAAATTGATTGTTTTAAAAATAATATATATATTATGTATTTTATTCTTAATGCTTTCAAATAGAATCTAATAATTAATTATTAGGATAGGTGATTAATGATCAATATGATTAAATTAAAGCGTTATTTGTTTTAATCAAGGTGATTTATTAAATTTTATTAATCCATTAAGAATTAAGGTAAAATAATTTCATGAGTCGAGTTAATTAAATAATGACCTAAAGATTAATTAATGAAAGTATCTCAGGGATGATTTATTAATAAAGATAATTAATAAATGAATTAAGTAATTAAGGGTAATTAATTGCTTAGAGATAACTACTTAGTTAAAAGTAACTAATTTATGATTGAAGGTTGATTAACCAAGTGATCAAACAATAATTAATTTAAGGATATCTAATTAATATGATTAACTAATTAAATGTGATCAATTAAAGATAATTAATTAAAGGTTAATTAATTAATAAAGGTGATTAAGAAATGATAATTAATTGAGGAGTAATTAATTAATGGAGTTAATTAAGAATAATCAATTAAAGAATAATGAATTAATTAAAAGGATAATCATTTAATGATTAAGGGTTGTTTAATTAATAATTACAGTTTAATTAATTTATTATCAATTGTTAATTAATAAATTATTTAAGAATAATTACTCAAAACTGATTTGTAATCTTAATTAACCAGAATTAGTAATTCATGAGTAGTTAATCTGATTAATTGACCTTACTTATGAATGTTCGGATTCTATTGGATGATTGAATTGTTTGATATCCTTGATTGCGATGCTCTGTTTGATTTGAGTTTTGTTTAATGTAATTTATCATCTGTGATATATATTTGTAATCTGTGAATAAAAGATAAGCGTTATGGTTTGTACCGCTTATCAAATATAAGCGTTATAGTTTGTACCGCTTATTAAATATATTGCTGTATTTAAATCTGTGATGATTGAAGATGTGACACTTTTATTGTGTAAAAACCCCTAGACCACACTTATACACACACAAATATGGTTTGCATGTGGAAATGGGTTAAATCACAGATTTTGAAATAGTTTAAAGATTGAATTTTTGAATCCAAAATATGGAATTGAAAGCTTTTGAAAATGAATTTCAAAAATAAAAGCTATTTTGAATAACTTGATTGAGTTTTGAAATTTAAATGATTTGATTTAAATTTGAATTCAATATTTGAAATTGAATTCTATGATTTGGAAACTATGGTTTAAAAAGGGTATTCAACTTATAAATGTGTTTATATGGGTTTTTAAACCATTTTAAAAGTGTTGTTTTGGGAATTTGAATTAAACCAAAATTTTAACTTGTATAGACATAATTGGATTTTTCTGAAAATGAAACCTATGTGTTTTCAAATAATAAAAGCTTTTACATAAGAAATGAACTTCAATTGGTGTTAAAAGGAATTCAAGTCTAAAACGAAAATGGTTTTCCAAGTTATACATAAATCTTTGGAAACGGTTTGATAGGTATAATTTAAATCTTTAATTTAAATATCTAATTGAGTTAATCCAATTGAAATGGAAATTGTTTTGAAATCTATAAATGGATCTTTGTGAAACTAGGTGAACTTTGTGAAACGAATCTTTTTGTTAAACATTTGAAATGGTAATTTGTTTAACCATTTGAAAGAAAAGCTTTGGATTTATAAGTTGTGACTAAACTGAAATCCCATATCCATATGTTTTTAAATATTGCGCTCACTATTCGGTTTAGCCGGGAGAGGCATTGCGTCGTATAACCCATTATGAATAGTGATACGGCGTTATGGATTTCATTTGAAGACCGGTGTTGAAGACCAGGTGTCTTTGAGAACGTTAGTATAACATATCGATTGTCTCTGCATCGAGTAGCTACGGTATAGAGATTCCCTAAGTGATGGGAAGTCCGATTGGGATTGTGCATACCCGGATTTTCAATGGCTTCTTCGGAAGTGCCCTCGGTTCTGTTTGAACCCGGAACAGACTTGTATGGTTGTATGTCCGACACTACACTTTGAGATATTAAACTTATCTCTATCAAATACATTTCTGCTTAGTGGCGGAGAATTTATTCTCTTAGCTTAACACCCTTCTCTGAGACGTACGAGCTCAGAGGTTATGTAGTTGATATTTATCAGTGATATACTCCCAATTTGGTAGTGTGGCATGCTGAGTGCTGCTGTGTATCATTTGTTGATTAAAGCTAAAGCATGGCTTTTGTATAAAGCGTAGCTTTGTGGACGAGACTGCATCAGGACCTCACACCCCAGAAATGGTCGAAACAGGAAAGATGCGGCAAGGTAATGAGGGTCGCGCCCTTTAGGGTTTGTCATTCCCTTTTGAAAAAGGGTGGTATCATGGTATGGAGCTCAAATATTTCACTCATGTGGATACCGCAGATCTATTACATTGTGATTGCTTTGTGGTTGTTGGATTAGAGGTACCTCGGATAAAGGTCCCAAAGGACCGGGGGATGGCACGCTCGTGTAGCAGTTACCTAGTTACAGAGGTAACCCGGCCTTGTGCTGGCAGAGATCCAGTTAGGTTCTCGGGACGTCCCGCCATAGGCTTACCATGTGGCAGTAGAAAGTTCCTTAGCCTGACCATTTGTTGGAAATCCAATCAAAACAATACGAGCCCTTTACGATTGCAATTGTATTACCTGCCACCTCAGGTGGTAGCTATAGCTGGCATAATATCAGGGTACCTATGCTGGTTAGGATTAATATTATACTTTCGAAAGATTTTCCATTATGCACTAGTAATAATATCAAAGAATTTTTCTCGTATTAAGCATATTTGACTATCATAAGGAGAAATCTCCTCTAATTCTGCGTTTGCATTGTGTGTGTGGCGGGAGGCCTTATGGTAGTTTCATTTTCCAAAAAGCATTGCGGATTTATTTTAAATTCTCTTGTTGTCTGTTTTAAAGACCAAATGTTTTTTGTTTGCTCATATCAGTCCCACGACCGACCTGTAGTTTATTGTTACTTTCCTAAATTCTTGATGCCCACTATTTTCCCACACGGGCAGTCTAGAGTTGGGTTTTTCAGATAATCAGTAGTAGGTGTAGATTCGATAGCTTTCAGCCTTAGGATTTGGCAATTGCATTTGGGTCGAGTTACTTCACTTCATCTTGCTTGGGAGTTCGAGTTATTTCTGGATTAGTGCCTTGAAGATGGAGATTTACCGATACTGGAGTTCTCTCTTGAAGACTATATTGGAGTTATTGTCCCGCTGTTGGTGTTATCTATTTCTTTCCGCTGCTATTGTCTTGTATCATATCTCTGATGTATATTGATATCTATTGTATCATCTGTTGTATCTTATTGTATCAGATATTATATCAATGTTGTATATCAATTATGCTATTCTTTTTCTTCCACTGTGTTGTTATACTTAATGTGTTATAAGCTCCGGCATGACTCGAATTCCAATGTTTGAATCTACGACATTCAAGTACAAGTGGAGTACGGATGTTGATTTTCGAACGCTGAAATTTGGACCGTGACATTTTGGCATCAGAGCTGTGGGTTAAACTTTAGCTCGGGAGTATAACACATTAAGTAACTCATTAGAGATAGGGTGAAGTATACCCTAAAATGATTATATCCCTAAGATATCCGTTCGAACGCCTCAGTAAATTCTCTTACTATCCACTGATAGTAAGTATGAGTGCGAGAAGAGGACGAGATAGGGGATAGGGGAGCACCACTAGAAATGGTCAATACCCTGCAATAGCGGAAAACAACTTTCTCTATCAATCTCCTTTGATTCGATTCTAAAATTCTTTTGATATCTTCGTGACAGCTCCAGGAAGAAGCTTCGGTGTGATGGTGGCCCTACGAATCGTTGTAGAAAATCCTTACTTCATATCTTCATCGGTTTCGTATCTGCTTTTTGTTCTAAACTCTAATGAATTTGAATTTGAAATTTGAAATTTGAAATTGGAAATTTTAAATAAATTGGAGATTTTAGATTGAGTTAAATTGGTTAACAAATATGAGGCTAAATTTGAATTGTATCAATAAAACGATTTCGGTTAAAATCAAATTTGAAATTCTATTGTAATTTCTTGTGTATATCGAAGCCCGAAGAGGGACAAGTTGGTATATACTTTGGGGCGTTCCAACCTAAGTTGGAATCTATATCTAGTGTTTGAGAATTATAGAAGATTAAATCCATCTATCTATTCTCTGGGATCCGATATATTCTACGAACGATTAGTTATCCCTTCGAACTAATCAATGCCCTTGCATATTCGTAGATCGGTGGACACGAGTATCTTGTGAAATAATTGTATGAGTTTGTTCTCATATTATTAATATTCTGATTGGGTAAACCAAAGGCAGAATAAATATTTTGATCTGATCTGATCAATCATTTCCTTATCTATCATCTATTCTTTCTCATCTTCCTTGCAAATTCAGGGATGAATTTTTTTTTAAGGGGGGAATCTATAACATTCCTGAAAATTCACTTAGTTTAATTTGGCAATTAAATTAATTTTTGAAAATAAATTGTGAATTAATTAGAGATTTCTAGAAAAATAAATTATATAGTAAATGGAATTTTGGGCATATTTGAATTCTCCAATTTAAATAAGATGTATATTTATATAAATGAATTATAAATAGAAATTTGATTTTAAATATAAGAATAAGTATTTTATAAATAAATATTGAATTCCAAAATAAAATGTATTAAAAATAAAATAGAAATTAAAAGCTTGATATTAATAAAAAGATAATGATAGTTGTTTCCTGAATTTTTAATTATATTAATATTTGGAGGTTGTAATAAAAGAAAAATTTAGTGCACTCATTTTCCAAATATTATTCTTAAGTCAAATTCTCTTATATAAATAAATGTAATTATTGTTAGTATGAAATCAAAAAAATTTAAATCCTTCTTTTCTTTTAAAAAAAGAGTTATACAAAAATAAATAATAAAAAATGGTATGAATGTAAATTGTACAAATATATAAGTGTATAAACATGTTGAACAAAAACTAAATGTAAAAATTATTTGGGATAAAATTTTGTTTGTGTAAATATAAGTAGAAAAAAAGTACATTTATTTATAGAATGAACATGATATAAAAATCTTTTTAAAAAATAAAAAAATTGTAAAATCACAAATGATAAACATACATAAGGAAGTAAAGGCAATCAACATGCATAGATCTCATAATCATTCCTCTTTACAAATGACATTCATTATAATTAAATTGAATAAAAAAATGAAATTTAAAATTATAAAAAAAACTTTTCAGCTCCTCCATATGCCATTATTAAACATCTCACCGATCTCTGAAAAAAACACAGTAAAAAAAAGATTTGGTATCTCATCACCCAAGAAAAAGAAATGATCAAAGAAAAAATCAAACAAAGCTTTCAACCTAATTCAATGAGCAGAGCAATATTCAGATCAAAAAGGCACTTCAACAAAATCCGTTTTAACCACAAGAAGAAGAAAAAATATGGAAATCAAAAGTCTTGGTTTAAGATGCAACCTGAAAGCCAGATTAAAGCTTCAATCTGTTTTGGAGCAGCATCAAGATCAAGTTCAAAACTCAGGTTGCAGTACAAAGCAAGTGCAGATTACTTAGAAAACAAATCAAAACCTGGAAGCAGGATTTAAATTCAACAACAAATGCAAGTTCAACTCCAATGAGAAACAAAGCAGATCAAATTAAAATACAAGTTCCAGATTTTAAAAGCAAAATAGTGTGCTCTGTTCAAAAATCTCAGGTAAGTTTTTTAACTCTAAAGTTTAATAAATTTTTGGTTTCAAAATCAAGTTTTTAACAATTAAAAAAAAACTGCAGATTTATGAATGCAATCACAGCTGCAGTTTGGCCAGAGACAAATGCAGTTTTCTCTGAAATAAAATAAAGGCAAGTGATTTTCTATAAAGATTTGAATTTAAAGTGGTTAACTAATTGCAAAGCATAGATTTAAACAATCATATTAAACAGTTGCAGGAAACAAAAATCAAAGTTTAAAAGAAAAAAAAAGTTTCCAGTTCTCTCAAAAATAAGATGCTTCTGTTCTCTGCTTTCTCAGACCCAGGTGAGCAAACTTTCAACCATTATCTTTTGATTCTGATGCATGTGACATTTCTGTGCTGTGATGATGGAAGTGTATCTGTCTGGGTGTATTCAACTTAAATACAGTTGAATTAGGCTATATACATTGTAGGCATATCTGGATATGTATGCATATGATTATGCTCTGTGTGCTACAGGTTTAGACCTATTTGAATAATTCATTTGCTCTTCATATGAACATATGTAGGTTAAGACCTCTAAATGGATAATAATTATACGAGTTTAATGTTATTTTTAAAGATAATTGCAAGGGTTCTGTTGAGTATTTATTTCAAATTAATAAATGGCAGTAATAATCCAACATAATCAGGAACTTTAATATCCATAATTTCTTGTATTGATTATATAACCTGATTCAATCTTTTGAATGATGAATTTTAAAACAAAAATCATAAATTTTAGTTCTGCTTTGAGATAGGATTTTGGGATTATACTGGGAATTCGTTTTCATCAATTCTCCTTCATCACCGATGAATTAGAGGACGTGTTCATCACTGGAGAATGGGGAAGGTCTAAGGAACGTGGGAAAAATGCTCAGGGCTTTTTTCAACCATGGTAGTGATGTTGCGGCATTAATTTAGGGTATTAATGTCTAGTTGGGTTGGCGTGATGCTTGGGTTCGTAAGCCGGCAGGGGTGGAGATCAAGTGCTACTGTACATGAGGGGATCGGTGCAGTGAACTTCGGCGGCGGTCGGGATGCAGTGGTGGGGCGTCAGATTGACGGTGGTGGTGATGCGTGGCGTTTTCAGTTGATGGGTTTTGTCTTGTCAGGTTTCCAAAAAAAATTAGATTTTGATTGATGGATTTTTTCACGAGTTTGGGTGGTCGCAAGGCTTGAGAGCATCGTTGTCGACTTGCCAAGAATCATGACGGTGACCGGAGGTGGTCGGGGTTTGCGTGCATGTGCACGTGTGCACTGTAATGTCAGTAATGTTAATTTGAGGAAGAAGAAGCAAAGGTGGGGACGAAGGTAACTATGGCCCGGGGTTACTCTCGAGAAAACGTGAAGATGGCTCAAGTTTCAACTCGAGTAAGTTTTTGATATACTAGGTTAACAGTTAGAAAACTTAAGTTTTGAAAAAATTTGATTCTACTCGGGTTATTCTGGGAAGAACTCGAAGTCGAGTTCGTGAATTCGGGGGTTTGGCTCGGGTAAAGGGAAGTGTGGCTCGGGAAGTAATAATACAGCAATTTTTTATTATTATTTATTATTTTAGTTAAATAGTTAACAAAGTTTAAACTATCTAAATGTTTAAAACAAGTTTGACAAATATAAGAGGGTGAACTAATGATGAAATTAATAAAGTTTTCAAATTTATTAATCATATTTTAGAAGTTAAAATGAAAATTAAATGAGTTTTTAACAAAGTTACAAGATTTAATTTTTAAGTTAAACATTAAAAATTGATTGTTTTTAAAATAATATATTATGTATTTTATTCTTAATGCTTTCAAATAGAATCTAATAATTAATTATTAGGATAGGTGATTAATGATCAATATGATTAAATTAAAGGGTTATTTGTTTTAATCAAGGTGATTTATTAAATTTTATTAAACCATTAAGAATTAAGGTAAAATAATTTCATGAGTCGGGTTAATTAAATAATGACCTAAAGGTTAATTAATGAAAGTATCTCAGGGATGATTTATTAATAAAGATAATTAATAAATGAATTAAGTAATTAAGGGTAATTAATTGCTTAGAGATAACTACTTAAATAAAAGTAACTAATTTATGATTGAAGGTTGATTAACCAAGTGATCAAATAATAATTAATTTAAGGATAACTAATTAATATGATTAATTAATTAAATGTGATCAATTAAGGATAATTAATTAAAGGTTTATTAATTAATAAAGGTGATTAAGAAACGATAATTAATTGAGGAGTAATTAACTAATGGAGTTAATTAAGAATAATCAATTAAAGAATAATGAATTAATTAAAAGGATAATCATTTAATGATTAAGGGTTGTTTAATTAATAATTACAGTTTAATTAATTTATTATCAATTGTTAATTAATAAATGATTTAAGAATAATTACTCAAAAATGATTTGTAATCTTAATTAACCAGGATTAGTAATTCATGAGTAGTTAATCTGATTAATTGACCTTACTTATGAATGTTTGGATTCTATTGGATGATTGAATTGTTTGATATCCCTGATTGCGATGCTCTGTTTGATTTGAGTTTTGTTTAATGTAATTTATCATCTGTGATATATATACGTAATCTGTGAATAAAAGATAAGCGTTATGGTTTGTACCGCTTATCAAATATAAGCGTTATAGTTTCTACCGCTTATTAAATATATTGCTGTATTTAAATCTGTGATGATTGATGATTTGACACTTTTATTGTGTAAAAACCCCTGGACCACACTTATACACACACAAATATGGTTTGTATGTGGAAATGGGTTAAGTCACAGATTTTGAAATAGTTTAAAGATTGAATTTTTGAATCCAAAATATGGAATTGAAAGCTTTTGAAAATGAATTTCAAAAATAAAAGTTATTTCGAATAACTTGTTTGAGTTTTAAAATTTAAATGATTTGATTTAAATTTGAATTCAATATTTGAAATTGAATTCTATGATTTGGAAACTATGGTTTAAAAAGGGTATTCAACTTATAAATGTGTTTATATGGGTTTTTAAACCATTTTAAAAGTGTTGTTTTGGGAATTTGAATCAACCCAAAATTTTAACTTGTATGGACATAATTGGATTTTTCTGAAGATGAAACCTATGTGTTTTCAAATAATAAAAGCTTTCACATAAGAAACGAACTTCCAATTGGTGTTAAAAGGAATTCAAGTCTAAAATGATAATGGTTTTCCAAGTTATACATAAATCTTTGGAAACGGTTTGAAAGCTATAAGTTAAATCTTTAATTTAAAGATCTAATTAAGTTAATCCAATTGAAATGGAAATTGTTTTGAAATCTATAAATGGATCTTTGTGAAACTAGGTGAACATTGTGAAACGAATCTTTTTGTTAAAGATTTGAAATGGTAATTTGTTTAACCATTTGAAAGAAAGGCTTTGGATTTATAAGCTGTGACTTAACTTAAATCCCATAGCCATATGTTTTTAAATATTGCGCTCACTATTCGGTTTAGCCGAGAGAGGACCTTGTGTCGTATAACCTATTCCGAATAGTGATACGGCGTTATGGATTGCATTTGAAGACCGGTGTTGAAGATCGGGTGTCTTCGAGAATGTTAGGATAACCTATCGATTGTCTCTACACCGAGTTGCTACGGTATAGAGATTCCCTAAGTGATGGGAAGTCCGATCGGGATTGTGGATACCCGGATTTGCAAGGGCTTCTTCGGAAGTGCCTTTGGGTCTGTTCGAACCCGGAACAGACTTGTATGGTTGTATATCCAACACTACACTTTGAGATATTAAACTGATCTCTATCAAATACATTTCTGCTTGGTGGCGGAGAATTTATTCTCTTAGCTTAACACCCTTCTCTGAGACGTACGAGCTCAGAGGTTATGTAGTTGATATTTATCAGTGATATACTCCTAATTTGGTAGTGTGGCATGATGAGTGCTGCTGTGTATCATTTGTTGACCAAAGCATGGCTTTCGTATAAAGCATAGCTTTGTGGACGAGACTGCATCAGGACCTCACACCGCGGAAATGGTCGAAACAGGAAAGATGCGGCAAGGTTATGAGGGTCGCGCCCTTTAGGGTTTGTCATTCCCTTCTGTAAAAGGGTGGTATCATGGTATGGAGCCCAGATATTTCACTCATGTGGATACCGCAGATCTATTACTTTGTGATTGCTTTATGGTTATTGGATTAGAGGTACCTCGGATAAAGGTCCCAAAGGACCGGGGGATGGCACGCTCGTGTAGTAGTTACCTAGTTACAGAGGTAACCTGGCCTTGTGTTGGCAGAGATCCGATTAGGTTCTCGGGACGTCCCGCCAGAGGCGTACCCATGTGGCAGTAGGAAGTTCCTTAGCCTGACCATTTGTTGGAAATCCAATCAAAACAATACGAGCCCTTTACGATTGCAATTTTATTACCTGCCATCTGAGGTAGTAGCTATAGCTGGCATAATATCATGGTACCTATGCTGGTTAGGATTAATATTATACTTTCGAAAGATTTTCCACTATGCACTAGTAATAATATCAAAGAATTTTTCTCGTATTAAGCATATTTGACTATCATAAGGAGACATCTCCTCCAATTCTGTGTTTGCATTATGCGTGTGGCGGAGGCCTTATGGTAGTTTCATTTTTCAAAAAGCATTACAGATTTATTTTAAATTCTCTTGTTGTCTGTTTTAAAGACCAAATGTTTTTTGTTTGCTCATACCAGTCCCACAACTGACCTGGAGTTTATTGTTCCTTTTCTAAACTCTGGGTGCCCACTATTTTCCCACACGGGCAGTCTAGAGTTGGGTTTTTCAGATAATCAGTAGTAGGTGTAGATTCGATAGCTTTCAGCCTTAGGATTTGGCAACTGCATTTGGGTCGAGTTACTTCACTTCATCTTGCTTGAGAGTTCGAGCTATTTCTGCATCGGTGCCTTGAAGATGGAGATTTAGCGATACTGGAGTTCTCTCTTGAAGACCATATTAGAGTTATTATCCCGCTGTTGGTGTTATCTATTTCTTTCCGCTGCTATTGTCTTGTATCATATCTCTGATGTATATTGGTATCTATTGTATCATCTGTTGTATCTTATTGTATCGGATATTGTATCAATGTTGTGTATCAGTTATGCTATTCTTTTTCTTCCGCTATGTTGTTATACTTAATGTGTTATAAGCTCCGGCACGACTCGAATTCCAACGTTTGAATCTGTGGCATTCAAGTACAAGTGGAGTACGGATGTCGATTTTCGAACGCGGAAATTTGGACCATGACAGAAACGGCCTAGATTGTCGTGTGTAATTTGGACCATTAAATTTGCATTTTTTTGATGGCGGCTATGATTATAAATTAAGGTTATGTTTAAAGAAAATGGGGAGGGTAGCTTCTATTTATAAGCAATTATAAATTACTATTCAGGTCAAATTTATCCGAACTCTAATCGAGGTGTGCCACCTGACATTCTTAAAGTTTTACTCCTATTTTAAACACAATGGAATATATATCGGAGGCCAATTCCATCGTATACAGAAGATAGGTTTTCAAAATTGAATCGTTTTAGTTAAAACCCTTAATTAATTTTTAGGCGTTTCAGCTTCGCACGACCAAACGGTAAGTCCAATCGCCACGAAATTTGGAATTCTATAATAAAATACTATTACGGATCCAATGAAACTGATTTCATCTATTTCTGAGACGGTGTCCCAAATGGCTATTTTCCACGTCAATTAAATATTATTTCTGTTTATTAACTTTTAAATCAAAATTCTAAAAGTTTACTAACTCCACTCTAATTCAAATATAATTTAAATCAACAGTAGAAATCATTTTTATTCACATTGGATTTCAAATTCAATTAATTAACAGATTTAACTTATAGTATTCATTTTTCAATATTTAAATTCAATTTAGTTGAAATAGATTACCAAATTCTCTTAAGTGTTTAACTTTGCAAAATCAATTAGTTGCAAATTTTTATAAAAAAATTCTAAGTTTCCAAATTCATTTGTTATTAGCTAATGTCATTCCAAAAAATCAACTATTATCATTTCAATATATAACCCAAAAATCAAAACTTCTAGTTATAAAAAAAAAATTCAATCTCTCAAAAATTTCCCAACGCCTTAAATTTTCAAAAAAATTCGCCGAAGTATCCTTTGCGCGGTTCGATCGTAGTAAGATCACAATATATATATATATATATATCACAAGTATACATCTCATCTTCGAGAATGAGGCATCTCGTAGGGAAAAAAATATAAAATTACGGTATGTAATCAGAAATATGTACCTTATTTATTATTAACGAGCATATATAAGCAATATAGCGCAAAAGCGAGCTCCAAATATGAAGCATACGCCGTCCGCACCTACTAAAACACTCAACAATCAATGAAAAACATGTATATAGCAAATAATATCAATATATAACATAGCTAGTACAATAATCATATGCAAATGAAACAATGCAATATAAGCAATCATCAGACTACTAACATCCAACTAATCAATTCATTCGTTACTATTTGGTTTTCATCCAACTAATTTGCATTCAATTTAAATAAAAATCATTTTATTACATTCATTTTCATTTTACATTCATTTGATTCTCATCAATTTGGTTTGCATTCATTCCTTCATGTTCAATTAGTTCACATTCTACTAATTTACATTCATTCCAATTCATTTATTAACATTCATTTGTTAACATATACTAACTTTTAATTTATTAACATTCGCTTAAATTTTGTTAACTTAACTTCCAATTCATGTTTAACAACATTTCATTATTCACTTAATATAATTCTTTTATACTAATAACACATAACAACTATTTTATTTCATTACTAAATTTGCTTAAGTTTGCTTAGACATTTTATATAACACTTGTGTTTATTTTCACTTTCTTATCAATCAACATTTCAATTTATATCGAATTCATTTATACACTTAATTTGAATTTCATTTATTAACTCAAGGTCATATTCATTTCAATTATTTCACTTAGCTCATTTAATTCATTTCGTTTAACTTAAGTTAATCCTCATCTATTTACTTCCGATATCAAATTTATATTTCATTCTACATTACTTAAGTTGGATTTCTTTCCAAACTTCATTTTATATTACTTATTTGTCTTACAATTCAAATTTGGATTTCCATGGCTTAATAGTCATATTTTAACAATTTCAGAATCTTGTTTCTAACTTGTTATTACTGAATGTATAAGTTATATAACTTAGTTATTTACAATTTCAAATTCGTGGTTATATAATCACTTTAAAGCTTAAATGTATATTCATTTATAATTCAATTCATTTAACTTTACTTAAGTTGAACTTCGGTCCATATAATCCATTTAATTCAACTCACTAACTCCGATTTATTTAACTTCACGTAAGTTAAATTCAATTTTATATCTTTATCTATGACACTTTAAATTTGATAAGTTCATAACTCATTTTCCTTTATTTATCAAACCATACTTGGATTTTAAATTTTCAATTCCTGTTTTTCACAACAAAAATTTAATATCAATTTATTAAGGTAGCAAATCCATCGTACAGAAACTCGAAAATGATACCGATGATGCGGTCGTCATCATCCTTATTATTTCCCAGCAACTGTAGTGAATTCAATGCTTTAAATTCCTTTAAAAAGCATTCTAGTAAAAATACTTCTAAATAGTATTATAGTATATTCAAAAATTTGAAAAACAAATTTCAAAATCAACGAGATTAAAATTCTCAAATTCTTAGTTTAAATTCATTTTTATTTATAGCTCATATCTATAAATATACTCTTGTAGTTTCATTTCTTATATGTAAGATTATCTCACAATTGTAAATCATTTTAATTATAATTCCATACTTTATAATTCACTTGCTTATAATTCCATACTATAAATAGCGACGCCCAGAACATGTTTCAAAAAAAGTTCTTCTCTGCGCTCTTCTTCTTCCTTCTCTTGCACTGATCTGCGACGCCAAGGAAGTGTTGCAAATCGTTGCACTTCCATTACTCTATATTTTGCAAGTGTTGCAAACGCTGGAACGTTGCAGATTTGTTTCTTCTTCTTCTCTTCATCTCTCTCTACAAATTGCATCATCAGAAACCGTTCTAAAGTGTTCTTGGTCGGATCAAAGTCGTACAAACTTTGAATCCGATTACGTTGTTATAACGCTTCATTGAATCCAGAAATTCGACAGTTCGATAATCCGTTTGTACCTGGTGGGTTGAATTATTGTCTGAAAGAATCTATTCCATAGATCCTTGAAGTCGGAAGTACATCATTGTCTTCTTTGCAACCGCCATCAAATTCGTCTCGAACCGCAAATTTCCCCAACAATTTTCAGACAATAGTTCAACCATGGAAGATTCGAACGCTTTACAAGTTATGAATCAGCATCTAACTCGATTGGAGCGTTTTGATGGCGATAATTTCACTCGTTGGCAAGAAAACGATGAAATTTTTCCTAATCACTGTCAAGTTATTCTACATTTTGGAAGATAACTTGCAAGAAATCCCGTAGGAAACTGATAAAGATGATGATGCTCTAAAGGCTAAACGTGCAAAGCGCAAAGAGGACGATATCCTATGCAGAGGCCATATTTTGAATGCGCTATCTACCCCAGTCTACAATGCTCATAGGACCTTGGAAACAGCGAAGGCACTCTGCACTTCCTTGGAGAATAAGTACCGCATATCCGAGGCAAGTAATAAAAAGTTTCTTATTTCTAATTTTATGGATTTCAAAATGGTCATCAATAAGTCCATAATTGGACAAGTAAGCAAAATCTTACTGTTGGTGAATCAACTTAAAGATGCTGGAATTGATCTCCCTGAATCTTTTGTTGTTGGAGTTATAATTTCTAGACATCCGCAAGTTGGAATGATTATAATAAAAAGATGAAACATGCGGAAATGGATTATAATTTAGACGGTTTGCGGCGTCATCTTCGTATTGAAGAAGACTCTCGTAAACGCGATCTAGATGATAATCCGCAAACCGAGTCCCTTTTAAAGGCAAATAATGTTGAAATTACTGATAAATTAAAGCAAAAGAATGAGACACAGTTTAAGAAGAAAAATCGTTCTAAAACCAACAACAAAAGGAAAGGTGCTTGTTATTTTTGTAACAAGCCCGGCCACTATGCCCGAGACTGCCGTCTGCGGAAGAAACAACAAAAGGTGAATGTGGTCAAAAACTCGCTTATGGCTGTAGTGCAAGAGGCGAACTCCGTTAGTGGCAATGATAATGATTGGTGGTTCGATACTGGAGCAACCATTCACATTTGCAAAGACCGTAATCTTTTCAAGAGTTACGAAGAAAATAAAGGAGAAGCCGACGAAGTTACTGGAGCAAATAAGGTTCCATGCAAAGTTCTGGGAAAAGGCACTATAGAACTTCCTCTGATCTCTGGAGAAGTTCTTACATTAGTCAATGTATTTTATGTACCTGATATGTGTAAGAATTTGATCTCTGGATACCTTCTTAACAAAGAAGGATTCAAGATGGTGTATGAGTCTTATAAGCTAGTGTTGTCTAAGAATGGTAAATTCATTAGACAGGGATACTCTTGTAACGACATGATTAAGTTGAATCTAATAAAGAAATCTTCTGTTTATATTGTTGATTCTATTAATTTATGGCATGGTAGATTATGGCATGTTAATTATAAATCCAATAGAAATATGAATAAATTAGGATTAATTTCTGATTGTGATTTCGATACCATCTCTAAATGTGAAATATGTGTTCAAGCAAAAATACATCGAAAATCCTTTATAAATCCGTAGAAAGGAAAACTGGTTTGCTTGATTTGGTATATAGTGATGTTGGTGACTTAAAAAATCATATCACCTATGGTGGTAACCAATACTATATAACATTCATTGATGATTATACTAGATATGCATATGTATATCTAATGAAAACTAAAGATGAGGCTTTTGATAAATTCAAAATTTACAAAGCAGAGGTCGAAACACAATTAGGAGTTAAAATTAAAATATTACATTCAGATCGTGGTGGTGAACATTTCTCAAATGAATTCACCTTGTTTTGTAAACAACAAGGTATAGTTCACCAATGTACTGCCCCATATACACCACAACAAAATGGTGTTGCTGAAAGAAAAAATAGAACTTTAGTAGAAATGGTTAATAGCATGCTCATAAGTTCTAATTTACCTTATAACCTATGGGTGATGCTATGTTATCTTCATGTTATATTTTAAATGGGGCACTACTTAAAAAAAAAAAAATTCCCCTTATGAATTATGGTTTAATAGGAAACCTAACCTAACTAGACTTAAAGTTTGGGATTGCTTAGCATATGTTAGAAAACCAGACCCTAAACGATCAAAGTTAGGAAATAGAGCATTTAAATGTGTTTTTATCGAATATTCACTTAATAATATAACTTATAGATTCCTTATTCTGGACATCCTAGAAGTTATAGAATATGTAGATGTAGAATTTTTTGAAAATCAAACTGTTGAGATCCCATTAAGATCATCTAGTCTAGAACCTAGTATGACTAATGATATCAACGACGATGACTATGCTCCTGCTCAAAACAACAAGGAAGTGTCAGTACCAGATAATAGTACTGAACAATGGAGAAGTAAAAGAGCAAGAATAGAGAAGGACTATGGTCCTGACTTCATTACATATCTTGTAGAAGGTAGTAAGGACGATGTCCTTAATGTGACTAAATATGTAATGAACGTCGATGACGATCTCAAAACTTATTCTGAGGCTATGAGTTCCAAAGATTCCAATTTCTGGAAAGAAGCTATCAATGATGAAATGAATTCCATACTGTTAAACCAAACTTGGGTTTTAACTGATTTACCTCCTGGTGCTAAACCTATAGGATGCAAATGGATATTCAAGAAAAAGTTGAATACAAATGGATCCATTGATAAGTTTAAAGCCAGATTAGTTGCTAAGAGATATAAGCAAAGACATGGAGTATATTACTTTGATATATATGCTCCAGTTGCTCGCATATCTTCTATACGCAGTTTAATTGCACTTGCATCTTCATAAATTAGTCATACATCAAATGGATGTAAAGAATGCTTTTCTAAATGGAGATTTAGAAGAAGAGATATATATGGAACAACCTGAAGGTTTCAAAACCCCAGGCCAAGAGAAGAAAGTTTGCAAATTAGTGAAATCTCTTTATGGCCTGAAGCAAGCTCCTATGCAATGGCATGAGAAATTTGATAAAGTTACACTGTCATATGGATTCATTGTTAATGACGCTGATAAATTATTTATAGCAAATCTTATAACAACGATATTGTTATAATATGTTTATACGTTGATGACATGCTAATATTTGGTTCCAATATATTCTGTGTGAATGAAACTAAAAAGTTTCTGTCTTCTAAATTCGATATGAAAGATCTAGAAGAGGCGGATGTGATTTTGAGAATTAAAATTGTTAGGAAAGAGGGGGAGTTATTACTAACTCAATCTCATTACATAGAGAAATTCCTACAAAAGTATGGTCATTACGATGATAAACCAGCACCAACTCCTTTAGATCCTAGTGTTAAATTAGAAAAGAACACTGAACGTACTATCTCACAACTAGAGTATTCCAGTGTTATTGGGAGTCTTATGTATGCTATGCATTGCACTAGACCGGACATCGCACATGCTATAAGTGTGTTGTGTCGATTTACGAGTAATCAAGGTTTCGAACATTGGAAAGCTATTTCCAGAGTTTTGGCTTATTTAAAAGGAACCATTGAATATGGTTTACCTTATAAAGGATATCCTGCTGCGATAGAAGGATATAGTGATCCAACCTGGAACAATGTAGAATCCAAATCCAAGTCTACGACTGGATGGATCTTTACATTAGGAGGCGCTGCTTTGTCTTGGGCTTCCAAGAAGCAGACCTGTATTTCTGACTCAACAATGTTGTCAGAATTGATTGCATTAGCAGATGCATGTAAAGAAGCGGAATGGCTTAGGAATTTATTAATGGAAATCCCTTTATGGAAGAAGTCATCTCCAGCAGTCTTGATTAACTATAACAATCAAGCAACGATATACAATGTGTCTAATAAGACATATAATGGAAAGTCTAGACATGTGAGTCTAAGACATCAAATGGTGAGACAGTTACTCAAAAGAGGAGTTATAACTGTTGACTACATAGAAACAAAGAAAAACTTGGCCGACCCACTTACAAAGAGTCTTCCAAAGGTAGTGGTTTCTATAAAGTCACAAGAAATGGAACTAAGGTCTGTGAATGAAGGTTGATCATCCTTAACAGAAACCCAACTTATGTCTTGAAAAGGATAAACAAGTTCAACGGGTACCAACAAGTTAAGAGAATGATTATGGAACACTAAATCGATAATCCCATAATATTTAGTGTTGGATTCTGTAAGAACAAAGGATGGATATATATCCTTAATAAGTCTAGAAACCTTAAAAGGTGTATCGCAGAAACACCTTAAGAGACTTACCTATATGAGTATGGAAATCAGGCTGTTTCCTAGGAAAGTAAGACCGCTTTCTAAGTTGACTCATGAACCAGGATTTAAGCACATGGCCATTAACGTGCTGAGCAATACAGAACACTTTACCTAAGGAAATCAACATGTGTGATTGTTCCGGTTCTATCATTAGGGATACTTGGTTCAAGATTCGTTCACCATAGAATCTCGATAAGGCTTTGAATGGTCTACACTAAGTAAAGGTTCAAATCCAAAAGATACCTTTTATTTATGTGTTGGTTTTTAAGATGATGCAAAAAATTGATCTTAGAACTACATAGGCTTGATCCCACTTGGGTATGTAGGAAATCACTCTAGTGATGCAGCCGTCCTATTTATTTATTTCCTTATTTTGAAAATTGGGGGAGATTGTTGTAAAATTTTCAAAAGCTTTGAGGTTTGGGTTTTGGTTTTGGAAGAGAAGAAGTAAAGAGGAAGAAGAGAAGTCCCACATTGTAGAAAAATGAAGACTATATTTGTATAAGTATAGCTCTCTCAAGTGGATGTTGGGGTCTTGGGCTCCCACATGTTTGCTTTGTTCTGAGAAGAGAAGTCATGCAACACCACACGCGCGCCGCCGCCATCCGTCCGTCCGACCGAACCGCGCCGGGTACGGGTTTCGGATCCGAAAATATTTTTGGATCGTATATGAACAGTAACGGGCCAGATTTAAGCCCGTTAAGGACATAGAACCAAAATTCAGAATTTGAATTGATGGCAGGAATTTGTAACGTTTTCTGAGCGTTGCAAATATGAATGGACGCGGCGTTTGATTTTTGAGTCCGTTCGTAACAGTTGCTAACGGTCGCGACGCTTCACGAATGGTCACCTCTTCACCACTATAACTAGCGACGCCCAGAACATGTTTCAAAAAATGTTCTTCACTGCGCTCTTCTTCTTCCTCTTGCACAGATCAGCGACGCCAAGGAAGTGTTGCGAATCGCTGCACTTCCGTTACTCTATATTTTGCAAGTGTTGCAAACGCTGGAACGTTGCAGATTTTGTTGAATATGCGCTTATATGATTTTTGTTTGATGATAATAAACATATATACATTCGTTTAAATGTATTTGTTAATGTACTATTTTACTTTTCATAGGTTAAATAAATATTTGCTGGATAAAATTAAATAACACAGAATTTGAATTCAAACAGAAATTTTATTCAAACAAATATTTATTACAATTTTGAATAGTACAAATTCAAGCTCTCACTATTCACTATACAACTTTGATACAAATTCAATTACATCACTATTTTACATTTATAAATTCCTCACTACATATCACTGACACTCATAGTTCATCTTCAACTTCATTCCAGTCAGAATCCAGCATCTGAGCAATTTGCAAAAATATTCACTAACGCGGTAAAATTGAAAAAGAAATATTTTTTGCAATATAAAATAAAATATGGATTTTGAAAATATTATTTGCCTCGGTTATTTGGGTTGTTCGTCGTCATTTAAATTTGAATTCATCACACACGAACAATGTGACATGCACAGTGTATCACTGTACATGCCACAAGGCCGTGCACACCGATATACACTTGATAATGCTACAGGGACATGTGAGCACAAGGTCAAACCCAAATAAAAAGACGGGTTCAACTCAGGTGCAATATAAATAAAGTCTTGACATCAACACATGGTCAAAACCCGAGTTTTAAAACTGGATTCAACACAGGTGCACTTAAAAATGTGCAAGTATGGAAAAACGGTCTTGACAACTAAAACAAGTCTCGACCAAAAATCAGTGACATAATTCAAAGCCTGAATCCAAACTATATCAAACAGTGACAATATGTATGGGGCAATGCACAAGAGGCTAAGGCACAATACCACCTACATAACAGCGAACAAATGCCAGGTCGAACAATTATAAACATCAACTACAAGCCCAAGTGAAACCAGACCACAAAGCCAAGCATGATACAGGTATGACCAGAGAATAAGGCAACATGAAGCATGCAAGCTCGAGCACAAGATATGGAAACTGCAACAATGCAATCTACAAATGCAATGACCAGACACACATACTTCAATGATCAGTTCAAGTCAGACCAACCAGAAATGAAACACTGCAACTCAAAGAGCATCAACAATGCAACACTTCAATAAGCTACATAGAGTGATGCAACTATAATGCAACAATACCAAAGTGATACATGAACCAGATGAACAAGACATAGCAGGATGGTCAGCAACCATAATGATGCAAATGTCGAGCTCAATGCAACACAGTGGCAACAACAAGATGTAGACATAAACAACATCAAAGAAACAAAAATGCAGACGACCAAATATACAACCAAGTTGCCAACAATGACCATGCTCAAAGTAAACACATGGATACAACTCGACTACAGTAAAACATGCAGCTACCAGTGATACAAATGAATGACCAGTAACCAAAAAGAACCAGAGACTACAAATCAACTGCACCAAGGACTAACACAACTGACATTCAAATACAAGCCTCACTGAATCGAAGGAGCATCAGAAACATTGAAGTAATGATATCAAGTCAATGCTACAAAGTTAAACCAAAACAGTAATGTTCAGGGACGAACACTCAGATGAACACATGGCCGAGGTCAATGAAGCCAAAGCAAACAGGAGGGAGTGATAATATATAATGAACCAGAGTGCAACTTCAAAGATACTACGTTCACAACATCAAGCAAAATCAATTTGAAGCCGTGAACAACCGACCGTACTTAATATGATAACCAAGTCAAAGAAATGAACAGTTTAGATTCAAAGCCGTGAGAGCCAAGTATCGAAATATACGAATTTGATTAAGTCAAATAAATCATCAACGTTCAACAAAATCGAATGGCCGAAAGCATAGTGTTGAAGAAATCAGACGAACGCAAAACAAGGGTTACGAACCCATATAAAAACCCTAAGATCATCATCGGCATAACCATCAAGTTCAAGCAAGTCAAAACCAGTAAAAGCAAAAGCAAAAATTAACATACCAATTATAATTCGAACTTGACCGAATTGAAGTAGCTGTCTGCAATTCAAAGTAACATCTGATCGAACAAGCAAGCATCAAAAATAATCATCTGTTTCGATCGAACATCTTGAAGCAGCGCTTCAATTTTAAATCAAAAAACCCTAAATTGGAATGAAGAAGGAACAAAGCCCTAATTCAATTTCACGAAAAGCCGAAGCCCTAAGTCAAATCTCGCGAAAGCAATTTACACGGCAGCCATTGATTTTATCAGAGAAGAGAAGGAGTCGGTCGAAGATAATAAAAAGATACGGGTTAAGGAAGTCAACCAATTGGGCCGGCCTTGTTTAACATAAAGGGATAAGGAGTTTAAAAATAGGGTTTTTTATTTTTAAATTGTTTTTAAATTTGTAATTTCTTCTTAAACCGTTTAAATTTCTAGTCGTGTGACTAGGGGACAAACTACGTGGCGTAGTTTGAGAATTCGCAACTCAGTGGCTGAGTTGTGGCATAGTTTTTAGCATAGAGTTAGTTTTAGTCGATAGCAGGTGTCGTGAATTTACGTGTGTAAGCGTCTGACTATCTAATTTCTAGTAGAAACCTTGGGGGCAGCACGTAGGTAGAGTTTAGCCGAAGCTGGGTAAATTCTGTGTCGTTTTATTTCTGCATTTATTATTCTGCTATTATATGTGCTGCTATTGTTCTGTGATCTATGTTGAAATTATTTTATAAGCTTCCGCAATTATTTTTTTGTAATTTATACCATCACCCTATTCACCCCCCTCCTAGGGTGAAATCGATCCTACAAGTAGTATCAAAGCTAGGAATAGAAGCCAATTTTTGTTTTAAAAATTCATGTTTCAAAAATCGATTTTTGTTTTAAAAATTTGAATTTTTTAAAATGGCTTCTTTTAGTACTGCTTTTGCTAAGGGTCAATCCATTGTTAGACCACCAATGTTCAATGGTGAATATGCTTACTGGAAAAATAGGATGGAAATTTTTCTAAAAACCATTGACGCTTGGAATATTGTTGAGATAGGTTATAGAGCACCGACTATAACTATAGATAATCAGGAAATAGATAAACCAAAGGAACAATGGAAAGAACTAGAAAATAAATTACAAAATACTAATGCTAAAGCTATGAATTCTATTATCTGTTCATTGGATCAATTTGAATTTAATCGTGTCTCACATTGTCTAACTACGCAGGAAATATGGCACACACTAGAAGTGACTCACGAAGGAACATCTCAAGTCAAAGAATCTCGCCTTGCCATGCTAAGCAGCGAATACGAGAACTTCACAATGGCGAAGGAAGAAAATGTTAAAGAGATGCATGGACGACTTTCCAATATCGTATATAAATCAAAAGCTCTTGGAAAATCATACACAGAGTTGGAGATAGTCCGAAAAATCCTCAGAGTCCTTCCACGAAAATTTGAAGCGAAAGTGACTGCCATTCAAGAATCAAAAGACTTAAAACAAATGAAAGTTGAAGAACTCATCGGAAATCTCACCACTTATGAGCTAGAAATGAAATTCAAGGAAGAGCGTGAAGGAGGAGATACTCGAAAGAAATCAATAGCGCTCAAAGGAACAATCGAAAGTGATGATGATAAAGATGATGATGATGGAGCAGCAGAGCTGGCACTACTAATAAAGAAATTCAAAAGGTGGAATCGCAAATACGAAAATCCAGCTCGAAATTAGGAATTGAAAAGCAGAATAGGCAAAGCACTTGACTACTCAGAAGAACAGGAGATCATCTGTCATAAGTGCAACCAACCCGGACACATCAAGCCCAATTGTCCTCAAAATCGACGCGACTTTGGAAAGAAACAAAAAAAGAAAAGTTTTGCAGCCACTTGGGATGAAATGGATGAGAATGATAAAAGTACTAACAGTGAGAGTGAGAAAGCAGATATGTGCCTTCATGGAAATATAACTGATAGCGACGATGATGAGCCAAGCGAGGTATCAAAACTCACTCACTCTGAATTACTTATTTATTTCCACGAAGTAAATGGCTGTTTTGAACGACTTAGGGAGAAATATGCTAAACTTGAATCACAAAAAGTTACTTTGATAGAATTAAATGAACAACTTGACTAATTAGTTAAAACCTATCAAAGTAGGATCCCTAAGTGTGATAAGTGTCCAACATTTGAAGAAGAAATTAAAAAATCAGAAATTAAAATAAAATCACTTGAAAATGAAATTCTGATTTTGAAAGAAAATGAAAATACTAGGAGAGAAAATTCTATTAAAAAGTGCACACAATTATTGAATGAAAATGAATCTCTCAAAACACAAGTCCAACAATTGTCAACGACTTTAGATAAATTTTCAAAAAGTGAAAAATCGTTGAATATGCTATTAGGGAAACAAACTGTTAATACAGTTAGACAAGGACTTAGATATAATCAATCTAAAAATGTTAGAAATGAGATTAATCGAGAAAATTTAATGTGCACAATTTGTAAACAATTTGGACACGATCACAATAATTGTTGGTATAGACCCAAACATGTGAAAACTATACCGATTTGGGTTCCAAAAGGTACAAATATAAAATCTCTCAAAGTTAAACAAAATTGGGTGCTGAAAGGAACAATTATAAATAGTTTTGGGTCTCCACAAAATTATTTTTCAAAATATTCTGCCACTAACAATCATGGACCTATAAAAACAAATAGGTCACAAAAATCTTTCAACGTGTAGGTGTGGTGGCAGGCTAAGGAACAACAACAGTGTTCTCTGGATTTTGGCTGTTCCAGAAACACAATGGGCGACAAAACAAAGTTTCTTAGCCTAATATAAAGGTGACAGAATCACAATGGGCAACAACGAAAAAATATCGTAAAGGTAAAACAGGTAATGGTATGTTTTGAATGATATATTAAATGTGATAATCTGCACCATATTCTGAATTAAATCAGCCAATAATGTGATGATAAAAAGATGATGATTCTGACTTATTCAAAATAGTTGGCCAATTATATTCTTATGCCAAAAACACTATAAAAATCTCTAGATTCTTTGAATTACTTCATATATATAAGTTTGGATTAAAAATAGTGTTTTGTTGGATAATACATTTGGTTATAATACGACTAACTCTATATTCACGGTTTTTTATTATTAACACGGCTTCAAATTCAAAGAATGTCATTAAAATTGTTGTTAAAATTGAGTTTGGAATTTTTGATGCACACTTCATGGTTTGGTCGATCAAATTCAATTAATGATAATTTTTGAGTGAAAAAGAAATTCAGATGCAGATTACACTGGTAATCTAGTTGATAGAAAAATTACTAGTTGAATGTGATTTTTAAGACATTTAGTAACTTCATCGTTTTTCAAAGAAAATATCTGCATATTTTTCATTTCAAACAATTTTCAAATAGCAGAAAATTTTCTTATAAAACCCCTTCGAGAAAAACATTTTTGACCATATTTTCAGATTGGTCATTTTGAAAAATTGATTTCATAATTATTTCTGAATTTGATTTTAAATGATTACATTGACTAATCTGACTCCCTAATAATTATCGAAAAGATGAATAGTGATTGAAAAGTGATGAGTGTTGATATTTATCATATATTATGACTCGAGACGGTATAATTAGTAAATTTCTTTAGAAATTTAAACAAGATTTATAAAACTTTTGTTGGTAAAAATTCCATGACCATTTCTATATCTATCATATTTCTAACGACCATCACTCATCAAAATTCTATATAGTTTGTCGATATGTGGTACTTTAAACAGGAATCGTTCGTTTTTCATTTTCAGATTTAAAAAAAAAAGATAATAAAAAATAAATAAAAATAAATAAATAAATACCAAAGTATTCACTCTCATTTAAAAGTCCTCACAGTTATGCATGGGTGAATTACTTGGAATTTGTTATGTGCTTCCATGCTCATTTAAAAGTCCTCACGGTTATGCATGTATGGAACGCATATCAAAAGTTGATTTTTAAAATAAACAAGTTGATTCTAATCCCATTTAAAAGTCCCCACGGTTATGCGTGGTTAGAAGATACTTGAATTCATTTTTTTTAAAATAAAATTGGAATACTACTAATCTCATTTAAAAGTCCTAATGGTTATGCATGGTTAGTAGATATTCAAATTCCTGATATAAATATACCACAAATGAACACAACTGTATGGTTTTATATGATGACATCATTCCCATCATTATAAAAGTGGAATATGCGCCTAACAAAATATTTATGATTTTTGTTTGATTTTTTATTGAAATTTAATATTTATATTCAATTGAGTTTTAATGTTGGATTAATATCGATCACTTTATCTCTATTTTCTCTAACACTGTTATTCTTTTGCTGATAACAAACGGGGGAGAGAAAAGTTAAGATTTTGTCGAATAAAATCAAGCAAAGGTCAAATATTTTCCATTTGCATCTAGGCTCATTTGCATATTATTTAATTGTATGCATATTTGTAGGGGGAGCTTTGTGTAGAGAGGAAGCATTTAAATAGGGGGAGCAATTAGAGCATATGAATGATCAAATACATTTAACATATTCAAAATCTTAAATATATGTTTGTTATCATCAAAAGGGGGAGATTGTTGAATATGCGCTTATATGATTTTTGTTTGATGATAATAAACATATATACATTCGTTTAAATGTATTTGTTAATGTACTATTTTACTTTTCATAGGTTAAATAAATATTTGCCGGATAAAATTAAATAACACAGAATTTGAATTCAAACAGAAATTTTATTCAAACAAATATTTATTACAATTTTGAATAGTACAAATTCAAGCTCTCACTATTCACTATAAAACTTTGATACAAATTCAATTACATCACTATTTTACATTTATAAATTCCTCACTACATATCACTCACACTCGTAGTTCATCTTCAACTTCATTCCAGTTAGAATCCAACATCTGAGCAATCTGCAAAAATATTCACTAACGCAGTAAAATTGAAAAAGAAATATTTTTGCAATATAAAATAAAATATGAATTTTGAAAATAGTATTTGCCTCGGTTATTTGGGTTGTTCGTCGTCATTTAAATTTGAATTCATCACACACGAATAATGTGACATGCACAGTGTATCACTGTACATGCCACAAGGCCGTGCACACCGATATACACTTGATAATGCTACAGAGACATGTGAGCACAAGGTCAAACCCAAATAAAAAGACGGGTTCAACTCAGGTGCAATATAAATAAAGTCTTGACATCAACACATGGTCAAAACCCGAATTTTAAAACTGGATTCAACACAGGTGCACTTAAAAATGTACAAGTATGGAAAAACGGTCTTGACAACTAAAACAAGTCTCGACCAAAAATCAGTGACATAAGTCAAAGCCCGAATCCAAACTATATCAAACAGTGACAATATGTATGGGGCAATGCACAAGAGGCTAAGGCACAATACCACCAACATAACAGCGAACAAATGCCAGGTCGAACAATTATAAACATCAACTACAAGCCCAAGTGAAACCAGACCACAAAGCCAAGCATGATACAGGTATGACCAGAGAATAAGGCAACATGAAGCATGCAAGCTCGAGCACAAGATATGGAAACTGCAACAATGCAATCTACAAATGCAATGACCAGACACACATACTTCAATGATCAGTTCAAGTCAGACCAACCAGAAATGAAACACTGCAACTCAAAGAGCATCAACAATACAACACTTCAATAAGCTACATAGAGTGATGCAACTATAATGCAACAATACCAAAGTGATACATGAACCAGATGAACAAGACATAGCAGGATGGTCAGCCACCATAATGATGCAAATGTCGAGCTCAATGCAACACAGTGGCAACCACAAGATGCAGACATAAACAACATCAAAGAAACAAAAATGCAGACGACCAAATATACAACCAAGTTGCCAACAATGACCATGCTCAAAGTAAACACATGGATACAACTCGACTACAGTAAAACATGCAGCTACCAGTTATACAAATGAATGACCAGTAACCAAAAAGAACCAGAGACTACAAATCAACTGCACCAAGGACTAATACAACTGACATTCAAATACAAGCCTCACTGAATCGAAGGAGCATCAGAAACATTGAAGTAATGATATCAAGTCAATGCAACAAATTTAAACCAAAACAGTAATGTTCAGGGACGAACACTCAGATGAACACATGGCCGAGGTCAATGAAGCCAAAGCAAACAGGAGGGAGTGATAATATATAATGAACCAGAGTGCAACTTCAAAGATACTACGTGCACAACATCAAGCAAAATCAATTTGAAGCCGTGAACAACCGACCGTACTTAATATGATAACCAAGTCAAAGAAACGAACAGTTTAGATTCAAAGCCGTGAGAGCCAAGTATCGAAATATACGAATTTGATTAAGTCAAATAAATCATCAACGTTCAACAAAATCGAATGGCCGAAAGCATAGTGTTGAAGAAATCAGGCGAACGCAAAACAAGGGTTACGAACCCATATAAAAACCCTAAGATCATCATCGGCATAACCATCATGTTCAAGCAAGTCAAAACCAGTAAAAGCAAAAGCAAAAATTAACATACCAATTATAATTCGAACTTGATCAAATTGAAGTAGATGTCTGCAATTCAAAGTAACATCTGATCGAACAAGCAAGCATCGAAAATAATCATCTGTTTCGATCGAACATCTTGAAGCAGCGCTTCAATTTTAAATCAAAAAACCCTAAATTGGAACGAAGAAGGAACAAAGCCCTAATTCAATTTCACGAAAAGCCGAAGCCCTAAGTCAAATCTCGCGAAAGCAATTTACACAGCAGCCATTGATTTTATCAGAGAAGAGAAGGAGTTGGTCGAAGATAATAAAAAGATACGGGTTAAGGAAGTCAACCAATTGGGCCGGCCTTGTTTAACATAAAGGGATAAGAAGTTTAAAAATAGGGTTTTTTATTTTTAATTTGTTTTTAAATTGTTTTTAAATTTGTAATTTCTTCTTAAACCGTTTAAATTTTTAGTCGTGTGACTAGGGGACAAACAACGTGGCGTAGTTTGAGAATTCGCAACTCAATGGCTGAGTTGTGGCAGGGTTTTGAGCGTAGAGTTAGCTTTAGTCGATAGCAGATGTCGCGAGTTTACGTGTGTAATCGTCTGACTATCTAATTTCTAGTAGAAACCTTGGGGGCAGCACGTAGGCAGGGTTTTGAGCGTAGAGTTAGGTTTAGTCGATAGCAGGTGTCGCAAGTTTACGTGTGTAATCGTCTGACTATCTAATTTCTAGTAGAAACCTTGGGGGCAGCACGTAGGCAGGGTTTTGCCGAAGCTGGGTAAATTCTGTGTCGTTCTATTTCTGCATTTATTATTATGCTATTATATGTGCTGCTATTGTTCTGTAATCTGTGTTGAAATTATTCTATAAGCTTCCGCAATTATTTTTTTATAATTTATACCATCACCCTATTCACCCCCCCTCTAGGGTGAAATCGATCCTACAAATTTGTTTCTTCTTCTTCTCTTCATCTCTTTCTCTATAAATTGCATCATCAGAAACCGTTCTAAAGTGTTCTTGGTCGGATCAAGGTCGTACAAACTTTGAATCCGATTACGCTGTTATAAGGCTTCATTGAATCCTGAAAATCGATAGTTTGATAACCCGTTTGTACCTGATGGGTTGAACTATTGTCTGAAAGAATCTATTCCATAGATCCTTGAAGTCGGAAGTACAGCATTGTTTTCTTTGCAATCGACATCAAATTCGCCTCGAACCGCAAAATTTCGCAAAATCTCCCCAGTAGGGGTTTTATACGAACGTAGCGTACATGCCAAAAAAATCTCGAATGGAATATGTCATCTAGGGTTCACAAAACAAAACGTAATAAGTAAAGATATCTTTAGGGTACAAACAGTCGATGAACCTGATATAATCCATCTACTGTGCATGTACTCATCCGCATAGACAAGTACTGCATTAGTGGCATAATTATACTGCATTTTTTTATATATATTTCTAATTAAACCATATTTGAGGCTTTTGGATTTGGAAAAAATGTACATCGAATAATCACATGCATCTTAGATGAATTGTCATACTAATATTTACTCCAAGTACGTTGTAAACGCGGCAGTTAATAGATTGTCAATCGATTTTACTCTTTCAGTGTGCACACAATGAATGAATATGTTATTTGATTAATCCCACTTCTAAATCATAAAAGGTGTACATACATTAGTTATGTTCATATTCTAGAATCTTAGACCTGAAGAAGAGAAGGGACAACTGTCTCCCCTTTCGTCTTCTCTCCTTCCTTCTCACGTCCATTCTTCGTTCAAAAAGAAAAACTTAAAACTATTCTTCTTCTTCTTCATTTTCTTCCTCATAAAATTATAATCAACTCCTCATCCAATGAAGGGAGAATCTCAATTCAATGTTTCTACCATATCCTTTTTGCCTCAGATCAACTCAAATATCGTCAAATTTCTTCCTTGTATTTTTCTTTTAGGCCTTGGAATTGCCTTCTGCACAATATTTAGCTCAGATATCAAAACATTATCCTATTTTTCTTTCCAAACAACACAATATTCTCCATCATCTTCTCCTCCTTTGGTTGATTATAATCCCATTATATTTCCTTCACAAAACTCTCCAGACTTACAAAAACCAGAGGCTACTGTAAGTCCTGTTCAACCTCCAAAACCACAAAATTTGCAAATCAATGAAACAAAAACCATGCAAAAACCAGAACTTTTGCAACCTGAAAAAACAAAGGAAGTGCAAAAGAAAGAAGTGGAACGGGAAAAACCGAAAAATGCCGAAAAAGAAACAGTCGAAAAGCCAAGAAATGAAAACTATGTGCATGAAATGAATGATGAAATATTGTTTCCTAAAGCATTGGAGATATCGAGATTAGCAGAGAATACAAGCAAGATCGAAACTCCGAAGGTTGCATTCATGTTCTTGGCTAGAGGAGAGCTACCATTCATGCCATTTTGGGAAAGATTTTTTAAGGGTTTTGATGGGAAATTTTCTATTTACATGCATTTAAGTCCTGATTATCTTGGAAATGCGCCTAGAAGATCTGTTTTTTTTGGAAGAAGAATCCCTAGCAAGGTTAGTTTTATATTATTTTTTAATTCCATTTTTGAAAGATATATATCTTTTGTTCATCCATGAATGGGACAATAGACTCTAGGATGATTTTTTATATCATTCTTCCCTAAAAGAGTAAGTAAACAAGTGACCCACTCAATTATTCTACCCATTGTGCTAATGGTCTAATTCAGAATTTCACAATTATTTTTAATTCTTGTAAACTAAAAATATTGTATAATCTTTAAATATGATGTAGACTGTTAGATTTGCTGATCCAATAATGGCATTGGTGAACATATTGTCTACTTTCTTGGTAGAGGAGAAAATCTTTGTATTGATATCTCATTCCTTATCTTACGTAGATTAAAGAGGAAACTTTAGTAAAACGCCATGTAAGTTTAAAATTTAAGTTCGAAAATACCCAGGTCTCTGCTAAAAACAAATTTTAAAAAGAGAGAATAGGGAAAAGTACAAAATTTGAAAGAAATTTTAAGTTGGAGGACACCAAGTTTCTTTTTTTAGGTTGAACGATAAATGCTAGTTATAAGTAGCATTATATTCCACTTTTACCCTACGCAAAATGCTAGTTATAACTAACATTGTCCTTCAGTCTAAAAAAACAAACTTGTTGTCCTCCATCTAAAACTTTTTATAACGTTGTGCTTATGCCTCTTTTAAAAACACCATTCTTCTTAAATTTCAGCAAAATGCAAATACTTGAATTTTGTTGAATATTCTTTCAAACATAAGTCAGAAAAATATTAGTTTTGATCATACAAACATGGTAATAAGTTTAGATTTAATTTTCCAAAAACAAAAATAAAAAAAATTGGCAATATAATTTACAATATGCTTTTGATATTTTTGGGTGCCAAACTTAAAAACAAGGGATGTATCCTAATTTCGAGTGATACATAAATCAATGTAGTCATTGTCCATGTACCTCACTATCATTTTGACGTAAATAAATGGATATTTTACTTTAGTCCTGTGACACGTAATTGCAACAATAAATATATAACAAAAACTATCCAAACCAATTTGGCAAAACACTTAACAAAACCATAGTACTTACGTTGCCGACATTGCTAAAACGATTAAGAAGCCATTACCACATGATTAGTATAAAAGTCGCACAAGTTTCCAATAGTTCAATATGGTTTATTTTCTGTTTAATTAGTCTATTCTTGAAATATATAACATGAAAATTCCGTTACCTTTCCAAATCAAGTAAAGTGTCATCAAGTCAAATTTGAGGAGCCAAAATAGAAAGCACTTGTATTTAGTAATGTCGTGGTTAATTTGAAACGCTAGCACATGAAACAATATGCAATCCACAAGAATACTAATTGTGACACTTTTATGGTTCATATTATGTGCATAAAAAGCTACAAAAATATCAATATTAATATGCTATAATCAAACGCTACAACAACTAAAGGCTGCTTTATACAAGTCAAAATAGAATGGTGGACTCGGCCTGCAATTTAGCAAATAACCAATTATGAAGATGTCTTCAAGGAGTCGTTACCTTTAAACTATAACACTTGCTGATAGAAAACAAAAAATGACCATAAAGAAAAGAAGCAACTTCGGTTTTATCTGGAACAAAGAAAAGAAATGTCAACTATAAATTCTTCTTATGTATATCCAAGTACAGAAAGGTGGCAATTTTATAGAAGTAACTTGTTGTAATTATAAAGTGTAAACGTTGCAGCATGAATTCCATCTGGTAGCTTAAATAATATTAATGATCTGTATGTGAAGTAAGCAAAAAAAATCTTCTAAGCACATGTGATAAAGTGGTTATATATGGCTTATTATTAAAGATAACATGTGGAGCCTATAACATTGCTTGATTCTCCCTTAATCCTGGCACGAAATTCTTTTCTTGGAGTATTTTTAATTCGTTACTCTCGGAGGATGAATAGATACTTGATAATATTTGGTTGATATTTTTATGCTAAATGCTAAAGAAATAAAAGAAAATGACATTCTAGATATTTTAAAGGTTCTAAACGCATGTATGATTATCTTGTGTTGGAAAATGGTTTAACTGTCAACAACCAGTCTAATAAGACATAACCGTGAATCTATGGTCTTCTATTCTATTCAAAGCATGATTTAAAGCATGATGAAATAGACCAAAGGGAAGCTATCTTTGCTGAAAAAGCAAAGAAAATTTACAAACTGAAGCTGATTTTAGTAAAGATCACCATCTTAGTATTAACAGACTAACATACATGAAAACAGACAAAATTTATATTTAAAATTCAAAAGTATAATAATATTGTTAAGCATCTGTGTTAACAGCGAAGGTGGCCGCGGGTTGGTTTGGTCTGGTTTGAAACCAAACTGCTTCCGCACTGCATAAAACGGTTAATAAAAAATACAATCCATTACATTAATATTTCAAACGGTTCATTTTCGATTCGGCTTAGTGTTATACGGTCCGATATTAAATATGAAATAAGAGTGTTACTTTCATCAACAATCAATTTACGAAGGTTAAAAAAAAGAAAGTTTTTACACTTGTTAAATCACAATGTTGTACTAAAATAAAATATTAGTTCTTAATTGCATTAATATTTCAATTAATCAATGATCAATGCTAATCAATGCTTAATCATTAAGTAAAATAACTAGTATAAGATTATAGTTAGCTTTTATTCAAAAAAATTAAATGAAATTTTTTATATTAAAACCGTAACTTATTTTTGTATAACAACGATTATTATTAATATAAGATAAAAATAGAATACATATCGTTAGAATATAAAATTAGATAGGAGTTGCTTATATTTTTATCATAAGATTATCCGTGTAAATATTGGGTTCGGTCTGGTTTAATATAGTCGGTTCAATCGTCCAAACCACAACAAACCGTATCGATGCAGGTCGGTTCCGTTTGAAATATTGGCTTTCATTAAAAGATTCCCTCTCCTTGAAAAAAAACTAATAATATTATTTAGTTTTTTTTTTCTTTTACACTCTTTACTGCGTCACGGATACGAATTAGTGACTTTTTATAGTTAAATTCAATAGAAGCATACAACTGATTCGTGCCCATGGTCCAATATTCGATACTAGCATCCAACTGATCCGTAGTTCTTTTATAGGCCCATCGTGGACCCATACTCCAACATTCAATACGATACACCTGATCCAATCTGCTAGCTTCGTGCGATACGATAAGCTATATCATTATAAATACGTAATTAGGGACATAATTTTTTGTCCAACCTTAAAAGTTCCAAAAATATTCTTAGAAACAAAAAAGAAGTCAGGAATTCGAATCCCATTTTAAACAAAAATTAACATCTATTTTAAAATTGAAAATTTGAGAAATAAATCTTTATTATTAGTTGAAATAGAAACACAATCTTTTGGTCCCACCGCAAGGCTCCGAAAATACATTTACAAAAAGTAAAAGGTCAGAAGTTCGAATACCACTGTAAACAAAAATTAATATCCGTCTCCAAATTGAAATTTTGTGACATAAACAAACTTACAAGTTCAAAACCCTACTTTAATACAAAAATTACAATTTTATTTTCGGTTTATTTTTATCAAATAACATAAAAATTTTAAATTTGACAATTTTATAAAAGATTTTTATATGCACATGCGTTATACGTGCCAAAAAATCTCGTATAAGTAAGTAAGTTGCAAATATGTAAAAATACCACATTGCATCGGACACTGTCCGAGGAAATCCGAGCCCACTAATCCGTTACAATTTTTACATATTTGCAATTTATAAAACTAGAATATAACAATAGGTTATTAAATTTGAAAAGATCAAAAAAAGATGGAGGAAACATAAAATTAAATATGACAAATAAAGACTATTTAATTCTTTTATCCTTACATTAGGAGGCGGAAACTAAAGGAATAAGATATCTAATGGAGTGATGCACTATGATTTTGATGATATCGCATAATTTGAATCACTGACATATGTTGATGTGTAGTATATTATATATTAGTAGAGACTTGTAGTTTGATTATGTACTACTGCATGAGTATTCATTTCTTTTAAGGTGTAAATCTTCAAAGTTCAGATTTAAATAATATTAACTGTAAAATCAAATATGATAAACTTAATGATATGCATACTAGTTACTAACAGCAATTCAAAGGAACAATTAAATTTTCACGAATTAAAAATTTATTATGATTCGGAAAGAGAAAAAGAAAAAAGGCTGTGATGGATTTTGTTCAATTTTTGAAATTGTACGTTTAATGTAAGAAACATTTAGACTTAGGTCCCTATTCGAAAGAGCGTTAGTCTTACATTCTTTGTTTAAAACAACATAAAGCAATTTTCTCTTTGCGTATTTCTGAAATATTATCAAAAATAATGTTGAAATAGAGATCTTAAACCATGAATCTTTATAGAATGTTTTATGAATATCAGATCCAAGGTACTCAAAATTATTGTTGCTCAAGTTCTGAAAAAACTTGTTATAGCGAAATGCATGTCTGACGTGCAATATTTATAGTTTTTGTTGTGGACCTTATGCAAATTTTCACAATTCCAATCATACAAAATTGACATTTTTTTTTTCTTTTTTTTCTTTCTGATTATGGAGTTATATCTAAAACTAGAGTTAAAAAAAAAAAAAACCAGCAAGACTTGTAAATATTTGGGAATATTAAATACAGGATAATATTGTCAAGGACAAAATTTTACAGTTTTTTAGCTTTAAGAACAAACCTTCATTATTTTATCCTGAAAGACAACTTTCTGTAGGTATCGGTTTTTAGTTGTTGATGGTAGTTTTAGGTACCAGTTTGTAATTATCAGTAGCAGTTTTTAGCTCGGTAGCAGTTTTGTTGTCCTTATGAATAATTTTGAAAAATATTTGTCATTATGAATAATTTTTAGAAGAATGTTTGTACTTGTGGTAAAAATATTGAGGTCGTGTTCTTGAGACAAAAAATACACAAAACTTTGTCCTTTAAATTAATTCCACATACAACTGCTCACAATTATATACACCCATAGGTGCCGATCTCCATCCTATCCTTCATACACTCAATAAAGGGGCATTTCACTAGAAGGACAAACTTTACAGTCCAATTAGTTTCTAGGACATACATTCACAGAAATTAATTTTAAGGCCAAAGTCAGCGCAATAATTACATTTAAGGACGAAGTCAGCAGTCTAATTACTTTCAATGACATAATTTCATAAGTTTTTAGGCCTTAAAAATTAATTATTTTGAATTTTGTACTTAAAAGTAATTATTTCAGTTGTGTGTCCTAAAAACTGATTGCACTTATTAAGGAGGCCCTTGTGGCTAATTTCCACTTCAATAAAAGTATAGAACCGATCTGATCTAGTGATTCATCCAACCAACTAAAATAAAAGTAGTCTTAATCTATGTAAAACTGTAAAATGTAAATTTATGTATTACTATACTATTCTTGGGCTGCTAGTTAAAGAAAACCTAAGCCCATTAGCCCAACTATAGTTTATAATCTGCACATTTAGAATTTACATACTTATAATATTCAATAAATTATTTTAAATTTAGTTAAATGATCATAAAAATATAAAGAGAAAAAGGTCGATATGAAAATTTTCTTTTTTTTTCCGGATAAACCTCTGTGCATAATATTAGAAGCACTTATCGAAAGACAAACATTTTCTCTCCTCGTGAAATAATAAAATAAATTAATCAAAAACACTTCAAAAACCAACCTTGTTCAAATAAACAAAACTAAACTAAAATTAAAAGAAAAAACTTGCATAATCGAGTAATATAGTATTAAAAAAAAGGATTCTTAAGCATACTCGTTTTTTCGACCATAACTTTCAATGGTAGAAGAAATAGAGGTGGTTAGTAATGTAGATGGAATTGTTTTATAATTTACAAATTCATGTATTTTTTATGTTTGCTATATTATATATTAATATGCTTGTAATTCTATATTGTATGGAAACCGATAATATTTAAATAATACTGTATAGTACTTTTCGTCATAGCTATGCGTATTAAACTTTGTCATTCATAGTAATGTTTTTTCATGTCATTCATTAATGAAAGATAAAAATGAGATGAACAACATAAGTTAAATTATTTTAATGTTTTGAGATTGATATTTTTATAATTTAAGAGATTTTTATATATATTTAGATTATGTTGCGTCCTACGTAGAGATTTGAAAGCCTACCAAGTTTTTTTGAGATATTGAGTTTTGATTCTAAAAGAGAATCAATTTTTAAAAAATTAGTGTCCTATAAATTTGATTAAAGATGTTAGTTTTGAAAGGAAAAACTTCTTCCAAGAAGTAAGAATGATAGGAGATGCGGATGTGTGAGATAAAATGATTCTATAGTCCCTTTTCTACGAACTTTTAGGTATCTGCATTTTTCTATGTTTTATGTGCAATGCTGCCTAGTGTCATTTTTATATATATTCTGGTGATTTTCATTGTTGCCAGCATTATTTATTAAATTGAAAACGGCCCAACAGCCCAAAACGAGTTTTATTAAATACGATGGTCGTGGTTTATATAATGCAGACAGCACGATGGGGAGAACCAGATCTGGTAGAAGCTGAACGCCGCCTCCTCGCTAGCGCCCTCCTTGATCAGTCAAACCAACGCTTCGTCCTCCTCTCCGAGTCATGCGTCCCGATCTTCAACTTCCCCACAATCTACTCCTACCTAATCAATTCCCAACACTCCTTCGTCCAAGTCTTCGATGATCCGAGCTCTACAGGTCGCGGCCGCTACAAAAAGGGCATGCGATCTCAGATTCCCAAATCTCAATGGCGGAAAGGCTCCCAGTGGTTCGAAATTGACCGATTCCTCGCCACCGAAATCATCTCCGATCAAGTTTACTTCCCGTTGTTCCAGAAGTACTGCCATGGCGGGTGCTACACTGATGAGCATTACTTGCCGACGTTGGTGTATATGAAGTACGGAGAGAGGAACGCGAATAGGAGTGTGACGTGGGTGGATTGGTCGGTGAAGGGACCGCATCCGGCTAGGTATTACAGGAATCTGGTGACGCCGGAGTTTTTGAGGCGGTTGAGGGAGGGGAACATTTGCAGTTATAATGGAAAGACGACGAATGTTTGCTATTTGTTTGGGCGGAAGTTTCTGCCTAATAGTTTGGTTAGGTTTATGAGGTTTGCTCATAACGTCTTGGCCATTGATTGATTTCCTTTTCTTCTCTCGAGGCAGTTAATTTGTGTGGATTCTTTTGTAAATTTTGAAAATTTAGAGTATTATGCATAGGTTTGTCAGATTATGGTGGAGGAGTAAGCGTACTGACAATTACAGTGGTTTTCTTGTACTCTGTGAAAACGTTATTTGATATGATTCATCGTTAACAATACATGCAAATTTAATATGTTTTTATCTATCAACGAGAACTTTTTCAAGCTGACGTTGAACTGCTATATCCTCATTTTAAAATAACTCATTCTCATCCACTTCCGCTTTTTTTTTTTTTACTTTCCCCCAACTGCTTACGTGGAACCTCTTCCTGTCCAACATTCCCCTTCCTTGCTTCAGAATCATTTTTGTTCCTTTCTTTACAGAACTAGGAATAGTTTCTTTCACAACCTACCACTTCTATTTTTTTGCAGTTCAGTTTTCAATTTATCCCATCAGTTGTAACCGCTCAACATCATCTCTTCATCCCTTCAATCTTCGAATGGCTATAGACGTAAATTTTCACAAAATCAATCCGCTAGAAAGGCAATGACCATTTAAAGCATTGAGTGGAATCCTCCATAGCAATTCTGACTTGTCTCGATTCAATGCACATCACGTTAGAAACAATACGTCGTTTGAGGAACAAGTATTATCCTGCCTTTTGACAAGGCAATATTCAAATGGATTGGACTAAGCGAACTCGAAAATTATCAAGGCAGGAAGCCCGAAGAGATGGCTCAAGAGTCCTAAAACCAAGTACAAATAGAGCATAGGTGAAGACCAAGCCAACAAAGGAGATCAAATTCCAAAATCCAACTATGTGTTGGATTGGTACCGATCCAACATCATAGTTTGGTACCAATCCATAAGTACTCCATCAAACTTGCCGCGGCTCCTCCTACCCACTCTACTAGATGCTAAAAGCCTATTTCAAGTGTTATTTTATTGATCCCATGTAATTCTATATTAATCTCCACAAGCGTTGAAAATCAGCAACTCCGTTCTTTCATAGATCCATCTTGTGGACATAGAAACAAGCTAATTCTGCTGCAAACCAGTTTGGAATCACAAAGTTAACCATGAACCGAACATGGACAAGGAGTTTAAGAAAACCAGTTTGGCTATCTCACGGATCAGTACCGATCCAAGCCCATAGATTGGTACCAATCAACGAAAACTGCTGAGATATCCACCTATTTTCCTGGAGAATTGGTCTATGGCATGAAAAATGAGGTGGAGATCACGGTGGCGAGATTTTAGGCTTTCTATGTCTATAAGTAGAAGGACAAGGATCATTTTTGCTCTTTCTCTTACTCTAATTTCTTTTAATCACCTATGGATTTATACACGTTCGTAAAAACAACTCCTTGTAATCTAATGGTCTAAGCAATAAGATCACTAAGTAAACGTAGGCCAAGGTTGGTTGAACCACTATAAATGCAGCGTGTTCTTCGCTTGCTCAATTTTCATTTATTTTTCCATTTTTTATTCTCTTCACAATATTTTGGGTGTTTTTTCCAATTTTGGTTCAAACAATACAAATATTACGTACAACATCCACTGTTTCAGTGGATCCACCATTCATCACCAGCGTCACTCAAATCTCCTTTCTACTTTACTCTTTACAACTCTGTTCGACTGACAAAAACCCTAATTGCCAAGGGATTAAAAATATCAGGATAGGAAAAAAATTCCCACTTGATGAGAAGCATGGCTGACGCAACAATGGTGGAAGGAGCGATTGGGCGACGACGATAGATAAATTGTACTGCAACCGGTGTTAGGCTCACGAACTTATGATCTATTGAGCGGGTGCAAGATGGAGGCGATGATCTATTGCGGAAGGGATGCGATTAGGGGTGCTGATTACTATGATGGCGAATTTATACTCGGAGGATACCGGTAACACTACCCGGCGGAGACTGACAGGAAGGAACATGTTGTTGAAGGAGGTGGAGTAAGCATTCTTTCCCTTTTGTCCATAGTACTTCACTATTTATCTATGTAGATTCAAACTGGATGAATATTTCAAAATTACTTATAAATTATAGTACAATGAATCCTTTCTTTCATCGAGTTTCTCATTTGTCTTTCCCACTGTAATTTCACTCAACTCTTTTGCTTATCCTTCAGATCAAATAGCGTTCCTACCTGCAAATAATAGGTAATCATTTCACTCGATAATGTTCTTTGGTATTTTCTTGCATTTGTAATTACTTTATTTTCAAGTCAGGTTTAGGGATTCATGACCGATGCATTTCACTTGGTGCTCAAATTTCATCTCCACTCAACCAAATATCATGTCATTTACAGTTATGAGATAATCTCAGTGAACAATTATTAATTCGTTAGTACTTACTGCAAATTTACTTTTCATTGATTTTTTTATTTCATAGATTAAAAGTTGGTTAATATTTTATTGCACTTGAGTAAACCCGACAACATTAGGTTGACTCAAGTTCGTTTTTCAACAATCTGTGATCAAAAGAATGGGTATTTTATCAAACTAAGTTACTCGTTTAATTTCACATGTTGGTTCAATGAGAATATCAAAGAGGAGAGGCTTTAGTCATTTCCCAATGAATTCAAGTTTAACTATGTTATATACCTGCAAATTTACAGTGGTAACCACTTGCCAAAGAACATCATTTAAGTATATATATATATACAGTGAGATTGTTTTCTGACAAACGCTATCCTTCTAGAATTGACAACTAAATTTAAAAAATGAAAATTAGACCGTGTATCCTTCTAGAATCTGACAAACGCTATCCTTATAGCACTGAAAGATGTATTGATTCCAGTTAATTAGATAATGTGTTAACTTTTTAACTATGAAATCTGATAAGGCTACGAGGAAAATTAAAATGATGAATTAACTACACCTTACAAGAAGAAGTTTGAATTGTAATGGTTTGTTTTATATATTAGGCTATCTCCTCCTTGTAAAATTGTCATCGGTTATTTTTTGCTGCGATATTTGTTTAAGAGGAACTTTGTAGATGTTCAAAGACATTTGATTCATTCACAAACTATGCATACGAGATTTTTTTTTCTTCTTTACCAGTTCTAAAGTTTACTTTCAGCTGGACGCGATTTGAATTTTTGATTGATATAATAACTCCATATTGTTTTAAATTAATTTTTGATTGATGACAAGAGTTTCTCTGTTTGCAACTTAATTTTGCTAATATCTTTATAATCTTCATTAGAGAACCTGAGAGTGAAGAATATTGTATCCTAAGACAGTGCAGCTCTCTTCGCTCTATTTGAGGTATTACTTAATTCAACTAATGTTTCATGTTAACAAACTCCCTCTCGCTTATTCTGTTATGACCAATGAAACATTTAAGTTCTTCTAATAAAAAGGTTAAAACAGAATAATCTACAGACAAACATATAGATAAAAAATAGGATTAACTGTTAATATAAAGGTTTTATTACTGTTACCGCTTCAACATGGGTTTCCTAGCTGTTAACAGTTGTAAAATATCATCCCTTACCCAAATAGTAAATCCGTGTGACATTCAATCTACGTTTCCATTTTTACATTGGTTTATATTATTCTATATGATAGAGGATATCGTACTCAGTTGCAGATGACATGTTCTGACCTACTATCTGTCTAAACACATTCATACGTGCATTGCACTATCTCCTTATATTCACACCTCATGCGTCTTTCCCAATATAGGCATAAACCAATACCAAAATAGTATTGGAATATGTTACCATTGAATCTTGTAGAAAATGTAGTTTGCTATTAGTGCAAATTGGATAACCTGACATATTCGACCGCGAGATGTCAGTTGCGTTGCATTTAATTATTGATTTGTAAATGATGACTGCCTTTTTCCTACCGGTAAAGTCAGTAACATGTATATGGTTCTTTGAATGGGATCTATCTGCAAAGGTTCTAACCATAATGAGGTGAGCGTACATGTTTTTTTACTGTTATATATGCACATCTACGGTTGTACATGTTAACTCCCTACATATGATGTAACGACCCGGAAATCCATACCCATTGAGTCGACACTATTCTCCATCAATCAACTCAAGATGTACGGAAATACGAACCATTTGGGTTGAAGAAGAAGAGGTAGAAGAAGAAAATAGATAACAATATCAGAATCTAACATCGCAGTGGAATAAAATATAATAGATAATCAATGATCTTTACACAAAAGAAAACAATATCTGTTTATACATACATCATCAGAGTACATCATCGGAGTTCAACGTCAATAACTTACAACTGGATACACAGCGGAACAATAATCAAATATGGAAGTACGTATCGCCATCCAGCTGTCTCCTGAGCTCCACAGCATTCTTTCCTGTATTCTATAATACTCGGTCTGACCCGAGCATTATAGTTAAATAACACCCGAGTCAGTCTGGAAAACCAGCGTGAGAAAATCACATCCAAATTGATTATTAAAGTTTTAAAAAGCCTTGAAAATAAAAAGCATCTTGTAAGACCACGCCATAAATAAACATGTCGGTTTTTTTACCTTACGATAGCTAAAACACTTTTTATTAAAATTCTCTGATATTCTAATAGTGTCTATAGAAAGTAAATAGAATCTAGCTGAAATGCTTGCATCTCACGTTTCAGCAATAGTTGGGCACAATCAAAACCGTACGGACGCATAGGAAGAATGGATTTCCAACTAATGACTACGCACTGGGGTACCACCTGTCACAGTAGTGGCCTAGATCACAGTAATGAGGATTACTCCCAATCCGCTGCAGCACAAGATCGGGAATACCCCTTACTGGATAATCCCGAGTAAGATCACCCCACGGTTGGGATCAGCAACCACACCACTAAGCCGAATAAAAAGGGACATCTAGACAGGAATGACCTCACCCTGAATGGGTGCTGCCTACCTAGCCTTGCTGCACAACCCCTGATTTCAGTCATTCCCGGTTGATGAGGCTTGAGGCTAAGCGTTACCTTTTTAGAACGTTTCACTTAGAATGCTCATCGTCCACCTGACGATGTTCTGAAAGCATTCATCCATACAAGTCCGTCCCGGGTTCGAACAGAACCGAAGACACTACTCCTACTACATCCATTTTGAAATTATCCTCAGGATTAGTAGCAACTAGCCCTTGCACTTCACCACTCCATCTTCGAATCCAAACTCGTTTTTCCACGAATACGTACAAACCGGATCGAAGTGGTTTTCGAAAAATTAATCTCGATCCCGGTCTCTTCGTAACAATCAGCGCATTGTCCAATATTGATAGTCGGTTATTTAACTATCAATCAACATTCACAAACATCCCTCGACCATAAATAGTTTCCCCAAATTATTTATTATTCTCAAAATATCTCCACGAGATATATTTCTGTTTTCAACCATTTGAAAACAGTTTCAAACCATTTTCCTCTCACGGAATACATTTCCCAAATATTTTCTACTTCCACTGAAATCACCAAGTACAAATCTTTAGATTTCTAAAATTTTTTTAAACACTCTTTATTTTAAAATATCCTTTAAAATATTTAAATTAAAAACTACATCAATACTTTATTAAAAATATATACTATAGGAATATTTGAAAATAAGGTTACTTTATAAAATATAAAACTAGATTTCTCTTTTTAAAACAAAATACCAAGTCACCTTTTAAATAATTACTATGATAGTAGATTTGGAAAATATTTACTTAGAATTAAACATTTAGAATTAATAAATTTTCTAAAACATGCTTTTTAAAACAACATTAAACTTTTAACTTATATTTAAAAATATATTTTGAAAACGTACTTGGCTATCCAGGGAAATATACTTTTCTTCACATTCTTAAAAAAAATAAAGCACTATTTATTTTTAAACAAATTTTACCATTCTTTAATAAATTCCCATCGTGAATTTATTCTTCAAATATCCACTGATATATTACTTCACCTTTATAAAACCAGTTTATAAATTCCAAAGTCTCATTTCCCTTTTTTTTTTAATTCCAAATTAAACACTTAAATCAATTTTCAATTTGATTTCCAATTTACTCTACTTTGAAACAAATTTCGCTACTTACTCATTTACTTCAAAATCCATTAACTTTGGATTTTTAGTTCTTAATTATGATTTAAAATCTTTTTAACTGAAAATACCAATTTCAGATTTCCTCAAATTCCTTCTTTACCCTTTTTAAATAAATTTAAACCTTGAATTTTAAAGTAAATTCTTTATTCCTTTAAATAATATCACTTAAGTTTTACAATTCATTATTTCGGTTTATCCGAAATCCCTTTTTCCCATACTTGAAATTATTTATTAGAACTTTGAAATCACTCTTATTCTTTTTCGGTTCATTCTTAAATTTATTCAAATTCTCTATATTTATTTTACTTAAAAATTTGCTCTTTTTATTTTCTTTTCAAAAACCTAATTCTTTATATTTTGATAACTTAGTGTATCGAAATATATTCAAGCAAACCATAGCATTCAATATTCCAAATATAATTCATCACAAAATATCAAATATTCATAACACAGAATGTTAAATAATCTAAATAAATGTGGAGGAATCTAGTTGGATCCCTCCAACCTTTTTCCCTGCATCCACAGATGTTAGCACAATAAAATACCAATTCCACTTCGAGGTGGAATATCGCGGTATATGGGATTTATATAATATCATCCGCTATTATGCGGCGCATAGGGTCTCATCCGCTATATAATGCGGAAAATCAATCACCGAATATATACTATATACTACTATATATAATATAGCACATCATATCAATTCAATCATACAACCAATTATTTAAATTTAACAATTTAAATTTAATTTAAAACCCACATGAGTGAGATTAACTCACTTTTTCTTTTTAATTTACAATCCTATCCATCTCGACTTGATTTCTTCAATACCTTGTATAAACATTAGATGATGTTATTAATATTTGAACTAATCGAATAATTTTTTTTTAATTTTTTTTTTGAAAACACATATACTAATATAAATAATCTGTATAGATTTGAAAATCAAATCCTTATGCAAATTCTATATTATTTTTATTATTTGTTTAAATCTTATATATATTCCTCTGACTAAATAAAAAGTTTTCTTTTTAACCTATATATTTAAACAAAATTATCTTATTGCTGTAAACTATAAAATTTATTAATCATTAAAATTATCATCATTCTATAAACTGAAAAACTGTCTATACATAAAATTAAATTAAACAAAATACATCTATTTATTCAATTTTAAAAGAAATCGTTACCTCTCTGGCTCAACTCTCGGCACGACCTCGATCTGCCCTAATGCGAGCGCGAGCCTTCGCATCCACCTCCCTCGATCGGTCGAGGCTTCATCGACGACTCAACCCTTTTGCCAAGCGATCGCGATTGCGAACACACCTAGCGCCACAACATCCCCTCTGGCACAATCGAAGACTGCCGCAGCCCCATCTCAGTTCAATTTGACAATAATCGAATCGCCCCCATCCCTTGAATCGAACTGGTGAAGTCGATTCCCTTCGACAGTGATTTTGATCGTGTTCGAAATCCACGTTTTCTTCTTCTGTATTCGACCTGGGTTCATTTCTTTGGTTCGTTCAATAATGAATGGAATAGGATTTTATTTTTTTTATTTTTTCTCGAATTGAATAACGAGAGAGGACCATGCAATTTTAAAAGGAACGTGAAGTGTGTGATGGAAGATAAGGGTAGCGTGCTCTTAAAAGAAAATGGGAGACATGATTAGATACTGGCGTGCTCGAATCAACAAGCAACAGTAATTTGAAATGGAAAGGAAAAGATCTGATGTGAAGTAAATGCGGTTGGGAATTGACCAATAAATAAAGTAAAAACTATTTTGATTTAAAATTTAAATTTAAAGTTGTTTTAAATTCAAAGCTTAAAATCTAGACATTGCATTGAGGTATGCCGCCAGGCATTCATAACGTTATACCCCTATTCCGGACGCAATGGAAAAGGTTTCGAGTTATAATTCGACCGTATGGAGAAGATAGCTTTTTGAATCCAGTTATTATATTGAATTTTTGATATAGATTTAAGCGCGTTTATATATCGTACGCTCACACAACAACTTCAAATGCTACGAAAATTGAAATTCGATAATAATACACTATTACGGATCCAATGGAACTGGTTTTGTCGAAATCCGAGACTGTGCCTCGGAAGGCTATTTTTAAATATAAAATTTGAACGACATATTTTCAAAACTCAACAAAACACCTCCAAATTCAATTTTACCACTTTTACTATCCTCAGTTCTATCAATATAAATTTTACAAGCCTTTAAATTATTTTTAACAGGCTTAAAACTCCAGATTCAACATTTTACCCAATTTTCAGTAATTAAATCCAATAATTAAATTTTCAAATAATTGTGATATTTGAAATTTAAGTTACAAATTAACTTTTAAATATTGAAATCAATTAAATATCCTAATTTCAAACATCCAAAAGTTCTGAGTTGTCACATTCCTCCCCCCTTAAAAGAATTTCCTCCCCGAAATTACTAGTTAAGAAGAATGGTCCAATACCCGTTTACTTATCCCCAAAACCAAATAATTCCAAACAATTCTCAAAACAATCTTTTATTAAAGACACACTAACCCTTTTCTCTAGCTTTCCAAACTTATCTATAAGTCCCAAACAATATTACTTAACAATTCAAATTTGAATTGAAAACCAAATTTTGAATTATTAAAATTTTCTCAAAATTTTTCTAACTCCCGAAATTTTTGAAAAATTTCGCCAGTGTCTCCTTTGCATGGCTAGCTTGGTATAACTACAAAATGCCTCTATGGGCTCCCAAATTCCAAAAGAAAACAAAAGGCCAAGTGGCTCGATCAAAGACCCAATCAAATTTCATACAGAAATTTAAACACATACCTTTTTAGTCGGGCAATTCAAATTTATCTTCTGAAATCAAAACAAATTTTCCTTTCGCTTTATAGTACCTGCATATCATACTTAGCAATAATATCCAATCGTAGATTTTAAAATCATTTTATACATTTCCTTACATAAGTTTCATATTTACTTCTATTCAAATTAGTTTTTCCCATTTCCATATGAATTTAATTCATCTTCAACTCTGAATATTGAATTTTATCTTCCATTTATAACTGATTCATATCATTATTTTAAATTAGTTTCATCCACTAATTTATTTCAATTTCCAATTTGAAATCGTTTGTCGCTAATAAAAAAATTTTCAAAAATTTTCAAATTTTTTTCTTACTCCGAAAATTTTGGCAGAGTCTCCTTTGTACGGAGAAGCTTTTGAAATTTGACAAGAGATTTAAATATATGGTCAGAAAAACAAAAAAAATTCATATTTCCTATTTTATATTGCGTAGGCGTACCTCTATTTAGCATTTTTAAGCAAGCGGCTTATTATTTAGCATTTTGCGCGATCAAATCCAGCCAAACGGCTTCCCGGTACCTGTACTTACTCAATTTAAACATGTAAATGCCATATATATGAAGTTTAACAATATTTTATTTATTTGCAATAGTTAAACACATGATTCTAAAAGCAATGCACACTAAACACTTTCTCTAATCAATTTATATAGTTTTAATACTAATTTAACTATTTTCAATTAATTCATATATCATTTTCATTAAATTTGAATGGTTTACAACCCACTTGCTTACATTCAATTCATTTTTAATTTTGAACAAAACCATATCATTCCAATTGATTTAAAAATCAATTTTATTCACCACTGTTAATATACTTACTTTCGTTTACGACAAAATGACTAATTTTCTGTGCAAATTTGATGTTATTCATGCAAATAACAATTACTTAAGTTTATAACCATTTTAAATTGATTCCACTCAATTTATCTTAATTCTATTCCATTCTATATTACTCACAACCCATAAACTTGCATTTTCATTTCATATCCGTATTTGTTTGTCCAAAACTATTTTATTTAGCTCGAAAACAATCCAGGCTCTATCATTCAATAACTATTTCTCAACTTATTTAAACCACACTTTATTTGAGTTCAGCTTTCATTCAACATTTACTTAAGTTGACAACTTAAGTCCATTTCCATTTTGGAACAAATCCTATCCTCGCTTTTGTCAAATCCATTTCGGTTTGCATCAATTCATTCAATTAGTCCCTTTTAACTCTAAATTCAATATTCTGTTCATTAAATAATATCCAAGGCCATTATTCATTCATACTCACTTGGATTTCATTTGTAATTCAAACCATCACTATTTTAATCCAATTTCATTTTTGTTCGACACATTTCCAATTATATTTAATTTGTTAACACTTCAAGTCGAATTTTAATAACAACTCAAGTTCTGAGTCTACCATTCACTTTTAATTCACCATCCAATTTTATTAACTCACAATTCAATTTCTGTTTAACCAATTTAAATTCCATTAACAAATTCAATTAACTAATTTATTCCAAATTAGTTCACTCCCAACTTGCAATTCAATTTTTTTTTGATTTTATCTAAAATAATAAATCACCTTAATTAATTTACTTGAATTCAATCTATTTTTTTTCTATTTCATTCCCAAAATATCTAACAAATTTTATTTTGGCTTATTTATTCCCTTTTTACCTTCTTGTAAGCTACTCACTTATTGATATTCATACTTCTCCATCCATTTACAGTCAATCACATTTTTTCACTTTACTGTTAACTAGGGATTATTTTTATTTTGATGCTTTTCAATCCTTTTATAAGCTTCCAAAGTTTATTCATCCCAATTCAATGCTTACTTTGTTTATAATTATTTATTTAAGAATTTCATTCCATTAAATATTATCTATAACTCCCTGAATTTTATTCTAAATTCAATTTTATTTTCACTTGATTTAAATCCAACCAATGTCATTATACTTAATTTAAGTTGACTTCAATTCAACTCTCCTTCATCTATTTAGCTTAAGTTAATTCTAATTCAATTAAATTTTATTTCTTTCAAATCGCCATCAATTAAATTTCTCCAAATTAAATTTATTTAACTTTTTCACTTTAAATTTTAATTCCAACGTTCACATCTCCTATTTTCCTTTCTTATTTAAAAATCATCTCAATTTATAAGTTTATTACTTATCTCATCGGGATTTTCGATTCAAATAAGGATTCAGGATTTTAAACACCCAGCTTTTGGTTTTCAAATCATTTTGGAATCTCCATTATCTCCAAATCACTCTTCTCAAAATTTAAAACCAACCCTGATTTTTATTCCCAACAAATTTCCTTTGAAATTTCAAAAACAAACTAGCTCTTCTGAACATATCTATTTGGCAGCAATCCGTCACTCAGAAACTCGAAAATGAATACTGAAGATGCTGCGCAGTCATCACTAGGATTATTTTCCAGCGACTGAAGTGAGCTCAATGCTATATCCCTTTTCAAAATTTATTTGAAACAATTTCCCTTCAGAAATACTTCCAAAATAACAATGCTATTATTTATCTTCAAAACACTTCCAAAATCTCCAGGATTTAAATTTCCAAATTCAATTTGAATCCAATTTTTTTTTACTATAATCCATTTATATAATTTATGCTCATACAATTTTTTCTATTTGAATATACAAGTCACTCCAATTTTATAATCTTATTTGTTTAAAATATTATCATCCAAACATCCAAGTTACATAACAATTTAAGAAAATATTTCCTTTATATCAAAATATATTTTTGGAAAAAATTATTTCATTTACCCGCTTTTGAAAACAATATTGTGTCGAATTGTCTTATTCAACTGTTTAGAAACCCCTTCGACACAGTTGTCCAGACTGTACCGATGAAGGTTCATATGCCTCTCAATAAATCAGTCAACACAATATAAAACCATTTTTATATCCACTAACAAATACGCGCTCATAACTATTAATACGCTCAAACTTATTCTAAAGTACTTACAGACTCTTTTTTCAATGAGAAATTCCCACCAGAGCCAAGGTTCTCGCTTAATCTTTTAGCTCTGATACCACTGTAACGACCCGAAAATCCATACCCCTTGAGTCGACACTATTCTCCATCAATCAACTCAAGATGTATAGAAATAAGAACCATCTAGGTTGAAGAAGAAGAGGTAGAAGAAGAAAATAGAAGCAACATCAGAAACTAACATCACAGCGGAATAAAATATAATAGATAATCAATGATCTTTACACAAAAGAAAACTATATCGGTATATACATACATCATCAGAGTACATCATCAGATTCAACATCAATAACATACAACTGGATACACAGCGGAACAATAATCAAATACAGAAGTACGTATCGCCATCCAGCTCGTCTCCTGAGCTCCACAACATTCTTTTATGTATCCTATAATACTCGGTCTGACCCGAGCATTATAGTTAAATAACACCCGAATCAGTCTGGAAAACCAGCGTGAGAAAACTACACCCAAATTGATTATTAAAGTTTCAAAAATCCTTTGAAAATCAAAAACATCTCATAAGACCTCGCCACAAATAAACATGTCGGGTTTTTACTTTAAGATAGCTAAAAAACTTTTTATTAAAATTCTCTGATATTATAATAGTGTCTATAGAAAGTAAATAGAATCTAGCTGAAATGCTTGCATCTCACATTTCAGCAATAGTTGGGCACAATCAAAACTGTAGGGCGCGTAGGGAGAACGAATTTCCAACTAATGACTATGCACTAGGGTACCACCTGTCACAGTACGTGGCCTAGATCACAGTACTGAGGATTACTTCCAATCTTCTGCAACACAAGACCGGGACTACCCCTTACTGGATAATCCTAAGTAAGATCTCCCCACGGTTGGGAACAGCAACCGCACCACTAAGACGAATAAAAAGGGACATCTAGACAGGGATGACCTCACCCTGAATGGGTGCTACCCACCTAGCCTTGCTGCATAACCCCTAATTTTCAGCCATTCCCAGTTGATGAGGCTTAAGGCTAAGCGTTACCTTTTTAGAACGTTTCACTTAGAATGCTCATCGTTCATCTGACGACGTTCTGAAAGCATTCATCCATACAAGTCCGTCTCGGGTTCGAACGGAACCGAAGGCATTACTCCTACTACATCCATTTTGGAATTGTCCTCAGGATTAGTAGCAACTAGCCCTTACACTTCACTGCTCCATCTTCGAATCCAAACTCATTTTTCCACAAAAACGTACAAACCGGATCGAAGTGGTTTTCGAGAAACTAATACCGATCCCGGTCTCTTCGAAACGATCAGCGCATTGTCCAATATTGATAGTCGATTATTTAACTATCAATCAACATTCACAAACATCCATCAACCTTGAATAATTTCTCCAAATTATTTATTAATCTCAAAATATCTTCACGGGATATATTTCTGTTTTCAACCCTTTGAAAACAGTTTCAAACCATTTTCCTCTCACGGAATACATTTCCCAAATATTTTCTACTTCCACTGAAATCACCAAGTACAAATCTTTAGATTTCTAAAATAATTTTTAAACACTCTTTATTTTAAAATATTATTTAAAACATTTAAATTAAAAACTACATCAATACTTTATTAAAAATATATGCTATAGGAATATTTGGAAATAAGGTTATTTTATAAAATATAAAACTAGATTTCTCTTTTTTAGAAAAAATACCAAGTCACCTTTTAAATAATTACTACGATAATAGATTTGGAAAATATGTACTTAGAATTTAAACATTTAGAATTAATAAATTTTCTAAAACATGCTTTTTAAAACAACATTAAAACTTTTAACTTATATATAAAAATATATTTTGAAAACGTACTTGGCTATCCAGGAAATATACTTCTCTTCACATCCTTAAAAAAAAAATTAAAGCACTATTTATTTTTAAACAAATTTTCCCATGCTTTAATAAATTCCCATCGTGAATTTATTCTTCAAATATCCACTGATATAGTACTTCACTTTTATAAAACCAGTTTATAAATTCAAAAGTCTCACTTCCTTTTTTTTTAATTCCAAATTAAACACTTAAATCAATTTTCAATTTGATTTCCAGTTTACTCCACTTTGAAACAAATTTTGCTACTTACTCATTTACTTTAAAATCCATTAACTTTGGATTTTTAAATTTTAAATATGATTTAAAGTAGTTTTAACTGAAAATACCAATTTCAGATTTTCCCAAATTCCTTCTTTACCCTTTTTAAATAAATTTAAACCTTGAATTTTAAAATAAATTCTTTATTCCTTTAAATAATGTCACTTAAGTTTTACAATTCATTATTTATGTTTATCCAAAATCCGCTTTTCCCATACTTGAAATTATTTATTAGAACTTTAAAATTTCTCTTATTCTTTCGGTTCATTCTTAAATTTATTCAAATTCTCTGTATTTATTTTACTTAAAAATTCACTCTTTTTATTTTCTTTTCAAAAATCCAATTCTTTATATTTTGATAACTGAGTGTACAGAAATATATTCAAGCAAACCACATTTAATATTCCAAATATAATTCATCACAGAATATCAAATATTCATAACACAGAATTTTAAATAATCTAAATAAATGTTGAGGAATCCAGTTGGATCCTTCCAACCTGTTTCCCTGCATCCATAGATGTTAGCACAATAAAATACCAATTCCACTTCGAGGTGGAATACCGCGGTATATGGGATTTATATAATATCATCTGCCATTATGCGGCGCATAGGGTCTCATCCGCTATATAATGCGGAAAATCAATCACCCATTGTATACTATATACTACTATATATAATATAGCACATCATATCAATTCAATCATACAACCAATTATTTAAATTTAACCATTTAAATTTACTTTAAAACCCAGATGAGTGAGATTAACTCACCTTTGCTTTTTAGTTTGCAATCCTATCCATCTCGACTTGGTTTCTTCACTACCTTGTATAAACATTAGATGATTTTATTAATATTTGAACTAATCGAATAGTTTTTTTTTGTTTTTTTGAAAACACATATACTTATATAAATAATCTGTATAGATTTGAAAATCAAATCCTTATGCAAATTCTATATTATTTTTATTATTTGTTTAAATCTTATATATATATATATATATTCCTCTAACTAAATAAAATGTTTCCTTTTTAACCTATATATTTAAACAAAATTATCTTATTACTATAAACTATAAAATTTATTAATCACTAAAATTATCATCATTTTATAAACTGAAAAACTGTCTATACATAAAATTAAATTAAACAAAATACATATATTTATTCAATTATAAAAGAAATCGTTGCCTCTCTGACTCGACTCTCGACACGACTTCGATCTGCCCTAATGCGAGCGCGAGCCTTCGCATCCATCTCCCTCGATCGATCGATGCATCATCGACGACTCAACCCTTTTGCCAAGCGATCGCGATTGCGAACACACCTAGCGCCATAACATCCCCTCTGGCACAATCGAAGACAGCCGCAACCCCATCTCGGTTCAATTCGACAAGAACTCGAATCTCCCCTATCCCTTGAATCGAACTGGTGAAGTCAATTCCTTTGGACAGTGATTTCGATCGCGTTCGAAATCCACTTTTTTTCTTCTGTATTCGACCTGGGTTCATTTCTTTGGTTCGTTCGATAATGAGTGGAATGGGATTTTTTTTCTCGAATTGAATAACGAGAGAGGAACAAGCAATTTTAAAAGGAACGAGAAGTGTGTGATGGAAGATAAGGGTAGCGTGCTCTTAACAGAAAATGGGAGGCAGGATTAGATACTGGCACGCTCGAATCAACAAGCAACAGTAATTTGAAATTGGAAGGAAAAGATCCGATGTGAAGTAAATGCGGTTGGGAATTGACCAATAAATAAAATAAAAACTATTTTGATTTAAAATTTAAATTTAAAATTGTTTTAAATTCAAAGCTTAAAATCTAGACATCCCATTGAGGCATGCCGTCATGCTTTCATAATGTTACACCCCTATTCCGGACGCAATGGAAAAGACTTCGAGTCCTAATTTGACCGTATGGAGAAGATAGCTTTTTGAATCCAGTTATTATATTGAATTTTCGATATAGATTTAAGCGCGTTTATATATCGTACGCTCACACAACTCCTCCAAATGCTACGAAATTGACGATAATAATACACTATTACGGATCTAATGGAACTGGTTTCGTCGAAATCCGAGACTGTGCCTCAGAATGCTATTTTTAAATGTCAAATTTAAATGATATACTTTCAAAACTTGACAAAACACCTCCAAATTCAATTTTACCACTTTTACTATCTTTAGTTCTATCAATATAAATTTTACAAGCCTTTAAATTATTTTTAACAGGCTTAAAACTCCATATTCAACATTTTACCCAATTTTCAGTAATTAAATCCAATAATTAAATTTCCAAATAATGGTGATATTTGAAATTTAAGTTACAAATTAACTTTTAAATATTGAAATCAATTAAATATCCCAATTTCAAACATCCAAAAATCTTGGGTCGTCACATATGAATTATGGTAATTTGCAATTGGATGATTGTTATAATGGGACAAGGTATTTTTTTAAAAGTACGGGACATGATTTCTCTTATGTTCAGAAAAGGTTTAAATATTCACGCACAATTTTTTCCCTTATGCTTATAGGTCGATCATGGGCCTTGCGATATTTGGTTATTGATGATAAAGTTATTTTTGTAACTGCACCTCAAGTCTCATATCCATGCCTAGAAACAGTAGTTAAATCATCAAGGCAGAAAAAGATTACTACACTTTTCAACTGTTCATAGGTCCTCCATAAATATATAGGCATCTATAGAAATATGTATGGACTCCTTTCTAACTAGAGATAATAATGCCATTCATTTGCTTCGATTAAACTAGGTGCTGCTGTAACGACCCGGAATTTCGGTCGTTAGATTTTGAACATTTAATTCATTTTAAATGTTGAATATGGATTATAATCGATTTTGAAATAAAAAGAATTTGGTTAAATTAATAAAATTAGTTAAAATTTTAAATATGGCAATTCAATTGAATTTGAATAATAAAAATTAAATATTTAGGATTGTGATAATTGGTGAATCTGGATATAAATGGTTATGAAATTGGTTTCTAAAATTTATTTTAAGTCTATTTGGATTTGAATTATAATATTGGACTGTTGGATGGAATTAAAAGTCGATAGGTTGATTTTGGAAGTTTATATTAATTTAATAATGAAATTTAACAATATAATAATGCAAATAATCAGATTTTGGTTCGAAATGAACCAGAATGATTTCTGATGTGAATATAAATTCTGTATGATTTATAATAGAGTTAACAAAATTTTAAAGGTGAAATTTTAAGTGATTTCGACGATTTTGAAATCGCTCGAATTAATCGACGAGTTAAAATAGCCTATCGGGGCACAGTCTCGAAATTCGACAAAACCTATTCCATTGGATCCGTAATAGTTAGTTATTATCGGATTTCAATTTTCGTAGCGTTTGGAGTTACCGTTTTCTCGTACGGGTGAGAAATGCGTTGAAAATTAAAATCGAAAATTTAATATTTAAACTCGATTCAAAAAGCTATCTTACGCATGTGATCAAATTTGCCTCCGAAACATGTTCCATTGTGTTCGGAATGCGGGGAAAACCTTATAATCGACCGGCGGCATGTCTGATTCGGAGTTCGTTTGAAAATATGGTTTAAAAGTGGATTTAATATTAAAATAATAATTATAAACATTTATATATACCCAATTTTAGGACCGAAACCCTATTCCCTTTCCTAGCCGCCACGAAATTGTTTAATGGCCGAAAATCTCCAACCTTCATCTCGATCTTTCTCCAAATCCGTTCATTTATTTCACAAATCTCCAACATGAAGATCGAAGAGCACCGCATCTGCTTCACATCCGTACGGTGGGTCGGCACGAAGCTCGAGGAGATGGCTAGAATTTTGCTGGGAAGCATGCGCTTTCGTGCTCGATTTTGGGTGATGGAGGCGACCGAGCTTCGCCGTGTTTCGACCCAAGGTGGTGGTTGCGACGAGCGGCGACGTGGTGGTATTGGATCTTGTTCTCGGCGATGGTTGGAGGTACGGTTCGCAACCCTAATGAAGCGGCCGATGGGTTTCGTTGTTTGTTGTTCGGCCTGGAGCTTGCGTGGGAGAAGATGCGGCCATGATAAAAAAAGTAAATTTAATTATATTAACATACACAACTTTATTAAGCCATAACTTTTGCATGCATGGTCGAAATCGGACGAATTTGGTAGCGCCAGAATCGCAGCGACAAGTACTACGCAGTGGAGCAAGTCTGGAATCATTCCGAGCAAGAAAAAATGTAGGTTAAATTGAACGTCGTTCGTTCAAAATTTAAACGCTCAACAAACACAAGGTGAGTTAATCTCACTCACATCTGGAATTTTCAGTTAATTTTAAATAGTTAAAATTTAAATGAACGATTGATTGGTTGAATGTGAATATTATTATCAGTTTGGATATGATATTTTATATGTTGTGCCAACATCTGTGGATGTAGGGATAACAGGTTGGAGGGATCCAACTGGATTCCTCACAATATAGATTTTTTTTCATAATTGATGATGTGTTTTATTTATACACCGTGATAGATTAATTTGAAAATTAAATTGTGCTATGCTATGATTGGATGAATACAATCTAGGAAATTAAAATATAAATAAAATAAATTGGGTTTAAAAGAAAATAAAAGAATTTTTTAAGTAAAAAATTTAAAGGAATTAAATTCGGAAATTGGTTTGGAATCCGTTAAAGTTTTCTTGAAACTGTGATTTAAAAGGAAATGTGAAATGAAAATTTATAATCTGGGTTTATAAATAAAGTGATATATTTATCGGGGATAAATATTGAAAGTTTAGGATTTCGGTGGAAATTTCCATAAGAAGTGCAAATTGCTTAAAAATAATAGTAAGATTATTTTTAAAGGATGGGAAGTGTACTTTTTCCTGGAAATTTAGTATATCTTAAAGAAAAGCTTTCAAAATATAAATAGGCAGTTTAAAATGTGTTTAGAATAGTTTAGAAAGAAAATGTTATTCAATTGTTTAAAGTGTAAGTAAACATTTATTTAAGTAATTATGATATTTAATTATTTAAAAAAAAAAGTAAAGTAGTATTAAGTTTTCAAAAGGAAATTTTAATATAAATATTTGATTTAATAACTTTATTTTAAAAGAGGTAATTTCGGTTTAAATTACTTAGAAACTCCTCTATTTTCCTAAGTATTATTTTCAATTAAGCAATTTCTAGAAGCTTTATTTAGAATATTTTAAGCATATATTTTGAAAGTGATATTCCAGGAAATAGAAATGAGTTTAAAAATAAAGAGAGGGTTTATTTTTAAAGTGCTGGAGGAATTTACGGGATTTAAACGTAAATTCAAATTAAGATAAATCAAGCAGGATTTATAAAAGGATTCTTTGGTTTATTCTGAAATGAATGTGAAATTCCCTGAAAAGCCAAGTATGCTTTAAAGCAAATTTTCAAGTAATGGTTAAAGGTTTTAAATTTGATTTTAAAAGAGTGTTTGTAAGAAATTCTTATTTAAGTCGTAAAATTTTTAAAAGTAAATATTTACTAAATTAGTTATAGTAGTAATTATTTTGAAGCATTGATCAGTCTTGTGTTTTAAAAGAATGTTTTTAATATTTATATTTTATAAAATGGTTTTATTGTAAAGATAGTTTGGGTAAAATTTTGTTTAAATACTTGTATATTATTTCATAACTTTATTTTAAAATTTAGTATGACTTAACTTTATTTTGCAGAAAGTAGTTTATATTTCATAAAGCAGTTTTATTTGAAATATTTAAAAAGTATGTATATTTTCAAATAAATTATGTAAATAGCTTCAATTTAAATTATTATAAATCTAAAGTATTTGGCTTGGATGTTTTCAGTGGAAATCAATATTTGGAAATTTATTCCATAAGGAGTGTGTGGTTTGAAAACTGCTTTCAAGGGGTTGAAATTGGAAATATATCTTGCGAAGATATTCTGAGGATAATAAATAATTTAGGTAATTAGTTATTGTGTGATGGATGTTTGTGAATGTTAATTGATTGTTAAATCACCGACTATCAATATTGGCCAATGCGTTGATCCTTTCGAAGAGTCCGGGATCGGGATTAATTTCTCGAAAACCACTTCGATCCGGTTTGTACGTTTTCGTGGGAAAAACGAGTTCGGAGTCAAAGATGGAGCAGTGAAGTGCAAGGGCTAGTCGCTACTAATCCTGAGGATATTTTCAAAATGGATGTAGTAGGAGTAGTGCCTTCGGTTCCGTTCGAACCCGGGACGGACTTGTATGGATGAATGCTTTCGGAACATCGTCAGGTGGGCGATGGGCATTCTAAGTGAAACGTTCTAAAAAGGTAACGCTTAGCCTCAAGCCTCATCAACCGTGAATGACTGAAAATCAGGGTTATGCAGCAAGGCTAGGTGGGTAGCACCCATTTCAGGGTGAGGTCATCCCTGTCCAGGTGTCCCTTTATTTCGGCTTAGTGGTGCAGTTGCTGATCCCAACCGTGGAGTGATCTTACTCGGGATTATCCAGTAAGGGGTAGTCCCGGCATTGTGTTGCAGGGGATCAGACGTGGTCCTCTGTATACTAATCTAGATCAGGTACTGTGACAGGTAGTTCCCCAATGCCTAGTCATTAGTTGGAAATCCATTCTTCCTACGAGCCTTTTACGAGTTTTGTTTGTATTACCCACTTTGTGGCTAGTAGCTGGAATTCAATATATGTAACAATTTCGGCTATTTTAATAAGCATTTGTATATAGACACTATTATAATATCAGAGGATTTCTATAAAAAGTGTTTTAGCTATTGTAAGGTAAAAACCTGACATGTTTATTTGTGGCATTGTCTTACGAGATGCATTTGTTTTCAAAAGGATTTTTGAAACTTTAATAATCAATTTGGGTGTATTTTTATCAGCTGGTATTCCAGACTGACTCAGGCGTTATTTCATTATAATGATCGGGTCAGAACGAGTATTATATATATACAGGACATGATGCTTGGAAGCTCAGGAGGGGAGCTGGAGTCCGAGATGTATTATCCGTACTTGTTTATATCCGCTGCTGTGATTGTTGATGTTGTCAGACTGGTAAATGTTGTTTGTTTGAGATGTACTCGGATGATACATTGTATAAAACAGATATAGTTTTCATTTTGTGTAAAGATCTGTTATTGACTATTATATTTTGTTCCGCTGCGATTGTGAGTTCCTTCCTTCTTCTATCTTCTTTCTTTATCCTCAATAATCTATCTTTAACAACGCTCGATTGTCGGCATATTATACCGTGGCGTATTTTGTGTCAATTTTCGTGGGTCGAGAAGGGCGGGTAGTGACATTGTGGTATCAGAGCTTTGGTTGGCGATAACTTAGGCTTTGGTGGTGAAATTACTCATTAAATAGAGTCGATAAAACTCTCGAATGAGTTGAGTGTATTAATAGATATGAGAGCGTACTTGTCAGTGAATATAAAAATTGTTTTTATACTGTGTTGACTTATCAGTTGAGTGTGTATGAATTCTGGTCAGTACGGAAAGTACAACCGTATCGATAGGGGTTTCTAAACTCTTAAACAAGATAAACCGACATAGTATTGTTTTTTTAAAGATGGTAAATTGAATAATTTTACCCAAAGTTATATTTTGATACAAAAGGAATAATTTTTCTGAAATTATTATTATATATTTGGATGTTTGATTGTTAATATTATAATCAAATATAAGAACCTAAAATTTGAAACGGTTATAACCAAATAAAATTCTATAAGTGTGATTTATCTAAAAGAAATATAACTAAAATTTGATTCAAACCATAATTTAAATCCCGGAAATTTTGAAAAAATGTTTAAAATGAATTTAAATAAAATTTTGGGAATATAAAATCTTGGGAATGTTTGAAATGTTTTCCAAAATTTGAAGGAAATAATAGAGTATTATTTTGAGAAATATTTTTGAATGGAAATTGTTTTGAAAGGAATTTGTGTAGTAAGGAAGCATTGAACTCACTTCAGTCGCTGGGAAATAATCCTGATGATGGTAGCCACATCATCAGTATTCATTTTCGAGTTTCTTAAGTGATGGATTGCTTCTGTGGTGATTGGTTATGATATTTGTTTGGACTTGTTGGGTATAAAAGTGGTTTTATAAATTTCGAAAGGGAAATTCATTTTGGTAAAACCAAGTATTTTGGAATCCGGAGATTTCATTTGATATACCAAGTAGGTATAGTTGATTATTATTTCAAAATGGTTTTGGAATAAAACTGGGTAATTGAATTCTGGAAAATTCTATTTAAATAATGTGTAAAGTTATAATGAATCAACTATTGAACTTATTAAGTGAAGTTGATATTAATAAGAAGGAAATGAAAATTTTAATCCTGGATTTAAAATTTAACTTGAGTAAATTGTAGTGAATAAAATATATTTGCATTTAACTCAGGATAAGTTAAATATAAATTGAAATTGAAATTGAATTAAATTGGATATAAAGTTGAATTGAAAAATGATTAAAATTGTGTAATGAATTTTTTTTATCCTTAAGTATATAATCTAGAATTGGGATTATAAGATGAGGATGGACTCGAATGAGCAATATAAGTTTTAAGTAAATAAGTTGGGCAACTTATGAATAGAAAATGGAATTATAGACATAAATAGGTAATGGCTGGATAGTATGGTAAATTCAAAATTTAAATCCTAAATGGATGTTAAATATGATAAAGCAAATAAAAATATTAGATGTGAATGGACTTAGGTTAATAAACAAGTTTTTGAACTTATATATTAGAAAGTAAAAATTTAAATTGAATGGAGGAATAAAATTGGATCGAATTAGATTTAACTTCAATTAAATGGAATTGAGATGGATTTGGATTTAATTAAAATCAAAATTCAGTTGTGTTATAAATGATATTGAATGAAATTCAACTCTTATTTAAAATAGTAGAGGGATTGGTAAGAATTTAAGTTGGCTTAATAAATTTAGTTGAACTTGAATTAGAATTGGAAAAGAATTGAATTGAACGAAAATTTAATTAAGTTGAAAGGATATTGTATGAATAAAATTTTAACTCAACTAAATTTAAAAGAATAGGATGAAGACGAATTTAGTGTAAACTAAATTAAATGGAATTTGTATTGGCGTGGATGAAACTTTGGTAGTTTGTTAAGAAAATTTTGAAAAGAAAAATAAAAATCCAGTTCTGGTATGAGATTTAATTTTGGCAACAAAAAGTTGAGAGTGTGAATGAATAATGGAATTAGATTATAATAGTGATGGTTTGAATTATAAATAAATTCAAATGAGTGAAATGATTTGAGTGGTCTCATTGTTAATAAAATAAATTTTAAATGGATTGAGTAAGTAAACAAATTGAATTAAAATTTGTAATGAATGGGAATTTGGTTGAACGAGAATCAAACTAAAATGAAATAAAACTGATTGGGTGAAAGAAATGGGATGTAGTGGAATTGAGACAACTTAAGAAATTATGAAATGTTGTCGAGTTTATGAATTGGTCTTGAATGAACCTGTATGGTTAGTGAAATGGAAATGTAAGGGTAAGGAATTAATTTAATAATTGCAATGAAATAAGAAAGTTTGGATTGTGAACAATGCAGAATTGAATAAAATTAATATAAATTGAGTTAAAATTAATTGAAAATAACTATAAGCTTAAATAATGATTATTGCATGAATAACATTTAAATTTGCATAGAAAATTTGTCGTTTGTTGTAAACGGAAGTAAATTGTTTAAAGTAAGTAAATAAGTGGTTTTTGAATAAATTGGAATGGGTCGGAATTTAATTTAGTGGATTTGCATATAAATAAAGTGAATTATGAATATGATGCAAATATGTCAAATTGAAAATAAAATTCGATTGTGAATCAATTTGGAATTGAATTGAAATAAATTGATGTTAGTAAAGCATATGTTAATCATATTGAAGTGAAAATGAATTGGTTGTAGTAAATATGAATTGTATATAGTAAGCTTGAATATAAATCATTCGAGTGGAATAAAATGAAGTTTGGATTTGTAAAGAAAACTAAAGTAGTATTGAAACATTGTGATTGCTTATAACAGATGGATTACATGCAGGATTATGAAATCTGTTTGTTTGGATATGTAATTGATATGTTTGGCTAAGTTAAATGAATGGAATATTAAAAATTCTCATATTATTGAAAACTCATGTGTTTGTTTAAGTAAGTACAGGTATGGGAGGCAATCGATAGGGTTGGAGCGCGTATATGCAATATAATTAGCCGCTTGCTTTTAAAATGATAATAAAAGGTACGCCTACGTAATAAAATTGGAAATATGATATATATATATATATATATATATTGTGATATATTTGATTTTCCGACCGTGTGGGTCGATGTATATATAGTTATATCTATTGTAATATTGCAAAAGCTCATCCGTACAAGGGAGACTGCTAAAATTTACCGGAAATTTTGGGAGTTAGAAATTTTTTAAAAACGTTTCGTTAACGACAAATAGATTTCAAATTAAAATAAAAATAAAAAGGATTTTGGAATAGGAATCGAAACTAGAAGTTTGGATTTGAAACTAAAGAGTTTAGGCAAAGTGAATTTGGGATTTTCACTAAGTGGGTTTTGCTATTGAGTTTGTAGCATTTTTCATACTTTAGCAAATTTCGGGGATGCAATTTTCATAAGGGGGGACGAATGTAACGACCTGGAATTTTGTTCATTAGATTTTGAATATTTAATTCATTTTAAATGTTGAATATGGTTATAATTGATTTTGAAATAAAAAGAATTTGGTTAAATTAATAAAATTAGTTAAAGTTTTAAATATGGCAATTCAATTGAATTTGAATAATAATTAAATATTTGGGATTGTGATAATAGGTGAATCTGGATACAAATGGTTATGAAAATGGTTTCTAAAATTTATTTTAAGTCTATTTGGATTTGAATTATAATATTTGACTGTTGGATGGAATTAAAAATCGATAGGTTGAATTTGGAATTTTATATTAATTTAATAATGGAATTTTATAATATAATAATGCAAATAATCAGATTTTGGTTCGAAATGAATCAGAATGATTTCTGATGTGAATATAAATTCTGTATGATTTATAATAGAGTTAATAAAATTTTAAAGGTGAAATTTTAAGTGATTTGACGATTTTGGAAATCGCTCGAAATAATAGACGAGTTAAAATAGCCTTCCGGGGCACAGTCTTGGAATTCGACGAAACTGGTTCCATTGGATCCGTAATCGGTAGTTATTATCGGATTCAATTTTTGTAGCGTTTGGAATTACCGTTTGCTCGTACGGGTGAGAAACGCGTTGTAAATTAAAATCGAAAATTTAATATTTAAACTCGATTCAAAAAGCTATCTTCCGCATATGATCAAATTAGCCTCCGAAACACGTTCCATTGTGTTCCTAAGTGGGTAAAACCTTACAATCGACTGGCAGCATGTCTGAGTTCGTTTGAAAATATGGTTTAAAAGTGGATTTAATATTAAAATAATAATTATAAACATTTATATATACTCAATTTTAGGGCTGAAACCCTATTCCCTTTCCCAGCCGCCACGAAATTGTTTAATGGCCGAAAATCTCCAACCTTCATCTCGATCTTTCTCCAAATCTGTTCGTTTATTTGACAAGTCTCCAACATGAAGATCGAAGAGCACGGCGTCAGCTTCACATCCGTACGGTTGGTCGGCACGAAGCTCGAGGAGATGGCCAGAATTCTACCGGGAAGCACGTACATTCGTGCTCGATTTTGGGTGATGGAGGCGACCGAGCTTTGCCGTGTGTTGACCCAAGGTGGAGGTTGCGACGAGCGGTGACGTGGTGATATCGGATCTTGTTCTCGGCGATGGATGGAGGTGCGGTTCGCAACCCTAATGAAGCGGCCGATGGGTTTCGTTGTTTGTTGTTCGGCCTGGAGCTTGCATGGGAGAAGATGCGGCCACGATTTTGGTAATAAAAAAAAGTAAATTTAATTATATTAACATATACAACTTTATTAAGTTATAAATTTTGCATGCATGGTCGAAATCTGACGAATTTGGTAGCGCCGGTATTGCAGCGACGAGTACTACGCAGTGGAGCAATTCTGGAATCATTCTGAGCAAGCAAAAATTTAGGTTAAACCGAACGCAGTTCGATTTAATTCAAAATTTAAACGCTCAACAAACTCAAGGTGAGTTAATCTCACTCACATCTGAAATTTTCAGTTAATTTTAAATAGTTAAAATTTAAATGAACGATTGATTGGTTGAATGTGAATATTATTATCAATTTGGATATGATATTTTATCTGTTATGCTAACATCTCTGGATGCACGGATAACAGGTTGGAGGGATCCAACTAGATTCCTCACAATATAGATTTTTTTTTCATAATTGATGATGTGTTTTATTTATATACCGTGATAGATTAATTTGAAAACTAAATTGTGCTGTGCTATGATTGGGTGAATACAATCTGGGAAATTAAAATATAAATAAAATAAATTGGGTTTGAAAGAAATTTTTAAGGAAATATTTTAAAGGAATTAAATTCAGAAATTGGTTTGGAATCTGTTTAAGTTTTTTTGAAACTGTGATTTAAAAGTAAATGTTAAATGAAAATTTATAAACTGGGTTTATAAATAAAGTGAAATATTTATCGGGGATAAATATTGAAAGTTTAGGATTTCGGTGGAAATTTCTATAAGAAGTGCAAATTGCTTAAAAATAATAGTAAGATTGTTTTTAAAGGATGAGAAGTGTACTTTTTCCTGGAAATTTAGTTTGCTTTAAAGGAAAGCTTTCAAAATATTAATGGGCAGTTTAAAATGTGTTTAGAATATTTTAGAAAGAAAATATTATTCAATTGTTTAAAGTGTAAGTAAACATTTATTTAAGTGATAGTGAGATTTAGTTATTATTTAAAAAAAAGTAAAGTAGTATTAAGTTTTCAAAAGGAAATTTTAATATAAATATTTGATTTAATAACTTTATTTTAAAAAAGGTAATTTCGGTTTAAATTACTTGGAAACTCCTCTATATTTTCCTAAGTATTATTTTCAATTATGTAATTTCTAGAAGCTTTATTTAAAATATTTTAAGCATATATTTTGAAAGTGATATACCAAGAAATAGAAATGAGTTAAAAAATAAAGAGAGGGTTTATTTTTAAAGTGTTGGAGGAATTTACGGGATTTAAATGTAAATTCGAATTAAGATATATCAAGCAGGATTTATAAAAGGATTCTTTGGTTTATTCTGAAATGAAAGTGAAATTCCCTGAAAAGCCAAGTACGCTTTAATGCAAATTTTCAAGTAATGGTTAACGGTTTTAAATTTGATTTTAAAAGAGTGTTTGTAAGAAATTCTTATTTAAGTTGTAAAAATTTTAAAAGTAAAAATTTACTAAATTAGTTATAGTTGTAATTATTTTAAAGGATTAACCAGTCTTGTGTTTTAAAAGAATGTTTTTAATATTTATATTTTATAAAATGGTTTTATTGCAAAGAGTTTGGTTAAAGTTTTGTTTAAAAACTTGTATAGGATTTCATAACTTTATTTTAAAATTTAGTATGACTTAACTTTATTTTGAAGAAAGTAGTTTATATTTCATAAAGCAGTTTTATTTGAAACATTTAAAAAGTATGTATATTTTCAAATAAAGTATGTAAATAGCTTTAATTTAAATTATTATAAATCTAAAGTATTTGGCTTGGATGTTTTCAATGGAAATCAATATTTGGAAATTTTCCATAAGGAGTGTGTGGTTTGAAAACTGCTTTCAAGGGGTTGAAAATGGAAATATATCTTGCGAAGATATTCTGAGGATAATAAATAATTTGGGTAATTAGTTATTGTGTGATGGATGTTTGTGAATGTTAATTGATAGTTAAATCACCAACTATCAATATTGGCCAATGCGTTGATCGTTTCGAAGAGTTTGGGATCGGGATTAATTTCTCGAAAACCACTTCGATCCGGTTTGTACGTTTTCGCGGGAAAAACGAGTTCGGAGTTGAAGATGGAGCAGTGAAGTGCAAGGGCTAGTCGCTACTAATCCTGAAGATATTTCCAAAATGGATGTAGTAGGAGTAGTGCCTTCGGTTCCGTTCGAACCTGGGACGGACTTGTATGGATGAATGCTTTCGGAACATCGTCAGGTGGGCGATGGGCATTCTAAGTGAAACGTTCTAAAAAGGTAACGCTTAGCCTCAAGCCTCATCAACCGGGAATGACTGAAAATCAGGGGTTATGCAGCAAGGCTAGGTGGGTAGCACCCATTTCAGGGTGAGGTCATCCCTGTCTAGATGTCCCTTTATTTCGGCTTAGTGGTGCAGTTGCTCATCCCAACCATGGGGTGAACTTACTCAGGATTATCCAGTAAGGGGTAGTCCCGGCCTTGTGTTGCAGAGGATCGGGCGTGGTCCTCGGTACACTGATCTAGACCAGATATTGTGACAGGTGGTACCCAGTGCCTAGTCATTAGTTGGAAATCCATTCTCCCTACGAGCCTTTTACGAGTTTTGTTTGTATTGCCCACTTTATGGCTAGTAGCTGGAATTTAATAGATGTAACAATTTCGGCTATTTTAATAAGTATTTGTATATAGACACTATTATAATATCAGAGGATTTCTATAAAAAGTGTTTTAGCTATCGTAAGGTAAAAACCTGACATGTTTATTTGTGGCGTGGTCTTACAAGATGCTTTTGTTTTCAAAAGGATGTTTGAAACTTTAATAATCAATTTGGGTGTATTTTTATCAGCTGGTATTCTAGAGTGACTTGGATGGTATTTCATTATAATTCTCGGGTCAGACCGAGTATTATATATATATGGAGGACAGGATGCTTGGAAGCTCAGAAGGGGAGCTGGAGTTCGAGACGTATTATCCGTACTTGTTTATATCTGCTGCTGTGATTGTTGATGTTGTCAGACTGGTAAATGTTGTTTGTTTGAGATATACTCTGATGATACATTGTATAAAACAGATATAGTTTTCATTTTATGTAAAGATCTTTTATTGACTATTATATTTTGTTCAGCTGCGATTGTGAGATTCTGTTATTGTTTAGTTCCTTCCTTCTTCTATCTTCTTTCTTTATCCTCGACATCTGTCTTTTCCCGCACTCAATCGTCGGCATATTATACCGCAGCATATTTTATGTCGATTTTCGATGGTCGAGAAGGGCTGGTCGTGACAACTGCCCACTTGATGTTAATTGAGTAAAATGATGATTGCAAAAGGTTATCTCAGCAGTTAGGTACTAAACTATAGAAATGAATGAGATAATGCAGTTTACCAGTTACATAACTCTCTTTGTTTTTAGATAGCGGGCATGGGCTCTTATTTTTTGGCCCACTTAATATAATTCTGTCTGTATAAAAGCAAGGATATTATGATGTGTACAACTGGTGGCATCTGCACACAAAAGATCAATAAAGCAATGTACAATCTTTCTTCATTTTCATATATCTGAATTCCATTCGAATTCTTTTCGAATTCTGAAATCCTTACTGATAGATTCATCAAAATCTAACGTGGTATCAGAGCTTCATCAAGCCTAACGGCTGTAGCAACAGAATTCAAGATATCAAAATCAAGTTTTATCCACATAGCAATTAAAATGTAGTAAAAAATTTAAATTGGAAATTCATGTTTGTGGTACGTTTATTTTTTTATGTCTGAAGGTACTAAATTTCTATATGTTTTTCACGTCTTCCTTTTCTTTTCTACTACCTCATTTTGCAATTTTGTACAAGACTATACGTTATGACGTATGATGATTAAATTATTTTGCTTCCGTCCACCATATATATGTTCAGTTTTTTTAATCGCAACTCCGGCTTTGAACTACTATTTTCGTTTTCCATGATCATTTGCACTACTGTTTTAACTGCATACAATGTCCGTGCTGACATATGTATATGTTGTACATTGTGCATTAATATGCATATGAACGATATGGTTACTCCTTTGCTCTAACATCGTCTTTCACGTGTTCTGATTAAACCTTACAGGATATAACAATGCCCGTGTGCATAGCATGGGCTACTCACTAGTTACTGTATATATGCCGCTTGAATACAAATATGATATGAAAAACTATTTGCAAGCATACTTGAACATGAATTTTGTATGATTGTATTTTTATGCACAATCGTTTTGTAATGAGAAAGTTATTTCCCTGAGAACAAGAATAAATGTACGCCCAGACGGTTTGCATCCAATCATTGCGCTATTGACTTTTTTCGATTTTCTATAGATGAATAGAAACGTCTATAAGAGATCTCCAGACGCGTTAGGGGGAAAGAGAGAGCAATGGGAATTTGAATGTGAGAAAAAGGGCAATTCTTCACTTTTTATTTTATTTTTTATTTATGAGCATGGATTCCTAAACATTTTTAGAAAATCGTTTAAGTGGTGTTTGGTTTAAAATGAATTTTGGGTTTTCTATTTTCAAATATCTATGGAAAATTTGAGCGGAGTAAAGTGATGATAGGGGTGATGGAAGAAAAATGGAGTGATAACGAAAGGATGGAAGGCCGATTGAAGGATGATTGTATATCGTGCTTCTATCATTTTTCAAAACACGAAAAATATAAAAAAGTTGTTTTTATTTTCTATGTTAATTTCATTTTCTAAATTGGTCGTTTTCGACTAGGCCTGTCAAATGGGTTGGGTTGGGTCAAAATGGATTGGGTCGAGTTTGACCAAACCCATTTATGACCCATTTTTTTATCAATTCATGACCCAACCCATTTATGATCCAACCCACTTAATAAGTGGGTTACCCATTTAACCCATTTAAAGATTTAAATTTAATTTGACTAATAAAACAAATAAATATAAAATAATTCTAATTCTAATTTTTATATTTTGAGTTTCGATACAAATTTAAAATTTTAATTCTAATTTTCATTAAAATTCAAATATGAGGATGCAGTAGCTTATTATTTTATAAGTCCAACTGTCGTCCCCTTGGAGAAATATAGTGTGCGTTCACACGATAAAGTATCCGAGTATTCCGTACTGTCCGTAATTTAGGCGGGAGTTAATCAGTCGAAGTCCCGCCTAATTCTAAGTTAGAAGGAAGGAGTTATTATAGTCTGAACAAAAAAAATTACGGCTTCTGCACTAGGCGGAGTTCATATATATAGATGTGGAAGCATGTTATTTTCGAAGTACAACTGTTAGTCCCCTTGGAGAACTATAGTCTACATTCAAACGATAAAGTATCCGAATATTCCATACTTTCCGTAATTTAGGTAAGAGTTAATCGGTTGTAGTCCCGCCTTATTCTGGGTTAGAATGAAGGAGTTATTATGGGCTGAACAAAAAATAGGGGCTTCTACACTAGGCGGAGTTCATATATATATATATATATATATATATATGTGGTAGCATGTTATTTTCTAAGTACAACTGTCAGTCCGCTTGGAGGACTACATTATACGTTCACACATTAAAGCATCTAAGTGTTCCATACTGTCCGTAATTTAGGTGGAAGTTAATCGGTCGACGTCTCGCCTGATTCCGAGTTAGAACGAAGGTGATATTGTAGTCTGAACAAAAAAAAACGGCTTCTGCACTAGGCGGAGTTAAAATATGGGATTGTGGTAGCCTGTTATTTTCTAACTGTCAGTCCCCTTGGAGAACTACAATGTGTGTTCACACAATGAAGTATCCAAGTGTTCCATACTATCCGTAATTTAGGTGGAAGTTAATCGGTCGAAGTCTTGCCTGATTCAGAGTTAGAACGAAGGAGATATTGCAGTCCAAACAAAAAAATAGCGGCTTCTGCACTGACGGAGTTTAAATATGGGGATGTGGTAGCATGTTATTTTCTAAGTACAACTATCAGTCCCTTCGAAAAATAACAGTGTGCGTTCACACGATGAAGTATCCGAGTGTTCCATACTGTCCGTAATTTAGGTGGGAGTTTATCGGTCGAAGTCTCGCCTAATCTCGACTTAGAACGAAGAAGTTATTGCAGTCTGAACAACAACAAAATAGCGGCTTCTGCATTAGGCGGAATTCAAATATGGGGATGCGGTAGCCTGCTGTTTTCTAAGTACAACTGTCACTCTTCTTGAAAAACTACAATGTATGTTCAAAAATTTTATTTTTCAAATTTATATTACAAGTTAATGTTTTTAATAAATGGGTAAATGTGTTACTCATTTATAACCCTTTTAAAATGGGTCAGCCCAACCCATAACCCATTTAATAATATTCATAAATGGGTTGACCCAACCCATTTATAAGTAGGGTAATAGGTTGGGCTAATGGTTTGGGTCATATTGTGACAGATCTATTTTCGACAATATACATGCGTCTTGTGCATTTTTATATGGACAAAAATCCAAAACTAAAAATGCAAACCAAACACAGCCTTAGTCTTTAAGTGGTTTTTTGAAACCTATTTAGATATAAATAATTTTCTTTTTTAATCTACAATGCATTAAACAGTTTTTTTAAAAACCATTTAGAGCAAAAGTACCCTAAACGGTTTTCTAAACATCATTTAGTATATATTTTTCTCTTAATAAAACTCACGTTCATTGCTTGTTACATGGGAATTCTTACCCTTTTTTTCCTCCTCCTTTTAGATAGCTCCTCTTTTAGAGATGCTTAATACAAAACCGTTGTTACTATTTTTGTCCCTACTCGGGTAATAATAGATCTGATAAGGAATATTTTAATATCCGCATTTGTATCCAAATTTAGTTTGAATATCATATATTCACATCCACAAATATAGATCAAATAAGTGATATTATTCGATTTGCTAAAAACTAATAAATGAAGACGTATACAAATAAATTAATGCAACATAAAAATGTTTGTCTTGGTTATCGAAAAGTACAAAATAAAATAAAAGGATACAATGATAATAATAGTTTTAAGCATATGTGTGTGTATATGTATATGCATACACACACACAAAACAAACACCTGGTTAACATAGTCAAAGTGAAGCCTTTTTTGGACTTCCAGAAACAACCTTATCACAAGGACCACTTGAAAAAGCAATGGAGAGTAGCTTCATCATTCTTCTTTTCATATTCTAGAGCAGTTTTTCTTTTACCACGATAACCCTTTTCTGCTCATTTTTTCTCAACCCACTTTGTCGACTTTTCATCTTTCATTCACCTACAATGTTAAACCCTAATTTAACGACTAAATTTAGTTCAAGTCCTAAGTTGTTTCCATATAAAATCATAATTTTATTCTTCTATTAAATTTAAATAAAATTCTAATTTAAATAAAATTCTAGGGCTTCAGTTATGTTTTCAGTGAACCCTAATAATCCGACAACGAACAAGCATCGATAAGTGCAATGATGAGTTGGAAGATAGAGGGCCTTTTCGGTTAAGTGAAGAATTGGAAGGAGGCTAATTGGTATTATTTCTTCGTATATTTTCAATTAACGCTTCATTATTTGCTTTTTTGTAGTAAATTAATTTTTCAATAATTTCTAGAAAATTTATAGTGGCCGTGTTTCATTAGTCGAATCTTGATTTACATGCTTACTTATTTTCCTCATCTTTAACATGATGCTAAATAAAATATCATTCATTTAACCTTTGGAGTTTTATTGTCTGTTTGCTATTAATGGAGTTTCAGTTCCAAAACCAAACAAACACAAACTAAACTGTAAGAAGATAAACTGTTTAATTTCTTTTGTATTTGTGATAGATTTTAATTTTTGCAATTGATATATTTGATAACCTTCATTAGAATCTTCATACATTTTCAATTAAAGTTTCGTTATTTTCTTTTTTTAGTAAATTAATTTTTCGATAATTTCTAGAAAATTTATAGTGGCTGTATTTCATTAGTCGAATCTTGATTTACATGCTTGCTATATTTGACTCAGCTTTAACTTGATGCTAATTAAAATATCATTCATTTAATCTTTGGAGTTTTATTGTTTGTTTGCTATTAATGTAGTTTCAGTTCTAAAAACAAACAAATGCAAACTAAACTGTTAAAAGATTAACTCTTTAATTTCTTTTGTATTTGTGATAGATTTGAATTTTTACAATTAATATATTTGTTTACCTCCCTTAGAACCGCAATCTCCCTTAACACTACAAAACCACCCATTTTTCTTTCCCGAAAGTTTAATGTGTGTTTTTATGATGTGTTTTGTATGCTATTTTCTTTTCTCTGAACATCGTAGTGAGTGTTGACTGTTGTTATCCAACTTTTAATTAGCAAAAGTATGAATTATGAATTTTTTTGTAAACTCCCATTTTGTATTCTCTATATGTTAGAAAAGAAATGTTAGCGTTGTGCAATTTCATACCTGATATTTTTACTCTACTAATGTTCGAAGAGTTTTGGACTTTTCATTTGTTTAAATGACAGGTAACCAAAGATAGTCAATATACACATACTTCTCCTAGTTTGAATCTTGATCGGGTCCAGTCTTCTAAAGTGAACAATAATTGTTAATTGAAACTAATAAAAGTATGCTTTTAAAAATAGTTTTTAAATACCTATGTTGTGAAAAAATTGCACAAATGCGAAAAAAATAAACAGGATCTAGATATACCAATTTGAACATCACTCAATCTAGCAACAATTATTTTATTACTCCAAATAATTAGCAAATAACTATAAAGAAGAAAGAGACGCGCAATATTTATACTGCTTCCACTACCATCAAGATGGTGTACGTTCAGTCCAAAAGAGAGAGATTCTATTACACCTGAGAGAATTATAAGAGATTACAAGATAAGAGTTTACATACCAAAGCCCTAAATTAGGGTTCACAAGAAGAGACACTCCATTTTGGGATCATTGACTGAATACCGGGATGAGTTTACAATGAAGTCCACCCTTAATATATAGCCAATGTAAATTCATGTGAGTCATCAACCAAATTACCAATATATGGTAAGAAGATAATGGAGGCAAATTATAATGGTAACAAATCACACAAACATAGCAAGTAATTCAACCATTTTAAAGATGGAAGAAAATAATCCCAATGCAATGCAATTACGAAGAAGGAAATAATATGCATATCTTTTTGTATATATATTATTCCATAACGTGCGCATGCGTATATTTCCTTGCCATATCATTTAAATGCAGTCCAATAATTTATGCATTTTCATAATGAACAAACATGATTACTTTCCTTCTTGCATATTTATTTCCTTCTATTTGTGATTTTGTATCACCAAAATGTAACACTCCACCTTGATGCAAAATCACGTATCTCGACCACCCCACCCCGACTCAAGTTCTCTTCTCAACAAAAAACTCTTAAAATCAAACTCCACCTTAAGCCAAAATATCTTAACAAGATAGATACTAAAACAAATACTTACCCAGGCCCGACCCTTCCCCAAAGCGGGGGAAGCGGCCGCTTAGGGCACCAGTTCTTTTGGGGAACCAAAATTTACGCGATTGAGTATAACATATGCAAAAAAAGTGGATCTCAAATTCCCCAAAGTCGGGTAGTGTTTCTTGATTTGACAAGTTGTCGTCGTCAATCTCGAGTTGGGAAAGGGGTGGCTCCACTCTTCAGGCTCCAGCCTCCAACGGCACGGCAGCGGCACAACGTCGACAGCTCCAACGGCAGCAGCGGCTCCAGTCCAGCGACCAGTCTCAGACTCTGTGCTTTCAACCTTTCACTGCTCACACATTACAATTTTGAAGCTTCAAAAGGAAAAATGCCATTTTAATTTTACAGTATTGAAGTTCACATTATTACACTTCTTTACATACTTACAGTGTAACAGTATATATAAATTTAATTAGTAACGTTAATTAACTTAATTTGATAATTATTTTTTGCAGTAATCCGTAGACTGGTAATAGTATGATAGACTATAGTACCACAGTAGGTTTTGATTATTTGATAATTCAATTTAATATTTTACAGTACAAATGCAATTCAATTTACAATACCATAATTCAATTTGATAAATCAATTCAAGTTGATAATTGTTTGATAATTTGATAATTCAGTTTAATAATTTACAATACAAATTCAATTTAATTTATAGTACCATAATTCAATTTGATAATTTAATAATTCAATTTAATTTGATAATTGTATGATAATTCGACGATTCAATTTAATAATTTATAGTACAAATTCAATTCAATTTAATTTATTAATTGAATTTAAAGTATGGTCTTGAAGGCTGAAATGATGAGAAATAAAACAGGTGTTGGATATCATAATATTTCCATGATTCTAAGGCTTAAAGCGGTCATTTGTATTGTCATATTCAATTGAATTGTATTGTCCTGTTCAATTACAATGAAATGTAAAATCAAAATTCAATTACTGAAATCAATTGTATAACAACTATTTATTTAAACTTTTATAGTGTTTAGAAATGCGTAAATAAGAATCTGGACATGCTAAAAGGGCTAGAAAAAGAAGGCTAGAAGAACTCACTAATTCGTAGAAAGGCGCTCTTAATAAATTTTTCATCAAAAGTAGTCTAGTAGAAAGTTCGAGTTTGAATGTGGATAATGCTCCCGTTATTGATGAGAATGATGATAATGTTGATGATGATATTCTAATGAATGAACATGACAATGAAAATATGAGCGAGGAGGAAGAAAATTTTAATTCATCATCACATGTGGAGAATGTTAGTTTAGTATCAAATGATCTCGGTACGTGGAAAAAAATTGATCAAAAATTGAGAGACTTGCTAGTTGGCAGTTGTCATTCTAGAGTACTAAAAGATAATGGCTCTGATTTTCCAAAAGATGCTATTAATAGACATTTTTCTTCCACATTATATGTCAGACATTTTCCTAACAGGGATAAACAAGATAGAAAATAGTTGGTATATTCAAATTCACTTGATAAAGTATTTTGTTTCTATTGCAAATTTTTCACAAATCAAACAACGGCTAGTCATCTTGCTAATGAAGGAATTAATGATTGGCGCAACCTTAGTACTAAGCTGAAACAACATGAAAGTAGTAAAGATCATCTTCTGAATATGAGTAGTTGGATTGAGTTGGAATCAAGATTGAAAGTCAAAGCAACTATAGATCAAAGTGTAATAGATCAAGTACAGAAGGAAAAAGAACGTTGGAAGAAAGTATTGATAAGAATAATTGCTGTTGTGAAAACACTTGCTTCCAATAATTTAGCATTTCGTGGAACGAACGAAAGGCTTTATGAACAAAATAATGGTCTTTTTGTAAATTAATTGAAATGATAGCAGAATTTGATCCAGTAATGCAGGAACATGTTCGATGGGTTGAACAAAAAGAAATCCATATACATTACCTTGGACACAAAATTCAAAATGAGTTAATATTCACATTGGCGAATGAAATTAAAAATAAAATTCTTATAAAAATAAAAAAGCCAAGTATTTTTTAGTTATATTAGACTGCACTCCAGATATTAGCCGTATTGAACAGATGTCTCTTGTAATAAGATGTGTTAATGTTTCAACTAATCCCGTAAAGGTGGAAGAGTTTTTTGTTGAATTTCTAGAAGTGGATGATACTACTGGACTTGGAATTTTTAACAAGCTTAAAGAAGCATTAGATGATATTAAGCTTGATATTTATGATATTAGAGGACAAGGTTATGATAATGGATCAAATATGAAAGGAAAACACCAAGGGGTGCAACAAAGACTATTAGAAATTAATCCAAGAGCTTTCTACACACCTTGTGGTTGTCATAGTCTTAACCTTGTGCTGTGTGATATGGCTAAATCGTGTCCTAAAGCATCAAAATTTTTTGGGGTGATCCAACGAATATTTAATGTATTTTCTTCATCCACACAGAGATGGCAAGTTTTTAAAAATTATGTATCAGGTTGTACTGTTAAATCATTATCAGCACACGTTGCGAAAGTCACATTGAAGCAGTAAAATCTATAAGATATCAAAGCGTGGAGATAAGAGACACTCTAATTTCCTTGTCAAATAGCACCAAGGATTCTATGGCGAAGAGTGAAGCTAGAAGTCTTGTAACAAATGAGATTGAAAATTTTGAATTCTTATTCGGATTGTGCATTTGGTATGAAATGTTGAAAAATGTAAACACTGTTAGCAAGATTCTTCAAACTGAAGACATGCAAATTGATTTTGCTATCGCTAGATTGCAAGAGCTTATTGATTTTTTTGAAGATTTCAGAAACAGAGGATTTAATTCTACAATGGCTGATGCTAAAGAGATAGCTCATATGTTGGATATCGAACCCATTTTTCCTCAAAAAAGAATTATTCGTAGAAAGAAATAGTTTGATGAAGATGCGAATGTTGAAGAACCGATGCAAACATCAGAAGAATCATTTTGAATCAATTACTTTCTGCAGATTGTGGATAAAGCACGTGTTTCGTTAGTGACTCGATTTGAGCAATTCAAAGAATATGATGATAAGTTTGGCTTCTTATTTGATTTAAAAAAATTCACTTCTATAGATGATGAGAAATTGAAAAGTCATTGTTTAAAACTTGAGGAAAATTTGGCACATGATTTCCACTCTGATATTGATGGAAGAGAGTTATTTTCAGAGTTAAAAGTATTGGAAGTTATCTTGCCAAAGGAAAAAAACAAAAGCAATTGAGCTGCTGAATTTCATAAATTCTTGTTCGAGAGAGTTAAATTTTCCTAATGTTTGGATAGCATATAGAATAATTTTGACCATACCAGTTAAAGTTGCCTCAGCCGAAAGAAGTTTTTCAAAGCTAAAGTTGATAAAGTCTTATCTTCGCTCCACTATGTCACAAGAAAGATTAAACTGTTTGGCACTTTTGTCGATTGAACAAGATATGGTCATTGAACTTGAATATGATAATATTATAAGTAATTTTGCAAGTCAGAAGGCTAGAAAAATGTTCATCGATAGTTGATTTTAATTTTGGTGTACAACTTGAATTATTAACACGGATAAAGTTATTTTCCTTTTTTCTTTGCTCATTATTTATGAACAATATAAATTCTAATGATTTAATTAATGGTCATAATATCAGTTTCTGTATAGGGGCCTTGTTTTCACTTTTGGCTTTAGGTACCAAAACTCATAGGACCGGCCCTGTACTTACCCAATGGGTTTCGACAAGTCCACCCCCCATCACACCTTGCTAACGAGCTCAGACTACGTTTCCGCCCGCCAACAAGATGTTGCAAATATTCAAAATCAAAAGAAGGTAGATACCAAAATAATCTCAAAACCACCAAGGCCAAAAAATTCTCTCAATCACTAATCCAAATACCGAGGCAAAAAAACAAAAGCCAATGGACATAACAAGGCTAATCCAATCTCTATATGCCAAACAACGAATTTCTCACGGAAATCAACATATGACTCTCACATCAACATTGAGCCATAAAGCAGATACAGGTTCCCAAATCCTGATGTCCCTTCAATACACTAAACTCCTTATCACCAATTCCCAAGACTGGAATGCTCTTCTCTCTCAGCATAATCTCCTCCGTCTGTATCTTTCATATTGCAGAAAATCTCTTTTTCCATCCAAATGAGTAATAGCATAATCACCATCGGATCTATCGCTCTTTCTAGAAGCCATTGATGCATAAATTTAAACAAACCACCTTTCTTTGATACCAGTCTGTTGTGCAAAAATTGCACAAATGCGGAAAAAAATAAACAGGATCTAGATTTTCCAATTTGAACATCACTCAATCTAGCAGCAATTATTCTATTACTCCAAATAAATAGCAAATAACTATAAAGAAGAAAGAGATGCACAATATTTATACTGGTTCCACTACCATCAAGATAGTGTACGTCCAGTCCAAAGGAGAGTGATTTAATTACACCTGAGAGAATTACAAGAGATTACAAGATAAGAGTTTACATACCAATGCCTTAAATTAAGGTTAACAAGAAGAGACACTCTATTTGGGGATCACTGGATGAATACAAAGATGGGTTTACAATGAAGTCTACCCTCAATATATAGCCAATGTAAATTCATGTGAGTCATCAATCAAATTACCAAGATATAGTAAGAAGATAATGGAGGCAAATTACAATGGTAACAAATCGCGCAAACATAGCCAGTAATTCATTCATTTCAAAAATGGAAGAAAATAATCCCAAAGCAATGCGTTTACGAAGAAGGAAATAATACGCATATCTTTTTGTATATATTATTCCATAACATGCGCATGGGTATATTTCCTTGCAATCTCATTCAAATGCAGTCCAATAATTTATGCATTTCCATAATGAAAAAACGTGATTACTTTCCTTCTTGCATATTTGTTTCCTTCTATTTAGGATTTTATATCACCAAAAGTTAACACTCCACCTTGATGCAAAATAACATATCTCCAACACCCACCTCGACTCAAGTTCTCTTCTCAACATAAAACTCTTAAAATCAAACTCCACCTTCAACCAAAATCTCTTAACAAGATAGATACCAAAGTGAATACTTACCCAATGGGTTCCGGTAAGGCCATCCCCCATCACACCTTGTTAACGAGCTCAGACTATGTCCCCGCTTGCCAAAAAATTATTGCAAATATCCAAAATCAAAAGAAGGTGGATACCAAAATAATCTCAAAGCCACCAAGAACAAAAAATTCTCTCAATCACCAATCCAAATACAGAGCCAAAAAACAAAAGCCAATGGACATAACAAGGCTAATCCAAATCTCTGTATGCAAGACAAATCTCTCTCTCCCACATACCTTATCTGCCAAACTACAAATTTCTCATGAAAATCAACATAAGTCTCTTACATCAACATTGAGCCATGAAGCAGATGGAGGTTCCCAAATCCAGGTGTCCCTTCAACACACTAAACTTATTATCACCAAATTTTCAAGACTGGAATGCTCTTCTCTCTCAACATAATCTCCTCTGTCTTTATCTTCCATATTGCACAAAATCTCTTTCCCCATCCAAATGAGTAATCGCATAATCACCATCGGATCTACTGCTCTTTCTAGAAGCCATTGATGCACAAATTTAAACAAACCGCCTTGCTTTGATACCAATTTGTTGTGCAAAAATTGCACAAATGCGGGAAAAAATAAATAGGATCTAGATTTGCCAATTTTAACATCACTCAATCTAGAAGTAATTATTCTATTACTCCAAATAAATAGAAAATAACTATAAAGAAGAAAGAGACAACCAATATTTATACTGGTTCCACTACCATCAATATAGTGTACGTCCAGTCCAAAGGAGAGAGATTTATTACACCTGAGAGAATTACAAGAGATTACAAGATAAGAGTTTACATACCAAAGCCCTACATTAGGGTTAACAAGAAGACACACTCCATTTGGGGATCACTGGCTAAATACCAAGATGTGTTTACAATGAAGTCTACCCTCAATATATAGTCAATGTAAATTCTTGTGAGTCATCAATCAAATTACCAAGATATGGTAAGAAGATAATGGAGGCAAATTACCATGGTAAAAAAATGTGCAAACATAGCAAGTAATTCACACATTCCAAAGATGGAAGAAAATAATCCTAAAGCAATGCGATTACGAAGAAGGAAATAATATGCCTATCTTTTTGCATATATATTATTCCATAACGTGTGCATGCATATATTTCCTTGCCATCTCATTCAAATGCAATCCAATAATTTATGCATTTACATAATGAACGTGATAACTTTCCTTCTTGCATATTTGTTTTCTTCTATTTGTGATTTTGTATCACCAAAATTTAACACTCCACCTTGATGTAAAATCACATATCTCCAACAACCTATGCCTACTGATTTATATGATCGACATGTGTATTTTACTTCTTTTTGTTCTTTTCTTAGAACCATGGGATTACATTGTATTCTATTATACTTTAATTTATTCCTCATTTGCTTCAATGAAAAACCATAACTTTAACTTTCGTAAAATTTAGAGCAATTTTATGCCATCACGACGAAATGAATCAAGCTCTATGATTGATGAATAAGAAGCGGAGAACATCAAGTTTGGGAAGGAAAATTTTTTGGGCGAAAATGAGTTTGGAAACAGAATAGGCTTTGTTGTAATGAATAAAAAGAGGTGAAATGACGGTATTATTTGTTCGTAGATTATTTATCTATATACACTGCATACCTGGATATTAGCTATTTTACTAATCAATTGATGGAACCCAATATTATCTATTTTGATTCATTTTTAATAAGATGCTAGCTTATATACTGACAAAATTTCATTATCCATTGACTTTAGATCTGCAAGTATAAATTTCTCTAATAAAAAAAAAATGTATTTAGGCCCTCTTTAAATTTTTTAGCCTACCAGCATCAATGACACTGATATTCCATTACATTCTAAAAAAAGCTTAGGCCATAAATATAATATTTCATTGTAAAAATATAAAGTTGCCACATTAAATTCGTTCTATCATCGTAGATGAATTTTTATGTTATTGTAACATCCCGCCTCTTCACACACTTTAAAACGACACACGTGCCAATTCAAAGCATACGCAAGGGCGGATTGTTATGGGGTAAATAAGAAAAACAGAGAAGGAATAAAACAAAATAGAATCTCACAGCGGAAGGATAAAATATAATAATAAATATACAGTTCAAAACAGTTTACAAAACAGTTATTTCACTTATACAATGAACATCAGAGTTACACATACCAATACAACAATGCAGCGGAATAGAAAGAGTGTGGTGCAATACTATATATAAATAATACCGATTCTTCGTCTTCGTCCTCCAAAGCTAAAATCTGCTATCCTGAAACGCTCGGACTGACCCGAGCGAATTTGAAAAGACAAAAACACTCGAGTCAGACTAGAAAATCTTATGTGAGTTAAATAAACAGAAATAAATATGAGTACAGTAACTCAAGAGATGCTCGGGATTTACATCTCCTAAGGATCCGTTAAACTATTTACTATGTAGTATATTGCGCTATTATAATAGTGTCTATTTATAAAATAAACTTACTTTTTAATAGCGTTAAGGGGTTACCCATATAGCCCTTAACACGTAATAGTCCCAGTAGTCCATCCAATATCATAGTCCCTCCTGATCGGGAAGCCACTAGAGGATATCACACGGGCTACGGGAGAAAACCAAACTCGTACAAGGCGCGATAGGGTAGGTGACACGGCACAACTAGGCAATGCCAGGGTAGATATACCAATTGCTATCCAGGCTGATGGTAACGCGCAGCGCGCAGCTGCCGCCCACCTCGAACTAACTCCCCCAAAAATCAAAATATAGAAGTGGCCACTGAATCAATCCAAGTCAAAGTATAATATCGAAGAGGAGCGTCCGATCAGAGGAATGACCTCATTGGCCTGAGAATCGCTCCTGTTTTAGCCACCTTATGCCAACTCACGGGAGTTGGGTCCACGTATTTACCTTACAGGAAACGTCGCCACCACCTACTTCATTCTGGAATCTCCACCGCGTACACGGTTAGTCAAAGTGGTTTTCGGTATCGACAGAGAGTATGTCCATATCCGATCCCGGTCTCTTTGCCAACCAATCGTTATTATAACACCGCGGTTATTTAAAACATTTTATACTTTAAAACCAGAATATAATCCATTTCCAAACCATAATATTTCGATGTCATTTCTTCTTTTAAACCCAAACAACTCATTTTGATATTAATTTTATAAAACCCAAATCAATGATATCGTTTCCCAAATATTTCCTTTCCAAAATTTTTGTCACCTTTTATTATTAAAACTCCTTGAACCAAATATTTGGAAATTTAACTCTTAATATAATACTTAGAAATCCATAGAATTTAAAACCATTATTTTCAAAACTAAATGGTTTGGATATTCAACGGTATGCGAATTAAAATGGTTTAACTTTACTGTTGCTTTATAAAGAAATAAATTACAAGGCTTTCCAAATATTTCTTCTTTTAAAGTTAAACCAAAATCCAAAATATTACTTCAAGTCCCAAAACCATTTCAATTTTATATATATTTATATCCATTTTTGAGCATTAATATTTCAACTAAAGTTGGATTTTTATCCTTTCAAAATCAATATTCTATTAATTAATCTTGACCATTCACATAAAATCCATAATTAATAAAACTTCAATTTCTAGTAAAATATATATATAAATTTTCCAATTCAAATTTTTACTAGAATATTCATTCTATATATATTGGGAAAAATCCAAATTTTTTTTTTTTTTATCATATCTTTAAAATTTCCAACTTAAAAATTAAAATAGGATATAAATCATCAAGAATGTTCTTCCATTTTAAATAAAGGAATTTATGCACCTTTTTAAATTTCAAAATTTTCAACTTCATATATATATAAATATGGAAGAAAATATTTATCCAGTATAAAATTTAAGATTATTATAAACCGTATTCCATCCAAACCATAGAAATCACATTTAAAATAGTTATATATAGACCGCGGTGCCTGTATATAATTTTCTATCCTATGGTCAAGTGATACGGATATTTATCATTTCAATCCGCAATTTAAAATATAACTTTGCGGTTTTATCATTTCAAACCACAATCCCGAATGAAATGAAAAATGTATGCTAACTTGCAGTTTAATGATATCCAAATAAACGTCCATTCAACAACACATCCATAATCCAATCACAAACGTCCATCATCCAATCACAAACATCCATCAATATCAATCAATAACAATATATGTTTGGTAATATACAACAGGTAATCATTGGCAGTTTTATTTAAAATTATATTTATCAACTATTAATCTAACAGTTTATATTCCCCAATAATTTATATAACTGTTAATCTATGCAGTTCATATGCAACAATAATTTCTAATAGCCAAGTTATACGCAATCAATCAATTTAATGAACAGCTAAATTCAAAAAAATGCAATTCAACAGATATGGATGAAATAACATGCCAAAAACTCATAAATAAATTTCTATTCATTTCTAAAATTTATTTAACAAACATAAAAGCTTCTAGTAATTGTGAGTGGGTTAAAACACTCACCTTTTGAATTTAAATCGAATTTAAATTCAATTTAAACCCAAAAATTCGCCCGTCTCAGAATTCGTCCAAACCAGCGTCATCGAGTCCGGAATTAAATTACGATCCTAACAAAAGAAATTTCGTGTGAATCCGACTCCGTATGAGAAAGTTATGGCGAAAAATGGTGATTGAATTCAAAATTAAAAATAAACCAAATGACACATATTTCACCTCACATAATTATTCATCCACGTCGTCCCAGTAACTCACGCATTTCCTTCTTCTTCGAGATGAAACCCGCCCGTCCCTGTACACGAGATACACGGCCTCCCACCAGTACGCAACAGCTCGTAGCCCACCGCCTTGGACCTCAACGCGCCGCCTCTACCCATTTACGTCGCACCTCGCCTGAACGGCCTCCCATCGGTCGCCGAATGAGTGAACAGTGAGCCCAGCCGCCACTTACACACCAAACCCTAATCCAATTTCGCCGCAAATCAAACCGTTGAAACGCCAAACAAAATACATAGATGCGCTCCCCTCGGTTCCCTCTCCAAAACCCAGAAACAGAATCTCGATCCGATAAAGTTTTGCGCGACGATGATGAACGGTTTTGGGGCTGTTTGAATTTATTCTGGATGAACGACAGCTCCAATTGAAAAACGAATTTCACCAGTATTTTACGCGTATCGAATACTTCAACATATATTTTTTTTGGAATTTTCTGAAATTTTTGAGTTTTGACTTTTGATTTTGAACTGTGGATGGATCTGGAATTGGATCTGAGCTGTATACATTTGGGGAAGAGAAAGGAGTGAAGAAATGAACGTACAGCAAATGAAAAAGAAAGGAGCTAGGGTTTATAGCTGTATATTTATAGATAGGCTAGAGGTAGGGTAGCTAGACTGGATACGCGAACGTGCGTGACAAACCATGGTCCAAAAAAAGCCCGCTATGCCTCCGGAGTCGGATTTGTTAAAACTATATATCAAAATAGGTGTTTTAAAATATTCTGAACGCGATGGAAAAAGTTTCGCGACCAAATTCGATCGTATGAAGAAGTTATGCTAAAAAAACAAAATTTCACATTGATTTCAAAATGCGTAAATTCCAAGGTGTTTCGGGTCCGTACGATCAAACGACAAGTCCGATTGCTACGAAACTTGAAACATTATTATAATTCAACGTTACGGATCCGATGAAACTGGTTTCGTCGAAATCCGAGTCCGTGACAAAAATGGCTATTTTTAATATTTATTAAATAAATTAAATAAATCATAAAAAACAAATTTTATTTTTCAACTTCTATTATTAGCCAAATTTCATTACTAAGATAATTCAATCAGTTCCAATTGATTTAACACGCTTGAATTTGAATTAAAATGTATAAGTATATTAATTTGCAGCGTTAATATCCGCACTTTCTTATTATTAGGAAATTTAAAATTTTATTCTAAAACCCAATTATTAAAACTTATACCCTTATACTCTCAACAAAAATCTAACTAAATAAATAATTGGATTTCCATTTCAACTCATTATCTTGATTGCAATTAGCCTTTTTACCATAATTAAATTCCAAATTATTAATAACCCTTATTTTTCTCAACTATTTATTAATTCCAATCCAATTGAATTCAACACTATAAATTTGATTAATTTATTATATTCACTTCCTTTCTATTATTCAAAGTTATTGTTGTAAATACGACGAATACTAACATTAGTTTAAGATTTCACTCAATGTTTATAAATTCCATTTCCATTTAATAACGTAATATTTTACGTTCAATTCTATTTCATTTGTCGTAAATACCACTTGTTGAATTAAATACTCAAATCATAAATAAATCTTGCTTCTAAAGTTATACCAACAATGGTCCAGTTAAATTTGAAATAGCTTTACCCTTTATTTTATGAAATTAACTATTGCAATAAATCCAAATTTATAAAGAAGGTTAGATTCCTATACTACTTCTTTGGTCTCAATTAACCTTTTATGGCGAGTATGAATTTCCATGTATAATTGAAACTTTTATATCCCTTAAATTTTTTTTTTTTTTTTTTACTATCATTCAATATCTACACATTCTAGCTAATTTTAACTAACATATAAATTAGCTATTCCAACTTCCATTAATTTCGATTATCATACTATAGAAATTAAATTCCCTTAACCACATAAATAAAAGTTGATCCCCATCTATTTACATTATATCACGTTTGCATAAATTTATTCAATGGTCACTTTTAATTAATAACTATCAAATTCCCAATCCAAATGTAAATCTTCCACCTTTGAATTCTTATATTAAATGGAATTTAATATTTACTGATTCAACATTTATATGTTTCTAAAAATTAGCTCCTACCAAATGTGACAATTTACATTTCATTTCTATGCAATATATACTCATCTTATTCCATTTATTTGGTTACTGCATTGAAATCTATTTATTAACCAATACTAACGTTATTATCATTAAATAAAATTTGATTCCCCATTTCACCCTTCTATTCAAACCAAGTATCATGCTATGATAATATTTTACGCTGTTCACACTGAATATAATCAACCTTTTCATCGTTATCAATTAATCATACATTGATTGCACTAATTTAAGGAATTAATTGCCATTGATATCCGATTAAATTTAATAGGCCATACAAATAGGTAATATATATACGAATTAAATAAATTCAATATTTCCATTTCGTTTTTTTCCTGTACTAAATTTATTACTAAGTGTATATACTCCACTTTATCAATATACCTGAAATTTCTACCTAAAATAAGGATACGTTTCCACTGGAATTTACATTTACACCTTACGTTACAACATTAATCAACTTGCTTAACGTTTTATATGATTTCTATCCTTTACTTCATAAATTAACTCATTCCACCTAAACCCTTATCTACAAAATATTTCAACATCAAATTTCACCACATACCAATTGACCTAATTATTTATTTATTAAGTCATCTCATTTAAATAATTTATCAAAGTGAAACGTTCATTCAAGGTACAGATTTATTACTCGCGTTACCGAATTCCTTAATTTATTCTAATTTCCGTTTTCATTCCTTTACTGCATTAAATTAATTTAATATTCCCATTTATTTCTCATATTAAATATATATACAGGTAAAGCCTTTTCACTACTTAAATTCATTTGAATTAGCTTCGAATTCTATAAGTAGGTTTAATACATATTATTTTCTACTAAATTCAATTACAACTTATTAAAGAAAAACGAATTAAAACCATGAAATAAATGAAATCTTCCCATTTGTTTTCTTATATTAATTTCTTAACCTATAAATAACAATTTACAGCACTTAAATTTCTCGTCATTTTGTTCCAACTGGAAATTCTTAGACTTAAATTCCCATGGTTTCATTTCATTTAGTCATTTGCTTCAAAAAATCACAGATCTTAATTTCTTTCTAACTTAAATTATTTAAATCCTATTAAAATGACTAAATAGAACTAACGAAAATTACGGGTCGTTACACTCTCCCCCACTCAAAACTTTTCGTCCCCGAAAAGGAAAAGGAAGGGAGAAGGAAGAATAAACAGTATATCTAATTTCAAATATTAACTTATAACAATAATTTACTAAATTAATTTCCTTTAATGAATTACACTTGTTTTATAATCATTATGTCTTTTAATACTTGAATTATTAAAGTTGGAAAACAATTTCAACAAAATTCTAAGTACAAAATTTACGAAAATTTTTTTGGCAGAGTCTCCTTTGTACGGAGGGACTCTGGAGAAAATATAATATCCAAATATACAAATATATTACATATATATCCAAAATAAAATATCCCACACGGGAAAATATATAAATAGCGCTTTAATCGTAATCCGAAAACGTACCTATTTGTCGGGCAATACGCTTATTATTTTGGAACCAAAAGCAGTAGCAGTTGCTTCCAACCCCTGTATTCACTTATATAATCTAAAAGTTAAATATTTATTTTACAGTGAAATGTTAGGGTAGATTCAATCATTCATATCCAAATCAAATGCAACAACCATACATTTTAACAAACAGCATACACCACAAACAACAATCATTCAATCAACAACCATTAGTTGTTCGGGTTCAAATTCTGAAATTTTACGGAGTGAGAAATAACTATCAAGTGCATCCGTTACTCAACAGTCTTAGATGGAACAAAGATAGATTATTTCTCCATCCCACAACTTCAAAATTCCTTACCCAACAACCATACATCAACCAAACAATTCAAATCAACACCAAAATAGCTTATTATACATTTATTTCATACTTCAGTGGTTTGATTTTCTTCCCTTCCTTTATGAGGGATTTCTTTGTTCTTACAAGTTTTATTTTCCATTTATTACAAAATTCATTATATTTGTATTCCAATTTATTGACTAAAGTATATATCATCTATTTATACTACTTACCTTTACTTATATAGTAAAATTTCCAATTTATCTTAAGCTTATACGATTAATTCTCATTAACCATAGCAAATTAATAGAATACCTTTTCCCTCAAGCTTCACTTGTAATATTTTCCTTAAATTCTTAATCTGCTAACATTCATTCTTATAAGTGGAAGTTTTTATTTATTCATCAACTATTAATTGTAGTCATTTCAAATTTTCTACTATCCATTATATTGGAATAGGGAAGATTAGAACATACTTAAGTCAATAATCATACAATCAATCCTTATTTAGAATATCATTTTATATACTTAAGTTCATATCACTTATTAATAATACTTAACTTTATTTTTAGTAAAATTTCAATCATAACTTAAGTTTATACCATTTAATTCTTATTATAGCAGTAATTTATTGAATACTTCATTTTTCCTAAATTCCTACTTGTAAAATATTCAATTCCAGTTTCTTATTTAACACTTCAACTTTTATATTTGGGTAAGTTATTTATGTTAAGGAAATTGCAATTGAACTTATACAAGTTTAATCTCCATTCTTTTAATTAAATTTAATGTTTATTCATATTACCCTTTGTCTCATATGTATGCAAATTCCTCTTTATAGCTTTGCAGTTATTCTCTTATTTCAATTAGAGGTTTCAATTCATTTATTACTTAACTTTTATTTCACTAACAAATTTTAAACAATTAATTAACGGAAAAATTTAGAATTAAATACCGGGTTAAATTTCAATTTGTTTCAAAATAATAGGTAAATAAGTTCTTACATCTCAATATCTCTAATTATAGTTAGAGCAATAAAAGAAAAATTTTAGAAAATTTCAAAATAAATCTGCAGTAGAATTTACTACAGTGGCCTTTCCCCTTCGAAACTCGAAAATGAAAGTCGATGATGCGGCCGTCATCACCGAATTTATTTTCCAGCGACAGAGAGGAAAGTACAGAATTTAATTCTTTTCCAAAATCTTCTTTAAAACAATTCTTCCAATTTATACGAAATATTTATATAAGAAAATACTTATAAACCAAATCAATAAATTTCACAAATTCTTTGAAAGCAGATTTGGAAAAATCCCGGACTTAAGTTCTAAAATCTCCAATTTGATTTATCATAATTTCAACTTAGCTTCAGTTATTATAGATATTTTTATTTTCTAACACCCAATCTATAGCAACCAAATATATATATATCTTTATAAAACTATTTTTATATATAGAAAATATAATAGGCAAAATTATTTCATTCACCTATATTAAAACAAATATTATGTCGGTTTGTCCTATTAAGTGTTTAGAAATCCCTATTGATGACATAGCGTCCCATGCATCAACTAGAATTTATAAATACAAAACGGAACAGATTAACACAATATTAAAATATTTTTATAACACTAACAAATACGCTTTCTCATATATATATACCCTCAGCGACTCCCATAGGATATTTCTACCCTATTAACAAAGAGTCAAACCCCACAAAGGCAAGGTTTATCGCTAAACCAAAGCTCTGATACCAACTGTAACATCCCGCCTCTTCACACACTTTAAAACGACACACGTGCCAATTCAAAGCATACGCAAGGGCGGATTGTTATGGGGTAAATAAGAAAAACAGAGAAGGAATAAAACAAAATAGAATCTCACAGCGGAAGGATAAAATATAATAATAAATATACAGTTCAAAACAGTTTACAAAACAGTTATTTCACTTATACAATGAACATCAGAGTTACACATACCAATACAACAATGCAGCGGAATAGAAAGAGTGTGGTGCAATACTATATATAAATAATACTGATTCTTCGTCTTCGTCCTCCAAAGCTAAAATCTGCTATCCTGAAACGCTCGGACTGACCCGAGCGAATTTGAAAAGACAAAAACACTCGAGTCAGACTAGAAAATCTTATGTGAGTTAAATAAACAGAAATAAATATGAGTACAGTAACTCAAGAGATGCTCGGGATTTACATCTCCTAAGGATCCGTTAAACTATTTACTATGTAGTATATTGCGCTATTATAATAGTGTCTATTTATAAAATAAACTTACTTTTTAATAGCGTTAAGGGGTTACCCATATAGCCCTTAACACGTAATAGTCCCAGTAGTCCATCCAATATCATAGTCCCTCCTGATCGGGAAGCCACTAGAGGATATCACACGGGCTACGGGAGAAAACCAAACTCGTACAAGGCGCGATAGGGTAGGTGACACGGCACAACTAGGCAATGCCAGGGTAGATATACCAATTGCTATCCAGGCTGATGGTAACGCGCAGCGCGCAGCTGCCGCCCACCTCGAACTAACTCCCCCAAAAATCAAAACATAGAAGTGGCCACTGAATCAATCCAAGTCAAAGTATAATATCGAAGAGGAGCGTCCGATCAGAGGAATGACCTCATTGGCCTGAGAATCGCTCCTGTTTTAGCCACCTTATGCCAACTCACGGGAGTTGGGTCCACGTATTTACCTTACAGGAAACGTCGCCACCACCTACTTCATTCTGGAATCTCCACCGCGTACACGGTTAGTCAAAGTGGTTTTCGGTATCGACAGAGAGTATGTCCATATCCGATCCCGGTCTCTTTGCCAACCAATCGTTATTATAACACCGCGGTTATTTAAAACATTTTATACTTTAAAACCAGAATATAATCCATTTCCAAACCATAATATTTCGATGTCATTTCTTCTTTTAAACCCAAACAACTCATTTTGATATTAATTTTATAAAACCCAAATCAATGATATCGTTTCCCAAATATTTCCTTTCCAAAATTTTTGTCACCTTTTATTATTAAAACTCCTTGAACCAAATATTTGGAAATTTAACTCTTAATATAATACTTAGAAATCCATAGAATTTAAAACCATTATTTTCAAAACTAAATGGTTTGGATATTCAACGGTATGCGAATTAAAAAGGTTTAACTTTACTGTTGCTTTATAAAGAAATAAATTACAAGGCTTTCCAAATATTTCTTCTTTTAAAGTTAAACCAAAATCCAAAATATTACTTCAAGTCCCAAAACCATTTCAATTTTATATATATTTATATCCATTTTTGAGCATTAATATTTCAACTAAAGTTGGATTTTTATCCTTTCAAAATCAATATTCTATTAATTAATCTTGACCATTCACATAAAATCCATAATTAATAAAACTTCAATTTCTAGTAAAATATATATATAAATTTTCCAATTCAAATTTTTACTAGAATATTCATTCTATATATATTGGGAAAAATCCAAAATTTTTTTTTTTTTTTATCATATCTTTAAAATTTCCAACTTAAAAATTAAAATAGGATATAAATCATCAAGAATGTTCTTCCATTTTAAATAAAGGAATTTATGCACCTTTTTAAATTTCAAAATTTTCAACTTCATATATATATAAATATGGAAGAAAATATTTATCCAGTATAAAATTTAAGATTATTATAAACCGTATTCCATCCAAACCATAGAAATCACATTTAAAATAGTTATATATAGACCGCGGTGCCTGTATATAATTTTCTATCCTATGGTCAAGTGATACGGATATTTATCATTTCAATCCGCAATTTAAAATATAACTTTGCGGTTTTATCATTTCAAACCACAATCCCGAATGAAATGAAAAATGTATGCTAACTTGCAGTTTAATGATATCCAAATAAACGTCCATTCAACAACACATCCATAATCCAATCACAAACGTCCATCATCCAATCACAAACATCCATCAATATCAATCAATAACAATATATGTTTGGTAATATACAACAGGTAATCATTGGCAGTTTTATTTAAAATTATATTTATCAACTATTAATCTAACAGTTTATATTCCCCAATAATTTATATAACTGTTAATCTATGCAGTTCATATGCAACAATAATTTCTAATAGCCAAGGTATACGCAATCAATCAATTTAATGAACAGCTAAATTCAAAAAAATGCAATTCAACAGATATGGATGAAATAACATGCCAAAAACTCATAAATAAATTTCTATTCATTTCTAAAATTTATTTAACAAACATAAAAGCTTCTAGTAATTGTGAGTGGGTTAAAACACTCACCTTTTGAATTTAAATCGAATTTAAATTCAATTTAAACCCAAAAATTCGCCCGTCTCAGAATTCGTCCAAACCAGCGTCATCGAGTCCGGAATTAAATTACGATCCTAACAAAAGAAATTTCGTGTGAATCCGACTCCGTATGAGAAAGTTATGGCGAAAAATGGTGATTGAATTCAAAATTAAAAATAAACCAAATGACACATATTTCACCTCACATAATTATTCATCCACGTCGTCCCAGTAACTCACGCATTTCCTTCTTCTTCGAGATGAAACCCGCCCGTCCCTGTACACGAGATACACGGCCTCCCACCAGTACGCAACAGCTCGTAGCCCACCGCCTTGGACCTCAACGCGCCGCCTCTACCCATTTACGTCGCACCTCGCCTGAACGGCCTCCCATCGGTCGCCGAATGAGTGAACAGTGAGCCCAGCCGCCACTTACACACCAAACCCTAATCCAATTTCGCCGCAAATCAAACCGTTGAAACGCCAAACAAAATACATAGATGCGCTCCCCTCGGTTCCCTCTCCAAAACCCAGAAACAGAATCTCGATCCGATAAAGTTTTGCGCGACGATGATGAACGGTTTTGGGGCTGTTTGAATTTATTCTGGATGAACGACAGCTCCAATTGAAAAACGAATTTCACCAGTATTTTACGCGTATCGAATACTTCAACATATATTTTTTCTGGAATTTTCTGAAATTTTTGAGTTTTGACTTTTGATTTTGAACTGTGGATGGATCTGGAATTGGATCTGAGCTGTATACATTTGGGGAAGAGAAAGGAGTGAAGAAATGAACGTACAACAAATGAAAAAGAAAGGAGCTAGGGTTTATAGCTGTATATTTATAGATAGGCTAGAGGTAGGGTAGCTAGACTGGATACGCGAACGTGCGTGACAAACCATGGTCCAAAAAAAGCCCGCTATGCCTCCGGAGTCGGATTTGTTAAAACTATATATCAAAATAGGTGTTTTAAAATATTCTGAACGCGATGGAAAAAGTTTCGCGACCAAATTCGATCGTATGAAGAAGTTATGCTAAAAAAACAAAATTTCACATTGATTTCAAAATGCGTAAATTCCAAGGTGTTTCGGGTCCGTACGATCAAACGACAAGTCCGATTGCTACGAAACTTGAAACATTATTATAATTCAACGTTACGGATCCGATGAAACTGGTTTCGTCGAAATCCGAGTCCGTGACAAAAATGGCTATTTTTAATATTTATTAAATAAATTAAATAAATCATAAAAAACAAATTTTATTTTTCAACTTCTATTATTAGCCAAATTTCATTACTAAGATAATTCAATCAGTTCCAATTGATTTAACACGCTTGAATTTGAATTAAAATGTATAAGTATATTAATTTTCAGCGTTAATATCCGCACTTTCTTATTATTAGGAAATTTAAAATTTTATTCTAAAACCCAATTATTAAAACTTATACCCTTATACTCTCAACAAAAATCTAACTAAATAAATAATTGGATTTCCATTTCAACTCATTATCTTGATTGCAATTAGCCTTTTTACCATAATTAAATTCCAAATTATTAATAACCCTTATTTTTCTCAACTATTTATTAATTCCAATCCAATTGAATTCAACACTATAAATTTGATTAATTTATTATATTCACTTCCTTTCTATTATTCAAAGTTATTGTTGTAAATACGACGAATACTAACATTAGTTTAAGATTTCACTCAATGTTTATAAATTCCATTTCCATTTAATAACGTAATATTTTACGTTCAATTCTATTTCATTTGTCGTAAATACCACTTGTTGAATTAAATACTCAAATCATAAATAAATCTTGCTTCTAAAGTTATACCAACAATGGTCCAGTTAAATTTGAAATAGCTTTACCCTTTATTTTATGAAATTAACTATTGCAATAAATCCAAATTTATAAAGAAGGTTAGATTCCTATACTACTTCTTTGGTCTCAATTAACCTTTTATGGCGAGTATGAATTTCCATGTATAATTGAAACTTTTATATCCCTTAAATTTTTTTTTTTTTTTTTACTATCATTCAATATCTACACATTCTAGCTAATTTTAACTAACATATAAATTAGCTATTCCAACTTCCATTAATTTCGATTATCATACTATAGAAATTAAATTCCCTTAACCACATAAATAAAAGTTGATCCCCATCTATTTACATTATATCACGTTTGCATAAATTTATTCAATGGTCACTTTTAATTAATAACTATCAAATTCCCAATCCAAATGTAAATCTTCCACCTTTGAATTCTTATATTAAATGGAATTTAATATTTACTGATTCAACATTTATATGTTTCTAAAAATTAGCTCCTACCAAATGTGACAATTTACATTTCATTTCTATGCAATATATACTCATCTTATTCCATTTATTTGGTTACTGCATTGAAATCTATTTATTAACCAATACTAACGTTATTATCATTAAATAAAATTTGATTCCCCATTTCACCCTTCTATTCAAACCAAGTATCATGCTATGATAATATTTTACGCTGTTCACACTGAATATAATCAACCTTTTCATCGTTATCAATTAATCATACATTGATTGCACTAATTTAAGGAATTAATTGCCATTGATATCCGATTAAATTTAATAGGCCATACAAATAGGTAATATATATACGAATTAAATAAATTCAATATTTCCATTTCGTTTTTTTCCTGTACTAAATTTATTACTAAGTGTATATACTCCACTTTATCAATATACCTGAAATTTCTACCTAAAATAAGGATACGTTTCCACTGGAATTTACATTTACACCTTACGTTACAACATTAATCAACTTGCTTAACGTTTTATATGATTTCTATCCTTTACTTCATAAATTAACTCATTCCACCTAAACCCTTATCTACAAAATATTTCAACATCAAATTTCACCACATACCAATTGACCTAATTATTTATTTATTAAGTCATCTCATTTAAATAATTTATCAAAGTGAAACGTTCATTCAAGGTACAGATTTATTACTTGCGTTACCGAATTCCTTAATTTATTCTAATTTCCGTTTTCATTCCTTTACTGCATTAAATTAATTTAATATTCCCATTTATTTCTCATATTAAATATATATACAGGTAAAGCCTTTTCACTACTTAAATTCATTTGAATTAGCTTCGAATTCTATAAGTAGGTTTAATACATATTATTTTCTACTAAATTCAATTACAACTTATTAAAGAAAAACGAATTAAAACCATGAAATAAATGAAATCTTCCCATTTGTTTTCTTATATTAATTTCTTAACCTATAAATAACAATTTACAGCACTTAAATTTCTCGTCATTTTGTTCCAACTGGAAATTCTTAGACTTAAATTCCCATGGTTTCATTTCATTTAGTCATTTGCTTCAAAAAATCACATATCTTAATTTCTTTCTAACTTAAATTATTTAAATCCTATTAAAATGACTAAATAGAACTAACGAAAATTACGGGTCGTTACAGTTATTGTTATTGTTTTGTATAGTTATTATCTCCTTATCGGTGTTCTTTGTTTTAGAAGATATAATTGATTTCTGTGGTGATGATTCCAAATTGGAGTACATGAATGCTTAGGCTTCTGTAGTATTAATCTTTATTACCTCGATATGTTTGTGATTTTTGTTTGTTGCGCACTTTCACAATTTCAAGATACAATTTAAATTTCCATCTTGAATGCAAAGTCAGGATTACACATTTTAAAATAAGCGGTTACTAACACACCATGCAAAACCATAGATTGCTTTAGTATTTTGGAGTTATAAAATAAATACGTGTCTAGTTTATGAAATTTATAAGAATAAAACACAGTCAAGTCAACTATATGCTTTATATACACATACTGATATATTGTAAATGGTATACTCAATTATTTGATGTATATACAAACATTTGATATTTTGTAAATTTTTTATTTATCATTTGGTATTTTGTAAATCAATTATTTATCAAGGGATGAATGAATTTTTTTGTATACATTTGTAATATAATGTGTACATGTAAATTGAGAGATTAGCAAACACATTTTTATGAACATATGTGACGACCCACATTTCGGAAGGTTTAAGTCGACAATAATCCACACATGTTCAATTCAAACAATCCGGAACATAGATAATCAATGGGGTTAATTAAGAAAAATAAGAAAAGAAAAAGAAAGCAAACACATAATCCCGCAGCGGAACGATAAAATATAATGATCAAATAAACAGTTCATAAAGCAGTTTACTATACATTTGATTATAATTTATACAACATTTATCAAAGTTATACATATACAACAGAAAAAAATATAATGCAACAAAATAACATGATGTTGGAAATAATATTAGTAATAATATACCAAATCTTCGTTTACGTCCTCCAGAGAATAATCTTCGATAAGATGAAAAACTCAGGACTGACCCGAGCGTAATGAAAAGACAAAACATCAAGTCAGGGCTAAAATATTCTTATGTAAGTCAAATCAATATCGCATATAACATGAGTGTAACAGCGTCGGAGTTGTTTACGGGATTTCACATCTCCTATCCAGTGTATAACATGCATGCAATAACTCAAGAGATGTTACGGGATTTTCCATCTCTTAAGGATCCATCAAAATATTTATATGTAGTAAAATACGCTACATATATAATGTGTAATCAATAAAATAAATATTTTCTTAGCGTCGAGGCTTTACATTGATCCCCCTTAATGCTTTAAGCATCGTCGTATAGTTTGCATTTGACATCACTAGTAGAACGTCGGTAGTCAGGGATGTGCCACGATACCACAACACTAAACTAGAATCGTACGGGTATCGTATGGGGATAAAAGTATGACAAGGCACGTTAGGTAATGCCCAAGGTAAGATACTACCAGTTTACCCATCCCAGCTGGTGGTAGCGCATCATTGTCATGATCGCCCACTGCGTACAATGCTCCCAAAAATTCGGAGGGTGCGCACCAATCAATCACAATGTAAATGATGGTAATACGAAGAGCTGCGTCCGCTCGGGGTAGCTAACCCACTTGGCCGGTACGGCTCCTGTTTAGTCATTTCAAATTGGCACAAGCGCCAGGCTAATCCATCATCGTTCTGTTTCTTCAAATCCAGCAAACGTACGCCAAATCCAACCGCTTCGTTCTGGATCATCACTCCATGTACACAGTTATTAAAGTGGTTCCGGTATCGATATAGAGTATGCCCATATTCGGCTCTGGTTTCTTTAACAACCAAACGTCGTTTCATACACCGGTTGGCACTTTTACATTTCGAAAATAGTTCATACTTCATATCAAAATATCATATTCGCTTCACTATCAAATCCATTTCGAAATCATCATATTTACTCAAATTATACCATTTCACTTCAAAAATAATTTTCGTCTCAAGATTTCGATTTCGCTGCCAAAAATCGTTTCGAATTTCAATTTAGGCTATAACTTCATTTTAATCAAATTTGTATTTAAATCCAAGATTTAAATATAAACATTTCACCTATTGACCAACTTGAATTTTTAGAGAATAGATTGAATAGTTTAAAATAATTAAAATAATTAAATTAGTTAAAAATAGTTTAAGTGGTTAAAATAGTTTAAATGGTTAAAATAGTTTAAGTGTTAAAATGGATTATGTAGCAAAATAGTTTGGAAAATCCAAAATGATTTGAATATTTAAAAAGATAAATTGAAACAGTTTATATCAAAACAATTTATTTGAAAATAGTTTCAAAGTTAAACTGATTCAACTTCCAAATTTCCCAATTCAAATCACTTTTAAAGTTCCATTTCCATTTAAACGATTTTATTCCGATGTCAAGTCGAATTTTACTTCGATTCCACATTAATTTTGATGTCAATTTCAAATCAATTTCAATTCCAGTTTCAAATTAATTTTAATTACAATTCCAAAATAATTTCAATTTCAAATTTTGAACCATTTCGATTTTTATCAATTCCTAGTTCAATTTTCAAAACATCAATTCAAAGCACTTAAATCAATTTACTTTCAATACCCAATTTGAAATCCAAATCCTCAAATATAATTCAATTCTAAACTCAATTTCAAAATAGTTCGATTTCCATAAACTCGATTTTCATTTTTTTAAAATCAAATCATTTTGATAGATTTGAAATCAAAATTTTAAAATCTTTTAATTTAACCAATCCGGTTTTCGTATATATTTTTCAATCCTATGGCCAAGTGATTAGTTATTTCAATCTAATTTCAGGGATGTATATATATCGTTTCAACCCAAATCACAATGCCATAGGTATATATCATTTCAACCTATTTCTTAATTTATTCGAAATAATTCAATTTACAGTGTTATATATTGTAAAAAATATACAAGATGGTAGCATGATATATCAAAATAAATAAACATTCAAATCATCCAAAACATCAATCAATAGCATCCATCATAAAAAACATCCAAACAGTCAGTAAACTACAACAATTAATATCGGGTATTTTACTAGCAATTAAATTCTATTTTTAAATTTGACCGCCAGTTTTTATTTTTAATAGTTAATTCAAGTGACAATTTAGATGACAATCAAATTTATCAAACAAGGATCAATAAATTTTTATCACTTCATAAATTCATATTTAACTAGCATAAAAATATTCTAGTACATTGTGAGCATTATAAACACTCACCTTGAGTTTTCAATTTTTAAATCAAATCGAAAGACGTTAGATTTTGACCTAAAATTTTAACTAGCTTCAAACAACTGCAAATCAACTCCAAGACGTAGTGCTCGTCCCCACGATCCCAACACCGCCTATTTCGTCCAATTTCGACCTTGCATAGAAAAGATATACAATTTTAAATTTTGAATACAAATTATATAAATAAATTTTCTTTAATCTATTATCCGCATCAGATCTGGGCTGTTGCTTCAGAGAGATGAGATCTAGGATGCACGAATTCCTTTCTCCCCTTTCACTGCTTACGTTCTGGACACCACTAACCCATCTTGGCCCATCAACATCTCCATGCCATTCCTACCTCAAGCCATAAGAAATCGATCAGGTGTCTTCAAATCGAAGGCCATCACGAACTCTACCATCGCCGACGATCTGGTCGAGCTCGGCCTCACATAGCAGTCGCCACATCTCCATGAATGATGAATGAGCGCGAGCATTTTTCTCTACGTACAACAATCGAAAATTCATCACGACTGTATGGATTTGTCAAGCTCGAGAAGCTCTACGATTTTCTAATTGAAGGTTTTCTCTCTGTAGTTGATGGATGGATTAGAAATTGAGGGAGAAAGAGATGAACTATCGGCCATTGAAATATTTGAGGCGGCTAGGCGAAACTAGGGTTAGGTTTTACTGTGCAAGCGTATAATACATGTGTAAACATAATATTTTAATATTATTCTCGCTATTTACGTATTTTTCTCAAAGAATTCCAAACGAAGCATACCACTTAGTGTTTATAATGCTCTATCCCTATTTTGAATACAATTGAACATGTTCCGAGGCCTAATTCGATCGTATGTAGAAGATGGCTTTTGAACCCAATTAAAATATTAAATTTTCGATATTAATATCCTGTGTTTCTATCCCGTACGATTAAACGATAACTCAAAACACTACAAAATTTGAAATTTGAAAATAATACATTATTATAGATCCAGTGGAACTAGTTTCGTCGAAATCCAAAACCGTACCCCAGAAGTCTATTTTTACTTGTCAATTAAAATATTAAATTTTCAAATTTTAAATTAATCATTTAAATTCAATTTTTAAGGGTTGACAATCTTCATTCATATTTAAATAACATCTAAATCAACTTTTGAAATCATTTTCATTCATATTTTATTCAGGATTCAATTATTTAAAAATTTCATTATTAAATTTAAATTTTTTTATCCTATAAATCAATATAAAATCATTTAAGTTTCAAATAAATTTTAGTTACCAACATCATTTTATTTCTACCTAAATAATTCACGATTATTATTCAACTTCAGTTATTGATTGTAAACCTAGTTAATATATATAATTTCATTTCAATTCTCGTTATCGCCAAATCTTCGAAATTAGTTTATTTCAAAATTTTATTCAAGTTCGTACCAATAACTTACATACAAAATCGTTAAAAACTTATTTTTAACCATTTTTATTTATTAATTACACTAAATTTAATAATTTAAATAGTTAAAAATATGGTTCGTTACAATCTCCCCCACTCAAAACCTTTCATCCTCGAAAATGCTAAGTACTGAATTTAACACTTGATATATTATTTTTAAAACAATCAACTTTAAAACATTAAATCTCATTTATAAAACCATCACTACATTTCTACTATGTTGCTCCGTTCGGCTTACAAAATTTACAAGTTAGTTATCAAAACAAGAAATAAAACTTTAAAACATAAAAATATTTCTAACTTCCGGATTTACGAAAAATTTTGACAGTCTCCTTTGCGCGGCTCGATTGAAATTTTTTTACAATTCAATATATAACCCAAATATGCCAAATAGATATCGAATATACATCTATCTGAATGATCCCGTAGGAAAAAATATAAAAGCACGGTATGTAATCCGAGATATGTGCCTTATAATTATTAATACGAGCGAGTTTGCTTGTATTAAGCAAGCAAAAACAAAATATAATCCACGTATGCATCCAAATGGTCTTCATATATACCTATCTCAACTTAATTTAGAATATTAGTCACTTATGAAGATATGGAAAGCATATATGACTTATATAGAAGCATGTAACATGAATTTTAAATCCACACCATAACATAAGCATTAATATATGACAAACAATAATCATATACAATAAAATAGTTATAATGACGATTTACAACAAAGGAAACCATTCAATTATTAGTATTCATCCAATCAATTCATAACGATATGAATTTACCTTATCTAATGCCAATATTTCAATTTATACACTTCATTTCTTATTAACATCCAAATTTCATGAACATTTAATTGATTTACTTCCAATTTATTCAAATCCATTTCATTTACATTCAATTTGTTAAATTTCAATTGTTTCATTTTTCGTTTAGCAACATCTTATATAAATTCATTTATTCACATTCATTTTCATAATTTCATTTAATAACAAATTTGTTTGTGAAACATTTTATCAATCATCACATTAGTTTATAATCATTCTATAAAAATCCAATGACTTTATCTAAGTTTATAATTATCTCAAAAGTTACAATTCAATTTCACAATTTCTTTGCAAATTTATATTTAATTCTATAACTAATTACAAAGATATTATTTAATTCATTTGCCTGCTTTCTTAAGTCCTACTTACTTATTCCATTTAGTCATTAATCATTTCATAATACACTTAAGTATATAACACTTACTATTACAACCAAATCTCCATTTATATACATTCTAATTACTTTTAAGTTTTGCTTACTTGTATAATATCTCATTACATATCCAAATCATCATTTTTTTACTTTTAACATTTGGTAAGTCTTACTGTATGTTACTAGAGTGCAATTTGGTATTATGAAAATTAATCCGATTCATTTTACTTAATTAGAAGGTTCACTATTTTAACTTGTTTAAATTTTTTTTACTTTCAATTTAAGAGTTGCAAACTTCAACTCTAAAGTTTCTTAAAACATTTAGCTTAGATTCCTTAAGTCTTTTATTTTATAGGTTCTGGTTATTCAAATATTCCATTTTATTCAAATAATTTGAAGCTTATTAATTAACAGAACTTAAATTTTTTAAATATCGGGTTCATTTCAAATCATTTGAAGTAAGTATGTATGTTAGGAAATCAAATCTACGGTTTTGATGACAACAACTATACAGTGGAAATCAAATATGCATATATATTTCTATATACAGGTACTTGCTAGAATAACACCACTAGAAAGACAAGAACAATGCTCAAAGAACATTACAAGAGACTGCAAGTTGATAGGATCAAAGAAGCAACAAGAAAGACGCACAAAGCATACATGCACAGCTTTCAAACGTCTAGGTGCACTAGCAAGATGTCTGGAAAACCCTCTGGAAAAACAATACAAACAGGATCAGACATATGGTAGATGCACTCAGATGTCTAAAAGACTACTACATACAAAAAATATATAGTGTCAGATTTTTGATACAAATACCAAACGTCTGATTTTGAACTCGGAATTTATATTTAAAATTCAACTGTCACATTTGAAAAGACGTCTTCATTTCTCTTCGCTGCAACTCTTCATCATTAACAGAAGCAACTGTAGAAGCACTTGTTAATGGATGCAACTACTCAAGGAACCTCTCTACAACTATATATATCATCAAGAATCAAAGAGAACATTCACCTTGCTTACTTATGGTCTTTACTCACATACCCCATTATATTCTTGATCTCCAGCAATCTATACTTGTATTTCACTCTTCCATATATTCAGTTCTTCACAATCAATACTCTCTAGAGATATATTGGAAGCATTTGTACTTATTAGTCAATATCCGTGTTATAGAACACATTCTTGACAAGAACAAGCTATTGTAACCAAGCCTATTTCTCCAGGCGAAGTTAGTTGAATTTCGATGGGGAGCTTCGAGACTGGACGTAGGACGGGAGGTTCGAACCAGTATAAAATCCTAGTGTGCTTATTCTATATTTACCTATATTAGTATTGTTTTAGTTATATCGTATATTTTTTCACATATACTTGCATATACACTACACGATCCACCCTGTAGACTTACAATGTATACTTATATCTTTTATAAACGAAATCCTACTTTTAGAGTGTAAACCAAAATTCATTTATTGAAACAATTTCGTAGCAAAGCTTTTCAGAAGTCTCCCCCAATTGGAGACTCGAAAATGAACGTCGATGATGCTGCGCAGTCATCACCGAAATTATTTCCCAGCGACAGAAAAGGGGAGTACTGAATTCATTTCTTTTTAAATTCCTTCTAAAGATATTTTTCATAAATACTTTTCATCTAATATCAATATATTTTTCCAAAACTTTGAAAACCATTTTCAAAATTTTCGGGTCTTAGATTCAAAACTTCTCAATTTAAATCCAAATTAATCTATAAGTCATATTTATAAATTATACTTACAAAATTTCACTTCCTTAAAAATTTCACAAATGTTTTAGTGTTGTTTATTTTATAAACATCTTTTATTAAGACAAAACAACCAATTAATGATCATAATTAATATTATCATTCCTAACAACCAAACACACCATATATACCATAATAATTTCTGAAAATTATTCTTTTATATATAAAATATAATCAGGGTAAAATTATTTCATTTACCCAATTTCAAAATAATACTATGTCGAGTTGTTCCATTCAAGTGTTTAGAAATCCCTATCAATAACGTTAATTACTCATATTGATCAAAATCTATAAGCCACTCAATAAATCAACCAACACAATATAAAGCAATTGTTATATTCATTGACAAATACGCGCTTATAGATATACACTCAAACTCATTCTAGGGTACTACCGACCCTTTCTCTAATGAGTTACCCTATAGCCATGGTTAACGCTAAACCTGGCTTTGATGCCAGCCGTGATGACCCACATTTTAGAAGGTTTAAATCAACAATAATCCATGCATGTCCAATTAAAACAATCCGAAACATAGATAATCAATGAAGTTAATTATGTAAAAAAAGAAAAGAGGAAGAAAACAAACACAGAATCTCACAGCGGAACGATAAAATATAATAATCAAATAAACAGTTCATGAAGCTGGTACTATACATTTGATTATAATTTATACAACACTTATCAAAGATATACATATACAGCCGAACAAAATATAATGCAGTAGAAACAACATGATGCTGGGAATAATATTAGTAATAATATACCAAATCTTCGCCTTCGTCCTTTAGAGAATAATCTTCGATAAGCTGAAAAACTCAAGACTGACCCGAGCATAATGAAAAGACAAAACACTCGAGTCAGAACTAAAATATTCTTATGTAAGTCAAATCAATATTGCATATAACATGAGTGTAATAGCAACAGAGATGTTTACGGGATTTCATATCTCCTATCCAGTGTATAACGTGTGTGCAATAACTCAAGAGATGTTACGGGATTTTTCATCTCTTAAGGATCTGTTAAAATATTTATATGTAGTAGAATACACTACATATATAATGTCTAATCAATAAAATAAATATTTTTCTTAGCGTTAAGGCTTTACATTAATCCCCCTTAATGCGTTTTTAAGTATTGTCGAACAGTTAGCATTTGACACTACTAGTAAAACATCGGTAGTCAGGGATGCACCATGATACCCCAACACTAAACCAAAATTGTATGAGTCTCGTATATGGATAAAAGTATTACAAGGCACATTAGGCAATGCCCATGGTAGGATATTACCAGTTTACCCTTCCCGACTGGTTGTAACGCATCATAGCCATGATCGCCCATCTCGTCTAACACCCATAAAATTGGAGGGTGTGCACCAATCAATCACAATGTAAATGATGGTAATACGATAAAGTGCGTTCGCTCGGGGTAGCTAACTCATTTGGAAGGTACGGCTCCTGTTTTAGTCATTTCAAATTGGCACAAGTGCCAAGATAATCCATCATCATTCTTCTTCTTCGAATCTAGCAAACCTACGCCAAATCCAACCACTTCATTGTGGATCATCAATCCATGTACAAATTTATTAAAGTGGTTCCAGTATCGACAGAGAGTATGCCCATATCCGGCTCCGGTCTCTTTAATAACCAAATGTCGTCTTACACACCGGTTGGTACTTTTACATTTCGAAAACAGTTCATACTTGATATCAAAGTATCATATTCGCTTCAAAATCAAATTGTCACATCCTGATATCTTGAACCTTTAGCACCTGCACATGTCATACTTGAATTGCTCAAAATATCAGATTGTTAATATATATTTGGCAAAACTCAGCATATAGAGTAAATAAATAAATCACAGAATCACAGACATAGAGTAATATAACAATAAGCAGCGGAAACAAGGAATAGTAGTTCATGAAGCTACCATATATAACCGAGTAAAATAAGATACACATCAGTCTTAGATACAATAGTCAAATACAATATCAAAATGCATCACTGGAATCAACTGAATAACTGCAAGCTGAATAGATAGGTGGATCTCCAGGCAAAGCTCCAAATCCAAAGGCGAGTCTCAAAAGCTGTATCACTCAGTCTGACCCGAGCATAAAGCAAAACATAAAATACTCAAATTAGGATTAACATTCTTATATCAATAAAGCCAACTCAAGTGAAATAACAACTGAAATACATGTAACTTAAAGGATGTTTGGGATAACCATCCTTTAAGGATCCGTGAAACTATCTACTATGTAGTAATATACGCTATTATAATAATGTCTAAAGTAAAGTAAACTATTATAATAGTGTTAAGGCTTTACCCATTTCCCCTTTAACACATTTTATAGTGCCAATAGTCTATACAGTACCGTAATACCTCCTAATCGGGAGGCTACCAGAGGATACTCCATAGATAAAACAAACTCGTAGTGGTCTCGATAGGGTAGGTGACATGGCACAACTAGGCAATGCTAGGGTAGATATAACAATTACACTTTCGGGCTGGTGGTAACGCAGAGCCGCAGAAATCACCCACCTCGAGCCACACTCCCGAATCAAAGGTGCACACCAAATCAATCACAAAGTAATAGAATGGCACACGATGGAGTGTGTCCGATCGGACGTGTTACCTCACTTGGCCCGTCAATTGCTCATGTTTTAGCCACCTTAAGCCAACTCACGGGAGTCAGGTCCATGTATATACCCGTCACCATCCTACTTCATTCTAGAATCTCCACCGCGTACACGGTTGTTAAAGTGGTTTTCGGTATTGGCAGAGAGTATGACAATATCCGATCCCGGTCTCTTTAACAACCAAACATATTATAACACCGCTGTTATTCAAAATAGTATATACTTCAAAATCAAAATATCATAACCATTTTGAAACCATATCAATACGATATCATTTTTCACTTTAAATATATCTGTTTCCAAAATCATAGCATTTTCAAAGTTATAACACTTTCGAAACCAAAACACTTGAAATTATAACACTTTGAAAATCATAAGCTTTTGGAAATCATAATACTTTGAAATCATAATACTTGGAAATCATAATACTCGGAAATCTTCACTTTGGAAACAACAACACTTTCCCTTAAACAATTTAGATATTAAATAATTTATAAAATAAAATAGTTTGTATAAAATAGTTATAAGTTAAAATAGTTTATAATAAAATAGTTAGTATATTAAAATAGTTTATATTAAAAATTATTTATATTTACATTAAAATAGTTTATATGAAAATAATTAATAAAGTAAAATATATAAATAGTTTAAAATAAAATTTAAAAGTACTTTATAAAATAAAATAGCTTCCTCAAATTTCACAAATTGATTCCAAATCAACTTGAATTCCAAAATTCAAATTTAATCCAATCTCAAATCATCAATTTAAATTTATTTCAGTTTCTCAATAACCATTACAAATTATATCGATTTCAAAAAGACATATTTGAACCATAAAGTAAACAATTTCAATTTCAATATATTTCAAAGCTTTAAATATTCCATAATTTCAAAACTAAATTTCATAAGTTCTTATATATCTTAATTTAACATCATTATTATTTGGTTTTAAAATATCCACTTAATAAATCCAATATCATTTAAATAAATCTCAAGTTACAAATAATCTAAATATTTCCTTATATTTATTTAAAATTGAAATATTCATTAATCACTTTTAATCAAATTCAAGAGAAAAAAAATCATATCTTTAAAATCTCAAATTTAATACATTTCAAATCAAACTTATTTAATGGTATCCAGGCGACTTCCTCTTCTCGCGTTTTCAGCTTCCCCGCCGTGATATACCTCTTCGTTTCACCCTCCCACTTCATGTCCTCCTCTCGTCTACACTCCCCCTCTTCTACACGCTCTGGCCGTCGCTTTAGATCCATGACTTATGTTAATGACGATCTACCAGATCTGCTCTCGACCCGAGGTTTCCACCCACTTGATGCAACCAATCAATCTCCTACTTCCTGCCTGTGCTCGAGTGTTGCTACAGCTGATGTTGCCTGCCACTCTGCCGTGATTATGTCTTCGACAACATCAGGTACGACGCACTCCCTCTCTAAGTTCGGTTCCAATGTGTGTTCCGCTGCCAAGCCCAATTGCGATTTGGGTCTCCAGAAATCAAGCACTTTGGTTTTGGATCGTGAATTAGGAAGTTTGTCTGGTGAAGATATTGGCTTGGTTGTGTCTGTCGCTCCTAGCAGTCGCATGTCAAGTGTTTGTTACAATGCAACAGTGGGATCTAGAACTTTTGATAGACGCAAAGCTTCCCCAATGTGTGATGACACTCCGGTTCTTCTTCCTGCTATGGTTAGTCACGGCCCTCCTTCGGCTATTCGCCCCCAATCTGGTGCAGGTAGTGGCAATGTTAATGTTGGCAATGTCAATGATGTCCCTATGCACTTTGAATTATCTCTTGGAGATATCAAGAATCCAGTCTCTTCTCCCATTGTTGCTCATTGCTCCAACCCTGAGGACTCTTCAGGTGTTGTGGAGTGTTGCCCTGATGCACCATGCCCATCGGTACCCAAAACTTGGTCTTCGCTATTTACATCCTTGCCCCGTAATGCGGGTGTTTATAAACCAATTGATTTCGAAATCGTTGAGGAAAACGGGGTGATGATCCCTCCCCCCTGTGTAATGCAAGCTGGTATGGACTTTTGGTCAGAATATGTAGTGGATTCTTTTTGGACCCTAAACATCGACTTCATGATGCGGCGGCTTTTTGTCGAAGGGCCTGGAGACTTCAAGGTGGTCTTAGAGTTAAATTGGTTGATTCCCTGTACTACCTATTGTTCTCCTCCCCTGAGGAACGTAGTCGTGTTCTAGAGTCTGAGCCTTCCTTCTTTGATGGTCAGCCTTTTATTATCAGCCCCTGGTCTCCGACGGTTGCTAGTGCTCGAGAACAGGTTTTTTCTATCCCTATATGGGTTTATTTCTCTCAAATTCCTTCTGCTCTTCAACCGCTGCTTGGTTTGAATTGGCTTGCATGCAATGTTGGAAAATTGAAATGTTTTGACTCTAACACAGTTGCGCGTGAGAAGCTTGTATATGCCAAGGCTCTGATTGAGATTTCTCCCTATAAGCCTCTTCCTACCTCTATTCCTGTCCAGCTAGCTGTTGGACACGTGGTGGATGTACGAGTTCATTATGGATGGGTCCCTGACATTTGTTCCACCTGTCGCTCTTTTGATCACATAGCCTCTGCCTGCACGCACTCTGCTGTATCTGCTGCCGCACCTACGATCCCTCTTCCTCGGCCTCCGCTAAGGAAATGGGTTCCCAAAGTCTCTCTGGTTGATTCTGACCCTGGTCCCTCTCTCTCTGTAGAGCGGCCTGATTCCCCAATTCCTTCTGATGTGCCTTCTGATATCCCTGCTGAGCCGGTGCTCTCCCCGCCTCGCGTTGTTTGGGCTGAGACTGACCATTGTTGGGTTGATCGTAGTTCACATATGAGATTCAACCCCGTGGATAACTCCTACTTTAGATATGTATCTGATAACCTTATGGACCTGCGATGCCTTTATTACAGTATTTCTGGTGATTCCTTGATTCTCGACTTGGACGGTTCGTATGAGGAGTCTAATGCTGTACTTCTAGCCGATACTGCCTGGGACCGATCTTCTATTTACTCCTCTGATATTGACTATTATGATCCTTCTCTTGCTACTCAGTTTCGCCCCTTTTTTGGACTTCATGGGAGTGATTCGCTGGATCCTACCCGGGTTGATGAGTGCGTAGGTGATTCTTCCTCTGAGGAGGAGAACTAGTCTAGTTATTTATTTCTAGTAGCTGTGACTTGTCTGTCATACTCCTGTGTTGTATTTTATATTTCTTTCCTTCATAGTAGTTAAGGTGCCTCTACCTTATTCCTGTACTTCAACTTTATTACGTAGTAATAAAAAGTGGTCGGTCCACTATAAAACCGTCGGCCATGCCAAAAAAAAAAGTATAATTCTTAAATAAATATAATTTCAAACCAATTTCTACTATAACGCTATATTTGAAATATAGTTTCAAATAAATACTTAAACATATTATATAATAATTAAATCAACTTTATTAAATCAAATCTTATTATTAAACTTATTTACATTGAATTTGTTTTACATATATATGTTAAAATAGGAAAATAATAAGTAAAAATCTAAAATTTATAATTTCAAAACTAACTTGTAACTTTAAAATTTTCAAAACATATAAATAAAAACAAGAACTTAACTAAAATAACCTTTATAAGTATAATATTTAAAATCGATATTTATATAAACACACACACACACACACATATATATCTTTTTAAATCTTGGAAATCATTTCAAAATATTTATATATATAAACTAATGGTGTCTATATATAATTTTCTATCCTATGGTCAGGTGATACAGATATTTATAATTTCAATCCACGATTTAAATATATATACGAGTATACATCATTTCAACTTGCAATCCCAAATTCAATTCAATGAAAATCGCTTGGGTTTATCACTTCAACCCAGAGTGAATTCTATACTAACAGGGAAATTGCAGAGCGAGAACATATATGATAATAATATAATAGGCATATGTCATCAATATAAATAATAGATAATGGTGTCAGATGTCACAGTTGAACAGTGTAAATAACTAACAGCAGCATATTTCAATTATCGTTTCAATTGAAATCAAATTTAATAAGTATAAGAACGTTAATGCGAGTGATTGCTCACATTTCGAGGCTAGAGAATATAGAAGAAAACATGGATATTCATACTGATACAGTAACAGAAATTGAATTACGAATCCAGGCAAAGCATAATTGGCAAGAATTCAACGATCAAAGCTGATAACAGTAATTTATGAAAAAATTAGAACTGGATCGATGAAGATAAATGGTATAAGTGAACTTAGATGCATAACTACATATAACTATTTACATATTAAAAATCATATTATAAATTTAAACATATGCTAAAATAGGATATATATATATATTTATTTTCAAATCAAAATTTAACTTTAATATCAAAATAAAATTTTATACATATATTTGAACATATTTTATATAAAATATAACATATATATACACAATAACTTATAATATAATACATAGACTTACATGCAAATTATATGTAAAAAAATATACTGTCAACCTGCACACGAATTTATATACTGTCAAAATATATACTTCTTTACTCATAACTTGTATATTTATATTTATATACATATATTACAAACCTGAACTCAATACTTAAATACATGAGAGAAAAAAATCTTTATATACATACATATAAAACCAACTTCATACATATGCAGACCAACATACATCATACTAAGACATATGTATATCAACTGTATAACATAAATCATAGTCAATATGCAGAGTTTATAAACATATCAATTTATCTACATATGCATACATGTATGAACCTTTTCAATATATATCTTGCTCTAAAACACATATAACTTATTGTTGGGCGAAGTCCCACCGGACCAGGGCACTACCGAACCAACCTATCTCCAAGGCCTAGCCGAACCACTCACCACCGGACCAGGGCACTACCGAACCAACCCATCTCCAAGGCCTAGCGGAACCACTCACCACTGGACCAAAACACTATCGAACCAACCTATCTCCAAGGCCTAGCCGAACCACTCACCACCGGATCAGGGCACTACCGAACCAACCCATCTCCAAGGCCTAGCCGAACCACTCACCACCGAACCAAGGCATTTTCGAACCAACTGTTCGTCGACGGAAATTCTATCGGATTAGAAAACCGTCGAACGAATTTAGAAATAAAATATATACCGCAAGCGCACGGTGTAAGAATGTAGCACGCGGCGAATACGGGTCGATCCACAGGGAATTGGTGATTTTTAAGATTCTATTCAATCAAATTATACCAAAGTCGAAGAGGATTTGTTAACTAGAAATTATGAGGCTAACACTAGAAAATGTGATTCAAGAATTATTAGACTAAAGAACAATTTAGAGGCAAATCCACTCTCAAATTTTTGTAAATCAACAAACACATAATTTATGATCTCTAACTTTGATATTAAGTGAAATAATCATTGCATTTATCATAAGTATGGTTTGTTTATGTTATTAGTTAACATAACTCAAACCATCAAACTATAATACAACAATTATACCACTTACAATTCTCATGAAAAAGAAGCCAAAGCAAAAACTATTTTAAGTATGATCTATTTACTATTGTAACTAGTAACATAGATCATCAAATTTCATTTTTACTTTCATTTCATAATCAAAAATTAATTAGCAAATGTTGATGTAAATTGTGTTTATGTTGAGTAAGAATAGCTCATTTGCATAAGCAATATAAGCTATCAAACCCACTTGTATAAACTTACATCAAAATTCACATTCATGAAGCATAAATAAAGAGATCATACATCATAAAAATGTTGAAATTACATAAAGTTAGAGAGCTTCATCACCCCTAAATTGAAGGGGTTTAGCTACTCATTTGTGTCGTTGAAGCAACACAAACAAATTTCAAAATTAAAAAGAAAAGAGAATAGAAAATAAGCAAAGAAAGCAAAAGAGATTAGCTACTTACTACTTGCATAAATGTAAATCTAAGCTATGAACATAAAGGAAAAGAGAGCATAGAAATAAAACATTAACACTAAAACAAAGAAAAGCATGTAGAAAAAAGAGAAGAAAGAGGCTTGGAAGCCATTTTTATTTCATAGAACATTGAGCTTACACTTTGATTTCTTAATTTCCTAAGTAAAATGAAAGAGTAGATGATAGTTTCATATACATAAGAGGGCTATATATACATGCATAAAACCCTAATTCTATTTTTAGGGGGCTACCTAAAATGCCCTTTAGGAAGTGTGGCCAACAAGTAACCATTAACCACTAATTAATCCATCATTTGTTTTGCATGAAGCTTTAACCTCCACTTAGTTGTCCATTAGCTCCAAATTGTACTTTTAGGTAAGTGGGTGGGGTCCTTCATGTTCATGGCTTGAATTATTTCCCTCTTCTTTCCTTTGTATTCATTTGTGCATGCATATATCTTCATATAAGCCTCTTCCATATGCATCCAAATTCCTATAAAAATTATCAAAAAATGTCCAAGTGAAAATTCTTATATGGACACATGCACAAAATGACCGTTTTGCCCCTGAATGAAGATGAAAATATGATGGTTGGAAATAATTGAATTTTGGTTTTAAACACGTTAAAATGCCCAAATATGATGATTATTTAAATAAAAAGAGATAAAATATGGATGTAAATATATGCACAATTACATGCATATCAAATACCCCCACACTTATCTTTTTATTCGTCCTCGAATAAAGGAAAACTAAGATAAATCCGTTTTCGTAGGGAGCACGATTGCATTGAGCGTATGCAACAAGCCGTTAAACCTCTGGGTGTCCCCAGTAGGACGAGTGTTGTTTCGTGAGGGTTTTCAGCGGATACTACCCACAAAATCCAAATGCAGGATGAAAATATTTACAAAATGAAAGATTTATTTACAAAGAGATGAATGCGAGTTTTTGAACATATTTACAAATGAAGGATTTATTTTTAAATTGACACGAATAAGTTAAATACAAGTTTTGGTCATTGTCTTGAAAATTTTACTCGTCAAAATTTCCAATAAAAATCAAGTTGTCATAACAGATAGACCATAGTTTGGCTAGTTGTTTCGGTTGATAACATAATGTAATTATGAAATGGATCCTTAGTTGATTATCAAAGTTTATTAAAGTGGTATTTTCATTTCTTTTCAATAACAAGTTAAATCAAACAAGTTAAAATAGTGTTAGGATTTCAATTGCTTCCTCTCTCATTATTTGCACGAAAAATTACACACCTAGCTCAGGTAAACTGAGGCCACATATACCACCCATGCACTGCCTTTCGGGCTTATGTGAGGGGAGTACAGAGCATGGCGAGTGCACACACTTTCGTGCATACACCTATCGACCATAGGTGGTTTTTATTAAGTATGTTTTTTTGGGTATGTGTTCCATACATACATAACCGTGAGGACTTTTAAATGAGTATGAAAGCACATAATCAAAGATTCCATGTAATTCACCCATGCATAACCGTGAGGACTTTTAAATGAGAGTGAATACTTTAGATGTTATTATTTTGTATTTTTTTATATATGTATTTTTTTTATGAGAGAGAGAGTTTTGCAAAACCATCTTAGCACCATTTAACTTAGAAGACAAAAATGTTATATCCTTACTTTAAACTTACCACTTTTTAAACAAAGATTTTCAATTAGAACATACTTCATCATTAACATAGATGAACCTTCCTATATACTAGTAAAACCATTGTTATTTGTAATCAAACTTTATTTTTTTTTGTTAAGACAAATAAATTTTCAAAAATTTCAATTTATTAACCAAAACTTATACTTATCCCATAGTGTTTCTTCGAAAATAAATCAAAATAGTAAAAATAAAATGTTTTCTGAGATTTAGGAGTTTCGAGATTTTATTTTTTTTGAAGAAAATGAAAATTCAAAAATGCCATGAAAAACTAAAGAAAAAATGAAAATGAGACTCCCCCCACACTTAATTTTGACTGTGTCCCCACAGTCGATGCATGATATAATGAGTGTAACGGGGAAAAATATGTACATATTTAGAAAAGAGGGTTAACATTCTTACTAGACGTAGCTTGGCTCATGAGCTCCTCCTCTTGGTTACCGGGCAATTCCAAGAAGGGTTTCAAACGATGACCATTGACTTTGAAAATCGATCCATCCTTTGGGTTTTCTATTTCTATGGCACCATGTGGAAAAACAGTTCGTACCACAAATGGTCCGGTCCACTTTGTTTTAAGTTTCCCAGGGAATAAATGAAGTCTCGAGTCATATAAAAGAACTTTCTGGTTAGGCAAAAACGTTTTCCTTAGGATTGACTTGTCATGAACAACTTTGGTTTTTTCTTTGTAAATTTTCTCGTTTTCATACGCCTCGTTCCTAAGTTCTTCTAGTTCGTTGAGTTGTAGTTTTCGGTTTTCGCCAGCTTTCTCAAGATCAAAATTTAAGTTTTTAATTGCCCACAGCGCTTTGTGTTCGATTTCAACGGGTAAATGGCAAGCTTTACCATATACTAAACGAAATGGGGACATCCCAAGGTTAGTTTTAAAAGCAGTACGGTAAGCCCAAAGCGCGTCGGTCAATTTCTGAGACCAATCTTTTCGATTTTTATTGACAGTTTTCTCCAAGATTTGTTTTATTTGTCGATTTGAAACTTCAACTTGGCCACAAGTCTGAGGATGATACGGAGTGGATAACTTGTGGGTTATCGAATATTTTTTCATTAAAGTTTCAAAAGAACGGTTGCAAAAATGGGTTCCGTTATATTTGATTATTGTGCGAGGTGTGCCGAACCTCAAAAAGATGTTTTCTTTGAGAAATTTCACAACAATTCTGTGGTCTTGGTTTTGCAAGAAACGGCTTCGACCCATTTTGAAACGTAATCGACAGCGAGAAGGATATACAAGTTTCCAAAAGAATTTGGAAAAGGTCCCATAAAGTCGATACCCCATACATCAAAGATTTCGATCGTAAGAATGGGGTTTAAAGGCATCATATCTCGTCGAGAAATTCGTCCAAGCATTTGACATCGATCACAAGTTTTACAAAATTCAAACGAGTCTTTGAAAAGAGAAGGCCAATAGAAACCACACTGAAGCACTTTTTCTGCAGTTTTTCGACGACCGAAATGTCCACCGCACGCTTGATCGTGGCAAAATGAAAGAACACTCCTTATTTCATTATCCGGAATGCAACGTCGGATGATTTGGTCAGGACAATATTTGAACAAGTATGGATCGTCCCAATAGAAGTATTTCACTTGGGACATAAATTTGCATTTGTCCTGTTTGGACCAAGATAAGGGAGTTTGTTTAGTGACTAAGTAGTTCACTATATCAGCGTACCATGGATCGATCGAAATTGAAAGAAGTTGTTCATCGGGGAAGTTTTCATTGATTGGCGAAGGAGATGGTGCGTTCGAAAGATGAGATAAGTGATCGGCAATGACATTATCAGATCCTTTTTTGCCTTTGATTGTAAGGTCAAATTCTTGAAGTAAAAGGATCCAACGAATCAAACGTGATTTAGCATCCTTTGTAGCGAAGAGATATCGAAGCGCAGAATGGTCCGTGTACACAGTAATGTGTGACCCAATCAAGTAAGGTCGGAATTTTTCGAGGGCAAAAACGACAGCTAGAAGCTCTTTTTCGGTTGTTGTGTAGTTGAGTTGAGCATCGTTCAAAGTCATACTCGCATAGTAAATGACGTGAAGGATCTTGTTGATGCGTTGTCCTAAGACAGCACCAACGGCAAAGTTTGAAGCGTCACACATTATTTCGAAAGGAAGATCCCAATTGGGTGCGCAAATGATTGGAGCAGAAATGAGTTCATTCTTAAGATGTTCAAAAGAAGAGATACAGTCAGAGTTAAAATCGAAAGGAACGTCTTTTCCAAGAAGAGTCGTCAAAGGACGAGCGATTTTGCTAAAGTCTTTCACAAAGCGTCGATAAAAGCCAGCGTGTCCTAAAAATGATCGAATGTCCTTAACAGATTTGGGAATGGGTAGATTTGTAATGACATCGATTTTCGCTTTGTCTACCTCAATGCCTTTGTTTGAGATGATATGTCCAAGGACAATGCCTTGTTTGACCATAAAGTGGCATTTTTCCCAATTCAAAGTCAAGTGTTTTTCTTTACATCGATTCAAAACCAACTCGAGGTGATGTAAACATTGAGAAAAAGAATCACCGAAGATAGAGAAATCGTCCATAAAGACTTCTAGAAAGCGCTCAATCATGTCAGAAAAGATTCCAACCATGCATCATTGGAAAGTTGCAGGAGCGTTACAAAGTCCGAATGGCATACGTCGATAAGCGAAGGTACCGAATGGACACGTGAAAGTCGTTTTCTCCTGATCTTCGGGAGCGATTGGAATTTGGTTATAGCCGGAATAACCATCAAGAAAGCAATAGAATTCGTGGCCGGCTAAACGTTCGAGCATTTGGTCGATAAATGGAAGAGGGAAATGATCCTTACGTGTTGCGGCATTTAGTTTTTGATATTCAATGCAAACACGCCAACCCATTTGAGTACGAGTTGGAATAAGTACGTTAGCGTCGTTTTTTATAACAGTAAGTCCGGACGTTTTAGGCACGACATGAATTGGGCTAACCCATGGGCTATCGGAGATGGGGTATATGATACCGTTATCGAGGAGCTTAAGAATTTCGTCACGAACCACATCTTTCATTTTTGGGTTAAGCCTCCTTTGTGCATCACGAGTGGGTTTGGCTTCATCAATCAAATGAATGCGATGTTGGACAATAGCAGGGCTAATTCCCTTAATATCAGTAATGGACCACCCAATTGCTTCTCTATTTTTCAAAAGAATAGAGAGAAGAGAAGCTTATTGGTCAAGAGAAAGATTGTTAGAAATGATGACAGGACAAGTTTCATTTTCACCTAAGTATGCACACTTAAGTGAGCGGGAAGTGGTTTGAGGTCCAATTTTCGAGAGTTTTTCGATTGCAGAATTGGGTTGAGATTCGGACTCAACTTGAAGCGATTCAAAGGGAAGAGTGTGTTCGATCTCGTTGGGGACTTCATGAAACAATTTTTCGTACTCGGCCTCGCGTTTATCGTTAAGATCAAATGTTTCGTTTTTAAAGTTTTCATGAATGGCACTAACTTGTAATGTTTGCTCACGAAGTTCGTTCGAGTGGCTTTCAAGATTGAAAATGTTAAGGTCCAAAGTCATGTTTCCGAAAGAGATTTTCATCGAACCGTCACGACAATTGATTAAGGCATTTGAGGTGGCTAAGAATGGTCGGCCTAAAATCAAAGGGATTTGACTCGCAGGGTTTGTCACGGGTTGTGTTTCGAGAACGATAAAATCAACGGGGAATATGAATTGCCCTACTCAAATGAGCACGTCTTCGATTTCTCCAACGGGCTTCTTAATGGAACGATCGGCAAATTGAAGCGTAACTTTCGTGGGTTTGAGCTCACCTATGCCTAATTGTTCGTACACGGAGTATGGAATCAAGTTGACACTCGCGCCTAAGTCTATTAAACATTTGTTAATCGTCTTTTCTCCAATTGTACACGAAATCGTAGGGCAGCCAGGATCTTTGTATTTAACGGGCATGGATTGGGACAAGACTTCACTCAAACTAGCGGCTAAGAAGACTTTTTTGGGCACTTGAGTGTGTCGCTTTTGGGTGTACAAGTCCTTAAGAAATTTCGCGTAAGTGGGGACTTGCTGTGTAACGACCCGTAAATTTAACCGGTTTTAATAACGTTACAAATCGAATTTTGTGGAATTTTAAGCGATATAATTTTAAAATATAAACTTTATATTTGGAATGCGTCTAGTGAAATATAGCAACTGGTAAATTTTTGTCCGAAAATATGTAAGTTTATTTCGCGCGTAAATTTACTTCAATTTAATCAGTTAAAAAGCGATGAAAATAAAGCATTTTCAAAACCAAAATATTTTTACATGGAAAAATTCTAAAACATCTTTTGAGCAAGTTGTCAGTTTGTCGTTTTTTCAAATTCGGACATCTTTGGCTCCGTCGATCTTATTTTTCTGCGATTTTTATGCATTTTCCGTAGTAGAAAATTCGAAATGTTTATAATTCAATCGTACCACTGATATCCATATACTATTTTGATCGTCTCGTCGTGTTGATCTCCGCAGTACATCCATCTCTGTATTTCGGTGTTCGTTACACGACGAAAACCATAAAATAAATAGCCGTATCGGTAACCAATTTGCGTCTTTTGGTTCCTTACCTCGTTTTCACCGTTTAGGTTGAATAGCATCGGCTTTTAAAATTCTCAAATTACAGCTGTTTGCATTTATGTCTCTTAAATTCTCGAGATTGATTTTTGTTCTACCGGTTCCAACGTTTATTTTTGGTTCCTCTGCCTTCCCTCTTATTTTGTTCTCTGGGTACATTTCATTTGCAAATTGCCATATCCAGAACAAATTTTCCTCCACTATTCTTCCTCTTTCGTTCTGTGCTCATCCTCTCCTCTTATGTCTTAAAGTATTCAAGCATCCATACATAAATGCAAGCATGCACAACATGCTACACGCAAGCATCTGCAACAACAACAACCCACAGTGTCTTGCATTCATGTGAAGCCTCCCCTCAACCGTGCTTCCCCTCTACCCTTCAACCAAAGCCACTTTCCAAACACCCCTACCTCCGCCACCATGCGATGCCACACCCACACATTTACCGTGCCTTCTCCGGACTCACACCCGAAGCACAACCGACCACCTTCCTCCGCCTGTCTCGTCGCAGCCACGTAATCATGCGCAACCGAGCACTTCACATAGTGGCAGCCTCTTCTTTTGTTAGCAGCCGATACCCTCCCCTGCTCAATGCCTCTACCCTTGCTTGCTTTCCCCGCTCGGTTCCACCATCAACGTGAAGCCATCACCAGCCTACCGCGGCCTCTATTTCCTCCACCTCCGCCAACTCCCGCTCCATCTTCTTGCCCTACGTGGCCGCAAGTATGTGATATTTCTATTTTCTGGCCTCTGTTTATATTTGTGTCGCTATTTAAATTTGGTTTGCTTGCATATATTATATGTAGGATGTTCTATGAAGTATACACGTATGATTAAGTTTTATAGATTATTTTTAGAAGAACATCAATCTGGTTGTTTATATGAGAGTCTATGTATATAATACTATTTGAGTCTATTATATGAAATAGTATAAATATTCAACAGTGTATTTTTTTTTAGTATATTAACAGTAGGTGTACCGTCTGCATACTTGTATGTGTTGCGTGTATATATGTGAGGTGGGTTATAATATTATAGTATTTTATATATTCAAGTTTAAAGTATAAAATATTAGTTTATCATAGCTTAAGAATATAAGTTTCATTTTTTTATGATTCTCTTAGTCATTGAATTAGTCTATATTGCTAGTTGAGACTCTGGTTTGCCTAGTCTTCGCACAGCATGCAAGGGTTGTTGGTCAAGAAAATATTTTTCTTACAAACGTTTTTTTTACTTCTTTTAACCACATTACAGACAGGCATGGTTTGCTTAGAAACCACTTATGGGTTCATATGTTGTTAAAATAAATATGTAATGTGCTATGTGTTACTAGATTTTGATGTAGTATTAAAAATATGTTTACAATCTTTAGTTTGTTAGCTATGTAATAAAATATTGAGTATTGAGTCTATACATTTATATAGTAATTACTAGATTTATATATATAATATATATTATATACGTTTCTGTAATGTTTGGTTCCACAAACTTATTTTTCCAAATCCAGATCAGTTTCATCTGTTATAAATACATAGTTTCTGTTAGAAGTTTAATATATTTGGTAAGGTAACCTGTTCGTTTGTATATTTTATTTTGTATAAGTTTAGATATATATAGTTTATATAGTCATTGCTTTGTAGATCGGTTAGAGGTAGTATTACAGTTTATGTAGGTGTATTCATATTTTTTTTTTAAGTGTTCGCAATATCGAGGTTTGTATTTTGGTCGTTCATAATGTGTCTGCATACACTTTGTTTAATTTGTTTACTTATTTTATTTGTTTATGATCTGCATCTATTTGCCGTATTTTTTATATATATAGTCTTTGTTTTTTTATAAGTTTCCATCTGTTAGTTGTGTACGTGTATGAGTCCATTTGTTCATATATTGATTTGTTAGCGATTTCAAAGTATATTTTGAAAAGGGTCTTATTCAGTTTATATGTACATATCGACTTGCCCACGTATATATATGACATAAATGTATTGATATTTAGATTTGCTTTAGAAATGTATAAAGTTTAAAATATATTTTACTATGATAAGTACAGATGTTATTGTTTTAAAATGTTTTACATACATATAGAGATTTTGTTGTATTTGGTGGGTTGTAAGAAAGAAACGATTTTAGAATTGTATATATATATGAAGTTATTCCTTATGTCGGGTTGTTCTGATTTGTGCTTTCATCGAATTTGAATAGACTTGCTTTGCTGGGCTGCTATCCTGTTGTCACTTCGTGCTTATCCACATCGGTTTGACGATTTGTCAATTATCAGTGTTTGTTCGTGCCCATTTCAATCTTGTCTCGTCTTTCTCTAGCCTCGAAAGGTGAGCAATCACTCACGATTAATATTCTTTTATTTATTAAATTTGATTTCAATTGAAACGACAATTGGAATATGCTGCTGTTATTTATTGCACTGTTATTTATGTATCAGTTCACTTTTGACATCTGACACCATTATCCGTTAATTATTTATGCGATGATGATACAGTTTGGTTGAGAATTGATTGATTGATTGTTGTTCGTATTGGATGTAAATTGTAATGCATTAAGTGATAAATATTATGCAATTGAATTTGTCGTAGGATAGTTTAAAATATGAATCGACATATGTGTTGAATTTGATTTGTTAAAGTTGAATAATATGACCCCTTGATTTGTTAAGCCAATTGACACGTAGAATATGATAAATTATATTTTGAACCTTTGAACGTATATTGGATTAATTGTTGTAGAATTAAATTTGAAATTGAAATTGAACGACAAGTGGGAAAAACCGTAATATAATAATCTTTAATCTACATGAAATGATAGTGTAGATTCTAGAGATAATTATATTAATTCGCACAAATAACAATGCGAATTAATACGATTATTTCGGGATTATTTGAATTAATTATTGGATTGTTATTGATTGTGTTATTGCTTGTTTATTTACTTTGACACCATCCCTGTTATCACACTGCAAGTTCCCTTTTTATGCTTTGATTTGTGAATTGGAATCGGGTTGAAATGGTAAATACCCAAATGAACTTGACTTAGGATAGAGAATTAAATAAACCGATTGGTCAAAAAAAAAAAAACAAAAAAAAAATGATTTGAAATAAAATAAAGATTTTATTTGAATAATAAGGTTTTGAAATAAAATTGGAACGTAAAGTTTGATAAAAATGAAAATGTAAAGATTGAAATCTGAAACAAATATTAACGTCGTAATTGGTGAAAGAACGTTGTTTGAAATTTAATCGTTTAATAATTAAATTTGGAATTATTAATAAATAATTTGGAATTAATAATAATTTAGTTTTGAAATTATTAGGTTTGAAATCAATTAATAATTGAAATTGATTTAATAATTAAGTTTGAAATTATAATTAAGTTGAAATTATTCAGTTGAATTTATAATTAAGTTGAAATGATTTGATGATTAAGTTTGAATTCATAATTAAGTGGAAATGATTTAATAATTAAGTTTGAATGGATAATCAAGTTTGTAATTATTAATTTTTGGAATTATTAATAATTAAGACCGAAATTATTTAATAATTGAATAAGATTGAATTATTGGATAATTGAATAAAAATTGAATTCTTTGATAAGAGAAATTGAACTTTTGAATAAGTGGATTTGAACTTCGTTATGAAATGAAATTGAGTTTCTTTATTTATTAATGTTTTGGGAAAAATGTTTAAGTAAGTTAATAAGTGAAATCGAAACTTCTCGATTATGTGAAATTTAGTTCTTTATTAATTGAGTTTGAAATTTGTGACGAAGTCAATAAATAAGTGAAAATTGAATTTCTTTAACAAGAAATAAAATGTGATTTATTGAAATGAACCGGATTTATTGAAATTAACGTAAGACTTGTAATTTAAAGAATTGATTTGACGAATTTAATTTATTTCAATTTGAATTTGATATAATGAAGCTGAACGTAAGTAAATTGATTTAATAAATTGGAAATTAAATGGAAACTGTTTGAATGATAAGTAACTTAACGAATATTGAATGAAATCGATAAATGAATTTAAATTGATTTGAATGTTAAATTTATTTAATTTAAATGATTTCGGAATGAAATTTTTATACGAACTTGAATCAATATTTGAATGGTTTTAAATAAAAGTTAAAATTGAATTGTAAGACTTTGAAATGGTAATTTGGAAGCTTTGAAACGTAAATTTTGGAAATTGATTTTGAAAGACAAATGAATTGTTGATTTGTGAATTCTAAATTGAAAGTGAATTTGATTTGTTTTGAAATTTATTAAACGACCAATCGGTGTAATAATTACGAAAGTTATTAAAGAAACCGGAATCGGTTATGGATATACTCTCTATCTAAACCGAAAACCACTTTAATAACTATACGCGGAGTGATGATCCAGAACGAAGTGGTTGGAATGATGTACGTGATGACTGAAGAAAGAGAACGATAATGGATAGCCTTGACACTTGTGTCAAATTTGAAATGACTAAAATCAGGAGCCGTGCCGGGCCAAATGGGGTTAGCCACCTCGAGCGGACACACTTCTTCGTAACTACTACTCATTACTTGTGATTGATTGGTGCACCCTCGGAATTTCAGGAGTGTTGTTTCGCGGTGTTGCGATCGTTGCGGCGATGCGTTCTCACCAGTCCGGATCAGGCGAACGGTAGTTTCACTACCTTGGGTATTGCCTCATGTGCCTTGTCATACTTGTATCCCTATATGCGCGACCACTACGAATTTGTTTTGTGTTATACCTATGGAGTACTCCCTGATATCCCACCAGTTTACGGTGGAGTTTACAGTGCTGTATAGACTATGACATTTATATAAAACGTGTTAAGGGGGATAATGGTAACGCCTTAACACTATTTTGATATTTTATATTACTGATAGACATTATCTATTTAGCGTACACTACTACATAGTAGATAGTTTAACGGATCCTTAGAGGATGGTGATTCCAACATCCTTTGAGTTACTTGTATTTCGATTGCTATTTCACTTGAGTTGGATTTATTGATATGAGAATATTAATCCTGACTCGAGTGTTTTGTATTTTCTTTACGCTCGGGTCAGATTGAGTTGTTCAGCTTTTGAGACTCACCTTTGGAGTTGGAGCTTTGCTTGAAGATCCAGCCATCTACTCTGCTTTCAGTATTCGATGATTCCAGTGATGTATTCTGATTTGTATTTGTTGTATCGTATTTCTCTTCTGTTGTAAACTCTGATGTATCTTTTATATTTATATAGTAGCTTCATGAACTACTATCTCTTTTACTTCCGCTGCATATTATTACTCTGTGTCTGTGATTCTGTGATTATTTATTTACTGTATATCTGAGTTTGCCAAATTTTAAATTAACAATTCAGTATTTTGAATTATTCAAGTCCGACATGTGCGGATGCGAATAGTCCAAAATAGCGGGTCGTTACAGTTGGTATCAGAGCTTTTGGTAGCTCTAGGCAAAACTTAGCATATAGGGTAAATGTATTTACAGGATCACTCTCATTCGAGTTTCAATCTCTTCCTTTTTAACTCAAATCCCTTTGAATTTTGGAACGTTCCCTTGGTTCCGAAATTCATTCTTGTCCCTCACTATTCGTCTTCTTTTAATTCCGGAGTATTCCATAACTCCACTTCGAATTATCTTTATAATGAGTCGGCGAACTCGCCAATATTCGAATTATTTGTAAATGGGTGAAACTCCTTTACAATAGACATCGATTTACCGGAGATTTCTGTATCCTCGGTTTACGATGCTATCTATCTCCTGCTATACCTGAATTCTATTTCTCAAGATCAAATGTAGATTTTCCTTGAAATTCTGCATCGATTTCATTCTTGAAGTTACGGTCGACCCGGTTAGGGTTGCCCGTGAAATAAATAAGCTTATCCGTCTCCTGATTCTGTTAATTGAATTGTCTTATCTTCTGTTTCGAACTTATTATGAAATCAAAATTCTCTTTCATTTGATTTACAACAAATTTCGAATCTCTATACTTGTTTGAAATCCGTTCTTGTATCGCCGAGCAAGAGAGTGTATTTGTATTTATACTAAAATGTTATATATATATTATGTTGTTTGAGTTGTTGATGTTGATTTGGATTTTCGATCGATTCGTCTGATCAACGCTATCGATAGGATTTCCAAAACACTTGAACAGAGCAAACTGACACAATATTATTTTCAATTTGATAAACGAAATAAATTGTGTATAATTATATTATATAAGTATAATTTTCCTAAAATTAAATGGTTAACGAATCCGTGGTCCGAAATGATAATATTAATTTTCATTTATGTATAAACCATTGGTTATTGTATGATATAAATAAATGAATTTATAAAACTTGGATATAATTAGATTTAGAATTTAAAATGAGTTTAAAACAAGAATTTGAGAATTTAATTTCCGTTAATTTTGAACTTTGGTTTTGAAAGTTCTAAAACGTATATTATTTTAAAGTATTTTAGAATAGAAATCGTTTTCAAAGAATTTTAAATGATTAAATCAGTGCTCTTCTCTTTGTCGCTGGAAAATAATTTCGGTGATGACGGCCGCATCATCGACAGTCATTTTCGGGTTTCGAAGTGAAGAGACTATTCTGTAACTTTGCTATGGTTTGTTTTGAAAAATAAATTGATTTGAATTTCATAAAGTATGATTTGATCTGTAATATATATATTGATATATGATTTAAAATCTGATTGGATATCTTATATATATTTATTTAGCTCTAAATAAATTTGAAGTTAGTCGAAAATTTAATTCTTAAATTTATATTAAAGGAAATTTCAATTATAAAATGAAATCGAAATTTGGAATAAAATTAAAGCTTGTATAATTAAATTAGAAAATTTTATTTTATAATAATAAACGACTATTCAAATTTGAGACCTTTGAAATTGTTAATTTAAGAAAAATTGGAAAATCTATAATATAAATTGTCTTTATAAATAAAACTTGAGTGCGTATAAAAAGGTTATACACTTAAAGTTTAATAATAAATTGGTTAATAGAGATAAATAGAATACTACGTTAGTTGAATAATAAATGGATTAATAAAATAAAGTGTTGTTTGAAATAATTTTGTAATAAACAATGATAAATTGAAAATAAACCAAGTTAATGAAACTCTTTGAGTTTAAAGTCAATTGTTGAATATAAATTAATTTAAATTGAAATTTATATGGTTAATATTAATTGTTTATTTTGGAATTTAAATCTATTTTCTTCTGCTTGTTTCTGTTCTCCTACCTCCCTTTTCGAGGACGAAAAGTTTTGAGTGGGGGAGATTGTAACGACCCGTAAATTTAACCGGTTTTAATAACGTTACAAATCGAATTTTGTGGAATTTTAAGCGATATAATTTTAAAATATAAACTTTATATTTGGAATGCGTCTAGTGAAATATAGCAACTGGTAAATTTTTGTCCGAAAATATGTAAGTTTATTTCGCGCGTAAATTTACTTCAATTTAATCAGTTAAAAAGCGATGAAAATAAAACATTTTCAAAACCAAAATATTTTTACATGGAAAAATTCTAAAACATCTTTTGAGCAAGTTGTCAGTTTGTCGTTTTTTCAAATTCGGACATCTTTGGCTCCGTCGATCTTATTTTTCTGCGATTTTTATGCATTTTCCGTAGTAGAAAATTCGAAATGTTTATAATTCAATCGTACCACTGATATCCATATACTATTTTGATCGTCTCGTCGTGTTGATCTCCGCAGTACATCCATCTCTGTATTTCGGTGTTCGTTACACGACGAAAACCATAAAATAAATAGCCGTATCGGTAACCAATTTGCGTCTTTTGGTTCCTTACCTCGTTTTCACCGTTTGGGTTGAATAGCATCGGCTTTTAAAATTCTCAAATTACAGCTGTTTGCATTTATGTCTCTTAAATTCTCGAGATTGATTTTTGTTCTACCGGTTCCAACGTTTATTTTTGGTTCCTCTGCCTTCCCTCTTATTTTGTTCTCTGGGTACATTTCATTTGCAAATTGCCATATCCAGAACAAATTTTCCTCCACTATTCTTCCTCTTTCGTTCTGTGCTCATCCTCTCCTCTTATGTCTTAAAGTATTCAAGCATCCATACATAAATGCAAGCATGCACAACATGCTACACGCAAGCATCTGCAACAACAACAACCCACAGTGTCTTGCATTCATGTGAAGCCTCCCCTCAACCGTGCTTCCCCTCTACCCTTCAACCAAAGCCACTTTCCAAACACCCCTACCTCCGCCACCATGCGATGCCACACCCACACATTTACCGTGCCTTCTCCGGACTCACACCCGAAGCACAACCGACCACCTTCCTCCGCCTGTCTCGTCGCAGCCACGTAATCATGCGCAACCGAGCACTTCACATAGTGGCAGCCTCTTCTTTTGTTAGCAGCCGATACCCTCCCCTGCTCAATGCCTCTACCCTTGCTTGCTTTCCCCGCTCGGTTCCACCATCAACGTGAAGCCATCACCAGCCTACCGCGGCCTCTATTTCCTCCACCTCCGCCAACTCCCGCTCCATCTTCTTGCCCTACGTGGCCGCAAGTATGTGATATTTCTATTTTCTGGCCTCTGTTTATATTTGTGTCGCTATTTAAATTTGGTTTGCTTGCATATATTATATGTAGGATGTTCTATGAAGTATACACGTATGATTAAGTTTTATAGATTATTTTTAGAAGAACATCAATCTGGTTGTTTATATGAGAGTCTATGTATATAATACTATTTGAGTCTATTATATGAAATAGTATAAATATTCAACAGTGTATTTTTTTTTAGTATATTAACAGTAGGTGTACCGTCTGCATACTTGTATGTGTTGCGTGTATATATGTGAGGTGGGTTATAATATTATAGTATTTTATATATTCAAGTTTAAAGTATAAAATATTAGTTTATCATAGCTTAAGAATATAAGTTTCATTTTTTTATGATTCTCTTAGTCATTGAATTAGTCTATATTGCTAGTTGAGACTCTGGTTTGCCTAGTCTTCGCACAGCATGCAAGGGTTGTTGGTCAAGAAAATATTTTTCTTACAAACGTTTTTTTTACTTCTTTTAACCACATTACAGACAGGCATGGTTTGCTTAGAAACCACTTATGGGTTCATATGTTGTTAAAATAAATATGTAATGTGCTATGTGTTACTAGATTTTGATGTAGTATTAAAAATATGTTTACAATCTTTAGTTTGTTAGCTATGTAATAAAATATTGAGTATTGAGTCTATACATTTATATAGTAATTACTAGATTTATATATATAATATATATTATATACGTTTCTGTAATGTTTGGTTCCACAAACTTATTTTTCCAAATCCAGATCAGTTTCATCTGTTATAAATACATAGTATCTGTTAGAAGTTTAATATATTTGGTAAGGTAACCTGTTCGTTTGTATATTTTATTTTGTATAAGTTTAGATATATATAGTTTATATAGTCATTGCTTTGTAGATCGGTTAGAGGTAGTATTACAGTTTATGTAGGTGTATTCATATTTTTTTTTTAAGTGTTCGCAATATCGAGGTTTGTATTTTGGTCGTTCATAATGTGTCTGCATACACTTTGTTTAATTTGTTTACTTATTTTATTTGTTTATGATCTGCATCTATTTGCCGTATTTTTTATATATATAGTCTTTGTTTTTTTATAAGTTTCCATCTGTTAGTTGTGTACGTGTATGAGTCCATTTGTTCATATATTGATTTGTTAGCGATTTCAAAGTATATTTTGAAAAGGGTCTTATTCAGTTTATATGTACATATCGACTTGCCCACGTATATATATGACATAAATGTATTGATATTTAGATTTGCTTTAGAAATGTATAAAGTTTAAAATATATTTTACTATGATAAGTACAGATGTTATTGTTTTAAAATGTTTTACATACATATAGAGATTTTGTTGTATTTGGTGGGTTGTAAGAAAGAAACGATTTTAGAATTGTATATATATATGAAGTTATTCCTTATGTCGGGTTGTTCTGATTTGTGCTTTCATCGAATTTGAATAGACTTGCTTTGCTGGGCTGCTATCCTGTTGTCACTTCGTGCTTATCCACATCGGTTTGACGATTTGTCAATTATCAGTGTTTGTTCGTGCCCATTTCAATCTTGTCTCGTCTTTCTCTAGCCTCGAAAGGTGAGCAATCACTCACGATTAATATTCTTTTATTTATTAAATTTGATTTCAATTGAAACGACAATTGGAATATGCTGCTGTTATTTATTGCACTGTTATTTATGTATCAGTTCACTTTTGACATCTGACACCATTATCCGTTAATTATTTATGCAATGATGATACAGTTTGGTTGAGAATTGATTGATTGATTGTTGTTCGTATTGGATGTAAATTGTAATGCATTAAGTGATAAATATTATGCAATTGAATTTGTCGTAGGATAGTTTAAAATATGAATCGACATATGTGTTGAATTTGATTTGTTAAAGTTGAATAATATGACCCCTTGATTTGTTAAGCCAATTGACACGTAGAATATGATAAATTATATTTTGAACCTTTGAACGTATATTGGATTAATTGTTGTAGAATTAAATTTGAAATTGAAATTGAACGACAAGTGGGAAAAACCGTAATATAATAATCTTTAATCTACATGAAATGATAGTGTAGATTCTAGAGATAATTATATTAATTCGCACAAATAACAATGCGAATTAATACGATTATTTCGGGATTATTTGAATTAATTATTGGATTGTTATTGATTGTGTTATTGCTTGTTTATTTACTTTGACACCATCCCTGTTATCACACTGCAAGTTCCCTTTTTATGCTTTGATTTGTGAATTGGAATCGGGTTGAAATGATAAATACCCAAATGAACTTGACTTAGGATAGAGAATTAAATAAACCGATTGGTCAAAAAAAAAAAAACAAAAAAAAATGATTTGAAATAAAATAAAGATTTTATTTGAATAATAAGGTTTTGAAATAAAATTGGAACGTAAAGTTTGATAAAAATGAAAATGTAAAGATTGAAATCTGAAACAAATATTAACGTCGTAATTGGTGAAAGAACGTTGTTTGAAATTTAATCGTTTAATAATTAAATTTGGAATTATTAATAAATAATTTGGAATTAATAATAATTTAGTTTTGAAATTATTAGGTTTGAAATCAATTAATAATTGAAATTGATTTAATAATTAAGTTTGAAATTATAATTAAGTTGAAATTATTCAGTTGAATTTATAATTAAGTTGAAATGATTTGATGATTAAGTTTGAATTCATAATTAAGTGGAAATGATTTAATAATTAAGTTTGAATGGATAATCAAGTTTTTAATTATTAATTTTTGGAATTATTAATAATTAAGACCGAAATTATTTAATAATTGAATAAGATTGAATTATTGGATAATTGAATAAAAATTGAATTCTTTGATAAGAGAAATTGAACTTTTGAATAAGTGGATTTGAACTTCGTTATGAAATGAAATTGAGTTTCTTTATTTATTAATGTTTTGGGAAAAATGTTTAAGTAAGTTAATAAGTGAAATCGAAACTTCTCGATTATGTGAAATTTAGTTCTTTATTAATTGAGTTTGAAATTTGTGACGAAGTCAATAAATAAGTGAAAATTGAATTTCTTTAACAAGAAATAAAATGTGATTTATTGAAATGAACCGGATTTATTGAAATTAACGTAAGACTTGTAATTTAAAGAATTGATTTGACGAATTTAATTTATTTCAATTTGAATTTGATATAATGAAGCTGAACGTAAGTAAATTGATTTAATAAATTGGAAATTAAATGGAAACTGTTTGAATGATAAGTAACTTAACGAATATTGAATGAAATCGATAAATGAATTTAAATTGATTTGAATGTTAAATTTATTTAATTTAAATGATTTCGGAATGAAATTTTTATACGAACTTGAATCAATATTTGAATGGTTTTAAATAAAAGTTAAAATTGAATTGTAAGACTTTGAAATGGTAATTTGGAAGCTTTGAAACGTAAATTTTGGAAATTGATTTTGAAAGACAAATGAATTGTTGATTTGTGAATTCTAAATTGAAAGTGAATTTGATTTGTTTTGAAATTTATTAAACGACCAATCGGTGTAATAATTACGAAAGTTATTAAAGAAACCGGAATCGGTTATGGATATACTCTCTATCTAAACCGAAAACCACTTTAATAACTATACGCGGAGTGATGATCCAGAACGAAGTGGTTGGAATGATGTACGTGATGACTGAAGAAAGAGAACGATAATGGATAGCCTTGACACTTGTGTCAAATTTGAAATGACTAAAATCAGGAGCCGTGCCGGGCCAAATGGGGTTAGCCACCTCGAGCGGACACACTTCTTCGTAACTACTACTCATTACTTGTGATTGATTGGTGCACCCTCGGAATTTCAGGAGTGTTGTTTCGCGGTGTTGCGATCGTTGCGGCGATGCGTTCTCACCAGTCCGGATCAGGCGAACGGTAGTTTCACTACCTTGGGTATTGCCTCATGTGCCTTGTCATACTTGTATCCCTATATGCGCGACCACTACGAATTTGTTTTGTGTTATACCTATGGAGTACTCCCTGATATCCCACCAGTTTACGGTGGAGTTTACAGTGCTGTATAGACTATGACATTTATATAAAACGTGTTAAGGGGGATAATGGTAACGCCTTAACACTATTTTGATATTTTATATTACTGATAGACATTATCTATTTAGCGTACACTACTACATAGTAGATAGTTTAACGGATCCTTAGAGGATGGTGATTCCAACATCCTTTGAGTTACTTGTATTTCGATTGCTATTTCACTTGAGTTGGATTTATTGATATGAGAATATTAATCCTGACTCGAGTGTTTTGTATTTTCTTTACGCTCGGGTCAGATTGAGTTGTTCAGCTTTTGAGACTCACCTTTGGAGTTGGAGCTTTGCTTGAAGATCCAGCCATCTACTCTGCTTTCAGTATTCGATGATTCCAGTGATGTATTCTGATTTGTATTTGTTGTATCGTATTTCTCTTCTGTTGTAAACTCTGATGTATCTTTTATATTTATATAGTAGCTTCATGAACTACTATCTCTTTTACTTCCGCTGCATATTATTACTCTGTGTCTGTGATTCTGTGATTATTTATTTACTGTATATCTGAGTTTGCCAAATTTTAAATTAACAATTCAGTATTTTGAATTATTCAAGTCCGACATGTGCGGATGCGAATAGTCCAAAATAGCGGGTCGTTACATGCTGAACGATGTCAAGAAGAGAAATGTTAACTTTGACTTGTTTAAAAATTTCCAACATCTTTTCCATTTGGTCCGAGTGTTTCTTTGGTCGAAGACGATGTGGAAATGGAACATGATACTCGGTAGGCGGGTCTACTCGAGTAGAAGAAGAAGAATTTTGATTGTCGTTCGATTCAACGTTTGGCTCCACGTTCTGTTCTGAGTCGTTCGTTGTTTTAGAATCGTCGAGAAAAGTTTCTGGTAAATCATTTGGATTAACGACTTGATTATTGATTTGTTTACCAGAACGGAGAGTTGTGATAGCATTCAACTGGGTGACTTTGCTATCTTGGACAACATGGGCTTGATTTGAATTTGCGTTTTGATTTCTGGGATTTGGAAGGGGCTGGCTTGGGAATGTTCCACGTTCACGTTCACTTACAGACGTGGCTACTTGACTCATTTGCATTTCGAGTTTTGCAATCGATTGGTTTGTGTTTTGCATATATGAAGTCAATAAATTTTGCAAATTGTTGTTTGACTGAAGGCTTTGAGTAGTTGCCTTAGCCAACATTTCATGAGTTTTCTCAAGCGAAGTTAAACGTTTATCGTCTTGTGGAGGATGAGCAGAATTTGGTGGAAAATTTGGTTGTTGTGGTTGATTAGGAAACGGGACCGCAAGGTTTGGTTGAAAATTATTGGGCTGAAAGGGAGGATTCGAAACATTCTTCGGAAATGCTTGAAAATTGGGACGAATCGTATTCGTGTTGGGATTGTTTTGGCTCCACGCAAAATTCGGATGATTTCTCCAATCAGGGTTGTACGTTGGAGAAAACGGGTCGTTTTTGGCTTTATTGAAAGCATTGATTTGTTCGATAGAGTTGGGACACTGATAGGCTATATGATTAGGATCATTGCATTTATAACACATCGGTTGGGAAGCTTGGTTTATTTGATTCGATGAGAAAACGTTATCGAATTTTTTAATCATTGCGTCGATCTTAGCTTCCAAAGCAACAGAAGATCCTATCGAGTGTGCACTCAATCGTGAGTAGATTGATTTTTCGTTCGAGCGTTTCCATTGGGACGACTTTTCAGCGAGGTTTTCAAGAAATTGCCAAGCATCATCATGATGTTGGGCAAGAAAATTGCCTTGGCACATTGATTCGAGCATCGTTCGTGAGCTGTTTTCTAGTCCATCGTATAAGATTTGGCAAATCGTCCATTTTTCAAAGTTATGGTGTGGACATTTTATCAAAAGCTCTTTGAATCTTTCAAAATATTTTCCAAATGGTTCACCCTTGAATTGATGAAAATTTACAATTTCGTTTCGAATTCTACTTGTTTTTTCCAAGGGGTAGAACTTTTTTAAGAAAGCTTTTACAAATTCTTCCCACGTTTTAATTGAGTTCGAAGGTAAGCTGTACAACCATTTTTCATCGTAATCCGTAAGAGCAAATGGGATTAATCGAAGTTTGATTCTGTCATCAGAAAGTTGTTGGAGTTTAATGGTTGCACAAACTTGTTCGAATTTAGTCAAAAAGATGTATGGATCATCATGCTCGAAATTGCCAAATTTTGGAAGCGTGGCAATATGGTTTGAATGGATTTCGAAATGGTTACCCGTAGGGGCGGGTAACGTGATGCAAGATGGAATAGAAACTCTGTCGGGAAAGATTCTATCCATAAGAGTTCGAGGGGCGTTTTCGTTCGCCATTTCAGGAGGATCGTCTATTCGAGTTAAACGGTTTGTAGAAGGGTCGCGAGTCCAACGATTGGTTGTTGTGTCACGAGTCCAAGTACTCATGCACAAGTGAAAGTCGAGAAGAGAAAGGAGTTAGAATCGAGTTTAGGGAGTGAAAGAAGATTTGAAAACGTGTTTTATTTTTTGAATTAAAAATCAAGTAAAAATTTACAATTTTTTTTTTGGATTTTGGAATTTTTAATTTTTTTTAAATATGCATGAACTAATACAACTAAATGAATGCAGAAGACTTAATTACAATTTTCTATCCTTAGTTGCTCCTAACACAAAATTGTATAATCACACTTTGTCTTAAATCAACAAAAATATTTCTCAGCCAGGTAACAGACAGGAGTTATCGGTGCACCACGAATCACCTTAGCAATGCAGCCGAAGGTTTAAGTACCTTCAGAGGAACAACCAGTATAATATTTACGTATCACCGTAATTTTTATAACTGGTTATTACTCTGCCGTAGCCTAGACACCAAGAAATAAATCGTTCAAATAAAACAATTGTGAAGATACAATTAAGCCCTAAGTGAGCTCGTGACACCCTTAGGTCCAACGTCTAACCTTTATTATTAGTCAAATTCTACGATGAAATGCGTTTGTGGGTTAAGGAAAGGGTGATGAAATCCCTCACCTTATGTGAATTGGGGTATTACCCTTACAAAAGAAAATAAGATGAGATGAATGCAAAATAGAAATTAAACGTGAATTTACAATGCAACTAAAATGAAGTATGTTTTTGTTTTTGATTTTTTTTTTGAAATTTTTTTTTGTTATATATAAATACAAATGCAAGCAACCAACAATGCGCTAGAGATGAAAGCAAAATACCAGAGCGTGCAGATTATTAGCAAATTTTTTCTAAGCGACGATTTTAGCAAAGCAAAGTAATTATTTTTCCTTTTGGCAAGCAATTCCTTGTAATTTTCTGCTTTGACAACCTGAAATGAAAAACAAGATATATTCAACAATTTTTATTATTATTATTTTTTTGTATGTTTATCAAAGATGAAAAACAAAATAAGCGAAAAACAAAAGAATTGAAAATAAAATAAATGAAAAATGAAAATTAAACAAACTTGAACTTTTTTTTTAATTTTTTTTTTTCGAATATTTCTTTTTGGAGAGGAAATTTAAAAGTAATGTTTTACTTTAAAATTAGAAATAAAACTTGTTCGTCGATGGAAATTCTATCGGATTAGAAAACCGTCGAACGAATTTAGAAATAAAATTTATACCGCAAGCGCACGGTGTACGAATGTAGCACGCGGCGAATACGGGTCGATCCATAGGGAATTGATGATTTTTAAGATTCTATTCAATCATATTACACCAAAGTCGAAGAGGATTTGTTAACTAGAAATTATGAGGCTAACACTAGAAAATGTGATTCAAGAATTATTAGACTAAAGAACAATTTAGAGGCAAATCCACTCTTAAATTTTTGTAAATCAACAAACACATAATTTATGATCTCTAACTTTGATATTAAGTGAAATAATCATTGCATTTATCATAAGTATGGTTTGTTTATATTATTAGTTAACATAACTCAAACCATCAAACTATAATACAACAATTATACCACTTACAATTCTCATGAAAAAGAAGCCAAAGCAAAAACTATTTTAAGTATGATCTATTTACTATTGTAACTAGTAACATAGATCATCAAATTTCATTTTTACTTTTATTTCATAATCAAAAATTAATTAGCAAATGTTGATGTAAATTGTGTTTATGTTGAGTAAGAATAGCTCATTTGCATAAGCAATATAAGCTATCAAACCCACTTGTATAAACTTACATCAAAATTCACATTCATGAAGCATAAACAAAGAGATCATACATCATAAAAATGTTGAAATTACATAAAGTTAGAGAGCTTCATCACCCCTAAATTGAAGGGGTTTAGCTACTCATTTGTGGCATTGAAGCAACACAAACAAATTTCAACATTAAAAAGAAAAGAGAATAGAAAATAAGCAAAGAAAGCAAAAGAGATTAGCTACTTACTACTTGCATAAATGTAAATCTAAGCTATGAACATAAAGGAAAAGAGAGCATAGAAATAAAACATTAACAATAAAACAAAGAAAAGCATGTAGAAAAAAGAGAAGAAAGAGGCTTGAAAGCCATTTTTATTTCATAGAACATTGAGCTTACACTTTGATTTCTTAATTTCCTAAGTAAAATGAAAGAGTAGATGATAGTTTCATATACATAAGAGGGCTATATATACATGCATAAAACCCTAATTCTATTTTTAGGGGGCTACCTAAAATGCCCTTTAGGAAGTGTGGCCAACAAGTAACCATTAACCACTAATTAATCCATCATTTGTTTTGCATGAAGCTTTAACCTCCACTTAGTTGTCCATTAGCTCCAAATTGTACTTTTAGGTAAGTGGGTGGGGTCCTTCATGTTCATGGCTTGAATTATTTCCCTCTTCTTTCCTTTGTATTCATTTATGCATGCATATATCTTCATATAAGCCTCTTCCACATGCATCCAAATTCCTATAAAAATTATCAAAAAATGTCCAAGTGAAAATTCTTATATGGACACATGCACAAAATGACCGTTTTGCCCCTGAATGAAGATGAAAATATGATGGTTGGAAATAATTGAATTTTGGTTTTAAACACCTTAAAATGCCCAAATATGATGATTATTTAAATAAAAAGAGATAAAATATGGATGTAAATATATGCACAATTACGTGCATATCACCAACATTGCCAGGCCAGATTACATCAGCCCAGGCCCACCAGTGGCTATATACATTCAAGACCCCTACCCCTAGCCTCACTCTATAAATAGAGGGGTAGGGGTACAACAATGGCAGACAAGTTTGAGAGCTCAAGCACGGACAGAACTTTCAAACAACTTTCATACACTTGTAATCAAAGCTTTGTACTTGTAATCTGAACAGTGAAAGAGAATAACATATGAAGTGGACGTAGGCACATTCTGGCCGAACCACTATAAATCTGTGTGCCTTTTACAGTTTAGTCCCTGCTTTTTACATATTTGCATGAATCACCCAAATCACCAAGAACAGCATAAAATCGACTAAATCATACGACTTGGAGGTGTTTGCCCATTTTTTGTGCAAACATTTTTGGTGCTTTCACTGAGAATGGGAGCTCGAAGCTTCAGCTTCTCCCACTTAACCTTCTTCCTAACAGCATCGCTCATTACTCAGAAAACATGCCTCCCAGGCAAAAGAAAGATGTTAACAATGGAAAGAACGTCACAACTAGCAGTATTCCAGATCTAGTGATCCCAGATCAAGAGAATCGTCCCGTTCCAACAGCAGTACCAAATGAAAATCAGGCAAATCCGACAGCCCCCGCCACGGAACAGTCGATAATAATTACTAGGGCAGATCTAGACAGGGTTGTGGCAGAAGTGACTGACCGCTTCACATCCCAATAAGAAGCCTTAGTGAACCGACTCACGTCACGCTTAAGGGATGCTGAAGAATCCAACCGCAACACTGAATCATGGGATGAGTCACAGTCTGGAGGATCTTGGAGGTGACAAAGATCTTTCTTCTTCGAAGAAGCTAACAACAGAAACAGCAATGGTAGGAGCCGAGCCCGAACTCCGACCCGAGAAAACGCTTGGAACCGAACTCAGCGTGGGAGGTACCAGGCGAGGGTCGGCTATAGCTGAGCCTGTCATGCTACCTAGCCATAGAAACACCAATGAACGGGGCCGAGCTAGAGTCCAGCCCGATGTTGGACCCGAGGAAGTGCTCGGAACAGAACCCAGCGGGGGAAGATCAAGGCAAGGGCCAACTGTAGCTGACCCTAGCATGCTTCCAGAAGACCAGAGACTGCCACTGGAAAATATTAGGAGTGATAGACGATACCATCCCTACAGGTCATGTGGACGGAATCAATCTCACAGAGAAGAACCAAACTCATTTATATCTGCTCCAAATTCTGATGAAAGGGTGGCACGATTGTTCAGAGAGTGCGTCCAACGGGATCAAATAGATCGAGGGATAGGCGCTAGGGTAACCAGCCCTTTCACCCGCAATATTGAAATTGCCATCACCCCCCGAGAATGGAAAATGCCAACAATTGAACCTTACAAGAGAATCTCTGACCCCATTGTACACTTGCAGAGATACACAAAGCATATGCTCATGAGCGGAGCCACAGAAGGAGTATTGTGCAAATGCTTTCCACTATTCTTGGCAGATCTAGCTACCTCCTGGTTCTGCCACCTACCCCAAGGATCTCTCAGCTCATGGGAAATGTTGAAAGAAAATTTCATCAGCCAGTTCCGCATTCGTATGGAACAACCCAAGAACGCTTATTCCCTATCTAACATCAAACAGAAGCCTGGAGAGACAGTGCAGCAATATCTAACCTGATTCAATGCTGCAACGGCCACAGTCCATGATGCCGATGAGAAACTTATCTTAATGGCCCTCTGTAGTGGTGTGCATCCGGATACTAAGTTTGCTAGAAGATTAACGAAAGAAAAACCAGCAACCTTACCCGATTTCTTCCATGAAGCTGGAAGATATATGAGACTTGAAGACGCTGCCACTGAAAGACAGACAAGGCAACAAACCAAGGCAGCTCATGGCGACACACCCGCTGTAGCAAAGGACGTTCGAAGAAATGACTCTAGAGACAATGCTGGGGGCAAGAAGGGAGAAAAATGTCTATATCGGCCAGGACCGAGATTTGGCACTTACACTCCTTTGAATGAAACAATCGAAAACATCTTCTTGGCCACCCAAGACGAAGTTAAATACAGACGCCCCCCATACAAGAAGGAACCAGATAACGCAATTAAGTCTAGAAAGTTCTGCCGCTTCCACGAATCTCATGGGCATGATACCAATGAATGCCATCATCTCCGGGACTTAATTGAAGAACACATCAGAAGGAAGAGACTGGAACGCTATGTAAAAGGTCAGAACAGGACCCCAGCTCTTGCCAATGAGAACCCAAGGCTACCCCTCCCAGAAACAGGAGGGGGAAATCGCAACACCAGCGGCTCCAGTCAAGAGAAGATAGTCGTCCATACCATATCGGGAGCACCACACATCGCCGACAAAAGCTGGGCAGAGATGGAAAGATACGGAAAGTCACTTAGAAACAATGAAGGCTACGTTAATTCTGTTATGGAAGAACGCCACCCGAAGCAAAAGGAGAATGATGACATTACATTCAATAGGCATGACCTAGAAGGAAGGCACTATCCTCACATGGATCCTATGGTCATATCTGCCCGGTTCGGCCCAGCCGAAGTTTTCTGAATTCTAGTAGACACTGGAAGCTCAGTAAATATCCTATTCAAGCATGCTTTCGACAGAATGAAGCTGTCAATGAAGGATGTGTCTCTCTGCAACAAACCACTACACGATTTCACTGGAGACGCGAAGATGCCCCTTGGTCAATTGGACCTTTTTGTTGAAATAGGAAGTCACCCCCGCTCCGTTGTGCGGAAACAAACATTTGTGCTAATTGATAACCACTCGGCCTACAACGCCTTTTTAGGAAGACCGGCCTTGTTTGACTTTCAAATTATCTTGGCCCCGTGGTGCCTGAAGATGAAATTTCCAACAGACAATGGAATAGGGGAAGTAGAGGGAGATCAAGACGCCGCTCGAGATTGCTATGTAACTGAACTTTGCAATAATCGCAGGAAGGATAGAGGGAAGAAAACAGAGACTACTCTCTGCATGAAAAACTTGGAAGCATAGCAACTAAAGAAATCCCCTCTTCTTCGATATACCAGTGATCCTTTCAATGAATTAGACCCCAGAGACAAAGAGGAGGAGGCCACCGCCGAGCCTGTAGAGGCTATGGAGTTTGTATCTGTAGACAAACACGACTCAAGTAGACTGTTGAAAATCGAATCTCAGCTAAGAGCAGAATTGAGGGATCAACTCATTGATTTTCTCCGCTACAACTTGGATGTATTTGCATGGACGCACGCTGACATGACTGGAATCTCCCCAGACGTGGCATGTCACGTACTAAACATCGATCCTACCAAGGTGCCAATAAAGCAGAAAAAGAGAAGTATGGGGGCAGAACGATCAGCGACCCTCGATGAAGAAGTAAAGAACTTACTTGCCAATAACTTCATACGAGAAGCCATCTACCCAGAGTGGATCGCTAACCCGGTACTAGTAAAGAAGGCGAATGGGAAGTGGCGAACATGCATTGACTTCTCCAACTTAAATGACGCTTGCCCGAAGGATTGCTTTCCACTCCCCCGAATCGATCAGCTTGTGGACAGCACCGCCGGGAACGAACTCTTATCTTTTATGGATGCATACTCAGAATATAACCAAATTCCTATGCACGCTCCCGATCAAGACCACACTAGTTTCATCACTGACCGGGGATTGTACTGCTACAGAGTAATGCCTTTTAGACTTAAAAATGTTGGAGGTACTTATTAGTGCCTCGTCAACAAGATGTTCGCGGAACTAATAGAACGAACTATGGAAGTTTATGTGGACGACATGCTAGTAAAGTCAAGGAAAGCCGACGATCACATAAGCCACCTGGGCGAGATGTTTCAGATACTTCGCCAATATGGAATGAAGCCGAATCCTCTAAAGTGCTCATTCGGAGTATCATCAGAGAAGTTCTTAGGATTCATCGTCCATGCCAGAGGAATTGAAGCAAGCCCCGAACAAGTCCGAGCCCTGAAAGATATCAGGATACCTTCCACTCAAAGAGAAATGCAAAGCCTAAATGGGAAGGTGGCCGTCCTACGAAGATTCATCTCTAAAGCGACTGACAAGTGCGTCCCCTTTTTCGAGGCTCTAAAGAAAGACAAAGGAAAGTTCGAATGGACTGACGAATGCTTAACAGCCTTCCTTAACCTAATCGAACACCTCCAGAGACCACCAGTACTCTCAACTCCAAACGAAGACGAAGAGCTATACCTATACCTTGCTGTGTCATCTCATGCTCTAAGCGCCTCTTTGGTGAGAGAAGACAACCGCTCACAACGGCCAGTATACTTTGTAAGCAAGAGGTTAACGGGGGCAAAAGCCAGATATTCTAAACTTGAGAAGCTAGCATACTGTTTACTAATCACGTCACGGAAACTGCGACACTATTTCCAATCTCATTCCATCAGAGTTCTAACCGATCAACCGCTAAGGCAGGTAGTCCATCGTCCCGACACTTCTGGACGACTACTTAAATGGTGCATTGAACTGAGTCAATATGATATCACCTACCATCCTCGCACCGCCATCAAGGGACAAGCCATGGCCGATTTCATTGCCGAATTCACTACCAACGAAGGTAAGGAGCAATCTGAAGTAGCAAAAGACATTAAGTGGAATCTCTTTATGGATGGAGCATCAAACGAACAAGGCTTGGGGGCAGGTATTGTAATAATCACTCCCAGGGGAAGGGAGCTACACTATGCTCTAAGGTTGGAGTTCGCTGCCACCAATAACGATGCAGAATATGAAGCAGCAATAGCTAGATTAGAACTTGCCTTAGAGATTGGAGTCAGTTCTTTATGTCTTCATAGTGATTCTCAACTTATTGTAAACCAAATACTAGGAGAATTTCAGACTCGAGGGGAACGACTCACAGCATATCTAAAGAAGACCAAGCTGCTACTCGATCAATTGGATCACTATTTAATCAAACACATCCATCGAGAAGAGAACCAAGAGGCCGACGAGCTGGCAAAGCAAGCTAGCATGAAAGACGGTACCATTTTCGGAATATTAGCCATCTCAAAGCAACTAACCCCGAGTTTCGAGCAAGTGAATCTGATAGCTGCAATCGAAGAGGAAACTTGGATGACTCCTATCTGAAAATTCTTACAAGATGGCACACTGCCCAACGAGCGTAACGAAGTCAGGAAAATCTTGAGGAAAGCTTCCCGCTACACAATACAAGAAGGCATCCTCTATCGGCGCGACTTCTCTAACCCCTTATTAAGGTGTTTCGCTGGAAGGGAAGCTAAGGAAATCTTATCCAACATCCATCAAGGAAGCTGCGGAGATCACACTAGAGGGCAGATTCTGGCAAAGAAAATACTCCGATATGGATATTTCTGGCCCGCCTTAAACAAAGACGCCTTAGACTTCGTCAAAAAATGTGACAGATGCCATAAATTTGCCAAGATTCCTCGATTACCAACAAATGAGATTACTCAAATGACTAGACCTTGGCCCTTTGTAGTATGGGGAATTGACTTGATCGGCGAACTGCTAGTGGGCCGAGGCGGAGCCAAATATGCTATAGTGGTAGTTGACTATTTCACCAAATTGGTGGAAGCAGAACCTCTAAATAAAATATCTTCGGCAAAAGTTATTAACTTCTTAATCAAAAATGTTCTATGTAGGTACGGAGTTCCACTCAAAATCAAATCAGACAATGAACTTCAGTTTGATAGCGAGGAGTTTGCCGACTGGTGCCAAGAGCACGGAATTCAAAAAAGCTTCTAATCTGTAGCTTATCCCCAGGCAAACGGACAAGTCGAAGCTGTCAACAAAATTCTCAAAACTCTAATCAAGAAGAAACTTAAAAAGTCAAAAGGAGCTTGGGTGGATGAACTTCCTACGGCACTTTGGGCTTACCGCACATCTTTCAGAACATCAACAGGGCATACTCCATTCTCTTTGGCATACGGATCGAAGGCCATGCTCCCAGTCGAAACTATAGTGTCTTTCCACCGTAGGATCCACTATAACCCAGAAGAGAACGAAGAACTCCTTCACATGTCTTTGGATCTAATTGAAGAGAGAAGAAACGATGCAGCGCTCAAAGCAGCAGCTCACAAGCAAAAAGTGGCAGCGCAATACAACTCCAAAGTCAAGTAAGGAGATCTTGTCCTCAAGTGAATCTTCCCGCACCCAGGTGCACTAGATCCAATCTGGGACGGACCATATGTAATTCATAAAGATCTCCACAACGGAACTTATCTTTTGTCAACAGTGGACGGAGAGGTGTTCCAGAGGGCATGGAACATCCAATACCTTCGTCGATACTTTTCTTAACTTGTACTGCCCATATGAAGTGAATTAACAAAGAGGATCAGTGGACGTAGGCATTTTCGTGCCGAACCACTTTAAAAACTTGTCTCTTTTTTAACTTGTTCCTTTATATCTTGGCTGCTTGTTAACTTTATCCTTTTCTGTTGAACAAAATCCTGTGTAATGGCATTTCCATTCAAGACACGTCACAGCACGACTTCACCTGGACAAGACCTAACAGGTGCTATACGAATCTATGCCCTTGCCAATGAGACACTTTTGCTCCAGCATCCCTCTGCTACGGGTTAACTCATTACTCACGATCGGCCCTTAATGCCAACTGTAATGAGCCAATTATAAGCCACCGAGAAGGCCGGCTATAGCCGAGGCAGCTCATTACGGCATTCGGCTCGCCGGCAACCGTGAACCTACTTTAAGCCCCAACATAAGGTGTGGCCAGCCAGGGGTAGTTCATAGTTGACGATCGGCATCCACGCTAGCCGGCCACGGTAAATCGAATAATACCCACGATTACGGGCCATAATGTACCGGGTAGTTACTGTGTGCAATCTCGGCTCCGAGTGTCTTAAATATGGCTGTGGTAAAAAAGAGAAACTCCCCGCGGAGGCATAAGATGGGTGACAAATGTCTTCAAAACCCACAGCTAGGGAAAGTGACTACAAAACCTGTTTGCCACGAACTTAAGCACATCACAGGCCTTCCATGATTGAAAGTTTTACTATTTCTTATATTTCTATTTTGTTTAAAAACTTTCCTCCTATCCTCTATAACGATCCCTAAAGTACAGGATACAAAATAGGAGACGCTCGCTAATGGGGATAGAAACTCACAACTGGATGACAGGTCACTCAGCTGCATTCCATGTTCAGTCATACAAGACATTCAAAGCAACCGTCTACGACTAAAACATGAAGGGCGGTACTATCTTCTTTTGTATATGAATAGATAGCTGTAATTTATTCGCACATCACACTAACATTGCAAGATATGAAATTATATTTTAAGCAAGAACTTGACATCAAACACAATTGAATCACGGAAATGTGCACAGCTATATTTCTTATACAACACACCAAAATAACGATAGCATTCAAATATGACAGAATCAGCTTAAGTTAAAAATTACATACCAAGAATAAAGTCGTTTGTTACGAATAACATAATTATAGCCTAAAAGTTACATTAATGTTTTGGGACTACCATAGACAGCAATGTCAAGTAAACCAAAAGATATCCAGATCAAGTCATGGAGTCGGCTGCATCGGAGCTTCATCTCTATCCTACTGGCCCTCCGAGATCTACTTAACCGCAGGATTGGAACTCTCAGCATGTTGACCAGAGGTAGTTGGTGCTTCAGAGGTCCCGCCTGTCCAATTCAGGAGAAGAATCCATTAAATAAACAATAAGCAATCAAGGTACGAAAAGCTAAAAGGGAAGACTTACCAGCATCTGCTCCTTGATCATCATCCTCTAACTGCACACCTACCTCCTCAGCAGTAAGTAGCCGCATACCCTCCTTCACCGCCGCTTTCTCCTCCTTGGTGAATTGAGCCGTAACCACGTCCATTCTAAAGGCCACGCCACCCTCCTTATCTACATCGGCCTTAGCCTCCTCCAGGGCCCTGAGATAAATCCTGGCCATGACCCGGGGATAATCATCCATCCAAGATAAGCTGCCCTGTTTCGAAGTGCGAAAGTATATATCCTGAAGCATCTCATCCATTATCCCCTTATTCTCCTCGAACTCCCTTATTCGGTCCTCAGAAGCCAACAGCTTTGCAGTGGCAGCATCACTCTCCGATTGGTATCACGAGCAGTCAGCCTGAAAGGATTTCCTCATCGCCTCCATCTCCTCCTTCAGCTTGGTTTGAGCAAGCTCTGCGGCTTCAAGTTTCCCGGATAACTCATGTACCCGCTCGAGATCCGCTTTTCGAACCTCATCCACCGTTGCAATAGCCATATCAATCCGTTCCTTACAAACAGCCTCCATTTTCCATAACTCTGCCCTGCTGGCCTCTTCCATGGTTTTCTTTAATTGCCTAGAAGCGGCCTCATGTTGAGAGATCTGAATGGCCTGATCAGCGAGTTGGTTGGCCTGGTCGGAAACCATTAACCGCAGTTGAATGTTAGCACTCCCGATTTCTTCTCCAGCCTTGACCAGTCGGGCATGATGCCCCATCAGCTTCCTGGTTTTCTCAACAACCCGGTCAATGTTTTCCTTAGCTTCGTCCCCCAAAGTTACGACCCGAGTGGTAAGCAAATCAAGGTCCAGGGACTTAGCTTCATCTAGTACTCTTACCATAGGATTACGAGGGAGAAGGTGCTCACCGGTAGCCTCATCAAAGGTAATATCACGAGAACCCGAATCCAGATCCGGATGACCCGCAAACGGATTACGAGCCAAGCCGGGATGATCTATCTGGGTAACGGTCGGATTTTCAGACGGGTGCGGAGAAGGTGTAAACTCAGTATTCTCCTCCGTGGTATCCTGAAGAGGCTGAGTTGGGGGCTGAGGACCAGGTGAAGATTCAAACAAGGAGCGAATCCTCTTCTCCTTTTGGATATCCTCTTCGATAACTCCAAGAAGAGGACGGTAGCCGACTACGTCTCCAGGGCGGTTAGTCGGAGGTTTTGGTTTAGTAGAAGCCTTGAGAAGTTTGTATTGTTCAAGACGGTGCTGAACATCTGATGTCTTGGCCACCTTATCCTCTTCTGTGATAAAAACCAAGTGTTACAAGCATACATTGAGCTATAATTCAAGAAATATATCAAGTTAAAAAGAGTAAAGAGACGCTTTTGTTATACAAACCCTGGGGAGGAGTAGGATATTGCAATAAGTCCTGGATCTCATTCCAGGACGGGAGCTGACCATAAATTATTCCTAAATCCTTATCATAAATGGAGTCAGCAGGAGTCAAAAATTCACCTTGAATCGCAGGAGTTGCCTTAGCTGAAGCGCTCTTAGAAGATGAATCAGCGCCGGTCCCGGCCTTGTCATCTTTCTTAGGCTTCTCCACTAAAGCTGATCCTTCCTCCAACCCTTCAAAAGCTAGGCGGAAAGCGTCATCTGTCCACTCCTGGATCACACCTGCTTTCTTAGAAGACAAAGCCCTAGTGCCATCACCACTCCGTCCGTCGCCACCATCATCGCTATGACCGTCACCATCACCTTCTCCACCACTTCCACTCTCCGCCTCACCTCCTTCATCCTCGCCTCTTTCCTCCTCCACATCTTCCTCCTCTGGGACATCTGGACATGTGCTGGGGGAGGGTCCATCGGACATCTTAAGTTTCTTCCCTCCGGCAATTGGATGTTTCAAAAAGGGTTTCCTTTTGCCGCTCTTCGCTGTAGCCCCTCCTTTAGCTTTGGCGGCCCTCTCCTCAGCTGTGTCTCTTTGCTTGACCACAGACTCGCGTGGCAGAATCAAGTTGAGCCCCAAAAGAGTAGCATCCCTGATCAAATAAGAAGCTGCCCTCTCTTTTTCCGGAATGACTTCTATTTCCGCAGCCATCTGAACCAGACGATCGTTCTCTACAACCGCAAAGCCACATGTCGCTAGCAAGAAACAAAGCACATAAGGGGGAGCATTGTAAAGAATGGAAATTATAAATGGGATTCAACTTACAGCCAGAGGTGAAGCGATGGAAAGAAACAGAGTCATCCTTGAAAAAGAACCATTCCTTCTTGAACATGCTAAATTTTGAATATAAGTCCAGGACTGGCTTGAAAGACACGACCGAATCTAAGCTGATATATGGAGACCCCTTCTTTTAGCCTCTCAAGTTGTACAGGTACCGGATCTCCCGGTTGGAAGGGGGACGCCCGTATTTTCTCTGAAAAATAATGAACAGACTCACTAAGATGGCATAGGAGTTGGGCTGAAGCTGGAAAGGGGCCACCTTCAAGTATGTGATGAAGCTGACTATCCAAGCGTTGATCGAAGGAATGGCTCCGCACATGCAGTGATATCTACTATAAGAAAAATGTCCTTCAGAGGGGCTATACGGCATCACTCCTTTCCCTGGCAACATCATATACGCTCTGTCAATCCCAAAAGATCTAGATATAACGTCAAGCTGCTCATCTTTGAGGGAGCTGGGAAAGCAGTCAGGTGGTGAGTTCAGGAGCTCTTGAGGACCGTACCCGTCTACTAACGATCTCGGGGGTGGTCCATGTCGTTCTGGTTCTACCTGAACTAGGGGCACTATGGAGGACTCTTCTTTGTCCTTGGATTTCTTTTTGTCAGAACGAGTTTCTACTTTATGAGACATTATCTGCAACACGAGAAAATATATTGTTAGAACAGGGAGTGTAGAGATATAAACAAGCAAGTACATACAGTTTGGAATCTCATTCATAATTCAAAACATAAAATTTGATTTGGTAGTTCGAGTCAAAGGATCCATTCGGCACTCATACTCCCTAATTTCATTCGGTAGTTCGAGTCAAAGGATCCATTCGGCACTCATACTCCCTAATTTCATTCGGTAGTTCGAGTCAAAGGATCTATTCGGCACTCATACTCCCTAATTTCATTCGGTAGTTCAAGACAAAGGATCCATTCGGCACCCATATTCCCCGATCTCATTCGGTAGTCCAAGCATAAAGTTTATTCGGTAGAAGAAAGCCTCACCTGGTCCGGCAGTCGAATCTGGTTCGTGATATGATTGATTCGGCTCTTTCAAATAGTAAGGAGTAATGGAGGCATGAAGCCCATACTTATAGGCAAGCATAGGTTGACCAGACCAACTGGTTCGGCACTTGGGCCGAATGAGGGTGTCCAAATTGATCTAAAAACAAAGCGCGACATATGCAGGCATATGCCCCACTTTGGGGGGCAAATGTTGGACGAAGTCCCACCGGACCAGGGCACTACCGAACCAACCTATCTCCAAGGCCAAGCCTAACCACTCACCACCGGACCAGGGCACTACCGAACCAATCCATCTCCAAGGCCTAGCCGAACCACTCACCACCGGACCAAAACACTACCGAACCAACCTATCTCCAAGGCCTAGAACCACTCACCACCGGATCAGGGCACTACCGAACCAACCCACCTCCAAGGCCTAATCGAACCACTCACCACCGGACCAAGGCGTTTCCGAACCAACATTGCCAGGCCAGATTACATCAGCCCAGGCCCACCAGCGGCTATATACATCCAAGACCCCTACCCCAAGCCTCACTCTATAAATAGAGGGGTAGGGGTACAACAATGGCAGACAAGTTTGAGAGCTCAAGAACGGACAGAACTTTCAAACAACTTTCATACACTTGTAATCAAAGCTTTGTACTTGTAATCTGAACAGTGAAAGAGAATAACATATGAAGTGGACGTAGGCACATTCTGGCCGAACCACTATAAATCTGTGCATCTTTTACAATTTAGTCCCCGCTTTTTACATATTTGCATGAATCACCCAAATCACTAAGAACAACATAAAATCGACTAAATCATACGACTTGGAGGTGTTTGTCCATTTTTTGTGCAAACCCTTATATAGTCGAAACAACTCTATTTGTAAATATATACAGCAAAATCATATTTAACAAAAATTTACGTATAGAACTTTATATAAAAACAAAATCTATGAACAAACATGGATGACATAAATATGAAGATAGCATATATATACCACATTATATAATTAGTATAACATGCATAAAGTACTTAAACACATCACGTTATTAAAAACCAAACACCTATATGTATGTTAAAACATGTATATCCTTTACTGTACGAATAGAATTTATATATAACATATAACTAATATGCAGACAATAAGCTTATATATACTAATATGGACGAACATTATACACTAATATATATCAAAATCGTTCAAACTATACTTATATACATATAAATATATATACATATAACTCTTATACATGGCTATTATAACCCAACAGAAACCATTTATCATAATATATATAGAGTAAAAGAACAAGTACAGCTATCCATATATATATATATATAAATTTTATATAAACTTTTATAACTTTATATACTTTATATATAAAAAACAGAACTCATACATAACTTTAGTTATACCTCATAAATATATATACACACGAATAATCGAGACTCAAAAATACTTGCATATATATATATATATATTAATATATAAACACATATTTAACTAATATATAACTATGCAGACTAAATATGAATGCGACCGAACATATAAAACTGATACTTATGTTATGTATTACAAACAACTATATACGCATAGTTTATGTGATATCCCGGAATTTTAGACAATATCAATTTAATAATCTTTATCTAAAATTAAATTGATATTGATAATATTGATTAATAAAATATGTTTTAGTTTAAAAATCAAGATTTAAATAATATTTAATTTGTGATTTGTCTTTTAAAATGCTAAAATAAATGTTTTAAATTATAATGTATATATATATATTTATATATATATTATAGTTTATCTTTGTTTTGGAATTTAATTTACATGAAAAAATAAGTTAAGTTTTGTTTTTAAATTCTAATAAAATATCTAGTAATTAGGAAATTATGTTTTAATTAATATTAAGCTTTTAAAAATCTATTTAAAATAATAACTTTATGGTTTGATAATATTTATAATAAATGTTAAATTGTTTAAAATTTGACTTAGCTTAATTTTTGTTTTAAAATTTAAATAAAAATTAAGTTTATTTCTTATTAAATATAATTTGATTAAATATAAATTGAGTATATTTTATATAAGTTTAAATGCAAAATAGCATATGATATAAATTCATTTAAATATAAAAGTGATTTATAATTTCTTTATAAATCATATTAAATTGTAAATTGATATTTGAAACCCTATTAATAAATATTCTATTTTTCTTAAATATAAAGAAGGATTTAGATAAGAAATAGAATCTTCATTTTAAATTTGAATAAATTGATTTTTGATTTCAAAGAATTTATTTGAATTCGGAAATTTTATTTTGAAACCCAAATTAATAGATTCTTTAAAACATTTGTATAAGTTTTAATTTATTAATTTGTTTTATTTACATTTTCTTTAAATAAGAAATTTACATAAGTATAGAATGAATTAAAGAAAGACCCTTTATAAACATTTAAAAAAAAGAATAACTAAATTAAGTAAAAAGACAAGTGTTAACTTTTTAAGTATTTAACTACATGTGTTAATAAGTTAGTAGCTCTAATGACAAGTGTCATTAAATCTTTATTTTCTTTTAATAATTTTGTTAAATTCTTTTCAGCCTCTTTTAAAATATTTTCATTTCCCTCATTCTCTTTTCCAAAACAAAGATAAAGAAATCAAAAATCTGAAACTCGAATTTCCTCTCAATAACAAAACCTGCTTATTCATTCAAAAAGCGAATATAAAAGTAAATCATCTTCTCAAACCCAGATATAAATCACAACAACCTATAGTTCCTGCAAAATCATCTCTTCTACCTGGAATTACTGCATAATCAAGTTTGCATTGTTATTCATTCCTGCAAAATCAAGGCCTGCACTTGCATCTCTGTAAATTGGAGCAACCTGTAGTTTAAATCCTGCATGCATGAAGTAGATAATCAACATAAGGATTCAGTTTGAAGCTACTCAAGTGCAAATTTTTCAAGGGAACATTGTGCTCTGTTCTCCTGAGTTCCGGTGAGTAACACTTCTTTCAAATATCTCTAGTTAGATCTGGTTGTTAAATATGTTTAGATAAGTTGTTTTTGTATTCATATTGGAAATCTTCTATGCATTTATGTGGTGTGATTTTTGTTGAATATGAATGGCCTGCATATCATCCCTGAACCAAAGTTAGCAACCTAGTTTCATCTTTAAATTCATTTTGTTTTATCTACAAATTTTTAAGACTTAAGATTTAACCATATTTGTTAGTTTAACTTTAAACTAAATACAGAAGTTATTTTAACTTAAATAGAAAACTAAAATCATGCACTGGAAATCAGACAAGAAGGGAAACTCAGGTCCCTGAGAAAATTTTAAACTTGTAAATTTAGTAATTTAGATATACAAATTAAATACTTATAACCAATTCATGATTTTTAAGAAAAGAATCAAAAGGGTTCTAAGTTTGGTATGACAGGGCATTACTGTTTGACCCAAATCTGGGTTTTAGGGTGTTTTAATGATAATGGAATTCTAAAGTTTTGATATTTCTTCTGTATTTAGTAATGTGATTAGGTTTATCATAAAAAAATTATCAAATCTGATAACTGGACTTTGAATTAGAAGAGGAAATGGAAATTTTCCTGTAAAAATAAGTTTTAGCAAATGAAGGAATTCGATTTATTTTTGGTTCGAGTGTTGAGCTGTTTAGTGGGAAGGTAGATGGTCTCTGACAAAGTAATGGCTGGAGTTTCAACTGTATCGATGATCGAAGGAAGTTGAATGCTGTGTTGACAGGTTTGAGGAGTATTGGGGTATAGTGTGTTTCAGGTTTTAAAATAAAGTAGGAAAATTGCTCTGTCGAAATTCTGGAAAAAGGGAATATTTTGATGCTTAGATGTTTAAGCTGGATTCAAGAGAGGGTTGGGAAGGGAGATGATCATCACTGATGATCGGAAAGTGGGCATAGATAGGTGCATGTGCACAATAGCCAACTGAGGATTGATTGTTTCAGGAATTTTGGAATTGAAGTATTCCCGTGTAGTGCTCGGGTCATTCTATTATTTGCCCGAAGTAAAGAGCAGTTTGACTCGGGTAAATTTTTCTGTTGCTCGAGTAATATAAGTTTACAGGTTTTATCTCTGAAACCTGATAGTTTCAGGTTTTTATAAAATTTAAACTAAATTTAAATTAAGATAAGCAAGGCTAGTTTAAAATCTGAGCTTAAGATTCAATGGTGAATTCAAATAGATTTTGAATTTCAGATTTTTAAAATAATCAAGATTTGCAGGAAATGGAATATATAAAATTTGAAACCTGCACAGTTTTGTTATTGGGTGATTTTTAAATCTGAAGTAAGTTTTTTAAAAAACAAGATTTAAATTCTAAGTTAAATATGAAATTGAAATCCTGGATTCAAACTTGAATTTGAATCTGAAAGTTTCAAAAAGAAATTAGGTTGATAAATTCAAATGGTATATTTTAGTTTCAATATTTTAAGTATGTTTAAAATGTGTTTTATAAAAATCTGAAATGAAATTTAAAACAGGATTTAAATTTTTATCTTTGAATTTAAACATGAAAACATGATTTGGACCTTGGTTGTAATATTAATAAAATTTGAAATTATAAGTTCAATATCATTTGAATTATTCAAAATATTTTAAAATTTGTTAAATTTGAATATGGGATAAGTAAAACTATTCTTTTAAAACTACTTTGAAAGGATAAGCGATCCCTTAAAATAAAAATTTAGGAATTTTTAAATATTTAAAATCTTGTTTAAGTCTAAATTTCATTTTAATTTTAATTTAAAATGGAGTTTAGGAAAATTAAAAGCAATTTGTTTTTAATCTATTTTGATAATGATAATAAAATCATTAATGGAATTAATGATTATCATTAAGTCGATTTGAGCTTAATGATCTATTAATTAACCTAGGAAATGAAGATTTTAATTACTTAATTTGATAATTTAATAATTAGAATATTAATTAAATAATTAAGGGTTTATTTAACTAATTAAAAGTTTTAAGTAAGTAAATTAAATTTGATTAAAATATGATTTAGAAATTAATTCAAATAAGATTTGATTAATTTAATTAATGGATTGGATTATAAATCAAGTAATTAATAATTAATTAAGTTTTAAATTATCACTTGATTAATTTAAGATAATTAATGTGTTTCTTTGAATAAATTTAGAATTAATATGGATTAATTCAATTAATTACTTTGGAAAAGTAATTAAAGATTTGTTGTTGGTTAATGAAGGTCATTAACTTAATACTATTAATGTAATTAATTTTAATAATTAATTGGATTAATTAATTTAAGATAATCCTTTGAATTATTTAAGTATAATTGCTTAATGAAAGTAATTAAGGAAATTAATGACTAATTGTAATTAATTGAGTCTATTTTGATTAAGTAAGTTAATTAATTAAGTTTAATTAATTTAATTTAATCGTTGGTTGATTTGAAAGGTAATTACAAATGTAATTAAAAATGAATAATTACTTAGTGAAGTAATTAAGGAAATAAATTACTAGATGTAATTTAATGGAGGAGATTTGGAAATTAATTACTTTATGTAATTAACATGTAATTGGTATGTTGAATAATTACTTTAGTAAGTAATTAATTTGGGGTTTTGATAAATAAGTTAATCAAGTATGATTAATCAATAGAGATAATTGATAATCAATTTAATGGAGTTATTTAAAAAAATTTGAGATCATTAATTTATATAATTAATGATATGATTAAGGATTGATTAATTAAGAAAATTAATCAATGAGGTATTAGTTAATTAATTAAGGATTATTTAATGAAGTAATTACAGGTTAATTACAGGGATTGGTTTGGATTAATTAATTTGTGAAATTAATTAGAGATTAATTACTTGAATATAATTAAAGAATAATTAATCAAGATGATTAATTAGGGTAATTTGTTAAAAATAATTAATTGATGTGTAAGCAAGATTTATATGGATGAGTAATTAATTTAATTCATTTTAAATTAATTAAGAAAGAAGTAATTAATTTAATTCATTTTAAATTAATTATAGGATGATGATTTAATAAGTCTTTGCTTATGAATGATGATTGATATTTATTACCCTGAATAGTTGAGATCTCAGTTATGAGATAAATGTTGTTGTGTGATTTGGATGTTATGGTTGATTTGTGTTGACGATAGAAATTATCTCTTTGAGTTGATAATATAGATTATCTGATGTGATGATAATATGGATTATCTATTGTGATGTTGGGAATTATCTATCTGTGTGTAATATAGATAATATTGAATTGAATTGTTTTAAACCTTTAAAACAACTTGGCCCTAAAAGACACGCTTTGGATTTCGATGAGACCGGGATCGGGTTTCCATATTTGGACATCCGAAAACCACATCGATTCCAAATAACGTTAGGTCGTGTATCAAAATGGAGCTTTGTGAAGACTCGAGGTGTAAGGGCTATATGTCAGTATAACTCTGTGGGTGATTCCGTAATGAGTTGACGGAATAGTGCTTATAGATTCGAGATGGTGGATTAGAGCGCAAGTGTTATCGTCGTTAACTCTGAGGGTGATTCCAAAACGAGTGTAACGAGATAATGCCTTCGGTTTCGTTCGAACCCGGAACGAACTTGTATGGATCGAATGCTTTCAGAACATCGTCAGGTGGACGATGAGCATTCTAAGTGATGTGTCCTATAAAGGTAATCGTAGCCTCAAGCCTCATCAACCGGGAATGGCTAAAACAGGGGAGGTGCAGCAAGGCTTCGTGGGTAGCTCCCACTGGAGAGCGAGATTGATCCCTGTCTAGAGGTCCCTTTATATTCGGCTGTGTGGGCAGTTGGTTGCAAACAACTGCGGGGTTGTCTTGTTCGGAACTGTTCAGTAAGGAACAGGTCCGGCCTTGTGTTGCAGGGGAGTGGGAGTACTCCTCGGTACGGTGATCTAGGCCACGTACTGTGACGGGCGGTACCCCAATAGCCCTGCCATTGTATGGAATCCAAAATCCAATAAGTGCCAACGGTTTTGATTGTATTACCCACTTTTGTGGCTAGTAGCTGGAATTTAATCACGTAACAATTTCGGCTGTTTCTTATTTATTTGAAAACCCTAGACACTATTATAATATCATCGGATTTCCTATCAAATGTTTTGGTTAGCGTAAGGTAAAAACTTTTCCATGTTTATGTGTGGGAAGTCTTACGTGATACCTTTCTTTTCAAAGGTTTTTAAAAGTTAAGCAACCTTAACCTGTTACTCACACCAGACCCATGTCTGACCCAGAGTTTATTTTTGTTTTTCATAAACTCTTGGGTACTCAAATTTTTACGAGTAGCCAAGAGAATTCAGGTTAGGATTCAGGTTAGCTTTGACGAATAATGGAGGAGCAATGGAGCAGGAGGCTTCTGCGTTAGATATAGTTCCGCTGTGTTTTCTCTGTGTTGTGTTGTATTGAGTTGTAAATACTAGACAGGTGTTTATAACTGTCTGGTATATGTGTTGTGTATGTTATGTATCTCTGATTGGTATTGTATATTATGTAAATACTTATGTTATTAATATAATTTATTCGTTCCGCTGTTGAGATTCTTGTGTTATTTCTTCTTTCTCTTCTTTCTTTTCTTCTTCTATCCCTTTCTTTCTTAATTCATGATGCAATTTTCTGGGAGTAGAAAATCGGGTCGTGACAGTTGGTATCAGAGCATTAGGTTGAGTGAATACCTAGGCTTTGGAGTGGTGTCTATCTTGAGAGAGCGTATTTGTAATTTTTATTATATATATATAATTGTTTCTACCTATTAGTTGGGTTACCTGTTCGAGTTTTCCAATATGGTTATAAGGTAGATTGAGATAGTGGTGTGTGTAACACGACTACCATTGGTTGGAGTTTGAATGTTTGGTTGGAAGTGCATTTGTCGGGACCGTAGACCTTATACCGTCTCGAGTAAGTTTTGAAGCGGTGTAAGGACTTCATTGATCTCTGAAGGTAACCTGTTAAGGTTCGGAGATTCATCTTTGAAGTTGGAAGAGTAGAGTTTGGATCTGTTGGCTGAATAGAAGCGAGTAATAGTATCTTAATATCTCAGGGAATAGTAGCTACGTGATGAGATGCAGTGACTATGGATGTTCCCGAAGATGTTTTCTTTAGAACAAGTTCAAGTAGGTGAGTCTGCTTCGGAGTTGTGGCTGAATTCAGCAGGATGTTCTGTTTCGTTTGAAGTCCGAGTTTCTCGAAGAACTTGAATTGGAAATTCTTTGCTATTGGTGTCGGCAATGCAGCTCGGAGTGTTCTGGGTGTCAGCAGAGTTGTCTGGCTTATCAGTTTTCTGGAGAAGGAATTCAGAAGCAGTGGAGTAGAATCCATTTCTTCGATGGGTTGGCAAGACCAGCATAAGCTGTTCTGATTGGTAACGAGAGAACAGTTTTCTTTGGAATCAGTTTGAGTTGATCGCAAAAGCGACTTGCGATAGTTGAGTGATCTCTTGGATAGTTGGAGATTTTTCTGAATATTTTCAGAGGAGCCAGAGTTTGTCTTCATCTAGAAATTCAGTGGTTCCGGTGGTTCAACTAATTGAAGGTTGGTTTCTTGAGATGGAGTTTGTTGAAGCAACTCAGAATTTGAGGAAATTCTGAATTTTCTCTTGGTTATTAGAGATCTTCTTGGTTTTGTTGTCCAGTTAGATTGTGTTCTTCATCAGCATTCTTTTCTACTCCAGATCAAAGTTGTGCAGCGGAAGCAGTTTGGGGAGTGCATCTGCTTTTCTTTTTCGGACAGGAGAAATTTGTTTTCTTCTGATGGTTGTGAGTAGAGTTGTTTTTGATCTTGGTTGATTATGGAGGATCATTCTGATGGATTGGGATTGGTCTAGTTTGTTTCTTGTGACATCAGCAAGGGTTGAGCTGATCAAGTAAGAGACAGGCAGTAGAATATCTGATTTTGGTTGTTGAGACAGACTTGTCTATAGTCTGAGGCCTTGTTAGTTATATATATAGATGAATAGGAGTTCTATAGTTTAGTGGTGTTGATTGTTTGGGTTTTTTTAAGAGCGAGTAACCCGGTGTTTACTTGGGAAACTCGAGGAAACTCTATCCAGAATTTTGTCTGGATAGTTAATTTTGTTTGATTGGATGAATTGATTGCTATGGATGTTAGCATATGTTTGATATATGCTTGGTTTTAAAATTTAAATCTTTAATAGGTTATTAAATTACTTTTGTTTTAAATTTCGGGGACGAAATTCATTTAAGGGGGAAGGAATGTGATATCCCGGAATTTTAGACAATATCAATTTAATAATCTTTATCTAAAATTAAATTGATATTGATAATATTGATTAATAAAATATGTTTTAGTTTAAAAATCAAGATTTAAATAATATTTAATTTGTGATTTGTCTTTTAAAATGCTTAAATTAATGTTTTAAATTATAATGTATATATATATATTTATATATATATATATATATATATTATAGTTTATCTTTGTTTTGGAATTTAATTTACATGAAAAAATAAGTTAAGTTTTGTTTTTAAATTCTAATAAAATATCTAGTAATTAGGAAATTATGTTTTAATTAATATTAAGCTTTTAAAAATCTATTTAAAATAATAACTTTATGGTTTGATAATATTTATAGTAAATGTTAAATTGTTTAAAATTTGACTTAGCTTAATTTTTGTTTTAAAATTTAAATAAAAATTAAGTTTATTTCTTATTAAATATAATTTGATTAAATATAAATTGAGTATATTTTATATAAGTTTAAATGTAAAATAGCATATGATATAAATTCATTTAAATATAAAAGTGATTTATAATTTCTTTATAAATCATATTAAATTGTAAATTGATATTTGAAACCCTATTAATAAATATTCTATTTTTCTTAAATATAAAGAAGGATTTAGATAAGAAATAGAATCTTCATTTTAAATTTGAATAAATTGATTTTTGATTTCAAAGAATTTATTTGAATTTGGAAAATTTATTTTGAAACCCAAATTAATAGATTCTTTAAAACATTTGTATAAGTTTTAATTTATTAATTTGTTTTATTTACATTTTCTTTAAATAAGAAATTTACATAAGTATAGAATGAATTAAAAAATACCCTTTATAAACATTTAAAAAAAAAGAATAACTAAATTAAGTAAAAAAGACAAGTGTTAACTTTTTAAGTATTTAACTACATGTGTTAATAAGTTAGTAGCTCTAATGACAAGTGTCATTAAATCTTTATTTTCTTTTAATAATTTTGTTAAATTCATTTCAGCCTCTTTTAAAATATTTTCATTTCCCTCATTCTCTTTTCCAAAACTAAGATAAAGAAATCAAAAATCTGAAACTCAAATTTCCTCTCAATAACAAAATCTGCTTATTCATTCAAAAAGCAAATCTAAAAGTAAATCATCTTCTCAAACCCAGATATAAATCACAACAACCTATAGTTCCTGCAAAATCATCTCTTCTACCTGGAATTACTGCATAATCAAGTTTGCATTGTTATTCATTCCTGCAAAATCAAGGCCTGCACTTGCATCTCTGTAAATTGGAGCAACCTGTAGTTTAAATCCTGCATGCATGAAGTAGATAATCAACATAAGGATTCAGTTTGAAGCTACTCAAGTGCAAATTTTTCAAGGGAACATTGTGCTCTGTTCTCCTGAGTTCCGGTGAGTAACACTTCTTTCAAATATCTCTAGTTAGATCTGGTTGTTAAATATGTTTAGATAAGTTGTTTTTGTATTCATATTGGAAATCTTCTATGCATTTATGTGGTGTGATTTTTGTTGAATATGAATGGCCTGCATATCATCCCTGAACCAAAGTTAGCAACCCAGTTTCATCTTTAAATTCATTTTGTTTTATCTATAAATTTTTAAGACTTAAGATTTAACCATATTTGTTAGTTTAACTTTAAACTAAATACAGAAGTTATTTTAACTTAAATAGAAAACTAAAATCATGCACTGGAAATCAGACAAGAAGGGAAACTCAGGTCCTTGAGAAAATTTTAAACTTGTAAATTCAGTAATTTAGATATACAAATTAAATACTTATAACCAATTCATGATTTTTAAGAAAAGAATCAAAAGGGTTCTAAGTTTGGTATGACAGGGCATTACTGTTTGACCCAAATCTGGGTTTTAGGGTGTTTTAATGATTATGGAATTCTAAAGTTTTGATATTTCTTCTGTATTTAGTAGTGTGATTAGGTTTATCATAAAAAAATTATCAAATCTGATAACTGGACTTTGAATTAGAAGAGGAAATGGAAATTTTCCTGTAAACCTAAGTTTTAGCAAATGAAGGAATTCGATTTATTTGTGGTTCGAGTGTTGAGCTGTTTAGTGGGAAGGTAGATGGGTCTCTGACAAAGTAGTGGCTGGAGCTTCAACTGTATCGATGATCGGAGGAAGTTGAATGCTGTGTTGACAGGTTTGAGGAGTATTGGGGTATAGTGTGTTTCAGGTTTTAAAATAAAATAGGAAAATTGCTCTTTCGAAATTCTGGAAAAAGGGAAGTATTTTGATGCTTAGATGTTTAAGCTGGATTCAAGAGAGGGTTGGGAAGGTAGATGATCATCACTGATGATCGGAAAGTCGGCCATAGATAGGTGCATGTGCACAATAGCCAACTGAGGATTGATTGTTTCAGGAATTTTGGAATTGAAGTATTCCCGTGTAGTGCTCGGGTCATTCTATTATTTGCCCGAAGTAAAGAGCAGTTTGACTCGGGTAAATTTTTCTGTTGCTCGAGTAATATAAGTTTACAGGTTTTATCTCTGAAACCTGATAGTTTCAGGTTTTTATAAAATTTAAACTAAATTTAAATTAAGATAAGCAAGGCTAGTTTAAAATCTGAGCTTAAGATTCAATGGTGAATTCAAATAGATTTTGAATTTCAGATTTTTAAAATAATCAAGATTTGCAGGAAATGGAATATATAAAATTTGAAACCTGCACAGTTTTGTTATTGGGTGATTTTTAAATCTGAAGTAAGTTTTTTAAAAAACAAGATTTAAATTCTAAGTTAAATCTGAAATTGAAATCCTAGAATCAAACTTGAATTTGAATCTGAAAGTTTCAAAAAGAAATTAGGTTGATAAATTCAAATGGTATATTTTAGTTTGAATATTTTAAGTATGTTTAAAATGTGTTTTATAAAAATCTGAAATGAAATTTAAAACAGGATTTAAATTTTTATCTTTGAATTTAAACATGAAAACATGATTTGGACCTTGGTTGTAATATTAATAAAATTTGAAATTATAAGTTCAATATCATTTGAATTATTTAAAATATTTTAAAATTTGTTAAATTTGAATATGGGATAAGTAAAACTATTCTTTTAAAACTACTTTAAAAGGATAAGTGATCCCTTAAAATAAAAATTTAGGAATTTTTAAATATTTAAAATCTTGTTTAAGTCTAAATTTCATTTTAATTTTAATTTAAAATGGAGTTTAGGAAAATTAAAAGCAATTTGTTTTTAATCTATTTTGATAATGATAATAAAATCATTAATGGAATTAATGATTATCATTAAGTCGATTTGAGCTTAATGATCTATTAATTAACCTAGGAAATGAAGATTTTAATTATTTAATTTGATAATTTAATAATTAGAATATTAATTAAATAACTAAGGGTTTATTTAACTAATTAAAAGTTTTAAGTAAGTAAATTAAATTTGATTAAAATATGATTTAGAAATTAATTCAAATAAGATTTGATTAATTTAATTAATGGATTGGATTATAAATCAAGTAATTAATAATTAATTAAGTTTTAAATTATCACTTGATTAAGTTAAGATTAATTAATGTGTTTCTTTGAATAAATTTAGAATTAATATGGATTAATTCAATTAATTACTTTGGAAAAGTAATTAAAGATTTGTTGTTGGTTAATGAAGATCATTAACTTAATACTATTAATGTAATTAATTTGAATAATTAATTGGATTAATTAATTTAAGATAATCCTTTGAATTATTTAAGTATAATTACTTAATGAAAGTAATTAAGGAAATTAATTACTAATTGTAATTAATTGAGTCTATTTTGATTAAGTAAGTTAATTAATTAAGTTTAATTAATTTAATTTAATCGTTGGTTGATTTGAAAGGTAATTACAAATGTAATTAAAAATGAATAATTACTTAGTGAAGTAATTAAGGAAATAAATTACTAGATGTAATTTAATGGAGGAGATTTGGAAATTAATTACTTTATGTAATTAATATGTAATTGGTATGTTGAATAATTACTTTAGTAAGTAATTAATTTGGGGTTTTGATAAATAAGTTAATCAAGTATGATTAATCAATAGAGATAATTGATAATCAATTTAATGGAGTTATTTAAAATAATTTGAGATCATTAATTTATATAATTAATGATATGATTAAGGATTGATTAATTAAGAAAATTAATCAATGAGGTATTAGTTAATTAATTAAGGATTATTTAATGAAGTAATTACAGGTTAATTACAGGGATTGGTTTGGATTAATTAATTTGTGAAATTAATTAGAGATTAATTACTTGAATATAATTAAAGAATAATTAATCAAGATGATTAATTAGGGTAATTTGTTAAAAATAATTAATTGATGTGTAAGCAAGATTTATATGGACGAGTAATTAATTTAATTCATTTTAAATTAATTAAGAAAGAAGTAATTAATTTAATTCATTTTAAATTAATTATAGGATGATGATTTAATAAGTCTTTGCTTATGAATGATGATTGATATTTATTACCCTGAATGGTTGAGATCTCAGTTATGAGATAAATGTTGTTGTGTGATTTGGATGTTATGGTTGATTTGTGTTGACGATAGAAATTATCTCTTTGAGTTGATAATATAGATTATCTGATGTGATGATAATATGGATTATCTATTGTGATGTTGGGAATTATCTATCTGTGTGTAATATAGATAATATTGAATTGAATTGTTTTAAACCTTTAAAACAACTTGGCCCTAAAAGACACGCTTTGGATTTCGATGAGACCGGGATCGGGTTTCCATATTTGGACATCCGAAAACCACATCGATTCCAAATAACGTTAGGTCGTGTATCAAAATGGAGCTTTGTGAAGACTCGAGGTGTAAGGGCTATACGTCAGTATAACTCTGTGGGTGATTCCGTAATGAGTTGATGGAATAGTGCTTATAGGTTCGAGATGGTGGATTAGAGCGCAAGGGTTATCGTCGTTAACTCTGAGGGTGATTCCAAAACGAGTGTAACGAGATAATGCCTTCGGTTTCGTTCAAACCCGGAACGAACTTGTATGGATCGAATGCTTTCAGAACATCGTCAGGTGGACGATGAGCATTCTAAGTGATGTGTCCTATAAAGGTAATCGTAGCCTCAAGCCTCATCAACCGGGAATGGCTAAAACAGGGGAGGTGTAGCAAGGCTTCGTGGGTAGCTCCCACCGGAGAGCGAGATTGATCCCTGTCTAGAGGTCCCTTTATATTCGGATGTATGGGCAGTTGGTTGCAAACAACTGCGGGGTTGTCTTGTTCGGAACTGTTCAGTAAGGAACGGGTCCGGCCTTGTGTTGCAGGGGAGTGGGAGTACTCATCGGTACGGTGATCTAGGCCACGTACTGTGACGGGCGGTTCCCTAGTAGCTCTGCCATTGTATGGAATTCAAAATCCAATAAGTGCCAACGGTTTTGATTGTATTACCCACTTTTGTGGCTAGTAGCTGGAATTTAATCATGTAATTTTTTTTGGCTATTTCTTATTTATTTGAAAACCCTAGACACTATTATAATATCATCGGATTTCCTATCAAATGTTTTGGTTAGCGTAAGGTAAAAACTTTTCCATGTTTATGTGTGGGAAGTCTTACGTGATACCTTTCTTTTCAAAGGTTTTTAAAAGTTAAGCAACCTTAACCTGTTACTCACACCAGACCCATGTCTGACCCAGAGTTTATTTTTGTTTTTCATAAACTCTTGGGTACTCAAATTTTTACGAGTAGCCAAGAGAATTCAGGTTAGGATTCAGGTTAGCTTTGACGAATAATGGAGGAGCAATGGAGCAGGAGGCTTCTGCGTTAGATATAGTTCCGCTGTGTTTTCTCTGTGTTGTGTTGTATTGAGTTGTAAATACTAGACAGGTGTTTATAACTGTCTGGTATATGTGTTGTGTATGCTATGTATCTCTGATTGGTATTGTATATTATGTAAATACTTATGTTATTAATATAATTTATTCGTTCCGCTGTTGAGATTCTTGTGTTATTTCTTCTTTATCTTCTTTCTTTTCTTCTTCTATCCCTTTCTTTCTTAATTCATGATGCGATTTTCTGGGAGTAGAAAATCGGGTCGTGACAGTTTCTCAAAATATAAATAAACAAATTCCATCACATAATAATATATACCATTCATAAAAGCAGGAAGAAGACTCGGCCTTGAAATGGTGGGAAGTTGAATCCGCCGATGGTGATGGGGGGAAAACATGCGGCTAGGGGGGAGAAGAATCCAAGCAAGGCAAGCTAGAGTTGGCGACGAGGGGATGGGAAGCATGGATCTCGGGTGTGACAGAGGCCATGCAGAGGAGATGGAGTCGAGAAGTAGGGAGAACGAAGGCCAAAAGGAGGAAGGAGAAAGATTTCGCTGCAGGCTTGGGAATGATTCCATAAAAAATAGAAACATGCTTTCTCTTAATATTATTTTTATTATATATGAGTGAAGATAGAATGGAAGAGAAATGAACAGTGTTGGAACAGAACAAACGTATTATGACCATGGAATCACAAAAGTCAGCATGAATTTAGGAGGTTAATAAAAGAAATTGGTTGTTGGTATAATACGGTAGGCAAATGAATGGACAAAGGAATGCTAACGGTCACAATTTATGGTATGGACACGATATATCGATTCATCGTTTCCATCGCATACCGTACCTCAAAACATAGAATCGAATATACCATAGAGACCACCACGACGAGACGATCAAAACGGTATACAGATATAGGTGGTACGATTATCCGAGCAAAAATCGATATCGGTACCAAAATGCTGCTAATTTGCCAGAAATAAGATAAACGAAGCAATAGTGTTTCAAATGTGAAGAAACGAAATATGACATCTCACTCAGAAGATGATTTACAAATTTATTGTGTAAAAATATTCAGGTTTGGAAAATATTTTATTACCATCAATTTTAACTAATCTGTATTTAAATAAAATTACACAAGAAAATAAACTTACATATTATCTGATGAAAATTTACCATTTTCTATGTTTCATTAGACGTATTTCAAAAATTAAATTTATATTTCAAAATGCAAATATTTAAAATTTCACAAAAATTCAATCAAATACGTTATTAAAATAAATAAAATTTTCCAGTTTTACACTCTCTACCACTCAAAACTTTTTGTCCCTGAAAAGGAAGGAGGTAGAAGAATAGAAATAGTTAGAAAGAAAAATAGATTGAAAAATAAAATAAAAATTAATTTAAAACCATATAAATTTCAATTTAAACAAATTAATATTCAATAATTGATTATTAAATTCAAGGTATTATAATCAAGTTGATTTAATTTCAATTTATTATTGTTTATTACAAAAAGGGTTTAATTCAAAAAAATATTATTTGTCTCATTTATTATTCAATTAACTTATTGTTCTATTTATCTCTATTAACATTTTTATAATTAAAAATTAAGTGTGTAAAATTTATTATAACCACTCAAATTTTATTTATATATTCCTTTAACATCATTTTATATTGTATATTATCCAATTACATATTCAACTTCTGAATGATTTAGGTAAGTTATATTGGAATGTAATTGAGTATTATACAAGTAAATTTTTTCTAATTCAATTATTTCAAGTTTAAATATTTATTCAAAATTTGGCTTTATTTTAATATTGGAACCACGTTTATCATAAAATTTAAGAATTAAATTCCGATTAACTTCAAGCAATTCAGATATATATATATATATATATATATATATATATCAAATCAAATCTATAATCATATACTCATATAATATTATCCATCAAGTCATATATAAGAAATTTAAATCAAATTCATTTTTCAAAACAAAAAATGTGGCAAAGCTACTAAGTGGCCTCTCCACTTCGAAACTCGAAAATGAATGTCGATGATGCGGCCGCCATCACCGAAATTATTTTCCAACAACAAAAGAGGAGAGTGCTGATTTTAAACACTTAAAATTCTTTGGAAATGATTTCTATTCAAAAAAGCTTTAAATAATATGCATTTTAAAACTTCAAAACCAAAGTTTGAAATCACCGAAAATTAAATTCTCAAATTCTAGATTTTAATTTATTTAAATTTCCAAATCGATTTATAAACCATGTTAAAAAATTTCATTTATTTATCATTTAGCAGTAGTCAAAGGTTTACAAATAATAAATCAGATATTATCATTTTAACAATTAATTCATTTAACTATTTAGTTAAAAATTTATATTTGAATATAATATAATCATACAAAATTTATTTAATTTACTAAATTTTAAAATAATATTGTTTCAGTTTGCTCTGTTTAAGTGTTTTGGAATTCCTATCGATAGCGTTGATCAGATGAATCGATCGAAAACCCAAATCGACAATAAAAACTCAAACAACACAATATATAAAACAATTTTAATACTAATTACAAATACACTCCCTCACTCGATGATTCAAAATGGATTTCAAAGCAAAAATAGGGAATCAAATTCAAGGGGATCCTAATCAAAAGAATTCTTACAAGGAAGATAGGAAATAAAATGATCAGATTGCAAAATAGGAAGATGGATATACTGATATTAATCACAAGCGACCTTAACCGGGTCAAGCGTGAGTCGAAAATAAGATCGATGTATAATTCTGAGGTAAATCGACATTCGATCACAAGAGAATTGAATTCGGCATAGCAAGAGATAGATAGCATCATAAACCGAGGATATAGAAATCTCCGGTGAGTCAATGCCTATTGTAAAGAAGTTTAACCCCTTTACAAATCATTTAGTGGAGTTATGGGATACTGCAAAATCAAAAGAACATGAATAGGGAGAGGAAAGATTAGATTTTGGAACCGAGGGGAAACGTTCCAAAATTCAAAGGAAATTTGAATCAAATAGGATGGGACTAATGCTCGAATAAAGGTGATTCTGTAATTAAATTTACTCAATATGCTGATTTTTTTCCTAAAACCAGAGCTCTGATACCACATGTAACATCCTGGTATCTTCAACCTTTCGCATCCGCACATGTCGGTCTTAAATTGCTCAAAATATCAGATTGTTAATTTATATTTGGCAAATCAACATATACAGTAAATAAATAAATCACAGAATCACAGACACAGAGTAATATAACAATAAGCAACGGAAATAAAGAATAGTAGTTCATGAAGCTACTATATATATAACAGAGTTAAATAAGATACAACAGCAGTCTCAAATATGATAGACAAATACGAGATCAGAATGCATCACTGGAATCAACTATATAACTGCAAGATGAATAGATAAATGGATCTTCAAGCGAAGCTCCAACTCCAAAGGTGAGTCTCAAAAGTTGTATCACTCAGTCTGACCCGAGCGTAAAGAAAAACAAAAAACACTCGAGTCAGGACTAACATTCTTATATCAATAAATCCAACTCAAGTGAATAACAACTGAAATACAAGTAACTTAAAGGATGTATGGGATAACCATCCTCTAAGGATCTGTGAAACTATCTACTATGTAGTAATATACGCTATTATAATAATGTCTAAAGTAAGTAAACTAACTAAATAGCGTTAAGGCGTTACCCATTTCCCCCTTAACACATTTATAGTCCCAATAGTCAATACAGTACCGTAATACCTCCTGATCGAAAGGTTACCCAAGGATACTCCATAGGTACAACACAAAACAAACTCGCAGTGGTCTCGATAGGGTAGGTGACACGGCACAACTAGGCAATGCCAGGGTAGATATACCAATTACACTTTCGGGAAGGTGGTAACACAGAGCCGCAACAAACGCCCACCTCGAGCCACACTCCCAAATCAAAGGTGCTCACTAAATCAATCACAAAATAATAGAATGGCGTTCGATGGAGTGTGTTTGATCGGAGCAGCTACCTCACTTGGCCCATCAATTGCTCCTGTTTTAGCCACCTTAAGCCAACTCAAGGGAGTCAGGTCCACGTATATACCTCAATAGAATGTCGTCACCATCCTACTTCATTATGGAATCTCTACCGCGTACACGGTTGTTAAAGTGGTTTTCGGTATTGGCAGAGGGTATGACAATATCCGATCCCGGTCTCTTTAACAACCAAATGTTATTATAACACCGCAGTCATTTCAAAATAGTATATACTTCAAAACCAGAATATCATATCCATTTCGAAACCATATCAATACGATATCATTTTTCACTTCAAATATATATATTTCCAAAATCAATGCATTTTCAAAGTTATAACACTTTCGAAAGCAAAATACTTGAAATTATAACACTTTGGAAATCATAATACTTTGAAATCATAATACTTGGAAATCATAATACTTTGAAATCATATCTTTGGAAAGCATAACACTTTCCTCTAAACAGTTTAGATATTAAATTAGTTTATAAAATAAAATAGTTTGTACAAAATAATAATAAGTTAAAATAGTTTATAATAAAATAGTTAGTATATTAAGATAGCTTATAGTAAAAATAGTTTATATATTTATATTAAAATAGTTTATATGAAAATAATTTAAAAAGTAAAATATATATACATAGTTTTAAATAAAATTTAAAAGTACTTTAAATAATAAAATAGCTTCCTCAAATTTCACAAATCGATTCCAAATCAACTCGAATTCCAAAATTCAAATTTAATCCAATCTCAAATCATCAATTTCAATTTCCCAATAAACCATTTTAAATTATATCGATTTCAAAAAGATAGATTTGAACCATAAAACAATCCATGTAAATTTCAATATATTTCAAAGCTTTAAATATTCCACAATTTCAAAACTAAATTTGTTAATTTCATATATATCTTAATTTAACATCACTATTATTTGGTTTTGAAATCCCCACTTAATAAATCCAAATATCATTTAAATAAATCTCAAATTAGAAATAATCTAAATAAGGAGATTTATTTAAAATTGAAATACTCATTAATCACTTTTAATCAAATTCAAGAAAAAAATCATATCTTTAAAAATCATATCAAACCAATTTCTACTATAACTCTATATTTGAAATATAATTTCAAATAAATACTTAAACATATTATATATTAATTAAATCAACTTTATTAAATCAAATCTTATTATTAAACTTATTTACATTAAACTTATTTTATATATATTTTAAAATAGGGAAATTATAAGTAAAAATATTTAAAATTTATAATTTCAAAACTAACTTATAACTTTAAATTTTCAAAACATACAAATTTAAAATCAAGAATTTAACTAAACTAACCTTTATAAGTATAATATTTAAAATCAATATTTATACACACACGCACACGTATCTTTTTAAACCTTGGAAATCATTTCAAAATATATATATATATATATAGACCAATAGTGTGTGTGTATAATTTCCTATCCTATGGTCAAGTGATACGAATACTTATCATTTCAACCCGCAATTTAAATATATATATATATATATATATACACACACACACACACACACGGGCATATATCATTTCAACCTACAATCCCAAATTCAATTTAAAGAAAATCGCTTGGGTTTATCATTTCAACCCATAGTGAATTTTCTACTAACTGGGAACATGCAAAGTGAGAACATATATGATAATAGTACAACAGGCATATATCATCAATATGAATAACAGATAATGATGTCAGATGTCACAGGTGAATAGATACAGACAATAGCATGCATATAGCAATGTAAATAACTAACATCATCATATTTTAATTGTCGTTTCAATTGAAATCAAATTTAATAAATATAAGAACGTTAATCGTTAGTGATTGCTCACCTTTCGAGGCTAGAGAATACAGAAGATGACACGGATATGCACATTGATACGGGCACTGAAATTGAATTACGAATCCAAGCAAAGAAAAATTAGCACGAATTCAACAATCAAAGCTGATAACCGGAATTAATGGAACAAATCAGAACTGGATCGATGAAGATAAATGGTACAAGTGAACTTAGATGCATAACTATATATAACTGTTTACATATATAAAAATCATACAATAAATTTAGACATATGCTAAAATAGGATCTACATATTTATTTTCAAATCAAACTTTAACTTTAATATCAAAAATAAAAATCTATACATATATTTGAATAGATTTTATATAAAATATAACACACACACACATATATACACAATAACTTATAATATAATACATAGACTTACATACAAGTTATATGTAAAAAAATATATTGTCCGCCTACACACGAATTTATATACTATCAAAATATGTACTGTCAAAATATATACTTCTTTACTCGTAACTTGTATATTTATATTTATATACATATATAACAAACCTGAACTCAATACTTAAACACATGAGAAAAAAATCTATATATACATACATATAAAACCAACTAATACCTATGTTATGTATTACAAACAACTATATATACATAGTTTCTCAAAATAAAAATAAACAAATGCCATCACATGAGAATATATACCATTCACAAAAGCAGGAGAAGACTCCGCCTTGAAATGGTGGGAAGGTGGATCTGCCGATGGTGATGGAGGGAAAACATGCGGCTAAGGAAGAGAAGAAGCAGAGCAGGGTGAGTTAGAGTTGGCGATGAGGGGATGGGAAGCACGGATCTTGGGTGTGACAGTGGCCATGTAGAGGAGATGGATTCGAGCAGCATGAAGAACGAAGGCCAAAAGGAGGAAGGAGAAAGATTTCACTACAAGCTTGGAATGATTCCAAAAACAATAGAAATATGCTTTCTTTTATTATTATTTTTATTATATATGAGTGAAGATAGAATGGAAGAGAAATAAACAGTGTTGGACACGAAAAAACGTATTATAACCATGGAATCTCAAAAGTCAGCATAAATTTAGGAGGTTAACAAAAAAAATTGGCTGTTGGTATAATACGGTAGGAAAATGAATGGACAAAGGAATGCTAACAGTCATAATTTATGGTACCGATACAACGTACTGATTCATAGTTTCCGTTGCGTACCGGACCTCAAATCATAGAATCGAATATATCATAGAGATCAACACGACGAGATGATCAAAACAGTATACAGATATAGTGGTACGATTATCTGATCAAAAATCGATATCGGTACCAAAATGCTGCTAATTTGCTAGAAATAAGATAAACGAAGGAATAATGGTTCAAATTTGAAGAAATAAAATATGACGTCTCACTCAGAAGATGATTTACAAATTTATTGTTTAAAAATATTCAGGTTTGAAAAATATTTTATTTTCATCAATTTTAACTGATCTGTATTTAAATAAAATTAACGAGAAAATAAACTTCCATATTATCAGATGAAAATTTACCAATTCCTATGTTTAATTAGACATATTCCAAATAATAAATTTATATTTCAAAATTCAAATATTTAAAATTTCATAAAAATTCAATTAAATACATTATTAAAATAAATAAAATTTTCAGGTTGTTATACAAATCCATTTTGAAATCATCATATTTACTCAAATTATACCATTTCACTTCAAAAATCATTTTCGCCTCAAGATTTCGATTTCGCTTCCAAAAACCATTTCGAATTTCAATTTAGGTTATAGTTTCATTTGAGCCCAGTTCGTATTTAAATCCATGATTTAAATATAAACATTTCACCCTATTGACCAGCTTGAATTTTTAGAAAATTGTTTGAATAGTTTTAAGATAGTTTAAATAATTAAAATAGTTAAAAATAGTTTAAGTCGTTAAAATAGTTAAAAATATTTTAAATGGTTAAAATAGTTAAGTGTTAAAATGGTTTATATAGCAAAATAGTATGGAAAATCCAAAATGATTTGAATATTTAAAAAGATAAATTCAAATAATTTATATTAAACCAATTTATTTGAAAATAGTTTCAAAGTCAAACTAAGTCAATTTCCAAATTTTCTAATTCAAACCACTTTTAGATTTCCACTTCTATTTAATCGATTCAATTCCGATTTCAAGTTGAATTTTACTTCGATTCCAAATTAATTTCAATGTCAATTTCAAACCGATTTCAACTCCAATTTCAGATTAATTTCAGTTACAATTCCAAAATAATTCCAATTTCAAATTTTGAACCATTTTGATTTTTATCAATTCCAAGTTCGATCTTCAAAACATCGATTCAAAACAATTAAATCAATTTAATTTTAATACCAATTTGAAATCCAAATCCTTAAATTTAATTCAATTCCGAACTCAATTTCAAAACAGTTCAATTTCCATAAATTTGATTTTCATTTTCTTAAAATCAAATTATTTAGATAAATTTCAAATCAAAATTTTAAAATCTTTTAATTTAACCAATCCGGTGTTCGTATATATTTTTCTATCCTATGGCCAAGTGATCAGTTATTTCAATCTAATTTCAGGAATAAATATATATTATTTCAACCCAAATCACAGTGTCATATGTATATACCGTTTCAACCTATTTCTTAATTTATTCGAAAAAAATTCAATTTACAGTGTTATATGCTATAAATAATATACAGGATGTTAACAGGATATATCAAAATAAAGAAACATCCAAATCATCCAAAACATCAATCAATACCATCCACCATAATCAATATCCAAACAGTCAGTAAATCACAACAATTAATATCGGGTATTTTACTGGCAATTAAATTCCAATTTCAGATTTGACTGTTGTTATCCCATTTTTGGTCAAAACTGTAATATCAACAAATTGGCAAGGAATGATGGATATCAGGATTGGAGATCAGTTGGAATCAAGGCTACGATCGATATCGTCAAAATTTGGTTGAACTCCGATCGGGATGAAATTAATTGGAGATGGTGATAAGGACTAGGAAAGGCTATGTTTCAAATTTCAAGTTAATCGGAGTTCGTATGAAGGAGATATGGATGGATTACGGCACACAGGAATTGCTTCGAATCGATGGAGTTCGCATCGATAGGCACGGATTCGATCAATGACTTCGCATCGATCAAAGGAAGAACAGGGTGACGGACTTCGACTCGATGAAGGACTTCGTATCGATCATCATGGATTCGGCTCAGTGAAGTTCGCATTGGTTAGGATAAGAAGAGACGACATGCTTCGAATCGATACGATCGTATCGATGGCTAGTGGACTTTGGCTCCTTCGTATCCATCAGGTTATAGTGCCTCGAACCCATGAGCCCAACCTTGCTTCGAGTCCATGGGACTACTTCATGCTTCGACTCCATGGGATGAATCCACCTTGTTGAAGCAGCTTCGAATCGATCAACTAAGAGATACCTCGATCGATTCGAACGAACTTCCTCGATTCCACTCCTTCGAATCCACTAACTAAAGGCGGCTAATACCATGGATTCGACCCTATCGATTTGATGGGGATCGATTCGAACCAAGCATGACTACCTCGAATCCGCTAAGTCAAGGCGGCTAATGCCATGGATTCGACCCTATCGATTCGAGGGGGATCGATTCGAACCAAGCATGACAACCGGGAATGCAATCTTGAATCGATCATATCTTCCAAAACGTTGATCCAAATGCAATGAAATTTTTACATGAGCTTACTGACGTGTTGAAGAATGTTCACACCAAATTTCACCTCGATTGGATGCTTTCTTGATCGATTTGAACCCTAGTTCGAATCGATCCCAAAGTGGGCCCGGATTTCCAGAATCCGGGCGTATGGGCCCCCTCACGTGCTAGAAGCGGTCTACAGGATTTTTAGGAGAAATATCAGCCTCCTGCGCCTATAAATAGAGCCCCTGGTCATTCAGAAAATGGGTCGGAGAATTTGGAGAGAGAAAGCATTCCCGGACGCTGCCAGAATCACTCCATAGCATCATCACTACTACTTATTTCGAATTTTGGACTTTGTAACTGCGGTAATCACTTGTAACCAGCAAGGATAATCAATAAAAGGATAAAACTTTGGAGTGGACGTAGGCCAGAGATAGCCGAACCACTATAAAACTTGTGTCTCTGTTCATTAATTCTGATTTGCTGCTTGTTTTTTGCTGAGATCTGTTATTTATGTTTGAATATTGTTGATTTGTATTCATTCACTGGTGCTTTCACAGTATTTGGGGTTTGTGATCAATTTTGGCGCAAACACTTTGGTGCTTTCACTGAGAAGGACTAGCACCCGCTGCATCGGATAAAAGTTTGGATTTGGAAGACAATGACTAGGCAAAATAGTAGAAGTCAATGGGCTGAGAGAAGCCAACAGGAAGGAAGTCAACAAGCATCCTCCGGAGCTGGGGAAGGACAGGCTTCAATCTACATAACCCGAAATGAGATGGAAGCCATGGAAAATTCTTTGCAAGAGAGATTACTGAAGAGCCAACAGGAAATGATGCAGACTTTCTTTAAGCAAATGAGAGCTGCAGGGATGCAGAACTTAGGAACATCTACAGCCACGGTGGATGCAGGACAAGAAACTAGGGTTGTGGAACCCAATGGAGGACGGGATGCGGAGCCAGAGGGCAATCAACAAGGGCTTGGGGGCAGGCCCACAGGATCCAACGCAGGGGGACCTTTGGAAGGAGTTCAACAGGCAAGAGCTAACGTTACTGCTAGTGAACCACACGAGGAATATGTGCCGGAGTTCCCTCAGGGGCATGGGGGGCAACCCCCAACAGACAATACTGGATTAGTGGAGATCATCAGGAAAACTGTGCGAGGTGGTTTGACCAACAGAGACTTGGAAGGAGGGAATAGGAGTCCGTTCGCTCGGGAAATAAGGATGGCTCAGAACCCACTTAAGTTCAAGCTACCTAGCGTGGAGGTATATGATGGCAAGGCAGACCCAACTGATCATTAGATGAGGTACACCAGACACACAGAGGTGCTGGGGGCATCTGAGGAAGTGATGGCCCGATGCTTCCCTTTGTATTTGACGAACTTAGCTACAATGTGGTTTAGGCAGCTGGGAGAAGGATCTATCAGGACCTGGAGGGAAGTGGTGGAAAGGTTTTTGGGGCAGTTTCGGGTTCACGTAAAGAGGCCGAAGAATGTGATGACGTTGGCATCGGTGAAGCAAAGGATGGATGAATTGCTTAGAGCTTTTCTAACTCGATTCAGTGCGGCAGTCGCTTCGGTGGATCGGCCTGATCCATCGATGGTTTTAATGGCAGCAGCATCAGAAGTCAGGGAGGACTCGGATTTCAGGGTATCTCTGATACGAGATCCCCCACATGATCTCGACGAATTCTTTCATGAGGCAGAAAGGTTCCTTCGGCAAGAAGATGCGAGTACGGATTTAAAGGTGAAAAAGGTTAATGCAACTGAGGGTGAAGGACCATTCAGCAAAGGCTTGGATAAAGACAAAGGGAAAAGGAAGTTGGATGATGATTCTGGAAATGCTAGGAAGCGATGGAAGGATCCAAAGTTTTCCGCACTCACAGGATTGAACGAGACGCTGGAGCGGATATACCTGGATACTCGGAATCGCCTTCCCTACCGGAGGCCCGCTAGGAGAGAACCATCAGAACGGGAGAGGACATCAAGGAGGCACTGCCTCTTCCATGATTTAGATGGACATGATACCAACAGCTGCAGGCACTTAAAGGATATAATCGAGGAGCATGTAAGAAATGGACAGTTACGACAATATGTCGGAACTCGGAATGCAACAGTGGAGCAGGAGCAATCACCGAGTACCTCACACCGTGATGATGTGAGGCCCAGGGATGATGGTCGATTGATCATCCACTAATCAGGATAGTATGAAATAAGTAGCGAACTACTGGCAAGCAACCTATTCATTTGCACATATATGGGAAAGGGGATAGCCCCTAGGCATGCTATGAATGATGATAAACTACGATGCTACGGTTTGTGAAATTTATCTTTTGCTTTTTTGGGCCCTGTTTTTCTTTTTAGATTTGGTTTTGGAGTTTGGATTGAACTCCTGGTTTTCCTTGCTTTTTGGTTTGGATTTTCCTTTGGATGATTGTTTTCGGTTTTGGATGCTGGTTTGGATTTCTGATTCTTTGGTTTTGATTTGGATTTTGATTGGATTTTTATATGGTTTTTGATAAACGGTCGTCGGGTATGGATTATGCCTGGTAAGGGGTGAGTCACTTTGCCTGAATGTGGTAAATTGGCTCATTCAGGTCGTCGAGTACAGACTATGCTCGGCAAGGGTCCGGAGAGACCAGGATTCGGCTTAGTACTTAAGCCATGGCTTTGCACAACGTCCAGGGACACTGGACCAAGGTCGTCAGGTGTGGATTGCGCTTGGCAAGAACCCGGAGAGGTTAGCTCAACGTCCAGGGACACTGGACCACGGCCGCCAGGTGTGGATTGCGCTTGGCAAGAGCCTGGAGAGGTTATGGATTCGGATATCGACCCGGAGAGGTCCAGGATTCGGTTATTGGCTATTGGATAAGGATGGATTAGGACTCAGTTGTCGAGTTCGGATGGATAAGGGATTGGTTAAGGCTTTGGTTATTAGATGTGGAATTGGGCATCGACTCGGAGCAGTCAAAGATGATATACTCTGGCAATATGGCTATAGACTTTGGATATTAGATTCGGAACTATTCAAAACACGCCTTGTTATCACAAGGCATGTTTTGGGGGAAAAGTGTTACCCCATTTTTGGTCAAAACTGGAATATCAACAAATTGGCAAGGAATGATGGATCAGGATTGGAGATCAGTTGGAATCAAGGCTACGATCGATATCGTCAAAATTTGGTTGAACTCCGATTGGGACGAAATTAATTGGAGATGGTGATAAGGACTAGGAAAGGCTACGTTTCAAATTTCAAGTTAATCGGAGTTCGTATGAATGAGATATGGATGGATTACGGCACACAGGAATTGCTTCGAATCGATGGAGTTCGCATCGATAGGCACGGATTCGATCAATGACTTCGCATCGATCAAAGGAAGAACAGGGTGACGGACTTCGACTCGATGAAGGACTTCGTATCGATCATCATGGATTCGGCTCAATGAAGATCGAATTGGTTAGGATGAGAAGAGACGACATGCTTCGAATCGATACGATCGTATCGATGGCTAGTGGACTTTGGCTCCTTCGTATCCATCAGGTTATAGTGCCTCGAACCCATGAGCCCAACCTTGCTTCGACTCCATGGGACTACTTCATGCTTCGACTCCATGGGACGAATCCACCTTGTTGAAGCAACTTCGAATCGATCAACTAAGAGATACCTCGATCGATTCGAACGAACTTCCTCGATTCCACTCCTTCGAATCCACTAACTAAAGGCGGCTAATACCATGGATTCGACCCTATCGATTCGATGAGGATCGATTCAAACCAAGCATGACTACCTCGAATCCACTAAGTCAAGGCGGCTAATGCCATGGATTCAACCCTATCGATTCGACCCTATCGATTCGAGGGGGATCGATTCGAACCAAGCAGGACAACCGAGAATGCAATCTTGAATCGATCATATCTTCCAAACCGTTGATCCAAATGCAATGAAATTTTTACAAGAGCTTACTGACGTGTTGAAGAATGTTCACACCAAATTTCACCTCGATTGGATGCTTTCTTGATTGATTCGAACCCTAGTTCGAATCGATCCCAAAGTGGGCCCGGATTTCCAGAATCCGGGCGTATGGGCCCCCTCTCATGCTAGAAGCGGTCTACCGGATTTTTAGAAGAAATATCAGCCTCCTACGCCTATAAATAGAGCCCCTGGTCATTCAAAAAAAGGGTCGGAGAATTTGGAGAGAGAAAGCACTCCCGGACGCTGCCAGAATCACTCCATAGCATCATCACTACTACTTATTTCGAATTTTGGACTTTGTAACTGCGGTAATCACTTGTAACCAGCAAGGATAATCAATAAAAGGATAAAACTTTGGAGTGGACGTAGGCCAGAGATAGCCGAACCACTATAAAACTTGTGTCTCTGTTCATTATTTCTGATTTGCTGCTTGTTTTTTGCTGAGATCTGTTATTTGTGTTTGAATATTGTTGATTTGTATTCATTCACTGGTGCTTTCACGGTATTTGGGGTTTGTGACCAATTTTGGCGCAAACAACTGTCAATTTTTATTTTTAACAGTTAATTCAAGTGACAGTTTAAATGACAATCAAATTTATCAAAAAACGATCAATAAATTTATGTTACTTCACAAATTCAATTTTAACCAGCATAAAAATATGCCAGTACATTGTGAGCGTTATAAACACTCACCTTGAGTTTTCAAATTTTAAATCAAATTGAACGACATTCGATTTTGACCAAAATTTTTAACTAGCTCCAAACGACTCCAAATCAACTCCAAGATGTAGTGCTTATTGCCACGATTCAAACGCAGCTTGTTTCGTCCAATTTTGACCTCGTATGGAAAAGATATACAATTTTAAAGTTTGAATACAAATTATATAAATAAATGTCTTTTTTTTATCTATTATCACCATCATATCTGGCCCGTTGCTTCAAAGAGAAGAGATCTGGACCGCATGAATTCCTTTCTCCCCTTTCATCGCTTACGTTCCAGACATCGCTAACCCATCATCACCGATCAACATCTCCATGCCGCTCCTACCTTAAGCCATAAGAAATTGATCAGGCACCTTCAAATCGAAGCCATCACGAACTCGACCGTCGCCAGCGATTTGGTTGAGCTCGGCCTCACACAGCAGTCGCCACACCTCTATGAAAGATAAACGAACACGGGCATTATTCTCCTCGTACAACACTCGAAAATTCATCATGAACGTATGGATTTGTCAAGCTTGAGAAGCTCTATGATTTTCTAGTCGAAGGTTTTCTCTAATAGTCGATGGATGGATCAGAAATTGAGGGAGAAAGAGATGAACTATCGGCTATTAAAATATTTGAGGCGGCTTAGCAGAACTAGGGTTAGGTTTTACTATGCAAGCGTGTGTATATATATACGTGTAAACATATTATTTTATGATTATTCTCACTATTAACGTATTTTTCCATACGAACTTTAAACGAAGCATGTCAGCTGGTATTTATATTGTTTCACCCCTATTTCGAACATAATGGAACATGTTTCGAGACCTAATTCGATTGTATGTAGAAGATAGCTTTTGACCCCAATTAAAATATTAAATTTTCGATATTAATTTTTACATGTTTCTATCCCGTACTATCAAATGATAACTCCAAACACTATGAAATTTAAAATTCGATAATAATACACTCTTATGAATCCAATGGAACTGGTTTCATCGAAATCTTGACCCGAAAGGCTATTTTTATACGTCAATTAAAATATCAAATTTTCAAATTTTAAATAATCATTTAAATTCAATTTTTAAGTGTTGATAATCTTCATCCATATTTAAATAACATCTAAATCAACTCTGAAATCATTTTCATTTATATTTAATTTAGGATTAATTATTTGAAAATTTCAATAATAAATTTAAACAATTTAATTATCCTATAAATCAATATAAATAAATCATTAAGTTTCAAATAAATTTTAGTTATCAACATCATTTTATTTCTATCCAAATAATTCACAATTATTATTCTACTTTAGTTATTGATTACAAACCCATTTGATATATATAATTTCATTTCAATACTCATTATCGTCAAATCTTTGAAATTAGTTTTTTTCAACATTTTATTCAAGTTCATATCCAATAACTTACATTCGAACTCATTAAAAAAAAATATTTTTACCATTTTTATTCATTAATTACATAAATTTAATAATTTAAAATAGTTAAAATACGGATTGTTACAACATAGGTTTTAGATTCCACTTAAAGATGTGTACTAAAAACAATTAGTTAACATATAGTATACCTCAATTCTAGAACTTTCAAGTGATTTAATGTTTATCCATGAATTTAATATTTGTTTCCAAAGTCATCTTTTTTAATGTTTGGATTATATGTGTAACATCTAGAGGAATTTCATCGAGGCGTACAAATGATGAAAGAACCTAATGTTGTCCTTGACTTTATTAAGAAGATAAACTTCATTTATTAATATTTTGCTGCAAATTATATACTCTTGGTTATAATGATTAAAACTTCAAAGCTTAATTACAAGGTGGATATAATTTATTTGTTTTAATGATAAAAGAATTCATTTATATTTCCAAATGAGGGTACTAATTGTTTTGTATGGCTCATTTAACATATAACACTGAAATAAGTTTCCATGTTCTGATTTACATTTTCTTTTTGAGCCTCAAGAAAATTATGTTAAACAAATTGAATACTATACTATGAATGCATGTAACTTTTGATCATAATTTTAGCATAACTGATGAAACATTTATCCATATTTAGCTTTCTTGATAAATATTTTAACATAATTTGAGCACTATTGATGAATATCTTACCATAATTATAGATTTGATGTTAAATATGCATATTGTGAGAAGAGTGGTACTAAATATACATACCATAATTTCAAATGTCAAATGTCAATATATTTTTAAAATCCTACTAATTCTAAAATACGACACATTAATGATATAAGAAAGATTGACTTTAAGGTATGTGATTAGCAAAGTGTATTTTGGAATGCTTGCTGAACCATTGCATTCTACATATCTAAATTAGTAAACAACTAACGTTTTGTTTATTATCTTTGTTAGGAAATTACAACGAGATTAAATTTTGGAATTTATAAAGGCATAGATGTTAGTTTACCTTTTTTCTCGATTACATTCTAACGAGAAAATGCTTACAATTTTTAAACAGTAATCATGACCATGTACCATAGTTTAAAGATCTCAAGAGCAGCAATTTAGAGTTAATATCGAAGAATAGAATGTCTAATATGATCAAAGAATCAATGTGTTGGACCGTATAGCTCTTTTCACTCTAGCTTATGTTGATGAGATAAGAAGTTTTGGTGCCATTTATAGGTAAGGGTCTCACACAAGTAGATTAGGGTTTGAGCTTGCCATATTTACGAAAGATTGACCTTATTTGCTTTTTGGTTTGTGCAATTAATTTAGGGTCCAGCTATTGTTGTGTGTATTGGTCTTTTATATTGGCTCTAAATGTACAATCATCATTCTTTAATGGAAATCTCACTATCATTATAGTCTATGTGGGCTTCTTTAATGAGAAATGAAACAATTTGATTTGAAACATATATATCAAACCGTCGGTCTATTCATTATGATACTCTACTATAATTATAAATAGTACAGGGACTTTAAAATCTTTAACTGTCACATATGACATTTAAATAAAACTCTGATTATATTCTCAAAGCACTTCAGTGTATTACCATATCCTTTCTAATATTCTTAATACTAGGACATTATTATTTATCCCAAATTTGGCAAATTTTAGTGGAAATATATCTACTTGCTATTTCCCTATGGCCATTTATGGCTCACATTTCAAGGCAACCAAACCTGAATTTAACATAAATGACTCAAATTTACGACCTGTTTGTAGTAATATTGTCAACATTTGTTGCTTAATTGCAATAGAATTAATATTTTAGTTCTTTTTTCTTATTTGGCTAGCTACTACAAGGCAAAATAAATATACACTTAATGACCTAGGAAGTTAGTTATGATTTGCAAATATTTATTTTATTTGCAGAACTATTTATTAGGTTAAATTTTGTCATTAGGACAATTTTGTAAATAAATTACAAGAATAGGCCAATTTGCAAACTAATTACAAAAATAGGCCAGTTTTCGCCATGTAGGACGCCACGTGTGCTGGCGGCATCTCAACTTCCGCCAGCACACATGTATTTTGAAAAATAACACTGGCGGCATTTGAGATACCGCCAGTATGCGGCATCCCAAATGCCTCTATTTCTTTGCTCTCTGTAAATTTTCTACCCTTTCATCAATACCACCCCACTCCCCCTTTTCTCAACTCATGTTCAAAAAAAAAATACCGAGCCCACCCCTCCAATTCACCAAAAATTAAAATTTCAATCTTCCAACTACCAAAATCTAGTTAGAATTTGAACTATGGCTTCATCATCGTCTCAAGCACATCCTATAGGTATGAAATCTATCGATTTTGTCTCTAATGTCATTTTTTTAATTTAGGGTTTAGGGCTAAAATTGTTCTATAATTACAAATCTACGATTGTATAGTGCGATGAAGTTGAGTAGTCACCTAAAGCACATGTTGTAACGACCCGTAAATTTTGATAAATAAATTGGTTAGTTTAATTTAATTTTTTGAAATCAAATTTAGGAAGAAAGAAAGAAAAAAAGAAAAAAATGTGAATTAATTTAATGAATTGATAATATTAAGTAGTAAATATAATTAAATCAATGTTCTGTTGTAATTGAAATATTGTTTGGGAATTAAAACTTATAAAGGTAAGCATTTAATTATCCAATTTAATAATTTATTTATTAAAAGTAACTGCATGTAAATTTAGGCAATAAAGTTAGTCAAAGCTGAATTTGTATAAGTTGAATGAAATGGGTTAATGTAAATGTTATATTAGGCTATAAATCAAATGGAAGAAAACGAGCGTAAAATTTGAATTAATTTATGAAATAAAATAAATTGAATATAACATAAACTTAAGTGTAAATTTTAAGGGTATGATAACAAGTATTATAAATTACCTAATTAATTGGTCAATGAATTTATTGGAAATAAAGTTCATTTAAATGTTAAGTAACTATAATGTTGATATTGATAATAAACGTTACTTTAATGATTAATATATATAGTAACGGAAGTATGAATGTAAATTAATAGAAGCGTAAATTTATTTTAAGAAGTAATTGGTGGATTGGGAAATAAGTTCAAATTATGTTAATTGGGAAATTAATACGTAAAGTATGTAAAGTAATTAATAGAATGTAAATTTAATGTTGTAAATTTAATAGAATGTAAAGTAATTAAAACCTTAATTAATGTGTTCAAACTGATAGAAGTACACATTTAAAAATATAATATTCATTCAAATTAAAATGTAAGTAGGCATATATTGATGTAATGAAATAAAATTAGCGTTGAATATGGAATTATAAATCTGGTTTGATAAGTAACGAACTTATAAATGCAATTAATATAGGAGGCTTGTTTATGTAAGGTGTTAAATAAACGTTGGTAATAAATTGTAATTAAATCTAAATTTAACGTTTTGCTAATATAAATGGAAGTAATAATCGGAAAAAATATTAATTTTGTTTATAAAATGACAGTTGGTTGAATAAAAGGAATGCAAAATAAAGTTGTCATAATATTGGAAATCAATCAGGGTAAAATGAACCTTAATGTTATATAAATAAGAATTAATGCAGTAACTAATTTAGTGCAAATAAATTTATGGAACAAATGTTAAGATCTTAACTAATGGTAATTAATAATTGGAGATAATATAAATTCCATTTATAATATGCTTATTGGTTAATGTAAAGATTTTAAATCAAGATTTGTTAGTTTATTTGAATATAAAGAATTAAGGTAATTGAGTTTACTGCAATTAAGTAGAATTAAACATTTATTATTACGTAAATTTAAAATTAAGCGAAATTGGAAAATATTAATGCAATAGTTTTGAATCCAATGTTAAATCCATCTATTTGATAATAAAGATTTGGTAATTTAATTTAATAGAAATTTTGGAAATTAAATTGATAATTTCTGTATTTGAATGGAATTGAAGAAAATACTGAAATCTATAAGTTAATCAAAATTTAAATTGACTTTTAAATTGTTTTAAACATTGTAATTGATGGAGAAATATAAAAGTGATAAAATTGGTCAATTTTAGAATTTAAATTAAAAATTGGATTTTATTAATTAATTATTAATTTATTTAATTAATAGAAAAATAGCCATTTTGGCCACTGACACGGATTTCGACGAAACCAGTTTCATCAGATCCGTAACAGTGAATTATTGTAGGACCTCAAGTTTAGTGGCGGTCAGACTTGTCGTTTGATCGTACGGACTCGAAACGCCTTGAAAGATATGCAATTGAAATCAATTTGAAAAATATTATTTTTAGCATAACTTCTTCATACGATGCAATTTGGACTTGAAACAAGTTCCATTGATTTTAAAATGTTCTAAAACATATATTTTGATATATAGGTTGACCTATTTCTGTTCCGGAATAGAAATGGGCTTTTCGGGTCAATTATCGTTCAAAACCCAAATCCAATCTAGCCCATTCTTTCTATTCTTTTTTGCCTATATGTCGTTATAAAACCTAACAGCAACCTCCACTTCATTTTCTTATCCCTAATCCCGAAATCAACCCTAATTGCTGTCTGATGGCAATTAGCAAATCAAAGAAAGTGGTTAAAATTCAAACTCTTCAAATCATATCAAATAATATACCGTTTCGAAGCTCTCGACGAATGGAGTCTGCGTATGGTGTTCGTTTTTGGAAAAAACGCTCGTATCAATGGAAATCGTAGTCAAACGCACCGACAGTGAAGTCAAAGGGGGTAATTTGGGGGTTTTTTGTTCGGAGCATCAATTGGCGAAATCGACTTCTGGGTATTGTAGAGCTCGACGAGTGGATTCCATATCTAGTTTCGATTTGACGATCGGAGTAGCGTGTAGTGGGAATTGGCCCCGAAAGGTCACGGCTGCTTCAACTTTGGGGCGCAAATTCCGGCGACCGACATCGAATCAGGTGGCAGCGTTCGTAGACGTTAGTGGAGGAGATGATGTTCTTCCGATTGCAAGTGGCGACATGGTTTCAGGTGGTCGGAGCTAGGAGATATCGGCGGTCAAAGCTGGCATTGTGCGTGATGGGCTGTGCGTATTTTTGCGTTGCATGTTTACTGGGTAGAGGATTGAAGGTGATGATGTGGCATAGGGAAAGGGGTAATGTGTTCTATTTTCTTTTATTATTTTTTATGATTTCAATCGCAATTTTGGCTATAACTCTCGCATACGAACTCCGTTTCACACGCGGTTTCTTTTGTTAGGATCGTATCTGAATTCCGGACTTGACGACGCTGGTTTGGATGAATTCTGAGATGATCAAATTTTTGGGTTTAAATTGAATTTATATTCAATTTAAATTCAAAAGGTGAGTGTTTTAACCCACTCACAACTTCTAAGATTTCTTATGTTTGTTAAATTGATTTATGATGTGTTTAGAAATTTATTTATAGCTGTTTGACATATATTTCATCATTATCCCAGTTAATTTGTATTCATATAATTTACTCGTTATTTAATCCATAATTTCTTATAAACTGCCAGTTAATTTTTTTGTTAAATTTATTATTGCATATAAACTGATAGTTAAATTATTAATTAATTTATTGTGCATATAAACTGCCAGTTAAATTATCAGTTAATTTATTTTGCATAAGAAACTTCTATTTAATACCTGTTGTTATTATCCGTTCTATATTGATGCTATTGATTGGATTTGATGATGACTGAAATAAATGGTTGATGGTTGATATTGGATGAATGGATGATGTATTTTATATTGTTACAAACTGCAAGTTATTATGCATTTTATTGCATTCGGGATTGCGGTTTGAAATGATATATAACCGTAAAAATTTATTTTTAAATTGTGGATTGAAATGATAAATATTTGTATCATTTGACCATAGGTTATAAAATTTTATACAGACACCACGGTATGTATATAAAAATATTTTGAAATGATTTTCTATAGTTTGTAAAGAAATATATATGGTTTTATGAGATATTGTTTTTCAGATATTTGGTAAAAGGTATTTTATATATAGTTAAATTCTTGGTTTTAAGCTATGTATAAAATTGTTTAAAGTATGAAGTAAGTTAAATAATAAAGTTGATTTTATTAAAATATATTATAGACAATTATTTACATAAATTATATTCTAATATAGAGTTTATATTGATTTTGATAAATTAAAGTTGAGAAGATAGTTTTGAAATGAATTTGAGATTTTATTTAATTAAGATCTTATTGAAATTTTGATTTAAAAGAATACGGTGTTATAACTAAATTCGGGTTTGAGATAATTTAAGTGAATATATCTAGACTAAATAAATTGAGGAATATTCAATTATTTAATTTGAAAGTTTTATTTAAAGGATACTGGATTTATTAGGTAAGTATTTCAAAACTAAATAATAGTAAAGTAAATTTGGAATATATATATATATGTGTTAAAAATTTAGTTTTGAAATGGTGGAATATTTAACTATGAAATATATGGAAATTTAAATGGTTTATTTGGGAATTCAAATCTGCATTTGGAACTGATATGAGAAATTAAAAAGCTAATATAATTAATAAAGTAATTTATTATTAAACCATTTAAGTATTGAAAATTATGTTTCGAAGCTATGGGGTTTAAGATATATATATTTGAAAATATTATGATTTTGGGAAAAGGGATATTTATGATATCATATTGATTTGGGGTTCTAAAGATATAAATGATATCGTATTTATATGGTTTTGAAAGGGATATTATATTCTGGTTTTAAAGTATAAATTATTTTGAAATAACCGCGGAGTTGTAATAACGTTTGGTTGTTGAAGAGACCGGGATCGGAAGTTGTCATACTCTCTGCCAACTCCGAAAACCACTTTAACAACCATGTACGCGGTGGAGATTCCAAAATGAAGTAGGATGGCGGCGGCGTTTCCTTTGAGGTAAATACGTGGACCCAACTCCCGTGAGTTGGCATAAGGTGGTTAAAACAGGAGCGATTGACGGGTTAATTGAGGTAGAACCTTTGATCGGACACATCCCTTCGATATTATACTTTGACTTTTGGATTGATTCGGTAGCCACTTTTGATTTTTTTTATTTGGGGGTGTGGCTCGAGGTGGGCGGTAGCTGCGGCTACGCGTTACCACCGACCCAGAAGCGTAATTGGTATATCTACCCTAGCATTGCCTAGTTGTGTCGTGTCACCTACCCTTTCGCGCCTTGTACGAGTTTGGTTTTCTCCCGTAGCCCGTGGAATATTTAGGGTAGTCTTCCGATCTGGAGATGCGCTGATATTGGATGGATTACTGGGACTATTATGTGTTAAAGGCTATATGGGTAACCCCTTGATGCTAAGAAAAAGTAAGTTTATTTTACAATCAGACACTATTATAATAGCGAAATATACTACATAGTAAATAGTTTAACGGATCCTTAAGAGATGTGAATCCCGAGCATCTTTTGAGTTACTTCACTCATGTTTATTTTTGTTGATTTAACTTACATAAGATCTTTTAGTTCTGACTCGAGTGCTTTGTCTTTTCAATTCGCTCGGGTCAGTCCGAGCGTTTCAGGATCGAAGACTTTAGCTCTGGAGGACGAAGACAGAGATTTCTATTGTTATTATTTATTATATTTCACTACACTCATATTGTTCCGCTGCATTGTTATATGGTATGTGTAACTCTGATGTATGTTGTATAAGTATAATCGAATATTTGAAAACAGCTTTATAAACTGTATATTTGATTATTATATTTTATCCTTCCGCTGTGAGATTCTGTTTTGTTTTATTTCTTTCTCATTTTCTTATTTACCCCATAAAAATCCGCCCTTCCGAACGGTTTGAATTGGCACATGTGTCGATTTAAAGCGTGCGAAAAGGCAGGATGTTACAATGTGGTATCAGAGCTTTGGTTTAACGATTAACCTTAGCTTTGTGGGGTCTGACTCTTTATTAATAGGGTAGTAATACCCTATGGGAGTCACTGAGTGTATATATGAGAGAGCGTACTTGTTAGTGTTATAAAAAGGGTTTTAATATTGTGTTAATCTATTCCGTTTTGTATTTATAAATTCTGGTTGGTGCATGGGACGCTATGACATCAACAGGTAAACACTTAGTAGGATAGACCGACATAATAATTATTTTTAATATAGGTGAATGAAATAATTTTGCCTATTATATTTTCTATGTATAAAATAAATTTTATAAATAAGATATATATTTGGTTGCTATATATTGGTTGTTAGGTAATGAAAATATAAATAATAGTTGAAATAGAGTTGAAAATAAAATAAATGAAAATTGGAAATTGAGAACTTGGGTTTCGGGGTTTTGAAAATTTCTATCAAATGATTTTGGAATATAATAATAATATTATTATAAGTATTTTCTGATATAGATATTTTAATATAATTTGGAAGAAATGTTTTAAAGAAATTTTGGAAAGATAAAGTTGTACTTCCCTCTCTGTCGCTGAAAAATAATTTCGGTGATGAGTGCACGCATCATCGACATTCATTTTCGAGTTTCGAAGTGGGAAGGCCACTGTAGCAGTTCGACTACAGAAATTTTTGATATACAAATATAAATTTTGAGTTGTTTAAATATAAATGGATATATAAGTTATAAGTATATATTTATCTACTATTTTAAAATAATTTGAAATTAAACCCGGTATTTAATTCTTAAGTTTCCATTTATTAATAGTTTAATTAATGGAGTGAAACAGAATTTAACTAATAATTGAAACCCTAAATGAAATAAGAGATTTAATGCTAGGTTATTAATGGTATTAAATGAAATTTGTAACATATGAAACAAAGTGTAATATTATTGAACATTTAATTTAATTAAAGGATGAGATAAAACTTGTATAAGTTCGTTTGCATTTTCTTTAACATATATAACTTACCAAATAGAAAAGTTGAAATGTTTAATAAGAAATGTAATGGAAATTGTATAAGTAAAAGTATGTAATGAAGTGTTCAATAAATTGCTGTTATTAATAAGAATCTAATGTTATAATTGTTATAAATCTAAGTTATGACTAAAATGCCACTTATTAAATATAATAGAACAGTTATAAAGAAATGAAAATAAGTTTAAGAAGGATTGAAGTTATTTATAATAAAATAAATGGAAGGATGAATACGATAAATAATATTAAGAGTGGAAAAAAAAATGAATCACCTTAATAAATAAGAAATTGACGTTATAGAGTTATAAACTTAAGTTGAAATTGAAGTATTTCTAAAATGCAATATAATAGAAATGTAAGCGCTAAATAAGTAAATGAAATTTGAGAAATGAATGTAATGCAATGAATAGAAATAGAGCAAAATAAATAAATAAATGAAACTGTAAGAAATAAATGAATATAATTGAGAAATGCATAAATGGAATGCAAATAAAAGAAACTTACATGACCTGAATAAATAAAAATGAATAGAATTAATAAGAATAAACTAATCGTTGTTGTTGTTGTTTTGTTTATGATTGTTTGGGTAAGGATACTTTAAAATTGTTTGGATGAATGAATAATCTATTTAGTTTCACCTAAGACTGTTGAGTAAAGGGTACACTTAGTAGTTTATTTTCATTCTGTACAATAAAGTTTTGAATCCGAACAACTATTTGATATAAATGAATGTTTGATTTGTGTTGATTTTTATGTGATGGTTGTATGCCTTGTTGCAAGTGATTGTTGTTGTTTGTATTGATTTGTTTGTTATTGATTGAAACAAGTTAAATACTTCATTTTATATGATTGTTAACCTTTTTGGATTATATAAGTGAAATACAGGTTATGGAAGCAATTGCTACTGCTTTTGGTTACATAATAAAGCGCTAATTGCCCGACCAATAGGTACGTTTTCGGATTTCGATTTATAGCGTTTTTATATTATTTTTCCCATATTGGGATATATTATTTTGAAAAATATATGTTAGATACTGTTATTTTTGATATTACATTTTCTCCCTAGCCTCTCCGTACAATAGAGACTCTGCCAAAATTTTCTGTAAATTTTGGACTTAGAAATTTTTTGAAAATGTTTTCCAAACTTTATTAATTTGAGTATAAAAGGTTTAATAGTTATAAATTTGTATATTTTATTTTAAGTAATTAATTCTGTAAATTTAGTTATTTATAAAGTTAATATTTTGAATAAGATATGTTGATTTCTTAATCCTTCTTTTTCCTTATTTTCCTTTTCGGGGACGAAAAGTTTTGAGTGGGGGAGAGTGTAACGACCCGTAAATTTTGATAAATAAATTAGTTAGTTTAATTTAATTTTGGAAATTAAATTTAGGAAGAAAGAAAGAAAAAAAGAAAAAAATGTGAATTAATTTAATGAATTGATAGTACTAAATAGTAAATTGAATTAAATCAACGTTCTGTAGTAATTGAAATATTGTTTGGGAATGAAAACTTATAAAGGTAAGCATTTAATTATCCAATGTAATAATTTATTTATTAAAAGTAACTGCATGTAAATTTAGGCAATAAAGTTAGTCAAAGCTGAATATGTATAAGTTGAATGAAATGGGTTAATGTAAATGTTATATTAGGCTATAAATCAAATGGAAGAAAACGAGCGTAAAATTTGAATTAATTTATGAAATAAAATAAATTGAATATAACATAAACTTAAGTGTAAATTTTAAGGGTATGATAACAAGTATTATAAATTACCTAATTAATTGGTCAATGAATTTATTGGAAATAAAGTTCATTTAAATGTTAAGTAATTATAATGTTGATACTGATAATAAACGTTACTTTAATGATTATTAATATAATAACGGAAGTGTGAATGTAAATTAATAGAAGCGTAAATTTATTTTAAGAAGTAACTGGTGGATTGGGAAATAAGTTCAAATCATGTTAATTGGGAAATTAATACGTAAGTATGTAAAGTAATTAATAGAATGTAAATTTAATGTGTAAATTTAATAGAATGTAAAGTATTTAGAAACCTTAATTAATGTGCTCAAATTGGTAGAAGTACACATTTAAAAATATAAAATTCATTCAAATTAAAATGTTAATAGGCATATATTAATGTAATGAAATAAAATTGGCGTTGAATATGGAATTATAAATCTAGTTTGATAAGTAATGAACTTATAAATGCAATTAATATAGGAGGCTTGTTTATGTAAGGTGTTAAATAAACCTTGGTAATAAATTGTAATTAAATCTAAATTTAACGTTTTGTTAATATAAATGGAAGAAATAATCGAAAAAAAGTTAATTTTGTTTGTAAAATGACAGTTGGTTGAATAAAAGGAATGCAAAATAAAGTTGTCAAAATATTGGAAATCAATCAGGGTTAAATGAACCTTAATGTTATATAAATAAGAATTAATGCAGTAACTAATTTAGTGCAAATATATTTATGGAACAAATGTTAAGATCTTAACTGATGGTAATTAATAATTGGAGATAATATAAATTCCATTTATAATATGACTATTGGTTAATTTAAAGATTTTAAATCAAGATTTGTTAATTTATTTGAATATAAAGAATTAAGGTAATTGAGTTTACTGCAATTAAGTAGAATTAAACATTTATTATTACGTAAATTGAAAATTAAGCGAAATTGGGAAATATTAATGAAATAGTTTTGAATCCAATGTTAAATCCATCTATTTGATAATAAAGATTTGGTAATTTAATTTAATAGAAATTTTGGAAATTAAATTGATAATATCTATATTTGAATGGAATTGAAGAAAATACTGAAATCGATAAGTTGATCAAAGTTTAAATTGACTTTTAAATTGTTTAAAACATTGTAATTGATGAAGAAATATAAAAGTGATAAAATTGGTCAATTTTAGAATTTAAATTAAAAATTGGATTTTATTAATTAATTATTAATTTATTTAATTAATAGAAAAATAGCTATTTTGGCCACTGACTCGGATTTCGACGAAACTAGTTTCATTGGATCCGTAACAGTGACTTATTGTAGGACTTCAGGTTTCGTAGCGATCGGACTTGTCGTTTGATCGTACGGACTCGAAACGCCTTGAAAGATATGCAATTGAAATCAATTTGGAAAATATTGTTTTTAGCATAACTTCTTCATACGATGGAATTTGGACTTGAAACATGTTCCATTGATTTTAAAATGTTCTAAAACGTATATTTCGATATATAGGTTGACCCATTTCTGTTCCGGAATAGAAACGGGCTTTTCGGGTCAATTATCATTCAAAACCCAAATCCAATCTAGCCCGTTCTTTCTATTCTGTTTTGCCTATTTATACGTCGTTATAAAACCTAGCAGCAACCTCCACTTCATTTTCTTATCCCCAATCCCGAAATCAACCCTAATTGCAGTCTGATGGCAATTAGCAAATCAAATAAAGTGGTTAAAATTCAAACTCTTCAAATCATATCATATAATATACCATTTCGAAGCTCTCGACGAATGGAGTCAGCGTATGGTGTTCGTTTTTTATTTGGGGGTGTGGCTCGAGGTGGACGGTAGCTGCGGTTACGCGTTACCACCGATCCAGAAACGTAATTGGTATATCTACCCTGGCATTACCCAGTTGTGCCGTGTCACCTACCCTATCGCGCCTTGTACGAGTTTGGTTTACTCCCATAGCCCGTGAAATATTTAGGGTAGTCTCCCGATCTGGAGATGCGCTGATATTGGATGGACTACTGGGACTATTACGTGTTAAGGGCTATATGGGTAACCCCTTAATGCTAAGAAAAAAGTAAGTTTATTTTACAATTAGACACTATTATAATAGCGAAACATACTACATAGTAAATAATTTAACGGATCCTTAAGAGATGTGAATCCCGAGCATCTTTTGAGTTACTGCACTCATGTTTATTTCTGTTGATTTAACTTACATAAGATCTTTTAGTTCTGACTCGAGTGTTTTGTCTTTTCAATTCGCTCGGATCAGTCCGAGCATTTTAGGATCGAATAATTTAGCTTTGGAGGACGAACACGGAGATTTCTATTGTTATTATTTATTATATTTCACTACACTCATATTGTTTCGCTGCATTGTTATATGGTATGTGTAACTCTGATGTATGTTGTATAAGTATAATCGAATATTTGAAAACAGCTTTATAAACCGTATATTTGATTATTATATTTTATCCTTCCGCTGTGAGATTCTATTTTGTTTTATTTCTTTCTCGTTTTCTTATTTACCCTATAACAATCCGCCCTTCCGAACAGTTTGCATTGGCACGTCTGTCGATTTAAAGCGTGCGAAAAGGCAGGATGTTACACATGTTTAATTGTTTTTCCATCGTGTACGTTGAAGTTGTATAATTGCAAATCTATGGTTCTATACCCATTGAAGTTGAGTATGATTATGCAATGTTATTGTGGTAGAATATGATGAAATGGCTCCCGGACCGATTGATCCTAGTGTGCTTTACCTCCAACCTCAACACCGCACAAACAACATCGATATGATGGAGGTACAAGGTCAAATAATTTGTTATTACTTCTACAAATTGCTAGTAATTACCATAATTGCTTTGCTTCGTTACTATGTATCGATAAGGGGTTGAGCCGGACGGCTTCATTGACCATTCATCAACTTTAGAGCTCGTCACATCAGCGTATCCAGGCGTGTTGGAACTGTTAGACAGAGCTGGATTTGGTATTGTCAATAAGTTGGGATATACACAGCTCAACCGGAATCTTTTGACCGCTTTGATCGGTAGATGGTGACCGGAGACGTCTATATTTCATCCTAGAGTAGGTGAGATGACAATCACTTTGAAAGACATAGCTGTATTTCTTGGATTGCCGATTAACGGGGATTCCATCCTGAAATCGGATTTTCCAAGAAATTATATGGCATTCTGTGAGCCCTTGCTTGGATTGGCTCCTCCTGAAGATGTGAGATTGGGAAATGAATCGATAGTTTGCATGTGGTTTAGGGAGCAGTTGGCCCATGATATTCCCCGTCGTACCTCTCCTTTGCAGATTCCCCAACGTGCCCGTGATATTATGTTGCACATCATCACGCAGCGTCTTTTTGTGATCGATCGAAGACAAGAGTTGCCCTTCAATGGCTTCCATTGTTAGAAGACTTCGATTCATGTCGGTAATACTCATGGGGCTGTGCGGTGCTTGCTTTCACCTATATGGAGCTTACGAGAGTTGCTTTGGTCCAATATCGGTCCGCCGGAGGTTATATGACTCTACTTCAGGTACAGACATAATCATTTGTTGTTGCATAGTTGAGTTTTTTGTAAAACCGTAACTAAAATTAAGTTTCACACTTGCAGCTTTAGTCATGGACCTACCTTTCGGTTAGTCGTATTTCTATGAAGACGCAAATAATTGACAATTCAAAGTCTTATGGAGCGAGGTAAAACAGTGTTGTTAGTGTTGTTGTATCGACATGGTAAATTTGAATTTCCTATAACATGTTGCGATTACAGGTGGATTGGCCGGAAGAATACAAAAATGACCCCCAGACGCAATTTAACTTTCTACCGGAACGAGTTTGACATCTTAGATTACAATGCAGTAACATTGAAACTGTATTCTGAAGCAGACCTTCATGCACTTCCGGCTATTTGTACATTGGATGGGACATTATGGCGGGCAAGACTTATGATTTTTTGTTCTGGAGATTTAGCATACCATCTGCCAGATAGAGTCATGAGACAGTTTGGTCTTCGACTGCACCTACCGTATCCTGCTCCATATTACATGCTTCCGTACGACGAAGATGAGTTCGAAATGATGATTGAGTTATGGAACAACCGTTTCATAGCTGGGGAAGATGAGCACGAAGTCACTCTGACCGATGAGGAGTATCTTAGCTGGTACTGGAATATCACTCGTCGTTATGTGCTACGAAGATGAGCGGAAGAATCCGAGCAAGAGGTGGCACCTTACACTCCACGAGCTCCGCTAGAATGGAATGTGGTACGTATTAATATTGACAACTTATGTAGTACTTATGAAACTCATACGGGTTTATGTTATACGCAGGCGGATGGAATGTATCATGTGTTGGACATTGTCGACGAGCTTGCAGAGGAGGTTCCTGAAAAGAGCAAGGCAAAATGCTTCTCTATCAAATAAATTCTGCTATCCTGTTTGTCGAAGAACAAGATGTCAAAGCCCATCCCACCTTCTCCTCCTCCTCCTCCTGTAGTGCCACCACTTATCGAGGATATTTCCCCTCTCGCGTCGTATGAGGACATAGCTGTAGTCACACCGACCCCCTCACCGAAGAGAAAGTATGGAAGATGGAAGAAAAAAGAGGGCGAGAGTTCCGGAGCGATATCTTCCCAACATACACAACCCGTAGGGCCATCGCAACCCCCAATGGAAGGGACGCAAGAGGAGGGCAGTGAAGAGCTGTCACTGGAAGAGGAGGAATTCATGCTCAAGCCAAGAAGACCGAAGAAGAAAACTCCTAGGGAATTAAAAATTTTGAGATGAAATTTTAGACTAACCGTAGTGGACTGTGTTTTCTATTTGTTGACTGTAGTGTTCATTGATTGTTTGTGTGGTATGTTGACTATAGTATTGACTGATCATAGTCTGTATTTGTTCGTTTGGGATGTTTGGTTGTTAACTAATGCAGACTAGTCTTTGTCGTTGTGATAGTAAAAGCGACTCTAGTCTTCCGATGTTGGTGTGAATGTTACTGGTTGTAGACTTGTATTTGCTGCTGGTAACTGTAGTCATGGGCTTAGAACGTTGCAGTGGTCAAGGTTCAGAAACGACTATTACATTGGTGTCGAATTATTGATACTGTATTTTCCTTTTGAAGTTTGTCTGAGTAAGTAACAGAGTAGCATTTCAAATACCGCGTGGGGCATCATTTCAAATGCCGCGTGCGGCGTCATTTCAAATGCCGCATAGAGCGTTATTTGAAATGTTGCCACAAGCGGCATTTTAAATGCCGCCCCTTTGCGGCATTTTAAATGTCGCTCTGTTACTTTACATTACCAACATTGCCTCTTGCGGCATTAGATTTTACATTACATACTTCTCTCGATGCATAACATACTTCAAACAATGCATAACATACTTCAATTATCGATGCATAACATACTTCAAACGATGCATAACATAACATACTTCAATTACGTTTCAATTATCCTTCAACGATGCGTAACATACTTCAGACAGTGCATAACATACTTCGAACGATCGTTTTAGATATTTATTCATCACACAACAAGTTTCTAATATCATTACATTACATTTCAATTATGCTACAACGATCTACGTGGCCACAATGCCGAATACTTGTATCCATGAACCAACAATTCGTTTTGGTATTCAAGGTTCAACTTTTCCAAACGACTAACTTCTTCTTGCATTTCTAAAGCATATTCCACCCCTTTAGGACACAGTGGTGGATTGAGTCACTTAAAAAAATTGCAGCATTCAACCTGATTCGACCGAATCTTGTGATCGTTGTATCCAGTGCAGTGGTAGAAACGACGTCCAGCGTTCCTATCATTTCTAGAAACGACTACTTCACATTCCTCTCCACAGCAAGAAACTGCACATGTAGCATGAGAGCTTGAGCTTGTACGATTTTGCCGGCCTAAGACACCTAAAAGACGTGCAAGGAGCGATTTTTGGACTGGTCTATCAACCGCGGCTTCTCCACGTGATGTTCCACTATACTCATTCGGGGGTTCTTCTTTCAATTGTGTCTCTGGTACAAAATCAACTTCAAGGTCGGCGCCACTTGAAATCCCCTTTCCTCTATTTTGTTTGAATTCGTCGTACATTTTCATCATTTTTACGTCATTAATTTCTCAATTTCCCATTATACGCCTATGAATACAACCAAAAATACATCGATAAAACAATTGTTGAAATTGAACGAGAAAGTATAATACTTACATTCGGCGTGACAATGTTGAATTGAAATATTGGGTGGGTAGTTGCAAATTGTTGAAATCGGACGAGAATAGTATAACAATATGAAACCTAGAGCTTTTGCTAAAATAAATTTGGTAAATTAGGGTGTAGGCGGGGTAGATGCAAAAACTTAGGAAAATATATAGGCAGCAGAGGCGCGACATCCCAAATGGCGCTAATAGCGTCTTTTGAAATGCTGCAGCACGCGGCATTTCAAATGCCGCTACAAGTGGCATTTTAAATGACACAGCAGGCGACATTTCAAATGATGCCTGTTGCGGCATTTAAAATGAACTATCCAAGCAACATTTGAAATGTCGCTCTGCTTAATACTCAATGCCTGCAACTTTGTGATTAAGTCCACAATGAACTTTGAATACACTCTGCGTTAGAAGGCTAAAAACAAAGTAATAAATTCGAAATAACATTGGCGTACAACATTAGATTACATAAACATTTGTTCTCAGACAAACTAGAATGTGTTCGAATTAGGATTACAAACAAAATAAAACAAAAACATTAAGTTGTTGTATGCAACAATTTTTTTTTGACCAAGAACACCACATTTGCTGCACCTATTTCATTTAGGGGTCTGCATCTCATCCATTGTACCTTGAATTCTAGTTGAATGTGGGCGTGCTGGTTGTCTTTTAGCGATTGGAGGTAGGACCAATTGACTGTCACTTGAACTCCAATAACGTTTATCGCGTACCGGGTGAAACTCAAGGGTGTAAGCTGCCAGGTATTTCACTGTGGAATACTGTGTTGAGGCAAAGCCTTTATGGGCTCTATTTGCTCCATTGGAAACCATTGAGCAAGGGGCCATAACATGCATACACGGTAGGTGCTCTAAAAGAGGGATGTTGCACGTTCAAGAGCAACTATAACCGTTGATTAGTACTTTGAACTCGTCACTGAAATAGTGTACAACTTGCCACTCAGATTGACTAAATCGAATAATTCTTGTATGCCTAGCTCCGTTAGCTCTTTCGGTGATCTTGGCTTCCCACTTCGGAGTTAGATGAGAAGTCAGTTTTGCTGCCGCTTCTCGTCGTTGACAAAAATAATCAACCGACCTGAAAAAGGTGCGTGCAACTAAAGCTTTGATAGGTAAAGACCTAGCTCCTTTAAGAAAACCATTGAAACTTTCTGCACAATTGGTGTTCATGATATGAAATCGACCGCCATCATCTTTACACAATGCCCAGTTCTCCTCATGTGCTCCAAACTCCTTTTTATCCAATTGTGAGCCCTGATGCTTATATTTTTTATTTCTTCACGTATTCTGATGTACTCGGCTTCTTCCACAGCACAAGCTGCAGCATAAAATAGTCCGGTTAATCGTTTTTCTCTAAACCCTACAGCTTGAAAGTTAGCTTTAAGATGTCTAGCACAAAATCTATGTTTATGTGGCAAACGCCATTTTGATTCCAATGCTGATGGTATACCTTTCATTTGATCTGAAATGAAGGTAGTTCTTCGATTGTTAACGCTGTGAATGAACCGCTGCATGCAGACAAAAAGCCACCCTTAGCTATCCCAGGATTTGGACTCTACAATTGCGTACGCCAAAGGGTATATGTGATTATCTGCATCAACAGCAGTGGCCACAAGTAGCGTCCCTTTATATTTCCCGTATAAATGTGTCCCGTCAATACATAACAACGGACGATAATGAACAAATCCTTCAATACAAGGTCCAAAGGCCCAAAAGCTCGATCGAATACTCCATAATCGTCGGTCGTAACGTGTCCAACTCTTTTCGGGTTCGATCTAGTTATTTCAGCAAAGTATTGCCTTAGACTACTGTATGACTCCGCCTAATCATCATAAATTCATTCCACCGCCTTACCCAAAGCTCTCCAAGCCTTCATATAACTAATTTTCACGAACAACTATTCTTCCATCAAAATTTGTACCGTTTCGGCTGTAATGTTTTGATTGGCTTTCAAAAAAGGTAATATTTTTTCCACTACAAAGTTAGACATCGCCTGCTTGTGGGTGGAGTTCACCGTTGGATTAACACAATTGTGTTCGCTAGGATATTTCCTTACAATCCACCAATTCTGCTCTGATTTTTTGAGACAATAGCATGAATTCTCCATGGACAATTTGCATCTATATTACAAACGGCAGTGTATTTGGTTTTATTTGATTTTATCGCTTTAAAAGATACAACATACAAAATCGACCATTCGCTCAACTGTTGTAACAACTTGGCTTTCGTCTCGAAAATCAAACCAACTTTAAATCCTTTCTGAACGCTTACGGTTGAAAACATCTCATAGTTGAACTCAAGATTCGTAACGATTGACCTTTCCATAATTTATGCGTTGCACAAATCATCATCCAAAGAAACTTCCATTTACACCTCATCACTGTCTTCGGAAATATTGTCTTCAACCGTAAAATCATAGTTCAAAGGTTCATTGTCACTTGATTACTACCTATCCATGACATATCGTTCTTCGCCATGTTCACTAAATCCATACTATTTACAGGGGGTTCATCATTGACATCTTCACCTTCGTCCCCGTCTATCTCAGTATCAACATCTTCATTGTTCACGTTTACGTTTACATTTTCCAAATCAGCATTAGATTGCATAGCAATATCGTTCATGGGGAATCTGCTATTCAAACGTATGTATTACTATAATACCATTACCGTAATTACTACCTACAAAAAATTGATTTTTCATGATACATACCTCTGACTAAGATTATGTAACTTAGATGGATTTGGATACACTAAATGAGACATATGGCATTGTGATGGTCCAGCGGGACTAGGCAGTGTTGGTCGACAGGGAAGATAACTAAATATAAAGCGAAAAAACAGTTAAGTAGCGCACAACTATCAAATTAAAACGACCTAAATTTCATAAATAAACATTTCACCTTCCGAGCAAATGCGTAAAGCTGCCTTGACTTTGATAGGGGTACGTATACTGAATGCCATGTTGATAGGTCATACACGGAGGATATCCATATAGACCTTGTTGTTGACCATACGTCGCTGTTGTAGTCAGATTAATGAAACTCGAGGATGCGTTTCCACGGCTGATACTTACTACCTCAATCGTTCTTCGGTGATCCTCAATTACACTATTAACTTCTTGTTCTCGTACGGGTTCTTCTACTTGCAAGCGCCCAATTTTCCCAACAAACAGCTCAATTGATTTCGATGTCGTTGAAAACATTAGCTTGACATCATCGTCGGCTATTTTAATGGCTTTCGATCCTGAGTCCGTCGGCCAGTTACACACTACCTCTATGTCAAATTCTTCAGATTTTATCTTGGTCGCTTTATAGATCGATTCTTTTAGCTGCACCAAATTACAACCATTCAACACTTTAGCTAACTTACATGACCCCCCCCCCCCCCCCCGACATATTTTCCACAATTAAATTCATCAACAACCAATTCGCCATCGAAATAACAGATGGTTAGTACACACTTGGAGCCATTCTACAATTTATTCAATCAACCAGTAAACTATTATCAGTTGATACCAAACAGCAAATGAGATTAAAAAAATTGAACTAGCGTTTCCATAAAAACGTACCTGCTATAGCTAATTCCTTGTTGAAGAGGAAGAATTAGATATTGTTCCTCGTTTGTAATTGAATCCAACCAATATTAAACTACAATTTGCAAATAATTTAACAGTTTGGAGTTTAGAATTTTGGTACATCTAAGCAAAGTTTGGAAGAAGACAAACATTAAAATGTGGCTGCTTAATAAAGCAGCAGAAATAACGTCATTTGGGATGCCGCATACTGGCGGCATCTCAAATGCCGCCAGTGTTATTTTGCAAAATACACATGTACTGGCGGCATTTGAGATGCCGCCAGCACACATGGCGTCATACGTGGTGAAAACTAGTCTATTTTTGTAATTAGTTTGCAAATTGGCCTATTCTTATAATTTGTTTACAAAATTGGCCTAAATACAAAATTTATCATATTTGTTATGTTTTTTCTAATTAAATATTAATCAAAGTCCAAATAAATGTGGATAACATTCATTTACCTTTGATTGTTAAAGAAAATGTCGTTGATGCCAATAGTAGTAAGGTACATGTTAAATGTTAGGTCACCAATTTTAGTCAGACCAACCGGTAAGAGGCTATGCGGTAGGATCATGTAATATGGAATAACGGAATTGTCTAGGTAGATAAAGTAAGTAAAAGCAAGGTAGACACCAGGATTTTATACTGGTTCGGACATCTAGTCCTACGTCCAGTCCCTAAGCTTCACTTAGGAATTCCACTAACCAAAACCCTCACTTCACCCGGAGGAATAGGTTTACAACTTATCCGAACAACCGAACAGGATTTCTTGCCTCAACTACCGAAGAGGACTTCAACTCAATTACTAAAAAAGCAATATTCGACTTGTTGTGTTCTTGTCAACACTAATGAGTCTAATGTAGTACAATATTCCTATAATCTTATCCTCGAGAGTATGCAATGTGTTTGTGAAGATTTAGGAAATGTGAATTGTTATGAATCAAAAGAATGTTAAAAACAAAGTAGTGATTCAAGCAATAGATTTGTGATTGCTTTGAGAATTTCTATTTAATATGTTCAAGAAAATAGTAAGATTAAATCAAGAGAATTCGGTAAATTGAAGATGTTAGAATTATGTATTTATACTTGTAGAAGAGGTGCATCTGTTGGCTAAGGGTGCAGATAAGAGATGCTTCCATTTTCATTGGTGAATGGTTGCAACTCTTGGGAGGAAGAAGGTGTCCATTCAGAGAAAATTCGTAGGTTCAAATTCAGTCGACTGAATAGAGAATTCAATCAACTGAAAATATGAAGTAAAATTTTCAGGAACAAATTCAGTCGACTGAGCAGGGTGTTTCAGTCGACTGAAACTGTACATGTTTGTATATGTGTAACAGGTTCAGTCGACTGGTCATCCATGTTCAGTCGACTGAACTACTAAGCTGTGCACAGTGAATGTGTATTAAAAAATGAAATTTATAAAATGTGTTCTAATGTTTGTGCAAGCCTCTTGAGGATAGATTTTAACAATAAATCTAAACTAAGACCTATATAAAAATCATACTTATGTTTATCCTTGGTCTTCATCGTTCTTTCTTTAGCTTTGCACATATCTCTTCCTTTTTGTTGAAGCACACTGTCATTGATCAAAATCTTAGCGTATCAACATTCTCCCCCTTTTTGATTGATGAAAATACTCATGTGTGTAGAGATTATTTCCTCCCCATGAATATGTGCACTATCTTTTATACAAAAACATGGTTAATAACATAGATTTCTCCCCCTTTGTCATCGACAAAAAGGAAGTAATAATCGCAGAAGTATATAGTCAAAACAATCACTAATATGCATGTCTATAGTTTAAGAATGTAGCATAAAATGTAGCATGAGAAATAAAACATAGAATGTTGCATGAATGAACAAAACATGAAATGTAGCATGAATGAAACATAAAAGTCTGTTTATACAAGCCTTTTGATTAGTGTTTTTGAAATAAAAATAAAAGACCTATTCATCTTTTTCCCAATCATGCGAGGCTTCTCTCCCTCCTTCTGGTTCACAAATGATTGGTCCACCGGTGGGTGGTCTATAGCTTCCTCCTTGACCACCACTAGTGCCACTCGTGCTGCTGCTTGTATGTTCTTCGGATGTTGTCCATGGGAAAGTAGGTGCAGGACGCTTACCCGTGATGTTGAAGCGGTAGTGGAGGTTGAGCATGAGATGGCATCCCATAATTTATTGAAGAATCCTTTAATTTTATCAAGTTTGTGATCTACCTTCTTGAGGCGATTATCAAGAATTTATTGATTTCTTGATAAAATTCCTAACGATTGAGTGGTAGTAAAACTTGGCTCAATGATACGAATTTCATCTTCTCGGTCGAAAGGTTGTTCATGTGGAGCTTGTGGAGGTTGTTGCTGTTCTTGATGCCTTGCTTCCCATTCGGCAAGAGATATGATGCGAGGAGGTCTAGCCGGGAGTTGCATAAGGCTAATAGTCCGTTGGTTAATTTGACGGACCATTGTATTTTCGGACTCGGGTAATGGCGTATCAACATTGAGGAGAAGTCTCATGATATATTCTCCAAAATATATAGTTCTTATTTTGCCATTATTAAATGTGAGAAACTCATCAAGAATTAGTTGGACCCAATTGACTTGAATATTTACCCAAATAGCGTATAGAGCTCGATAATTGATTGGGTAGACAAGTTCATATGAACCTGTTCGTGGAGTAATTGTTCTCACAAGAGCTTTTGCGAAGGATTCTAGCTCTAGGTCGTAGGGAAGTGGATTTAAAATCTCGAGTGTTAACATTATCATCCAGAAATTGATGGTTTATGTTATCTTGAATTTGTGGATTGAATTCTACCTCGTCAAGCTTTCTCCCTACATTAGGTGATCCTAAGATGTGTGCCATTCGATCTAAGGAGAACCAAACTTTCTTCCCGCACACCATACTCCAAACACTATCATTTGGATTTCTTGGAGTTTGGTGTCCAAGATTAAGGTTTGCATAAAATAGTTTGACCATGATATGATTTATTGCATGGTCGTTTCTTTTTAAATCCAAGAGAGAAGTTAAACCTGCCTGATTCGTTAATGCTTGGATGTTGTATGTCCGAAGGCTTTGAAAATCAACGAAGGAATGCTCGAAAATGCGAGAATTCTTCATTTTATTCCACCTCGTTACAGCTACGCCATCATAGAGCCATTGTGCAATTTGAGCATCAATTGGCTCGGAGGATGATGAAGAAGAAGCTCTTGATCTTTTTGGGGCCATTAGTTGTGAGATTTGAGAGTAATTTGTGAATTGGGGGCTAGGGTTTTGGAAAACAATGGGGAAGAGAGAACTTTTGCAATGTAAAAAGTGAAGGTAAAAGGGTGAAAACCGGTGGATAAAAGGGAAAAGTTGCCTGGGAATTGGCGTTCAGTCGACTGAAAATTCTGTTCAGTCGACTGAAATTTTGGCCAAAATTTTTCTGTGTTAAATTCAGTCGACTGAACAGAGTTTTTAGTCGACTGAACTATTGTGTATTTGTTTTCTGCCTAGTGTTCATTCGACTGAGCAGTAAGGTCCGGTCGACTGAACCTTGAGTTTTTGGAATTCTATGTTTAAAAAAAAATTCAATAAACAATAACAATTGTATAGACATAATACAATATAACAAAATGATTTGTCTACCGAAATAACCATTTCTTTGGAGTTGGACTAATTTTCTTTTTATTTCCTTCATTCGCCATATAGTTTTTGTCCCATGAATTTGGACTATATTGAGGAGTTTTTGGCGACATCCAAGGATTCACGGGATCGGCTGGTGTATGATAAGACGAAGACGGATCATACGAACTAACCGGTCGAGGTAGAGGCTCAGTCACTTTGTTTTTCTTTGACCCACAAAAACGTAAACCGATTTGCTCTAGGAAGCTTAATCGTCTAGCCTTTTCTTTTTGTTCGAAATATAATTCTCGTTGAAGATCAATTTGTTGTTGTTGAAAGTGATGAATCTCATCAATCTTTCTTTTCGTATCTGGTGAGATAAAAAGACCACGTTTAGCCTTCTTCGATTCCGGTGTGTAGCCAGTTCGATAGTTGTCCCATTTATAGACTGGCTCATGCTTTGGTGTTTGAGTAGGAAGTTTTGGTGATGTTGGTGAGTTATCGACCGAAGAGGTGATGTTGATTGGGGAGTATGAGTTGTTTGAGGACATTTTTATATCAACTTTTCAGTCTTTTGTAAGTGAAAATGAGTTGTGAAAATGAAAATATGTTAAACGTGTATTTATAGGATGAATATTCTAAAAATATTGTGGTGATAATTTATCAAAGTTTTTTTAACCAATAAAAGATTTAATGGTTAAAATAAATCAGTTAGAAATGTATGGATTAGAGATAATCCTTATATTATTATTTATAATGTATCATTTTTTGAAAATATAAATTGAAAGTCAAAGTTTTCTTCATTCAGTCGATTGAGTATAGAGACTTAGTCGACTGAATTTTTGAATTTTTTTTGATAACTTTCTCTATAAAATATCTTTAAAAGAGATTATTCCTAATTCTCGTCATAATTTTATAAAGGAGTTTTCTAATAAAGGTTTAGTAAATATATCGGCAATTTGATTTTCGGTAGAAATATGTTCTAAATTTATGATTCCTTTTTCGATATTGTCACGTAGAAAATGGTGACGAAGATCAATATGTTTTGTACGAGAGTGATTAATAGGATTTTTAGATAAATTTATTGTACTTGTATTATCACAATATATTGTAGAGTTTGTTAAATTTATATTAAAATCCTTAAGTGTTTATTGCATGTAGATAACTTGAGTGCATGCTAAAGCGGCTGATATATACTATGCTTCACAGTTGGAAAGTGAGACACTATTTTGTTTCTTACTAAACCAAGACACAAGTGATTTCCCAATAAAATGGCACGTACCACTTGTACTCTTTCTATCTGTTCGAGATCCACCAAAATCAGCATCACTGAATGATACTAACTCAAATGGACACTCTTTTGGATAGAAAAGACCAAAATCTTTAGTATCATTAAGATATCGCATAATTCGTTTTACCGCTCTTAAATGTGATTCTTTAGGATTAGATTGAAAAAGTGCACATAAACATACACTCATCATTATGCCTGGTCTACTAGCGGTTAAGTAAAGTAAGGAACCTATCATACTTCTAACCAATTTTTGATCTATACTTTTGCCATTTTCATCTCGATCGAGATGAGTAGTGGTACTCATAGGAGTAGGTTTAGTAGAAGTGTTCTCCATTCCAAAACGTGTAATTAGATTAGCACAATATTTTTCTTGGTTTATGAAAATTCCATTTGTTAATTGTTTAATTTGAAGTCCGAGATAATATGATAATTCTCCCATATGAGACATTTCAAACTCCTTAGTCATTATATTTGAAAATTCTTTACATAAATTTTCATTTGTTGAACCAAATATAATATCATCTACGTATACTTGAATTATTAAAATATCTTTAGTAGTATTTTTAATGAAAAGCGTTTGATCAACTTTTCCAATTTGAAATCCCGAATTTAGTAAGTAACTTTTAAGTCTTTCATACCAAGGACGAGGTGCTTGTTTAAGACCATATAGTGCTTTCTTTAATTTATATACATGATCTGGATATTTTTCATTTATGAATAAAGGAGGTTGTTCTACATATACATTTTCCTTTATAAAACCATTCAAAAATGCACTTGTAACATCCATTTGATAAAGTTTAAAATTGTGAAAACATGCAAAAGCTAATAGAATACGTATTGCTTCAAGTCTTGCAACAGGAGCAAAAGTTTCTTCAAAATCAATACCTTCTTCTTGATTATATCCTTGCGCTACTAGTCTAGCTTTATTCCTAGTTATATTACCTTGTTCATCTATTTTATTTTTGTAAACCCATTTTGTTCCTATAACAGATTGATTATTTGGACGGAGAACTAATTCCCAAACATCGTTACGTTCAAACTGATTTAATTCTTCTTGCATTGCAATAATCCAGTAATCATCTGTTGATGCTTCTTTAGGATTTTTAGGTTCTATTGTAGAAATGAAAGCTATATGTCCCATTTGATTTAGTTGATTTCTTGTCTTAACTTGAGAATTGATTTCACCTATTACGTTTTGAGCAGGGTGATCTCGTAATATTCTTGGCGAAGATCTTAGTTCATTATTACAATTTTCAAGATTTGTATTTTCTATATTTATAAATTCTTCATCATCTTTTATATTTAATTGTTTGTTGAAATTCTCATCAAAAGATACATGTAAGGTTTCTTCGATTACGTTTGTTCGCTTATTAAATACTCGATATGCCTTACTTCGTTCTGAATATCCTATAAAAATTCCTTCGTCGGCTTTTGGATCAAATTTACTCAATTGATCTTTTGTATTTAAAATAAAACATTTTGATCCAAATATTTTAAAATAAAATATATTTGGCTTTTTGTTGTTGAATAGTTCATATGAAGTATTTTTAGTTAACAGTCTAATTGATATTCTATTCAATACATAGCATGCAGTAGCTATGGCTTCTGCCCAAAAATGTTTTGGTAGAAGACTTCCATTTAATAATGTCCTAGCGCATTCTTGTAATGTTTTATTCTTTCTTTCTACAACTCCATTTTGTTGAGGAGTTCTAGGAAATGAAAAATTATGATTTATTCCTTTCTTTTTACTGAAAGTTTCAAAAGCTTCATTTTCGAATTCGCCTCCATGATCACTTCGTATATTTTTAATCTTCAAATCTTTAGTGTTTTGAATTCTTTTGACAAATGTTTTAAAATGCTCAAAAGTATCACTTTTATTTTTCATAAAAATAGTCCATGTATATCTTGATAAATCATCAACTATTACAAACACGTATCGATTATGATTAATGGATTGAACTTGTGTTGGTCCAAACAAATCCATATGTAGTAATTCTAATGGCTGTAAAGTCGAAATATTTTTCTTAGATTTGAAAGAAGATTTCGTTAATTTTCCTATTTGACGATCATCACAAAGATTTTTTATTTTAAAGTTTATTTTGGGTAAACCTCTTACTAATTCATTTTTGGAAAGTTTTCTAATAGTTTTAAATTTATATGACAAAATCTTTTGTGCCATAACCAAGAATCATTATCTTTAGCTAGTAAACACATACTTGTATTATGATTAATATTCATATTTAGAACGTAAATATTCCTATCTCTATTTCCTTCAAAAACAAGATTTTGGTTTGGATCAAAAATACTACATTTATTTTCCGAAAAAGTTATTTTAAAACCTTTGTCACAAAGTTGACTTATGCTAAGTAGATTATGTTTTAGATTTTCAACTAATGAAACATTTGTAATAAAAGGTAAATTTGATGTACCATAATTGCTCACATCTCCTTTGCCAATGATATGGCCTTTTGAATTATCTCCGAAGGTAACCGAGCCACCATCAAAGTATGTGATGTTTGTAAGCATATCTTTGTCTCCGGTCATGTGTTTTGAGCAACCACGGTCTAGTATCCATTTCTTCTTTTTAAGTGGGACCTGAAAATAAATACAAAATTATTGGTACCCACCTTTTAATAGGGTCCTAAAAAGTTAGAGCTTAGGAACCAAACCCAATTTGGTTTAGTATCCTTTTTATAAATATAGTTTTTATTATAATGAACACTATCCATAAATGTTTTAATATATTTATTCCTAATTAACACATTGTTAGTCTTTGGAACCCAAATTTTAACTTCCTTTGTTTCTATTTTTATTTCAATAGGTTTTATTAACAATATTTGTTTTTTTGAATCAATATTCCTTTTAAGATTTATATCCTTTTTATTAGGAATTTTTGACTTCTTTTTATATCCTAAACCTTGTTTATTTGAAGATGATTGAGAATTTTCTAATATCTTGGATAAATTTTCCCTTCCTTTGTTAAAGTTAGAAATGTTTTTAGTTATGTTATCTAATCTAGCTTGAAGACTATTATTGTCTAATTCAACTTGTCTAACCTTAGTTTTTAACTCATGATTTTCAGAAACAATTATATCATTCTTTGTCTTTTGTGTTTCAATTTCTTGACTTAGAAGAGATAATTGAGTTTTCGAATTTGAATAAGATTCTAGAACTTTTTCAAGTTCTTCTTCAAGAATTTTCTTTTCATCATTTAACATATCTCTTTCAAATTCAACTTTGTTATGATTTACACGAATTTCCTTAATTTTCTTTTTAAGAATTTTTATTGTGCTCAAAAGTTCAGAGTTTACTTCAATTAAGTCATTGAAAGTTAAATTACTTACTTCAGATTCTTGAGCCATGAAGCATACATTTGCCTGTTCATTATCGCTATCATTTTCACTTTCGGATGAAGATGAATCCGAATCATCCCATGTTACAGAGAATGCCTTCTTTTTGAATTTCTCTCTCTTGTTTTTGGTGTTGAGAGCTTTCTGATTCTCCTTCTTTTGCTCTGGGCAATCCTTGTGCATGTGTCCTTTCTTGTGACAGTTGAAACATTCTATATTCGAGGATGTAGGTTTGTTCAAGAATTTCTTATTGAATCCATTTTTATTTCCTTTTCTATACCTTAAGAGTTTCTTAAATTTTTTGGCTATGAATGCTTAATCCTCATCTTCAGACTCTGATTCGTCCTTTTCTGCATGAAAAGCAACATTCTTTCTTTCTTGAGCTCGATCTTTCTTAGCTTGCATATTTACTTCATACGACATAAGATTTCCAATTAATTCTTCTGGTTTCATTGTAGATAGATCATTTGCTTCCTCGATTGCTAGTACTTTTCTCTCCCATTCATCAGTGAGTGAATTTAGAACTTTAGACAAAATGTCAAAATTCGTGTATTTTTCTCCTAGTCCGATTAAAGCATGATGAATGTCTTGAAATCTCGAGTACATGTCATTGATGGATTCATTTTGTCGCATTCTAAAGTTTTGGAATTGATTCTTCAGCATGGATATCTTTGTTTGTTTGACCTTGTTTGTGCCTTCATGTATGATTTTAAGTGTTTCCCATATCTGATATGCAGTAGTACATATGATAACACGGTTGAATTCGTTTCTATCCAGGGCACAAAATAGCATATTCATAGCTTTGGCATTTGCACTAGCTTCATTCTTTTGAGTTTGTGTCCATGTAGGATAATCGGTTGTGGGTACAACAAACTCTGCTTGAGTAGCATTCCAGGCTTCAAAACTTGTTGCTTGCATATAAATCCTCATCCTTGTAGCCCAATAGTTATAGTTTAGTCCATTGAATAGAGGAGGTCTTTGGGTAGATTGTCCTTCCGCAAATGTAGAACTATAGGCAGATTTTGTGCTTGTACTTGTGTTATTTTCCATATTATCAATATATCTAATAACGGTGTTATGGTTATAGGACGGCCTTGCTCTGATACCAATTGTAAGAGGCTATGCGGTAGGATCGTGTAATATGGAATAACAGAATTGTCTAGGTAGATAAAGTAAGTAAAAGTAAGGTAGACACCAGGATTTTATACTGGTTCGGACCTCTAGTCCTACGTCCAGTCCCTAAGCTTCACTTAGGAATTCCACTAACCAAAACCCTCACTTAACCCGGAGGAATAGGTTTACAACTTACCCGAACAACCGAACGAGATTTCTTGCCTCAACTACCGAAGAGGACTTCAACTCAATTACTAAAAAAACAATATTCGACTTGTTGTGTTATTGTCAACACTAATGAGTCTAATGTAGTACAATATTCCTATAATCTTATCCTCGAGAGTATGAAATGTGTTTGTGAAGATTTAGGAAATGTGAATTGCTATGAATCAAAAGAATGTTAAAAACAAAGTAGTGATTCAAGCAATAGATTTGTGATTGCTTTGAGAATTTCTAGTTAATATGTTCAAGAAAATAGTAAGATTAAAGCAAGAGAATTCGGTAAATTGAAGATGTTAGAATTATGTATTTATACTTGTAGAAGAGGTGCATCTGTTGGCTAAGGGTGCAGACAAGAGATGCTTCCATTTCCATTGGTGAATTGTTGCAACTCTTGGGAGGAAGAAGGTGTCCATTCAGAGAAAATTCGCAGTTTCAAATTCAGTCGACTGAACAGAGAATTCAGTCAACTGAAAATATGAAGTAAAATTTTCAGGAACAAATTCAGTCGACTGAGCAGGGTGTTTCAGTCGACTGAAACTGTACATGTTTGTATACGTGTAACAGGTTCAGTCGACTGGTCATCCCTGTTCAGTCGACTGAACTACTAAGCTGTGCACAGTGAATGTGTATTAAAAAATGAAATTTATAAAATGTGTTCTAGTGTTTGTGCAAGCCTCTTGAGGATAGATTTTAACAATAAATCTAAACTAAGGCCTATATAAAAATCATACTTATGTTTATGCTTGGTCTTCATCGTTCTTTCTTTAGCTTTGCATGTATCTCTTCCTTTTTGTTGAAGCACATTGTCATTGAGCAAATTCTTAGCGTATCAACACAACCTCTCTTTTTTGGTTTCTACAACATGGCCATATAAGTATAACATTTGATGAAAGTGGGTATTTATTGGGCTTTTATTGTTGAAAAATTATAATGCAAGTGTTTAGTTTTCTATGTTTACTTAATTAAACTATTATATATGCTACCGGATTATAAGTAAGTTGACGTCGATTGAAAATTTCATTAAGGCTTTAATGATATGCTGCATATTTGGGCGCTGTGGTTAATTGGCTAATTATATTATGTTTTGATGTTTTTACCACTGCATTTCATTTATGTTATACTTTTGGTTGCCTTAGAAAAAAATGCCAAAATCATAGTCATATATTTAGGTGTTGTTAATTTTAACAAGTTTAAGCTTTATCTAAATATGGGCTTATATAGCTTTGTGATCTACAGTAAACTTATATGTTATTTTGTCGTACAAAAATAAATACAAATTGCATAAGTGCTATTTGTTTTATTCAAAATCAATAATGTATGATTACCAAAACATACATGGTAAATTGAACCATTTGTGTAAAAATATAAAAGTTCAACTACACCTATAAACTAACAATATTTTTCAATTTAATCTAATCCATGGATACATTTAATTATCAACTACAATTAATACCGAGTAATTAAATTTCTTCATTATTTATTAACATTTGAGTGTCACTAATGATTACAAAGTAGTTTGACAATCGTATAAACTGCAATATGGGTCTTTTTTTATAGGTTTTCTACTGAATCCGGCACATATCTAATTAGTTGTATGTTCATTATACTAAACTTTATTAGGATGAATGCTAAGCATAATAGCGCACTTTCTCATAGAGAGAGCATGCTTTTAAAAAAAATTATATGTTATAATTTTTACTTTTAAGATTGTTGAATTTATTTTTTTGGAATTTAGACTGTTGAATTTACTATTTCCATGTCATATTTACTGTCTCATTTGTCACACTTTTGAACATATTTTGGCATCTTCAGATTTGGTAAATTTATATCCATTACCTAATTTTGCATAAGATATTCAAGTTGATTTTTCATAGTAGTTAATACTATTATTAGGCGTTCCAACTTCCAAGTATCAGCTTATTAATGCATAATATTATACGCAATTATATTGAAATGATGTTCTTATTTTAGTACCTTTGTACTCATGATATATCATCTTTTTTTATATTAATGTACATATTTATGGTGGATTATCTCTTTACTAATATACCAATAATGATCCAAAATGTTACCTTCTAGCAATGAACTTAATTATCTTACCAATATATTCTAATTATGGAAATTGTTATGTTATTTTAATTATCAGTTCTAGATCATATTCGTTTCATATATGTTTGTGTGTTTATCAATGTTTCCCCATTTCCTTCTTTTTTGCAAGTCAAGTAAATACTGTTATAAATGCTGTTATCTACAGTTTAATTGAATTTTTGCACTCCGAGGTGGATTCTAAAATGAATTTACTTGGTTTTAATGGTAGGTGGGTGTCATTTAATTGAATTTCCACACCATGAGGTGGATTCTAAAAATGAATTACGTGGTTTTAGTCGTCGATGGATGTCATCATTAGCTTAATCCGTGTTTTGTTGAAATTTATGTTTAATGAATAAATAAAATTCTTTGAAAACCGGTGTTTATTATCCCATAAATAGGTGTTTATAACTACTTTCTCAAGGTAGAGCAAGTAAATGTGAATTTTATTTGAATATTTTTTTGTCATCTGACTAGTTTTAGTGATGTATATTTAGTTCATCTATTCATTGACAACATGTTGCTTTTTGTTTATTTAATTTCCCTTTTGAAATCATGTGTATATTTTGTAATAAAGAGAAATTAGCCTGCATTATCTTGACACACGTCCATCGGATGACTTAATTATCTAATTTTAATATTTGTTACATTTATCTAGATATTAAAATAATAATTGATTGGTTTCTTTATCTATTTGATTATTTTCTAAAGTAACTTAGTCTCATTTGCATTTTGATAAACGATTGATTTGTGCATGTACATGCGTAAAAAATGCAAAATTACGTACACGTTATGGTCATTTTGTAAAATTTTAAAAATATCTTACAAAAACCTTACAAAATGTTTTAATACTAGTTCCTCCTGCGCACGTGTCAAAGTACTCGTGTGTGTGTGTTTGTGTGTATAAATTAATATCTTTGTTAGACAATAAATATTTATTATTTATTATACAAAGATACATATTATAAACTATTATTTTGACAAACACAATAGAGTAATTATATTTCGCAAATCATTTCATTTTAAACGGTTCAATAAAATTTCGGCAGCACTTCCCCTTTGTTCCCTATATCATACACATATGACTGCTACTTATATGCGTAGAAAAAAGCAACAAACTAAAGATGGAGTAATGAAAAAACTTATAGTGGACCCGATAATTACAACATCTTTGTTCGATGGTAGCGTCAAGTGAATTACAAAGATAATAGCACATCAGCTCAATCTAATAATTACAACACCTTTTATTTGCATATATAGTTGAATTCTTCTATAAATTTCCAAGAAAAAACTCAAAAATATTTGAACAAATAAAAGAAAAATAGAATTTTTTGAATGAGTGATTTTGTAAAGAAAAAATATTAAATTCTGCAATTAAGAAACAACTATGGATCATGAGATCTCAAATGTCTCTATTTAAGGAAAATTTATAGGCATTTTCCTAACTTTGATGGAAATTAAATCGCCATTTACATGATGATTACCTTATAATCCAACACCTATTTTCTAGCTTGGCCAATTCGTTGACATATATAATCAAAGCATATTAAGACAAATTTTTATAACCCTGTTACTTTGAAATAGTATCTTAAAAAAGGTATAAACTTAAAGTAATGGATTTCTCTCCTTTTAAGGATAAATATCCACAATTTATATCTTTTGTGAAAAAAGGGCAATTTTTTTGGATGCACGATGATCATAACAACCAAACATGTTGAATGTGCTACTCCAAAGATTTATCTAATTGAAATGGAAATCCATGGATCTCAAATTTCATCAAATAACAAATTTCATACAACCAAACATGTTGATTATGCTACTCCAAAGATTTATGTAATTGAAATGGAAATCCATGGCTCTCAAATTTCATCTAATAAAAAATTTGGTAGAGATGAATAGCTTAAGATATTACTTAATTTGTAACGACCTGGAATTTTCGATCCCAAAAATTCCAGATGGTTAGGAAAAAAAGAATAGAGGTAGAAGAAGATGAAGAACAGAAACACCCAAAACATAGATTCTCACATTCGCAGCGGATTAAAATATAATATCAAATAAAATAGCAGTTATACAAAGGAAAACTTTATCAGTTAATTTAAACATATAGTTCATCAGAGTTACAACATTTTCACAAACACCGGACAGTTAAAGCAACACGTTCCAAATACAAATCAATAATACTCAACGGGTTACGCTCCATACGTTCCTGTCATCCAGCTTGCCTCTTGAGCTGCAAAACGTCCTTACCAGAAAATCGGTAATACTCGGTCTGACCCGAGCATTACATCAAAGTAACACCCAGGTCAGGCTGGAAACCAGCGTGAGTAAACCTATACAATTTGAAATACTAAGTTATAAAACATAACAGAAATCCGGGGTAACTCATATCCAACTACGAGTTCATAACTTATTATATTCAAAGCTCATTTCACAAATAATTTGTAAGTACCCTTACTCGGTTTCAAAAATCTAGTTTACTCAAAATATTCAATTCCAGCCCATTTATTTCACATATCAAATCTTATAAAGAATCATGGTAGATTATAAACCGAAGTGGTTTCAGGTATTTACTGATACCCGACCCCGGTCTCTTCAAATCCAATATCATCTTTAAAAAAAGATGTTTAAGTTTAAGTAATTCCATTTATATCTAGAATTGCATATTTACATTGCCATTTATCACAAATAGACAAACCATATTATCATAGTTTAACCCAACCTTTTATATCACGTAGCATCACATATCAAAGATATCAATTAATCTAAGGCATACAATAACATTCAATCATTCATAAGCAAGATTAATTAGTCACACCATTTCTAATTAATTTAATTTAAATAAATTGAATTACTTCAATCACCTTTTAAAATCCTGCTTAATCATTAATTAATCACAAAACATTAATTAATCATCCATTAAATATCCATAATTACTTCCATTAAGTAATTAACCCATTGGTTAATTATCCTCAATTAATTAACTTTTAATTATTAATTAATTTATCATTTAATTACTAATTAAATTAATTAATCCTTTATAAATTTATCCTTTAATTTTAAGTAATTGATCTCTAAGTACTTAATCAATTTATTCTTAATTACGAATAAATTAATCTCTAATTAATTAACTCAATTGCTTAATTAATTAATTTCTGATTATAATTTCCTTAACTAATTAATTCTTAATTATCAATTAGTTAATCCCTAATTGACTAACTAGATCCTTAATTACAAATTAATTAACCTCCAATTAATTAGCTTATAACCGTTAATTATAATTTTATCAATCCTTAACCATTAATAAATTAAATTAATTTATTAAACTTAAATTACTTAATTAACTTAATCAATCTCAACTCATTAAAACCTTAATTAGTTTTAAGGTAAACCATTATCCTTTATTAATTGCTTAACTATTATTAGCATATTTAAAACATATATCTATATAATTAACTTACCTAGTTAAATCATTTAGTTAAGTTTTAAAATAAAATAACATTTTAACTTAACAAATTAAGGTTAACAAAATTATACAGCTTCCAAATAAAATGTTAAGGAAACATTATTTTATATAAGATGTTTATTTAAGAAAAGTTTTTAAACTAAATTTATTTTAAATTTCAAAATCTTGTTTTATTAAAAACTTTAATAACTTGATTGACCCTTGCTTTATTAAAACAAAACCTACTAGACCAAAGCGCACAACCCAAAAAAAACAAACCCACACTAATCTTTGGACAAGCCAGGCGAAACAAATTGGACCGAAGCCCAATACAAACTCGCTTCGGGATGAACCCGAAGACCCCACCAATCTACTTCTTCCCAAACTTCACACTTCCAAGCAATCACCCAAATCAACCTGAATACAATAACCCCGATCTGGAGAGAGCATCTCCGATCAACTTCGAGTATTCTAAGCGAACATCACCGCTACTCGAACATGATGTAACCCAGAACCCAAATCGCCTCTCTCGATTTCACCAATCCAAAGAACTCCCACGTGCATGCTGTGCACGTGCACATCTTCACCCGCGACCATCTCACTATAGCAACAGGCCCACCCAATCATTCATCATCTCTCGTCCCCCAATTCAACTTTGTCAAAGTCCCTCATTCCTCTGACCAAAGAATCGCTTCCCAAATGAAAAATCAAACAACCCGAAACCCAAACCACGACGAACTTCTCACATCTTCGACTTCTATCTCACACGCCACCTATCCCAGATGAAAGCCTACCCCAGCCGCTAACTCCAAGACAAACCTCACGTATTCCGGTTGCACCAACAATACTCAGATAACTTGCGTTCGCCGATCACCCAAAACCACACCCAAAACCCTAAAGCTTACTCGAACAACCAAACCAAATCCAATAATCCGCTATGGTCGGCGCTAACCCAACGTCCATCAGCATCTCCTAGAACAAGTCGCAAACCCCGTCGTCGACGAAGTCGACCGAAATAATTTTTTGAACAAAAACGTTCATTTACTAACATCTCAAAGTATAGACTGCTAAAATTTTCAATTTAACTGTTAAAAATTATAATTTCACATAATTATCCTAATTGCATGCCTGAATCTTTAAATTAAAAATAGTGAATTTTCATCAATACTGGTTATTTACTGTAAATCCTACCATTTTTTAATTATATAGTAAACTTTTATTCTCGAACTATTTTTAGCATAACCCATACTTGAATATAAACAGATTCCGAGTTTACAATCCTCTAATATGATCTAGATAAAAAGATTTTGAATTTTGAAGGGTTTTTAAACCTGTAAAAATAAAGAACATAGCAAATTTTCTTGCTTTCAAACATGCACAGATATATCACATATATTTATCAACATGCAAAGCAAATTTCTACTCATGCAAACTATTTTCACATCATTCTTCATATTCCTATACCATGCAATAGATTTTTTTAAGCAAAAATATAAGTTGTTTACTCACAGTTAACGAAGAACAGAGAAGTTCTTTTGAAAATTCGAAAATCACACTTGAAATAATCCTGTTGCTTGAATCTGGAATTGTTGAATTTTTCAGCTTTGTTTTAATTCACTTGAGCTTGCTTCTTGGCTTTAATTTATGGAGAGATTGTTTGAAATCTTTGATTTTGTTTTACTGGATTGAGTTACGGGTTTTTTAGTTTTGAAAAGGTAGATCAGAGAAGAAAAATAAAGGAAAGGAATGAAGATGTTAATATAACCTATTCTATATTTTTTTAAAAAGAAAAAGAAAATAGGACACTTGTTAATTTATAGAGTGAATATATTACACTTGTCCTTAAACATTATTCTTTTACTTATATTTGTAATTATGTATGCATATTTTTAACACTTGTAATTTCATTTTATTAAGAGATTTTTAATATATATTTATATTTTATTAATATTACATTTTAATTTAGTTTTATATTGATAAAAATATCTTAAGTGTATAAATATTTAAACCATCTCTTTATTAATCAATATATAATTTAAAAGAAAAAGATAAAAATTCCAATCATACATTTAGAAATAATTATACAAGTTTAATATATCTTTTATAAAATCTTTTAAAGGGAATGTTATAAAGCAAATCATATATACATATTATTTTAAACTCAATTTATTTTTAAAATGTTTATATTTGAATTTCAAATTCAAATTCTCTTTTAAAAACTACTTATATATATGTTCAAATTAATACCAATTTTATTTATCTAGGAAAAAGTATAAATCTTATATTGTTATAAATGATTAATACATTATTTATTTACCTAGAAATCTCCGGGATATTACATATTTTATAGTTTAGAGCAACTTGAAGTTCAACAAATATTATTTTCATAATTTACCATAATATGTGTTATAAGAATGATCAAATCATGTAGATGCCAAAGTATTTAAAGTGCATATAAAATTTCTAATAGGATGAATAGAAGGTAGCATTATACCTCTTTTGCGTATTTTGGCAATCCTATGAGTTGTGGAGTCCCTTACAGCTCTGTAGAAATAAGTTTGAATTATTGGCTTCTATTCACTAATAAGCACCATCACATGCATGTTTCGAAGTAACATTACAATGAACTATAATTGCTACTCGTATATCACAATACCATCAACACCATCATTAAGATATTATATTACTTTCAGTTTATTGATGGATGTGGGGAGTTGCATATTTTATCATTTTTAATTATGAATATCGTCAGATTTAGTAATAGAAAATTGGTCTAGCTTATTAGAAGAATCAAATATAAAGCTACCATAAATATGATGTGTTACCAACAAATGATAAAATCTCCAACATTATTCCAGAAGCATTTCACTAAATTGGTGTTATAAAAGTAATTATTGTATATTTCTTCAAAATTCAAAACTCTAACAAAGAAAATTTAAACTTAAACATAATATGGCATAAATATCATTTTCAAAAATCTAAAAAGGATAGTTTAAATTGTTGTATATTTCTATTCTATAAAATTATGCTTAGTTTAAATAGTAATGAATGCATTAATTATGTGAAATATGTGGGCTATTAGAACTAAGTCAAGAAAAACAATGTCTTCTCTAAGTGTGAAATTGACTTCATCCAGGAATTCAAACTCTTCTCTATATAACATAACTAGTGTGAACCCGTGCTTCACACACGGGTTAGTGAAAGTAGTTGTATAAAGAGATGAAGCGAGCAATAGGTTGAAAGCACTATAAGGAAGTCAATCATCAAATATTTAAGGGTTGCAAACTTTGAGCAATAAATAATAGCATTGCATTTATTTACCGTTTGAAACTTGTAAAATAGGGGTATGCTCTTTGTTGGCTAACAACATGTTATTTTTTATATTTTTGAAAAGCAATTTGGATCCAATGTTTTAAAAAGAGTTCGATAGGAAAAAATATTGATTGGAACATTTAAAAATATTTTCTAAAAAATGAAAATGAATGAATTGGTCAAGTCAATTATCTTCAGCTTATTATTTTACTGTGAAAATACAAAAAGATTCAACTATAACCGCAAAAAAGTAATACTTGCACAATAATATTTTCTGCTACATGTATTTATTCTATTATTTCTTCATCTTTTATTGCAACATCATGTTTGTATCATTATAACATAAACTAGTAGAAAACACCGTTGAATATCAAATCAATCTTGTAAAGATGCTTGGGTAAAAAAAAGTAGAATACAAAATAGAACTTTACTTTAAGTTGGGTACGATATTATTTTAGTCTGAAATAGCTTCCAAAAGAAAATATTATCAAAAATTTAAAGGCTAAGTTCTGTTATCTACAAAAATTGAAAAATAGGTTTCGAATTCAAAATAGTTTCCAAGATGCCAAGCGTAGAAGGACAATATGGAATTTAACATAGAAACAATCAAAAGACCATTGAAACAGGCTGAGTAAGACATCCAAGAATATGAAAATGTAAAGTTCATCAACATGTTGGATGTTCAGTATAGAATAACAAAACTATAGCTTGTTTTACTGTGGAAAAGAGGGGAAAATGACATGAACCGAGAGCAGTCTATTTCTTAAAAAGTGAAAAAGGCAGCAAAATATTACATTTGAGGCAGAGAATTCTAATATGCAAAATTATGCAAGGACAACAGCCCGACCAAGCACGTTGCCGTTAGATGCATAAGATTGTATTTGAATGTTGAGTATTCTGATAACTAATCCTATCCTAAGCAATGTTATGTTTGAATGACTTTGGTGTTGTACTTCAGTGACCATGGCTATAGATTTTAAACACAAAGGCAGAGAATGAAATTTAAACGTATACAGAAAATAAGTCTATTTAAACATTCATATGCACAAAAAGAAAAATATTTGTATGTACTAAAATAAAGAATTTATATAAGCGGGTATGGTGAATCTCTTGATAATGCATTTCATAGTCTTTGCAGTAAGGGAAAAACAAAAGGAATGAAGTACTGGCTATTTGTTTAAATTAGGTAATAAAAAAATTCATTCAATAGATCAGGTAAGTCTAAAGGATTACTGCCATGAAATTTATCTAGTAATTTTCATAGATTCCACTGTGAGAAATCAACAAAAAGACGGAAACCAAGTACATCAATAAGAATAATGCATGTACACAAAAAACATTTATCAATACATTTCTGTTTCAAATTTTATACCAGCTTTGGAGGAAATGATTTAGTTGTTATAACGTTGTCTGGAGCAATGCAAACCTGACCATTATTGCACCCCCACTTACCAATAGCAATCCTTTTGGTCGCGACCTTAAAAAGATATTAGCATATCAGCTTTATTCTAAAAGGCATCGATCTTTGTAAATAAATAAAATAAATTGTATATCATAGTAAATGATCAAGTTCTAATTTTCTTTTTGTCTATCGAACGTATTTTTCACATTCATATTAATTACATTCTCAAGATTTGAACGCCTACTCTAGTTTTTATATAGGAGATACAACCGCTTTTTATACAACATTGATTAAAATAGAATCATTTTCCTTTTAAAAATAGTACTACCTATAAGTCAATATTTGAATCGACAACAACAGGACCTCCATAATTACTGGTGCAAGGTGTTTGGCAGTAGCCTTCGTCACAATGTGGGCAACCTTACTAATACCTTGGTTGGCAAAAGTGATGAAGAGAATTAGGCATGGTTAACCTAATTAATTGACTTTTCAAATAATCTAAAACACACTGGATTTTAACAACTAACCAATATATAGTATTTTGTCCCGTTTCTGTTCCGAAAGAGAAATTGTTTTTTGTACTGCACCTTTAATTACTTTAATGCAAGAGTTATCCACGTAATCTGATGAAAGTTTTGTGAATAATGATGATGTTGAAGGAGATAGTTCGGATGACTTGAAAACAATAGTGTTTCCACTAGCAATTGCTCTAATTACTGGATCAACAGATAGAACAGGGAAAAAAGGGATTGGTTAAGGAAATATACAAATTGAAGCTTTCTTCTTCCTGATTTCTGATATCATAAAGCTCTCTAAGTCAACTTTCATCTTATTCGAACCTTCTTCCTTAAATGATTGGTACTTGTTCAAAATATCATGAATTTCTGCATGATTTTCAAGCCAAACGTCAGATTTTCCACTTAAATCAAAAGAGATGAACATTGCTGGAAAGTTGCAGGAAATTGATAATTTATGTGCAGTCTTTTGTAATTCTTCTACCTGTTTGCCATACATTATGTTTCTCAAATCTTCTTTTCAATCAGTTTCGGCCGTAGCAATAGCTTATTATCAAAAATATACTTGTACCAATTAATGATAAGTTAACTTAAAGTGTATATGATTTAGATTTCACTTATATACTTCATTCTTTGTATAATTCATAACTAAATACAAACATATCTAAGGCTAACATACAACGACATATTTGCACATAAAAAATCATGATAGATTAAAATATTACTGAAAGTTGAGAGAGATTTGGTGCCTTAATAAAGATATCAAATCATGCTGATTGGATCTTTAAAAAAATTTAGTGATAGCAGTAAGGATTCCAATGGTAGATGAGGGTTTGGTTTTGAGAAGAAACAGAGGGCTGAAGAAAGAAACACCGACTTATATCACAAAGTAAACCATGTTTAACCAATGCTGTGTTCACCAAGTCCCTCTACACTTTGCATTTATTAGATGTAAGAAATAAATTCAAATTTGAAAGCTTTCCTATTTTGTAAGTAATAAATTCAAATTTGAAAATTCTATTTTAAAAGTTTGAATTCCAAATTGAAACTACTCTATGGACTATATGTAATTTTTAGTTAAAAACTGAAAATCCTAAAAAACTTTCGGAGCCGACCACATTATTTTTGACCGAAAAATTTCTAGCACTTGCATACATCTCATTTTAGATTCAAATTTCCCAGTCCAATATAATGGGATACTCTAAATCATTCTAGTCAAAATTAAGTATTGGTTTTGCACTGTATGCAATTCTGAGTACAGTGAAAGATAACAAACATTAATGTATGAACACAATTGAGCATCTAATGTCTTGTATCATTTATTTGGAAAACATGTTTGTGTTTTTATGATGTAATGAAGTATATTTGGCAAAAATCATCAATTTAAAATCTTCATTTACTTCCATTTTGATAATATAAAGTGCAATAAAAACAATTAAAATTGTATAATATCTTAAGTTCCATCTGGTGATTTTCTAACAACATGGGTTATATTCTTAACAACATGTGTTATAATAATACAGTAATCATAATCACATGAATAAGTCATCATGGCTGAAGGCAAATCCTTTTGAAATTTTACCTGTTATAATAATCCAAGAAACTTACTTTTGGTTAGGCTAACAATATGAATTTGCAAAATCTAAGCTTCTGTTATATTACCTATTTTAAAAGGAGGTGTGTCATAAGTTGTACAAATAGAATAAATGTTACATATTGAGTAATATAGCATCATCATTAAAAAGTGCATGTACGTGCGTACTTATATATTAAACAATGTGAGAAAATAGAATCTATCGATAAGCAAAGCAGGGGTTAACCCACTACCCTCATTTCAAGACATTGGTGTATTTCAACAAAATTTTAACTATTGGTAAGAAATTAGATTCTAGATCTAAAGTTCTATCATAATAAGTAAAACCCTACTTTAAATTCCATTTTTTTGTCAAGGAATATGGCACATCCTAGTACACACCAAATGGAATAGTTTTATATGTCTATCCTTTTGGAGTAGGTTTATACCACATGAGTGATTATTATATGAAATATACATCTATCCTATTGTATTTTAAACATTGAAAGAGAGCTTTTTTTATTTAGAGATGGAAATGCAAACCGCTCTAATATTATCTCTATTTTTAGAGAGTGATAAATTTTTTACAAAAATTATATAGGCAGTTTTCCTAAAATAATACATGGTATAGTTTATGCAAAATACATTTGTGAATCTGTTACGGTTATCTGAATATTTGATGTAAAAAATTGAACTTAAATTTGGATGTTAGTCTTTTGTCTTGTCGAAGAAAGAGTACAATGTGTAAGTTAAATCAACCTAACATTTAGTTTAATTAAAGCTCATTTTTCATGAAAAATACAACTAACCGATTTTTATTTTTATTTTACTTTTCGTAGATGTAAAATCACATGGAACTAAAATCATATTCAGAACTATAGTCATACTTAGTCTATACTGTTGTACATTTACATATAAGTTGAGGATGCAAATTATTTATGGAAAATTATTTGTCATTTTATTCATCAGTCTTTTATTCAGTTCGGTTGAATCGATCACAGAACTGAATTTAGTCTACTAGACAAAATTGAATCGAATTATTTTAATTAACTTTTTGATTTTGTGCATGATATTTTTTAATACTAACCACATTGAAATAAAATAGATATGCTTTAAGTAATTTACATGTTTCCAATATGTATGTAAAGATTCTTCAATATATTTATCACGTGCCTAATCCATACATCTTACAATTTAAAACATCACATGGACAATCAAATTATTTTTTTAAGTGTCGTCTGGTATGATAGTATTTATGTGATTAATCAATTTTTGGCATAAGTTAAGAATTATTATAAGAAGTATACTTGATAATATGACATAATAAGCATAGTACATCACAAATTACATTCATTTGACTGAGTCCGAGAAATTCTTGAAAAATCAATCTCGTTTATAAACCACTAGACCATAGCAGTTCACGTCGGATGATTTCAATTATTTATTACTACCTTAGCTGATGATATACTTACAACAATATGGAAAACAAATAGTGTGGATGTTGTAAACCATGCTTTTCAATTACAATGTTATATTTAGTGAACAAATTGAGCTTTTACTTTATTAAGAGATCCCAAAATGTCCTATTTGTTTATGAAAAAATACAATCTTCAAAACATTCCATTTAGAATTTCATTTTAAGGAATACATCTCATCGAATCAAAATATCTAGCATTTCAATTCACCACATGCACACTTTTAAATTTGCATTCAATCAATCTAAAAGTCCAAAAGGTTAACAAACCTATGTTTTGCACAGGTCCATGGAGTCCGTTCCCTTCTATCCAACTTCACATATGCGTACCCATCCGTATTGCTTCTATTGCCACCATGATTCTCTTGAAGATTACATATGTTTAGAACAATAATCAGCACCTACAAAATACAATCATAATGAGCAAAGGTGCATCGATATACTTAAACACAGCTAACATATCAAATATTAAACTTAATGATAGAATTATAGTTATATGCTAAATAAAGCCTCACCACAGTTGCGTCGCTATATTGGACGGTTGTTGCATATAAGTAGCAACAGAATAAATTGTTTGTGTGTGCAATTTGGATTCTTAGCTGAAAACGATGTGTATCAAAATCATCAAACAAATCATTAATGATAAATTGTGATAGATTATATTTGACTATGCCTACAATTATCTGAAAATGACATAGCAAATAATGTGGATGCCCTTGATTTTCTAAAATCACTAACCATTGCTTGATAGACAGAAGAATATATTAAGCAGTAAACTCAATATTACTTTTTCTCTCAGCGATCACATATCTTATACTTATTTTTGATCTTATGAAGATACCTGTAACACCCCACCCTGAGACCCACCTTAGTAAAGAGAATTAACGAGTAATTCCGTCTACTAAAACAGAGAATAGGGCTGGTTAAGGGCGACCATTTATAACTTTGTCTTAAACATCTACTGAATACGTCGATAAATGCAATATAATTTTTCTTCTTTTCTATCTCAACGGATCGACATACACAGTAAATGCTTAATCCAAAACTATAGGTGACTAACGGATCTATCAGAACAAAATACAACAACTAAATGTAAAGCACATCGCAGAACAGTAATCAACATCATATATACACACACACACACACATTGATACATGTTTAGTACACTACAATATGAATACAAATAAAGGTGGTACTTGACCACATCATACACATTGAATCAAATATAAATACATCAGAGTATGCGGAAGAACAAAAATTGCTCAAGAGAAAGGAGAGCCGATATCCAACATCAACTTCAAGCTAAGACCAATAGATGATACCTGAAATAACTCGGTCTGACCCGAGTATAAATACACGGGTCAGTCTAGCTACACAAATCAGTCAATATCGGTAATATGAAGTAGAATAGACATGAAGATACTTCTTCTCGAAAGAGAAGAATGAATCGATAAACTCATAAGCTCAACAGTTAAGTAACAAACACTACTTAAGTGAACAAATACCTCGAATGAGGCAACTCAATACTCAAATCAAACACAATTGCCTCATATCATCAGCGACATCCGAAAATGTCTACATGGTTTCCATGAACCATATTTCCTCAAAAGGAGAAACATCAATACAAACTCTCGCCAAAATGGCAACACACGGAATATCCTATAAAATCCTGAAATTATCAAAACTAATAACTCAAGGAACTCGATAAGAGTTCAAAACATCATAATTGAAATCATCATATATATAACATCTCATATAGCACTAAGCTATCAATGTAATAAAACATCTTAAAAAGGTGAAATCACAATAAAACAGAAAACTTAGAAAATCCGTATTGGCCAAATCACCGATTATAATGCCGAAGCATTGCCGCATGTGCTAAACTCAGATGGCCGAAGCCTTAGACAAGGTCGCTAACACCTCCCAAAGCAGTTCGTCCTCATGGCAAGGTCGCTAACACTTCTTCAAGTCGTTTTGTCAGCCCTAACAAGGTCGCTAACACCTCCCAAAGCAGTTCTTCCTCATGACAAGGTCGCTGACACCTCTTCAAGCCGTTTTGTCAGTCCTTACAAGGTCGCTAACACCTCCCAAAGCAGTTCGTCCTCATGACAAGGTCGCTAACACCTCTTCAAGCCGTTTTGTCAGTCCTTACAAGGTCGCTAACACCTCCCAAAGCAGTTCGTCCTCATGACAAGGTCGCTGACACCTCTTCAAGCCATTTTGTCAGCCCTAACAAGGTCGCTAGCACCTTCCAAAGCAGTTCGTCCTCATGACAAGGTCGCTGACACCTCTTCAAGCAGTTTTGTTAGGTAAACATCGTGAATGTGTCACAAACTCACGGATAGGAACCCGAAAAGTGTTAACATGTGTCCTATACCACACATTCGTACTTTGCGGTTTACTAGCCGTTAGCTGATGCCACACTTGAAACATCATAAAACTCAAAAATTTATATCTCGCCTAGTCTCGTTGACGAGTGACAAAGAGCCACCATACTTGTCTCATCTCATCGACAAGCATTAAATGGCATCGTAACTTGTCTCATCTCATCGACAAGTGAAAACATCATGATGGTTTCTCATAAACCATAAATCTCAAAATATAGAATCATAAACTCAAAACTTGCCTTATATCATTGGCAAGTAAATAAAACATCGTGATGGATCTCATCGACCATACTCCTATATAGGAGATCTCAAACCATAGTGTTTTCCAAATATTAGCCATCTTAAATAATTCCGATAAACATGAATTATAAAAATCAAAATATGCCATAAAATGGAAAAACATCTCAGAATCATTAATCTCAAATAGCTTCGATCGTACAAGTCCGGAATTAACCGAAATAGTAAATGCACATGTCCCATACTACGCGTTTTACCAAATCATTTAACTCTCTTTCTCATACGTTCGAATAGTGCAAAAGTGTGTGTTTTATATTTAAAATAGTTTACTAGAGAAAACAAGCTTTTAAAACTATTTCTCGAAAAAATTAATAAGACCAATATTTGAAATTCCTTTATTATAGGAAATATATAGATTTTATGTTAGAAAAATAATTTTAAAACTATATAATAATAATTTGAAATGTCCATTTATTTCAAAAATTACTTCAAAATAGTTTAGTGAAAACCGCGCTCGAAAACAATGAAAAATAAGAAAGATAACTCAAGACCGATAACTTGAATTCAATACGAATTCAATTCAAATTTAACCCAAAATCAATTCAAATTCTATTTAAATTTGTATTTCAAGTTCTCCAAATATAGCTAGCTTATTGATAGAAATCATAGCTCTCAAAACATTTTAAAACAACATCAAAATCGAACAAGAATGAGAGCAAAAATAAGCTAGTACAATTCTCAAGTCAATGATTTATTGCTATCGTTTTACTCTCGGGACAACAATAAACGACTCTAGTTTTGACCAAGCTAACTTCAAAATTTCAGAAAACTCAAAAAAAGGAAGGTTTATAAAATAATCCAAGTTTTCTAAAACATCATGAATTATCTAAATACGACAAGAAACGAGAAAGATACGTCTAAGTTACTAACTATATTTAGTTTAGATAATGTAATAATCAAAGTGACAGAGCTGAGAATTTGCAACAGGATTTCGATCAACCTATATATGCAAATGTGTTCAACAGAAAAGTTGTCACACATAAAATAAGCTTTCAGAAACTTTAGAAATCATCCAAATCCGACAAGAAATAAGGAAGATATGATCAATTTACTAACGGTGTTCAGTCTGGATAACGTAATTACTAAAGTAACAGAGATGAGAGTTTTAAACAGGATTTTGATAAACCTATGCACAAAATATGCAAATGTGTTCAACAGGAAAGTTGTCATACATAAAATAAGCTTTCTGGAACTTTAAAAATCATCTAAATCCGACAAGAAACAATAACGATATGATCAATTTACTAACTGTGTTCAGTTTGGATAACGTAATTACTAAAGTGACAGAGCTGAGAGTTTGGAACAGCATTTTGATCAACCTATGCTCAGAATATGCAAATGTATTCAATAGTAAGTTGTCGCACATAAAATAAGCTTTCCATAACTTCAAAAATCATCCAAATCCGACAAGAAACAAGGAAGGTATACTCAATTTACTAACAGTGTTCAGTTTGGATAACGTAATTACTAAAGTGACAGAGATGGGAGTTTGCAACAGGATTTTAATCAACCTATACACAAAATATGCAAATGTGTTCAACGATAAAGTTGTCACACATAAAATAAGCTTTCCGTAACTTCAAAAATCATTCAAATCCGACAAGAAACAAGGAAGATATACTCAAATTACCAATGATATTAAGCACGGTTTTACAATGACAGGGAAGTAAGTTTGTATTGGATTTTTCGACCCTCTATGATCAAAATTTCGAAATTGTTTAACATGAAAGTTATCACACTCTCTTCAGGCTTTCCAAAACATTAAATATAATCAAATTCCGATTTAAAACGAAAAAGATATGCCTAATTTACTGACAATGATTCACAATTGAACATACAACAAAAATAAAATTGAGATTTCTAACACTAAAATCTCAATCTATGCTAGAAAATGTGAGTTTTTAACTCATCTTGAATTATAGATGATCAAACCTCATATTTATTTGCTGAAAGAAGCAAATTTTGAGAAGAAGAAAGATTCCGATAACCCGTTGAACTCAAAAACAGTACATGCGAAAAGGAAAAACATAGTAAATTAGAAAACCTACTTCTAAAATTAGGAATTTGATGAAATTATAGGGTTTGGAGATTGATTACCTTTTAATTTTTCTCTAATTTGCGAAGGATATCAGTTTTCATTGAGGCTATAGAGTATAAAGCCTAGGGTTGGAGAAAATGGAGTTGTGCTTTACTGTAATTCTATTTTTGCAGAAAGAGGAAGAAGAAAGAGTAAAAATGAACGTACTCTATCTTTTTCTCACCTTCTCAAACCAGATTAAGTGCTAACGGGCTTAATGGACCCATTAAACAAAATAAAGTATGATGGCCTAAATTAATTAATTCATCACTTAAACAAATATGTGCACATAAACATAATATTCTAATGAAAACAACATAATTTTCTTCAAGTTTTAATATAACCCATTTATGCAAACATACATACATATGAAATAAAATATTTCACATCATATAAAAAGATAATTTTAGTTTTAAAAAAAAAATATTATTAAAAACCCTTATTTTATATAAATATACAATTTACACAATTAAATGCATAAATCCTCATTTTTAACTTTAAAAATTCTACAATAATTATTTCTTGGATAGAAAAATCTAATCAACCATTTCAAAATCAATTTATAACCAAAATACATTTTTATACCAAATTCCATCTTTTTATTTTAATAAACACCTTTTAAAAAAAATACTTCTATTAAAAATTATTAAAAGAAGTAATTGGCAATAATTGTAATAATTATTGCATTTACTCAAAATAAAATCATACTTCATTTATTATTTTCACAAATAAACACAATAAAGTTACCGAAACTTTATTTCCACATTTTGTTTCCAAAATTCATTGTTTATTCCAAATAAACAATATAAAACTTTCAATTTTATTTAATTTATAATATTAAATTATAACCACCGTTATAATTTAATATTAACAGGTAATCTCCAAAACCAGGGTTGTTACAATACCTCATGAGATACTATTAAAAAAAAGATTAATAAAGTAAAAAAAAATTAAATTGCATAAATTAACCATTTACTTAAATTCCACCTTCAAATCAGCATAAAAAAATTCCAATAAATAAGTACTTCCTCCTTTAGATCGGTCCTCTGCGCAAATAAATTTCAATACGATATGTTGCTTAGTTTCATACGAAAGATCCATGAGTTTTGTAATATGAAATAGGGTAAGATGAAGAAATTAAAGTTGTTAGAATTGGGGAGAAACGGTATGGGTGAGGACAAAGACTACGGAGAAAATTATAATGAGACCTGGAAGGAAAGAAGAGGAGCAACGGGGTGACGTTCGTCTTGTAAGTGATTCTAAGTTGAATTGGTTAGCGATAGTGATTGGATGGGAGGGCAATGCGAGTGTAAGGGAGAAGCTAAAATGACGATAACCTAATTAGTTAAGGCTGGTGGAGAAGCAGAAAAGAGGAGCCGCGATAGGGAAGAAATAAGTATTAGCGGGACACTTCAGTTCTAAAATCTAAGCAAAATTGATGGTTGCTTGTGCGCTTTTGAAATAAAACCCACTAATAATATAATAGTATAGATCTCACACTTCCTTGTTGCAAGTTATTTTGTGACAACAGTCATTAATCAAACATTCTTGATTTAAGATTTTGTCATTTATCGTGTTAATTAGTTAGGAAACATTAAGCAAGATAATGAAGATTTTTCGTAATTTCTACTATAAAATCATTCAGGACAATGTAATAACAAATTTCAAGAAAAAATATTATAACATATCAATGATATAATCATATAATATGAAGTATGATGAGGTTAAGGAAAAGACTAACATATTCAATAAGATGCAGAATAATATGGGAATCTACAAATATTAGCTTAGTATATCAAACCAGAGAAAACAACTTAAAGAAGCTTTATTAAAACAAACAAATGAAGTAAATGCGCTATCTCGAACAGTATATCTTACTTCATCAACATGCTTGAGAACTTTTAATGTTATGCACCAGTTTTCTTTTATATTTTATATTAACAACCTTTTACCACCTTCGTTTATCAATAAATAAAACAAAAAATAATATAAATTTTACTCGATTAATAAAATAAATATATAAACTCACAATTAATAAATTAAATCTTATCTAACCAATCACAACCTTGCTGGTAACATCATCTAACAACTTATGCAAGAAACAACTCGTTTAGATGTATTAAACTGCTCGTAACAACATTACCTTAACATTACCTAATCCCAAATTCACGGTAAGAAATAAAAAGAGTGTTTACGTGCATCATGACATAGATTGATTAACAAAAGGTAGAGAATCATATGGACTAAGTGCAAGGACTTTTTCTCTATCGATCAAGTAATGAAAATTCATATGCCCGAAGAGTTTAATTGCATTCTAGAAGAGCTAGAGTTAAAAGGAATAGTAGACTGTGTGGTAGTGGATTTATTAGTGTTATATCCCGGAATTTTTGGCAATATCAATTTAATAATCTGTATAAAAATTAAATTGATTTGATAATTTTTGTTAATAAAATTTGAATTGATTTAATAATCTTACTTTAATAAATATTTAATTAGTGAATTTATCTTTTAATAAGCTAATAAATTATTTTCTATTTATAATATGTCTATATATATATATATCAAATGGATGAGTTTGGTTTTAAATTTAATTAATAAAACATATTTTCTAATTCCAATATTTTGGTAATTGAAAAATTAGGATTTATTTAATGTTAAGCTTTTCAAAGCTATTAAATAAAATAACTATATGATTTTAAAATACATAAAATAAATGTTTAATTATTTAAAAAGGATTTTAGCTTAAGTTTAAATAAATTTAATAATAATATTTGTTTTATTTCTTTTAAAAATATTGTTTAAGAAATATGATTGTAATTAAATATGAAAGTTTAAAAACAATTAAAATATGCACATATATATATAATTAATAAGTAATTTACAATCTCTTTTATAAATTTTATTTAAACTAATCAAAAATGTTATTTTCAAATAATAAAGTATGTATTGTTTTTATTCATAATTATACTTGGTTTTATTCTTTAAATTTTTTTTATCTATATATATAACTAAGTATTAAAAACTAACTAATTTAGTTAAAAGTTTTCATTAACACTTAATTATAAATACAAATTATTTAAAAGAACATGTGTTGCTTTCTTAGAACCTAATACAACATGCGTTAGATGAATAAACAAAGAAATTTACAAGTGTTAGTAACTTAAGACAAGTGTCAAATTGTTTTTTTAATTTTTCTTCGATTTTTAATAAATCATAAATTTAGTTATATAAGCATACATATCTTCCTTTCATTTTTCTTTTTTTCATTTTCAAACCAAGAAATTTTCAGCTGAAACTATTTACTCTAAACAATCCTCAAAACCAAATCTGAGATTCAAAAACCTTTTCCTCCAAAATTTGATAATAAATCTTCCTCAAAACCAAATCAAACCAAAATCCTGTATTTCATTTTCAAAAGCCTGTAACTCCTCCTTTTCAAACCAACTTGCAAATCATTTTCAAAAGCAAACTGCATTCTTAAAAATCTATAGCCTGCATGCATGAAGTTTTCAAATCTGGTGCAAGCAAGCTTATTCATCATTCAACCTGTAACCAAGTGCAAAACAAAAACCTGCATTTTCTTTTCAATCTGGAAATCAAGCTACTGCATGCAAACCTGGGAATTAAAGCAAGTTTAAAACATCAACAACATTCAAGTTTAAAGTTTTTAAAGGCAAACCAAACCCCGTTTTAAAGTTTTCAAAGGCTTTTCAAATCTGAAGCTCTGTTCTGCATTTTTAAAAACAGGTGAGTAACTCCACTTTTAAAATTTTAAGTAGGTAAAAGTTGATTGCATGCTTTTAATTAGAAATGAATATATATTATGAAATTGCTGTGAATATATATATGAATATATTTATGCGTGCATGCTTATTAACTGTTACATTTATGTTTCCTCAATTTCAAGCTTATGCTTGATTTTAAAATTCCTTTTATCTTGGTTAAATCTTGGTTTAGATTTAAGGCCGAAACAAATTATGTTTATTTCATCATAAACCATGGTATGAAAATATTACTTAAGTTAAACAACTCTGCATCATCTCTGAAATTTATAAATAAATGATCAGACATTAAATCTGTGAAAATTCAAGAACCTTGATTCGATGTTTCATGGTTGCAAATCAAATCATCTTACCAAATCATGTTTTTTAAAGAAAAATCATAATTTCTAGTGTTTGATTTTGGGAGCAAATCTAGTTTGACTGTATTTTGCTTTTGGGGTTTTATCGAATGACTTATGTGTTCGATTGGGTTGAATTTCGTCCTGGAGGTGGAGGAGTGATCAGGGATGAGGGGAAAATTAGCAGATTATGGTGAATTTCATTTGGTGATGATGGTTGTGAATTGAAGTTTAGAACCCTAGTTTTACTGGGCTAGAAAGAATTGATCTTTTGGCATTTGTAGATGATCGAGTTGCTTGGGGTCTTGGGTATTGGAAGATGGTGGGTTGACGAGGACTTCGCCGGAGTTTCAGAGGCAACGGTGATCGGAGATGTTTGAGTGAGGCGTTGACGGGTTTGGATGAAAGGGGTTCTGCCTGTTCCAGTTTTTGTTCCAGGGTTGGGAATTTAGTCTCAATTTTGATTTCAAGCATGAGTCGTTTGGGTTGTTGTTAGGACGATCTGAGATGATGATCTTGATGTGGGGAGGTCGCGAAGATGATCAGGGGTGGCCGGAGGTACTGTGCATGTGCACGATGTATTAATTTTTCTGATGAACTATGTAGTTTAGTTGGGTGGTTACAGGTTTTAGTGGCCTCGTGTTTATCTCGGCTAATTCGAGTTTTAACTCGAAACAGATAAATTTTTGACTCGAAGTCATGACAGGGAAGGCTCGGGTAAATGTTGTTTCAGGTTTTAAAAAATCAAAACAGAAACCTATTCTGTTTTTATTTTATTTTTAAAAAGTAAAGTTTTAAATGTAAACTGAAAATTTAAAATAAGTTTAAACCTGAATTTGAAATCTAATTTCAAATTAGTTTGAATTTGAGTTTTGAAATAATTTAAATTTTGAAATTTAAATTTGGATTTAACCAACTTTTAAGGGAAAAGGTATATTTGGTTTTGAATTTGAACTGAGAAGTTTAAATTGCAAAATAGATATTTAAAATAAGTTTAAATCTGAGTTTTAAATCTGGAATTTGGGATCAAACTTCAGTTTTTAAAATAAATAAAGTTTTAAATTTAAATTGTTTGATTACTTTAAAAATATGGTTTAATGATTTTAAATTTAAAATAAAGTTTAAAATGTTAGTAAGCTTTGAAAAAGTAATCTGGAATCAAATTTAATTTGTATTCTAGTTTGAAATAAATGGAAAATTTTAAAATTTAAAATGATTTAGACAATCTTGTTTGTTTAAGTGTATTTTTAAATTGATTTCAATTTAAAAATGAATTGGGTTTTAAATCCTTTTAAACTTCTTTATAAAATAGATATTTCTTTAACTTGTGAGATAAAAAAAAGATTTTGAATTGTTTCTAAACATTGTTTAGATAAATTTGTATTCATTTTAAAATCTTAAATTTTAAAATGAAGTTTAAAATGGAAATTTTAAAGTAAATTTGAAAACAATTTGTTTTTAAAATGCTTTGATTACGTAAGAAATGTTTTCTTAAATTAAAATTAGAATTTAATAATTTGGATTCATTAAATTATTAAGTTGGATAATTAATTATTTAATTAATTAGTAATATGAATGATTAATTAAGTAATTAAGAATTTTTAAATTGATTATTAAGACTTGATATTAATTAATTAAGGTTAATTAATTTGTAATTAAGGATTATTAATTATATTTTAATTAACGACTAAAGATTAATTAATCAAGTAATTAAGGATTAATTAAGATTGTAATTAACACTTAATTAACTAAATAATTAGAGATTAATTAATTTATAATTAAATATTAATTAATTTGAAATTAATAATGATTAATCTAAGTTAATTTCTTAAGAAGGAAATTAAAGAATTGTTAATGAAGGTCATTAACTTAAGATTTTTTAACAATTAATTAATGTGATTAATTTTAATTATTAATTAGATTAATTAATTAATAATAATCAATTTTTTGATATTGTTTATGTTTAATTACTTAATAGAAGTAATTAATTAATTAATTACTTAATGTAATTAATAGGGTTAAGGTGATTAGTTTAGATTAATTAATTAAGTTTAATTTAAACACTTGATGATTTAAAAATAATTACTTAATGTTATTAATAGAATTGTAATTACTTAGGGAAGTAATAAATTGATAATTACTCGATGTAATTAAAGATGTTTTAATAATGGAAGTGATTTGGATTAAATTACTTTATAATTAATCAAGGGATTAATTGAGATAATAAATTAAGGAGTAATTTATTTGATGAAGTAACTAACGGTAGTTAATTACTGGATGTTATTAATCAAGGGTGATTAATATATGTGGTTTAATTGAAGATTAATTACTTAAGTTAATTAATTTAAATAGAGAGATTAGTCAAAAATGTAATTAGAAATCATTAATTAATAAAATTAATGATGTAAATTTAGAATTTGATTAATTAAAGAATAATTAATAAATGAAGTAATTAATTAATAAAGGATTAATGTAATTAATTTTAGTTGATTACGTAATTAAAGTTAATTATTGTAAAGGGTTAAGTATAATTAACTTGTATAATTAATTTAAAGGCTAATTACTTATTGTGATTAGAAAATTGTTAATCAGGAATGATTAATTAAAATGAATAATGAGATGGTGATTAATTAATTGATTTGTAATTAATTAATGGTTAAGTTAAGCAGGATTATAATGATGAAGTAATTAATTTAATTTATTTTTAATTAATTAGAGATAAAGTAATTAATTTAATTCATTTTAAATTAATTATAGATAGTGTAATCATTAAATCATTGCTTATGTATGAATGGTTGATATTGGTTGCCTTGAATGGTTTGTAATCTCAACTATGAGATGAGTAATACTGTGTGATATGGATGCTTTGGTTGCATTGGGATGATAATATGGATTATCTGTTTATATTGATGATATGGATTATCTGTTTATGATGATAATGTTGATTATCTATTGCGAAGTTGTGAATTATCTATCTGTGTGTATATAGATAATGAATTGAAATCGTTTTAACTTTAAAACAACTTGGCCTTAAAAGATACGTTTTGGATACGGTGAGACCGGGATCGGGTTTCCATATTTGGATATTCGAAAACCACATCGATCCAAATTAATGATAGGTCGTGTATCTGAATGAAGGTGAAGATTCAGAGTGCAAGGGTTATCGTCGTTAACTCTGAGGGTGATTCCAAAATGAGTGTAACGAGATAATGCCTTCGGTTTCGTTCGAACCCGGAACGAACTTGTATGGATTGAATGCTTACAGAACATCGTCAGGTGGACGATGAGCATTCTAAGCGATGTGTTCTATAAAGGTAACCGTAGCCTCAAATCTCATCAACCGGGAGTGGCTAAAACAGGGACGGTGCAGCAAGGCTAAGTGGGTCATGCCCAAGTAGGACGAGATTTACCCCTGTCTAGATGTCCCTTTTATTTCGGCTGTGTGGTGCGGTTGCTGATCACAACTACGGGGTGGTCTTGTTCGGGACTGTTCAGTAAGGAATGGTTCCGGCTTTGTGTTGCAGGGGATTGGGAGTGATACTCGATACGTTGACCTAGGCCACGTACTGTGACGGGCGATACTTCGGTACCCCTGCCATTGTATGGAATCCAAAATCCAATAAGTGCCCTCGGTTTTGATTGTATTACCCACTTTTGTGGCTAGTAGCTGGAATTTAATAATGTAACAATTTCGGCTATTTCATATTTACTTGAAAACCCTAGACGTATTAAATATCACTGGATTTCCTATCAAATATTTTGGTTAGCGTAAGGTAAAAACTTTTCCATGTTTATGTGTGGAAAGTCTTACGTGATACCTTTCATTTCAAAGGTTTTTCAAAGTTAAGAAACTTAAACCTGTTACTCACACCAGACCCATGTATGACCCAGAGTTTATTTCTGTTTTTCTTAAACTCTTGGGTACTCAAACTTTTTATGAGTAGCCAAGGGATTCAGGTTAGCATTGACGAATTATGGAGGAGCAATGGAGCAGGAGGCTTCTGCGTTGTAGTTATACAGTGTTCCGTTGTGTTGGTATCTCTGAGTGGTTTATCTGTATTTTGTTTGAGTTGTAATAACTAGACAGGTGTTTATAACTCTCTAGTATGTGATGTATTGTCTGTGTAACTCTGATTGTTGTTGTATACTATGTAATACTTATGTTATTAATGTACTTTACTCGTTCCGCTGTTGAGATTCTGATGTTGTTTCTTCTTTCTCTTCTTTCTTTTCTCTTTTCTATCCCTTTCTTTCTTAAAGACTAGTGTGAACCCGTGCTTCGCACATGGCATGATCTTAAATTATAACAAACATTATGTTTCAAGGGTATATTTTTATGCTTTTGAAATAAATTTGCAAAGTAAGAAGAAATATTGGTGACTAATTAGCATTGTACACGTTCTTACAATAAAGTAAATTTGAAAAACCTAACAGAAACAGAACTAACCTTGGAAATGAATAATGTTTAGCCAAAATTATAGTTAAATCATCGATTACAAAAAAAAAATTGCCTTAAAATCACTATCGTTACTTGCTTTTAGTCATAAGTCACGTTATTGGCACTTTACTGGCATATTCATTATGTAAATCATGCTCTAATCATGCAAGTATAAAAATATTTGTACACAATCTTGAATTGTCAAACAATAAACCGTTGTTCATGATATTTTGAACTGGCAATAGAGGTTTGCAATGCAATATATCCTTTAAAGCAACCTATTGGCTTAGTGGAACAGCAATAGGCCGTGGAAAATAATTTAAAAGAAATAAATGAACAAAAATAAAATAAAAGTATAGGCACAACACAATATAAGTACATACACAATGCTGACCCATAATATTCATCAAGATATATTTGAAATCAAAATCTAATATGCTAAACATCCTTCTATAAAACTGTATTAAGCAAGCAAAATTATAGATTGTAAATTATAGACGCATATATTTTCATAATATTCTAGATATTAACTTGTGGTAATGCTGAGAAAAATTTATTGAATGCATAGTAAAATCTTGTTAGAGACCAAAAATTAAACATCTATATAGTGTTGAATGAAGTGAAATATATATCACTTAGTAGAGAAATTAAAGTGGGTAATGTTAATATGAGAAAATACACACATGTTATATTCTGCAAAGTAAAGATTGCAAGTTTGACTCAATTATTTTCATAAGAACAAATATTTACATCACCAAACTGGAATGACATATTATTTGCATACTCATAGAAAAAGTGTTCAGATTAAAATGGAGCTTTATTGATGAAGCCTCAGTTGTCAATTGAATTTTTCAGATGACGACGTCCATGCAGCCAACCCAATTGGACTGAACGTTCTCCTGTTTATCATGTAAGAAAATCTATTAGATTTTGCAATGACGCAAAACAGGTTAGGTGCAACAAACTAATATGGCATAATAAAAAAAACCTTTATTATAAACCAAGCACATAGAAGGTTAAAGGCGGATGAAATTATTGATCAACGTGTAAATTGATCTTCAATCAAGCTGAAGTAAACAACATTTTGAATTGAGTTACAGTAATATAGAAGCTTTATTTTGTTTTATACAACCCCGTCTATTTTTTATGATTTATAAAGATGTTATAGGAAACGCTTAGACTGGTACAGAAGTGATAACGTAGGTGTGGCTTAAAATTCTCAAAGATTTCATAGGTAGATGAAAAATAGTTGAGTACTATGTGAGATGCAAACAGTAGAAAAGAAAATTTTATTGTTTATTATTGCAAGTAAGTGAAAACTTATATTAAAATGAGTGTAAGCTTAAATATTCTAGTTGCACGTAGAAAATTAAATATTTTTAAAATAATTTTAAGATACTATTTACATATGATGTGAAACATTATTACAATATTTCGATAAACCAAGAATCAGACTCAACTTCAATTGCTATAATGGTTTGAATGAAACAGTTGACTCAATCTAAAACGAAGTACTTTAAATTGTAGGTTTAATCAACAAAAAGTCTTCAAATTCCTTAGCAAAAAGGTTCAAAACAAATTGACATAAATTGGCTAATTTCTAAAACTGAATGTAGACATTTAACTATGTTGTGTTCCATTGCATATAAACTATTACGTCTTATCAAAATATATTGAATAAAAACTACGAATGCACTGTAAAAAAGGAAAGAAAAGCAAGTTGATTTGGTCACCATTATTAAATGAATTATATAGGCTTGTACAATAATGAAGATACTTTGATTTTTTTTTATTGTCAGGTGATACACTGCCAAACGTATTAAAAAATATGAAGAAGCAGACTTTTATTATCCATTGTCAAATGGATGAAGGAATGTTCAATGCTATAGTAGTATATGTTTTAAATACACCGATTTGCATATACTACCGTTGTTTGATAAAATATTGGAAAATACATAAACATATGATTTCATGGCTGTTAAATTTGCCTCTTAATCAGTCTTTATGGTTCATTAACTACTGCTACAAAGCAGATGAAAGAAAAATCATACATATAGATTAACTCAAAGGACGGAAGCAGTGTGACAAAGAAGCAATACAGTGCATCTTCATATTGGCAAGTCAGATCAGTAATCACCTCGATTGGACTACAGTTCGATATGATTGAATGTGTGAGAAAATACCAAATGCTCTATTTAGTGTGTCGGTTTCCCTGTCAGCATTCTTCTAAGAATAAGCATTAAAAATAAAAACTAACAGAAGCAGCTCATGTAAATGACGATGAATAGTTGCTCTTTTTATCTTGCAGGAGAATAGCACTTATTTACCTACTTATATACTTCGAAAAGATATAATAAGTAACAATTATTGATTATATAAATGGAGACAGAGTTATGTTATGATGTTTGTTATGGTCAACTCGAGCAATGGCTGAGTTAAATAATAGAGCATACGGATAAAGTATGCAGAACTTTAGTTGTAGATAGAAAAAGTTAAAACACCTAAAAACAAAACACTTTATTTAGAACAGGAAGTCAGATATGGAAAAAGAGTTGTATAGAAGAGATCTTGTTCCACTCACGATCTCTGTTGTCATGTTTAATTCAAATTGGAGACAACAATGTGCTTATAGTCTGGAGTGCTCTAATTTGATCGGGCAAGTTACAGTATATTATTTTTCATTGTTTAGGCTTAAACTAAGATGGATAAATTGAAGGTAGAAAAAAATAAAGCTGAAGTGAAAAATTGTGAATAACTCGCATAAAAGGCAAATTCAGTCACAACTGAATTATATTTGTGCAATAGAACAGGTAAACTATATTGCTATTTTAAACAGTTAGTTTCAGATAAGCCTGCAAATAAAGTGAAACAAAAAGAGTAACAGATTTTAACTTCAGTTGCACATAAATTCAAAAAGTTGTTGTTTATAAACTGATGAATGAGATATCTGTTTGAAATCAGAATGCCGATAAATAAAGATAAAAATAAAAAAAGAAAATACGGAAAAGATATTGTTTTTTGATGAACATGGTCAATTCAGTCGCAGCCTTCTGTTATGTCTTCCAACCATAATTTTTGATGAACAGGTAAACCATCAAATAACTATCTTCTATTATTTTCATTATTTGTGTAAAATCATTTGGTGAGCGTACACACACACAGACACACATAGAGAGAGGAGTAAAATTATGAAATGAAATTGCAAGATGGAAAACATGATTATTGATTAGTGAAAGAGTAAATTACTGACTGCAAAGGTAGAGTGGAAAAGAGTGCAAAAGGTTTAATCGTTTAGTAGACTGTTCTATTTCATTGTTGGGAAAAAAGGGTAGTGGATCTAACCTTCCTATCGAGGAGCTGCATGTTGAGACCAAAAACGTCATTGCTTTTTAGATTGATGGAGTCCCATAGCATGGCAATGCGAACTCGAATTGTTGCTCCAACACTGTTAATGGTTAGTGATTCTATAGGTGACTGTGCAGTATCCACTATTAGAAAAGATGGAACAGAAATAATGATTTAAGCAAGTAATTGATGGCTGGTAGATTATATAAGACCGTAGATGTAACAGACGGTGACCTTTGGTAGTCTGTTGAAATAAATGTACTGCAGTTAAAAGCAAATGGAAACTGTTCGGTTTGAATTTATGATACTTATTGTCTTCAGTTGTATGTTGTAACTTGTAGCAATTTAAATAGGCAGATGTCATTTATGTAATATAAAAACTGTGTATGGTTTGTATTATTTATCTGCGGACAGCAGATGTTTTGAACGTATAAATGTTCAACTCATCCCTCAGCCAATATTATAAAACTGTAATGCCAAACTGGAACAGAACTAATGATAGCTTGGCCGCAGATACATATGAAATAATAGTGTAGATATGGTGAAAACATATTTTGCACAATTTTGATTGACCAGCCTATGTATCGTACAGTCAGACAGTGTGTGCAAATCTGCACAAATATAGTAACAGAATAAATGTAGCAAATACTGCAATTAATTAATTTTTTGTTTAGCTTGCTAAGCGTTTAGGTGGAAAATTTTCTTTCTGAATACCATGGAATGAAGATTGGTCTAGTTTTCATCTCTATAGACATTGTACTGTATGTGGTGTAAGAACTGCTGTGGCGATGCAATGTATAAATTGCAAAGACCTAAACCCATATTACTGTTAAAAAAAGTCAACGTTATGTGCATGTGCTGCTGGTAAACCGTCGTATTAGTAAATACAATTTTGACTTAGATTTGAGGTAAAGACAAATAAATTACCTGCACGTCGATATGCGAACAGCTGGAAAACAGTTGGAATAGTTTCTCTTGTACCACCTTTTGTGAGGGTAGCTGAAAGAGCGTTAGTTGTGACAACTTATTTTCTATAATCAGTTCACTGAACCCTGCAATAGTAACAGACGGAATGTTACATGCAGAGAAATAAAATGAAAATAATTTGGGCTATCAAATTAAAAGATGTCAAATCTGAAAGCACTGAACTGAATATTTGAATACTTTTAAGTATTACATAAAAATATTATAATGAAATATTTTACTATGTTCTTACAGACATCAAAACCCAAATTTTCCCTAGGTATTTATACACATATTACTGTTTAAAAAGACAACGTTATGTGCACGTGCTGCTGGTAAACCGTCATATTAGTAAATACAATTTTGACTTAGATTTGAGGTAAAGACAAATAACTTATCTGCACGCCGATATGCAAACAGCTGGAAAACGTTGGAATCATTTCTCTTGTACCACCCTTTGTGACGGTAGCTGAAAGAGCATTAGTTGTGACAACTTATTTTCTGCAATCAGTTCAGTGAACCCTGCAATGGTAACAGATGGAATGTTACATGCAGAGAAATAAAATGAAAATAATTTGGGCTATCAAATTAAAAGATGTCAAATCTGAAAGCACTGAATATTTGAATACTTTTAAGTATTTCATAAAAATACTATAATCAAATATTTTATTATGTTCTTATAAACATCAAAACCCAAATTTTCCGTAGGTATTTCTAGGAAGGTAATAATTTTGGGCAACATCTCTTTACTAATGCACATTTTTAGTAGTAGTACAACGTCCTATTAAAGATCACGTAATAAGCAGGCAGCAATGACATACAAAGATACGATAGTAAGCTAGGAATAAGAGTAGTGAGCTTTTTTAGCAAAATCTCTGCAATTTTTGTGCAAAATAACACCATTAAATTAGAGCTCTACCCAACTATTTAATATAATTCTCTAGGGGTTTCTATTTCAAGGTCTAAGTCTATTAGTGTACATCATGTCCTTTCATTCAGTAAAGACGGTACCATTAGGCTGAAATAAAGAAAAGTGCGTAGAGGTTGCACATAAGTACACAAGTGCATGTTGCACTGCACAGGGGAAAAAAATATGAGCTCGGAATTTTATTGATGTTCAAATCGGTAAGTCACATAAATTTCAGTGTGAAAATCAACCTTTGAAGAGCGAAAAATGAAAATAATATGACCAATTTCATAACAATTTATTCTAGTAATTGCTTTAGAAGCATCACTGCGACAATAAAATTTAATCACTTGTCCATGTAAAACCAACTACCTTCAAAGATCTTTGAAGTACCAGTTTCTTTCTTTTGGAACACTCTGAAAAGCAGCTAGCATCAGCAATATAATTCCATGTTCTATGAAATTGTTTCATTTGTAAGGCCACCAAAACCGTCCATTGGACTAAAATAGAAGACAAAATTAGCCTTAAAAACATATACCTAGGGTTTTCATCAGTTTAAGGTACGTAAGCCAAGGATCATTGCAAATTATGTTATAAAATATTTTGAAAGAGACTGTCTTATAATAATTGGTAAGGTATGTAACGAATTGAAAAATAGGAAAAGCTAACAGTTAATGTAAAAAATAACAGTTTATTATCAATTATGGGAAGTTGACAATACCTATTTCTAGCAATTAGGGACCGCTGAGTAGATAGATGAAGTTCAAAGAGAACTTATAGTAGTGTATTTGGATAGTTGAAAGAATTTGGACCATCACCAGTGTCTGTTGCATATGACATGCATACATTTAAAGTACTCATAATGTTTAATAATTTTTTAGTTGAACCAATATGAAGATCTAGCTATTGTACTAATTTGTCACCCTGCAGTATAAATATAAATTATTCTCGATATTCATGTATCATTTAATCAATAAACAGTATCTAGTGCAGTATTCATGTTTGAGAAGTTTTATCATCTCTAGCCTTCTTATGTAGTACAAATATTGTAGTGACATACATAACTTAATCTCTAAGATGTAGTTCAGTCGGTTTATTCAGCATAAAATGAAAATTGCTCATCCTAATGCATGTAGATACAGATTTATGTCTAAGTTTCTCAAAGTTAGATGATAAAACACAATGTCAAGAATACTTGCTATGTGCACACATTTTTTTCTAACGCAACACACACACACACACACGCATAGAAGAACAATTTTAAGAATCCATTTTACATGCAAAAAGATAAAATAGCACTTAAACAAAATTACTGAAGATCTTCTTTTTTATTTTGACCATGGCCTAACGATAAAATGATGATAAGTAATCCAGTTGCTTTAGAATTTTCTTAAGTCTTGGGTCAACGATTTCCTTCTTCTTATATAAGGAAAATCAATCTTCCAATATAAAAATGGCGTCGTGCTTGAAAAATCCCCGCAAATACAACTCTAACAATGAAAAACAAATATGCCTCATAATCTAAACAACCTAACTAAACCTTTACAAAAAGGGAATTCTTTATGTTCTAAGGATTTGTAAAATAAGGTTTTACGTTGATACTCTCAGGTGTCAATTTAAATTGATTACAATAATAAATATTAAATCAATTTCAAGAGTAATATATAACATGTCATATAATCAAATTAACATAAAGTTAGAGAAATAAGGATTTCACTTTTGAAGGAGTGAGAGATTGTAATTTTTCATGTTCTAAAATACTAAAAATCATAGGAAATGAAATCATATACTTTCCTTAAATGGAGAACAAAATATACCATTTTTATGGAATGAAATGGACTTGATGTTTTAAATAAAATGGAATCAAAATGCATGCAAATGGAGATGCGATTAAGATTCAAAATTTTAGTAGGAAATGTGTTCTTTTTATGTATAGAAAACGTCATCCACATGTGGAAAGCTAAGGGTAAAAGGACTTAATCCTAAATCATTTTTAAAAATCGCACGATAGTTCTATGATATCTATTGCATGGACTCTTCAATAGCTAGCTCAGTGCACAGAAGATGATATTCCGCATATTTAATTAAAGTGATTACAACTAATGAACAAATAAAAAACTACCTGACATAGGTGTTGAAGAATGAGTTAAAGCACCAAACTGTATATTCAGGTCCCTGTTGCGTTTCTTTCTTTTAGGAAGACAAATTCATGAACCTTGCAGTCACAGTTGTACAATGTATTAAAAAAATACAACACTCGTCAATTATAGATAGAAAAATTTATAGAGGTTGGGGTGAAGAATAATCATCGGAAAACCCAAATTGTGAAGGTTAGCTAGGGCAAAACGTCGTAATCAACCAACAGAGAAATATGTAGGACCAGGAAAAAGGAAGAATTGAAAATTGAAGAGGCGGAAAACCAAATTCGATAGCCTAGGAAGAAGGAGAAGGCAAGCCGCGACTTTAAAATTTGGGAACTAAATTTAAGAGGCTTCTGAGAAAGAAATTTTGCAGGTGGACGAAAAAGGATGAAGAGGAACTATCGGGATGGAGAAACAAACATCTTATGATGTTCTGGATGTGATTCCTAGTTGAAGGGGCAGGTGATTGTAGTTGGAGGAGAAGGCAACGACGATGGAACGGAGAAGGTTCAATACGAAGGGACTTTCTTAGTTTCAGATGAAGTAAAAGATGGGAAGAAGAGCGCAGAGCGATAGGTAATAGCACGATCTTTGAGTTCTAAAATTTGAATAAAATTGAACGGGGCATCGCTCTATTGAATTTGAGACTGTTCATTTGTCAAAATTCAAGGAGATCTGTGTTCTCTTGAAATCCAACTGACTAATAATATAATAGTATGGATGATACGACTTTCTGGTCGTTGAAAGTCGGGTCGTTACAGGTGGTATCAGAGCACTAGGTTGAGCGAATAACTAGGCTTTGGAGTGGTGTCTATCTTGAGAGAGCGTATTTGTATTTTTAATATATATATATATATATATTTATATATTATTTCTACCTATATGTTGGGTTACCTGTTCGGATTTGTCCAATATAAGTTATAAGGGTAGATAAGGTAGTGGTGTGTGTAACACGACTACTACCAATGGTTGGAGTTTGAATGTTTGAGGTTGGAAGTGATCTGTCGAGACTGTAGACCTAATACTGTCTTGGGTGAGCTTTGATTGGTGTAGGGATTTCATCGATCTCTGAAGGAAACCTATTTAAAGGTTCGGAGTCTATCTTTGAAGTTGGATGAGTTGAGTTTGGATCTGTCGGTTTGGCAGAAGTGAGTGATGGTATCTTGATACCTCAGGAAGTAGTAGCTGCGTGATGAGACGCGGTGATTATGGATTATTTCCATTCTTTGGAACAAGAGTAAAGAAGTGTGTTTGTTTCTGTGTTGTGGTTGGGTCCAGCAGAGAGTTTCTGTTTGCTTTGAAGTTCAAGTTTCTCGAAGAGCTTTGGGTTAGGAAGTCTTTGGCATTGGTGGTAGCAGTGCAGCTCAGAGTGTTCTGTATTGGCAGGAAGTTTTCTGGTTGAGTAGTTTTTCTGAAGGTGGAGTTCAGAAGCAGTAGTGTGAATCCATTTCTTCGGTGAATTGGCTAGGTCAGCATAAGCTGTTCTGATTGGTAAAGAGAGAACAGTTTCTTTGGATATTAGGCTGAGTTGATCGCAAAAGTGATTTGTGATAGTTGAGTGTTCTCTTGGGTTGTTGGAGATTTTTTGGATGTCTTCAGGGAAGTTAGAGGTTTGTACGCGTTTGGAGATCAAGTTTTCTTATCGGCTAGGATTCTAGGATTGGTACTGGTGGTTCAGTTTAGTAGAAGGATGGTTCCTTGAGATAGAGTTGAAGAAGCAACTCAGGTTTCGGAGGAATTTCTGAGTTTTCTTTCGGATCTGTTGAACCATATTTCTGAGATGGGTTGTCTAGTCTGTGCTCGTGTTCTTCTACTTCGGATCAGAGTTGTGCAGCGGAAGCTAAGACGCCCCACCTCAATACCCACGCTAGCCAAGAACACTATGGAGTAATGCTGTTAACTAGCGGGGAGAATAAGGCCGTTGAGGAGCGACCATCCATGTAACTTCTTTGTGCGAGCACCGATATGTCAGATAGTATAGCATGCATTTCATTTAAGGAGGAAGTCCGACATACCGATACAAACTCAAAGCTATCACAAGGTGGCTATAAATAAGTTTTCGGAAACAAATATAGAAATAAACATAGCACAATCAGTCACAGACATCCATATCACAAAGGCGGAAAAAGATATGAATATATAACTAACGCATGAAAGTGTACATCAGAGTAGTGGTCATGAAAGGAACACATATACAAAATAATAGCAACACGTGCTATACAAAAGAATACATCTATGAGTCTATATCTCAAGTGTAAACGACAAAAACTGCTAATCTAAATGGTCAGCCAAAAGTCCGAGTAGTAAATCCCTGGGGGAGAAGTCAAGCAGAAGCACCTGTAACATCTCGTTCTGACCCGAGTATTATTTACAAGAAAATAATAAACGGATCAGTCGAGCTATAAATATCAGATAACATGATATAAACAATAGATATGGCAAGAACATATAGTAACCATAAAGACATACTATGATAAGCATGTAAATGAAGATCATCAAGAGATCAAACAATATCAAAAGAATCTTCTAAAAGATCCAAATTCACCTAAATATAAAAGCTGGAAAATCATAACAATGAAAGTCATGAAAATAGGTGAAGCACAAATTCCAGAAGACTACACAAGAAATCCAGAAATCACAATATAGGAGCATGAAAACTAACAAAATGGGAGCATGAAAACTCTCCTACACGTGTAACACAAAGCGAGACGCTATCTCATGGTTGCAAGCCATTAATTTTGACACACGAATGGCCCAAAAACCGTGGGGCACTACCCCACATATGGGATGGCGAAACATCACACAAATGCGATGGCGAAACATCACAAGAGCGGGGTCTAGTCTCCCTCGCAGACAAAGAGATATCGCACATTGCTAGTCTAAAACACAAAAATGATCGCCATGATCATCAAGTAGTGTCAACTACACTAAGTTAGTAAATATAAAAGTTTAGCTTCATGTCCCATAACCACTTGCTTAACTTAAATATTTACGAACAAACTGTAAATCTTCACTAGAAAATTGTCACAAAAGGTTCAATCAAACAAGTCCAAGAATTACCCGACGAAGCAAACGCAAGCGTTTCATACCACTTGTTTTACTAAGATGTTTAATTTGATTTCTCATTCGAGTGAAGTAAAGGTTTGTATATATACTAATAGATTGGAAAGTGGTTTTATAAACGAGTTTGGCATTGAAAATAGAGTTGAAATCATTTTGATGAAAGAGTTTTGATATTTACTACTAGTATTGAAACCTTCATATTTCTAAAGTTGTTATCCCGCCTTTTTAGCAAGGCCATGGTACCATAAAATCGACTGAGAATCCCAAGATAGTTTGTCTCGAAGAATGGTCAACTCATCATCTCAACAAAGCAAGTTCTGTTGAATGTTTTTCAGATAAAATCCCCCACGGAGGGGGGTCCGGGGGGTGGCAACCCCCCAAGGTGGGGGTGCGGGGGCAACGCCCCAGCTATGGGGTTCGACCTGCCCGGTCAGGTCACGGGGGTGCAGGGGGCAGCGCCCCCGGCGGGGTGCGGGGCAGCGCCCCGTCCAAAACGGTACGACCCAGTGAAGACCTAAGGGAGGATAGGATCGAGCGATCTAAAGGAGAAACGACCTAAGGTCTTAAACAAGGTCGAGCGACCTATAGAGGCATAGGGTCAGACGACCTAATGTGTCGCGACCTAGCGAACTAAGTGGGTTCGCGAGTTAATGGTACAAAGACCGAGCGACCTAACATTCGAATGACCCAAGGAAGTAAGGGGTCGAGCGACCTAGAGGTGTTCGCGACCTAGTGGTCGAGCGACTTAAGGGGGTACGCGACCTAAGGGAAACTCGCGACCTAACATGGCCGAGCTAAGGTAAGGTGCGACTAATCCAGGTGAGCGACCTAAGAAAGACGAACGACTTTAGGAACTCGCGGGTTAGAAGAGGCGAGCGACCTAAGGTCATACGACCTGACGGGGAAACGACCTAATGTCATACGACCTAACGGCCTAAGGTCATACGGCATAACGACCTAAGGTCTAAAACAAGGCCTGGCGACCTAAGGTCAGGAACGACCTAGTGGTTGAAGCGACCTAGCGTTGCCGCGACCTACAACCTAGAGGCCCACGACCTACGACCTAGCGAGCCAGAGCCGAGCGACCTAAGGCTGTAGAACGTTTTAAGGCCAGAAACGAGCTATTTGAAGGCCGAGACTTTTCCACGCGAATGACCTAGCATTGGCAGAACGACCTAAGTGCGTAATTTTACCAAAAACACTAAAAGTTGGAGTTTTTTGCCAGTCCAATCCAAACCAAATGCAAATATACATGCGAACGTGATAGGGATTCAATCCCACAGTCCAAGATAGTTATAGACAAGATTGTGAGATTAAAAATCTCACCTTTTCACCAAATTATGAAGGTAAAGTTTGAAGGTGAATGGAGAAGCAACTACAAGCTTGAATCCAATGCTTTTCCTTGAATTTGGAGTTGAATGATGGAGATGGAGTTGGAGTTGAAACCTAGGCTTGGAGTTTCTAATTTCCCTTTCCACTCACCATTAATGTTAAAGTTTATGTTTGGTAGGAATTTATGAAGAGTGAGGAGAAGGAGAGAAGTGAGTTTGAGTTATAATGGCTAATCTAACCCAAAGTCCAAAGCGGGAAAAGTAAGTGAAATTCGACTAACTCCAAACCTATCAATGTTTATCTTAAAAAAGTTGTAAACGACATTTCGAACTCAATGGAAGTGGTCTCGAGTCCTAATTTGACCGTTTGCAAAAAGTAGCTTTGTGGACCAACATTCGATTAACGACAAAATATTAAAACAAAATATTTAAATGTAAAATCGATAAAAATGCGGGTTGTTACAGACTCCCCTCCTTAAAGAAATTGCGTCCTCGCAATATATAAGATGGAAATAAAAAGTAACAACCATAAAAGCATATTAACACAAAATAAATTTGAAATAGGAAGTTCACCTCAAAGAGCAAGAGTAAGCAAGTCCGGATGTGTTCGCTCGATGAATTCTCTGGATTCCCAAGGGCAATCCTTAGGATTTGAGGACCATTGAACCTTCACAAACAGAACATCTTTATTTCGAAGTCGCTTGACCTCCGAAGCAATAATTCGAATAGGATGCTGCTCGTAACTTAAATTCGACGAAACTTCAATTTCTTCCACAACACCAGGCTCAAGAATAGAATCGGAATCTCGTAGGAATTTCCGTAATTGAGAAACATGAAACACGTCATGCATAGCAGAAAACTGAGCCGGTAATGTAAGGCGGTAAGTCATAGTACCAATACGTTCAGTAATAGGAAATGGCCCAATATATCGAGGTGCTAACTTTCCCGATCGACTGAAATGTACAATACCTTTCATAGGTGAAACACGAATAAAAATAGAATCTTCCACGGAAAATTCTAACTTCCTTCTTCGATTATCAGCATAGGATTTTTGTCTACTCTGGGCTTTTTTCATCCTATGTCGAATAAGTTCAATCTTCTCTGTGGAATCACGAATAAAGTCTGGACCTAAAACCAGTTTCTCACCGGCCTCAAGCCAACAAGAAGGAAATCGGCATGGCCTTCCATAGAGTGCCTCGAAAGGTGCCATACCAACACTAGATTGGAAGCTATTATTATAGGAAAATTCAACAAGTGAAATATGATCTTCCCAACTTCCACCAAAATCGAGCACACAAGCACGAAGAAGATCTTCAAGAGTTTGATTCACACGCTCGGTTTGTCCATCGGACTAGGGGTGATAAGCAGTGCTAAAATTAAGCTTCGTTCCTAAAGCTTTTTGAAGACTCTTCCAAAATCCACTGGTAAAAAATGGATCTCGATCGCTAACAATAGAAGTAGGAACTCCATGCAGTTTAACAATTTCTTTGATAAAGAGTTTGGCCAAAAGAGGAACGGTTCGGTTAGACCGAACGGGAATAAAATGGGCGGATTTAGTAAGTCTATCAACGATCACCCATAAGCTATCATGACCCGAACGAGAACGGGGAAGGCCATCTATAAAATCCATGGAAATTTGGTCCCACTTCCAAATTGGAATTTCTAAAGGTTGCAATAACCCACCAGGCCTTTGATGTTCGGCCTTGACAAGTTGGCAAGTCATGCAACACTTAACAAATTAGCAATATTAGATTTTATTCCCTCCCAATAATAAAGTCGCTTCATATCAGCATACATTTTACTACTACCGGGATGAATGGTGAATTTAGAACGATGGGAATCTTCTAAAATATCTTTACGAAGATCACTAATATTTGGTACGATAAGTCTACCAAATTTTCGAATGCCGCCACGAGAATCAATATCAAAGTCTTTCAAACCTTCAATATCAATTTTATCCTTAACATTTTGGCCAAGAAGAGCCAATTCAGGATCTAGCCCTTGAGCTTCAAGAATGCGGTCTACAAGAGAAGGATGAGCCTCAAGGCTACATAAAACAAGTGATGAGCATAAATCGGATACGTGCTCTCGAATCTCACAAGTGGATAAAATCTCGAGATCGTTCCATTCGTATATCATCATAGAAACAACTGCTTGTTGTTTACGGCTAAGAGCATCGGCGACACGATTACCCTTACCGGGGGTATAAAGAATATCAAGATCATAAGGTGCAAGGAACTCTAGCCAACGCTGTTGATGCAAATTAAGTTCCTTTTGAGAAAATAAATATTTCAAAGACTTATGATCCGTGTAAAGAATAAATTTCTCCCCCAACAGATAATGACGCCAAATTCGAAGGGCGAAAACAATAGCCGCGAGTTCTAAATCATGTGTGGCATATCTAGTTTCGGCCGGCTTTAATTGCCTAGAAGCATAAGCAATAACACGTTCTTTTTCCATAAGAACGGCACCCAAACCAACGTGACTAGCATCAGTAGAAACAAAAAAAATTTGATTCCCTTCGGAAATAACAAGAATAGGAGCATCGGAAATGAGTTCTTTCAATTTCTGAAAAGAGGCTTCACATTTGTCCGACCAAATGTATTTAACTCCCTTCTTAGTCAAGCCAGTAAGAGGCACGACAATCTTAGAAAAGTCTTTAATGAAACGTCGGTAATAACTCGCCAATCCGAGAAAACTACGAATCTCTGTCACACTCTCCGGTCTCTTCCAATCTTGAATCGCTTCAATCTTTGAAGGATCCACAGAAATTCCGGATTTGGAAATAATATGACCGAGAAACTTCACACGAGATTGCCAAAAGTGGCATTTAGAAAATTTCGCCTTTATTTGATTACTCCTAAGAGTTTCCAATACAATCCGAAGATGCTTTTCATGCTTCTCCTCGGTTTTAGAATACACAAGGATATCATCAACGAAGATGAGAAAAAACCGATCAAGGAAAGCCTTGAAAATTCGATTCATGAGGTCAACGAAGTAAGTCGGAGCATTCGTTAAACCAAATGGCATAACAAGCCATTCATAAGATCCATAACGAGTACGGAACGATGTCAAAGGAATACTATCCTCAGCAATACAAAGCTGATGAAAACCGGTAGCCAAGTCCAACTGTGAAAAGACCCTAGCTCCGCTAAGCTGATCAAACAGATCGTCAATCCGAGGTAAAGGATATTTATTTTTGATTGTCAGATCGTTAAGCTTGCGATAGTCAACGTAAAGCCTAAGCGTACCGTCGGATTTCTTCACGAAAATAGCCGAAGCTCCGCAAGGCGAGGAACTAGAGCGAATAAATTGCTTCATCTCCAATTCGGACAACTGTTTGCGCATCTCCTCATTTTTCTTATTGGACATGCGATAAGGAGGACGAGTAATAGGTTGAGCTCCAGAAACAAGATTAATTCTGAACTCAATTGCTCGTTTAGGTGGTAAACCTAAAACGGGCTCGAATATGTCGGAAAATTCACGAACAACGTGAATAGGAGAAATAATATCATCTTCATCATCATCATCGTCATCACGAGGATTTAAAGAATATAAAGATGCCACCAAACAGGATTCTGAATCTTTAAGATTAACAAAAATCTGATTAACAGATAGTGGATGTCAGAGATGAATAGTCCGCTCAGGACATAGGATATGGGCTTGATAACGGTTAAGCCAATCCATTCCCAAAATTATTCCAAAGCCTAAGTAACGCATGACATGAAAATCGGCTAGGAAAGAAAAATCACATAAAATAATCTCCACATCTTTACAGAGCAAACTAAGAGTTGCGGACCCACCAACCGGATTCGCGATTCTTAAAGAAGTCATTAAAGCAACAACATTTAAAGAAAAAGTATCAACAAGTTCTTTTGTTATAAAAGAATGGGATGCACACGTATCAAAGAGAACTCTAATAGGTTGATCATGAAATAAAATAATACCATCAAGAATGGAACGAGAAATACCTTGGCCACGAGATGTGTTGCCAGGGGCTTGAGCCACGTTTAACTTTCCCTCTTTCCTGCCCTGCAGTATGGGGCACATATGTATATAATGTTCCGAGCTCTTGCAATAGCGACAAGTTTTGGGCTTCGAACACTTGTTCGCAAAATGGTCCTTAGAACCACAGTTATACCATTGCCCGCTACTAGAGGAAGGTGTCTTTGCAGCCGAAGTTGCTTGCTTACCCTTTTTGTCGGGATAAGAACCTTTAAATTTGTAGGCCTCGTTTTGTTGTTGAAGTTTGGTTTAGCGCTAACCACTTCAACATCACTCTCTCTATCGGCCTCTTCAAGACGAAGAGCGATATCGACGAGTTGATCAAATGTAACTTCTAGATTCTGGAGTAGTGGCTTCTTAAGATTCTTATTTAAGCCATAAACGAACCTCTCGTTCTTCTTCAGTGGAGTATTTATATATTCGACCCCATATTTGAAAAGGGATTCGAATGATGCAACGTAGTCCGCTACAGAAGACTGACCTTGAACAAGGTCAATAAATCTCCGAGCCAAAGTTACTTTTTCAGCCTCGGGCACGAATTTCGATTCGAAGCGTTCCCGGAAGTGCTCCCAGGAGAGATCCGCTTCATCAATTTCTGAGATTAACAGCTCATGCCAATCCAATGCTCTTTCTTGGAGCATACTGGAAGCCACCTGGACTCGATGGAGGTCAGTGAGGTTCATGCGAGAGAAGGTTCTATCGCACGTTCTGAGCCAAGCTTGGACCTCGATGATAATTTTAGTGCCTTTAAATTACTTCCCACCCAAGTTGGTGTAATCATTGCACAAACGTGCAAACCCAGATTTAGGGTGAGTAGGTTCCGAATTAGAACCAGCTGCTTAAGCATTCGTGACAAGGTCAAGAAGTTGCCGGGTAGTCATAAAAACTCCATCTTGGGGAGTTGCAGTAGATTGACCGGCACGGGGACGTCCAGGTCTAACCATTTTTCTTCCTTGAAGAAAGAAGGAGAAGAAAAAGGTTATTCACTAAAAGATATATCAAGCAATCTTGATAAGTGAAACAAGGAATCATAATAAAAATAGGATGAATCGGTACGAAGACTCGAATTAATCCTAAGGTACGACTCCTAAGCTGGACTTAGGACGATGATCCTTGTTAAGTTATTCTACATTGTTTCGAAGTTTGGCTCTGATACCAAGCTATGACGCCCCACCTCAATACCCACGCTAGCCAAGAACACTACAGAGTAATGCTGTCAACTAGTGCGGAGAATAAGGCTGTTGAGGAGCGACCATCCATGTAACTTCTTTGTGCGAGCACCGATATGTCAGATAGTATAGCATGCATTTCATTTAAGGAGGAAGTCCGACATACCGACACCAACTCAAAGCTATCACACGGTGGCTATAAATAAATTTTCGGAAACAAATATAGAAATAAACATAACACAATCAGTCACAGACATACATATCACAAAGGCGGAAAAAGATATGAATATATAACTAACACATGAAAGTGTACATCAGAGTAGTGGTCATGAAAGGACCACATATACAAAAGAATAGCAACACGTGCTATACAAAAGAATACATCTATGAGTCTATATCTCAAGTGTAAACGACAAAAACTGCTAATCTAAATGGTCAGCCAAAAGTCCGAGTAGTAAATCCCTGGGGGAGAAGTCAAGCAGAAGCACCTGTAACATCTCGGTCTGATCCGAGTATTATTTATAAGAAAATAATAAACGTATCAGTCTAGCTATAAATATCAGATAACATGATATAAACAATAGATATGGCAAGAACATATAGTAACCATAAAGACATACTATAATAAGCATGTAAATGAAGATCATCAAGAGATCAAACAATATCAAAAGAATCTTCTAAAAGATCCAAATTCACCTAAACATAAAAGCTGGAAAATCATAACAATGAAAGTCATGAAAATAGGTGAAGCACAAATTCCAGAAGACTACACAAGAAATCCAGAAATCACAATATAGGAGCATGAAAACTCACAAAATGGGAGCATGAAAACTCACCTACACGTGTAACACAAAGCGAGACGCTATCTCATGGTTGCAAGCCATTAATTTTGACACACGAATGGCCCGAAGACCGTGGGGCGCTACCCCACATATGTGATGGCGAAACATCACACAAATGCGATGGCGAAACATCACAAGAGCGGGGTCTAGTCTCCATCGCAGACAAAGAGACATCGCATAGTTGCTAGTCTAAAACACAAAAATGATCGTCATGATCATCAAGTAGTGTCAACTACACTAAGTTAGTGAATATAAAAGTTTAGCTTCATGTCCCATAACCACTTGCTTAACTTAAATATTTACGAACAAACTGTAAATCTTCACTAGAAAATTGTCGCAAAAGGTTCAATCAAACAAGTCCAAGAATTAACCGACGAAGCAAACGCAAGCGTTTCATACCACTTGTTTTACTAAGACGTTTAATTCGATTTCTCATTCGAGTGAAGTGAAAGTTTGTATATATACTAATAGATTGGAAAGTGGTTCTATAAACGAGTTTGGTATTGAAAATAGAGTTGAAATCATTTTGATGAAAGAGTTTTGATATTTACTACTAGTATTGAAACCTTCATATTTCTAAAGTTGTTATCCCGCCTTTTTAGCAAGGCCATGGTAACATAAAATCGACTGAGAAGCCCAAGATAGTTTGTCTCGAAGAATGGTCAACTCAGGATCTCAACAAAGCAAGTTTTGTTGAATGTTTTTCAGATAAAATCCCCCATGGAGGGGGTTCCAGGGGGGTGGCAACCCCCCCGCTACGGGGTTCGACCTGCCCGGTTAGGTCGTGGGGGTCCAGGGGGCAGCGCCCCGTCCAAAACGGTACGACCCAGTGAAGACCTAAGGGAGGATAGGATCGAGCGATCTAAAGGGGCAACGACCTAAGGTCTTAAACAAGGTCGAGCGACCTATAGAGGCATAGGGTCAAACGACCTAATGTGTCGCGACCTAGCGAACTAAGTGGGTTCGCGAGTTAATGGTACAAAGACCGAGCGACCTAACATTCGAACGACCCAAGGAAGTAAGGGACCGAGCGACCTAAAGGTATTCACGACCTAGTGGTCGAGCGACTTAAGGGGGTACGCGACCTAAGGGAAACTCGCGACCTAACATGGCCGAGCTAAGGTAAGGTGCGACTCAACCAGGTGAGCGACCTAAGGAAGACGAACGACTTTAGGAACTCGCGGGTTAGAAGAGGCGAGCGACCTGAGGTCATACGATTTAACGGGGAAACGACCTAATGTCATACGACCTAACGGCCTAAGGTCATACGGCCTAATGACTTAAGGTCTAAAACAAGGTCTAGCGACCTAAGGTCAGGAACGACCTAGTGGTTGAAGCGACCTAGCGTTGCCGTGACCTACGACCTAGAGGCCCGCGACCTACGACCTAGCGAGCCAGAGCCGAGCGACCTAAGGCTGTAGAACGTTTTAAGGCCAGAAACGAGCTATTTGAAGGCCGACACTTTTCCACGCGAACGACCTAGCATTGGCAGAACGACCTAAGTGCGGAATTTTACCAAAAAAACTAAAAATTGGAGTTTTTCGCCAATCCAATCCAAACCAAATGCAAATATACATGTGAACGTGATAGGGATTCAATCCCATAGTCCAAGATAGTTATAGACAAGATTGTGAGATTAAAAATATCACCTTTTCACCAAATTATGAAGGTAAAGCTTGAAGGTGAATGGAGAAGCAACTACAAGCTTGAATCCAATGCTTTTCCTTGAATTTGGAGTTGAATGAAGGAGTTGGAGTTGAAACCTAGGCTTGGAGTTTCTAATTTCCCTCTCCACTCACCATTAATGTTAAAGTTTGTGTTTGGTAGGAATTTATGAAGAGTGAGGAGAAGGAGAGAAGTGGGTTTGAGTTATAATGGCTAATCTAATCCAAAGTCCAAAGCGGGAAAAGTAAGTGAAATTCCACTAACTCCAAACCTATCAATGTTTATACTTAAAAAAGTTGTAAACGGCATTTCGAACTCAATGGAAGTGGTCTCGAGTCCAAATTTGACCGTTTGCAAAAGGTAGCTTTTCGGACCAACATTCGATTAACGACAAAATATTTAAATAAAATATTTAAATGTAAAATCGATAAATATGCAGGTTGTTACAGAAGCAATTTGGGAGTGCATCTGTTTTTCTTTTCCGGATAAGGAGAAAGAAGTTCAGTCTTCTGTTGTTTGAAGAGTAGAGTTTGTTCTTTGTTTTGGTTGATCTTGAGGAGATCATTGTGTTGGGTTGTTTTGGTCCAGTTGTTTCTAGTGGAATCAGCAAGGGTTGAGCTGATTAGGAAGGATGTTGATAGCCCAGGATCGTCCGAAGGATTTAGTGGATAAGGGGCGGAGGAATTTGGATTCCGGAATCGGAGATTTGGTTTTGGGTAAGATTTCTCTAATCCAAGGAGCTATAAGTTTTGGTAAGTCTGAGATGCTAGCTCCGAGGTGTTTTGGGTTTCTTCTGTGTTTTGGTACGATAAGTGCTTTGGTTTTCAAGAGTTGACTTGCCAGTTTGGATAACTGGGATTTAGTATGTTTCACGTATCTCTGAGGGAGTACGTGTATGATATATTTCTAGTTGTAGAACTAGCAGTTCAGGAGGATTTGGTTGTTGAGTCGGACTCTTCTGTAGTCTGATATCCTGTTTAGAGTTATAGATCTAGATGGGACATGAGCTCTATAGCTTAGTAGTATTGATTGATTGGATTCTATAGAGTGAGTATCCCGATATTTATACCGGGGAATCTCGAGGAAGTTCTATCCAGAATTTTTCTGGATAGTTAGATTTGTTTTGATTGTGTGAATTAATTGCTTTGGTTGTTGGAATATGATTAATATATGCTGTGATTTAAAATTATATCTTTAATGAGATTATTAAATTACCTTTGTTTTAAATTTTGGGGACGAAATTCTTTTAAGGGGGGAGGATTGTGATATCCTGGAATTTTTGGCAATATCAATTTAATAATCTATATAAAAATTAAATTGATTTGATAATTTTTGTTAATTAAATTTGAATTGATTTAATAATCTTACTTTAATAAATATTTAATTAGTGAATTTATCTTATAATAAGCTAATAAATTGTTTTCTATTTATAATGTATATATATATATATATATTTATATATATATTTTAAATGGATGAGTTTGGTTTTAAATTTAATTAATAAAACATATCTTCTAATTCCAATATTTTGGTAATTGAAAAATTAGGATTTATTTAATGTTAAGCTTTTCAAAGCTACTTAATAAAATAACTATATGATTTTAAAATACATAAAATAAATGTTTAATTATTTAAAAAGGATTTTAGCTTAAGTTTAAATAAATTTAATAATAAGATTTGTTTTATTTCTTTTTCAAATATTGTTTAAGAAATATGATTGCAATTAAATATGAAAGTTTAAAAACAATTAAAATATGAAACATTTATTCATATAAATAATAAGTAATTTACAATCTCTTTTATAAATTTTATTTAAAATAATCAAAAGTGTTATTTTCAAATAATAAAGTATGTATTGTTTTTATTTATAATTATACTTGGTTTTATTCTTTAAAAAAAATTATATATATATATAACTAAGTATTAAAAACTAATTAATTTAGTTCAAAGTTTTCATTAACACTTAATTATAAATACAAATTATTTAAAAGAACATGTGTTGCTTTCTTAGAACCTAATATAACATGTGTTAGATGAATAAACAAAGAAATTTACAAGCGTTAGTAACTTAAGACAAGTGTCAAATTGTTTTTTTATTTTTCTTTGATTTTTAATAAATCATAAATTTAGTTATATAAGCATACACATCTTCCTTTCCTTTTTCCTTTTTTCTTTTTCAAACCAAGAAATTTTCAGCTGAAACTATTTGCTTTAAATAATCCTCAAAACCAAATCTGAGAATCAAAACCCTTTTCCTCCAAAATCTGATAATAAATCTTCCTCAAAACCAAATCAAACCAAAATCCTGTATTTCATTTTCAAAAGCCTGCAACTCCTCCTTTTCAAACCAACTTACAAATCATTTTCAAAAGCAAACTGCATTCTTAAAAACCTGTAGCCTGCATGCATGAAGTTTTCAAATCTGGTGCAAGCAAGCTTATTCATCATTCAACCTGTAACCAAGTGCAAAACAAAAACTTGCATTTTCTTTTCAATCTGGAAATCAAGCTACTGCATGCAAACCTAGGAATTAAAGAAAGTTTAAAACATCAGCAACATTCAAGTTTAAAGTTTTTAAAGGCAAAGCAGACCCAATTTTAAAGTTTTCAAAGGCTTTTCAAATCTGAAGCTCTGTTCTGCATTTTTAAAAACAGGTGAGTAACTCCACTTTTAAAATTTTAAGTTGATAAAAGTTGATTGCATGCTTTTAATTAGAAATGAATATATATTATGAATTTTCTGTGAATATATATATATATGTATGTATGTATATATGAATATATTTATGTGTGCATGCTTGTTATCTGTTACATTTCTGTTTCCTCAATTTCAAGCTTCTGCTTGATTTTAAAATTCCTTTTATCTTGATTAAATCTTGGTTTAGATTTAAGGCTGAAACTAATTATGTTTATTTCATCATAAACTTTGGTTTGAAAATATTACTTAAGTTAAACAACTCTTCATCGTCTCTGAAATTTATAAATAAATGATCAGTCATTAAATCTGTGAAAATTCAAGTACCTTGATTCGATGTTTCAAGGTTGCAAATCAAATCATCTTACCAAATCATGATTTTTAAAAGAAAAATCATAATTTCTAGTGTTAGATTTTGGGAGTAGATCTAGTTTGACTGTATTTTGCTTTTGGGGTTTTATCTGATGATTTATGTGTTCGAATGGGTTGACTTTCCTCCTAGAGGTGGAGGAGTGATCAGGGATGAGGGGAAAATTATCAGATTATGGTAAATTTCATTTCGGTGATGATGGTTGTGAATTGAAGTTTAGAACCCTAGTTTTACTGGGGTAGAAAGAATTGATGTTTTCGGCATTTGTAGATGATTGAGTTGCTTGGGGTCTTGGGTACTGGAAGATGGTGGGTTGACGAGGTCTTCGGCGGAGTTTCAGAGGCAACGGTGATCGGAGATGTTTGGGTGAGGCGTTGATAGGTTTGGATGAAAGGGGTTCTTCCTGTTCCAGTTTTTGTTCCAGGGTTGGGAATTTAGTCTCGATTTTGATTTCAAGCATGAGTCGTTTGGGTTGTTGTTTGGATGATCTGAGATGATGATCATCGACTGTGGAGAGGTCGCGAAGATGATCAGGGGTGGCCGGAGGTACTGTGAATGTGCACGGTGCATTATTTTTTCTGATGAACTCTGTAGTTTAGTTGGGTGGTTACAGGTTTTAGTAGCCTCGTGTTTATCTCCGGTGATTCGAGTTTTAACTCGAAGCAGATAAGTTTTTGACTCGATGTCATGACAGGGAAGGCTCGGGTAAATGTTGTTTCAGGTTCTAAAAAATCAAAACAGAAACCTGTTCTGTTTTTATATATTTTTAAAAAAAGTAAAGTTTTAAATGTAAATTGAAATTTTAAAATAAGTTTAAACCTGAGTTTAGTTTGAATTTGAGTTTCGAAATAATTTAAATTTTGAAATTTAAATTTGGATTTAAACAACTTTTAAGTGAAAAGGTATATTTGGTTTTGAATTTGAACTGAGAAGTTTAAATTGTAAAATAAAAATTTAAAATAAGTTTAAACCTGAGTTTTAAATCTGGAATTTGGGATTGAACTTAAGTTTTTAAAATAAATAAATTTTTAAATTTAAATTGTTTGATTACTTTAAAAATATGGTTAAATGATTTGAAATTTAAAATGAAGTTTAAAATGTAAGTAAGCTTTGAAAGAGTAATCTGGAATCAAATTTAATTTGTATTCCTGTTTGAAATAAATGGAAAATTTTGAAATTTAAAATGATTTAAACAATCTTGTTTGTTTAAGTGTATTTTTAAATTGATTTGAATTTAAAAATGAATTGGGTTTTAAATCCTTTTAAACTTCTTTATAAAATGGATATTTCTTTAACTTGTGAGATAAAAAAAAGATTTTGAATTGTTTCTAAACTTTGTTTATATAAATTTATATTCATTTTAAAATCTTAAATTTTAAAATGAAGTTTAAAATGGAAATTTTAAAGTAAATTTGAAAACAATTTGTTTTTAAAATGCTTTGATTATGTAAGAAATGTTTTCTTAAATTAAAATTAGAATTTAATAATTTGGATTCATTAAATTATTAAGTTGGATAATTAATTAATTAATTAATTAATAATATGAATGATTAATTAAGTAATTAAGAATTTTTAAATTGATTAATTAAGACTTGAGATTAATTAATTAAGGTTAATTAATTTGTAATTAAGGATTATTAATTATATTTTATTTAATGATTAAAGATTAATTAATCAAGTAATTAAGGATTAATTAAGATTGTAATTAACACTTAATTTATTAAATAAATAGAGATTAATTAATTTGTAATTAATAATGATTAATCTAAGTTAATTCCTTAAGAAAGATATTAAAGAATTGTTAATGAAGGTCATTAACTTAAGATTTATTTAACAATTAATTAATGTGATTAATTTTAATAATTAATTAGATTAATTAATTAATAATAATCATTTTTTGATATTGTTTATGTTTAATTACTTAATAGAAGTAATTAATGAATTAATTACTTAATGTAATTAATTAGGTTAAGGTGATTAGTTTAGATTAATTAATTTAATTTAATTTAAACACTTGATGATTTAAAAATAATTACTTAATGTAATTAATGGAATTGTAATTACTTAGGGAAGTAATAAATTGATAATTACCGGATGTAATTAAAGATGTTTTAATAATGGAAGTGATTCAAATTAAATTACTTTATAATTAATTAAGGGATTAATTGAGATAATAAATTAAGGAATAATTTATTTGATGAAGTAAGTAAGGGTAGTTAATTACTAGATGTTATTAATCAAGGGTGATTAATATATGTGGTTTAATTGAAGATTAATTACTTGATGTAATTAATTTAAATAAAGAGATTAATTAAAAATGTAATTAGAAATCATTAATTAATAAAATTAATGATGTAAATTTAGAATTGGATTAATTAAAGAATAATTAATAAATGAAGTAATTAATTAATAATGGATTAATGTAATTAATTTTTGTTGATTAATTGATTAAGTAATTAAAGTTAATTATTGTAAAGGGTTAAGTATAATTAACTTGTATAATTAATTTAAAGGCTAATTACTTATTGTAATTAGAAAATTGTTAATCAGGAATGATTAATTGAAATGAATAATGAGATGGTGATTAACTAATTGATTTGTAATTAATTAATGGTTAAGTTAAGCAGGATTATAATGATGAAGTAATTAATTTAATTTATTTTAAATTAATTAGAGATAAAGTAATTAATTTAATTTATTTTAAATTAATTATAGATAGTGTAATCGTTAAATCATTGCTTATGTTTGAATGGTTGATATTGGTTGCCTTGAATGGTTTGTAATCTCAACTATGAGATGAGTAATACTGTGTGATATGGATGCTTTGGTTGCATTGGGATGATGATATGGATTATCTGTTTATATTGATGATATGGATTATCTGTTCATGATGATAATGTTGATTATCTATTGTGATGCTGTGAATTATCTATCTGTGTGTATATAGACAGTGAATTGAAATTGTTTTAACTTTAAAACAACTTGGCCTTAAAAGATACGTTTTGGATACGATGAGACCGGGATTGGGTTTCCATATTTGGATATCCGAAAACCACATCGATCCAAATTAACGATAGGTCGTGTATCTGAAGGAAGGTGAAGATTCAGAGTGCGAGGGTTATCGTCGTTAACTCTGAGGGTGATTCCAAAATGAGTGTAACGAGATAATGCCTTCGGTTTCGTTCGAACCCGGAATGAACTTGTATGGATTGAATGCTTTCAGAACATCGTCAGGTGGACGATGAGCATTCTAAGTGATGTGTTCTATAAAGGTAATCGTAGCCTCAAACCTCATCAAACAGGAATGGCTAAAACAGAGGAGGTGCAGCAAGGCTAAATGGGTCATGCCCAAGTAGGACGAGATCTACCCCTGTCTAAATGTCCCTTTTATTTCGGCTGTGTGGTACGGTTGCTGATCACAACTGCGGGGTAGTCTTGTTCGGGACTGTTCAGTAAGGAATGGTTCTGGCTTTGTGTTGTAGGGGATTGGGAGTGATCCTCGGTACGTGATCCAGGCCACGTACTGTGACGGGTGGTATCCCGGTAGCCCTGCCATTATATGGAATCCAAAATCCAATAAGTGCCCTCGGTTTTGATTGTATTACCCACTTTTGTATCTAGTAGCTGGAATTTAATAATGTAATAATTTCGGCAATTTCATATTTACTTGAAAACCCTAGACCTATTATAATATCACTGGATTTCCTATCAAATGTTTTGGTTAGCGTAAGGTAAAAACTTTTCCATGTTTATATGTGGGAAGTCTTACATGATACCTTTCTTTTCAAAGGTTTTTCAAAGTAAAGCAACTTTAACCTGTTACTCACACCTGACCCATGTCTGACCCGGAGTTTATTTCTGTTTTTCTTAAACTCTTGGGTACTCAAATTTTTTACAAGTAGCCAAGGGATTCAGGTTAGCATTGACGAATTGTGGAGGAGCAATGGAGCAGGAGGCTTCTGCGTTGTAATTATATAGTGTTCCGCTGTGTTGGTATCTCTGAGTGGTTTATCTGTATTTTGTTTGAGTTTAATAACTAGACAGGTGTTTATAACTGTATAGTATGTGATGTATTGTCTGTGTAACTCTGATTGTTATTGTATACAATGTAATACTTATGTTATTAATATACTTTACTCGTTCCGCTGTTGAGATTTTTATGTTGTTTCTTCTTTCGCTTCTTTCTTTTCTCTTTTCTATCCCTTTCTTTCTTAAAGATGATATGACTTTCTGGTCGTTGAAAGTCGGGTCGTCACAATTAGCTTCCCGGGCTATTCAAGTTACAGGAAAAGAAGGGATCTAAATTTCAAGTTTTAGCTTGCAATGCTCAACGCTTACAGAGTTATTTCTGCTATCCCCGAGCTCACGCAATGAGGACTCATATTTGATTTTGATACATGTTATGTTCACTATGCGATATTATATAGTAGTTTATACACTTAAAAGTAGTTTAATCTTCAATGTAAAGTTGAAAGCAGTATTCAACATTAATATTTAAAAAAAACACGGAGAAATTAAAATCCAAGCTAAAAAAAGATTAATACACATGTCAACTCATGCACTTAGTGCTCGCAGTTAGTTTTTATGACATGGTTTTTGATTTATTAATCCCAAACCACATCTTCATAATAATATCTCAAAGCATCAATCGAAGCTCAGATTTTTGAGAGTATCTTTTAGCTTTTATGAGTTAGATGATGGTGATGAATGGAATAAGGGTTTTGACAAATTGAATTTAGGAATGTGGACGGACGTAGGGAGAAACACGATTAACTTTTATGAGTCGAGAATGGAGGTAGGACATACGCACATGGGCCTAGTAGGATATTTAAGGGCATTACGAGAATTCTGTAAAGATGCAGTGGAAAGTCGGTGCATTTAAAGCGGTACTATGTATTTATATTTAAAAATAATACAGAGAAATTAAATTCCGTGCTACCAAATTTTTTTAATACATGTCACCTCATGCATTCAACGCTCATAGATAGCTTTTATAAAACGGTTTTTAATTTATTAATCTCAAAATAAAGGTATATAACAATATTATAAAGCATCAATCGAAGCTAGATTGCATTCGGATATAGTGTCATGTGTTTTATTTATTAGCATGGGCATTTTCAAATTTGAGCCTAAATATCATATTTTTGATTCTATTAATACACTTCAGACATTTAAGAAGGATACTTTTATTATTTCCTAAGTAATGCAAAATACCTGCAAGGATTGTTCAGGTATAAAAATATGCTTGAAAATTTTGTGAAGCTCTTAACAGTGGTTCCTTATGATGTCAAAACTTAAAACTACCCTTTTTAGTTAAAAAAAACTTGAAACCTACACCGTGAAGTTAATGGTTAATAAATTCTAAAATGACCAAGAATATAGCTCATATAGTTCATTATTCTGCTTATAGTGAAGGTTTTCCCATTTTGCTTATGCAAATTTTCAAATGACCCAGGTTGAAAAAAAAATTTGTGAACATATACTAACACTTTATATTGCCTTATACCATTCTTCCCAACTTCCAGATCGTACCAATGCAATATAAATAATGATAATAATCAAGAGACGCTACCATTTGTTAACTGCTTCCCAGTTTCTCTAACCTATAAAAATAGAAAGACTTCCACCATAATTAAATTCTAGTTCATATAATATTGAAACTTACCTGAGCATTTTAAAATAATAGATAAGAAAAGGGTTCTAATCTTATACACAAAAGCTTTCTCACTATTCACATGTTAAATTTATTACGCCATCATCCCATATCACCAATTTCATCACTTACACTTCTTAAAGATAAAATTCACAGTGCACATTTCACTTTAATGCATTATTATTTAACAATTCTAACTTTCTATAATGCACATTTCACTTCAATCGTTGATATAAGTAATGTTCTAAAGTTTAAAGATAGTATATATATGTGGCTGGAAATAACAACAAAATTCAACACTTTTTATCACTCTTTATATATAGTGTAAAACAACACTTAAACAATACATGCTTATATGCTAAATTGAACATCCCATCAAATACAATTTAGGTTGTAAACTAATTTGCAGCAGCGGTAATAAGGAATGGATCAAGAAATAAAATACAAAGTTTAGAAAATACATAAACGCAGTTGAAGTTCAGTATCAGAGGAGCAGCAGTTGAGGAATCGGAGCACAGTAACTCAGCGCAGTTGAGTAGCCATAGCACAGTAAGTTAACCATAGTTACGAAATCATGCAATTGCAAACTACAGTGTAATGGAGGAGGTTTAATTTCTGGTAATGGATAACTTTGGTGATCAAGCGTCGACGGATGGTTGGCTTCGATAATGGATTATCGATGACAATATTAATGTTTGGGTGGTTACGGTTTGCAACGCAGCAATTGAGATACAACATTGAATGAATGATTAATTTTGTATTTAGGCCACTTTTGCAAACAAATTATAAGAATAGCCCACTTTGCAAACTTATAACGGAAATAGACCAGTTTTGACCACGTAGGACGACATGTGTACTGGCGGCATCTCAAATGCCGCCAGTACACGTCTTTGTGGCATAATAACACTGGCGGCATTTGAGACGCCGCCAGTTAGCGGCATTTGAAATGCCGCCAGTTAGCGGCATCCCAGATGCCGCTGATTCTTCTGCTCTCTGTTTAGTTTCCAGCCCTCCCTCCTTTCATCCTCACTCCCCCTTCTCTCATCCCCTCTTCAAAAAAGAAACGAACCCACCCCCCAAATCACCAAAAATCAAAATTTGAAGCTTCCAACTACCTAAATCTACTTAGAATTTGAACTATGGCTTCATCATCGTCTCAAGCTCATCCTATAGGTATGAAATCTATCGATTTTGTCTCTAATTGTCATTTTTTCAATTTAGGGTTTAGAGCTAAAATTGTTCTATGGTTGTAAATCTATGATTGTATAGTACAATGAAGTTGAGTACTCACCTAGAGCACATGTTCAATTGTTTTTCCATTGTATACAATGAAGTTGTATAGTTGCAAATCTATGGTTCTATACCCATTGAAGTTGAGTTTGATTATGCAATGTTATTGTGGTAGAATACGATGAAATGGCTCCCGAACCGATCGATCCTAGCGTGCTTTACCTTCAAGCTCAACACCGCACAAACAACATCGATATGATGGAGGTACAAGGTCAAATAATTTGTTATTACTTCTGCAAATTGGTGGTAATTACCATAATTGTTTTGCTCTGCTACTATGTACCGACAGACGGTTGAGCCGGACGGCTTCATTGACCATTCATCAACTTTAAAGCTCGTCACGTCAGCGCATCCAGGCGTGTTGGAACTGTTAGACAGAGCTGGATTTGGTGTTGTTAATAAGTTGGGATATACACAGCTCAACAGGAATCTTTTGACGGCTTTGATCGATAGATGGCGACCGAAGACGTCTACATTTCATCTTAGAGTAGGTGAGATGACAATCACTTTGAAAGATGTAGCTGTATTGATTGGATTGCCGATTAACTGAGATCCCATCCTGAAACCGGATTATCCAAGAAATTACATGGATTTGTGCGAGTCCTTGCTTGGATTGGCTCCTCCAGAAGACGTGAGGTGGGGAAATGATTCGATAGTGGCCACGTGGTTTAGGGAGCAGTTGGCCGGTGATATTCCACGTCGTGCCTCTCCTTTGCAGATTGCCCAGAGGGCCCGCTGTATTATGTTGCACATCATCACGCAACGTCTTTTTTGTGACCGATCGAAGACAAGAGTGACCCTTCAATGGCTTCCATTGTTAGAACACTTCGATTCATGTCGGCAATACTCCTGGGGTAGTGCGGTGCTTGCTTTCACCTATACGGAGCTTACGAGAGTTGCTTTGGTCCAACAACGGTCCGCCGGAGGTTGTATGACTATACTTCAGGTACGGACATAGGAATTCGTTGTTGCATAGTTGAGTATTTCGTAAAACCGTAACTAAAATTAAGTTTCCCACTTGCAGCTTTGGTTGTGGACCTACCTTCCGGTTGGTCGTATATCTATGAAGACGCAAATAATTGACAATTCAAAGCCTTATGGAGTGAGGTAAAACAGTGTTGTTAGTGTTGTTGTATCGACACAGTAAATTTGGATTTCGTATAACATATTGCTGTTACATGTGGATTGGCCCGAGGAATACAAAAATGACCCCCAGACGCAATTTAATCTTCTACCGGAGCGAGTTTGATGTCTTTGATTACAATGCAGTAACATGGAATCCGTATTCCGAAGCAGACCTTCATGCACTTCCGGCTATTTGTACAATAAACAGGACGTTATGGCGGGCACGACTTATGGTTTTTTGTTTCGGAGATTTAGCACACCATCTTCCAGACAAAGTCATGAGACAGTTTGGTCTTCGTCAGCACCTACCGTATCCTGCCCCATATTACACGCTTCCATACGGCGAAGATGAGTTCGAACAGATGATTGAGTTATGGAACAATCGTTTTATAGCTGCGGAAGACGAGCACGATGTCACTCTGACTGATGAGGAGTATCTTAGCTGGTACTGGAATATCACTCGTCGTTATGTGCTTCGAAGACGAGCGGAGGAACCCGAGCAAGAGGTGGCACCTTATACTCCACGAGCTCCGCTAGAACGGAATGTGGTACGTATTACTATTGACACCTTATGTAGTACTTACGAAACTCATACGGGTTTATGTTATACGCAGGCGGATGGTGTGTATCATGTGTTGGACATTGTCGACGAGCTTGCGGAGGAGGTTCCTGAAAAGAGCAAGGCAAAATGCTTCTCTATCAAACAAATTTTGCTATCATGTTTGTCTAAGAACAAGATGTCAAGGCCCATCCCACCTCCGCCTCCTCCTCCTCCTGTAGTGCCACCACTTATCGAGGATATTGCTCCTCCCGCGTCGTATAAGGACATAACTACAGTCCCACCGGCACCCTCACCGAAGAGAAAGTATGGAAGAAGGAAGAAAAAAGAGGGTGGGAGTTCCGGAGCGATATCTTCGTAGCATACACAACCCATCGGGCCATCGCAACCCCCAACGGAAGAGACGCAAGAGGAGGGTAGTGAAGAGCTGTCACTGGAAGAGGAGGAATTCATGCTCAAGCCTAGAAGACCGAAGAAGAAAACTCCTAGGGAATTAAAAATTTTGAGATGAAATTTTAGGCTAACCGTAGTGGACTGTTGTTTGTATTTGATGACTGTACTATTTATTGATCGTTTGTGTGGTATGTTGACTGTAGTAATGACTGCTCATGGTCTGAATTTGTTCGTTTGGGTTGTTTGGTTGTTAACTAATGTAGACTAGTGTTTGTCGTTGTGATTGTAGAATTGACTCTAGTGTTTCGATGATGGTGTGAATGTTACCGGTTTTGAAGCTGTATTTGATGGTGTGAAAGTTGCAATGGACATTTGAAATGCCATTGTATTTTAAATGCCACTCTGGTACTTGCTCACTGGAAAATACAGCGCCATTTGTAATGCCGCAAAATGCGACATTGTATTTTCCAGTGAGCAATTTACACAGCGTTATTTCAGATGCCGCTCAATGCGGCATTTCAAATGCCGCTACAGGCGGCATTTCAAATGACACTCAAGGCGGCATTTCAAATGCCGCTCATAGCGTCATTTCAAATGCCGCATTGAGCGTCATTTGAAATAACGCTCTGTAAATTGCTCACTGGAAAATACAATGTCGCATTTTGCATTCCATACTTCGAACGATGCGAAACATACTTTACACAAGTCACAACGTACTTTAATTATCGATGAATAGCATACTTCAAACGATGCACATAACATAACATACTTGAATTACATTTCAATTATACTTCAATAAAATACTTCAAACGATGCACATAACATACTTGAATTACATTTCAATTACATACCTCAATCACACATCAAGTTTCTAATATCATTACGTTACATTTCAATTGTCCTTCAACGATCTACGTGGCCACAACGCTGAGTACTTGTACCCATGAACCAACAATTTATTTCGGTATTCCAGGTTCAACTTTTCCAAACGACTAACTTCCGCTTGCATTTCTAAAGCATATTCCACTCCTCTAGGACATAGCGGTGGATCTAGCCACTTAACAAAATTGCAGCATTTAACCCGATTCGGCCGAATCTTGAGATCGTTGTATCCAGCACAGCGGTAGAAACAACGTCCAGCGTTCCTATCATTTCTGCAAACGACTACTTCGCATTCCTCTCCACAGCTGCAAACTACACATATAGCGTGAGAGCTTGACCTTCCACGATTTTGCCGACCTTGGACACCTAGAAGACGTGCATAGAGCGATTGTTGGCCTGGTATATCAACCGCTGCTTCTCCACGTGATGTTCCACTATCCTCATTCAGGGGTTCTTTTTCGAATTGTGTCTCTGGTACGAAATCAACTTCATGGTCGGCACCGCTTGAAATCTCCTTTCCTCTATTTTGTTCAAATTCGTCGTACATTTTCATCATTGTTACGTCGTCAATTTCCCATTTGTCCATTGTGCACCTATGAATACAACCAAAAATACATCGACAAAACAATTGATGAATTTGAACGAGAAATGTATAATAATTACCTTCGGCGCGACAATTTTGGACTGAAATAGGGGAGGGGTTATTGCGAATTGTTGAAATCGGACGGGAAACCTAGAGCTTTTGCTAAAATAAATTTGGTAAAGTTAGGGTGTGGATGGGGTAGTTGAAATATATATAGACAGTAGAGGCGATATTTCAAATGCCGTTGGTGGCGGTATTTGAAATACCGCTCAAAGAGGCATTTCAAATGCCGCCTCGAGAGTCATTTTAAATGCCGCATTGATGGGCATTTGAAATAACGCTCTGTAACTTACTCATTGGAAAATACAATGTCGCATTTTGCGGCATTTCAAATGGCGCTAGAGGCGACATTGTATTTTCCAGTGAGCAAGTACCAGAGCGGCATTTAAAATACAAACACCAAAAAACAAACATTGCAAATGACTTTGCAAATAACATTTTCGTCTAACATTAGATTACATAAACATTTGTTCTCAGACAAAGTAGAATGCGTTTGAATTAGGATTACATACAAAATAAAACAAAAACATTAAGTTGCTGTATCGCATCGATTTTTTTTATGACCATAAACACCACATTTGCTGCACCTATTTCCTTTAGGGGTCTGCATCTCGTCCATTGTACCTTTAATTCTACTTGAACGTGGGCGTCCTGGTTGTCTTTTAGCGACCGGAGGTAGAACCAATTGACTGTCACTTAAACTCCAATAACGTTTATCTCGTACCGGGTGAAACTTAGGGGTGTAAGCTGCCAGGTATTTCGCTGTGGAATACCATGTTGAGGCGAAGTCGTGATGGGCTCTATTTGCTCCGTTGGAAACCGTTGAGCAAGCCGCCATAACGTGCATACACGGTAGGTGCTCTAAATGAGGGATGTTGCACGTACAAGAGCAACTATTACCGTTGATTAGTACTTTGAACTCGTCACCAAAATAGTGTACAACTTGCCACTCAGATTGACTGAATCGAATAATTCTTGTATGCCTAGCTTCGTTAGCTCGTTCAGCGATCTTGGCTTCCCACTTTGGAGTTAGACGGGAAGACAGTTTTGCTGCCTCTTCTCTTCGTTGACAAAAATAATCAACCGACCGGAAAAAGGTGCGTGCAACTAAAGCTTTGACAGGTAATGACCTAGCTCCTTTAAGAACACCGTTGAAACTTTCTGCACAATTGGTGGTCATGACATGAAATCGACCGCCATCATCTTTACACAACGCCCAGTTCTCCTCATGCGCTCCCAAACTCTTTTCTATCCAATTGTGAGCCCTGATGCTTATAGTTTTTATTTCTTCACGTATTCTGATGTACTCGGCTTCTTCCGCGGCACAAGCTGCAGCATAAAATAGTCTGGTTAATCGTTTTTCTCTGAACCCTGCAGCTTGAAAATTAGCTTTAAGATGTCTAGCACAAAATCTATGTTTATGTGGCAAACACCATTTCGATTGCAAGGCTGATGGTATTCCTTTCATTCGATCTGAAATGAAGGTAATTCGTTGATTGTTTACACTGTGAATGAACCGCCGCATGCAGGCAAAAAACCACCCCCAGCTATCACCGGATTCAGACTTGACAATTGCGTACGCTAAAGGGTATAGATGGTCATCCACATCAACAACAGTGACCACAAGTAGCGTCCCTTTATATTTCCTGTACAAATGTGTCCTGTTAATACATAACAACGGACGACAATGAACAAATCCTTCAATACAAGGTCTAAATGCCCAAAAAGCTCAATCGAAGACTCCATATTCATCGGTCGTAACGTGTCCAACACTTCCCGGGTTTGATCTAGTTATTTCAGCAAAATATTGCCTTAGACTACTATATGACTCAGCCCAATCACCATAAATTCTTTCCACCGCCTTACCCAAAACTCTCCAAGCCTTCATATAACTAATTTTCACAAACAGCTGTTCTTCCATCAAAACTTGTACCGTTCCGGCTGTAATGTTTTGATCGGCTTTCACAAAAGGTAATATTTTTGCCACTATAAAGTTAGACGTCGCCTGCTTGTGGGTGGAGTTCACCGTTGGATTAACACGATTGTGTTCGCTAGGATATTTCCTTACAATCCACCAATTCTGCTCCGATTTTTTTGAAACAATAGCATGAAGTCTCCATGGACAATTTCCATCTGTATTACAAATGACGGTGTATTTGATTTTATTGCTTTAAAAGATACGGCATGCAAAATCGACCATTCGCTCGACTGTTGTAACAACTTGGCTTTCTTCTCGAAAATCATACCAACTTTAAATCCGTTCTCAACGCTTACGGTTGAAAACATCTCATTGTTGAAGCCAAGATTTGCAACGATTGACCTTGCCATAATTTGTGCATTGCACAAATCATCATCCAAAGGAACGTCCATTTCCACCTCATCGCTGTCTTCCGAAATATTGTCTTCAACCGGAAAATCATAGTTCAAAGGTTCATTGTTCACTTGCATACTACCTATCCACGACATGTCGTTCTCCACCACGTTCACTACATCCATACTATGTACGTGGGGTTCATCATTGCCATCTTCACCTTCTTCCCCGTCCATCTCAGTATCAACATCTTCATTGTTCACGTTTACGTTTACGTTTACATTCTCCAAATCAGCATTAGATTGCATAACAGTATCGTTCGCGATGAATCTGCTATTCAAACATACTTATTATTTTAAAATCATTACCGTAATTACTACCTACACAAATTTGATTTTCCATGAGACATACCTCTGACTAAGATCATATAATTCGGACGGAGTTGGATACATAAATTGAGACATATGGCATTGTGATGGTCCACCGGGACTAGGCGGTGTTGGTCGACAAGGTAGATAACTGCATATAAGACGAAAAAAATTGTTAAGTTGCGTCCAACTATCATATTAATAGGACCAAATTTTCATAAACAAATGTTTCACCTTCCGAGCAAATGCGTAAAGGTGCCTTGACTTGGATAGGGGTACGTATACTGAATGCCCTGTGGATATGTCATACACGAAGGATATCCATACAGACCTTGTTGTTGACTGTACATCGCTGGCATAGTCGGGTTAATCAAACTCGATGACGCGTCTCCACGGCTGATACTTACCGCCTCAACCGTTCTTCGGTGCTCCTCAATAACACTGTTAACTTCTTGTTCTCGTACGGGTTCTTTTACTTGCAAGCGCCTAATTTTTCCAACAAACAGCTCAATTGATTTCAATGTCGCTGAAAACATTAGCTCGACATCGTCATCATCGGCTATTTTTATGGCTTTCGATCCTGAGTCCGTCGGCCAATTACACACTACCTCTATGTCAAATTCTTCAGATTTTATCTTCGTTGCTTTATAAATCGATTCTTTCAGCTTCATCAAATTACAACCTCTCAACACTTTAGCTGGCTTACACGAAACCCCCAAATATTTTCCACAATTAACTTCATCAACAACCAATTCGCCATCGAAATAACATATGGTCGGTACACACTTGGGAGCCATTCTACAATTTATTCAAACAACTTGTAAACTATTATCACTTGATACCAAACAACAAATAAAATTAAAAAAATGAAACTAGGGTTTCCACAAATAACCTACCTGCTATAGCTAATAAACTGTCAAAGAGGAAGAATTAGATGTTATTCCTTCCTTCCCTAAGTAGATTTTGGTAGTTGGAAGCTTCAAATTTTGATTTTTGGTGATCTGGGGGGGGGGGGGGGGTGGGTTCGTTTCTTTTTTGAAGAGGGGATGAGAGAAGGGGGAGTGAGGATGAAAGGAGGGAGGGCTGGAAACTAAACAGAGGGCAGCAGAATCAGCGGCATCTGGGATGCCGCTAACTGGCGGCATTTCAAATGCCGCTAACTGGCGGCATCTCAAATGCCGCCAGTGTTATTATGCCACAAAGACGTGTACTGGCGGCATTTGAGATGCCGCCAGTACACGTGTCGTCCTACGTGGCCAAAACTGGTCTATTTCCGTTATAAGTTTGCAAAGTGGGCTATTCTTGTAATTTGTTTGCAAAAGTGGCCTAAATACAAAATTAATCCTTGAATGAAATGCGAAAGAAAAGGAGACTAGGGAAAAGGGTATTTTTGGAAATTCTAAAGACACAGTTGAAAGTAGTTCGCTAAATTCTGGTTCTTATTACTAATAGTAGAGATAATGTTTGCGAGGAGTCTTTGATGCATGAAATTATATAATTAGTTTTTAAACTTATATTTTAATTTTCGGAGTTAATGAAATTAACCATATCAAATGCTTTTTATTGAAAAAGAAAAAGAAATTAGCACGTTGAGGTGCATATACTAAAACTCTTCTATAATGAATTAGATTTTATTGTTATATATAGTTTGAATAAACTAAGGAGAAAAATCAAGAATTTTATGCTTAGACCGGGATTTGAAATTGTAACCTTACTTATGTATCAAATTCCTCATTTGAAAAAGTTGCGGTTCTATGATTAAACTGTGTGAACTTTGAAATTTTTAAGAAGTGCACCAACTTTGATCGTACATCTTGGGATATTTAGAAAGAAGACACACACACATACCTACAATATTTTCATTTTGTTGGAAGAGAACAGCCATGCACGCTCATCGTTCTAACGACCGATCGGCCTGGACTTATGTGGTGAGCATGGTATATTTTTGGTAGAATTTCTTTAAAAACGACGGTAATTTTTTAACATGTCTTTTACGGTAAAAATGAGGTCCATGATAATATCTACAGGATTCCATTTTTATATTGTTGATCCAATTCTTTCCCCGCTCACTAACGTTACTATCCTTTTCCCATTATGAAAACTTTGTCTATCTAATTGATGAATAAACAGTCAATAGATGTAACTACATTTGTTTTTACTCTTCAGTTGTTCTAAAATTTTCTCATTAACATCCGAATTTTCACATGCATATCAAAATGGGTGTTTGTGAACTAATTTCTTAGTGCAAAAGAAGATTAAATTGAAGGAAGAATAATTTTTAATCTTAGGGTGGCGTGATTGACATTCTACCTTGCATGATTTGGATAGAGCCACGAAGCATCTTAAAGAAAGCAACTTCGTTCGAGAATTGGCCATAAAATCTACTTTTCTGCTCAAACAATTTAAAGACGTTCCTATCAATATGTCTACAACCAATGAATTTTTTGGTTTTGCTTCAACGGATTTCATTTTAGACGATGAGATAGAAGATGCAGTTTTTCTTAACAGTGAAGAAGGTGGTTGTGTTCTGAAAACTGACATTCCTACGCTATTTGAGGAGTCCACTGTCTAGTAAAAGAAATGAATGCAATAACATTATTCTTAATGGCCTATATAATGACCTATACAATTACTACAACTCAAGCAAATCAGCAAAGAAGATCTCAATGGCACTACAAAAGAAGTATGATATTAAGGAAGCTAAAGCAAAAAGTATGCATTCGATTGCTACCTTTTCATATTACCGATGACAAATCTATGGAATCATAGTCATATGAGTATCAGAAAATTGTGCATTATCTCCTAATGTATGTCTCTTAATAAAAATTCAAGATTGTAGTAATAAAGTACCCTATGGTTGGAAAGATTTCAAAAATGTTCTCTGGCTAATACTAAGAAATTTTCGTTAGAGAGTTTGATCACCCACCTCTGTATGAAGGTGTTTATTGTCTCAAACAACAAGATTAAGAACACCAATGCTCTGAAACCAAAAGTAAAAATTTCAAGAATCAGAATTGCAAATAGAATCCAAAGTGCTACAATAATCATAATTGGAAGCATATAATGAACCAAATTGGATAACAACAACCATCCTTAAAGAATGATTATGAGCAGTTTATTTGATATAACTATAATAAATCAGGTCATATGGCACATAAGCGTCAGAACGGTTCGTTCTCTGCTCCTTAGGCTAAACTTATCAAGGGTCCCTTTAAGGGCTATTATATATGAGATCGACCTTATTGGTGATATGAAGGGTAGCGGGTAGATACTGATGTTTCTCATCATGTATATTATGGTTGTGCTATGCTTAAAAAATACACTGTTGTTGAGGATAAGAAAGTGTTATTAGGAGATACTCACACCATTGTTGTTGCTGGTGTTGGAGATGTGAAACTAAAGTTTACCTTTGGAAAAACTGAAGCAATGTATAATCTAGAGATGAAAAAGAACCTAGTTTATGGATTACTTATTTATAATGTTGATTTTACTCAAACTGTTGAAGTTGATTTGTACACCATTACTTATAATGGTATATTTGTTGGAAATGATTATGCTACTGAGGGTATGTTTAAATTGAACACCGAATATTATCAGGTTCCCGCTTTGGGTTATATGTTATGTGATTCTAATGTTTAACACCCTAGATTTTGTCATGTTAATAAACACATTATTAGGAATATGAGTAGGTTAGGTTTAATTCTTATAATGTCACTAAATGATTTTAAAAATGTGCTTTTTATAGTCAAGTAAAAATAATTAAAACAATATATAACCAGTTAATAGAGAATTTGAATCTTTAGATTAATTCACCCTGACATATACGAATTTAATGGGATATTGACTAGAGATGATAAACGTTATATAATTACATTTACTAATGATTTTTCTAGTTTTACTTATATATATATATATCATAAAACATAAAACTGATGCACTAGATATATTTAAATTATTCATAACTAAAAATGAAAATCAATTTAATATGAAAATTAAGAGATTTCGTGGTAACAGAGGAAATGTATACGAATCTAGCATGTGTATTGAATTATATAATTCACATGGTATAACACATGAAGGAAGTGCACCTTACCTGAAATGATTGGTAAAGCTAAAGTAAAAATAGTACTTTTACTAAGTCTGTTGTAGCTAATTTTACTAAATTATGGTGCACATCACATTCATGGGTAATAGTGTTAACTGGTTGTTATGTATTAAATATTTTCTAAGTTTAAGAGAAAAATTTCACCATTTGACATCTTAAAAAAAAATCATAAATCTAACCTATCTTATTTTCTTACTTGAGGTTGCATGGCATATGTTCATATTTCTAATCCTAAATGAATTAAATTAACAAACCGAGCCCATGAATGTGTTTACATTGGTTGTGCAATTCATATAATATATGTATAATGATTTGAATGCTTAGTTACTATAATCAAATGATGCTAATTTTTATGAATATAATTTTCCATTTAAGTTGAGGAATGGGCACGTCAACTACTAATATTCGTATGATTATGAGTAGTGGACATGTAGATGATATAGAAACTAAACATACAAGAAGTAAGAAAGTTAGAGTATCTAAAAATTATAGTCATGATTTTTATTCTTATGCATTTTAGGTGGATCCTACAAACCTCCAAGAAACTTTATCCTCTGTAGATATTATTTGCAAAAAAAATGGACAAACACCTCTCGAATTAAAAGTAGCGGATTCAACAGTTTATCAATGCAAAGAAAGTAAAAAACACACATTTTTAGTGTTTCGGCCGTAATGGCCTTACATCCACTGTTCATATGCATTCTCTTCTTATAATTCATCTATTACAAGAGTTTAAAGTGAAATATAATGATTTATATTAGAATATAAGGATCCGGTGGCTCCATTCAATTGAAAGTGTTGCTCGAAAGCTTGTAGATCTCGAAAAAGTTGTCACTGTAAATGCCAAATGCTTAGATATTTATAGGGGTGAAGAGGAGGTGTTATTAACATGGAAAGTTAGGAAATTTCCATATATGTCTAGGTCGGATAGAATGTTCCTAGGTATTAGAAATATAATTGACAATTTCCAAATATATGCAGATTCCATTCCATATATAGGCTGTTTGGTTTGGCTGGAAGCTCTGTCCGGATTAGGTTGGTTCAGCTTTGTGTACATGGCCATATTGTCAGCTAGGTTCCTACACTTCCCTTTTTTGTTCTTTTCCATCCTTGATCTTCAGTTTGGCACACATATACCTCCTCGGTTCAGTCTTCGTTCAATGTCGGTCTTGGCCCATCTTTGTCGAATAACATATTCTGTTCAGTACCCAAGGGTACCAAACATGAACTTCTGCTTAGTACGTTAGTATCGAACAAGATATTCTTTTTGGTAACCAGGGGTTCCGAATAAAAACTACTGTTCGGCACCTTGGTACCGAACATGTATGTTGTTCGGTACCTAGGGGTGCCAAATAGAAACTTATATTCGGTACCTTTGATATCGAACATAGGGGATTGCTTCCTTCTCCTTCCCTTTGCCTTGCCTACTAGCATGCTTCTCCTTTTCTATGTCCAGGCTACTTTATGAGTCCTCCAATACCTTGACTCTTATGCATAAAATAGCCCATAAAACTTACCCCTCAAATTCCATCTCGTAAACTATGGGGTGAACTTTGTTTGAACAACTCCTTGAATGAATGCTTCAGTGGATGCACATCACTATCTAACTTTCTCTTTCTTAGATTTGCATATGTACTTGCTTGGTGGTCAAAATTGGGTTGGTGAGATGTTGGTCCGGCACCCTTAATGTTTGGCAGTCATTGGTTCCATAGGTCTCAGGCTCAGCACCAATCGTGCCCATGCCCCTATATAAGTTATTGCACCTCTTCCGCCGAACATAACTATTCATTTTTTAGAGTCCATTGCCTATCGAGACTGTTCATCTCCCTCTTGCTGCCATTGCCGAACCTTTCCTTCACGCCTTCAATTCAATCACAACTTCAATTCAAACTCGTTACTTGATTTGGTAGGCGCTTCTTCCTACTTCCACATCCATGATTGCTAATTCATATTCCATAAATCACATAACCCAGCCATGCTACAATCCATTTCCCATTCATCTGCTGGGTTTAGGTTTGGTGCTGTTCGGTTATCAAACGAACAAAAGTGTTTGAGTTTTCTCTCTTTCTTTCTCTTTGGACTCTCACTTTCGGCTAGCACGTGGCATTGGAATAGCACTCTAATAACAATGGAAGTTTGAATTAACATTGTCTAAGTTCTTTCTTAAAGTATATGTACACATATATGAGCGCATACATAAAATTTTACCTTTCACGAAAACTTGTAAGATAAATTATCATATTAGATAGGTATGTCGGGCCGCCGCTAGACTCATTCAAATACTGCTTCTAGGGACCGGTCATTGTCTTCTTTCTCTCCTCCGAGTCCAACGCCATCGAGATATCACGTTAATCAACCTATTTTTGCTCACTCTCTTGTGCATAGGTATGGGCCATCTGAACTGTTAGTGAATCCCATCGACTTTGAGGCCTCGAGCTTGAGTGCTAAGTAGTTGGATCTCATTGTGGCTACTCATGGTATTCCAGGGAGGATCTCCTTCTTCCTACTCCAGAATAGTAGGAACTTTCTCCACCAAAGGGGAATATGGATTAAACCTGATATCACTATATGGCCGGAGCTCTTCCTCCTCTTCCTCAATGGATTATTGGCTTCCTTATGTACTTAAAATCGCTCCATTCTAGCTGCACCCTAATGGATGTGCCACCCTCGCCAGTTTGTATGACATTTTCATAAAGGAGTTCCAAATTCCCTCCACTCACCACCAAATCAGATTTCAATATGCGGTAAAGAGCAAGAGGAAGGATCTCCCTTTATTCATCTCAACGCGGGGGGCGTATTTAAACCGGTTGAGAAATTGTACTCCAAGCACAACATATTCATGCATGAGCACTTCGTTCGGGATGACTCCATGTACTTTCACTAGTGGCATTCTGGATGTGATTATTTTCACTTGCATTTTTCTCCTCTTGTTGTTTTGCAAAATATTACATTGGATTCTAACTCTTTCTTCTTTGGACTTTCTCTTAGATGTAGTTAAAGAAACTATCGTGGCAGATTTGGAGGACATGCCATGTAGGCTCCAACAAAATCCAAAAGAACTTTGAGAGGTCCCACTAAGAAAAAGAAGCTAGTCGCTCAATCGAAAGAGGTAGGAAACCTTTCACTCAGAAGCCCATCAAGAAAAAGAAAGGAAAAGACTTGACCACTGGCGAAACAAGTAACGTGCCTTCCTCCTAGCCTTCTGTTTCAAGTGCCTTTTTGACCATAGATCTACATAGCTCTGCTCCTACCATCCTTATAGGTTTAGAGGAACTTAGGTTAGATTGTCAAAGCGGTCGGCTTAAGACTTTAAAGAGTGGGAGGATGAAAACATCTATACAAAGACTGCAGAAGGGGTGGGCCCTCATTCTCATGATATTCATCATACTACATCTGACCATGAAAAAACACACTCGTTTGAAAACATTGGTTTAGCTACCTCACCTAATTTAAAGGTGAATGATGCCTTACGCCATGTTTTTGGTCCCGAGGAAGAGGAGGGACTTTAAGCCTTTGAGACATTTCTATTTCTGACTATCTTCAAGACCCAGAGCTTAGGATTGATTATGGGGACTCCGCATCTATAGCGGAAATCCAGAAACAATTGGAGATCTATGAGGACTCTAAGGGTTCGTGTAGTCGCTACATGCCCTTACATTCTTTCTTGCAGAACCACATGTTTATGTCACAGCTATGCACCTTCCAAGTGTTTTTTCTGGTTCTAATCCATCGTACTTTGCCATTGTCAGTAGAATGAGCTCGAGAGGGAAAAATTGCTCTTTAAGGTGAAGTAGTTGGGGCCGAAAGCACCTCCTAAAGATGTGAAATAGGCTGTGTGTTCATTTGGCACAAGTGAAATTGTCGGACAACTAGTTACGAAGCTTCTAACTGGGGAAATTGTCCATTACACCCAGTTGGGGAGAAGGGCGACTAGGACCTCAAGGATAGTTCTCAAAAAAGATCATGCTCCTTTGATAGTAAATCGAGATCCTAGACTCTGGTTCGTCCCTCGAAGTCTTCCCATCATTTTCTTTTTCCTTTATCCGACTTAGAAGCTTCCAAATAGCAGGAGAAGATAGAAAAGAGAGAAACGGTAGTCCTTATCCCCAGGATAAAAGAAGATGGGAAGGAGATGGCAAGAGCAGTTGTCATAACTGACCATACGGACCTAAAATTTGACAAGTTCAACAGCCCTACCTACCTAGAGATCCCTTGGCCCACTTGCTTACTAAAGCACCCCCGCTTTCCTTTAATGGGACGATTAGTCTTTTTGCAGATGGATTGGGTGGTGTGAAGGCCTTGTCATAATATCATGCCAAGGTCATAAAGGCTGAGGAGGAGATCAGTAAGAAGAATATTGAGCAAAACTTGAAGATCTTTGACTTGACGAAGTAATTGCATGAGAAAGACTTGGAACACAAGAAAGTGGTAGATACATTATAGATATTTCATAAAGAGGAGACGAGGAAGCTTGTCGACAAGATCGAGAGATTTAAGGCTACTCGTACTGAAGAACAAGAGTAGTAGATGCGAGATCATGCTGCCAACATCAGGGCTGCCTAGAAGGATAACAATGATAAGGTCGGTCTGCTCCTCGAACTATAAAAATGTCAAAGACAAGTTTACTAAGAGGGTGGATGAGCTCCGGGCGGTGGTTGAGAGAGTGGAGCCTGGCTTAGCCGACTTGAAGGAAAAAGTGTTGAAGTGGAGAGCTGAGACAGTTTCTCTCTAAGTGGGGGTCAAGGCCTTGACTATGGGTAAAGCTGCTGAAACATCCAGGGCCAAGAAGCTATAAGAAAAATGTGATCAAGCGAATAACCAACTAGATCAAATAGAATTTATCTTAGATGAATTCTATTATAGGATGTTCATGGAGAAGAGTCTGGCTTGGATGGAAGATTACCAGAAAGTCATGGTTTCTATCCACAAATGGTTAATAAGAGAAGCAAAGGTTACTAATAGGTACGTAGGCCCGCCCTTCAGCCTTGAGGTCATTTGATGCTCGCTTCTTAGTATACGAAATGGAAGCCATCCACTTATTTTACACTAAATTGGCTGAAGCTAAGAAGGCTCGAAAGGAAGAAGCAGAGAAAGGGTAGAAGGGTGGGTCGACCTCCGAAATAGTGATGCAAGGTCAGATTTTGAAACCGGTTCTTTACGCCCACATGCACGATGTTCCACTAACTTATCTTCCACGTTCCTTTAGATCCACCCGCTAAGAGCCATCCTCTAGAATTATCTCCTCATTCAAATTACATTCAGCCTTCTAACGATATCCCGAGTTCACCCAAGAAAGGTAGGATTCTTCTTCATAATCAATGGGCCACCGCCGAGTACATTTAAGCTTACTTGGGGATCTATGCCCGATAGCCCCCCTTGTTTCATACAAGTGGCACGCATATGACTGACCCTATCGGAGCTAAGACTACTTCTAACATTTTTCCATCAAATGCTTTGCTCCTAGGCCCTTCTTATCCTATAGCTGATGCAGCACAAGATGAAATAATCGTCGTCTCTAGGACGATGTTGACCTCAACATATTGGGCACCACAGAGCTTGCTAAGGACTTTGACAAAGATGAGGCTTTGAAATAGCAAGTCCTATTGAAACTAAATTTTGGATATAGCCAGAGTTAAGTTTGAGGCGATGGAGGAACTGAATAAATGAAGAAGAAATAGGCGGAAATCGATGCTAATGCTGCTGCCGCCAAGCAAGAGGAAGAAAAGAAAAAAAGTGAGAAGAAATGGCATAAAGATCACAACAAATAAAGCGTCTCCAATTCCAAGCCCATGCCTAAATGATATATGCTCCCATGTTCTATATGTGTTTTGTCTTACCAAAGATAGACTATTATGTTCATATTTTTTTCCTTTTCCTATATTAAACATTGTCATATGTGATTGACCAATTTTGATGTGTTGGTAAGGTTGAGAGCATACTACTCCTTTATACTTGTGATTTTTGGCTTGTAAACATCTAGATGCATAGCAGTTATGGTTTGTATGTATGATTCATATTTTCCATTGTTCATGTAGACTACGTTTTATTTTCCTTTTGTTTGTTGATTATTATGCAACTTAAGCATGCCTCGGGTAAGTTTGAACCCTTGTCATTGTTTCCATTGCTGATCTCCCTTGTCCGCCAGGGAAGAACCAACTAGGTGACTATTATGCCCTGATGGTCAGTAGTCTCGTTCTCCTGGACCCTTCATGGGTTGGAAGCTATTAACGATAGTGAATGCCTGAGTTAGCCCATTCTAATTTACTATAGTTGATAGGGAAATTATGACTCGATTATTATCTATGGACATCCAAATAGGGATCACTCTGCTCCACCACTGCGGCAAAAAGTCTAAGTCGATTGTCAATTGTGGACACTCGAATAGGGATCACTCACAACCACCACCACCGATGAGAAGTTTGAGTCGAAAGTCAGCTACGGACACCTAAATGGGGATCACTCTGGTCCATAGTTTCCATCGAAGAGTTTGAGTCGATCATCAATTGTGGACACTTGAATAGGAATCACTCTGGTCTACCACTGCTGGCGAAGAGTTTATGCCGATCCTCGGATGTGGAAATCTAAATAGGGATAGCTCTAGTCCACCACTACTGGTGAAGAGTTTGAGCTGATCGTCAGCTGTGGACACTTGAGTAAGGATCACTCTAGTTCACCACCGCTGGTGAAGAGTTTGAGCCGATTATCAGCTTTCCAGTATTTATTTTAGCTTCAATCTTGTAACGGCCCTACTGCTATACCCATATTATTAAGCAACATTATAAATAATGTCATCTAATAACATGGACAATGCGACTTATTAAGGGCCACCAAATGTGAATATATCTTTAAACTAACACTGATACATCATACTTATCGTTTTACTGAATATCTGAAAGAAAATTTGACGTGCACAGTCTCAGTCTAAAGTCATAAACACATCAGTTTCTAAAAATCAGAATAGTATAGCGTATAAAACAATAATAACAGATCATAGCAGAATAAAAATACATCTCATACAAATATATATTATGAGTCTAGAAAGATAATACTAGAGCCACATAATATACATCCAATATAAGTCACTTTCTCATATGTCCATCTCATATACACATACATAACCTACATGAGATAAATGAAGAAGTCAAAATGGTTTATATCCTTCCTAGCACACATATCCAACAGTCTACATATCCTATAACTTGAAAAGTCTCGGCCTGACTCGAGTATTATAAAATAAACGGGTCATCCTATCTCTAAATATCAAAAGGGTGATAAGAAGATATAACACAAGGGTACATGACATTATAATAAATACAAAGGTCATATATATGAAAAAGTCACTAGAATAATTTAAATCGAAATCCGTCTCTAAACACGGGAATATTTTAAATCACAAAACACAAGCAAATCACAATATCTCGAAATCCATCTCAAAACACAGAATCACGAAACACAGAATAGTCACAAAGTCCAAAATTCCTAAAAATAATAATATCTCAAAATCCAAGAAAATGAAATCCATACTGATCACAATGATCGTCCATACCAATCATAATGATGCACTCAACCATGGAAAACAAAATATGGTATCATCCATACCGGTCTGATACCAAGGATCATACATACCACGAAAATAATATCCCAGCCAATCTCAAGGAACGTCCATTCCTATCGAGATGATTGCGGAAAATAGAACTGAAAAACCAAAGAAGATATAACTCGTACCGATCGAAAGGATAGTGTAAATAAAAATCTATGAGTATACCTCTTGAGGATCTATCGGTTTGAAATCCAAACATTAAGAGAGATTAATCCGTAAAGTGCCAAATACTATCACTTCAGTAATCATGAGAATTTAACTAGAACATCCAACATCGTCGAGTAAAATTCAAGTATTTACTAGAAGCTGGTAAGTCCCACTCACTGTGGATATCATTGGGGAACCTGAACTGTATCTGTTAATATATATCAAATAATAAGAAATCATATTTTTGGACAATTAGAAAATAGTTTTAAAGCAATATCTATAAATATTAATCTCAAAAAAATTTATTTAAAACTTTTAAACTTTCACTTTCATTTATAAAGCCCTTCATCCAAATTATATATGATTTTAAATCAAATTATATTTGATTTTATATCAAATTTTGAGTTATAACTGAATCACATTATTGCTTTAAAATACTTCCTTTTCCATTGAAAGCACATATATACATATTAAAACCCAACTTGATTTCATGAAGATATGAAGAAAAAAATTAACTCAAGAAAATATTCTAGAATCTCAGGTTGAAACATATCCAAGAATCAAACCATCACCAGAAAGTCACAACAGAAACCATAAATCATTATAAGTTAAGACGACAAACCTGGAGTGAAATAACTCTAGAATTCTATCGAGCAACTACTATCACCTATTGACGGGTACCAATCGATCGGGGAAGCTTACTAGTCGACTCTCGGATGTCATTTCTGGAGCACTCTACTCCATAATGAACTTTTAATCATCGTCAGATCATTTTCGACGACCCAAGCACTCAAATACTGTTTTAGCTTGTTCCTAAACTCTAATTCTAGACCTGAATGAACTGGAGGTGACCAAAATCTAAATGGACGACATCTCCTTTGCATTTTAAGCAATTCATACAATTCAATCACTTTAAACTAATTACAAATCCAACCATATCTAATCCAAATAGAGATCAGTTTAATAATTAAAACACATATAATCCTATTAGAGATAGTTAGTGAGGATCACTCACCTTTATACTCTCTATAGCTTGCTAGATCTTCACCTAAGCCTTGTTAGACCTTTAGCTTCATCAAAATTACCTATAACATTAATATTTTGGATTTAATAATTATTTTATATTTGGTTGATTTCTTTCCCTAAGTTTTTATGTTGCTTTATTAGGTTGTAGAAGAAGATGAGAAGGAAAAGAAGAAAGAAAGAAGTGATGAAAAGAAAGAAAGTAAGGTGGCTATTTATTGGTTTAGGAAGCTTATGATGTAAGCTAGGAATAAGTTTAAATATAATATTATATGGATAAGTATGAAGGGTTAAATATAATATATATGGATAAGCATAAAGGTTTATATATAATATGCATGGATAAGATGAAGATTTAAATATAATGATAGGTATGAAGTTTAAATTTAATATACATGGATAAATATGAAGGTTTAAATATAATATATATGGACAAGTATAATGAATATAAAGATTCAACTTTTCTTCTTATAAATTAAAATATATTAATTCTCTTTAATTAAATCGCTACACATTTTGAGCCTGCATGATCACATTGCATATCAACTCATGAGTATACCTCTTAAGGATCTATCGGCCTAAAATTGAAACACCAAAGAGAATAATATGCAAAGTGCCATATACTATCACTTCAGTAATCATGAGAATTTAACCAGAACGTCCCATACTGCCATGTGAAATTCAAGTATTTACTAAAAGTTAGTAAATCTCACTCATTATGGATATCACTGGAGAACCTGAACTACATCTCTTAATATATATTAAATAATAGGAAATCATATTTTTAAAGAATTAGAGAATAGTATTGAAGAAATATCTATATATATCAATCTCAATAAGTTTTATTTAAAAAAATTTAACTTTTACTTCCATTTATAAAATCCTTCGTTTCAAATTATACTTGTTTTCAAATGAAATTTAGATTTACAACTAAATCACATTATTGCTTTAAAATACTTCCTTTTCCTTTGAAAGCACATATATACATATTAAAACTCGACTTGATTTCATGAAGATATAAAAATAATTTTTTATTAACTCAAGAAAATATTCCATAATCTTTGGTTGAAAACATATCCAAGAATCAAAACCATCACCAGAAAGTCATAACAGAAATCACAAATCAAGGCGACAAACTATAACGACCCGAAAATTTCGATCTCGAAATTCCAGATAGTTAGGAATATAAGAAAAGAGATAGAAGAAGAAACAGAAACAAAACATAGCATTCTCACATTCGCATCAGATCAAAATATAATATCAAATAATATCATTTATACAAAGAAAACTATACCAGTTAATTACATTTAAATACAACAGAGTTACCACATATATACAATCACTGGACAGATAAAATCAACATGTTCCAGATATACAACAATATCACACCAGATATACTCCATACGTTCCTACCATCCAGCTCGCCTCCTGAGCTCTAGAACGTCCTTACTTGAAAATCTGTAATACTCGGTCTGACCCGAGCATTACATCAAAGTAACACCCGGGTCAGGCTAGAAACCAGCGTGAGTAAACCCATCTAACATGAATGACAAAAGTATACAACTTATATATATAACCCGGGTAACTTGTATCAATTACAAGTTCACAAATTGTTATAGACATTTCTTATTTCACTCACAAATCTCTAAGTACCAAAACTTAGATTAAATAGTCCAATTCAATCATTTCATTCCCGCTTATTAATTTCACATATCAATCTATAATGAATCAAAGTGGTTTTGGGTATTTACTAATACCCGACTTCGGTCTCTTCGAATCCAATGTCATCTAAACCCAAGTTATCCAATTAAATACAATTCAACCTTAATTATCGGATAACACTTTTACACAGCAATTCATAATTGATAGATAATCACATTATCATCGTCCATTCAACATATTATATCACAAAGCAATTCATATCAGAGATATCAACTAATTCGAAGCACTCGTCATCATTCAATTATTAATAAGCAAGATTGATCACTTCTATTAATTACATTAATTAATGATCCTCTAGTTACTTTCATTAGTTTATTATTTTTAAATTTTATTTAATAATTAACCTTTAACTTAATTACATTCATTAATCAACCTTGATTAATCACAATCAGAAATTAACTTTCCTAAATTACTCCGTCAATTAAACCAACTCCTTGATTAATTATATTAATTAATCCTTTAATTACACTGAGTAGTTATCACTTGATTCCTTCCACCAAGTAATTGTCCATTAATTACTTCCCATCAAGTAATTTCCTTTTAATTTATTACATCCAGTAATTATTCACTCATTACTTCACTAAGGAATTACACCTCATTAATTACTTTAAGTAATTATACTTAATCTTTAATTAATTATATTTATTAACCACCCTTCATTAATCTCATTCTGTAATTAATCACTCTTAATTAATTATAGCTCTTAATCAAGTTCCCATAACTTTTATTAGTCAATTCTTAAATTAATTACACTAAGTAATTAATTATTAATTACTTCTACTAAGTAATTATTCTTCATATTAATTACACCCGGAATTAACCCAAAACTACTTTCAATCTTCAATTAATTACACCATGTAATTGCCATTACTAATTACTTCACTAAGTAATTACACTTTATAAACCTCATTAAGTAATTATACCCAATCCCATCATCAAGTGATTATTTAAATTAATTTAATCAATTAATTAACTTAAACTAATTATATTAATTAATTACATAGAGTAATTAATCCCTTTAATTAATTACACTAAGTAATTAATCCTTAATTACTTCTCTTAAGTAATTTTCCATGGTTGATTATCCTTAATTAATCCACTCCTGATCATTTATTTAATTTGACCTTTAATTTCTAATTTAATTTATTAACCTTCGACAGATTAATTCTCTATTTACATATAATTAAGTATTCATTGAATAAAACATATTTAGTATTTGTCTATTAATTACCCACCTTAATTGAGTAATTAACTTCCCATCATTAACTAATACTTAAATCATTAATCAATTTGCCATTAATTATTAATTTAATAACCTTTAGTTAATTAGTTAATTAATTAACTTCTAAATACACTTACTAAGAAATTAAATCCTTAATTAATTACCTGGATTAATTACATGCAGTAATTGACTTCCTTAAATTACTTAAATTAACTTAGGATAATCCAAAAGCTTTAAAATTAATTTTTTGTCAAATCGCTTCCTATTAAAGTTTCTATATACTTATTTTGAAACTTTTTTGATAATGGCTGTGAGAACTTGCTCATTTCAACTAGTTTTGGAAACTGGATATAATTCTCTTTGTTTTTTTTTAAAAAACTTAAAATTTAAAGCCCACATAATCACCTAAGAAAATTTTTAAGAACCCACAGCCGTCGAGTTAAACACAAAAACATCTTCGAGCCGATCACAAGAAAGTCCATCTTCCTCAACTCCTCTACCATATCCAGCTACACCGTACACTCGTGCACCATGCACGACGATCAAACTAATGTTGATCAACTCTGAAACCCTTCGCGAGTAGCCCCAGCCTTCCCCGATCATACTGACCACCCATTACCGTTGATTAGGTTGGAGATCAAAATTGAGTCACTCAGCCCAACCTATCACCCATCCTGCTTGTCAAATCTCCTTCTCGCTGCCACTGTCGCCCACCAGAGAACCCAACACTTCATCCAATCCTTCACCTTGCCTTCCTACTTCTTTTCCCTAACCATCGATGTCCCCCAAATCAACCACAACGTCGCAAATTCCCTGATCTCCACATCGACCAGGCAAGCTCCTTAAACCCTACTTTGTCCCCATGCCGCCACCACGGTGAACAAAGAATTCATCCACCATTTTTCCCAAACCCGCCTTCCTCCAGGCTAACTACAATAGAGACCCCAATCCCTAAGACTTTACTGATCATCAGATATTACTCGAAAACAAAATACCGATCAACATCCAATATCTCATAATTTACCAACTTAAAATTCATGATTTAAATCTCAAAATCCTAGATTTCAAAAACATGATTGATGATATACCTGAATCAAATATTTATCATGATTAAAATTTTGATTTGAGATAGAATGTTCTGTATCTCTTCTTATTGTTTAAACTAGCTTCGATCCTTAACTGTAAATATTTTTAGATCAGATATTCTGTTAATGCAAGCAAGTTTTGTTTATATATCTAAGTATAATAAGAACGGTTGAAAGAGATAAGGAATTTTTAACAAAGTTCCTCAGTCCTGAAGCATAAGAACAGAGTATTAACAGGCATGCACGTCAATATCTTCCAATATATATACATTTGATTACCTATGTAAAAAAAATCATGAAATCACTAATTTATCTCAGGATCACTGCATGCAACAAGATTTAAACAAAATAAAAAAAAAACTTGTTTACTCACTTGCTTTATGAAGAAAACAGTGAATATCGTGGAACCGTTTTTATTGAAATTTGGAAATTGTCTGGATGTTGCACTTTTAAAACTTGAATTGCCGTAGCTTCTGAGATTTATTTGATAACCGGTTGTAATGATTTGAAACTTGTTACAGAGATTACTGCTTGATTCCAGATTTTGAAAGTTTTCGAACTTGAATCGGTTGCTGTTGAAAATTCTAAAGCTGTTGTTTAGTTTGGTTTTAATTATGTTTTTTTCCTCTGGTTTTGTTTCAGAATTTGTTTTGTATTTGTTTAGTTTTGAACATAAGAAAAAGAGAATAAGAGAGGAAATAGTGTTATATAAACACAACTTGTTTTACTTTTAATTATTGTTTTTTTCAAACAAAAGAAGAAGCTAAAGACACTTGTTTACCTTGCATATTTTTATCTTTACGAATGTTAAATTGATGACAAAATTTGACTTACACTTGCTATTGAAGAAACTATGGTTTAAATAGATATTTATATTATTATTCTTTTGTTTTATTTGCATATATATATATATATACACACACGTTTTAATACATCTTTATTAAATATATTACCTTATACTACATTTATGTTCATATACATATGTATTATTAATTTATATAAAACGAAATCCTTCAAAAGAAAACAAAATAAAACAAATCACATATTAATAAAAATCATGTACATATATTTTTAAACCCAAATAATATAAGATATTTATCTTTTTAATTCATATTTAAATTTAAATCCAAATTCATATTCAAATTCAATTTAAAATTCAATTTAAAAATCACCTCAAATATATGAGTATACATTTTTAAACAATTACAAATTCAATTTATAAATAATAATTCTACTAAAATCCATCTATATGTATATAAACAACACATTATTATTGTTGTTTGAAAATTTTACAATTTTTTTAATAATTTATAGAGGAGATTATCACATTTATTTGTTCAATTTATAAATCAGTATTTTCAAGAGTTAAATCAAATAACTATCCAATTATCTGATGCTCGAAAATCTGGGTTATCACACAAATCTACAACGAAACAACTCCAGAATTCTACCCAGTAGTCGCCTGTTTACTATCACCTATCGATTGGTACCATTCGGCCGGGGAAGCTTACCACTCGACTCCTGGAAGTTGTTTTTAGAGAAGTCTGCTCCATGACAAACTTTCCATCATCGCCAGATCATTTTTATGTCCCCATGAACTCCAATACAGTTTTAACTCATTCCTAAACTCTAATTCCAGACCTGAACGAACTGGAGGTGACCAAAATCCAAATGGACGGCATCTCCTTTGCATTTCAAGCAATTCAAACACTTCAAGCAAATCACAAATTCAACCATATCTAATTCCAAATAGAGATCAATTCAATAATTAAAACACATGGAGTCTTATTATAGGTAGTTATGAGGATCACCTACCTTTATACTTTCCTATAGCTTGCAAGATCTTCACCTAAGTCTTGCTTGACCTTTAGCTTCACTAAAATTGCCAATAATAATAGTTATTTTGATTTCAATACGAATTTTTGATTTGGTTGATATTTTGCCTAAGGTTTTTGAGTTTCTTTCTTAGGTTTTAGAACAAGATGAGAAGGAAAAGAAGAAAGAAAGAAGTGATGAAAAGAAAGAAAGTGAGATGGCCATTTATAGCTTTAGGAAGCTTATGGTGTAAGCAAAGAATAAGTTTAAATATAATATTATGTGGATAAGTATGAAGGTTTAAATACAATATATATGGATAAGCATGAAGGTTTAAATATTATATATATCGATAAGCATGAAGATTTAAATATAATATGTATGGATAAGTATGAAGGTTTAAATATAGATAAGTGTGAAGATTTAAATATAACATAAATAGATAAGTATAAAGTGTAGAAAGATTTCGCTTTTCTTCTTATAAATTAAAATATATAAATTCACTTTAATTAAATCACTACATGTTCGAGCTCACATGATCACACAGCACCTCGGATCATCATGAAATTTGTCGACACACGTCAACTCATTATTCCAATTCTGATGACATTAGTTTTAGAAATATCTGAGACAGCGCTCCGGGACGTTAATTTCAAATCTTTTGAAGTCATTTTGGCCATCGAATCCCCCGACTCCAAATATAGCGATCCTCATACTAATTTCGATTTGCAACATTGATTCAGACTCAACAGTTGTGTCTTGAGTCCTAATTCGATCATATGCAAAAACATATATTTTTTGACCTTCAATTCGATACAATTTAATATTTAAATTAATTATTCAAATATCCTATCGTTAAAAATATGGGTCTCTCAATAATTCAGATCAATTATTCCAAACGCTAGATTTAATTATACAATTAAATTTCACAAATATCTAATAAAATTAATTAATCTAATTTATCAGGTAATCAACAATAGGGTTGTTACAAGTCTTTTTCTTTAGAGCAGGCATGTTGTACCTGAGCTTCGCCTTCGTGGCCAGGTAGATGTTCTTTATAGTATATGTAACATCCCGCCTTTTCGCACACTTTAAACCGACACACGTGCCAATTCAAAACATAACGGAAGGACGGATTGTTATGGGGTAAATAAGAAAAACAGAGAAGAAATAAAAACAAAATAGAATCTCACAGCGGAAGGATAAAAATATAATAATAAATATACAGTTCAAAACAGTTTACAAACACTTGATTTGCTTTATACAATAAATATCAGAGTTACAACTACCAATACAATCAATGCAGCGGAACAGTATGAGTGTGGTGCAATACTATAGATAATAATAATACGACTCCTTCGTCTTCGTCCTTCAAAGCTAAAGTCTTCGATCCTAAAACGCTCGGACTGACCCGAGCGAATTTGAAAAGACAAAAACACTCGAGTCAGACTAAAAGATCTTATGTGAGTTAAATTAACAGAAATAAATATTAGTACAGTAACTCAAGAGATGTTCGAGATTTACATCTCCTAAGGATCCGTTAAACTATTTACTATGTAGTATATTGCGCTATTATAATAGTGTCTATTTATAAAATAAACTTACTTTTAAATAGCGTTAAGGCTTTACATTTTCCACCTTAACACGTAAAATGCCAATAGTCTATACAGTACCGTAATACCTCCTGATCGGGAGGCTACCAGAGGATACTCCATAGGTACGACACAAATAGAAACTCGTAGTAAAGGCACGATAGGGTAGGTGACACGGCACAACTAGGCAATGCCAGGGTAGATATACCAATTGCGTACCCAGGCTGGTGGAAACGCGTAGCCGCAGTTACCGCCCACCTCGAACAAACTCCCTAAAATCAAAATAAAAGTGGCCACTGAATCAATCCAAAGTCATAGTATAATATCGAAGAGGAGTGTCTGATCAGAGGTATGACCTCATTGGCCTGGGAATAGCTCCTGTTTTAGCCACCTTATGCCAACTCACGGTAGTCGGGTCCACGTATTTACCTTACAGGAAACGTCGCCACCACCTACTTCATTCTGGGATCTCCAACGCGTACACGGTTAGTCAAAGTGGTTTTCGGTATCGACAGAGAGTATGTCAGATATCCGATCCCGGTCTCTTTGCCAACCCATCGTTATTATAACACCGCGGTCATTTAAAAATAGGTTATACTTTAAAAATCAGAATAAACATTCCATTTCATAACCATGAATACGATATCATTTCAAAACCCAAAACCATATTTTATCACTTATCCCAAATATAATTCTTTTCCAAAATCAAAATGCTTTAACTTCATAACGTCTGAAAATCAAATATTTTCAAAGCATAGTATTTTGAAAATCATAATTTAAAACCATAACTTCTAAAACTTGAATGGTTTGGACATTCAACGGTATATGAATTAAATGGTTTAACTTAAATGTTACTTTGTAAAGAAAATATTTCTCATAGCTTTACAAATACATTTCTTTATTAAAGTCTAAACCAAAATTTATATTATCTCTCTCAAGTTCCAAAACCACTTCAATTTATTTATATATACGTATATCCATTTTGAGCATCAATATTTCAAACTAAAGTTGGATTTTATTCTTTCAACAAATCAATTGTTCTATTAATTAGTCTTGAATATTCATATAAAATCCATAAATAATAAGACTTCAATTTCTAGTAATAAAATATATATATTTTTCCCAATTCAAATTATACTAGAATATTCATTCCAATTTATTTTGGGAAAAATCCAATTATAAATATCATATCTTAAAATTTCCAAACTTAACATTTAAACATATGATATAAATTATTAAACTCCATTTTCTTAATTTTCTTCCATTTTTAATAAAGATTTTTATACACATTTTAATTTCAAAATTTTCAACTTCATATGTATATATATATGGAAGAAAAATATTTATACAATATAAAATTTAAGATTATTATAAACCGTATTCCATCCAAACCATAGAAATCACATTAAAATAGTTATACATAGACCGCGGTGCCTGTATATAATTTTCTATCCTATGGTCAAGTGATACGGATATTTATCATTTCAATCCGCAATTTAAAAGATATAAAATTTTGCGGTTGTATATCATTTCAAACCACAATCCCGAATGAAAGGAAATATGCATGAAAATTTGCAATTTAATGATATACAATAAAACATCCATCAACATCACCCATCATCCAATCACAACCATCAAGCAATATCAATCAATAACAATTTATATTTGATATAATATAATAGGTAGTAACTGGCAATTTTATTCAGATTAAATTTAACAACTATTAATCTAACAGTTTATATTCAGTAATAATCTATATAACTGTTAACTAGCAGTTTATAGGCAAACAAATAAATTCTAACTACCAATTAATACGCAATAAATAAATTAAATTAACAGTTAAATTTAATAAATGCAATTCAACAAATATGAGTGAAATAAACATGCCAAATACTCATAAATAAATTTCTATTCATTTCTAAAATTTGCTTAACAAACATAAAAGCTTCTAGTAGTTGTGAGTGGGTTTAAACACTCACCTTTGGAATTTAAATCGAATTTAAATTCGATTTAAACCCAAAAATTTGACGGTCTCCCAAATTTGTCCAAACCAGCGTCATCAAATCCGGAATTAAATTACGATCAAATATATGTGCCACGTCACTCCTTCTATTCCCAGAAACGCACGCGGCCCCCTTCTAGAAACCCTAATCGAAGATCTACGACGATCTAACCGTTGAATCGACACAAAAACCATATAGATGCGATCCCCATCGTCCACTCTACAAAACCCAGAAAAGGTTTGACGATCCGACGAAGTTTGCGACGACGATGATGAATGGTCACGGACTGTTTGAATTAATTCTGGTCAAACGAATGTTCAAAACAGAAAACGAATTGCACCAGTAGATTACGTGCCTCGAGAACATTAACACATATTTTTGTGGAATTTTTCTGAAGTGTTTGCATTTTCACTGAAATTTGGATTGGGGTAGATCTAGGTTGCATTCATTTGAGGAGGAGAAGGAGATGAAGAAGTGAACGTACAGCGAAAGGGAAAATAAAATGGGGCTAGGGTTTATAACAGGTTATATATAGACAAGGCTGAAAAATAATAGATGGATCAGATTGGATCTAAACATAAGTTTAAATTTAGGCATAAACATATATGTAATAAAGTAGCATTAAATTTTGAAACGTGAATGGATTTAATTGGAAATAAATTACCCAAATGTTCTTATTCCATCAAATTTTATTTACTGAAGGTTGCACTTAATATACTTTATACATCTTGCCCCTTTTGTCTTTAAATCAATAAATCTTATATAGTATATAGATTTATCATAAATTTTATCTATTCTTCCTTTTTAGGAAATGTTCTATATATTAGATTTCATTTATATGCAATAAATCATACTATCGTAGTTATATCCAATTAAATAAATAAATGTTGATTCCTACTCTTTTTATCCTACAATTGTTTACGTTTTATTCCATAAATACTTCTACACACATCTTGGATTTTGTGTAAATGGTTGTAACGTTAAATCTTGTCTACTTCCCATTTTATATTTAAGGTTTCTAAAACCGATTAATATTATTCCCTAGTCCAAACACCCTTTTGCCCAATTTATATTAACATATCCTTAAATTATTGCAATTGATTATCTAACATACAACTGAATCTATTTCTAAATTTTCATAATTCATTAACACCTTACAAAAGTTTACAAATACAGGGCTTGTATCGGATAAAACTTATTTTCATTGATGAATTCAATACTTGCCTTTATTTTATTTATTTCCAACTTAATATCCAATCGCAACAATTTCCACTATTACACTTATTAATTTCAATACATAATTCAATTTTAATAAATTCAACATTATAAGTTTGATTAAATTTATTAAATTCACTTTCTTTCTATTATTCAAGGTTATTGATGTCAATTTAATGAAACTAACATTGGCTCAATATCTATACATTAAAAATCTCAATTCTAAACTTAGATCTCAACTTATGAAATAGTTAAATAATAAATTCCATCTAAATCTACATCTTCCTACTATCTAAATATTTAGAAAAATTACTTACCACTTTTTATTGTAAATTTCTAAACTAGAAGATTTGTGTCATTTCTAGCCCTCTGGATATTTTATATTAACTAAAAGCAAATTTACATATAATTTCCATCGTCAATTATTTTAGTGAATAAATCTTCAAAGGTTACTGCAATTAATCCCCTAAATTGCAATAAATTCTAATAAATTTGACTCTATTTGATTACAACTCACAAATAAATCAATTATTCCCCAACTACAAAGTTACCGTTTCTTATATATATATATCACTACAGTAATACTTCCAAATGTTCATCTTTTGTTTGCATAAATTACTGTATTCAATTGAATTGTAATATTGTTAACTTACACATAAATAAAGCTTAACAACTAATAGAATAAATAACTTACAAAATTTGTTGTCATAAATATATTTTATAAGTCTACACTTAATTATTATCTTATAATACGTTTTTTTTACGTTACTATAAAATTTATACACTCTTCCGTTACCATATTAATAATTACTAAAGTAACGTTCATTCTTAATAACAACGTTATACTATTCAACATATAAAAGGACTCCATTCCCCAAATACATTCATTTATATTTATTCCCTTAAAGTTCTCCTTTATTGACTAGACACATTAATTTAGATTCATTTACATCGAATGCCCTTCTTAGCTATATACTCAATACATGTTAAATCTACATAATTTTTACCCTTTTATTCAAATTCACTTATACCATCAATAACAAAATGTTGCCCTAAATTTAGATTCAATTATATACATTAGATAAATGGGTAAACTTTTGTAATTATCCCATATATGAAAATATTTTTATGCATACATTTCCACTTACTTACTATGCATTCATTTATTAAATTACTAATTGCCTTAGTCAACTTATCCCCTATTTACTACCGAATTTCAAATTTAATTATGGCTTATCAATACATAAAATTTACATAGGAAAAACAAATTTTATTACTATCTTAAGTCTATTTATTATTGACAACATTCATTAAATTTCCTTATCAACACTTATTGCATTGATTTATTCAGCGGTCACCTTTTATTTAGTTACTATCCATTTTACAATCCAATGTAAGTCTTCCACTATTTATTTTATATTAAATGAATTCCATTCTACTTAATCTTTTTATTGATATTTACTAATTCAACCCTTATATCAGTTTCTTATATTTAACTTTAAATCAAATTGTGACAATCTACATTATCCAAATCTATTGTCATAAAATTTTATTGTTACACTAAATTACAACTACTATACCAAATTTCTACATTTATTCTAAATTAGATTAGAAATTATATTAATTCAATTCATTTAATATTATTAATTTAACGGGTCGTTACAATCTCCCCCACTCAAAACTTTTCGTCCCCGAAAAGGAAAAAGAAGGGAGAAGGAAGAATAAACAGTACATCTTATTTCAAATATTAACTTATAAACAATAATTTACTGGATTAATTTCCTTTAATGAAATATACCCGTTTATAATCATTACAACCTTTTATACTTAAATCATTAAAGTTTGGAAAATATTCAACAAAATTCTAAGTCCAAAATTTACGAATTTTTTTGGCAGAGTCTCCTTTGTACGGTGAGGCTCGGGAGAAAATATAATATCAAAATATACAAATATATTACAAATATTATCAAAATATTATATCCCAACACGGAAAAATAGCGCTTTAAACGTAATCCGAAAACGTACCTATTTGTCGGGCAATATACGCATTATTTTGGAACCAAAAGCAGTAGCAGTTGCTTCCATCACCTGTATTCACTTATATAATCTAAAAGGTTAAATATTTATTTTAAAGGGAACTATTCAAGTGGATTCAATCATTAATCAACCAAACAATTCAACAACCATCAACCTTACAAACAACATACAAACAAAGCAACCATTTAATCCATCAAATAAATAGTTGTTTGGGTTCAAACTTGAAATTTGTATGAAATGAAATTAACTATCAAGTGCATCTTTTACTCAACAGTCTTAGATGGAACAAAGATAGATACTTATTCATTTAACCACTTCAAATTTCTTACCCAACAACATAAATCAAACAACACAATTCAAACCAACACCCAAATTTATTTATTATACATTTATCTCATGCTTCAATGGTTTGATTTTCTTTCTTTCATTTATGGAGTGATTTCTTTATTTCTTACAAATTTTCATTTTCCATTTATCACAAAATTCATTATATTTGTATTCCAATTTATTTACTAAAGTTTCTATCATCTATTTATACTACTTACCTTTACTTATAGTAAAATTTCCAATTTAACTTAAGTCTACACAATTAATTCTCATTAATAATAGCAAATTAATAGAATACCTGTATTACCTTACTCTTCACTAGTAAGATTTCCCCTTACATTTTCCTACTAACATTTGCAACTTTTTATTATATGGTAAGTTATGTATGTTTTAAGAATGTAAGTGAAAATTTACAAGTTTCTTCTCCATTCCTTTAATTAATATATATTTGTTTTATAAATTACAATTTCAACTTACCTTTAATCTCATTCATTTATTTAATGTTGAAGTTTCCATTATATTTAATTACAGTAACCCTCTACTTACACTTAATTTATTAACCTTATAACTTACATTCCTATAAGTGAATGATTTTACTCATTCATTAACTATGGATTGCCGTCATTTATATTTTTCCTACTTCTTATTGTATTAGAATAGGGGAAATTAAGGCGTACTTAAGTTAATAACCCTACAATCAAACTTTATAAATTAAGGAATCTCATTTTTACTTTCTTACGGTTAAAATCACTTATTAATAATACAACCTTTAATTTTAGTAAAATTCCAATCATCACTTAAGTTAATACCATTAAATTCTTATTTATAACAGTAATTTATTGAATACTTCATTATTTCCAAAAATTCTACTTGCATAATATTCTATTCCACTCTTAATTTACATTTCAACTTTTTATACTTGGTTAGTTATTTATGTTAAAGAAAAAGCAAAAGAACTTATACAAGTTAAATCTCAACCCTTTTAATTCATTGATTTCTTAACCTTTATTTCACTAACCTAAATTTTTTTTTTACAACTAATTAATGGAAATTCAAGAATTAATACCGGGTCAAATTCCAAAATTACTTTAAAATAATAGATAATTAATTTCTTACAACTTTTATATCTCTAATTACCTTTAAACAATTAAAATTTTAAATAATTTCAAAACAAATCTGCAGTAGAATTTACTACAGTGGCCTTTCCCTTCGAAACTCGAAAATGAAAGTCGATGATGCGGCCATCATCACCGAAATCATTTCCAGCGACAGAGAGGAAAGTACAAACTTATTTTCTTCAAAATCCTCTTTAAACCAATTCCTTCGAATTATACTAAATATTTATATAAGAAAATATTTATAAACCAAATCATTATGTTTCATAAATCCTTTGAAAGAAGATTTCAAAAATCCCGGACTTAAGTTCTAAAATCTCCAATTTGATTTATTAAAATTCAACTTAGCTTTAATTCATTACAAATATTTTTATTACCTAACACCCAACTATAGCAACCAAAATATATCTTTATAAAAATATTTTTATATATAGAAAATATAATAGGCAAAATTATTTCATTCACCTATATTAAAAACAAATATTATGTCGGTCTGTCCTATTAAGTGTTTAGAAATCCCTATTGATGACATAGCATCCCATGCATCAACTAGAATTTATAAATACAAAGTGGAACAGATTAACACAATATCAAAATCTTTTTTATAAAACTAACAAATACGCTCTCTCATATATATACTCTCAGCGACTCCCATAGGGTATTACTACCCTATTAACAAAGAGTCAAACCCCACAAAGCCAAGTTTATCGCTAAACCAAAGCTCTGATACCAACTATAACATCCCGCCTTTTCACACACTTTAAACCGACACACGTGCCAATTCAAAACATAACGGAAGGACGGATTGTTATGGGGTAAATAAGAAAAACAGAGAAGAAATAAAAACAAAATAGAATCTCACAGTGGAAGGATAAAATATAATAATAAATATACAGTTCAAAACAGTTTACAAACACTTGATTTGCTTTATACAATAAATATCAGAGTTACACCTACCAATATAATCAATGCAGCGGAACAGTATGAGTGTGGTGCAATACTATAGATAATAATAATACGACTCCTTCGTCTTCGTCCTTCAAAGCTAAAGTCTTCGATCCTGAAACGCTCGGACTGACCCGAGCGAATTTGAAAAGACAAAAACACTCGAGTCAGACTAAAAGATCTTATGTGAGTTAAATTAACAGAAATAAATATGAGTACAGTAACTCAAGAGATGTTCGAGATTTACATCTCCTAAGGATCCGTTAAACTATTTACTATGTAGTATATTGCGCTATTATAATAGTGTCTATTTATAAAATAAACTTACTTTTAAATAGCGTTAAGGCTTTACATTTTCCACCTTAACACGTAAAATGCCAATAGTCTATACAGTACCGTAATACCTCCTGGTCGGGAGGCTACCAGAGGATACTCCATAGGTACGACACAAATAGAAACTCGTAGTAAAGGCACGATAGGGTAGGTGACACGGCACAACTAGGCAATGCCAGGGTAGATATACCAATTGCGTACCCAGGCTGGTGGAAACGCGAAGCCGCAGTTACCGCCCACCTCGAACAAACTCCCCAAAATCAAAATAAAAGTGGCCACTGAATCAATCCAAAGTCATAGTATAATATCGAAGAGGAGTGTCCGATCAGAGGTATGACCTCATTGGCCTGGGAATAGCTCCTGTTTTAGCCACCTTATGCCAACTCACGGGAGTCGGGTCCACGTATTTACCTTACAGGAAACGTCGCCACCACCTACTTCATTCTGGGATCTCCACCGCGTACACGGTTAGTCAAAGTGGTTTTCGGTATCGACAGAGAGTATGTCAGATATTCGATCCCGGTCTCTTTGCCAACCCATCGTTATTATAACACCGCGGTCGTTTAAAAATAGGTTATACTTTAAAAATCAAAATAAACATTCCATTTCATAACCATGAATACGATATCATTTCAAAACCCAAAACCATATTTTATCACTTATCCCAAATATAATTCTTTTCCAAAATCAAAATGCTTTAACTTCATAACGTCTGAAAATCAAATATTTTCAAAGCATAGTATTTTGAAAATCATAATTTAAAACCATAACTTCTCAAACTTGAATGGTTTGGACATTCAACGGTATATGAATTAAATGGTTTAACTTAAATGTTACTTTGTAAAGAAAATAGTTCTCATGTCTTTACAAATACATTTCTTTATTAAAGTCTAAACCAAAATTTATATTATCTCTCTCAAGTTCCAAAACCACTTCAATTTATTTATATATACGTATATCCATTTTGAGTATCAATATTTCAAACTAAAGTTGGATTTTATTCTTTCAACAAATCAATTGTTCTATTAATTAGTCTTGAACATTCATATAAAATCCATAAATAATAAGACTTCAATTTCTAGTAATAAAATATATATATTTTTCCCAATTCAAATTATACTAGAATTTCATTCCAATTTATTTTGGGAAAAATCCAATTATAAATATCATATCTTAAAATTTCCAAACTTAACATTTAAACATATGATATAAATTATTAAACTCCATTTTCTTAATTTTCTTCCATTTTTAATAAAGATTTTTATACACCTTTTAATTTCAAAATTTTCAACTTCATATGTATATATATATGGAAGAAAAATATTTATACAATATAAAATTTAAGATTATTATAAACCGTATTCCATCCAAACCATAGAAATCACATTAAAATAGTTATATATAGACCGCGGTGCCTGTATATAATTTTCTATCCTATGGTCAAGTGATACGGATATTTATCATTTCAATCCGCAATTTAAAAGATATAAAATTTTGCGGTTGTATATCATTTCAAACCACAATCCCGAATGAAAGGAAATATGCATGAAAATTTGCAATTTAATGATATACAATAAAACATCCATCAACATCACCCATCATCCAATCACAATCATCAAGCAATATCAATCAATAACAATTTATATTTGATAATATATAACAGGTAATAACTGGCAATTTTATTCAGATTAAATTTAACAACTATTAATCTAACAGTTTATATTCAGTAATAATCTATATAACTGTTAACTAGCAGTTTATAGGCAAACAAATAAATTCTAACTATCAATTAATACGCAATAAATAAATTAAATTACCAGTTAAATTTAATAAATGCAATTCAACAAATATGAGTGAAATAAACATGCCAAATACTCATAAATAAATTTCTATTCATTTCTAAAATTTACTTAACAAACATAAAAGCTTCTAGTAATTGTGAGTGGGTTTAAACACTCACCTTTGGAATTTAAATCGAATTTAAATTCGATTTAAACCCAAAAATTTGACGGTCTCCCAAATTTGTCCAAACCAGCGTCATCAAATCCGGAATTAAATTACGATCAAATATATGTGCCACGTCACTCCTTCTATTCCCAGAAACGCACGCGGCCCCCTTCTAGAAACCCTAATCGAAGATCTACGACGATCTAACCGTTGAATCGACACAAAAACCATATAGATGCGATCCCCATCGTCCACTCTACAAAACCCAGAAAAGGTTTGACGATCCGACGAAGTTTGCGACGACGACGATGAATGGTCACGGACTGTTTGAATTAATTCTGGTCAAAGGAATGTTCAAAACAGAAAACGAACTGCACCAGTAGATTACGTGCCTCGAGAACATTAACATATATTTTTGTGGAATTTTTCTGAAGTGTTTGCATTTTCACTGAAATTTGGATTGGGGTAGATCTAGGTTGCATTCATTTGAGGAGGAGAAGGAGATGAAGAAATGAACGTACAGCGAAAGGGAAAATAAAATGGGGCTAGGGTTTATAACAGGTTATATATAGACAAGGCTGAAAAATAATAGATGGATCGGATTGGATCTAAACATAAGTTTAAATTTAGGCATAAACATATATGTAATAAAGTAGCATTAAATTTTGAAACGTGAATTGATTTAATTGGAAATAAATTACCCAAATGTTCTTATTCCATCAAATTTTATTTACTGAAGGTTGCACTTAATCTACTTTATACATCTTGCCCCTTTTGTCTTTAAATCAATAAATCTTATATAGTATATAGATTTATCATAAATTTTATCTATTCTTCCTTTTAGGAAATGTTCTATATATTAGATTTCATTTATATGCAATAAATCATACTATCGTAGTTATATCCAATTAAATAAATAAATGTTGATTCCTACTCTTTTTATCCAACAATTGTTTACGTTTTATTCCATAAATACTTCTACACACATCCTGGATTTTGTGTAAATGGTTGTAACGTTAAATCTTGTCTACTTCCCATTTTATATTTAAGGTTTCTAAAACCGATTAATATTATTCCCTAGTCCAAACACCCTTTTGCCCAATTTATATTAACATATCCTTAAATTATTGCAATTGATTATCTAACATACAACTGAATCTATTTCTAAATTTTCATAATTCATTAACACCTTACAAAAGTTTACAAATACAGGGCTTGTATCGGATAAAACTTATTTTCATTGATGAATTCAATACTTGCCTTTATTTTATTTATTTCCAACTTAATATCCAATCGCAACAATTTCCACTATTACACTTATTAATTTCAATACATAATTCAATTTTAATAAATTCAACATTATAAGTTTGATTAAATTTATTAAATTCACTTTCTTTCTATTATTCAAGGTTATTGATGTCAATTTAATGAAACTAACATTGGCTCAATATCTATACATTAAAAATCTCAATTCTAAACTTAGATCTCAACTTATGAAATAGTTAAATAATAAATTCCATCTAAATCTACATCTTCCTACTATCTAAATATTTAGAAAAATTACTTACCACTTTTTATTGTAAATTTCTAAACTTGAAGATTTGTGTCATTTCTAGCCCTCTGGATATTTTATATTAACAAAAAGCAAATTTACATATAATTTCCATCGTCAATTATTTTAGTGAATAAATCTTCAAAGGTTACTGCAATTAATCCCCTAAATTGCAATAAATTCTAATAAATTTGACTCTATTTGATTACAACTCACAAATAAATCAATTATTCCCCAACTACAAAGTTACCGCTTCTTATATGTATATATCACTACAGTAATACTTCCAAATGTTCATCTTTTGTTTGCATAAATTACTGTATTCAATTGAATTGTAATATTGTTAACTTACACATAAATAAAGCTTAACAACTAATAGAATAAATAACTTACAAAATTTGTTGTCATAAATATATTTTATAAGTCTACACTTAATTATTATCTTATAATACGTTTTTTTTACGTTACTATAAAATTTATACACTCTTCCGTTACCATATTAATAATTACTAAAGTAACGTTCATTCTTAATAACAACGTTATACTATTCAACATATAAAAGGACTCCATTCCCCAAATACATTCATTTATATTTATTCCCTTAAAGTTCTCCTTTATTGACTAGACACATTAATTTAGATTCATTTACATCGAATGCCCTTCTTAGCTATATACTCAATATATGTTAAATCTACATAATTTTTACCCTTTTATTCAAATTCACTTATACCATCAATAACAAAATGTTGCCCTAAATTTAGATTCAATTATATATATTAGATAAATGGGTAAACTTTTGTAATTATCCCATATATGAAAATATTTTTATGCATACATTTCCACTTACTTACTATGCATTCATTTATTAAATTACTAATTGCCTTAGTCAACTTATCCCCTATTTACTACCAAATTTCAAATTTAATTATGGCTTATCAATACATAAAATTTACATAGGCAAAACAAATTTTATTACTATCTTAAGTCTATTTATTATTGACAACATTCATTAAATTTCCTTATCAACACTTATTGCATTGATTTATTCAGCTGTCACCTTTTATTTAGTTACTATCCATTTTACAATCCAATGTAAGTCTTCCACTATTTATTTTATATTAAATGAATTTCATTCTACTTAATCTTTTTATTGATATTCACTAATTCAACCCTTATATCAGTTTCTTATATTTAACTTTAAATCAAATTGTGATAATCTACATTATCCAAATCTATTGTCATAAAATTTTATTGTTACACTAAATTACAACTACTATACCAAATTTCTACATTTATTCTAAATTAGATTATAAATTATATTAATTCAATTCATTTAATATTATTAATTTAACGGGTCGTTACAGTATAATTCAAGTTCATGTAGGTGTCGAACCTATTACTAGGCTTGAACCTCCTTCGCTCTGTTTTCCTCGCGCTAGAATTGCCAAGGTTATTGTTTTTCTTTTTCTTCGCACTACCGCCTTCATCATTCTTAGCCATAGCATTCATACTACTAGAAGCTTCCGGTACTTTGGTAATGGCACCATTCTTGTAAGGATCCCATTTTCAAGTCAAATTTAAATTGGTAATTAATATATAATTTTGAATTTGATTGTGAATTAATTTGGAATTTTCCAAAATAAATAAGAAATGTGTTTGTTTTATATATACATAAATAGATCATAGATAGAATTTTGATTTGAAATTCAAAAATAAATATTTTAAAAATAAATTTGGATTTAAAACTCTATATTTTAAAATTAATAAAAATATCTTTTCTAATTTATATATATATATGTGTGTGTGTGTGTATGTGTGTGTGTGTGTGTGTATTGAGATTTGGAAGTTATATTTTGAAAATAATATAATAATTTTCAAGGCTATTTAAAGTTAAACTATATATTTTAAAACAATAAAGATCATTCTTTCTTTTTAAAATTACATATGAACTAAGTTGTAAATATATTAAAGTTTAAAACATAAAGCATGTATATATATAACACAAAAAAAATTATATAAACATATATTTTCATAATACATGTAATTCATAAATGAAATAAGGGGTTTAAACATAAAATTATTGTTTATGACATTTGTAAAACAAGAGTATCATGAATTTAAACATGTGTAGGCTTAGTATACTTTATATTAACAAGTGTTAGCTTAATATAATTTGAAATAAACAAGTGGCAAGTAAAATTTTTTTAATTCAAATGATAAATAACATGTAATAAAGAGAGAATCAGACTATTTCCCAGTTCAAACTTCTATTCTCATCTTCTCAAAATAAAAGCTTAAAACTTGAAAAAAAAAATTAAATCAAAACAAAACAAGATTTCCTCAAACATCAAAACATTTCTCCAGATTTTCAAAGTTCTAGATTTTTGTTCTAAAGCAAATAATCTCTTCAAATTCAAAACCTAGAAGCTATCAACCTGAAAACAATTCAAAAAAGATTCAACTCAACTCTAAAGCAACTGGTCAAATCCTCAAACCAGAAAGCAAAGATCAAATTAAATCAGAAAATCAAGTTTTATAGATTGTAAAAATCATTTCTAGACTTTATGTTCTCTGTTCCAGGTGAGCAAACATCACTTTTTAAACCTTGATATGGTTATATCTTAACGGATGTGATGAATGAATGAAGTAATGTTATAGATGTGTTTTCTTGAATGAAAATATGTTTGTATATATATATATATATATGTGTGTGTGTGTGTGTGTGTGCATGTTAGAGAAACAGGCAAATTTGCCTTTCCTTTGCCTACAGGTTTCAAAACATGTTCAAAAATAAAAATCTCTCTATCTAATCCTTTTTAGGCTTTAAGTTATAAACAAAACATGGTTATATTATCAAGAACTAAGTTTCAAAAATATTTGTAAGTAAAATATGGAAGAAATTTTGACTGGATAAAAAAGGTATACAGTGAAACCCAAAGCATGTCAAAACTCAAGTTTTTAATTTCTTGATTCAATTACATAATGTGATTTGTTTTCTAAACCCTGATTTTTAAAAATAAAATTAGAATTTTTAAGTCAGTATTTTGGGAGATATTGAAAGATGAACAGAAATAGGATTTTTATCGGTTTTTGGTGGTCGTGAAGTTCAATGGCCTCGGGTTGAGGCTGGAGCACGCTCGTGGGTTGTGGAGTTTGGGAAAATTGGTTAGAGGCCTTCCAGTTCAACATGGTGGCCGAACAGAGTCGTAGTATGGTTTAAGTTCCAGTTTGGTTTACTGTCAAATTCAAGGCTGGATCGTCGTTAACAATGCATCAAAGTGGATAGGACTCGAGGGAAAAGGAGGATGGTATAGTGGCATAGCTATGGTCGTGACGGTGAGGTCTCAGGTGGTCGAAATCGCTGGCGCTGAGGAGATTTGTTGATCGAAGTTTGGGTTCCAGGTTGTTTCGAGTAGCTATATTTGATTCTCAGGTGAGTTCGTCGGTGTTGGGTGCTTCGATTCGTCAACAAGGTCAATAGAAACTTGTGGATGGTCACGGCACTGGTCGGAGATGACCAGAATGATCATGCATATGCATGTGTATATTTATTTGTCAGAGTGTTGAAGGAGAAGAAGAAGTATGGTCTCGAAGATGATCTCGGAAAAACAACGTGGTAGCTCGAGTTAGACTTCGGGTGATTCGAATGGGTTTTGTAGCAGGTTTTAAATTTTAAAATAAAACAAAGTTGAAAAGAAGAAGAGGGGAAACGACTCAGGTATAGGCTCGGGTATTCTGGGTTTTGTCTCGGGTTGATACTCGAGGTCGTCTTGAGTATGTGTTGAAACAGTTTTTGATTTTTAAAATAAAACAAGTTTTTAAGATTTTAAATTTAATCAAGCTTTAAATACTTTCTTAATTAATAATAAATGTTTTATACTAGTTTTGGAATTAGTTAAAGTTTTAAATAAATTATTTTATATTATTTAAGTTCAAGTGTTTTAATTCTTTATTTTAAATGAATTCTTAAGTTTGTTTAAAATAAATTTAAATGGTATAGTTAAGTAGTTAAAAGATGATGGTTTTAATTAACTTAAGAATTTCAAGTTAAATCATATGTTAAAAATAAATTAAATTTTCAAGGTTATTTAAATAAGATTTTAAAGATAAACGGATTATCTTAAATAATGATTATGATTATTAATTAACTTAAAGGGTTTAAGTTCAATTATATGATTATGTTAATTTATTTCAAGAGTTATTTAAAATAAGATTTAAATGATGATTATGTAATTAATTAAGATAAATGGGTTATCTTAAGATTTAAGGATCATTAATTTGTGATTTAATGATAATTACTTAATTAAAGGTTAATTAAGTAATAATTAAGGATTAATTAATTTGTAATTAAAGGGTTAATTAATTAATATGCTTAATATTAGAATAATTAATTAAGGGTTAATTAATTAATGCAAAGGGTTAATTTGTTAATATAATTAATTAATGGGAATTAATTAATTTAATTAATTAAAGGATAATTAATTAATTAAAGATTAATTAATTTATGAAAGTAATTAAGGATAATTACTTAAGATAGATAATTACTTAATGTATTTAATTTGTGATTAGAGGATAATTAATTACTTAAAAGATAATTACTTAATGTAAGTAACTAAATGATAATTAAATGATTATGGGTTAATTAATTAATTTGATTAATTTTAGGTTAATTAATTTATGTGATTAATTATGGATTAATTAATTAATCAAAGGCTAATTAATTAATATTAATTAAGCAGGGTTTTGGGAATTTATTCATAAGTAACTAATTTATTTGGTTAATTATAAATTAGGTGATAAATTGATCTTGCTTATAGATGTTTGGATTGTATTGAGTGCCTTGAATTATTTGATATCTTTGATATGTGATGTTCTGTGATATGATTGCTTTAGATTGAGCTGTGAACTGTGATTTATTTATCTGTGATGAATTTACATACTTATCTATGAATGAAAGATAAGCGTTGTAGGATTATAGCGCTTATTGATATTATTATGCTTGGATTTATGATGGTTGGTATTTTATTGTTGCCTGCGAAACCCCTGGACTACACATAACACACACAAATATGGATTTCACGGGAAATTTGTTAAGTCAGAGGTATTTTGAATTTAATATTATTTTCAACGATGAGAAATTTAAAGGTTGAATTTTGAATCCAAAATAATTTGGAAATGGAATAGGGTTAAATATGAAAAACTTTTGGAAAGGAGTTTTGAAGTTAAAAATTATTTTGAATGGCTTGTTCAAGTTTTGAAATTAAAATAGTTTAATTTGAATTTGAATTCAGTATTTGAAATTAAGTTCTATGTATATATGTTTATAGTTTTGGAAACAATGGTTTAAAAAGAATATACAGGTTATATTATGTATATATATGGATTGTAAACCATTTAAGTATTTTAAACAAATTATTTTGGGATTTTAAATAGAGCTTGCAGAGTATGGTAGTTCGCTGATTTTCCAGTTTATACTTTTAAAAGGCTATAACTTGAGAAAATTTAATTGGATTTTCCCGAAATGAAAAACCTTTGTTTTCAGATAATAACATCTTTCATGTAAAGAAAGAATTTCCAGTTTTTTGTTGAAAGGATTTCGATTTTTGGGTAAACCAAATTTGGAATGGAAATAGTTTTGAAAGCTATGAATAAATCTTTGTTAAAGATTTGGTGAACATTGTTTCAAATTGAAAAGGATCTTAAAGGGTGAATCTTTTGTTTAAAAGATTTGAAATGGAAATTTGTTTAAACCATTCAAAAGAAAGGTTTTGGGAAATAAGGGCTAAAAGTTGTGACTTAAAGAAGATCCCAATATATCAATATGCTTTTGAAAATAAGTGCTCATTATTCAGATTAGCCGAGAGAGGACTGTATGTCATAAAACCCATTCCGAATACATGATCTGACGAAATTCATAGAAATTGAAGACAGTGGTTGAAGACCAGGAATTTTCGAGGACGAAAGGATTACCTGTCGAATGTCTCCGCATCGAGTTGCTCTGGTATAGAGATGTCCATATGTGATGGGGAGTCCGGTCAGGATTGTGGATACCGGGATTTACAGGACTTCTTTTGAAGTGCCTTAGGTTCCATTCAGACCCAGGATGGACTTGTATAGACGTATGTCTGACGTTACACTTTGAGATGTAAAGCCGGTTTCTATCAAATATATTTCTGTTTAGTGACGGAGAATTCATTCTCTTAGCTTAACACCCTTCTCTAAGACGTATGAACTCAGAGGTTATGTAGTTGATATTTACTAGTGATATATTCCCAATTTTGTAATGTGACATGCTAAGTGTTGATCATTGGTTGATCGAAGCATGGATTTTGTGAAAGGCGTAGCTTTGTAGGACGAGACTTCGTCGATCCTCACACCCCAGAAATGGTCGAAACAAGAAGGATGCAGCAAGGTTACGGGGGTCGCGCCCCTTAGGGTATGTGTATTTCCTTCTGGATAAAAATGGTATCATGGTATGGAGCCTAGATATTTGACTTATGTGCTTGTTGGAATTTGTTGGTGAATCCCGGGATAAAGTTCGGTGACGATTAGGGGATGGCATACTCGTGACAGTTAGTTACCTAGTTAAAGAGGTAATCCGGCCTTGTGTTTGCAGAGATCCGGTTAGGTTCTCGTAGCGTCCCTTCAGAGGCGTACCCATTCAGAAAGGAAGTTCCTTATCCTTGGCCATTTGTTGGAAATCCAATCACCCAATACGCGTCCTGTACGGTTTTAGTTGTAGAACCTACCATTTAACATGGTAGCTATAGTAGGCATACTATAATGGTATGTATGCTGGCTAAGGTTAATATTATACTTGCAAATGTTTTCCATACTATGCACTAATAATAATATCAAAAGGATTTTCGCATATCAAGAATGTTTGACTATCATAAGGAGAAATCTTCCCCAAGTGTGTGATTGCATCGTGTGTATGGCGGGAGGCCTTATGGTAGTTTTATTTTCCAAAAAGCATAGCGAATTTCTTTTTATTTTTTTTTGTTCAAATAAACTATTTTTGTTTGCTCACACCAGTCCATGACTGACCTGGAGTTTATTTTTCCCTTTCTAAACTCTAGGTGCCCATAATTTTCCATACGGGCAGCCTAGAGTCAGGTTATCAGATAGTGAGCCAGTAGTTGTAGCTTTTGGCAATCTTTAAAGTCTGTGGATTTTAGAGATCGCATTTGTTTCACTACAGCATGATGCTTGTGGTTCGAGTTTTTGGTTTTGATCTTTGGAGCTTTGGCGATGAAGATGTTATCTTTCCGCTGTTGTTGTTGTGGTCTTCCTCTGCGTTATTTTTCCACTGTTGTATCTATCTCTGGTAATGTTGATCACTTCATATTGTATCATTGTTGTAATCAATCATTGTGTATCAATAAAATTATTCTTCTATTTCCGCCGTGTTATTATCATTTGATGTTGTTATAAGCTCCGGCGAATCAGAATCAACGTTTGAATCTACGACATGCGAATACGGGTGAAGTATGTATGTCAATTTCAAGCGCTGAATCCGGGTCGCCACAATTCTACCGCTCTATTGTAGCTTCCTCTAGTCACATGTACTTTGCAGCTTTGTAGAAGAAATCCTATAGTGTGGTTGGTTTCTCCTTAGTCAATCTCCAAGCCGTCTTTGTGTTGTGATGCACACCTCCACATAATGCCACAAGAGTCGATCGTTCATCAGCATTCTGGATTCTGGCAGCTGTAGCATTGAAATAGGTCAGGTATTGCAATAAAGTCTCACCTTCCCATTATTTCACATCTAATAAATATTACGGATTTCGGTAGCTCTATGTGAACCTGAAATTGGCTAATAAATTTTCCTTTAACATCTTCATGAATGGATCGATCTAAGGGGAAGACGGTGAACCACATAGTTTCTAAGTCCGATCGGAAGAGGGGTAAGCATTTACACAAAACTTCTTATATCGCCCAACTCATTAGCATATGTTGTGTATATCGTCGCAGATGCACTATGAGATCAGTCAAACCTCACTAAGGATCCATAGTGGGTATCCAAAGCTTTTAGGGTTTCGAGTAGTCTCTATCTCTACAGAAAATGGACTATCGACTCTTGCCCCAATTACATGCTCCATTCGCTCATGACAGACCCATTCCCTTGTAAGCAGTGCCATACAGTCTTTCAATCTAGGAGACGAGTGGAGCTGGGTCAACCTCTTATGTTGAGGAGAGAAGCTTCTTTTATTCCTTCCACGATGACTTGCCTTGTGATTTGGCTTGGTTCCTTACTTTGGGATCGTCCGAAGTGATGCGCTCGCCTTCCACCTGTTACTACTTCCACCAAAACTAGAGAGCATTGCCTAGGTGGAGGAGGTTCAACCATGTTTACCTTTGGTTTGTTACCTCTTCTGTTTGATTCAAGATCGAACCAGTCCTTGGGTGCGGCATTTGGCCAAACCCCTGATTGACCAGTTTCCTCGACGTTTGCTCGTCTAGATCCTCGATTCTCTGATCTGATTTTCCATTATAGTATGACCTCCTTCGTCTCCCTGGCCCCCAAGACTGGGTCCTTCCTTTGGTTTCAGTGTTGTGCATGGCTGGCTACATCGACCCCAAGCATGCATGATTTGATCCACAATAGCTTGCTTTGGGCAGTGAATCGAGTATCAAGATCCACAACACTATCCAAGTCACTGCTAGTGATGACGACTGACACCAGATTACCAAACGAATGATTGTCCTATTCTATATTATCACGGTTGACATCCCTACTGGCACCAACGGTCTTGCTTTTAGATTTAGGAGGCATGTTTAGAATGTTTTTCTTTCTTAGTGGAAAGCACCGAAAATGTTTACACAAAAAAAGGACAAACACCTCAAATCGAATTAACCATAGCAGATTCAATAGTCTATCAATGCGAAGAAAGTAAAGGACATATAAATTTACAGTGGTTCAGACATAATGGGCCTACATGCACTATTTATATTTATTCCTCTTCTTATAATTTAGTTATTACAAGAGTTTAAAGTGAAATACAATAATTTGTATTACAACATAAGGATTTGGAGGCTCTGTTCAGTTAATACTATTGCTCGAAAGCTTGTGGATCTCAAAAAAGTTATCCCCATAAATGCTAAATGCTTAAATATTTATAGGGGTAAAGAGGAGGTGTGATTAATATGGAAAGTTAGGAAATTTCCGTGTGTATCTCGCCTAGATGGAATGTTCTCGGGCATTAGGAATATCATTGATAATTTCTAAATATACGCCGATTTTCTTCCATATTTGAGCTTTTTGGTTCGTTTGGAAGTACTGTCTGATGTAGGTTGGTTTGGCATTATGCATATGGCCATGTTGTTGGCCAGGTTCCTACACTTCCCTTTTTTGTTCGGTTCCCTCCTTGGTCTTCTGTTTGGCATGCAGATGCCTCCCCGGTCTTCGTTCAATGCTGGTCTTGGTCCTCCATCTTTTCTAAATAAGATATTCTGTTCGGTACCAAGGGGTATCGAATAGGAACTTCTATTCGGTACATTGGATGTCGAACAAGACATTTTGTTTGGTATGTAGGGGTGTCGTACAAAGTAATATGTTTGGTACATAGGGGTGCCGAACTGAAACTTCTATTCGGTACCTTGGATACTGAACATGGAGGGTTGTCTCCTTCACCTTTCCTTTGCCTTGCCTGTTAGCCTACTTCTCCTTTACCATCTCCAAGCTACTTTCTATGCCCTCCAATGCCTTGACTATTGTATGCGAAAAAGCCCATAGATATCGACCATTTTTAAAGAAGCAATTAATGATGACATGAATTCTCTTAAATCTAAAAAACATGATGTTTAGTAGATTTATCTCTTGATTGTAAGACTATATGTTGTAGGTGAATCTTTAAAAAAATTAAAACTTGATGGTACTATTGATAAATACGAAATCCGTCTTGCCAATAAGGTTTATGGGCAGAAAAATGTATTGATTGTTTTGATACTTCTTTACCAATTACTAGAATAACTTCTATTAAAGCATTATTTATCTTGCTGTAGTTTATGATTTTGTTATACAACCATATCGATTTTAAAGCGCATATTTTAGAAGTGGAAAATTGCATGGATTAATCTGGAAATTTGTAAATTAGATAAATATCTGTTTAGTCTTAAATAGGCACCTAAGCAATAATAAGAAATTTTGATAATTTCACATGGTTTTTTTGAATGAAAGTGACAAATGCATATATTAAAAATCTACAAGTAGTCTTTGTATTATTATATGTTTATACACGGATGATTTGCTTAAATTTGTTTTAAATATTCCTATTATTAATGAAGTGACATCTCTTTATACGCTAAAATTGACACGGAAGATATTGGAGAAGCTAGCATAGAGAGAGCTGGGGGTATGCCCTAGGGGTAATTATGTAATTCATTACATATATCTAACTCTATAAACAATCTTATCTGTAGTGAAGGTATTTTATTTATATTCTATACATTGTTATATAAAGATATAATTAATTAAATTAATTTAAAGTATATTAAATAGAAAAACCTTAAATTACATATTATATGATAATAACCACAAGAAGATGTAATTATGAGAAATTATTACAAAATAAAATAACACATTATTTTAAATATTCTTAGTCAAAATGTTTTGAGAAAAGATATTGATACATCCTTTAAGACCAAAGTACGTTACCATTGCTTGGTTTTCACGTAAGGATAAAATAGGCCAACCCACATTGCCAAACTAGCCCACTTTGATTCAAGTCGCAAGTAACCAGGCCTGCATTAAAGCTTACACTTTGGCTCATGTGTTTCCTAAAGATATTATTGTTGCTCAACCATGTCATGATTCCCTCAACCGGCCAAAGTGGTCTTTTCTCCAGTCAAATTGGCACATTCGACTTCAACGCATGTGCTAATCAAGCAAATCCAACGATGGATATCAGTAGATGACTGCTACGAATACTGGCCCGACATGTAAGGTGACTCCCAACAACCGAGCGGCCTAGCAAACAAGCCACTCCCCCACAAGTCCCACATAATCCTTCTTCCTCAATCACCTACACCACTAAAGCCATCTTGACTTGGTTGGCATTGGCCACATGTGCCTAACTACCTTACTAAAATGAAGCTTCGCATTTATTGTTCCTCTTAAAATACTAACGAATACGACACCGTTCATCTGACAAAAGCACCATTGTGTAGCAACCACTCAATGTACTTTGTTGTAGCCTTGGCAAAGTGCCACTATACAACCACTACCTGATCCCATATTGCATGTTCCTGACTAGACCATGCCGAAGTATAGATCGTTACTTGGCTATATCTACATCACACAGCCCAGCTGACATCTTAGCTTGCATATGCATCGGCCATCAACCACATCAATGGCCCAGAGTGGTTTATGGTCTAAGGCAATGCAATCTCAGGCAATGCAATCTCAGTCGCTCAATAAAGATTCCAACAGCCATAAATACATCCAAATATGCATTTTTACAAGGGTTGAACAACACAATCTCTCAAGCAATTAATATCTTGTTATTATCTCTTATAATTCAAGCTATTGTAAGAGAAGAAAAATAGTAAGAAAATACTCATGGTGGACGTAGATAAACTTAGATTGAACCACTCAAAATCTTGTGTCTCTCTACTTTTGGTGCATGTTGCTTCTCATTTTCCATTTTAAATGTGTTAGCATGTAACATTGCTAATATCAAACTTTAATCATAATTTAGATGTTGGCTAAATTTTTAGTTAATATTTTAATGCTTGAAGGGGTGCCTTCGCTGAAAGCTCTAATTTTACTTTACTTTTCTTCTCTACAAATTCCTTTCACGCGCACACCATGCAGTCCAACAGTGAGAACGAAATCGTTAACTCAAATAGCCATAATACCAATGAGGCCATTGAGGTTAGTGATATATGGAGCCATATTCCTACGTTAAGCAGACATGTGGCTTAGCATGATTAATGGCTTGACCTCATAGGACAACTTTACCATGATTGAATGATCTCATGCAGAGAATGGATGCCTAGGCAACTGTAAACTTCGACCTGGCAGTCCCTTCAGTGACTGATCGGGCTTCCATCCAACATTTTATTCCTAGCATATACGACATAATGCATGGCGTCCATGAGATGGTCATGTTAGAAACCCTATTGGAAGGTGCTCTTGTCCACCATTGGAATGTTCATGCTAACCATGAGTAGGGGAACGTATGCAATCCTAGAGCCTGAACCAGTAGTGCATTGAGAAGTCTAAGTAGATTGCCGTTCCTACTTGGTAGAAAGATTATTTATGTTTCATCACCTTTGAACAGTAGATGGAGCACATGCTTTAACCGTATCAGTGGAATACGTGAGGTAGAAATTTAGAACTTGAAGAACCATCAGTCCACTTCCAAGTCTATTAGGAGGTTCCTGGTTTAGATCCCATTAAAGACGAGCTCATCGGCCCAAATTGAACTTAATTATTAAAATCAGGTCCCCTATACCTGTCCTACGTCATCATTACCCCTTGCTATACTACCGCCATAGATCCCCATCATTAGAGAGACGATGAAGGAGTCCCTTCCTAGCAAAGGGCCAAATCCATCTATGACATGTATATATTAGAAACTAAGTAGATCGACGACTCTAAGCCATCAAATGCACCAAGCTAAGGATGCAAGCGATGGGGATTTATAATGGTGAGATCGGAGAGCCTTTCTCTGAAGAAATCCCGAGCATCTACATCCACCAGAGGTATGCTTTGCCTTCCATAGACAAGTATGATGGAAATACTAACCCATCCGACCACAATACCACCTTTAACTCGATAACTCATGTTGGCCAGCTCTCTGGCCAAGCTAAGTGCCTTCTTTTCCCTTCCACCCTAATGGGACTGGCTTCCTACTTGTTCCTTCATCCCTAAGCTGGCAGTTCCACATGTGGGCCTCTACAAGGTCTGCTTCTTCATATCAAAAACCAGAGTCATAATGGTGACCGAGTAAGGCAACATAATGCATGGCTTGATCAAATCCCTTTGCTTATCTGTCAACCACATCAATAAAGAATCAAACTATGCTAGGGAAGTGTACACGAATAACTTGGTAGTCGTACTGTGTTCACGGGTGAGGTACCAGTCTCGGATGTGGAAGGAGCTATAGAAACTACCTACTTCGTCCTTGATCAAATTTCTCCAGAGAGTGAATAACATAATGAGGGTGGAAGAGACCAGCATCTCCGATAATGACAAGGAGACGAGTATAATAGCAAAACTGTCCATATGGAAGATAATCACCAAAGGAATGGTCTACAAGAAAACATCAAGAATAACATGGAAAATGATTCACACTTCAAGCACAAGTACACAAATTATGTAACTATGAATTATGACATGGAAAAAATCTATATTAACACATAAGCACATGCCATTCTAACATCCCACTCCCTTCTTGACTTAGCGGAGGGAGGAGCCCAAAGGTAATGGAAAGTACTATGAATTTCATCAATTCAACGGCCTCTATAGCAATGAGTGCAGACATCTGAAGGATGAAATAGAGTGTTTAATCTATGAGGGAATATTAGTGCAATATGTAAGGCAACAAGTACAGCATCACAATAATCAACCAAATCCACCAACCCAACCTTAGTGTGCAGATGACAACAATGTAGTGGTAATCCACATAGCGATATTATCAATTTATGGCAGCTCACACATGGCAAGGAGCAGCAAGAGAGTTATGCCTGATACTGGAGGGAGCTCGCCTCCAGTAGCTAAGTATACTTAATCGACCTCCAGGGTCCAAAGGCTCCATATGTTAAGAAAGAAGTAGCCGACATCACCTTCATCACAGAGGATGGAAGAGGATTGGATTTTCCTATCATGACCCCACTATCAGTGTATCGCTAGTATAAATATAAATCGGATCTTCACCGATGGGGTAGCTTTGTCAATGTGATGTTTAAGGAATTTTTTGACAAATGAAGCTTCCTATTAAAATCCTCACTATTTATGCACTAGCCATCTATGAAGCTAGGTGTGTCGGCATAATACCTCTGAGAACAACTTCACATATAGTCATCTTCGTCCAAGAACCTCTTACGGTCAAGATACATAGGAAATTTTATTATAGTGAACCACCCGTCTGCTTATAATAGAAAGTAAAAACAATAGATAAGAAGGTTGATGATACCGTCAAGCGGTAGAACTATTATGTTAAAACAGTTGATATTACTGAGGAACGTCTTTCTCAGAATATTTTTGCTTGTCACTTTGGATAGACAAAATAGTCAACTTTGAATGAGGCGCTGTGGACCTCACTTGCGAGGTCGCTTCTATTTATTCTTCGAGCAAATCGGTTGTCTCATGTTTTTTATTCGGATGGACCTTCAAGGACCTACCGGTTTAAGTAAATATCTAATGTGTTCCAATCCACCTGACACCAACTAATCCCATTCTAGCGGGCCTCCACCCGAGAAGTTGGATTCGAAATGAGTAGATCCATCTTACAAATTGTGATTTCAGATTGAAAACAAATTATTAGAGTCTATTAAATCACTCAAAAGTGCGAAGTAATGAGCCTTTTGATATGAGAGCCCATTACTTAAGTTTCTATAATGAAAAATTATTTCATTATTTTTTTGTCGAAACCTTAGGTGGTTCTCAAAAAATGATAGGGTGTTACGATAATATACGGTAGGAATAAAAAGAAACTTGTGAATGGGTCGATTCTCAACATGCTATTGGATTGGTACTCTTAATTATGTGATTCGCTACCCGGAGCAGTCATCTTAACTTAGATTCGAGTTAGGCAGGGAGGTGGTATTAGTTATCAGGTCAGATTTAGGTTGCGGGGTAGAGCAGTTTGGTAGCTCGCAAGGCTCATAACCTTGAGGTCATGGGTTAAATCCTGTCCCCGCACTGGAGTGGCGCCGACCAGTCTTTCGGCCGGATCCCCATGAAAACGTACGTGCAGGTTCATAGTGCTTGCGATTTCAGCTGGAAACGTGGCTCGAATTATTCTTACATGCCTCAAGAGATGTGAAGTCAATTTCCCGATGTTGCCTCAATATATCCCCAATATATCCCGCAGTGGACTTTTGGGGGCAACTGTATTCCTATAAAGCGGCCCAATATAGTGGATTGGCTATTATCCCTGATATTGCGGCAATTATCCATTATATCCTCGATTTTGTTGCCTCGCTATATCCCCCTCCTATAAATAAGCATTTTTCTTGATGTCTTGCTTTTATGTTTTATGGTAACTTCAAAGTTGAGGTAACAATGATATACGCGGTTGGTTATTATAACTAGTTCTAACTTTTTGAGTGTCAACTTTATTTATCTTTACTTTATTATAACTTGTTTTTCTTGGTAGGAAATAATAAGTAATACTTGATTCTCTTTTTAATGTAGAATATTCATCATTCCTCTTTTAAAAGTCGTTCGCTATATCCTGCTACATCCCCGATATAAAATTTCGCACCTCAAACGCTATGGAGAGGCAGGGCACTTTAACTGCACAACCTAAGAGACATCCTTTCCTTAATTCCTGGGTGCACGTGCAAATAAGAACTGGCTGCAATAGCAAGGAACTAAGTTTCATACTCAAATCTTTCGACCTTACTAAAGTGACTCACTCGTTTAGCTAGGAAAAGGATGATCCAAACATGGGTTGTCTTCTTCATTCGGACGGTCCCCATGGAGCAGTAATGACATGACCCTTCTATCTGTGTGGGAAGTTCGCTACTAAAAGATCCCGCATGTTGTATAGGACCCCTTCACCTAATGCTTGGATGCAATCCAATCCATTGTGTTCCTGACAACTTCGCTTGACAATCAATATTGTGGGTCGTGCTCGAAAAGGGAGGATTGGAGGCCAACCACCAATTTTTCTACCGGTGCTCCCATTAAAGAAATTGTAGCAGCTAAGAGCTATTGGTGTAGATCCTAATTGAAATGATTGTGCTGTGGAAAATTCTTTTTAAATAAAAAAACAAACAAAAATAGGAAAGAGAAGATTCAATAAACCTGGAATGATCAATATAAAGAAAAACAAAGGTGTAAAAGCTAACGTGATATTTTTGGCATCAGTATCACAAAGAAGAGATTTCATTTTTTTTACTTCCCATCTTTGGAGCAAATTGCATTGCCTACATTCGAGAATAAGTAACTTAGACACGAGTTATGGCTCGCTTTCTCATCTGGCAAAAGAATGAAAAGTGTTTGAAGAAGACTAGCTCTGACTGTCAAGCGTGAACCAAGAATTGGAATCAGCTAAAGGTCTTGGATTTGTGATGACCCTACTTTTCTAGTGGCCAAATCATGGACTAATTTGTTTGTTTTTTTTTCTGCATAAAGAAATATGCTAAATGAAAACACAGGGTCATCTATCTTCGAAACCAAAATCAGGATCCACTATTACCAATATAGAAATATTGGTGTATTCTTAAAACATAGATTAGTATATATGAAGATATACCAATCTCTTTAGCTATTAAATCAGAGTTTAAGAAAATTAGCTAAAGCATTCACACATAGCATTTTAATATAAAGATAAATCCATTTTCCTCTTTATGAAAATTATTTGCAATATGACACAAAAGATACACAAGCAGACTGGAAATATCAGAATTCCAGATTATATCACAAAAGTCATAGATATTCTTTATTTAATTCAACTCTTGCTATAGCACAATTATAGGTGTGGCTGCACGTACACACACATATAAATACAGGTGTGCACGGCCTCGCCAACACACAAACTCAAGCAATGGTATTAATGAATAGGCAATTTAAAATTGAGCCCTAAAATCACACAGTAACAATGCTGGCAACATCCAAGAGTCAGTGAAGCCTTGGCACCAACAAAGTATCAATAAATATACGTATAAACAAAGGATTACCAATCCAACTATACAAAAATGAGTTCATTGAGTTTTCCTCTTTCTCATTCATGCAAGTTATATTCAGACATAAAAGATGAATTTACATCAACTATCTTTCTTTTAAAACTGAAAACATATCACTGATGCAAGGACAAAAGCCATTCTGCATCATACAAATATTTTTAACATAAACAATTGGAAGCTTACAAGTTCCTTTTATAAAAGTCTCAAGATAATACATGTACTTGCAATCCATTTCCAGAAATCTTATGAATATAGCATACGAGAATCAAAACAGTTTGCTAATTAACTTTCTTGTGCAAAACTATTCAAAACTGAGCTCATTCATTTCAGAAATATAAAGTAAGGGCATGCACATATATTAATTTATATGGCAAGTCCACAATACGATTCAAGATCTATTATATGAACATGTATTAGCTATATGTTATATTCAGATTCAAATAGCAACAACCACTTAACATAGAAATTTCATTTCAAAAATCATAATGCATTTGAAAGCATTAAAATCCATTTTCCTTCAAAGATCTACGACATCAGATATGCCAAAACATATAAATATAGTTCAGACTTGTAAGTCATGCTGTTAAAACAACTAAACACATTTCAGATATATAAAGCACCTGAGGCTGTAAGTTCTCAAACTCATTTCAGAAATTATTTCAAATTCTTATATAAATCCAAATCTCCCATAAACTTCATTTTTCCAGAATAAACATCTTATATCAAAGAAAACATATCTATCAAAACTCAGATGCTCAGATTAAAGATCATATCTCAAAAGTGTGGATTCAAATCCATATAATCTCCCATTTAAAACCATAAGTGACTTGATCTCAGAAAACCATAACATAGAGAAATATATAAATCTCATCTTTGCTTTTCATACTTAGGGCATTCAACTTGCCAAAAACAGATAAACATATGTTTATTCTTAGATATGATAATTACATACTAAAATCAAACTCCAGATCCATATATGCTTATGCATAAATATATAGAAATAATCCATCAAAATAAGTTTATAAAGATTTTCCCCAAAACTTCTGAAAGGAAACTCGAACAAAATCCATAAAAATCCCTTTAGATCACAAAACTCAGCAGATCTATAGGTCTGCACATATACACAAGTGTAAACACTTGTGTATACTGCCTCGACACAAGTTATTCTCCAAATACAGATTTCAGAAAATATATATAAACTGAACGATCCAAGTCTTCCAGTTTCAAACTTGCAATTACTTATAAGACAAAACAGTTTTCCAGATTTATATACATATCAATCTAACACATGATGGTTCACTGTTCATAGTAAAATATACATATTTCAGTTCAGCAATACATATAAAATGACAATAAAATACTTAAATACTTTCTTCATATCATCTACATGCAGTGATAAATCATTTTAACTCCATCTCTTAAGTCATCATCTCATCAAAATGTGCATAGCAACCTGTAAAAACATCATCCCGAACTGCCTCGTTGAATGAGACACCCCAGGAGATTGTCGAGAGAATCAACTGGGTCAGACATGATACGTCTGGTATGAGTGCACTTAAACAATTCATTTGGTAGTAATACATAGTGTTAAATCAGTGTATCGTGACATAATAGTGAATAGATATCATCTCAGGTTCAGATATGAACATAATCAGACTTGATATTCATCAATATATGGATATGCAAGCAACCAAGGATCAAACAATCATCAACAAGCATCAATACACGCAAAGCATCCATACACACAAATTTATTTGCAGAAATATAACTACGGCTGCCTGAGATAGGACTTATTGCCAAATCAAGATTAAGAACACTCACGTAGCTATATGAGATGTCGATCCCCTAGACATTTCCATAGCTTCCCCCCTTTTTCTCACGAATCCAACGCCATTCGATACAGCAAGATGATTTTTCCCCCAATCTGATTTCTAGGGCTTCGGCCATTTTAGTTTTTGTTTTGAAACGAGAGAGTCGAATGAAACAGTGGCCACATCTTTTCTTTTTATAATTCACTCACGGCTAGGGTTTTAACAGTTGGGAAATCACAAATTTACCCCTAAGTCATACCAAATGTGTGCACAAATATATTTCAATATTTTATACTTGTTTAAATCACAATATCATAGTTGTGTAAATATTGTGGGTCATTACAAATACCCCACCTTTTTGGAATTGTGTCCTCACAATTCACTCTTACTTGTTCTAGCATCCCAAATATTCACTAAATTTTGCGGAGTGGGTGCAATACACACGTGTATAAATATACACGCATGCACTGCCTCGCCCACTCGAGTGCACAAGAAAATTTCAATCAACATGTTTCATCATCAAATGGACAAGCACAAGGGTAATTGCAACTGTCATACAAACAGAACATAAATAAGAAAGCGACATATTTAAGCAACTCAGTGCATCTGGAAACAACAAACTCAGATGGATGTATGGGAACTTACACATGGACTTGGCAAATGCAAGACAACAACACAAAATGACAACAACAGAATTGATCAAGGCAAAGCACAAGTGTGCAGCATCAAGTAGTTTCAAGTACATGGACATATATATAGGGAACTGCCACTGCATGCAAACAGCAAATCAAGTCTAAAGTCTCAAGTGCAACAGCAGATTTCAGATGCAACAGTGTTTGGACCAGGTCCATGCATACAGTGCAACTCAGGGGTGCACACAGGATGAAGTGAATATGCACAAATATGGCAGTGTACAAGTGAGAGCATGAAACAGTGCCATTGCATACATCATAATATTGATCACATTCAATTTTAAACTAAACCCTATTGGCAAATTGGTTTAGTAAATTCTAGAATCAATACAGGTTTTACTTTCTGCTTTTCAAAGCAATTTTAATGTCTCAAACATATTTATACACACCAAGCTTACTCAACCAGAACCAAACAAATATTAATTCAGTAACAGTTCATATGTTTTGTTATCAGGTTATATGTTGCCTACAAATACATTCCTACTCATGATTCATATTGAAGTCATTTTAAATGTAATGCTCATTCATCCATGGCCATACACACCATCTTCATGCAAAACATATCATCTATGTGGAAATCAAAATAGGGATCAATACCCTTATATAATCTGTCTTTATTTAAATGAATTTTTAATTCAAAACAGACCCCATTCTTGGCAATCAAAGCAAAACATCATAAACTTACGTATGAATTAAGTTTATACAAACAATACTCAATCAATACAAACAACAAACAACCACTTAATAATGGTATCTATTTATTTTATTTTTTTATTTTTTATTTTTTACTTTGCTATCAGTTTGTATTATATGTTAGATCAAGTTTTTTTTCCTAATTGTCAAAGGGACACCAATATTATACTCATATCATCATATTCAACCCAATATGTTTAAGTATCTGCATGTCTAATTATTTTATCCCTGTCCCGTTTCCATTTATCAGCTCATCATCAAATACCAAATTTAAAAGGCATGTATTCTACCACAGCCCATCATTAAATTTGAAAAGCATTTACCTGGGTTGGGGTTTTCCAGAGGTTTATTATTATCATTATTTTAAGAAATCATGGACTGTAATATCCCATAATTCAAAAATCCAAAACTAACCACTACAGATGCTGCAGACATCTATAGTCCCTACTTTTGGCACTGAACTATGACATTTTACATAAATTTATGTTTCAACTTTGATGTTTAGCATTTTTCATCATGGTCTCAACTGTTATTGGGAAAATAAAAAGGCACACTGTCTGGGCACATTCACCCCAGAACACTCGGATCCCTGGACCTAAACAGGCCATGTGCCGGCTTGCGGTCTGTCCCCTGCCAAGCCCCTCACAGTCTCTTGACCCCATCCTTAGTGAACTTACTAAGTCTCTTTTTTCAATTCATCCATCATAGTATATTACATATATCAGAAATGATATGGTCATTTATCGTTTTATTCACAAATATCAAACACGTGTCAATCACAAATATGTAATCATAAAATCATTACATTCATACAACTCAGCCAAAACAGGTTTGGCAAAACATTTTAACTTGTGATCTACTTGTTTTCATCCAAACAAGTCTATGGGTGTCTATATATATATATATATATATATATATATATATATATATATATATATATATATATTTCCAGTGAATCTTGTCTACAAAGGTTTCACATCCATATTATTTAAAGCAACCTAAATTGTTCAGGTTATTGTTACTGGCATTAAAATAGTAAACATAGAGGTCATAAGAACCAAATCTAACAACCAACAAGGCATCCAAACATTTCACATAGATTATATCACCACAAAGAAACTCATCCAACACATATGTGGCTAACAAAACTTATTTTCATTCATATAAAACTAACATACACCTAATCATAAGTAGCTATAAGTGTTCCTTTCATCTTCACTTATGTCATTGGGTTATATAAACTTGCAGGTAAATCACAGGGATTTTGCATATCAGAAAATTCTTATGTTTTTCATATTTTATATTACAATCAACATGTGACCAGAGATGTTTATATGTATATTTTTTTTTTTGAGGAAATACTTAGGTAACTAGAGCTCAGCACATGGTCAAACCATTGCACTCTTATCCCCTTATTAAATACAAGACATAAGCAAAAGAACTTCCCTCCTTTTACTGCCTTGTACTTAACCAATCTTAGATCACACTTGACTGTAATGATAATATAATTCTTTTTTTTTCAGGTTATAAACATAAGAAAATTTATCTTCCTCTAAGGGACATGTTTTATAAACTTCCATCACAAAGTTATATGCAATTATCAAACATATTCACCTCTGCTTGTAAGTTCATTTCATATCATTTTTAAGGGTCCAATATCACATTCATGGTTGCACTGGTGCACACTGCCTGGAACTACTGTTTGATTTCCAGTGCACTACAAGCTATTTGGACATGAACATGCCATGTGCAAACTCACACCCCATCCTCGATGCAAGCCAACCACTATGTCATACCCACTTCCCTCATACCCAACCTGATAGAGGTGACCCAATACCTTAGTTCAGTTACTAAGTTTTTCTTTCATGTGTGCAGGTATCAATTATACTATGTATGCCCAAAATCTTTATGTACCTAGCCAATAAATGCAAGCAGTTTTCATGCATCCGTGAAACATTCATCCATTACAACCATGTACATAACCAGTAAATGCAAGCAGTTTTCATGCATCCATGCAACATTCATCCAGTCATACATTTCAACAATCAATTAATCACATTTGTAAATCATTTCAAGTCAGTTTTGTTCAGAGACAGGCCTTTGACTAAAGCATAGATCAAAATATCTTAGGAAATAAAATACCACTGGGGTTCCAAGTAACAAGGTCCTTGCAGTCAATTTATATATATATTTCTGGAAATGTGTTCACTTATTGCTCAACCTCATTTCAGAGAGTACTTAATGGTGGATCAAGATTTAACATATGGAAATTCCACTGCATCTTAATCATCCTTTCAAATGCAAGACATAAGCCAGAGGACCCCCTTCCCCTTACTGCCTTGCACCCTACCTTTCTTATTAGTTTATGCTTTAACCAAAAACATTGTCTCAAGTTTATAATCATATAAATAAATCAGTTATTGTCATCCTATCATTAAATTATCATGTGTAATCAAGCATAGTTTAAATAACAGCAAGGCAATGAAAGTCACAAAATCTCAGAAACAACAGAAAATTGTCAAACTAAAAATGCATACACAACATCAAAGAGAAGTTAAAATAAACTAAAGGTTAAATGGCTCCTTTCATAGGTCTTAATGCCTTGCCAAGTGAGGGTTTACTCACCTTAATCCTTTTCCTTTGTTCTGCTATTTCCTACTTATCTCTAATGGCCAATGCTTCTCTCTCTTTTTTTCAGAGAAATATGTGCATGTGTGTGTTCCATCTTGCATACATATCAATACTTACACAATGCATTTGTGGTCAGTTTATTATATAATTTTTTTTTTGAAATTTTACCAAATATCAATATCACTTGCACCAGCTCAACATTGTGTTTATCAAGTTCTCAAACATATACTTATTAGTTATGGTGTAACAGTGGTGATTTCAGATTTAAATCAAAAAATAAATTAATACACCATCTACATTGAAACAAAGCAACACCCATGAAGTCCATAAAGAAGTAAAACTGTAATTTTAGCCATCTTCTAGATCAGATATAAACATAGGTGTCTTAATCCAATTTTTCTTGTATTAGAAAACATTTAGAAATTCAAATTCTCTCATTTTAAATTTCTTCTTTCTAGCTTTACTCAAAAACAAGCTTTTATCTTATGATTTCTCTGCTTATGCAGGTTTAGACCAAATTAATCTCACTTAAATTTTTAATAAACATCATTAACATTGATGTAATCCAAATAGATCATCCAGAGCTATCAATTCAAACAATGCAACCAAAGCAGTCAGTACAACCAAGTTCACACAAATTAAATTTTTGCTATGTTACCTACCAACATAGCTCTGATACCAAATGTGATGACCCTACTTTTCTAGTGGCCAAATCATGGACTAATTTGTTTGTTTTTTTTTCTGCATAAAGAAATATGCTAAATGAAAACACAGGGTCATCTATCTTCGAAACCAAAACCAGGATCCACTATTACCAATATAGAAATATTGGTGTATTCTTAAAACATAGATTAGTATATATGAAGATATACCAATCTCTTTAGCTATTAAATCAGAGTTTAAGGAAATTAGCTAAAGCATTCACACATAGCATTTTAATATAAAGATAAATCCATTTTCCTCTTTATGAAAATTATTTGCAATATGACACAAAAGATACAAAAGCAGACTGGAAATATCAGAATTCCAGATTATATCATAAAAGTCATAGATATTCTTTATTTAATTCAACTCTTGCTATAGCACAATTATAGATGTGGCTGCACGTACACACACATATAAATACAGGTGTGCACGGCCTCGCCAACACACAAGCTCAAGCAATGGTATTAATGAATAGGCAATTTAAAATTGAGCCCTAAAATCACACAGTAACAATGCTGGCAACATCCAAGAGTCAATGAAGCCTTGGCACCAACAAAGTATCAATAAATATACATATAAACAAAGGATTACCAATCCAACTATACAAAAATGAGGTCATTGAGTTTTCCTCTTTCTCATTCATGCAAGTTATATTCAGACATAAAAGATGAATTTACATCAACTATCTTTCTTTTAAAACTGAAAACATATCACTGATGCAAGGACAAAAGCCATTCTGCATCATACAAATATTTTTAACATAAACAATTGGAAGCTTACAAGTTCCTTTTATAAAAGTCTCAAGATAATACATGTACTTGCAATCCATTTCCAGAAATCTTATGAATATAGCATACGAGAATCAAAACAGTTTGCTAATTAACTTTCTTGTGCAAAACTATTCAAAACTGAGCTCATTCATTTCAGAAATATAAAGTAAGGGCATGCACATATATTAATTTATATGGCAAGTCCACAATACGATTCAAGATCTATTATATGAACATGTATTATTTATATGTTATATTCAGATTCAAATAGCAACAGCCACTTAACATAGAAATTTCATTTCAAAAATCATAATGCATTTGAAAGCATTAAAATCCATTTTCCTTCAAAGATCTACGGCATCAGATATGCCAAAACATATAAATATAGTTCAGACTTGTAAGTCATGCTGTTAAAACAACTAAACACATTTCAGATATATAAAGCACCTGAGGCTGTAAGTTCTCAAACTCATTTCAGAAATTATTTCAAATTCTTATATAAATCCAAATCTCCCATAAACTTCATTTTTCCAGAATAAACATCTTATATCAAAGAAAACATATCTATCAAAACTCAGATGCTCAGATTAAAGATCATATCTCAAAAGTGTGGATTCAAATCCATATAATCTCCCATTTAAAACCATAAGTGACTTGATCTCAGAAAACCATAACATAGAGAAATATATAAATCTCATCTTTGCTTTTCATACTCAAGGCATTCAACTTGCCAAAAACAGATAAACATATGTTTATTCTTAGATATGATAATTACATACTAAAATCAAACTCCAGATCCATATATGCTTATGCATAAATATATAGAAATAATCCATCAAAATAAGTTTATAAAGATTTTCCCCAAAACTTCTAAAAGGAAACTCGAACAAAATCCATAAAAATCCCTTTAGATCACAAAACTCAGCAGATCTATAGGTCTGCACATATACACAAGTGTAAACACTTGTGTATACTGCCTCGACACAAGTTATTATCCAAATACAGATTTCAGAAAATATATATAAACTGAACGATCCAAGTCTTCCAGTTTCAAACTTGCAATTACTTATAAGACAAAACAGTTTTCCAGATTTATATACATATCAATCTAACACATGATGGTTCACTGTTCATAGTAAAATATACATATTTCAGTTCAGCAATACATATAAAATGACAATAAAATACTTAAATACTTTCTTCATATCATCTACATGCAGTGATAAATCATTTTAACTCCATCTCTTAAGTCATCATCTCATCAAAATGTGCATAGCAACCTGTAAAAACATCATCCCGAACTGCCTCGTTAATGAGACACCCCAGGAGATTGTCGAGAGAATCAACAGGGTCAGACATGATACGTCTGGTATGAGTGCACTTAAACAATTCATTTGGCAGTAATACATAGTGTTAAATCAGTGTATCGTGACATAATAGTGAATAGATATCATCTCAGGTTCAGATATGAACATAATCAGACTTGATATTCATCAATATATGGATATGCAAGCAACCAAGGATCAAACAATCATCAACAAGCATTAATACACGCAAAGCATCCATACACACAAATTTATTTGCAGAAATATAACTACGGCTGCCTGAGATAGGACTTATTGCCAAATCAAGATTAAGAACACTAACGTAGCTATATGAGATGTCGATCCCCTAGACATTGCCATAGCTTCCCCCCTTTTTCTCACGAATCCAATGCCATTCGATACAGCAAGATGATTTTTCCCCCAATCTGATTTCTAGGGCTTCGGCCATTTTAGTTTTTGTTTTGAAACGAGAGAGTCGAATGAAACAGTGGCCACATCTTTTCTTTTTATAATTCACTCACGGCTAGGGTTTTAACAGTTGGGAAATCACAAATTTACCCCTAAGTCATACCAAATGTGTGCACAAATATATTTCAATATTTTATACTTTTTTAAATCACAATATCATAGTTGTGTAAATATTGTGGGTCATTACAGGATTCGGGTCACATGCAAAAATCGATAATGCCTGCCCATGTCTTTAGGCTTCCCAAAGCGATAGCAAGGCCAATAGCTAAATACTTGGGCCACAACATGGCACCTTTCACACATTCATTCAGCCCGCACGTCTAGACGCAGCGCCCTTTCTCATTATCATCTATCTTATGTCTCAAATGCCTTACTGATTTCTTCGCATCAGACTTCGTAAAATCAATCCCTAAATGTAAGTGAAGTTCTCTAAACCAAAGGTCTTCTCTAGCTAAGTAAGAGGGATGGATGCCATCGATGATTGAGTTTGGCTGGTTGCCAGCGCTATTATTAGTCTAAAGGCCACCTTCATGGTTTCGGTTGAAGGACTATAGGCCGATTAGTTTGTGCAATAACTCATCCAAGATTATCGCCATCCATAAGGTAGTTGGTGCTCTTTCTAGGTTGGCATTCCATAATGAAAAAGTTGGGAAATGGAGAATACCTTCTAATACTTGGGTCCATTACTACTGACAAGGCCAGTCCGCTTGCTTCTAGCAAGTCTTTCCATTTTTCCCTTATGTTTTCAAAAAGGTTCATAGAATTAAGAGAGTGTTGGTTATAACAAAGGCAAGCCATCTTAATCTCCTCGTATGCAGTTGGTTGAACATGACACATTTCTAGGTTAGGTAGGGTTAACTAATCATGTAGTATGAAGGAAAAACGAACTCTTGGAGCTTATGAGAGAGCTTCTTAGTATGGTTCGAGAGGAAAGTCAACATTGGTATTCTATCCCTGCTCAAGCTATGGAAATCATTGATGCATATAGCTAACCATGCTATACTGTGTTAGATTGCTGTAAGGAAGACATTGCTATGTAGTGGTTCTTAGTCAAATCAACAAGAAGTAGTAAGTAATACGGTTCTCCTAGTTGAGCTCAAGGCATTAGGCAGATCAAGGTATTATAATCAGATCAAGTTATTTACACACTCGAACATGAGTTTCACCTACAATTGGGGTAAACTAAACACATAGCAGCAAAGTGAATGAATAAGAGCAATTTTCACCAATTAATATACTGGGGCTATGAATCCTGACTGCCAATCCTATTGAATATCTTGATAGGCGGTACAACATTGGTGGACCTAGATGCAACCAAAGCCTATTAGTGGTATACAATGAACTTCTGGGTCAATGGGAATATGGTGCATATGAAGCAACCAGCAGACTGCAAGATGCTGTTACAGCATCTCACTTCAGCAAGCAAAAAAGGAGTCCTCGTGTTGTAACAAGTGTTTAACTTTTCTCAATTGTGGTATGCCCAAGAGAACGTGCCCCCAACTCTCCTATTCGTGTCGGTACCGCGCACAACCTTGAACCTAAAGTGTTAACAACCACCACCGCCTCTAAGAGAACATGCATGATATTTAACACTAATTCATCCCATGGGCCCTAAAGACACCCTATGTTTTTTAGGAACAACTTTCCCTGGACAGCCCACACATGATAATGGAGCTTATAAAAACATGTAATGAGCAAGTTTACCTCCACCGGAAGGCGAGCAGAGATATCACAACTTCCATTTCAATGTCAATGGACTCATTTGTAAGAGCGGCAGCGTAGCTATAGCTCCCTAGTTTGAGCATGAACATCAATCCCGACCGATAAAGTCATAAAGTGCATGACATACATACTGGCTTAGTGTGATTTTGAAGAAAACATGGAGGAAAATGGTGATACTTACTCTACCCCTGTATTGGAGATTCAAACCCCTGAGATGGGCTATAAATCCTCTAGAAACAATTTCGATTAACAGCGACGATCCCAGCGAGGTCGTATAGATAGGTGTAGAATTGACCCTAGAGATAAGGGATGATTTGATATGTTTCTTGAAGAAGAGCAAAGAAGTGTTTGTCTAGGGGCACATTCAAATGACTAGCATAGACCCTTCAATTATCTGCCATCCCCTCAACATTGATCTGAAAGTTCACCTTGTTCGTTAAAAGAGAAGGTCGCTCAGTTTGGAATGATATAAGGCTCGTAAGGAAGAAGTAGAGAAACTCTTAGCTAGTGGGTTTATTCGTGAGGTAGAATATTTGGTCTGGGTAACAATTTAGTATTGGTTCGCAAGCTAAGAAGGGCTTGGAGAATGTGCATTGATTTCTCAGACCTCGACAAAGCTTGCCCAAAAGATAGTTATTCATTTCCTTGCATCGATGAACTCATAAATGTGACCAGCAGGAACTCTTCACCTTTATGGATGCCTATTCATAGTATAACTAGATTTCCATGCATGGTTCAAATAAAGAGCACACCTCTGTCGTTACTAATATAAATCTCTACTACTGCAGAGCTATGACGTTTCGTCTTTGCATCATGGACACAACCTACCAGTGGCTTGTTAGTAGAGTGTTTGCCTAGCAAGTGGCCGGTCCATGAAGGTTTACATGGATGACATGCTTGTGAAATTTGAGAAGGCCATTGGGAATATAAAGAACTGGGCCAAGACCTTCAGCATTCTCTACCAACATGACATAAAGACGAATTCTAAGAAATATTCCTTTGCCATTCGATCTAGAAAATTCATGGGATTCATTGTGAGCACCAAGGAGATAAAGGTTAACCATGATAAGATTCAGGCAATCTTGGATATGCAAATATCATGCACAGTAAAACAAGTGGAAAGCCTTAATTGGATGATCACAACATCGAGCCTTTTTGTATAAAAGGCAATTGAATAGTGCATACCCTTCTTTGCCCTCATCAAGAAGGGAAATCATTTGCCCAGAACAAAGAATGCACCAAGGCCTTTGAAGAGTTAAAGTGGAACCTTGCCTCAACCCCATACTTCCCAAGCCCGTACATGGGGAAGACTTGTATTTGTACTTCGCAGTCACTGACGATGCGATCAGTGCTGCTCTTATTGGGAAGAAGAGAAAGTCTAATGGCTAATGTATTATGAAGGTAAAAGGTTATTAAACTCTAAGACGAGATACATTGAATTGGAGATGTTAGCTTTTTGCCTCCTTATGGAGGCTGAATGGCTTCGATCGTATTTCCAAATCCACTCAATCAAAGTACTTACAAACCAAACACTAAAGCACGTATTGAGCAGACCCAACACAGTGGGCCAACCATTGAAATGATCCATGGAGCTCAGAAAACATCACATCACCTTCCTCCCCGACACTTCCATCAAAGACCAAGCTCTGGCCGATTTCATAACAGAGTGCTCGAGCCCAGACAATAGCAAAGAGGAAACGATCATCAGCCAACAAGCATAGAGGTTATATATGGAAAATGTATCAAATGAGAAGAGAGTTGAAGCCGCCATGGCCCTAGTCACTTCAGATGAAAAGCAAATTTTCTTTTCCATATGACTTAGCTTAAAGGCCACCAACGATAAAGCAAAGTATGAGGCCTATCTTGGTTAGCCTTAGGATGGCCAAAGAAAAATGAGTTGACTATTTGTTTATGTTCGGTGATTCCTCACTGTCGTCAACCAGATTGCCAGGCAGTTCAATATGAAGGTAAAACATTGGTACTATATGTTGAGGAAGCCAAAATTGTCATTTGCACATTTTTTGACTTCTAATCGGAGCAAATTCCATGTGAGGACAATGCCTATGTCGACCAACTGGCTAAAGTGGCTAGCAACCACGGAAAATGCATTCCTGGGGTCCTTTTGGAGGTCTAAACAGTCCCTTGTTTTAGATTGGGGGCAACTACTATGGAAATTGATGAAGTCCGAGCTAAGCCTGGATGACCCTGCTATTGAAGTATCTCGAAAATTGTAAATTGCCCGCGGATAGAAAAGAAACTCGAAAAACCATGTACCATGTGCCTCACTACATAATCATGGATGGAAACCTCTATTGCAGGGGTACTTGCTCCTCTTCAATGGTGTTTAACAAATGAAGAATATAGTCACATATTAGATGAATTGGTGTCAGCAAAGACAATGTTAGAGGGAAAGCCTGATGAAAAATGCTGCTCGCCACGGCTATTACTAGATAATCTGATCAAAGACATAATAGACTACGTCTAGAAGTATCGACTGATATTAGTGGTTCGCAAGATCTCCAGAGTCTCTTACAATATTTTAGCCACTATGACATACCCTTTGCGGTTTGACACTCTAGGGATTGACTTAATCGAAAAGTGGGATGACTGCCCTACACCTTCGGTACCCAATATACTTATGTAATGCACTATGGAGGTACCTGGCCGATGCAAGATGGTAGCCAAGAATATAAAAAGAGAAAAATCAAAGGATAGAACCTGTAGAACATCTCATATCACGCAGATAAAATATAATACAACAACATAGATGTAAAACAGGCGAGATAGTAAAATGATCAAATGAACCGTGAATAAAAACATCATAGTGCATCACATTCGCAGATTATACAAAAATTGAAGTAAAGAGTTTATACATCCCAAATTTCTACAATAAACTCAATAACTATCTCTAGTAATATAAGTATGGATATAGCTCCACGTACTGCACAGTGGAACATAAGCAATAGCAAGCTCTAAGTATAGATATATGAAAGCGTAGCCTCTTGCTCATACTCCATACAGCTCCATGCACTATCCAGAACCGCTATCTCTAATCTACTCATTTAAGAGTACTCGAGATAATAAAAAGAAAAACATAAAACCTCAGGTTAGACAACAATTTGGTGTGAGCGATATATCATCTCAAAATACCATGAAACTCTTATATGGTAAATAGAGTATAGGGTATGAACAACTATACCTGACCTGTCTCTACATCCAAAGAGTTAGTACATAAACATAATATATGCTACACTACAATCACAAGTGGAAACTATGGGGTATAAGGGTATCGCACAACATACCAAGCACATCTCAAAATACCTTCCGTCTCTCACTCAAGTGCTTCAGATATATGATAGCTCTCTTGATGCTCAACTCATTGCCCACACAGATGGCTAGGGATCGGACACACACCGACATCCAAAATACGAGTACGCATAGACTATCCTATCCTATTAATGAGCATTACAACCACAAAGTTATCTATAATTCCTTAGCGCACGTACCGATAGTAGAACTGCCCCATGGATGCTCAACTCTAGCTCATACTGATGGCTAAGGACCAGACATATGTAGACATCTAAACGCATGGGTACACATAGACTACCATAGGTACACGTAGACTACCCTGTCCTACTCATGAGCATTACAACCTCATATTCTACTCTACAAGCTATTACATAGAACTCATTCTTTTGGTCCATTATCAGATGATATAGTCACTCGCCACATTGAATCGTCGAAGTCATCATACTTCATTGGTCACCATTCTAAAGTCATGCAAAGTCACCCTAAGGTTCTCTACCCCTACCCAGAACCAACTCCTAAGACTACAAAGCAACCCTGAGTCTTGCCCCAAAGTCCACAGCTAAATTTAATGCTCCACCCTTGTTGGTCCATCCTACAACAGAGTCAAGATAGGCTCGAATCAAATCTCCCTTGCCGAACCGTCTTCTGTGCTCGGTCCCTTGAACACTTCCATCATCGAACCACCCCTTGTGCCTAGCCATCGACCACGCTTCACTACCCGACATAAACCATATTCCTTTGCTCGGCAACCGACCAACCGCCCAGCCACCGACCAAGTTTCATTGCTCGACCACCAACCAACACCCACCACCGAACCAAAATCTCATAGCTAATTCCATGCTTCAACATCATGCCAATTCCATCGCTACCCTCAATCTTTCGACCCTCATGCATCGCCTAAGTAACGATATGTCTACAAACGCTCTAGAGAAAATCCATCGAAGTCTGTTTTGTGGTTCCTAGCTCTAGTTCGCTCCGATGAGCCTTTCAACCATACAAGCATACAAACAATTAACATACTTGCATCAAACGACATTCAAACATGTAAATCACACAATCAACTATGGCAGTCATCATTCAAGGTGTATATAACGTAGCCTAATATCTATCAAGGAAATCACATATCCAAATAACATGTTTATAACACCAAAAATCCATTTATTCATGTTTTTACTACAAGTTGGATTTTAAACATCATTGAAACTTGGTTTTGACTTTAAAAATAGATCCATAATGTTTTAAAACCTATACGTATATACATATAACACGATGAGAGATGATAAATCACTCACCAAAATTTCAAAAAGTGAAGATTTGCATGCAAATCGAGGTAATTCTAAAAATGAACAACAAATATGTGCCTTTTCTTCCTTAAAAATGTTGATTCGAAGATCTCTAATGAGTCTTTTTGCCAATTTATTAGTAATCTATGATATACAGCTGATTTGGAGGAGAAATGAGAAGGTTTTAGGTGGAGAATAGGTTAATGGAGGCTTAAATCTATGGGAAAATGTATAAAAGTGATTTAGGAATGATATTTCAGCCATATAGAGTCTCTAATATTGAAATGGGTTAATGGATTTGCTGCAAAACTCACAAATTACTCACTAAGTTGCTCTAAAAACTTTCAATATTCCAATAGCCATATCTTCTAACCAGAATGTCCAAATTGCTATTATGACCACTCTATGGAAAAAGAAATAATCATTTCTTTCCAATGGAAGTGGTCTCTAATGATACTTTGGCTTTTAACAATACTTATGACCGATATAAGTTTTCAAGGGTAAATCGTCCGGTAAAATTCTAAAGATAGAAAATGTCGCTAATAGTCGTTTCCTAAAGTTATAGAGTCATATGACCACATATGAAATTAAAAAATAATATTTTATGATCATCTGATACCTAAAAATGTGTCGTTACACTGTCCTACCTTTAGGAATTTTTCCATTGAAATCCCAAATATAATCACGGTAAAGTGAAACATAGTTACCCTGCATGCTTATGATCCACGGGCAAACATGTCAAATATCAAATATACACATTAAAACAACAAATGATATGTACGCCTACCCTAAGATGCAGAATACTAAACTACCCTATATGGCATCGATAGTGAAAGTAAATGCGATAAACAAAAGTCTCACAAAGTAAAGAGTTCCGGTCGGTCCTCAAGCTCTCCTCAGTCTTCCAAGTACATTCATCTTCACTCTTACTCCACTGAACCTTCACCAACTCTACCATCTTCCTCCTATGCTGCTTCATATCATGTCCGGTGATACGAATCGGCCTACGAGGTCTCGATACTTCTGGTCCAGTCTTGATATCATCAAGCTGATCTAGTTGAACTTTATGCCTAAGCAATGTATAACTTCTACAAGTGAGATACATGGAACACATCGTGCATGCCAACCATCTTCTGAGGTAAGTCGACTTTATATGCTAGATTCTCGATACTATCAAGTATTGGAAAATGACCAACGAATCTCAACTTCCCCTTAGTATCGAATCGAACATCATTCTTTAAGAAGAAATCCTGACAGATACCATATCATAGATGGAGAACTCTAAATCACAACTCCTCCTATCAGTGTAGCTCTTCTATCTATATTGAGCATCTTTCATTCATTATGGAATGATTACGATCTTCTTTGAAGTCTCTCTAATCATATCTAGCCCAAATAGCAGTTTCTTGTTTGATTTCCACTAACATGAAGAAGGTTGCATGGTCGGCCATACAACGCCTCAAATGGTGTCATACCGATGCTGGACTGATAACCATTGTTGTATGTGAAATCTACTAAGTGTAAATGATAGTCCCACTAGCTACCAAAATCGAGAATGCAAGCTCGCAAGGGATCCTCGAAGATACAATTCACCCTTTCAGTCTGCCCATCGGTTTGATGGTGATAAGTTGTACTAAGATGCAGCTTCATCCCCAATGCCTCTTATAAGCTTTTCCAAATCCTACTAGTGAACAAAGGGTTTTGGTCACTCACATAAACTTTGGCATACCATGGAATTGCATAATCCATTTCACATACAACTCGACCAATTTGGATGTCGTCCTACTTGACTTGACCATATAAATCTAGAGCTCTGGTCAATCGATCGACTGTGAACTATATACTATCATACTCTCCTCTAGTCCTCCACAATCCATCAATGAAATCCATTGAAACTTGTTCCTATTTCCTCTTAGGAATTTTGAGCGGTTGCAACAAACCACTCATCTTCTTCTGCTCTGCCATTACCAATTGATAGTTCATGCACTTCGAGATGAATGCTCCAACATCCTTCTTCATTCCTTCCCAATAAAATAACTGGCTCATATCGCGATACATTTTATTGCCATCAAGATGTATAGTCAATCTCAAATGTTGGCACTCATGTAGCACCTCATCCCTCAAGACATTAATATTAGGAATGAACAATCTCTCATCCTTATGAAGCCAACCATCATGGTTAATCATGTACTGCTTCATTTCTTCAAACTCTACCCTCCCTCTATCTTCGCCATGATCTCTGCTAATCTAGCATCTCGCCTTTGACTAGTACCGATTAATTAAATCTATGTGGGTCTGATTGTCAAGCTCGCTAGCACTTTCAACTCTAGCTCACATCGAGCTCTAAAATCATTACCAATGATAAAATCTAACTACTTCCACTCTAGGAACGTTGCTCCCAATCTAGCATGTCTTCTATTCAAAGAATCAATGACTGCATTTCCCTTACCAAGCGTATAGGAAATGTCAAAGTCATAGGAGCCCAAGAACTCTAACCGTCACTGCTATTAGAGGTTTAGGTCCTTCTAGGAGAACAGATACCTCAACGACTTGTGCTTCATATACAACTCGAACCTCTCCCCAAGCAAGTATTGTCTCTATATCATCAAAACATATGCCATCGCCGCCAACTCCATAATGTGAGTTGGGTACTTTCTCTCGTGTGGTTTTTCTGTCGAGTAGCATAGATGACAACCTTTCTTCACTGCATCAACACCGCACCCAGTCTAGCACCATAAGTGTTTGTGTATACTGTCAGCTCGTCAATCCCGCTTGGAATGACTAACATCGATGCACTCATCAACTGCTCATTCAGACTCATAAACACATACTCGCACTTTGCATCTAAAATAAAAGTCTAATTCTTCTTCATTAAGATGGTTAATGGTGTTGCTACCTTGGTAGTGTTCAAGATAAAACGTCTATAGTATCCTACTAGTCCAAGGAAACTTCTCGTATTTGTAGTGGTCTTGGGTCGATCCCAGCCTTGTACTGCTACCACCTTCGTAGGATCTATAGCAATACCTCATTTATAAATAACGTAACCCAAGAATCACACTTCCCTTCCCTAGAATTGACACTTGCATCTTGATCACAATCCTTAAATGCTCCTTATGTTTCTCCTCTATCCTCGAATAAACAAGGATATCATCTATGAACACAAGTACAAACTTATTTAGCTGATCCCTGAAAATGTAGTTCATGAGATTAAAAAAGTATGCTAACGTGTTGGTTAGCACGAATGGCATAACTAACCAATTATAGAACCCAGACGGTGTATAGAAAATTGTGATTAGAACACTCTCCTTCACCACTCTCAGTTGGAGAAATGCTATCGCAAGGTCTAACTGAGAAACCACTCTAGCACCATGAAGCTGATCGAACAAGTCATCAATACAAGGGAGTGGATACTTGCTCTTCTTCGTCACCTTATTCAACTCATGGTAATCTAATCACAACCACAGAGAGCCATCCGCCATGGTGGCGAATACAACAGGTGCACCCTAATCAGAAATGCTCAATGAACCCTCGTCTCAACATGCCATTCACTTGCACCGCCAATTCCTACTCTCGGGGTGCCATATGCTTTAAAGGAATAACTATTAGTCTGGGATCCTTCAATAAGTTTATGTGAAACTTAATCTCTTAGTGTGGCAGTAATCCGACTACCTGCTGTAATATATCCGGATAATATCTAGCTATATGCACAAATGAAAACTCATCTTATGGAGTCTCAAGTGAATATAGAAAGCTAACCATAACCCCATCCTCTAGAAGGCAGCCAATCACTATCTTTCACCCCTCCACAGCCCCAATTGTCATTAGCAACCTATTGCAATCCACCACTACAACATAATTCCTTAGCTAGTACATCCCAAGTAAAAATACCAAACCCTACAAAACCCAAAACTAAGCAATCACAAGCAGACAAACATCCATGACTCGATAAGGTTGAGGCTCGATAAACCATGCACAGGCTACTCGGTGCTCCAATAGGCTTTTTGACACTCAAAGGTTGGTCAACTATCATTGGTTTGAATCCCAGTCTATCTACTAGATCAATAAATATAAAGGAATGTGGAGCCCCAATATCGAATAAAACATGTACAGGTGTATCAAAAATAGAAAGCATACCTTATATAATGACGCCCTTCCCCTTTTCCTTTGCTGACGCAGCACTCGATGAAGCTGGAACAACATTTAGGATATAAGCAGACACAACCTACTTATTTCTCAGTAGTTTTGGGAAATCCTTCTTGATATGCCTCGACGTGTCGTATTTGAAACACCTTTCCTCTTGTTCCTGCAAACTTTGCTAAGATGGCCCCTCCATTCGTAGTTATGGCACATAGACTCCCACTTGCCCTCCTTCTGAACTCCTTCTTCTTCTTATTGTTGTCCCACTTTCTCTTAGCCTCCCCATTAGCTTACAGCTTTGACTCATACTTAAGAGCAACGACCAAATTAGGTTTATGGCATAAACTCTCATAATGACGAGCCTTCTCCACCAGCCTATCAAACGGCTCATCAATATGCCCTACAAGCTTCTCTTTAAGATAATAATCCAGGCCCACGAAAAACTTCTTGTTTTTCTTAAGCGAAGCACCGAAAAAAGATAGATCATACCGTGATAGCTTGTCGAACTCAGCCACAAATTCTGCCACAGACACATCGCTCTATCTCAAGTCAGAAAACTTTCGAAGGAGTATCGACTTCTAGGCGGTCTATATATACTTTTCTTCAAATCTCACTTTGAACTGCTCCCAAGTAGTCTAGTCCTCGGAAGTAGTAATTTTAATGGCGTTCCACCACCTTATAGCTCTCCCCTTAAGCTGTCTAAAGGCCAGCTTCCTCTTCATTGCAACCTCTAACTGCATATCTTCAAAGATGTATTCGTAGGTGTCCAACCAATCTTGCACTTCAATGGCTGATTCTATCCTAAGAAACAGTTTTCCACATAGAGTAAAAAAATCCTTGTTTAATTTGGTGAAATTTTCCCTTGGCGCTTGCACTCGAGCACCACCACCAACAGCTGCAATAGGAGCAACTTGGGCATTCTCAACCATGTTTTGCAAGTCGGGGTTTCGTAAAAACTTTAATTTTGATTAAAATTATTTAGGACATTTATAGTTAAATTAAATAAATTAATGAAATGGTTAAGGGTTGAGATATGTGTTAATAAGGGTAGCCATGGCAACTTAAACTAATGACCTAAAGGGAAACTAAAATAAAATAGGCGAGGCAAATAGACAAGGGGCAAAGTAGAAATAAGTCATATCCTAATACCCTAAACCCTCGCACACATTCATTTTATACATTCATAATCAAAATCAAATACTAGAGAGGCCAACCACCATTAAGGGAAAACAAGAAGAAGATAAGAGGAAGAAGCTTAATCAACTTAATCCAAGATCAAATCTCAACTCCTTAATTGCAAAGCTAAGGTGAATAATAGGTTACATCTTATGTTTTGATTTTTTTCGGTTTTAGACCGAGATACAAATTATTTTTCAAATGTTTTTCATGTTTTGATTGCTAAAATGGATATATATGCTTATTGATGATTTATGCTATTTCATATGGATTTTATGATAACTTTTAATATGAAAACCCTGTTAAATGACATCAAAATGCCTTGTGATTTTTATATAAGGTCAAAAATAATATTTTATAGCTGGGTTTCAAATTTCATAATTTTTCGAATTAACGTGGATTTATTATTAATTTTCTAGAAAATGGTTAATTGGGTTTAAAATAATTACGTCTATTTTATATATGTTTTGGGTCAGAAATACAAATATGTTAGAAAACATATTAAAAACGATATATGGGAATTTTTCTAAGTGTTTTAATAAATATAAAAAATTATTTAAGGTATGGGGCTCAAATGTTTTACATGTTTGTAGAAGGAGAAGGGGCAATTTGCTAATATTTTAAATTATTTTTATATAAGGTTAGTTGAGAAGAATTACTATTTAAAGTTAAAATTCGGTTTTACCATACTTCTGTTGTTTCGCCACTTTCGGCACATACCTTTCGATTAGGTACTTCCGCCTCCATCCCCATCGAAACCAATACACATGGTATCAAATACTTGGTACGTAGTGGATTGGACATAGACGAAAGGTATAGAGTGGAAACAGGGGTTCCGAGGGTGTCAAAACCTTGCTTTGCTTTTAAAAGCAAATGCATCTTCTTTTCTTTTGAAAAGAATGCTTTCGAACAAGAAAACTTTCGACTTAGTTGAATGTTCTAAAGAATGGTTTCGAAAGAGATTGCGCCTTTTGTTTTATAAAGAATCTTTCGAAGGGGTCAAAACCCCTTGTTGTCTTATTCTCCCTTTCGAAGCAATACCTTCGAAAGGGTGCTTTTTCTTTAAACCCTTAGCCGCTTCTCCAATGCTTTCGAAGGGTTTGGTTTCGACACCATCCACTTCTTTTACTTAGGAAATTTCTTTTGAAAGAGTACTTTCAACTTAGTTGGTTTTATACCCTTTGTTCTATTGAAAGTTAAACCCAAAGGTTTCAAAAGGAAAGATTTTAAATGGTTCGAAAGGTTGTTCCACAGGTTTTACTTGAACCTAAATGCTTTCGAAAGGTTTGATTTATGTAAAGGACTTAATGCTTTCAAAAGGTTTAAGATAAAGGTTTCGAAAGGGGGTTCCCTAATGTTTTTGAAAGGTTTTAAATGGTAAATTTCCAATGGTTTCGAAAGGCATGTTTAAAGTGTTTTGAAAGGAGGATGTCTATGGTTTTGTAAAGCTCTCGAAAGAGAGGATTTCAATGTTTTTTGAAAATTTTGATGTAAATGGTTTCGAAAGGTATGTTTCGGCCTTTGTCATAAGATTATAAAGCAAAGTAGTTTACTTGCATCGAAAGGGTACTTTCAACGGTTTCGAAAGAGGTATTTTTAGTGGTTTCGAATGTTTTGTATATTGATTATGTAATGTTGCAAAGTGATTTGAGTAAAGCATAGAGTATATTTTCTTTGTCTAAGAATGACCTAAAGGGTTAAATATATTTGAAAGAAATGTTTTCAAGGAAATTTTTAAGGGTAGATAACCCAAAGTAAATGACTTAGATATTAGAATACCAGATGGGACTAGTATGTGCTTGCGCCCTACACTTTAGCTAGTAGCCCCTAGCTAATATAAGTCCAAAATTTCAGTGTGTATGACTTTGTCGTAGGTAAGACTAAATTGATGTTACACATAGAAAGGAATATACGGAGTGAGGATAGGTTATTGGTTTGCCACAATACCATTAGGATCAGTTGACCCTAGGAGAAGTAAGTTAAGGACAGACCATCCAGAAGAGTATCTAACAAAAGCTAGACTATTTGTTTATTTTATTTTATAGGCCCGAGTTAGCCAAAGGTTAGTGGTTAGCCAAACAAAACTATAGTGTCCGGACAGATAGTCCATTTATTACCTGATTTGTATGCATACATGACATAGTTATTATTGCTTTAACCAATTTTGTTGTTGGATTTTGATTTGCAAAAGGTATGATTTAAAATGGATATTAATGAGGGAAAACCCACTCCGTTAAGCGGCGTGGTCTCACTTAACATCAGTAAACCTAGATGTATAGTATTATTCACACCAGGCTTTATGTCTCACTTGAAGTTTATGTTTTACCCATTAAACTCTCTGATGCTCAAAATTGATTTGAGTAGGTTGAGAGTTAAGGATTTACAGGTTTTAGTTAGTGGACGAAAAAAGCTTCCAAAGACGAGCAGGAGGCTGATGTTAACTACTTAGGAGTTGTTATGTTTTTATTTCCACTGTGATGTATTAAGACGGTTTTTGTCTATTTAGTACTCTTGTCATCCAAGGGCGCACTTCATATGTCGCTCTTGGTATATTTTGTAATAATTATATTTGATCTAACCCGCGAAACATTTAAGATTATGTAATGGAATATGAAATATGTTTCGAAATGTAATCAATAAAAGTTGTTTTTGGAATCTATGATTTCGTTTCATATTCATGTGCTTCTGATATTATAGATACCATTAACATTACCGTATTTTGTCACTGGAAGTTAATACTACAGATGACTGTAGCATCTATAGCGCTTAGCTTTGGGTCTCAAGATAGGGGATGTTACAACTTGGTATTAAAGCATAGGTTTATGAAAAACTTTAAACTAAAATGATTATTTCAAACATAATCTTAGGGAATTATAGAAAAGATCGAGGTTTTGGGATAACGTTATAGTAACGTACTAGTGTTTGCTATGTATAAGTATACGCTTTAGCTCTATTCTCCAATCTCTATTAGGCTATTCCTCTGTATCTTATGAAGACTCAAATGTAGGTATGGACGGTAGAAGTAGAAGAGTTAACCTTGGTAGAGGAAGCACCACAACTAATGGAAATGCCATACCTAATACCAGGAGGAATCAAGGTCAGGCACAAGTTGGAAATGTAGGTGCTGGAGTCCCGCAAGTTGACATCGAAGCAATGTATTAGTTCTTTGTCAACATGATGTAAGCGGGAATTGCTGCTGGAGTAGTTGGAGGAAATGCTGAGGGAGGAAATCAGAAAGCTCCAATGGTGAATAACTATTCCATATTGAGTAGAGATTATGCTCAACTGGGAGGACTGCCGCTTATTGGTACTGAACACGCAATTGAAGTGGAGAATTGGTTACTTCATTAAGATAAGATGTTCGTTGATTTGGGGCTCAATGATGAGTAGGAGAGGAGGCTTACTTCTAGACAGCTGCAAGGAGCAGCACTGTAGTTGTGGAACAGTGTGATTATTGGAGTCAACAAGGAGAATATGACTTAGGCTGAGTTCAGGAGAAGATTCAAAGAAAGGTTTGTGTCAAATATTACTAAGCCCACTTTGCTTAGGAAATTTTCTAAGTTGGAGCAGGGAGGATATGAGTGTACTTGAGTATGCAGCATGGTTTGAGAAGATAGCAAGAGATGGCTATGATACTATTGATACTGTTATTTAGAAAGTTCATTCGGTGGTTGAAGCCCCGAGCTTGCTAAGGCCACATTAGCTTATATCAGGGATCCATGTGATGTTGCAGTTGAGATGGATTTGAGAAATGAGGAGATGCTTGCTTTTCAGAACATAAATAAGGCAAAGGAAGTCCAATTTGGGCAGAGTTAGAAAAAAGCTTTTCCATAAGAAGAGAGCTCAGAAGGGTGAAAGTACCAAGAAAGGAAAGGCAGAGGTTGTCTATTATAAAGCTGCTAAGAAAGGAAAGGCATTTCGCAAATGAATGTCGCTTAGGAGATAGAAAGAAGGTGATTGAGAAGAAGAATATTAGATGCTTCAACCGCGATAAAATTGGACATTACAAGAACAAGCGCAAAGAGTGAGCTAAGGATGGAAAGGGCAAAGTGTTTGCATTGGAGGCAGCTACGTCGAGCCCAACAGTAGAGGAAAAAAGAAAAACTGTGTTGGGAGGTACGCTTATGATTCATGGTACGTCAGTTAGTATTCTATTTGATACCGGTGCATCATATTCTTTTATATCTTATTGTTTGGTAGATAAGCTTATCCTAGATCCCTCAAACCTGGTTACTTCCTTAAGGGTTACAAATCCGATGGGAGGTTATGCGACTCTTAGGATGAGATGTAATCACCTAGATTTTGACTTGTTAGGTCGTATCTTTGTTTGCAGTTTGCATGTGCTTGATTTCGTAGGGTTCGAAATTATTTTGCATATGGATTGGTTAAGTAAATATGATTCTAGGATATTTTTCCATGATAGAAAAATATCGCTTAGACACCCTGATTGTAGTGACCAGATTATATACTTCACAAAAAACCCTAATTGTGAGGTTAATGCTTTGTTGGGTGTTGTAGAGGTAGAAGACGAGTTGGATCAAGTTTTTGTTGTTAGAGAATCACAGACGTCTTTGAACCTGTAGTAGGACTACTACCGAAACGAGCTATTGGGTTTCAGAAAGATTTGGTACTAGGAGCAGAACCAGTGAGTAGACCGTCAAGTAGGATGACACCTCCCGAGATAAGGGAGTTAAAGGTGCAGTTGGTGGATTTGGAAGGAAAGAATTTTATCAGACCATGTAGTTCGCTTTGGGGAGCAACTGTAGTGTTTACTAATAAGTTTGACGGATTGTTATGGTTATGTATTGATTATCGTAAGTTGAATAAGAAGATGATAAGGATCGATATACGTTGCCTAGAATTGACAATTTGTTCGACCAGTTGAGTGGAGCCAAGGTATTTTCCTAGTTGGATTTAGAAACAGGGTTCCATTGGCTTAGAGTAGCGAAGGATAGTATTCCTTTGACGGCGTTTAGAACCAGATATGGATTGTACGAATGGTTAGTAATGCCACTCGGACTAACTAATACGCCAGCATTCTTTGTAGATTTGATGAACCGAGTTTTTCAAGAGCACTTAGATAGGTTCGTATTTGTTTTTATAGATGATATTTTGATATAATCTAGTGATGAAAGAGAGCATGAAGTTCACCTCAGAGTGGTACTAGAGACGTTGAGGCAGCATCAGCTGAAAGTGAAGTTTTTGAAGTATCGTTTATGGAAGAAGGAAGTGAATTTTCTCGGTCATGTAGTCTCAGAGAAAGGGTAGCCTATAGACCTGACTAAGATCGAAACGGTGAATAATTGGAAGAGATACGAGACAGCGATTGAGATAAAGAGTTTTCTTGGATCAGCTGGGTATTACAGAGGTTCATAAAGGATTTTTCACGGATAGCAGCACCGATGACCAAGCTAACACGAAAGGATGTGAAGTTCGTTTGGATCGATAAGTGTGAGGAGGCATTCCAAAAGCTGAAACACTTATTGACTAATGCACCTGTGTTAGTTGTTCCAAAAGAGAATCAGGATTTAGTGGTGTATACAGATGCATATGGAACTGGGTTAAGAGCTGTGTTAATGCAAAGAGGTAAAGTGATTGCCTATTCATCTCGATAGCTTAGACCGCATGAGTTGAGATATCCAACGCATGATTTGGAATTAGCCACGGTAAATTTTACGTCGAAGGTATGGAGGTATTGTCTTTTGGAAGAAAGATTCGAGTTGTAATCATAGTCGCTAAACTACTTATTCTCTCAGAAGGAGTTGAATATGAGACAGAAGAGGTGGTAAGAGTTTTTAGCCGCCTATGACTTTCATATTGAGTACACACCAGGAAAAGGAAACAAGGTTGCGGATGCACTTAGCAGAAAACATCAGAATGCAGTATTGGCAATGATAGCTGAGTGGAAAGATTTAGAAGAATTGATGACATGTAGAGTATAGTGGAGATTTGAGGTTGAGTATAGTTAGGAAACTGTTGTGTTTTCATGTTTAGAAGTTCGACTGATGATGATAAAAAAGATTGCTTCTAAACAGATAAAGGATCTAGTATTAGTTTAACGGATCAGAAGGTTAAGCGATGGAACTGAAAGCGACGGCTTGAAAGATTTTAGTCTTGATCAGAATGGGTGGTTGAGGAAGAAAGGAAGGTTATGTGTTCCAAATGTGGGAAACGTTAGGAAGGAAGTTCTCAGAGAATGCCATCGTTCTAAGTTCACTATTCATCCTAGAGGAACTAAGATGTATCAGGATATGAAGAGGAGTTTCTTCTAGGAAGGTATGAAGAGGGATGTAGGCTTATGGGTGAAGCAGTGTTTGAACTATCAATAGGTAAAAGCCGAACATCAGAAACCAAGAGGGTTACTTCAACTTTTAGATGTTCCAATATGGAAATGAGATTCTATCTCGATGGATTTTATTGAATGGTTGCCTAGATCTAATAGAGAAAATGGAAGTATATAGGTCATAGTAGACAGATTGACCAAGAGTGCCCATTTTATTCTAATTAAGTCAATCTGGACGGCACCTGTTTTGACTAAGTTATTTATGAAGAATGTAGTTAGGCTGCTTGAGATTCCTATTAGTGTAGTAAGTGATGGAGATTACTTATTCACTAGCGAGTTCTGCAAGAGTCTATAGGATACTTTAGGAACCAATCTCAAGATGAGTACCGCTTGCCGTCCCTAGATAGATGGACAAACGGAAAGAGTTAACAAGATCTTAGAAGATTTGTTATGAGCTTGTGTGCTAGATTTTGGGGATCATGGAAGACCATCTACACTTGGTTGAGTTTTCGTATAGAAACATTTATCAGGCTAGTATAGGGATGACACCGTTTGAAGCTTTGTATGGAAGGCCATGCAAATCATCCATTTTTTGGTTAGAGACCGGGGATAGGTTGGTTTCTTGGTCTGGAATTAGTTAGAGGAGCTGCAAAGAAGATTGAGTTAATTCGAGCTAGAATGAAGGAAGCTCAGTCTAGGCAAAAGAGTTATGCTGATTGAAGATGGAAGGACTTAGAGTTCTCAATATGAGATCATGTTTTCGTCAAGGTACCACCGATGAAAGGTGTAATTCGATTTGGGAAATTAGGAAAATTAGCATTGAGGTTTGTCGGACCATTTCCTATTATAGAGAGGATGAGAAAACTCGTATATAGAGTAGTTATCGAATAGTTTGAAAGGAGTCCACAATGTTTTTCATATTTCTCATCTAAGGAAATGTATTCGAGATCCAGAGACTACTATAACTCCAATTGTGTTAGACAACTTAATAGGGGAACCAAACTTGAATATAGTTAGAAAGCTAGTTCGTATAGTCGTGAGAGATGAGAAGAGGCTAAGGAACAAGAAAATCAGATTAGTTAAGGTCAAGTGGGGCGACGACGAAGGGGACTGTACTTAGGAAAATGACAGCATGACTAAAGACGCTTATCCTGATTTGTTTCATGGTATGTTTTACCTATATGATTGATTTGTTGTGTACCTTATCATAATTTCATGGACGAAATTCTTTAAGTAAAGGAGTCTGTAACAATCCTAATTTTGATTAACATTATTTAGGAGATTTAAATAGTTAAATTAAATGAAATAATGAAATGGTTAAGAGATTGAGATTTGTGTTAACATGGAGTCGTGCTAACTTAAACTAATGACCAAAAGGGAAAATGAAATAAATAAGTGAGGCAAATAGATAAGGGGCAAAGTAGGAATAAGTCATATCCTAATACCCTAAACCCTCACACACGTTCATTCTATAAGTTCATAAAAAAATCAAATACTAGAGAGACCAGCCGCCATTAAGAGAAAAAAAGAAGAAGTAGGACGAAGAAGCTTATTCAACTTAATCTAGGATCAAATCTCAATTCCTTAATCACAAAGCTAAGGTGGACAATATGTTACATCTCATGTTTTGATTGTTTTCGGTTCTAGATTGAGATCTAAATTATTTTGAAAATGTTTTCCACGTTTTGATTGTTAAAATGGATATATATCATTATTGATGATTTATGCTATTTCATATAGATTTTATGATAAGTTTTATACGAAAACCCTATTAAATGACAACCAAAGGCCTGCGATTTTTATATAAGGTCAGAAATAATATTATAGAGTTGGGTTTCAAATTTAATAATTTTTTCAATTAATGTGGAATTATTATTAATTTTCTAGTAAATAAAATGGTTAATTGGGATTAAAATTAATTACGGCTATTTTATATATGTTTTGGGCCAGAAATTCAAATATGTTTGAAGAAATATTAAAAACGATTTATCGAAAATTTTATAGAAATTTTCTTAGTGTTTTAATAAATATATAAAATTGTTTAAGGTATGGGACTTAAATGCTTTATATGTTAATAAAAAGAGAAGGGGCAATTTGCAAATGTTTTAAATTATTTACTTTTGAAATTTTGGCAGCACTTTAAGAAAAGAATTTAGGAAAGAAATTAGCAACCAATCATATGTTGACAAACAAAGTAGGTTAATTGAGAAGAATTACTTTTTAAAGTTAAAATTCGGTTTGACCATACTTTTGTTGTTTCGCCACTTTCGGCACCTACCTTTCGACTAGGTACTTCTGCCTCCATCTCCATCGAAACCAATACGCATGGTATCAAATACTTAGTACGTAATGGATTGGACATGGGCGAAAGGTATAGAGTCGAAACAGGGGTTCCGAAGGGATCGAAACCTTGCTTTGCTTTTAAAAGGAAATGCATCTACTTTTCTTTTGAAAAGAATGCTTTCGAACAACATAGCTTTCGACTTATTCAAATGTTTTAAAGAATGGTTTCGTAAGAAGTTGCACCTTTAGTTTTATAAAGAAGCTTTCGAACGGGTCGAAACCCCTTGTTGCCTTATTCTACCTTTCGCAGCAATGCCTTCAAAAGGGTGCTTTTGCTTTAAACCCTTAGTCGCTTCTCCAATGCTTTTGAATAGATTCGTTATGACATCATCCACTTCTCTTACTTAGGAAATTGCTTTTGAAAAATGATTTCGACTTAGTTGTTTTCAAACCCTTTGTTCTATTGAAAGTTAAACCCAAAGGTTTTGAAAGAGATGATTTTAAATGGGTCCGAAATGTTGTTCCACATGTTTTACTTGAACCCAAATGCTTTCAAAAGGTTTGATTTATGTAAAGATCTTAGTGCTTTCGAAAGGTTTAAGATAAAGGTTTCGAAGGGGGGTTCCTTAATATTTTTGAAAGGTTTCAAATGGAAGGTTTCCAATGGTTTCGAAAGGCATGTTTAAAGTGTTTTGAAAAGAGGATGTCTATGGTTTTATAATGATTTCGAAAGAGATGATTCCAATATTTTTTAAAGGTTTAATGTAAATGGTTTCAAAAGGTATGTTTTGGCCTTCGGCCTAAGATTATAAAGCAAAGCAGTTTACTTGCATCAAAAGGGGTACTTTAAACGGTTTTGAAAGAGGTACTTTAAATGGTTTCGTATGTTTTCATTAACAATGTTTTGTGTAAAGTATATATAACATTGCGAAGTGATTTGAGTAAAGCATAAAGTTTATTTTCCATGTTTAAGAATGATTTAAAGGGTTAAATCAATTCGAAAGAAATGTTTCAAGAAATTTTTTAAGGGTAGATGACCATAAGTAAATGACTCGGATATTAGAATACCATTTGGAATTGTATGGGGTCAACCCCCATACTTTAGCTAGTAGCCCCTAGCTAATATAAGTCCAAAATTCCAAGTGTAGGGCTTTGTCAATGGTAAGAATAAAATGATGTTACGCATAGAATGGAATATACAGAGTGAGGATAGGTTATTAGTGAGCCTACAAAACCATTAGGATCAGTTGACCCTGAGAGAAGTAAGTTAGGGATAGACCATCCAGAAGAGTATCTAAAATAAGTTAGACTATTTTTTATTTTGTCTGGTTAGCCGAGTCAGCCAAAGGTTAGTGGTTAGCCAAGCAAACATACAACGTTCGAACAAATAGTACATTTATTGCCTGATTTGTATGCGTACATGATATTGTCATTATTGCTTTAACCAGTTTGGTTGCAGGATTTTGATTTGCAAAAGGTATGATTTAAAAAGGGATATTAGTGAGGGGAAACCTATTCCGCTAAGCTGCGTGGTCTCACTTAATATTAGAAAACCGAGATGTATAGTATTATTCACAGCAGGCTTTATGACTCAAAGTTTTGTTTTTCCTCTTAAACTCTCGAGTGCTCAAAATTGATTTGAGTAGGTTGAGAGTTGAGGATTTACAGGTTTTATTAGGTGGACGAATACAGCTTCTAGAGACGAGCAAGAGGCTGATGTTAGCTACTTAGGAGTTGTTATATTTTTATTTCCACTGTGATGCATTAAGAAATTTTTGTCTATTTAGTACTTTGGTCATCCAAGAGGGCATCTTCATATGTGGCTCTTGGCGTATTTTATAATAATTATATTTGATTTGAACCTGGGAAACATTTGGGATTATGTAATGGAATATGAAATAAGTTTTGAAATGTAATCAGTAAAAGTTGTTTTTGGAACATGTGATTTTGTTTCAAATTCTGCTTCAAATATTATGGATACCATTAACTTTACAGTATTTTGTCACCGGAACTTAATACTATAAATAACTAGAGCATCTATAGCGCTCAGCTTATGGCCTCAAGATAGGGGATATTACAGGTTGGCAGTCCTTAATACCACCCCATCCTCAATTCCAAAGATGGAGTTCCTTGTTAACTGGTTCATTCTTACTGGCTGTAATAAGAATAATAAGTCTCTTTAAGGGGACAAAGTGGTGTCCGTGAATACGATGCAACTTGTATAGTATATATACTAATATGTAGTTTTGAAAACCAAAAATAATAAGTACACTCTCTCATATATCATTGGATCCATTCTAAGACGATGGCTCATTACTTATCTTTAATGGATCCAAGTATCAACTTAGGTCGTCCATGCATCCTAAGCTCTGGTACCAAGTGAGACAACCATCTAATACCTCCGGTTCCTAATATTACTATGCGATCCGCTATGGAGGTACCCAGGCGATGCAAGATGGTAGACCAAAATATAAAGAAAAGAAAAATCCAACAGAACCTTTAGAACATCTCATAGAGCAGATAAAATATAATATAACAACATAGATGTAAAATAGCTGAGATAGTTACATGATCAAATGAATCGTGAATAAAAACATTAGAGTGCATTAGGCTCATAGATTGTAAAAAAACATAAATAAAGAGCTTACACATCCCAAATCTCCATAATAAACCATGTAACTGTCTCTATTGATACATGTACAGATATAGCTCCATATTACTACAAAGTTTAATATAAGCAATGGTAAGCTCTAAGTATAGATATATAAAAGCCTAGCCTCCTGATCGTACTCCATATAGCTCCATGCGCTATCCAGACATCCTATCCCTAATCTACACATTTAAGAGTACCCAAAATAGTAAGAAGCAAAGCATAAAACCTCCGATCAAACATAAGTCCGGTGTGAGCGATATATCATCTTAAAATGCTATAAAACTCATATATAGTAAATAGGGTATAGCATATAGGGTATGAATAACCATATCTGACCTGTCCCTGCATCTAAAGAGCAACACATAAACACAATAAATGCTAGACTACTGTCGCAAGTAGAAAATATAGGGTACAGGGGTATCACACATCATACCTAGCACACAATAAACATAGCATCCATCACACAGCCATTCATTACTGACTCTAGTGCTTCAGATATATGATAACTCTCTCACATGCTCAACTCGTTGCCCATGCAGATGGCTAGGGACTGGACACACGCAAACGTCTAAAATATGAGTACACACAGACCACCCTAAGTACACACAGACTAATCTGTCCCATTAGTAAGCATCACAACCATAGAGTTATCTATCAATCCCTTACCACACGTACCGATAGTTGAACTTTCCTATAGTTGCTCAACTCTTACCCACACAAATGGCTAAGGACTGGATACATGCAGACATCAAACACATGGGTGCACACTGATTACTCTAGGTACACATAGACAACACTGTCCTACTCACGAGCATCACAATCTCCTACTCTACTCTACGAGCTATCTCATAGAACTCGTCCTTTCAATCCACGAACAGATGTTATAGTCACTCGCTACATCGAGTCGTCGAAGTCATCTTGCTTTTTTGATCGCCATTCCAAAGTCACCCAGAGTTACCTAGGGTTTTCCGTCCATGCCCTGACCAACTCCCAAGACCACGAAGCAGCCCCGAGTCCTGCCCCAAGGTCCATTGCTAAACTCCATGCTCCACACTTATTGGTCCATCTTATAACCAGTCAAGCTAGGCCCGAATCAAATCTCCCTTGCCGAATCAACTTCTGCGCTCGGTCCTCCGAATACTTCCATCACCGAACCACCCACCTCCCCGTGCATGACCACCGACCACGCTTCACCACTTGTCCACTGACCACATTCCTCTGCTTGACCACCGACCAAGTTTCACTGCTAGGCTAGCAACCAAGTTTCACCGCTCCTCCACCGATAAGCACTTACCACCGTACAAAAATTATGTAGCTCATTCCATGCTTCAACATCACACCGATTCCATCGCTATGCTTAGTGCTTCGACCCTCATGCATTTCCTATGCAACGATATGAATCGAAATGCTCTAGAGCCAATCTGTCAAATTCCATCTCTATGGTTCCTACTCTAGATCACTCATATGAGCATTTTAAACCATACAAGCGTACAAACAAACACTATACATGTATCAAACAACACTCAAACATGTAAATCATGCAATTAATCATGGCAATAATCATTCAAGATGTATATAACATAGCCTAAAATCTATCAAGGTAATCACATATCGAAATAACACGCTACAACAAAAAATCCCTACGATAGCCTAGGAAAAACGCTCTTAAGGCCTATGGTAGTAGTTTGATAAACGCTGTATAACAACATGTTATAAAAAATAGTGGACAATTCATAGCGCTAAAAGAACTGCTATAAAAAGTTTGCATATTATAGCGCAAATCATCTGCTATCTTTCTTTCAAATATAGCACTGATAATCTGCTATAAAGCAAGTTAATAGCATATTCTAAACGTTGTACATTGACATGTTAATGTAGATGCCGGACTTTTATAGCACTACTAAACCGTTATAAAACATTAGCAATGGTAGCGCTTATACTATGTTATGATAAGTTATGTTATAGCGATTATGGACCTATTATATTGTTTCTTATAGCGCTTATTATGATACCATAGCGTTTTTTATGTAATGCATGTAATATTGATAGATTCAATAGCGGTTATTCAACGCTATTAAATAACTATAACACTTTTTAAGCATTATGGTTTCTTTTTATAGTTCTAATGTTTCCTACTTCTTACTTATGAATTACAATATTCAATACTATATCAAAATGTGCAATAATTATCTTTTTAACATAAAATCATTTAAAGAATGCAAGAATCATAGAAGATAATAAACACGGAGTTGTAACATGTTATATCAAACATACAAAATATTTATACGTATAATATCTCATAATTTAAACCATAGAAACCAAAACATAGCGATGTCATTAATAAGTGACCCTAACATCGTCGACCCCACAGAATTTTTAGTTATTTTGATGCATCTGCTATCCTCTAGATCTTCTAATGCAGTTTGCACCGGTCTATATTATAAACAATATATAAAAACATTTTGGATATTCCTCATGAGCGCATTAAAAGAGGATGAAAATATTACACCAATTGATAATTTACTATCGTTATAATACCTTGATAGATATGAATTTACAGTCTCACCTTCAGCATCCTCCAAACCATAGTACGATGGTTTTATCACATGCAAAATACACATAATGCGTGTTATATAATCATTCCATGTAAAACTAGATCACCATAATTTAATTTTATAAATATTACCTCAGTTGAACTAAAGGAGAAAGAGCACTGAATTTTAACTAACCCATTGAAATACAGTTGTACTCAAGACCATATAACAAAAAAGTTAAGTTTACACGGTGCTACAGACTAAACAAGCAATGGCAATTAATATGGTTAATATACTATCCTATTTTTCAAAGAGAACACTAAAATAAAAACTAATAAAAAGAAACACCATTTAGTTTAAAATTTGTACAAAAATTGTCAAAAAACAACAACTAACCCAGTCCATCGGTAAAAACAAAACAATATATTTTGCATGCATCGTAAATAACAACATGCTATCATCCAGCATGTGCTAAAGAAACACTTTGAATCATATATACCAAATATAGGTTACACTTTATAGTATTATTATTATCATAAACTTGGTTAATTTTCATACACGTTAGTTAAATTATTATTATTATCGACTTAGTTAATTTTTGTAAGCTTATTTAAATTTTATATAACATATTAAATGAAGTTAATTTTTATAATTTTATTTTTATTATTATTATATAATTTAGTTTATTTTTATAAAACTTAGTCAACTTGGTTTATATTTTATAATTTATTATTATTAATATTATAAACTTAGTTAGTTTTTACAAACCTTATAGCTAATTTATTACTGTTTCGTCGTCGTCGTAGCAGTAAAATTTATTAATCTTCATAAAAATTAGTTATTATTATTGTATTATTACATAAATTTAGTTAATTCTTATGAACTTAGTTAATTGTTGTTATTATATAAATTTAGTTAATCATTATTATTATTATATAAATTAAGTTAATTTTTATAAAATTTAGTTAGCTTAGTTAATATTTTATAATTTACTATTGTTGTTGTTAGTATCATTATTACTATAAATTTAATTAGTTTTTTATTTAAACTTGGAGTTAATTTATTGTCATTTATGGTTATTATTAGTATTATTATTACAAAATTAGTTAATTTTCATAAACATTAGTAATTATTATTGTGTTATTATATGAATTTAGTAAATTTTTATAAAACTTAATTAACTTATTTAATATTTTATAATTTAATATTATTCTTATTAGTATCACTAGTATTATAAGCTAAGTTAGTTTCTATAAAACTTATAGTTAATTTATTATTATTATTTATGATCATTGTTGTTGTTAGTATTATTATTATTATAAAATTAGTTAATTTTCATAAAAATTAGTAATTATTATACTATTATGTAAATAAATTTAGTTATTTTTATAAACTTAGTTAATTATTATGTAACATCCTGATAGTTTCAATCATTCGCATCCACACATGCCGGATTTGAATTGCTCAAAATACCAGATTGTTAATTTATATTTGACAAAACTCATCATATACAATAAATAAATAATCACAGAATCACAGACACAAAGTAATATAAATAATGCAGCAGGAACAAAGGAATAGTAGTTCATGAAGCTATTATATATACCAGAGTTAAAAAAGATAGTCTCTCCTGCCTTCACTTCAGTCACAGACTTGGCATCTGACAATCACTCAACACGTGGGCCTGACTGAACCGAATCAGACTTCAATACCAGGCAGTTAGCCGAGACAGAAGCTTTATATGAATAGGAGGCCAATCAAGGCCCTATTACAGACCTTTTGGGAAGGGAGAAAGAACCAAACACAAGTGCAGCTCGAGAGGAATTCGTTGCTTAACCGAAGCAAGAGAGCTAACCGCCTAGAGAAGTCGGGCATCCAGCCCCCATACAACAAATAATTAGGTAGCATCTTTCTTATAAGAAATTCTACGCTTCGCACCTCTACTTGAGAAGGTTCTTACCAGGCATACTACTCATCGATTATTTGGCACTTTGGGATCGAAACAACCTAGGAAAAGTTGTCGCCTTCGTTAGTGTTAAGCATAAGGTAACATAAGTCTCAGATACAATAGTCAAATACAAGATCAGAATACACCGCTGGAATCAACCAAATAACTGCAAGCTGAAAAGACGTAGATGGATCTCCAAAGAAAATCCAACTTCAAAGGTGAGTCTCAAAAGCTGTTACACTCAGTCTGACCCGAGCGTAAAGAAAAACATAAAACACTTGAGTCAGGATTAACATTCTTGTATCAATAAATCCAACTCAAGTGAAATAACAATTGAAATACAAATAACTCAAAGGATGTTGGGGATAACCATCTCTAAGCATCCGTTAAACTATCTACTATGCAGTAACATACGCTATTATAATAATGTCTAAAGTAAAGTAAACTTACTTAAAAAATAGCGTTAAGGCTTTACATTTTCCACCTTAACACGTATATAGTGCCAATAGTCTATATAGTACCATCTAGCCTCCAGATCGAGAGGCTACCATAAATACTCCATAGGTACGAGACAAATCAAACTTGTAGTTAAGCATGCTAGCGTAAGTGACACGGCACAACTAGGCAATGCAAAGGTAGATATACCTATTACGCATCTGGGCTGGTGGTAACGCATAGCAGCCACTACCACCCACCTCGAGCCACACTCCCAAAAAAAATCAAAGGGTGTACCCAATTAATCACAAAGTAATAGAATGGTATCGAAGGAGTGTTTCCGATCAGAGGAGCTACCTCATTGGCCCGAGAATCGCTCCTGTTTTGCCACCTTATGCCAACTCACGGGAGTCAGGTCCACGTATATACCTCAATAGGTCGTCACCATCATCATACTACATTCTGGAATCTCCACCGCGTACACAGTTGTTAGAGTGGTTTCCGAAGTTTGCAGAGAGTATGACAACTTCCGATCCCAGTCTCTTTAACAACCAATCATTATTATAACACCACGGTCATTTCAAAAATAGTTTATACTTCAAAACCAAAATATCATTGCCATTTCAAAACCAAAATATCATTGCCATGTCAAAACCATATCAATACGATATCATTTCCATTTCAAAATTAAATACGATATCATTTCTATTTCAAAACCAAATATGATATCATTTCCATTTCAAATATATCCTTTTCCAAAATCATATCACTTTCAATTATAACACTTTCGAAACCAAAACACTTGAAATTATAACACTTCGAAATTATAACTTGAAATCATAACTTCTACTACATCAACAGTTTGGATATTAAAATAGTATATATAATAAGATAGTTTATAAAGTAAAGTAGTTTATATAAAATAGTTATAAGTCAAAATAGTTTATATTAAAATAGTTTATATATTAAAATGGTTTATATAAAAAAATAGTTTATATTAAAATAGTTTATAAAGTAAAATATACAAATAGTTTTTAAATAAAATTTAAAAATGCTTTATATAATAAAATAGCCTCCTTAAATCTCATAGATCAATTCCAAGTCATTTCGAATTCCAAAATTCAAAATTTAATTAAGTCTCAAATTATCAATTTCAATTCAGTTCTCAATAAACCATTTCCAATTATATCGATTTTAAATACAGATTTGAACCACAAATAAACCATTTCAATTTCCATATCTTTCAAAGCTTTAAATATTCCATTTTTCAAAACTAAATTTGATAATTTCGCTTATATATATCAAATTCAATTTAGCATTATTTAGTTTGAAATATTTACTTAATAAATTCAATATTATTTAAATAAAACTCAAACTTGAAATATTCATTAATCACTTCAAACCAACACCGAGTTATAAAATCATATCCTTTAAAATCTTAAATTTAATAAGTTTCAAATATAATTCTTAATTTAATAAAGTTTCAAATCGATTTCAAATCCATCTTCTCAACCTTAATTTATGAAAATCATTATAAACTCTATATTAAAATATAATTTAAATGAATACTTAACCATATTATATTTTAATAAAATCAAACTTTAGTATCAAACTTACTTTATATTAAAATAAATTTATACATAGCTTAAAATCAAGAATATAACTGATAAAATTACATTTATATAATATCTAAAACCATATATTTCTTTCCAAACCATAGAAATCATTTTCAAAATATTTATATATATAGACCAACGGTGTCTTTATATAATTTTCTATCCTATGATCAACTGATATGGATATTTATCATTTCAATCCGTAATTTAAATATATACGGGTATATATCATTTCAACCAACAATCCCAAATTCAATTAGATGAAAATCGCTTGGGTCTATCATTTCAACCCATAACGATTTTATCATATTCTACAGATCGTTCGGGTATGTATCAATTCAATACATAGTGAATTCTATACTAACAGGGATCTAGTAGTGTGATAACAGATGTGATAATAATATAACAGGAATATATCATCAATATAAATAACTGATAATGGTGTCAGGTGTCAAAGGTGAACAGATATAGGTAATAACATATGTATATTATAGGGTAAATAACTAATAGCAACAGATTTCAATTGTCGTTTCAAATGAAATCAAATTTAATAAATATAAGAACATTAATCGTGAGTGATTGCTCACCTTTCGAGGCTAGTAAAGAACAAGAACCAGATGAGTTATGAATCCAAAGTAGAGCTAGATTAAATGCGAATTTGACAAGCAAAGCTGACAATAGAAATTGACGAAATCGAATCAGGACTGGATAATGAAAAAAATTGGTATAAGTGAATTGATATAGGTATAACATATAAAATCATATATATACATACAAAATCATATTCTAATTTCAAACATTTACTAATAATATATACACACAAACATGTATTTCAAAACATGCTGTTTTAAATTTTAAAACACATAAAACAAAGTCTCTATATGTAAATTTAAAACCAAACAAATGTATACATATATAACTAATTTATATAAATATACAGTAAAGCCCATATAACTTACGTAATAGATTGTATACTTTATAACATATACGCCGTGAACACAATATAAACAATCTTTATAATATAATAATATAATATATAATGCCTTCCGCAACTTATGAACTGTAACATATAGAACAAACATAAGCTGATGGATAATAACTTACGATGACTAACATATATAAGACACATAGCTATGTATATGACATAGAATATATATACACTGTAAATAAACAAGTATAACAAATATAAAATATAGGTATGACTTATAATATACTTTGTAACTTCTTTCTGTAAATATATATACTGTAGAACATACTTATTATATTAAAATCAATATTTATCAAAGAATCAATATGTGCTTGTATATGCATATCAGTATACCCATGTGCTTATAAACCAAGAATCCATAGATATATATATACAAGTTAAATATATATATATATATATATATATATTAAAGTTATTACAGAATCAATATATACTACAGCCGAAACCACCTTTATTATTAAACTGCAACCACACTCAAGTATTCTTTTAAAACAAAATATATATGGTACAACTTAATGGTTTGAGATGGAATGAAATATATGGTTAACATATATATAAGTAACAAATCTCGTACGCAAAAATCTATATAAACTTGCAATTTAAAGACAAATATACATATGGTTAAAATTTTCAGCAAAAGTGGGATGGTTGATATAGAACATACATATTATATAAGGCAGGTTAAATATATCTAGAAACTTATAAACGTGAGGCTAACAAATCACTTTTATATAGACTAATATATATGCACACAATTCAACATAATATATAACTAGTACAAACATATATATATATATATATATATATATATATATATATTTAGTCAGATAGATTTTATTTCCAAAGATAATCAACATATATATAAATTATAATAACTCCAACTATAAATATAAAATGGCTAATGCAAATAACACACACCTTATATGTACAAAAGGAGAAAGAGAGGCCGGATGTGGATGAGAAGGCTCAACGTTTGTAGCGAGGCTGTCCTTGGCGCGAATTGATGTGATTGTGACTTCGAGTTGCTAGATGACGTGCGAGAGAAGGCAGCTGAGCATGGCGAAGGTGGTGGAGATAGGATAGGGAGTCAAGTGGCCATTGATACGGTGGGGAAGGAGGAACAAAGAGATTGAAGCAGGTGATCAAATAAAAGAAGTAAGTTTAAAAATATAGCAGCTCTCCAAAAATGAAACATGAAAAACAGAAGTTGAACCGAAAGAAAGAAAAACAAACTTACGTGAATATAAGTTGAAATGGTGGCATATCAATCGATTAACACGATTTGAAATTTAGAATTATTAGTGGTAGTTGTCTATTTGGATTTAACAGCGGAAAATAAATGGACATATAACTCAAACACCCAAACAGATATTGGAACGATCATCGTTGCACTGATTTCGCGGCATACCAAACCTGAAATATACAAATGAGTATACTGTAAAGATCAACACGACGAGATGATCAAAATAGTACACAGATATCAGCAACATAATTATCCTATCAAAAATCAATATTCGGTACCGAAAATGCTGCAAATCTGCCAGAAATAAGATAAACGGAGTAAAAACAGTCCAAATTTGAAGAAACAACATATGACGTCTCACTCAGAATATGATTTAAAAAAATTCAATAAAAAAATATTCAGGTTTGGAATTTTTTTTATTATCATCAATTTTTATCTGATTTAAACTAAAACAGGATTACATAAAAATAAACTTCCATTTTATCTGTCGAAAATTTATCATTTTCTATGTTTAAGTAGACGTATTCCAAATATCAAATTTTTAATTCAAGATTTAATCATTTAAATTTCACACAAATTCAATTAAATAAATTAAAAAACCACTAGAATTTACGGGTTGTTGCACTCTCCTCCACGCAAAACTTTTCGTCCCCGAAAAGGAAGGAGGTAGGAGAATAAAAACAACTAGAAGAAAAATAGACTTGAATTACAAAATAAAACAATTAATTTAAAACCATATAGATTTTAATTTAAATTAATTTATAGTCAATAATTGGTTTTAAATTCAAGGTATTTCATTAATTTGATTTAATTTCAATTTTTTAGTTCCCTCAAAACAAAATTTATTTTATTTTTCTCATTTATTCATTATTCTATTGTTCAATTTTATCTCAATTAACATTTTTATAATTAAAACTTAAGTGTATAATATTTATTATAACCACTCAAATGTTATTTATAAATTTCTTTAACATCATTTTACATTGTAAATTATTCAATTACATCAACTTTTGGATGATTAAGGTAAGTTATATTGGAATGCAATTGAGTAATTTAAAAGTAAAATTTTCTAAATCAATTATTTCAAATTTAAAAATTTATTCAAAATTTTGGCTTCATTTTAATATTTGAAATCATCTTTTAATCATAAATTTATGAATTGAATTCCGATTAACTTCAGACAATTTAGAGACAAATATACACACACACACACTATATATATATATATCAAATCAAATACATAGTCGTATAATTATATGTTATGCAAACCAAATCATACTTAAGAAATTCAAATCAAAATTCATTTTCCAAAGCAAAAATGTAGCAAAGCTACTAATGGTCTCTCCACTTCGAAACTCGAAAATGAATGTCGATGATGTTGCAGTCATCACCGAAATTATTTTCCAACGACAAAATTGGAGAGTATTGATTTAAACTTTTAAAATTCTTTGGAAACAATTTCTATTCGAAAATACTTTTAAATAATATGCATTTTAAAACTCTAAAACCAAAGTTTGGAATCATCAGAAATTAAATTCCCAAATTCTAATTTAAATCCATTTAAATTCCAAATCAATTTATAAACCTTGTTTTATAATTTCATTTATTTATATATTGGTAAAATCAATGGTTTCAATAAATGAAAAATCAAATAATATCATTTGGTTAACCAATTCATTAACAATTATCTTTTAGAAAGTTATACTCATATATATAAATAGTTATACAAAATTTATTTTATTTACCAAATTTGAAAACGATATTGTGTCAGTTTTCTTTGTTCAAGTGTTTTGGAAATCCTATCAATAGCGTTGATCAGACGAAGGAAACCCAAATCAACATCAACAACTCAAAAAACACAATATATATAACATTTTTTAATATTAATTTACAAATACACTTCCTCGCTAGACGATACAAGAATGGATTTCAAAGCAAGGATAGAGATTCAAATTTAATGGACTCAAATCAAAGAGAATTTTGATTCGAAGATAGGTTCGAAACAAAGATAAGATTATTAAATAACAAAATAGGAAGATGGATAAGTTTATATAAATTGCGGCCAACCTTAACTGGGTCGACCGAGACTTCAAGAATAAGATCGATGCAGAATTCCGAGGCAAATCGATATTCGGTCGCAAGAGATATAATTCAGGCATGACAGGAGATAGATAGCATCGTAAACCGAGGATACAGAAATCTCCGATAAATCAATGCCTATTGTAAATGAGTTTCTCCTCTTTACAAATCATTCGAAGGTTGACGAAACCGCCGAGTTATTATAGAATTCACTTGAAGTGGAGTTATTAGATACTCCAAATTCCTGAAATACGAATAGGGAGAGATAAGGATGGATTTAGGAACAGATGGGATCGTTCCAAAATACAAAGGAATTAAGTCAAAGAGAAAGGGATTCAAACTCAAACGAAAGTGATTCTGAAATCAGATTTACCCTATATGTTGAGTATTTCCGAAAATCGAAGCTCTTATACCATATGTAACATCCTGATATTTTCAACCATTCGCATCCACACATGCTGGCTTTGAATTGCTCAAAATACCAGATTGTTAATTTATATTTGACAAAACTCGGCATATGCAGTAAATAAATAATCACAGATTCACAGACACAAAGTAATATAAAAATAATGCAGCGGAAATAAAGTTATAGTAGTTCATGCAGCTACTATATATATCAGAGTTAAATAAGATACAACAGAATTCTCAAATACAATAGTCACATACAAGATCAGAATACATCATTGGAATCAACTGAATAACTACAAGCTGAAAAGATGTAAATGGATCTCCAAACGAAGCTCCAACTCTAAAGGTGAGTCTCAATAGCTGGTACGCTCAGTCTGACCCAAGCGTAAAGCAAAACACAAAACACTCGAGTCAGGATTAACATTCTTATATCAATATGTCCAACTCAAGTGTAATAACAACCGAAATACAAGTAACTCAAAGGATGTTTGGGATACCATCCTCTAAGGATCTGTTAAACTATCTACTATGTAGTAACATACGCTATTATAATAATGTCTAATGTAAAGTAAACTTACTTAAAAATAGCGTTAAGGCTTTACATTTTCCATCTTAACATATATATAGTGCCAATAGTCTATACAGTACCATCGTACCTCTAGATCGGGAGGCTACCATAAATACTCCATAGGTGCGACGCAAATCAAACTCGTAGTAAATCATGCTAGGGCAGGTAACACGACACATATCAAACTCGTAGTAAAGCATGCTAGGGTAGGTGACGCGACACGACTAGGCAATGTCAGGGTAGATATACCAATTACGCATCCGGGCCGGTGGTAACGCATAGCAGCCATTACCGCCCACCTCGATCCACACTCCAAAAAATAAATCAAAGGGTGCACCCAATCAATCTCAAAGTAATAGAATGGTATCGAAGGAGTGTGTCTGACCAGAGGAGCTATGTCATTGGCACGAGAATTGCTCCTGTTTTAGCCACCTTATGCCAATTTACGGGAGTCGGGTCCACGTATATACCTCAATAGGACGTTGCCACCATCCTACTACATTCTGGAATCTCCACCGCATACAAAGTTGTTAAAGTGGTTTTTGGAATTGGCAGAGAGTATGACAACTTCCGATCTCGTTCGCTTTAACAACCAATCATTATTATAACACCGCGGTTATTTCAAAAATAGTTTATACTTCAAAACCAAAATATCATTCCCATTTCAAAATCATATCAATATGATATCATTTCCATTTCAAAACTTAATACGATACCATATCCATTTCAAAACCAAATATGATATCATTTCCATTTCAAATATATCCTTTTCCAAAATCATATCACTTTTAAAGTTATAACACTTTCGAAACCAAAACACTTGAAATTGTAACACTTTGGAAATCATAACTTCTACTACTTCAACAGTTTGGATATTAAAATAGTATATATATATAATAAAATAGTTATAAAGTAAAACAGTTTATATAAAATAGTAATAAGTCAAAATAGTTTATATTAAAATAGTATATATAAAAATAGTTTATATTAAAATATTTTATATAAAAAATATTTTATACTAAAATAGTTTATATTAAAATAATTTATAAAGTAAAATATATAAATAGTTTTTAAATAAAATTTCAAAATGCTTTATATAATAAAATAGCCTCCTCAAATCTCACAAATCAATTCCAAGTCAATTCGAATTTCGAAATTCAAAATTTAATCAAGTCTCAAATCATCAATTCCAATTCAATTCAGTTCTCAATAAACCATTTCAAATTATATCGATTTTAGATATGGACTTGGACCACAAATAAACCATTTCAATTTCCATATATTTCAAAGCTTTAAATATTCCGTTTTTCAAAACTAAATTTGATAATTTCGCTTATATATCAAATTCAATTTACAATTATTTAGTTTTGAAATATTTACTTAATAAATTTAATATTATCTAACTAAAACTCAAAGTTGAAATATTCATTAATCACTTTAAACCATCATCCAGTTATAAAATCATATCCTTTAAAATCTCAAATTTAATAAGTTCCAAATATAATTCCTAAATAAATAAAATTTCAAATCAATTTCAAATCCATCTTCTCAACCTTAATTTATTAAAATCATAATAAAATCTATATTAAAATATAATTTAAATGAATACTTAACCATATCATATTTTAATAAAATCAAACTTTATTATTAAACTTATTTTGTATTAATTTTTTTTATAAATAACTTAAAATAAAGAATTTAACTAAAAAATGACATTTATATAATATCTAAAACCATATATTTCTTTTCAAACCATAGAAATCATTTTCAAAATATTTATATATATAGACCAATGGTGTCTGTATATAATTTTCTATCCTATGGTCAAGTGATACGTATATTTATCATTTCAATTTGTAATTTAAATATATACGGGTATATATCATTTCAACCCGCAATCTCAAATTCAGTTAGATGAAAATCGCTTGGGTCTATCATTTTAACCTATAACGATTTTCTCCTGTTCTACAGATCGTTCGGGTATGTATCATTTCATCCCGTAGTGAATTCTATACTAACAGGGAACTTGCAGAGTGATAACAGATATGATAATAATATAACAGACATATATCATCAATATAAATAAGTGATAATGGTGTTAGATGTTACATGTGAACAGATATAGGTTAGAACATATGTATATAATAGGGTAAATAACTAACAACAACATATTTTAATTATCGTTTCAATTGAAATCAAATTTAATAAATATAAGAACATTAATCTTGAGTGGTTGCTCACCTTTCGAGGCTAGAGAAGAACAAGAACCAGGTGGTTTATGAATCCAAAGCAGAGCTAGACAGAAAACGAATTTGACAAGCAAAGCTGACAATAGAAATTAACGAAATCGATTCAGAACTGGATCGATGAAAAAAATTGGTATAAGTGAATTGATATAGGTATAACATATAAAATTATATATATATATATATATATATATATATACATACAAAATCATATTCTAATTTCAAACATTTATTAATAAAATATATACATACATGTATTTCAAAACTCACTGTTTTAAATTTTAAAACACATAAAACAAAGTCTCTATATGTAAATTTAAAACCAAAGAAATGTATACTTATATATAACTAATTTATATAAATATACATTAAAGCCCATATAACTTATGTAACAGATTATATACTTTATAACATATAAACCGTAAACACAACTATAAATAAATAAGACTATATAAACAATCTTTATAATATAATATATAATGCCTTCCTCAACTTATGAACTATAACATATATAACAAACATAAGCTGATAGATAATAATTTACTATAACTAACATATATAAGGCACATAACTATATATATGACATAGAATATATATACACTGTAAATAAACAAATATAACGAATATAAAATATAACTATGACTTATAATATACTTTGTAACATCTTTCTGTAAATATATATACTGTAAAACATACTTATTTATTAAAACCAATATTTATCAGAGAATCAATATGACTTGTATATGCATATCAGTATACCCATGTGCTTATAAACCAAGAATCTAGAGATATATATACAAGTTAAATAATATATACATATCTATTAAAGTTATTACAAAATCAATATATACTATAGCCGAAATCACCTTTATTATAAAACTGCAACCAGACTCAAGTATACTTTTAAAACAAAATATATAGTACAACTTATAGGTTTGAGATGGAATGAAATATATGGTTAACATATATATAAGTAACAAATCTCGTACGCACAAATCTATATAAACTTGCAATTTAAAGACAAATATACATATGGTTAAAAATTTCAGCAAAGTGGGATGGTTGATATAGAACATACATATTATATACGGCAGGTTATATATATCTAGAAACTTATAAATGTGAGGCTAACAGATCACTTATATACAGACTACTATATATGCACACAACTCAACATAATATATAACTAGTACAAATATATATACATATACATACACACATATATATAGTCAGATAGATTTGATTTCCAAAGATAATCACATATATATATAATATTATAACTACAACTATAAATATAAAACGGCTTATGTAAATAACACACACCTTATATGTACAAAAGGAGAAAGAGAGGCCAGATGTGGATGAGAAGGCTCAGCGTTTGTAGCAAGGCTGTGCTTTGGTGTGAGTAAATGTGATTATGACTTCGGGTTGCTAGCTGACGTGCGAGAGAAGGTGGCTGAGCATGGCGAAGGTGGTGGAGATAGGATAGGGGTTGAGTGGCCATTGATACGGTGGGGAAGGAGGAGCAAAGCGACTGAAGTAGGTGACACATATAAAAGAAGTAAGTTTAAAAATATAGCAGCTCTTAAAAAATGAAACATGAAAAACAGAAGTTGAACCGAAAGAAATAAAAAAAAAACTTACATCAATATAAGTTGAAATGGTGGCATAGCAATTGATCAGCACGATTTGAAATTCAGAATTACCAATGGTAGGTGTCTATTTGGATTTAACAGTGGAAAATAAATGGACATAAAACTCAAACACCCAAACGGATACCGAAACGGTCATCGTTGCACTGATTTCGCGGCGTACCAAACCCTGAAATATACAAACGGGTATACTGCAAAGATCTGCATGACGCGATGATCAAAACGGTTCACAGATATTAGCGAGACAATTATCCTATCAAAAATCGGTATTCGGTACCGAAAATGCTGCAAAAATGCTAGAAATAAGATAAACGGAGTAAAAACAGTCCAAATTTGAAGAAATGAAATATGACTTTTCTCTTAGAAGATGATTTAAAAAATTTCAATAGAAAAATATTCTGGTTTGGAAAACATTTTATTATTATCAATTTTTATCTGATTTAAACTGAAACAGAATTACATAAAAATAAACTTCCATATTATCTGACGAAAATTTATCATTTGCTATGTTTAAGTAGACGTATTCCAAATATCAAATTTTTATTTCAAGATTTAATCATTTAAAATTTCACAAAAATTCAACTAAATAAATAAATAAAACCACTAGAATTTACGGGTCATTACATATTATTTTATTATCAGTATTAGTATTATAAACTTAGCTAATTTTCATAAACATTAGTTAAATTATTATTGCCACTATCAACTTAGTTATTTTTATAAGCTTATTTATATTTTATATAACTTAATACACAAAGTTAATTTTTATAATCTTAGTTAATTTATTATTATTATTATTATTATTATTATATAAATTTAGTTACTTTATATAAAACTTAGCTAAATATATTCATTATTATTATATAAACCTAGAAATTTTATTCTTATTACTAAGTTTAGAAAATGATAAATATATATTTGCAAAGCATTATCAAGGTTGAATATGACTAAAGAGCAAAGGAATGAACGGAAGCCAGTAAAGATTGTAAATGTCTGCACAGAATATCAAGGAAAATTGTCATTTTTGAGATATGAACAAGAAATGGGAACCGGTCAAATTTTGTTATTGCGAGAATTAAGGAAAATCACCAGGACACTAAAGCGGAAAATCTCTTAGCTGTACATTTCAAAGATTAAAGGAAGAAAAAAACAAGTTTAAGATACATAAGACATCTAATGCATCTAAAATATACTTACAACCTGACATTAAACACACTCAAATCACACAAGAATGCACATACACTAATCACATGCACTTAGGAGCTAATACACACACCGATGCACTCACACCCTACCTAAAAATCACTAAATAGCAACTTGTCCAAATACACAAACACATACATACATACTTACATATTAGTCGATTTCAATACATATGTATTTTATTTTTAATTTATATATATATTTATAAAGATGAAGCATTAGGTGAGAAATAACAAGAAAACAAGTAGCATGTTAAGCTATTTGGATCACATATGAGAAATTGATGAGGTTGCCTTCCCCAACAACCAATAATGAATATAAAATATGAATGCGTAGGAAAATACAATCTAATGCACGCTTGTAACCACATTGACCACACTTGCACACACCCATGTTTGCACGCACAATACATATTTAACACAAATACACACACACAGACACACCCCTCCCCCCACAGGCTGAGATACACACATGCGTATCTTTATAAGAAACCTAGATATTACAGAAATATATAGATGTTTCAGATACAACAACAAATCCTGTATTTGACTCAATATAACATCTAACCTTCTATTTGGAAATCTTTCGGAGCAACTCTTGGAAATCGAGATATAATTGTTGTTATTCTTAGTGATTCTCTTACTATCTATGTGAAAGGGGTAGACACATTAATCAAACAAAGATAAAACTTACGATTGATTCATTTGAAAATTGCAATGATAATTAGCGGCATATGACCTCTTATTTAGTGCTTCGATACCAAGAGATGAATTCTCAGAATTATGAGTTTACCTCATCTACAATGTCTATTTATATGTACGCTTTTATCACTACCGATTATTGCATGTTATATCTGCAATATATCACCTTGACTTGCCTTAAGCTGATTTTGAACTTCTTGATTTTCATCTAAGTACTCGATCATCCATGCCATTGCACTTGTCAACAGTTAGTGCTATAGTTATTGATATACCATTTTGCTATTTATGTATATTATGTTTCTACTTTCTACCATGCTAGCTACATGCATTAGTTTATCAACTATATACTTGTAAGGATATTAAATATCTTGGTTTACTTATCGTTATACCTGCAATTATAAGAGTTATATACTCGCATCTTATTTACCAATGATATCCAATCATATAGTTCAAATCATTTTATTTTCTATTTTCAATTGTCAACATTTGCTTCACTAAAACCCGTACGACGTACACATATCATCCATACATAATACCAAATCTGATCGCGTATTCTGCCCAGAGTTTCTTTCAAATATGGATAGAGTTTCAGCCTTTCCTCTCGTAATAAAACAGTGCTTCATCATCACATCTAGAGCGGAGCTTTAGTTATCATATGGATTTGGACCGAATTTGACCCACTAACTCCTTCAATGCTGCTCACATCCATAGTGCTTCAGCCATTGAAATCACCCTATCTTTAGAGCAACCATGAAGCATTTCCTCTTTAGATAGCATATTCAATAAATTCGTTGCACTCAACGCAATAGATCATGCTACATCTTCTTTTCAACATCTTGCACCAATTCAACTCTCGCTTAGTGTTGCATCATCATGGAACTCCGCTGTACAATGCAGTAGTAGCAAATGCTATTAGAATTGAACATTTTTCATATTTTTAAACAACAACAAACCTAAAAAAAATTGAAAATAGTAATTGCTTAAATTTTACCTATATTTTAAGGGGAATAATAACCATTTAAGTCAATTTTCCTATTTATTAATAACAATTATGGAATACATTGATTTCTATATAAATAAGGTCATTTATATATTATGAACTTGAGAGTAACATGTTCGATTTTCCTAATAAATTAGGAAAATACTATTCATTTTATACATCTAATATATTAATTTTATTAAATAGGAGAATAATCCTCTTATTGATTGTATTCAATTGAAATACAATGACAAAAATTATGAAGAAAGAAGTTAGTTTATTAAATCGTGCTTGTAAATATGCATAAAATAATTAAATTTTCTCCAAAGCTGCTCCCAATAGGTTTCAACATATATGTGTTAAATATTAGTGATTTAAACATAATAGTGTGGTGATTACAGAAATGGACCCCACTAACTTTCAAAATCATTAATTCTCATGTATTTGGGATTTTTTGAGACATGGGAAATATTGCAAGTTATATTTACCAACAATCTTATTTCATCAACAATATATGTCAAATGTCATAAGTAAAATTATAATTAAAGGTTACTTTGAATCAAGATCCAGAATGCAATTTATTTAACATAATCAAAATAGAAAACTAATTCCGATAAAGAACATTATTTTGAAGAAATATATCAGTACCATATAAATAAAAATTTAAACAACTGCAAAATTTTATGCAAATTTAAAAACACTCCATTGTAATAAAGTTTGGAATTTTTACTTACCATAACCTAACATGCATAATTTAACAAAAGTATTAACAAATTGGGTTATTTTTTTGATGAACATAAATAATTTGGTTTTCTCATTCATATGTTTTTGTGAGAATCGATTAGACATGGTAAAAAATATCAATGTATGTATAATAGAATAATATCAATGTACGTGTAAAAAATATCAATGTATATGTAATAGAATCGGTTAAATAATTTGGTTTGCTCATTCATACTCAATTTATGCTTTAGTGTAATAGAATAATATCAGCATGGAATTAAATATATAATTTGAAGTTGGAATTAGTAGATTCGTTCATATCAATTGGTTTGATGAACATCGGCAGATATAATAAAAAATCTGGTATTAGGCTATGTAAAAGGTAAATACACCAATGTTTCATAATGAGGTTATTTAATTACTTAACTAAAAATGATACATAAAGATATGAATGATTTACAGTTAAATTTGATATATATCATGTTAAATTTGTATATTCCAATTACGTGGTAATTGGTATGATCCTCAACTAAATATATAGTGCAAATCAACTATTAATATATTTTGTTCGTTTTCATTACATTCCTTCTGTTTAACGTAGGTATTGAACATAATTGAGAATGAAAAAAAACTAATGTTAACAATGGGCATATCAGTGCAAATATAGTGATCATATTTATTACACCGCTTAGTTTATCAAATATTGATATTCACGATGTTAATAATGTATCGGCAATTATTTGGCATTGTATTTTTTGTAATTTACATAAGTAGGAATTAAACTATAAAATCCAAACCTGCATTTAACAAATGCTTTTTCTTTATCACCTTCTATGTTAACCTCATGTGGTTCGACAACATCTGCATTTTGACCTTATTCATTGTCCCTTCTACATTGATTCATACAAGTAAAACATATAATCAAATGTCTCCCCTTATCAAAGACAAATGATAGTTAAAATTACACTGAATATACAACAAATTTTGCTGCAATAGCTCCAAAAGAATTAAAGTACATTCAGTAACTACAATCTTAAAATAAATAAATAAATGAAATATCAAACTAACATTAGCTTTGTTGCAAGAAAATTAGGTATCTTATAGACTCTAGTATATTACCTTTACATGGCAAGAAAAGATGAAAATTAGAACTGTTAAATTTTGGTGATACAAAATCACAAAAAGAGGGAAAGAAATATGCAAAAGAAAGAAAGAGAAGATTTTGTTTCCCCTAATTAATAAGCATATTGAGTATGTTTATTTCTTTCTCTAATTGGCTAATCAAATTATTTTTTGCCATCTAATGTTAACTTGGGCATTAAGTAATTGATTATATAAATAGAGACCAGAAGAGAGGGTAAAAGTATGGTGGAAAATCTATTTGCTAATTCCCTATTCTCCATCTTTGTTCTTCTTCTCCAACAATTTTAGTCATATAGATATTTGCTCCCTTTCTTAATTTGGTTATTGATTCAATGGTATTTTGTTTATTTTAGCTTTGTTCTATTAATTGTAAACAAAAATTTTGGTGAATCAATAAAGTGGATGGTTGGTTGGAATATCTTGTCTTATTGCTTTTAATTTCAATTCCGTCTTATTTTTAATCCAAGTTATCTCTTTGTGATTTGGGTGACAAAGATCCGTTGATATAAGCTTCCGCAAAGCGCTGCCATTTTTTCACAACGGATTGGTATCAGAGCACAGATCATCGCAAAGCTTAGAGTAATTTTGGATTGAAAAATTACTGATGTCGCATATGATTTCATTTTCGAAGATGGCTATTTTAGATGGGAAGAATTGGGGTATTTGGAAGCCTAAGATGGAGGATGTTCTGTACCTCAATGATCTTCATGATCCGATTGATGGAGATGGAAAGAAGCCCTCTAATGTAGATGAGGGAAAATGGAAGAAGATGGATAAGAAGGCGATTGCTTTGATTTGCCAATATCTTGATGATTCAGTTTTCCATCATGTGGCTAGTTGTGAATCCGCAAAGGTTTTGTGGGATAAGTTGGTATCTTTATATGAGTCAAAGAGTGCTACTAGTAAGGCTTTTCCGGTTTGAAAGTTGGTACAACTGAGATTAGATGAAAAGAAGTCTGTTGCAGAGCATTTGAATGAATTTCAGGATGTAATAAATCAATTAGCAAATATGAAGGTCAATTTTGATGATGAGTTACATGCTCTTTTATTGATGAGTTCGCTTTCAGAAAGTTGGGAAACTTTGGTTGTTTCATTGAGTAATTCCAACGCTAATGGAACTATCTCTTTGGAAACTGTTCGAAGCAGTCTTTTGAATGAGGAACTTAGAAGAAAAGGGTCAGGTATGAAATCAATTCAAAGTGAGACTATGGTGGCAAGGGACTCGAAGAAAGATAAAATTTGGAAGAAGAAGGATGCTAATGGTAAAGGTGTTATCACTTGTCATTACTGTAATAAGAAAGGTCACATACGCAGCAAGTGTTATGCTTATAAAAGAGATCAGAAAAAGGCTGCGCACGGTGATACTAGTAGTGATGCACATGCAGGTTTTGCTGAAGGTACCGATAGTGATGCTTCTTATGATGTTCTCTTTAGTGAAAATAAGCCTTGGAAGATGGATTCGGGAGCCAGTTTTCATATTTGTAGAGATGTGAATTGTTTTTCTTCTTATGAAAAGATTGTCGACATGATTAGGACAGCCAATGGAGAAGAGCTACCGATTTGTGGTATTGGATCTATCCGGTTTCGTATGCATGATGGTGTGGTTAGAAAAGTCTCTGGAGTCAGACATGTACCCACTTGTTCGCATAATCTTATTTCTCTCGGTCAGTTGGATCGCCGTGGTTGCACTTATGAGACTCAAGGTGGAGTTTTGAGAGTGAAGAAAGGTGGCCGTGTAAGGATGAGAGGAGTATTGGAAGAAGGAAACCTTTATAGCTTGGTTGGTTCTGTAGTCGACTATGGAAAGCGAGTGACGGTTGAAGAACCTAGTCCACAACAAGGTGGAGAGGTTAATGTGGTCACTGCTTATGATTCTAGCATTGAGGATCATATTTTAGACAGGGGTCTTCATGTTGAAGATGCTCGGGGGATCGATAGTGATCAGGTAATGAGCTCACATCGAGTGATAGACGGGTGTCGAGTTGCAAAATCCACAAAGACAAGACAGAGATATTTGTGGTATTACAAACGTTTTTGAGACCGGATTTGTGTGGTGCACCTCATGTGGGAGATGCATCATTTGCAGTCGGTGGTAGAAGTTTGTGATTTGGTATGATTGAGATATATGGAGTTGTGATGGATCTAGATATGACATGTTTGATATGTTGGAGTTGTGTGATTTTGCATCAAGGTGGAGTGTTAAATTTTGGTGATACAAAATCACAAAAAGAGGGAAAGAAATATGCAAAAGAAAGAAAGAGAAGATTTTGTTTCCCCTAATTAATAAGCATATTGAGTATGTTTATTTCTTTCTCTAATTGGCTAATCAAATTATTTTTTGCCATCTAATGTTAACTTGGGCATTAAGTAATTGATTATATAAATAGAGACCAGAAGAGAGGGTAAAAGTATGGTGGAAAATCTATTTGTTAATTCCCTATTCTCCATCTTTGTTCTTCTTCTCCAACAATTTTAGCCATATAGATATTTTCTCCCTTTCTCAATTTGGTTATTGATTCAATGGTATTTTGTTTATTTTAGCTTTGTTCTATTAATTGTAAACAAAAATTTTGGTGAATCAATAAAGTGGGTGGTTGGGTGGAATATCTTGTCTTATTGTTTTTAATTTCAGTTTCGTCTTATTTTTAATCCAAGTTATCTCTTTGTGATTTGGGTGACAAAGATCCGTTGATATAAGCTTCCGCAAAGCGCTGCCATTTTTTCACAACAGATTGGTATCAGAGCACAGATCATCGCAAAGCTTAGAGTAATTTTGGATTGAAAAATTATTGATGTCGCATATGATTTCATTTTCGAAGATAGCTATTTTAGATGGGAAGAATTGGGGTATTTGGAATCCTAAGATGGAGGATGTTCTGTACCTCAATGATCTTCATGATCCGATTGATGGAGATGGAAAGAAGCCCTCTAATGTAGATGAGGGAAAATGGAAGAAGATGGATAAGAAGGCGATTGCTTTGATTCGCCAATATCTTGATGATTCAGTTTTCCATCATGTGGCTAGTTGTGAATCCGCAAAGGCTTTGTGGGATAAGTTGGTATCTTTATATGAGTCAAAGAGTGCTACTAGTAAGGCTTTTCTGGTTCGAAAGTTGGTACAACTGAGATTAGATAAACAGAAGTCTGTTGCAGAGCATTTCAATGAATTTCAGGATGTAATAAATCAATTAGCAAATATGCAGGTCAATTTTGATGATGAGTTACATGCTCTTTTATTGATGAGTTCGCTTTCAGAAAGTTGGAAAACTTTGGTTGTTTCATTGAGTAATTCCAATGCTAATGGAACTATCTCTTTGGAAACTGTTCCAAGCAGTCTTTTGAATGAGGAACTTAGAAGAAAAGGGTCAGGTATGAAATCAATTCAAAGTGAGGCTATGGTGGCAAGGGACTCGAAGAAAGATAAAATTTGGAAGAAGAAGGATACTAATGTTAAAGGTGTTATCACTTGTCATTATTGTAATAAGAAAGGTCACATACGCAGCAAGTGTTATGCTTATAAAAGGGATCAGAAAAAGGCTGCGCACGGTGATACTAGTTGTGATGCACATGAAGGTTTTGCTAAAGGTACCGATAGTGATGCTTCTTATGATGTTCTCTTTAGTGAAAATAAGCCTTGGAAGATGGATTCGGGAGCCAGTTTTCACATTTGTAGAGATGTGAATTGTTTTTCTTCTTATGAGAAGATTGTCGACATGATTAGGACAGCCAATGGAGAAGAGCTACTGATTTGTGGTATTGGATCTATCCGGTTTCGTATGCATGATGGTGTGGTTAGAAAAGTCTCTGGAGTCAGACATGTACCCACTTGTTCGCATAATCTTATTTCTCTCGGTCAGTTGGATCGCCGTGGTTGCACTTATGAGACTCAAGGTGGGGTTTTGAGAGTGAAGAAAGGTGGCCGTGTAAGGATGAGAGGAGTATTGGAAGAAGGAAACCTTTATAGCTTGGTTGGTTCTGTAGTCGACTATGGAAAGCGAGTGACGGTTGAAGAACCTAGTCCACAACAAGGTGGAGAGGTTAATATGGTCACTGATTATGATTCTAGCATTGAGGATCATATTTTAGACAGGGGTCTTCATGTTGATGATGCTTGGGGGATCGATAGTGATCAGGTATTGAGCTTAGATCGAGTGATAGACGGGTGTCGAGTTGCAAAATCCACAAAGACAAGACGGAGATCTTTGTGGTATTACAAACGTTTTTGAGACTGGATTTGTGTGGTGCACCTCATGTGGGAGATGCATTATTTGCAGTCGGTGGTAGAAGTTTGTAATTTGGTATGTTTGAGAAATATGGAGTTGTGATGGATCTAGATATGGCATGTTTGATATGTTGGAGATATGTGATTTTGCATCAAGGTGGAGTGTTAAATTTTGGTGATACAAAATCACAAAAAGAGGGAAAGAAATATGCAAAAGAAAGAAAGAGAAGATTTTGTTTCCCCTAACTAATAAGCATATTGAGTATGTTTATTTCTTTCTCTAATTGGCTAATCAAATTATTTTTTGCCATCTAATGTTAACTTGGGCATTAAGTAATTGATTATATAAATAGAGACCAGAAGAGAGGGTAAAAGTATGGTGAAAAATCTATTTGCTAATTCCCTATTCTCCATCTTTGTTCTTCTTCTCCAACAATTTTAGCCATATAGATATTTTCTCCCTTTCTCAATTTGGTTATTGATTCAATGGTATTTTGTTTATTTTAGCTTTGTTCTATTAATTGTAAACAAAAATTTTGGTGAATCAATAAAGTGGGTGGTTGGGTGGAATATCTTGTCTTATTGTTTTTAATTTCAATTCCGTCTTATTTTTAATCCAAGTTATCTCTTTGTGATTTGGGTGACAAAGATCCGTTGATATAAGCTTCCGCAAAGCGCTGCCATTTTTTCACAACAAGAACAACACACATGTCTCAAGTTAGCAGCAAAAGGTTTAACATAGTTGACCCACACATCTACAAAAAACAAAAAATGTAGAAACAATAGTAAAAAAAATTGAAAAGATCATGGAACAAAGTTAATATAATGAATTATTCATGCATAGAGGATAAAATCTTTAGTATTATTGGAATAATAGAGTAGAATAGAAACATAACCATGTTGAATCCAATAAATAATAACATCTTCCATGTACCAAATCAGACTGCTAGCTAATCCTGATGGCAGTCGGTGGGAATTTCAAATCCTTTTCCTTCTGTAGTTTCTTAACATCGTAACTTGTACCCTTGTGAAACAGAAGAAGTAAACTTGAAGTGTTGAATTATGTTGTATACTATGTTTTTTGGGATGTAATTTGCGAATTATTACATGCATGAAGCTGCATAGTTGTTGGTTTTTTGAAAGATTTTTAGCTATTAACATTTGTAACTATTGTATGAACAACATAGGCATCCATGTTAACTAATGCTAATTTTTGTTCTAGTTCTTTAGTCGTCAGGTTTTTTTTGTATGTAGGTACATTCTTTAAAGGTAAAACAAGACGGCAATAGCAACAAAGGTGCCACTACCTTTCAAATGATCTAAAAAACGGTTATTTATGAATAAAGCAATGAAAGATTACGCAAGTTTTTGTTGAAGGGTTAAGGTTTTTCCTAAAATGCAGATTTATCAAATTTACTTTTTAAGATTACACAAATCTTCTCAACTTTCTTGTATCAAACATATATACTTGTTATTATGCCAGTAATAAGTCTTCTCAACTTTCTTTTTAAGATTTTATTATTTTAGGTGATATATCAGAGCAAAAAATTATGAAATTTCTAAAATTCCATAACAGATAGTGAGAGAAGATGCTCTCTCATCAAATTTTTATGTAGCGTGTTAAGGTTAAAGCAGAATAGTGTAGCTTAAGTATTATATTTAGCTTGAATGATAAAACCAATATCTAGAGAATAATTTGCTTCAAACATATAAATGGTTACACATGTTATTAAGTCAAGGTATCAAACATATAAACTTGTTATCATGTCGGTGACAAGTCTACTCAACTTTCTTTTTACGATTTTCTTGTTTTGGGTGATATATCAAAGCATAAAATTATGAAATTTCTAAAATTTCAAAATAGGTAGTGAGACAACATGCTGTCTTATCAAATCTATATGTAGAGTGTTAAGGTGAAAGTAGACTAATGTATCTTAAGTAATGTATTCATCTTAAATAATAAAGCAAGATCCAACGAGTAGAAACTGAACACCGTTTGATCCATTTTAATGTTTCCTTGAAAGGGTAGCTCATCTATCAGAGTACGAGGTCAATTCATCGTGTTTGATTGTTGATCATATTACACATATCTTTGATGTTATGGCATGTTAAACAACAAATTACAGGAATGAAAGTGCAAGTTTGGACTTCTAACTACAGCGGGCAACATAATTTGTGACCATCATACCCTTACCGTTTTCTACAAACAGAGAACTAATTACTACGAAAAATAAAGAGCATTGAAAACAATCTAACAAACCACGACATAAAGCCCCTTGATTTCCATTAAAAAAATCAAGTACCTGAACCCCCGTGGTGTTTTGAGCAGCGACGACGGTGATGATAGAGGATCAGTACGATTCATGAGCTGCCACATGCCTCATATCCTAGAAGGGGCCTCTATGCAATGTCACTCGTAGATAGCTTGCATTTTTAATCTGATAATTCGGGTTTATGAAGGAGGAAATGGATCTTAAGTAGTGAAGCGGTGATTTGGGGATTGGTAGGGGAGAAAAAATTAACATCTTTTTTGGTTTGAGAGACGGGAATAAAGGAATGAAAAGGAAGAGGGAATATGAAATAATTTAATAAAATGGTGGCCACAAAAATATTTGGCGCAACCCCAATTTTCAAAGCGTTATTTGGGCCATCCATGCTTTAAACAATACAAACTATTGCAAATAATAACACTATGGAACAAGGCATTATCTATTAGGGTTATTAAAAGCAATTTTTCTTGTAGTGTTAGAACACCAAAATCCATTTATGCACGTTTTTACTGTGGGTTAAGTTTTAAAACAACTTTAAAACTTGATTTTGAATTTAAAAATGGATCCAGAACATGTTGAAAATAATGGATACATATATAGTAAGGCGAGAGATGATAAATCACTCACCAAAACCTCAAAAATTAAAGATTTGCATGTAAATCAAAGCAAATCCGAGAATGAGCAGTAGAGGTGTAAATTTTCTGCCCATAATAGATCTCTAATTAATATCCTTGCCAATCTATTAGTAATCTATGATTTAGACTTGATTTGGAGGAGAAAAGAGAAGGTTTTGGGTGGAGAATGGGTTAATGAAGGCTTAGATATATGTAAAAAGGTATAAAAGTGATTTGAGGATGATCGTTCAACCATATAAGGTCTCCAATCCGAAATGGGTTAATGGGCTTACCTTAAAATTCACTAATAACACACTAAGCTACTCCAAAAACTGCAAATCTTCAAACAACTATATCTTATAGTCAGAAAATCCAAATCACTATTTTGACCAGTATACAAAAAGGAAACCATTATATCTTTCGAACGAAAATGGTCTGGGATGCTAATTCGGCTCTAATTAAAAGTTATATAAGATCAAGTTTTTAGGCGTAAAATGGCTCGAAAAAATTGTAATGATAAGAAATGCCACCAATAGACATTTCCTAACATTATAGAATCATACGACCTCTTATGTGTTTAAAAATAATATTTTACAATTTTTCGATACGTAAAATATGGTCGTTACATTCTGCCCTCCTTTAGGAATTTCACACCTAAAATCCTGAATAGAAACAAGGTAAAGTGAAACATAGTTACCTCGCATTCCTATCATCCACGAGACAACATGTCAAACATCAAATATGCATACAAAAGCAATAAATGATATATATACTGCCCCAGCATGCAGGATACTAAACTATCGAAAGTTAAAGTAAATGCGATAAACAGAAGTCTCACTAAGTAAAGAGCTTCGGATAAGCAATCCTCATACTCTTCTGTGTCTCCTAAGTAAAACCACCTTTTCTCTTACTCCACTGAACCTTTACTAGCTCTACCATCTTCCTCCTAATCTGCTTTGTATCACATCCGACAATATAAACAAGCTTATGAGGTCTTGATACGTTTGGTTCAGTCTCGATATCATCAAGCTGATCCGATTGAACTATTATGCTTGACCCATGCACAAACTTCTACAAGTGAGATATATGGAACCCATTGTGCACGCTCGCCACCTTCTAAGGTAAGTAAACTCTATATTCTATATTCTCGATCCTTTTAAGCATTGAAAAATGACCAACGAATCTTGACGCCAACTTCCCTTTAGTACCAAATCAAATAATATTCTTCAATGGAGAGATCTTAAAGAATACCATATCATCGATGGAGAACTCTAAATCACATCTCCTCCTATCGGCATAGCTCTTCTGTCTATTTTGAGCAGCTTTCATTTGTTGCCGAATGATTATGATCTTCTCCGAAGTCTCTCTAATCATATCTGGTCCTTGTATCAGCTTCCCTCCCGCTTCCCACCAATATGTAGGAGTGTTTAGTTCAGCTATATAATGCCTCCAATGGTGCAATATCTATGCTAGACTGATAACTATTGCTGCATGCAAACTCTGTTAAGTGTAAATGATCATACCAAAATTGATAATGCAAGCCCGTAAGAGATCCTCCAAGATACAATTCAACCTCTCAGTTTTCCCACCATTTTGTGGGTAGAAAGCTATACTAAGATGCAGCTCCATCCCCAACGCCTCTTGCAAGCTCTTCCAAAACCCACTAGTGAACAAAGGAGCACGGTTGCTCACAATGCATTCGACACACCATGGAATCACATAATACATTTCATATACAACTTGGCCAATTTGGATGCCGTCCTACTTGATTTGATGGGCATAAATCTAGCACTCTTGGTCAATAGATCGACTATGATCCAGATGCTACGTATCCTTCTCTGGTTCTAGGAAATCCATCCATGAAAACCATTGAAACTTGTTCCCATTTCCAGTCGAGAATCTCGAGTGGTTGTTGTAAACCACTCGGCTTCTTCTGCTCTTCCTTTACCACTTGATAGTCAGTGCACTTCGATATGAGTGCTCCAACATCCTTCATCCCTTCCTAATAAAATGTCTGCCTCATATCACAATACATTTTATTGCCATCATAATGTATAGTATAGTCAATCTTAAATGATGGCACTCGCATACCACCTCATCCCTTAACCCATCGATATCAGGAACAAACAATCTCACATCTTTACAGAGCCAACCATTATGGTCATGCCCGAAAGCTTCATCTCCTCAGACTCTACCCTTCCCTCTGTCTTCACCATGATGTCCAGTAGTATAGCATCTTGTCTTTAACTATTACCAATCTCCTCAATCAAGGTAGGTCTGATCGTCAGGCTAGCTAGCACTTCTGACTCTAGCTCACATCGAGCTCTAAAATCATAAACAGTGATAAACTTCAACTGCTTCCACTCTAGAAACATCGCTCCCAAGCTAGCATGTCTCATACTCAAAGCATAATTGACCATATTTCCCTTAACTAGCGTGAAGGAAATGCCAAAGTTATTGGAGGTCAGGAACTCTAACCATCACTATCGTTGAAGGTTGAGGTCCTTCTGGGAGAGTAGATACTTCAGCGACTTATGGCCTGTGTGCAACTCAAACCTCTCATTAAGAAAGTAATGCCTTCATATCTTTAAAGTGAATACTACTGCCGCCAACTCTAAATCATGAGGTGGATACTTCCTCTTGTATGGTTTTAGCTGTCGATTAGCGTAGACGATAAAATTTTTCCCTCTGCATCAATATTGCACCTAGTCTAGTACTATAGGCGTCTATGTATACTGTCAACTCCTAATTCTCGCTCGAAATGACCAACATTGATGCGCTCGTCAACCTCTCCTTCAGACTTATGAATGCATGTTTACACTTCACGTCCCAAATAAAGTCTGATTCTTCTTCATCAAGTTCGTTAGGGGACCTGCTACTTCAGAGAAGTTCTGGATGAAATGTCTATAGTATCTCGCTAGTCGAAGGAAAATACTTGTGTCTATAGCCGTCTTGGGTCGATCCCAGTCTTTTATTGCCGCCACCTTTATAGGATTTATGCAATACCCTACTCAAAAACAATGTGACCAAAGAATCGCACTTTCCTCCCCTAAAATTGATATTTCAAAAACTTCGCCTTTAATTGGTGCTTCCTCAACACCTCTAGCATAATCCTTAAATTCTCATATTGTTCCTCCTCCATCCTCGATTAAACATGGATATCATCCAAGAACACAAGTACAAAATTGTTTGGCCGATCCCTGAAATCGTGGTTCATGAGATCAACAAAGTATGCCAACGCGTTAGTTAGCTCGAACGGCATAACCAACCGCACATAGAATCCAAATGGCATACAAAACGATATTAGTGGCACACTCTCCTTCGCCACTCTTATTTGATGAAACCATATCATGTGCTCCAAATGAGAGAACACCTAGCACAATGGTACTGATCGGAAAAGTCATCAATACAAGAGAGTGGATACTTATTCTTCTTCACCCCCTTATTCAGGTCATGGTAGCCTACACACAACTCAAAGAGCCATCTTTCTTGGTGGCGAATACTACAGTTCTCCTCACTCAGATATGCTCTTATGAATCAACCCTCGTATCAACAGGTCAGCCACTTGCACCTCCGACTCCTTCTGCTCTATAGGTATCATATACCTCAAAGGCATAACTATAGGTCTAAATCCTTCACTAAGTCTATTGGGAACTCAATCTCTTGGTGTGGTGGTAATTTGGTCACCCCCTTGAATATGTCAGGATACTCTCTCGCTATATGCATAGATAACAAGTCATCCTATGGAGTGTCAACCAAATATAGAAAGTAACCATAACCCATCCCTTGGAAGGCAGCCAATCACTATTCTCTGCCCCTCCACAGCTACAATCGTCACCAAAAACCCTTGCAATCCACCACTCTCAGCTAGTATATCCCCAGTAAAATACTAAAACCAACAAAACCAAAAACGAAGTAATCACAAGCAAACAACCATCCGTGACTCAATAAGGTAAGTATTGACAAACCATGCATAGGCTATTCGATCCTCCAACTGGGTTTGTGACAATCAATGTTAGTCAACTATGTTGGGTTTCAATCTCGATCATCTACCAGATCACTAGATATGAAGGAATGTGAAGCTTCGGTAACAAATAAAACACATACAGGTTTATCAAAAATAGAAAGCATGCCCTGTATAATGGTGCCCTTCCCCTTCTTCTTTGTTGGTAGAGCAATCGAGGAAGCTGGAACAACATTCAAGGCGTAAGATGACACAGCCTGCTTATTTCTCCGTGGTTTTGGGCAATCCTTCTTGATAAGCCCCGCCTCATTTCATTGAAACATCCTTTTTTTTAGTTCCTGCAATCTTTGCTAGGATTGCCCAACTGTCTACAGTTATAGCATGTAGGCTTCCACTTTGCCTTCTTAAAGCCATCCTTCTGAAATTACTTCCTCGTTTTGCTATTGTCCCACTTCCTCTTACCTCCCTTGCTAGCTTGCGGCTTTGGCTCATCCTTCAAAGTAACAACCAACTTAGGCTTAGGGTACAAACTCTCATGTCGAAGATCCTTCTCTGGTAGTATCTCAAAAGGCTTATCAATATGCCCTACAAGCTTCTCTCTAAGAAAATTGTCTAGACCCATGATATACTTCTTGTTCATCTTGAGCGAAGTATAGATAAAAGATAGACCGTACTTCGATAGCATGTCGAACTCGACCACATGCTCCGTTAAAGACATATCCCCTATCTCAAATTAGCAAACTTTCTGAATAGTACCAACTTCTGAGTAGTCGTTATATACTTCTCTTCAAATTTCGTCTAGAACTACTCTGAAGTAATCTCGTCCTCAAGAGCAATAATCCTAATGGCGTTCCACCACCCCCATAGCTCTCCCATGAAGCTATCTAGAGGTCAACTTCCTTATCATCACATCCTCTAACTGCATATCCTCAAAGATGTGTTCGTAGGTGCCTAACCAATCCCGCACTTCGATAGTTGATTTTGTCCTAAGAAATGGTTTGCCTCCCATAGTAGACAAATCCTTGCTCAATTTGGTGAAGTCAGCCCTCGACGCTTGCATTAGAGCACCACCACTAACAACCGGAACAGGAGCAACTTCGACATTCTCAACCATGTTTCGCACAATCTCAGTGAACATGTTCTGCAAGTCGGGGTTAGCAACCCCTAATCTTTCCCCCTCCTCAACCCCATAGATGGAATTCCTAGCGATGTTCCTTGTTAGCCGACTCATTCTTACAAGCTATAATAAGAATGATTAGTCTATCTAAAAGGAAAAAGTGGTGTCTATGAATGCAATGCGACTTATATACTATATATACTGCTATACTTGCTGTTCGAGGTGGAGCGAAGAGCTGGGCACTAAGATTGGCTTTAGAGTCCAAGTGGAGTTCAGGTGGAGCCCGGAAGAAAATAGGCGTTTGTTACATATATTTGTGCAAACAATATTCGCATTAAACATTTAAAACAAAATAAATAAATAAATATTAAACTACAGTGGTTTTGATTAAATGATCACTACATATTAGTTTATTATAAGTGATCATATACATACATACATATGTATGTATGTATGTGTCTATGTGTGTGTTATGTGTATGCGTACGCGTTATATATATATATATATATATATATATATATATATATATGCATGTATATGTATATCTATGTGTGTGTGTACACATATAAACGTTTCATCAATCAAGTACTTATATAATTTATAGAAGCAACAAAATTTATATCAGTAAAGTTTGTGTCATGGAAATAACTGAATATTTGTTTAACAATTAATATTAAAGAACTTATACAATATTATATAAATTTTAATCTATAATTAATTATTTTACGGTCGATTAAAAAAATTATTTTCAAAAAACTTAAAAGGTTCACGATTAAAATAAAAAATTAACAAATCGGTTAAGCCAAATTTCAAAGAAGAGAGCAATTAAAGAGTAACTTTTATTCTCAAATCAAATATAAAGAAAAATTGTTATTATTTACTAACCGGTTATTTATATATTTTTAAAAAGATATATAAAAATAATTAAAGCATTGAAATTCTTAAGATACAAAGATTTATAATAAATAAACAAAGTAACAGGATGATTTTATTCTAAATGAATTTATTTTAGCCAAGCAAAGATAAAGTTATACCAAAAAGGACTATTTTCTTGTGCCTTAAGAAAAATTCAGCACTCAAATGGCGCCTCCGATAATAAAGCACTACTGTAAAAAGGCGGGGCGTTAGAATTGCAAAAAAGCACATAATGGGCACTCAGCGGTGCCTCGATGGCGCCCTTGATAGCATAGTTACTATATAGTTTTGAAAACCAAAATATAACAAGTATGCTTTCTCATGTACACTGTATCCTGGATCCATTTTAAGGATATAGCTCCTTCCTTTGCTCTAATGGATTCAAGTATCAACTTAAGTTGTCCACACAACCTATGCTCCGATACCAAATGAGACGTCCACCCTACAACTCCGATACCCAATATACCTATGTGATGTGATGTGGAGGTACCCGGCTGATGCAAGACGGTAGCCAAGAATATAAATAAGAGGAAAATCAAACACATCATGTAGAACATCTCACAACACACAAATAATATATAAAATAACAACATAGATATAAAACAGACGAGACAGTAATATGATCAAATAAACTGTGTATAAGAAAATCAAAGTGCATCAAGTTCATAGATTATATAAAAACTGAAATAAATAGTTTATACATCCCAAATCTCCATAATAAACTCCATAACTGTCTCTAATAGTACAAGTACTGATATAGCTCCACAGTACTGCACCACAGAATATATGCGATAGTAAGCTCCAAGTATTGATATACGAAAGCATAGCCTCCTGCTCGTACTATGTACAACTCCATGCACTATCCAGATCTTGTAACATCTCTCATTTGGAGGCCCAAAAATAACTACTACGGATGCTGCAGTCCATAGTTATTAATGCTCAGTGACCATATGCGGTAATGTTAGATACCTTGATATACCAGAGACACATGAATATGAAAAATTTTAAATTCAAAAATTTCCCATTTCATTACAAATAGCATTTCAGATTCATTAAAAAATTCCAATTCGTAAACCACGTTCAGAGAAATATAGTTATTACGGATTACGCCAAGAGTGACATATGAAGATGCCCCCTTGGTTGATCAGAGTCTAAATATAGGCAATCAAACAACTTTGCCATTTCACCTAATTACATAGTGGAATCAAACAGAAAGAACCCCTGACAGTTTTCCTCTTGCATGTCTCCAGAAGCTTATTCATCTAAAGGAGAACCTGAAAACCTTAACTCTCAAACTACTCAAAATCAATTGAGCACCTGAGAGTTTAAGGGGAAAACACAAACTTTGAGTCAGGCAAAAGGTCTAGTTTGAATAACAACCTACCATCTCAAACCATATAGATATCTAGTGAGACCACGCTGCTTAGCGGAACTGATTTTCCTCTCACTAGTATCTTAACCTAATTTATAATAACCATATACTGTGCATCTGCATCCACAATGATCAAGACATAACATAATAAAATGTGTCATGACGATATGCAAACGTGCAATATGGTCTGGATTTCCCATCCCCATTCACCAGACTATCTGTCTCAAGTTATAGTTTCTAGAGTCACTATTAACATATTACTTTTCATGGGCTAACTAATAAACTGTTCCAAGCTTACAGATTATCCGTCTGGTTTGTTGTTTTTATAGGATCAGTAAGAACCTATTATTGTCCACCAATAAGATCATCCAATAATAGTTTTCATAGGGTCACTATGAACTTATTTAATTCTTCAATAACATCTCTTATGTCATAGTTTTCATGGGCAGACTATGAACCTATTGATCTCTACCAACTATCGGTTCCGGACATAGTTTTCATAGGATCACTAAGAACCTATTGACCTCTGCCAATAACAATTTCCATAACTTAGTGTTGTTGGGCTTATTAAGAATCTTTCTAAACCTATAATCTTTTGATCAGTCTTGGGCATCCTATATTCTTTCTGTCTGACCTCTTGGATGCAATTCTACTCACATAGGTGTTAATTCAATGTACATTCACTACTGGGTCAACCTAACCTATTATTCAACCCTCAACACGCCAAAATGCAGTTATGGGTTAATAATGAAGTGAATATGATTACACAAGTATACATGATAATTGACCAAATAGCACAACAATATAAAAATCCATGGTTTAATTCCTTGTAATCATTTTCTAATGAAATATGGTTAATACACTTAACCCGCTATCTTTAGCAAGGAAAGTGTAACGACCCTAATTTTTAGTAATATTGTTTCGGATATTTAATTAGCTAAATTAAATTAAATAATGTGGTGATTAAGGGATTTTGATTTGTGATTAAACTAATTGGTAACTATGTTTAAGAGAATAAATGAACTAAAATAAAATGGGTAAAGAAAATAGGTGAGGGACAAAGTTAGAATAAGAGCATTCTAATACCTTAAACATTAGGAATTCATTTCACATGTTCATTCATTTGCAAAAATTAAATATTGAGGCCGACCACCATTAGCAAGAAAAAGAGAAGAAAAGCTAAAGGAAGAAGATTAATCAATATAAACCATTCAAATCTCAAACTCCTTAATCACAAAGTTAAGGTGAATAATGACTACATCTCATATTTTCTATTATTTTTGGTTTTAAGGTTAATCCAAATTATTTTGCAAGGTTATGACATGTTTTTGAATGACTAAATATTCATATATGCTTATTGATGATTTATGCTTATTCGTATAGGTTCTATGATATGTTTTAATATGAAAACCCTAATAAATGACATCCAACTGCCTTGTGATTTCAGATTTCGATCAAAAATAATATTTTAGAGATGGGTTTCAATATACATAATTTTCTAAATTAATATGTATGTAATATTAATGTTCTTATGAGGAAATTGATTATTTGTGTTTAAAATAATCCACAGGCTAATTATCTAGGTTATGGGCCTGAAATAATATATGTTGGAAAACATATTAAAAATTATTTTCTAGAATTTTTATATAATTTTCCTATGTGAATTAATAGATATATAAAATTATTTAAGGCATGGGACTTAAATGTTTTACATTTTTATAAAAGGAGAAGGGTTATTTTGTAAATTATTTAAACTGTTTATTTTTGAAATTTTGGCAGTATTTTAGAAAAGAAAATTAGCAACCAATCATGTTTTAACAAACAAGGCAGGTTAGTTAAAAATATTACTTTAAAAAGATAAAATTCAGTTTAAACAGGATTTTTACCTACTTGGCCACTTTTGGTACCTGAGGTTCCGACTTAGTATGTGCGCCTCCTTCACCATCGAAATTAGTGAATATAGTATCAAAGACTTGGTATATAGTGAATTAGACTTAGGTGGAAGGTATGTGTCGAAGCTATGGGTTCGGATGGGGTCGAAACGTTGCTTTGCTGTTAAATGAAAACACATCTGCTTTGCTTTCGAAGGGTTTTCTTTTGACTTGGTTGGCTTCCTACTTGGTCAAATTGATTTAAGGAATGGTTTCGAATGAGGTTGTGCCTTTTTTTAAGTGAACGCTTTCGAAGGGGTTGAAACTCCTTGTTGTTGCTTTCTACATTTCAAAGAGAATAGTTTCGAATGGGTTACTTTGTTTTAAAATCCAAGCCTCTTCGCCAATGCTTACGAAGGGATGGTTTTGACACCATCACTTCTTTACTTAGGAAATGCTTTCGAAAGAGTGCTTTCGACTTAAATATTTTATGACCTTTTTGTTCTATTTAAGGTAGAACCCAAAGGTTTCGAAGAAGATAGTTTTAAATTGTTTCAAAAGATTTTCCACATGTTTTAACAGAACCAAAATTGTTTCGAAAGGTTAGATGTTTTAATGCTTTCGAAAGGTTTTAATGAAGGTCTCAAAGGGGTGGTTCTCCAATGGTTTGAAAGGAAAGGTTTTCTAATGTTTTCAAAAGGCAACGTTTAAGTATTTTAAAGATAAGATGTTTGAGGTTTTAAATCTTTCGAAGGAAAGGTTTTTCAATGGTTTCGAAAGGTTTATATGAATGGTTTCAAAAGAAATGTTTAGGCCATTCAGCCTAGGTTTGGTTTCGAAAGGGGGACTTTCAATGGTTTTGAAAGGAGTACTTTCAATGGATTCGAAAGGGGTACTTTAAAAATTTTAAATATTTTCATCAATAAAAATTTGTGTAAGTATATATAACTTGGCAAGGTGATTTTGAGTAAAGCATATAGTATATATTTCCCTCGTTTAAGTATGCTTTAAAGGTTTAAATCAATTTGAGATGAAAAGGTTTTCAAGGAAAATTTAAGGGAAGATTACCCTAAGTAAAATGACACAGATATTTGTATACCAGATGGGACTGGTATAGGGTCGCGCCATATACATTAGCTATTAGCCCTTAGCTAATTTTGTCCAAAATTTCAGTGTATAGGACTTTGTCACAGGTAAGACTGAAATGATATTACACACAGAAACAAATATATTTGTATAGAGGTAGGTTATTGGTGAGCCCACAAAACCATTAGGATCAGTTGACCTGGAGAAAATAAGTTAGGGACAGACCGTCTGGAAAAGTATCTAATAGAAGCAAGACTATTTGTTTATTTTGTCTAGTAAGCCCAAGTCAGCCAAAGGTTAGTAGTTAGCCAAACAAAATTGTAGTATTCAGACAGATAGTCCATCTGTTACCTGATATGTATGTTTACATGGTAATGTTTTATGATTTTAACTAGTTTGGTTGCAGTATTATGATCTGCAAAATGTATGTTTTAAAAGGATATCACCGAGGGAAGCCCGTTCCGCTAAGTGACGTGGTCTCATTTAACATAAAATAAATGAGATGTATAGTATTATTCACACCAGGCTTTATATCTGACTTGAAGTTTATGTTTTTCCCTTTAAACACTCGGGTGCTCATAATTGATTTGAGTAAGCTGAGGTTGAGGATTTACAGGTTTTATTAGGTGGACAAATAAAGCTTCCGAAGACGAGTAGGAGACTGACAGATAGCTATTTAGAAGTTGCTTATTTTTTTATTTGACTCCCCTGTGTTGTACTATGTCAGTATATAGTACTCTGGTCATCCAAGGGGGCATCTTCATATGTCGCTCTTGGCGTATTTTGTAATAATTATATTTGATTTGAACCTGGGAAATGTTTGGGATTATGTAACTTGGATACGAAATGTTGTTTTGAAATGTAATCGGAAAAATGTTTTAATTTGTGATGATTTTATTTCATATTCAAGTGCTTCCGATATTATAGATACCGTTAACCTTACCATATTTGGTCATTGGAAGTTAATACTATGGATGATTGCAGCATCTATAGCGCTTCACTTCGGGCTTCCAGATAGGGGATGTTACAGAAAGCTTCCTCTAAAATTTCAAAGTTAAATTCCATTTCAAAACTCTTTTATGTTGCTATGTATTTACTTTAAAAATTAGATTGGGTTCTCAAATTTAAAAACTAAGGCTTTTGACTATATCCTTTGGATCATTATGACATCATGAGTTACCTCCGTCACTCTCACTTTTCAAAATCATTACTTAAAACCTTAGACAGTCTCTTTCGAAACCATCTAACATCCCTTACAAAACACTCGAAAATATACCTTTCGAAACACTTAAAAACATATCTTTCGAAACACTTAAAAACATACCTTTCGAAAGCATTGGGTTCAAGCAAGAATTTATGGAAGCATAGATTAGAAACCAACTAAAAGTATCACTTTCGAAACCATTGATTTAAAACAAAAAAAACTTCAAAGTATAAAAACGGGATGCATTCGAAAGCCACCCTTTTGAAAACCACTGCCTTCGAAACTATTTGCAAAGTGGCTAAATCAGTCCTTTTGAAAACATTATTAAAGGCAACTTCAATGGTAGCAGAGGAGTACTCGTTCAAAACACGCCTTCCGCACTCAATGACCTATGGTTATAAAAGCAGCTTCTAACTAAGGTAGAAGTATTGGTACGACAGCATGGGTATCGAAGTGGTTCAAAAGTGGCAACCCTTTCAAAAGCTTACTTTTAGAACAAGGGCAGGTCAATGGGTTCGTAAGCAAATAAAATCATCTTCAACCCTTTCAAAAGCATGCCTTTTACACCATTATTCCCTTCTGCCATTCTCCAGTACACTACATACCAAATGCTTAATGTCGTGTGCATTAGTTTTGAATGGATGCGAAAGGTTATAAATGAGAGTATGGTGGTGAAAGCAAGGATGGTAAGTGGTGAAGTTGTAGTTCTCTATAAAACCGATTTTATGCCTTTTTAAGTAATTTCTTTTTACTTATCCCCTTATTTTGTGAATTTCCTATTGGGTAACAAAACCTTTATAAAATTCTTAATCCCCAATGCTCCAATATTTGGTCAAAATTATTAGCTAACCCTATGTAGTTAATTAATCATTAAATACTAATATTTCTAATTAAATACAACTCACCCAAATCTCTTAAGAAAAATATCAGAAATCCACATAAATTCCAAAATGCTAATAACTTTATTATACGAAGTTTCAGCCTAAAGTTATTAATTAATTCCTCAAATTAATAAAAACCTAAAATATACCTTCCTTTCACTCAAAAATTCATAATAAACTATTCATAGCTTGGAACGTTATGAAAATCAAAACCCATCTTCAAAATAATGTTTTACATGATATTTTCAAAAATCATGGCATTTGGAAATCATTTTGCATGATTTTAGCCTTAAAACTGAACTATATTATTCCATAAAATCCTTGTTTAAATTATTACATGACATTTAAATCATAACATATCATCATTCATCCAACATATAGTTTAAACCTCAAACCCAAATTTAAACATTCAAGACGACTTATATGAGATGGTTTAGATCATTATACACCTTGTTTAGATAAGGAACTTGAGATTCGCTCTTGATTTAATATTCCTAGCTTGAATCTTAGCCTCTAAATGGATTTTGCGCCCCTCTTTTTCTTAGGGTTATGGCCGACCTTCAAATTTTTTTTTTTATGTTTTTAGTTTATGAAAATGTGAATGTGAATGAGGTAAGGGATTTAGGGGTTTGGTATACGGCTCTTCCCATTTTTCCGTTGCCTTATTATCTTAAGTTTCCAATTTATAAATCACACTTATAATTTCATTAGTTAAGGCACCACCCTAATTAGTGTCCAAACCACAACTTTCTTATCACTCTAACCTCTACATTATTCTACTTAATTTATCTAACTAAATCTCCTAAATAATGTTACTTAAAATTAGGGATGTTACAGGCCATTCTTTAAAGAATTTCGTCCTTAAAATTTAACAAGGACTACGTACTAAGCATAGCAATCGTCTGTAACATCTCCAAACTACCATACTTGCCTACCTGACTAGTAAACAGTCTATATATATATATATATAACAGATATAGAACATACCCTTACAATATATCAGGATAAGTATCTCTAATCCTGTCTTCTGTCTCCCAAGTACAGTCCTTGTCGCTCCACTAAACTTTCACAAACTTGACCGTCTTGTTTCTTAACCTCTTATCATCTCTCGCTATAACCCGAACTGTTTACCTAACAATTGTCAGATCTTGTTCTACTATTAGGTCTTCCAACGTAGTCGGAGGGATAGTAGCCTCTGGACACCGCACATTCTTACAAAGATTAGACACTTGGAACACATTATGGACATCTGCTAAATTGCTCGGCAACTTTACTCTGTATGCGTGCATTCCTATCCTCTCTATAACTCGGAACGATCCAACATATCTCGTTGCTGTTTCCCTGACTTCCCGAACTGTACCACACCCTTCATCGGTGATACTTGAATAAAAACCTTATCTCCAATCGAGAAATTTAGATCCTTACGCCTCTTATCAGCGTACCCTTTTGTCTAGATTGAGCTTCCTTCATCCTACCTTAGGTGTCTCAATCTTCTTTGTTGCCTTTCTTACTAGGTCTGGACCTAAGATTAACTCATCTCCAATTTCCAACCAACATTCTGGTGACTTGCATAGCCTTCCATATAAAGCTTCGAAAGACGCCATTTCTATACTTGTTATTATAGAAAAAATCAATTAAGTGTAGGTAATCTTCCCATGATCTACCAAAATGTAGGACACAAGCTCTCAATAAATCCTCAAGTACCTTGTTGACTCTCTTTATCCTCCCATCTGTCCAAGGGTGATAAGCAGTACTCATCTTGAGCTTAGTACCAAACATATCCTGTAGACTCTTCTAAAACTTGCTAGTAAACGAAATATCTCTATCACTGACTATACTAGGAATCCTACATAGTCTAACTATTTTCTTCATAAATAATTTAGCCAAAATAGGTTTTGTCCTGCTTGACTTAACTGGAATGAAATGGGCACTCTTGGTCAACCTACCCACAACGATCCATATAGTTTCATTTCCTCGATTCGACCTTGGCAACCCGTCTATAAAATCCATGGATATCGATTTCCATTTCCAAACTGGTATCTCCAATGGTTTAAGCAACCCACTTGACTTCTAATGTTCGGTCTTTACTTGTTGACAGTTCATATGCTGCTTTGCCCACAAGCCAACTTTCCTCTTCATACCTTCTTAGTAGAAACTCCTCTTCATATCATGATACATCTTAGTTCTCCTAGGATCAATCATAAACTTCGATTGATGACCTTCCCTAAGAATTTCTCTCCTTAGGTTCCAAACATTTGGAACACAAAACAATCCCTTCTTTCTTAACTATCCCCTCTGGTCAGGAAAAAAAATCTTTTAGATCATCAATTTCCAATTCAACCTCAAGCCTTTTAATATTCTCAGCTAACCATGGATCCTCTTTTTACTTAGAAGAAAGCCTTTCGATCAGAATTAGTCGGATTTCCCAGCAGGATAACATGATAGTGCTCTGATTAGATCTATTAGTCGATCATAACTGCACACTACAAGTAGTCAAAGCTTCTAGGTCCTTTCACGCTGCTAACATAGATAACATCACATTTTGATGTTTTCTACTAAGATCATCCGCTACTTTATTTACTTTTCCAAGCGCATACTCTATACCAAAATCATATGCTGCTAAAAACTCCAACCACCTCTGCTGTTTCATATTTAACTCCTTATGAGAGAATAAGTAACTTAGGGACTTATGATCGGTGTATAAATCAAATCTCTCCCATGAGAGATAATGTCTCCAAACTTTCAACGCGAAGATCATCGCTGCCAACTCTAGATCATGAATAGGATATCTCACTTCATGTGGTTTAAGCTGTCGTGAAGCGTAGGCAATAACTCTACCTTTCTGCATCAATAGAGCTCCCAATCCGGTTGCACATGCATCTATATACACTACTAATCCCTGATTCCCTTCTGTAACACAGGCGCGTTGGTCAACAAGTGCTTTAACTTAGGGATTGCTTCCTCACATTTCTCAGATCAGATAAACTTTACGTCCTTCCTAGCTAGCTTAGTCAAAGGCGCCGCTATCCGTGAGAAATCCTTAATAAACCACTGGTGGTAACCAGCAAGCCCAAGAAAACTTCTGATCTCAGTCACCATCTCTGGTCTCTTCCTATTGTTAATAGCTTTGATCTTATCCGAATCGACTAACAAACCCTTCTCTGAAACCATGTGACCAAGAAACTTAACTTCTTTCTTCCAGGAATGACACTTTGAAAACTTCGTTGTCGATTGATGTTGTCTCAAGCATCACTCTAAGATGAACTTCATGTTGTCTTTCATCCTTAGAGTACATTAAGATGTCATCTATGAGTACCAAAATGAACCTATCCAAGTGCTTTCAAAAAACCCAGTTCATCAAATCCACGAAGAAAGCTGGCGCATTCATTAACCCGAATGGCATCACTAACCACTCATATGACCCATATCTGGTCCTAAACGCAATTAACGGAATAATATCATCTGCCACTCTTAGCTGATGGAAACCCGTCAGCAAATCCAATTGGTAAAATACTCTAATCCACTCAACTAATCAAATAAATCATCAATTCTTGGTAAAGGGTACCTATTCTTAATCGTCTTCTCGTTCAACTTACGATAATTTAAAGACATCCTTAACGACCCATCCAGTTTTTGTACCGAACACCATGGCAGCTCCTCAAGGTGAATTGCTTGGTCTAATAAAATTCTTTGCTTCTAAATCCACTACCTGCACCTTCAATTCCTTCATCTCAGTATGTGTCATTCTGCTAGGTGGTCTACTTATAGGTTTCTCTCCTGGCAAAAGATCTATCTGAAACTCAATGGCTCACTTCGGTGGTAGTCCTATGACTGGCTCAAAAACATCTGCAAACTCTCTTGCTATCAACACCTGATTTAATTCTTCGTCTGCTTCCATTGCATTCAGGAAAGCACAAGCACTTGAGTCAGACTTCCCTATTGAGTATATAATTCAGTTATGACTATTAGGGTGTCTGAGCGATATTTCTCTATCTTGGAAAAATATTCTAGCATCATACCTATCTAACCAATCCATACCAAAAATGAACCCGAAGCCTATGAAATCAAAAATAAACAAACTGCAAACAAACTTATGGCCTAACAAGTCAACTTCTAACCGGTCACATCTTATCCCTAGAGTTTCATACCCTCCTATCGAATTTGTAACCCATAAGGAAGTAACAAGGTATAAGGTTTCTCAACATAACATATCTACTAAATACTAAGATTTAAATGAATGTTATGCACTGGTATCAATAGTACCCTAACAAGCATACTATGAATCAAAAGCATACCTTCCATTACAGTCTTTCCATTCTCAACAGCGGTTGGTCTAGAAGAAGATGGTTCTAAAGTAAAAACCTTTCCATTGTCCGCTCCGACTGGTTCTGGACACTAATTCTTCTAATGCCCCATCTAATCACAGTTGAAGAATTTCACTCCTTCCTTGTCAACAGCCTTCATTGCTTTGCCTGTCCGACACTCATGAGAAAAATGTCTCTTCTTATCATACTTAAACAAACCAGATCATCTTTTGCCTTCTTGGCAACACCTCCCTTTTGAGCTACTTTCTTCTTAAAGAATTTCCTTTTCTTGCCCTAAGAATCCTGGGTCTCAACCTGCTTCTCTTTCCCAAAAGTAGAGAGCACTCTTCATTCCTGCATCTCCACTACAACTGTACTTGGATCATGGAGATGTGGCATAGTCGCCCTGGAGATCTCAGTCTTCAACTCAACAATATACTTCACATTCCTTTTGATGACGTTGTCAATGGTAGCATATCTGTATCTAGACAACTCATCAAACTTCGTAGCATACTCAATCACCGACATCTCACCTTGTACTAAGTCCATGAACTTATTCAGCAATACTGACTTGGAAACTTCAAATAAGAACCTCTCTTCGAATCTCCTTCAAAACCCTACCCAAGTCAACTCTTCCTCGGGAACTCCTACAGTAATACCATTCCACCAATAAAGTGATGCTCCCTACAACTGTCTAGAAGCAAGTTTCCACTTCTGCTCATCATCTAATCCCAAGTCAGCAAAAATTCTTTCAAAGTGCAATAACCAGTTTTCTATTTCAATAGCATCCTCTTTTTCCAAAAATGGCCTCCTACCAAGACGGGTGTAATCCCTGCTCAGCTTAGCATAGTTATAGCCAATTAGGGGCAATGGGATTAGCTACTCCAACATTCACGGCATTTCTCCCAGCTACTCCTGCAACTGCTCTAGCTTGCATCAGATTGATGAAGAACTGATACGTCATCCCCATATTTATTGGTAGCCTTCGAGCACCAACATTGGCATTTGCGTTTATATTAGCATTTGCCTGCCGACCAAGATTCCTCCTAGTATTAGGTCGAGCATTTCCATTAGTTGTGGTGCTTCCTCTACCTAGATTTCCTCTTTCGTTTCCTTCCTCCATATCTTCCTTTCTTTTATATCTGCATACGAGCCTTAGTAAGGTACAGAAGAACGGTCTAAGAGAGAGGGAAATACATACTTATATATATATATATATATATATATATATATATATATCTGTGTGTGTGTGTAACAAATGCAACTACATTATTATAGCACTAACCCAAACCCTGATCTCATTTTCTAATTCATTGGGTTATGTTCTGAAAATCTTTTAGGTTCAAATTTCTTTTAAATTTACATAAACCTATGCTCTGATACCAACTTGCAACATCTCCCATTTAGAGGTCCAAAACTAACTGCTATGGATGCTGTAGTCATCCATAGTTATTAATTCTCACCGACCAAATGCGGTAATGTTAGATACCTTGATATACCAAAAATGCATGAATATGAAATTTTTTAAACTCAATTTAAAACAAATTTCGCATTTCATTACAAATAGAATTTCAAGTGCATTACATAATTCCAATTCATAAATCACGTTCAGAGAAATATAGTTATTACGAATTACGTCAAGAGCGACATATGAAGATGCTCCCTTGGTTGATCAGAGTCTAAATATAGGAAATTAAACAATTTTCCATTTCATCTAATTACACCGCAGAATCAAACAGAAAGAACTCCTAATAGCTAGCTTGCCTCCTGCACATCCCTACAAGCTTATTCATCTAAAGAGGTACCTGAAAACCTTAACTCTCAAACTACTCAAAAACAATTGAGCACCTGAGAGTTTAAGGGGAAAACATAAACTTCGAATTAGATAAAAAGTCTGGTGTGAATAATAACCTACCATGTCGAAGCATATAGATATATAGTGAGACCACGCCGCTTAACGGAATGGGTTTTCCCCTCACTGGTATCTTAATCCAATATATAATAACCATATACTATGCACCTACGTCCAAATTATAAAGACACAACATAATAAAATGTATCAAAATGATATGCAAACATACAATATGCTTTGGAATTCTCATCCTCATTCACCTGATTATCTGTCTTAAGTTATAGTTTCTTGGGTCACTATTAACCTATTAATTTTCATGGGATAACTAATAACCTATTCCAAGATTACGGACTATCTGTTGGATTTCATAGTTTTTATGGGATCACTAAGAAACTATTGGTGTTTACCACTAATATCATCCAATCATAGGTTTCATAGGTCACTATGAACCTATTGGATTCTCCAATAATATCTCTCATGTCATAGTTTACATGTGCTGACTATGAACCCATTGATCTCTATCAACAACCTGTTCCAGACATAGTTTTCATGGGATTACTAAGAACTTATTGCCCCCTTCCAATAACAATTTCCATAACTTAGTTTTCTTAGGCTTACTAAGAACCTTTCTAAACCAATAATCTTTTGATCAGTCTTGGGCATCCTATATTTTGGTGTGTCTAACCTCCTGGATGGTTTTTTACTCATACAAGAGTTAATGTATATTCATTGTTGGGTCAACCTAGCTTGTTATTCTACCCTTAAACACCCCAAAATGCAATTATGGGTTAATAATGAAGTGAATATCGTTGCACAAGTGTATATGATAACTGGTAAAATAACACAACAACATAAATATCCATGGTTTAATTCCTTGCAATCATTTTCTAATGAAATATGGTTAATACCCTTAACCCACTATCTTTAGCAAGGAAAGCTTCCTCTAAAATTTCAAAGTTAATTGCCATTCAAAATTCTTTTACATTGCCATATATTTACTTTAAAAATGAGATTGGGTGCTCAAATTTCAAAACTAAGGCTTTCGATTATATCCTTTGGATCATTGTGACATCATGAGTTACCCTACCTCACTCTCCCTTTTGGAAATCATTACTTAAAACCATAGAGATTCTCTTTCGAAACCATCCAACATACCTTTCGAACATTCAAAAACATTCCTTTCGAAACAGTCAAAAACAAACCTTTCGAAACGCTAAAAAACATATCTTTTGAAACACTTAAAAACATACCTTTTGAAAGCATTGGGTTCAAGTAAGAATTTATGGGAGCATACCTTAGAAACCAACTTAAAATATCACTTTCGAAACCATTGATTGAAAACAAAACAAACATCGGTATAAAAAAGGGATGCATTTGAAAGCCACCCTTTCGAAAACCACTCCCTTCGAAACTATTTGCAAAGTGGCTAAATCAACCCTTTCGAAAACCATTGTCTTCGAAACTATTTGCAAAGTGGCAAAAGGGTACGGCAGCAATGGGTATCGAAGGGGTTCAAAAGTGGAAACTCTTGTAAAAGCTTACTTTTAGAAAAAAGGTGGGTCAATGGGCTCGAAAGCAAATAAAAGCTGCTTCAACCCTTTCACAAGCATACCGTCGACACCATTCTTTCCTTCTACCTTTTTCCAATACGCTATGTACCAAATACTTGATACTGTGTGCATTGGTTTCAAATGGATGCAAAAGAATATAAATAGGGGTATGCTAGCAAAAGCAAGCATGGTAAGTGTCGAAGTTGTAATTTGCTATAAAACTGATTTTATGTTTTTTTAAGTAATTTCTTTTTACCTAAGCCCTTATTTTGTCAATTTTCTATGGGATAACAAAACTTTTATAAATTCTTTTTAGAATTTGCTGAAAGAATTTGCCGATGTAATCCCTAATGCTCCAATATTTAGTTAAAATTATTAACTAACCCCTTGTGGTTAACTAATCGCTAAATACTAGTCTTTTTAATTAAATCCAAAACTTACCCAAATCTCTTGAGAGAAAAACTCAAAATTCACACAAATTCCAAAATGATAATATCTTTATCATAAAGTTTTCAGCCCAAAACTAATTAATTAATTCCTCAAATTAATTAAAACTCGAAATATACCTTTCTTTCACTCAAAAATTCATAATAAATTATCCATAGCATGGAATATTATGAAAAATAAAATCCATCTCCAAAATAATGTTTTATATAACGTATTTAAGAATTATGGCATTTCGGAATCTTTTTGCATGATTCTAGCCTTAAAACCGAACTATATTATTCCAAAAAATCCTTGTTCAAATTATAAAATGGCATTTATGTCAAAACATATCATCATTCATCCAATCATATGGTTTTAAACCTCAAACCCAAATTTAATCATTCAAGATGACTTATTTTGATCATTATTCACCTTGTTTGAATAAGGAACTTGAGATTTGTTCTTGATTTAATCTTCCTCGCTTGAATCTTAGTCTCTAAATGGATTTTGTGCTCATCTTCTTCTTAAGATTATGGCCGGCCTTCAACTATCTTTGTTTACGTTTTTGGTTTACGAAAATGTGAATGAAGTAAGGGGTTTAGGGGTTATAGTATACATCTATTCCCATTTTACCCTATCCTTATTCTCTTAAGTTTCTAATTTACAAATCACACTTATAATTTCATTAGTTAAGGAATGACCCTAATTAGTTTCAAAACCTCAATTCCCTTATCACTCTAACCTCTACATTATTCTATTTAATTTATCTATTAAATCTCCTGAATAATGTTATTTAAAATTAGGGATGTTACAGACCTACTTTCCCCAATCTACTCGTTTAAGAGTACCCGGGATAATAAGGAGCAAAGCATAAAACATTTAGTCAAACAAAAGTCTGGTGTCAGCGATATGTAATCTCAAAATACTATAAAACTCGTGTATAGTAAATAAGTTATAAGGTATGAACAATAATACCTGACATATCCCTACATCAAAAGAGTTAGCATATAGACATAATATATGTTGCACTGCTATCACAAGTGGAAAGTATAGGGTATAGGGGTATCATATAGCATAACAAGCACATAGTAAATATAACATCCATCACACATCCTTGCATCTCTCACTCAAGTGCTTCAGATATATGCTAACTCTCTTAGATGCTCAACTCATTGCCTACACAGATGGCTAGGGAATGGACACACACAGATGTCCAAATATAGGCACATACAGAATACCCTAGGTGCACACATACTACCCTGTCCTGTTGATGAGCATCATAACCACATAGTTATCCATCAATTCCTTTGCATATATACCGATAGTTGAACTACCCCATAGATGGTAAACTCTTGCCTACACAGATGGATAAGGACCGGACACATGTAGACGTCCAAACACATAGGTATGCACAGACTACCCTAGGTATATGCAGACTATCCTGTCCTACTCAAAGCATCACAACCCCCTATTCTACATTATGACCTATTACAGAGCTTGTACTTTTAGTCCATCATCAAATGCTATAGTCACTCACCACATCTAGTCGTCTAAGTCATCATACTTTGTTGGTCGCCATTCCAAAGTCACCCAGAGCCACCTCGAGGTTCTACATCCCTACCCTAAAACTACTCCCAAGACTACCAAGAAACCCCAAGTCCTGCCCCAAAGTCTATAGGTAAATCTGTGCTCCACCCTTTTTGGTCCATTTACAACCGAGTCAAGCTAAGCCCTAATAAAATCTCCCATGTCGAAGCAACTTCTATGCTCGGTCCCGTGAACATTCCCATCATCAAACCAACCCCCTATGCCCAACTACAAACTATGCTTCACCACTCGCCACCGACCACGTTCCTTGCTCGGCCACCGACCAAATTTCACTACAAGGCCATCGACCAAATTTCACTGCCTAACCATCGATCAATACTCATCACAGAATCAAAATCTTATAGCCCATTTCACGCTTCAACATCACGTCGATTCCATTGCTACGCTTAATGATTCATCCTTCATTCATCGTGTATGCAACGATATGAATCCAAACGCACTAGAGCCAATCCGTCGAAGTCCGTCTCTAGGGTTGCCACCTCTAGTTCGCTTCGATGAGTGTTTTCGACCATAGAAGCATACAAACAAACACAATACATGCATCAAACAACATTCAAACGTGTAAATTGCACAATTAACCATGGAAATCATCATTCAAGGTATATATAACATAGCCTAACATCTATCAAGGCAATCACATATTAAAATAAATGTTAAGAACACCAAAAATCCATTTATTCATGTTTTTTTACTACAGTTTGGGTTTTAAAATAGCATCAAAACTTGATTTTGACTTTAAATATGGATCCAGAACATGTTAAAACCTATAAATATATTGAAGTGAGAGATAATAAATCACTGACCAAAACCTCAAAAACTAAAGATTTGCATGCAAATTGATGCAAATCCGAGAATGAATACCAAATATGTAATTTACTTCCCCAAAATTATAGACTTGAAAATCTCTTATTAATCTTCTTGCTAATCTATCACTACCTATGATTTAGACTTGATTTGGAGGAGAAAAAAGAATATTTTGAGTGGATAATGAGTTAATGAAGGATTAGATCTATGGAAAAACATATAAAAGTGATTGGGGATCATGGGTCAGCCATATTAGGTCTCCGATCCCGAAATAGGGTAATGGTCTTGTCTTAAACTCACTAAATACACACTAAGTTGCTCCAAAAAGAGCCAATCTTCAAATAGCCATATTTTCTAGTTAAAAATTCCAAATTTCTATTATTAACACTTTATGGAAAGGAAAACTGTTCTATTGTTCCAATAGAAGTGATCTCGGATGCTAACTCGGCTCCTATAAAAAATTATAGCTAATACAAGTTTTCTAAGGTAAAATCGTCGAGAAATTTTTTAAAGATAGGAAATGTCACTAATGGGCATTTCCAAAGTTATAGAGTCAAACGACATCATATGAATTTAAAAATAATATTTTACGATCCCGATACGTAAAATATGGACCATTACAGAAAGCTCCCAAATGCTAATGGCGGAAACAACTATGAAATTCATTGTAATCAACTCCTTCATGCTCACTCGTACCACCAAGCCCAAAAAAATGCGATCAAGAACATCATCTGCTGCTTTGAACTACCAAAAAAGATCATCATAGACAATGACACATATTTTGAGACTGGGCGATTACTAGGATTCTACGAAAGAAATGGGATCGAGAAGTGCTTCTCCTTAGTCACCCTACCCAAAATAAAACAGAATGTTTTAGACTTTGAATAAAACCATCAAGTCAGCATAGAAGAAGTGCCTCACCAAGCCAAAGGAAAATTGGACTGAAGACCTACCTGTGCTCTGGTCCTAAAGAACCTCGGGTCAACTTCAATCAGGCACTCCCTATTCTCCTTAACATACACATGTGAAGCTATGTTTCCTATTATATTTAATATCCTATCATCCCTATGCCTCACTCACGACTCTGAATAAAATTTTGAACTAATGCTTAAGAAGCCAAAAACTATAAATCTAGAGTAAAGTCTGGAAATTGATCGTCAACGACTGAATTCTACTACAAGTCTTTGCGAATGCTAAAACTCGACCGAAGGAGTACCAGTGCCAAATTAAGTAGGCCCGTATGTAATAGGTGCCATGCTCGCCAATGGTGCCTACCGCCTCTAGCACCCAGACGGCACCCACATGCCCAAAACTTGGAATTCATAGTGTCTATGAGCATACTATATGTAAAATGTTTTAAGCCGTGATTATATCGTGTTTACATGAAAAGTTGGCACAAACACCCTAAATGTTTATAGAAGTGAATCATATAAAGAAAATTAAATTAAAAAAAAGAGGAAAGTACACATAACAATTATAGCAGTCCGGCTAAACACTGTTCTATGTCTACTTGAACTTTGTTTATGATTATGCAAAGGTTTTACAATGTGATCTTATGGATTGGTAATCTATGGATCAATGATGATCTGTGAGATTGCAATAATAGTATAGAAGTTTAGAATGTAAAAAGGGATCCTCAAATAGTGCTTACCACTTTCTATTTATAGACGAAGATCAACAGATTTATACCACCACATTCTCCCTACGGCCAAAAAAGTCTCTTTGAAAAGATCATGACCAAATCAGCAAGTCACATGAATCGATATAGAACCATGGCCTATGGATCGGTACCGATGCATTAGATTGATCGTTAAACCCTCTTTGATCTCTCGAGGTTGCTTTGTTGACTTTCACCTTCGTCTATAAAACTTAGATGCATTGATATGGACTTGAACTTGAGTAAATTCTTGGTTTGGTGGTTGGGTAAAAGCACTTGGGCTTAGTTGCTTTAAAACTTGGATTTATCCATCAATCATCCAGATCATGGATTGCAAGAAAACTATCGTAAGTTGCACTTTTTGACCAATGATGGCCTTGACTTTGCACATCGAGGAGGAGGGACATTAGGAAACTTCTATGGATCGGTCATAGCCTATGGATTGGTACCGATCCAAAAAACTTAGCCCACGGTCCAATCCAAGAAACTTCTTAAATCTTCAATTTTCACTTTTGCACTTGGAGTGGATTAGAATTTAGGCTATCCTTTGAATGCCTTTGGCATGCTAATGGCTTCGTCCATTGACCTTGCTTGGTGTCCAAGTTTATAATTTATAGATTTTGTTTTCTACTCTGTTATCCTCAATTTTATCAATCTGACTTGTCCGAAAAAAGGCTAGGCCATAAAGCAGAATAACATTTTCCTCCCAAAGTATATCTTGTGTTAATAAGATATGCTTTAAATCGAGATAAAATGTGGATTTCACATCATCAGTTTCAGGTTGTGTTCCAAATAGATGCTACTTATCATCTGAGAAATTTTCATGAAGCATTATATATTCTACCGATTTTTGTGCTATTTCCAATGGTTTTGAACTTGAACTGTTGTGTAGTATAAAAACCGAAGCACGTTTTTCAAGTTTGTTGCCTCGTTCTAGAAAATTTTCAATAATCTCTTTCCTTGAACTGTTCGAGTAGAATTCGTTTGTTCGGAACTTCATTCGCATCTTGTACTGTATTTCACATTTTATTATTGTATATATGTACTATATATACGTATTATACATACGTGCATATATTTCTTTTTTTAATTATTTTTCATGGTTCAGTGTCAATCCATAGGCCATGGATCGATACTGGTCGATAGGCTATAGTTTGGTGCCTTAAACTTAAGCAAATCATATGCCTATCTTTATGGGTCAGTTGTTGCTTAAATATGAATCCATAATTGGTTCATTCCACTTGCTTTTCTTTCTTTTTTGATACCTTCATTCCCAAGCTTGCTATTGCCGATCCACGAGCCATCGAACCAGTCTTCAACTTCGAGCTACTGTCTCGAATCACTGCTTCCATCTTCCTCTATCATCAATGTTACCAAAACCATCAACTTTGTACCTCAATTCTCAAGCAGTGAACCATTCGACTGACTTGAATTTTTGATTCAAGCGCCGTTGAACCCAATTAGGCCAATTTGCTTTAGGTAGGTGGTGGCGTGGCATGGGGATGTTCGTCGTCAGCTCATGTCTTGACCATGTTCCATCACTAATGGAGCTCCATCATTTCTCTTCTATGGATTGGTCCTATTCTACAACTTAGAAATTTTAGGACTAAAAATTGAAATGGGGGACATTTCAGAAAAATTGAGAGTTTTACTCGAATCGAGCTGTAAATTCCTCGGGTTTGACTCAAACTCGAGCTCTTCAATCTTCAACTTGAGTTAGCTTCGAGTCCTACCATGATGGACTCGAGTTTTCCAAATGCCCCTGATTTTTAGTATAAATTTGATCGAAAACTCCCAAAAACTTCAAATTGAGCTCTGTAGCAAATTTGGTCGTGCCATGATCGACGATTCATGCTTCATTGGGATGGTTTACAATAATAGTCACAATAAATGTATATCAACACTTTAACAGATTATTTTCTAACAATTTTATAAAATAATGGATTTGAATTGTACGATATTAGATGCGCAACTTCAAATGCTTTCACTGCATAACTTTGAATGCACACTATTACTCTCCATGGATGTATGAGATCCGATTGTTCAGCATACGTTAAAATCGTTGGGTTGGGTAAATCGACTATAGAGAGATTTTTCCTAGCATAAATATTAAAGCTTTTAATATGCTTAATATTTATTATGTATGAAGCTTTAATAGTTATGGACCATAGAAGTTCCTCACGTTGAACTTTAACATTAAGATACGTTGAGCCCAATACTAAATCTAGCTCAACGATATTGCCTATGGAAAACCTACTTCTACATCATCTAGATCTTAGTTAACTAGTCACCAAGTAAAGTAGCTTTTAAATATAGTTCCCTTTGTATTGGCTAGAGAGCCTACGGAAGGGGTTTCTTGGGCATTGATACTTTTATTTTGAATTATCTGTTGGATTCTCCAGCTTCGAAGGTAGATGAAGCGTCTCTTAAGAGGATATGCAAGAGACAAGTTAACAAATTTCTTTGTTAACCAAATATGTAAGGCTATGACAGTCCAGTTTAAATTAGGGATTGAATTGCCTTGTGCAAAGCTTAAAAGAAGTATGCAAGTCCAGAAGTATGAAATGAGCATGTCCATAGTTCAAGTCAGATATGAGATGTCATATGCATGTCATATGTTCAATAATGTCCCAATATCATTATTCAACAGTATTATGCTATGCAAAGTTTATTGTCCAAATCCTTATACGCAAAAGTCAACAATTTACAATCGGCTCTAAAAATCACCAATTTGATTTATTTAGGTTACCACTCCGAAAAATGTTACAAAAATGAGAAGGTAGAATCCACCTCCACCAGACGTTGGTAGACAAAAATTTATAGGGTTTCTCTTATGCGAGATTACTGATATGTGGTAGGGTCCTAGATTCAAGGATTCCGATAGCTCCATCTTGATATACGTCAGCCTCTCATTATAGATATTCGGTATCCCTTACATCTTCACAACCTTGATATCTCTTACTATTTATAAAAGTTCAAAACCCTCATGCCATTTTCACATGCTTTACAAGAGCTATAGTTTTAAAGGCTCGACATTGGTTAAAGACTCAATATCATTTCAATCATTGATGAAGCTCGGCGTTGCTCATTCTTATAAGTTCGGCAGTACTACTTCCCTTTGGTAGTTACTCAATAGTCATTATTAATGTAGATACTTGATAAAAGTTATTATGATAACAGCTTGATCACAGATGGTTTAGTGTTGACTCAGTGTTTCTATAAGCTCAACACCTCCATTCTGAGTCTAAATGCTCAACATTCTTCTCCTTATTTTTTCTATGACACTCTTAGTTGCAGTGGCTCAATATCTATATGTGTTTGTTAATTCAAAACCTTTGTTACCCCATGGACTTGGCACCTTTATTTGTTTCCAATACTCAACATTACCTATATTTTTCATATGCTCAGAATCTTAGAAGTTGTTGAAGGTTTGATACCCATTCTGCCTTCCATGCTTAACAACCTCTATGGTTGTTGAGGCTCGATATGTAACACCCCTATTTTTGGTAATATTATCGAGGAGATTTAATTAGATAAATTAAATAGAATAATGTAGATGTTAAGTGATAAGGGGGTTGAGATTTGAATAAATGTAATTAAGACCGTGCCGAAATAAGTAATTAAATGGGCTTAAGAATGGGTTATAAGTTAATTAATTTACATAAGGATATAGTATGAATTTGCTGCACATAACCCTTACCCTTATATATTCTCGTCCTACCATTTCATTTTCCATTCACGTCATTTTGAAAACAAAAACACAAACGTAAGAAGAGAAGCTGGCCATAATCAAAGAGAAGAGAAATCAAAGTAAAGCTAAGGATTAAAGCTCAGGGGTAATAATCTCAATCCAATTTCCTTATCTTAATCAAGGTGAATAATAATTCATTCCATCTCTACTTAGCTTATAATCATATTTTTCGGATTTAAGGGTAAATTCATTTTATGATGATTTGGATGATGATATGCTTGAATTATAATTTGTTTTTTTAAATAAGGATGTTTGAATAAGATTATATGCGGTTTTAGTGAAAAACCTATTTGTATTGATGTTTAAATGAATGGAAAATTTTTACGTTCAGTAAAACATGATTGTGGAGTTAGGTTTTAATTTTGATTATTTTCCAAGGTATGGAAAGATTATTATGAATTTTCAAAGAAAAATATGGTTAATTGGGTTTGTAATTTTTTTTCAGAAATATATTGAGAATTTGGGTCTGAAATTTTGACATGTTAGATAACATGACTAAAATGAATTTCTGGCAAATTAAATTATTTTAGAAGAAGGACTTATTTGCAATATTAGTTTCGCATAATGGAAGGGCTTATTTGCTAACATAACCATGTTTAGATCTGAAATTAGCGGTAGTTATTTTAGTAAAGAATTTGAAAATTTACGGCAACTAATCTTGTGTTTAGTGGCAGGTTAGTTAGAAAGTACTTGCTTTACTTTGTATTAAATCAGATTTACCAAGAAAAGTTGTTTCCGCCTTCTTTGGAAGTACTTTACGACTTAGAGCTTTCACCATCAATCAAGTTGAAACCCTACTGGGCCGAAACTAATACAAAAGGTATCACTTAGATTATACATAGTGGATTGGAGAAAGGCGGAATGCATGATATCGAAAGCATAGCTTTCGATGGGGTCGATACCTTTTTGTTTGTTTTAAAAGTAAATTGCCTGCTTTTGTTTTATTAAAGCCTTCGAAGGCTTCAAAGCATATGTCTTCAAAAGAGGTTTTCTAAAGGCTTTTGAAGGGGTTGCCTTCCTATGTGTTAAAGATTAAGCTTTCAAATGGGTATCCTTACTTTTAAAATAATGCTTTCGAATAAAGGGGTTCTGATCAAAACTATGCTTTGTCGCCGTTCATTAGCCTTACGAGTGTATCAAACTCATCCTTGCTTTCGAAAGGTAGTGCTTGTTTTAAAGATGTTTTAAGCCACTTATCAAATGCTTTCGAAAGGGTCCAAGGGTTTTGAAGGCAATTGCTTCGAAAGGGATTTTCGATGCGATCCTTTAGTGTTTTGTTGAAATAATTTAAAGCTTTCGAAAAGGATAGTGCCGATGCCATCAAGTTTTCCTCAATATTTTTATATAATAAAGGATGGTTTCGAAATAGATACTTCCTTTTATATTCACTTTGACCCAAATAATATTTTAAGTATAAACCCAATGGTTTTGAAAGGAGGACTTTCAATGGTTTTGGAAGGGTTGCTTCCAATGGTTTCAAAAGTAGTACTTTCAACGGTTTCGAAGCTATATTTATAAATGTTATTAAGTAATACATTATTACATTCGAAAGGTTTCAAAAGGGAAGTTTTAAAGTGTTTTAAAAGGTAGGGGCCTAATGTTTTGAAAAGAGATTTATATGCTTTCAAAGGAGGTTATCCAGTGAAGTCGATAGCAAGATTTTGAAGTTTTCGACAGCCTTAGTTTTTAAAATAAATAACCCAATCTCATTTTTAACGTAATTCCATGGAAAGATTAAATAAAGTGTTTTGAAAAGGAGTTTTTGAAGAAGTTTTCTTTGATTAAAAGGTTAAAGGGATTAACCAAGTTATTATGTATGCTTCTTCATATATGTATATATTGACATTGTAATGGATCCATAACTGAATTTTGGGAATGGGCGGAATAACTAGCTAGGTTGACCCAGTAGTGAATATAAATTAATTTAAAAACTGAATGAGTAGAATTGCATCCAGGAGGTCAGGAAGACCAAAATATAGGATGCTAAAATATTAAAGGAAAAGATACAGGCAGGGGCCAATAGGTTCTCAGTAAGCCCATGAAAATTTTGTATAAGATACGATATTGACAGGGGCTAATAGGTTCTCAGTAAGCCCATGAAAACTGTGTATAGGAAAAGATATTGGCAGGGGCCAATAGATTCATAGTTAGCCCATGAAACTATGTATAAAGGAAGCTGCTAGAAAGACAGATTCATAGTAAGCCCATAAATACTATGATTTGGTACTAGCAGGGGCCAGTAGGTTTGTAGTTATCCCATGAAAAGTATATCCAGAATTAAGATATTGACACATGTCAATAGGTTCCTAGTCAGCCACTGAAAACTAGGATAAGAAGAGTAAAGATAATTTAATCACCAATAGGTTCCTAGTCAACCCATGAAAAATAGGATAAGAGTAAAGATATTGGAATTACCAATAGGTTTATAGTGATCCTATGAAAACTATGTAATTGGACAGGAAGCCCTTAGTCATTTTACTGGTTATTAGTCAACCTATGAAAACTATTAAGTTAATGGTAATCCTAAAAACTATAATTGAGACAAGTAGTCAAAATGAATGAGGATAGGTAATCTAGAATTGATTCACTTATTTTGCACATCATCATATCATATTGTTATGGATTGTTTTAACCATTGTGGATGTAGGAGCATGGTATATGGTTTTATAAAAGTTTTAGGATATTTGTGAAGGGAAAACACATTCGCTAAGCGGCACGGTCTTAGTAGATATCTAAATAATTTCATGTGATAAGTTATTACTCATACCAGGTTTTATGTCTGGCTCGAAGTTTACGTTTTTCCCTTAAACTCTCGGGTACTCAATTGATTTTGAGTAGTTTGGGAGTTATGGTTTTTAGGTATCTCAGAAGAAGAATAAAGCTTCCGGAGACGTGCAGGAGGCATGATAGATATGTATAGCTCTCTTTTATTTTCCATTGTGTTGCTTGTGATGGAAAAGTTGTTAAATTGCCTGTATATACTCTAACCATCCGAGGGGGCATCTTCATATGTCGCTCTTAGCGTATATTGTAATAAATATATTTTCTCTGAACATGGTTGACGATTGTGAGATTATGTAATGAATTGGAAATGTTTTGAAATTGGATGTCATCTTGTTTGATGTTTTAAAATTTTCCATATTCATGTGTTTCTGTGTATCAATAAATCTAACACCGCCATATTTGGTCGTCAAGGATTAATAACTATGGATGACTGCATCATCCGTAGCTATTAGTTTTGGGCCTCCAAGTAGGGGGTTGTTACAAGTTGGTATCAAAGCATAGGTTTATGAAGCTTTAAAAGGAAAGTTATACCTAAAAGATTTTTCAAACATAATCCAATGAATCAAAAATATGATAGGGGTTTGGGATAACGCTATAGTAACGTACTTGTATATGATATATAGTTATATATATAAGTACGTATTCCCCTCTCTCTTAGACTGTTCTTCTATATCTTACTAAGGCTCGTATGTAGATTTACGAGAAAGAAGATATAGATATGGAAGTAGGAAACGAAAGAGGAAATCTCGGTAGAGGAAGCACCACAACCAATGGAAATGCTCGACCTAATACCAGGAGCAACCAAGGTCGATAGGTTAATGCTAACCAAAATGCTGAAGCCAATATGGGTGCTGGAGATCCACTAGTAGATATGGGAGTGATGTATCAGTTCATCGTTAATATGATGCAAGCAGGAGATACTACTGGAGTTTCTGGGAATGTTGGAGGAGCAAATCATGTGGATCCAGTTGGGAATAACTATTCTAAGTTGAGTAGAGAGTACACTAGACTTGTTGGGAAGCTGTTTTTGGGAACAGAGGATGCCATAGAAGTAGAGAATTAGTCGTTGCATTGTGAACGTATCTTTGCTGATCTGGGTTAGATGATGAGCAAAAGAGAAGATTGGCCTCTAGACAGTTAAAGGGGCTAGAACTTCATTTGTGGAATAATGTTACTGTCGGAGTTTCGAAAGAAGAATCAACATGGGATGAATTTAGAAGGAGATTTGAACAAAGGTTTTTATCTGAGGTTGCTAAGTTAGCATTGATGAGAAAGTTTATAGATCTAGTTCAGGGGTTATAGACTATGCCAACAGGTTTGATGAGCTATCTCGATATTGGTATGCTATTGTTGACACCGTTATCAGAAGGAATGAGAGATTTATTTAGGGTTTGAGACCTGAGCTTACTAGGGCGACCATGACACATATCTGTGATCCTTGTAATGTTGTTGTGGAGGTGGAAAATTGCCGTGAGGAAATGATTGCGATTTGTTCTAGAGAGAAGCTAGTTGAAATCTAGGGTTCTTAGGGAAAGAAGAGAAAGTTCTTTCAGTAGATGGGAACCCAGAAAGGAGATGCTGCCAAGAAGGCAAAGGCTGATTTAGTTTGCTACAAGTGTGATAAGAAGGGTCATTACAAAAATGAGTGCCAGCCAGGCAAGGGAAAGAAGGCTACAGACAAGAAGAATGCATAGTGCTTCAACCATGACCAAGTTGAGTATTATAAAAACTAGTGTCTAAAGCCAGTCAGTGCAGATAAAGGAAAGGATTTTGCTATTGGATCATCGATTAAGCCAACCACGGTTGCTATAGGAAAGACTGTGATGGAAGGAACGTTTTTGATTTAAAGTATGCCAGTTAGGATACTATTTGATACCAGTGCAACACGTTCATTTATATCTTAGTGTTCGGTTGATAGATTATACTTAAAACCCACTTAGCTTGTTACTTGCTTATGGACTACGAATCCAATAGGAGGGTATGCAATTCTAGGGATGAGATGTGACCAGTTAGAACTTGATTTGTTAGGTCATAAGTTTGCATGCAGTCATTATGTTTTTGATTTCATAGATTTTGGAATCATTTTGGGTATGGATTGGTTGAAAAGGTATGAGGCCAAGATATTTTGCTATGATGGGGAGATATCATTGTGACACCCTGATAGTCATAACCGAATTATATTCTTAGTGGAGAATTCTAACCGTAGTAGTTGCGCTTTGTTAAGTGCGATGGAAGTGGGAGAAGTGCTAAGTCCGGTTCGAGTAGCAAAATAGTTTACAAATGTCTTTGAGCCAGTCACGAGACTACCACCGAAATGAGCTATTGAATTTTCGATAGATCTTGGGCTAGGAGCTGAACTTGTGAGTAAACTACCTAGCAGGATGACACCAACTGAGATGAAGGAATTGAAAGTGTAGCTAGTGGATCTGGAAGAAAGAAATTTTATTAGACCAAGTATTTCGCCTTAGGGAGCGACCGCAGTGTTCGTAAAGAAACCAAATGGGTCGTTGAGGATGTGTGTCGACTATTGTAAGTTGAATGAAAGGACAATAAAGAATAAGTATCCTTTTTCGAAAATTGATGATTTATTTGATCAGTTGAGTGGAACTAGAGTATTTTCCAGTAGGATTTGGCAACAGGTTTCCATCAGTTAAGAGTGGAGAGAATAACATTTTTTAACAGCATTTCAAACTAGGTATGGTTCATATGAGTGGTTCGTAATGCCATTCGGGTTAACGAATGCACCTTCTTTCTTCGTGGATTTGATGAACCGCGTCTTCCGAGAGTATTTGGATAGATTCGTGTTGGTGTTTATGGATGACATTTTGATATACTCTAAGGATGAAAGAGACCATGAATAGCATCTTAGAGTTGTGCTTGAGATGCCGAGGCAGAATCGGTTAAAGACAAAATTTTCCAAGTGCCATTTTTGGAAGAAAGAGGTTAAGTTTCTTGGTCACGTGGTTTCAGAGAAGGGTTTTTCAATCGATCCAGATAAGATCGAAACTGTTAATAATTGGAAGAGAGTAGAGACGGTGACCGAGATTAGAAGTTTTCTTAGACTTGCTGGCTATTATCGGAGATTCATCAAGGATTTCTCATGGACAACAGCGCCTTTGACTAAGCTAACCAGGAAGGAGGTGAAGTTTGTTTGGTCCGATAAATGTGAGGAAGTATTTCTCAAATTAAAGCATTTGCTGACCAATGCACCAGTGTTAGTAGTTCTGGACGGAAACCAAGAGTTAGTGGTGTATACTGAAGCATGTGAAACTGCATTGGGAGCTGTGTTGATGCAAAAGGGTAAAGTGATTTCCTACGCTTCACGATAGCTTAGACCGCATGAGGTGAGATATCCTACTCATGATTTGGAGTTGGCTGCGGTGATCTTCGCATTGAATATTTGGAGGTGTTATCTCTTAAGTGAGAGATTTGAGCTATACACAAATCATAAGTCTTTAAAATACTTATTTTCTCAGAAGGAGTTGAATATGAGACAACCGAGGTAGTTGGAGTTTTTGACGGCTTATGATTTTGGTATAGAGTATACTACATGGAAAGGTAATAAAGTAACGGATGCTCTTAGAAGAAGATACCAGAATGTAGTATTGACTATGTTGGCAGAATGGAGGGATCTAGTAGTTTTGACCAGTTGTGATGTGCAGTTAAGATTGACTGCTAGTTCTAGTCAGAGTATTGCCAAGTTGTCATGTTTAGAAGTTCAACCAGTGTTGATCGAGAGAATTGCTTCTAAGTAGAGGGTAGATCCATTATTAGCTGAATGGATTAGAAGGCTTGAGGTTGGAACTGAGATCGATGATTTGAAATATTTTTGTCTTTACCAAAGAGGATGGTAAAGAAAGAAGGGGCGATTATGTGTTTCATATGTTGAGAACTTAAGGAAAGAAGTTCTTGGGGAATGTCATTGATCTAAGTTTACGATTCATCCTGGCGGGACCAAGGTGTATCAAGATATGAAGAGGGATGTTGACTTGTGGGTTAGGCAGTGTGTAAACTGTCAACAAGTGAAAGCCAAACATTAGAAGCCGAGTGGGTTGCTTCAGCCTCTAGAGATTCCAATTTGAAAATGGGATTCGATATCCATGGATTTATAGACAGGTTGCCAAGGATGAATAGGGGAATGAAAGTATATGGTCATAGCGGATAGGTTGACCAAGAGTGCCATTTCATTCCAGTAAAGTCAACCAGGATAGCACTTGTTTTAGCGAAGTTGTTCATGAAGAACATAATTAGATTACATGAAGTTCCTAGTAGCATAGTCAGTGACAGTGATGCTTTATTTACTAGTGAATTATGGAAGAGTCTACAGGATGTGTTAGGCACTAAGCTCAAGATGAGTACTGCATTTCACCCTCAGATGGATGGACAGATAAATAGAATCAATAAGGTACTCGAGGATTTGTTGAGAGCCTGTGTGTTGGACTTTGGTGGATCTTGGGAGGATCACTAGATAACAATAATAGTTATCTGATTAGTATAGGAATGACGCCTTTTGAAACTTTCTATGGAAGGCCATGCAAATCACCGGCATGTTGGTTGGAGACTGCAGATATTTTGATCTTAGGTCCAGATCTAGTTAGGGAGGCATCAGAGAAGATCGAGCTTATCCGAGAAGGGATAAAGGAAGCTCAGTCCAGACTGAACAGTTGCACATATAAAAGGCGTAAAGACTTAGAGTTCTCAGTTGGAGACAGTGTTTTCGTTAAGGTATCACCAATGAAGGGTGTGGTACGGTTTGGAAAGTCATGGAAACTGGCACCGAGATATGTTGGTCCATTTCAAATTATAGAGAGGATTGGAAAACTCGCATATAGAGTAGAGTTGCCAAGTAGTATGGGAGGTGTCCATAATGTATTTCATGTGTCTCATCTTTGCAGAGGCTACTGTTCCCCCGATAGATTTGGACGACCTAGTAGTAGAGCCTAATTTGACTTTTGTTAGACAACCAATTCAAGCTATTACGAGGGATGAGAAAAGATTGAGGAACACGACAGTCAAGATGGTGAAAGTTCAGTGGAGCGACAAAAAGAAGACTGTATATGGGAGACAGAGGACAGAATTCAAGATACCTATCCTGATCTGCTTTGAGGGCATGTTTACATTAGATTTATATAGATATTAGCTAGTCATGTAGATTTGTATGGTTGTTAGGAGTCGTTACAAATGATTGCTATGTTTAGTATTTATTCCTTACCGAATTTCGAGGATAAATTCTTTAAGGCGGGGAGCTTGTAACACCTCTATTTTTTGATAACATTGTTCAGAAGATTTAGTTAGATAAATAAAATAAAATAATGTAAATGTTAAGTGATAAGGGGGTTAAGATTTGAATACATATAATTAAGGCCATGCTCGAATAAATAATTAAATGAGCTAAAGAATTGGTTATAAGTTGATTAATTTTACATAAGGGTATATTAGGAATTTGCTGCACATAACCCATACCCTTATATATTGTCGTTCCTACCATTTCATTTCCCATTCACATCATTTTGAAAACAAAAACACAAACGTAAGAAGAGGAGCCGGCCATAATAAAAAATAAGAGAAATCAAAATAAAGCCAAGCATTAAAGCTTAAGGGAAATAATCTCAATCCAATCTCCTTATCTTAATCAAGGTGAATAATAATTCATTCCATCTCTATTTTGCTTATAATCATATGTTTTTGGATTTAAAGGTAAATTCGTTTTATGATGATTGGATGATGATATGCTCGAATTACAATTTGTTTGATTTAAACAAGCATGTTTAAATAAGATTATATGCAATTTTAGCGCAAAACCAATTTATATTGATGTTTAAATGTCATGGAAACAAAATTTGTTATGTTAAACATGATTTTGAAGTTGGATTTTAATTTTTATAATTTTCCAAGCTATGGAAAGATTATTACGAATTTTCAAAGAAAAATATGGTTAATTGGGTTTATAAATTTATTTTGGAAAATATATTGAGAATTTGGGTCTGAAATTTTGATATGTTAGCTAACATGATTAAAATGATTTTCTGGATTTTTAAGGATTTTTTCAACATAATTTGCTATGCAAATTAAATTATATTAGAAGAAAGACTTATTCGCAATATTGGTTTCACTTAATGGAAGGGTTTATTTGCTAACAAAATCATATTTAGATCTGAAATTAGCAGCAATTATTTTAGTAAAGAATTTGAAAAGTTAAGGCAACCAATCTTGTGTTTATAGTGGCATGTTAGTTAGTGTTAGCACCAAAATTGGTCACCAACACCCTTGATGAGAATTGTGTATAGAGATTAATGACGAAAGTAAATTAAAACAGGGGAGTAACGCAGTTCAATGCAAAAAAGAACAATAAAAAACAAGAACACCAGATTTAAAGTGGTTCAGCGTAATTACCTACATCCACTTTGAATATATTCTTTATTGCTTTTCCAATCACGTGAGTACATATACAATCCATAAGCAAACAATTTGAATCCAAGTTTGTACATACAAGAAGTGAGTATCGAAAATGGAAGAGTATCCCTTGAGTTCTCAAAAAAAGGTCCTTTCAACTATACCTCCGCCCCTCTATTTATAGACGAAGACAGGCTAGATCCCTGCACATGCCCATGGCCTAGACAACTCGGCTCACAAGCGATACCCTAGGTTGACCAACCGAGGTACACCGAACCATTCTTGTCCGAATCATCTATCCCCTAAGGATGACTGGAAGCACCTTCCCAAATGACTCGAAGCAAGTGGCGATGTCACTCGAAGCATAGAAGCATCAACCGTACCCATCGTGGTGACTTGTTGCCTTTCTTGATGCATACCGAACCAAGTATGTCGAACCATGTACGACCGAACCACATTAGCTCTCTCACTATGACCGATCGACGCATGCCAAACCACATACGACCGACCCTCATTAGCTTTCCAAGGCCGAACCGCTAAAAGCCAATCCACATGATCTGATTCCTCCAAGGTCGATCCCAAATAACCGAAGCATCAACACTGATTCTATCCAAGCCGAACCACCAAGGTCGATCCCAAATGACCGAACCATCAACCCTGATCCTATCCTGGCTGAACCACCATGGCCGATCCTAAATAACCGAACCATCAACCCTGATCCTATCCGGGCTGAACCTAACTCAAACTCTCACTACTACCAACCTGCATATGCAACCACATGACCAAACCAAGGTTGCCGACCTTACCTAGTTCATCGAAAATGATCCACTCTGCTAACCCCACATTCTCATGAATGATTGTAAACGACCAATCGTATATAACCGATTGTGGATATCTTATCCTCACTTCAAGTGCTGACCCACAGTATTTCGGTGACTCCATTACCCAATACCAAACTATCATCCATTACACATCGTTACCCCTATTCATCAAGGCCGGCTCAGAGTAATCGCCATTATGACTCGAAGTGGACCAACCCTCAATGCTACGCCCATTTATGTTCAATTATAACTTCTGCAACCTCCGTTTTGTAGCTGGGCCAAGGTGTCGGGTAACATTTGCCCCCGAAAGTGTTTCGTGTGAATCAACATGACGCACTTTGCATCAGCAAGTAATTCCTATTTCTAGAGGCTAGCTCGTTCAAAATGATAATTAACCATCGCTCTTTTATTGGTCTTCAACAAAGCTTCGCATAGTCTGAACATGTTATTTCAGTCCCAAAGCGATTCCTAAATCCTGCTTTAACTTTTCAAAAGCTAAATGTATACAACCTTTTGAGGCCTGAATCACACTGGGTTTCCCAAACCCATGCTTCTCCACCAATCGGGTGAAATCCATCTTTCCATTGCACTATATTCCTCGATTATCATTACATGCATATATGTGCACACACTTTTTATTTTAGATTTATTTATTATTTCATTTTATTATTTTATCATTATTATTTATTTTTTTTATTTTTTTTAAACAAGGAACAAGTGAGGGATCGACATACAAAGGTCGATCCACTCGATCGGTTGACCCTGGTTGGGTTGGCATGTCGACTTAACGACCCCGCAAAACATGGTGACGAGGTCATTAGGATAATACCGGTTCACTTTCCACTCTCCATATAAAAGCCAACACCCTATTTTCTTCTTCTGGCACCCATTTCATAATTCATCTTCTCCGGTTATGCTCAAAACCCAAGTCCCCTCTCTCCACTGAACTGCTATCCTTTCTTACTCAATCACCTTTCAAACATGCTCCCCCATCATCCTCGACTTCAAGCCCAAAGAATCACTCGCCCTAGCTCCAAATTACCGCATAGGTAAGGACCCATACTTTGCTTAAAACTATTAGGTCATGCCCTCTTGAACTTATACTAGGCTTGAATCGCACATGCATACAGATCTTCATGATGAATAGGAGAGGAGAGAAACATGGCGAGTGAATGTATAGGGCAAAGATAGTGGAGAGCTTTTTAGCATGGATTTGCACTAATTCGAAAGATTTTATGAATGGAGGTCGACATTTTATAGGGTTGGAGGTATAAGTTTTACGCCAGTATTCCAAACAAAGGAGAGGGGTCAGCAGGTTTCTAGTGGAAGAGAGGGTCGGTAGGATTTTAGCAATTGAGTTAGCGGGTTGGTTGGACCCTAGCAGTAGAGTAGGTCGGTACTTCGAGAGGGAGTGGTTTGGTATATGCTAGGGTGAGGCCGGGTCGGTGATTTAAGAGAGAGTGGGTTGGTCGCTTTGAAAGGAAATGGGTCAATCATTTTAGATTAGGGGAGCGATCGGTATAGTCAGTTAGGTTTTTAGGTCGGCTTGGAGTGTTGGGGTCGGCATTGGCGATCAAGACAATTTTAACTTGAACACGGCATACATTAGGTTCATACTTCCCATGCTTAAGCACAAGACAATGGACAATGACAAGAATCAAAGTATATGAACCCATGGAGTTAATTCGGACTAACAATTCCATAGTTCAGGTAATTCTAAACACGAATCTAACTCAACAAAGGCAAATAACAACCTTTATAATATATGATGCCAATGTCTGATCCCGGGACCTTTACTACCGAACATAAGACAAGCCGTCGAAAATGGTCAGCGATGACGGTCTCTGAAGATGATAGTTTAAAGCTTATTCATGCTTTATCAGTCTTTAGAACTTTAATTTCTCTATACACACACTTGAATAGTCGCACTAGTTCACACATCACACGAGGGAATACTTTGTTGTTATATCTGATATCTATTATCTTTCAAATATAGCTTAAACAGGTATCTATTCATACTAATCGCTTGTTGGAGATATCTAAAAAAATCATGCTCTACTACCTTTTCTAACATCCCTGAGCCAAGTTCTTAGAGGAGGCAACGGGGACTCTGCATCCATCTTCACCCCCATATATGGCATCTTGGATTCACCTGTCACGATTATAAGCCCGGCTCCCAATGCTGTAGATGGGGCCATCGTTCTAGATGACCCCATCGACTCTCCGGCCCCAAAAATCGTCGAATCTTCTCTTTATCGATTATGTTCTATCCACGAAATCCCTTTTGAAGACGTCCTGGTTCCGTCGGCACAAGATCGGCCTTACTTGCCCCCAGCCGGTTATACTGCAACAACAAATTTATATGCTGGGCTGGAAGTGTGCCACCATTAAATTCGTTCATCCATGAAGTGTTACATTATATTAGGATTGCCCCAGCACAACTTCTCCCGCATAGCCATGCATTTATTCATGGTACATGCGTTCTTTTCATGAGCATCTTATTCAAACCTCCAACTTTGGTGGATATCCGTTATATTTACCGCTTCAAAATGTGTACCGACGGTCTGTCTTACATATTCCTTGAGTGACACCCCAAATGCCAAATCCTGAAGGGTGGATGGAACATGTTTTCTCAGTATAAACAAGAGTGGTTTTACGTACGCATTCCTCCCGGTTTTTCGAGAAGATGGCTGCAAGGGAGTAAGTCTCATTTTAATCCAAGTTCTTGTCCTAAAGCTCGAAGTGCATCCTTTTGAACTTCTTTCAACTCTTATAGGTATTCGCCCATGAGCCCAAGGCGCCAAGTATTCTGAGGCCTTTGAGGCCATTCGAGCTATTCCCATGAGAGACCGTGACATTAAATCTGTAATTAGTAACGAACGGCTCTCGAATTTCGGGATACTAGAAGAGGGTCGTTGAACTAGCCTTCCAGTTGGTGCCACTATAATGAGAACAGCTGCGGGAACAGTTAAAAAACAAGCTAGACCTTTGGCGCACCCTGTCGAAGGAGCCCTCGATACTCCTGAGGAAGGTGAGATTAAAGAAACCGAGGTGCCAACGGTGACAAACGAGAACATAAGTTCTGGCCAAGCGCTAGTAGCCGATGCACCCGACATCGACGAACCACTGCCTCCTTCGAAGAAGAAAAAGAGTAAATCTTACAAGATGAAAAAGAAGACAGTTAGCGATATTTCAAAGGTTACAATAACTCCAATTGAGAGGAAATTGTCTTCCCAAAACCTAGAGGGCCCATTAAAGGGCCTATCTAACTTGACCATCCTCGATGATATACTAAATTATAGTTTCAATAACCCCGAGGCTATGGGATCTAATTAACCAATGCGAAGTGATGAAGGCGTTCAGGCTCATCATCATGGAGAGAAAACCCCAATAAGAAAAGTGAAAAACACTGGTTTATCAGGGGAAATTAGGACACACACAAACACTTACACTCCGCTATGCAATTGAGTTTTACTCATCGTGTGATTCCTACTAACTCGTCCTCATTTGGTTTTATGTGCAGATCAGATGGGGCACACACACGGCATTGACCTCCTTCGCGGATCCTCCGACTTCTTCCATTCCAATTGAGATTCAGGATAAGGTAAACGATGAGACATAGATGACAGCGGTGATAAAAATTATCATCCCAGGGAGTCGTCGTCGTCCAGAAGGAGAACTTACAACCATTCTTTATATCCAAATGATACTCCCCCTTACTCGGAGCATAGTAGGGAGAAGTTTACTCAGAAGGGATCTCAGTCTGAAGTTTCTCGCAACTAACATTTTGGCTCGTCGAGTACTAAACAATCCCGTGAACCTTATAAGAAATTTGTGACTCCGGTTAGACAGACCCCTCCAGCCTCTGCACATGATCCAACGACAGTGGAAAAATTAGCTTAGCTCAAGGCCACATGCTCGAAGATATGTTTCAATGGATTGAAATTTCACCCCGTGATTCATCCTATCCCTGGATATGTTAAATAGAGCACCATTGCTTGCAACAACGATGTTTATTTTTAGCATGCTGTGTTTGTACACTTGGTAGAGAAAGTTTCAAAGGTTTCCATTGAACGCCAACACGAGATTAATCGCGTCAAACTCGAAGTTATTCAGGACAAAGAAATCATTAAGGGTCAGGATGGGGAACTATCCTCATACAAATCTCATCTCGAGACTGCCCAAAAAATCGCTAAGGAGACAGCCGAGGCAGTTAGCCGCTTGGAGACCACTTATAAGAAAGAACTCAATGAGGCAATTTAACGCAGCGGCGCTATAGCTTTGGAGAAAGAATATATCTAAAAAGATAAATACATTCTCACTCAATGAGTTAAAGAAATAGAAGAGTTTCTCTTTAAATAAAGAGAAGAGAAAATTATAGTGCAGGAAGTGTCACATAGATACAGCAATGAAATCGTCAAAACACGACTTCTAAAGGCAAAACTCGATGAGGAACTTTCCAGGGTTGGAGCGTTAGAAGAAGCAGCTCGTGAGGAAGGCAAGAAGATGGTGCTCATAGAGGTCGACTCTCGTCTTAAGGAAGCTACCGAAGCCGGTAGGGAGGAAATCAAATGTTTATTCGACCCGCTCATCGCTGAGTACAATGAGCGATTCCTCATGCATCATGACCTATCTTTCTTAGGCGATGGTTATCTTGAATCTCTGGCCGAAGCATATGATACTTTAGTAAAAATTAAAAGAGTGGAGCTAGGCATCAAAGAGGTTGATGAAGAGGCTCTCGTGAGGGAAGTGCTCTAAGGAAATGAGCCTTCAGATTTATCCGTAGAAAAAGCCATCTTTGGAAAAGATTCCACGTAATTAAAGGGCAAAGACGACATCGCTAAGCCGTCCAGCACCGAGCCTCCAATTCCTTCTCCCGTTCAAACGACCGATAGTTTATCACTTGGGCCTCCCGAGCGGCACGTCGGTTATGACCCAAAAAATCCCATACTTGGCATTCACATTTTATCACCAATCCCTGAGGGTGATACCCCGAGGACCACTGAAAGTCAGTTGGAAGCTGGTACGTAGCTTCACCATCTAGAGTTTAGGAAATCATTACTTTTGGCGAGTAACAAATGCATTCTAACATTTGTTTTTTATCAATTCATATAGGTCACTCTGATCCTTAATTGATTCTAACGAGCGATGTCGCCACAAAGCGGGAAGAGAAAGTGGCGAGGCACGTCACATCACATCGAAGATATCCTTATTCCCGATGCTCAAGTGATCGGGGTGCTAGATGAGGATAAACTTGAGAATCCCTCGCATGTAGATGAACATGACGAGGTCGAAATAACATGCGCTTCTGAGCATACTTCCAAGCTTAGCATGAAGGAGTAAATCGAGGAGGAGGAGGAGAAAAAGAAAACCAAAGTTAAGATAGAACCTTAGGTGGTGGAACTCAATGAGCCCCTAAATAGGCCCCTGAAGTTCGATCTCCTTGGTGGGACCACACCTCTAGAGGTTCCCCTTCCTTCCTTGGATACTACATCGCTTGGAAGCAAGGGGTCCAGGAGAAAAAGTTCGGCTGAGGAGACTTCGGAGAAGCCGAAGAAGGAAAAAAGTCAAAGAAGTAGCTGTCATCTGGTCATGCCTCACTCAGCTTAAATAAGTCAAAATCATGTAGCTGTTTTCCTTCTTTTTTATAGTCATCGTAGATAGACTTTGGCTCCAAACTTCGAAGAAGTTGTAATGGATCTCCTTTTTTTATTAGTAAATAAAATTTTGTTTCTTTGTATTTCCATACTCTCATCACTTAGCTTATCATCTAATCTGTAATTGAAATTTAGAGTCTTGAAGGTCACGTAAACTCCTGTTCCCATTCACAGGACTTGAAGATTTTTGAATCATTTATACTATAATTAAGAATCCGAGGATTCATAATACTCTAATCCGGAACATAGAGATTTTTGAATCGTTTATACTCTAGTACGCACTTTCGGGACACAGAGTACTCCAGTCCACGCTCCAGGGACTTAGAGATTTTTTTGGAATCGTTTATATTATAGTCCGCACTCTGGGGACTCAGAGTACTCTAGTCTATGCTCTGGGGCTTGCAGATTTTTTGAATCTTTTAAACTCTAATCCGAACTCTGGGAACTCAGAGTACTCTAGTCCATGCTCCAAGGACTTAGAGATTTTCGAATCATTTATACTCTAGTCCGCACTTTGGGGACTCAGAGTACTCTAGCCGTGCTCCAAGGACATAGAGATTTCTTTTTGAATCATTTATACTCTAGTCCGTACTCTGGGGACTCGGAGTAATCTAGTCCATGCTCGGGGGACTCAGAGATTTTTTGAATTGTTTATACTCTAATCCGCGCTCTAGGGACTCGGGGTACTCTAGTCCGTGCTTCGTGGACTTAGAGATTTTCGAATCATTTATACTATAGTATGCACTCCAGGGACTCAGAGTACTCTAGTACGTGCTTCGGGGACTTAGATATTTTTTTGAATTGTTTATACTCTAATCCGCACTCTAGGAACTCAAAGTACACTAGTCCACGCTCCAGGGACTCGGAGATTTTTTGAATCATTTATACGCTAATCCACACTCTGGGGACTCAGAATACTCTATTCCACGCTTCGGGGACTTAAATATTTTGTGAATCATTTATACTCTAGTCCGTACTTCGGGGACTCAGAGTACTCTAGTCCGCACTCCATGGACTTAGAGATTTTTTGAATTGTTTATTAATCGACTTTTAATTTTGTGTGTGCATTCATACGCCAGACATATTAATGCAATTTAATTTTTTCCATGGAATTATAACACACGGTCAATCAATAGTTCACATAAAAACAGCTTCAAGCCTTTATTGATTGTAAAAAATAGGGACAAATTTTATTATCCTATTACACGTCGGAAACAGAGAACAGCAAAAGAAACACATATTGGAAACAATTGCTACTAAAATGCAAAAGAAATGGACTAAGTACAATAATGGCACAAATGCTTACTATTCCATGCTCGTCACACCATCAACAGTCGCTAGCTTGAAGGTTCCTTTCCAAGCTTTCGTTCGATGATGTAGGGACCTTCCCATGTAGGATTCATAAGTGACGGGACCGAAAAAACTCGCTTCAAAACTAGGTCGCCCACATCGAAGTTTCTCAGTCAAACATTTTCATTATAATATCGGGCGACTCAGTGCCGATATGCAGCTGTACTTAAATCAGCTTCTTCATGTTTCTCGTCGACAAAGCCCAACGATTCCAGTAAAAGATCTGGATTCATTCTAGGACCATAATGAGTCACTCGATGAGAGGGAACTTCAAGTTCCACAGGTATAACAGCTTCAGTGCTGTAAGCCAAGGCGAATGGAGTGTGGCCAGTCGTGGACTTGAGGGTGGTTCTGTAGGCCCAGAGTGTTGTTGGAAGCTCATCCACCCACTTACCTCTAGCCTTCTCCAAACATTTTTTCAAGATGAACATGATTATATTATTTATGGCTTCAAATTGTCCATTCTCTTTAGGGTGAGCGATGGCTGCAAAATTTTTTTCAATGCAATATTTTTGACAGAATTCCATGAATTCTCTACTCTCTAATTGAGTTCCATTGTCAGTAGTGACAGTCCGTAGGAGGCTGAAGCACCATATTGTTGAATATGCGAGCATATGATTTTTGTTTGATGATAATAAACATATATATATATTCATTTAAATATATTTGTTATATACTATTTTATTTTCATAGATTAAATAAATATTTGATGAATAAAATAAATAACACAGAATTTGAATTCAAACGGATATTTTATTCAAATAAATATTTATTACAATTTTTGAATAGTAAAAATTTCAAGCTCTCACTATATATATACAATTTCAATTACAATACAAATTAGGTTACATCACAATTCACATTTACATTTGCACCTTACTACATATCACTCACACTCGTATTTATCTTCAACTTCATTCCAGTATGAATCCAGCATCTGAGCAATCTGCAAAAATATTCATTGACGTAGTAAAATTGAAAATAAAATATTTTTGCAGTATAAAATAAAATGTGATTTCGAAAATAATATTTTCCTCGGTTATTTGGGTTGTTCGTCATCATTTAAATTTGAATTCATCATACACGAACAGCTTGTGACGTGCACTGTGTATCACTGTACATGCCACAAGGCCGTGCATACCGATATATACACTTGATAAAATTACAGGGACAGGTGAGCACAGGTCAAACCCAAAACACCGGGTTCAACTCAAGTGCAATAAAAATAATGTCACAATATCAGCACAAGGTCAAACCCGAGCTTTAAGCTGGATTCAACTCAGGTGCAATCCAAAATTATCAAGTACAAGTAAAAATGCTCGATCAAAGCAACATAGCCTCAACAATGCAATGGCCATGTTCAAAACAACACCAAAACTGTATGCAAACTGCCCAAATGTACATGAACAAGTAACATATATATGCTGCAAAGACCAGAGATGTGTGGATACAAGAAAAAGTGACTTCAACAAGTTGGTATGCAAACAATGTATGTAGTGACCTGGTGACAGTAGAATACAAACTCGAGACTACAAAACATTCATATACAAGTTTCACTGACTCGAAGGAGCAAACATATAGAACAAAGTATAGTGCAGTGCAAACATGATGAAGTCAGTGCCAATAGTACAATGTAAACTAGCTTGAAACAATACGGATGTCGAATGGCCAAGCAAGTGCACACACTAAACCAACAAGAGGCCAGAGGGATTAATATGGTAATACAACAAGCACGTGAATGCACATTGCAAACTACAACACCAAGTGATAAAAAAGTTCTGTGACAATATCAAATGAAGGCCACATCATCTCAAACGAGCAATCTCAAACATGATACAGTGACACAACTAGTTCGAACAAGTATACATGTGTCAGAGAGTATATGCAGAGTATACCAAAGTCAAGGCCGTAAGTAAATCAAGTGCATAATGGCCGAAGCCAATACACAAAGAAAATGCAAACTCGAAGTCAGGTGAAGACATGAAACAAATTAAAGTCAAGCCAGAAAAATCATCACAGTTTCAACTGGACGATGAAATAGCAATGTCACCCCAAAAATATCAAGAGCCGATGCCAACAGAGAAAATAACAGACAAGCCAAAGTCACTGTAGAAATTCACATAGCAGCATCATGTAACCAAAATCAAATATATCACAATTCGAATGGTACAAGTAAAATGACCAGAAACAATATCAGTGCAACGGTGATGGCCGAAGACATTATCAAGTCATGGAATCGCATAAACAAAGTCAAGTGAGCGAAGTCAACAGTTAAATATCAAAGAAATGGCCAAAGTCAAACGAAATCAACATCGTCAAAATCGAGTCAAAATCGAGTCAAAGCCGAGGACAACAAGAACGAGAACGAACAGATCAAAGTCAGAACTGTGGTAAGCAAGGAAAACAACGTCAGAGAAATCAAAGCCGTGACCATCAAGTAACACAAAAATATACGAATTGAAGAAGTCAAAAGTCATCACATTCATTCACGTATAATCAAGTGGCCAAGATAAATCAATTGACAAATTCAAACAAATATATACGAACGAGAAAATAGGGATTCGAGCCCTATATAAGCAATCAACATCATCGGCAAAACGTCATCGAGTTCAAGTACGCAAAATTAGAAGAAGCAAAAGCAAAGATCACATACCAGATTTAAGAATTAAACTCGTCGAAGCAGCCGAAGTGAGAAACGAGGAAACGATCGATCAAAGCTACACGTGAATATCTACTTAATCGATCAACAAAGTCGGTGGCTGCACAAAATTTCACAGGCCCTAATTCCAGATTGTGGAACGAACGAAACAAGAGCCGCCATTTTCACCAAATAAGGATGGGCCGATTAGAAATAAAAGAAAAGGGGCCGGCCTTTATTGTTTTTACAATTATATTTGGGCGTAATCTTTTCAACTAGGGTTTTGATTGTTTAATTTTTTTTAAATTTGAATTCTTCTTTTAAACGTTGTAATCTCTAGTCGTGTGACTAGGGGAAAAACTACGTGGCATAGTGAGAATTCGCAACTCAGTGGCCGAGTTGTGGTAGGGTTTTGAGCATAGAGTTAAGGCTAGTCGATAGCGGGTGTCGCGATTTTACGTGTGTAAGCGTCTGACTGCTTAATTTCTAGTAGAAACCTTAGGGGCAACACTAGGTAGGGTTTTGCCGAAGCTGGGTAAATTCCGTGTCGTTCTATTTCTGCATTTATTATTCTGCTATTAATTTTGCTGCTATTATTTTTATAAATCTGTGTTGAAATAATTTTATAAGCTTTCGCAATAATTTTTATAATTAATAACATCATTCTATTCACCCCCCTCTAGGGTGAAATCGATCCAACAAGTGGTATCAGAGCAAGGAACAAAAGCCATTTTTGTTTTAAAAATTTTGATTTTTCAAAAAACTATTTTTTTTTAAAAAAATTGAATTTTTAAAATGGCTTCTTTTAATACTGCTTTTGCTGAGGGTCAATCCATAGTTAGACCACCAATGTTCAAAGGTGAATATACTTACTGAAAAAATAGGATGGAAATTTTTCTGAAAACCATTGATGCTTGGGATATTGATGAGACAGGATATAGAGCACCAACTATAATTGTAAATAATCATGAAATAAATAAACAAAGGAATAATGGAAAGATCTAGAAAATAAGTTACAGAATACTAATGCCAAAGCTATGAATTCGATTATTTGTTCATTGGATCAATTTGAATTTAATCGCATCTCACATTGTCTAACTGCACAGGAAATATGGCATACACTCGAAGTGACTCACGAAGGAACGTCGTAAGTCAAAGAATCTCGCCTTGCCATGCTAAGCAACGAATATGATTGTGAAGGCGAAGGAATAAAATGTTAAAGAGATGTATGGACGACTTTCCAACATCGTATACAAATCAAAAGCTCTTGGAAAATCATACACGGAATTGGAAATAGTCCGAAAAATCCTCAGAGTCCTTCCATGAAGTTTTGAAGCAAAAGTGACTGCCATTTAAGAATCCAAAAATTTAAAACAAATCAAAGTTGAAGAACTCGTCGGAAATCTCACCACTTATGAGCTAAAAATGAAATTCAAGGAAGAGCGTGAAGGAGGAGATACTCGAAAGAAATCAATAGCTCTCAAAGAAACAACTGAAAGTGATGATGATAACAATGATGATGGAGCAGCAGAGTTGGAAATGGTAATAAAGAAATTAAAAAGGTGGAACCACAAATACAGAAATCCAGCTCTAAATCAACAGTTAAAAAGTAGAATAATCAAAGTTTTAGATAACACAAAACAGCGAAAAATCATCTGTCATAAGTGCAACCAACCCGGACACATCAAGCCCAATTATCCTCAAAATCGATGTGACTTTGAAAAGAAATCAAAAAGGAGAAATTTTGCAGCCACGTGAAAGTTAATCAAAGTACTAGCAGTGAGAATGAGAAAGCAAATACGTGCCTTCGAGGTAATATAACTGATAGCGACGATGACGAACCAAGCGAGGTATTAAAACTCACTCACTCACAACTACTTATATATTACCACGAAGTAAATGGCTGTTTTGAAAGACTTAGGGAGAAATATGCTAAAATTGAATCACAAAGAGATAGTTTGATAGAAGTAAATGACCAGCTTGAACAATTAGTTAAAACCTATCAAAGTAGGATCCCTAAGTGTGATAAGTGTCCAACATTCGAAGAAGAAATTAAAAAATCAGAAATCAATATTAAATTGCTTGAAAATGAAATTCTGATTTTGAAAGAGAGTGAAAATACTAGAAGAGAAAATTCTATTAAAAAGTGCACAAAATTATTGAACGAAAATGAATCTCTCAAAACACAAGTCCAACAACTGTCAACGACTTTAGATAAATTTTCAAAAAGTGAAAAATCATTTAATATGCTCTTAGGGAAACAAATTGTTAATACAGTCAGGCAAGGACTTGCATATAATCAATCTGAACCTATTAAAAGAAAAATTAATCAAGTCAATTCAATGTGCACAATTTGTAGAAAATTTGGACACAATCAAAAAAATTGTTGGTATAGACCTAAACACGTGAAAACTATACCAATTTGGGTTCCAAAAGGCATAAATATAAAATCTCTCAAAGTTAAACAACTCTGGGTGCCGAAAGGAACATATATAAATAGTTTTGGGTCTCTACAAAATTATTCAAAATATTCTGCCACTAACAACAATGGACCTATAAAAACAAATAAGTCACAAAAACCTTTTATCGTGTAGGTATTGTGGCAGGCTAAGGAACAACAATAGTGTTACTTGGATTCTGGCTGTTCCAAGGACACAACGAGCGTCAAAGCAAAGTTCCTTAGTCTAGTACAAAGGTGACAGAATCAAAATGGGCAACAATGAAAAAATATCGTAAAGGTAAAACAGGTAATAGTATATTTATTTTGAATGATATATTAAATGTGATAATGTGCACCGTAATCAGAATTAAATCAGCCAATAATGTGATGATGTAATAAATGATGATTTTGATTCTGACTTATTCAAAATTATTGGCCAATTATATTCTTACGCCAAGAACACTATAAAAATCTCTAGAATCTTTGAACTACTTCATATGTAATAGTTTGGATTAATGATAGTGTTTTATTGGTAAATGATAATACATTTGGTTATTTTATGGCTTACTCTATATTCGCTGTTTTTTGATTATTTACATGTTTTCAGTTCAAATTCAAGATAATTTCATTTAAAAAGTAGTTAAAAATGATTTTGAGATATTTTGTTGCACAACTCGTGATCTGGTCTATAACATTCAACTAATGATAACTTTGAGTGAAAAGAAATTCAGATGCAGATTACACTAGTAATCTAGTTGATAGAAATTACTAGTGGAACATCAATTACGTTGAGACATTTAGTAACTACATTGTTTTTCAAAGAAACTATCTGTATATTTTTCATTTCAAATAATTTTCAAATAGTAGAAATTTTTCTCATAAAACCCCATCTAGAAAATCATTTTTTACCTTGTTTTCAGATTGGTCATTTTTAGAAAAATTGATTTTATAACTATTTTTGAATTTAATTTTTAAATTATAACATTGACTAATCTGACTCCCTACTAATTATCAAAAAGATAAATAGTGATTGAAAAGTGATAAGTGTTGATATTTATCATATATTATGACTCGATTCGGTATAATTAGTAAATATCTTTAGAAATTTAAACAAGAATTATAAAACTTTTTGTTGGTAAAAATTCCATGACCATCTCTATTTCTATCATATTTCTAACGACCATCACTCATCAAAATTCAATATAGTTTGTCGATGTATGGTACTTTAAATAGGAATCGTTCATTTTTCATTTTATATGTTTTAGTAAAAAATAATAAAAAAAAAATCCAAAGTATTCACTCTCATTTAGAAGTCCTCACGGTTATGCATGGGTGAATTACTTGGAATTTGTTATGTGCTTCCATGCTTATTTAAAAGTCCTCACGGTTATGCATGTATGGAACGCATATCAAAATTGATTTTTTAAATAAACAAGTTGATTCTAAACCCATTTAAATGTCATCACGGTTATGCGTGGTTAGAAGATACTTGAATTCATTTTTTAAATAAAATTGGAATACTACAAATCTCATTTAAAAGTCTTAACGTTTATGCATGGTTGGTAGATATTCAAATTCCTTATATAAATATACCACAAATAGACACAACTGTATGGTTTTATATGATGATATCATTCCCATCATTCTAAATGTGGAATATGCGCCTAACAGAGTATTTATGATTTTTGTTTGATTTTTTATTGAAATTTAATATTTATATTCGATTGAGTATTAATGTTGTATTAATATCTCTCACTTTATCTCTATTTTTCTAACACTATTACTCTTTTGCTGATAACAAAAGGGGGAGAGAAAAGTGAAGATTTTGTCAAATAAAATCAAGTAAAGGTCAAATATTTTCTATTTGCGTCTAGACTTATTTGCATATTTTTATTTACATGCATATATGAAGGGGGAGCTTTGTGTAGAGAGGAAGCATTCAAATAGGGGGAGAAAATTCAATAATCAAATACATTTAATATATTCAAAATCTTAAATATATGTTTGTTATCATCAAAAGGGGGAGATTGTTGAATATGCGAGTATATGATTTTTGTTTGATGATAAATGTATTTGTTGATATACTATTTTATTTTCACAGATTAAATAAATGTTTGATGAATAAAATAAATAACACAGAATTTGAATTCAAACAAATATTTATTACAATTTTTGAATAGTACAAATTTCAAGCTCTCACTATATATATACAATTTCAATTACAATACAACTTTGATTACATAACAATTCACATTTACATTTGCTCCTCACTACATATCACTCACACTTGTATTTATCTTCAACTTCATTCCAATGTGAATCCAGCATCTGAGCAATCTGCAAAAGTATACATTGACGCAATAAAATTGAAAATAAAAGATTTTTGCAGTATAAAATAAAATGTGATTTTGAAAATAATATTTGCCTCAGTTACTTAGGTTGTTCGTCATCATTTAAATTTGAATTCATCATACACGAAGCTTGTGACATGCACAGTGTATCACTGTACATGCCACAAGGCCGTGCACACCGATATATACACTTGATAAAATTACAGGGACAGGTGAGCACAGGTCAAACCCAAAACCCCAGGTTCAACTCAAGTGCAATAAAAACAATGTCAAAATATCAGCACAAGGTCAAAACCGAGCTTTAAGCTGGATTCAGCTCAGGTGCAATACAAAATTGTCAAGTACAAGTGAAAATGCTCGATCAAAGCAACATAGCCTCAACAATGCAATGGCCATGTTCAAAACAACACCAAAACTGTATGCAAACTGCCCAAATGTACATGAACAAGTAACATATGTATGCTGAAAAGACCAGAGATGTGTGGATACAAGAAAAAGTGACTTCAACAAGTTGATATGCAAACAATGTATGCAGTGACATGGTGACAGTACAATACGAACTCGAGACTACAAAACATTCATATACAAATTTCACTGACTCGAAGGAGCAAACATATAGAACAAAGGATAGTGCAGTGCAGACATGATGAAGTCAGTGCCAACAGTACAATGTGAACTTGCTCGAAACAATACGGATGTCGAATGGCCAAGCAAGTGCACACACTAAACCAACAAGAGGCCAGAGGGATTAGTATGGCAACAAAACAAGTACATGAATGCACAGTGCAAACTACAACACCAAGTGATACAACAGTTCTGTGACAATATCAAGTGAAGGCCACAACAGCTCAAATGAGCAATCTCAAACATGATACAGTGACACAGCTAGTTCGTACAAGTATACATGTGTCAGAGAGTATATGCAGAGCATAACAAAGTCAAGGCCACAAGTAAATCAAGTGCATAATGGCCGAAGCCAATACACAAAGAAAATGCAAAGTTGAAGTCAGGTGAAGACATGAAACAAATTAAAGTCAAGCCAGAAAATCATCACAGTTTCAACTGGCCGATGAAAAAGCAGTGTCACCCCAAAAATATCAAGAGCCGATGCCAATAGAGAAAATAACAGACAAGCCAAAGTCACAGTAGAAATTCACATAGCAGCATCATGTAAAGAAAATCAGATATATCACAATTCAAATGGTACAAGTAAAATGACCAGAAACAATATCAGTGCAATGGTGATGGCCGAAGACATTATCAAGTCATGGAATCGCATAAACAAAGTCAAGTGACCGAAGTCAACAGTTCAATATCAAAGAAATAGCCGAAATCGAACGAAATCGACATCGTCAAAATCAAGTCGAAGACGAGGACAACAAGAATGAGAATGAACAGATCAAAGTCAGAACCGTGGTGAGCAAGGAAAACAATGTCAGAGAAATCAAAGCCATGACCATCAAGTAACACAAAAATATACGAATCGAAGATGTCAAAAGTCATCACATTCATTCAAGTATAATCAAGTGGCCAAGATAAATCAATTGACAAATTCAAACGAATATATACGAACGAGAAAATAGGGATTCGAACCCTATATAAGAAATCAACATCATCGGAAAAATGTCATCGAGTTCAAGTATGCAAAATCAGAAGAAGCAAAAGCAAAGATCACATACCAGATTTACGAATTGAACTCGTCGAAGCAGCCGAAGTGATCAACGAGGAAACGATCGATCAAAGCCACACGTGAACATCCACTTAATCGATCAAAAAAGTCGACGGCTTCACAAAATTTCACAAGCCCTAATTCTAGATTGAGGAACGAACGAACGAACGAAACAAGAGCCGCCATTTTCACCAAATAAGGACGGGCCGATTAGAAATAAAGGAAAAGGAGCCGGCCTTTATTGTTTTTACAATTATATTTGGGCTTAATCTTTTCAATTAGGGTTTTGATTGTTTAAATTTGTTTTTAAATTTAAATTCTTCTTTTAAACATTGTAATTTCTAGTCATGTGACTAAGGGACAAACTACATGGCATAGTTTGAGAATTCGCAACTCAGTGGCTGAGTTGTGGCAGGGTTTTGAGCGTAGAGTTAAGGCTTGTTGATAGCGGGTGTCGCGAGTTTACGTGTGTAAGCGTCTGACTGCTTAATTTCCTATAGAAACCTTGGGGAAGCACGTAGGCAGGGTTTTGCCGAAGCTGGGTAAATTATGTGTCATTCTATTTCTGCATTTATTATTCTGCTATTATCTGTGTTGCTAGTATTTTGATAAATCTGTGTTGAAATAATTTTATAAGCTTCCGGAATAATTTTTATAATTAATAGCATCACCATATTCACCCTCCTCTAGGATGAAATCGATCCAACACATAATGTTTCGCACAACAAAATTGACGACCTTTTTGGTGGTGATCATAGCTAATGCCTCCACTTTTGCCCACTTGGTGAAGTAATCGACTGCAACGATTGCGTATTTCGTACCATATTTAGAGATTGGCAAGGAATCGATTATATCGATCCCTCATATTGCAAACGGCCATGGACTAACCATTTACGAGAGATCCATCGACGGTGCTCTCGAGATCTCTGCATAGTTTTGACATTTTGCATCTCCTTACATAGTCCTCGGCGTCCTGATTCACGGTCAGCTAATAGTATCCATAGCGGAGAATCTTTTTGGCTAGCGTCTGCGCCCCAATACGGTCGCTACATTGTCCTTCATGGACTTCCCTTAAGACCCACTTTATCTCATTGTGGGCGATGCACCTAAGTAAGGGAATGGAGAATCCCTTCCGATACATTATTCCATCCTGCATTATATACCATGAGGCCTTGCGAACGACTTGTCGTCACTCGTTCTTTCTCTCGAGCAAGGTTCCATGTAGCAAGTATTATTTGAACTGGGTCATCCACAACTCCCTTTTAGCTTATGTCCCTAACACAAGATTTACTTCCATCTTGTTTATAATCGGGGCATATAAGGTTTCGACGGGAACCAAGCCCATCTGTTGTGCATCATCAGTACTTGTGAATTTTGCCAAGGAGTCAGCTTCTCGATTTTGTTCAAGCAGAATTAGCGAAACACCATAGTATTCGAGGTCTGCCAACAATTCTTGAACCCAAGAAAGGTATGGGGCAAGCCTTTGCCCCTTGCTTGATAGTCCCCCCGTACTTGGTACATCACCAGCTGTGAGTCACAAAAGATATCAATCGATTTTACTCCAAGTTCTTTGGTAAGCTTCAAGCCTGCAATCAACGCTACATGTTCGGCTTTTTTGTTCGTAGTGGGGAAATCAAGTTTCAAAGAATAATAAACCGATCGGTTCTCGGGAGTTACAAGAATAACACCAGCCCCAAAACAATGGTCGTTGGATGCTCCATCGGTATATAGCTTCCATAAAACAGCGGGAACTACATCACTGCCACTTTGCTCGTCTGAGATGGTGAACTCTACAATGAAATCTGCTAGCGCTTTCCCTAGGATAGCCCTCCGTGGTAGGTAAGTGATATCGAACTGACTTAGCTCAATAATCCATTTGAGTAGCCTTCCAGAAGTCTCAGGTCGTTGGAGCACTTGCCGCAGAGGTTGATTTTATATTGACCAGCTGTGCCTGGAAATATGGATGGAGTTTGCGCGTGCAATCACCAAGCAGTAGGCTAGCTTCTCAATCTTAGGATAATTTCTTTCTGCCCCTATTAAATAATTACTAACATAGTACACTGGCTTTTGGATTCGGTCCTCTTTATGAACCAAAGCTACACTTATGGCATGCTAGGATACGGCCAAGTAAACATACAACTCCTCATGATCTATGGGCTTTGACAGAACCGGAGGCCTCTTTAAGCGCCTCACCAGAGCTCGGAATGCATCCTCACAGTTCAGCGTTCATTCAAAATTTCGTTTCCCTTTCCTTATCACATCTTTGCACTTGTTTTATAATTCTGGATGCTTGTATATCTCGAATAGCTTCAATCTTTTCTGGGTTGGCTTCAATTCCCCATGCGCTGACAATGAAACCCAAAAACTTCCCTGACGCAACACCAAAGGAACATTTCAGTGGATTAATTTTCATTCCATAAAATCTGAGTATATCATACATCTTTGCTAAGTCTCAAATGTGTTCATTTGACTGTCATGACTTCACGAGAATATCATCTACATAGACTTCATCGTTCTACCAATCTGTCTTTAAACATCTGATTCACCAAACGTTGATAAGTTGCCCCTGCGTTCTTCACCCCAAAAGGCATCACCACATAATAGTACAGTCCAATGTCCATAACAAAACTAGCATGCTCCTGATAAGGAACGTGCATCGGGATCTGATTGTATCCCGAATACGCGTCCATAAATGACAACATTTCATGTCTTGCAGTTGAGTCGACCAGCTGATCAATTCTGGGAAAAGGAAAATAATCCTTAGGGCACGCTCCTTTCAGGTCCGAGTAATCAACACAGGTCCTCTACTTTCCATTTGCCTTCCTAACCAGTACGGGATTAGATACCCATTCAGGATAAAGGGCATCGCGGACGAACCCATTGGCTTTGAGTTTATCCACCTCCTCTCTAAGAGCAACGGACCTCTTCGGGTCCATGCCTCTCCTCTTTTGTTTCACTAGTACATACTTTGGGTCAACGTTCAACATATGACTTGCGATAGCGAGAGAAATCCCACACATATCAGATTGGGTCCAAGAGAAAACATCTTTATTCGCTTGGAGGAAATCAGTAAGATCTTCAATCATCAAGGGGTTGAGCTGTGATCCAATTTTAAGCACTCGTGATGGGTCATCATGGCTTACTGGAATATTAATCGTCAGTTCAGTCGGTGCCGCCTTGGCCTCCTTGAGTTCTTCATCGTCATCTCTCGGATCTATGTCTCTATAGATCCGACTGCGTTGCCCAAGCCAAGGCTCAGGCACTATTTGTCAATTTTCAGCAACATGGATGCGGACAGAATTGTCCACACCTTTTCCTTTCTCCCTTCGCTGGACCTCTCTCGGCTCAGTTACATAACAAGCACGGCCAGTCACTTGATTGCCATGTACTACACCAACCCCTCTATCCATTGGAAATTTCAAGGTCAAACACCACGGGGCCAAAGCTACCCTAAACTCCACCAGGGTCGGTCGATCTAGAAAAACATTATATGGGGAATCAACATCTAAAAAAATAAACGGTAGGATCTATACCCTCCTATGTTCTCCTTCTCCTAGTTCAACTCCATTAAAGCCGTGAATGCGGGCTTTAGATGGTTTCAGATCCTTCACCTCCATCTTCGTTTGGTCATACACTTTTTTGAAGATAATATTAATAGAACTCCCACAATCAATTAATATCATCCTCACAAGCACCGGTCCAATTGTAGCTGAGATGACCATCAGGTTAATGGTAGGTGCTCCCACCTGACCGGCATCCCTACTTCTGAATACGATATCATCCATCATTATTCGCTGCTGCTTTTCTAGAGTCCCATCTTCTGTGTTCGAGCAGCATTCGAAACCCGCATGCTTCAAGGAACTAGCATAACGTTCCATTTCTTGCCAACTCTTGTCTACCGGATGAGGTCCACCGGTTATCATGTTTATGACCAGCCTTCCCCCGGACCGAGCAGGCTTCTTAGGTCGATGTGGAGCTTTCCCGTGATTGGGGTCGGATGTCCTCTGTCTGCCTCCCTACGGATTCTTAACGAACTACTGTAACTTCTTCTAGCGAATCAACTTCTCTATAGCATCATGGAGGTGTCTACACTCTTCAGTATTATGCCCATAGGTCTTATGAAACCGATAATACTTCCCAGTTTGCTTTTGTTCCTTAGTGGATTCCTTTGGGCGTGGCTTTCGGTGTTGAAACGTATTACAAGTTGATAGATAGATATTCTCCAAAGATGCATTCAGAGGTGTATATTCTCTATAGGTTGGAATTCTTGTTTTCCATTTTCATGCTTCCCTCTTTCATCCTAAATTTCCTCCTCCGGATCCTTTAGATTGCTTCGGCTTATTTTGAACATTGACTTGAACTTTGCCAGAGTTTTCACCAGATTGCTTTACAGCAATGTTACTTTGCACCGCTTCCTTGCTAGGGCATGGCACACTGCTCCGTCTTGACCACCTAGCCTCTTCTCTTCTAATGAATTGGTTCTCCTTCGAAGAAAAACATTGCAGGATAGTCGGTGGTTTGCCAGCCAGCCAATCACCAAACTTTGAGTTCTGATCTACTCATCGCATCACAGCAATAAGGATAGCATGGTCATTCAGATTGCTAACTTCGGTAGCAGCAACGTGAAACTTTTGCAAATAATCCTTTAACCACTACTCCGGAGCCTAGATCACACTGGATAAAGACACCACGTCCTTTCGATAGGTGGCATGGATCCTAAACTGCTCCATAAATTTCGCTGCTAACTCTTCAAACCTGGAGATCGATCGTGGAGGAAGTCTGTTGGACCACATGGTAGCGATTTCGGATAGGGTTATTAGGAAGCATCTGCATTTGGTCGCGTCATTTTCCCTAGCCGAATCCATCATGCATTCGTATCTCATTATATGCTATCGGGGATTGGTCTTCCCATTATAAGTTGGAATAGTAGGCATGTTGAATTTTTGGAGGTACTCAGCTTGTAGGATAGTATCTATGAACAGAGTATGGCTCCTAGTTATGCCCCAATAATCATTGGTTAAGCCTTGATTCTCATTCATTAGTTATCTGACCATAGCTGATGAATCCGGGGCCTGGATGGGAGGTGGCAAGTCGGTATTCGTCCTGCGCGATGTTTCCGGATGATGCCTCCTCGATAAACGATCATCTAAGTGCGCATCTCGAGGCCCCGCTTCATTACGACCATGGCAAGTTGGTGGACCAGCTCCCAAGCATGCTCCAGACCCTAAGTTTCCCACTTCAAGTTGGGAGTGACTCCCCAGGTGCAAATAAGGGGCCACAGTTCCAGGTAGGGAATCTGGGCCATTTCTGTTGGTTTGCTCTTGTCAAGTCGTAACCAATTGCTCTGTTGCACCAGTTTGTACCATGTCAATCCGCTAGCGCCTACGCTTGGAGTGTTCATCCGACGAAGCAGAGCTATCGAATGATGAGTAGGAAGCAGAGCCTATGCCTGGGTCCCACTTACTGGATGCGATGGTCTCATTAGCATCCACGTTATGGGTGGCGGATCTGGTACGTGGTCTTGCCATCTTAGAGTTATCCATGGGAACTCTGAGTAGAATCAACGAACTCTTGAGAATAAACTTGGATCTCCTTCGGGGGATTTCCTCAATTCAGTAGCAACAAAGTAGATCCCAACAGCCTGAGAATATACAGTTCTCAGTGGAAGCACCAAAATGTTAGCACCAAAATTGGTTACTAATACCCTTGAAGAGAATTGTGTAGAGAGATTAATGAAGAAAGAAAATTAGAACAGAGGAGTAACACAGTTGAATGCAAAAAAGAACAACAAGAATCGAGAACACCAGATTTATAGTGGTTCAACGTAATTTCCTACGTCCACTTTGAATGTAATCTTTATTGCTTTTCCAATCAGTTGAGTACATATACTATCCGTAAACAAACAACTTGAATCCAAGTTTGAATAGACAAGAAGTGAGCACCGAAAATGGCAGAGTATCCCTCGAGTTTTCCAAAAAAGGTCCTTTCAACTATACCCCTGCCCCTCTATAGACAAAGACAGGCTAGATCCCTGCACAAGCCTATGACCTAGACAACTCGGCCCACAAGTGATACCCCAGGTCGATCGGCCGAGGTACACCGAACCACTCTAGGACGAACCATGGGTCCCCTAATAATGATTCGAAGCACCTTCTTAAATTACTCTAAGTAAGTGGTGATGTGACTCGAAGCATAGAAGCGTCGAGCTTGATCCTATCCAGGCTGAACGACCAAGGCTGATTCCAAATGACCGAACCATCAACCCTAATCATATCTAGGCTGAACCTAACTCAAACTCTCACTGCTACCGACCTGCTTATGACGAACCACATAACCAAACCAAGGTTGCCGACCTAACCTAGTTTATTGAAAACGATCCACTCTGTTGACCAAACATTCTCATGAATGATTGTAAGCGACCAATCGTATATAACCGATAGTGGTTATTTGATCCTCACTTCAAGCGTTGACCCATAGTTTTTCGATGACTCCATCACCCAATACTGACCCATCATCCATCACACATCGACCCCTATTCATCGAGGCCGACTAAGAGTAATTGCCAGTATGACTCGAGGTGGACCAACCCTCGACATTACGCCCACTTACGTTTAATTATAACTTCTGCAGCCTTCGTTTTGTAGCCGGGCCAAGGTGTCGGGTAACAGTTCGAAAGTGCTTGCTTTAATTGGTATTAAATCAGGTTTACCCAGAAAATTTGGTTCCGTCTTCTTTGGAAATACCTTTCGACTTAGAGCTTCCACCTTCGATCAAGTCAAAACCCCACTAATTCGAAACCAATATACAAGTTATCACTTAGATCGTACGTAGCGGATTGGAGAAAGGCGAAAGGCATGGTGTCAAAAGCATAGCTTTCGATGGGGTCGGTACCTTTTTGTTTGTTTCAAAAGTAAAGTACCTGCCTTTGTTTTATTAAAGCCTTCGAAGGAGTCGAAGCATATGTTTTCGAAAGAGGTTTTCTAAAGGCTTTCGAAGAGGTTATCATCTTATGTTTCAAAGATTTAGCTTTTGAATGGGGTTCTTAACTTATAAAATAATGCTTTCGAAAGAAGAGGCTCTGACCAAGTCAATGCCCTGCTACCGTTCTTTAGCCTTTCGAGTATATTGAAGTCATCAATGCTTTCGAAAGGTAAGGCTTGATTTATACATGTTTTAAGCCACCTCCCAAATTCTTTTGAAAAGGTCCAAGAGTTTCGAAGGAAATTGCTTCGAAAGGGGGTTTCGATGATATCCTTCAGTATTTTGTTTAAATGGTTTGAAGCTTTCGAAAGGGATGGTGCCGACGCCATCAAGTTTTCCGCAATGTTTTTATATGATAAAGGATGGTTTCGAAAGAGATACTTTTATTTATATTCACTTTGACCCAAATAATATTTTAAGTATTAACCCAATGATTTCAAAAAGGGGATGGTTTCGGAAGGGTTACTTCCAATGGTTTCAAAAGAGGGACTTTCAGTGGTTTCAAAAAGGTTACTTTCAATGGTTTCAAAAGGGGTAATTTCAATGGTTTCGAAGCTATGTTTCTAAATGTTATTAAGTAATGCTTTATTAAATTCGAAAGGTTTCGAAAGAGAAGTTTTGAAGTGTTTTGAAAGGCAAGGGCCTAATGTTTTGAAAAGACATTTATATGCTTTCGAAGGAGGTTATCCAGTGAAGTCGAAAGCAAGGTTTTGAAAGTTTCGACAACCTTAGTTTTCAAAATAAATAACCCAATCTCATTTTTAAAGGAATTCCATGGAATAATTAAATAAAGGGTTTTGAAAAAGAGTTTTTGAAGAAGTTTTCTTTGTTTAGAAGGTTAAGGGGATTAACCAAATTATTATGTATGCTTCTTCATATATGTATATATTCACATTGCAATGGACTCATAAGTGAATTTTGGGAAAAGGCAGAATAACCAACTAGGTTGACCCAATAGTGAATATAAATTAAGTTAACTGTTAAATGAGTGGAATTACATCGAGGAGGTAAGGAAGACCAGAATATAGGATGCTAAAATATTTAAGGAAAAGATATTGGCAGGGGCCACTAGGTTCTCAGTAAGCCCATGAAAACTGTGTATAAGAAAAGATATTGGAAGGGGCCAATAGGTTCTCAGTAACCTCATGAAAATTATATATAGAAAAAGATATTTGTATGGGCCAATAGGTTCATAGTCAGCCCATGAAAACTATGTATAAAGAAAATGTCAGAAAGATAGGTTCATAGTAAGCCCATGAAAACTATGATTTGATACTGGTAGGGGCCAGCAGGTTTGTGGTTAGCCCATGAAAACTATATCCGGAATTAAGATAATAACGTATGTCAATAGGTTCCTAGTCAGCCCATGAAAATTAGGACAAGAAGAGTAAAGATATTGGAATCACCAATAGGTTTCTAGTCAACCCATGAAAACTAGGACAGAAGTAAAGATATAGGAGTTACCAATTGGTTTATAGTGATCCCATGAAAACTATGTAATTGGATAGGGAGTCCTTAATCATTTTGTCGGTTACTAGCCAGCGCATGAAAACTATTAGGTTAATAGTAATCCTAGAAACTGTAAATGAGATAGGTAGTCAAAATGAATGGGGATGGGTAATCCAGAATTGATTCACTTGTTTTTCATATCATCGTATCATATTGTTTTGAATTTTTTAACCAATGCGAATGCAGAAGCAAAGTATACTGTTTTATTAAGGTTTTAGAATACTAGTGAAGGGAAAACCCGTTCCGCTAACCGTTGTGTTCTCACTATATATCTAAATGATTTTAGATGGTAGATTATTATTCATACCAGGCTTTATGTCTGACTCGAAGTTTGTTTTTGTTCGAACGGCTAAATCTCCATCGAGTTAGAAAATAGCCGATCAAATTTTAGTTAAAATTTACCGCAAGTGCACATCGTACGGTGTTAGTACGTGGCGAGTACGGATCGAACCATAGGGAATTGTTTAGATTTTGAAATATCTATTCAATCAAACTAAACCAAGATTTGAGATCGTTAAGCTAAAAAATTATAAAAACTAACAAAAGAAAATGGATGAAAATATGAGAGTATAAGGCAATTTAGAGATAAATCCACTCTCTTGATCACATAAGTCAACACAATATGAAATTATGATCTTTTTTTGTCATTAGTGAATTTAGTTAATGTGTTTATCATAAGTATGGCCTATTTGTGCTATTAATTAGCTCAATATAAGCCATCAAACTATAACACACCCACTAAATCACTTTTTAACTCTTATGAAAATTGACAATGAACTTGAAAATAAAATCTATTCTAAGCATGACCTATTAAATATTGATTAGAAATATAGATCATCAAATTTTAATTTTAAAATCACTTCATTACCATAATCATATGTAGATGAAGAGGTAATTTGTGTTTTTTTTGTTTAAGCATAGCCTATTTGGTATCAACAATATAGGCTATCAAATTCAAAGCTAAAACAACAAGTTTAACCACATCAAACAATTCCATTAAGCACAAAAAGAGAACAAAAATTATCAAAATGTTGAATCTACATGATTAAGAGAGCTTCTTACCCCTAGATTGAAGGAGTTTAGCCTCTAATATTTGTTATCATATCAACAAATGTAGATTGCAACATAAAACAAAAATAAGAAGAAAAATGCAAGCTAATGAAAAAAGAGAGCTAATAAAAATAAAATTAAAACTAATCTACTTGGATAAATAAAAAGATCTACACTACTAGCATGAAAGAAAATAAACAAGAAAAGAGCACGTATTAAAATAGCATAAAAAAAAAGAAAGTTACATAAAAGAAAGTGGCTAAGAAGCCATGAAAAGAATGGAAGAGCTTTTTTTATATTTTTAAGCTTAAAACTAAACTAACTAAAATGGAGGCTCAAAGGCTAAGAAGAGAGGAGAGAATAATTACATGAACATATGGGGTATTTATACATGTTTGGAAACGATAATCACATTTTTGGAACTACCCAAACTATCCTTGAGGAAGTGTGGCCACTAAGTTATCATTAGCATGAGATAATCCACCACTTAAATATGCATGTAACTTTAAGCTCCATTAGCATGTGCATTAGCCCCTAATTGTACATCATGGTAAGTAGGTATGTAGGGTCGTCCTTGTTTCATGAAATGAATTATTTCCATCTTCATTTGTTTCCTTCTCTTGTGCATGCATCCAATTTTCCTATAAATAAAAATAAAATGTGCAAATAAATATTCTCAAATTAATATGTGCACAAAAATGACCATTTTGCCTCTATATGAAGATGAATAAACGATGATTTGAAAATAATTTGAATTTCGGTTTAAATATGTAAAAGTACCAAATATGATCATTTATCTAATTTAATTAGACTAAATATGGAAGTAAAAATATGCACAGTTATGTGCATATCAAATACCCTCACACCTATCATTTTATTCGTCCTAGAATAAACTAAAAGTAAGATAAATCCATTTTCGTAGGAAACACGGTTGGTTTGAGCGTAGGTAACAAGCCGTTAAACCTCTAAGTGTCCCTTGTAGGATAAGTGTTGTCTCGTGAGGTTTTCAATGGTTACAACCCACAAAATCCAATGCGAAATGAAAATTTCTAAATGCAAGATTTATTTACAAAGAGATGAATGCAAGTTTTGAAAATATTTACAAATGAAGGATTTATTTTTAAGTTGACATGAGTAAGTTAAATATAAATTTTGGTCATCATCGTGAATTTCAGTCATTTTATTTGTCAAAATTTCCAATAAGAACTAAGTTATCAACAAAATTAAACTAAAGTTTGGCTAGTTGTTTCGGTTGATAACATAGTGTAAATATGGAATATATCCTTAGTTGATTGTCAAAGTTTATCGAAGTGGTATTTCTATTTCTTTTGAATAAGAATCGAATCAAGTAAGTTAAAATAGTGCTTGGATTTCAATTTCTTACTCTCTCTATTTTTGAAAATTTTATTTATATTAACAATATTTACATATGCCTAACTCAGATAGACCGAGGCAAGATATATTACTCATGCACTGCCTTACAGACTTATGTAAGGGGACTACAGTGCATGACTAGTGAACACATAGGTGTGTACAACTATCGACTATAGGCATTATTAATAAAAGAATTTTTATATACATATACCTAACACAAATAAACTGATGCCAGATAAACCGATCATGCACTGCCTTTTAGGCTTATGTGAGAAGAGTACAGAGCATGGCGAGTGCACACACTTGCGTGTGAACACATGACTCTAGGTGTTATAAAAAATTATATACATATATACAAAAAAAAAATTTTACATTTCTTTTTTGAAGAGAGAGTTTTGCAAAATCATCTTAGCACCATTTAACTTAGAAGATAAAAAATATTATATCCATTACATTAAATTCACCACATTTTTTAAACAAAGATTTTCAATTAGGATATACTTCATAATTATATTTATGAACCTTCCTATATACTGGTTAAACCATCGTTATTTGTAATTAAACTTTATTTTTATTCTGTTGTTGAAACAAATAAATTTTCAAAAAATTTTAATTTAGTAACCAAAATCGTATATTTATCCTATAATGTTTCTTCAAAAATAAACAAAATGCTAAAATAAAAAGAAAATTTGTTTTTTTGGTTTTTTTTTGTAATTTTTTTTAGTTTTGGAAAGAAAATGAAAAAAATAAACCATGAAAAAAGAAAAATGAGGATGAGGCTCCCTTCACACTTGATTTTGACTGTGTCCCCACAGTCAATCCATGTGAAAGGAGAAAAATAAAACAAAAACATGACCTATATTTCCATGAAAAGATAATTATTTACAAGACATCGGAAAATATGCTGTTAAAGAGTAAATGACCGTTAAAGAGTAAATGAAACGATCTTCCGAAGACCAATTCATTTGCTCGTCAAGAATGAGAGACACGGCTTAAGCTCGAAAAACCAAACCATAAAGGATTTCAACGCAGAATGTTGATTTGGAAAAATAAACGTCGTTTTTTTAAAAATCGTATGAGTTGTTTAATTTTTAATGATCTTTGGGATTGATAGAACAATTGGTTGATGTTCAATTTTACTTTCACCAAATTGAAATTCAACCTTAACATTGAAATCTTCTCGGAAGTATCGATTTCAAACTCAAAATGGTGATTTAAATCTTTTCCTTTAAAATTTAACAATTCCTCGTCGAAAAGTCCATAAAATTTATGTTCACAAAATTCATCTTCCTTTGTTGGATTATCAACAACTTCATTGCATTTATCGATTTCAAAATCCAAAGTTGTGTTTAAATTTTCAAAATCAGGAAAAGCAAGATCGAATTTTAAATCGAGTTTCACACCCTCAAAATAATTGAAATCCAAATCAATAATCATACTTTCAACAACTTCATTAAGATTGTCATTTTCAATTTCAAAAGTTGTTATATGAAAATCCTAAATTTTGGTAAAAGATGGATTATTACTTAACTCGTCACACATTAGGATTTGATTTTGTTTCTCACGTTTTTTCATATATGTTTCAAACAACAAATCTTTATGGTCATTGTAAATCTTATCCATTTGCTCAACAAAATCCAATTTATAATTTTTAACTTGAGAATTTTCGATTTGAAATGGTTGAGAACAAAAAGTATCCATCGATCGTAGTTGAGATTATTCTCATTGCCAAAATCATTTAAAAAGTTGTTCGCATTTTCATTTTGACTTTGAAACTCATTTTGAAGTTTGAAATTGAATTGGCTTGCGTTATACTCGATATCATTTTAATTTTGAAGTGAATTCAAATTTTGATTATTTCAAAAACTTGAGTTATTCAACAAATATGAATTGTGCAAATCAGTATCCTCTGATTTTGTTGTGTAGAGAGTTCAAGTAATGACGAAATCGTTTCAATAGTATTTTAAAGATTTGAGGGTTGGTCATCATTTTGAAAACATTGTTGTTCCAAACTTGTACAATAGTTGTTGTTAAAATATCCATAAGAATTTGGTGTGAAATTATATGGATTATATTGATTTTCAGAATTATTATGAAATTCATGTAAGTAGGGAAACTCGAACATTTTCAAGAACATTTTTTTCTTATTCTTAGGATTTTTTTATAAAGGAAAACAATTTACCAAAAGGAATTGAATTTTAAAAAAAAGGGAAATTTGATTGTTTTTTTATAAGACTACTTTTTTTATGGATTTTTGTTTTTCTAAAAAAACTAACTTAATTTTTTTATTTTGATTGAAAATTTTCAAAGGCAAAAATTTAAAAACTAAGTTAAGGAATTTTTATAAATTTTTTTGTTTTGAATTTTGAATTTTTTTTTAAAAAAATGCATGAACTAATGCAACTAAATGAATATAAAGGCTTAACTTCAAATTTTCAATCCTAAGTTGCTCCTAACCCAAAATTGTATAATCATACTTTGTCTTAAATCAACAAGATAGTTCTAAGCAAGGTAACATGTAGGATTTATCCGTGCACCACGAATCACCATGACAATGCAGCCGAAAGTTTAAGTACCTTCAGAGAAACAACCATTATAATATTTATGAATCACCGTAATATTTATGAATGGTTATTGCTCTACCATAGCCTTGACACCAAGAAATTAAATTGCCGAAAAAGGACAACTTGTCAATATACAATTAAGTGCTATCGATGTCTAGCCGTTATTATTAATCAAAATTCTAGAATGAAATGCAAAGCAGAAGTTAAATGGTATTAACAATGCAACTACGAATGATTTTTTGTTTTTTATTTTTGAATTCTTTTTTTATAAAATGCAAGCAACCAATAATGCAAAGCAAATAAAAACAGAAGATAGAGGCATGATACTAGAGCGTGTAGAATCTATTTTAAAGCGGCAATTTTTTTAAGCAACCAAGCGAAGCAGATGTAGCAACCAATTCTTCCTTTTGTTTTCTACAACCTAAAAATTAAAAACATGATATATATACATGTTATATATATATATATATATATATATATATATATATATATATCAAAGAAGAAACTGAAACAAACAAAACAAAATAAGTGAAAACAAAACAAATGCAAACAAAACAATTTGAAGCTTTCTTTTTTTTAAGAGAAGAAAAACTTAAAACTTAAACAAATTAGATAAATAAAAAGAGGAAAAAGGAAAAATAAATAATAAATAATAAAAAAAGGAATTTTAAAACAAAGCCAACCCACAAGTCAAAAACCCAAACCGTAACTTAACAACATTGAAACCGAAAACAAACTTTATCAAAACTCAATTTAAAAGCTCTATTAAAATAAACAAAAACTTTGATTCACGACTTCTTAGAAGCACAAACTCAATTAAAAGAGTGGTCGATTGGATTTAGCGAGTTGAGGTGGTTGTGGGTTTGGGTTTTGAGGGGAATTGGCTGATATGGATGAAAAGAAGGGATGCAGAGGACGTTCAGGTGAAAGTTGTGGGTTTTGTGCATATTGCGATTGGGGTAGCAAGCGTTGGATCTCCGCAGAAGGCTGCGTGATTGTAGTATGTTTGGGGTTGGAATTTTTTCCTTTTGATTTTTGGGTTCGAGATTGAAGGGGTGATCGTGGTGATTTGGAGGGAGGTCTGGAGTGATTGTCAGTGGGCCGATGGTTGGGGTGATGGAAGTTGTTTGTAATGGTGGTTGTCTGATGTGCGACAGGGGGAGGAAGTTCTATTTGTTTGGTATGTGGCAGGGCAGTTATGCTGTGTAGAAGTGTGTAGCGGCATCAGTTTTATGGTTATGTGATCGGAACTGGCGACGTAGGGGATATTAGGGAGGTGAGGTTGACTGGGCAGTGGTGAAGTGGTATGTGTGCAGGTTGAATGATGTGTAAGCAGCAGCAGTTGCGATGGTTGTGGGGTATGTGGAAGTTACTGAAGTGAACCGTGAAAATAAGATAGTGAGATGGTATTGAAGTGGAATGACACTGTGCAGAGGTACAGGCAGCAGTTGTTTGTTTTGCAGTGGAGTGTTGTAGCCGTGGTAGGGGAGTTCAGTGAAGGTGAGCATGTGTATTGATATGGAAACTGGGCAGATTTTTCAGTGTGGAAGTAGCAGTGGTTAGGTGAATGAAATATGACACGGTTGATCAAATGGGGGTATGTTGAAGGAGATGTTAGTGTGAAGGGTAGTTAATGAAGTGGAAGTGGTGTGACAGGTTTGTGGGTAAGACAGTTGTCGATGGGAATGTAAGATGGAAGTTGTGGATGGTGTAGCAGTTCGTGGACAGAGAGCAGAAATGATGGTTGTTGTATGGTATTTTTAGGCTGCTGTGATATGTGTTGTTGCACTGGCGAGTGAATGGTTATGGTGTTGTTGAAATGATGCTAGTGTGCACAGCAGTGTGCCAGGGATGATGAAGTGATGGTCAGGTGCACAGTCTAATGTTGATGTGAATTTGGTCTGTTTGTTGGTAGTGGAAGGCTGATGGTTTGAAGTGGTTTGGTAGGTTGCAGTAGCGCCGGAGGGTTGTGGTGATGCAAGTTTACGGGGGATGAATGGAAGAATGGTTTGATTGTTTGAGAGTTGAGACTATGGTGAGACTAGTAGGTAGTTGTTATACGTCTAGTATACCAAACCAGAGAATAATCAATTATAAACTCGTCTCACAAGTCTATCAATCAGATTTCCACTACTTTGGAAGTCTGTATTAGCTAATTTAAGCAATAGGTATGTCGTAATTAAATTATAACAACAACGTTGTACTATCGTAAAAATAGCACAACGTAGAAACATGGAAGATAAAAGAATGATGTATAAGAATATACAAATAGACTAGAATCTGGCCAGTTAACCAAGGAAATTCCATCTGAGGCTTGTCGAAACAATTTCCTTAAAAAAATTATTTAAATTCTTACAAGGTACAGCAGACGTAATTTGCACGAGATTGTAATGAGTATGTCAATTCTGTGATTTACTGTATAGAGCAGTAGAGAAGAAGAAAATAAAATTGGAATAAAATGAGAATGTGATCAGTATTTTCTCTTATTTATAATTTCGTCCGCATCCCTTCAAACAGTCGCGTCCGCTTGACGGGTCACACCCGTTGCCTTTTAACTGCTATTGTTCGTTAACGGGTCGCACCCGCCTGCTCCTCGCATCCGTTCGTCTGCGCTTCTTCAGTCGGGTCGCACCCTCCTGCTATTCGCATCCGTTTGCGTCGCAAATGTCAGAAAACCCGGTCCAGTTTTGCAGCAAAAGTAGGATCATACCAAACCCAAACCCGGCCTGGTCGGACGGACGGCGGCGCGCGTGTGGTGGTGATGCATGATCTCTCTTCTCACAACGAAGCAAACATTTGGGTGCCTCAAGACTCCAACCCGTTCATTGCAAAGCTATTAATATAGTAGAATAGCTTCGTAATTTTTGGCGATGTGAGACTGTTATTTTCATTCAATTTAGTATTAGAAATTCAAACGGTAGTAAGGTGGTTAGGCAGACGTATTGTACAGTGGCAAAAGCATTGTGCACTAGTGGCGATGCAGTTGTTCGGATAGTGGAGAGTTGATGGTGAAGGAGGTAGAAATGATTATTTGATGTGGTGTTTAAGTAGTAGGAGACAGTTTTGTATGTGGATGGTTGTGATATTTGTAGTATGATACACAGTGTGTGTATGTAAGACAGTTTTGAAGTAGTGAAGGTATGGTGGCAAGAGGAGATGTTAAGGCACAGTGCACAAGCAATATGGTGGTAGGAATTGGTGGAGGAGCAAATTGTTTGGGGAGTGGTCTACAATGTATGGCAGGCTGTGGTACGTGCAGATGGTAGAAAGAAAATGTGCAGGCAGTTAATGCACAGAGAGTAGTGCACAGACAAAATATATTTTTTAATTGCAATGTAACACCAGCGAACAACAATTGCAAAAATCAAAATAGAACTTAATGTTATAATATATTTACATATATTATAGTGAATATGCTATGTACTATTTTGTATTTAGTCCCACATCGTGGGATTAGTTCTATCCCAAGCTCCTAGGCCTTTATATAAAGGAGCTAATGTAATGAAAATGTATGATTAAGCTCAGTAGTGAATAAAATATTTTCTTCCTCTTCCTTTAATGTCTTCTTATTTTATAACACGTTATCAGCACGATCTCAAAATAAGAGGAAAATTTCAAATCTGATTATAAATCTTCAAAGTGGTAAGCTATTTCTGATCTGAATAGATCTAATTCTATTTGGACATCTTTTATTTGTCTCTGTATTTTAGATCTCGTTTCGTTTAGATCTTATTTATTTTCTTCTAATTTTTCAGATCACTTGTAGATTTTAATATCATGTTCAAATGATATATGTTTTTATATCTATAGAATTAAATCATAAGGTTTCTTATTAATTTTTATTAATGTATATCCATTTTTTTATGATAAATTTGAATTTGATCTCAAACTAAAATTGTTTCATAGACTAAAAACGTAATTTTAGACCTTATTCTGTTAGTTTTATTTTTAGATCTTATCTATCATAGATCTAATTTTCCAGAATTCATTATATATATATAATCTCATGGATCATACTCTATTAATCTTATCATTTTAGATCTCATTCCATTGTTTAGTGAAAAAAAGATTTTTATTTTGAAATTTTTTTGTTTGGATTTCGATTTGAATGAGAACTATAAAAATAATTTTACCACATAATTTATATTTCGAGAAGAAATATTTCAATGTTTCTTAGAGAAACAAATATAAGGATAATACGTATTTAGAAGATCGTATTAAGTCTATATGAAAGAATAAGAACCTGAAGTTCATATGTGTGAAGGTGAAAGACTAAAGTTTTCTTAAGCTGAAATAAAGCCATAAAAAAAATTAACGAGCAATTCCAGAAGAAGATGTTGATATGTCCAGAAGACATAACATAAAAATAATACATTGAAATAACATTACAAGCATGGTAAATACTATTTCCTCGAAGAGAAAGAGTATTATGATTCTCATGTTCGAATACATTTATAAAGAGTTCTCTTATTTCAACATATTTATTTAATAACGGAGACCTGAAGTTCTCAAATAAAAATTATGCATATAAGTTTGCATTCCTTAAAAAAAGGGTTTATATATCAAAACTCAAATATATAAATTTGAGATGTGAATTGAATTATTAGAAATGCTAATTCAGATTATGGTAAATTCCAATTGCAATCAAACCTGAAGTTTGATAATGAAAATCAAGTTGTACCATTTAGGATCTAAAGTACTAAACAAAGACTTTATTCTAAAGTAAAATTGGAACCTGAAGTTCTAAAAATATTTGCCAATGGTATTAACTATTAAACCAAATAGATGTATAGAAATTTGTTCACTCCAGAAGTGGTGATAATAATAATAATAGAAATCTCCAGAAGAGATTTGTTGATATATTTGGTGCTTTTACTAAACAAAATGAATACATAGAAATATATCTACTCTCCTACTCTCTTCTTTTTAATAGAGAACAAGGTGTTCTAATAGGAAGTTTATTTCCTAATTTTTCTCCTTCTTCCATGCATAAATCCATGTCTTTCAAAAGGTAAAATATAATAGATCAAGTTTCTTTCCTTTGGCTCATCAAGTAAGTATTTTGGATTCTTCATAAAATGAGTGTTAATATTTATACACATTAATTATGTTATGTTATATTATATATAAAACTCATTCATCTTTCCTCTTTCAGCAAAGAGGTATTCCAATGTTTACTATTTTATATGCTTAATCTTTTACCTATTATTGTCATGTCACAAGAATATACTTATTGATGTTATCAATAGCCGTAACTCATACACCATACTTTTTAGTTGCTAAGTCAAACTATTTTGTTTTTCATGATATTATTCTTACATTATGTGATGTGCAAATTTACCTCTCTTTGTTTAGCTTACAATATGCAAATAACCGCATGTATTAATTCATATATTAATCAGTAGCAATTAGTAAATCATTAAATAAAATTAATTGATTAATGAGAATGGTCCAACAAAGATGCGTATAAATACTTCATACATTTATTCTTCTTTTATATCCCTTATTGTTGACAAGGATCATAACGTATATACACAGTATATATTTATGTTTCTCACTATTGCAGTAGTTATGAATTAATAAATGGTATTTAATACTACCTATTCATATTCTTAAATCTGCCTATATTATGAAAGTAAATATAATAAAGTCAGCACATTCTTTGTTTATAATTCATCCATTCTCCACCAATCAATCCATGTAAATGTCTTTCCATATTTTCAAGGGTGGTTTTCCATTTTCAAGGAAATTAATGAATGCAATTAATGAGATTGGATCTAGAGCTATCAAAATGATGTAAATAAGAAATTATAGTCGCATTTATATGTTATATTTGGTTGTCTTTTACTATTTTACAGTAATGTTTTTTTTCTTTTACTGTAACTACTGTCAGATATGTGTTCTTACTTTATGAAATGCATTTGTTATATGCCCATGAATGATATTTTGATGCTTATGCATTTTTATTTCCACTTAAGTTGGTAATATGACAAACACAGCCATGCTTGAATTTAAAGCTTTGGACTTGTTAGAAGATAACTTTTTGTCATAGATATTGGATGTTGACATCCAATTACAATCTCGTTGCTTAGAAAATGCCATAAAAATGATGATCCAATAGGATAAAACAATGGCTCTTATATTTTTAATGTGTCATATCCATGACAAACTTAAAATAAAACATTTAACTGAAAAAGATCATTTTACCTATGGAACTCTCTAAAGGAGCATTATGACCATCAAAATATGGTCACACTTCTAAACACTAGACACGAGTGGTTGAACTTGAAGTTTCAAGTCTTTAAATCTGTTAGGAAATACAATTCCTCTATATTTAGAATTACTTTTAAATTAAAATTATGCGAAAGGATTGTCTAGCAATGCTAACCTAAAGCTAGATCATATCTTCGAAGTTGATGAGGGAAACTTCATTAATGATGAAAATCTAAGTGCAGTAATAAATGATATGGTCGAATTAATCAACAATAGAAGCCTGAAGTCTGCTATGTGGATTTTATTTTATTTCAATTCAGCAAATCTGTTGGAAGTTGGTGCTTGTATGTTTTTCTTTTCAGAACTAATTGAAATAATGTACCGATGAATGTTGTGATTTAATCATTAGCCTATTTTAATTTTTTTTTGGAAAGTATTAGAATTTATTTAATGTTTAAAAATCTTAATAGCCGACTAATTATATTGTCTTTAATTATTAACATATGGACCATAAATATTTGAGTGATAATATATGTCTACTAGTTAATGCAACTACTCATACGATTTTGAAAAATCGGAAGTTTTTCTTTGAACTATATGAAAATGTTTTAGCTAAAAATTTCAACTATAGCAAATTTGCTAATATAATTGAATGGTCCGGAAGAGCCCATATAGTATTACCAAATGGTACATATATCTTAATTCAAAATACATTATACTCAAGCAAACTTAAAAGAAATTTGTTGAGTTTTGAGGATATATAAATGAATAGCTACCATATTGAAACTATAATGAAAACGTCAACGAATATCTTTGTGTTATTTCAAAAATTGAAAGCCAGAAGCTTATTTTAGAAAATTTAGTATAATTTCAACCGGATTATATTTCATGAAAATTGGGCATAATCGAATCTCATATTTAAACATGAGCCAGAAGCTCATAAATATCACTTGAATGCATCTTACCAATTGATAAAAGAATTATCCTCTTATCATTGATATGCATGGTGTATTTGCTAGTAGAAATATGATAATGGATCAAAATGAGAATCCAAAGATGATTATTATTTAATGTGACAATGTTTGTCAACATTGAGGGGGAGGATAAAGCGATACATGTTCATTTTGATCTTCAGTGTTAAATATTTGTTAAAATATACGATGATGCAGAAAATTAAGTAACTTGAATAAATTATCAATAATATCCCTGTTAGACTTTCTCCAATATAGATTTGAATCCCTGAAGAATCAAAATGTGTAAACCACATCTGAAATATGGTACAAAAGTCAGTTTGAAATAATTTTAGAGTAAGTAATAAAGATGTCAAATAAAAGAGATGGGTGTTCTTGAAGAACACTTAAGGGTGCTCTTGAAGAGACTAATGACATGATTGTCAAATTACCCTAGAAGTGGTTTGGTACCTAAACATGATAATCAAAGAGATCTCAATAAATCATGTCTAGAACTGACAAGAAATAATTATTGATGATAAATTTATAAGTAATAAAGCGCTTATGTTTATAAAAAGATTAAATATCTTGAATTAAGGAAAACATGACTGGCCATCATGTATCCTTTACCATAGAGAAATATGGACATGCAGTCCGCAAAGTAGCGAAAGTACTTGAAATGCTTAATATACCCCGAAGGTATAAATATTATTTAAATCATATTAATGAAAGTATACAAATTCCTGAAGAATATAAATACTTTCATGCTTAAAAGGAAGGTAAAGAACAAGGAGCGTAGATTACAACTTTCTTTTAAGTATTGTTGTAATAAAAATCTTGATATAATTCATGATGAGTAGATTACTTCCTATTTTTAAGTATTGTTGTAATAAAACTCTTAATATCCATTGAAGTGGTAGTTGCGATATGCAAATACTTATTAAAGTATACAAATTCCTGAAGAATATATATAACTTTTGTCGTTATAAAGAATGTAAAAGACATGAAGTGTAGATTACAACCTTCTTCTAAGTATTGTTATAATGAAAATCTTGATATACTTCAAGATGAGTAGATTACTTCCTACTTTTAAGTAATGTTGTAATGAAATTTTTAATATTCATGAAAGATGCATAGTTGCAATGCGCAAAAGTAATTTGAAGCACAAAAATGAAAGCACGTGAAGTGTTTTTCATAAAAATTGCATACAAATTGCATAAAATGCAAATTATATTTAAAAGAAACAATCTTAGAAAATTTGATTGTATTGAACGAAACTATTTTGTATTATTATTGAGATACATATTTATAAATCCAAAAGTATCTACAACCAATTTGAGTTATCAAAAGATGAATACGAATTCAGAGGAAAATTTCAAATCAGGGGGAGCATCCATAAGTATTTTCAAATGCACTCTTTTTCCTTAACTAATATTTTTCCCATTGGGTTTTTATTAGTAAGGTTTTAACAAGGCATATCTTGATCCAGAAGTATCGGCTCCCCAGTAACATTTGAAAATAAGTTATAATGTGCTCTTTTTCCATATTTAAGATTTTTCCCACTGGGTTTTTCTTATTAAGGTTTTAATGAGGCATTATCTTGATCTAGAAGAATCAAACGCCTTTTCAAGAAATAACATCTCAAATATATTATTTAAGTTAAATTATATTTTTATCCTTGACTAAGGTTTTTCCCATCGGGTTTTCCTTTGTAAGGTTTTTATTAAAGTATTAAATTGATCCAGAAGTATCAAACTCTATTTGATGCAGTAAATTATTGAAATATGACATACTATATTGTACTTTTTTCCTTCACTAAGATTTTTCCAATAGGGTTTTACTTAGTAAGGTTTTAATGAGGCATTAGTTTGATCCAGAAGTATCAACCTTCATTTAAAGAAACAAAAAAATAAAATGTCATTGTACTCTTTTTCCTTCACTAAGATTTTTTCCATTGGGTTTTTCTTGGTAAGGTTTTAATGAGGCATTATTTTGATCCCGAAGTATCAAACTCTTTAAAAGGATTATCATTGTATGATATCTATGATTTCAAGTTGCACTCTTTTCCTCGTTCAAGATTTTTCCATTGGGTTTTCCTAATAGAGGTTTTTAATGAGGCAACAGGCAATATTCATAACGACTTAATGGAAGTATTAAAGAAAGATAATAATGAGAGGGAGAAATTGCCATTTACGCTTCAAATGGAATAATTTCTAGCTACTATATGAGCATTCAAGATTTTGAAGACGCATATTCAAGGGGGAGTGTAATAATATATGTAAATATATTATAGTGAATATGCTATGTACTTTTTTGTATTTAGTCCCACATCGTGGGATTAGTTCTATCCCAAGCTCCTAGGCTTTTATATAAAGGAGCTAATGTAATCAAAATGTATGATTAAGCTCAGTAGTGAATAAAATATTTTCTTCCTCTTCATTAATGTCTTCTTATTCTATAACACCTAAATGAGGATGAAAATGAATTTTTTTTAATTGTGTATGGTCTTGTTTTTTTAAATAGAATATGTAATGCAATTGGAAAACTAAAACAACAAGCAAACAAACAAAATTTCACAAAAATCGCCACAATTTTTTTTGGCAAACAGACACACAAAATAAAATCACACAAAAATAAAACAACAAATAATTCGAATAATAGAAATTGAAATCAAAGCAAATTCTCCGGCAATGGCGCCAAAATCTTGTTCGAATGGCTAAATCTCTATCGAGTTAGAAATAACAAACGGATTTTAATTAAAATTTTACGGCAAGCACACGGCGTATAATGTTAGTACGTGGCGAGTACGTGTCGATCCATAGGGAATTGTTTAGATTTTAAAATTTCTATTCAATCAAATTAAACCAAGATTTGATAGTGTTAAGCTAAAAAATTATAAAAACTAACAAAAGAAAATGGATAAAAATATGAGAGTAGAAGGCATTTTAGAGATAAATCCACTCTCTTGATCGCATAAATCAACACAACATGAAATTATAAACTTTTTTTTAGGTCATTAGTGAATTTAGTTAATGTGTTTATCATAAGTATGGCCTATTGGTGCTATTAATTAGCTCCACATAAGCCATCATACTATAACACACCCACTAAATCACTTTTTAACTCTCATGAAAATTGACAATGAACTTGAAAATAAAATCTATTCTAAGCATGTAACGACCTATCATTTTGAGCCATTCATATTGACAATCATCCACACATGTCCGACTTGAATTGCTCAAAACATCAGAATATTAATTTTTATTTGGCAAAACTCAGCATATACAGTAAATAAATCAATCACAGAATCACAGATATAAAGTTTTATAGCAATAAGCAGCGAAATAGGTAAATAGTAGTTCATGAAGCTACTACATAAACATCAAAGTTTAAAATAAAATACAACAGAAATCCCAAATACAAGTAGTCTCAAAGACAAAGCAGATGACAATTCTGAAATAAAACTGGAAATAACTAAAAACTGAATAGATAAAAGACAGTTCCTCAAGCAAAACTCCAAACTCCAAAGGTGAGTCTTAAATATTGCGACACTCAGTTTGGCCCGAGCGTAAAACAAAACACAAAACACTCGATTCGGGATTAACATTCTTATGCAAGTAAATTAACTCAGGTGAAATGTCCAAGTGAAATGCAATATAACTTAAAGGATGTTGGGATTCCATCCCTTAAGGATCCATTAAACTATCTACATATATAGTACAATACGCTACGCAGATAATGTCTATAGTAAAGTAAAATTTTAAAATATCGTTAAGGCATTACCCATATCACCCTTAACACATTTTTATATATGTTCCCGTAGTCTATACAAATATTGTAAGCTCTGGCAAACCGGTAAGATACTCAGTGAGCACTCCATAGGTACGGTACAAACCAAACTCGTTGTAGGCGCGATAAGGCATGTGACAAGGCATGCGAGGCAATTCCCAGGCTAGGATACTACCATTTTGCAGAACAGGGCTAGTGGTAATGCATAGTGGCTACTACCATCCACCTTGAGACACACTCCCAAAATCAAAGATACACCCAATCAAATCTCACAAAGTAATAGAATGGTATTGAAGAAGCATGCTCCATCGGAGGTGCGACCTCATTTGACTCAGGTATAGCTCCTGTTTTAGTCACATCAAGCTGACTCGAAGGAGTTAGGGATATGTTCATACCTCATACAGACGTTCACTAAACCATCCTACTTCGTTCTGGATTCTCCCACTTACACAGTTGTTAAAGTGGTTTTCGGTATTGGTAGAGAGTATGACAATATCCGATCCAGGTCTCTTTAACAACCAAACATTTATTTCATTTCATTTTAGACAATTCATACTTCATATCAAAATATCATATTCATTTCAAAATTATATCACTTTCGAAATCATATTCACTTTCGAAATCATATCACTTTAAATCATATTCATTTCGAAAATTATAACCACAAAATAAGTTAAAACATCATATCAAAGTATTCGCATTTAAATCCATTAAATCTAAATCATATCAGTTCCAACTTAAATAGTTTGAATATTGAAAGTAGTTTATCTATTGGAATATTTATACATAAAAAAATAGCTTATATTTAAAAATAGGTTATAGATTAAAATATTATATATATTAAAAATAGTTTATTTATTAAAAGTAGGTTATAGATTGAAATAGTTTATATCGAAAATAATTTCAAATCAGAATTGTTCTTCCAATTTCACAAATCAATTCAAATCAACTTTAGTTTCAAAAATAAATATAAATCAATCTCAGTTCAACAATTTAAAATAAAATGATTAAAGGTTAAATTCAAATTCTCATCAAAACCATTTTTAATTTATATCGATTTCAAATCCAGGTTTGAACTACAAATTTAACCACTTCCAATTCATAGGTTTCAAGGCTTAAATACTCAAACAATTTATAGTAACTCAATTTGATAAATTTCATTTATATTTTAAAATTCAACCTTAATTTTATTCAAATTTGAAAAAAAATTCACTTAATCATTTTTAATAACATTTAAATAAAATCTCGGTTATAAATTTAAATCAATATTAAATATTCAGTTCCAATTTTATTTAAAATTTGAAAATATTCGTTTAATCATCTTTAATCAAAATCAAGTTATCAAGTTATAGAATCATATCTTTAAAATCTCAAAAATAAATAAGTTTCAAATCAATTTTTATTTAAACACAATTCTTAAACAAATTAAAATTCAACTTAATTTCAATTCATCTTTCCAACCTTTATTTATTAAAGTTATTACAAAATCTAGTTCAAAATATTAATATAAATTTTTAAATAAATATTTTAAATATAACATATATATACACTTATCTAATTAAATTCTATTAAATTAATTTTTACTAAATATTATTAAATTAAATCTTACCTTATTAAATCTATTTTATTTTATATTAAAATATATTTTATATATTTAAAAATAATAAAATTATAAGTAAAATCTTAAAGTTTACTCTTTTCAAATCTTAACTTATAAATTTAAAATTTTCAAACATATAATTTAAAAGAAAAATAGGCACAAGGAAGAAGTTGCAAAAAAAATTAGTTTCAAGGACAACAAGTTTGTTTTTTAGTCTGAAGGACGCTTTATAGTGTAAACAGAAAATGATAGTTGCAACTATCATTCTGTGATTCACACTATAAAGTGTCCTTCAGACCAAAAAATAAACTTGTTGTCCTTGAGACTAATTTTTTTTGCAACTTCTTCCTTGTGCCTAAAAACCCTAATTTAAAAATATGCATTTTTCTCATATTTTAAAATAATATATATATATATATATATTATATTTTAAAAATAAATATTTATTAAAACCTATATATTTTCTTTTCAAAATTTCTAAAATCATTTAAAATAGACTAACGGTGTCCGTATATAGTTCTATATCCTATGGTTAAGTGATATAGATATTTATCATTTCAATTCGCAATAATCTAAATTTTACGGATATATATCATTTCAACCCGCAATCTCAAAATTCAAAAATCAATAAAACCTCTTGGGTTTATCATTTCAATCCATAACGATTTTTCCCTAATCTAAAATATCGTTCGGGTATATATTATTTTAACCCATAGCATTTCCTAAACTAACAGGGAACTTGCAGAGTGAGAATAAATAAAATAATAACATAAAATGACATAGCATATCAATGGAAAATATGATCATAATTAACCATTTAAATAGAAAATATATACAGCATGTTATGGTGTCATATGTAAATTATCATAGGTTAACAAATTTAAATAGTAACATGTCATATTCAACAATTAATTTTCTAGCCAATTAAATTTTACAACATATTTCAATCGTCATTTCATGTGAATATAAACTTACTAACATAAGAATGTTAATCGCGAGTGATCGCTCACCTTTCGAGGCTAGAGAAATAAAAAGAATGAACACGACGCCTACACGGATACAGATACACATCGAAACAAGGCAAGAAGCTACTGTACACAAACCGAGGCAGCGACAAACAAAAGATGGCCGCGACAAGGAATACCTAAAAAAATAAAGACACTAATTAAACAAAGAGAGTCGTCATAAGGCCTAATCTTCTAAAACAATTAGATCTCACTAGTACTGAATTGTATCAGCAAGTGAAAACAAACCGAACTCTCTACAATTTGGTCTTATTATCATTTGTAGGCTTTTAACTTCGTACCCGAATAGCCGGTCATCGAAATAAAGGTAATTTCTTCTTATGTTATGACAAAAAAGCCATGGTTAAACAATACTATGACAACAAAAGGTAGACATGCAAATGATATGCCAAACATAATGCAGTAGATACCCAAAAAAGGAAAAGAAAACCTCATTGTTAACACATGCCTACTGAAATGAAAGGTAAATTGGGCATCGAGTACAAGTAATTCTTGCCATCTTCAAACAGAAAAGGTGATCTTGCTTCTTTGATGGTACTAAAACTAGAAAAAAATGCATGACCATACTAGCCTACTCTGTGGGTCAATATCAATTCTTGAAACTTCAAAAGGGATGGTCGGTTGATGGAGATGGTGGACATGGCTGAGTGGATCTGATTGGAGGACAAGAAAGGGAGAGGGCGGCGGATGTTGATGCTATGGGTGGTTATCGCGGAGTTTGGTGGAGGAAGAGTGGATCCTGGCTATTGCGTGAGCTGAGGTAGGAAGGTGGCAGGCTGGCGGTAGGAGTAATGGAGAGGAGGTGGGCTGGTGTTGGAGCGACATAGGTCTGTGCATGGAGGCGGAAGGCGGTCAGCTATTGGAGGCGGAAAGGGCTTGCTTGCGTGGGAGAGAGGACGCTCGATTGTGGGCAAGGCAATGAAATGGCGGTGGAAGAATGAGGTGGAGGGTTGTTGCATGCGAAGGGAGGAGGAGATGTAGTCTAGTATTGGAGAGGGACACGGAGTTCGGTGATAATGATGGATGAGTATGCTTCCAGGAAATAAAATGAATATACGCTTTTTAATATATACTCTGCTTTACCATTTTTTTCAAATGCACAGTATGAACGGAAAGAAGGGGCAGAGAAAAATAAACCAATACATATATATTGAAAATATGGAATCGCAAAGGTCACGACTTAAGTTTCTGGAAAATTAAAAGAAGTGACCATATATTTTCAACCGATGGGTAATGAAAGGACATAGGAAACTCAAATAGTTCCAAACAGTTACTGATACGACTAACCATTTCACAGATTTCACCGAAAACCGAAATGCACAAAGGAATATACTACATAGATCAATATGATGAGACGAACAAAATGGCACACAAACATGAGAGATACAACCATCCTATCAAAACTCGATATTCGCTGCCAAATTACCGTTAATTCGCCGAAAATAAGATAAACAGGGCTAGAGCAGTCCAAATTTGACGAAACGAAATATGACGTCTTACTTAGAAAATGAAAAACATTTTTCTTATATAAAAATATTCAGATTTCAAAAACATTTTATTACCATAAAATTAACTGATTTTAAATATAAAATTGAAATTTCACAACCAAACGAAGTTTCATATTTTCAGATAAAAATCTGACACTTGCTACATTTAAATAGACACATACCAAAAACCAAATTTTCATTGCAAAAATTTTAATTGTTTAATTTCAATAAAAATATAGTTAATTACGTTATTTAAATCATTAAAATTTTCGGGTCGTTACAAATCATGACCTATTAAATATTGATTAGAAATATAGACCGTTAAATTTTTATTTTAAAATCACTTCATTACCATAATCTTATGCAGATGAAGAGGTAATTTATGTTTTTTGGTTTAAGCATGACATATTTGGTGTCAACAACATAGGCTATCAAATTCAAAGCTTAAAAAACAAGTTTAACCACATCAAACAATTCCATTAAGCACAAAAAGAGATCAAAAATTATCGAAATGTTGAAACTACATGATTAAGAAAGCTTTATTACCCCTATATTGAAGGGGTTTAACCTTTCATATTCGTTATCATATCAGCAAATGTACATTGCAACATGAAACAAAAATAAGAAGAAAAATGCGAGCTAATGAAAAACAGAGCTAATAAAAATAAAATAAAAACTATTCTACTTGCATAAATAAAAAGATCTCACTACTAGCATGAATGGAAATAAACAAGAAAAGAGCATCGATTAAAATTGCATTAAAAAGAAAGTTACATAAAAGAAAATGACTAAGTAGCCATAAAAAGAAAGGAATAGCTTTTGTTTTTTTTGAGCATAAAACTAAACTAACTAAAATGGTGGCTCAAAGGCTAAGAAGAGAGGAGAGACTAATTACATGAACATATGGGGTATTTATACATGTTTGGAAACCTTAATCACATTTTTAGGAACTACCCAAACAACCCTTGAGAAAGTGTGGCTTGAGAAATTGTGGCCACCAAGTTATCATTAGCATGGGATAATCCACCACTTAAATATGCATGTAACTTTAAGCTCCATTAGCATGTGCGTTAGCTCCTAATTGTACATCATGGTAAGTGGGTATGTGGGTCCTCCATGTTTCATGAAATGAATTATTTCCATCTTCATTTGTTTTCATCTCTTGTGCATGCATATTTCTTCATTAATCCTCTTGTAATTTTCATCCAATTTTCCTACAAATAAAAATAAAATATGCAAATAAACATTCTCAAATTAATGTATGCACAAAAATGACCATTTTTCCCCTATATGAAGATAAATAAATAATGATTTGAAAATAATTTGATTTTTTTTTAAACATGTTAAAAATACCCAATATGATCATTTATTTAATTTAATTAGACTATATACGGAAGTAAAAATATGCACATTTATGTGCATATTAATGTTTTCCTCTTAAACTCTCAAATACTCAATTGATTTTGAATAGTTTGAGAGTTGAGGTTTCCAGGTACCTCATAAGACGAATAAAGCTACTGGAGACGTGCAGGAGACATGATAGAGATCTAGAGTTATCTTTTATTTTTTTCTATGTTGTTTGTAGTGGAAAAGTTGTTAAATTGCCTATATATACTCTGATCATCCAAGGGGGCAACTTTATATGTCGCTCTTGGCGTATGTCGTAATAAATATATTTTCTCTTAATGTAGTTGACGATTGTGTGATTATGCAATGAATTGGAAATGATTTGAAATGTAACGTGATCTTATTTGATGTTTTAAATTTTTTCCATATTCATGTGTTTATATGTACAATAAATCTATTTGGTCGTCGAGGATTAATAACTATGGATGATTGCAGCATCTGTAGCCGTTAGTTTTGGGCCTCCAAGTAGGAGGATGTTACACGATACCTTTCCTGTTCTTTATTCAAGTTCGAAAATTCTTGCATTTCTTGAACACTTGGAGATTGGCATGTTTAATGGCTCAATACCCTGTAATATCTGTTAATTGGTCATGTATGCGGCATCCCTCCTATTATAGAGGTTCGACAACCTTTTTCTTTAATAAATTTGGCATCTCTCAAGTGTTTGTAGCTCGCTGCTCTTTGTTTAATATTAAGTGCTTGATAACCCTGCTTTTTCATGGTTCGTCATCCTATATGGCTTTCGAACTCGTTAAGCATTTCTTTAGAAGCTCGATATGAATATTTGTAGTAACATTTACCCCACCCTGTGTAGAAGAAAATTATTATACTTATGTATAATTTGCCTTTTTAAAATACTTCCTCGAAATTGACATATGGCGCCTCGACATTAACTTTACCTCTTCGATATTGACATTACCGTCTTTCGATATCAGCACTGCTACCTGTTAGAATTTTGCTTTGATCACATTCATTTAATTAAATTATAAGGAACCGATCAACTTACTTTTATGTGTTTTCGTAAAATTTGTACATCAAAAGAAAATTATAACGACTCATAATTTAATCGTTTAGAAATTTGAATATTTTAGTATTTGAGTGGTGAATTATACAACCCTGTCTTTTTAAATAAAAAATGATATAAAACACAATTTTCAAATATTTTTACGTTAATGGGCAGAGGAAAATATACTCGATAATACGATCGAAAATTGGTTTTTCGATATACGACTATAAACTCGTCAAGAATTGTCGACAGTTTTGTACATGCCTCAAAATAGTTATGTAATTTATAAGAATTGTTTCTATTGGACCAAAAGGTATCGAATCAGATAAATATATGATTGATAAGGATGATTGCTATTGGATCAAAGAGTGGTCAAATCAAGTTATGCCACAAGAATGGTTTATATTGGACCGAAATGCGGTCGATCAAGTTCGGCCACATGGATGGTTTCTGTTGGACCAGAATGTGGTCAAATCAGGTTAAGCTATCTGGATGTTTCCATTGGACTAAAATGTGGCTGAATCACGTTAAGCTATATGCCATTGGACTACGATGAGGTCAAATCAGGTTAGGCCATATGGATGGTTTCCATTGGACCAAAATTTGCTCGAATCAGGTTAGGCTTAGAGGGTTAGGAAATTAATAAAGTTCCCTCTTCTTGGTCACATATAAATAGCCCAAGATATGGAGAGAGAGAAAAACATTTACAACAAACAAAAGTAAGAACCCAAGGAAGATCTTAGGAAAAGCCAAGAAGCTAAACCATAGGCCAAACAATTATTTCTAAGGCGAGGAAAACTATCTAACTTAAAAATTTCAAGTTATTTCATAGAGTATAGTGTAACTTATAATAAGTTTAATCTATATGTTGCATTATTTTAACCTTTTTGGTATTATATGCATTGGGTTCAAAAATGGCCACTAATACCCAATTGTATGTGAAAGCAACCATTATCTAATCCAATCATAGAAATATGAAGAGAAATAATAAAGAACAAAATTAGAACAATAAAAAAGCAAGTAAAGGGAGATATAGATTTATAGTGGTTTAGCTAACTTCAGCCTACGTCCACTCCAAAGATTTTCTTTTTATTTATTTATACTGTTGTTACGGTAACAAATTCGTGAAATCATAGAATAAAAATGGTAGATTATAGCCTAGGTAGAAAATAGAATGAAGTATAAAGAAGATCCCTTTTCCGATGCCATGCCCTCTATATTTATAGGAGAAGACACGAAAATATCTCGCTCAAAACCTGGATCTACTACCTTGAAGCCAAGATGAGCCTGCCCAGAAAGTTTGGGCCCCACCGGAGTCCACAATAGGGACCAAGGTTGATCCCTATTTTAGGGGATTTATGGGTTGCTCTATGATGGGCCTCCCATATTACAATGTATTTGTCCTCCATATTTCATGTTGATTACATTTGCAGATTTTGAGTTATTGACCGATCATTGCTATGAACTTGAATATGGCTAATCCCTCACAGGGAAGTGGGTTGATCACTCCAAACTCCTTCATCTGATGTGCAATCCCTAGGGTAGACTCCATAGGGTCCCTTCTTTTTGTTTCCAAAGTTTCACTTCAATACGCCTTATGATTTTTAAGTTATGGAGTGATCATCATTGAGTTGTGTTGTATGCATCTTGTTTAATCCGATCTCTTTATTTCGTCCCTTTATTTTGATCCTTTTTTGTAGAGTGAATATTCCAATCTGATCCCTCTCCTAGTGTGATTGCTAGTTCCATACTTAGCCACTTTTTGAGGGCTTTCCATTCAAATTCATTCAAATATAGTCCATAGTTTCAAATATAATTGATCTCTAATCCTGATAACCGTCTCTTTGGGCTTTCTGTCTTGATGATCATGAAGTCCGTTGGGTTAAATCAATATATATATATCGTTGCCAAAAGGCGGGCTAATACTTTGCCCCCTAAAATATGCCTTGCAATAGGAAGGTGTGTTTTGAATTGCCATAAATCTAAAATCTGAAGTCTATAGTCCATCGATGTCCATATTATCCAATCCAAATCTATGATGTCTTTGGATCTCGAAATCCATGACATTCCAAGTCGATCTACAATTCCGAATGTGCGGTCTCTCCAGATCATTTTATCTGAATTTATATCTATCCAAAGCCAAAGCCAAATCCATTGCCATTTGAGGCTGATGTTCAAATCCCTGACCTTTCTGAGTCGTTAGCCAAATCTAGGGCCTCTCCAAGCCCATATCCAAGTCCATGACCGCTCTAGGTCAATGTCCAAATCAATAGCTATTCGAAGCTGATATCCAAATCTGTGACCTCTCTGGGTTCTTCTCAGGCACAATCCATGCTCGATGATCAACTAAGCCAATCTTGTCACTCTCCACGAAGCGAAATTACTTCATGTCTTCCAGTTCAGTGTCCCTGAACATCAAGTGATGTATTGGCCTAATTGCTAGGTCAATCGTGGTCTCTTCGGACACTTGTAGAGCATAATCCATACTCAAGGACCTGAGTAGGCCTATCCTATCGCTCTTCGACAAAGCGTCATAATCCTTGCCAAGAATAATCCATACCTAACGTATCCATACCTAACGTCCTCTTAGTTTTGATTCTCTGGCCTTGGCTCTCTAGTCGAGGACTTAATACATATGCGAGTCTATTATGTTGCTTTCTGGTGAAGGGACTCGCACCTTGCGATTACCGCCTTGTCACTCTGGTCGGGACAATAATCGCATCTTATTTTATTTATCACAGTAATGCAGATCATAAATAACCTAATGAATAAGAGCTCGTACATCCAGAAATTAAAAAAACTAAGTATCCTAACGATGCCTCTCCAAGCATGATGACTCATCATCATCTCAAAGCATGCCTAGGGATCATCCTCGAACTCATGCGTGTGTAAGTGACATAGCCATTTTATTATAGAGTTTATTATTATTATTGTTATGGCTAGAGTCTAAATTCTGAACTCGGCCCTTACCATCACAGTCAGTTGATGACGATCCGTGACCCCGATCCAGGGCCATTCCTTTTTCCATTCGACGTGGATGGTGGCTGCTCTTGCTCCATCGCCGTTGTCTAATTCCTCATGAATTATGGCAGTCTTCCATTCCTGACATGCTCCTCAATCATATCCTTTAAATGCCTGCATTCATCTGTAGTGTGCTCATTCAATTTACGGAATAGGCAATACTTCCCAAACTTGCGCTCCCGCTCCGTAGGATCCCTCCTTGCTAGTTTCTGATAAGGGACTTCTCCCCTAGTATCTAGAGAAATCCATTCAATGCTTTCTTTTAATTCCGAGTCGGAAGAGAATTTTGGCTCCTGCTCTTTCTATCGCCTTTTCGCCATATCATATGCATCATCCATTTTCTACTTACTTTTATCATTCACGCTTACATCTCCTGATGATCCTCCACTTTACGCAATGTTTACCTCTGGCTTGTCGGCTCGAGCTTCATCTTGCCGCATGAACCATTCTGCATTATGATAAAACTCCTCGAGATCTAAAGATGGGTCCCGTGCTAATGAATCCTTAAAATTCGTGCCATTGGCAATTTCTGATACAGCTACCATCAAAACCATGGATGGATCCGACGATCTACCGATGTCGCCATGGCTTTAAATTGTTTTAGAAAACTACTTAGAGACTCTTCGGTCCTCTATTTCAGTGTTGTTAGACTCATTACATTTTTGGGTCTCAAGATGTGAACTTTGAATTGCCTCATAAATCTTTTGACCAATTCCATCCATATGCCTATAGAACCGCTTTTCAACTACATGAACTATAGTACAACTATATCCGTTAGATACGAGGAAAAACATCGTGACATGACTTCTTCTGATGCCCCCAGTACTTCCATGTGTTGCATATGTCTCATCATATGCATAGTTGGGTCCAACTTTCTGTCATATACTTCTATTGTTGGTAGTTTAAACTCCGGTGGATTCCTAATAATCCTGATATTAGGAGCGAATGGATTTCTATTTAGGTCCTCCAGATCCCCATTCACCAATCCTCCATGTAAAGCTCGCCTGATCATCTTTGTAAACCCGTCATTGTCATCCAGCGGTAGTCTTCTATCATCATTTCCGTACTCCCCTCGAGTCCGTAAAGGAACTCTAAAACGTACTTCTCTAGATGAGCATCCAAATTTCGATTAGCGCAAACTCCATGGGATCGACCGTGGGTCCTCTAGCATCGCGATCGACCAGACCTAAGGACATGCCCCTAAACCTTCGAGGATTAGTACCAATCCCTCTATAGGGATCGGGGTTGATCCCTCAAAGATGGCTGGGGACTCCCCCTGACTGCTCTCTTTCATTTCTTTGTCCAATAGCACCATCTCTATGTTCCTGATTCTGATTTCCAATGATTCCAACCGCTTCAGCTCCTTGATTCGAGTTGTCATTAGCTCCCACTAGTCTATTCCCTTGGTTTTGCACTCCAGCTTGTCTAATTAGAGTAAATTCTACATCATCTCCTCCTGTCTTTTTAGCATCCTTTCCTACATAGCATCCATCATCATTTCCATTTCATCCCTGGTGATGTAGATAGATGCTTGATTAGCTCCATCCCTAAAGGAAACCTCCTACCTCCCTCTATGATGCCTCCTTTTCGGTAGCGCTCTCATTGTTGATTGTCTAACCATTGCACCAAATCTAAGCTATCTATTTGATTCCAAATCTGAACACCAAATGCACATGGGCAAGCTTTCTCAATGAAATGGCCAAAATGTTGACGTCAAAAATGGAAACTAACACCCAGTTATATGTGAAAACACCAATATTCAAATATAAAGAGAAATAAATGAAGAAAAGAGTTAAAAAAAATAAGAAAGCAAGTAAAGATAGACACAGATTTATAGTGGTTCGGCTAACTCTGGTCTGCGTCCACTCTAAAGATTTATCTTTTATTTTTTTGATACCTCTGTCAGAGCTACAAATCCATGAAATCCAAAAATAAAAATAGCAGAGTATAGCCTAGGTAAAAGATAGAACAAAGCAAAACGAAGATCCCTTTGCTGATGCCATATCTGTTGTATCTATATGAGAAGACGTGAATATATCTCGCTTAAAACCCAGATCTAGAACCCCGAAGCCAAGACGAGCAAGCCCAGAGATTTTAGAGCCCGTCGGAGTCCATAACTGGGATCAAGGCCAATCCCTATTTTGTGGTATTTATGGGGTGCGATCCCAAATATAGGCCACTCATGTTGTATTGTACATGTCCACCAAATTTCATGCTGATTACATTTATAGATTTTGTGTTATTGACCGATCATTGCTATGAACTTGAATTTGGCCGATCCCTTATAGGGAAGAGGGTCGAGCCCTCCAAACTCCTATATTTGTTGTGTGATCCCTAGGGTCCCTTATTTTTGTTCCCTAATTTTTACTTCAATCCTCCTTGTGGTTATTGATTTATGGAGCGATCATCATCGAGTTGTGTTGTATGCATCCTGTTTAATCGGATCCCTTTATTGTGATCCCTACATTCCGATCCCTTTTTATAGAGTGAATATTCCAATCCATTCCCTCTCTTAGGGGGAGGCTATTTCGATACTTAGCTATTTTTTGAGTGTCGTCCATTCAAATCCATTGAACTATAGTCCGTAGTTTCAAATATAATTGATCTCCAATTCTAGTAACCATCTCTTCGGGCTTTCCGCCTTGATGATCATGAAGTCCACTAGGTTAAATCTGCCCGTGTACTACCTTACCAAAAGGCATGTTAACAATAGGCATACCTTTTTCTTATAATATTTTTGACCTCAACCAAGGGTATATAGTTAATGCTTTGGTTGTTTGAAAGAAAGAATAATCTATTTTGGTTGAGGAATCATAAAGTATCTTGAAGAATACTTATATATATATATATATATATATATACACACACACTTACGATTTGTGATGTCTTTCGGAATAATGCAGTAAAAGACAAAAGATCTAGGATAGTGCACTATTACTCTATTTGCATATCATGTGTTAGCAGGTAGAGTACATACCTACTTTGTGTTATGATTCCATCCGCGATTGGATAAAAGTTTCCAGGATCTAATTCCTTACCTCGTGTTTAGATTAGATCCATGTGAATCCAAATTGATTTTGACATGAATTTTTGATTTTATTATGTTCTCCGTTTACAAAAGATATTTGTATATGTCGAATGGGTTTTGACAAATATTTTTGGAGAAAATTTACCTCTTTTAATTGAGTAATATATGTTTGATATGTTATCTTACTTCAAAATATGGTTTGGACATCTTGAAGAATTCTATGATATGACCTGAGATTTAGATTAAATAGATTCCTCGCTGGGTCAAGTGTTGCTTATGATGCTACACATAAACATTTTAGGTTCGGATAATTAAATTGGATTTTGGGACTTTTCATGGAAAACTGAAAGTGAAGAATTTTTCTTAACTTTTGTTTAGTATTGTAAATCATGATGTAGATGTATGTATGAATTTGAAGGCAAGACCTTCTGTAAAATAACTTGTATTGTAGGTATGGATGTATAATATTACATTCACTTGAAATTATTTAATCTGAATGTTTTGAGGTTTTGGATTTATCCTTACGAACTTGTGAGACTATTGTGATAGTACTACTTTATGAGGGTAGCACTCTCGATTCCAGCCAAGAGTGTCAGAGTAGGGTGTTACAAAGTGTATCGGAGCTTAGGTATAAGTTGTGCTTAGTAAACTCTTTAACGTGTCACAAGAATAAAACCCTATAGTTTTGGCTTTGCTAGAATAGGAATTTATACTATTCATTGACAGGTTTATAATTAGTATAGTTACAAACAGTGACATGCCAAAAGATATGGGATACTGGACATGGGATACTGGTGATTCATGGGGAAGGGTTAAGTGCACAACTAATCTCAAAGAATAATTATTCCAACCTTCATACAATTCGAGAAGAAGATGACTATAAGGAAGGCACAAAAATTTTTAGTAGGGGAAATGATAGAAGTGTAAATACATAATACAACTATGAAGAGGTACTACAAAGAGAGCTTTTATTGTACCAGCTACATAAAAAACCGAATGAAATAGTAAAAGCTATAAAGATGGTAGAGAGAACTGATTGTGGAGAAATTCAAGAATTTCTCAAATGGAGAGATGAAATTTTAACACATGTAAGACCTATATGAAAGAAAATGTTTCTAAGGGTAAATAGAAGATAGTTGGATGAAGAAGAGTCGGAATCCCAAGGATCAAATGAGTTCTCAGAAGAGGTCATGTAACTTATGGAAGCACCCATGGAAAATAAATTAAACAATATTGTGAGATTCTTTCCCACACTGATTCTATGGAGAATGTAATATGAATAAATGAAGGGTTGCTCAAAGTTTGGTTGTTTAATCTCCAATTTTTGACTTATAAATATTGGAGATTTATGTGGATGTTTATATATAATTACCCAAAAAAAATTGTACAGAAAGAGGGTTATAAGTAGTATATCCTTTGTACTTATGACTTGAGTTTAGTAAATTAATGTTTCATGTCCAATAATGTAATTATATTCGGTGTTGATCATAACAAAGTTCCTTTGTTTCTATAAGGTTAAGGAAGATCAAGAAACTACCACTTCAACTCATAGTCAAGAGTCTCAAGCTTCCACACAATAAAATCCTGTGGATTTGTTCGTATCTTTCATCAAACAATTGGAACAAATCTCCTCTATGCCCGTGAATAATCCATCTGATAATTTATTGACTCGTTTTAAGAAATTACGTCTAGACAAATTTATTGGAGATACCAATCCATTTAATGCTAAACAATGGATCTAACATTTAGAAGACATCTTTGAAGTGTTGGATTGTAGTGAAATAGATAAAAAGAATTTGGTTATATTCAAACTAGCATGATAAGCGAGGAATTGGTGGGAATTAATCAGGACTATAACTGATTCTAGTGTGATTATTTGCAGAAGTTTTAAGGAAACGTTTCTGGAAAGTATTTTTCAGAACATGAAAGAGAGAAGATGGAATTGAAATTTCAAGCTCTCATACAAGAAAATATGATAGTGGCCCAATATCAAAATCAATTTGCGGCATTGTCTCGATTTGCGAGTCATCTAATTAATATGTCTAAAAAGAGGGCCAAAATATTTGCAAAAGGATTGATTCCATCAATAAGGAGGCATGTAATTACTGACGTCGCACGACTTATGAGTTAATCATTTTTGAAGCTCTTAACCTCAAAGAAGACACGTTCAACTTCAGCAAGAAAAAAAATCTTTCAAATAAAAGAAATCATAACAATCAAGGGAAATTATATTATCAAAAGAAATGCAATGAGAAGAAGCCATGGTACAGCAAGAAAGAGAAGAAAGGATGGGCATAACAAGGAGAGGGTCAAAACAAAATAAAATGTTGTAATTGCAGCGAGAAGGATCATACTGCTCCAAACTGTCCAAAGGGTAGAAAAACGATTGTATGTTACAATTGTTATGAACTTGGCATCACATGAGCAAGAGTATAAATAGTCGAAAAAGGAAAATAAAGCACACTAGTAAATCAAGCCAGGGTACATGCGGTAGTTTCTGAAAAACCATATGTGAAAGGTACCTTATTTATTTTTGATTTTCAAGCCAAAGTCTTATTTCAGTCTGAGTGCCACACATTGCTTAATATCTACAGTATTTGCTGCTAAGTTAGGATTACCGATTGAGCAACTAACAAATCACCTAATAATAGATAACATAGTAGAAGGAGAAACTAAACTTAGAAATATTTGTAAGAATTGTCCTTTTTTTACCGAAGATAAGGGAATGCCTATGGATTTGTTCCTTTTCCCAATGATCTGTTTTGATCTCATTCTTGGAATGGATTGGCTTTACAAACATCATGCCAAACTAGATTATCATGACGTGACTATAACCTTTTCCATTCTAAGACATGAGACATTCATATATTCTTGCAATAAATTTGGAAACATATTCATATCTGGATACTTAGCACATACAGACATAAAATATGCAGGCCAATAACTCGACTAAATCAAAGTGGTTAGTAAATTTGAAGAAGAATCTAGCGATATTCCAAGATTACCACCAAAAAAAGAAATTGACTTTTGTATTGAATTGCTCCTTGGTATGACTGCAATAGCAAAGACAGCTTATCATATGGCTCTACTAGAGAATCAAGAATTAAAGAAGCAAATTCATGAGTTAGATGATCACAGATTTATTAGACAAGTAAACCACCTTAAGGAGCTGCGGTATTTTTCATAAAGAAGCATGATGGGTTGTTACGATTATGTATTACTATCAAGAACTTAATAAGTTTACAATTAAGAATAAGTATCCATTAGCTGGGACTGATGATCTATTTGATCAACTTAAAGAGCTACCATATTCTCAAAGATAGATTTGGCATCTGGTTATCACCAGGTAAGGATAAAGGAAGAAGATATTCCAAAGACATCTTTCCAAACACGTTAAGGACATTGTGAGTTTTTAGTCATGCCTTTTTGACTAATTAACGCACCAGTAGATTTCATGGACCTTATGAATCATGTGTTCCATCCATACCTTGATCAATTTGTTATAGTATTTATCGATGATATTTTAATTTGTTGTAAATCAAGAGAGGATCATGAGAAACATTTGTGTATAACACTGCAAACATTAAAGGAATACCAATTGTATGCCAAGTTAATTAAGTGTGAGTTTTGGTTAGATGAAGTAAAATTTCTCAGGTATGTTATTTTAAAAGATAGGATATGAGTAGACCTATCAAAAATTGAAGCAGTTTTTAAATGGAGTCCTCTTAGAATACCTTTGGAGATTCAAAGTTTTCCTAGGATGGCTAGTTATTATAAAAGATCTATTCAAAACTTTTCAAAGTTAGCAACTCTATTAACTAAGTTAGCCCAAAAAGACATAAAATTTGTATTGAATGAGAAATTTGGGTTGGCATTTCACACATTAAAAAGAACGTTAATTGAAGCACCAGTTCTAACAGTACCGAAGAGTGGAGAACAATATAAAATATATTGTGATGTATGTGTTCAGGGATTAGGATGTGTATTGATGCAAACATACCATTCATTGAATTTGCATATAACAATAGTTATCACACAAGTATTGGTATGACCCCATTTGAAGCTCTGTATGGAAGATTATGTCGTTCACTTATTTATTGGGCAGAGGTAGGAGATAGTAAACTTCTCGGCCATGATCTAGTGATAGAAATAACAAAGAAAATTACAACCATATGAGTACGACTGGAAGCTACTTAATGTGGACAAAAGATCTATGAAGATCAGAGAAGGAAAGATTTGGAATTTGAAGTACGGAAATAAGTTCTTTTAAAAATTTCTCTAATGAAGGGTGTAATACGATTTAGAAAGAAGAAGGAAAAATTGTCACCTAGATTTATTGGACCATTTCAAATTACTAAAAGGATAGGTTAAGTTGCATACCAATTTGCATTACCTTAAAACTTAGCAAATACTCATAATGTTTTCCATATATTAGTGCTACAAAAATATATTTCTGACCCATTGCATGTGGTTAATTGAAGTAACATCAAAGTTGAGAAAGTTTCCTTATACATTGAACGACCCATTCCAATTGTCGATAGGAAAGTCAAGAAATTACGAACAAAAGAAATCCCCTTTGTAAAAGTTTAATGGAATTTCGTGACGAAAATGAGGCATCATCGGACTTTGAATCAGAAATGCTTAAAGATTATCTAAAGTTATTTAAGGTTTAGATTTTGAGGATGAAATCATCTATTAAGGAGGGTGAAATGTAAGAACCTGATCAACTTACCTTTATGTATGTTTATAAAATTTGTATATCAAAATGAAATTGTAATGACCTATAATTTAATCACTTAGATTTTTAGATATTCAAATATTGGAATGGTGAATTATATATCTCTAATGCATGTCTTTTTAAATAACAAATGATACAAAACACCAATTTCAAATATTTTTACATCAATGAGTAGATAAAAGCATACTCGATAATATGACCGAAAATTAGTTTATCGATATACCGACTTTAAACTCATCAAAAGTTGTCAATAGTTTTGTACATGTTTTAAAATAAATCTGCAATTTATAAGAATGGTTTCCGTTGGACCAAAAGGCGGTCGAATTAAATAAATATATGGTTGATAAGGACGGTTTCTATTGGATCAAAGAGCCATCGAATCAAGTTATGTCATAAGAATGTTTTATATCAGACCAAAATGTGGTCGAATAAAGGTAGGCCATATGGATGATTTCCATTAGACCAAAATGTGGTCGAATCAGGTTAAACTATATGAATGGTTTCCATTAGACCAAATGTGGTCAAATCAGGTTAAGCTATGTGGATGGTTTCCATTGGACCAAAATGTGGTCGAATCAGGTTAGGCCATATGGATGGTTTCCATTGGACCAAAATGTGGTGGAATCAAGATAGACCATAGTTGATAAGAATTGTTTCTGTTGGATCAAAGGATGGCCGAATCAGGTTAGCTTATAGAGGGATCGGAAATTGCTAAAGTACCTTTCTCTTGGTCACCTATAAATAGCCTAAGCCATGGAGAAAGAAAACAATTACAACTAAACAAAAGTAAGAAAGCAATGAAGATCTTAAGGAAAGCCAAGGAGCTAAACCATAGGTCAAAATTATTACTTCTAAGGTACAGAGAACTATCTAAATTTAAAATTTTCAAGTTATTACATGAAGTAGTGTGTAGCTTATAATATGTTTAATCTATGTGTTATACAATTTTAACCCTTTTGGTATTGTTTATAATATTTTTGATCTCAACCAAATGTATATGATTAATGCTTCGATTGTTTAAAAGAAAGAGTAATCTATATTGGTCAGTGATTATAAAGTATCTTGAAAAATACTTTTGTATATATGTGAAAGTCTATAGAGTGGATCATGTAGTGTATATGCAAGTATATGTGACTAACTATATGATGCAACAAAGATAAAATTAATCTAGGTAAATATAAAATAAGCACACCAGGATTTTATAATGGTTTGGACCTTCCGTCCTACGTCCAATCCCGAAGCTCCCATTCGGAATTCGACTATCAAACACCCTCACTTCGTCTGGAGGAATATGCTTGGTTACAATAGCTTGTTCTTATCAAGTATGTGTTCTATAACACAGATATTTACTATTAAGTAAAAAAAATTCCTAAATTATCTTTTGTTTTTAATATAAAACATTTCGATCCAAAAGTTTTAAAGTATGATACTTTAGGTTTTCTTCCAAAAGATATTTCAAAACAAGTTTGTTTAGTCATATGACGTATAGTTACTCGATTCAACACATAACAAGCTGTGGCAATAGCTTCAGCCCAAAATTGTTTTGGTAGGCCACTATTATTTAGTAGTGTTTGTGCACATTCTTGTAACATACGATTTTTTCTTTCTACTACACCATTTTGTTGAGGTGCGTTTGGAAAAGAAAAATTATGACTTATTCCTTTCTTATTACAAAAATTAGTAAAAAGATCATTTTCAAATTCTCCACCGTGATCACTTTTAATATTTTTAATTTTCAATTCCATTTGTGTTTTAATTCTTTTAGCAAATATTTTAAACATACCAAAGGTATCACTTTTATGTTTTAAAAATAAAGTCCATGTATATCTTGAAAAATCATCAACTATTACGAAAACGTATTTGTTGTGATTTATAGATTGTACTTGCGTTGGACCAAATAAATCAAAATGTAATCATTTTAATGGTTGTTTTGTAGAAATATTATTTTTAGATTTAAAAGAACATTTATTTAGTTTTCCAATTTGACAATCGTTCACATAAATTTTCTACTTTGTAATTTATTTTAGGTAAACCTTTAACTAGCCCATATTTTTCTAATTTATTAATATATTTAAAAATGATATGACAAAATCGTTTATGCCATAACCATGGATCATCATTTTTGGCGGTTAAACACAAATTTGAATTTTTATTTATAATCATGTTTAAGACATAAATATTTTTGTTTCTAAAACCTTCAAATATAAGTTGTTTGTTATTATTGAAAGCAATACATTTATCTTTTTCGAAATTGATTTGAAAACTTTTATCGCATAATTTACTAATGCTTAGTAGGTTGTATTTAAGATTTTCTACTAATAAAGCATTTGTAATAATAGGAGAGTTAGAAATACCAGAGTTGATGACTTCTCCAATGCCCACGACATATCCTTTTGAGTAATCTCCAAAGATTACCGTTCCACCATCGATGTATGTTAAATTTGATAACATTTTTGAATTTCCGGTCATATGCTTGGAGCATCCACTATCTACTATCCATTTCTCCTTATTTTTTATTTTGGGTACCTGCAAAATAAAAAATGTTTTAATTGGTACCCATATACTTTGTTAGGGTCCTATATATTAGGAGAAGTAGGTAGCCATACCTAAGATGGTTTGGTACCTTTATGAATATAATTTTTATTATAGACTATATTCTCTAATAAATTATTAATATGTTTTTGTCTAATAAAATTATTATTTGTCTTAGGAATCCAAATTTTCATATTTTTGGTATCATATTAGACTTAGGTGAACTTTTAGTCTTTTTATAACTATATTTCTTAACATCATTTCCTCTTTGTTTAGGGGTATTTTTAAATCCTATTCCATTTCTATTTCCTAATGGTTTTGAAGTTTTGATAAGATTTTCCAAATCTTGTTTTCCTTTATTAGATTTTGAAACATTATTTGTAATTTTATCTAATTTTTCTTTTAGTTCTAAATTTTCAGTTTTCAATATTTCAATATTTTGTCATTTTCTTTTTCCAAATTATCGTTTATTATTTTAGTTTTATCAAAATCAATAGCAATAGCCTCATTTTTGACTAAATTATTTTTAATTTTTTCTTGAGATAATTCTAGTTCCTCTTCTAAAATAGTTTTTTCATCTTTTAACATTCCCACTTCAAGTTCTAATCTATTTATTTTGGTTATATGTTCTTTGTTCAATTTTTTAATTTGTCTAAATTTATCATCTAATTCCATGCTAAGTTCTAATAATTCGTTATAATTAAGTTCGGGACATACCTCATTAGTTTGTGCCATAAAACAGACATTAGTTTGTTCTCCGTCACTATCGCTATCATTATCAGATGATGATGAATCCGAGTCATCCCATGTTACTTTGAAAGCCTTCTTCTTTTTGAATTTTTCAAATTTGTTCTTTTTTTTAATCATTATTGAGCTTGGGAGAGTCTTTCTTCATATGTCCAAATTGATCCCATTCATAGCATTTGATTGATGTTTGATTTGTCGAGCTTGATTTTCCTCGTTTTTGAAATTTAGTCATTTTTCTAAATTGGCAGTAAATATAATTTTTTCTTCATCTAAGTCATAGTCTTCATTTGTTGATGGGAATGCTATGTTCTTCTTTTCCGAATTTAGTTCTTTTCGTGCCTGCAAATTAGCTTCATAGGATAATAAATTCCCTATCAACTCTTCAAATGAGAGTGCTAAGAGATCATTAGCTTCTTTGATAGCTAATACTTTTCTTTCCCACTCTTGAGTTAAAGAATTGAATATTCTATATACTAAATCAAAATTTGTGAATTTGACTCTAAGTGCCATTAAATCATGTTGAATGGTTTGGAATCAAGAGTACATATCTACTATAGGTTCATTTTGTTTCATTTTAAATAATGGAAATTGATTTTGTAAAATTGAAATCTTAGTTTGTTTAACTTTGTTTGTGCCTTCATGTGTAACTTGTAAGGTATGCCAAATATCAAATGCAGTGTTACATAACATGACACATGAAAATTCATTTTTACCTAGTGAGAAAAATAAAACATTCATAGTTTTGGCATTATTAGAAGCTGCCTTTTTTGTGCATCGGTCCATGTGTTCATAGCAGTAGTGGGTGCTTCATATTTATCTTGAGCGGCTGACCAAATTTCTAGACCTTTAGCTTCCATAAAAATTCTCATACGTGTTGACCAATATGCATAATTAGAGCCATTAAAAAGTGGAGATCGTGCTGTGGATTGTCCTCCTTGAAAAATACTTGCCATATTAAAGTGATTCAAAATTGTGTTACTGTACTTTGATCAAACCTTGCTCTGATACCAAATGAAAGTCTGTAGAGTGGATCGTGTAGTGTATGTGCAAGTATAGGTGACTAACTATATGATGCAACTAAGCTAAAATTCATCTAGGTAAATATAGAATACGCATACAAGGATTTTATACTAGTTCGGACCTCCCATCCTATGTCCAATCCCGAAGCTCTCTTTCGGAATTCGACTATCAAACATCCTCACTTCGCCCGGAGGAATAGGCTTGGTTACAATAGCTTGTTCTTGTCAAGTATGTGTTCTATAACATGGATATTGACTGCTAAGTACAAATGCTTCCAATATATATATATATATATATATATATATATATATATATATCCCCCTTTGATTGACGACAACCTGTAAATAGATATAGATTTCGACTGTATATATAATATAAATACTTACTCCCCCTGAATCTTTAACACTCTATATCTTGCATTCTAAATGTTAGTAATAATATTTCTCCCCCTTTGTCATCGACAAAAAAGAATAAAGAACATGAACAATATAGAACAAAATAACTACTACTTATAATGTAAGGTATCCGAAAGAATTAACATTTAAAGCATGCGATACCCAATGTTCTTATAGTTTCCTAATTTTTAGAAAACCATACCCAATTGGGTGCGGTCGAACCTTTAAAAATATAATTTTCATTATTAACTATCATATCAAAATAACCATCAATGTATTTTTCTCTATTTTTCCAATTAACAAGAACCCAAATACTTAGATAATTTTTATTCATATTTCCCGTCAATGATCTTCCAAAGAAATTATAAACATTATTGGTCATAGCAGTATTTGAATTTCTAGAAAAATTGGATTTAGACTTTACTCGTAATCTAGTGCTAGTACTAACATATTTACTATACATGAATACGTGTCTAGTGTTATTTGTACGACCTGTTTTATTTTATCCTAAACCACTTTTATCATGTAAAGGTCAGAACTAGATAAAATCATATTTAAATTGTTTTGACCTTTATTAAATTTTGAAACTTCAGTGTTAAGTTTATAAAATATAACTTTAAAGTCACAATTATTATTTTCTAAAATTTTTTTACTGTTTTTCAAAATATCAATTTTCTCATTTAATTCAGAATTCTCCTTTTTTAACGTATAGTTCTCATTTTTGAGAAGAAAATTTTGAGATTCTGAATTATCTAAAGATGATTGTAATAAATCATTTTGTCTTTTCAAATCAAAAATTTCTTTTGAAAATTTCTTTCTCTCGTTTTCAAATGTGGTGTTTTGTTCATCTAGAAAATCGTTAAGAGCCTCAAAATTGTTCTCTAAAACATCAAGTCGATTTTCTAAAACTAACTTCTCATTTTTCAATTTCTCATTTCCAAGTTCAACATATTTCATCTTTTCTAAAATAATAAAATTAAGCTTTGAAATCTTACTACTTATACTAACTAATTCATTATTATCTTTTACTAAAATTTGTAAATCAGAAAATACCTTTTTGTAGTCCTCACCGGTGTCTTTGACAGGGATTTTGCCTGTTGTATTTCGACTAGATCGTTTTCTAGTCATTATTCTATGATGTTGTGACGATCGATAGAATTTCAGGCTCTAATACCAAATGAAAGTCTATAGAGTGGATCGTTAGTGTATATGCAAGTGTATGCGGCTAACTATGTGATGCAACTAAGATAAAATTAATCTAGGTAAATATAGAATAAACATACAAGGATTTTATACTGGTTTGGACCTTCCGTCCTATGTCCAGTCCCTAAGCTCCCATTCGGAATTCGACTATCAAACACCCTCACTTCGTCCGGAGGAATAGGCTTGGTTACGATAGCTTGTTCTTATCAAGTATGTGTTCTATGACATGGATATTGACTATTTATTACAAATGCTTCCAATATATATATATATATATATATATATATATATAGTATTGATTGGGGAAATCTGAGTATATATGGAAGAGTGAAATACAAGTATAGATTGCTAGAGATCAAGAATATAACAGAGTATGTGAGTAAAGAGTGCAAGTAAGAAAGGTGATTACTACTCTTTGATTCTTGATGTTATATATAGTGGTAGAGAGATTCCTTGAGTAGTTGCATCCATTAACAAGTGCTCTATAGTTTCTTCTGATGGTGTTGAAGAGTTGCAGCGAAGAGAAGCGAAAATGCCTTTTCAAATGCGGCGGTTGTAATTTGAATTTTAAATTTCGAGTTTAGCATCAAACGTCTGGTATTTGTTTCAGACGTCAGGCTATATAATTTTTTGTATACAGTAGCCTTTCAGACGTCTGAGTGCATTAACCAAACGTCTGATCCTATCTGTTTTGAATTCCAAAGGATTTCTTCAGACGTCTGGCTAGTACCTCCAGACGATTGAAACATATGCATGTTTACTTTGTGCATCTGTCTTGTTGCTCCATTAATCCTATCGACTTGTAGTCTCTTGTAACATTCTTTGAGCCTTATTCTTGTCTTTCTAGTGAGGTTACTCTAGCAAGTACCTATAAATAGAAATATATATGCATATTCGATTTCAATTGTATAGTTGTTGTCATCGAAACCATAGATTTGATTTCCTAACAATATGCAGTTATTATTTGTGATGGCTTTCGGATGAATGTGGTAAAAGACAAAGATCTAGGATAGTGCACTATTACTTTATTTTCATACTGTGTGTGAGGAGATAGGGTACATCCATATTGTGTGTTAGGATGCCAACCGCATTGGGATAAAAAATTTCCTGGATATAATTCCTTACTCCATGTTTGGATTATACCCATGTGTATTCAAATTGATTTTGACATAAGTTTCTGATTTTGTTATGTTCCTTGTCTATAAAAGATACCTATATATGTCGAATGAGTTTTGAAAAATATGTTTGGAGAAAATTCACCTATTTTGATTGAGTAATGTATGTTTGATACATTAATATACTTTAAAATATGGTTTGGACATCTTGGAGAATTTTGATATGACCTAAGATTTAGATTAAATAGATTCCTCACTAAGTCGGTGTTACTCATGATGCTACACATAATCATTTCATGTTTGGATAATTAAATTGGATTTTGGGACTTTTAATGGAAAATTGAAAGTGAAGAATTTTTCTTAGCTTTTGTTTAGTATTGTAAATCTTGATGCTATATATGTATGAAGTCGAAGACAAGACTTTACGTAAATTAACTTGTATTGCAAGTATGGACGTATAATATTTCTTCCATTTGATATCATTTACTTTGAATGATTTAAGGTTGTGGCGTTTCTCCTTGCGAACTTGTGGCACTAATATGGTAGCACCACATTATGAGTGCAGCACTCTCGATTCCGGCCAAGCTTGTCGAAGGGGGATGTTACATAAATTGAAATCAATGCTTCATATTGCTCCTCTATCCTTTTATAAATATGTACTTCTCTTCCTTCTTTAAGCTTTTACCTACAAGCTAAACTTGAGCATCAATTTTAATTTCTTCATTCTTAGTCAAAAAAATTGATCTTCTTTGCATTCAAGCTAGATTTCAAGGTGCAACTTCCATTTTTAATCAATTTATACAAAAGAAAAAGGAGGAGATTTTTTAATAAATCAAATTGGAGATTTATAGAGCATTGTAAATTGTTGACTTTTGCACATAAGGACATGGACAATAAACTTTTCATAGTATGCTTCTATTGAATAAAGATATTTGGAAATTATTGAACTTATGACACACTAATGGCATCTCACATATGACTTGAACTATGGAAATGCTACATACTTCTGAACTTGCATACATACTAGTTTTGAGCTTTGCAAAAGGACATGTAAGCCCTTGTCCAAACTAGGCTTGCTTTACCTTGCATATTTGGTTAACAAAGAAATTTGTTAACATACATTATTCCCTTTGATGATGTGTTAGTTCCTATGCGCTATCAACGAGCGAATCTTCCACCAGTTGGATACACAACTTGTAATCGGTACATGTGCATGGCCGGCCGTGTTCCACGATTCAACCAATTTAGTCACACAGTCCTACAATTAGTGAAGCTTGCCCTAGCTTAATTCATCCAAACAGGTATGCTTTCTTGAACAACATGTATATGATATTCATTCTTTATTTGAATCGGGCGCCCAACGTTGAGGAGATTCATTATTTATACAGGTTTAAGCATCGAAAGGGGTTTCCTTCACTCATTTTCTTAGATCCTCCCAAGGGCTGCCCGATAGTGTTGGGCCTTTGAAACAAGTTGAGCTATTTCAAGGATGAGTTTTTTCTTTGTACGTTGTCCGCTTAGCTTCACACAAAGGTGGTTATCCGGACCTAAGTCTTACTCTCACTTTCTCCTTACCAGTGCAGATGTCATAGCTTCAACTATTCATTTCCTCACTTCTAGCATTTATAGATAATTCAAGAACACCAAATAGTGTGGCCTTAACGAGGACCTTCACGACTCTCAATAAAGTCCTATTTGAAGAAATCGATATAAAATTGCTTCTCCTTGGTGATAGTTTGCATGGTCACGACCTCTTCGAGGAGACCCCTAGTGTTAGCCATGTTTCGAAAGTTAGGTACGGTGATGATTCCTTGTAGGAGCCCAACGTCGTCACCAATGTCGATGAGGGGTATAAGGTGCCTCGTGTTTTGAGCCTTGTTATTGATCCTAAAATGGTCAAAGGGCTGGCGGCCGTGGTGTGATAACAACATGGGAAATGATGAGGATTTTGACTTTGGTAATGAATGCCTCAGTGATGATAGCAAGGATGCTCATGTACTGCTCTTCTTTCGTTGACATAAGATAATGATCATCTCATATCTATCATCTACACAGCTTCCACCGACTTCTACAATTGAAGAAACTCCCATCCCTTTACCAAGGACATCTATAGGTCCCTTAGGAGTATACCAAATGAAATCAGTTCGTTTCGCCTCAGCAATATTAGTATCAAGGATAATTGGCTCTCCCATCTGTCTAACTGATGAAGTACCTGCTACTCACTTGGGGGAAATAACCCCTGTTAGCAAGCTCTAAGTCCACGGTCTCTGGGGGGGCACTGGGACACATTTACACTTATACAAAACTACACACTTGTACTATTTGTATTTTTTCATCTTATCGATATTAATTCATTCATGTTTCTTTTTTAGATTCTATGTAGCGTAACCATTTATATAACACTCTTAAGAGTTAGGTGAGAAAGAGCGGGAAACTTGGTTCTTCTATCATCCCTATGAGTTCTCTCATGAATCATTATTTAGAAAGGCTACGAAGAAGGGATTACAAAAGACGGGACCAAGGCTACATGTCCAATGACAAGAGCGATAAGGAATCAGAGAGGCATCTGTCTCCTTAATGCAGACCACATTCACCTTTACCCCATAGCATGGATATGTTCTTAACCTTATCTAACCTCGATCTATCTATCGATGTATTTATCGCTCTCTCTTAAGTGCATTCGACAACATGGCCATTGATGTCTGCTCATGTGCCATGATGTTATGAGCTGCTATCTGGGTTGGTGTCTTCCAACAACTCTCAGCAAAGGCCCAGAAAAAGCATTTTCACGCTTCCATACTACTATAGAGAGTGAGACGGTTTAAAATCCCCATGTGGCTGCAATGAAGTAGGCATTTTTGAAGGTTGGCTTCGATGATGTGGTGTTTGCCCCTTACTTAGAAGACATCCCACTAAATGTTGGCATTGATATAGTTGCTTGCATGAGCGATATTTATGATCAATATCATAAATAAAGGAAGATTATTGAGGATACTTCAGAAGTCTCTTATAAAATAAAAATTAAGATCAAAGGACGAAGCTCATCAAGAAGGACAACAAAGACATCATCAAGAATCTCGACAAAGAGGTTGCAGGACTTTGGAAGTCATTAGCTAAAGCTGAGAAGAAATTGGAAATGCAAACTAAGTATTTTGAGGAAGTACGCCAAAATCAGCTGAAGCAGGTTGAAGCGGCTCATCACATCAGCCATACTCTTTCATTAGAGAATGAGAATCTTAATATGACTATGGAGAAGCATGCCTTAGAAATGACAAAGTTAAAAGAGCAAATGGAAGCTGAAAAGAAAGAAGGAGAATGATGATGCACTCACCTAGGCCCAGGATTATCATGAAGAGTTGCTAGACACTAGCAACGTACGAGATGACATTGAGATCTGACCGAGGATGATTGATGAGTGAGTCAAGGCTGTAGAAGATAAAGTTATATGATATTGTCAAGTTTAGGAACTTGAAATGCTTAAAAGAGGGGTATCCTTAGGCTTTGGTCATTTCCTGGGAAGAGATTATGAAACAGTAGCAAGAGCACTCCGGTGTAGTTAAGGTCGATGAGGAAAAGCTAAAGCTCGACCTTTGAACGATGAAGACGTAGTAGCGCTCAAGGCTGGTTAGCTCATCTTACATCCTAAAGTGACTACTGGGGCTCAATCCAAGCTTGGTCTAAAAGATCTAGGTAAAAATTTAAGCTTTACTCCCCATGATTCAGCAGTAGATGCTACAACTCTCCTGATCTCTAGGCCACCATCTACCGAGATAATCACTTCTCTTATTGGTTCTACCATTAGGACAACTTTTGGCATTTCAACTGTCCTAGCATCCTCAATGGATGCTCAATACAATATCAAAGAGCTTAGGTTGGTCGGTACCGATCCATTTTCAAAACTTCCCGTTTTATCTCCTATTCTGGAAGGAGGTTCTAGTGGTACCCCAGCCCACACTGAGTTCATATCTCGTTAACCTCATCTGTATTCCAGATGGCTCATACAACACCGGTTGATGTCACTAACCTCTAATTTTTCATTTTTCGAGTTTCAGATCAACCTCTCCTTAACTTGAGAAAAGTTTATCATTGGGCACACAAGGTACACTAACCGAATTAGTCATTGTGTCCATGCCCATTCTGACTCCGGCCTCTTAAGCAGGTACCACTCTTGATCTCGATGCTGAAATGATCCACGCTCTGGACAAGGAGGCTGTGGGCAATCTTTATAAGATTTGATGTTGGAAATGTAGCAACTTCATGCCATGCTAATGAAGGAAATCAAAAATAAAAAGTTTGAAGACATCCCTCCTCCTTTATCATTTTCATTGCCTCCAATAACCATCTTCATTCCCACTTCTACCCCTATTTCTGATGGTACTTAAGGTGAAGCTCTTGACTCCAAGGAGTGACTATGATTAGGAAAATGACCCAAAAGATTATTTTTTGAAGGAGGGCAAAGGTAAGGGAACGAGCAGAAGGTAGCCTAGAAAATTAGTTACATGCTCCTTTAGAGAAGGAAGAAAGGAGAAGAAGAGGAGGAGGAAGACAGTAGTTGCAAATATCTCTTGTTTTTCCATTGCTTTTGTTTAGCTTTGAATTTATGTACATTGGTTGTTGCCGTGTGGATATAGCCACCATTTATTACTTTGAAAAATTTATTAATAAAGAATAAATCTATTTCCTTTTAGATCTTGTGTTAATCTGCTTATGTATTGAGAAATGTTTTCATCCACCCTATTCATATGCGTGTAGTGGTTTCCTTGTTATCGTTTAGCTAACTTGGTAGCTTGCTTTTCTTATCTCTGACTGGGTTTCATTCAACTAGTGATAATGCTAGAGTTTATGTCATTCTTCATGTTAAAAGAGTAATATCCCAAACACCTATCACTAGGCATCCATGTTCGGTCTTCCTATCTCTTGGCATTGACCGAGATTGACCACCTTAAGTGGCGATTTGAACATCTATTCCTTAGATGTTTTTATTAGATCTCGCCTAGCTTTGGGCTTTGATCATGTATGCCTTATCTGCGAGGATAAGTAAGAAGGACGCCTGCTTCTGGGCATTTTAACATCTGTCTCCGGACATTTGTCTTAGATCTCGCCTAACTCTAGGAATTGATTGTTGGCCTTGCCATCTTGGGGCAAGAGGCCAATGCTTTGCCAAACTCTAAGAAAAAACTTTTGGGTGTGTATTATCTCGTCTCATCCTTAGGTGTTTATACTCCTGCACCTAAGTCATAGATTGGAGGAGTTGATCGACATCTATCTCTAGATAGCTTGAACAGTTATGTTCCTTAAGTTTGATCATGGACGGCAAAACTCAAGTGGCGCCTGTCTCCTGGCACTTACGTACCTGCATTATACAGATGCATATCGTTTGATATTGTTATTACTCATAGCATATGATTAAAATAATACGAACACAAATTCATCGATCCCCAAAGCCAATTCATTTTATGTTCATAAAAAATGACAGATTCCATCATGTTACATTAGAATTGATTAAATATATTCAAAGTTAAATTTAAGCGAAATAGCATCATAGATGCTAGCTATTCCACGCTCGTGGGAGAGGAATCCCATCAACAGTTGTTAGCTTAAATGTTCCATATCTAAGCTTCTATTCAATAGCATATGGACCTTCCTAGTTTGGGCCTATATTCATAGGATTGGGGAAGATTTATTTAAGGAAGAGATCTCTGATCTCGAAGGTCTGATTCCTAACCATAGTGTTTTAGTGCCAAGTCACTAATTTTCGGTAAGCTACGACTTTTGAATTAGCTTTGTTGCATTTCTCATTGATCATATCGAGGGACTCGAGCAAGAGCTCCATGTTCTTTCTAGGATCAAAATGGATCTTTTAATGAGATGGCACTTCTAACTCAATTGGAATCGTGACGTCTGATCCATAGGCCAAAGCAAATGGAGTATGACCAATTGTAGATTTATGGGTCATTCGATAGGCCCAAAGTGCCAGGGGACAATCCATCAACCCACTTGCTTTTTTCCTTCGTCGGCCGCTTTTATAAATTGAACTTGATGATTTTGTTTACTGCTTCTACTTGTCCATTCACATGCATTGTGTGCTACCATCGAGAATCTCTTCTCTATCCGATATTTGTTCAAGAATTCTTTGAATTATGCACTGTCAAATTGGGTCCCATTGTCAAAATCGGTTGTTTCCAAGATCTTGAATCGACAGATAATGTTTCTTACCATGAAGTTTATTACCTTCTTCATGGTGATTGTGGCGAGCGGTTCCACTTCAGGCCATTTTATGAAATAATCAACTACAAAAATGGCATATTTTTGTCTTGCATTTCGACATCGGAAACATACTAATAATGTCGATCCCCCATACCGTAAATGAACATGGGCTGACCATAGGTGTAATTCCCGTTGGTGGGGATCTAGGAATCTTTGCAAACCTTTGGCATCCATCGCACTTGCTGATGTAATTGGCCATATCTCTATTAATAGTCATCCAAAAATATCCATAGCGAATAATCTTTTTTGCTAACATTTTCCTCTCAGTATGATCGCCTTAAGCTCCTTTGTGGACATCCACAAGGATCCTTTTTGGCATCTTCATTGGTAGCGTAATGCAACAGGGGACTAGATAACCCTCTTATATATAATATTCCTTCCTAAAGAATAAACCATAGAGCTTTGCATTGAAATTTTCTTCGTTCATTCCTCCCTTTCGGAAGAGTTCCTTTCAACAAGTACTCCTTGATCGGAGTCATCAAATATTCCTTTTCAATTTCAACCTCCAATATCCAATCGACGTCCATTTGGTTGACGCTCGGAGCGGACAATACATTCATTGGAACTAGATCTATCAATTGTACATCCTCGAAGCTAGCTAGCTTTGTTAGTAAATCGGCTTTCGTGTTCTTCTCCCTGGAGATATGCATTATTGTATAATATTTGATGTCGTTGAGTAGTTCCAGGGCCTTGGTCAAGTAAGAGGCCAACCTTACTCCTTTTGCTTGGAATTCTTTCTTCACCTGGTCGTTCACCAATTGAGATTCACAATAAATGTGTAATGTTTTGACTCCTAATTCCTTTGCAATCTTGAGTCCCATAATCAAAACTTCGTACTCGGCTTCGTTATTTGTTTTGGGGAAATCAAGTTTAAAGGCATGGAAGATCAATTGTTCCTTAAGGGTTATCAAAACCACTCCTGCCTCGAGCAGTGTTCATTGGATGCCCCCTCTTTATACAACTTCCATTTAGCACTCCTTTACGTACCGTCTTCTGCATCATCATCCCGAGCGGTGTATTCAGCTATGAAGTCGACCAATGTTTGACCTTGAATTGATCCCTTGGGATGATATGATGTACCATACCGATTCAATTCAATGTTCCATTTTAAAATCCTTCCTAAAGTCTCAGGTTGCTGCAGAACATTCCTTAAAGGCTGGTAATCAACAGCTAAATCAGGTGAGCTTCAAAGTATAGATGAAGTTTCCTAGATGCGATCAACAAGTAATATGCTAGCTTCTCCAACTTTGGGTAATTTCTTTCTACTTATTTTAATCTTTTCCCAACGTAATATACTAGTCTTTGGATTCCTGATTCTTTGTGTGCTAGGGCAGCACTCAAGGCATGGACAGATATTGCCAAATAAATGAATAAGTCTTCACTTCCAAAGGGTTTGACAAGATGGGAGGTCTTTTTAGATGACCTGCCAGGGCTTAAAAATCATCCTTGCACTCCTACACCTAAGAGAAGTTTCTTTTCATTTTCTTGAGGACATCGAAGAACGATATACATATGTCTACAGCCTTTGAGAAGAATCGAATTGATGTGGCTATTTTCCTACTCAAACTCCGAACCTCCTTTATCATCTTTGGGGCTTCGATATTCCACAAGGCCTCATTCCTTTCTTGATTGGCTTTTATGCCTCTTGAGTTCACTGCAAAATCCAAGAATTTTCCCGACGCAACTCCAAATGAGCATTTAAGTAGGTTGAGTTTCATTCCATCCTTTTAAAGCACTCCAAACATTTCTAATAACTCTTCCACGCGGTTCATCGATCATCATGATTCATCTGCATATCGTCCATATAGACCTCCATTGTACGTCTTATCTGGCTTTGCAACATTGAATTTACCAATCTCTGGTAAGTCTCTTTGGTGTTCTTCAGCCCTAACGGAATAACCAGGTAGCAGTACAATCTTAGGTTGGTTATTAAGCTGGTATGTTCTTGATTTGGGATATGCATCTAGATTTGATTATAGCCGGAATAGGCATCCATGAATAATAGTAAATAGTGACCAGCCGTTTAATCCGCCAATTGGTCAATCTTTGGTAGCGGGAAGCTATCTTTCGGGCATGCCTTACTCAGGTCTGAATAATCGATGCGCGTCTGCCATTTCCTATTAGACTTCTTGATAAAAATGGATTAAACACGCACTAAGATACAGAGCATCATAGATAAAGAATATAGCATTTAGCTTATGCATCTCTTCCTTTTTGAGTAGTAGATCGCTCCAGACCTAAGCTACGCCACTTTCATTTAACACGACGACATCTGAGGTTCACATTCAATGCGTGGCATGCTATCTTTGGCGATATTCCATACATGTTTGAATGTGTCCAGGAAATCACATCTAGGTTTTCCCGAAGGAACCCTGTCAATTCCTTCTTCCTCTTCATGCCGAGTTTAGATCCGATCTTTAGGACCCGAGTAGGATCATTCTAATCAACCAAGAATTCGATCGTTAACTCAGTTAGGACTTCCCTCTCATCCTCTGGCTCTTCCCTTAGTTCCATATCCTTGTAAAATTTGTTGTGCTGACCGAACCAAGGATTAGGTGGTGGTTGCTATGCGTCGATTTACTTGACACAGAGAGTCTTCTCTATGCTTTTTCCCTACTTGTGTCACTTTTCTTCTCTCAGCCCTGCGATGTACCACTCTCGTCCTACATTCTGGTCACCTTGAATGCCTCCTTCCCCATTTTCAGTAGAAAATGTCATCGTCAAGCACAACGGGGCTATGGCCACTTAGAAACGAGCAAGGGACGGTTGGCCCGAAAAGGCGTTATATGTTGAGAACATGTCCATTGCCTCGAAGTTCACCTGCACTCTCTTGTGGTCATCTTCACTGAAAGCCACCAGTAGCTCCATACACCCTACAAGCTCTATAGCCTCTCCGTAAATCCTTGAATTTAGGTTTTATAGGGCTTCTGGTCCTGACTTTCCATCATCATTTAGTTATAAGCTTTTTAAAAAAAAAATATTCACAGAACATCCACAATTAGTGAGAACTTTCCAAATAGCTGCTGGCCCCATCATTGCCATTATCATAAATAGATCAAGTGTCAGTGCTTCAATTCCATCCTCATTATGGTTCCTAAACACAATGTCGTTCTATATCTCCTATGAGGCCCTAAGCTAAGCGCTACAGATGCTGCAGTCATCTATAGTATTAACTTTCAACGACAAAACACGGTAATGTTAATCGTATCCATAATATCAAAAGCACATGAATCTGAAACAAAATCACAGATTTCAAAAACAACTACTTTTTTGATTACATTAAACAAAACATGTTTCATATTCATTACATAATCCCAATCGTTCCCCAAGTTCAGGTCAAATACAATTATTACATAATTATGCAAGAGCGACATATAAAGATGCCGCTTAAATGACCAGAGTATTATATAGACATAAACTATCTTAATACATTACAAAAAATAAGCAAAACAGAAACTCCAAAATATAGCTAACATCAGCCTCATGCTCGTCTTCAAAAGCTTTATTCACCAACCTAATATACCTGCGAAAACCTTCAACCCTCGGTCTGCTCAAATTATATTTTGAGCACCCAAGAGTTTAAGGGGAAAACATAAACTTTGAGCCAGACATAAAGCCTGATGTGAATAATACTATTACATCGCGTTTAACTGATATTAAGTGAGACCATGCCGCTTAGCGGAATGGGTTTTCCCCTTACCGATATCCCTTTAAAAAATATCTTTTTCCAAATCAAAATCCTATAAGTAAAGTAGTTAATAAAACTGATTATATCAATAATACAAAATATCATATATGCTCAAAAACAAGTAATCAATGGACCATTTGACCAAAACAATGTAGTTTTGTTTGGCTAACTACTAACTTTTGGATGACTCGGGCCTACCAAACAAACTAGACAAATTATCTAACAACTGTTAGACATACTTCTGGACGGTCTGTCCTTAACTTACTTCTCCAAGGGTCACCTAATCCAAGTTGTTTTTCGGGCCTACCAATAACCTATCCGTCTTCTCCATACATATATATTCCTTTCTGTGTGTAACCATCATTTAAGTCTTACCTGTGACTAAGCCCTACACTGGAATTTTAAACTATATTAGCTAGGGGCTAATAGCTAATGTATAGGGGACAACCCTATACTAGTCCCATCTGGTATATAATTATCTGAGACATTTTATTTAGGGTTAACTGCCCTTTAAATTTTCCTTGAAAACCTTTCCAAAATGATTTAACTCTTTAAATCATACTTATATAAGGAAAACATATTATTTGATTTACTTAAATCTCTTTGCCATGATATATGCTTTACTCAAAATATTGTTGACGAGAACATTCAAAACCTTTTTTTAAACCACTAAACAATTCTATTTCTAAACCATTGAAAGTACCCTTTTCGAAACCGTTGAAAGTACCCCTTTTGATACAAGTAAAGTACTTTACTTTATAATCTTAGGCCAAAACATACATTTTGAAACCATTTACATTAAACCTTTTGTAAACATTGAAATCATCTCTTTCGAAAGCCTTATAAAACCATAGACGTCCTCCTCTCAAAACACTTTAAACATGCCTTTCGAAACCAATTAAAACCTTTCTAAAAATTGGGGAACCCCCCTTCGAAACCTTTATCTATACATGCCTTTCGAAAATACTGGGGAACCACCCCTTCGAAACCTTTACTTGATATCTTTCAAAAGAATAAAAGTATACTACTTAAAACAAACCTTTCGAAAGGATTGGATTCAAGTTAAAATATATGGATACGACCTTTCGAACCGTTTGAAACCATTCCTTTTGAAACCCTTGGGTTTAACTTTCAAAATATCAAAAGGGTCTTAAAACAACTAAGTTGAAAGGAACTCTTTCGAAAACAATTTCTAAGTAAAAGAAGTGGACGATGTTGAAACCAATCCCTTCGAAAGCATGGGAGAAACTGCTCTAATTTTTTTAAAACATAGGGACCCTTTCGGTGGCACTACATCGAAAGGTAGAAAGGCAGCAGGTAGGGGTTTCCACCCCTTCAAAAGAATTTACTTAAAAACAAAATCACAACCTATTTCGAAAGCCTCTTTCTTTAAAACAATTTGACAAAGTCGAAAGCCATCTTATTCGAAAGCAAAACAGGCGCGTTTCGTTTGGAAAACAAAGCAAGGTTTTGACCCCTTCGAAACCCCTTGTTTCAACCCAATATCTTTCTCCTTTGTCCAATTCACTACGTACCAAGTCTTTGACACCAAGCGCGCATTGGTTTCGACGGAGGTGGAGGCGGAAGTATATGGTCGAAAGCTTGGTCTCAAAAGTGGCGAAATAGCAGAAATAAAGTAAAACTGATTTTTATCTTTTAAAAGTAATTCTTTTCACCAATCTGCCTTGTTTGTCAATACATGATTGGTTGCCCATTTTCTTTTCCGTAATCTTTTCTAAAAGTTCTTTCAAAATTTTAGAGATAAATAATTTAAATTATTTACAAAATATCCCTTCTCCTTTTATAAATATATAAAACATTTAAGTCGCATACCTTAAGTAATTTTATATACTTATTAACACACTTAGAAAAATTCTATAAAATTTCCCATAAATAATTTTTAATATGTTTTCTAACACATATAAATTTCTGACCCAAAAACAATATAATTTAGCCATAATTAATTTTAAAACCTGTTAACTCATTTTCTTCACTAGAAAGTTAATAATAAATCCAATTAATTCAGAAAATTATGAAACTTGAAACCCTTCTCTAAAATATCATTTTTAACCATATATTAAAATCACAAGATATATAGATGTCATTTGATAGGTTTTTCAATTCAAAACATGTCATAAAATCAATATGAATAAGTATAATTCATCAACAAGAACACACACAAACAGATTTATATACATATATATATATATATATATATATATATATATTTAGAGGCATATATATATATATATATATCTAACAATTAAAACATGGCAATATACTTGCAAAAACATTCGGATCTGATTCTAGAAACCACAACATAAAAAATATGAGATGTAATAATTATTCACCTTTAGCTTTGTTAAGGAGTTGAGGTTTGATCTTGAATATGTTGGATTAAGCTTTCTTCTTTTGATTTTTAGCTTATTTTCCTCCTGCTTCCTTAACGGTTGCCGACCTCTCTTGATTTAGATTTTAATTTGTCAAGGTGCAAAATGGAATGGTAAGAAGGCTTAAGGTATATAAATACGACTCATTCGTTTTTTACCCTTATCTAATTTCCATTTCCTATTTCATTTTAATTCAATCTACTTCATTAGTTTAACTAGGCACAACTATCTTTAAATTTTAAAAATCTTAATCCCTTAACCAACTTACATTATGTCATTTAATTTAATTAACTAAATGTCATAAGTAATGTTACTCAAAATTAGGGTTGTTACAGACTTTCCTCCTTAAAGAATTTTTTCCTCAAAATTATGATAAGGTACTCATCAAAATCAATCAAAAAGGTAAAATATGCCATGAAACAAGTCAAGATAAGTATCTCGAATCCTGCTCTCAATTTCTCAAGTACAGTGTCTCTCATCGTCACTCCACTGGACCTTGACTTATATGACAGTCTTGTTCCTTAGCCTCTTCTCATCTCTCACGACTACACCAACTGATTTTCTAACTATAGTCAAATCCACTTCCACTACTAAGTCGTCTAATAAAGTCGGTGCAACAGTAGTCTTGGATCTCGAATATACCTCCTTAGATGAGAAACATGAAAAACATCATGGACTCCTGCTAATTTGTTCAACAACTCTACTCTATATGCGAGTTCCGCGATCCTCTCTACAATTGGAAATGGTCCAACGAACCTCGGCTCCAACTTTCCCGATCTTCCAAATCAAATAACACCTTTCATCGATGACATTTTGATGAGAACATGGCCTCTGACTAAGAATTCTATGTCTTTACATCTTCTATCGGCATAGCTTTTCTACCTAGACTGAGCTTCTTTCATCCTAGCTTGAATGATCTCAATCTTTTCTACAGCTTCTCTAGCTAAATCTAGACCAAGAACCAACCTATCCTGGGTCTCTAACCAACAAATATGAGATTTAAATGGCCTTTCATACAATGCTTCAAACGGTGCCATCCCTATACTAGCCTGATGACTGTTGTTATACCAAAATTCGACTAAGTTTAGATGGTCATCCCATAATCCTTCAAAATCACAAGCTCGTAACAAATCTTCCAAGACTTTGTTAACTCTTTCTTTTTACCCGTCTGTTTATGGATGGTAAGTGGTACTCATCTTGATCTTGGTACCTAAAGTCTCCTGTAGACTCTTCCAAAACTTGCTAGTGAGCAAGGAATCTCTGTCTCTAACTAAACTAGTAGGAATTCCATGAAGTCTAACTATATTCTTCATTAATAACTTAGCAAAAACAGGTGCCTTCCTAGTTGACTTAACTGAAATGAGCACTCTTGGTCAACATTTCCACTACAACCAATATACTTTCATTTCCTTAATTTGACCTTGGCAACCCGTCTATAAAATCTATTAAGATAGAATCCCATTTCCAAACTAGAACATCTCAAGACTGAAGTAATCCACTTGGATTTTGATGTTTGGCTTTTACCTGCTGACATTTCAAACACTACTTCAGCCATAAGCTTACATCTCTCTTCATACCTTCCTAGAAGAAACTTGTCTTCATATCCTAATACATCTGAATTCCTCCTGGATAAATATTGAACTTTGAACGATGGCATTCCTCAAGAACTTTCTTCCTAATGTTTCCTACATTCAGAACACATAGTCTTCCTTTCTTTCTCAGCCACCCATTCTGGTCAAGATTGAAATCTTTCAAGTCATCACTCTCTGTTCCATTTCTTTACTTCCTGATCCATTCAACTAATATTGGATCCTCCGTCTGTTTAGAAGCAATCTTCTCGATCATCATTGACCGAACTTCTAAACATGACAACACAACAGTTTCCTTACTAGACTCAGCCTCATATCTCCACTATACTCTTCATGTCATCAATGCTTTCAAATCTTTCCACTCAACTATCATCGCCAACACTACATTCTGATGTTTTATGCTAAGTACACCCACAACCTTGTTGCCTTTCGCTAGTGTGTACTCAATACCAAAATCATAAACGGCTAAAAACTCTAACCACCTCTGCTGTCTCATATTCAACTCCTTTTGAGAAAATAAATACTTCAATGACTTATGATCCGTATACAACTCGAATCTCTCTCCCAAAAGACAATGTCTCCTCTACTTCAACGCAAAAATTACCGCAGCTAATTCCAAATCATGCGTTGGATATCTAACCTCATGCGGTCTAAGCTGTCGAGATGCGTAGGCAATCAATTTACCTCTCTGCATTAACACAGCTCCTAACCCAGTTCCACATAAATCTGTATACACTACTAAATCCTAATTCCCTTTTGGAACAACTAACATAGGTGAATTAGTCAATAAGCGTTTCAGCTTCCAGAATGCCTCCACACACATACTTGTCCAAACAAACTTCACATCCTTTCGCGTTAGCTTGGTCATCGGTGCTGCTATCCGTGAAAAATCGTTCATGAATCTCCGGTAATACCTAGATAATCAAATAAAACTCTTTATCTCAGTCACTGTTACGGGTCTCTTCTAACTATTGACCACTTCAATCTTAGTCGGATCTATGGACAACCCTTCCTCTGAGATTATATGAATAAGAAACTTCACTTCCTTCTTCCAAAAATGACACTTTGAAAGTTTCTCTTTAAGTTGATGCTCTCTCAAGGTCTCAAGCACCACTCTAAGATGAACTTCATGCTCTCTTGCATCCCTAGAGTATATCAAAATATCATCTCTAAATACCAACACAAACCTATCCAAGTGCTATCGGAAAATTCGATTCATCAAATCTACAAAGAATGCTGGCGTATTAGTTAGTCCGAACAACATCACTAACCATTCGTATGATCCATATCTTGTCCTAAACGTCGTCAAAGGAATACTATCTTCTGCCACCCTAAGCTGATGGAATCCTGTCGCCAAATCCAACTAGGAAAATACTTTGGCTCCGCTCAACTGGTTGAACAAATAGTTAATTCTAGGCAATGGATAACGATTCTTTATCGTCTTCTCATTCAACTTATAATAACCGATACATAACCTTAAGGATCCATGGGGTTTCTTAGCAAACGCAGCAGCTGCTCCCTAAGGTGAACTACTAGATCTGGTAAAATTCTTGCCTTCCAAATCGACCAACTACACCTTTAACTCCCTCATGTCGTTAGGTATCATTCTGATTGGTAGTCTACTCACTAGTTCTGCTCCCTACACGAAGTCTATCTGAAACTCAATAGTTTTTTTCGACGGTAATCCTACTACAGGTTCAAATACATTTATAAATCCTCTAACCACGAAAACCCGACTCAACTCGTCTACAATCTCCACAACACCCAACAAAGCATTAACCTCACAACTAGGGCTTTCTACGGAGTACATAGTCCAGTCACTACAATCAGGGTGTCTTCCCATCATGGCAAAATATCCTAGCATCATATTTACTTAACCAATCCATACCACGAAATAATTCTGAATCCTACGAAATCAAACACACGCAAACAGCAAACAAAGGTATGACCTAACAAGTCAAACTCTAGGTGGTCACACTTCATTTTAAGCATCGCATACACTCCTATTGGATTTACAACCCTTAAGAAAGTAACTAAATATGAGGGTTCTAGGTTAAGCTTATCTACCAAACAATGAGATATAAAAGAATGTGATGCACCAGTATCAAATAGAACTCTAACAGACGTATGATTAATCAAAAGCGTACCTCCCAACATAGCTTTTCCATTCTTCTGTGCTATTGGTCTCGAGGTAGCTGGCTCCAATGCAAACACTTTGCCTTTTCCATCCTTGGCGGGCTCTTTGCGCTGGTTCTTACAGCGCTCAACTTGGCAACAGTTGAAACACTTCACTCCTTTCTTCTTAGAAGCTTTCTTTTTTTTGCTTGTCTGGTATTCATGAGCATAATGTCCCTTCTAATCACACTTGTACTACCTCGGTCTTTCCCTTCTTGGAAGCTCCACCCTTCTGAGCTCCCTTCTTGTGGAAAAACTTTCTCTTCTGAGTCTATACGCTGAGCTTCCTTGGCCATATTTCTTTCCAGAAAAGCTTGTATCTCTTCATGCAAGGCCATTTCCACAACCACATCACATGGATCTCTAGTATGCAATAACATGGCCTTAGCAAGCTCAAGCTTCAACCCACGAGTGAACTTTTCATTCCTCTTAACCACAATGTCAACCTTAGCTTAGCCATATCTCGCTAGCTCCTAAGACCTTGTAGCATACTCAAGCACAGTCATACCCCCTGCTCCAACTCATCAAACTTTCTAAGCGGAGTGGCCTTAGCAATCTCTGACATAAACCTTTCCTCGAACCTCCTCCTGAACTCAGCCTAATTCATATTCTCCTCATTGACTCCAACAGTCACACTGTTCCACCAATACAGTGCTGCCCCTTGTAGCTGTCTAGAGGCGAGTCTTCTCTTCTGCTCATCGTTGAGCCCCAAATCAGTAAAAATCCTTTCATAATGAAGTAACCAGTTCTCTACTTCAATTGCGTCTTCAGTACCAATAAATGGCTCTCCTCCCCGCCGAGCATAATCTCTAGTCAAAATAGCATAGTTATTCACCACCGGAGCTTTTTGATTCTCTGCTCCAGCATTTCCTCAAACTACTCCAGCATCAATTCCCACTTGCATCACGTTGACAAAGAATTGATGCATTGCTCCCATGTCTACTTGCGGAACTCCAGCACCCACTTTTACATCTTGTGCCTGACCTTGGTTCCTCCTTGTATTTAGTCTGGCATCTCCATTTGTTATGGTGCTTCCCCCTCCAAGTTTAGTCTTCCACTTCTAGCGTCCATATCTACTTTCGAGTCTTCATAAGATACAAAAGAATAGCCTAAGAGAGATAGGAGAATGAGCTAAAGCGTATACTTATATATAGCAAATACAAGTACGTTACTATAGCGTTATCCCATATCCCGATCTTTTTCTCTAATTTTCTAGGATTATGTTTTCAAAATCATTTTAGGTTTAAAGTTTTTCATCAACCTATGCTCTGATACCAAGTTGTAACATCCCCTATCTTGAGGGCCAAAGATAAGCGCTACAGAAGCTCCAATCATTCATAGTATTAACTTCTGGCAACAAAATATGGTATCGTTAATGGTAACCACAATATCAGAAGCACGTGAATATGAAACAAAATCATAGATTTAAAAAACAACTACTTTTCTGATTGCAATTCACAAAATAGGTTTCATATTCCATTACATAATCCCAGTTGTTCCCTAGGTTTAGATCAAATATAATTATTAAATAAATACACCAAGAGCGACATATGAAGATGCCCCCTTGGACGACCAGAGTACTATAGACATAAATTGTCTTAATACATCACAACGGAATAAACAAAACAACAACTCCTAAATATAGCTAACATCAGCCTCTTGCTCGTCTTTGGAAGCTTTATTCACTAGCCTACTAAACCTGAAAAAACCTTCAACCGTCAGTCTACTCAAATTATATTTTTAGCACCCGCGAGTTTAAGGGGAAAACATAAACTTCGAGTCAAACATAAAACCTAGTGTGAATAATACTATTACATCTCGGTTAACTGATATTTAGTGATATCATGCTACTTAGCGGAATGGGTTTTCCCCTCACTAATATCCCTTTAAAACATATCTTTTTGCAAATCAAAATCCTGCAACCAAACTGGTTAATCAAACTGATAATAACAGCAAATATCATATATGCTCAAAAACAAGTAATAAATGGACCACCTGTCCGAAACAATGTAATTTTGTTTGGCTAATTACTAACCTTTGGCTGACTTGGGCCAACCAAGCAAACTAAACAAATTATCTAACGACTGTTAGACATACTTTTGGATGGTCTATGTTTAACTTACTTCTCCAAGGGTCACCTGATCCTAACAGTTATTCAAGCTTAACAATAACCTATCCTTCTTCTCCATACATATATATTCCTTTCTATGTGTAACCATCATTTAAATCTAACCTATGACAAAGCCCTACACACTGGAATTTTAGCTAAATTAGCTAGGGCTAATAGCTAATGTATAGGGGCTGACCCTACACCAGTCCCATCTGGTATACAATTATCTGGGCCATTTTACTTAGGGTTAACTACCCTTTAAATTGTCCTTGAAAACATTTTCAAAATGATTTAACCCTTTATATCATACTTATACAAGGAAAACATACTATTTGCTTTACTTAATTCTCTTTGCCATGATAAATGCTTTACTCAAGATATTGTTGATGAAAACATTCAAAAACTTTTTTTTTAAATCTTTAAACAATTCTCTTTTGAAACCATTGAAAGTACTCCTTTCAAAATCATTGAAAGTACCCCTTCTGATATAAGTAAACCACTTTACTTTATAACCTTAGGTCGAAAGACCAAAACATGCCTTTCAAACCATTTACATTAAACCTTTCAAAAACATTGAAATCATCTCTTTCGAAAGCCTTATAAAACCATAGACATCCTCCTTTCAAAACATTTTAAACATGCCTTTCGAAATCATTGAAAACCTTCCATTTAAAACCTTTCAAAAACATTGAGGAAACCCCCATCGAAACCTTTATTTATACATACCATTCGAAAATACCGAGGAACCTCCCCTTCGAAACCTTTACTTGATACCTTACGAAAGCATAAAAGTATACTATTTAAAACAAACCTTTCAAAAACATTGGGTTCAAGTTCAAATATGGGGAAACAACCTTTTGAAACCCTTGGGTTTAACATTCAAAACATCAAAAGGTTCTTAAAGAAACTAAGTCGAAAGCAACTCTTTCAAAAGCAATTTCCTAAGTAAAATAAGTGAGTGGTGTGGAAATTAATCCCTTCGAAAGCATTGGAGAAGCGGCTTTACTTTTTGTAAAATAAAGGGACCCTTTCGGAGGCACTGCTTTGAAATGTAAAAAGGTGGCAAGTAAGGGTTTCGACCCCTACGAAAGCATTCAATTAAAAACAAAAGCACAACTTATTTCGAAAGCCTCTTTCTTTAAAACAATTTGAGCAAGTCGAAAGCTGACCAAGTTGAAAGCCATCTTATTCGAAAGCAATGCTGGCGCATTTCCTTTAGAAAGCAAAGCAAGGCTTCGACCCCTTCAGAACCCATTGTTTCAACCCAATACCTTACGCCTTCGTTCAATTAACTACGTACCAAGTCCTTGATACCATGTGCATTGGTTTCGATGGAAATATATGTGGAAGTATATGGTCAAAAGCTAGTTACTAAAAATGGCAAAATAGCAGTAATAAAGTAAATCGATTTTTATCTTTTAAAACTAATTCTTTTCAACTAGCTTACCTTGTTTGTCAACATATGATTGGTTGCCCATTTTCTTTTCCAAAATCTTTTCTACAATGCCATCCAAATTTCAGAGATAAACAATTTGAATTATTTACAAAATACCCCTACTCCTTTTATAAATATATAAAAATTTAAGTCCAATTCCTTAAATAATTTTATATACTTAATAAAACACTAAGGAAAATTATACAAAAATTTCCATAAAATCTTTTTTAGTATGTTTTCTAATACATATAAATTTCCGACCCAAAAATAATATAATTTAACCTTAATTAATTTTAAACCCCATTAACCCATTTTCTGTGCTAGAAAATTAATAATGAATCCATATTAATTCAGAAAATTATGAAACCTGAAACACTTCTCTAAAACATCATTTTTGACCATATATTAAAATCGCAAGGCATATGGATGTTGTTTGATAGGTATTCAGAACATGTCATAAAATCAATATGAATAAATATAATTCATCAACAAGCATGCACATACACCCACACCCACATACACATATCAAGCATTCTAAACATGGCAATATACTTGTAAAAACATTCAGATCTGATTCTAGAAACTGCAACATCAAAAATATGAGATGTAACAATTATTCACCTTTGGCTTCATTAAGGAGTTGAGATTTGATCTTGAATATGTTTGATTAAGCTTTCTTCTTTTGTTTTTTTAACTAGTTTTAGATTTTGACTTATGAGCATGTAAAATGAAATGGTATGAAGGTTTAGGCTATATGAATATGATTCATTCCTATTTTACCCTTATCTAATCTCCCCTCCTATTTCATTAATTCCATGTACTTCATTACTTTAACTAGGCAAGGCTACCCTTTAAATTTTACAAATCTCAATCCCTTAACCAACTTACATTATTTCAATTAGTTTAACTAATTAAATTTCCTAAATAATATTAGTCAAAATTAGGGTTGTTATAGTCATCCATCATGGTTTTTAATTGCTTTGTCAGAGCTGCGTCTTCGATGACGGAGCAACTTTTCTACACAACATGCCATATAGAATTTCCATATCTTTCCATCTTATTCCAGCTTTCCCCAACTGGAAGAGGTCCGCCAAGTATCATATTGATAACAAGTCTTTTTCCAAGCTGCCTAGGCTTGTCGTTGTTAGGCCTAACATGGCTCTGTGGAGCAAATATCCTTGGGTTTGAGCACTTCCTCACCCACTATCCCATGGAGCTGCCACATATTGTTGAAGTGTTTTCTTCTTTATCCGGTCCTCTATCACATCATGAAAATGCCCACATTCATTCGTATTATGGCCATGCGTTTCATGAAATCACCAATACTACCTAGATCTCTTCTCTTAATCAGTTTATTCTCTCAAACCGAGTTTCTTGTAATGTTTGGTACCTTGCTTCGCAAGACAGATATTCTCAGTTATGTCATTCAAAGGCATAGGGTCTTCATACTTTTGGAACCTCGGCCATTTCTTGGAGTTCGGCTTTTTATCTCCATTGCCCTGGTTATTTCTTTTTTGATTACTGCCTTTGTTTTCCAAATTTACGGCTACATCTCTAGAACTCCCTCTAGCTTTTTTTAGAGCAACATTACTCTACACCACCTCACTCAATTGTCAACAACCAATTTTAGCAGCTGACACAATTGCCTCCTCCAAGCGCAAATACTGTGTTGCTTTTTATAAAATTCATCGATATTCGATGGAGTTTCAACTTCATCCTACTTCCAAAATCATTATCAAGATGTATCACCAATTAATTCCTTCAAAACAATGTCCATTTTGGCATTGCTAATCTCTGTCACTGCTGTGTCAAACCTACTTAAAAAGTCCTTCAATGACTCTCCAGTACTCTAAAAAGGTTTGATAATGACCTTACATTCTTTGGATGGGTTGAGCGTAGAAAAAACTATTCAACAAAATTCCTAGCCAACCGATCAAACGAAGAAATATTTCCTAGTGGAAACTAGGTAAACCACATCATAGCAACACCTTCTTAAAATATCAAGAAATGTCGACATCTAACGGCATCTGTTGCTCTTGCTATGTCTATATGTGATTCATGTCTCAACAAATGTTATCTTGGTTCTGTCGTCTCGTTCTAGGATAGCATAGTTGGCATAGTGCACCTTCTCAAATATTGCACCCTCAATATCTCTTTCATGAGTAGGTTTGTACTAGGAGAAGAACCCTAATCGTCATTATCTCTGTGTTAATTTTCACCTTCTAGTTTTCTCACAATATCCGCTAAAAGGTCTTAGTCTACTAAACGATGATAATCACCTCTTGCACTGAGTATTTGGCTCTACAAACAGTCTTGGTTAGTTTTATGATATCTAGGTTCTCCTGTCACTTGGAGAACCATTTGTTCAACAGATCTATTTCTATGATTTCTGTGTGACGAATCGATAATAGCCGCCTAAATATCAACATTCTAGCCATCTACAACATAAGGATTTTTTAACCAACCTCACCATCCAAGATAAAAACAACTCTAGCACCTAAATCATGCCAACAAGGATCGATTTCGACCTAAGGAGATGGATTCGTACCGATCCATGTTCTTTTATTCTAAGATTTTCCCAATTTACCTTTTGAGGTTCTAGCCTTCTTCCTTTTCATACTTTGCTTTCTATCTTTGCGATTTTCATCGGACGAGGAGGAACTATCCTCTTTTGAATTAGAAGGCGATAACTCCCTTTTATTTCTTCTACAACCTTGAGAAAGCTGGGTCATCAAATCCTTGTTTTCCTTCATTAATCTCATCATCTGGTTCTGGCTTGCAAGCAACTTCTCGGTATGCTCTCTCATCATCTTATCCATCTTAGCTAAGGTAATTATATCTGAAGCACTCTAGATTTCTATAGTACCTGGCTGAGAAATTTCTTTTACATATTGAGAGTTAGCATTTTCAACTTATTGGTAGGTTGGAAATAGTTGACTTTTCACTGGTATTTCATGGAGCTATTATTCGGTTGATCCTATGATAGACTTCTCGAAATCTAAGTAATCATAGATCATAGGAATGAAATTGATGGATCTACTTTGTGGACTAAAGCAATCCAAAAGTTGAAAATAGATCCAAATAGCAGGAGATTGATACATTCTCTAACGCCAAAATTTGGCACAAACAACCTAATGATTTATAAAAGATAATAAAATGAAGAAAATTAAATGAAATTGAGAGAAAAGAACCCAAAATAATTATATTAGGTCCGTGATGACCCATGAAATTACAATAATAGTATCGATGTTTAGAGTGTAGAAAAAAGGATTCCCAAATAGTGCGTATCACCTTATATTTATAGACAAAGATCGACAAATTTATCTGGACCACGTTCTCCCCATGTCCAGAATATGAAAAGATTGTGGCCAAATCAGCAAGTCTCATGAAAAGTACCAAATCATGCCTTATGGATTGGTACATATCCATTAGATTGATTGTTAAACTCTCTTTGATCTCTCGAGGTTGCTTGGTCGACTTACATCTTCATCTATAGAAATTGGGTTCATCAGTATGGGCTTGAATGCAAGTAATATTAGGAAATGGAAGGTGTAGACATTATATAGCCTCGGTGTAGTCCGCTCGACGAATAGAAGGAAATATATATCTATTTTTTTGAAGGTTGGGACCTAGTTGCGTTGTTATTAGGAGAAGCCTCATGATCTGTTTGCATATGATTTGATATGCCTTTATAGTAGTATTTTGGTATTTCCAAAATATATATTTCAAAAGTGATTTGTTTTAAGATCCTTAGGTAAAGCATAGTTTGATAGAAAAGAAGTGTATATATATTTCAGAAAGGATTTGAAATAAAACCAAGAACTTTGTTCAATTGAAAGGAATAAATTTTGAAACAATAAAGTTAATTGGATTTCAAAAATCTAAATATAAAGATCAAGCCTAAGTGGGTAGTTTGGGACTTACATATTTTTTTATTACATCTTAGGCTCCTTCAGTCCTACTTGCGGTAGGAGAACTATGTTGGCTTGATCCTGTATCTAATTAGATACCCAATTAGATAGGGGTATGTAGGCAGTCATAAGTGGTAATGACGCGACCCCAAAAATAATATATATTTTTCCTATTTATTGTTTACTATTTATCTTACGATGTTGTATCTTTCCTGCTTACCATTTTACTCTGCATTGACATATTTATTGAGTTTGCAGGAATGACTATTGTTGTCTCTCATGTCAGAGCTAAATAGCGGTAAATTTATTTGTATTTGTGTTTTCTTTATATTAAAGCACACCTTTCAAATAAATGATTATAACTTTAATAATTTGTATAATTGAAAGTTGTATCCTATACATTTAGTAGTGTTGAATATTTATCAATTGATATTGTGTACTAAGTTGGTAGTTTTCATTCGTAGTTATAAAACGGATGGGTCTTTCGGCGATTTTGACTGGTCTGAAAATCTAGGTCGCACATTACATTTTTGCCTGAGGGAAGTTTTAGCATTCCAAGATGGTTTTCTATGAGGAAATGGTAAGAGTGTAGCCTCTCTTGTCTCACAACTTGAAAATGGCTAAAGTAAGGTGGGCCGCAAGGCCATGTGAGTCACACCCATTAGAGCGTGATCATCCCGAGATCTAGTGTCGATATCACTATATATGCTTCGGAGCCCTTTTTTGGCTATAAATCATAGCCAAGGGGTGATCATATTTGGTACTATCTAGTCATTGGTAGGTCGGTCTTGTCACAGCAAGATCGAAAGGTTTTCGACCTCATAGTACATTTTACCTAGAGGTGTACTGCTTTCGAAAGATAGTCCCTTACCTTGCTATTATTGGAAATCCATTCTCTAATAAGTGCCTTAGGTTTTTGATTTATATCTATTATTTCTGTTATGCACACACATCATAGCTACTTCACTATTAATTACTTTAAACCCTAGACATTATTATAATATCACTGGATTTTCTATAGAAATGTTTTGTTTATCCTAAGATAAAAACCCGTCCGTGTTTATGTTCGAAGTGATTTTATGAGATACCTTTGATTTTAAAGGGTTTTATAAGTTGAATAAATAAAATTCCATACGATTTGAGTTTCTCACGCTGGTTTTACTAGATTGACCCAGGCATTGTTTTCCTATAATGCTCGGATCATCCCAGGCATATTTTCCAGATTTAGCTGGATTCTTTACAACTTTTAGGAACGAGCTAGATTCTCGCAAGATGTATTTGTGTATCTTAAAATCTTCCACTATTTAATTGCTCTTCATGTATGTTTGTTGTATTTATCAAATTGTAAGGACAGACTGTTATAACTGTCCAGCAGATAATAGATTAATGTACTTTTATGTTGTGTATAATAAAGATGATTTTTTGTTGTAAAGACTTGTTCATATTATATATTAGTCATCACATTTTATGAGATTCTGTTCTGCCTTTTCTTTATTTCACCCTAAACAACCTATCTTTCAAACACTTAAATGATCGGCATACGAATACCGAGGATATATTAAGTGCGTCTTTAGGTGTAAGGAAGGCAGATCGTTACCACTATGGATAAAATAGCTACGAATGTCGATAGAGTAGCAACAAGGAATCACATTTAAATATAAGCAATATTTATATGAACTTATGAATGTTTTATTAGACATGTGTAAAAGCTATAAGAACCACAAAGGAATGAGGAATGGTATCAAAGTACACTTCTGCAAGTTCTAGGGTATACTCGCATGAAAGATCAAAGATAAAGAAAATAAATACCAAAATTTGAGAATACTATCAAGGGATTTGGATTAAAAAGAAGATAGTAACATATTTAGCGGTAAAAATTAAAGAAATGGATGGACCTTACTTATTAAAAGCCAAAAAGGTAAGTTAAGACATATGGGTTATAGGAGATTGACATATTAAAAATGTCCATTTTATTTGAGTAAGAAGTGATATGGACACAATATAATTAATGTCATTTGATGTTAAAGGGCAACTTCCAACTATTCTTCCTTTTAGGCTTTGTGTTGTAAGCACTGGTTGTCTCTGTTTATATAAAACAGGTACAATATATTATGTGAAATGCTTTCATTTTGTTACGGGTTGATTTTCTCGGTGAGCTTTGAACACTATATGGATTTGGCAATAGTATAAATAAGAAAGTCTCGTAGGGACACTTAGCTAATGATAAGTGTAAGATAGAGTTGGAAATTTATAAAGTAAATTAGAATTTTATTAGAGTAGTAACTAAAAATAAAATGATTCCTAAATCCTAAAAGCTTTAAAATTATGGAAACTTAAATTTTAGCGAGCAAATGACAAGGAAGGGACATTGCGGAACCAAGAGTCGCAATCCCTATGCCTTAAAAGTTGAAATTTTTAAATGTACTTGCGTGTTGTTTATTGTACTAACACGAAAGAATATTTTTTGAAATTTGAATATCAACTGTGCAATAAGCTAGGGTCAATCATATGTGTTAACCCATTAATTGAATCCCGATTACATTGGGTTGTCCTTGATTTTTTTTGAAAATATAAATACAAACACTTTTGAAAAATTTTGTTCACAAATATCTGAATTTTAAAATAGAAAATACTTTTGAATTTTTTCGAAAAAAGGGGTTTTCTTTCACAATTTTCCAACTTTTTCACAAATTTGATTGATTAAGATTTTGGACAAAAAAATGAAAAAAAAATATAATTTTAAAAATACCACGTGTTTGGTGTAAGGAGAGATGATGTGTTAGGAATGTGAATTTTATTGCTTAGTAAGTGTGACAGCATATAAAACATAGATTATGTCAAGGGAAAGAGATGTATAAACTTTGGAATTTTAAGATATCTTGTTGATAGTAAAATTAAACTTGTTATAAAAGAACTTTGTTTTAAAAATAAAAATAAACTTCCTTATGCAAACTGTACATGGAAAAGATGAAAAATATTTAGAGGCCAAAAGAGAATGTGTCAAGGTACAGTGGAATTGATATCAAAAGATGAGTGGGAATAAAGAATTCTCCATCTAAATTCCTTTTCTGGCATAAGAATATAGATTTAGGAAAAATGGATTTTAAAATTTTTTGATATCAGAAATTGTATGCTAGGTATTGGACGTAGGGATTGGATGAAAATTGGTTGACCAATGCTCCTATTCAAAGGAGTGGAAAATTTTTGTGTGAAAACAAAGATTTTGATTTTTGAAAAGTTGCAAACATATAGAAATGTCACTATATATATATATATATTGTTTGTGCCATATTTATAAAATTGTTTTAAAGAAATGCATTCAAATAGATGGCGTCGACTTAATATTATTCAACAAGCATATCATATGTGTTGTGTTATACTATGCACCTATACACTATTAGTTGCAAAATTAGGTGTACACTAATTGGTTGGATTGTTTAGAAATAGTTACGCGCTATGTTACATGATCCAATCCTTAAGGAATTTCTTGGAAAAAATTATTTTAAGTAGGAAGAATGTAACACCCTATAAAAAATAGTTATTAATTAAAAGGAATTATTAAATATTTATTAAAACTCAAAAGTAGAATTTTTACAAACATCAAAATTTGGCTACGAAATTGACACCATTGTGTATGTGGCAATTTTCTGGTCAACTTTCATATTTATAAAGTTTTACGATCGGAGTTCAAACAAAGAAGTTATTAATGCTTTAAGATTTCAGATCGGAAATAATTAAAAACGTATTAAGGTAACATATTTCATAAACTTAACGTTGATCAACCATTACATAGGAGTCTTAACGTGAAAGTAATTGCCACTGTTAATTCTAATTAAATCAATGTAGAAGGAAATAAAGCAAATTAAAAGGATGCATTAACATAAAACAATCTCTGGTCGATACCTTCATTGGGCCGGACGACCGCTGAAGGAGCGGTCGACTGGTTATTATGTGGCGATTGAAGCTGAACCATGGCATAGTGGCTCGGATTTAATAAATTATAGTATAACGGATAGGATTGTTTTGTGGCCTATAAATACAGGTCTAGTTCCTCACTTTTCTTCATATATTTTTTGAATCAAGGAACGAAGCTCTACTATTTTCTTTTCTCTAGTACTTTTTGGAATTACAGGAATTGTGTTATATCTTGGTGTTGGAGGAAGGAATAGCGGAAAATAAAAGAATATAAGTAGAGGTGTGAATCGATTGAGCGAAAAGAGATAAAATCAAGATCTATGAATATTGTTCATGCTTAATTCAATTCTCTTCATAGATTTATAATTCTATAAACATGCATGCACTTTTGATACATATTTTGGCAGAAAGAAAGGGAATCAAATAAGGAGGACGGGTTTAGATCTGGAGATTTAGAAGCTAAGAGGTGAGTGGAAAATTATGTGTTTTACATAATATTGGATTTATATCGTTTATGAATCCATTTCTTTTGTGCCTATATATAACTCATGGAATTGTAGGCTTATATATAAATATATAATAAACTTAAGATTCTTGCACGTATATTAAGTAGATTGTTAATTTTGATTAAACATTGCGTACATCTAGATCTGGAATGTAAGGGTGAAATTGTCCCTAAAAGTTATGATATATATATATATATATATATATATATATATATGGTTTTGTGTTAATTCCAGATTTTATTAGTCGAATGAGTTAAGTTGTTAAAACTGAATTGAAGATGTTTCTAAGTTATTTGTAATTTAAGTATGTATTTTAATTCATTGGAATTAATGATTTTTCTATGTGAATTTCTATAAATTATCCAACATTACAATTATGGATGAAAGTGTGTCATTTGAATAGTAAGGAATATGCCCAAAGAAAAGAGATGTGTAAAAGAGGGATGTTTACAATACTTTGTATTGTTTGTTTCAATGAAAAACAGAAAAGGTGATTGCTTAAAATTTCAAACACAGCAAAATTCTCTTTTAGATAATTTATGGAAAAACTATGGTGATGACATTTCCTTCTTGGGGGGATACAGTTCCAATGCATTAAAAAGTAGAAATCCCTAAATCTAGAACTAAAACGTTATAAATAGAAATGATAAAAATCCCGTGTCGCTTGAATATATGTGATTAATATAAATTAGAAAATAAATAATAAGTGTTAAACATGAGTAAGATAATGAAATGATGAATTAGGGAGGTAATAGTAATCAAGATAAAATGGGTATAATTGAAAAGAACCAACAAATGATACTTAATTGTATTTTTGGAAAGAAGCAGTAAAGGATACTTAATGGAATTTGTGAAATAAGAAGTAAGATCATAACAAGTAAACGAATACTAATAATTTGAACTTATGAGGTGTAATACTATTTTAGTTAAAATTATATGGTCTTAAGAACATGTTTATGATGGGTATCAATTATTAGGTCTAGCTCAATATTTTAATAAATTATACATGATACGGTCATTAGGATGGGTTGGTATGCAAGGTCAGTAATGGTACACAATGGAAGTTTTCCTTCCACAAAGGGTATCGGCAGTTGTGCATACATTGTACTGATGTGGGGCATCTCCAGTTATGGAAACTGTGGGGATATACATTTAGGTATTGGCTTAGAGAATATACCAAAGTGGGTTTTCCTCGAATTTAAAGTCTTAAATAACCAATTTGGGTTTGCCTAAATTCCAATATGAGGTACTAAGTAACTAGGAGGGCATTTTCTTTGATTTTCATTAAGCATTTTAAATTAGACGGTGTGAGAAATCTCGGTCCTATGTCAACACTGTTGGTACCATATATTTGAGGATTTAGGCTTTACACATTAGGCCGAGAGCCCCATCAGTCCCGAGTGGTCATTAAAAAGACTTGGGTTATTCTTAGAAACCGATTACACTTCCTACTAGTACAGATTTCATATGGGATTTGCAATTGCCTTAAAGTTTGTTTGTTGTTGTTTATTATGAGGAAGGATAGCTAACACTTAGATAAGTCTTTCAGACGAGTTAGTGATGCGGCTGATTAAATTATAATGCCATTATTATCACCTATGTTGGGTTCCTTGGTATGCATGGGCAAGCCGACCTAGACGCTGTAACTAATGCCCAGTGCAGTGCATAGTTACGGACACTTGCATAGGGCATATCCTTCTCCATCGATTATAGCGATGATTATATATATGTAGATAAGTATACTCAAATTTATACCTCCGTGTAGGTTTTACATATCATACATGCATATGGGATCGCATGGTTAATCAGTAACTAATAGACATAACATGTAATGGGAATCAATCGGCATAAACTAGTGTTATGGACAAAGTATTTACATATCACTAGAACATTGTTCTGACACCTCCTCATTACAACCCATATGAATGATTTAAAAGGAAATGATACTGGTACAAGGTGGTAATAATGAGTAGATAGATTATCACACATTCTCTGCATTGACAAGGGGCTAGATATTCGAGGAATGAAGGTATTAGCCTCAATCAGCGTATGTATACACACATGTTTTATTATACTTTTTTATTCCGTTGTGAGGTAATATAGATAGCTCTTTGAATACTTGTTCATTCCAGGTTTCCAACATCAACGGACCACACACTAATAAAATTTGTTTTTTTCAATTTAGTGAAAAAGATTGCGCTCATTAAGGTAGAGGTTGTTACACTGCACTTATTATTAAAGTGATCAGAGGTTAACGAAACTTAATTAGTACTTATAAATAATATTTAAGTAAAGAAATAATTTTTTGAGTAAAGGATATATTTTATAAAATAGAATGAGATTTTATAAAATAGTATAAATGATATATTTTATAAAAAAGAATAAGATTTAGTCAAGTAGTATAGAAGATATATTTTCTAAAATAGGAGATTTTATAAAGTAGTATGAGTAATATTTTTTATAAAATAATATGAGATTTTATAAAATGGTATGAAAATGTATTTTATTTTTATTGAAAAGACTTAGTAAATAAAAGTATGATTTGATTTAGTAATAACCGACTATTATGATGACTACCCTATACCACCGGCATTAATAGTACATAAATAGTGTACCACTGTCATGCTCGACCAATACAAAACAATCATCACGATTTTGATGAACCAATATAGCATATAACCTGTCATATCTCACAATGCATGGATAAAATATAATATTACACATATAATAGAAGAGACCATAATAACAATATGAACATACCCTCATCATCAGAGTATAATATCCATAGAGTTATACATCAATAATAGAGCTTATACAATGGAAAAAACCTTAACAACCGCCTTTAATACAAATAGTAATAAGCAAGCACTACCATGGGCTCCACAGTGTTGCTCATTGGAATAAGAATCGACACTATATATATATATAATACGAGATAGCTCCATCCATCTCGTCCTTCGTACAGCTACTGCGTCACTTAGATTTGTTATCTAGTCCACTCATTTAAGAGTACCCAAGATAATAAGAGGAAAAGAATAAAACCTTGGGTCATACAATAGTCAGGTGTGAGTGGTAAATGAGTCTCAAAATACTAAATAGGTAAATGTGGTAAGGAATAAGAGTGCATGAACCATACCTGACTTGTCCCTGTAAAGAAAGAGTTACAACACAACACTATAATGTGCAACTTTACAATATCATAAAGATGTACCACAAACTAGATAAAGGATATCAGTTTTCTAGGTATTCCTATCTATAATACCTATGAGTGATATCCTACTAAAGTGAGATACCAAAGCACCCATAACATCCCCAGCATCGATCAAACAATCCAACCTATCACTCAATGTGCTCTAAATATGTGATAGCTCGTATAGCTTCCTTTCTACCAGGGACTAATGGAAATCCCATTTATCAGTTGTACTCTTATATCTCGTAGCATAAATTTGGATACATGTATCGTAGTTCAAAGCTGGATACTAGACTGAAAGCCACTGGTCCAGGGCATACAGGCCCCTCCATTGACTCATGGGCATCCCCACTTGTAATGCCCCTGCATCGAATACAATAGAAAACACTTCGAGCATCAATAATTCCTTAACACATACACCCGAACCCTCCTTTGCTCCATTTGGATACCGTGCCCTTCTTGCTCAATCCAGTTTCCATTATTCATGAGGAACCATTCCACGTTTCCCGATCCTACAGCCCACCTTCTTTGCGAACCGCCATTTTCGGAACCTACTCCCAACATGAGCCTACATCCAAAGACCGTAGATTTCCATCATGTTGTTATATCATCATCCATCCTGATACGAATTATCCAACACCTCTACCATGATCTATAGTACCTCTACTTCACCACCTAGAATTTTCATCCCATTTGGGCATAACGCTAGAAGTCGGTGTCAACTCTATTGTCGACCATGAACTCTCTTCTTAGCCAATCGTGGCTAAGTTTTCTTCTACTCCATACTTGCTTCTAGTACTCCAACCCAAGGTGCTTTGACCTTGACTTCTCAACTCAAATCAAGTGGTCATGGAACAAGTTCTCTCTTCAAAGCACCATACTTCATATTCTAGAAATATGTCGTCATAGCCTCTAACATTTAGCCAATCCAATATCCTTGCTCTTCCTAAAATTGCCATCAGCATGGACCAAACAATAGATGTCGTTTTCGACCTCTCAACTCACTACTGACTTGTGTAGTTAATAAATTGGAACTGGCACCTTGAACCCCGAGATCTTCCAATACTGTAGAGTCTCTCGTCCAAGTTTCGTGCAATTCCGACCAACTTTGCCTCCGGTTTTCTCAATTCTACGACTTAACTTTCTATGTAATCTCAACATTAACAAACAACATCAAATCATATCATCCTATATAGAATAACAAACAATTTCATCCAATCAAACACAATCCATCAAAATAAGACAAAAAATCAATTTCCAACATAGATCTACATATTGCATGAATATATAAGCATGAGCAAGGGTGATTTCTAGTCAATCCAAATCATATACATATTTTAATATGTAATTAAAGTTGGAAATGGTTTTATGGCTGAAAATTGATTAAAACATGTTAAATCTTATGATTCTACCATATAAACATTTATTGTATAGTGAGAAGGAATAAACCACTCACCAATTATCAAATTCAACCAATATGAATGTAAACCAATTCGAACAGCAATGGAATGCACTTTAAATCAAGAAAAATGATGATCTCTATCTTTTAGTTGAAGATCTAATCTCTAGTCTGCAATTTAGTTTGATTTAAAGAAAAATTTGGATGATTTTGGATAAAAGTAGGATGGATCTATGGCAAATTATGGTTTAGACTAGATTTACAAGGAGAGGGCAAAGTTTTAACTGGACTCATCAACCCTCTATTTATAGTATTATCCAATTAGACTAATGAGCTTCACTAATTACACGCTAATTCTAGCCAGCAGCTTTAAAACTTAAAATAGGCTTAACTTTCTAATCGTAAGTCCATTTTTCAATTATGACCACTCTACAAAGTGGGAACCATCATCCCAAAGTGATCGAACTAGTTTGAGACCTTAATTTAATTCTTAGCCTAAATAATATTTCCAGGATCAAAATGGCCTCATGGAAATTTGGAAAAAATCATAGCTATGTAAAATGTCTCTAAGGGTCATATCCCAAAATCATAGAATCATACGACCTCATACATAAAAAATAAAAATATTTTACGATCCTCCGATACATAAAATACTAACCATTACATTCTCCTCCTTTAGGAATTTTGCCCCTGAAATCCCCAAACAAGCCAAAGTATCAGCAACCATGGTCATCCCGCATGCTTATCAATCATTAGCAACCATCAAACGTCTCACACAAGCAGCCATGCAATCAATAGTATAGGTGACATATTCTTGCATGGAATACTAACCCATCAAATATAATATATAATGGTAAAAGTAGATGTGATAAACAGTGGAATCTGAAAATTCAAAGAGCTCTGGATAAGAAGTCCTCATACTCTCTTCCATCTCCCTCGTACAATTGTCCTCACTTTCACTCCATTCTACCTTCACTAGCTTCATTGTTTTTCTTCTAAGCTGTTTGATATCATACCCAATACTACAAAATGAACTACGAGGTATAGAAACTTTAAGTTCTACCTCAACATCTTCTAGCTGATCACGTGTGATCTTCATGCCCGAGTCATGCACAAACTTTCATAGATAATAGACATGAAAAACATTGTGCACGCCCACCATCTTCTAAGGTAAGTTGACCTTGTATGCTAGCTTCTCAATTCTCTCGACTGTCGGAATAGGCAATATCGATGCCAACTTCCCCTTTCTACCGAATCGGACCACACTCTTTAGAGGAGAAACATTTACAAATACCTTATCTATAACATAATACTCTAAATCTCTTTGTCACTTATCAACATAGCTGTTCTATCAATCTTGAGCACCTTTCATTCATTATCGAATGACCTCAATCTTCTCTGAAGTATCTCTAATCATATCCAGCTCAAGTATCAGTTATCGTTCACTTACCACCAACATAAAGGAGCGTTACACGGTCGACCATACAATGCTTCATACAGAGCCATACCAATACTCAACTAATTACTATTATTGTATGCAAATGATCATCCCACAGCCCACCAAAGTATATAATACATGCTCGCAAGAGATCTTCAAATATACAATTTACTCTTTCAGTCTGCCCATCCATTTGCGGGTGATAAGCTGTACTAAGATGCATCTCGGTCCCTAACGCTTCTTATAAGATCTCCCAAAACAAACTAGTGAATAACAGATCTCGGTCACTAACAATTCTCTTAAGCACACCATGAAATCGTACTATCCACTTTACATACAACTCCCCTGGCTTGGATTTCGTTCTACCTAACTTGACAGGTATAAATCTTGCATTGTTGGTCAACCATCTACTATGACCCAAATGCCATCGTACCCCGCTCGAGTCCTTCAAAATCCATTAATAAAATCCATCGATATTTGTACCCATTTACATTCAGGAATCTCTGAGTGTTGCAATAGTCCATTAGGTTTCTTCTGCTCGGCCTTTAACCTAATGATATTTTATACAGTTCAAGATAAATGCCCTATCATCTCTCTTCATTCTTTCCCAATAGTAAGCTCGCTTCACATCTTGGTACACCTTGTTAACACTGGGATGAATAGTCAATATGAAATGATGACACTCTCTTAGCACTTCATCTTTCAATCCATCAACATCTGGAACAAATTATCTACCATCCTTACAAAGCCAACCTTCTTAGTAAAGTTCATATGCTTCATGTCTACAGAAACTACTCCTTCTTATATCTTTTCTATGATCTTCGCTAGCCTAGCATCCTGCGTCTAACTAGAACCGATCCTTTCGATTAGAGTAGGTCTAATCGACAATTTTACCAACACTTCAGATTCAAGCTCACAGTGAGGCCTGAAATCAAATCTAGCAATATATTCTTTCTACTTCCATTCCAAGAACATTGTCCCCAACCCAACATGTTTTCTACTCAATATATCGGTGTTTGCATTCCCTTTTCCTAGAGTATAGAAAATATTAAAATCATAAAAGGCCAAGAACTCCAACCAATGTTGTTGTCGAAGGCTGAGATCCTTCTGGAAGAAAAGATAATTTAAGAATTTGTGGTTTGTATATAGCTCAAACCTTTCTTCCAACAAATAGTGCCTCCATGTCTTCAAAGAAAAAAAAATGCCTCCAATTTCAAATCATGAGTTGGGTAATTACTTTCGTGTGGCTTTAGCTGTCAACACGCATAAGTGACAATGTTTCCCTTCTACATCAACCCCACAACCAATCCAGTACCACAAGCATCGGTGTATATAGTTAATTCTTCATTTCCACTTGGAATGGTCAATACTGGTGCACTCGTCAACCTCTCTTTTTGACTCAAAGATGCATGCTCATACTTCGCATCCCACATAAAGGTCTAATTCTTCTCCATCAAATTGGTTAAAGATGCCACTACCTTCGAGAAGTACTTTATGAAGTGTCTATAAAATCCCTCCAATCCTAGGAAACTTCTCAAATCAGTAACATTCTTAGGTTGATCCAAATCTTGGACCACCTTCATAGAATCCACAGCTATAACCTATCTCAAAATGACATGACCCGAGGATCTAACTTCTTCTCTCCAAAAGTGACACTTTGAGAACTTCGCTCTCGACTTGTGTTCTCTAAATATATCTAGCACAACATTTAAGTGCGTCTTATGCTCTTCTTCAGTCCCGGAGTAGATTGAAATATCATCCACGAACACAAGCACAAACTTATTCATGAGATCCAAAAAGTATGCCAGAGCATTGGTCAATTCAAAGGGCATTACCAACCACTCATAGAAACCTGATGGCATACGAAATGCAGTAATAGACATATTCTCCTTCGCTACTCTTAACTAGTGAAATCCCGTTGCCAAATCCATTTGGAAGAACACCATCATACCATGCAGCCAATCGAACAAGTCAATGCATAAGAGTGGATACTTGTCCTTCCTTATCACTTTACTCGGCTCACAGTAATCCATGCACAACCTCAAAGAGCCATCCGCCTTCGTTGTGAATACTACAGGTGTGCCCTACTCAGATATGCTTCTCCGAATGAACCCTTTCCTCAATAGGTAATTCACTTGCACCACTAATTCCTTCTGCTCTCTAGGTGCCATATGCCTCAAAGGTGTAACTATTGATCTGTCTTCCTTCCCCAAGTCTATCCGAAACTCGATCTCTCTATGCAGCGACAGTCCAATCACTTCCTCGAAAACATCTGGATACCTTCTACTGATAGGCAAAAATGATAATCCCTCCTATGGAACCTCAAGCAAATACAGAAAGCTTAATCATCACCCTACCCTCTGGTAGGTAGCTAATCACTACCATTTGCCCATCCCCATCTCCGAATGTCACAAACAACTTATTGCAATCCACTATGGTCGCATATTTCGTAAGCTATTCTATACCCTTGATAATCCCGAACCCAACAAAATTCAAAACAAAGAAATCACTAACCAAAGAACATCCACGACTTAATCAAACTAGGTCATAACAAACCATGCAAAGACTAATAGAGCCTCCAACATGGTTCATCACGATTAAGGGTCGGTCTACTATCTCTAGTTCCAATCCCAATCTATCTACATGGTCACTACAGATAAATTAATGAGAAGCACCGGTATCAAACAAAACACGAATATGAACATCATTAATAGAAAGCATACCATAAATGATAAGTCTATTTCCCTTCTCCTTTGCTGAGGGAGCACTCGACAAAGTCGAGATTTGGTCCAAAGCATATGCCATCACCACCTTTTTATCCTTTACCAATTCTGGACAATTCTTCTTTAAATGCCTAGGCTTTTCACAATTGTAACATTTCTTATCATCACTCATCTTGCAGTCTTTAATTAGATGAACCTTCTCGTTACATCCCAAGCAAAAAGGTTCCCATTTACCCTTCTTATTGCCACCCTTACCCTGAGGTTGCTTCCTCTCTCCAATCCGCTTCTTCTTGCCTTCACCGCCTTGCTATGACTTTGGCTCCTCTTTCTCAGTGAAAACAACAATATCAGTCCTAACCTTAGGGTGCAACCTCTCATGGTGAAGTGCCCTCCCTACAAGCTTCTCAAACAACACATGCATATGGTCTACTAGCTTTTCCCCCAAGTAGCCATCCAAACCAATGAAGAATTTCTCATTCTTCCTCAATGGAATGTTGATGAAAGACATCCCATACTTAGACAAAGCATCAAATTCTACCACATATTCGAAAACTGTCATCTCTCCTTGCTTGAGATCGGTAAATTTTCTGACTAGAATCAAATTCTGAGCGGTCGAAATAAACTTCTCCGCGAACCTTGCTTGAACCGATCCCAACTGAACCAATCCTCTGGAGTACAAATAGTAACAACATTCCTCCACTTCATTGCACATTACTGAAGCCGTCTCGAATCCAACTTTCTTTTCATTGCATCTTCCATCTCCATGTCAACGAAGATGCGCTCACAAGTATCCAACCAATTATGCATTTCTAAGGCCGACTTCATCCTATGAAAGGTCTTCCCTCCAAGAGTATAAAATCTTTGCTTAGCTTGGTGAAATCAGCCTTAGGCGCTTGCACTGGAGCACCTCTTCCCATCACCGCTCCAGGAGCATTCCTCATCATATTAGCCATCATAGCATTGAATAAGGCTTGGACATCAAGCATAGAATCTTTTGAATCTACTCCTTCCTCTACTCCTGAAGCAGAAATCCTTATACCATTCCTTGTATGCCGACTTATTCTTATCTTTAACAAGAATGATCAATCTCTCAGATAGAAAACCATGTCTATAGTGCTCATGTGCATGCAAATTAAACTATATAGTATATTAGTATATAGTTTTGCAGACTAAACTTATAAAAAGTACGCACTCTGTCGTATATATACACACACTCTCAATCTAGTCTAAGGCGATAACACCTTCCCTATCTCTACTGGATCACTGTATCAACTCTACTCAATCATGTAACCAAAGTTATGATACCAAATGTGACGACCGTCCTATACCACCGACACAAATAATAAATAAATAGTGCGTTCTTGTCATGCCCGGCTGACATAAGAAGATCATCAGGATTTAGAATAAACCAATATAGCATATAACCTGTCATATCTCATAGCACATGGATAAAATATAATATCACGGATATAATAGAAGAGGTAGCAAAAAAACTGTGTGAACATACCATCATCATCGGAGTATAATATCCATAGAGTTATACATCAATAGCCTAGTTTATACAACAGAAACAAACTCAACAACTGTCTCTAATACAAATAACAAGTAAGCACTGTCGTGGGCTCTATAGCATTGCTCAATGGAATAAGCATAGACTCCATATATATATATATATATATAATACGAGATATATCTATTCAGCTCATCCTTCAAACATCTACAACATCACCTAGACATGTTATCTAGTCTACTCATTTAAGAGTACCTAAGATAATAAGAGAGAAATCATAAAACCTTGGGTCAGACAACAGTTAAGAGTGAGTGATGAACAAGTCTTGAAATACTAAACAGGTAAATACAGTAAGGAACAAGAGTATAGGAATATATTTGACCTCTTCTTGCAACTAAGAGTTAGCATACAACACTATCTACAGTATCATAAAGATATACCACAAAACAGATAAAGGATACCAATCTTCAAGGTATTCCTATCTCCAATACATACTACCCCCGATCCTATAAGTGATAGCCTACTAAAGAGAGCAGCCGAAGTAAACATAACATCCATTAAATAATCCTAACTATCACTCCATGTTCTTTGATTATATGATAGCTCGTATGGCCTCCTTTTTACTAGGGGACTAATGGAAATCTCGGTTCTCCGTTGTACTCTCATATCTTGCAACCCAAAGATGGATATGTGTCTTATAGCCCAATGTTGGACACTAGTCCCAAAGCCATAGGTCCATACAGGTCCCTTCATTGACTCATGGGCATCCTCACTTATAATACCCTGCTTCGAGTATAAAAGAAAACATTTCGAGCGTCAACGTTTTCTTAACACATACACCTGAGCCCTCCTTTCCTCCATTTGGATGCCGAGTCCTTCTTCCTTAATCTAGTTTCCATTGTTCATGAAGAAACCTTCCACATTCCCTGATCCTATGGCCCACCATCTTTGTGAGCCGCCATCTTCTGAACCTACTACCAACACGAGCCCACATTTGAAGACTATAGCTTTCATCATGCTTTTATATTGTCATCCAACCTAATACGAATGAGCCAATACCTCTAGCATGATCTATAGGACCTCTACTTCACCTCCCAGAAGTTTCATCCCATTTAGGCTTAACCTTAAAAGTTAGTACTGACCTCGAATGTATACCCTGAGCTCGCTATTTAGCCAATCCATGGCTATGTTTTCTTCCACTCCTTCCTTGCTTCTAGTACTCCATGCCCAGATGCTTATACCCTTACTTCTAAACACAAATCAGGTCATTATAGAACAAGTTCTTTCTTCAAAGCACCCTACTTCATATCCTAGAAACAAGTCATCATAGCCTCTAACACTTAGCCAATCACCTATCCATCACCTCAGGCAACCTCTACTAGCAACATCCTTGCTCTCCCCAAAATTGCCATCACCATAGAATAAACTACAAATGCCGGTGTCGTCCTCTCAACTTGGCGTTGACTTGTGTAGGTAATGAATTGGAACTTGCACCTTGAACCTCGAGCTTTTCCAATACTCTAGACACTCCCCTCCAAGTTTTGTCCAATTTCGACCAACTTTACCTCTGATTTGCTCAATTCACCAACCTAACTTTCTATACAATCACAACACTAACAAACAACATCAAATATTATCATCTATTATAGAATAACGAAAAAATTCATCCAATCAAACATGCAATCTATCAAAATATGACAACGAAGTCCATTTCCAACATCGACTTACATATTGCATGAATAAATAAGCATGCGCAAGGGTGATTTCTAAACAATCTAAATTATATACATAGTTTAATATGTAAATAAAGTTGGAAAAGGTTTTATGGTCAAAAATCGATTATGAACGTGTAAAATCCTATGATTCTACCATACAAGCATGCATATTATAGTGAGAAGGCATGGACCACTCACTAATTACCAAAATCAACCAATATGAATGTAAATCCAATCCAGACAGTAGTGGAATGCACTTCAAATAAAGAAAAATGAAGATCTCTATCTTTTAGTTGATGATTTAATCTCTAATTCGCATGTGCGTAGAGCGTTTGTGTACGCAAGTGTGAATATGCGTGAATGAGTGTATGGTCAGGCGTAGGCATCTCATGAGGCAAGGTGGTCGATTGAGTACATTTTGGCATAATTAGAGGAAGTTGGGTTGCTAGTACTACCTGATCAATTCTACACATGCAAAGAGTGGATTTCGTGTCAAAATAGTTTTCGTACACATAAGGAACTACTTTCAAAACATCAACCAATGAATTTTGGAGGAGGTCCGATGGGGTAGTGGTCACTTTGGAAGCTATGCGGCTCATCGAGTGAAGCAATAGAGGAAACATCACATAAATCGATGGTTGTATAGACCGAGTGGCACATACCATAGGCTTTATTGCCTAAGATAAGTTACCACCAATCGACTAGTGGTAGACCACCGGTCAACTGATGATAAACCACCAGTGGACTGGTGATGCACTGACCTATGCAGCAAAGCCTAGGTCATGTGCCATTTTATCTGAGATTCTTCCTCGATTTCGGATGTGGCTTCGTGTAGAGCTTCAATGCAACTTCGAGGAAGAACACGGACAACTCAATTAGGTGGAATGCGAGGCGAAGCTCAAGACCTGGATGTAAAAGTTAAACGATTGCTATGGGATCAACAATGATAAGACATGGGACTGATATGACAATTGGTTACACGATCCTATTAAACAAGCGTGTATGAGCACATCATGTGACTCTCTACGTTTGAGATGAATTTGCTTTACTTATTTATGGATAGCCTGGGTTATCCTTGAACCATATTTGTGAAGTGGGCTGACTGTACCATAGTAGTTCATGTTCTATATGTATATAGTTTTAATATATAGTATTTCTAGATAATTCCCTTCACAACAGGCTTTATGTCTGACCCGTGTTATTTCTTTGCCTGTTTATGTCACGACAACTCTTAGGTACTCAACTGACTAGTTTTGGGGTCAGGTGCTTTTGGTGATATGCTATAAGAGTGGCGCAGCTAAAGCTTTGGAAGCGAAGACGATACTTGGATATATATATATATATATAAGTGAGATTGTTGTAGTTCATGATGAATATTGTTAGTATATGAGACTTATTGCGTCGAATATTCTATTCTGACTTTATATATTAGTATTTACTTATTGGTTACTTCCGATGGGGTAGTCTCTTATATATTGTTCATCCTACATGTATTTCAGTATATTATGTATTATCTTTCTACTGAGATATTATATCGTTTTTCCTTGGTATAGTTCTTGTTTTTTTATTCTACCCAGACAATCGATCTTGGTGGTGTTCGAAAGTTAGGCAATGATATAAGGCGCATATTTTTTAGCATTATGAGGGTTGTTAGATTAGGTATTAGAGCTTAGGATCAACACTCGGACCAAGTAGATCAGCTTGAGTTAATTAATCTGGTAAAAGGAGATAATCTAAGAGAGAGTACTTGTATTTTTCTTCTATATTATGTTGTATACACCACTTATCCTTTTGACTTTCATTTATTTTTATTCGTAGTTGCTAAGGTACCTTGGTCAAGCTATCAGTATGAGTAGGTGGAATGCACAAGCGACTATGGATAGGCATTCTGAGATGCCTGACTAGTTAAGAGAATATTTAGCGACTGCAAGGGATGTTCAACTACTCGCAAACATATCCTGCAATTGCGGTCGGCTTATGGTGTGGCCCTTGGGGCACTAATGTTTATTGCTCAACTAGCTTTTGGCTCTCTAAAGCTGGGTCAGGATTTCCATAGCCCTAAAAGGGAGCCATACTTGATTTCTAAGGTTTTTATTGAGACACAACCTTATACATGTGCTTATTAGAGGGATTTCATCAATAGGGTCTAACGAATAAGGAAAATTGCTACAGGGCATCTAGAAATGGGAGATTTTGGATGCATAGGACATAGTGTTAGAAGTGGCTGATGAGTAAGCCCATGACGTGGAATGAATTTAGTCATCGTTTTAGTTCTCAGTTCATTTCTAAGATCATAAAAGGAGTGTAGCTTCAGCATTCTATCCATCTTGTGTAGGGAAGCTTGTCAATGAAGCAGTATGTTGACCAATTGAATCTTTAGTATTTGGCGATTGAGATGGTCGGTACTCCATTGGTGTGGAAAAAGGAGTTTGCGTTGAATCCTTAAGCTTTAGTTGGGGATTCTTTGCTTAGTCTTATCTCTATTAGGGGCTACTTTTGAAAGTTTCACTAGGATGGTTCTCCTCTATGAAAGTGCCAACGAGGTACCGTTTAAGATTGCGAGAGTGGAAAGCAAACCGAATCTCCAAATGAAGCATAAAGACCAAGATACAGGGGAAGATCGAGCTTGTGCAAAGAAGAAAGTAGGCCTAGTAAGTCACTTCTAAGGCACATGGGGCATGTCGTTACAAGATATCATCTAGCTAAAGTAAAGCATGAATGCTTCAATTGTGATTGGCTTTATCACATAAAGAAGGATTGTCTTACGTTATCGAGGGGTGGGTAAGAGATGACGACTTATGTGTTATGGGCATTACCGAGTCCTAGAATGCGTACTGCTTAGGAAAAACGGAAGGTGCTTATGTAGTGAGGTATGCTATACTTTTAGGGAAAAGACTTCTATTCCTTCCAATACTTGAGCAATATATCTATCTATTGCTAGTTACTCGGTAGATAAGCTAATCTTGACACCATTCGTAGTAGATAAATTCTTCGGTAAAGATAAACCTTGTATGGTAACTTTAGTTGTAAAGCTAAGGTGTAGCGATCGAGAGTACTGTCACTCGAATTCGATGCACGAGTTTGAAGTTGAGTGGACTTGGTCAACAAAGTGTGACTTGGATTCGCATCCAAGTAGAGTTCGATGGATGCCCAATAATGAGCAAAGATCAAACCAATCACTTATTAACACTTTGTGTGGAGCTATTCATGTTTGAATTATTTTTCCTTGTGTTAGTAAATCTTAAGTAATGGGAGTAATCCCATGCACTGAAAGGGAATTTTCTAAGGACAAGTCCATTCGATTACCCATTCCTAATCAATGTTTTGAGTGCATGGTTTCTAGGTGATTCTCACCAGTTGGGCAAGGGATTTTCACTCGATTCTTAAAGGCACGTGCTTGAATCGGATTCCTAAAGTGATTGGGAGATTTTTAAAGCATGAACCTTGTCGTACAAGGAAGTTTTAATTGGCAGACCAATGATCCAGATCGGAGTTCACATGAGAAGAGTCAAGCGGTTGACCCTAGTTTAATAGACATCATGCGAGTGAACAAAGGATAAGATTCGGCATCGTATATTATTTTGGATGATCTTTATTCGTTGTAAAATTGTTCATAGAGTATTCATTTTGGATAGCTCAGGATAGTTTGGGAAAGGACTTCTCAATTAGTTTCGTGGACATTTGGATAATCTTATAAGTGGTGATATGACACCTGCCTAGGTGAGTGTTGAGATACACTTAGTATAATATCCTTATTAACATTCTACGGTTGAGGTGAATTTTAATCCAAATGAGCCCAAGCATTTGCAAATTGTCGTTTAATAATGATTTGATAAGTGAAGTTTTCTCCTTTGGAGAGTGGGTCCTATTTAAAAGAAGGAAAATTAGAGGCTTAGGTTGTAGGGCTTATTCAAGGGTTTTGAGACTCGATGATCTAGCATATTATAGAAGTGTTTCTTTTGCTAGTAGGAGGTGTAATAATGTTTCATGTATAGTATTTATGAAAGGAATTACACCACTTAAATATTTTGTCCATCTTGGGAGCCGAGCATGATTATGGGAGCTTATAAATTGATATGCACACTTCAACCATTATTGGTTGCCATGCATGTTGGTATAGCCTCTTTTTGTGTGCTACTTATTTTTTCTTATATTGTTTATTATTACTTATTGTTGTGCTTGATCGATCGATTGATTGTTGATGTTTGTTATCTCTTGTTGTAGCTTGTTGTTGCTTAATGATTAATTGTTGATGTTTGTTGGTTGATTGATTGATTGGTTGACTTCTTCTTCTTTTTTCTTGTGTTGCATTTTAGTTGATTGTTGATTGATTTTATAGATTTTTGTTGTGGTTATCATTTGTTATTGCTTATTGTTGATTGTTTTTTATTTTCTATGGTTTTCCATTATTCATCATTGCTTGTTAATATCTTGTTGTTGTTTGATTATCAGATTGATTATTACTAATTATCATTGCTTGTGTTATTTTGATTAATTGTTGATTTATTTTTATTAATTATTGTTGCTTGTTGTTGCTTGTTTTGTTTGTCTGTTAGCTTGTATGCTAGTGACAATTACCTATATAGCATGCTCGGAGAGAAATAGTAATAGTTATTTAGGACAGATCACATGTCATACATGGCTATTTTAGGGGTCAAGATGAGATCTTTACGATTCGATTGCATTTCGGTGTGAATAAGAGTTTATGGTATACTTGGATATTGACTTACTTTAGCTTAGTCTCCAATAAATAGTCGTGTATGGTTATGATAGTATCGGCTATTATGCTAAAATTATACATGTTTAAATTGTATGTTGTTATAGAATTGGTGCATAATCCTCTTAGTGTAGTATAATTAGGTACTTAAGAGCTGAAGCATGGACATTTAAATGCTTATTTGTTTAGATTTGCATTTAAATGTTGAGAAACATTCTTAAAAAGAGGTATATTTTTTTTGGAAATGTGGGATAATGTATGTTATCGCATATTTCCTCATTTCCTAGTTGTGTGACACATTCTAAGTTTGGGAGTTTCCATAATGCTGATAGCATAAGGGAAAGTACCATTGAAATTTCTTGCAATTGAGGTTCGAGATTTTTGGTCAGTCCTATTACTTTCTCATACTCATAAAAAATTTGAGGATGAAATTCTTTTAAGGAGAGGAGAATGTAATACCCCACAATTGTAACTATTGAATATTTAAATTATTAATTTAAATTATTAAGCATTAATCAACAAACGCCCATTATACTCTATTTTTTAGAGATGTATGAATTAGGACTTGAGGCGCTCATGGTTGAGACCGCTTTTCCATTGAGAATAAAAATGAGTATAAACTTGACTATATTTGGAGTCGATTAGTTTTTTGGATAAATATGTTGTCAATTAGATGAAATAATTTTGGGCTAAGCCCAATAGCTTTCCCATAAGTTAGCTTACATATAATTAACTCTTCATTCATTTTTATTTCAACTTTAATCTTCATTCTCATTTCCTAATCTTTCTCTGATTACCACTTTAATCCTTAAGCCCTAATCGACTAAGTCATGCTTAAATAAATTCCTATAGATCCCGGTAAAATCACTACAATTACACTCTACCTATTCCTCACATAACCCATTAAGGAATGGACTTGAATCATATTTTTGGAAGTCCATCTCAAATTCCAAGGTTGCTTTCAATGGGCTTTGATGATTTAGAGTTGGATTTGGTAAAGAAGGTGAGTGGGATGACTCTCCTAACTTATTTACATCTTATACTTCATATATTTGTTTAGGAATGATTATGAAGTCGTATAATATGATTCAGAGAATATATGTGAATTTTTAAGCTTATGTTTATATTATAAACATGATTATATCACCGTATTATTAGTTTGACATCTTAATTACTGATTGCATAAAATTTAGTAAGCTAGGAAATTGGATTTGACCTTAATTGGATGTTTGTGTGTGATATTACGATAGATTAAAGACCAATTAGGTGATATAATTTTGTATATATCATTAGTTAGTAAAGATTAAATCATTTGAATTAATTTTAAAAAAGTTAATAAGCTAATTAAGTGAATTAGGAACTCTACACTAATTATTTAAGTGCTTAGAGGCCTAATGAAGCACAATTAGTATTTAAAGATATCATTTAAGAGAAGAAATGATTTTATAAAATAGCAGAATATCTATAAAATGAAGTTCGTAAATAGAATGAAGTTAGTAAGTTAATTAAGTGAGTTATGAGCTCTACACTATTAAAGTGATTAGACGCTTAACGAAGCTGAATTAGTACTTATAAATATTATTTAAGTAAAGAGATAATTTTATAAGTGAAAGATAAATTTTATAAAATAGAATGAGATTTTATAGAATAGTATAAATAATACATTTTATAAAATGCAATGTGATTTTATAAAATAGTATATAAGATATATATTACAAAATAATATAAGTGATATATTTTACAAAATAGTATGAGATTTTATAAAGTGGTATGAAAGGATATTATACTTTTATTGAAATGACTTAGTAAATAAAAGTAAGATCTGATTTAAAATAATTGAGTTAGCTACTTAAATATACATATGTGTATACATGTATGAGCGGGTATGCGTATACGCGTATTTGAAGTTATATAATAATCAAGATAGCTCTTATTGTGTAATTAGAATTGTTGGAGACAGCCGTGTGTATATTCATGTAGATACACAAAAAGATATATATTATCTCTATGTGTGTGTGTGTGAATATCCACGTTACGAGCAATCTCATATAGCCATGGCGACCATCGTGTGTTCTAGGTCACGTGAGTGGCCACCGGACGAATAATCGCTTCGATGATGTTCAGGATATGATTTTTGTACTATAATGTGTTTGTTTACGCATATGTGAATGTGCTCAAACGAGTGTATGGGCATGCGTAGGCATCACATGAGGCAAAATGGTCGATTGAGTATGTTTTGCATGATTAGAGGAAGATGGGTTGCTAAAACCGCCCAACTAACTCTACATGTGCAAAGAGTGGATTTTGTGTTAAAACCAGTTTTCAATAACATAAGGAACCACTTCCAAAACATCAAGCAATGAATTCTGGGAGACCTAATCGCATAGAGGCAGGCATTGGAAACTAGGTGGCTCATTGAGCGAAGCAACGAAAGAAACGATGTGTGAATCGATGGTCGTATGGATTGGGTGGAACCTACCCCAAGATTTAGTGCTTGGAATAGGCTAACACCGGTGGATCGGTGGTGCACTGACCTAGGAAATAAACCTAGGTCGAGTGCCATTTTATTAAGGATTCTTCCCCCATTTTGGATGGGGTTCGTGTAGAGCTTTGTTGCAACTTTTGGGAACACCATGGGATACTTGGGAAGACGGAATGCAAGGTGAAGCTCAGGATCCAAATGCAAATGTTAAGTGATTCCTATGGAAGCAACAATGATCGAGATGGAATCAGTATGATGATTGGTTACACAATCACGTTCAATGAGAATGCATGATCTAACGGAGTAATATATACCTTTGGGCTTTGACATAGGGTATGCCTGGTTCGATGAATTGTAACGTCTTATTTTAGTGATCATGAATAGTATTGATCTTATATTAGTGAACATGAACTTTATTGGCCCTATATTAGTGGTCATACCTATTATTGATCTTATAATAGAGGCCATTCATACTGATAGAAAATGACAAGATATTGATCTTTGTTTGTGATAGCCATATTTGATTAAATAACGTTATATTTGAAATATTTATATTTGAATGGCATCGGTGTTCCTTTGTGGTCCCAATGGAAAATTACACGGGATATGCCTATCGTTATCTTTTGTAGAGACGTTATGTGAATTTGTTAAGAAATCCATAGCGACAAAGGAGGAGATGATGATGATCATCTACAGGTAGATCACTTATCACTTATGCTCGATATGGGATACGATGAGGTCCATACAATTTTCAAATATCTAGAGTAGGTCATATATCACTTGTGCTCAATATAGGGTATAGTGAGTTCTACATGAGTTTAATTAATCAGGACGCGACATGGAGCAATGGAAAAATTAGGTATTGACTCTATTTATTTTAGACCCTCAATGTGAATCATTGGATCACAATGAGATCTATATGTGTCAGATATCTAGAATAGGACATGTATCACTTATGCTTGATATAGGGCATGGTGAGAGCTATATGAGTTCTACCACACTGGAGGTGGATTCGAGTCTGTGGCACAGTTAGGTATGGACTCTATTCATTTTGAATCCTAAATTAGGATCATTGAATCATGGTTAATATCCACTTTAGACTTAACCCATCATCAATGATGAGTATCAATTTATACACGCTATTCATTGTCTATCATTAGGTTGTAGATGATGCACAATGTAGTGATTGGCTGATATTGTTGCCTTGTATTCTAGGATATGCTCATATAGTGATATATGTATTACCCTGCATTTGTTTATTGGGTCACCTTTATTATGGTATATTCTTACGTGTTAGTCACATTATATTAGTTATACTGACTTGTTCGTTACAAGGAAGAGCGAGTTATGGTATGATTCCCTGCTTTTGAGATGAGATTACTTTACTTATTTTTAGATAGTTCGGACTATCCTTGAGACACATCATGGAAAGGACTAGTTGTACCTTAGTAGTTCTTGTTCTATATGTATATAGTTTTGATATAATAGTATTTTGTGATAGTTTGTAATAACCCTAATTTTGAGTAACATTATTTATGACATTTAACTAGCTAAATTAAATTATATAATGTAAGTTGGTTAAGGGACTGAGATTTGTAAAATTTAAAGGGTAGTCGTGCCTAGCTAAACTAATGAACTAAATGGAATTAAAATGAAATAGGAAGGAGAAATTAGATAAGGGTAAAATAGGAATGATCCATATTCATATACCCTAAGCTTTCATACCATTTCACTTTACACGTTCACAAATTAAAATCTAAACCTAGAGAGGCTGGCCACCATTAAGGGAAGCAAAAAGAAGAGAAGCTAAATATCAAAAGAAGAAAGCTTAATCAAACTTATTCAAGATCAAATCTCAACTCATTAACAAAGCTAAAGGTGAATAATTGCCGCATCTCATATTTTTGATATTTTGGTTTCTAGAATCAAATCCGAATGTTTTTGCAAGTATATTGCCATGTTTTGAATGATATATATATATATATATATATATATATATATATATATATATATATATATATCTTGATGAAGTATGCTTATTCATATTGACTTTATAACATGTTTTGAATTGAAAAACCCATCAATGACATCTATATGCCGTGCGATTTTAGTATATGGTCAGAAATGATATTTTAGAGAAGGGTTTCAAGTTTCGTAAATTTTTGAATTAATGTGGTTTTATTATAAATTTTCTAGTAAAAAAATGGGTTAATTGGGTTTAAAGGTAATTACGGCCAAATATTATTATTTTCGGTCAAAAATTTATATATGTTAGAAAACATATTAAAAATGATTTATGGAAATTTTTATAGAATTTTCCTAAGTGTTTTAATAAGTATATAAAATTATTTAAGGTATGAGACTTAATTGTTATATATATTTATAAAAGGAAAAGGGATAATTTGTAAATAATTTAAATGGTTTATCTCTAAAATTTCGACAACACTTTAGAAAAGAATTTGGAAAATAAAATGGTCAACCAATCATATGTTGACAAACAAGGTGGGTTAGTTGAAATGAAATACTTTTAAAAAGATAAAAATCTGTTTTACTTTATTTCTGCTGTTTCGTCACTTTTGGCACCTAGCTTTCGACCATTTACTTCTATCTCCATTTTCGCTGAAACCATCACACGCGGAATCAAAGACTTGGTACGTAGTGAATTGGAAAAAAGTGAAAGGTATTGGGTCGAAGTAAGGGGTTCCGAAGCGATCGAAGCCTTTCTTTGCTTTATAAAGGAAATGAGCCTGCTTTGCTTTCGAATAAGGTGGCTTTCGACTTAGTGAAATTGTTTTAAAGAAAGAGGCTATTCGAAATAGGTTGCACTTCTGTTTTTAAGTAAATGCTTTCGGAGGGGTCGAAACCCCTACCTGTCGCTTTTTACCTTTCGAAGCAGTGCCTCCGAAAGGGTCGCTTTGTTTTAAAAATTAGAGTCGCTTCTCCAATGCTTTCGAAGGGATTGGTTTCGACACCATCCACTACTTTATTCAGGAAATTGCTTTCGAAAGAGTTTCTTTCGTCCTAGTTATTTTAAGACCTTTTTGATGTTTTGAAAGTTAAACCCAAGGATTTCGAAAGGAATGGTCTCAGATGGTTTCGAAAGGTTGTTTCCACATATTTTAACTTGAACCCAATGCTTTCGAAAATTTTGTTTTAAGTAGTATACTTTTATGCTTTTGAAAGGTATCAAGTAAAGGATTCGAATGGGAGGTTCCCTAGTATTTTCCAAAATTATGTATATATAAGGTCTCGAAAAGGTGATACCCTAATGTTTTTGAAAGGTTTAGTGTTTAAATGGAAGGTTTCCAATGGTCTCGAAAGGCATATTTAAAATGTTTAAATGGGGATGTTAAAGGTTTATAAAGCTTTCAAAGAAGATCTTCTCAATTTTTTTGAAAGGACTATTGTCAATAGTTTCAAAAGGTATGTTTTAGCCTGTCGGCCTAAGGTTATAAAGTAAAGTAGTTTACATGTATTAAAAGGGGTACTTTCAATGGTCTCGAAAGGGATACTATCAATGGTATCGATAGAAAATTGTTTAGAGGTATAAACAAAGGGTTTCAAATGTTTTCATAAACAATACTTTGAGTAAATCATATATCATGGAAAAGAGATTTAAGTAAAGAAAATAACATGTTTTCCTTGTATAAGTATGATTTAAAGGGTAAATCACTTTGAAAGAGTTTTCAAGGAAAATTTAAAAGGTAGTTAACCCTAAGTAAAATGACTCAGATAATTGTATACCAGACGGGATGGTATAGGGTCGCGCCCTATACATTAGCTATTAGCCCCTAGCTAATTTAATCCAAAATTCCAATGTGTAGGGCATAGCCACAAGAAAGACTTAAATGATGATTACACACAGAAATGAATATATATATATATATATATATACAGAGAAGAAAGATAGATTATTGGTAAGCCCAAAAAACCATTAGGATCAGGTGACCCTTGGAGATATAAGTTAAGGATAAATCATCTAGAAGTATGTCTAACGGTTGTTAGATAATTTGTTTATTTTGTTTGGTAGGCTCGAGTCAGTAAAAGGTTAGTAATTAGCCAAACAAAACCACATTGGTTCGGACACATGGTGAGACGACCCGACTTTCTACCACCAGAAAATCGCATCATCTTTAAGAAAGAAAGGGATAGAAAAGAGAATAGAAAGAAGAGAAGAAAGAAACAACATCAGAATCTAAACAGCGGAACGAATAAACTATATTAATAACATAATATTTACATAGTTTACAGCCATAATCAGAGTTACACAGATATACAACACATACTAGACAGTTATAAACACCTGTCTAGTTATACAACTCAAAGACATCAACTCAGAGAAAACTACACAACGGAATACTATATATATCTACACGCGGAAGCCTCCTGCTCCATTGCTCCTCCATAATTCGTCAAAGCAAACCTGAATTCCCTTGGCTACTCGTAAAAATTTGAGTACCCAAGAGTTTAGGGGTGGGCGCGGTCGGTTAACCGACCCGAACGGTTAATATTTTCGGTTAACCGTGGTAAACTGAGCGGCTCGGTTAACCATTGGTCGGTTAATAGCATCCAACAGTACCGACCGAACCGTCTAAAATTATCCACGATTAACCATTGTAGTGACTCGGTTAACCGTTGGATGGTTAACCGAACAAATTTTATCGGTTAACCGAACTGTTCATACTCAAGATTTAAAATAACACACTAGTATGTGCATGACAATAATTGCAATAGTACAAACTAAAACTATCAGATACAAATTAACGATTATCTTTAGTAATTCAGATACTAAAACTATCAGATACAAATTCGAACGTTAGTACTTCATACTTCATCTACAGCAGCATCACAACACCAGCATGATATTACAAAGTACAAACTAAAACTATCAGATACAAATTTGTTCATACTAACTTCATACTTCATAGTTCATAATCATAGCAGCACAACAATAAGCACAACACCAGCATGAGCATGATACTATGATACATTGTCCAAAGTTATTTTCCCAGTTCAAATAGACAAATACAACACAATATCAGATACAAATTAGTAATTACAACAAATTGTCAGTCCCAAAAAAAGTGTTTCAAAGTTCAAAATAAATAACATAAAACACAAACAATATGTGCTCGAAGTTGTCGAAACTGCATGATAAACCGATACTCCGGCAGACCACATCTCCGATTCTCTACGTTACTGCAGTGAGAAGTGAAGCAATGAAATCAGTAAGTTAAATTGTTAAAAACTCAAAACATGACAATAGTGAGTCAGTGACAATTCAGTTTCATATACAAGTGAAGCAATGACATGAGTGTTTTCCTTTTTTTCACCTGGTTAGCCTAGCAATAGTGAGTCAGTGACAATTCAGTTTCATATACAAAAGACTAGCAGAGGGGTTTGTGGCTGAAGTGTGTTGGAGGTTGATGATGTAAAAGGGTCTGTTGTTGGTGATGATAAATGGCAGTAGCCAGTAGAGAGATGTGCAAGAATTGATGGTTATATGCTTGCAGGGTGATAAAATGCAGGATTGAGACTGTGGTAATTGAGTGCAATAAAATGCACTGGTATGTAAGGGGAATTTTGAAAGTAGAGGCATGTTATGTGATGAAGTTTGTTTGCACAGCAGAGAAGTGGTGGATTGTTGATAGGGTCGCTGTTGTAGTTGAGGCAGGCAGTGGCCAAGGAAGTAGTGTAAGTCTGTGAAGTGTAAGCAGAACTTTTTATTCACAGCAACTAATTGTTGGTGCTCAGACAATTGTCTCTAAATCATTATAACATTCCAAAAAGAATGTAAAATCAATATGTAAGTACCTTAACATTCGCACTCTCTAAAATCTGTTATGCGGACATTCAATCACTAATTATACTTGCTTTGTTGCATTTGTTGGAAAAACATCAAATTCTTTAATTGAAGATGCAGATGTTGCTTATAGGAACCATGTATATGGAACCCATAAGTTCATAACCATGTACAGTCACTGTATTTATACCAATAAACTTCCCACTATCAATCTATGTACATTTGAATCTAATAGAGAACCATGGCACATTAACTGGACTATGAAATTGTAACTTTTGCAAAAATAAAATTAACATCAATAAACTAACAACAAATCTCTGAATGTAAGAAATACTATAATATAATAGAAACATTGAAAGTTTCATAAGAAAAAAATCAACAGTAATACATTAAGAGAAAATTCATATCCGATATATCTAAGAGAAAACAAATCGTTAAAAATTCACATCCAAGATATCTAAGAGCAAACAAAGAGTTAAAGCCTACTTTATTACATAGGAATACAACTATGTATTTTTTGCGGAAGCATAAACTAAGAGTTTTGTCCAAGATATCTAAAAAGAATGTATAGTTTTCAAACAATTGAAACATCAGATTTAACACTACACATGATTAAAATTAAGTCTACCATTAAAATTCAGATTTAACACTACACATGATTTAACAGTAACACTACACAGATTTAACACTACACATGAGAAAATCAGATTTAACAACAAAAAAACACAAATAAAACCGTATACTCAGTGCTCACTCTGTCACTCACATGGTTTCTCTTTCTCATCGTCCTCGATGCCGATGGGTTCGTAATCGTTGGCGTTGGCGTTGGCGTTGGCGTTGCCATTCCGCTGTCTGCAGTGCAGCAGTAGTGGAGATCGGAAGTTGCGATTGAAGTTGTCGAATGTCGATTATCGAACGATCGGGATTTGGGAGGCTGAGGCTTCGAGTCTTCGACAAATTTTACAGATCTAGGGTTTTCTTTTAATTCGAACTTATCTCAGAAAATAGAAATACTGATTGGTGATCGACTGCTACTTGCTAGGGCAACAAGGGGAGTAGAGTGGGTTAGGTTTTCTGGGTAGTGGGTAACGAGTATTCAATTGGAATAGCCGAATAGGGTAGTGGGCTGGGCTCATTGGGTTGTCACGGTTGTGGCTGATCAAATAATCAAATAGAGAAATACATTAAAAAATAATTTGCTCGGTTAACGGTTAACCGACCGACCTATTTTTGGTTAACCGTTAACCGAACCGAAACTATTCGGTTAAGGTCGGTCGGTTAACCAATGATGTCGGTTAATCGATTTTATCGGTTAAGTCGGTTCGGTTGTTGTCGGTTCAGTCGGTTTAGTCGGTTTAGTCGGTTAAATGCCTACCCCCACAAGAGTTTATGAAAAACAAAAATAAACTCCGGGTCAAACATGGGTCTGGTGTGAGTAACAGGTTAAAGTTGCTTAACTTTCAAAAACCTTTGAAAAGAAAGGTATCACGTAAGACTTCCCACACATAAACATGGAAAAGTTTTTACCTTACGCTAACCAAAACATTTAATAGGAAATCCGATGATATTATAATAGTGTCTAGGGTATTCAAATAAATATGAAATAGCCGAAATTGTTACATTTATTAAATTCCAGCTACTAGCCACAAAAGTGGGTAATACAATCAAAACTGTTGGCACTTATTGGATTTTGGATTCCTTACAATGGCAGGGCTACTGGGGTACCGCCCGTCACAGTACATGGCCTAGATCAACGTACCGAGGAGTACGCCCGCTCCCCTGCAACACAAAGCCGGACCCATTCCTTACTGAACAGTTTCGAACAAGACAACCCCGTGGTTGTAGCTAGCAACCACCCACACAGCCGAATATAAAGGGACTTCTAGACAGAGGTAAATCTTGCTCTCCAGTGGGTGCGACCCACGAAGCCTTGCTGCACCTCCCCTGTTTTAGCCATTCCCGGTTGATGAGGCTTGAGGATACGATTACCTTTATAGGACATATCACTTAGAATGCTCATCGTCCACCTGACGATGTTCTGAAAGCATTCAATCCATACAAGTTCATTCCGGGTTCGAACAAAACCGAAGGCATTATCTCGTTACACTCATTTTGGAATCATCCTCAGAGTTAACAACAATAACCCTTGCACTTTGAATCACCGTCTCGAATCTATAAGAACTAATTCCGTCAACTCATTACGGAATCACCCCCAGAGTTATACTGACTCATAGTCCTTACACCTCGAGTCTTCACAAAGCTTCATTTGGACTCACGACCTAACGTTATTTGGGATCGATGTGGTTTTCGGATATCCAAATATGAAAACCCGATCCCGGTCTCATCGAAATCCAAAGCGTGTCTTTTAGGTCCAAGTTGTTTTAAAGTTTAAAACAATTCAATTATCTATATACACACAGATAGATAACTTATAAATCACAATTGATAATTAACATTATCAAATAATAGGTAATCCACATTATCAATATCATAATAGATAATTCATATATCACCATCACAATAAATAACCTATGTTATCATCACAATACCACCAAGCATCCATACCATACAATATTATTTATCTCATTACTGAGATACAAAGCAACCAAGACAATCAATGACATCCATTCATACATAAGCAATGATATACTCATCACAATATAATTAATTTAAAATGAATTAAATTAACTATCTCTAATTAATTTAAAATGAATTAAATTAATTACTCCATCTTTAATTAATTTAAAATAAATAAAATTAATAACTTCACCAATATAAATCTTGCTTACTCAATCATTAAATTGATTACAATCAATTTATTAATTCATTATTAATCACCTTAATTAATCACCCATGATTAATTATCCTTAATTGAATTCATGTAATTATCCTCAATTAATTTCACAAAATTAATTATTCACAACTAAACAGTAATTAACCTTTAATTACTTCAATTAATTAATTAACTATAATTAATTATCCTAATCCTTAATTTATTACATTAATTAATTTCCTTTAATTACCTATTATTGATTAATTAATCATAACTAATCAACTTTAATTACATCATTAATTATAATAATTAATGATCCTCTTTTATTAATTACCTTAAGTAATTAACATATAATTACTAATCATCATCACAGATTAATTACATTTAGTCATTAACTAATTTAATTACTTTATTTAAACCAAATTAATTATCCTTAATTAATTTCTAAATTAATCCCTTGATTAATTATTAAGTAATTAAACCAAATTACCTCATTCTTAAACATTTCCACTTAATTACAACCTGTAATTATTAAACAATTACTTAACTAAGTAATTTCCAAATCATTAATTGCATAAAGTAATTATTTATAAAACCCAAGTGTTTAAAATTAATTAAACTAGATTAATTAAATTAAACAATCTCACTAAACTAAATTAATTACATTAAGTAATTAATTTCTTAATTACTTTACTAAGTAATTACACTCAAACCATTTACAATTGATTATTATTAAATTAATTAATCTAATTAATTATAAAAATTAACCATATTAATTAATTGTTAAATAATCCTTGTTAATGATCTTCATTAACCATTCTCTAATCATTTCATAAAGTAATTAACTTAAATTAATTACCATTTAAATTATCTTTAATCATTCATTAATTTAAAGTTAATTATTAAATTAATTTAACCTTGATTTAAAACTTAATTACATAATTAATAATATTCATTCATCATTAATTAATATTCTAATTAATGATCTTAATTATAGATTGATTAATCATTAATCAATTATTAATCCCAAATTCAATTAATTAATTAAATTAATTAACTAATCTTAATTATCTTATTAATTAATTATAAAACATAAATCTTAATTTAAATTTCAAAATAAAACATAACTTAATTATGTTTAAAACAATTTAATTAAATCAAAGTACTTTTTGAATTACTCTAAATTTTCATTTTAGAATACAAGTTTAAAAAATAGAATAATTTTAAAACTTATCAAAGTTTAAATAATTTAAAACATTTTAAATATTGCAAATCAAACTAGTGCTATGAAAAGTTTAAAGTAAAATTCATTTCAAAATTTTGATAACTTAAATTTTCATTTAATTTAAAACTTCAAATTTAAATCTTCTTAAAATTTTAAAACTGAAATTCAAATTTAACTTTAAAATTTCCAGATTTAAATAAAACTTCAATTCTTTCTCATATTTTTAAAAACCTCATTACTAAAAATGTTAAAACTATTTTACCAAAACAAATAGTTAATTAAAATAAATTTCTGAAACTTTTATTTTATTTAAAAACTGTAGTTTTAAATTTAAATCAGAAATTCAAACTTGAATTGAATTTTAAACATAAACCTTACCTTAACACAAAACTACAGATTTTAAAAAGTTTTAAAAACACAGATTTAAAAAACACAGTTTCTTCTGAAACCTGGACATTACAATGTAACCCGAGAAAACCCAATTTACTTCGAGTTTTAAGCTTTCCTACTTCGAGTTTCCTATCTACTTGCTTCGAGCAAATCATAGTCCTACCCTGCAACATCAATCCCAACATATAGTTCACTAGAATTTTCATCGTCTTGCACATGCACGGCGACCACCACCTCTGTCGATCATCATAGGTGATCCAATCAACTTCCATAAACCCATCACTACTCTAACACAATCACTAGATCAAACATTTAAACAAGAATTCAAAATTTAGCCCCTAATTCCAAAACCTGTAAATAGAAAATAGGTTTTCTGCCAAACCTGTCAACAGCCATTCCGTCTCTCTCCGATCACCTGCAGATCCACCTCTCCGGCCATGAACCCATCCACATACCTACTTCACATTCACCAAGTACCAAGTCACTCGATCAATCATCCAGATCGAAAAGACCCCTTCCTCAAAACCCATCAAAACTAGGGTTAAATACTGGAAATCAAAACTGCATTCATCCTAATCAATTATATCCATATTTCTGATTTTACTAAGAATCTAAGATCCTTACTCCATAACTCAGAAGAATTTTGAGTTTTCTCAAAACACAGATTGCAAGAATTTTGCTCAAATTCATTTTTGGTTTAAGAACAAACTGCTACTTTATCAAACACCTAAAAATATTAATACTTGATTTAAAAATCAATTTTTTGTTAATGCATTAAGTTTATGAAACTGGATTTCAATATTAATATGATTGGATTTGATCAAGATTAACATATAATGGTATTACCTATATTTACAGAGATAACACCCTGTATTTTAATTCTTCTAATTTTTTTTTTAACCTTATCTTAAGGAAATAAACACATTACTTTATAAGTTTTAATACTAATCTATAATAAGCAAACCCTTTTTATTATTTTAAAACCCAGATGTTATCTCAATTTTAGATTAATGGTAGGGAATTCTTTTAAATAGAATGATAAATCTGGGAACACAGCAAAGTATAATCAACATGCATACACAATCCCATTTACATCAGACACACAAATATGTTTTATCTCAAGCAACCTAATTACAGTTTAAGATTTTAAATGTTACTCACCTTATTAAATGCAGAGCTCCTGTTTTGACTTTATGAATTTTGCAGAAATAAGAATATGCAGGCATGCTCTATCTGATATAAAATCTGAGTTGCAATTTGTTGAAATCTGGAATGTTCATGTTCCTGCCTATAATTACTTGCATGCAGAAGGTAGATGCAGTAGCTAATTCCTCAAATGCATGCAGATGCTATCCTTCCCAAGTTTAAAACAGAATGAAGAAAAAAAAACAGTGCAGGCTTCATTTGATTTTGAGTAATATGCAGATTAAATATGGTTTTGGGGTCTTCTGATTAAGGTTTGAACATGAAGATTTGTGGATTTGAGCAGGTATTTGAAGAGCTTAGATATGAGGAGTTTGTGATTTTGAATATGGTTGAATATGCAGGGTTTTTGAAATTTGAGGAAATGCAGATTTTTGAACAGAATGTATGTATATGAAGAAAGTGAATTTTATCTTTGTTCTGATTAAAGAAATGAAAAAAGAATATGCAAGCTAAACTAGATGTATTTCAGATTTAATGAAATAAAAGAAAAATTAAAACCAAATTTTACACTTGTCAATTTGTTATGCTAATTTTTAAACACATGTTACATGAATGTTAAAGAATGAAACACTTGTTAAAAGAATGCAATACATGTCTCTTATAATAATTAGTACTAATTTACAAGTTAATGTATGTGTTAGCTTAGTTTAAGTTGTTAGTTTATTTGAATATGTGTATAAATTTACAAAAGAAATAAAAACAAACAGTGTTTTACAAATTGAAACTTATACATATTAAGGATTAAAATAATTAAGATTTATACTTTTGAATTTAAATTCAAAATCAAATAATTCCAAATCAAGTTATGAATATAAATTCAATTTGAAATAAAAATTACAAATCATATTCAAAACTTATTTATAAAGACAATACAATATTAATATTTCTTTTATAAATATCTTATTATTAAATTAAAATAATTTTACAAGAAATTATATTTTTATTAATAAAATATCCATTTTATTAAGCCATGAAACCATTTTGTTGAATCTATTCTAAATTTAAAACCCAATCCAATTTAATTTAAAACATTCTTATCAAATATTTCTCTTATCAAATTTTAAAATCATATTTTTTTTATGAAATAGTTTTAAAAACTCAATGTTAATTAAAATCAAAATTTCCAATTTATAATGTATATATTAGAGCATGATTCAATTATTAAATTTAAACCAAAATCATTTATTTAACTTTGAAAAGCTTAAATATTAAATAAAACAAATTTTCAAAGTTACTACAAATATTAAAACTAGAAAATATGCTTTACATATAAAAATTAAAACAATACCAATCTATTTAAAATATAAACCATATATTTATATTATAAATAGAAATTAATTTATTATTTTTAAAAGATAAAATAACCAATTTAAATATTTATTAAAGAAGATTATTAAATTTATTTGAATAATTATTAACAGAATATCAATACCATACAATATTATTTATCTCATTACTGAGATTACAAAGCAACCAAGACAATCAATGACATCCATTCATACATAAGCAATGATTTACTCATCACAATATAATTGATTTAAAATGAATTAAATTAACTATCTCTATCTCTAATTAATTTAAAATGAATTAAATTAATTACTCCATCTTTAATTAATTTAAAATAAATTAAATTAATAACTTCACCAATATAAATCTTGCTTACTTAATCATTAAATTGATTACAATCAATTTATTAATTCATTATTAATCACCTTAATTAATCACCCATGATTAATTATCCTTAATTACATTGATGTAATTATCCTCAATTAATTTCACAAAATTAATTATTCACAACTAAACAGTAATTAACCTTTAATTACTTCAATTAATTAATTAACTATAATTAATTATCCTCATCCTGAAATTAGTTACATTAATTAATTTCCATTAATTACCTATTATTGATTAATTAATCATAATTAATCAACTTTAATTACATCATTAATTATAATAATTAATGACCCCCTTTTATTAATTACCTTAAGCAATTAACTTATAATTATTAATCATCATCACAGATTAATTACATTTAGTCATTAACTAATTTAATTACTTTATTTAAACCAAATTAATTACCCTTGATTAATTTCTAAATTAATCCCTTGATTAATTATTAAGTAATTAAACCAAATTACCTCATTCTTAAACATTTCCACTTAATTACAACCTGTAATTATTAAACAATTACTTAACTAAGTAATTTCCAAATCATTAATTACATAAAGTAATTATTTATAAAACCCAAGTGTTAAAATTAATTAAACAAAATTAATTAAATTAAACAATCTCACTAAACTAAATTAATTACATTAAATAATTAATTTCTTAATTACTTTACTAAGTAATTACACTCAAACCATTTACAATTGATTATTATTAAATTAGTTAATCTAATTAATTATATAAATTAACCATATTAATTAATTGTTAAATAATCCTGGTTAATTATCTTCACTAACCATTCTCTAATCATTTTATAAAGTAATTAACTTAAATTAATTACCATTTAAATTATCTTTAGTCATTCATTAATTTAAATTTAATTATTAAATTAATTTAACCTTGATTTAAAACTTAATTACATAATTAATAATAATCATTCATCATTAATTAATATTCTAATTAATGATATTAATTATAGATTGATTAATCATTAATCAATTATTAATCCCAAATTCAATTAATTAATTAAATTAATTAACTAATCTTAATTATCTTATTAATTAATTCTAAAACATAAATCTTAATTTAAATTTCAAAATAAAACATAACTTAATTATGTTTAAAATAATTTAATTAAATCAAAGTACTTTTTGAATTACTTTAAATTTTCATTTTAGAATACAATTTTAAAAAATAGAATAATTTTAAAACTTATCAAAGTTTAAATAATTTAAAACTTTTTAAATATTGCAAATCAAACTAGTGCTATGAAAATTTTAAAGTAAAATTCATTTCAAAATTTTGATAACTTAAATTTTCATTTAATTTAAAACTTCAAATTTAAATCTTCTTAAAATTTTAAAACTGAAATTCAAATTTAACTTTAAAATTTCCAGATTTAAATAAAACTTCAATTCTTTCTCATATTTTTAAAAACCTCATTACTAAAAATGTTAAACTATTTTACCAAAACAAATAGTTAATTAAATTAAATTTCTGAAACTTTTATTTTATTTAACAACTGGAATTTAAATTTAAATCAGAAATTCAAACTTGAATTGAATTTTATACTTAAACCTTACCTTAACACAAAACTACAGATTTTAAAAAGTTTTAAAAACCCAGATTTAAAAAACACAGTTTCTTCTGAAACCTGGACATTACAATGTTACCCGAGAAAACCCAATTTACTTCGAGTTTTAAGCTTTCCTACTTCGAGTTTCCTATCTACTTGCTTCGAGCATTTCGTAGTCCTACCCTGCAACATCAATCCCAACATATAGTTCACCAGAATTTTCATCGCCGTGCACATGCACGGCGACCACCACCTCTGCCGATCATCATAGGTGATCCAATCAACTTCCATAAACCCATCACTACTCTAACACAATCACCAGATCAAACATTTAAACAAGAATTCAAAATTTAGCACCTAATTCCAAAACCTGTAAACAGAAAACAGGTTTTCTGCCAAACCTGTCAACGGTCATTCCGTCTCTCTCCGATCACCTGCAGATCCACCTCTCCGGCCATGAACCCATCCACATACCTACACATTCACCAAGTACCAAGTCACTCGATCAATGATGTGCACGTAAATGTGCATATTTTTATCATCATATTTATTCTTTTTAAATTAAATAAATGATCATATTGGGTATTTTAACTTGTTTAAACCAAAATTCATATTATTTGAAATTGTCACATATTCATCTTCATCCAAGGGCAAAATGGTCATTTTTGTGCGTATATTAATTTGACAAAAATTAATTGAAAATTTGTATATATTTCTGTAGGAATTTAATCTCAAATAGAAGTGGTTTCATGAAGATATGCATGCATAAAATTAATACAAAGGAATGAAGATGGAAATAATTCAAAGTGAAGAACATAGAGGACCCCACCTACCCACCTACCTTAATGTACAAATTAAAGGCTAATGCACATGCTTTTGGAGTTAATGGCTTCATGTACACTTAATGGGGGATTAAGACATGTTAATGATTACTTGGCCTCCACACTTCCTAAGGGGCATTTTGGGTATTCCCCAAAAATATGAATTAGGGTTTCATACATGTATAAATACCCATATGTTTCATGTAACCTCTCCCTTCTCTTTGTCTCTCTTAGGCCCCCTTCTCTTTAGTTTAGTTTAGATCAAATAAAAGGAAGCTCTCTTTCTCTTTTCATGGCTACTTAGCCATTTTTATTTTATGTAATCTTTTTTTATTTTATGCAATTTAATACATGCTCTTTCCTTTTCATGTTCATTTACTTTCATGTTGTAGTGTAGATCTCTTTTCTTTTATGCAAGTTAATTAGCTTATCTTTTCATACTCTCTTTTTCCTCTTCATTTTGCTTTCATGTTGTTAGCTACATTTGTTAATATGATGACAAATATGAGAGGCTAAACCCCTTCAATTTAGGGGGTAATGAAGCTCTCTAATTATGTAGCTCCAACTATTTGTTAATTCATGCTCTCTTTTTGTGCTTAATGATGATCAATAAAGTGTTGTATTTATTGTTTTAGTGTTGAATTTGATAGCCTATATTGTTGACACCAAATAGGCTATGCTTAAACAATCACTAAGACAAATGCCTCTTCATGAATATATGATTATGGCATAAGAAAGTGATTTGAAATTAAAATTTGATGGTCTATGTTTCTAATCAATAGTTAATAGGCCATACTTAAAATAAATTTCGTTCTCATTTTCTTTGTCAAGTTTCATGTAAGTTAGTAAGTATTTTAAGGGGTATGTTATAGTTTGATGGCTTATGTTGGCTAATCAATAGCTCAAATATGTCATACTTATGATAAACACATCAATTAAAACACTAATGACCATAAAAGAGAGATCATGATTTCATGTGTTGAGCTACATGATCTAGAGAGTGGACTTATTCTCTAAATTGTCATTTAAACTCTCATATTTGCATTTCTTTTCTTTTTGTTAGTTAGTTCATATTCTCATTTTCTAGCTTAAACACACTCTCGACTTTGGTATAATTTGATTGAATAAAATTTTAAAATCATCAATTCCCTATGGATCGACCCATATTCACCACGTGCTACATTCGTACACCGTGCGCTTGCGGTAAATTTTATTTCAAAATTCGTTCGACGGTTTTCTAAACCGATAGAATTTCCGTCGGCGAACAAGTTTTTGGCGCCGTTGCCGGGGATTTGTTTTGATTTTGATTTTCTATTCTTCGAATTATTATTTTTTGATTTTTGTGTGATTTTATTTTGTGTGTTTGTAGTTTAAAAAAAAATTGTGTGTGTGTTTGTTGTTGTTTTTTTTTTCCTTTAGTTTGTTTTGTACATATTGATCTAGTTTTCTCTTTGCATTTGCATTTCTACCAAAAAAAAAAGGCATACAAAAAAATTTCTATTTCATCTACATTTTACATTTTTATTTACATTGTTTAAAAAATCCAAAAAAAAAACAACTGCTCTCTAACACTTCTTCCACTGTTCTGTGCACAGTTTTGTGCATCTCTGCCTGTTCTCATTTCTCTACATCACTTCTAACTGACTAACTTCTATCCAACAGCAGACTACCACAATAAACTACCATCACTTCCTCAAATTCACCTGCTTACACTGTCCACTTCTATTCACATTAACTTGCAACTTGATTGCAATTTCTGCCTTACTCGCCAACATTTCATACACTCCACTGCCCATATCAACTAACAACCCACAAACTTCAGCTGCCAGACCATATACATTCCATCCTCAACCAAAAACACTTCAACACAACCTTTATTCACATACATCCTGGTACTAGCTACCATTACAATAACACTTCAACAATCCAAATTCACTGCACCACATTCACAATTCTACACTTCCTACCCGTACACTTTGGCACTTCCTTAACAACCTTTCCCACACGCACCTTCGACATCAAACTACTGTGCCTTTTCCAAAATTCAAACTTCCCCTCTCCTCCTTGTACTGCGACCATTACCTTCAAACAGCTCCATTACTGCCTGTTGCCAAGCCACTACAGTACTGCTTGCCAACACTTCTACTCCTTAATCCCAACTTCATATATGCCCCTCCTCCAACATACATCAGTGCCCAAACTGATCCATATTCACATCACCATCATTTCCTCCACATCGACCTGCCTCTGATTGACCAACCCACCAATTCAAACACCACTACACTCCATCTCCACATCACCAGCAACCTGCAATCACCACACCACTACTACCTACCAAAAATCCAACATCATCTTTGCCGAAAAACTGGCACTACTGACCACACAGTTCTCCTTCACCACAATACATACTTCCCCTGTGCAACTGTGCCTGACATTCATCACTACATAACACAGTCATCTCACATTCACCAAAAAAAAATACTACCAACAATCATCCTCATCTACAAATCACACAATCCCTGGCCAATACTGCCATTTCAACAGCAACACATCCATCATCCCCCTCCAGTACCACCTTACTGCCCCTTTAAACTCTTCCTCCTCATCTACTTCTCCAAACTGAAACCGACTTCCACGAGCTTCACCTGAAACCCACAGTACATCACCGACCTGCACATTTTTTACGAACACCCAAAACCACTCATCAAAATCGAGCAACCCAATTGCGATCGCTGCATCACCATTGTTTGAACCAGACCCCTCAACCACGAACCAATCAATTCGAACACCATCCAACACCTCACCCAAACGAACTGCTTTCAACTACCATCCCCATCACTTGCGACATACTTCAAACCCAATCGACAATTCGAACAGCATCACCCAAAAAACCACAAATCATCCGATCCTCCACTGCGACAACGTTTGAAATGAGATTTTGGTTTGGGGATTCTCTTTGGCATTTTGATTTCGATGAAATTTGATTTGATTTTGGAGTTTGATTTGCGTCTGGGTAATATTGAATGGTTTGGGTCGGTTAAAGGTGTGTGTTTGTGTTGTTTCCAAGGTAAAAAGTTTTTTTTAGTTAGTGTTATGATTTGATTTGGGCCATGCTTGATCTGATTCAAAAAAAAAAGGATAAGGTTTGTTTTTCTTTTTAGTTCACTAGTTTTGGTTTTCCAGTTTATTCTCTAAAAAAAAAGAATTCTGTTTTTCGTTCTTTTCTTTCTCTTCAAAAAAAAATAAAAAAAATTAATACTTTGTTTTCATTTGTCTCTTGGTTTAATAAAAAAATTTGTGTTTGCTTTAATTTGTTTCAATTTTGTTTTAAATTGTTTTAACTTCCATCTTTAAAATAAAATAAAAAAATTAGTGTAGTGAATTTGGTTTTGGCAAATTGTTTTGGTTTCAAATTTTTCTTAGTTTCTTTCTAAAAAACTATATATTTTTTGTTTGAAATTTCAGGTTGCCAAAGCAGAAAATTGTAAGGAAAAGAACTGCTGCCAAAATAATTGCTTCGCTTCGCTTGCCAAAATAAAATAAACCGCTTGCTTGCAATATCTATTGTTTTTATTTGTCTTGCATTATATAAAAAAAACATTAATTAAAAAAAAATTCATTCGTAGTTGCATTGTTAATACATGTTTAATTTCTGCTTTGCATTTCATCTTAGAATTTGTTAATGATAACGGTTAGACCTCGATAGCACTTAATTGTATATTAACAATTTGTCTTCTTTGAACAATTTAAATTTTTGGTGTCTAGACTACGGCAGAGCAATAATCAGTTATAAATATTACGGTGATTCGTAAATATTATACTGAATTGTTTCTCTGAAGGTACTTAAACCTTCGGCTGCATTGCTACGGTGATTCGTGGTGCACCGATAAATCCTGTCCCTTACCTGGCTGAGAACTATCTTGTTTATTTAAGACAACTTGTGAATATACAATTTTGTGTTAACTTAGGATAAATCATTTTTAATTAACCCTTGCATTCATTTAGTTACATTAGTTCATGCATATTTAAAAAACAAAAAAAAATTCAAAAAATCTAAAACTAAAAAAAAACTGTAAATATTCCTTTTATTTTCTTTGAAAATTTTCAAAAATCCAAAAAAAATTTAGAAAAACAAAAATCCAAAAAAAAAATATGTAAAACATTTTTTTTTAAAAAAAGCCAAAAAAAATTTAGAAAAACCAAAAACAAAACAAAAATCAATTTCCTTTTGAAAAACAAATTTTATTTGTAAATAATTGTCCTTTAAAAAAAAACCCAAAAACATTCTTGTAAATGTCCGAGTTTCCCCACTTATATGAATTTTACGATAGTTGTGAAAATAAATATAATCCATATAACTTCACTCCAAATTCGTATGGATATTTTAACGATAACTATTGTTTAAACAATTCGAATTTTGAGGAACAAAGTTTTCAAAACAATGACCCACCTTCGACTCTTGAAAATAGCATTGAAATGATTTCATCTTTACTCTAACTTTCTACACGACAAAATCAAGAGATAAATGATTTATGTAATTCTTATTTGTGTAATAACACGAGTCAAGGATTTCAAAATTTTAATTCAATTCAAAATTCAAACGATTACGATTTTAACCCATGCCAATTTAATTTCGAACTCCAAAATGAATTTCAAACTCAATATGAAAATGGTAACAGCTTTTCAAACGAATTTGGCAATGGGAATAATCTTAACCATGTTACGAGTGAAAAATTTTGTTCTCAACAAATCCAAATCGAAAATTCTCAATTTAATAACTACAAATTGGATTTTGTTGAACAAATGAATGAAATTTACGATGATCACACGGATTTGTTGTTTGAAACATACATGAAACAATGTGAAAAACAAAATTAAATTCCAATGTGTGACGAGTCAAGTGATAATCCATCTTTTACCCAAATCGACGATTTTCAAATAACAACTTTTGAAATTGAAAATAACAATCTTAATGAAGTTGTTGAAAACACGGTAATTGAGCTGGATTTCAATTCTTTTAAGGGTGTGGAACCAAAGTTAAAATTCGATCTTCCTTTTCTCGATTTCGAAAATTTGAATACAACAACTTTGAATTTTGAACTTGAGACATGCAATAAAGTTGTTGATAGTCCAACGAAGGAAGACGAATTTAATGAACACAAATTTTTTGGACCTTCGGATGACGAGTTGTTAAATTCCGACGGGGAAGATGAAAAGCACCATTTCTATTTTGAAATCAATAACTCTGAAAATGTTTTCAATGATAAGCTTGAATTTCAAATTAGTGAAAATAAATATGAACTTCAATCAATTGTTTTATCAACCCCAAAAATCATCGAAAATAAAACAACTCGTACGATTTTTAATAAAACGACATTCGTTTTTCCAAATCAACGTTCAACTTCAAAATCTTTTACGGTTTGGTTTTCTACGCTTGAGCTGTGTCTCGTATACTTGACGAGACAAATGAATCGGTCTTTGGAAGACCGTTTCATTTACTTTTTGATGATATACTTTCTGATCACGTGTAAATACCGTCCGTTTTCATGTAAGTAATAATAAACATCCCTTTCACTTGGGTTGACTGTGGGGACACGGTCAAAATCAAGTGTGGGGAGGAGACTCATCTTTTTTTTTCATGGTTTATTTTTGGTTTAAAATCACAAAAACAAAAAAAATTTAAAAAAAAATCCCAAAAACAAATTTTCTTTTGATTTATTTTTAAAAGAAACACTATAAGATAAATATATGGCTTTGGTTTGTTAAATTGAAATTTTTGCAAATTTATTTGTCTAAACAAAAATAAAAATGAAATTTGATTACAAATAATAATGGTTTAACTAGTATATAGGAAGATTCATACGTGTTAATTATGAAATATATCCTAATTGAAAATCTTTGTTTTAAAAAGTGGTTGATTTAAAGTAAAGGATATAACATTTTTTCTGTCTTCTTAGTTAAATGGTGCTAAGATGATTTTTCAAAACTCTCTCTGTCTCTTAAAAAAAATATAAAAAAAAATAAAAAATAATAATAACATCCAAGTATTCACTCTCATTTAAAAGTCCTCACGGTTATGCATGGGTGAATTACTTGGAATCTTTGATTATGTGCTTTCATACTCATTTAAAAGTCCTCACGGTTATGCATGTATGGAACACATGTTAAAAAAAAGACTTAATAAAAACCACCTACGGTCGATAGGTGTATGCACAAAAGTGTGTACACTCGCCATGCTTTGTACTCCCCTCACATAAGCCCGAAAGGCAGTGCATGGGTGGTATATCTGGCCTCAGTTTACCTGAGCTAGGTGTGTAATTTTTTTTGCAAATAATGAGAGAGCAAGCAACTGAAATCCTAGCACTATTTTTACTTATTTGATTTGATTTGTTATTGAAAAGAAATGAAAATACCACTTTGATAAACTTTGATAATCAACTAAGGATCCATTTTATAATTACACTTTGTTATCAACCGAAACAACAAGTTAAACTATTGTCTATTTGTTATGATAACTTGATTTTTGTTGGAAATTTTGACGAGTAAATGACATAAATTTTCAAGATAATAACTAAAACCTATATTTAACTTATTCGTGTCAATTTAAAAATAAATCCTTCATTTGTAAATATTTTCAAAAATTTGCATTCATCTCTTTGTAAATAAATCTTGCATTTTGTAAATATTTTCATCATGCATTTGGATTTTGTGGGTAGTATCCGCTGAAAACCCTCACGAGACAACACTCGTCCTACTGGGGACACCCAGAGGTTTAACGGCTTGTTGCATACGCTCAATACAATCGTGCTTCCTACGAAAACGGATTTATCTTAGTTTCCCTTTATTCGAGGACGAATAAAAAGATAAGCGTGGGGGTATTTGATGTGCACGTAAATGTGCATATTTTTATCATCATATTTATTCTTTTTAAATTAAATAAATGATCATATTGGGTATTTTAACTTGTTTAAACCAAAATTCATATTATTTGAAATTTTCACATATTCATCTTCATCAAAGGGCAAAATGGTCATTTTTGTGCGTATATTAATTGAGAAAAATTAGTTGAAAATTTGTATATATTTTTGTAGGAATTTAATCTCAAATAGAAGTGGTTTCATGAAGATATGCATGCATAAAATTAATACAAAGGAATGAAGATGGAAATAATTCAAAGTGAAGAACATGGAGGACCCCACCTACCCACCTACCTTAATGTACAAATTAAAGGCTAATGCACATGCTTTTGGAGTTAATGGCTGCATGTACACTTAATGCGGGATTAAGACATGTTAATGATTACTTGGCCTCCACACTTCCTAAGGGTCATTTTGGGCATTCCCAAAAAATATGAATTAGGGTTTCATACATGTATAAATACTCATATGTTTCATGTAACCTCTCTCTTCTCTTAGTCTCTCTTAGGCCCCCCTTCTCTTTAGTTTAGTTTAGATCAAATAAAAGAAAGCTCTCTTTATCTTTTCATGGCTACTTAGACATTTTTATTTTATGTAATCTTTTTTTATTTTATGCAATTTAATACATGCTCTTTCCTTTTCATGTTCATTTACTTTCATGTTGTAGTGTAGATCTCTTTTCTTTTATGCAAGCTAATTAGCTTATCTTTTCATTTTGCTCTCTTTTTCCTCTTCATTTTGCTTTCATGTTGTTAGCTACATTTGTTAATATGATGACAAATATGAGAGGCTAAACCCCTTCAATTTAGGGGTAATGAAGCTCTCTAATTATGTAGCTCCAACTATTTGTTAATTCATGCTCTCTTTTTGTGCTTAATGATGATCAATGAAGTGTTGTATTTATTGTTTTTGTATTGAATTTGATAGCCTATATTGTTGACACCAAATAGGCTATGCTTAAACAATCACTAAGACAAATGCCTCTTCATGAATATATGATTATGGCATAAGAAAGTGATTTGAAATTAAAATTTGATGGTCTATGTTTCTAATCAATAGTTAATAGGCCATACTTAAAATAGATTTCGTTCTCATTTTCTTTGTCAAGTTTCATGAAAGTTAGTAAGTGTTTTAAGGGGTGTGTTATAGTTTGATGGCTTATGTTGGCTAATCAATAGCTCAAATATGTCATACTTATGGTAAACACATCAATTAAAACACTAATGACCATAAAAGAGAGATCATGATTTCATGTGTTGAACTACATGATCTAGAGGGTGGACTTATTCTCTAAATTGTCATTTAAACTCTCATATTTGCATTTCTTTTCTTTTTGTTAGTTAGTTCATATTCTCATTTTCTAGCTTAAACACACTCTCGACTTTGATATAATTTGATTGAATTGAATTTTAAAATCATCAATTCTCTGTAGATCGACCCGTATTCGCCACGTGCTACATTCGTACACCGTGCGCTTGCGGTAAATTTTATTTCAAAATTTGTTCGACGGTTTTCTAAACCGATAGAATTTCCATCGATGAACAATCAATCATCCAGATCGAAAAGACCCATTCCTCAAAACCCATCAAAACTAGGGTTAAATACTGAAAATCAAAACTGCATTCATCCTAATCAATTATATCCATATTTCTGATTTTACTAACAATCTAAGATCCTTACTCTATAACTCAGAAGAATTTTGAGTTTTCTCAAAACACAGATTGCAAGAATTTTGCTCAAATTCATTTTTGGTTTAAGAACAAACTGCTACTTTATCAAACACCTAAAAATATTAATCCTTGATTTAAAAATCAAGTTTTTGTTAATGCATTAAGTTTATGAAACTGGATTTCAATATTAATATGATTGGATTTGATCAAGATTAACATATAATGGTATTACCTATATTTACATAGATAACACCCTGTATTTTAATTCTTCTAAATTTTTTTTTAACCTTATCTTAAGGAAATAAACACATTACTTTATAAGTTTGAATACTAATCTATAATAAGCAAACCCTTTTTATTATTTTAAAACCCAGATGTTATCTCAATTTAGATTAATGGTAGGGAATTCTTTTAAATAGAATGATAAATCTGGGAACACAGCAAAGTATAATCAACATGCATCCACAATCCCATTTACATCATACACACAAACATGTTTATCTCAAGCAACCTAATTACAGTTTAAGATTTTAAATGTTACTCACCTTATTAAATGCAGAGCTCCTGTTTTGACTTTATGAATTTTGCAGAAATAAGAATATGCAGGCATGCTCTATCTGATTTAAAATCTGAGTTGCAATTTGTTGAAATCTGGAATGTTCATGTTCCTGCCTATAATTACTTGCATGCAGAAGGTAGATGCAGTAGCTAATTCCTCAAATGCATGCAAATGCTATCCTTCCCAAGTTTAAAACAGAATGCAGAAAAAAAATAGTGCAGGCTTCATTTGATTTTGAGTAATATGCAGATTGAATATGGTTTTGGGGTCTTCTGATTAAGATTTGAACATGCAGATTTGTGGATTTGAGCAGGTATTTGAAGGGCTTAGATATGAGGAGTTTGTGATTTTGAATATGGTTGAATATGCAGGGTTTCTGAAATTTGAGGAAATGCAGATTTTTGAACAGAATGTATGTATATGAAGAAAGTGAATTTTATCTTTGTTCTGATTAAAGAAATGAAAAAAGAATATGCAAGCTAAACTAGATGTATTTCAGATTTAATGAAATAAAAGAAAAATTAAAACCAAATTTTACACTTGTCAATTTGTTATGCTAATTTTTAAACACATGTTACATGAATGTTAAAGAATGAAACACTTGTTAAAAGAATGCAATACATGTCTCTTATAATAATTAGTACTAATTTACAAGTTAATGTATGTGTTAGCTTAGTTTAAGTTGTTAGTTTATTTGAATATGTGTATAAATTTACAAAAGAAATAAAAACAAACAATGTTTTACAAATTGAAACTTATACATATTAAAGATTAAAACAATTAAGATTTATACTTTTGAATTTAAATTCAAACTAAATTCAAAATCAAATAATTCCAAATCAAGTTATGAATATAAATTCAATTTGAAATAAAAATTACAAACCATATTCAAAACTTATTTATAAAGACAATACAATATTAATATTGCTTTTATAAATATCTTATTATTAAATTAAAATAATTTTACAAGAAATTATATTTTTATTAATAAAATATCCATTTTATTAAGCCATGAAACCATTTTGTTGAATTTATTCTAAATTTAAAACCCAATCCAATTTAACTTAAAACATTCTTATCAAATATTTCTCTTATCAAATTTTAAAATCACATATTTTTTTATGAAATAGTTTTAAAAACTCAATGTTAATTAAAATCAAAATTTCCAATTTATAATTTATATATTAGAAATGATTCAATTATTAAATTTAAACCAAAATCATTTATTTAACTTTGAAAAGCTTAAATATTAAATAAAAAATATATTCAAAGTTACTACAAATATTAAAACTAGAAAATATGCTTTACTTACAAAAATTAAAACAATACCAATCTATTTAGAATATAAACCATATATTTATATTGTAAATAGAAATTAATTTATTATTTTTAAAAGATAAAATAACCAATTTAAATATTTATTAAAGAAGATTATTAAATTTATTTAAATAATTATTAACAGAATATCAATATCAATTTAATTTTAACTACAGATTATTAAATTGATATTGTTAAAAATTCCACGATATTACACATGGTCTATTTATTACTTGTTTTTGAGAATATATGTTATTTTCTACTATTAATATAATCAGTTTGGTTAACCAGTTTGGTTGTAGGATTTCGATTTGCAAAAAGATATTTTTTAAAGGGATATTAGTGATCGAAAACCCATATTGCTAAGCGGCGTGGTCTTACTTAATATTAGTAAATCGAGATGTAATAATATTATTCACACCAGGCTTTATGTTTGAGTCGAAGATATTGTTTTCTCTTCAAACTCTCGGGTGCTCAAAATATAATTTGAGTAGACTGAGGGTTGAAGGTTTTTTCAAGTTTAGTAGGTTGGTAAATAAAGCTTCCAGAGAGATGATTAGGAGGCTGATGTTAGCTATTTTTAGGAGTTGCTGTTTTTGTTCGTTCCCTGTGATATATTAAGATAGTTTATGTCTATATAGTACTTTGGTCATCCAAGTGGGCATCTTCGTATGTCTTTCTTGGCGCATTTATGTAATAATTACATTTGGTCTGAACCTGGGAAAAGATTGGGATTATGTAATGGAATATAAAACATGTTTTGTGAAATGTAATTAGAAAAGTAGTTGTTTTTGAAATCTTTGATTTTGTTTCCTATTCTTGTGCTTCGGATATTATGGATGTCATTAACATTACCGTATTTTGTCGTCGAATGTTAATACTATAGACGACTGCGGCATTTGTAGCGCTTAGCTTTGGGCCTCAAGATTGAGGATGTTTCATAGATCCTCTCATACCAGGCTTTATGTTTGACCTGTGTTTTGTCTTTGTCTCTTTGTGCTATGACAACTCTCAGGTACTTGATTGAGTAGTTTAGTAGTCAGGTGCTTTTGGGGATATGCTAGCAGAGTGACGCAGCCAAAGCTTTAGAGGAGAAGATAATACTTGGATATATACTTGATGTTGTAGTAGTTTATAATGGATGTTGTTAGTATATAATACTTGTTGTATTAGATATTTTATTCAGACTTTATATATTAATATTTAATTATCGGTTACTTTCGCCAGTGTAGTCTGTTATATATTGTTCTAACTATTTTGTTCACGTATATCCAATATAATATATATTATCATTCTGTAGTGAGATTATATCGTTATTCTTGGTATAGTGTTTGATCTTAACTTCACACCGACAATCTGTCTAATATGGTATTTGTAAGTCAGGCATTGACATAAGGCACTAATTTTTGGATGTTATGAAGGGAAGGCTTTTATAATCCCTTATTTTGATAAAGGGTCGAAATTAGCTACATATTCGGAGACAAACATGTCTCCTTGCTTTAGGTCTGCTATCCTAAACAACACCAACTTCTGAGCTACTTGTATGAATTTCTCCTCATACTTGGTCTTGAACTGATACCAAGTGAACAAAACCTTGGGAGTTGAAACTTTTACAGGGTTCCACCAGTTCATAGCCTTTTCTTGGAGTTTTCTGAAGGCCAACCTCCTCCTCATAGTACCATCCAACTTCAGATCATCGAAGATCCTCTGCACGTGTCTAACCAATCCTGCATTTCCATAGATGACTCCGTTCCTAGGAATGGTTTGCCACCAAGACTAGCAAAATCCTTATTCAACTTCACAAAATAGGTCATGCACCTGCACTTGAGCATTAACACTAATAACAACACTAGAAGCTCCCAACTGGGAATTTTGTAGCATGTTCCGATCATGGTATTGAACGTTGTCTCCGAATCTGGGTTAGCACTCAACTCCCAAGACCTTGTTCTTAATCTGTAATAAGAATGATCAGTCTCACATAAAGAAAACTTCATCCATGATACTCATATGTGTAATGCAATGTAGTTTAAGTCGCATATATTGTTATCCATAAAACCTTCTCAAGAGTAGAGTATGAAAGAAGGAACAATAGCATTAGTGAGGTTCCGAAGGCATTAGAATGGTTTCTGTAAGCATTAGACAAGGCTTTCGACAAGGTAAGGAAGAGGCCTCCTAAGCATTAAGAAGACATCTTCGTCATCATTAATGATATCATTAAATCCACTCCAACTTGATCGAAGCTTCACTATAACAAACGGACCTTTTTATAGTGTTTAAAAACCGCTATTAAATCCTTCTATAGTGTTTCTATAAATGTCGTAGATCAACAAGTTGTATTAATTCTGGTAGATATAATAGCATTTTAAAATTGCAATGGAAAACAGACTTTTAACAGCGTATTTGTTTATATCTTAGACTAGAACGTATCAGTACAACTACATTCTATAGCTTTTTGAAGCTTGCTATAGAACTTGTACATAGAGTTGTGTTTATGATACTAACAATTATGACATCATTTAATTGCTATAATATGTTGACATATCACGTTATTATAGCGTCTAAAAACGCTGTGGAAATATTATGTCAATCTTTTATTACGCATTGAAATGCATAGAAAATTTATTACTATCTATTGTAGCATTTTTTTCTGCTATGAAAATTGTTTAATCCTTGCAGAATATTTTGTATAGCACTAGCATAATGCTATAGCATATGAAAGCTGTAGCAAATTTTCTTTTAGCATAGTTAAAAATCAAAAAAAAAATTCCATTGCATTTTTTATTACCATATACATTCAAGCTTAAAAATTTTAGTTCTACTAAAATTATTTCAACTAATATATTATGACAATTCAAAAAACCACACTTACCACATTGTAATGTACGTAACCAAATGGAGTCATAAACCAAACCATAACATATATATATCCATAATATTTCATATACGGAGTATTAAGCATATAAATATTTGTGACCAAAAATAACTTCAACTCTAGCTAAGAAAAATGATACATACTAAAAACAATGACATATGAATGTCGATAGACAATACATTAATGCAAGCTGACGATACATTAATGCATACTAAAAAGCTTGCACCAGCAAGCTTGCCTTATGCAGGCTTGCTCGAGCAAACTTGCTTGGAAGGTACTTCTCCGCAAACTTTCCTGGAAGGTACTTCTTTGATATTTGAGGATATCATATACCTATTTTCAATGATAAAATACAGCCATACAGACACTACATTAGTGGACAAAAATGGCTAAATGTTGTAAAAAAAAAATAGACTCAGTAACATGCGTGTGTGTGTTGATTGCTATGTGAAGAAAAAAGGAACCAGGACCAAATGTGACACCTATGTAACATGTTTATGTTAATGATTACCTTATACCTACCCTACCATAAAATGGACATTTTATCATTATTATTGTTAATAAGATCGGTAGCCAATTAAACTGGTCAACTAAGCACTACAGGCCGGTGTAGCCTATCGCGGATTGACAAAATGTAGTTTTACAACTAAAAGTAAGTGCTTAGCGTAGTAACAAAGTTTAACATATACACTAATAAGATATGTTTTACTTTTTATAACTGACATATCAGAAAACTTCGGTTACGCTTAACTTTGCAAGAAATGGAAGAGAAAAGGAAATGCAAAACATAACAATAGATCATAAAAGGAAATCAAGTGCAAGAACTTGAAAAGAAAAAGGAAAAACATAAATATTTACCTCACACCTCCCATATCAGTACATGAACTTAAAATTGTATCGCCCTTGTGAAGCCATGCCATAGCTCTAACTGAGCTAGGAGATTTATCAATTTCCCTAGCTGTAGCATCAAACCGATTCAATTCATTTATGCGCAATATTTTTTCCCATCTACCAGTAAGTAATACTAAAGTATCCTGTAGCAAGATTTATGTTACTTACCCAACAACACGCAAACATGATATTGATTATTCAGACAATCAGAGTTTTCAAACATTGAAGACATCAATATCTTTAAGCCTAGTAAATATTTAACTTATGATGCAACTTAAATGGCTACTTTAATGTATATAAATCAAAGAACCAACTTATATGTTTGAAATTCAAAAACTATGCAATTTATTGCCAACTTTGAATATTTGAATTTCACATAAATGTTATATTTCTGCACTTCGCTGGTAAACTAATAAGATTTTCTCATATTTTTCCATGAATGCCAGTTAGGAGGAAGAAATTTTGTTTCCCCTACGGTGTTAGGCTATTATCTATTTTACAGTATGTGTACGAGGGTGCATGCGTGTGCACACACGTGTTTAGATACAATTTTTACAAAAGAAAATGCAGAGAATATGAGTGGAACAGTAACATTCTGCTCGGAAATTCAAATATCTCAACATGCTGGATGCACAAGAAATAAACTCATGATTTACTATGAAGAAAGTAACACAAGGGGCAATATAAGTTTAAGCTATATTTTATTAGGTGGAAGGCAAGCAACAAAGCTGTCACCATGCTTAAGCGTCATTTAACAACAAAGACTGTACATGTTAATCAGTTAGCATCAATGTTTACACACAATTTTCTGAAACTGAATAAACATGCATGCACATATGCACGATATGTGTGATAAAATACTTGGAATAACTCAGCCTTTCGCACGTACATATTATATAACACATATTTTATACACAGGTTCTTACACACATGTGTGTAGAATAATTCATATGTACACAAATGGTTAGATTTTTACAAACTTAGTTATTAACCTCGTTATTTTTACAAACTTAATTATTTTTTAAAAAACTCAATTAATTTTTATAGATTCAGTTATTTTTATAAATTATTAAATTCTATAAATCTTAGTTAACTTTTATAAAATTTAGTTAATTTTTATAATTAGACTAAATTTCTACAAAACTTAGTTATATTTCTATAAAACTTGGTTAAATTTTTATGGACTTACCGATTTTATGAAATTTCAACAACACCTCCTTTGCACGGTTGTACAATTAATAGTTTTATATATATTTCTTATGAAATATTTTAAACGTACACGATACATCGTAAGGATTCTAAAACAATTGTCAAAGTAGAAAAATGTCATTATCATTAAGCTCGCCCTCTGTAATCGTCCATGCCCTACAAGAAAAAAAATTCTGGAACAATAAAATAATTAAAAGCTAGCAAGCCTAGATTAAAAATCAAATTATTAGTATTACTAGTAGTACTACTGTTGTATTATTATTTATACTATACTTTTATGAAGTTATTTGATTTTTATAAAACTTTTCATTTTTAAAAACTTTATTAAATATTTACAGAACTTAGTAAATTTTCAGAAACTTAGTTAACTTAGTAATTTTTTTTATAAAACATACTTTATTTTATGAACTTACTTGTTTATTTTTTTTAGCAAAGTTAAGCCGGCTTTATAATGGGTCGTGCCACTATGAATATAATAAGGAACAGGTGTTCTGTACATGCACAGTTCAACTAAAACTGATTTTAAAATAGGCAGACCACACAAAACATAAACAAAGAAAATAGGAGCTAGACAATGAGTCTAGACTGCTCGGATGGACCAAAGTCCCCTTATCATTCCTGACTTCAACATCAGTACTAGGTTTTATAACATACTGAACAGTAGAGAAGTACGTAGCCAATTACGGATCGTAAGACCTCGATAGAGTAGAGTAGAGATAAATTCGATCCCAAGTAAGATCTAAGAATTGCCATCAATTACTAGCACCATCAATATCCGTGGTCGACCAGCCTCCTAGACTCATCCTAGTCACCGAAGAACATGTGATAACTATGCCTCTATGGATCATACCTCATTTTCGATTCCTCATGAACACAAAAGCTCCCTTTATGTTCCTACAAAATAACGTCATCGTCCGACTCACTAACTGCTTGCGATTCCGACACAGAATCCATAGCATGAGATAAAGAAACAGTAGGAAAAGATTCAGGTGGTACTCTAGCCTTAGGGACCCATTTCATTTCCATCCTAGGGAGGGGAAATTTGTTGGCAGGAGGTAGAGGAGCATTCCTAGAACACTTCTTCGTAGAATGTCCATATGATTGACAGTTTGCACATATATCGGGCTTCCAGCTGTAATTTACCTTTATCTCGACCTCATGACCTTCCATGATTCTAACTTCCAAAATCGACGGTAACAGTTTCATTGGGGTTATTTCAATCAACGCTTTAGCATATAATAAATTCTTGCATTCAACAGTACTTGCATCAAAGCATTTGAAGTCCCCAATATACTTGATTAATTTTTACAAACTTATTTAATTTTTATGAACTTATTTATTTTTTATATAACTTAGTTCACTTTTATGAACTTAGATAATTTTTACAAACTTAATTAATTTCTATAAAACTTAATAATTTTTCAAAAGTTAGTTTTTTAAAAATTGGTTTAGTATTTATAATACTTATTTAACTTAGTTAATTTTATAAAACTTAGTAACTTAGTAACTTAGTAACTTAGTTAAACTTTTTAACATTTAGTTAATTTATTAAATTGTCTAACTTAATATCTTAGTTAATTTTATAAAATTCATAATTTTATAAACTTATTTATTTTCTATTAAATTTAGTTAACTTAAGATTTATAAATTCGAGCAAATGGTTTTAGATAATCTATGTGTATTTGAAACCACAATAACTGCACGGGTTAAAGTATTTTGATTAGAAGAAACGGCACATATAAATACATGAAATAAAGAAAAAAAACCTTGCAACTTGAGCGAAGAACCAATCTTTTTTAGGTAGTTGTCCCGACATTGCAAATTACATTGCTGTGAGGATATACATCCACACATCTTTCCCATAAACCATACTGCCTGAATCTGCAATAAAAAAATATTTTTACTGAACAATTTTATACACTAGGATTCATTTGCAGTGGGCAGGCTGATATTTAGGCACATAATGGTTGGTTCTAGTTATATGAACAAAAAATCTATAGCCATAGTATTTCATTTTGTATTACATAATATAATTGAAACTCAAATGACAGTCTATGCTGGCATGCACAGATTTTGATGTCAGACTAGAGTTTTTATTTTAGTGGAATACTAATGACATTAAATTTCAAAAGAAATAAAAAGTGGAACACTAAATTCGAAATTAAATCATATTGAATTCATACATATCTTAGAAGTAAATCAGAAATGTTCGAAAGATAGAATATATGTTATACCAGTTTTCATATATATCCTTTGTTTTCTAACCCTCTATGTTGCTTTCAAAGCGCACGATATTCATGACAAAGATGAAGACAATAGTATTTGCATGGTCTTTACTCTGATTTGTATTGGGCTCTCATCTTAGTACAATAAACACAATAGTATATCCATTAACACCTAGTATAATACAACAGCAGGCCATATTGTGCTATAATTATGCCACATGCTTCATTAATTTAAATCCAATAATTGATTGCCACTGCCCAATTATTTTCCAAATCTAAATTCAAATATATGAGAAGTGGAGCAGAGACATACTAGTAGAACCTCTATCCACGATCTCTACAATACGATCGAATGTGACACACGGACACCAGAGTCCTGTAGCCAACACACACACACACAGATATATATATATATATATATATATATAAACAATATTAAAATAATTCGTAGAACATTTTGAAATTGCAGACATAATTTGATTAATATGGCATATTAAGAAGAAATTGGCGGAAATGATTACCTACAATTGCCAACATTATCGGTACATTCGCAAAGGCCAGTTGACCATTCGACTGCTAACTTGGGATTTAATCTAAAATGCCCATAGATTCTGCTGTGTTCCTCCACTTTGTCTACTTGACCTCCCTTTAAATAATAAAAAAGTTTATGTGCTCTGAAACATATTTGAAAAAGAAACTCAAGTTGACTGTTGTAATAAATCCAAAATATTGTACTTTGAAACTGGAAAAACTAAGGATGAAATAGAATTGATCAACAAGACTTTGTCTTTGATTGGGCGAGTTCTGTTGACTACACGACGTCCCATTAATAATTCAAGGAGTACTACTCCAAAGCTGTACATGTCACTCTTAGCAGTCAAATGACCTATTTGGGTTTGCAACATATAAATATTAACTCTCTATCTCATAGATATAAAAATATGCTTAGAGTGTCAATAATGGGCATACCAGCCTTTACATATTCTGGTGCAGCATATCCATAGGTACCTATGACTTGGGATGATACGTGTGTGTCATTGTCTTTAGGGCCAACTTTTGCCAGTTCAAAATCAGAGATCTTAGTTGTGTAATCCTGTTGAGGAAGAATTTATAATCATATTGATTGTTGTTGGCTTCTATTTGAACTTAAATGCAGAAGGATATCTAAAATAAGCAAACTGATATTAGCTGAATCCAGTAAGATATTGATGTCTTAAAGTCACGATAGATAACGGGTCTTTCTGCATTATGTAAGAAAGAAAGTCCTTTGGTGTAGAATACAATAGCCTATGATTTTTGTTTGAAGATAATAAACATATATATATATATATATATATATTTAAATGTATTTGTTATCGTACTATTTTATTCTTTTTCACATAATTAAATAAATATTTGTTGAATAAAATAAATAACACAGAATTCATGTCCAAACAGATATTTTATTCAAACAAATATTTTATTATTCGAATAGTACAAATTTGAGCTCTCACTACATTCCAATTACAATTCAATTTCAATTACAAAACAATTTTTACTTTACAATTTAAACCTCGCTACATATTCACTTCACACTCGTATATTTGATCGGCAACTTTGTTCCAGCTTGAATCCAGCATTTGAGCTATCTGCAAAATAAAACTTGACCTAGCAAAATTGAAAAAGTAATTATTTTGTAGTGTACAACAAAATGTGTGTTTTGAAAATATCATTTGCCTCAGTTATTTGGGTTGTTCGTCATCATTTATTTTCAATCCTACGCGAACAACTTGTGACATGCACAGTGTATCACTGTACATTCCATAAGGCCATGCACACTGATATACACATGCTTGTTAAAACTATAGGGACAGATGAGCACGAGGTCAAACCCGAGCAAAAACTGGATTCAACTCAAGTGCACAAGTGAAGTCTCAACCAAGAAACAGTGCAGATCAACATAACTCAAAGCAAAACCAGCATACATATGCATATAGGTAAAAACTGTTTGAAGATTAACTCAAAGCAACTCAACAATGACTATACACATGAATGCATACATGCGACAGCCAGTACATATGCATTCAACATACATACAGTTCAAGCCTCAACCATTCAAACTCAAGGCAAGAGCAACAAAACAAAATTAACCAGAGGTAGACAAGACCACAATGTGCCAGATAAGTGAAATATGAAGATGATGTTGATGTGCACATGAGGACATAAAACAGTTGTAACATTCACCAGACCAGAATCAAGGCCAATGGGTTAAGATAAAATAAGCAGTAGAGAATCAAGTGAAACAAGTCTGTGAAACATGAACTACTCGAACACACAGACATGTGCATATGCAACTACAAGCAATAAAACAGCAAAACATATTGAATTAGACTTCAACTAACATAGCAATGGTCAGAACATGATAGCAGCTCTACACAAGTACAAGCTCAGTTTCAAGTGCACCATTTATATGCATGAAGGACCAAAATTGATACCAGAGCCATCATACACATATATACATACATATATGTATGCATATACATGGAGTGACACAAAAATATACAATAAAAATTGTGAAGCCGTGAGTCAAGATTTTGGGCAAAATCAAAAGTTATAAGGAAACAATGAACAAGTCAAAGCCGGCAAAAATTGGAAGAAAATCAAGAGAGTGAACAAGTCAAGTTTATCTCAAATAATCAAATGGCCGAAGTCATAGGTGAAAAGAATGAAACCCAACTCAGAGAAAACTCAAAGCAACAGAGTAAAATTCAAAATCATGGAAGAACAAATACGAATTGAACGAGTCAGAATTATCACAAGTATTCAAGAAAAATCGAACGACCATGTAAAAATATTTGAAGAATTCAACTTAAATATACGAACGTAAAGTTAGGAACTTAATCCCTATATAAATCCCCACATCATCATCGGTAGTAAATCGAGTTCACGCAAATCAACAAGAATAAATAAAAGGAAATCGCATACCAGTAATATTATTCGAACTCATCAGATTGAAGCAGTCGAAAGCCAATCAAAGCCAAGAGACGATTGACGAAGCAAAGCAATCAAATTAGCCACCTCAATCGACCAAAAATCAAGCGATGCCTCAATTTTGAGAAACCCTAACATCAAAAGGAGAACGAAGAAAGAACGACCGTGAAAATAAAATAAAATAGGAAGTAATCCTTATTATTTTAATTGGGCCAGTCTTCATTCTTGGCTTGGGCTTAAATTTTTGTGTAGGGTTTTGTTTTTATTTTATTTTCAGTTGTAATTTTCTTTTTTAACTTTGTAACTTTCTAGTTGTGTGAGTAGGTTACAAACTACAATGGCGTAGTTCGAGAATTCGCAACTTGGTGGTTGAGTTGTGGTAGGGTTTTGAGCATAGAGTTAGGTTAATCGTTAGTGGGTGTCGCAAGTTTACGTATGTAAGCGTCTGACTACTTAATTTCCAGTAGAAACCATGGGTGCAGCACATAGGCATGGTTTTGCTGAAGCTGGGTAAATTTGTGTGTGATCTCTTCTACATTATTTACTATTATTGTTTTTATTTTCACATTAATTATTATTATTAGTATCACCCTATTCACCCCCCTCTAGGGTGAAAACGATCCTACAAGTGGTATCATAGTGAGGTTAATAGCAAGGATATTTAACCCTAGTAACAAATCTAGATAAATTCATTCCAATATTATTCCCTTATTTTTTATGGAACGGATTTTTTTAATTGGAAATTAAAAATGGAATTTTATTTAAAATCCATTAATTTTAAATGTTGGGATATTATTGAAATTGGATGTGATATAGTAGACAATAAAAATACTTTGATTAATGTCCTTGCTATGTATATACTATATTTTCGTACTAATCAAGATAATTTTAACCATATTTCTCATTGTGAAAGTGCATAGGAAATCTGGAATACTTTTGACGCAATATATGGTGCAAAAGTCAACAACGGTGAGAAATCCTCCACAATCGACTCAGTTGTAGAAATGTGCTTGATAGGATTTGCAAAAGACAACAGTAATGAAATAGCCGATGAGATAAGTGATCTTTCATTCAGTGATTTAGTTCTCTTCTGCCAAAAATTAATTGAAAATAATGATGCTCTTGAGATGAAAAATAATAAGTTGAAAAGGGAACAATCTAAACTACATCAGAAAAATAATGATTTAGAAAATGAGCTTAAAAATATTAAGAAAAGAATAAATTCTAATTGCAAAGGTGTTTGGGATTTGAAAAAGAATTTGACTGTTTTCATGAAAACTTTCAAATGTTAGAAAACGAAATTTTAATTCAGGAGAAACACAAAACTGAGTTGATTTATAAAAATAATATTTTGCAAAAGGAGTTTGATAATTTTAAGAGATCGGAAAGTTGTGCTATTTTTGAAAAGAAATTAAAAGAGGTCAAAGAAAATTTCTAAACCCTTGAAAAGAAAATGTGATTTCGAGCAAATCTGAAATTATTCGACTAAATAACGAGTTTGAAAAGGAGATTGAAAAAAATCAAGGATTTTGAAAAAATTGAATTTAAAAACTCCAACTCTTTTAAACAGAAATGCTAGAAATTGAGAATAAAATTATAGAGCTTGAAAATGAAAATATGGGCTTGTAAATGAATAATTTTGAACAGAGAGATAGTACCATTAGTTATTGTTCGAAGCTAATAAATGAAAATAAACTTTTAAAAACCAAAGTTAATAAACTTGAGTAGATTACTCGGAATTTTTTCACTAATGAAAATCATTTAATATGCTTTTAGAAAATCTACTCTTTGAGAATAAAAGGAAAGGATTTGGATTTGCAATAGTGTCAAAATATAAACAAACGACTAATAACACTGTTAAGTGAAAAGTGTGATACCCAAATGTGTAAAATATGGAAATATTGGACATGGCAAGAATAATTGTCGAAATATATACAAACAAGAAACCATTAAACAAATATGGATTCCAAAAGGTACGAATATAAATGGTTTGAAATTTAAACAAATTTGGATTCCTAAGGGTACAATTGTAAATGTCAACGGCTTTTATATAGACAAATTTAGGTACCCAAGATTTCAATAGATAATAAAAGTGATCCTACAACCTTAGTTAGACCACTTGCCTTCTCCAAAATTTAGACAGTTAAGTGGGCTAAGGAACAAATTTGATGGAGATAGATATCGAGTTGTTCTAGGTGATTGATGAACTAAAATTTAAATGTTCCTTAGCCTATAAAGATTAGATGGAGATCATCGCATCTCGGATATCATGAAATAGAAGGAAATTGAGGTATAATCTCTTAACTCAATTTTTGTACATATATTGGTAACTATGTTTTTATCGACATTATTGAAGTATTTATGCCATATCTTGAACATCACAACTTTGATTTGTGAAATTTTTGAAGTTTTGGAAAGCTAATCGATAGTACTACAGCTTCTCTGTTTTTTGTTTTCATTGATTCACTTTGGAATGTCGTGAAAAACTACTTTGACAGATGTTTTTTTAATGTGTGTTTTTGCTCAATATAGATTACTTGTGCTTGATATAAATTGACGTGCTGAAAAATTTCAAAAAGCAATTCACGTGTTGAGGAATATACATTTTTCTTATATACCACTATATATTACCATGAATATCTCAAATACAAGTGGTATCTTATATCATCCCATGTTGAAATCATTTTTGAAGTTGTTTAATTATTTATATTGATTTTCAACTAGAAGTCATCTTCACAACCTCTTATAGAAAATTGATTTTCACATATTTTAACTTTTGAAACTTGGGCTTTCATCGTGTTAAAAATAATCAAGTTTATTTTGACCGATCGAATCTTTTAGAACTTATCAAAATTATTATAGTGCTTGAAAAGTGACGGATAGTGCTTAAATTATATTTCATGACATGAGGAAATATAATTTTATATTTCATGAAAATTAAACAAATTTTATAATAATTTTAGATTAGTACTTACTCCATGATCATTTCTATCACTTTCACCTTTCTGTCAATCCATACATCATAATATAGTGTGCAGAATTTGGTATTTCAAAATAAAGAAATATTTTTTTTTTGTAAATAATCATATCCTAAAGTATTCACTCTCATTTAAAAGTCCTTGTGGTTATACACGGGTGAATTACTTGAATTTCTATATATGAGCTTCCATTTTCATTTAAAAGTCCTCGCGGTTATGCATGGATAGGATGTATATTAGAAAAGGATGAATATCAAGTATATTATAATCTCATTTAAAAGTCCTCATGGTTATGCATGGTTAGAAAATACTTGACATTTTTAAAAAAAAGGAGGGGTGACTACTAGCCTCATCTAAAAGTCCTAACGGTTATGCATGGTTAGTAAGTGCTTCACATTTTCTGTATAATATTCGAAAAGAGAAAATGCACAAATTATTCCTTTAGTGAAAATATCAAACTCTTGTCACTATATAAAATTTTCCATAATCCTACCATTTCTCTAAAATGGAGTTTGTTTCTAATTAATAAAATATTATGATTTTTGTTTAATTAATTGGAATTTGAAATCAATATTTCCCACTTGATTTGATGTTATATTTTTAAATAAATTCGTAGCTATTTCAATTACTATTATTATTTTTGATGATAACAAAAGAGGGAGAGAGGTTAAGATTTTGATTTTTGACTGATATATGTACTAATATTCGAGAGTGTTTTTTTATTCAAAGTTATTTTTTAATTAATTTTTCAGTTTTAACAACACATGTCTGTGTATGGGGAGCTTTATTGTAAGGGAGCATTCAAATAAGGGGAGCTAATAGAATTCATAAAGAACAAATACATTTAATAAAGTCAAAATCTTAATATATGTTTATTATCATCAAAAGTGGGAGATTGTAGAATACAATAGCCTATGATTTTTGTTTGATGATGATAAACATACATAGATATATATATATATATATATATATGTTTAAATGTATTTGTTATCGTACTATTTTATTTTTTTCACGTAATTAAATAAATATTTGTTGAATAAAATAAATAACACAGAATTCATATTCAAACAAATATTTTATTCAAACAAATATTTTATTACAACTTCGAATAGTACAAATTTGAGCTCTCACTACATTCTAATTACAATTCAATTTCGGTTACAAAACAATTTTCACTTTACAATTTAAACCTCGCTACATATTCACTCAACACTCGTATGTTTGATCTTCAACTTTGTTCTAGCTTGAATCCAGCATCTGAGCTATATGCAAAATAAACCTTCATGCAGTAAAATTGACAAAGAAACTATTTTGTAGTGTACAATAAAATATGTGTTTTGAAAATATCATTTGCCTCGGTTATTTAGGTTGTTCGTCATCATTTATTTTTAATCCTACACGAACAACTTGTGACATGCACAGTGTATCACTGTACATGCCACAAGGCCGTGTATATCGATATACACTTGCTTGTTAAAACTACAGGGACAGGTGAGCACAAGATTAAACTCGAGTAAAAACTAGATTCAACTCAAGTATATCATGCCAGCAAATAGTGAACATGGCAGTTAAAAATAAAGTAACTCAAAGCACACTACAAACAAGATCAAAGCAAGGATGCAAATAATGGAACAAAAAGCTTCAGAATGCAATGATCAAAGGCAACAACACCCTACCAGACCAGAGCTCATATGGCACAAGAACATGTAGTTCAGGTGAACCAGATAAGATTCACATGAATACAAAAGTACACTTGAAGAATCAAATGCAACAGTAAGTTAATAGGCAACCATGTACAAAGCACCTAAAATCAAGTGCACATATGAAGTGGAGCAAATAAACCAGTTCACAATGATATGCAGGCAGTTTCAAAATAACAAGACCACACAAGGGCTGCAACAAGGACAGAGCAAATGCATGGAGACCATCATTGAACTCAATAATTTTACATGCAAACAAATGTATACTTGACTTGACTACAATAAAAAAATGAACCTAGACCAAAATCAAGTCCAAGTAAATCAGACATGCTTTGGTTCAAATGAGGCAAGACTTCAAGTACAATTGCACATCAACACTATACCAGATCAAAAAAAATGTACACAGGAACTCAACAAAGCTTCAGATCAAACATCAATGCTCAAGACTACAACAAGATCATCACAACATACATATATACATGCGTGAACACACATGTAGACATATATATGAAGTGGAAACCAGACAAGACCAGTGCACAAGTGAAGTCTCAACCAAGAACAGTGAAGATCAACATAATTCGAAGTAGACGGGCATACATATATATAGGTGAAAACAGTTTCAAGATTAACTCGAAGCAACTCAACGATGACTATACACATGAATGCATACATGTTACAGCCAGTACATATCCATTCAACATACATATAGTTCAAACCTCAACCATTCAAACCCAAGGCAAGAGCAACAAAACAAAATGAACGAGAGGTAGATAAGACCACGATGTACCAGATAAGTGAAACATGGAGATGACAATGATGTTCACATGAGGACATGAAACAGTTGAAACATTCACTAGACCAAAACCAAGGCCAATGGGTCAAGAAAAAAATGAATAGTAGAGACTCAAGTGAAAAAGTCAGTGCAACATGAACTACTCGAACACGCAGACATGTGTATATGCAACTATAAGCAATAAAACAGCAAAACATATTGAATCAGACTTCAACCAACATAGTAACGGTCAGAATAGGACAATAGCTCTACACAAGTAAAAGCTCGGTTTCAAGTACACCATGTATATACATGAACGACCAGAATTGATACCAGAGCCATCACACCATATATACATCCATGTATGTATGTATATACATGGAGTGACACACAAATATACGGTAAAAACTGTGAAGCCGTGAGTCAAGCTTTTGGACAAAATCAGAAGTTATAAGGAAACAATGAACAAGTCAAAGGTAGCAAAAATTGAAACAAAGTCAACAGAGTGAACAAGTCAAGTTTATCTCAAATAATCAAATGGCCGAAGTTATAGGTGAAATGAACGAAACTAACTCAGATAAAACTCAAAGCAACAAAGTAAAATTCAAAATCATGGAAGAACAAATACGAATTGAACTAGTCAGAATTATCACAAGTATTCAAGCAAAATCGAACGGCCAAGAAAAAATATTTGAAGAATTCAACTCAAATATACAAACATAATTTTAGGGCTTTAATCCTTATATAAATCCCCATATCATCATCGCCAGTAAATCGAGTTCGTGCAAATCAACAAGAATAAACAAAAGGAAATCGCATACTAGTAATAATTATTCGAACTCATCAAATTGAAGCAGCCAAAAGCCAATCAAAGCCAGGAGACGGTCGACGAAGCAAAGCAAATCAAATTAATCACCTCAATCGATCGAAAATCAAGCAGCGCATCAATTTGGAAGAAACCCTAAAATCAGAAGAGGAACAAAGAAAGAACGGCCACGAAAGCAAAAGAAAATAGGAAGTCTTCCTTATTATTTTGATTGGGTCGGTCTACATTCTTGGCTTGGGCTTAAATTTTTATATATTATTTTGTTTTTGTTTTATTTTCAATTGTAACTTTCTTTTTAAACTATGTAACTTTCTAGTCGTGTGACTAGGTTACGAACTACGGTGGTGCAGTTCGAGAATTCGCAACTCAGTAGGTGAGTTGTGACAGGGTTTTGAGCGTAGAGTTAGATTAGTCATTAGCGGGTGTCGCAAGTTTATGTGTGTAAGCGTCTGACTACTTAATTTCTAGTAGAAACCTTAAGGGCAACACGTACGCAGGGTTTTGCCGAAGCCGGGTAAATTTGTGTGCGATTTCTTTTGCACTATTTACTGTTATTGTTTTTATTTCCGCATTAATTTTTATTATTACTAGTATCACCCTATTCACCCCTCTTCTCTAGGGTGAAAGTGATCCTACATTTGGTAGCAACAAGTGCGATCTTCATTTTAGTTGCCCAAGTCAATGGGGAAGCTATTTCTTTGTTTGACAAATAATTAGATACATGTTCGATATGATTTAGGAATAAATCATGATCTTACGAAATATGCACAGTTGTTGCCACTACCTGCATGGTATTAATACAGTTTACTAGTTTAGTTAGCTTTGTAACATGATAAAAGCAAGATAATATTAAATTTAAATAAACAAGATCAACATGAATTGGTCATAATGTTACGATTCAAAGGTGCATACATAACAAATCTGGTGTAGAAACCTTTCAAAAGTAGACTAAATGATTATTTAGCGAGTATTATGCAAACTGATTAGCTATAGACAATTTATACGTTATAAATACATAAACTGCTTGAACCAATTACTTTGGAATATATGATTCTTGAGACTTCCTTTGAACATGAACTCATATTGTAACAACCCGCATATTTAACGATTTTATATTTAAATGTTTTATTTAAATATAGCGTCGTTAGTCGGATTTAGGTCCGAAATGTTACTTTCTGCAAATGGCAGAATTGGGTCTCAAGACCACTTCCATTGAGTTCAAAATGGCGTTTGCGATCTTTTTGAGTATAAGCTTTGATATGTTTATAGTAAGTCGAATTTTGCTATTGCTAAGTGGGATTTTGGGTTTGGGTTTCACCCAAACTGTTCTTTAAACCAACTCAGCCCTTTCTCTCCTTTCATTCTCTCATTCTTACTTCCCAAACTCAAACTCGAACTGAAAATGGTGGAAAGGAAAGGGAATTAGAAACTCCAAACCCTAGTTCTTCTTGCTAGCTCATAATCTTGCTCCACAATTAAAGGGAAGCCATTGGTAAGCCTCTTCTTCATCTTCTCTATCTCTTGCTCTCTTCAATTTCAGAAAGTTCCCTAAACCTAAATTGGGAAATATGTGTTTTATTCTTAGATTGAAGCTTGTTGAGTTGAAGTGTGTTTGGTTGGTCTTCTCCTTGATATTGAGCTTCATCTTCTTTGTTTTTGGGTAAAAGGTGAGTTTTGAACTCACATCTACTTCTTTTGATATCATTGATGTTAGGCATGAATTCCTAACAATTGTTCATATGTTCTTTTGCTTTTGATTTGGGTTAATTCGGTGAAATTGCCAAATTATGATTTTTGAAGCCAAATCTTTGAAAATCCTTATATGGATGATGTTTATGTTGTTCGAAGTGTTTGGGTTTGTCGTTAAGGTTGGGTAGTCGTTTGACGTAAGCCCATAATCAACACGCATCCGATTGCTTTCGATTTGTTTGGCCATAGTTGGCCTAGATTCAGGAAATGCCTGAACATTGAGTTTCAGACGTCTGAAACCCTTATTTCAGACGTCTGAATATTGTTCTGGGGAACATTTTCATCCCAGATTCAGACGTCTGAATTTTATATTCCAGACGTCTGAATTGGCTAGTTTTCGACCAGAAAGGAAATAGGCCAAAATATGCCTATTTCAGACGTCTGGAAGTATGGATTCAGACGTCTGAATTGTTTTGAAAAACAAATTGATTTCCAGATTCAGACGTCTGAATCCCTTCTTTCAGACGTCTGAATATGCTATTTTTGGCCAATTTGCCTTGTTCGTTTAATTTTCCAAATTTGATCGACGCTTGTTGATTCCGATTAGTTGCTTATACATATTTGACCTTGATAATTCCTTTTTGACTTCATTCACGGGTTTTTATAAAATAATCTCTTGAATCCCATTTAAAAGCTCATTTCTCCAGATTATAAATTCTATTTAAAACACACACAATTTCGCACTTCAAGCGAAGTGGAAGGAAGATTAAATGGTTAGGTAAAACACGGACCATGAATCTGTGCGTTTGTCTTCCCGATTAGTCCCCGACCTATTTGATTGATCGTTTTAACCTTCGGGTTTGGTTTATCGATGATATGAGGTAAACTTTGTACTGCTTTGAGTGTGAAAGTGGCTGACGGATAGTAAACCATTTAGTGCGAAAGAGTGGTTATGGGACATACGTTAACACTTTTTGGATTCCTTTTCGAGAGTTGTGACACATTCCGCCAGTTAGTGGTGTCCAGTACTGGGTCTCTGACCTTCACCACTACGGTTTGTTGCCTTCGGGTATGTGCCTTCGGGTTTGTTGCCCTATAGTATTGCTTTCTATGTTGGTCGTTATGAGACGCATGGGTGATATTGGGGTGCCCTATTGTATCGCTTTCGGAGTTAGGTCTTTATGAGCCGCTCGAGTGATATTGGGTTTGGAGTCTTCGGGCTCATGGATCCTTGTTTATACAGTACTGAGCTCGAGCAATTTTCTGATGTTTCATTGATATGTATATTCCCTTGGTATCGCCCTTCGGTGTTGGTCTTTTTGAGCCGCATGATGTGTAGCTATTACCTTGTGGAACTTGTATACCTTATGGGTATTTGTTATTTGCCTTTTGGCTTTATTTGGGATAATTGTATCCTTTGTTTATCTATGTCGTCGATGATATGAGGCTTGTTCTATATGATTCATCTTTTGTTAGATGATTGTGTTATCTCCTTTGGAGATATCTATTATGCTTTGTAACCTTGCAAGTTTATTGTTGTTCAGTTTATCTAACTGATTTGTTTAGCTAGACTGACCCGTGTATTTTATACTCGGGTCAGACCGAGATGTTTCAGGTTAGGTACATTTGGACTTAGCCTATTTTGCTTCCGCATGGACTACTTCGCTAGCTTCTTTTTGTCATAGCTTTTTGTGTAGTCCCATTTTGTAATAACTCTGATATGTATTCTATTGACTCGTCTGTATATTGTGGTCTGCTATACCGCTTGACTTGTATTGTTTTGTAAACTCTATTATGTATATGTATATGTGTATATGATGATCTACTGTTCTGTGATGTTTATTACATTTGAGTTGTTATATTCTGTTCTGATAGATCCAACCACCTATGGTTTTGTTTTGAGTATTCATTGGGTATGTCGACCATATTGTTATGTCTATGTCGATGTATTCAACAGATAGTTAGAGAAAGGCTATAGATGGTCACTCCCAACCAGCCTTATTCTCCGTGTTAGTTGACGGCATTACCTTGTAGTGTCCTTGGCTAGCGTGGGTATAGAGGTGGGGCTTCACAGCGTGGTATCGGAGCTGAGTTCAGGACAAAATATGATAAACACAGAATAGAGCACATATTACGGCACATCAAATTGTACAAGTGATACAAATCTTTAAATCATTGTGTCTCTTTATTCCATCAAGGTTAGATAGAATTTTGGGAATACGTCTAGGAATGCATTTAACATTCCGTAGTATCCCACATTTGGATTACTGATATCTACCTTGTGAATAATCTTGTCCTTATCTTAACTTTCAGCTTATGGCTGGAAGAGACGGAGGACGACGCTCGGATGCTGGGCAATCCAGTAGCTCACATCCGGACGACGTTTATAAGTCTGCCGATCAGTTTTTGGTGTGGTTTAGGAGCACACAACCTCCAGCTCCTACTCGAACATCTCCTCCACGCAAGTCCACCTTCGCACGATTGTGCAGTGATTTTTCTCATCTTGGAGGGAAGCCGTTTAAGAGCTCTGAGATTGTTCTTAAGGTCCAAGTTTGGATCCGCATGTACGAGCATATTTTCTCCCGCATGGATCCTTCTGACCATGATAGAGTTCTTGTAACTTCTAGCTTATTGCAAAAGCGTGCCCTTGATTGGTACGAGCTTCTTTTAGATGAATTTGATGAGTCTGCTCTTTCTTGGACTCAGTTTCGGGAACGATTCGAACTCAAGTTCGTTCCTGAATCTGAAAAAGCTTTGTTGTCCCGGCGCTTTCTTGAATTGAAGCAAAGGGATTCTTCCATTTCTGAATACGTTGCATCTTTCGAGGCCTTATCTAAGTATGGTCTTGAATTCATTAGTACCTCGTATAGGAAGAATCTAAAGTTGGTATTTGGTCTTAAGAAATGTCTTAAGAAGTCTTTAATGCTCCAACTTAAGCTTTCCTTTAAGGAGTTGGTTGATTCGGCACTTCATCTCGAAGCCTTCAAGAAGGAGTGTGATTGTAGGAATGATGTTGAGGTTCGCAAGAACGCCAATAAGAGGCAGTTTCCATTCGATAAGCGGAAATTTTTCCCTTCCAAGAAGAAAAAGCATATTGAAACTGAGTCTCAGTCTGCTGGAATACCTTCCATTAGGAAGTGTTTCAATTGTGGTTCATCTGATCATATGATTCGAGCTTGTCCTAAGCCTCTCTTCTGCCGCTACTGCAAGAAGGAAGGCCATCGTAGTTCCACTTGTCCTATTGCTCCGAGTAATCTTCTGTCAGGAAAACTAAATATAGCGGATGCTTCTGGAGGTTCTTCTCAGGGAAAAGGTATATCTCCATTTGTTTTGGAAGGTTCTATTTTATTTCTTGACTATTGTATTCGAGTTCTCTTCGATACGGGGGCTTCACATTCTTTCGTATCGAAGAAGCTCTTTGTCTTTGGATGTTTCTTGTATGGTTACTTCTTTGAGAATTGCGAATCCGAATTGGTGGATCTGCAATGCTCAAATTGCTTGTATTGATGTCGAGGTTGTTTTATGTGGTTTTTCTTTCCGAGCCAATTTGCATGTTATGCGTTATTTAGGCTTCGGAACTAATATTTTTAAAGGATTGACTTAATTATTATGAAGCCATGTCCTATATCCCAAGTGGACTATTTATCCTCGACATTTTCAATCTGTTAAACAGATTTCTATTTTCTTTGTGATTTCGTTTCCAATTTGATGGCATCATTTTATTCTTCAAGCCCTCATGATGAGGAGAGTGTTGTTTCTCTCATTCATGTAGTTTGAGAATATTCTAGTATTTTTGGTCTTGTCTTAGGAATATCACCTAAGCATTCTTTTGAGTGGTGTTAAGGTCTTTTTCAGCTCGACCTTGCCACCAGTTTTCATTTGGCTACGAGTGCGGAGGTTAGCACTCCACTTATCGCATTCCGCACTCGTTGTGATTCTTATGAATGATTTATTATGTCATTCAATTTGTCTAGCCCATTTCATCCATTTTATGAATCGAGTATTTTGCGAATATCTCGATGATTCCCTTTTTGTATTTATTGATTTTGGATGAAATTAGCAATTTAAAATTTTGCAAATCTTTTTCATAAAATATTTATAAGTAGGATTTTTGTTCTTGAAACGAATAAAAAGTATTCATAAAGTTTTTAAGATCCATTTTCATTATATAGAAGATGATTTTGTGATTGTATTGCCCATTGAGTGCTTTAAGAATTCTGGTCGATGCGCTTGATCAACGTTATCGATAGGAATCTCCTAAACGCTTTGATGAGACAATTTGACACAATAAATTGACTTATAAAAGGTAAATTTTTCTAGAAAAATGATTACATAAAGATAACTGTAATTTTGGAAGTTTTAGCTTCTCGAAAAATAATATTATTTAAAAGAACTCTTTTCTGATACTCTTATTCTTGGGATTCCCGAAGAGAACCAAGACTTTATCTTTTGTTTCAAAGCTAATCGTATTGGTTTGGATGTCGTTCCCTTGCAAAAGAGAATGTGCTATCACTTATGTTTCTAAACCATTAAAGCTTACCGAGACTAGATATGCCACTTATGATCTAGTGCTCACGGCTATTGATTTCACTTTTAGTGTGACGTCATGGTTTTTGGGGAGAAATTTGTTCTCCTCCTCGATCGTAAATTTTTAAAATATTTATTTTCTCACAAGGAACTTAATTTTGTCAACAACGTTGGCTCAAGTTTCTTGCCTCTTATGATTTTAATATCCAGTGAACCCCTAGTAAGGATACTCGTGTTGCTTATGTGCTTAGTCGCAAACATTCGGCTGTTGTTTCATGAGTCTTGCGGAATGGGATATTCTTGAGACTCTATCTTTTTGTGAAATTCGTGATCGAGGTTCATCTTTTGATTCTCCTATTCTATTATTTATTTTGGAAGCTCGACTCATTTTATTGGATCGTATTGCCGATGCCCAATGGCGTGATCCTGATTTGTTGCATCTTATTCAGCTTTGTGAGCCTGAATCTTGTGATGAGGCGTTGCGGGATTTTAGTATTGATTCTCATGGGTGTCTTCGTAAGAAGAACCGTCTTTTTGTGCCTTCTGATCTTGCACTTAGGCATGACATTCTTGATGACTGTCACCGTTCTAAGTATGTTATTCATCCCGGTAGTAGTAAGATGTATGCCGATATGCATCGTCTTTATTATTGGGAAGGCATGAAACGCGATGTGGCGATTTATGTGAGTAATTGCATAACTTGTCAGCGTTTTAAGGCCGAGCATCAGCGTCCTACTGGTCTTCTTCGGCCTCTTGAGATTCTATTGTGGAAATGGGATCAGATTTCTATGGATTTCATTGACGGCCTACCTCGTTCGAGATCTAGCCATTCTAGCATTGGGTTATTGTTGATCGCCTCACTAAGTCTGCTCATTTATTCCTATTAAGTCTAATAGGTCTGCTTCGCTTTTGGCTAAGTTATATGTCAAGGAAATCGTGAGACTTCACGGTGTTCCTAGTTCTATTGTGAGTGACCGTGATCCTTTATTCACGAGTCATTTTTGAAAGAGTCTTCAGCAAGCTTTGGGAACAAAGCTTAATTTTAGTACAGCTTATCATCCGCAGTCTGACGGACAGACTGAACGGGTAAATCGTATCTTGGAAGATCTTCTCCGTATTTGTATTTTTGATTTTGGTGGAAGTTGGGAGGATCACCTACCTCTTGTAGAGTTCTCCTACAACAATAGTTTTCAGTCTAGTATCGGTATGGCTCCTTTCGAAGCCTTATACAGAAGGCCATGTCGATCACCTTCTTGTTGGTTAGAATCTGGAGAGAAGCTTATTCTTGGTCCAGATTTTGTTCGTGATTCTTCCGAGAAGATTGATCTTATTCGGTTGAGAATGAAAGAGGCACAGAGTCGCCAGAAATTCTACGCGGACAACCGTAGGAACCCTCTCGAGTTCTCGATTGGCGATCTTGTTTTTATTCGTGTTTCTCCTTTGAAGGGGGTTATGCATTTCAGTACGACTGGGAAATTGGCTCCTCGCTTTATAGGACCATTTTCTATTACTGAACGTATTGGCCCTGTGGCTTATAGAGTTTCACTTCCAGCTCATTTATCTGGTATTCATGACGTGTTTCACGTCTCGCAACTTCGGAAGTGTCTTCGGGAGTCGGATTCTGTTGTTACTTCTCCTGATTTGCAAGAGCTTGAGATCTCACCGGACTTATCTATTGTACAGTAACCTATTCGCGTGCTTGACACGGAGGTGCGACACCTTCGGAACAAGGACGTGCCACTCATTAAAGTTCAATGGTCCGCTAATCCCAATGACTGTACTTGGGAAACCAGAGAGTTTATTGAGCGATCTTATCCAGGTTTTCTATCTTAGCTTGTGAACGGTGAGTATGTCTTTTCATCTCAAGCTTATTTCCTTTTTCTTTTGAATGTTGTACGTATGTAGTTGTTACAAATATCGTCTCTAGGAATTGCGGGGATGCAATTTTGTACGGAGGGGAGATCTGTAACAACCCGCATATTTAACGATTTTATATTTAAATGTTTTATTTAAATATAGCATCGTTAGTCGGATTTAGGTCTGAAATGTTACTTTCTGCAAATGGCCGAATTGGGTCTCAAGACCACTTCCATTGAGTTTAAAATGGCGTTTGCGATCTTTTTTAGTATAATGGCGGCCTCTGGTTCTTCCTTCCGTCCTTCCACTCAACTACCTATCCATTTCTCCCCATCTCTATCTTTCTCTGGTATCTCCTTCGTCCCCTCCATATATCGACATCGTCCTGAGCTTGCTCCACCCCCCGTCCCATGTCTATCTTCCCTCTCTGCCTCTACCTCTGCGCAACCCACTTCACCTAACTCGGTGGCTCCGGCCGCGGTCTCTTCTCATCCGAGCACTGTCAGGGCGCGTACCTATGCTCAAGTGGCAGCGATTCCAAAGCAGCCGCCCATTCTTCCAACCCCTCGGTATTTTAACAGTAGACGCCCTATCCCGGCGTTTGCTTCTTGCCGCCAAACTCTCGAATTTTTAAAATAAAAAAAAAGATGTTTCCGTTGCGCAGATAAAGGCCACGTGGCATCCAAATGTAGGGACCCAAAGATCTGCTTCTGGTGCGGTTTCTTCGGTCATGATTATGCTTCATGTCCTTCCAGATCAGTTGCTTTGGGACCAGGCAAAAAAGTTTCGGCTAGGGCAGACACTCATTTCGACTGCAAGGAAATTTCAAATCCAGTCTCTTCAGTACGAGCTGAAGCCAGAGCAGAGCCATCAAATCAATTTAATTCCTCACTCCCTGACCCCACACCAAGATTACCCAAGCCCAATCAAATTGATCCTCCTATTCACGCTAACCGAGACATTCTTTCCACTCATCCCCCTTCTCCTGTCCCTTCTCTTAACTTCCCAATGGCAGACCTCCCTCTCTACATCACCGCAACCATTATTGATGGGATCTGGTCGGTGGATTCTCTGAATACGGTACTCCAGTCAGCCTTCAACCATACGGAGTGGCCGATATGGTTTCTAGACAACAACCGCTTCTTGATTGCATGGCCCTCCATGTCCACCAGAAATACGGCCTTAACACGGAAGATCTTATCCAAAGCAGGAGGTTCTGTTTTTTTGGAGGCTTGGCCGGAATACGAAAGGCCACCGCAGATTACTCTAGAGCCTCCTAGCTGGGCGACAGTTAGAGGTATCCCTGAGACTCTTAGACACAACACTGATGCAGTTCGAGCGGCCACCAATCCTGTTGGAAGATTTACTGAGTTCGATCGTTGCGATTGGTCGGAGTTCGACCATAGACTCATATACATTAAAATGCAGTTCCTCGAAGGGATCCCCTTCTCCTCATCATACAGAGTGCGACTCAACAATGCTGATCATCTCGTAACAGTAACAAGATGGGAACACGCCCACCCGAATTCCAGACCAAAAAACTTCCTCCTCGGACTGGACTATGAGAGAGACGTGAAATGCTTTTATGATCCCCTAGGCATACCATCTTCTGATCTCTCCTCGGACGAGCGGTTGGACGCGATGAATTTCGAGCCTGCCTCACCCCCCTGTCCCCTCCCGGTGCGGTCAACCTCAGATAACGAAGCCAACATTTTCCTCGGTCCCGATCCTGACCTCATTCCACTTAGATGGGACCCTCTCCTGGATCTAGATCTCTCCACCCCATTGCATTGCCAGATTCCTGTCCCGGATACAATTCATTCAGAAACGTATCAACACGTCCCTCCTCCCACTGATCCTCTCACATCGGTGACTCCACTTGCCTTAGTTCCCAACCCTGATTCCTTCGCATCCCCAGATCTCAATTGGGCTGGCCCATCGTCTTCAGTGCATTTGTACCCTAATAGGTCTGACTTCACCCCGGCGCAAGTCAGAAGAAGTGCTAGGAACTCCAGATCTGTACCAGGCCAATCAGGTTGCTTCTATGAAACTGTAGTTTTTTCTTCTGCTAACTCTAAACTTAATAAAAAGCTAGCACGTTGCATGGGAATAACTATTTTAGACGAACAATATGATGCCATGCAAACCCTAGAACAGGAGAGAATAGCCTCATCCCAATGAAAATTGTATCGTGGAATGTTTGTGGGCTTGGGGACCCCTCTAAGCGTCACTCAATCTATCTGTCCCTGTCCCCCTTTAACATAGACATTCTTCTGCTTCAAGAATCTAAATTATCTGACCCAACCCCCTCTCAGATCAGACAGCTGGGGGGTCCCAATCTCACTGGCTGTGCCCACTCCAACTCTATTGGTTCTAGGGGAGGTTTAATTACTATGTGGAACGAATCTAATTGGTCCCTCTGTCAAATCATCTCCCACCCCTCGGCCCTTCATGTTGCCCTCAAACACATACAATCCGACACCATTTATTTCGTCTCAAACATATATGGTCCCCACACCTCACGTGAGAGGTTAGACTTATGGTCGTCTTGTTCAGACTTTGGTTCTTCTATTTATGGTCCGTGGATAATGGGCGGAGACTTCAACACTACAAGATACTCTGACGAAAGAAGCTCAGGCAACCTCTCATCAGATTCTCCAGAATTTAATGCCTTCATCAATGCCTGTACCCTCATGGAACCTCCTATCAACAACCGTCGTTTTACCTGGACTAATAAGCGTCAATCGCCCTCCTTTGCCAAGTTGGATCGCTTCCTTTTTAATCCTTCATGGGAAGATCCCCACCCCCTCTCCAGTTGTTCTGGCCTTGCCACCACCTTATCGGATCACTGCCCTCTCTGTCTTGATACAGGCTCGCTCCTCCTCCCTAAGCGTCCTTTCAGATTCGAACGTCTCTGGCTGCTCGAACCATCGTTCGAAGTATTTATCAAAAGAGCATGGGACCAGCATATCAATTCTCCTTCCGCCTCTGTCCGCATAGTCTGTAAACTTAGATCTTTGAGAAAACTTCTTAAACCTTGGGCGAGAACCCTTTGGGGCACCCTCCGCAGATGCATAACTGAGATTCAAAATGACATCCTATCACTAAACATCCAGGAAGAAGCCTTCCCCCTTGATTACAATGACAAATCTAAACTCGCAAACCTGGAAACCGAGCTTGAACGCTTAATGAAGCAAGAAGAGATTGGTTGGAGACAAAGGTCCAAAGCCAAATGGGTGAAAGAGGGGGACAAGAACTCGTCTTTTTTCCACAAATGCGCTAATGGTCGTCGCAGATCCCTTGCTATCTCGGAAATTGTTCACAACAATGTCTCTATCAGAGACCCAACCGCTATCTTAAGCCTTTTCACTACTTATTTCAGATCCGTTCTTGGCAAACCTTCCTCTCTCCTCCCCCCCATAGACTGGAATCTTCTGTATCCCAACCCTTCCCCAATTCCGATAGACTCAGCCTTCTCAGAAGAAGAGATCCTGAATGCTCTTAAGGACATGGATGACAACAAATCGCCGGGACCAGACGGCTTCGGTCCATTCTTCTTCAAGCATTTCTAGAGTGTGGTCAAGGACGACATCCTACAAATGTGTGCTGAATTCTGTACCAATCCTCAATCCATCGCTCGTCTCAATCATGCGGCAATTATCCTTCTCCCAAAAACAGCTGGAGCCAACTCCCTCCCCACATTCCGACCTATCAGCCTGCTCAATACTACCTTCAAAATCATCACTAAAGTCCTTGCTAATCGCCTCCAATCCTTCATGGAATCGTTGGTTGGACCAGAGCAGTCCGCTTTCATTCATGGTAGAAACATTCTAGACTGCGTGGCTGCGACCCAAGAAGTAATTTCATCCTGCCACTCGAGTAACATCCCGGGGGTCCTACTTAAACTTGACTTTTCCAAGGCCTTTGACTCGGTAAATTGGAATTTTATTCTGGAACTTCTTAGACATAGAGGTTTTCCTCTTGTTTGGTGCAACTGGATCCAAAGCATTCTCTTTTCAAGCCTTTCATCGATTCAGATTGGAGGTGTGTCGGGAGGACACATAAAATCAGCTAGGGGTCTCAGACAGGGAGACCCTCTCTCTCCGCTCATTTTTTTCCTCGTGGTTGATGTCTTCAATCGCATGATCAAACTGGCTATACACAACAACTTCCTTGCCGGCATCAGTCCCCCAATCGCTGGCACCAATCACTGCCCCAGGCCTATGATCTCTAATCTCCAGTTTGTAGACGACACGGTCCTCTTTGTCTCTCCTACACCTGAACATATCCATTGTCTCAAAGTCCTTCTCTATTCCTTCGAACTTATCTCGGGTTTGTCCATAAACTTTAGCAAAAGTTCCATTGTTATGCTTGGTAATGCAGAACTTCTTGGACCCCCCATTCCCTCCACCTTGAACTGCCGCCTCGACTCATTTCCTCTAACCTACCTGGGTATTATCCTGCGTCCAACCAAGCTGCATAGATCGGATTGGACCCCTCTAATAGCCAAACTTGAATCGCGCCTTGCCGGATGGAAAGCTAATTCCTTATCGTCGGCGGGGAGATTAGTGCTGGTCAAGGCAGTACTCTCAGCTCTCCCCACTTATTGGCTATCCTTCCACAGACTGCCAATCTGGGTATCAAAAAAAATAGACATCATTAGACGATCCTTTCTTTGGAATGGAGGCAAAGTCAAGTGTCTCGTCAACTGGAAAATAGTATGTAAAAAGGAAGAACAAGGGGGACTCGGAGTTTCCAACCTGGTCTCCTTTAATCAAGCTCTTCTTGCTAAATGGATTTGGCGAATCCTCTCGCCGGGACATCTCATTTGGAAAGACTGGATTCTTTATTCCCTATACAGGGCTGACCCGTTCCTCGTCCTTCATTTCGCTCCTCATCTTAAGGCATCTCCCTTTTGGTCTGGTATTCTTGCCTCAGTAGATCATTTCAAATCCTTCATTCGGGTTGCTATAGGAAACGGCTCGAGTTGTCTCTTCTGGTACGACTCCTGGCACAGTCTCTCCCCCCTTCAACGTACTTTCCCACTCCTCTTCTCCTTATCGAGCTTTCCCCTCTTGACAGTGGCAGAGGCTGTTTCTCTCGGTCCCCCTATCTTATGTCCTCCATCCCTTTTCTCCACTGACACCTTATCCGAACTCCTCTCGGCTCTGCTACAGTCCGTAACTCTCGACCCTTTATCATTAGACTGTCATCTCTGGTCCCTCTCCCCCTCACTTCGCTTCTCCGTTCCTCATTATTCCTCCTTCCTTAACCATTCGGGCCGCCTGTTCTCTTTCGCTCGTGTCTGGAAATGCCACATTCCTCCTCGAATCAAATTCCTTCAATGGTGTCTCATTCATGGACGCATTAATACCAGAGACCGGCTCTCGCGGTTTAATATCTCATCGTATCTGTCATGTGTCCTATGCAACTCCGTACCCGAATCCATCAGTCATCTTTTCTTCGAATGTGAATCATCCCACTACATTTGGGTCTCGGTCTGCAGTCACATCCTTGGCCAAATACACTTGATATTGGACTTCTTTGATCACTGGCAGTACAGCGAACCGAACAAAAGCCTGGATGCCCTCTTAGCCATCTTCTGTTGGGTCATCTGGACCGAACGAAATGCCATTATATTCAACAGACTAACCAGTAAACCGTTTACATTATGTTGTAAAATTACTAATATTTTTACATATTGGTCAGGCTCCACAGCCGCTGCGCCTTTCAGGCTTCGCCTTCTTGCACCTCGATCTCCCTCCCAAGAATCTGGTGGTAGCGCTTCATCTTCAGCTTAAGGAGAAAGGTCTTGGAGTAGTGAACCATTGCCAGTAACCGCGTGAAATACTCTTGACAGTATGCTATGTAGTAATCTCTCTATTTTCTTGCTGATCAAAGCAGGGTTCACTGTGTATATTTTAACAACCTATGGAGTGAATGCTGTAGTAGACAAACTGTTTTTTGTGGCTGTATGGTTAACTTGATAAACACTGATTCCGCTATCGACCAGGCTTGTTGGTCGACCCACTTTCATATATCTATATATTACCTTAATCGGCTGTGTAGCTCCACGCTACACACCCGTTCTCCTCAAAAAAATGTTTGGAGTAAGTCGAATTTTGCTATTGCTAAGTGGGCTTTTGGGTTTGGGTTTCACCCAAACTGTTTTTTAAACCAACTCAGCCCTTTCTCTCCTTCCATTCTCTCATTCTTACTTCCCAAACTCAAACTCCAACTGAAAATGGTGGAAAGGAAAGGGAATTAGAAACTCCAAACCCTAGTTCTTCTTGCTAGCTCATAATCTTGCTCCAAAATTAAAGGGAAGCTATTGGTAAGCCTCTTCTTCATCTTCTCTATCTCTTTCTCTCTTCAATTTCAGAAAGTTCCCTAAACCTAAATTGGGAAATATGTGTTTTATTCTTAGATTGAAGCTTGTTGAGTTGAAGTAGTGTTTGTTTGGTCTTCTCCTTGATATTGAGCTTCATCTTCTTTGTTTTTGGGTAAAAGGTGAGTTTTGAACTCACATCTACTTCTTTTGATATCATTGATGTTAGGCATGAATTCCTAACAATTGTTCATATGTTCTTTTGCTTTTGATTTGGGTTGATTCGGTGAAATTGCCAAATTATGATTTTTGAAGCCAAATCTTTGAAAATCCTCATATGGATGATGTTTATGTTGTTCGGAGTGTTTGGGTGTGTCGTTAAGGTTGGGTAGTCGTTTGACGTAAGCCCATAATCAACACACATCCGATTGCTTTCGATTTGTTTGGCCATAGTTGGCCTAGGTTCAGGAAATGCCTGAACATTGAGTTTCAGACGTCTGAAACCCTTATTTCAGACGTCTGAATATTGTTCTGGGGAACATTTTCATCCCCAGATTCAGACGTCTGAATTTTATATTCCAGACGTCTGAATTGGCTAGTTTTCGACCAGAAAGGAAATAGGCCAAAATATGCCTATTTCAGACGTCTGGAAGTATGGATTCAGACGTCTGAATTCTGTTTTGAAAAACAAATTGATTTCCAGATTCAGACGTCTGAATCCCTTCTTTCAGACGTCTGAATATGCTGTTTTTGGCCAATTTGCCTTGTTCGTTTAATTTTTCAAATTTGATCGACGCTTGTTGATTCCGATTAGTTGCTTATTCATATTTGACCTTGATAATTCCTTTTTGACTTCATTCACGGGTTTTTATAAAATAATCTCTCGAATCCCATTTAAAAGCACGTTTCTCCATATTATAAATTCTATTTAAAACACACACAATTTCGCACTTCGAGCGAAGTGGAAGGAAGATTAAATGGTTAGGTAAAACACGGACCATGAATCTGTGCGTTTGTCTTCCTGATTAGTCCCCGACCTATTTGATTGATCGTTTTAACCTTCGGGTTTGGTTTATCGATGATATGAGGTAAACTTTGTACTGCTTTGAGTGTGAAAGTGGCTGACGGATAGTAAACCGTTTAGTGCGAACGAGTGGTTATGGGACATACGTTAACACTTTTCGGATTCCTTTTCGAGAGTTGTGACACATTCCATCAGTTAGTGGTGTCCAGTACTGGGTCTCTGACCTTCACCACTACGGTTTGTTGCCTTCGGGTATGTGCCTTCGGGTTTGTGCCTTCGGGTTTGTTGCCCTATAGTATCGCTTTCTACGTTGGTCGTTATGAGCCGCATGGGTGATATTGGGGTGCCCTATTGTATCGCTTTCGGAGTTAGGTCTTTATGAGCCGCTCGAGTGATATTGGGTTTGGAGTCTTCGGGCTCATGGATCCTTGTTTATACAGTACTGAGCTCGAGCAATTTTCTGATGTTTCATTGATATGTATATTCCCTTGGTATCGCCCTTCGGTGTTGGTCTTTTTGAGCCGCATGATGTGTAGCGATTACCTTGTGGAACTTGTATACCTTATGGGTATTTGTTATTTGCCTTTTGGCTTGATTTGGGATAATTGTATCCTTTGTTTATCTATGTCGCCGATGATATGAGACTTGTTCTATATGATTCATCTTTTGTTAGATGATTGTGTTATCTCCTTTGGAGATATCTATTATGCTTTGTAACCTTGCAGGTTTATTGTTGTTCAGTTTATCTAACTGATTTGTTTAGCTAGACTGACCCGTGTATTTTATACTCGGGTCAGACCGAGATGTTTCAGGTTAGGTACATTTGGACTTAGCCTATTTTGCTTCCGCATGGACTACTTCGCTAGCTTCTTTTTGTCATAGCTTTTTGTGTAGTCCCATTTTGTAATAACTCTGATATGTATTCTATTGACTCGTCTGTATATTGTGGTCTGCTATACCGCTTGACTTGTATTGTTTTGTAAACTCTGTTATGTATCTGTATATGTGTATATGATGATCTACTGTTCTGTGATGTTTATTACATTTGAGTTGTTATATTCTGTTCTGATAGATCCAACCACCTATGGTTTTGTTTTGAGTATTCATTGGGTATGTCGACCTTATTGTTATGTCTATGTCGATGTATTCAATAGATAGTTAGAGCAAGGCTATAGATGGTCGCTCCCAACCAGCCTTATTCTCCGTGTTAGTTGACGGCATTACCTTGTAGTGTCCTTGGCTAGCGTGGGTATAGAGGTGGGGCGTCACACATATACAAGAAGCCTAAGATCAGCGATAACCAATTAACTTCACTACATTTTGATGCCTAAGTTGTCCTAAAAAAATAACTTATGTCTGCAACATTTAAACATCAAATAAGAAATTAAGAATACGGGTACAAGTAAAAGATTTATTTTAAATGAAATGGTCAATAAACTCCTTTTAGCTACCTATCAATAGTGATGCTCCTGTAAAGAGCGCTTGTTAACGAACCCAAATAAGGCACTAAAATGTGATAGTCCTCCTTGTCTCTGCATAAAAGTAAAGCAAGTTTTGGTATCTATGCGGAAGTTGTTATAGTATGAAAAACTACACCACTAATCTATGCGCAAACTAAACTTTAACTGGCGTACTAAACTAAAATACACTACCAATCTATGTAAAATCAGTACACTGCAGTTGTCAGCAAGCAATGAACAAGAATCAATGTACAAACTAAACTTCAACTAGTGAACTTCAGTTCGATGATGATTCGACGATTAGTAAGTTGTGCATAATACTAGTTATGGGACAACAAACCCTGTACATCAACCATTTAAATGCACAAAAACGGAGGCGTGTTGCCTCAGCTAAAACTGAACAGAGCCGTGTATGCCAAGTGCATTGAAGCATATGCAACACGCCTCGGTTTTAATTGAGGCATGCACGTTTCGTTTTAACTGAGGCATATTTTCCTCAGTTCTAACTGAGGCATATTTGCCTCGGTTAGAACTGAACTGTGAGGCATGTATGCCATTTTGTTTTTATAAGTGCAGTAAAGTATAGGCTAACTAATGAAAGAGACCAAGCAAAAGCATGTGGTAATGGGAAGCATCATACAACTTCTCATGCTCGTGTTCAACCTTTTTTTAACATACCTTATGCTGGGAAGAAAAATAGCTAAAGTTATACCATAATTCAAATATCATGCCTTATACAACTGCTCAATCATCATAACGAATATGATCTAGATTTGTACATATCGAAAAACAATATAAATGTTGATCAAGCTTTTCTTTACTATTATAGTGAAATATATTCGATTTGAAATGGTACTTATGAAAATCCTGATAAATATACCTTAAAACATAAACTTTAAACTCCTATCTGCATTCACTCTTTCTAACTCACCAAAAAAATAAACTTTAATTTTTCATTTCTACTATCTAAAATATGGAAGCCACACCGAAGAAGCAAATGCAAATAATAAAAACATTCTTCAGCAAATGCTTCAGTGAAGTTGAGTAATCATGAGTGTGAACTATAACATTAATTCAGACTTGGTCTTAATGGAAAATTCTTCCAAAAATTATTCAAAAAACACTTTAATTGCAAGTTTATACTATAACTTCACTAAATCAAAACCAAGTCTTAATGGAAAATTCTTCTTAAAATTATCCAAAAAGGAAAAATTGATGGAATAACTCTTAGCAATCTTATCTCCTTCAACAAAAACAATGTAAATGCAAAGTGTGTATTTAATAATATGGTACATAATACGCGAGTTCATTTTTGTCTAGTAATAGTTAACGCACTAAAAGGAACTCAACGCTCCATAAAAATAAAAAAATCGAAATGAATTTGGTACTACTCAATGCTTCAACAAAGTTAATGAATCACACTTTAGCAAGGGAGAGGAATCGAGCTTCAGCGAGATAGAGGGAGCGAGCTTAAGTGAGGTGGAGTAATCGAGCTTTGGTAGGTAGGACAAGAGAAGAATGATTGTGAAGGTTGTGGATTTTCAAGTAAGGAGCGATTTGTGAAGTTCGTAACTTAGTAATTTCGGATTTAGACGTTTTAAATGAGAAGAGGGATTCTCAGCGGCATGAAGGAGGGATGAGTAAATTGTATCGCTAATATTTCCTTTTTGTTAATAATAGCTTGAACATAGGTTATCTTTTAACCTAAATGACCACTAGCTACCCAGCTACAGCAAGTCACGTTTCCATGCTATCCCTACTTGCTATTAATAAAACATTTTCTTGTAGTGTATGCTTTAGAAATTGATCCCTCTATATACATTTTATTACTAGGTATGTTTTTGCAATCCTTCATAGCCATAGTACACAAAAATTAATATGTATATTTTCAGTTAGTTACTTCATAGCCCTTAGATGAAATAATTCGAATGCAAAAACAATATTTTACCTTTCGAATGGATACATCCATATATAGTTCGGTGGACCACAAAGTTGAGCTTGATCTGCTAAATGTACCATCAAATGGATGCTTATATCAAAAAATTGCATTGGAAGATAGTGTGCCAAGACGCGTAATGCTTCAACAATCATATCTTTAGCAGCTTGCACATGATCCTGAACTAGAACTTTTAAACATATTATATGGAAGTACAAGCTTACTTGTAAAAGAGCTTGTCTTAACTTACAAAACTTTGGATATGCATGTTGAACCATAATAGGGAGCAAATATTGGATAATAATATGATAATCATATGTCTTTTTAATTTGTGAACTGGGTGATTGAAGATATATGAGGCCGTGTAATTTAGTTGAAAGACATGATGGAAGTTTTGCATCTTTAAGAACTTGACAACATTATAACTTGTGAATCTTATTCCATGCATTTAGAAGATTGTTTTTATTCATCAAACATAAAATTGATGAGGTGTTCAGCAACATTTTTCTCGGTGTGGATCACATCAACAGTATGATGAACTTTATGACTGCTCCAATAATTTAAGTCAAACAAAATTGACTTCTTATACCCCGCCGGTCTTCATCTTCATCAATAATACAATTTACATTATCATAAGCTTCAGAAATCATCCCCTTCGTGCTTTGTGGTAGTTTGCCAAGAACATATTTGATACGCTAAGCTTTTCTAAGAGAGACAAGCCCCTTAATCGAGTTGGAGGTTCTTTGCATTCAACATCCTTATACCATTCGTGTTTTAATGCTCTATATGGATGACCATCCTTTAAAAACCTTTTATACTTTGGGTATACGATTTTGTTGCTGATGTGCTCTGATTCGGCCTCGTTAGCACAAATAGGACATGTTTTATAACCGTGCGTCACACAACCAGATAAGTTACCAAACGCTAGAAAATCATGGATTCCCTATAGTAATATTGCTTTCATATTGAAAATTTCTTGCTTATCTATATCAAAAATGGGCGCTCCTTCGAACCAAAGATGCTTCGATTCATCTAGAAGAGGTTCCAAGTATACATCAATGTCTTGACTTGGTGCTCTTGGTCCGTGAACTAATGGACTCAGCATTTGAAATTATGATTTCATACACAATGAAGGGGTAGGTTATAAGGTATTAAATAAACGGGCCAACAGCTATAACTATTGGAGAGGACTCCATTTGGATTAAACCCATCAGTAGCAATACAAAGCCAAACATTGCATCCTTCACTAGCAAATTCTAGCCATCGACTTTTGACTGATCACCATTCAGCTGAATCTACATGATGTCATATGGAATTTCATGAGGGTGTAGCTTTCTTATGCCATTGCATTTTACGTGCTATCCATGGTATACTGTACAATCTAGTTAATCTTGGAATTATAGGAAAATGTTTTAAAAGCTTTCTTAGTTCCTTCGATAATTTGACCTCTCTTAACCCTATTTTTTTAGTTTTATAACTTGTTGTATGACATTGAGGACATTCTTTTACATCAACGTTGTCTTTCCAAAATAATATACAAACATTTTCACATGCATGCATGTACTTCACCTCCATTCTCAAATCCTGTAACATTTTCTTCATTGTGGGATACTTGTCAGACAAATTATTTTCTTTTGGAAGCCAACGTTTTAATCGCTTCAATAACTCGGTCATACTATTTTCCGACCAATTAATCTCTTTCTTAAGGTTATGAAGCTCAATAATTACACGTAACGCTGTAAGCCCGTCTTCGCAAGAAGAATAGAGTTTCTCATTTGCTTTGTTTGTGTATTCTTGGTGCTTTTCTCCATGGAAAGAACAAGAATTACCAATATTTGTCTGCTAAACATCCTCTTCACCGCTAGCTTGTGGCATATTATGAACTCCAAAAGCATCATCTACGAGATTTCTAAGAGCTCCCTCTACGCAATGGTCGGTTTGAATTTGACCTTGGATATGAGGCTCTAGAATAATATTTTATGCATGATTCAACACCGTGTTATTGTTGTTCATCTCTCCATGGAAAAACCACATATTATACATTTTAACCATACCATGTACAATCAAGTGTTTCTCAACGTTTTCCAATGAGAGATTTTTAGAGTTTCTGCACTTAGTACAAGGGCAAGTACATATTTTAACATCGGGGGATGAGTGATTCTTCAGAAAACTCATGAAGTCTTGAACGCCTTGCTTATATTCTTCAGTATTTCTATGTGGATTTTTAATCCACTCTCTTGAACTTATAAAGAGAGTTTTACCCTTTGGCCTATTAAAGAAAAATATTGTTCATTATTAAAACAAATTAAGCATAAACAAATGTAAAATGTACACATGCATGAATTCTTTGGCACGCACGAGTGAATAGTAATTAATCAGAATCCTATGTTTCTAATAATCAGTTCCATAGAGCATTTAAAATTCATATTGTTTATCTGTAAAGTTTAGTGAACTTGAATTTGTCCAGTGACATGTTTGATAGCATTTAAAATTCATGTTGTTTGTCTAATAATCAGTTCAAGACATTGCTTGAGAGGAGAATATAATGCGGCTACTTGTACTTGCCTCAGTTTGGCCTCAGTTTTAAACTGAGGCAGTGCCCCAGTTAAACTCAATTTTAAACTAAGGCACAGTGCCCCGGTTAAACTGAGGCGCGGTGGCCTCTGTTTAAAACTAAGGCACAAAGACCACGGTGACCTCGGTTTAGTTACGTGTATATATCTAGCAGTCGAGCATACATAGTCATCAAAGGTTGCTAAATAAATAAACTGTTCATATGCCAAAAATTACATCACCAAGCACATAATCTTGCAGTTGGCACTAGTAGTAGTAAAATTCATTCATAATCTTACATTTTAAAGCATTTAACAATAATGAAAAAGATAATTAAGTTTTACTTTATAAGGAGCGCGAATGTTTAGGCTCCTAAAATCACAAAGAACCCGTAGTGATGGAAGAGTGCTATAACACCGACAACGGTTAATGGTGTACTAAAACATCAAATGCCAAACTAAAAATGATGGGATATGCTAACAAAATTAAGTTTTGTTAACTTGCAAATACTTTATAAGCTTCTTAACAATCTGAGTTTCATTAAATAATATCCTAATAGCTGGTTGTCCATGTAATGAAGCTTTAGGACAACTTGCAACTGAGTGAAAAGAGCAAATATGTAGTTGAAAAATATGTTAATTGTATGGTATCATGAAGTGCTCCAAAGTTCAGAACTTTACATTCATGTTCCTATCATTTTTGTTTTCATCACTGTCAATTGAGATAAAATGTACCACGGAGAAACTGAAATTTGCTAGTAAACCAATCTGAGTAATGTATGTTTATACAGAAACTGTTGTTTATATTGATAGTGTGCAACAAACATAAAGCGGAAGGGGAAGATGACTAAACTAACAGAACAAATTACATTTACATGCATCATAAAGCACACACATGCTCAATAAAGCATGTGTAGGATAACGACCTGTGTGTGAAAATAGCTGTGTTTGCTATTCATATTGTTAGCCTAGTGTGTGATCTCATGCGTCTCCTACTGATTGGAACTAAACTAGGTATATGAATTCATGATCTACATAAGAATCATCTCTATACCGACACTACCAATTAAGGTCTAAACAATTATAATTAAGTACATGAAACTGGTTAATAAATTATTAACTACAAGTAAAAGGCATACCATCAGCTATTTCAAAAAGTCGAGTAACTTTCATAAACTTTGAATTTCAAAGAATTTGAAAGTAAAATGAAACTTGAAAATGTCTAAATAAATAAAAACAAAAACTACCTAATTAAGTTTAAGCCTACATTTATTAACCAATGATGAGTAAAAGATACTGATATGGCAAAATTGTAAATAAAACCAAGCACTGCTAAGTTTGTTTTATGTTGATCAATCAAAATAATAAGTGCAATTTTATACTAGTAGTTTAAAGGTCCGTACTTACCTAACTAGTTGAACAGAAGCTTACTTTACATTACTCGATTCCTGCTAAGTTCAACTCTGGTTGCATCTACCCACGTACTTCTGTCCTGACCACAATGCAGAAGCCACATTCATGCTTCTTACAGCCATCAAATGCAGCAGCCTCTTCTTGCCAATTTATTGCTTCTATCCATGCAACTCATAGAGTTCATTCTGCTGCTCATTGGATACCCTATGACTAACATAACACAAGTGAACTTCAGCTTAATAGTCCCCCACTATGTACAACACGGGTTATACTCATCCCACTGCACAACTGCACATGAGCTCGTTTTCTATTGGACTTCGCTATACATTTACTAGTGTACATCTTTAAGGCTGATGCACTCACTCAACGATTCGAATACGCTCAGTTTAATTTGACACTCGGTTCACCACCAGTCTTGCCACCTGAAGCAGCTTTGACATGCCATGGGCTAGCTCATGCATATGCTTATTGTCTATGCTTAAATCTAGCATTATTTTACCCATCTGTGTCAATCTTATTATGTTGTAGTAGCATCATATATGAATTCCGCATTAGTCGTGTACACGATTAGGTTCCAGTCAACACTGCTTTACAACACTCATCATATGCTTAGCTATGCTGCCGGGTCTCTTTGGGTGGAATCTGATACTCAATTTGCATGTTGTAGTGCTAACTGAGATATCATAGTGGGCCTTCGTATACTGAACATCCTAAATTTTTTGAATCTGATACTTAATTTACATGTTGTATTGCTAACTGAGATATCATAATGGGCCTTCGTATACTGAACATCCTAAATTTTTTGGGACGGGTATGATAGTTTTGGATGCGCATCTTTCCTAACTTTCCGGCAATGGGGCTGGAACATGGGTATGTACGTTAATGCGTCCGATGTCACCAACGGAAACGGGCCATTTAATTATTGCGAACGCTACCTTAGTCCATAGTGTAGCGCACCAGCTTTTATAACCTTATGTACTCAACAAAATGATGACAGAAGGCTAATTCTATTTGTCAAGTATCTCTACAGCTGATTATTAATCTTCCGTCTAAAGACCTGTCAAACGGGTCGGGTTGGGTCATAAATGAGTCGGGTTGAATTTTACCCGATCCATTCAAGACGGAAATAAACCCAACCCACTTGACCCGTTTAATAAACGGGTTGATCTAACCCGATACGTTTATTAGAAGGGTCAACCCGACCCAACCCGTTTAACAAAAACTGCAACAAAACAATGACAAAAACTGTAGCAAAACTGAAAATTACTCCAATGTATTATTAATACTGCAGGAATTATCAAAGATTCAAAAAATTAAATCAGAAGATAACACAAAAACTGAAAAATATTAGCAGATCCTACATAGTATAATTACAAACTACAACATTTAAAAACTTCACAGCTGAATACAAAATCTGCATCCAATAACTGAAATAAAATGAAGCAAATACTACAAAAGTAGCAACATGTCACATAAAAGTAATGAAACTACAAAATATTTGGAAGTTCTGCATCATAGAAACAGTCTTGTAGGTTTGAAGCCCTTATGCACAGCCTTGTAATCCTGAAGCAAACAACACAAATTATCAGTTCACAAATGTTGTAATAGCAGTACTAGCAACTATAGATACTTTATAACTTGTTTAGTTGCTTCTCAAAGAAAGGGAAGCTTTCAGACTGAAGAAAACTGTATAGATATGTCTCCTGAATTCTAGCTTGAGCATGTATAGATCAGGTGATCAACACAATGATCAGGTAAATAGTTCACTGTAAAGTCCCCATAGTACAGATATTTCAAACACAATGATCAGGTAAATGATTGAACTTTTACTGACAACATGTGTATCATCAATGCATAAATGGTTCAAAAGATGTCCAAATTCAAGTTTAAATAATGAACCTTAATGGCTATCCTTGACTGCTTTGTTTTACCTTTAAACAAGTTAAAAGTTCCAATTGTTTGGATAAAAATACATTTACTAAGGAATCTTCTTGTTTTAGGAGGTAATACAGTTGATCAAATATACCTGATGGTTACTGTAATATCTAACAAAGCTAATTCGGGTGGAACCGTGTAGCCTGGTTCAAATTTCTGCAAGATTAAGAAGTGAATTAATATTAGAATTTTGAAGTATATCTATTGAGTAATCAACATATGTATTTATTAAGAATACTGTTTGGTTAAAGCAGAAACAAGAGATTGGTGTTTTGAACTTTTAAGCAACAACTGATTAAGACAAACTTGTTCCTATTGATTTGATTAAAAAAACAAACAAACAAATAAAAACCCAAGTTGAGGATATACGGTGTTCAGGTCCAAAAATATACAGGGCCAAAGTATATGCAGAACAAATTAAGCTTTGTGAATTTTGTTTTGGTAAAAGTTTTAGTGGAGCTATAATTATGTTAAACTAGCACAGGTGTATACATCTGCACCTTGCAATGTAGATGTCAATATCTTCAACTATGGTAGCTTGCTTAAGGTGGTTTTTTTAACCAGGAATGCACAAATGCAATATTGAATTTGCTTGTTTGTTATTAAAAATATGAAATATATATAGAAGGCTGGGAGGTTATCATTTGCTTAAGGGGAAAATTGGCATACATGAAAAACAGGAGCTGAGCAAACATTAAACTGGAGCTTTGTTAATAATATAAATAACAAAATATTGTGAACAAGATAAAATTGACAGACTAACAGATGCATACACATTTTTTAAAAATCAAACAATGGAAGAGATGGAAGCTCATTTGTATGAGTACTATCATATTATGAAAACTTATCTGTTGGTATAAAATTAAGGTTAATAAAAAGTCAAATGGTTGTTGTGCAAGAAAGTAATGTGGTTGGCAGGAGAAGAAAAATGCATAAATGGACTAACGTAGTCGTATAGTCCAGTATGAGATTATATGCAGTGCATATCAGTGGAAAAAATGAGATAAAAGTAAATGTATATTAAGAGAATGGAGGCCAACGAACTCGCATAAAACCAAGAAAGCGACAGTTTTACGTGGATGGCAAGCTTCAGCTGAGTTGAACACATTTTTTTATTTAACATGGATGATGAAACTGAAAACTTGGGGCATACCAAAAGCACTAATATCCTGTTTTCATGAAGATAATAATACGAAAAAAAGATTTCATGAAATTACTTAAAAGAAAGTTTCAATTTTTTTTATATTCCTCCTATACAGATGAAATTACTTCTATACGGAGATTGGTTTCTTCTAATTTGGTTAATGGAAATAATATACCCTTGAGCCTAGCTAGCAAGCATGTATTGAAAAGAAATACTGTAAATAACAAACTCGCAGTGTTGGCTGGATTTGCTCATCCATTACCATCCTCTAAAAAGTGGTGTTTACAGATGTAAGTTGATTCCATGTGATGTAATATATTTGAAAATAAAAATGAAAATCGTACCTTGTATTATGCAGTCAATGATCGCCTAAAGATGGTGTAGGAAATTGAGTGAACTGCTCCGCATCAACATGAAATTTGGAAATATCTTCATCTTCTTGTTCCACTTCCGTAGCAATTGCATTCCCGTACAACCAATCACGCGTGCAAAGTAGCGCCTCCACAATATCATCTTTAAGAGAACTGCGATAATCGTCCAAAACCCTTCCGCTAACACTAAATGCACTTTCGGATGCAACCGTGGTGATAGGCACGGCTAAAATATCTTTTGCCATGAAAGAGAGAACGGGATATTTAAGTTGTTTAGATTGCCAAAATGAAAGAATATCAAGTGGTAACTTATGATCTAGCGGTCCATCTTCTAAATATAACTTAAGTTCCGAATTATGCGAACTTTCAGCAAACTCAATATTTCTAAATATATCAAATTCCTCCATTACATCAACACACTCCTACGAATAAGGTCCCATAAATGGATCATTACAATCTAATTATTTTGATCCACTTGCTTCATTGTTCGATTCCTTCTCTATTTTTCTTTTGTACTCCTCATAAAGACATTTTAATTTTGTCTCTACCACCTCAAACTTTTCACTATAATAATTGCCATAAAGCCTTTTGTAACAAAACTTGACAAAATCCTTCTTATATCGGGATCAAGAATGCAAGCAATGCAAAGCAATATACTAAATTCACTCTAATATTTGTTGAACTTTAAAAACATTCTACTTGCCATGTCTGACATAAAATCATTAGATCCCATGCATATTTGCAATGTAAACAAAACCATAACAATTTTCGGAAAAAACAAATTAGATGTTGGGTATTTCGTTCCAGAAAACAAGCAAGTGGCATCATAAAATACTTCTAAAAAGTCGGCAATTTTTTTCGCTTTCATCCATTCCTCTTGTGTAGGACAATAAATATAATTTTTATCGACAAGCTCTAAGCAACAAAGTGCTTGTTTATAATATATGGCACTTTTCAACATAATAAAGGTTGAATTCCACCTTGTTGGAACATCTTGACGCAATCCTTTGTTACTATTATCCAACGAAAGATCGGCTATACATTCTACGAAATGTTTTTTCTTGATTGCGAACCTTTGATATACTTGACGCTTTCCCTAATATTATTTAAGCACGAAGCAATGCATTTTAAACCATCTTGTACCATTAAATTTAAAATATGTGCCGCGCATCGCACATGCAAATATTCTCCATTTGCAATCAAGGCTTTACGATATATAAGATGAGAGTCTAATAGCTCCACAAATTTATCATTAGAAGAAGCGTTATCTAATGTATAAGCAAATATCTTATCCTCAATGTCCCAACTAAGCAAAGGATTGGATATTTTTCCAAAAATAGCAGCTCCGGAATGTAGTGGCGGCATAAGACAAAAACTTAACAATTTTTTCTGTAGTTTCCATTCATTATCAATAAAATGAGCTGTTAAAGTGATATAGCCATCCGTATTAACCGATGTCCATAAATCGGTTGTCAAACTTACCCTCCCCGTACATGTTTTCAAAAAACATTTAAGCTTGGATTTTTCCTTTTCATATAATTTCAAAACATCGGTACGAGAGGTATTTCTCGAAACTGATAGAACTCTATCGTTAAGATATGAATGTATATCACGAATGCCTTCATAATGAACAAACATAAATGGCAAATTGTGTCTAATAATTGCTTTGGCCATTAACTCTCTATATTTATTTTGATTAAAAATTGTTTGATTTTGTTGCAATGCTTTTGCACTTATTATGGAACATCTCGGTATGTGTTTTCTTAGATTGGAAGTACCATACTTACCTCCCCAAATATACGACTTCTTACACTCCTTACAATAACATGTTTGTTTTTCCCCTTCCACGACTTCATTCTTTTGAAAATACTCCCAAACTTCAGAATGAGTACTCCTAACTCGTTTTTTTCCTACAGAACTATTTACGATTTAGGTTCATTCTCCAAATCCTCCATAGCAGCGTTATCATGCTCGATTGAATCCATAATCTACCACTTGAAAATCACAAGAAAATATTAGTTGCGGACAAAATGCGGACAATGTGCCTCAATGAAGATTTATTGGGTAGTTGTTCTACTGAATTTAAATAGACGGTTAATACAGGTGATCATCGGGTGAAAAGAGCACGTATCTATTGAGGGCAGAAGGTTAATTAAACTTTTCTCTATCGGGAATAATCATAAGAATCGACAGTACATTCAGTCATAGTATTAGTATGAAATGAAATGTATGCGGTTTTGAATCTTCTTATATTGTATTAACAGTTGGCACGTAAATTGGTGGGTGGTTATTCTTCGACAGAGCTGAATATTAACGTTGCTATTTGATCATTCTATTTCATACTCATTCTCTAACTTAAATTAGGACCGGGACTGAATTCTTATTAGTTTCATACTGAGAATTGACTAAAACAATAAATGATACCCGAAAATAGCTAGAACATAAAGAATATTAGAAGTTCAAAAACATATGGAACTGCAGCTTCCTATTTTGAAAAATGAGTTTATAAGCTTATGACCCTTATTGTCAAAATGATTTAATAAGCTTAACTTAACATATAGACTGAAATAATTGGCAGTAATGCAAGAGATCGATATCTGTCATCATATAATCACTGATCTGTACATCAAACCACTACCAGCTACAAACATAAATGTATGAAATAAGTAAAAATTGAAATTAAATTAAACTAGGAACTATACTTGAATATCGTCGGAAGCCCGGCGGTTAAACAAAAGACTAATAGCAAATATATTATGCTGACTTTTAACTACTTAGAAACAAAATGAGAGCAGATATTGTTTGTGAAAGTAATATAAACTAACAATGTTGTATGAAGTACCACGTATTGAGAGGAATGTTAAGGTGAAAAATAAGGAGTGGGTAGTAACCTTTCTAGTAATATCTAGACAGAATGACACTTGGCTTATGCAAAGAAAAGGCTTCCACGAATATTTCAACTGTGAAGAATGCAAAGGATGAGTGGCATCAAAGTTAGTAGATTAAAATGAAATTTCAATATGCAAACATGGTTTTGGTAAGCTCCACTGAGTATTCGTCACAGATGGATATCATAAGAGTTGAGATTTCTCATTCCCATTATGTCCCCAAGTGCCTGGTTCCCACTTCATCCAAGCCATTTTTATACTTGTTGAAGTAATGAAGATAATAGTTACAAATGAATCAATATGATTCATCTGGGATATAACATTACACAATATATAAGGATAGCGAAACTCATCTAATTTAACTTAATTGCATCACTTCAGCTACGAATTCAGTATTCCCCATACTCAATGTACATAGCAATTTAATGAGCCAACTACAGCCGAAAATGTGCTTGAGTGGTGAAAATGACAGTCTCGCACAAAAAAGATAGCTGGTGACACTTACTTTTGTGGTTTGGAAGTACCAGAAAGCGGTTGTAAGTTTCTGATAAAGGGTCCACTACCTTGTGCTGTGGAAACTGAAAACGGGTATTTTAGGGCCTGTCATAACACAACGATAATGCAGTTAGCAACAGCTTGCAGCTACTCTGAATTTGACTATATTTCTAAATCGATGTCAATTTTTTTTGCATAATATATTAAAATCTTGACATACCCCTGGGAAGTGCACTTTTGTGTAGGTGGAAGTGCAAAAGCCTCAAAAATCTATGTAAAAACGAAGTGTCAGTTTTAGAAGAAAATAAAGAGTTTATTGAAATTTCATATTGAAATTTCATTTTACATGTATATTATCTTCAACTATAGTAACATAAATCTCTAAATAGTTATATTTTATAAATAAACAAATAAGCAAACGACGAGGAAATTTAAGGCTTTCTGTATTTTTTTCCATACAAATTATGTTATGTTTTTAGAATTCAACTCTTATAAAAATATCTAATAATCACTTCAAAATCAAAACATAGAAAACATGAGCCATTAGACATTGGAGACTTGTTCAAAACCAAAACATAGCAAACACATGAATACATTACAAAAACCACCGATTAAAAAAACAATAGCAAACGGTATCCACTTGTGGTCATAGGTTTAGACAGATAGTTCCTTTTGCTGAGTTTAGACTTAATCAAACACAAGTAGAACACAACAAAAACAGCAGGTCACGTTACATTAGTAATCAGAAAGTATTTGAGAGCTAGAATAGAAGACAAGGAGTATTAAGGACAGCGCATGGCTCCAATTTTGACTAGTACGGTTCATGGTGGTACCGGTTCTGATAGTTCAAGATTAAGTTAAAAACAACATGAGTAGCATAACTTTTCTTGGATTCTGTCATAATTTTTTAGCGCTGTATTTTGTTGAACCATCTTTTGTATTATTTTGTCCACAGTTTAAATATTATTCAGTATACTATTTTAAAGACAAGTTGACAAAACCATGTGTATCAGGTAGCTAGCTGGGGTGTGCTGCATATGAACTTAATCTCTTCTTCTAATGGTGACTGTTAAATGAGCCTGTCTTGCGATCTTTTTTCTTCTAAAAAATCAAGCAATAGCAATAATCAGCCATTTGAAAATTTTTCCACTAGAGGATAAGCACTAGTTCCATTGGCATTTTGAAAGTTTCACTGATTGAACAAAAAATCAAAACCAAGCTAAACCAAAAGCCATAGCCGTTAACTCGACTAACATCAAACAATTTAAACACAACATTAACTCAATTGATTGAATAAGCATCCCGATTGATATACAATCAAGCTGTATTACTACGTTACATGCCAAAATCAGTTTCGAACACATCAAATAACTCAAAATAGAGATAGACTTTAAATCGACTCACGCTTATTGGCAGATTTAAAGGCTAGTGCAGCAGTCGAGACTTCAAAATGGGCGAGCGATAGCACAACTCGGCGGCGGCAGCAAAAGCCGACGGCGGCTAGTTTAATCTACAAACAATCCGAGAAAATAGTTTCTGATACAAAGATAGATCGACCTTTTAATGTCACGGTACCAAAATTGGTGGAAGCTCGATCGGTGCTTTCATAAATTATGAGAAATCGCTCTTTCTTCTTTTGTCGCCTTTTTTGCAGATTCGAGAACGAAGAAACAAAAATTTGGGTTGAAGGGTTACGCGGGTCGGATTGGTTTGGGTAGGTTTGCTGATGGGTCGTATACGGGCTGGGTAAAAACAAAAGAAAGTTTTAAAAGGGTAAACCCAACCCTTTTAATTTTAGGGTTATTGGGTTAGGTAAACGGGTTTGGGTATAATTTGACAGGCCTACGTCTACATTTATCCTATACATTTCGGTCTTTCAGGATTAGATAAAATTGAGTTTGTATCTTGTGTTTATCCTTTGACATGCTACATTTGACTAATGTACTCCTTTTAGAATAGCTTATATTGAAGATATACACACACGTAATAAGCAAAATTACAAGTAATTTCTCATGATATATATGCAATATATAATTTCTATCTAGCATCAGCCTTCTTAAATGTTTGCATTTTATAGTTTACAGGATTCTCTGATTTCCTGATAGGTATGATAAACTCAATTCCAAATTTGCTGTACATTCTCACATATTTTATTCCATGGTATCTTATTCCTATGTCATTCACAATTGGGTCCAAAAATACAGTAGTGGATTAAGAAATTTTGCTACCTTTACATTTAAGAATCTTGCACCTAATTGTATAGGTAGTTGATATCTGTTTGTTATATGATTAACGACCTTATGATCATTATTTATCACACAGTTAGACTATAGCTTGTATATGTATTCGAAGTTGCAAGTATTTTCTTTGGTACCATTATCAAAATTAGAACTTGACAATGAAGTAGCATCGTATAGTCTAATCTCATTCAAACTTTACTGGATTTATTCCATTAGTTATAATAGGAGTGTAATGTGGCCGATAGATATAAAAAGAGAAGCAGTGTTATAACAATGAGAAGCAGTGTTATCTGAAATACAAAGCAAGCAGGCCGAATGTGAAGGGCCCAGGCCCAAAGTTTTATTTTCTCAAGTTACATTTTTCTGTACCGTTGTATCAAGTATAAATACAAAGCAAAATGTAAAGTGATGAAGTAATGATCATTTCACTTTCTTCTTCAATAAAATTTACAAACTCTTTCATGGTATCGGAGCCCACTGCATAACGGCAATATTTCAAAAAAGAGAGGAAGAAACTCATCAGAATTCATCATCATCATTTGAGTTTCTGATTCGTATCTGAAGTGCAGTACCTTGCCAGTACTGAATCTGGCTGCATCAACACATTCAGATCGAATCTTGATGAAAAACAGAAAGAAATCAATTTACTCAAATCAAGAAACTCATCAAACAGATCACAACATCAAAAGAAAGTGTCATCCAACAGAGATCATCAGATTATCATCATCTGATCCTGTGGTTGCAACATACCTAGTCCAGTGTCTCTGTTTTTCTCAGTAATCTTGATCAAGATATAAACTATTTCTTGTCAATTTTTCATTTCTGTCTACCCATCCCTCTATATCTGCACTTTCTTGATATTAGCTTTCATCATGAGTAATGAATCCAACACTGCATCATCAGAGGACACGAAAAATTCTCAGCAAACTTCAACAACGGCTGAGAACCTCGTCAAGACCATCATTAGCCCACAGAGTCAACTTGTGACTGTTCATCTGGACGAAGATAACTATCTACTATGGAGGCTTCAGGTTGAAACTGCAATTCAAGGCTATGGACTTGAAGGTTACATTCTTGGCACCATTCCAATCCCACAAAAATTCATCACCGTCCAGGAAAACAAAGTTATTGGCAATGAAGAATACACAAAGTATCATAGGCAAGACGGACTAATCTATTGTTGGTTAATGTCATCTATAAACACCAAGTTACCGTCTCACGTAATAGGATGCAAGACTGCAAATGAATAATGGACAACAGTTGAAAATGTGTTTAGTACATAGTATGCAGCTAAGGTTATGTACCACAAAAGGCAACTTCAAAACATCAAGAAGGACACTCATACTATGAGAGAATATCTGTCCAAGATCAAAAATACTTATGATCTTCTTGAAGCTGCAGATCATAAAGTTTCTGATTCAGAACAAATCCTGACCATACTCAATGGTTTAAGTGATGAGTATGAATCAGTGGTTGCTGTGATAGCTTCTCAAAAGTTTCTGCCATCTATAGATGATGTACACTCAATCTTGTTAGCACATGAAGCAAGAATTGAAAATAAAAGACCACAAGAATCAGATCTCTCTGTCAATTACACAGCTAATAAAAGAAATAAAGGTCAAAACAGCAATAAAACTGAACAGGAAAATCAAAGATGTGGCTACACTAATAGATCAATAGGCAGATGGTATAACAATAACAACAGGCCAATATGTCAAATCTGCGAAAATGTAGGACACGCAGCAATGAAATGTTATTTCAGATACTCAAATCAGAACAATAACATTCATAGAAGCAGCAATCACAATGTCGATATGGCACAAACCAATGATAATCAAAATGATAACAACAACAAGGGTCAAAGTTCAAATGACATTGCCAGAGCTGAACACGTTCAAGATGAATCTTGGTATCCAGATTCTGGTGCTACAAATCACATCACTAACAATTTTGACAATCTAAATCTTGGATGCAAAGAATATAGAGGTAATCAAACAATTTGCATAGGGGTGGTAAGTGTGTCAAAATTTCTCATACTGGTAACACCAATATTAGAGGTAAAAGACAGTTATTTCTGCATAATTTACTAAGAGTTTCAAATATTAAAAAGAATCTTATAAGTGTATCTCAGTTTGCTCTTGATAACAATGTGTATTTTGAGTTCTATCCTCAGTACTGCTTAGTCAGAGACATACTGACTAAGGATGTTCTGTTGTAGGGTGAAACTGAAAAAGGACTTTACAAATTTACATCCACCAACTGCAGCAGTGTCACAAAGGAACTTAATCACTGTAATTTGAGTTCAAAAAGAAACAGTAAAGATACATTTGATCTATGGCATTATAAACTTGGTCATCCAAGTAGTAAAGTTGTAAAGCAAATTCTTGTTGAAAATAAAATAAAGTTTGATGATACATCTTTACCCTATGTACGTACTTATTGTCAAATGTGCAAAAGTCATAAGTTAGCTTTCAATCATTCATCAACTCAATACAATAAACCACTAGATTTAGTTGCCACTGATTTGTGGGGTCCTGCACCCATATGCTCAGACTATGGATTTAAGTACTATATATCATTTGTAGATGCATATTCAAGACATACTTGGATATACTTCGTAAAACAATATCTGAGACATACAATGTAGTCATATGCTTCATAACTATGGCTAAAAAACAAACTAATTCACAAGTTAAGATCATTCAGTCTGATAGTGGAACTGAGTATAAACCTCTTAGCAACTATTTTCAAAAAAGAGGAATTATACACAGAACCACATGTCCTCACACACCTGAGAAAAATGGTCTAGTGGAAAGAAAACACAGACATATTGTTGAATCTGGTCTTATCCTACTAGCTCATGCCTCAATGCCATTAAAATTCTGGCCTGAAGCATTCAATACAGCTGTTTTTTTTATAAACAGAATGCCAACAAAGGTTCTTAAGGGAATCAGTCCAATAGAGAAATTATATGGGTATAAACCAGATTATTTTAGTTTAAAAACCTTTGGATGTCTCTGTTTTCCTTACACTAAACCATGCAATACAAACAAACTGAACTTTAGATCCAAACCATGTACCTTTCTGGGATACTCTACAAACCAGAAGGGATACAAATGTCTAGATGACAGTGGAATTTTTTTTGTGAGTAGACATGTTATCTTTAATGAGCATGTGTTTCCTTTTAGCTATTCAGAAATGAAAACAATGAGCAAAGTCTACAACCCAAAAGCATCTATACCTGACTTACCAGTCTACACTGAGATTGAGCATCATATAAGGGCAAAGGAGGCTACTGAGAATCAAAATACGCAATTCAGAGAATCCGTTCAATAAAACTCAGATTGGACTGATAATCTCGGTCATGCCAGTCCATCACTTGCAGAAACAACAGAAGACAGAGAACAGGATCAAGTAGATAATCATGAAGAGAGTACTCAAAGGCCATCAAACAATTCTGACACAGGGGACATACCTCATAATGATGCTCAAATGAAATCCACTCATCCCATGGTTACAAGGGCCAAGAGTGGTATCTTCAAGCCAAAAATTTATTCAGCAAACTTGAGTACACATGAACCTGTTACATACAACCAAGCTGTCAAAGACAAAAATTGGAGAGATGCAATGAATGAAGAATACAATGCTCTCATCAAGAACAGAACATGGGATCTTGTATATCCACCATATAATAAAAACATTGTTGGATGCAAGTGGACATACAAAATCAAGAGAAATCTAGATGGAACCATAAACAAATACAAGGCAAGACTAGTTGCAAAGGGCTACACTCAGAAATATGGGTTTGACTTCAATGAAACATTTTCTCCAGTGGTAAAACCATCCACAATTAGACTTATTCTCACTATTGCATTATACAAGAAATGGGATATAAGACAATTGGATGTCAACAATGCATTCCTCAATGGCATTCTACAGGAGGAAATTTATATGGAACAGCCACAGGGGTTCACCAGAAATAAAAACTATGTGTGCAAATTGAATAAGGTCATTTATGGTCTTAAACAGGCTCCAAGAGTCTGGTTTGATAGACTGAAATTATCATTAACAAATCAAGGAGATCAGTCTACCAATTCAGATAACTCACTCTTTATCAAAATTAATGATGTGTCAACAGTATATGTACTAATATATGTTGATGACTTAATTGTTACAGGTAATAACAGAGAAGAGATTAAGCACATCATCACTTATTTAAATGAGCAATTTTCTGTAAAAAGACCTTGGAGACATCAACTACTTCTTAGGCATAGAAGTCAAAAGGAAAGCAAATTCAGAAATAATCTTATGCCAAAAGAAGTATATTCAGGAAATACTAGACAGAGCAAAAATGGGTGATGCAAAGGCACAACCAACTCCAATGATAAGTAGTCAACATTACTCTAAAAACAGAGGAGAAGCCATACTAAATATTAAAAAATATGGAAGTGTTGTAGGGGCATTACAATATGCAACTATAACATGACCTGATATTGCTTACAGTGTTAACGAGGTATCTCAATTTTTACAGAATCCACTTGACGAGCACTGGAAAGCTGTAAAGAGGATTCTCAGATACTTAAAGGGAACAATGAATCATGGCCTGTCACTTAAAGCATGCATCAACTTGAATATAGTAGGGTATGCCGATGCTGGCTGGGCTTCAGACCCAGATGACCGAAAGTCGGTCACGGGCTACTGCATATACATTGGAAATAACCTTATATCATGGTGTTCGAAGAAACAAGCAACCATATCAAGGTCAAGCACCGAAGTCGAATACAGAAGCATAGCAAGTGCTATAGCAGAAATTATTTGGCTACAGTCTATACTGAATGAACTAAAGCAGAAATCAGATGACATACCAGTTCTATGGTGTGACAATCAAAGCACAGTATACATGTCAGCCAATCCAATACTTCATTCTCGAACCAAGCATATAGAAATAGATCTATACTTCGTTCGAGAACTCGTTCAGAAAGGAAAGCTTTAGATAAGACACATACCAGCTACTTACCAACGTGTAGATGTTCTCACCAAGGCGCTATCGGCCAAGAATTTCAACAAGTTCAGATCTAACCTGAAAGTTGAAGATGACAAAGAACAAACATCTGTAACCATCTCAGTTTCCAACAACAGCTCAAAGGTTCCTGAGAACTCAAGCATAGCGAAAAAGGAAGAAATTTCCTCTGGTTTCCACCTGCCCAAGCAAGGGTACCAGATCTCAGCTTCCAATTTGAGAAGAAAGAGTGGGAATCTAGCTTCTCCAGTAGAGATCCAGCATCTCATGTCTAGATCTAATGGAAAGAAGATAATTTGTCTAAAGCAATCGTGAGAATCGTTCGATCGCCTCTCTCTGCAAACCCCAATCCTAGGGTCGCGTTTGAAGGGGGGAAATAAGAGTGCAATGTGGCCGATAGATATAAAAAGAGAAGCAACGTTATAACAATGAGAAGCAGTATTATCTCAAATACAAAGCAAGCAGGCCGAATGTGAAGGGCCCAGGCCCAAAGTTTTATTTTCTCAAATTACATTTTTCTGTACCGTTGTATCAAGTATAAATACAAAGAAAAATGTAAACTGATGAAGTAATGATCATTTCACTTTCTTCTTCAATAAAATTTACAGACTCTTTCAGTTATTTGCAGAGAAAAACAAACATCTCAAATTTAGCACAAAAGTTTCTCATTATAGAAGATAACTGATTGAAAACTCTTGTTGTTTCTTAGTCATCTGCAATTAAAAAATAGGATGTAATGTCACTTTAGTATATATCACAAAGCCTAAGTTTCATTAAATCCAAAACATGTTTTTAAGGAGAAGAAATTGAATATCAAAATATAACATGAACATCTGATGCTGTGACTAAAAATCTAATACGTTAATGTTGGTGCGAGATTCCAGCATGAGACCACTCAAATCGAAACCCCACAAGCACAGCGGAAGACAGAATCGTGGTAAGAAGTCTAAAAACAACCAATCAACGAATCAATTTCAATCTCAGTCGATCCAAAAGCAATCACAATCCCAAACAAGCAATATAGAAATCAAAGCAATAACGAAAAATAAATCGCACAGGGATTTATAGTGGTTCCACTAACGTTGTGTTAGTGTACATCCACTTTAAGAGAGAGCTTTTATTAATATTAATGAGAAGAGTACAAGATATTGAATACAATAATCAAAATTCTATTTAGAATTAATTTGTGGAGAAGAGAACTGAAGAAAAATTAGGTTTTGATAAATGCTAATTTGATGGAGGCTAATCTCTTTCAGTTGCTTGCACACACACATATCTGAAACCCGAGGCTAGCTTATATAGGAGAATAGAAACCCTAGGCAATGTTCCCAAATTGCCCCTGCAGATACCACAAATTTTCACCCAAGTTCGTATGTGAAAAACAGACGAAAACCGTTTCAGACGTCTGATCAAAAAAGTTAGACATCTGGTTTAACTCAATGGAGCTAATTCGCTTCAAATCAAACGTCTGATCAATTTGGTCAGACGTCTGAAAGAAGTTTCTGCCCCAAACTTCCCCTACTCGCCTTTTCTCTTCTAACTTTCACCTTCGAACTCCAATTTGCGAACCGTTTTCTCCGTTACGAAGCTACTTCCGACCTTTACAAATTTCCATATAGTGTCGCCAAAATTTAACACTCCACGTCGACACTGTATCCATCTTCAATTCCAATGGTACTATACCATCAACGACAACCGACAGCGCCAACTATCACCTCTTCTATCTTCAACCAAACATGAATGCTTTCCCAGTGAGCTCCGACAAAGCCACCGCCCATTGCACTCCACCAACGAGCTCAGGCAAAGCCCCCGCTCGCTAATGAAATGTTAAAAACATCCAAATCCTAAGCTATCTCACCAAAGACTAGCACTTACCGAGAAGATAGAACTTCAATCTTTTACCAATACTCTTCCTCATTTACCACCAAGCTCCTCCCTTAACCGTACCACCCCGTGGTACCTAGCACTTCTCCAAGCGAATCAAGTTCGAGCAATGCTCGAACTTTCCAACCGGCAATGCGTTAGTGAACATATCCGCCGCGTTATCCTTTGTGTGCACTTTCCGAAGATATACTTGCTTATCTTCATCTATGGTTACTAGAAATGACTCTCTCACCTTAATATACTTAGTCCGTGAGCTAAATGCCAAATTCTCTGCCAAGTGAATAGCACTCTGGCTATCACATCGAACATCAATACTATCATGCCCGAATCCCAAGTCACACAACAATCGCTTCAAATAGAGTGCCTCCTTTACTGCCTCCACTGCGGCTATCAACTCTGCCTCCGTAGTGGATAAAGCAACTACGGTCTGCAATCTAGATCTCCAACTTATGGTTGTACCTCCAAGTGTGAAGACATATCCGAAAGTTGATTTTCTTGGATCCCTATCACAGGCGTAGTCTGAATCACAATAACCAGCTAACTTGCAATCCATCATCTTACTACCGCTAAAAACAAGACCATGAGATGATATACCTCTAAGGTATCTCAATATAAGCTTCACAGCTTCCCAATGCGATTTTCCCGGATTAGCCATGTATCGACTAACCATCTCGACGGCATTTGCAATATCGGGCCTTGTACACACCATTGCATACATTAGACTTCCAACCGCACTAGCATATGGCACCTTTGCCATATATGTCTTGTCTTCCTCCAAGATAGGTGATCATTTACTCGAAAGCTTCGTTTGCAAAGGTAAAGGTGTATTTGACGCCTTTGCATTCTCCATGCTAAACCGGCAAAGCACTTTCTCAATGTACTCCTTTTGAGTTAGTTTCAACTCAAAATGCTTTCGATCCCTTACAATTTCCATGCCCAATATCCTTCTTGCTTCTCCAAGATCCTTCATTTCGAACTCCAATTTCAAACTCAGTTTTAGCTTGTTGATTTCATTCTTATCCTTCGAAGCAATGAGCATGTCGTCCACATACAAGAGTAAATACACCTAACAATCATTCTCCAATTTCTTGAAATAAACACAAGCATCCTTGATGCTTCTATCAAAACTATTTTCAAGCATAAAATGATCAAACCTCTTGTACCATTGTCTAGGTGATTGTTTTAAACCATATAGTGATTTCTTCAACTTACAAACCAAATTTGACTTACCATCTATAAAAAAACCTTCTGGTTGCTCCATGTAGATGTCTTCATCCAAGTCCCCATGCAAGAAGGCGGTCTTCACATCAAGTTGCTCCAACTCCAAGTCGTGAATAACAACAATAGCAAATAATATCCGGATAGAAGTATGGAGCACAATCGGTGCGAATATCTCATCATACTCATTTCCCTTCCTTTGTGCAAACCCCTTAGCCACTAGCCTAGCTTTGTATCTTCCATCGTCCTTCACCTTGTATATCCATCTACACCCAATAGCACAGTTTACTTTAGGAAGTGGAACAAAATTCCAAGTTTGATTCTTCAACAATGATTGCATCTCTTCCTCCCTGGCACAAATCCATTTCGAGCTATCACTCGACTTCATGGCATCATCAAGGTCCATCGTCTCATCTTGGACAACGTGAAGAGCATAGTCCAAATTATCACAAAAGCTAAGATAGTTCCAATCACCATATCTTTTAGGTGGTCTTATAGTATGACGACCAATCCGAGTAGCAATACCATCACCTAAACTCCCTTCAGCTCCACCTTGAACCGAATCTTCTCTAGAATCATGTACATCACCAACACTACTAGAGGCACCATGTGGACTATGTGATGTAACATCAACCGCTACTTCCTCACAAGCATCTCCAACTACTCTACTCTCTCTATTTCTTGGACAAAATGTGGAAATAATTTCCTTCTCCTTTGATTCATCATGAATCAAAACCGGAACATCCGATGAGCTCACATTCTCCTTAAACATCGCGGACTCATGAAAAGTAACATGACGAGAATTCACTACCTTCTTCGTTTCCGGATTCCAAGTACGATAGCCTTTTACACCAACCGTATAGCCAAGCAAAATCCCCTTGAAATCTCTTGGTTCAAAATTATCATTTTCCGGATGATGCACATAAACCGGACTGCCAAACACACGAAGATAGCTCAAGTCAATACTCTTTCCCTTCCACACTTCCTTTGGAATTTTGTTACCAATAGCTGAGCATGGAATTCGATTAATAATATGCACTGCGGTTGACAAAGCTTCAGCCCAAAATCTCTTCACCAAACCCGATGTCAATTTCAAGCATCGAGCTTTCTCAAGTAGAGTACGATTCATTCTCTCCGCAACACCATTTGATTGCGGAACTCCAGGTGTAGTAAAATGCCTCCGAATAACATGATGCTTGCAATACTCTAGAAATTCTCCGGAAACATACTCTCTACCATTGTCAGACCTTAGAATCTTCAAAGACTTTCCACTCTCATTCTCAATAAGAGCTTTCCACGCTTTGAACTTTTCTAATGCCTCTGACTTGGCCTTCATTACATACACCCAAAATTTCCGAGAAAAGTCATCTATAAAAGAAATATAATAGCGAGCTCCTCCTAAAGAAGCTACCAGTGTCGGTCCCCAAACATCCGTGTGAACATACTCAAGAACCCTTCTAGAATCATGCTTTCCCTCACCGAATGAAACTTTAGTTTGCTTCCCCATGACGCATTCTTCGCAAAACTCTAACTTGTTGAAACTTTCTCCATCGATCATCTCTCTCTTTCGAAGAACATCTAAACTCCTCTCTGAGACATGAGCCAACCTCAAATGCCACAGCCTTGTCGCATCCAAGCCACAGGTACCTTCTACAGTCACTCCTTGAAGCAAATAAATAACATGAGTCCTTGCACCCTTCATCACCACAAGTGCCCCCTTCGAAACCCGTAAGCTATCACTCTCAATAGTGATCTTACAACCTAAAGAATCTAGCTGCCCCAGAGAGATAAGAGACTTCCTAAGTCCCGGAACATAGCGCACATTAGTGAGAGTACGAACCACTCCGTCAAACATTCGAATTTGCACGGAAACAATGCCTTTCGACTTGAAAATAGCACCATTTCCCATAATAATTGAATTTCCTTCTTTGTCGATGTAAGACAAAAAAAAATTCTATCTGGCGTCATATGATAAGACGCCTTAGAATCGAGCACCCAATCGCTACCCGAAACATCTGATGCTACTGCCAACAAAACATCTACATCTCCCTCACCAAGTGCACTCTCCACCGCTACTAATGAAGATGCTACTTCCTTTTTTGCCTTCTCCTTGTCCGGACACTCATTCTTCCAATGACTGGGCTTCCTACAAATATAGCACTTGCCTTTTCTTTCCTTCGACTTTCCTCTCCAACCGGGGTTCCTTGATTTAGAATGGCCCCAGTTCTCCTTCTTCACATACCTCTCATTCTCCACAAATAAACCATGACCACAACTAGCACCACTACTACCATCACCTAACTCCTTCATTTGATCCCGCAACTTCTCGCTAAGAAGACCCGTCTTGACATCATCAAGAGTTAATGTATCCCGGCTATAGATCAAACTGTTTGAGAAACCTATATAGCGATCTGGCAACGAACACAACAATATCATTGCCTTTTGCTCTTTCTCAATCTTCAAATCTTCTACCTTCATCTTCATTAGCAAATCATCAAAATTATTTAAGTGCGCCTTCAGCGAAGTACCCTCCTTCATCTTATAGGTGAAGAATGTTCGCAATAAGATCAAACAATTTGTCAAGGACTTCTTCATATACAATTCCTCCAACTTGTCCCAAATACCCTTAGCGGTTGTCTCACCACTAATTTCAGAGATAACATTCTCTCCCATAGCAAGTTGAAGTGTAGTGAATGCCCACTCTTTCATTTCCTCTCTCTCAACATCTGAGATATCCGCTGGCAATAAATGTGTGTCAAACACTACCCGATGCACCCGATTCCTCCTTAGAACCGCTTTCATCTTCCATTGCCATTTTTCAAAATCAATATCACCATTCCACTTGTCTATTACTAATTGTGATCTTGAAGCTGCGTACGAGCCATGTATATAAGGAGCTACACCACTTGGATTACCCATTGAGGAGCTACTAGAGTTACTACTTGATTCAGGCATTTCTACAACCACCGACCAACACCAATGCTCTGATACCAAATGTTGGTGCGAGATTCCAACACGAGACCACTCAAATCGAAACCCCATAAGCACAGCGGAAGACGAAATCATGGTAAGAAGTGTAAAAACAACCAATCAATGACTCAATTTCAATCTCAATCGATCCATAAGCAATGACAATCCCAAACAAGCAATATAGAAATCAAAGCAATAACGAAAAATAAATCACACAGGGATTTATAGTAGTTCCACTAACGTTGTGTTAGTGTACATCCACTTTAAGAGAGAGCTTTTATTCATATTAATGAGAAGAGTACAAGAGAATGAATACAATGATCAAATTTCTATTTAGAATTGATTTGTGGAGAAGAGAATTGAAGAAAAATTAGGTTTTGATAAACCCTAATTTGATGAAGGCTAATCTCTTTCAGTTGCTTGCACACACACACATATCTGCAACCCGAGGCTAGCTTATATAGGAGAATAGAAATCCTAGGAAATGTTCCAAAATTGCCCCTGCAGATACCACAAATTTTAGCCCAAGTTCGTACGTGAAAAACAGACGAAAACCGTTTCAGATGTCTGACCAAAAAAGTTAGACGTCTGGTTTAACTCACTAGAGCAAATTCGCTTTAGATCAGACGTCTGACCCATATGGTCAGACGCCTGAAAGAAGTTTCTGCCCCAAACTTCCCCCACTTCGCCTTTTCTCTTCTAACTTTCACCTCCGAACTCCGATATGCGAACCGTTTTCTCCGTTACGAAGCTACTTCCGACCTCTACAAATTTCCATATAGTGTCGCCAAAATTTAACAATTTGTACCAAGGCAATTTTTTCTAGTTTACATGATGGTGAAATGAGTGTCGGTATAATTTGGAATACGCATTACCATTTCATTAACATCTGCTAAGAAAGCAATGTCAAACTTATTTTCCTAAAACCCAATTATTAGTAAATCTAAAATAAGAATTTTGATCAACTGCAAACTATTTATAGTACTTATTGCTTTTTCTTTTATAAAAAAGAAAGAACAGAAGACATCTTTCCTAAGAAACGGTTTTTAAATTTTTATTCTCACCTTAAATTCCTTATACAAATTATGCATTCAAAAGGAGCATTACATTTTATAGTGTTTTTCCTCGGTCTAATGTTTGTATAAATCAAGAGCATTTATAGACATTTTAAAGCATGTATAAGCCTGTTCAGACATTTGACTTATTTTAATAACATTTAGAAACTATAATTGATTAATAAAACTCCAAACTTTTGTGATACAAGCTTCATTGGTTGTTTCAGTTATACTACAACAGAAATGTTGACAACTAAAATAAAATTCACAAAAAGATAGTAGTTCCTGAGATGATGGTTTGATGACAACAACCTTAGAACTTTTATATACACACACACACATGTAGGTAGTGAGAATGAAGACTGTACAGTATAAAGATTCAAGATTGAGTATAGAGATTCAAGACTGACGAATTCAAGATTGCAGAAATCAAGACTGAAGACTCATGAATATCAAGATTAGTTCAAAAGTTCAAGATATCAACATAAGTAACAAAGTCTAGATTTATGGTAAAACTTCATAATAGCACATAAATCTTTATTCGGGTTTTAATTGTGGAATGAAATCCACCTTCTCGCTTTAATAGTGCGATGGAACCCACGACCTCTTTAGTAAGATGGAACCCACGACCTTCTCTAGTGGAATGGAATCCATGAATATTTTTAGATTTTTTTCAAAACTATATTTTTAAAAAAAACATCTCTCTCGGTTTAAATATTTTAGCCTTAATTCAAAAACTATTTTTAATCATATTAATTTCAAAATGATTTCTCGTTTTTAAAATGTCTCCTGGTTTTAATGTTTTAGTTTTAATCTCAAAATATTTTTATATTTAGTTTTATTACTTTTATATTTCGTAAGATCACTTTCCAAAGGTTTTTATAACCATAAAGTAAATTCAAAATAGTTTACAAAGTTCTAAGATTGTTTCGACAAACTTTAGAAAGAAAATCTATTTTAAAGCAAAAATCAATTTTCAAAAAGTACTAGGGGATGTCGACATGCCAATACCTCCCATGTCGACATGGTAGCCGTCGATTTTAAAAGTCGAATTTTCAAAAGAAGTGTTTATTCGTCATAATCTTTCACGAATGGACATGACTGTTATTCTCCTATATATACTAGTAGTTTTCAACGAATTTTTACTTAAGATTTTTTTGATTTCTCTCCTCTTTCTCTTCCATTCTTATTTTCAAACATTCTTAACAAAACTCTTCCAAAATCCTAAGTGAATCAAACTCGATCGTCTCTAGTTTGATTCTCTGTCACTCTCTCTCAAAGATCTCAGTGCTATTCTGAGTTATAGGATCATTTGTAATCAAAGATCGAAAGATCTAAGTGTATCGAGTCTCTCTCTATCAAAGTATGATAAGAAACAGTGTGATTATGGCCCGTAAATCAATTGGATGTGTTGTAGCCCGTAAATCAATTGGGTGATCTTGTAGCCTAGTTAAATCAAGATAGTTTGCCTTGGACTCATAGATAGGAGGGTGTATCTTGTGGCCTTTAAACCACAATTGTAATATCGACATTATATTTGAAAAGAAATCTGCACAAGAAATTGTGTGGGGTTGGATGTATAACTCTGAACCAATATAAAACTCATGTGTGTTCTTTCTGTTACTGCTTTTATTTACTATTTGCATCTATGTCTGATTCTGTGATTGTCTCTATGTTTTTGAATTGCATCTGTTTGGGTTTAATTTGAAAAGATTTCAGAAGGATTTATAAAATTAATAAAACACTATTCACCTCCTCTCTATTTTTAATTCTGCCTTAAGATCTGTAATCCTCATTTTCTACATTTGGTATCAGAGCAATGGTTTTCAAAGTTTTCATAATCTGATTTTTGAAAAAGTTTAAAATAACAATTTTTGAAGATTCTGTTAATACTAGTTCTAAACTGTTCAAATCATCATTGTCTCATAATTTTGCATATTGCCGATTTGGTGTGTTGTGCAGGAACAGATACATTATATGGCTTTTGAAGAATCAACACTCAATGGACAAATGGTGCAAATCAAGAAGAACAAATTGATACTTGATTGTGGATGTGTTAAAGACACATGATTGGTAATCCGAAGATACTAAATGACATAATTTACGAAGATGGAGGAATGGTCAATTTTGAAGACAATTCAAAAGGATATGTTATTGGCATCTACAATATCGGTAACTCTAAAACTCCTACTATTTCTTATGTTCTGTTAGTTAGAAATCTAAAACACAACGTACATATCATATGTCAACTATATGACAAGGGCTACAAAATTAAATTTGAAAAGGATAAGCGTCACATCGAAGATAATAAATCAAATATTATCTTGGAAGGAATTAGAAAGAAAATTATTTTTATTCTTAGTATGAAAATCCCAAATGATAGCCTATGTCTTTTGGCTAATACAATTGACCCTTGGATCTAACATAAAAGATTTGGGCATTTGAATTTCAAACTCTTATCTAGACTTTCAAAACTTGGTTTAGTAAGAGGTCTTCCTAAAATGGATTTTAAAGTAGATAGTATATGTGAAGCTTGTCAATTAGGAAAATTTAGGAAGAGTTCATTCAAATTGAAAAATATGATTTCAACTTCAAAACCTCTGGAGTTACTTCATTTAGATCTGTTTGGTCCATTTCAAATTCAGTCACTAAATCACAGTAAATATGTTTTTGTAATCGTAGATGATTATTCTAGACTTACATGGACAATTTTTTCCAAAACATAAAAGTGATGCTTTCGATTTATTTAAAACTTTTGCAAAAAGAATTCAAAACGAACTTTCATTAAAAATCAAAACTATTCGTAGTGATCACAGTGGAGAATTTGAAAATGAAAATTTCGAGAATTTATATAACCAAAAGGAATAACTCATAATTTTTATTTTTCAAGAACTCCACAACTAAACGGAGTGGTAGAGCGTAAAAATAGGACGTATCAAGAGTGTGCAAGAACTATGCTTTTAAATAGTAAATTACTAAGAAATTTTTGGGCTGAAGCAGTTGCTACAGCTTGTTACATTTTGAATAGGATTTTGATTAGACCTCTAACTAATAAAACACCATATGAAATTATTTTCAATAAGAAACCAAAAATATCTTATTTTAAAGTTTTTGGAAGTAAATGCTTTATTCTAAATACAAAGAACAATTTGGATATTTAATCCTAAATCCGACAAAGGAACCTTTATTGAATATTTTAATAGAAGTAAAGCATATAGTTTTCAATTTAAAAACTAACACCATTGAAGAAACAATGCATGTATCTTTTGATGAAAATTTCAAAGATTTTGTTCAAATAAATGATGAAGATGATTTTGTTTCTTTAAATAATGAATCAAATTTTGAAATTGGTATAGTAGATAATACTCTTTTTATTGAAAGAAACAAAAATGATATCCAATTAGCACAGATTTATATAGATGATATCATTCTTGGATCAACAAACAATGAAATGAATAAAGAGTTTTCTAAAATAATGACAAAAGAGTTTGAGATGAATAATATGAGTGAACTAACTTTCTTTTCAGGATTGCAAATAAAACTATTAGATAGTGGTATTTTCATTAGTCAAGAAAAGTATGCTCGGGATCTAGTTAGTAAGTTTGGTATGATCACTGCAAGTGGAAAACCCACTCCTTTGGTCTTAAATAAAGAAAACATGTCAAAATATGTTGATCAAAAACTATACAAGAGGATTATTGGATCGCTACTCTATATAACTGCGAGTAGGCCTGATATCATGCACAGTGTCTGTCTCTATGCAAAATACCAATCTCAACCTAGAGAAACTCATTTAAAAGCTTTTAAACGTATCCTAGGATATATCAAACACACTATAGACTATGGCCTATTTTACCCTAAAAATGATTCATTTGATTTAATCTCATATTATGATACTAACTACGTTGGCTGTAAATCAGATCGAAAAAGTACAAGTGGAACTTGTTACTTTTTAGGGCATTCTTTGGTTTCCTACTTTAGTAAAAAGAAAAATATTTTCTCACTATCATCAACTGAAGCAGAATATATCTCTGCTGCTTTTTCTTGTTCTCAAGTATCTGTATACGACGGACCCTAAATGATTTTGGATTAAAATATTTCAAATCACCAATTTATTGTGACAATACAAGTGCAATAAATTTGTCCAAAAATCCTAATCATCATGCCAGAACCAAATATTGTATCAGACATCATTTTCTCAGAGATAATATAAGTAAAGAGATTATTTCTCTTGAATTTATCAACACACATAATCAAATAGCTGATATTTTGATCAAATCCTTGAATCAATCAACCTTTACTAAATTAAAAAGAGAACTAGGTCTTTGTTCTATAATTGAGATATAGAATATAGATATAGTTACATATATATTTAAAGAAATGGAGAAAAACAAAAAAAAATCAAATTTTCAAATGGAAGTCGACATGCCCCTAACCCCTATGTCGACATACAACAGTCAAATTTGAAATTTTGATTTTTCCTTTAAAATTAGTTTGGTGGTTATATAACCACAATATTTTGAATTCACCCATCTTCTCACTTCATTTTCTCTGTAATAAACTTCTGAAAATACAAATTAATGGCCTCCTCTTTTAAATCAAACCGAAATGCAACCATTTCCTTCCTTTCTCCTAATTCTGGTCCATTCCAACGTACTACATTGGCTCGAGTAATGAAGATCGAGTAAATTATGAAGGATTCTCTGCAATACTGACTGCATTACAAGTCATGCAAATAAGGATGGCAAAGGAACAAGAAAAATAAGGCAAGATTCTTAGAAATTTGCAAAAGTTTCTAATGGATAATCATGCAGACCCTATTGTGATTGAAAATGATTCTTCTAACATACGTTTTCATAATCCATTATAGGACGATGACGAAGAAGAAGAAGAAGAGGAATAAGCGCAGATGGACGAGGATGATAATTTTGTTTGCGTTGGAGAAGTCCGTTTTGACAAAAATTCTAATTTTGTCGAATATCATGGAAACTTTTGTCTCCATTACCCTAATTGTTCGATTCACAAGTCACCAATTGTCGAGGACTCTCCTTAGATTGTTATTATATTAATTTTTTATATTTTGTGTACTTGTATGTATTTGTGCCTATGTTTCATATATGTGTGTGTGTAATGTAATATGATATATAATAAAATTAGATTTATGTTTCGCATATTATACTTCGTTAATAGCATTTAGTTCCATAATATTAGTTTAAGGGGGAGTTATGTAGTTTAGGCTTAGTTTTTGTTGATGATAAAGGGGGAGAATAATAAAATAGGATAGTTAGGCTGTGAGTTAGTAGATCAAGGGGGATTAGTTGGAATAAGGGGGAGTCAGAGTAGATATAGAGTTTGGTGGATTATGTTTTATAAACATAGGTTGTCATCATCAAAAAGGGGAAGACTGTTAGTTCCCAAGATGATGGTTTTTATTACAACAACCTTAGGACTTTTTATAAAATATAAATACTAATAACTTTGTCCAGATATATGTATATGTAGGAATATATATATATATATGCATGTACTAAGAATAAAGACTGTATAGTATAATGATTCAAGACCGAGTATAGAGATTCAAGACTGATGAATTCAAGATTGTAGAAATCAAGATTGAAGGCTCATGAGTATCAAGATTATCAAGAGTTCAAGTGTTCAAGATATCAAGATAAGTAATAGAGTCTAGATTTATGTTAAAACTTCATAATAGCACTTAAATCTTTATTCAGACTTTAATTGTGGAATGGAATCCACCTTCTCACTTTAATAGTGGGACGGAACCCATGACCTCTTTAGTGATATGGAACCCACGACCTTCTCTAGTGGAATGAAATCCACGAAATTTTCAAAATGACTTATTTTTAGATTTTTTTTCAAAACTATCTTTTTAATAAAGACATCTCTCCCTCGGTTTAAATATTTTAGCCCAAATTCAGAAACTATTTTTAATCATATTAATTTCAAAATCATTTCTTGTTTTTAAACTATCTCCTGGTTTTAATTTTTTAGCTTTAATCTCATAATATTTATATATTTAGTTTTTATTACTTTTATGTTTCGTATGATCACTTTTTAAAGGTTTATAATTAAAGTATATTCAAAATAGTTCACAATGTTCTAAGATTGTTTCGACAAACTTTAGAAAGAAAATCTCTTTTAAAACAAAAATCAATTTCCAAAAATACTAGGGGATATCGACATGCCTATACCCTCCATGTCGACATGGTAGCCATAGATTTGAAAATTCGAATTTTCAAAAGAAGTGTCTATTCGTCATAACCTTTCATGAATGGTCATGATCGTTATTCTCTTATATATACCAGTAGTTTTCAACGCATTTTTACTTGAAGATTTCTTTGATTTCTCTCCTCTTTCTTTTCCATTCTTATTTTCAAATATTCTTAACAAAACTCTGACAAAATCCTAAGTGAATTAAACTCGATCGTCTCTAGTTTGATTCTCTGCCACTCTCACTCAAAAATCTTAGTGCTATTCAGAGTTATAGGATCATTTATAATCAAAGATTGAAAGATCAAAGTGTATTGAGTCTATCTATATCAAAATGTGATTAAAAACGGTGTGATTGTGGCCCGTAAATCAATTGGGTGTGATTGTGGCCCGTAAATCAATTTAGTGATCTTATAGCCTAGTTAAATAAAGATAGATTGCCCTGGACTCAAAGACAGGAGGGTGTATCTCGTGGCATTGAAATTGAGGTTGTAATATCGACATTATATTTGAAAAGAAATCTGCACAAGAAATTGTGCGAGACTAGATGTAGGGTAACTCCGAACCAGTATAAAATTCAAATGTGTTCTTTCCTTTACTCTTTTATTTACTATTTGCATCTATGTCTGATTCTATGATTGTCTTTCTGTTTGTGAATTGCATCTTTTTGGGTTTAGTTTGAAAAGATTTCAAAAGGATTCTTAAAATTAATTAAACACTATTCACCCTTACCCCTCTAGTGTTAATTCTTCCTTAAGATCCGTAATCCGCATTTCCCAAAGAAGATGATGAACTCGAATTTCCAAGACGAAAATCATTAAATATATCCACCTAATAATCCATTTAAAAAGTAATCGAAAGCATGTAAAAAGTGATAAAAACATGTAGCTAAACCATTTAAAAGATAAAATTAAATGAATACAAAGCGATAAACATGTAAGAAGCAAATCAGCTTGAAATAGAAACAAGCCATATATCGATCAATAATAGGAGAGATCGAAATTTTGGAAGGGAGATAGGAATTATGGAGGGGAGATTGAAATTTTGTAAGGCAAATCAAAAGTACGGAGGAATTTTACTGATTTGATCGTGAAAGCGTTGGTTAGGGCTATGCGTAAGTTAAAATACTCATTTACTACTTTTCCCTAGTACATTCCAATTAAATTCAATTCAACCCAGTCTTCCAAAGCAAAAAGATGTTACTATATTTAAAATTGTAAATGTTGATTTTTGGTAACACATTTGTCGGATTGTGACGCTATTTAAGTGAGACTAAAATGCAATGCAAGTAAGTGTTAGCAAATGAAAAAAAGCCTTGCCAAATGACTGTTTTGGTGTAGTGCTAACGCGGACTCCAATCAGACTTCTTAATTAGAAATCTCCATTCTCCTTACATATCCAGATGCTATGATAGAAAACTTTAATTCCATTTTAAGAACCTTAACCAATTGTTCATCATCAAAAATCGACTAATAAATCCTTCTTCAGAACAATGTAGGACACCTTAAGTCATGTACTCGAATCTTGGATCGAGAATTATGTGAAAAAGAGGAAGGAAATATGTACAACTTGCATTCTTATCTTATTGGTTCTTACTACCCAACTACTTCCTACCCTCCCTATAATATCAATAAAAGAATTTCATAAAATTTCTACTCAGGTTCAAGCATTTTTAAATGATACAACTTATTTATGAAACCTTTCATAAAATCATTTTAATTTGTATAATATCTTCTACATCCTAAGAGTATATATAAAACATCTAATTTTTAATTCTGTTTACCTTGCTCTATGCAAATGTAGGCCTAGAATAATTTGGGACTTAAAAACCGATTTGACCAATTCAACCTCTTTTCCCAATCGGTCTGATAAGTCGCCAAGAAGAGTGGCGTGTTGGTGTCCAAACTCCGTCTTAGAGTCTACTTTATCTTAGACACCTCTAAGGTAAAGACATTTATTAGATGACCAAATAACATCAAATAATTTTTCACTTCCTAGATGTTAAAATCAAAAAAACATAGTGTAATAAAACAAGTTTATTTATCCTCCTTATTAATCCCATTTTAAACTCCATTTATTCATCCGTCCTTAAATCAAAATACCTTATTATTATGAAACTTAGGAGCCAAATACTTGGGTTTTATTTCAAAATCTTTTTGAAATGATACTTTATTTTTAACCCTTAGAAAATATACATATAGCCCAAGCAATTCCAAAATGTTGGATCATAGGTTTTGATTGCTGACAAAAATTCACGAATCTATGACTACGACATCATCCTGACTCAACGACTCAAAGTATGGTTCATATAGTTATATATTTTAACAAGAGTCATCAAATATGTATATAGAGTCTAGTAAGTGCTTTGTTAAAATCTTTCCTCAAGAATCATCATTCACATTCAAATAAACTTGCATGCATATTTTAATCAAAATCAAGTTTTCAAAAAGTGCATGGAGCGGGGCTCAAACCCAGGTCACTAGTTTGGAAGGCATGTACTCTAACCAAATGAGCTACTACTATTTTTGTTTAACAACAGAATTCAGTCGACTGAATAACCTGAGTCAGTCGACTGAATCTGTGCAGTTTGATATACATGCACAGTTTCAGTCGACTGAATTTCCTGCACAGTCGACTGAATTTGGTCCCGAAAATTTTTCTTCATATTTTCAGTCGACTGAATCTCCTGCTCAGTCAACTGAATTTAAACCTGTAAATTTTCTCTGAAAAGACACCTTCTTCTTCCCAAGAGTTGCAACCATTCATCAATGGAAATGGAAGCATCTCTTGTTTGCAACCTTTGACAACATATGCATCTCTTCTACAAGTATAAATTCATGATTCTAACATCATTTAATTAACCGAATTCTCTTACTCTAATCTATCTATTTCTTGATCATATTTTCTAAACATTATCAAAGCAATCACTACTCTCTTTGCTTGAATCACTGTTTATATTTAATATATTTGATTCATAGCAAATTCATAATTCCTTGATCTTCACAAAACATATTTCATATTCTCGAGGATAAGATTATAGGGATATTGTACTACATTAGACTCATTAGTGTTGACAAGAACACAACAAGTCGAATATTGTATTTTTGTAATTGAGTTGAAGTCCTCTTCGGTAGTTGAGGCAAGAAATCCCGTTCGGTTGTTCGGGTAAGTTGTAAACCTATTCCTCCGGGTGAAGTGAGGGTGTTAGTTAGAGAAATTCCTAAGAGGAGCTTAGGGACTGGACGTAGGACGAGAGGTCCGAACCAGTATAAAAGTCTTGGTGTCTCCTTGCATTTACCTACTTTATATACCTAGACTATTTCATTATTCCATATTACACGATCCTACCGCATAGCCCACTCTTTCAATTGGTATCAGAGCCTGGTATTCTAGAGATCGTAACAACATCCTAGAATAAATGGCTATAAAGAGATCTAGTCAAGGCAATAAGAAGAGGAAGAGCAATAAAGAAAAATCAATGGAGCAAACAAACAAATGCTTCATGGCAAAAGATAATGAGGTTAGTCATCTAACTTTTGATGATATGATAGAAATAAATTCAGATCTTCTAGACACTTTAAAAAGTCTCAAAAGAAAATATAAGGAAGCTCTAGAAAATCAGAAGAAAGCACAATTCGAAAGAGATATGCTTAAAGACGAGAAGAAAATATTAGAAGAAGAACTTGAGAAAATTCAAGATTCACTCTTTGACAATTCTCAACTCGCTCTATTAAGTCAAGAAATAGAAGCTCAAAAAGTAAAGAATAATGCTCTAGCTTCGGAGAATCATGAGTTAAGAACAAAAATTCAAATTGTTGAGTTAGATAACACTAGTCTCAAAACTAAGCTTGATGACATTACTAAAAATATTTCTAATTTTAATAAAGGGAGAGAAAATTTATCCAGGATTATTGAAAATTCTCAACCTGCTTCAAATAAGAAGGGATTAGGTTATGTTAAGAATTCAAAAGCTCACAATGATAAAAGTGGTTTAGGATATAATAAAACTGATCGTAGAAATAGCACTAGATATGCTTTCATGTATAGTAAAAATGATAGTGCTAGTGCTAAATTTCGAGTAAAGCCTAAATCCAATTTTTATAGAAATTCAAATACTACTATGACCTATAATGTTGATAATTTCTTTAGAAGTACAAAATCATTAATAGGAAATATGAATAAAAATTATCTAAGTATTTGGGTTCCTGTTAATTGGAAAAATAGAGAAAAATACATTGATGATTATTTTGATATGGTAGTTAATAATGAAAATTATATTTATAAAGGTTCAACCACACCCAAGTGGGTATGGTTTCCTAAAAATTAGGAAATTATAAGAACCTTGGGTATCGCATGCTTTAAATGTTAATTTTTTTCTGATACCTTACATTATAAGTACTAGTTATTTTGTTTTATATTGCTCTATGTTAACACTTATGTAAAATATATTTTATATCATCATATAAACTCTCCTTTTTGTCGATGACAAAGGGGGAGAAAGATATTGCTCTCTAACACAATTTGCAGGAATAAACCATGTAAGCACAGATTAAGGGAATAAACCATGTAAGCACAGATTAAGGGGGGAAAAGATTAAATAGGAATATATATAGCATAGATTCAGGGGGAGAAATCGATAGCACAATTACGGGAAGATATTCAGTGAGAGAGATATGGTCAAAAAAGCTTGTCAAAGATTCGTTCATTGAAAATGGAGTTGTCATCATCAAAACGGGGGAGAATGTTGGATCATAGGTTATGATTGCTGACAAAAATTCACGAATCTACGACTACGACATCATCCTGACTCAACGACTCAAAGTATGGTTCATATAGTTATATATTTTAACAAGAGTCATCAAATATGTATATAGAGTCTAGTAAGTGCTTTGTTAAAATCTTTCCTCAAGAATCATCATTCACATTCAAATAAACTTGCATGCATATTTTAATCAAAATCAAGTTTTCAAAAAATGCATGGAGCGGGGCTCGAACCCAGGTCACTAGTTTGGAAGGCATGTACTCTAACCAAATGAGCTACTACCATTTTTGTTTAACAATAGAGTTCAGTCGACTGAACAGGAACAGTCAGTCGACTGAAACTGGAACAAATTTATACACATGCACAGTTTCAGTCGACTGAATTTCCTGCACAGTCGACTGAATTTTTTCCTGAAAATTTTTCTTCATATTTTCAGTCGACTGAATCTCCTGCTCAGTCAACTGAATTTAAACCTGTAAATTTTCTCTGAAAAGACACCTTCTTCTTCCCAAGAGTTGCAACCATTCATCAATGGAAATGGAAGCATCTCTTGTTTGCAACCTTTGACAACATATGCATCTCTTCTACAAGTATAAATTCATGATTCTAACATCATTTAATTAACCGAATTCTCTTACTCTATTCTATCTATTTCTTGATCATATTTTCTAAACATTATCAAAGAAATCACTACTCTCTTTGCTTGAATCACTGTTTATATTTAATATATTTGATTCATAGCAAATTCATAATTCCTTGATCTTCACAAAACATATTTCATATTCTCGAGGATAAGATTATAGGGATATTGTACTACATTAGACTCATTAGTGTTGACAAGAACACAACAAGTCGAATATTGTATTTTTGTAATTGAGTTGAAGTCCTCTTCGGTAGTTGAGGCAAGAAATCCCGTTCGGTTGTTCGGGTAAGTTGTAAACCTATTCCTCCAGGTGAAGTGAGGGTGTTAGTTAGTGAAATTCCTAAGAGGAGCTTAGGGACTGGACGTAGGACGAGAGGTCCGAACCAGTATAAAAGTCTTGGTGTCTCCTTGCATTTACCTACTTTATATACCTTGACTATTTCATTATTCCATATTACACGATCCTACCGCATAGCCCACTCTTTCACAAAATGATACTAAGAAACTGGGTACTACAAAATAGTATCATATATCCCTTTATCAAGAAGGGTAATACTCAAGAGAAGTGTTTACCATCCGAACACGTCTCCTGTCCATTTTTAGTCATTTTCGAGTCACTCGAACTAGTTAATTATAAAAATATTTCTTCTTTTTCAAATCCCCGTTTTGAAATAATACTATATATATTTCCAATTAGATAATTTTTAACAAAAATTTTTCTAACTCTCTTTATATTCATTTGGATTCGAACTCATTTTGATCGTATAATGACCAAAAGAATAATTTACTAAATGCACAACCACATCTGCCTAAGCAAACTTCTGATCCTCGGTTAGAAGATTATTCTGATTATCATAAAACAAACTGTCCAAAGAATAATCATACCTTCACATTCCTTTTTCTAAATATTTGTACTTTAAAGTATATTTAAGTAAAATTATTACTGTCTTTCCCAAACAATGAAAACCATTTTCCAAAAGCACCGGGATTGAAGTCATCAAAAATATTTATTTTTTTAGTTACAAAACACATTTTATAAAGCTTTATAAAATCAACTTCTAAATATTAATTATCAAAATATTCTCATTTCCTTTTAATAAACAACTTTATTAAAATCAAATTTTAATCCAACATTATCAACGAATGCCTTATAGTCAAATTGTGAAAATTAATTCACAAGATGTTTATTTCAATGTTCCCACAAATTCTATCTACCCAACCTATGATTTTAAAAGGAAAGATTGTAGATAAATCTAAACCTATATGATAATAGTTAAATATTATCATTTCCTAACAAACAAACACAACAAAAATAACTATATAAATTTTTGAAAATCATTCCTTTATATAAATTAAATATATTCATACGTAAAATAATTTCATTTACCAATTTCAAAACAATATTGTGTTGGATGGCCTTGTTCAAGTTTTTAGAGATCCCTATCCATAACGTTAGCTACTCGTATTAACCAGAATCCATAAGCCACTCAACAGATCCATCAATATAATATAAAACATTTTTATAGCACTAACAAATACACATTTGATATATATTACACTTGAACTCATCTAAGGTGTCACTTTCCCTATCCTTACTGAGTTAACCCCACCAAGGCCAAGGTTCTCGCTTAACCTTACACTTTGATACCAACTATAACGATATGGCTTTCTTACACCAAAAGTCGACACTTAGTGCATCCTCGGTATTCATATGACGATCATTTAAGTGACTGAAAGACAGGTCATTTGAGGTGAAGAAAGAAAAAGATAGAGCATAATATCATGTCGTGACAAGAAATATATAATACACACAAGTCTTTACAAAAAGAAATCACTTTTATTTTACATATCGTCAGAGTACACAATTCTATTATCAACCTAGACAGTTATAACACCTATCATTACAAATATTGATTAACACGAATATAAAAGAAAGCAACATAAATGCAAAAGATATATGACTACATCTTAGAGGCATCTAACTTGTCTTTTGAAAGGTCCAAAGGATCCGGCTAAATGTGGAAAATATGCTCAGGCTGACCCAAGCATTATAGGAAAACAATGCTTGGGTCAGTCTGGTAAAACCGGCATGAGAAACTCGAATCACAAGGAACTTTATTATAACTTATAAAACTGTAACGACCCAGAATTTTTAGTAATTTAAATTTGAGTATTTAATTAATTTTAAATGTTTATAAGTGAAAATTTTAAGTTAAATAAGTTATTTCTTGAATATTGGATTTAATTGGTCATTTAAATCGATTAATTAATAGTGAAATTCCGTAGATAATTAGATATTGGGTTAAATATGATTGAAAATGATTTGGAAAATTTTGTTATATCATATTAAAGTTATAGAGATATTTTAGAACTTGTAAAACTGAATTTGGAGTTAATTTGTAAAAATTGAATATTTTAATATTTAATTATCGACTGAAAAATAGCCAATTTTTGAACAGTCTCAGAATTGAACGAAACGAGTTCCATTGGATCCGTAATAGTTAGTTATTATCGGATTTCAAATTTCGTAGCAAACGGAGTTGTCGTTTGACCGTGGCAGCTCGAAACGCATCGATATCGTTTTAATTTTAATTCGGCGAGTTAAAATAGCCATTTTTCAAACGGTCTCGGATTTCGACGAAACTAGTTTCATCGGATCCGTAATGTGATATTATTGCAAGATTTCAAATTTCAAGTCGTTTGGATTTGTCGTTTGTCCCGTACAAGCCAAAACGCCTAGAAATCGCTTAAATCGGTTTAAATTTAAATCGACTGTTTATTGCCGTATCTCTCACATACTTCCGAATTAGCTTACGAAACCTGTTCCATTGTGTCCGGAATGCGGAAAAACCTTAGGATCGCCTGGCGGCACGCGTCGTTTGGAGTTCGTTTGCAAAAGTGTCAAATTGGAGATTTTATTATTAAAATAATATTGATATATATACATTGTTTCTTTTCCCAAACCCTAATCTATTATTCACAGCCGCCACTTTAGCTTTAATGGCCGAAAAGCAACGATCTTCTTCCTCATTTATCTTCTAATCCGTGCAACGATTCGCGAAACCTTCAACTAGTAAATTGTAGAGCACTCTGAGATCTCGGAATCCAACGGTTATGATCGTTTAACTCGAAGCGGATTGGCGGCAAATCGAGCTGGAAGCACGAAAGTTGCGCACGAAATTCCATGCGCTGGGGACCACCGAGTTGGCCACGGCTCTGGCCGTGGGTAGGGCGTGGTGTGGCGCTTCGATGTATGGGGTGGTGATCGAGTTTCGGGGTCGTTTGGGAGGTGCGTGCATTAGGGTTTGCTCACGAATTTGGGTTTCTCGTGCGCGCGTGTATACCTGGGAAGAGAACGCGAACGGGAGAGATAGTGAGTGTGGGCCCCGCGTGCGTTTGGGTTGGAGGTGAGATGTTGTTTCTTTTTTTTTTTTTTTTTTGTTTAAATTCAAAATTCAAATCGTTCAACGTTTAAACCGTGATAACTTTTTACTGCGAGGTCGGATTCGAACGCGGTTTTTTGCGTTGGAATCGTATTCGTGTGCTCTTCGCAATGCAGCTGGTTTGGAGTCGATTGGAGCTCGTGTGAATTTCGGGTAAAATTAAACGTTCGTTTAATTTTATTCGAAACGAACGCGGAAAACGGAAATAAAATCAAGGTGAGAACTCCTCACTCAATCGAAAGGTTTTGTTTAAAATTTTTAAATAGTTAATATTGATTGATGATTGTTGATTGATTGTGGTAGTAGATATAATAGGATATATACTATATTTAGCGATATATATATATTGGCATATGTATATATCGGATTTGATTTCCCGCCTCGTATAGCGGATGAGACCCTATTGCGCCGTTATTAAGCGGATATTTATAAAATCCCATATACCGCGATATTCCACCTCGAAGTGGAATTGGTATTGTGCTAACGTCTGTGGTTGCAGGGAAACAGGTTGGAGGGATCCAACTGGATTCCTCACATATTTATTTGATTATTGATATTGTGTTATTGTTGATGTTCATATCGACATATGTTGTTAGTTCCCGTAATTGACCATATGATGCTGTTGCATTATCGGATTCAAAATTTTTAAGTTAAAAATAATGATTTGAATTTAAAAAGGGATTTTAAAGAAAATTTTCAAGTATATGTTTTTAGTAAAATTTTGAACTTGATGCAATTTAAAATAAATTAAGATTTAAAATTTTAAAATTATTAAACTATGATTTTTATGGAATATAAACAAAAGGGAAATTTAAAATAGATAGATTTATAAAATAGTTAAATTTTAGATTTTTGAATTTTTATAAAGGATGAATATAAAAGATTTTTTTTTTAAATTGATATTTTTAAATAGAATTTTTGGGATTATAAAATGAGTTTATAAAGTGCTAAGTTAATGTATAAGATGAATTTCATTTAAAATTTTAGATTTATAGAATGTGAAATTTATAAAACGAATGGTTATTGGAAAATTTTAAGTTTATAAGTTATTAACTTATAGAAATGGATTTGGGCATTAAAAAGGGGAATTTTATAGAAATTGTTAATAAATGAAGATTTCATTAGTTGAAATTATTATAAACCATAAAGAAATCTTGTAAGTGATAAGATTTTAAATCGGTGAAGTTCAAAGGAACGATTTGGTAAATAAATAATATTATAAGTATTTAACTTACAATATGGCTTTTGGGTATGAAATTGGGTTATGTAAATTGCATCGGATTAATAAAGGAATTTATAAAATTGGGGTTTATAATAGAAATGGAATTTATAAACTATGTTTATAAATTTGAAATTCATCGAATTTGATAAATTGAAATATGGGAATTTGTTAAGTGGGCTATATTCACTATTTTGAATATTGAATAGATTATTAAATAAAATGGGTTTGTTTTTGGGAAAGGAATGTTTTAAATGGAATTTAAAACGAATTAAAGGTGTTTTAAAATGTATTGAGTATTGAAAACATAGATTTCAACATTGATTGTTGAAATAGACGTTTTCGAGAAACAGAAGGGGATAATTTGTATAGTATTGGATTTATATATCTATTTTTAATTTCAAATCCATATACTAGTGTTTTTGGGTTGTCGTAACGATGTTTTACGCAACATTCGTTTTTAACCCAAATAAATGTGAATAAAAGAATGTTTTCTTAAAGAGAATGGAATAAAATACTTAACGGTAACTTAAGTATATTGAATATTTCCAAATCGTTGAAAATAAATAAATTTGTGAATTACTTATTTTAAAAATAAGCATGGGAATGGTTTTCTAATATGAAATGGAACGGTTTTTGTGAATTCACCTTTAAGGTAATTGAAAGCAAATAACTTGAAATCGATTTGGGAATCGTATGCTAGTAGATGCTTGGAATTTAAATCCACTTTGGAATTTATATATATGAAGGGAAATTTGTTTAAAAATAAATGTTGATTTATTTTCAAATATGAAAATATAATTTACGAATTTGGAACGTAAGTTAAAATAAATCGGTAAAGATTTATTTGGTGGTTTGAAATTTGTTCAAAAGGTATAAATGGTTAAGGTGATTTGAAATTGGTTTGCAAATGGTTAAGGTGATTTGAAAATTGGTTTTCAAATGGTAAAGGTAAATTGAAAATTGGTTTTTCAATTGGTTAAGTGTGGAAAATTTTATCGTGAAGTGGTTTTGGTAAAACAAATAACTGGGGCAATTATTTGTAAATGGTGTATATATATATATATCTTGTAAAGATATTTTGGGACTTAATAATTTTGGAAAAATTATTTGGAATCTGATGATGTGGCGCATCTTTATTGATAGTTAAATAACCGACTATCAATATTTACCCCTGGGATGGTATTGGTTGTGTTTGTTTGGAATTGAATCCACACTTATTTTTAAAATAAGCGCTCGCTATTCGGTTTAGCCGGGAGAGGACCTTTGTGTCATATATCCCATTCCGAATATGCGATACGTCGTTTGGATTGCATTTGAAGACCGGTGTTGAAGACCGGGTATTTGTGAAAACGATAGGATGACCTATCGATTGTCTCCGCATCGTTAGCTACGATATGGAGATTTCCTTTGTGATGGGAAATTTTATCGGGATTGTGAATACCCGGATTGCAAGGGCTTCTTTGGAAGTGCCTTCGGTTCTGTTCGAACCCGGAACAGACTTGTATGGTTGCGTGTCTGACATTACATTTTGAGAGATAGAGCAGATTTCTTTCAAATACATTTCTGTTGGTGGCGGAGAATTTATTCTCTTAGCTTAACACCCTTCTCTGAGACGTACGAGCTCAGAGGTTATGTAGTTGAAGGTTATCAGCGATATTTCCCAATCTGGTAATGTGGCATGCTGAGTGCTGCTGTGTGATGATCATTGGTTGATCGTTTGGATATGATCATTTGTTTGATCATTTATCTTTGTGATTATTGCTTTGGTCATCTGTGGACCCAAAGCATGGCTTTGTTGCACAAAGCGTAGCTTTGTGGACGAGACTTCGTCAGGACCTCACTCCCCGGAAATGGTCGAAACAGGAATATGCGGCAAGGTTATGAGGGTCGCTCCCTTTAGGGTATGTCATTTCCTTCTGGAAAAGGGTGGTATCATGGTATGGAGCCCAGATATTTACTCATGTTGATACACTATATCTATTACTGTGTGGTGTTGTTGGTATCGAGCGCTCGGATAAAGGTCCCAAAGGACCGGGGGATGACATATTCGTGTAGTAGTTACCTAGTTACAGAGGTAACCCGGCCTTGTGTTGGCAGAGATCTAACCGTAACGTTAGTTTCTCGGGACGTCCCGCCAGAGGCGATCCCATGTGGCAGTAGGAAGTTCCTTAGCCTGACCATTTGTTGGAAATCCATTCCTCCAATACGCGCCTTGTACGGTTTTAGTTGTATTACCTGCCATTCACTTATGGTGGTCACCACTGTTTGGATGGTAGCTATAGTAGGCATAGTTCGGAATGTCTATGCTGGCTAGGATTTATATTCTACTTTCGAAATTGTTTTCTACACTATGCACTAGTAATAATATCAAAAATGATTTGATTTTCGCGTAGTAAGCATCTTTGACTATCATAAGGAGAAATCTCCTCCAATTCTGCGTTTGCATTGTGTGTGTGGCGGGAGGCCTTATGGTAGTTTCATTTTCCAAAAAGCATTGCGGATTTAAAAATTTAAATTTTCTTGTTGCTTGTTTAAAGATAAACTGTTTTTGAGTTCTCACACCAGTCACATGACTGACCTGGAGTTTATTGTTCCTTTCCTAAACTCTGGGTGCCCACTATTTTCCACACGGGCAGTCTAGAGTTAGGTTATCAGGTTATTCTGGATTCGGGAGTTGCTGTGCAGATCTGGAGGCGAGCCAGATAGCGTAGTCTATTATTTATTGTATATAGTATTTCTTTTCCGCTGTTTTATTGTTGTTCACTCTGATGATATGATGTATTGTGATGTATGTATAAAATGTATAGTTCTTTTGTTTTAATGATATTCATTTATCTATTATATATTGTTCCGCTGCGACTGTGAGATTCTGTTATTGTTTCCTGTTTTGATTGTTTGTTCTGTTTCTTCTCTCTTTTCTCTCTTCTTCTACCTCTTTCTTTTTCTTAAACCCTAACGGTTGGATTTTTCGGCAACGAAAAATCCCGATCGTTACATTTGGTATCAGAGCTTATGGTTAAGCGACAACCTGCTCTGTTGGGTGTTACTCATTAGAGATAGAGTCAGCAGTACTCTAGAATGAGTGTGAGTGTAATAATAGATATGAGTGCGTATTTGTTAGTGAGTATAAAATTGTTTTATATTGTGATGATTGGTTTGTTGAGTGGTATATGAACCTTCGTCGGCGCAGCCTCGAAAACTGAATCGAAGGGGTTCCTAAACACTTGAATAGAACAATTCGACACAATATTGTTTTAAATTGGGTAAATGAAATAATTTTGCCTCGATTATATTTTATATATAAAAAGAAAATAATTTTTCAAGGATTATTGAAGTGTGTATATAATTGATTGCTTGGTTGTTGTAAATAATATATATATATATAAAATAATTAAAAGTTGTTTGAATAAGCTAATAAAAGCAACTATTGTAAAAGAATAATGTTATAAACCAATGAATCATAAGATGAAATTATAATTAATAATGATTTACAATTGTAAGATAAGCATGTATGTATATAAGAAGTAAAATTATATAAGTAAAAGGTTTATAAAAGTGATTTATGAATAGATTCCCAGATTTTTGAAAGAATAATTAGCATTGATTTCACTATTGTCACTGGGAAATAATAAGGGTGATGACTGCAGCATCATCAGTATCATTTTCGAGTTTCTATGTGATGGATTTGCTACAATAATGAATTTAAAATTGAAGTTTTGTTGTAATAAACCAATTTGAAATTAAAATTCAATTTGAAATTGATAAATATAAGTGAAAAAGGTTTTGAACTTATAATATAAGTTAGAAGTTGAATAATAAGTTTTATAACTTATAGAATGGGAAAGTGTAAGTGAAACCAGTTGTTGAAGTGGTTAAACAATTAAGTTAAGTAAAATGGAATATGAATTTGAATATTGATATGAATTTGACTTAAGTAAAAGTTAAATAGGATTTACTTTGGAATTTAAAATCCGAATTGAATTGATAAGTAAAACTTAAGTTTAATTAACAAATGATGTTTAAATGGAATAACTTAAGTGAAGTTGAATAAAAAAATCGATCTTTGTATCAAAGTTAAATAATCAAGTGAATTAAATGATGTAAATAAAGTTGAAATGGAATGCAAGTTAAGTAATGTTGAAAGAATTGATGTTAATATCAAAATAAATGAATAAAGTGAGTAAATGAAATTGTTAAAGATGTGAACTTAAGTTATATAAATGAAATTCAATTTTATTTGTAAAAAAGAACTAGCAATTGAGTTAAAGTATGAATTGAATGTTAATCAATAGAATATGAATAAGTTGATATGAAACGATGTATGTAAGTGTAAATTCATTGAAGTTAGTTGAATAATTGGATGAAAATCAATTGAATGTTAAAACCAATTGGAATTAAAACAGTTGAACCAAATTGAATGTAAGTAAAATAAATAAATTTGGTTGTATTGGATGTGCATTGGTTGTTATTTGCTTGTTGGTTGATTGTATGAAAATTCCTTAAGTGTTAACGAAATTGAATCTGCTAAATTGAAAGCTATGTAATTGAATTCAAATGAAAATTGAAATGCAAAGTTGAATGAAAATGAATATGCAACTTTAATAGTAAGCTAAAAGTGGTATAAGAAGCATGTATTGGAAATTTTATAATTGAAATGGGCAAATTGGTTTGAATATTATAATTGGATGTTATGCTAGCAGGATATACAGGTTATAAAGGAATTGGGATTTTGATTTCAAAGTTAAAAAAATTTGTAACGCTCGACAAAAAGGTACGTATTTCAGTTTTTATATGAGATTTGATGATTTCCTTCTCCAGCCACTTGGCTTTCTCTTTTCTTTTTGATTCTGAGGGGCCGTAGGGCCGTTTTGTAGTCGTGCCGATCTAGCCGCGCAAAGGAGACTCTGGCGAAATTTTTCGAAAATTTAGGGAGTTAGAAAAATTTTGAGAAATTTTGAAAGTTGAAAATTTGAATTTAAATTTAAATTTGAATTGTTAAGCAAACAAAGTTGTTTGAAACCTAAAATTGAAGTTGGAAAGCTAGTTGAAATGATAGTAGATCTTTAATAAAAAGATTTGTTTTGAAAAGTTGATAAAACTAATTAGCTTTGGAAAAATAATAAACGGATTATGAATTATTCTCCTTAACTTGCAATTTCGAGGACGAAATTCTTTTAAGGGGGGAAGATTGTAACGACCCAGAATTTTTAGTAATTTAAATTTGAGTATTTAATTAATTTTAAATGTTTATAAGTGAAAATTTTAAGTTAAATAAGTTATTTCTTGAATATTGGATTTAATTGGTCATTTAAATCGATTAATTAATAGTGAAATTCCGTAGATAATTAGATATTGGGTTAAATATGATTGAAAATGATTTGGAAAATTTTGTTATATCATATTAAAGTTATAGAGATATTTTAGAACTTGTAAAACTGAATTTGGAGTTAATTTGTAAAAATTGAATATTTTAATATTTAATTATCGACTGAAAAATAGCCAATTTTTGAACAGTCTCAGAATTGAACGAAACGAGTTCCATTGGATCCGTAATAGTTAGTTATTATCGGATTTCAAATTTCGTAGCAAACGGAGTTGTCGTTTGACCGTGGCAGCTCGAAACGCATCGATATCGTTTTAATTTTAATTCGGCGAGTTAAAATAGCCATTTTTCAAACGGTCTCGGATTTCGACGAAACTAGTTTCATCGGATCCGTAATGTGATATTATTGCAAGATTTCAAATTTCAAGTCGTTTGGATTTGTCGTTTGTCCCGTACAAGCCAAAACGCCTAGAAATCGCTTAAATCGGTTTAAATTTAAATCGACTGTTTATTGCCGTATCTCTCACATACTTCCGAATTAGCTTACGAAACCTGTTCCATTGTGTCCGGAATGCGGAAAAACCTTAGGATCGCCTGGCGGCACGCGTCGTTTGGAGTTCGTTTGCAAAAGTGTCAAATTGGAGATTTTATTATTAAAATAATATTGATATATATACATTGTTTCTTTTCCCAAACCCTAATCTATTATTCACAGCCGCCACTTTAGCTTTAATGGCCGAAAAGCAACGATCTTCTTCCTCATTTATCTTCTAATCCGTGCAACGATTCGCGAAACCTTCAACTAGTAAATTGTAGAGCACTCTGAGATCTCGGAATCCAACGGTTATGATCGTTTAACTCGAAGCGGATTGGCGGCAAATCGAGCTGGAAGCACGAAAGTTGCGCACGAAATTCCATGCGCTGGGGACCACCGAGTTGGCCACGGCTCTGGCCGTGGGTAGGGCGTGGTGTGGCGCTTCGATGTATGGGGTGGTGATCGAGTTTCGGGGTCGTTTGGGAGGTGCGTGCATTAGGGTTTGCTCACGAATTTGGGTTTCTCGTGCGCGCGTGTATACCTGGGAAGAGAACGCGAACGGGAGAGATAGTGAGTGTGGGCCCCGCGTGCGTTTGGGTTGGAGGTGAGATGTTGTTTCTTTTATTTTTTTTTTTTTGTTTAAATTCAAAATTCAAATCGTTCAACGTTTAAACCGTGATAACTTTTTACTGCGAGGTCGGATTCGAACGCGGTTTTTTGCGTTGGAATCGTATTCGTGTGCTCTTCGCAATGCAGCTGGTTTGGAGTCGATTGGAGCTCGTGTGAATTTCGGGTAAAATTAAACGTTCGTTTAATTTTATTCGAAACGAACGCGGAAAACGGAAATAAAATCAAGGTGAGAACTCCTCACTCAATCGAAAGGTTTTGTTTAAAATTTTTAAATAGTTAATATTGATTGATGATTGTTGATTGATTGTGGTAGTAGATATAATAGGATATATACTATATTTAGCGATATATATATATTGGCATATGTATATATCGGATTTGATTTCCCGCCTCGTATAGCGGATGAGACCCTATTGCGCCGTTATTAAGCGGATATTTATAAAATCCCATATACCGCGATATTCCACCTCGAAGTGGAATTGGTATTGTGCTAACGTCTGTGGTTGCAGGGAAACAGGTTGGAGGGATCCAACTGGATTCCTCACATATTTATTTGATTATTGATATTGTGTTATTGTTGATGTTCATATCGACATATGTTGTTAGTTCCCGTAATTGACCATATGATGCTGTTGCATTATCGGATTCAAAATTTTTAAGTTAAAAATAATGATTTGAATTTAAAAAGGGATTTTAAAGAAAATTTTCAAGTATATGTTTTTAGTAAAATTTTGAACTTGATGCAATTTAAAATAAATTAAGATTTAAAATTTTAAAATTATTAAACTATGATTTTTATGGAATATAAACAAAAGGGAAATTTAAAATAGATAGATTTATAAAATAGTTAAATTTTAGATTTTTGAATTTTTATAAAGGATGAATATAAAAGATTTTTTTTTTAAATTGATATTTTTAAATAGAATTTTTGGGATTATAAAATGAGTTTATAAAGTGCTAAGTTAATGTATAAGATGAATTTCATTTAAAATTTTAGATTTATAGAATGTGAAATTTATAAAACGAATGGTTATTGGAAAATTTTAAGTTTATAAGTTATTAACTTATAGAAATGGATTTGGGCATTAAAAAGGGGAATTTTATAGAAATTGTTAATAAATGAAGATTTCATTAGTTGAAATTATTATAAACCATAAAGAAATCTTGTAAGTGATAAGATTTTAAATCGGTGAAGTTCAAAGGAACGATTTGGTAAATAAATAATATTATAAGTATTTAACTTACAATATGGCTTTTGGGTATGAAATTGGGTTATGTAAATTGCATCGGATTAATAAAGGAATTTATAAAATTGGGGTTTATAATAGAAATGGAATTTATAAACTATGTTTATAAATTTGAAATTCATCGAATTTGATAAATTGAAATATGGGAATTTGTTAAGTGGGCTATATTCACTATTTTGAATATTGAATAGATTATTAAATAAAATGGGTTTGTTTTTGGGAAAGGAATGTTTTAAATGGAATTTAAAACGAATTAAAGGTGTTTTAAAATGTATTGAGTATTGAAAACATAGATTTCAACATTGATTGTTGAAATAGACGTTTTCGAGAAACAGAAGGGGATAATTTGTATAGTATTGGATTTATATATCTATTTTTAATTTCAAATCCATATACTAGTGTTTTTGGGTTGTCGTAACGATGTTTTACGCAACATTCGTTTTTAACCCAAATAAATGTGAATAAAAGAATGTTTTCTTAAAGAGAATGGAATAAAATACTTAACGGTAACTTAAGTATATTGAATATTTCCAAATCGTTGAAAATAAATAAATTTGTGAATTACTTATTTTAAAAATAAGCATGGGAATGGTTTTCTAATATGAAATGGAACGGTTTTTGTGAATTCACCTTTAAGGTAATTGAAAGCAAATAACTTGAAATCGATTTGGGAATCGTATGCTAGTAGATGCTTGGAATTTAAATCCACTTTGGAATTTATATATATGAAGGGAAATTTGTTTAAAAATAAATGTTGATTTATTTTCAAATATGAAAATATAATTTACGAATTTGGAACGTAAGTTAAAATAAATCGGTAAAGATTTATTTGGTGGTTTGAAATTTGTTCAAAAGGTATAAATGGTTAAGGTGATTTGAAATTGGTTTGCAAATGGTTAAGGTGATTTGAAAATTGGTTTTCAAATGGTAAAGGTAAATTGAAAATTGGTTTTTCAATTGGTTAAGTGTGGAAAATTTTATCGTGAAGTGGTTTTGGTAAAACAAATAACTGGGGCAATTATTTGTAAATGGTGTATATATATATATATCTTGTAAAGATATTTTGGGACTTAATAATTTTGGAAAAATTATTTGGAATCTGATGATGTGGCGCATCTTTATTGATAGTTAAATAACCGACTATCAATATTTACCCCTGGGATGGTATTGGTTGTGTTTGTTTGGAATTGAATCCACACTTATTTTTAAAATAAGCGCTCGCTATTCGGTTTAGCCGGGAGAGGACCTTTGTGTCATATATCCCATTCCGAATATGCGATACGTCGTTTGGATTGCATTTGAAGACCGGTGTTGAAGACCGGGTATTTGTGAAAACGATAGGATGACCTATCGATTGTCTCCGCATCGTTAGCTACGATATGGAGATTTCCTTTGTGATGGGAAATTTTATCGGGATTGTGAATACCCGGATTGCAAGGGCTTCTTTGGAAGTGCCTTCGGTTCTGTTCGAACCCGGAACAGACTTGTATGGTTGCGTGTCTGACATTACATTTTGAGAGATAGAGCAGATTTCTTTCAAATACATTTCTGTTGGTGGCGGAGAATTTATTCTCTTAGCTTAACACCCTTCTCTGAGACGTACGAGCTCAGAGGTTATGTAGTTGAAGGTTATCAGCGATATTTCCCAATCTGGTAATGTGGCATGCTGAGTGCTGCTGTGTGATGATCATTGGTTGATCGTTTGGATATGATCATTTGTTTGATCATTTATCTTTGTGATTATTGCTTTGGTCATCTGTGGACCCAAAGCATGGCTTTGTTGCACAAAGCGTAGCTTTGTGGACGAGACTTCGTCAGGACCTCACTCCCCGGAAATGGTCGAAACAGGAATATGCGGCAAGGTTATGAGGGTCGCTCCCTTTAGGGTATGTCATTTCCTTCTGGAAAAGGGTGGTATCATGGTATGGAGCCCAGATATTTACTCATGTTGATACACTATATCTATTACTGTGTGGTGTTGTTGGTATCGAGCGCTCGGATAAAGGTCCCAAAGGACCGGGGGATGACATATTCGTGTAGTAGTTACCTAGTTACAGAGGTAACCCGGCCTTGTGTTGGCAGAGATCTAACCGTAACGTTAGTTTCTCGGGACGTCCCGCCAGAGGCGATCCCATGTGGCAGTAGGAAGTTCCTTAGCCTGACCATTTGTTGGAAATCCATTCCTCCAATACGCGCCTTGTACGGTTTTAGTTGTATTACCTGCCATTCACTTATGGTGGTCACCACTGTTTGGATGGTAGCTATAGTAGGCATAGTTCGGAATGTCTATGCTGGCTAGGATTTATATTCTACTTTCGAAATTGTTTTCTACACTATGCACTAGTAATAATATCAAAAATGATTTGATTTTCGCGTAGTAAGCATCTTTGACTATCATAAGGAGAAATCTCCTCCAATTCTGCGTTTGCATTGTGTGTGTGGCGGGAGGCCTTATGGTAGTTTCATTTTCCAAAAAGCATTGCGGATTTAAAAATTTAAATTTTCTTGTTGCTTGTTTAAAGATAAACTGTTTTTGAGTTCTCACACCAGTCACATGACTGACCTGGAGTTTATTGTTCCTTTCCTAAACTCTGGGTGCCCACTATTTTCCACACGGGCAGTCTAGAGTTAGGTTATCAGGTTATTCTGGATTCGGGAGTTGCTGTGCAGATCTGGAGGCGAGCCAGATAGCGTAGTCTATTATTTATTGTATATAGTATTTCTTTTCCGCTGTTTTATTGTTGTTCACTCTGATGATATGATGTATTGTGATGTATGTATAAAATGTATAGTTCTTTTGTTTTAATGATATTCATTTATCTATTATATATTGTTCCGCTGCGACTGTGAGATTCTGTTATTGTTTCCTGTTCTGATTGTTTGTTCTGTTTCTTCTCTCTTTTCTCTCTTCTTCTACCTCTTTCTTTTTCTTAAACCCTAACGGTTGGATTTTTCGGCAACGAAAAATCCCGATCGTTACAAAAACACTTTTAAAATAAAAGGTATCTTATAAGACCACGCCGTAGATAAACATGCATAGGTTTTTATCTTACGATAACCAAAACATTTTCTATAGAAAATCCAGTGATATTATAATAATGTCTAGGACACAACACATATTAATCATAGCTGAAATTGATACAATATTAAATTCTAGCATAATAGGTATACAATCAAGTCCGAAGACTTGTATTGGAAAATGGATTCCAACTACGAAAGGGTAACGGCTTACCCATCGAATCCGTACACCTCCAAATAAAATGTTTGGGAGGCTAGAACACATTACACCACTGCTACTCAGGACTGACCCTACCCCTTACTTGATAGTGCCGAATATGATCACCACTTGGTTGATAAACAACCATAATGGGCCTCAAAGCATACACAACTATTGAGTCTAGATAAGGGATGATCATACCCTAATAGGAGCGACCACTTAGACATACGGTACATCCCTGCTTTAATCATTTCACCTGTTGATGAGGCTAGAGGATATGTTTTACGTTTTAAATAACAATTCCACTTAGAATGCTAACACAAGGATACATTTTAACTTTTAAATAGCAATTTCACTTGGAATGCTAACACTTCCCTCCGGGTAGAAATTCAATGCGAGCATTCATCCATACAGTTCTGGGTTTGAACGTAACCGAAGGCACTACCTCTACTACATCAGTTTGGATTCACCCTTAGGATGAGTAGAAAGTAACCCTTGCACTTCAAAGCTCCATCTTCAATCATTTCCAAGATATCTTCAGTTTGCAATGCTTGAGTTGGATCAAAGTGGTTTTTGAATAATTGTAATTATCCAATCCCGGTCTCTTTCAAACAACATTTGATGGTTTCCGGTAAACTCAACCTCGGTTCATTCAAAATAAATAGACAATAGATGAGTGCGAAGATTACCTTCTAACTGTTTGAGTGAATGAATTTCCATACATTTATTCTAGTATAACAAAACGAGATTTATACGCGCAATACAGCATCATCGAGGACTTTTACCATCCGAACACGTCTCCTGCCAATTTTTAGTTACTTTCGAGTCACATGAGCTAGCTAGTTATAAATATTTTTCTTTTTCAAATCCTCTTTTTGAAACAATACTATATATATATATATATATATCTTCCCTAATGAATAGTTTTGAACAAAAAAAATTCCAACTATCTTTGGATTAATTTGGATTTGACCTCGTTTCGATCATACAATGACAAAGAGAATAATATACTGAGTAGATTACGACATCCGTCTAAGCAAACATGCTATTGTCGCTTAGAAGATTTTTTTGATTAGCATAAAACGATCGAGACTCATTCTTCAAACAATCTGGAGAAAATCTTACCTTCAAATTCCTTTTTCATAATACTTATACCTTAAAGTATTTTTAAGTAAAATTATTACTATTTTTCCCAAACCTTGAAAACCATTTTCCAAAAGCACCAGGATTTAAGTTCTCAAAAATATATATTTTTTAGTTACAAAACACATTTTATAAAGCTTTATAAAATCAACTTTTAAATATTTATTTTCAAACTATTCTATTTTTCTTTTAATAAACAATTTATTAAAATTAAATTTTGACCTAACATCATCAACGAACACCTTATAGTCGTGAAAATCAATCCACAAGATGTTCGTTTCAATGTTCCCATAAATTCTGTCTATCCAACCTATGATTTTAAAAAGAAAGATTGTAGATGAATCTACAACCCTTATATAATAATTTAATATTATCATTTCCTAACAAACAAACACAACAAAAATATTTATATAAATTTTTGAAAATCATTCCTTTATATGTATAAAATATATTCCTAGGTAAACTTATTTCATTTACTTTTTTTAAAACAATATTGTGTTGGATAGCCTTGTTCAAGTTTTAGAGATCCCTATTCATAACGTTAACTACTCGAATTAAACAGAATCCATAGGCCACTCAACAGATCAATGAACATAATATAAAACATTTTATAGCACCAACAAATAAGCATTCGATATATAATACACTTAATCTCATCTAGGGTGTCACTTACCCTATCCTTACTGAGTTTATCCCACCAGGGTCATGGTTCTCGCTTAACCTTGCGCTCTGATACCAAATGTAATATTTACTTTTCTTACACCTAAAAACAACACATAATAAATCCTAGGTATTCGTGTGCCGATCATTTAAGTGTTTGAAAGACATGTCATTTGGGGTGAAGAATGAAAATGATAGAACAAAATCTCACTTCGTTACAAGAAACATATAATATACACAAGTATTTACAAAAGGAAATCACTTTCATTTTACACAACATCAGAGTACACTATTCTATTATCAGCCTAGACGAATATAATAGCCTGTCCTTACAAATGATGATTAACACAAACAGAAAAGAAAGCAACAGAAAAGTAAAAGATACGTGACTATGTCTTGGAGGCATCTAGCTCGTCTTCTGAAAGCTCCAAAGGATCCAGCTATATCTGGAAAATATGTTCGGGCTAACCAAAGCATTAAGGAAAACAATGCCCAGGTCAGTCTGCTAAAACTAGTGTGAAAAACATAAATCACAAATAACTTTATTACAACTTATAAAATACTTTTAAAATAAAAGGTATCTTGTATGATCACACCGCACATAAACACGGATGGATTTTAACCTTACTATAACCAAAACATTTTCTAAAGAAAATCCATTGATATTATAATATTGTCTTGGATGAAAATACATATTAATCATATCCAAAATTGTTATCATTATTAAATTCCAGCATCATAGGTATACAATCAAGTCTAAAGGCTCATATTGGAAAATTGACTCCAACTATGAAAGGGTAAGGTTTACTTACCGAATTATACACCTCTAGATAAAATGTACGGGAAGCTACAACAGTTGCACCTCTACTACTCAGGATCAACCCTACCCCTTACTGGATAGCGCCAATTATGATTACCCCTTGGTTGATAAATAAGCACAATGGGCCTTGAAGCATACATAAATATCGACTCTAGAGAAGGGTTGATCATACCCTACTATGAGCGACCCAACCCACTTAGCATTACGGCATGTCTCTGCTTTAATCATTTTACCAGTTGATGAGGCTAGAGGCTACATTTTACCTTTTAAATAGCAATTCCCCTTAGAATGCTAACACTTCCCTTTCAGCAGAATGCAATGCCTGCATGCATCCATTCAAGTTTGCTTTAGGCCTGAACGAAACCGAAGGCACTATCTCTACTACATCCATTTTGAAATCACCCTCAAGATCAGTAACTAGTAGCCCTTCCACTTCGAAAACTCCATCTTCAATCGTTTTTAAGATGTCATCAGTTCGAAACACTTGATTTGGATCGAAGTGGTTTTCAAATAATTTATACTTATCCCATCCTAGTCTCTTCGAAACAACATTCGATAATTTTCAGTAAACTCAACCTCGTTTCTTTCATAAATAAATAGACAAAAGATGAGAGCAGAGATCACCTCCTAACCGTTTGAGTGAACAAATTTCCTTATTATTTGTTCTAAGAGAACAAAACAAGATTTATATGCATAGTACAGCATCATCGAAGATGACTGTGCAGTATAACTCGCATGTTTCTTCTAGATATTTCCAAAGTTAAATTTTGGTTCAAATTTGGTTATCGATTATATAACTACCAAATAAATAAACAAGCAATAATTCAGAGATTTAACTACCCATAGCAACCACTAAGCCTCAAAATAAATCTTTTATTTATTTAAATCTCTTTTCAAAATATTTATCAAAATATTCATATACTTATCTAACTGGCATAAGTATTTTCACAAAACATTTGTGAAAGATTTCTTATCCCAAACTCGTATCAAAAGGATCAAACAAGGGTTATTTAAATTAGAGATAAGGATAACCCCAAACACTGTTCCTTCGGTGTTAAGCATGTAATAAATGTCCACACCACCATAATTAAGAAGGTCAGTTAAAGGAAATCCCTTCTCAGATTCTTTTATAATTTACTTCTGAAAATCCGTTTAATAATATCTTTCATTTAAACTCAAAATCCATTTATAAAACACTTTCTACATCTCCAGGTTTATTTATAGAATTCTTTTATAAATATCCAAAATCATTTGTAACTTATATACTTTCTTTTTCTAAAACAGAACTTCTTTCATCTTTAATCAACAAAGTTCCTTTGATAAACAATAAATTATTTAAAACACCCTTAAATAAATAAGTTATTATTTAGTAATTCTTCTTTAAATTATCTTATTGGATTACCAAAATATTAACTTTAAACAACCATTCAAAAATATTGAATTACTTCAGAACACCTTTAATAAAATAATTGCTTTATTATCCTTTAAATGTTATATTTAAAATGGTAATAAGATTTAAGCATTATAAATAAGTAATAACTTTACTTTAAAACCTTTATTAAAATATATTTAAAATTGTTGATTTCCCAAAATAAAAAAGAATCTTAGTGACTACAATAGTTCTCATTTAAATCAATTGAACTTTCCAGTTATAACATAGGTATTTACATATCAAGCAGATATGTAAAGGGAATCGACCGATAACAATCAATCAACATATGGATGAATGTCCAAGCTACCATAATAGCAGAACTGAGTTTTATTTCTGCTTAATATATGTTAACATAAACGACTTAGTGAATTATGGAAAAACTGTGATTTATTCTACCTAATAGATGTCAAATACAATTTAATTAGCAGAACGGAGTTTTATTCTGTTAAACAGCTGTCATTGGGTTTCATATTCAATTCAGGTTACTTAAGGGTGTCGATAAAGAAATCTCTTTGTTTATAAACATTCTTTTAAAATAGAGTTGCTTTTAAAACAAATTGATTTTTAGAAATATAATGGTTCAAACTTAATAACTTGTTTAAAAATTGAATAGCCTTTAAACTCTTTATTTAATAATAGTTAACCGTGAATTAAAAATTGAACAATAATCTACTTTTAAATAAATAATTAAATAATAATTATCCCTAAATAAACAATTAAACAATAGCTAACCTTTAAATAATTAATTAAACCATAATAAATCTTTAGTTAATTATTAAATAGTAATTTAACTTTTAAATAATAATTAAATATTATTTAATCTCAATTAGTTAATTAATTAGATGATCCTTAATTAAAAATTAAGTAATAAATTAAACTTTAATTTAAAATAATTAAATCATAATTATGTTTTAATTAAATCTTAACTTAAAATTAAATTTAATTAGTAATTAATTAATAATTAAACCCTTTTTAAATAAGTGACTAATTAATAATTAACCTTTAATATTAATAAAAATAATAATTAATCCTTAAATAATTAACTAAATAATAATTAACCTTTATTTAATTAACTAATTATAATTAACTTTTTTGATTAATCTTAAGAACTAATTACCCTATTAGCTAATGCTTAAGTACTAACTACCTTATTTAATAAAATAAATAAATAAATAATTATAACAATTTTTAATACTTAAAATAAGTTTTCAAACACATTTCAAAAATATCCAAGATGAAACATAAAATAAATCTGTAGAAGAGTTTGCTTTTTGAACTTCCTCCATAGCGACTATCGTTATACGTCCCGTGATTTCAAATCTTGCTTTACATTTCGAATCACTTTCAAAACCCTATAGTTTTTTTATATTTTATTTTCTTTGTATAAACTTTAGAAAAGGGTTTTATAAATTAAAACAAAGTTTTAACATTTCTTTAAAACTTTTCTAGAAAATACAAAACGTAAACAAGTTAGAATAAAGGATCTCTAAGTTATTTTTAACAAGTCATGACATCAACTTTCTTAACATATCACCACATATTCTTGTCCATAGCATCCATAATTATATCACAACCCAAACATAAGTAAAAATCTAATCTTCACAACAGTCACACCACTTTTAGACTTCACTTTCAAATCTAACTTACTTTCATATACAAGCATACATAAGCACATATATGATCATTCGAACAAACATTAACTTCCACCCTAACATACAAAAAGTATACCACTAGGTTAAACAAACATATAAAGTTTAAAACTTTAAATTCAGAGGGGTGAGCTTAACTCACCAAAATGCTAACCAAACCCTTACCGACTCCATCCGAACTTCATTAAAACTAGGAAACGGCCTTAGCACTTTACTTTAAACAAAAATGGATCGTTAAAGACCTTAGGGCCAAGGTGGTTTGGCCATAAAGGAGGAGGGGTATGGCCATACTTTGAAAAGAGTGGCGTGGGTTAGTTTTGGCTAAATGGAGGGTGTAGAAAGGAAGGTTTCTAAAAAAGTTTGTAAGGGTTTAAAGTGAAAAGGGTAGGATTTCCAACCTTGGAAATTTGTGGAAGCCATGAAAAATGCTTAGTAAGCTTTAGAAAGGAAGTTGAAAATAGAAATTCGAAACAAGAAAATATGAAAAGAAAATTAGGAAATTTGTTTTTTATAAAAAAAACATTGTTATCCGGGTTTTTAACCTAGCAGGAAGCAATAGGAAACAGAACAGCCTCGTGTTATCAGAATGGTTCAGAATTTAACCAGAAAAGCAAAGACAATGAATTAACGAGAGCCAAGATATATTACCGGAATAACGATGAAAAAGACTATGGAAACATCTCCAATTACAAACTCTAGAAAAATCCTAAGTGCTTGGATCATTAGTGACCCATGCCTCTCCTAGAATCTTCAAATGAACTAATAAGGATACAATGAAAAGAGACCACAGCATTGGCTCACAAACGAGCCAAGTCTATAGGTCGCCAGCGACCCATAGACCTTGGGTCGCCAGCGACCCTTAGACCATGGGTCGCCGACGACCCATGTTTTTGCCTCGGTTTGCAACCCAAACCCTCGGGTCATTCCTTACCTACCTGCGAGTAGTTGATGAAGTGGCCTGGCCCAGAAGCTCTTCGATCTATATAAATATCATCCTACCTGCAACATAAACAGGATCTTCTCTGAACTAGTTGCTAAGCTCTGCTGGAATTATTCTTCACACTCTATCTCCCTCACAACAATCTCCAAAGGAATTCATTGTGGTTCTCCAGTGAATTCCTACCATAGGGATTCAATTTAGCCAAAGATAATCAAAGCCTTGTAAGCAAACATCTCTTGTAATAGCAATCAGTCTTTAGTAAAACTATAAAGTGGATGTAGGCTTTATTAACAGCCGAACCACTATAAAAATTCTCTATCTACTTTCTTTTACTGTTCTTTTTCAATATCTGTGATCTGTGATATTGTTCTGTCAGAACAGGGCTGGCGCTTTCAAACTTTAACCAGGGTGTTGATCCATTTTTTGGGTTAAAATTTTGGGGCTTTCACTGATAACCCAACTTAGGGTGCAGATCTAGCTATCTACCTTGGATCCCATAGGTCCAGAAGTTAGATCCCCAATCTTTGCTTGATCAACTTTCTATTTTAGGATCAGTGGCTCCTAGAAGAAGAAGAATTGCCTTTGTGAGATCCATAGGGTAGTAATAGCGGGAGAAGGTGTTAGTCTCCAACAAGCTGAAGTAAATGGTGCTAACTTAGAAAACCAGGCACCATCATCCTCCAGTGTTCATGAAGTCGTCACCAGGGATGGGCTGAATAAGATGGATGAAGAGATCAAAGAGAGTGGAAAATAGTCAAAAGGCTCTGATGGATAAGCCCAACACTCTGTTGACCCTACAATCAAACCTCGCTCCAAGGACTGTGCCTGAACTAGTGACTGCTGTAGAACAAGAGAATTCTTCTGTGTCTTGCCAACATAAAAGGAATAGAAAGCAACCACAAAGAAGGGTAACAAAAGTGGTAATATGGAGGAAAATGAGAATACTCCACCTGGCACAAGGCAACCGATCTTGAATTTGAATTAAGGGGCCAAAACCCCACATGAAGATATAGTTGTGAATCTCTCCAATTCATAGGATAGAGAGAAATAAAATCAGATGGAAGAGAACGTCAATGCATTCGAAGATGCTAGAAACGTCCAAACTGCCCTAGTTAGGCCAACTGGATCCCACAGGAGTGGCCCTCCTGGAGACAGGAGGGCCTATGCTTCAACCCACGTATCAAGACCGTTTGCAAAACCAAACACTTGGTGCAGTGACTGATTTCCACCCCTAGGACTACCGAACATCTGAGGCATGCATAGAAGACATGGTTAAACGGCTGATGGACGAGAGTAAAATCCAAAAAGATGATGAACGGGGTTCTACCCCGAGTTGCACCCCTTTTACCAATGAAATCTTGAATGAAAAATACCTAAAAAATTCACTATGCCAACTATCCCCTCCTACGATGGAACGAAGGACCCAAAACCCTATATGCACAGGTATAGCTAGTATATGGATGGAGCCAATGCTCCAGATGCCGTTCACTGTTGATGTTTCCCCATTTTTCTAGAAGAAGTTACGTCTATGTGGTTCACCAGACTCCTTCCATGATCTATTTCAATTTTCGACCAACTCGTAATAAAATTCCTTGACCAGTTTAGGCTCCATGCTACGCAACCAAAGGGTGTCATGTCCCTATTTGGATTGGTCCAAGGGTGCAACGAGTCATTGAAATCATTCATAAATAGGTTCAATACCACGGTGATGGAAGTAAGCAACCCCAATGAGGATATGATTTTTACGGCGTTAGTCCGCGTTATTCACTTGGAAATGGAGTTTGGGAAATGGATTAAAGTCAAGCAACCTACCAATAGGAAAGACTTAAATCGTAAAGCAAGCCAATACTTGAGATTGGAGGAAGCAAAGGAGTTGGAAAGAAAGTCTGCTGGTATACAATAGATGAACATCAAACAAAATAACATAGCAACAAATCAAAACATGTGTTATCCTTGAAGTACTCAAGGAATCGTAGGGAAGATTGGGAATCGGAAGAGAAGAAATCAAAAATCTGATAAAAGAAATAATGGTGGCAGCAACAAAAGATTTAGAAAGTTTAGACAGGAAGATTATACCCTTCTAATGATACTCCGAAGAATATTTATCTTGCAACATAGGAGACTGAAGAATATAAAAAACCTCTTAGAAAAGAGGCAATAGAACAACAAAAGTGCTCAAGGATATTCTGCCGCTTCCATGAGACACACGACCACAATACAAACAAATGCCGCCACCTTAAGGACATCATCGAAGGTTGATCAGAGACAATAAGCTTCAACAATACGTGAAAACCCCTCAACCTCCTAAGGTGTAAAGAAATCAAGATGGAACTAGTAAAGAAGAGTCGAAACGAACCGAGCAGAGGCTTATTATTAGAACAATATCTGGGAGACCACATCCCGCGTAAAGAATTTTGGGGAAGATGAAGCGATATGCGAGTTTATTAAAGCATGCTCCGAAAGAATCATATTTAGCAATAGATGATGAGACTCCGGTCAAGATGCAAAAGGTTTTAAACGATGACATAATGTTTCGTAAAGGGACACCGAAGGGGTTGAAGCTTCAACACTTGATCCAAATTGGTGACAGTAGGAATCGGGTCAGCCATAGTCCGACGAGTGTTGGTTGATAGTGGCAATTCAGTTAACATTTTTTCAAACGTACTTTCAATCAAATGAATATTAGCATGAAAAGTGCATCTACGTGCCAAATAAAGATTTAGGGATTTACTGGTGAACATAAACAACCGGTGGAACAATTGACCTACCCATGGAGCTTGGAGAGTGTGAGTGAAGGGTCACTCTTATTTAGACTTTTGTGATCATGGATGAAATGTCAGGTTACAATGCATCCTTAGGAAGGCCCACATTAGCCGACTTTAGAATAGCATTGGACCAATGGTTCCTTACCATGAAGTTCCCTACTTAGCATGGAGTCGTAATTGTAAATGGAGAACAAAGTGTCACCCGGGAGTGCTACATCATAGAATTGCGCGAGTCAAGAAGAAAGGAAAAGGAAAGGATGTGGGGAAAATCCTCCACATCCGTGAACCCTCCGAGTAGCAACTACAGAGCTTCCCCTGCTTGGGGACCATAGCTGATTCGACAAGGCTTAGGACCCTAGGAAGTAGAGCTCAGGGGAGGATCGGGCAGCACCGGCGGAATTGACGATGTCTGTACCAGTCTGTATGGATGACCCAATGCGCATCCTGAAGATTGGTTTGCACCTTCAAAACAAAATGTGGTCGGAACTAAATAAATTACTCCACGCCAATTTGTATGTATTTCCTTGGACACACTCCGATATGTGTGGGGTATCACCTGAAATTGCCTACCAAGCACTCAATATTAACCTTAAATTCACACCAGTGAAACAAAAACGACGCAGCTTGGGCCCTGAACGGTCCAAGGCATTGAGAGAGGAAGTGGATTAACTGATGGCTAATGGCTTCATTCGAGATGCAACTTATCCTGAATGGGTATCAAACCTAGTCCTAGTCAAGAAGTCTAATGAAAAGTGGCGAACTTGTATTGATTTCTCGGACCAGAACAAAGCTAGTCCGAATGATAGCTTCTAGCTCCCTAGAATTGACCAGCTTGTGGACGGAACGGCAGAACATGAAATACTATCATTTATGGATGCGTACTCAGGATACAACCAGATCCTGATGCATGAGCCTGACCAAGAGAACACCGGCTTCTTCACCGATTTGGGGTTTTACTGCTACAGGTTTATGCCATTCGGCTTGAAAATTGCAGGGGCAACATACCAAAGGCTAGTGAATACTAAGTTCAAATACCAAATTCGAAAGACTATGGAAGTTTATGTGGATGACATGTTGGTCAAATCTCGAGTAGTTTCTAACCATCTAGACAACCTCGCTGAAGTGTGTGAGATACTCCGAAAATACAGAATGAAGCTCAATCCGCTCAAATGTTACTTTGTAGTGGCCTTTGGGAAATTCTTGGGATTCATAGCAAGTGCCCCGGGCATCAAAGCGAATTCGAAGCAAATAACAGCATTATAAGAGGTCCAAGCCCCTAAAAATAAGAAAGAGCTTCAAAGCTTGAATGGAAAAGTTATAGCACTGAGTCGATTCATCTCAATAGCTACAGACAAGTGCATACCATTCTTCGATGCGTTGAAGAAGGGAAAGAAAAACTTTGAATGGAGTGAAGCTTGTCCGACAGCTTTGGAGGAATTGGTACGGCACATGGAAGCTCCCCTAATCTTATCAAAGCCGGTGGATTCGGAAATAATATGACCGAGAAACTTCACACTAGATTGCCAAAAATGGCATTTAGAAAATTTTGGTTTTAATTGATTGCTCCTAAGAGTTTCCAACACAATCCGAAGATGCTTTTCATGCTCCTCCGATTTTGCGTACACAAGAATATCATCAATGAAGATGAGAACAAATCGATCGAGGAAATCTTTGAAAACTCTATTCATAAGGTCAACGAAATAAGCCGAAACATTCGTTAAACCAAATGACATAACAAGCCATTCATAAGATCCATAACGAGTACGGAACGACGTCAAAGGGATGCTATCCTCTGCAATACGAAGCTGATGGAAACCAGTAGCTAAGTCTAATTGTGAAAAGACTCTAACACCACTAAGTTGATCGAATAGATCATCAATCCGAGGTAAAGGATATTTATTTTTGATGGTAAGATCATTAAGCTTGCGGTAGTCAACGCAAAGCCTAAGTGTACCATCGGATTTCTTCACGAAAATAGCCGAAGCTCCCCAAGGCGAGGAACTAGAGCGAATAAATTGCTTCGTTTCCAAATCGGATAATTGTATGCGCATCTCCTCATTTTCTTTATTGGAAAAACGATAAGAAGGACGAGTACTAGGTTAAGCTCCAGGGATGAGATTAATTCTGAACTCAATTGCTCGCTTAGGTGGTAATCCTAAAACGGGTTCAAATATGTCGGAAAATTCACGAACAACATGAATAAGAGAAATAATATCTTCCTCGTCATCATTATCGTCATCATGAGGATTTAAAGAGTATAAAGATGCAACCAAACTGGAATCCGAATCTTTAAGATTAATAAAAATCTGCTTAATAGATTGAGGATGTCGAAGATGAATAGTCTGCTCAGGACATAGAATTTGGGCTTCATAGCGGTCAGGCCAATCCATTCCCAAAATCATTCCAAAGCTTAAGTAGCGCATAACATGCAAGTCAGCACGGAAAGAAAGATCACACAAAAGAGTCTCGACATCTTTACACAATAAACTGATTGTTGCGGATCCACCAACCGGATTCGCAATTCTCAAAGAAGTCATTAAACACAAAACATCCAAAGAAAAAATATCAATAAGATCTTTTGAAATAAAAGTGTGGGATGCACCCGTATCAATAAGAACTCGAATGGGTTGATCACGAAACATAATAATGCCATCAAGGATAGAATGAGAAATACCTTTTCCACGAGATGTGTTGCCAGGGACTTGAGCAACATTAAGCTTTCCCTCCTTCCTGCCTTGAAATTTGGGACAAGAAGATAAATAATGGTCTGAACTTTTGCAATAGCGACAAAAGAGAGGTTTCGGAAACTTGTTCGCATAATGGTCCTTAGAACCACAATTGTAGCATTTCCCACCACTTGAGGCAGAGGCTTTTGCTACCGGAATTGCTTGCTTCCCTTTCTTGTTGGGATAAGACCCTTTGAACTTAACAGGCCTTTTCTTGTTGTTGTTGAGTTTTGGTTTGGCACCGACAACATCGGCATCACTCTCTTTATCTGCCTCTTCAAGACGAAGAGTGATATCAATAAGTTGATCAGAAGAAACTTCTAGCTTTAGAAATAAGGGCTTCTTGAGGTTTTTGTTCAAGCCATAAACGAATCTCTGATTTTTCTTCAATGGGGTATTAATGTATTCAACCCCGTATTTAGAAAGAGATTCAAAAGACGCGACATAGTCTGTCACGGAAGATTCACCTTGAACAGGGTCAATAAAACGGCGAGCCAAAGTCACCTTCTCAGCTTCTGGTACGAATTTTAACTCGAAGCGCTCTCGGAATTTCTCCCAAGTAAGATCCGCTTCAATAATTTCATAAATCAGAAGCTCGTACCAGTCTAATGCTCTTTCTTGGAGCATACTAGAAGCCACCGGAACTCGGTGAAGATCAATGAGGTTCATGCGAGAAAAAATTCGATCGCATGATCTCAGCCAAGCCTGGACTTCAATAATAGTTTCAGAACCCTAGAATGGCTTCCCACCCAAGTTGGTATAATCGTTGCACAAGCGTGCAAATCCAGACTTAGGATGAGTTGGTTCCGGATTAGAACCGGCTGCTTGAGTATTCTTTACTAGATCAAGAAGCTGTTGGGCAGACATAAAAACTCCATCTTGGGGAGTAGCACTAGATTGACCGACACTGGGACAGCCAGGTCTAACCATTTCTCTTCCTTTAGAAAGAAAGAAAGAAGAATAAAAAGGTTATTCACCAAATGAATATCAAGCAATCTTGATAGATAAAACAAGGAATCATAAAGAAAATAGGATAAATCGGTACGAAGACTCGAATTAAATCCTAAGGCACGACTCCTAAGAAGGACTTAGGACGATGATCCTTGTTAAATTATTCTACATTGTTCCGAAGTTTGGCTCTGATACCAAGCTGTGACGCCCCACCTCTATACCCACGCTAGCCAAGGACACTACGGTGTAATGCCGTCAACTAGCACGGAGAATAAGGCTGTTGAGGAGCGACCATCTATATAATTGCTTTGTGTGAATACCGATATGCCAGATAAAATATAACTTGCATTCTTTTCAAGAGGAAATCTGACATACCGAAACAAACTCAAAGCTACTACACAGTGGCTATAATACCTTCGGAAACAAATATAGAAATGAACATAACACAAATCAATCACAGATAATTCATATCACAAAGGCGGAAATAGACATGAATATATATAACACATAAAAGTGTTCATTAGAGTAGTGGTCTAAAAGATCCACAATGGCACAAAAGAATAGCAACATGTGCTATACAAAAGAATAAGTACACAACTATGAGTCTATATCTCAAATGTATACAACCAAAAACTACTAGTCTAAGTAGTTTACCAAAAGTTAGGACAATAATCCCAGGTGAGAAGCTAAGCAGGAGCACCTGTAACATCTCGGTCTGACCCTAGTATTATTTAATAAGAAAATAATAAACGGATCAGTCTAGCTATAAATATCAGATGAAATAATATAGAATAAGAGATATGACCAAGCGTATAATAATCACAATGCCAAGCTGTGATAAATGAGTAATTGAAAATCAACAAGAGATTAATTAATATCACAAAAATCTTCTCAAAGATCAAAAGGAATGTCGTACTCCTTATTTCATTCACCAATCCACAAATATTGACAACATATAAATTCCAATCATAAAATTGGTGAAACACAAATTCTAGAAATCATCAATAGAAATTCAGAAATCACAAAAAGGGGGAGGCCGATCATAGAACGGGAGCATGAAAACTCACCAACACGTGTATCACAAAACGGGACGTTATCCCATGGTCGCTAACCATAGAGCCGGTGCAACGACGTAGTACAACGGTATGCCCGAGGAACCAGAAACTCGTATAGTTCGGAACAACGACGTAGTACAACGGTACGCCCAAAGAACCCGAAACTCGTAAAATTCGGAACAACGACGTAGTACAACGGTACGCCCGAAGATCCAAACTCCGTAAAAACTTGGTCGCTAGCCCACAAAAATTAGGTCGAAACCCCAAGAAATAAATAGGTCGTTAGCCTATAATAAAAATGAGATGAAACTCAATAAAACGAGGTACCGTCCCCTACATGGACAAAGAAACATAGCACATCTCTAGTTTAAATCAAAAAATGATCATTATCGATCATCAAGAAGTGTCGATTACACTAAGCTAGTAAATATATGAGCTTAGCTTCATGTCCATAACCACTAGCTTAACTTAAATATTTACAAACTAATTGTAAATCTCCACTAGAAAATTGCCACAAGAGATTCAATCGAATAAGTCCAAGAATTAACCGGCGAAGTAAACGCAAGCATTTCATACCACTCGTTTTACTAAGTCATTTAATTAGATTTCTCATATGAGTGAGGTAAAGGTTTGTATATACTAATAGATTGGAAAACGGTTTGAGAAACGAGCTTTGTAATAAAATAGTGTTGAAATCATTTTGAAGAAAGGGTTTTGATATTTACTATTAGCATTGAAAACCTTTATATTTTGAAGTGACAAATCACAAAAATGATTGTAGAAATAATTAATCACTAAAATTCACATTCGAAGACGTGAATAAAAATCCAAAGAAATCGATACCGAATCCATCAAAATGGATATTCCTAAAATTCCCGAAGGAAAGAAGTCATCAAAGTCAATAACAAATGATAACAACAAAGAAGGAAAGAACACAAATAGATTAAATTTGGAAACCACGCAAAATAGGCGAAATAGGCTAAATAGCAACAGGTCGGTCGGCTAGCTATAGAGCTCGGTCGACCGGACCCTGTTCTAGAAAAATTATCGGGAAGCAGGTCGGTCGACTTAGCTCTGTAGCTGGTCGACCGGACCAGAGACAGAAAAGTTCTTATGCACTTTGGTAGCAGGTCGGTCGGCCGGCCTCAGAGCACGGTCGACCGGAGCCTGTTTCCAGCTCCTCCCAGCCTATTTGAGTGAGGGTCAAATCTCCACCAAATTTAAATCGAACGAGCAATGGACGCTGGGGGTTTATGCCAATCGACTACCCAGTCCTTTAAGCTCATCGATTCATCACCAAAAACATGATCAAAACATCAAAGTTATGATTTTTAAAGGTTTGAACTCAAAACACTAAAAATTGGAATATTCACCAATTCAATCCAAACCAAAAGCAATTACACAAGAATAAGTGTTGGAAATTCATACCTAACAATCGAAGATAGTTATAGACTAAGATGTGAGATAAAAATCTCATCTTTGAACCCAAAAACAATGAATGAGAAGCTTGAAGACAAGGGAAGATAAACCACACTTCAATCTCAACACAAGGAGCTTGAATCTAAGCTTAAAAGAGAAACATTTCCCAAATTAGGTTTAGGAATTTCTGAAATTCAAGAGAGAAGGAGTTGGAGAAGATGAAGAGAAGGCTTACCAATGGGTTCTCTTGAATTTGGAGCTAGAAGTTGGATTTTCTAATGAAGACTAGGGCTTGGAGTTTTAATTTCCTCTTCCACTTACCATTAATCTCTTTAGAACTGAAAAGTAGAGGAAGAGGGGGTTTCAGTTTGGGGTATTAAGTTGGCAAGTGGGCTGAACCCAACCCAAAGCCCTAAGTGAAAAAGTGGCAAAAATCAACTTACTCCAAACATATCGAAGCTTATACTCAAAAAGGTTGCAAACGGCATTTTGAACTCAATGGAAGTGGTCCCGAGTCCTAATTCGACTGTATGCAAAAAGTAGATTTTTGGACTAAATTCCGAGTTTCAATAAAATATTTAAATAAAATATTTAAATATAAAATCGACAAATATGCGGGTTGTTACACCGGATCTTTCCTTTCAAAAACCGGTGTTTCCCTAGCAACATAAAAAGGGCAAAAACCTAAATCCTTGCGTTGCCTGGAGATAGGTGACGTCGAAAAGCATCCAAATTTATGCTCCTTGCGTTGCTCGGAGATAGGCAACGCCAAGGAGCACCTAAAGTCGCGCATCTCGTAAGCCAGGCATAAGAAACTAACTTCTCGCATTGCCTAAGGATAGGCAACGCCGTGAAGCATCCAAATTTACGCTCCTCGCGTTGCCCGGAGATATGCAACGCAAAGGAGCACCAAAATTCATGCATCTCATTAGCCGCGCATCAAAAACTAACTCCTCGTGTTGCCCGGAGATAGGCTACGCCGAGGAGCATCCAAATTTATGTTCCTCGCATTGCCCAGAGATAGGCAACGCCAAGGAGCACCAAAAGCCGCGCACCTCGTGAGCCGCACATAAAAAACTAACTCCTTGCATTGCTCGGAAATAGGCAACGCCAAGGAGCATACAAATTTGTTCTTCTCACGTTGCCGGAGACAGGTAATGCCAAGAAGCACCAAAAGCCATGCATCTTGTAAGCCGCATGTCAAAAACTAACTCCTCGTATTGCCCGAATATAGGCAATGCCAAGGAGCATTCAAATTTACGCTCCTCGCACTGCCCGGAGATAGGCAACCCCATAAAGCACCAAAAGCCGTGCATCTCGTAAACTGCGCATCAAATACTAACTCCTAGCACTGCCCAGAGATAGGAAACACCGAGGAGCATCCAAATTTATGCTCCTAGCATTGCCCGGAGATAGGCAACGCCAAGGAACACCAAAAGCTACGTGTCTCGTAAGCCGTGCATCAAAAACTAACTCCCCACATTGCCCGGAGATAAGTAACGCCATGGAGCACCAAAAGCTATGCATCTCGTAAGCCGCACAACAAAAACTAATTCCTCGCATTGCTCGAAGATAGGTAACATCGAGGAGCATCCAAATTTATGCTCTTTGCATAGCTCGAAGATAAGCCACGCCAAGGAGCACCTAAAGCCACACGTCTTATAAGCCATGCATCTGAACTTACACTCTTTGCGTCACCCAGAGATAAACACCGTGGAGCATGAGAAACCACACGCATATAGTCAGGAATAATAAGCGCAACCTAGACAAAATTGGTGCTAGAAGGAAGGCGCTCAGTGATTGACAACAATTACACATGCGCAAATAGCGTACTTACCAGAATATCGCCAGAAACTAGGATTACATGCTAAAGTTGCAAAAGTTCTGAAGAAAGGGTGATCAAGTTGTAACTTAGCCAAATTATAAGTTTGATAAAAGAGTTATCTAAAGCTTAAGTTTCCGATCATTTGAAAATTGTTTGAAGTAAATAGCCCTGTGAACTGGGAGCATACACCGGCATCCGAACAAAAGCACATGAAAACAATTAGTTCACAAGTTCTATTAATTTACAAAGTGTTGTTAATTTCTAAGTTTTATTACTTTGAACGAGGGGCTTTGGCTATAATCACATAACTAGAAAAGCATGTGACAAAACAAGCACAAGTACACAGAACACATATGAACAAGCAGATAAGAGTACAGCCAAAATATCAATATATTACTTACGATTTTCTGTACACAGGGTCAAAATGTGGGGACCATACCCACACAGCACCGACCAACAAAAATAAAATATGGACTCCATAGTAAAGACGTAAAGTGCAGACTCTGCACTTGAATAGGATGACTAAAAAAGAAACAAAAACAACTCAATCTTCATGCAAGTTGATGACTAAAAACAAGTCAAACTCCATACAATCTGCTTAACGCTTCTTTCCATCGCTCCCATTTCCACCCTTGATCGGCAGCTTCTGCTTCTTCTAAGGAGTGGTGTCACTGTCGGTGATGTCAACGAATAGCTCGGTGGAAATGTCCTCATCTCCCTCCGAAGCCTTCTCAGAAGTCTCTCCCTTCATCTTTCACTTTCGTGATTTGCTAGAGCTTTTAGAGGCTTTGATCACTTTGACCTTTTCCCTCTTGATATTAGCTAGTTCGTGTTGAGTCTTCTACGGTTGCTCCATTTGAGTCTCCTGCTCCTTGGCCTCTGTTGTGGTTACGTCTCCTTCCAATGACATAGAAGGGTTGTCTAGGCCATGAAGTACAGCTATCTTTTTAGCTTCTGGCCCCGGTTGTGTACCAGATGCGGACGTGGGAACCAGAACAAGAACAAAAACAACCGCAGAAGATGTGGGAATAGCAGCAGGTGCAGGCATCGAAGTAGCTGGCACATCAATAGGAAAGGTAGACGGACCTATAAGATCAAAAATTAAAGAATTAAATTCTTCCTGCTCTTGCGACGTAAATTGGAAGCTCCCAAATTCGGGGGAAGCAAGGATGTTACCTGCACCAGAGGAACGATCAAGAATAGAAACCTTGAATTCACCTCCTTTGCTTTCTTTTGATGGCTCCACCTCCTGAGGGAGAATTTCAAGTCCCGAACTCGTTGGCTGATCATGAGGCTGCTCCAATAATTCACCGACGTCGAAAATAGAAGGCTTGGTAAGCACCTCGGCGGCATTTGTCAAGGCAGCATCGGTGGCCTCCTTATCTCTTTCAACTCGGAGAATTTTCTGACCCTCAATTAACGCTTTCTTGGATTCGTCATTAAGATAGGTATCCTGCAACTCTCGATCGGAATAAACGTCGCCGTTATTGGCAAAATGAGATAAGATTTCCTTCCAAACTAAGGCGAGAGTGTGCGAAAACTTCAGGCCGGGATAGCTAAGACTTCATTAATGCAATAGAGAGTTATCATAGAATTTCAGAATAGTCGCATCCAGCTTCTCCATTTTTCCGTCGAAGGCATTTTAGAGGTCCAAGTAATCTGCTTTCACGGCGGCCTTCTCAACTTCAACGACAGTCTTATCGACACCGAGCTGCACGACCTGAGCCTGTAGCTTGGCGATGGTTTCGGTTTGGTTGGAAATATTTTTGTTGTGCCCCTCAACAATCAGATTGTGGTCGGTGATAGTTTTCCTCTGAGCCTCGATGATGGCATTACAAGCAGCCACTGCTTTTATCAGTTTAGCTTCCTTCACATGAGTCTTCTTAATCTTGTTCCTCCATATGATCTCAGCTTTTTCATGCACATCCTTCAACTCCTTCATCAGATCGGCGTTCCTCCTACTTTCATAAAGGGCCGCCTCCTTCTCTTCCTCCAGCTGTTTAATCTTAGCATCGCGGTCGACCAGCGCCCTCTCCAAATCTTCCTTCTATGATTTGAAGGAGAGGATTCCTGATAATTATTTATGTTCGTATCCACCAGTTGTTTGCAAAGCTTCTCCCATCCTTCAGCATGTTCTTGGTCGCTCTAAATAGCTTGGACATGCGGCATGTAGGAACTCTTGCGAACAGGGTGTAGATCCAGGTTGAACTTAACCCCCTTCAAAAACCAACCAGGAAGCACTGCCTCAATTTTAGGAAGGGCCGAAGGAAGGGAATTGGAAAGTCTTCGTTGTGGGCGAGAAGCACCGGGGCAGCAGTAACTATGGAAGATGACGAAATGTGAGTCGAAGGAGGAAGCGGGGCAGAAGTAATAGGAATTTCTTGGCCCATAAAAGAGTGTTTTGGAGCGAGCTCTGAAGAATGAGGATGGTGTTCAAACTTCGACTTTTTCGACGGTTCATCCCTCCTCTTAAGAGATCTCCTCTTCTCATACCCGCCTTTATAAGATCTGCTTCAGTCCCTTTCTTCCTGATGGCAGGTTTTAGCTTCGAGTTCTTTCCTCTTCCTATATTCCTCCTCTGTTTCTGTAGATTGATAACAGTTGGAGGTGCACTTGGAATACCATGTGAGTCAGTAACTCTTTAAAACCGTCATAGAAACCTCGTCCCCTCGCCATATCTAGCATAAAACATATATAAAAGATTTCGAAAAGATAAGATAAACACTATGAATATGGAGAAATGAATGCCTAGCGTGACGTGTATCGTGTTTCTAATACGGGCCTAAAACATCGTCACGAACTGGAGTAAATGACCGTCGTAGGAGGTATCACACTAACTTCGCTTATTGTGGGTGGAACCGGCCTAACTGCTGTCACGATATCACCCAAGTTGGGAGGCGCCTTGTCAAATTTAAAGTCTTCTTTCAAGAGCACATCGAAGTCAACATAAACATTGCTAAAGTCCATGAATTCCGCTCCGAAGTCTTTACATGAAAAATCTTGATGCCCTTTGGTCTCAGGGGCTTTACCTTTGTCACTTACATTGGGAAAAAGTGAACTAGGGAGAAGAGACTCATTCCCGAAGTCTCATCGCAAGATCCGAGTTCCCACCATCAGATTTTGACAAGTAGTAATCACTAGCAGTGGACTTATTGCTGCTACCTTCAAACTCTCCTTTTTCCTTTTTCGATTCCAGCGTGGCCTTGCCTTCTCTATGCGTGAACTCTTTTTCCGCTTCCTCCGGGATTGGAGGCATTCTAGCTAAATATCTTAATCCGGTCGCAACAGTTTCTTCCCCTCATGGGCTTCATCGGTGGATCCTCCGGATGAGCTTTCTCTCTCTTGAGAGGCGCCTTCTTCGAAATCGTGGAAGAAGGAAATAGATCTCGTATGAACATGGGATCGAGCAGGAGAGGGAATTTCAACTTGAACGGCGGATCTACCCGGAGCCAGTAATGCATATCGACGTAAGTTTTCATCAGTCGGTAATACTTTAACGCTTCTCTCCTCGACATCGATAGTCTTTAAAGTCTGACAAACTTCATTGAGTGCCATGTCTCTATTCGGCCTTGGAATAACTACAAGAGACATACGGTTGGTTGGGAACTCCATTGAAATGCATCAAAAGCTCGGTGAATAAAAGGAACCTTACCCCCTATCGTCCACTGACGACTGAACCCCTCGAGGTATCTAATAAAGAAATATTATGTCTTGAATCACGATAAGCTGCTTTGCAAGTGCTGGATGATTTTTTGGTTTCTTTGGGCTTCGATTATGATCAAGGAGGGACAATCATCCCTCCTCTTGAACCGCAGAAAGTAACGCAACTTGTCAAAAATTGGAGCACGATTGAACACCCGCATGAAAAGAACATGCAGGCAAGTCAGGATGGCGTAGCCATTCGAATGAAGCTGAAATGGGGCAATACCCAAGTTTGAGAGAGTCTCACGGAGGAAGTCGTTGAAGGAAGGCACAGCTCCGTTCAAACACATGTATTATTGGCAAGCGGTGTACCCCAAAGGAAGCATATGAGCAATTCATCCTTCTCTGGCCAACGAACATCCTCTTTGGAAATTTCATGTTGCGCAAAGATGTTATGAAGAATCTTGGTAGAAACAACCGATGAAGCTCTCTCCGGCGTGTTAAGAAGAACTCTAAAGTTGGGAGACGTACGATCCACGATTGGCCCAACTAGGACTAACTGGCCATACTGAGCTCGTGAAGTGGATGACGACTTGGCTTCTGAGAGTGTCGGGCTACCCCTTCTCGACTTACGACGCATGGATGGTTGCTTCATTATAAATAACAGAACTCGCTTCTAAAAATGGTTAGATAAATCTATCCTAAACTAATAGCTTCCCCTACCACACTTGAATTCCAAAGAAATGTTAACTTGTAATCGACACATTGAATTTCAAGTACGAACTGGGGCAGGTGCGGTGTGCTATCTATATGGGATAAACTGGTGCTCGAAACCACTGCAACCCTATCCCGTTAGATAGTTCGCTCGTAGTGAAAGAAGAAAAGAACTTTCCATGTCACTTCGTTTTCTACTTTTGTTTTTACTCCCTGTACACTTACCCCTTATCGTCAATGATTGATAACAGATCCATTGTCCAAAGTGACATGGAAAACTCTTCTCACTACAGGGACGTCGAGCATGAAATAAGTAAGCAGGATAAGCCCGAATTGTCTAAAAGAATTGGAATCGGCTGGTGATATGTCATGCAGTAACATCTAAGAAACAAGGCATAAGTCCATTCTGGTCTAACGAGCGCAGATAGCAAAATGCATCAAGCATTGCCCTAAAGGCCCGAACGTCATTCTGGGAAAACTCAAGACTCGATTGGCTATCTGACCCGTTAAACCGCAATCAAATCGGACTTCTCATGACCGACATTGCAAATGAAAGCTCGACGTCAAATCATTACACAAACATAGTAATCAGCTAACCAATTAAGTGAACCCACCTCTGATTGAATTCTAAGACGTAGGAAGGATCAAAGGCTGAATTGAACAAACTATAAATGGATTGGTGGCGAGTTAAATGGATCGGTGGCAACTTAAGATGGTGGCGACCTGGAATTTCGAGCTAGGGTTTGGAATTTCGAGCTAGAATCATGATGGAAGGATGGACTATCACTAGGGATTGATGGATCGAGGCGTAGAAAGGCTGTTGAATCGCTTGGAGTTGGGTCGCTCAAAGAATAGATCGCATGAAGAAGTTCGCTGGTTTAGGTTGAATGAGGAGTTAAGTTGGCCCAAGTCATGTATATAGATGAGTGAGGAGAAAAGCAGAAATTTTGCTTAGTAGTGGGGTCGCACGTGACCCACCATGGATCGTTGGTGACCAACCTTTACAATGTATAAATTTCCCCAAGCAGTCAGGTCGTTAGCGACCCATCCCACATGGATCGCTAGCGAACCATGAAATCAAAGGTGAATTTTTCTCAAACTCGATCTCCTACACCTATTCATCATTTCAAGGCATGCGAAGAAGCTATGAGAAGAAGTTTGATCCATTATGGCAAGCAATAGCAGTCAGAACCAAAGCAGGACGACCAATAGCATAACCTACTACGTATTCATAAAATTATAATGCAGACACATAGAAATTGATAGATGGATATTGAGAGCGATAACTTCTAGAGCCTGACTTATTTACAACGAAGACATACACTAGGGGAAAATGTTATCCGGGTTTTTAAATCATTAGGAATCAAAATGAAACAGAACAACCTCATATGAACTAACTAGAAAAGCAAAGATAAGGAATTAACGAGAGCCAAACTATATTACTGGAATAATGACGACAAAAAAATATGGAAACACTCCAATTCCAAACTCCAAAAAATCCAAAGTGTTTGGATCATTAGAGACCCATGCCTCTCCTCGAATCTTCAAATGGACTAACTAAGGATGCAATGAAAAGAGGCCAAGGCATTGGCTCGCAAATGAGCCAAGTCTATGGGTCACCAGAGACCCATAGTTTTCCCTTGGTTTGCGACCCAAACCCACATGGGTCGTTCCCTACCTACCAGCGAGCAGTTGATGAAGTAGCTCAACCCAGAAGCTCTCTGATCCATATTAATATCATCCTACCTGCAACATAAATAGGATCTTCACTGGACTGGTTGTTGAAGCTCTGTTGTAATTATTCTTCACTCTCTGTCTCCCTTACAACAATCTCCAAAGGAGTTCATTGGGGTTCTCCAGTGGATTCCAACTCTGGGTATTCAATTTAGCTAAAAATAATCAAAGCCTTGTAATCAAACATCTATTGTAACAAAAATAAATCTTTAATAAAACTATAAAGTGGACATAGGCTTCATGAATAGCTGAACCACTATAAAAATTCTCTGTCTACTTTCTTTTACTGTTCTTTTTCTATATCTCTGATATGTGATATTACTTTGTCAGAACCGAGTTGTTGCTTTCAAACTCTAACCAGGGTGTTGATCCATTTTTGGGTTAACACACGTAGACAAATTACCAAAATAGCCTTGTACTTTACCTTTCACTCTCCCTATGCCACCTCATCATGTTCCCACAACTCCACCTTACAATTGTATATGCAAGCCCCCTCCTTGTCCCCCTCTTTCCATTTTTGAGCCTACATTTATTAATTAGAATGTGCACTTATGTTTCTCCTAATGTCGTTTCATGTCTAAACACCTTTTTTATTACATATTTTATTTTCCATAAAGTGTTACACCTTAAGTGTGTGTGTATATATAATCCTACTTATTTATAAATGAATGCATGTTTATACTAAAGTGTTCAAAATGTTACCAACAACTTTTAGTTGACGAAAAGTTGAGAATCTGGAAAACGATTCCAGTCACATTTTTTATTTCTCTTCGAACTAATTATTTTTGTAAAAAATTTGGAAAAACATTTCACCATCATTAACTATTATTTAAAAGATTCTTCTAATTATAAAATCTATTATCTGAATATTTAAAATTAATAAAATTTTCGTAAATCAAAGCGGTGAAATTCCTAGTTATTACAATGCAGGCGCAAGGAGTACTTATAGTATCCCCGTAGTTGATATATGACTATTTAAGGTAGTATGAAGCGTTGGGAACTAGGTGAGCTTATACGGTATTCATATGTGATATTTTTTGTATTTTAGGTAGAGGGTATGAGACGCACTTGAGGGTGGTATAGAATTTATTGAGGATATGTATCGGTTTAGGAGTAGTGTTCTTAGCTTTGGTACGGTTTGAGTATATTGTCGATTATGATTTCCAATAGAGGAAAGGGATGAGGCCTAGGGTGTTGGCAAGTTAGACGCTAGATCCACTCTAAGAGAGCGGATCAATTAGTTAGAGGCAAGACACTAAACTAGCAAGTACCATTGCTAAGATAGTCGAGCTTGAGAGGATGACGAGGCATGGACTAGGCCAAGAAGGTTGGTTCATGAAGATGATAGACTATTCTACCTTACACTAATGTATTCAGGGATGGAATAATATAAGGGCACCACCATTTGAGATTGATTATACATTCTAGTAGTAATAAAGTGTATAGGATAGACATTTTATTGGAACGGGATGGGTAACAACATCAGGGGTTAGATGTATGAGCTGCCGGTAGTGGAAGTTGAGCGGAAGAAGCATAGTGGATTCTTCAACCACCAGCGATTCCCTAGTTAGAATGGGAATGTATGTTGATAAACTTCCTAAGTATCGGAGGAGGGTAAGGTGGCATTCTAGTCATATATGATAGATTGATGAAGAATGTTGAGTTTATACCCATAAAGTTGAGTAGAAGGACAATGAATCAGATTAGGTGATTTGTGAAGCGGATTGTGTGATCTTAGGGTGTGCCAAGGGGCATTGTAAGCGATAGATACCCACTATCCACAAGTGGATTCTAGGAAGAAATTATAAGAGACGCTAGGAAAGATGGCACCAGATCAACTAGGTGATATTGAGATTGAACCTGAAACTTCAAGACCTCGTAGGATCACTCGTATGGTTGGACCTAATACGAGATAGCTTAGGAGAAAGATGGTGAAGTTGATTAGGTTTAGTAGGAATATGGTTGGACCTTTCATGTTTATATCAGGTAGTTTAGTATCATGTATGTTAGGTTAGAGTTAGATACCATCTTTTCTTATGTGTGCATTATTGGTGTCTGATGTGATTGCTTATGGTTGCTAGGTATGTATAATAACCATGTTGTTCGACTTATCTTTTATGACGGAATTTTAGGGGGAAATTCATAAAGGGGCCAGAGTTTAATGACCCATATTCTATGTATCGAATGATCGCGTCAGATTTGTTTGTAACTTTGGTAAAGTTGAGCAGTAGTATTTTGAACCTTTGTTATTTTTGGATGATTTTGATCCTGAAAACTTATAAGGTCTATAATTTTTAATAGAAGTCGAACTGAGGATGATGCCACTTCTAGATAAACATATTATGATTTCTCTTTTTGTAGTGTGGTCCTAATGTTTTCTGGACTTAAGGATTAAGAAATATGGATACTTGAAGCTTAGACGGTTTTTAGATAGTTTAAGGGGTAATTAGTGAGAATTGGGTTAAGCCCAAAAGCCCATTTCAGTATTAGACCATAGTGGGGCTAATGGGACCTTCCCTAATTATTGTTTCACTCCTTAAAAATATCCCAAACTCCATTAATCCACTCTTTAGCCAAAAAGCCATCATTTTGTCGTTTTAATTAGCTAAATTAAGCAATCAAGAAGTAATTAACAAATGATTAGCATAGCTACTATTTAGGGTGCATTGAGAATCGTGTAAGCTATTGTTTATCACGTGATTACTTATGCTATTTTAGATCTACGTGACTAATCTTACATATCTCACAATCCTATGTTAGTTAATATAGGTAAAATTATAATTTTATGATAAATTTAAATGTTAAAAAAATTAAAAGTATAACTTTAGTAAAATCTTTAAAATGGTTTTAAAAAGAAAATTGTTAATTTTGATTCTTTCTTAGGTGTTAGACCAAACAACTCATCATTTTGTGTATGGTTGGATCAAGGAAAACACAAATGTTTGATTTTTTATATATGGTATATGGTTGTCGTGTATTGCTTGTATGGGCTTGTTGTCATCATATCACATTTTAGTGTAGTTAAAGAGTGGTCGTCATTTAGGCGACTTGATGAGTAAAATTGTTCGAAACACGATGAAATCGCTATGAAGGGTTTATGCAAGCCTAGGAGGAGTATGTTTTAGTCATAGCGTGTTTGGACTATAAATTATGGCGTTTTGGAGGGGTTGAAAATAAGTCGGTGGTAGATGTACTTCATGGGATCTGATGCGTTGCTTTAAGGAAGTGACGTGGAAACTTTGAAAGATTAGAGGTCTGGCTTTGGGCTATACTAAGGATGAAAGTTCTTAGTGCTGATTAAGCATGGAAGTGAACAGCTCGATGTTGACATGATGGCTTCGGGCATTTTGAAGTAGGGCTTTGAGACTTAGGTGTTTTGACTTTGTGGTATGAGGTTATCATGAAAGGTTTACCCTTGAAAGGCTTGTGATGGCTTGTTTTAGATGGTAGTTTATTACATTGGGCTTTGCATAGTTATACTTTAGGGCGAGGAGGGTCTTGCATTTGAGAACTCAAGCTCGAGAGTGGTTTTGGGATAAGTAGAAAACTTAACCATTTTTGGTTAAGTACACATGTCGATCCCATTATATTTGGTCATGGTGTTTGTATGGTGGTTAAGGGAAATCGAGACGCATACATCAAGATTTATGCTATGATCGTTTTCTCGTTTGTTTGATGCTTTATTTTAATGGTACAACTCTACAGGCAATGATTTATGTTGGTGAAGTGATCATGTGATGCTTCGAGGTGATGACTTTGGAACTTCAATGAGATGACTCTATAGATAGTGGTAAACGTCTCTAGATGTTCCAAACTTTGATGTACTGATAGGTGAATCATTTTAGTCTAGTACTTGGGGTGATAAGTGTAAGAATCATCTTAGGTGAATACTTCAAATGGGAAGTGTAGTGGAACGTTTAATGGTAAAGCGATGTGGTGTGATGTAGTGCGTTCTGGTATCGAGTTGTGTAAAAAGGAGATCATTGGTGTTTGAACCAAAAATTGCAAAAACACCTGGAAATTAAAATAAAGAACAAAAGGTGAGAAATTAAATGAAAAGTGAATAAAAAAGAGCAAATTTTTTTTTAATAGTGGTTTGGAAAATCAAGGCCTATGTTCGCTATATAATTTTGTTATTTATATTCTAACTTGGAGGCAGAAGTTCTTATAGGTCCGTACAACTTCGAGGCTTGGTTACGAGAATTAAAGATAGAGAAGAGCAAGAGCCAAAAGATCCTGAAAAATGAGCCCTACCTTCCTATTTATAGAGGAAGAGGCCTAAAATCTCGTAAAAATATCTCCAAGCCATTCCCCACGTTTAGACCAATTCCCCTTGAAAACATACTGCCACATTATAAGCTTGGATGGGCCGGTAGATCTCCAAGGGTAGGGGTCGGTACTGACCCATAATATTTCCAAATTAGCTACCTTTAACTTTTCATGCTGGATCGCTTTACGGTTATCTTCGTGATTCCATAGTTTTTCGCATCATTATTAGCTTGTTTCTGAGTCTAAATGTTGGAGTGGTGGAAGAACAGATTTACAGCTTCAAGTGTTTATGGAGATAGATGGAGAATTGCATTAAAACAACAAAATGACATTAGGGATAGGCTCATGGCACTAAGATGGACATGTAGGCAGAAGTTGAGAATAATTGGGGAAGGAACTATTGGTCGGTATCGACCCACAGGGTAGGGTAGGTACTGACCCGTAACTTGGGTGGTTCCAACTTCCTTTTGGCTTAGGTTGGCTTGGCTATAACCTTGTGACTCTGTTTATATTTGATTTCTGGACTTAGAGGCTATCTCGCTTGGCTTCCTTCCTTGATAGCTCCATGTTTGACTCGTCCACTCTGTCAGAATACTACCTGGTCAAAAGGCTGGAGAACACTTGCCCCACAAAGTATATCTCTTTTCAAACATGATGTGCTTCGAAGTGAGGCTAGTCGGAATTGTCGTGAGGACTCCACTTAGCGTTTCGAATGGTCATTATCCTGTTTGCGAATTATTTCTGTGAAAAGTTATGTCCATAGCTGTCCACTGTGACGTTCCATCAGTATCTGGGTTATAAATTTGGAACATACTCTCATTATCGGTTATTCCAAGTTTGATGATTTAAAGCTAATTCCTTTCATGGATTTTTTAGGTTTGAATTTGATTTTCGCCGACTCAGTCGTTCAGGGTTTCGGATACGTACACATGCACATGTGCATGTTCTTGAGTTGGGAGATGTACATACACGTGGTCTATCACATGCATAAGTGTAGACGCATATATACATATATTTGTATATGTCATATATATATATATATATTAAATTCCAAGACTCGGTACCGATCCTTAGGCCTTGGGTTAGTACTGACTTAAGACTTAGGAGGTTTCCCAAGTTATGCTGGCAAAACTTCGAGTTCAAGATTATATAACCAATTCCTTCCATTTCGTCTCTTCACTTTGCTTTTGCTAACCCATCCAAGCTTAGGCTGTCATCAAAAAGGACCTCAAAACCCAAGCCTTACTTCACCTTCGCCTGACTCTAGGCGCACCACTGCTCGTCTTCACTAAGACTGCCGTCATCAATGAATCTAGGCCATCTCCACGGATCTGACCCATCTCCTTATCGACCCAAGCCCTAAAACCCCATCTTGCGACAGAACTAATCCTTAGCCTTATCCCAACTTGCATAGGTAGGTGATGAACTTGGTGATCGACATGAGTGTGGATGGCCGGACGTGGGTGAACATGGACGTGGATGGTCGTGACTTTGGGGTCGGCAAAGATGAAAGAAGAGGGATGGAATTTCCTTTTTATTGGATCATCACAGCTCCACCACTTAGGCAATTTGCTGGATTTTTGGTTCACGTGAGAATCTTATCTTGTGAACCAATGTTTTCTTCTTGATCTTGAGCCTTTTCCAAAGCATGGCTAATGATGCAAAGCTTGTCGATGCGGTCAGCGATGCTGGTCACTCCGAGTGGAACCCAAACTTTGAAAACGAACAATTATAATATCGAGAATCTGAACTAAACGACACCACATTAGGATTCACTTTGGCATAAGAGGTAACTTATAATCTATTCAATGTTGATTATCTATTGAGTTTTTTATATAAATGGATTAGAGATGTTCCAAATGTCTTACCACTCAAGCCAGAGATACATCCACTTCCAGATATCTATCGAGTTTTTTTTGGCATAAGGGTAACTTATAATCTATTCAATGTTGATTATCTATGGAGTTTCTTTTTTTATAGAAATTGATTAGAGATGTTCCAAATGTCTTACCGCTCAAGCCACAAATACATCCACTTCCAGATATATTGAATTTGATTCCGACTCAAGTTCAAGTACAACTCCATATGCACAACAAACATCGAAAGAGCATGTACAACAATAAGAAAATTCACAGACTGAACAGCAGGTTCAAGAGAATCCAGTTGAGTCGGATGGACCAGAGGTTGATACCCCTCCTGACACCCTTGAGGATGTCATTATTTTAAATGATCCTATTGATTACGTAGCCTCCAAAATCTAAGAAGGATTGCTTCAAAGAATATGCACTAAGCATGGAATCCCATTCGATGACGTCTTAGTCTCCTCTCACAATCAAAGAGCTCATAATTCCCCCTAGGGTTATATTGCCAACAACAGATATATATATGGTTGGCCGGCTATGTCCCATCGATCAATCAATTCCTTCATCAAGTTTTGAACTTAATGCAATTAGCTCCAATGCAGTTTTCATCCGTATAGAAATGCTTACATCCTTGGCACATACATCATCTTCATTGAACACTTACACCGAGCGCCAAAAGATGAGGAGATTCAATATGTATAAAGCTTCAAGAGTCGAAAAGAAAGTCCATCCTAAATCTACCTAGAACGGATCAAGGGTTGTAGAGTTGTCTCTGGTACATGGAACAGCTTGAGCTATTTCAAAAATGAGTGGTTTTATGTCTACTTTTGCCTGGATTCGCACGAAGATGGCTATCCTAACCTAGGTTCCATTTTATATGCATTAAACGAATCTATTTAATAGTCTACAGACTTAACACATACTTGTTTTACTATCCAGATATTCCAGCGAGACCTAGTAGTGAGGTACTTTTAGATACCGTTGATACTCTTATGGTCGTTTTGGAAGAGGATTGTGATATCAGAACCCTTCTATCGGATGAGAGTCTTCTTGCCCTTGGTTTGTTGGAAGCAGGCCGTAGCACTGGTATAGTCCAAGTGGTGTCAGTGATGATAACGATGACAATGACAATGATGATCATGAAAACTTGCCTGAAGGAGGCAATATTGATCCAGATGTGCCCCCATTCCCATATCCTAGGAATGGAGTTAAAGGAAATGTTGAGCGAGCACAAGAACATGCCGATGAAGGCGAGATAATTGATGAAAGTAGTGAGGATGGCCAAGGTAACATCGACATGGTCCATGAGTCTCAGACCGAGCAATCGAGATACAGTTAACCGTTTTCTCCAAGGAAGAGGCTAGTAGTGAATATTTCTAAGATTCGAACTTCTATGCAGCCTCTGTCGGTTACAACCACAGAGAATATGCCTTCTATTCCATCAACAGGCACAATTGTTGCATTAGGACCAATTCTTGCCAAGTTTGGCTCCTTCAATGTTGGTAACATTATTTTGGAAGGCATCACTCCCTTATTCGCTTCGAAAAGGTTACCATCCCTACCAATGTGGGAGAGATCACTCCCATGAGCAAAGCTCCAGCTCACGGTTCATCAGAGGGACACTAGCATACTTACACATATGTGCACTTCGTGCCATTGCACAACACTTGACTCGCCTTATTGTTCATTCAATCTAGCTTCTTCTCGTTTTATTTTCTGGACTCATGGAAAAAAGAAAATATATACTCCAATCTGTGGAGGATAATACAACTCGACAGTAGAAATGCTATCCAAATGCTTACCATCAAGATAGCGGTTAGGCCTTAGACTCCAGCCACCCATCTGATCGTGAAAGAGGTTGTCGTAATAGAAACGACCAGGACAAAGATAGCGACAACAGAGATTATCCATCACATGACTACGGCTCCAAGTATCGCCCCGGGTACAAGTTTCAACTTCCAAAGAACTTGAATATTCTTTCGGATCATAGTGATTAAATCCTACCATGCGGCACATCTCATGATCCACCTCTAACTTCTATTCCTACTTAGCAGTTGACCTTAGTCCATCGCAGTCAATATTCTAGCCATAGGCACCAAAAGAATGGTTTTGAGACTTCTTATCATTGACCTAGCAAAGAAACTACTAAAGCTCTGATCTTCTCTATGGAGCAATAACTTGTCGCTAGTGCTCGAATGGCTGAACTGAAGGAGCAATTTATAAATATCTACTTAGATGGGCTAAGTTTACCCAACATAAAAAGAATTCCATTTGACATCCAAGAGAAAACTATTGCTTGTGTAACTGATGTTCATAATCAATACAACAGATGGTCACGAGTGGCTAAAATTTTTTCGAAAGTCTCAAGGGAAAGGCAGCTCAAAATCGAAAATCGTAAACTCCACGAGGCCGATAACAAAATAATCATCGCTCTCTTAATGTTGAAGTTGAAAACTCAAGAAATCTCAAGCTGTAGCTAATAAGAAGCAGAGGATGATATCAAGGCACTCGAAGAAGAGAGGACCAAGCATCGGGATGAGACGGAGAAAGTGTTACATCGGAACCATGATTTAGTGTTAGACAGAGATGCCACGAACAAGAGCATGGCTGAACTGAAGACCAAGCTTGAATGAAAAACAAAGAAATAGGAGTAGTAGGTTCAAAATGCTTGGGATTACTATGATGAGCTGCTCAACACTAAGGAATGGAGGGTCAAGGCAATTGAACGTGCCAGGGAAGTCGATATGCTTGTCAAGAGGGAGTTTGAGCCCGTAGAGCAGCAAATAATGGATAGGTTTGCATTAGGGCTCATCAATTACAGTGTCAGTGTTCTCAAATTCAGCAACGTGGAATGGCTTGGTGACAATTATCCCTTGGTTCAAGGCTTGGCTTGGGAATAAACTGTCTTGAAGGAGAAAGCATTCCTAAAAGGTGGCAAGGTGGACCTTGCTCGGTTGTAGAAGGAGGTACTGATAGAAGATGAGCCTAGTGTGCTGAGAAAAGGTGATCTCATTCATCATCTGGAGCGATCGTCACTGTAAAGAAAAACTTGAATGAAGGCTCAAGATTAATGCCACGTGACGACACTACTAGCTAAATACATGTGCCCCAAGCAGCACTAGATTCATCCTTTGATCCTGAGTATGATCCAAAGAGTCTCCAGATGCATAAGCCTACTATCCTTTCTTCTATCCTAGAGGGAAATTCTAGTGTTATTTCAACTCATACAGAACCCCAAAAAGAAAAGAAAAAATATCTCGCTAACTTCCCCTATATATAAGTGGGCTGATGTGTCGTTGATCGACATCGCTAATCTATCTTTTTATATCTCTCAAGTTTTAAGTCGTCCACAACTCGCTTCTCTTCCTAATAAGGACTCTCGGCTAGAACATAAAGCATATGCACTGTAATTGGTAATCTTTACTGCTTCAACAACTATTCCAACCATCCCGATTGAAGAAACTCCCAGCTTAGATGAGAGAATGATTGATTCTTTGCTTGATGAGGGGACTGGTGAGATTCAGGAAGCTTAAATCAATAAGGATGTTATGATAACCAGATTTTCCGAGTCCCTATTGGGTCGCACCATGAGTCAACTTAAATGGGAACTTGGCCTTGCCAAAGAGCCGAAGCTGGAGAAAATTGAGAAACAACATCTCCTTGCTATAGAGATAATGCAGGAGAAGTTTGAGGCCATCCTACCTCCTTTATCAATCTCCTTACCCGAGTATCTTCGCTATGGTCCATATTCCTCCACTGGTAGTGCTCAAAGCATACATATGGGATCTTCATCAAGCGCTCTAGTCTTTATTCCTACACCTAGGAGCCCCTGTTGGATCATTATAGAGCTCTCCACCCAAGGAAAAAGGAAGTGGGGAAAGAGTAAGGATGCGGCAGAAAGAATCCAACGTGCCTTCTTCTATAAAGAAGAAGGAGAAGAAAGAAAGAAGAAACCCAAGAACCGATATTCTATCTTCTTTGTGCCTTTTGGTCGTATAGTAGTACTTAGGATTTTTGTAGTTCCCCTGCTTTTTCTTTTTCGATCGATGTTATGAGGATTTGGCCTCTGCTTCTATTTTCTTGCTTAGGCATAAATTAACCTATAATTAACTATCCAAGTTTCATTTTGAATGTTAATAACATAGACTTTATTGTTTTGTCAAAACTTTATGTGAATTTTCCTTAGCTGTTTTAGAAATGCACTTTCCGTTTAATGTACTTATGATCCATTCCTTTAAGTGATTATCGCCAGACTAAATCCTTAGCCAGCTATGTAACTTATCGACCTTTCATCTCTCTTACGAACGTAAAGTAACCGTCGAAGTGCCAAACTCTGGCCATTAGTTCAGGTTTTACCATTTAGGTTAGTGGTCCAGGTATCCTTTTCCAGGATAATGATACTCGATTGCGTTGAACTCTAGGCGCTAATTCTAGATTAACCATTTAATAATATAGTTTGCACATCCTCATCCAGGACTATCATTTTCAATCGTCCCTAACTCTAGGTACTGATTCAAAGTTCATAGGTAAGGTCTACCTTATGCCAAGTATGGACCTTTCATTTCGCCTACTCATGGCAAAATGTTAAGAGTTGGACGATCTTATCACGTCCATTTCAATTTATACTCACCCGCCCAATCTGAGGACGAAAGTTTAGCGAGTGAATGGTCGTATCATGATCACTTTTGGTTTATAGTCATGCCCTCACATCAAAGGCAAGAGTTAGTGTACAGATGGTCATATCATATCCGGTTTGAGTTTATACTCCTGCCCCCAATCTGGGTATAAAAGTTGGCTAATGGGCGTTCGGATCATGTCCATTTCGTTTATACTTTTGCCCCCAATCCAAGGACATGAGTTGGTTGGTATCTATCATCGGATATCTAGGAGAACTTTGAGGTTTCGATCATGAAGCATAGAGGTTTTGGTTGGTGCCTATCTATGGGTACCTACACACCTACATTACTGACATGCAAATTAACTTGAGTCGTTCAAGTCACAACTCTTAAATAATGAGAAGACATAGTCTTGGACTCGAAAAGCCATTTTGTTCCATAAAAGACTTGAAATTAAGAATCTGTCTTATTACATGGCTCTAGCCAGTTATCTACAAATTTATTTCTAAGTGAAATAGCGTTGTAAGTACTCTTTATTCAACGCCCTTGGGAGCGAAATCTCATTTATCGTTGCGTGCTTGAAATTTCCATCTCCAAGCTTCTGCTCTATCATGTATGGACCTTCCTAGGTTGTGCCTAAGTTTCCAGAGCCATGGAAGATTCGTTTGAGAACTAGATCACCAACTTCGAATTCCTGATTCCCAACCTTAGTGTTGTAATATCATGCGACTTAGTGTCGGTGTGCAGCTGCCCTCAACTCAACTACGCCGCGTTTTTTATCGATCATATCAAGAGACTCTAGTAAGATTTTCTCATTAGTCCATGGATTGTAATGAACCAATTGATGAGAAGGTACTTCCAGTTCAACCGAAATCATAGCCTCCGATCCGTAGGCTAGGGCAAATGGAGAGTGACTAGCCGCTGACTTGTAAGTTCCCATAGTACTGATGGAAGTTCACCGACCCACTTATCCTTGGCCTCTTCCAACCGCTTCTTAAGAAAAAACTTAATAATCTTATTTATGGCTTTAACCTGTCCACTCGCCTGGTGATATGCCACCATAGCAAATCTTTTATCTATGCGATGTCGACGGTAGAAGTTTTTGAACTCAGTACCATCGAATTGGGTCCCATTATCAGTAATGATTGCATGTTGAACTCCAAAACGACAGATGACATTTTTGACAACAAAGTTGGCTAATTTCTTTACGGTGATCGAGGCTAATGGATTTGCCTTATCCCATTTGGTAAAGTAGCCAACTACGATGATGGCGTACTTCATGCCACCTTTAGATATCGGTAATACACCAATGATATCAATTCCCTAAACTATGAATGACCAAGGACTGACCATTTGAGTAATCTCTGTTGGTAGGGCTTTTGGTACTTTAGCAAATCTCTGGAACTTGTTACACTTTCGGGTGTAATCAGTTGTGCCTCAGTTGAAAGTTGACTAGAAGTATCTGTTGTGGAGGATCTTCTTCGCCAGGGCTTGCCTCCTGGTGTGATCACTTCAGGCCCCTTCATGAACCTCTTTTAGATCTCGCTTGGTCTCATCGCGGGCGACACAACAAAGCGTAGGGACAAAGAAACCTTTTCGATGAAGTACTCCTTCCAGCATGATATATCTTGAAGCTTATCGAAGGAGCTTTCATCATTCATTCCTTCTTTCTAGAAGTATTCCTCCATGCAAATAATATCATATTAGAGTCATCCATGACTCCATTTTGGGTTCTAACTTCAAGATCCAATCGACATCCATCTGGTCGATGCTCGAAGTTCATTGTGCTTCCACCAGGACCAGGCCTATGAGCTGCGCATCTCTAAAACTAACCAATTTAGCCAGTTAGTCGGCCTTCTCATTTTCCTATCTGGAAATGCAAGCGATCGTGCAATATTCAATGTCACTAAGCATCTCAAGGACTCGGTTTAGATAAGGAGCTATTCTCGCTCCTTTTTCTTGAAACTCTTTCTAAACTTGGCAAACCACCAGCTAATAGTCGTAGAAATGAGTAAAGTCTTTAATCCCGGCTATTTGGAAATATTGAGTCCTGTAATTAAGGCCTCGTATACAGCTTTATTGTTTGTTGCTAGAAAGTCAAGTTTTAAGGTGTAACTGATTGAGTGTTCCTCGGTAGTGATAAGTACAAATCTAGCACCTGAACACCGTTCATTAGCGTACCACCAGTGTACATCTTCCACCCAGTATCTTTCTCACCATTGGTCTCTAGAAGATCATCTCATGTAGTGAATTCAGCTATGAATTCAACTGAAGCTTGACCTTGGATTTCTCTTCGAAGGTGATAAGTTATGTCGTATTGGATTAATTCAATATTCCATTTTAGCAACCTTCTAGAAGTTTTAGGTCACTGCAAGACTTGGCGCAAAGGCTGGTCAATGAAAACTTTGATTGGATGAGCCTAAAAGTAAAGTCAGAGCTTTCTCGAAATGATCAACAGGTAGTATGCAAGCTTCTCCAACTTTGGGTAATTTTATTCTGCTTCCGTCAATCCCTAACCGATATAATAGACAGGTCGCTGGATGCGGGATTCCTCTCATATGAATGCGGCACTCAACATATACACCCACACTACTAGGTATATAAATAATTCCACGTCATCCAATAGCTTGAAAAGAATGGGGGTCTCTCTAAGTGATCCACCAAATCTTGGAATGCGTTTTTACACTCGCGATTCCACTCGAAATTCCTTTTTCCTTTCTTAATAATGTCAAAGAAAGGAATGCATTTGTCTGTGACTTTGGAGTGAACCGTCTGGGGGAGGTGACCTTCCTATTCAAGCGTTAGACTTGCTTGATCATCTTTGGTGCCTTAATCTTTCTCAAAACCTCGATCTTTTTGGGATTGGCTTCAATCCCTCAGGATTTCACAATAAAGCCCAAGAATTTACATGATGAAACGCCAAAGAGCATTTCAAGGGATTGAGCTTCATCCCGTATTTTCAAAAGACGCCAAACATCTATGCCAGATCATCGACGTAGTTCGTCGAATGCCACGACTTCAAAACCGTATCATCTAGGTAGAATTTCATCGAACATTCAATCTGATTTTTGAGAATCTATTTTGCGAGCCTTTGGTAAGTTGCTCTTGCATTCTTTAATCCAAAGGGCATGAACAGATAGCAATACAATCCGAGGTGGATTATGAAGTTGGTATGCTCTTGATCCAGGACATGCATCAGGATTTGGTTGTATCTAGAGTATGCATCCATAAAGGTAAGTAGCTCACATACAACTTTCGAATCCACAAACTTATCGAACCACGGGAGGGCGAAGCTATCTTTTAGGCATGCCTTATTCAAATCAGAATATTCGATGCATGTTCTCCCTTCCTGTTTTCTTTCCTCACCAAGACAGGATTAGATACCCACTTTAGGTATAAGGCATCACGGAAGAAGCCATTATCCTTCATCTTATCCACCTATTATTTAAGTACAGTGAATCTCTACAGACCCAGGCTATGGTTTTTTTTGTTTCACAGGGATGCACTTGGGATTTATGTTTAATGCATGGCTCATTGTTCTAGATGAGATCGAATACATGTCTGAGTGTGTCCAACCAAACACATCTACCTTTTCCTGTATAAAACCAACCAACTCCTTCAACACTCTTCAATTGAGTTATAATCCAAACTTTAGGAGCCAATTCAAATTATCCTAGCCGCAGAATAGCGATCGTTAACTCGGTGGGAGCTGCTTTTCTGCCTTTCTGATCTTTACATCAATCCATAACATCATGGAATCAACCGGGCTACCCATGTCGGGGCTCGGGCTATAGTTGCTATGCATCCAAAGCCTTAATGCAGAAGGTTCCCACCACATTTTTCCCTTGCACCTTTCTCCTTGCCTCCTTTACCTCATGATGTAGTATTCGCGGCCAATCATTAGATCTCCTTAGACAATCCCTATGCCATTCCATGTAGGGAACTTCATCGTCAAGCACCAAGAAGTTATAGCCACTTTGAATTCAGCCAGGGCCGGTGGACCAAGAAATGCATTGTAGGCTAAGTAAATATCCAACACCAAAAAAGTCATGACCCGCACTTGCAGTCTCCCTCGCCAAGTACTAGCGGTAATTCAACTTATCTTATGGCTTTATTAGTCATGCTATTGACCTCAGTATTCAAGATTTACAAGTTTCAAGCCTGTCTCTTCCAATATCATTAGATCATAAGCTTTCTTAAACAAGATTTGGACTAAACTCCCATAGTCAGCCATCACCTTTTGAACCATTGTAGGACAAATCGTGGTTGTGATCACGAGTAGGTCAATCATTGGAGCCTCCGCTCCATTAGCATTTCTCTTTCAGAAAACAATATCATTTGTCATCATTCTGCATGTTTTGCTGGAGCTCCATCTTCAACAGCGAAGCAACTTTAACTCTACGCATGTTTGATTGAAACAACATAACTGTCCATCTCATCTAGACTCTTATCGGTTGGGTGTGGCCCATCAATAATTGTATTAATCAAAAACCGTTTTTCTGGCCATTTGAATGCATCAACACCAGGCCCCAAGGGCATTATAATTTCCTTGCTTGCCATCCTGTGGGGCTTTTACATATTGCTATAATTTTTCTTGCAAATCAACTTCTCAATCATATCCGCAAGTGTCTGCACTCATTGGTATTATGACCGTGAGTTTCAAGGAATCTTTAGAACTTGTCTGACTTTCTCTCCTTCTTGGTCAACTCTCTCGGTTCCAACTTTCTATACTGCTCTGTGTTTTGAGTTGCCAAATATATATATTCTCTATTGAGTTGTTCAGTTCAGTATAGTTGTCGTATGTAGGAGTCCAAATAAGATTCCTATTACCTGGCTTCTTCTTCTTAGCCCTATCACCATTCCTTTTTCTATTATTGTTTTAATTTACAATGTTCACATCTATATTTCTAGATTTTCCTCCGGACTGCCTTATAGCTATGTTGCTTTGTATGACTCCAACTAAACTCCTAGCCTCGGTTCTCTATGATTGCTTGCATGCTTTCTTTAAGCGTAAGTACTCATTAGCTTTTCTATAGAAACCAATCCATAGTCGATGGGAGTTTCCTCTCCAACCATTCCTCTAACTTCATATTGCGATGAATCCCCCTAATTAACTCCATCAACACTATGTCATCTTCATGGCCTGTAATTTCTATCACGGTCGTGTGGAATTGATTCAAGAAATCCTTTAACGACTCTCCATCGACTTGGAAGAGGTATGACAAAGACATGACATGTTTTAGACATGAAGTATATAAGTGGAATTGCTCCATAAACTTCTTCAACAACTCAACGAAAGATGATATGGACTTTGGCAGAAGTCAAGTAAACCACATCGAAGCTGCTCCTTCTAAAAGAGTTGGAAAATAATGACATTTCACTTCATTAGAAGCTCTAGATGATGCCTAGGAGCCATAGTTTCTCCATACAATGGCATCATTGACATTGCAAATCTTGGGGATATATCTCGTGTAGAATATTCTTTGTAAATGGATTTCGATTGAGAGAGGTACCCCATTCATCGCTGCTTCTTAAACGATTTTCACTAACAAGTCTCCTGACCACATCCTCAAGATAGTCTGGTTAATAGGTTTGAGTGAACGATGGTAATCGGGTTCTACCCCAAGTATTTGGCTCTATAAATGCTTTCGGGGAGGTTCTTAATACCAAGGCTCTCCAAACTCTAGGAGATCCATTCATCCAACAATCTCCCTATTTGATATCCGCGAGTTGTATCACTAGTAGCAGCATGATTTTCTATATTTTGTTCATCATCAGCGTGTCCAGAAGTTAAAATCACGCTGCCTTCCAGATGGCGAGCTCTGGGACCACTATCAGATGGGTCAGTTGGACCCCTAACCATGGGTAGGTATTGATCCCTAAATTTGGGCCTGGAGCTCATCCTCTTCTCTGATGGGATATTCCAACAACGTTCGGAGTCCTTTTCTGCTTCCTATCCCTCCATCTCTGCTCGAATGATGAGGAACTTCCTAACTCTGAACTAGAATCTCTTTTACTCCTCCTACAGCTATTCTAAGTTAGCTCATTCAGCGATCTCAAGCTCTGCTATATCGTTTGATTCATCTTATTCTGATTAGCTTGGAATCTATCTTCCATTTTCTTCATCGTTTTATCCATCTCCATTCTAGTCACAACTTCAGTTGGATTCTAGATCTTTGGTTGAGTAGGTTTGGCAGCTACATGTTGCGCATTTTGGTTCTTGGCTTCAGTGTTAGCGCTAGAATTGGTAAAACAATCTCTTCTTGATAGAGCCATTGTAAATAGCTTCTCTTAGATTACAAAAAAATCTGAATAGTAGAAAATAAGGTGGGAGAATTAGATATATCTTCTGGAATTAAGCAATCCAATAGTAGAAGATGGATCCAAGTAGTGTGAGTTCAACTCTCAGTGAAAGCACCAAAATATTTTGAACCAAAAATGGCATAAACACGCTGAAGTTAAAGTAAAGAATAAAAAGTGAAGAATTAAATGAAAAATGAAAAAGAACGAGCACATAATAATTCATAGTGGCTCAACAAATCAAGGACTGCGTCCATTTTATAATTTTATTGCTTATATTTTGACTTGGTGGCAAAGGTTATTATGGGTCAGTACAACTCCGATGCTTGGCTACAAGTAATAAAGATAGAGAAGAAAAAGAGCTAAAAGACCTTGAAAAGTGATCCCTACCTTCCTATTATAGAGATATGGGCCCAAAATCTCATATAAAATATCTCTAAGCCGTTCTCCATACTTTAGACTAATTCCCCTTAAAAATAGACTGACATATCATCAGCTTCGATGGGTCGATACAACTCCAAGGGTTGGGGTCGGTACCGACCCATAATATAACCAAATTTGCTATCTTCAACTCTTTATGTTGGATTGTCTTATGGTTAGCTTTGTGATTCCATAGTTGTTCGCACCAATATTAGCTTGTCTCTAAGTCTAAATGGTGGAATTGAGGAAAACAGAATTGTACCTTCAAGTGTTCATGGAGATTGATGGAGAATTACATTAAATCAATAAAATGATATTAGGGATAGGCTTTTGGCACCAAGATGACATGTAGGCAGAAGTTGAGAACAATTTGGGAAGGAAATATGAGCCAGTACCGACCTATAGGGTAGGGTCAGTACCGACCCATAACTTGGGTGGTTCCACCTTCCTTTTCGCTTGGGTTGTCTTGGCTCTAACCATGTGATTCTATTTGTGTTTGGTTTCTAGACTTTGGGGCTATCTCTCTAGGCTTTCTTCCTTGATAACTCCAAGTTCGACCAGTCCAATCTGTCTGAATCCTTCCTGGTCAAAAGGCTAGATAACAATAGGTAACTCTGAATGTGATGTGTGTTTCGTGGGGAAAGGGTATGTGAGGATGCTTGCCTGTGTTCCCTAGACCTTGGTGATGGTCTAGCATGCCTTGGTGATAGCGGTACCTTATTGATAATATGTAAATGAACACCGAATCTCGTAGTGACATGGTCATCACCGACCTTGCTACGAGTTATCAAGATTTAGGAGCCGTCCTAGTGGTGTTTTGAGGCCTTGGTGGTGCTCGGGTAATATGAGACCTTGGTAATGGTCAGGTGATATGAAATATTGGTGACGATGGGAGCAAAGTGAGACCTTAGTGACGTTTATTGTTGCGTGTTTGCTATGTGTTGTCTATGATTGTTAGGATTTGTATGATTGATGTCTATCTGTTATGGATGTCTTGTGATGTACGTATGTTGTATTAGGTACCCCAACACTCCTGTTATACTTAGTGTAGTATGATCATATGATGATAGTATAGCACATATGGCGTTATGTGCTTACTTATTGGATGTTGGGATAGATCAGGTATGATTTTCCATACTCGGTGTCTCTGCTTTTGTATACCAACTTTTATAGTACCTTGTGATTGTTTATCGCTCACATCAGATTGTTTTCTGACTCAAGGTTACTTTACTTCTTATTATCTTGGGTACTTTTAAATGAGTATACTACATAATAGGTCTGAGATAGTGCACGGAGCTATTCGATGGACGAGCAGGAGGTTGTGCTTGTTTATATTGTAGTTTGGAGAAAATTGCTATATCTATCTTGCAGAATTATGGAGTTTTATCGGTGCTTAATATTTAGAGACAGATGTTTAGAATTTATTTGTCAGTTATATAAACTCTATTATTATTTTGTATACCTATATTAAACCCGCGCTCTGATCTATGGTAGTTTATATAGTTACATGCTTTATGTTTATTTTATTATATTTTATCCTTACTCTATGGGATATATTACAGGTTCAATGATTGTTTTAATTACATTACCACTTGGCAATCCTACATAAGCCGGGTATCGCTACAGTGCACTATACGGGTATAATGAGTACAAGAGATGTAGAAAGGGCGTCAGAACTACAATAGGAGGTAGAATTCCATATTGTTTTAGTGAAGGATATTAGGTTGGTAGTTATTCCATTGGAACATATGGTACCTAAAAAGCAGAAAGAACTGGAGGTGCAAGTGAATGACCTATTAAGGAAAGGGTTCATTTATAAGATCATACCTTAGTGGGGAACACTAGTAGTATTTTCCATTAGGCAGATCACCCTTTAAGACTTTATGTGGATTACCATGAGTTGAATAAGGCGATAAGGAAGAACAAGTATCTAGTCCCACGTATTATTGACTTGTTTGGTTAGCTCCATGGTGCAAATGTGTTTTGTTAGTTGGATTTGGTGGTGGGTTTGGCCAACTAAGGGTGGTGAGGTAGAGTGTACCGGTTATAATATTATGAAAACCCCTGCCTCTATAACCATACTACCCAAGAGTATTACAAAGTAATATTGTTAAATAATATAGAGAATGAGGTGATATGGCGTACATACCTGAATATTCCTTTGGACCAACACTAGTACATGTCTTGAATATCAATAATACTTACCACAAATGTACAAGGTCTCAATACAAAGCAATAAATACGAATGCCTCTAGGATGAACAATGCACAATCACGTATGATAATAATAATATCAAGGAACATTGAATTAAAATGCAGCATAGAAATATAATAGATAACATACATAATAAATGTTCTGGGGCTACAAAATGATCGTTTCTAGCCCAACATACACATACTTCATCATATGCAACTACTAATACATCAATAAGACTAAAAAATATATAGGAAAAAAACATACATAATACATAGTCCAGTGCTTACGCATACGCAAGTGTTATCTCGCCTTTTGGTAAGGTCGTGACACCAAAAATTGGCTGGAAACCAAAGACGGTCCGTTTCGAAGATCGGTTATACACAGGTTCGCTATGGATACTGACAATTTTTTTCGAGTCCGGATCAAGCTACAATTGACATGGCACGACAAGCAAAGCTATGAAAGCCAACTTTCCGAATTTCAAGTCAATCGTAGTTCGTATGCTCAAGATATGATCGATGCAAGTTTGTATTTGTTGAAGGCTGTCAAATTCGCATCGCTTTTATTCGCATCGCTTCTGTTCGCATCGCTTCACTATTCACATTGATGGATACGAATTGTAGCTGTTTTCATTAACTTGCGTCGATCATAAATCAAAATCTACAAGTCCAAACGCCACCAAATTTTTATAGGAGCTTGCCTACAACGTCAAGAGTGTACCAGATAAATTTCAACCAAAAAGGATCAATTCTTGATCGATACGAATTCCATTCGTATCGCTGCTAGATCGAGCCAAAACATTCTAAACTCGATCCCGTGGGCCTACCCACGTGAGAGAAAAAGTCCTCCGAGATTTGGGCTAGATATTTGTTACCTACGTCTATAAATAGTGACCCTGGACCTATAGAAAATGGACTTTTAGCTCTTCGACGCCAATACTCTACCGAAATCATTATTAATCTTCAGTTGTACTATTATAATCTCTTGTAAACAGCAAGTGAAATTCAATAAACATAAGTCATTTCATAGTGGACGTAGGCAATACACCGAACCACTCTAAATTTGTGTGTTTTCGTGCATTTTCTTGTCTGTTGATTGGTGTGTTTGTTAGATCTGCCTCATTTTACATTTATTTTCTTCATTTTATCTCTTCAAACACATCCGAAGAGTGTTGTGCCTAATTGTGCTACAAACAGTAGGGTTGCACACACAAATGCAGGATTGCGCACACGCATGATTGTGCACACACAAATGCAGTACCATCGGTGCATCGATCATCTTTGACCGATCTATCGGTCGGACCATGCCTGAAGCCACTTACGCTCTAACTCATGCGTTGTTTAACCAATTATGGTCCCCTACGTCGCCTCCTTCCTCAACCTATTTGGTCGTTGATACCTATCTTATCTACTCATCTATATGCGTTAGCTAGTGTGAATGAATTCAATTCATAAGGAGGGTATAGATGTACACAGGCATGCGGGTATACCCAAATCAAGTTCTCAACTTGCAATTGAATTGAACAAGTTTAGATATAGTTATGAATGTACGAATACTCACCTTGATTGAAGAATAACTCTTAACTTCCTAGCTTCTTCTTCCTTCTCTTCTACCTTTCGCTATTCCTTATTTTCCTTTTACTATAAGTTACTTTCACCTCAATTTGATGATCAACAACTTGATTTCTTGATTACAATGTGATGTAGAACTATCAAGAAGCTTGATTTTAAGCTAATATATAGAATTTTATTTTGAATTTATAGAGGAGGTTGGATTCGGGTGTTGTGATCATTTTCTAAAGTAATAAAATGTAATAGTGGATGTTGTATTTATAGATAAGGAAAAAAAAGTTTGGAGATTGAAATCTCTAGAAATGGAAATATCGGGAAACCAAAGTTAGGGTTTTGGATTGTTGGGCTTGAGTAAATTAAGCCTTGATTTCAGTTTCTTTTCTTTCTTTCTTTTCTTTTCATTAGATTAGAAAACAATTCTAACTCAAGCCCAAATACAAAAACAATCCTAACATAAAATTAATTTCTAAATAATTACAAAGTTATTATTTTTACAAAAAAAAATTCTATGATATTATTTACTTAATTAATCATGCTATTTAAATCATTTACTAATTAGTTTCAAAACTATATTAATAAATTTATTCTGTTATCAAAAGAAAATTTATATTTATAGAATTTAATTTATCATTGTTTTCAAAATAACTCATTCATATTTTCATATTCCAAGATAAGTAAATAAATTATTAAATTATTATTCCTTTTATGTTCGATTCTTAACATTTCAATATAATATTTCTTATCAAATTCTGAATCACTATTATAATTTCCAATAATTAATTCAAATCCCAATTAATTCATTATTTATTATTATTTAATCATTAATTAATTGCTTCTCGACTATGGCTTATCATAAAAGTTCCATATGCTATCAGGATTTTATGAGTGGTCGGTTATGTCATTTAGGTTAACTAAAGCATCGATATACTTTGTTGATTTGATGAACCGTGTTTTCAGTGATCTATTAAATAATTTTATACTTGTGTTTGCTGATAATATTCTTCTGTGTGCACCGATGGAAGAGGAATACAAGATGCGCCTGAGGATTGTGCTAGAGATCAGGAAGCACCGATTGAAGGTGAATTTTTCAAAAAATCGTTTTTGGAGGAGGAAAGTGCGATTTTAAGGTCAGGTTGTTTTAGAGAAGGGCATCACCGTGGATTCTACCAAGATAATAACAGTTTAAGATTGGGGAAGACCTAAAATGCTATGAATGTGAGGAGATGATAGTATAGGCAACTGCTTGTGTTACCGGATTAGGCGGGTTATTGATGCAAATAGGTAAGGTTGTCGCACATGCTAGTCGGCAGCTAAAACCATATGAGAATAAATACTCGACCCATGATTTAGAGCAAGCTAGACTTAGGGATGTTGGAAAGCCTAATTATTAGGCCTACTCTGATAAAAATGATTAGTACTAGTTTAAGGCACGGTGCTAAAATAGAAGAGATTATTGTTAAGGTCAAGGCAAGAGTAAAGTCTAAGGTGATGAAGCAGTACAGACTCGATTAAGATGGTTGGTTCTATAAAGATGGAAGATTGATTGTACCGATATTGATGAATTAAGGGATGAAGAAAAATGTTGAGACGTTCATTTCGAAGTGTATGAATTGTCAATTAGTGAAAGGCGAAGCAGATTAAGCCAAGTCATATGTTGCAACCACTTAAGATTCCTCAATAGAAGTGGGAATATATGTCAATAAATTGTCAAGAGCTAGAGAAGGGTATGATAGCATTGAGGTCATGGATAATAGATTGACGAAGAGTGCAAAATTTATACCCATATAAGTCCAATAGAACAACATCAAAGTTGGCTGAGTCATATGTGAAATGGATCGTACGGTTCCATACATGCTGAAGAGCATTGTGGGCAATTGAGACCTATTATTCACAAGTGGATTTTGAAAGAGCTTTCAACAGGCGTTAGGGAGACATCATAGAAGATTGAAATTATTATAGAGCAAATAAAAGCTTCACAAGACAGAAAGAAGAGCTATACGTCGAAATTTGGAGTTATTGGTTAGTGATATAGAGTTTGTCATTATTTATCCATCTGAAGAATACAATTTAGTCGGTAATAAGTGGAAGTTGTCACTGAGAATTGTAGGTCCTCCTCCAATATTGGAGAGGATTTAAAACCTAGTATTTCGAGTCAACTGACCTCAGAAAATGGTCGGTGTGCACAATGTGTTCTTAAGATTGTACATGACTGCCGTGACACTAAATTGACTTGATGATGTTATAGTTGAACCCTCGTGGCTTTTAATATATGTTCGTATAATAGAACATAGTACGAAGTAGCTTAAGAGGAAGATGGTGAAGTTGGTAAGGGTTAAGTGAGGTAAAAGCAAAGGCGATAATACATGGGAGACTAAGGAAAGCATAAGGACCCTTTGTTTGGAACTATTTACTTGGTTAGATTCCATTTTTATCTTTAGTTTTCACGTTTGGTAATTTATTTCAGTAGGTCAGTACCTCACATGCTAGGATTTTCATAGGGTTTATTGTTTGCTTATATGTGTATGTTTTATGATTGTTATTCTTGTTTGGTCATTAGGCATGATTGTATCGATATTGTTATACTTATGTTTATTTGTTGAGATTTCGGTGCAAAACTCCTAAAGGAGGGAGAATATAACGACTCATATTTTTTCATAATGGAAGATCATAATATAATTATTTTTAAAATCAAACTAGGTCCAAATTTAATATAACTTTAGGGAATGTTAGTTATTGAAAAGTTAAACCCTGAGATTAAATATTTGACGGTTTTAACCTAGAAATCTTATAAAACCAATTACTTTTGATAGAAGTTGAATTAGGGTCTCAAACTACTTTCAAATGAAAGATATGATAGTTTCACATTCCCTAATGTGGTCATAATAGATTTTTGAGCATATGGTTTGGCAGAAATGGCTGTTTGAAGTTTGGAGAGCTTTTAAGCAGATAAGGGATAACTAACCCAAGACATAATTAGGCCTACTAAGAAATCTTCGAATTAGGGTTAGAAGCAGCCCCCATAGTAGCACTAATCAATATATATACATCTCCAAACATCTCCTGACCTTCTCTTAGCCTCCATTGACTTTCTTCTACCAAAACTCCATTATTCTTTAAATGAAATTAACCAATAAATGGGATTTGGCACGAGATTCGCAAGTGGCTTTTTAGATATCAAAATTTATGCCTAAGGAAGCATGTAATTGCTTCCTAAATTCAAATATACTCTTATTTTTGTAAGTCATTGCTTTTTTGATTGTTTTTGTTGATTCTACAACCAAGTTGAGTGATCTTATTCTCTCTTATAAATGTTGATATATGTTTTCAAAATTATTTTAAAAAATGTTCTCAAAATTATTTTAAAAGTGTTTTCAAACTAAAAAAATATGATCTTTAAATTGGATACTTACCGTCCATTTCGGATTTGCCTCAATTTATATGCTTTTGGTTTATTTTGGAGTTATTAGTAAGTGAATTATCATCCTTATACCTATTATATGTATCTGTAGGTTTTGACATATCTTGAATCCACTTTTAAAGTTAGAAATATGATTTTTTTTTTCAACTATTTTAGTGCTTAAACTAAATTTAAAATGAATTTTAATTGATTTAAAAATGATATAAACATATTGTTTTGAAGTATGGTTGTTCATATAAATGATAGGCTGAGCTACAAATGTCTTTCTATATGAATTTCCATGGTATGATGTTTGCTTGCTTGTTTACATGTTGTGTTTGTATATTTGAATGGTTGAAAATGCTCTTCGGAGCAAATTTGAGGTTTTAATCACTTCTATAGGTAAGGGTCTTCATGTAGGAGTAATTACAATGTAATCTCTGATTTGATTACATAAAGGTAGAAGATCCAAAGCCATAGAACGAATATTGATGGATCAATTTTAGAGTGTTTGAAGTTGTATCTATGCACTTACGTTGCACGTAGGTCGAAGAAACGAGCACAACGGTTGAATTGGTGAAAATTTAAAGTGTTTGAAATGCTTTAGAAATTATGGTCAGTGGTAGTCAATCGGTGGTAATCTGGTCAATGGCAGTTTGGTCGATGAAGATAAAGTACCAAATAAGAAATGCGATCTAGGAGTGGCCGTTTGGGAAAAATCTAGTTGGTGACTATGGCTCGGGGTGGTTTGCTAAGGGTTGATCCAAGCCGAACATAGGGCTATTAGATGGGCATGAAATATAGATCTATGGTCACTTCGGGCTTAGTTGGGTGTTGCAAGGGGGTGACTTTGGGCTGGTAATTGAATGGACTCAAGAGATGGGTTTACTTTAGGACTGACTTAGGAACTACTTTAAGATTTTCGAAGGTTGACTTAGAGAAAATGTAGGATGAGTTCGGGACAGCTTATGATAACTTGCGAAATTGAGTAGTAACTAAAGAAGTGAATTGGCTTCAACTACTCAACGAATGGAGCATGTTAGATTGAATGTTTCAAGTAGAAAGTATTTGAAGCATTTGGAGGATCGTCCAAGGCAATAAGTTCGATATAGAGTGAACTTGTGAGTAGAACATAAGAGGGTTCTATTATTGGAACGTATGCCAAATGGATCATGGTAACTCAGAGGTCTTAATGTATGCATGAGAAGAAGTGTCATAGGGATGCTCACTGCATATCGATACAGGAAGATCTATTTAACCCTAGGCCGATATAGGGTGGTCTATTTTTCAAGCCTTACAGAGTGGCGTGGATTCAGGAATCGATAGGATCAGGATTTTTAGTAGTCGTTGATCAATACAAGGGATTATATGAGTTTTCCTATATCCAACGACATTTGATTTGAGAGATGTGAGATTGTTTGATGTTCGGCATGTTTATTACGTTTGATATGGATGCCACATAATGTACGTATTATTACATGGTATACCTAGGCATCCTATATGGTAATCTGAGTAGCAAATTACCCATGATGATGATAGTGGATTATATATATATATATATATATATATATATATATATATATATATATTATATATCAATGTCATGTGCTAACTTGTTGGATGCAGGGGCATGTCAGGTATGATTTCCATACCTCATGTTCTTATTTACTATATTGGTTTTCATAGTATTTAAGGTTATAGATTGCTCATACTTGGCTCTTGTCTAACTCGAAATTTTATATTTTGCTCCTTATTATGTCGTATACTCTTAAATGAGTAGATTAGAGAAAACATATTTGAGATAGCGCATGAAGCTATACATAGGACGACCAGGTGGCTAGCACATCATATACTATATTTTGGAGCTATTATTGTTATTTCACTTTCATTTAATTTTTTTAAGCACTTATTTATTGTGGGTAGCTTACTATCAATATAACTATAATGTACCGGTGCACTTAATTCGTTTTGGTTCATTTCGTTATATTGTTGTCTCGCATATTTTATATCTATGTTAATTATTATATTTTGTTCTATGATTTTTGAGATACACGACGGTTTCTGTGCTTTAGATTATTTTATCCTACCCCTGACTATCGGCCCGCATCGACTGGATACCGTTATGATATTTGTGTATTGGAGGCATGGGTTGGTCATAAAGTTTGAGCAGCTGGTAGTTTGTAGAGGGTAACTTATAGCAACATAAATGAAGAAACAACTACAATATTTTAGAGGTTTGAGGGAGACAAGAAGAACTTATTTGATGAAAAACAAGGTGGGAAGTTTTACTAAAATAGTAAATATTGCATTAAGGCTAGATAGCGACTGGAAGCCTGAAAAAACGAAACAAGCACAGAATTAAGGAAGAGGTTTTTTTTTCTTTCAGGGAAAGTTTTAATATGCAAAAAAAGGATGTTTGTACCAAGGGAAGGTTGTGTCATGGTTGGTTTTGGTTGTGGCATTATCTTTGAGGGGTTTGGGTAGGATGCTTAAGTATAATAAGGTGCTACAATTGCAGTCAACTTGGACATTTTGCTAATCTGTGTATGAAGCCAAGGGAACGGTTTGTTTTTTCAAATGTGTTAAGGGCAGACATAGAGCTAAGGATTGCATCAAACCAAAGATAGGAAGCATGTATGTTACAGAAGCTTTCGGAGAGGAGACGGATGTTGCATAAACAAATTTGGAAGGAGCTATTTGATTTAATTGTTTACCTGTGAGATTTTTGTTTAATAGAAGGGTGTCATATTCTTTCATTGTTGTAAGTTTGGTTGAAAGAATAGAACTTAAGGTTAGGATGTTGACAACATCACTATGTATTGTTACACCAAAACGGGGAAATGCAACACTAGTCGTAAGGTGCAAGTATGTGGAGGATGAGATATGTAGATGGATATGCTCAATTCGTCTAATATTGATGAATTTTGATTTTTTTGGAGTAATTTTTGGCATAGATTTTTTAGAACAATACGGTATGTGATTAAATGTGCGAGAATGGTTGCGTTGTTTCAAGCAAAATTTGGTCATAAGTCCATGTAGATGGCGATGGGATCAGAATAGATAGAGTTGAAAAAAAATCTATAATGTGGAATGCATGATCGGTCAGGTTGAAAGTGTGCCACTTTATATGAGAAAACCAAATAGGATGGCATTATGGGAAATAGTTGAGCTGAAACTGCAAATGGGTGAACTAATTCGGAAGGGTTTTATTTGGTTAAGTGAATAACCGTTGGCAGTGCCCATTGTGTCTATAAGAAAGGATGATGGATCGTTATGGTTGGCATTAATTACCACGAGCTAGGCAAGATGAACGTAAGGAACGAGTGCCCATTGTCTAGGATAGATGGTGTTCGATCAGTTGTGTGGAGCGGGTATATTCTTATAATTTGATTTAACCTCTAGGTTTCATCAACTTCGATTGACCAAGAGTGGGTGCCTTTAAATGCTTTTGGAACTCTTTATGCTTCTTTTGAGCAATTGGTAATGCCATTCTTGTTAACCAGCACGCCATCATATTTCATACACTTAACAAATCGAGTGTTCCGGGAGTATATGGATAAGTTTGTACTCGTACTCATTGATGATATTCTGATTTACTCAAAGATCGAATGGAATCATGAGGTGCACTTAAGGACTGTTCTTGAGATGCTTCATAAGCATGAGCTATGGGAAAAGTTCAGTAAATGTCACTTTCTATAAAAGGAAGTTAAATTATAAGGTATATAGTCTATAGAGAAGGCACTTTTGTTAACCCACTAAAAGTAGTGGCCACAGAAGATTGGCTAAAGCTGAAGATGGTTAGGAGAGCAGATCTTTCCTTAGGCTATCCTGTTATTATAGAAGATTCATTACAGACTTCTCAAACATAACTTACAAAGTTGACAAGGGAAGAGTGCATAGTTTAGTAAGGTTGAAGAATGCGATAAAACTTTCCTATCGTCAAAAAGATGTTGATATGTGCACCTATACTAGTATACCGTAGAACGGGAAGATGTTCTAGCGTACATAGATGCGAGCGGTTCAGGCTTAGTGTTTATGCATAAAGTCTAAGTGTTTGCATATGCTTCATAATAACCATAGGTACACGAAGTCCATTACACCACACATTACTTGAAATTAACAACCACCACCTATGATTTGAAAATTTAGAGACAACACTTAGCGATCAAAAATTTTGAACTATATATCAATCATATGTCCTTGAAGTATTTATTCTCACAAAAGGATTTGAACATGAGATGGAAAAGATGGATGGAGTTTATTGTCGAATATGGTTTTGATATAGCTTACATTTTAGGGAAGGGAAATACGGTTGTGGAAGTTTTAAGTAGAAAGTATGTGGACATGTTTGCTTCTATTATAAGAGAATAGAGGTGTTTAGAGTTGTTAGCTACATAAAATGGCCAAAACGTTCTTAGGATGAGTAGGTTGTGGCCAGAGTTATTCGAGCAAATTACAGAAATAGAAGATCAACTGTTAATGGAAACATAGAGAAAGGTTAAGGAGGGAGAGGAGAACATAAAAAAACTTCTCAATAGATGCATAAAGAAGACAAAGGAAATAAGGGCTACTATGTGATTTGAATATCGAAGAGTTAAAGATATAAATGATGGATGAAAGTCATAATTCAAAGTTGACCATGCATCCAGAAGGAACAAAGACGTATAAAGGTATGTGGTAAAGATTTTGGTGGCTGAGTATGAAGGTCGATGTTGGCTAGTACATTGAAGTCGTTTGCCAACAAGTAAAGATCAAACATGTGAAACCTTTAAGATTTTTATAGATATTGGAGATATCAACTTGGAAGTGGGAGTCTGCTTCTATGGTTTTTATGGACATTCCACCTAGATCTAATAGAGGAAAAAAAGGCATATGGCTGATAGCCAATTGACAATATCTGAAGAAACACAATGGAGCAAACAAGACTTAATCCAGAGCTCTAATTGAGGATCATACGAACCATCAGATCACGGTGCATCCAAAGGCTCACAAGCAATGAAGACATTATGATGCGGATCACTATGTATCTGGGCCTGGCCCATTTTATATAAATACATGTAACATGTCATTCTTTCAGTTTGTAATCACTTTGTACCAAACAGTAGAATGCAATACAAATTATATCTATTTTCTATTATGGTATCAGAGCACTCAGCCTAAAGGCATTATTCTTTTTTTGATCATCACTGAGACGAAGCATAGCTTCATTCCCCTCAGAATAGATCTTCATCACCGGGGAGTTAACCTCTCCGATCAAGCATAATTCCTATACCCCATCATTTTATTTGTGCCACGCCAAGAAGGGATCAGAATCGTGTCTTCATCTCCGCTTCTGGCTGCAATAGTTAAGTGCTTTTCAGATCTCGCTATGCCACGCCAAGAAAGCCCCAGTCGACTTTCTGACTGCATCCTCCCTCTCCTATCTGTAACGACCCGATATTTTCAACCATTCGTATCCGCACATGTTGGACTTGAATTGCTCAAAATACCGCGTTGTAAATAAAATTTGGCAAATCTCAGAATATACAGTAAATACATAATCACAGATCACAGACACAGAGTATTTAATAATGCAGCGAAATTTAAAAGAAATAGTAGTTCATGAAGCTACTATATAAAAATAAGATACATCAGAGTTAAACAATATACAGTAGAAGAGTAACAAGATACATCAAGTACAAATCAAAATACATCACTGGAAACACTGGATACTGAAAACAAATAGATGGATGGATCTTCAAGCAAAGCTCCAACTCCAAAGGTGAGTCTTGAATGCTGAATCACTCAATCTGACTCGAGCGTAAAGAAAAACACAAAACACTCGAGTCAGGACATAAATACTTATGAATTGTAAATCAACTCAAGTGAACAGTAACAAAAAATGCATAAGTAACTTAAAGAATGCTTGGGATCGCCCATCCTTTAAGGATCCGTTAAACTATTTACTATGTAGTAATATTGCGCTATTATAATAATGTCTACAGTAAAATAAACATACTTTTAAATAGCGTTCCGGGCTACCCATATCACACTTCACACATAATAGTCCCAGTAGTCCATCCAATATCATGCCATCTCCACTCCGGGTGACTGTCAGAGGATACCACACGGGCTACGGGAGAAAACAAACTTGTAGTAAAGGCTCGGTATGGTGGGTGACACGGCACACAAGGCAATGCCAGGGTAGATATACCAATTACGCACACGAGCTAGTGGTAACGCAGCAGCCACATACGCCCACCTCAGAACACACTCCCATATCAAAATCGGAGGATGGCCATCTAATCAATCACCAGTAAGAGTATAGTATCGAAGGAATGTGCCCGATCGGAGGAATGACCTCACTTGGCCCGAGATCGCTCCTGTTTTAGCCACCTTATGCCAACTCACGGGAGTTGGGTCCACGTAATATACCTCAAGAACGTCGCCACCATCCTACTTCATTCTGGAATCTCCACCGCGTACACGGTTGTTAAAGTGGTTTTCGAAGTTGGCAGAGAGTATGACAACTTCCGATCCCGGTCTCTTTAACAACCAAACGTTATTATAACGCCGTGGTCATTTCAAAATAGTTTAAACTTCAAAAAGATCAAATCATTTCATTTCAAACTATATTTCTTTCAAAATAGTTTATACTTAGAAACCAAAACCATTTTTATTTCAAAACTATATATTCAATCAAAATAGTTTATACTTCGAAACCAAAATCATTTTTTATTTCAAAAATACTTATTCAATCAAAATAGTTGATACTTAGAAACCAGAATCATTTTTATTTCAAAACTATTTATTCAATAAAAATAGTTTATACTTCGAAACCAAAAACATTTCAAAACTATATTCAAATCAAATAGTTTATCATTTCCATTTCAAACATATATTCACCTTTAAAAAAAATTCATAATACTTTCAAAGTATAACTTTTCCGAAAGCAAAATACTTGAAATCATTACACTTTGAAAATCATAACATTCCGAAATCATACATTTGAAATCAATCTTTTAATTCTTTACACTTTACAAATTTATTCCATTAAGCCAAAATTTGAAATTTCCAATTTAATTCAATTCAAACCATCAGTTTCAATTCAGTTTAGTTTTTTAACAAAACATTTCAAATCTTACAAATTTCAAATATAGATTTGATCTACAAAATAAACAATCCAATTTTAATATATTTCCAAACTTTAATATCCCACATTTCAAAACTAAAATTTATAATTCCATATATTCATATCTCAAATCTAATTTCATTATTATTTCGTTTTGAAATATTCATTTCATAAATCCAACATTGTTAAAATAAAACTTAAATTACAATTAAACCAAATATCTTTTCATACAAATATAAACTTCAAATATTCCTTCATCAAATAAATCAAAATCAAACATTATTCCACATTCATATTCTTTATCAAAATAAAGATAAATCATTTCCAAACCATTTCAAAATCATTAAAATATCATATCCTTTCAAAACCTCATTATCATATCATTATTTGAATTCAAATTCAAATATTAAAATTTAAATATCATTTTAAAATCAAACATATCATTCATTTATTATTTCAAATATCATTACAAAACACCTTTCAAAATCACATTCACTAATTCATTTATCTTATTACATTTCATTCCATTTAACACATAACCAAGTAAACTTTATTTAAATTCAAATTCAATTTAAATTCCTTAAAAATTCAAATTTAAATATTCAAAACTTCTATAATTTCACAAATAATCCATTTCAAAAGTTAAATTAATTAACACTTTAAAATATAACACAATAGTGTTAAAATCTATAACATTTCAAAACATTGTCAAATTATAGCAACGACAGCATTTATAAAGTGCTATCGTAGCTTATAGTTTCCAAAATGGTTTAGTTCAAGAATAACGACGTTTATAAAATGTCGTAATAGATATTTAGTTATTTCAAACATTGTTAGATTCAAAACAATAGCATTTAAAAATGCTGTCAAAAGACTACAGCATTTTGAAAATGCTATAAAATTCAAGATTTCATTTTAGCTTTTCAATAATAATAATAAAACTCCAAATTTTATCATTATAACTTGAAAATCATATTTCTAGACTTCAAAATTTCACATTTAAAATCATTTTAACATATGATTTAACACAATAAAATTTTAAGATCAAATATTTAATTTTAAAAACTCCATTCATCTATTAAGTCAAAATTCACTGTTTATTAACTTATAAATTTAATAAAACTTAACATTTACTTGAAATATCATTTCAAAACTTTACATTTAATTTCCATTATTTATTTACATTTTAAAATAAAATTTAAAGTCAAAATCACAATTACTTCAAATTTACGTACTTAAATTCACAATTTCAAGACTTAATATTTAATTGTCTTAAAACCATAAAACATATATTTTTAAATCAAAATTTCATACTTTTAAAAATACACATTTTAATAAAAATCATTTAAAAATATACCACGGGGTCTGTATATAATTTTCTAACCTAGGTCAAGTGATACGGATATATATCATTTCAATCTGCAGTTTACAAAGAAAACCCGGGTTCTATCATTTCAAACCCGCAATCCCAAGTCAAATAAAATACAATAAAAATCGCTCAGGCCTATCATTTCAGCCCATAATAATTTTTCCCTAATCTAAAGTCCGTTTGGGTATGTATCATTTCAACCCATAGTGATTCTATTCTAACAGGGAACTTGCAGTGTGAATATATGCATAAACAATATAAACAATGTCAATGTCACAATATAATGTCATATATCAGATGTCAGGTGATAATTAACAGTTTTAATATGGTAATAACATGGAATAGCATATCATATGATCATCATTAACTTGCATAACATTTTATATTACTAAACACTTGTCATCAATTCACTATTTCATAAGTATAAATGTCAGAGTGAGAAAGACTCACCTTTTACGAAGCTAGAGACAAACAACACACGCAAAAGCGATTCCAAAGGCACGACAAGCACAATTTGATTTGAATTGATGGAGACCCTTGTAAACAACACAAAATATAACATACATAAGCACAAATATAGATATCGACATACAAATACAATCAACAACTTTAGTTTGCAGAACAGTTGCAAAACAAGAAAGATGACCAAACCTTAGAAGCAAAAGACTTGCACACGACAACATAAGCTTGTCACATGATCAAATGGGCTTGCTCTCATCATACTAGGCTCAGCCTAAATGCCAACATGGCTCAGGTATGGGTCAATATGGGTTCATATGGCTCGGCCTAACTTGGATATGAAGGAGTGGAAGTTGTGACATGAGAAATACAAAAGTCAAGGCAATTAAGTGGATTTTTGGTGCAACTATAGGTTCGGCCTACCATGGCTTGGGCTTGGTCATGCAAGGGGATGGTCAGGTAGTGGATGGAGTGGCGGCCAGAGGTGGTGGAGGGACTGGTGGTGGCGGTCATGGAGGTGGTTTAGGTTAAAAATGAAGGCTATGGCCTTAAGGGTTTGGCTAGGCTAGTTTGGTGGAACTTTTGTGCAAATTTTGTGGTGCAACATCAACGGATGGTCATGGCTACTGTCTTGGTCAGAGGAGAGGCTTATGAGCTGCTGGAGATGATGGTGGAGAGGATGGTAGTAGTGGTGGTAGAGGCTAGACCTAGCAAAACACAAGAAGGATCAATGCAAAAATCAATAGGAAAATCTTAAAAACAAGAAGAAAGATGATAGAATTTACCAAATTTTTGTAAAACAAATGGCCATGAGTTTTTTTCTCAAGAAAGATGATAAAATTTTCGTGAGAAAGAATGAGGAATGTGTCTGAAAGATGGAGTAGGGTACGGCCAAAGCATTGATGAATGGAGTTTGGAAAGTGAAAGGTCGGAATGCAAAAGGACTAAGCATACAAAAGATCTCAAACTCTTCATATATTCATTATTTCTTTTCAAATTTTTATATAACTGAAAAACATATATAAATTCAGTTAAAATACGAAAATATAGTAAATAAACAAAAATAAATTAATTAATTATTAATTATATATAGTTTAATTAAATAAAACAGCAAAATTTGCAACTAGTCTTGAAAATATGAAAAATAAGTGCAATGAACTTGGGAAAATTTTTATGTACTTAAAAATATTTATGAATAAAGATAAGAACACAAAATAAAAAGGAAATCACAAAAATAAATAAATAAATTTTAATTTAAATATAGTTTAGATGAAGAAAATAGCAGAAAAAGGAAAACAGCCTTTTAAAAATAGGAAATCATCATAGTAAATTTTAGAAAAATTCTCTTATCATTTCAAAAATATTTAAAAGTCAAAATATACATAATATAACATATTAAAAAATATTAAAATAAAATATGACAAAGAAAAATAAAATTTATACAATTTAAAATAACAAAATTGCAAAATAAACAATTTATACTCAAAATTGAAATGTACATACCTTTTGCAGTTTAACTCCGTTTTCCACGAAACAAAAAGCAATGTTCAAGTTATTAAATCTATTTTCATAATAAAAGATAAATTTTAAAATTTCAAACTTTTAAATTTTTAAGTTAAAAGTCAAAGTTTGACTATTTTGACCAAAATCAACATTTTCTGGAAATATTCAATTTATGCATGTTTGAAATTCTAATCCACATCAAAATCAACATTTATATTTAAATTAACAAAATATATCAATTTTAATAAATAAAATAAAGTTTTTAAATTAGGAATTTAAATTAAAATAATTAAAATATACAATTACAATAATCAGAAAATACAGGGTTGTTACACTCTCCCCCACTCAAAACTTTTCGTCCCCGAAAAGGAATGAGGTATGGAAAAGCACAGAAAAAGATAGAATGAAATAGTATTAAGACAAGATGAAAAGAAGATTAAAATTATACCCGATAACTGTTGCTATAGGTAAGTTTAACAATGTGGAGATGATCTTTCCAAGACCTTCCAGAACCAAGAACACAAGCATTAAAAAAATCTTTTAGAATCTGATTCACCCTTCCCGTTTAACCGACGGTCTGTGGATGGCAAGCAGTGCTTAGATTCAAAGATGAGTACCAAAGATTATTAAAGATTATAGGAAGATTTCTAGACAGACTGGTATAAGCAATAACCTCTCATTCTGTAGCAAGACAAGGGAAATTAGGACAACCAAAAGATAGTTTGAAAAACAAAATAAGATAATAAATTTGAAACCATAAAATTTCAACTTAAACTGAAAATTAATTTTACATAAGTCAAATAAATCTGAAGCGTCTCTAATTTCATTATCTTATCATCCAATTATCTTAAATTAACAAATCCCTAAAATCATGTATTTGAAAAATCTTTTATTATACTCAAAATGTGCCAAATAAAATTTAATTCTTCTTCACTACTAATTCAAATTAAATTTATTCCTCTCAATATATTTTATCACCTATGTTAAATATACTCACACTCATTGCAACTGCCTTAAATTTATTCTTAGTTCCTTTATCATCATTTTATATTGTAAATTATTCCATTACCCTTTTTCTTTATTTACCTCTGTTAATCCTTTTATAACTTAAATTTAAGTATATAACATTTATAATAACCACTCAAATTTTATTTATAAAATCTTTTTTTTATATTGTATATTATCCAATTACATATTCAACTTTTGAAAATTAAGGTAAGTTATATTGGAATGAAATTGTGTATTATACAAATAAAACTTTCTAATTAAATTATTTCAAGCTTGAATATTAATCCGAATCTTGAAATTATACTTAGAAATTATCTTTCAAGAAAAATTTAGGAATTAAATTTCCGATAAATTCCAAACTATTTAGAGATAAATAAATGCTCATATACTATATATATATCCACCCAAATTTAAATCATATATCAGCATATGTTATAAATCCATTCTTATTTTAGAAATTAAAATCAATTAAATTTTCCCAAAACAAAACTGTAGCAAGACTATAGAATGGTCTCTTCACTTTGAAACTCGAAAATGAACGTCGATGATGCTGCAGTCATCACCGAAATTATTTTCCAGCGACAAAGAGAAGAGCACTAAATTTAAATTTAAAATTCTTTGGAAACAAATTTCTATTCGAAAATACTTTAAATAATATATCCTTTAAAACTTTAAACATAAGGCTTGAAATCCATCGGAAATTAAATTCTCAAATTCTTGATTTAAATTAATGTCAGTTCCCAAATCAATTTATAAAGAACTATTTGTAAATTCATTTGTAGAACAATAAATGATAAATCAAGTATTATCATTTCAAATTATCAATTTAAATCAATTTATTAAGTTCCATAAATTTACTTATATATCAAAATTTATTTCATTTCCCAAATTTTTAAAATAATATTGTGTCAGTTTGTTCTGTCAAAGTGTTTTGGAAATCTTATCGATAGCGTTGATCGGACGAATCGATCAGAAACCCAATCCAACATCAACAACTCAAACAACACAATATATAAAACAAAATATAGATTTACAAGTACAATTAAAAATGTTTGGAAGAATAGATTGGAAACAAAAGACAGGATGATAAAATACAGAGTAGGAAGGTGGATAAGCTGAAATAAATCGCGGGCAACCTTAACCGGGTCAACCGTGACTTAAAGAATAAGATTGATGTGGATTTTCTGGGTAAATCTACATTCGACCTCAAGAGATAAAGTTTGGGATAATAGGAGATACTAGCATCTAAACCGATGATAAACATAAATCTCTGGTGAATCGATGCTAATTGTAAAGGAATTTCACCCCTTTTACAAGAAAATTAGAATACTGGTGAGACCGCCAATACACTATAAAGATCATTCGAAGTGGAGTTATGGGATATCCGAAATCAAATGAAGATGAATAGTGGGGAATAAGAATGGATTTTGGAACCGCAGGGAACGTTCCAAAATTCCAAGGAATCGAGTCAAAAGAAAGAGATTCAACTCGAATGAAAGTGATTCTGTAAATACATCTACTCTATATGCTGAGTTTTGCCTAGAGCTACCAAAGTTCTGATACCAACCGTAACGACCCGATATTTTCAACCATTCGTATCCGCACATGTTGGACTTGAATTGCTCAAAATACCACGTTGTAAATAAAATTTGGCAAATCTCAGAATATACAGTAAATACATAATCACAGATCACAGACACAGAGTATTCAATAATGCAGCGGAATTTAAAAGAAATAGTAGTTCATGAAGCTACTATATAAAAATAAGATACATCAGAGTTAAACAATATACAGTAGAAGAGTAACAAGATACATCAAGTACAAATCAAAATACATCACTGGAAACACTGGATACTGAAAACAAATAGATGGCTGGATCTTCAAGCAAAGCTCCAACTCCAAAGGTGAGTCTTGAATGCTGAATCACTCAATCTGACTCGAGCGTAAAGCAAAACACAAAACACTCGAGTCAGGAGATAAATACTTATGAACTGTAAATCAACTCAAGTGAACAGTAACAAAAAATGCATAAGTAACTTAAAAGAATGCTTGGGATCGCCCATCCTTTAAGGATCCGTTAAACTATTTACTATGTAGTAATATTGCGCTATTATAATAATTTCTACAGTAAAATAAACATACTTTTAAATAGCGTTCCGGGCTACCCATATCACCCTTCACACATAATAGTCCCAGTAGTCCATCCAATATCATGCCATCTCCACTCCGGGTGACTGTCAGAGGATACCACACGGGCTACGGGAGAAAACAAACTCGTAGTAAAGGCTCGGTATGGTAGGTGACACGGCACACAAGGCAATGCCAGGGTAGATATACCAATTACGCACACGGGCTGGTGGTAACGCATCAGCCACATACGCCCACCTCGGAACACACTCCCATATCAAAATCGGAGGATGGCTATCTAATCAATCACCAGTAAGAGTATAGTATCGAAGGAATGTGCCCGATCGGAGGAATGACCTCACTTGGCCCGAGATCGCTCCTGTTTTAGCCACCTTATGTCAACTCACGGGAGTTGGGTCCACGTAATATACCTCAAGAACGTCGCCACCATCCTACTTCATTCTGGAATCTCCACCGCGTACACGGTTGTTAAAGTGGTTTTCGGAGTTGGCAGAGAGTATGACAACTTCCGATCCCGGTCTCTTTAACAACCAAACGTTATTATAACGTCGTGGTCATTTCAAAATAGTTTAAACTTCAAAAAGATCAAATCATTTCATTTCAAACTATATTTCTTTCAAAATAGTTTATACTTCGAAACCAAAACCATTTTTATTTCAAAACTATTTATTCAATCAAAATAGTTTATACTTCGAAACCAAAATCATTTTTTATTTCAAAAATACTTATTCAATCAAAATAGTTTGTACTTAGAAACCAGAATCATTTTTATTTCAAAAATATTTATTCAATCAAAATAGTTTATACTTCGAAACCAAAAACATTTCAAAACTATATTCAAATCAAATAGTTTATCATTTCCATTTCAAACATATATTCACCTTTAAAAAAAATTCATAATACTTTCAAAGTATAACTTTTCCGAAAACAAAATACTTGAAATCATTACACTTTGAAAATCATAACATTCTGAAATCATACATTTGAAATCAATCTTTTAATTCTTTACACTTTACAAATTTATTCCATTAAGCCAAAATTTCAAATTTCCAATTTAATTCAATTCAAACCATCAGTTTCAATTCAGTTTAGTTTTTTAACAAAACATTTCAAATCTTACAAATTTCAAATATAGATTTGATCTACAAAATAAACAATCCAATTTTAATATATTTCCAAACTTTAATATCCCACATTTCAAAACTAAAATTTATAATTCCATATATTCATATCTCAAATCTAATTTCATTATTATTTCGTTTTGTAATATTCATTTCATAAATCCAACATTGTTAAAATAAAACTTAAATTACAATTAAACCAAATATCTTTTCATACAAATATAAACTTCAAATAATCCTTCATCAAATAAATCAAAATCAAACATTATTCCACATTCATATTCTTTATCAAAATAAAGATAAATCATTTCCAAACCATTTCAAAATCATTAAAATATCATATCCTTTCAAAACCTCATTATCATATCGTTATTTGAATTCAAATTCAAATATTAAAATTCAAATATCATTTTAAAATCAAACATATCATTCATTAATTATTTCAAATATCATTACAAAACACCTTTCAAAATCACATTCACTAATTCATTTATCTTATTACATTTCATCCCATTTAACACATAACCAAGTAAACTTTATTTAAATTCAAATTCAATTTAAATTCCTTAAAAATTCAAATTTAAATATTCAAAACTTCTATAATTTCACAAATAATCCATTCCAAAAGTTAAATTAATTAACACTTTAAAATATAACACAATAGTGTTAAAATCTATAACATTTCAAAACATTGTCAAATTATAGCAACGACAGCATTTATAAAGTGCTATCATAGCTTATAGTTTCTAAAATGGTTTAGTTCAAGAATAACGACGTTTATAAAATGTCGTAATAGATATTTAGTTATTTCAAACATTGTTAGATTCAAAACAATAGCATTTAAAAATGCTGTCAAAAGACTACAGCATTTTGAAAATGCTATAAAATTCAAGATTTCATTTTAGCTTTTCAATAATAATAGTAAAACTCCAAATTTTATCGTTAGAACTTGAAAATCATTTTTCTAGACTTCAAAATTTCACATTTAAAATCATTTTAACATATGATTTAACACAATAAAATTTTAAGATCAAATATTTAATTTTAAAAACTCCATTCGTCTATTAAGTCAAAATTCACTGTTTATTAACTTATAAATTTAATAAAACTTAACATTTACTTCAAATATCATTTAAAAACTTTACATTTAATTTCCATTATTTATTTACATTTTAAAATAAAATTTAAAGTCAAAATCACAATTACTTCAAATTTACGTACTTAAATTCACAATTTCAAGACTTAATATTTAATTGTCTTAAAACCATAAAACATATATTTTTAAATCAAAATTTCATACTTTTAAAAATACACATTTTAATAAAAATCATTTAAAAATATACCACGGGGTCTGTATATAATTTTCTAACCTAGGTCAAGTGATACGGATATATATCATTTCAATCCGCAGTTTACAAAGAAAACCCGGGTTCTATCATTTCAAACCCGCAATCCCAAGTCAAATAAAATACAATAAAAATCGCTCAGGCCTATCATTTCAGCCCATAACAATTTTTCCCTAATCTAAAGTCCGTTTGGGTATGTATCATTTCAACCCATAGTGATTCTATTCTAACAGGGAACTTGCAGTGTGAATATATGCATAAACAATATAAACAATGTCAATGTCACAATATAATGTCATATATCAGATGTCAGGTGATAATTAACAGTTTTAATATGGTAATAACATGGAATAGCATATCATATGATCATCATTAACTTTTATAACATTTTATATTACTAAACACTTGTCATCAATTCACTATTTCATAAGTATAAATGTCAGAGTGAGAAAGACTCACCTTTTACGAAGCTAGAGACAAACAACACACACAAGAGCGATTCCAAAGGCACGACAAGCACGATTTGATTTGAATTGATGGAGACCCTTGTAAAAAACACAAAATATAACATACATAAGCACAAATATAAATATCGACATACAAATACAATCAACAACTTTAGTTTGCAGAACAGTTGCAAAACAAGAGAGATGACCAAACCTTAGAAGCAAAAGACTTGCACACGACAACATAAGCTTGTCACATGATCAAATGGGCTTGCTCTAATCATACTAGGCTCAGCCTAGATGCCAACATGGCTCAGGTTTGGGTCAATATGGGTTCATATGGCTCGGCCTAACTTGGATATGAAGGAGTGGAAGTTGTGACATGAGAAATACAAAAGTCAAGGCAATTAAGTGGATTTTTGGTGCAACTATAGGTTCGGCCTACCATGGCTTGGGCTTGGTCATGCAAGGGGATGGTCAGGTGGTGGATGGAGTGGCGGCCAGAGGTGGTGAAGGGACTGGTGGTGGCGGCCATGGAGGTGGTTTAGGTTAAAAATGAAGGCTATGGCCTTAAGGGTTTGGCTAGGCTAGTTTGGTGGAACTTTTGTGCAAATTTTGTGGTGCAACATCAACGGATGGTCATGGCTACTGTCTTGGTCAGAGGAGAGGCTTATGAGCTGCTGGAGATGATGGTGGAGAGGATGGTAGTGGTGGTGGTAGAGGCTAGGCCTAGCAAAACACAAGAAGGATCAATGCAAAAATCAATAGGAAAATCATAAAAACAAGAAGAATGATGATAGAATTTACCAAATTTTTGTAAAACAAATGGCCATGAGTTTTTTTCTCAAGAAAGATGATAAAATTTTCGTGAGAAAGAGTGAGGAATGTGGCTGAAAGATGGAGTAGGGTACGGCCAAAGCATTGATGAATGGAGTTTGGAAAGTGAAAGGTCGGAATGCAAAAGGACTAAGCATACAAAAGATCTCAAACTCTTCATATATTCATTATTTCTTTTAAATTCCGCTGCATTATTAAATACTCTGTGTCTGTGATCTGTGATTATGTATTTACTGTATATTCTGAGATTTGCCAAATTTTATTTACAACGCGGTATTTTGAGCTATTCAAGTCCAACATGTGCGGATACGAATGGTTGAAAATATCGGGTCGTTACACTATCCAAGAAACAAGGTAATAATCAGTTCTTATCAAATTCTTGTAATGGCTCACGATGAAGATGACATAACATCAGCAACATCAAGAAATGAAGTAAAAGAAACTGCACCATCCCTTGTCAAACTTAAAAGCAATGTTATAACCATCCCTCTCGACGAAGATAATTACATCTTGTGGAAGTACCAAATTGACACAGCCTTGAAGGGACATGGCCTTCAAGATTACATCAAAGGCACTATCCCCATCCCACCTGTAATGAAGGAAGACCAAGGAGGAAACACTGTTAGCAATCCAGAATACACAAATTATCAAAAACAAGACAGTCTCCTGTCTTCATGGTTATTATCCTCTATAAGTACCAATTTACTATCACAAGTCGTTGGGTGCAATTCCTCTCATGAAATATGGTCACGTATTGAACAAATTTTCAATTCACAATTGGCAACAAGGATAATGCATTACAAGAGGCAATTGCAAAATGCAAGAAAGGAAGGCATGAGCATGAGGGACTATCTTGCTAAAATCAAGAACTTGTGTGACAAACTAAATGCCGTGGGTCACAAAATATCAGACAGTGAACAAATTCTCACTATAACTAATAGTCTAGATGAAGAATACGAGTCAGTTGTTACCTTCATCGCATCACAAAAGACACTTCAAGATTTACAATATGTGCAGTCTGCTCTTACTGCTCATGAAGGCAGAATAGAGCAAAGAAAGGAAATACAGTCAGAAATATCTGTCAACTATGCATCTGGTTTCAATTCAAGAAACAAGAATCAGCAAAAACTTTCACAAAATCAAAACCTAAGATCAGAGAGTCAACAACCAAGAAGCAATCAACCACAAAGAGGAAGGGGCAGAGGCAGAAACAATTACAATAACAGGGTGAAGTGTCAAATATGTGAGAAGTTTGGCCATACAGCCAACAAATGTTATTTCAGATTCAACTCTGAATTCAACATAGGACAGTCAACTCAAAGAGGGCTTAATGCCAACATGGCTCAGATAAACCAATAGGTAAAGACCAACGGTGATGGTTTCAAGACACAAGGCAGCAATAGTGATGACTTGGTCAAACCATAAGATCTGAATACTTAAGACTGGTATCCAGATTCAGGAGCAACAAATCACATCACCAACAATCTTCAAAACTTGAATCTTGGCAACAAAAGCTACTCACGTATGGAAGCTATACATATGTGGAATGGTGAAGCTATAAGTATATCACATGTTGGAGTTGGCAGTATCATAGTAAAAGGGAATTATTTTTAAACAATCTATTGAGAGTACCCAAAATCAAGAAAAATTTGATAAGTGTCTCTCAATTTGCCAATGACAATAATGTATACTTCGAGTTTCACCCTAATTTTTGCTTAGTTAGGGATTTACTAAACAAAAACATATTATTACAGGGTAATTTGGACAAGGGCTTATACAAATTCAGTACCATCAAGTCAAACAAAGGCCATATAGGAAGAAACTGGTGTAATCATGTTAATACTACCATGTTAAGTAGACGAAATACTCTTGAATGTTGGCATAAAAGGTTGGGACATCCCAGTAATGGCATTGTAAAAAGGATTTTGATAGATAATAAAATAAAATTTGATGATATACCTGTTTCTGAAATTTGCACACACTGCCAGATAGGCAAAATACACAAATTACCATTTACTAGATCTGAAACAGTGCATAGGCAGCCACTGAATCTGATTGCAGCAGACCTATGGGGTCCAGCACCATATGACTCATCTTCAGGCCACAGGTACTATCTTTCTTTGGTTGATGCTTATTCTAGGTATACATGGATATTCTTCCTCAAATCAAAATCTGAAACTTGCAGCATAGTAAAACAATTTATTACACTAGTAGAAAAACAAATTAGTCAAAATGTAAAAATTGTTCAAAGTGATGGAGGAAAAGAATTTTTACCTCTTAAAGATTTTTTCCAAGAAAAAGGCATTTATCACAGAGTCACATGTCCTCATACATCAGAACAAAATGGATTAGTCGAAAGAAAGCACAGACATATAGTAGATACTGGTCTAACACTAATGTCACAAGCTTCTATACTTATGAAATACTGGAATGATGCATTTTATACATCAGTTTATCTCATAAACAGAATGCCCACTAAAGTTTTAAAAGACATGTGTCCCTATGAGAAGCTTTATGGTATAAAACCCAACTATGATTTTTTGAAAACTTTTGGGTGTCTTTGTTTCCCATATCTTAGGCCTTATAACAGACATAAGTTAAGTTTAAGGTCAAGCCCTTGCACTTTCTTGGGTTATGCTAATAATCAGAAAGGATATAAATGCCTAGATAATAAGGGAAGAATATATATTTCAAGACATGTTGTGTTTAATGAACACATATTTCCTTTTGCAGAAAAAGGTGTTACTACAATACAGAAGCCAGATACAACAGGCATTACAGTCCAGCCCATTCCAGTCTTGCCTGAGCACTTTACCACAAACAAAAACAACAAAGACCAAACCCCCACAGAAAAACATGCATCTGATACAAGGTCAGAGTACAGTTCAGAAGAATCATATTCAGACATGCTACCTCAACTACATGAAGGCACACAACAAACAGATAGCAATGGGAACAACATGACTGAAAGTATAGAAAGCACATCAAGTGAGGATAATCGGGAACAACAACAAAAGGCTACAGTTACTGGCCACCACATGACAACAAGGTCAAAAAGTGGAATTTTTAAACCAAAAATATATCATGTTTCCATTAGCAGTGCTGAACCACAGAATTATGAACAAGCCATCAAACATGATGTATGGAAACAGGCTATGGATGAGGAATATCATGCACTCATAAGAAATCAAACATGGAGCTTAGTTGATCAACCAAAACACAAAAACATTGTGGGATGCAAGTTGACCTACAAGGTTGAAAAAAATGTTGATGGCAGCATAGGCAAACACAAGGCCAGATTGGTTGCCAAAGGCTATTCACAGCAGTTTGGTTTCGATTTCAACGAAACTTTCTCTCCTGTTGTCAAACCTACCACCATTAGACTCATGCTAACCCTAGCATTATGCAATAATTGAAAAATTAGACAGCTAGATGTGTGCAATGCCTTTTTAAATGGAGACCTTCATGAGGAAGTTTTCATGCAACAACCAGAAGGGTACATCACAGAAGGTAATAAAGTATGCAGACTACACAAAGCCATCTATGGCTTAAAGCAGGCATCAAGGTCATGGCATGAAAAACTAAAAGAAACTCTTTTGAAATTTGAATTCACTCCCACCAAATCAGATAATTCATTATACATGAAGAACAATGGCAATACCATTTATCTACTTCTTTATGTAGATGACATCATTATCACTGGAGATAATGATAATGAGATCTTAAACACAATACAGTTGCTTGATAAAACATTTGCCATCAAAGATCTAGGTGACATAAACTATTTTCTGGGTATACAGGTTACAAAAAAATCCAAGTCAGAACTATTTCTATCCCAAAGGAAATACATTGGTGAAATTCTCAAAAGAGCCAACATGAATGAAGCCAAATCTTTACCTACTCCTATGGTCACCAACTTGCATTTATCAAAACACAGAGGTGAAGCCATCGAAAATTCCAAACAATACAGAAGTATCGTTGGTGCCCTATAATATGTCACTATAACTAGACCTGATACATGCTACAGTGTAAATAAAGTTTGTCAACACATGCAAAATCCTCTCGACGAACATTGAAAGGCAGTCAAACGTATCCTCAGATACTTGAAAGGGACTCAAAATCATGGCTTATCTTTAAAAGCATGCAATGACATAAATATAAATGCTTACAGTGATGCAGATTGGGCAAGTGACGTGGATGACCGCAGATCTACCTCTGGATACTGTGTATTTCTCGGACCGAATCCGATTTCAATGTGCACGAAAAAGCAAACCACCACATCTCGCTCAAGCACGGAGGCAGAATACAGATCTCTCGCAAGCGTCACTGCCGAAATAGCTTGGATAGAAACCATAATGTCAGAATTAGGGTTCAACATTTGAAGAAAGCCAATCGTGTGGTGCGACAATCTGAGCACCATTTCACTCTCTACAAACCCCATTCAACACTCGCGTACAAAACACATCGAAATTGATTTTCATTTTGTACGCGAGCGAACTCAAACTGGAAGATTGGATGTAAGACACGTTCCGGCATACTATCAACGCGCCGACATTTTAACCAAGGCCCTCTCAGCCAAGAATTTTGTTAGATTAAGAGAGGAATTGAAGGTCTTGCAGAACGAAGATGAGAAAAGAGGAATTAAGGAAACCCTAGATAAAATTGAGGGCGGCTATCTGAAGAAACACAATGGAGCAAACAAGACTTAATCCAGTGCTCTAATTGAGGATCATATGAACCATCAGATCACGGTGCATCCAAAGGCTCACAAGCAATGAATACATTATGATGTGGATCACTATGTATCTGGGCCTAGCCCATTTTATATAAATACATGTAACATGTCATTCTTTCAGTATGTAATCACTTTGTACCAAACAGTAGAATGCAATACAAATTATATATGTTTGCTATTAGACAAAGAGTGAAAACTTTATACTAGTTAGTTTGCATCGAATAATAGTCAGGCCGGCACATTTTTCATGAAGAATGTAGTGTAGTTAAATGGGATTTGAAGGTGTGTTGTTTCTATCCAAGACCTATTGTTCATATTAGAATTTTGGAGAAGCTTATAAAAGTGTTTGTGAACTATGTTAGGTTGTAGTTGGTTATATCAACCCCCAAAAGATGGATAATCAGATGGTGTGAATAAAGTGTTAGATGATTTCATGCATGCATGTGTATTTAATTTTGGTAGGTCTTGGACTACCATATTCATTTGGTAAAGTTTTCTTACAATAATAGTTAACATGCAAACATTAGGATAACTTATTAGAGAATCAAGTGAGAAGTTTCTTTAATAAGGTCATGTTCTCCTCCAAGCATTTAGATAGAGGTTGGCGATAAGGTTGTGCTAGGACCAAAATTTATTAGAGAATCAAGTGAGAAGTTTCTATAGTAAGGTCGGGATTGCAAATGTCATAAAGTAGGCAAAGTGACCAAAGGAGGAGGCCGTTGGATTTTGAGGTGGAGGAAACGTATTTTTGAAGGTTGCCCTAGTAAAAAAAAGATAAATAGATTTGTGTAGGTAGGTAAATTAACTCAAGGAGCATTAGACCATATCCGATTAGCTGAGGGATATGGAATCTTGCTTATAAATTGAGTTGACAACGAAGTTACCAAGGGTGCACAATGTTTCTATATTTTTCAACTCAAGAAATGTTTTTGGGCATACGAAATGGTAGTTGATACAAAATGGTAGTTGAGCCAAAGGAACATATGGTTAAACCTGACTTAACATTTACAAGAATTTTGGTTTGCACTGTTGGGGCGGACGTGAAGAAGTTAAGGAAAAAAATAGATACGCTTAATGGACATACAATGGAGTGTAGAATCTACAGATTGTACTTAGGAAATAGAATAGTGGATGAAGCAGACATATCCAAAACTAACTGAGGGGTTAGGAGAAGGTGACTGAGGACAAGCCGTGCTTTATACATATGCATTATGATGATTGATTGGTTGTAGTGATTGAATTCCGATTATATAGTTTTTACATACTAAAACATGTATTATCCACATCTTGTCAGAAGATTGCATGTAGGAAATCCTTATATAGGAAATCAAGGTGACACAACTTTGTAAAGAGGGGAGAATGTAGCGACTCGAGCATTATAAATTTGATAAATAATAGTAGGTGTGTGGATAGATATGAACTTTAGAAGTTGCTTTGGAAAGCTATTAGGTCAAGTAAAGAAAGATACTATGAGAAGCTAGATAGCAATAGCCTCTATATTGGTAGACGGAGAGGAAAGGATGCGAGTTAGAAATAGGAAGCTAAAACATGAACTGTTAATTTTTGAGAGGGAAAATGAAATCAAGGGTGAGAAAGCCAAAACTCCATATCAAGGTAAGGCAAAATAGAGGCTATATTAACCCACCTCTTATACTCTTTTTTTCGAAAAGTAAATTCAAATTTAAAAGCAAACTAAATCATTAAACAAGAGAGAATAAGGAGGGAAAGAATTGGCAAGCACAAAGGAGTGGCCAAAGTAATATACGAAGGCAAGAACTGTTGGAACAGTAAAATGCAGTGTAGATAGCATTCTAGAGGTAGTTTACTCGGGAACAGTGGCTTTTGATAGTTATTTAAGGCTGAAAACAATTTAAGTTTGAACTCAAAGCTACTTAATCGACGATGATTGACATTATGTCTAATTTATTTTCGTATTATGATGATTTCAATATGGAAATATTGCTAATGTTGGATTGAAGATATGGTTTTTGGATGAATGTTTGTAAGTTTCCTATTCATTTTTGTAGTAATTATGGAGGGTTGACTTTGATTATGAGTCCAATTAAGATCTATTGGTTGGTTATGAGAGATCAACACCTAGATGTGAATCTCCATGAAGATCCAAGGAAATAGGCAAATATCTTAATAAACAGAGATTGGGTTGTGGTTTATGAAATTTTGATGATGAACCATGAATATAAGCTAAATCTATGTGGATAGCAATGAGTAAAGTAGGTAGTATCATATTGAGTAAGTGGCTTAATATGTAGCCGGTCGACCTGATGAAAGATCAGTTGATGTGCAAGAATATAACTTTAACATATGACGAAAGTTCTCGATTTAAGTGATTGATTTGCAAGGAATAATTAGTGCAATATATTATTGGTAATGTTGAGAGTATTTCTCGTTTTTCAGGTGATCCCTATGCTGGTGGAATGCTTAGTGATATACAATAATCTGTGAAGTGACAGATATTATAAATCTAAGAGGCATGCTCGATAATTGAAGTGTTAACCTGCAAGCGTGCTCATAATTTACATATGGAAAACATTATGTAAAATGATGCCTGAAAAGTTGAGATGTGTTTATACATGCACCACTAATGTGTGATGCTCAAAAAGCTAGAAGGAACATACACGCACATAGGGATACACACACAAACATATATATGTATGCATAATGCATAAATGAGTAGCGGTATATGATAGCAATATTAGAAGAGCTGTAATAGTTTCTTGTAAGCTCTTCAGTACATCTTCATAGGACGCTGCATATAAGCATTCCATGTTCTTCACCATTGCCTCGAACTCAGTCACCCTCTTTTTAATACTATAATTCAAACCTAAGCTATAAAATACGTTCATACTAAGAATGGTTAACATCCTCAACCTCTGCGAACCTGGTAGCCCCAAATTCCCAAAATATCTCAATCCTCGTCACATAATCTATATATTTTCATCAACCATCTTCGTGACCTGCTCTTCTAACTCTATACTTTACTCTTCATGAGAATAAATAAGCTTCGATAGTGTTTAACCCTTCGCGCTAAGGAAGGACGAACTCTGAGAAAGCGTGTTGGAAGTGTACCCAGTCACAATAATAACCATAGGATCTTGGCCAAGGAGGGTGCAGAACATGAGGAGGATATTGAAATATCTTGAAATAAATAGTAAACCAAAGACAAAATTATGACAAGAGTAGAGAAAACATTAAAGAAATAATCTTTATTTGTTCATCAAATATAACTAAACTACAAAGATAATCTCTCAAAACATAGCTATCGAAACAACTAAGATGTAAGATAAAATCAAAGTCTAAACCATGATGATTATAATAAAAAAACACTACGTCTGCTCATGCTTTCTTCTCTCATTAAACCATGTTAAATGAGGACGATCAAGGAGGAACAAATCCTCCTTTGGCAAGGACGTTACACACATAGTAAAAATGCACTTAGGGCTTCTTTTTCATCAATAACCTGAGAAGTCTAGTTAAGATTCCCCAAGTATCTTTTTTAAGTTGCTCAATCATGTCCTCAAGGTATTTCTCTTTCCTACACACGAGAATGGTTTGGACCACAACCCTATATGTGGTTTGTTTCTCGAAGCATTTAATACAGCCTTGAGAATACCATATAAAATCGTTCTCCTCGCTCGACCTTGACAAAGGAAGCTTACCCTTATTCGAAAACTTCTCCTAACGGAAAAAAAAAAGTTTCTAGAGTGTAAATAACTAAAAAGCTATACAAAGCAAGACACAGAACTTCACAAACAAAACCAATCTAGTAATAAAACATTGTGTGAGGAGCTAGATAAAGGTAGTAAATAAGAAAAAAATTGAATCTTAGATAAGATAAAAACACACACACACACACACATATGCAGTTGTGTGTGTATCCAGTAGCAGAAATTATTTTCAAGTACATAGAGAAATAAAAAGAATCTTCCTTAATCTAGCCCCTCCTCTATATCAACGAAAAGAAAAACGAATGACGCGAAGTTTAGGAGTTTACGACTTCTTTTTATGAGGAAGGCAACAAAGAGTTGTAATGACCCATATTTTTAACTATTTCAAATTATTGGATTTAATATGATTATTGAACAAAAATTGTTAGAAAAAAATTTATGTTTTATTTATGTAATTTATTTAAAATGAACTTGAATAAAAAAATTAAATAACAATTTCAATAAGATTTAAGGAAATCATTTATATTAGCATGAAGTTCAGTGTATTGAACATGTTTATAATCAATAGCAAGAATTGAATAATAAGTATTGAATGATTTAGATGAAAATAAAATAATTGTTTGATAACTAAAATTTATTTGAAATCTAATATTGGGATTTATTGAAATTCTATTATAAAAACTCATCGAAATTGGATTATTGGAATACTTCAAATAAAGAAGTGGAACTAAGTGTAGTGGTTGTTTTATTATTTGAATTCGTTTTAAAAGTTAAATTTTATAAGTTAAATAACTTACATTTAAAATATGGTGATTTATCGGATAATTAAATTGTTAAAAACTAATGTTTGAAATTATTTAAATAATTGAATATTGAATTTAATATGAATGAAAATGATGTTGGAAATTGATTTAAATTTTATTTAAACAAGAATGAAAATTGCTAGCTTTTAAAAATTGAATTTAAAATGATTAAATTAAATTTAAGAAATTACTTGTTTAATTAACGTGTGAAAATGCCATTTTGGCCACTATCTTGAATTTCGACGAAACTGGTTTCATCGAATCTATAATAGTGAATTATTATAGAATCTGAAGTTTCATAACGGTCGGACTTATCGTAGGCCGTGCGAGCTTGAAATGCGTAGAAACTAATTAAAGAAATTTAATTAAAATAATATGATTTTGAAACATTGTCTTCTGAATATGATGGAATTGGCTTTCGATAGATATTCCATTGCGTTTAGAATAGGGGTATAACATATAGAACGCTAGGCGGCAAGATTCGTTTGGAGTTCGAGAACTCAGTCGTTTAAGAGGTCGGATATTTTCTAATTATAATAATATATATTTACCATCACTCATCCTACGCTCTGCTGTTTCTTGTCTCCCCTTGGTACATCCTTCCCCCTCTCGTTTAAATTTTTGCAGAACGCAAGAGAAAAAACAGAGAAAGAAAGTCGCGAACGGAGAACCGCGGTGGCCTGGGAAGATGAGTTGAGAAATGCGCGTGTAAGCGGCAGGCGCTGCTGTTGGCAAGGGCGGAGTCGTTGGAGGCATAGCTTTTAGGGTTTTGAGATTCGCGATTTTGGGATTCGTATTGACGTTGTCTACACTATGAAGCTGAAATGTAATTTATTTGAAGCTGAAAAAAATTTAGTCTTAAATAAGATGGATGTTTTAAACCACTCACAAAGTACTAAAATATTTTTATGTTAGTTAAATTGAAATCATGAAGCGATTTAATTTTATTGATTGTTGTTTGATAATTTAACTGACATGGAAATCGACATAGAAATTTATATGTTAGAAATTTTGAATTGACGGTTAAATTGAATTTGGAATTAAACTGCTAGTTAAATTCCTAATTATTTGTACCTGGTTAATTGTTGTAATATATTGACTATTTTGTATGTTGATTGAGATTGGATGGCTATTGGATGATACATTTGATGATTGAATGTTTATTTATTTTATGTATATCCTATAATCACCCTGCAAATTATTTGACGGCATATGAATTGTTACTTGAATTATTTCGAATAAATTAAGAAATAGGTTGAAATGATATATACCCATGACACTTTGATTTCGACTGAAATGATATATATCCATCCTTGAAATTAAAATCGAAACAACTGATCACTCGGCCATAGGATAGAAAATTATATACGGACACCGGATTGGTTAAATTAAATGGTTTTAAGTTCTTGGATTTGAATTTATGCAAATAATTTCGTTTTATAGAAATAAAATTGAATTAATATGGAAATTGAATTAATTTCGAATTCGAGTTTTGAAATGTTGAAATTAAATTTAGTTAAACGAAATTATTTAAAGAATCAAATTTGAAATTTGAAGTTATAATTGGAATATGATTGGAATTATGGAAATTGAGTTGTTTTAAAAGATTTGAACCTTAATTGAAGTTAATTTGATTTAAGTGATTTAATCGATATTCTGAAATTGAACTCTAATTTATATAAATTGAAATGGTAAAAAATTGAGAATTGAATTGAAATTTAAACTATTGAATCGAATAGTTGAATCGAATTTGAAATTGAACTGAAACTAATTTGGAATTAAAATTGAAATTGATTTGCACTGAAATTGAGTCAATTTGAATTGATTTGAGATTTAAGATGATCTGAATTTGAAAGTTTGAGATTGAATCGGTTTGATTTAAATTTGGACCTGAATTTAGATTTATTGGAAATAGGAAGAAACAGTTTTGAATTTGAAATTATTTTCACTATAAACTATTTTCCTATTAACTATTTTAAAAATCATCTTTTTAAATTCCAAATTATTTAAATTTCCTAATCATTTAATATATAATCTTTTTTAATATTTAAACTATTTTAACTTTTAAAACTATTTAAAATTATTTATACTACTTTCTAAAAGTTTAAATCGGTCAAGTTTGGAATGTTTATATTAAAATCGTTGATTTAAATGCGAATTGGGTTAAAATGAAGTTATAAACTAAGCTGAAATTCGAAATGATTTTGGAAATGAATAAAATGATTTTGAAGTGAAATTAATTCGAAATGGAAAATGATTTTGATATGAAACTACTTTCAAAGTGAATACAATATTTTTGAAATTAAATTGTTTTTGAAGTGAATATGATATTTTGATGTCAAGTATGAATCATTTTTGAAATGTAAAAGCACCAAGCGGTGTGTAAAACGACGTTTGTTTGTTAAAGAGATCGAGGCCTCTTATTGCCATACTCTCTGTCAATATTGGAACCACTTTAACAACGGTGTACTTGGAGGAAATTCCAGAATAAAGCGGTTGGATTTGGTGTACGTTTGTGGGATTTGAAGAAAGAGAACGATGATGGATAGATCTCGGCACTTGTGCCAATTTGAAATGACTAAAACATGATGGCTTAACAGGGCCAATGAGGCTAATTACCTCTAGCAGACATCCGTTCTTCGATTTCCTTTGGACTCAATCCATGCTATTATCTTTGTTGTTGGTTTCAATTGGTGCACCTTGATTTGGGATAACCTCCCATTGACTCGACATGAGATGGATGGACGTGGTGGGAATTTGGGGCTACGATGCGTTACCACTAGCCCAACGAACCAAACTAGTAGTATCCTACCTTGGCATTGTCTTACGTGTTTTTTCATAGTTTTATCCTTATACGAAACACTACGAGTTTGGTTTAAGTGTTGTCGTTTCACGGCATCCCTATCCCCTGACGTTCTAATTGGGCATTATATGCAAATTGTAAGACAATGCTTAAAAATGCATTAAGGGATATTAATGTAAAGCCTTAACGCTAAGAAAAATATTTACTGGTTAGACATTACATATATAGCGTATTCTGCTATATATATATATATATATATATATATATATATATATATATATATAATTATTTTGACAGACCCTTAGAGATGAAAAATTTAGTAACATCTCTAAAGTTATTGCACGCACGTTGTACACTAGATAGAGATGCGAAACTCCGTAAACGTCTCTGACACTATTACACTCCCGTTATATGTGATATTGATTTGACTCACGTAAGGATATTTTAGTCCTGACTCGAATGTTTTATCTTTTCACTACGCTCGGGTCGGTCTTGAGTTTTCAGCACATTGAACATTATTTTCTGAAGGACGAATACGAAGATTTGGTATATTATTATTACTAGTATTATTCCATACATCAAGCTGTTATGCTGCATTACTTTATTATTCTGTTGTATATATAACTCTGATAAATTTTGTATAAATTATAATCAAATGTACAGTATAAACAGCTTCATGAACTGTTTATTTGATTATTATATTTTGTCATTCTGCTGCGAGATTATGTATTTGTTTCCTTCTTTTCTTATTTTTCTTAATTAATTCCATTGATTTTCTGTATTTCAGATGGTTTGAGTTAGACATGTGTGGATTATTATTGATGTAAACCTTCCGAAATATGGGTCGTCACAAGGGTCAACAAGGTGCGAGATAGTAGTGATGCAATCCAATGCCTCATCTCCTTTTCGAACTTTGAAACCGCGACAAAGATGGACACTGAAGCTCATTGCGCTCTAGCTTTCTCTTCAGCTCACTCAGAACGATAAAACTGGTGCACTGCTTCAGTGGCCTCATTGGAAATGAAAGAGAAGATGACCTCCAAATCTCTCTACCTATAATATTTTTCCTTTTAACTTGGGCATAAATATGGTAGAGAACTGCATAGTAGCATCCTCTGCTCCATGCTCACATTGCTCTTCTACTACCGTTAAATCTCTCTTAGCAACCTTAAATTCCTTCTTAGCCACCTTAACCTCTTGCTCGGCTTTTTCGACGCTGGTTTATAATTCAACCTCCTTGTCCTTCAAAGATGTGACGTCAACCTTAAGTTGGGCTACTTCACTTCTCAACTGAGAGTGAGCAGCTTCAGCCACACCTAACTTGGACTTGGTGGAGTCCAACTCACCCTTGCATCTATCAAAGCGCTACTTTATTTCAAACGTAAGTGACCCCACCCTGTAACATGGTAAACCAAGAATCAAATTACAAGTAAGAAATGGCTAATATAAGTCCTACATAGTTTCTGTTACCTAAAAATAGCCCCTATGAAAGCTTACAAAATAGGGAGCAGGAAAGTGGTGGAAAAACACAGTATAAGCGAAGATAGGGGCTTGAAGAAGTCATAGGTTGTCAGACGCTCTATCTACACAGCGAGAACCACCCCAACCATCTTTTTGGGCAAGGAAAAAACGTAGGAGAAAGAAGCAAGCGTGGAGATTGGTGGCACAAACTAAGGTGGCATGGAATGAAAGGACCAAAGGGAAGTTACTCTGAAAACTTATTCCTCTTATTCAGATCAGGAGCCCCCTCTATAGATTGATTTCATCTTTGTCAAATGCATGGGTAAGCTTCTGTGAGCCAAAAGGAGCCAAACCGAATGTCGCACCCAACTTGAATCTAGATTGGGAAGATATACTACATGTGATGTTTAAAAAAACAAATAAATAAGCCATGGTAACCTATAAAAATGCTCAAACTTGTCATATCTACAGAAAACATAACATAATGGAGTTTGAAACAAATTAGAATTAACAAGTTGATACCCTACTGGGGTATGGGAGGAATTACAAGCTTCTTCCTCCACAGCAAGGACAAGCTAAAAAGCAAAAACGGATCTTGAAAGAATGTAGGGGTCTAGAAAGAAACAATGTTTGCATGGTATAGTAGTTTTGAATAGATTTGGACATTTGTGAATGCTTGCATCAAAGACGGAAATCAAATTCCTATGATCCCTTAATGATTGTTCTCTTCTAAGGTAAAAGTAGGATGAGTGACCAAAGAAGAACAAAGAGTATAAGGCTGGTATAGAGCAGTTGGGTTGAGGAAAGAAAAGAAATTGTTCCCACAATTTGAAAGTAAGGCACAAACCCATTGCAATTAGATATGAAGAAATACCGGTCCGACGAAGATAAGTTTTGCGAGGTGAAGTACTTAGGACTGTCAATACATACTTTCGGATGTTGATAGTGTCGTATCAACATCTGCGTCCAAATTCATTTTCGAATATCAGATATTCCACGGATACGGATGAGTATCAGATATTTATCCAATCCGCTTATAATTAATAAAGTCGATAAACTAAATGAAACTTTCGATCCAACGTAAATTATTTTTAGTAATAATGCCAGTATAAATACAAGAAATAAAAATTGCATCACAACACTCCATTTTTAATAACAAATATACATTTAAACATGCATTATATAAACTATTATCTTGATAAAATTATATATCGATCATTTTACGTTGTAAAATAGGTACCATCTCTTCTAGTATTTTGATAAATGTCGATCGGATAATTTTCAGACGTGGATACCATAATATTTGTGACGATCCACGTTTCAGAAGGTTTAAATTGACAATAATCTAGACATGTCCAACTCAAACAATATGAAATACAGATAGTCAATGGGGTTAGTTAAGAAAAATAAGAAAATAAGAAAATAGGAAGAAAACAAACAAAAAATCTCACAGCGGAATGACAAATATAATAATAAAATAAACAGTTCATGAAGCTGTTTACTATACATTTTATTATTTATACAACATTTATCAGAGTTATATATACAACAGGGATAAATAAAATAATGCAGAAAACAACATGATGCAAAAGTAATAATAGAAATAATATACCAAATCCTCATCTTCGTCCTCTAGAAAAAGATCTTCAATGCGCTGAAAAACTCAGGGCTGACAAGAGCGAAATGAAAAGACAAAACACTCGAGTCAGGACTAAAATATCCTTATGTAAGTAAAATCAATATCACAAAACATGAGTGGCGTAGCGTCAGAGATGTTTACGGGATTTCACATATCCTATCCAGTTTATAACGTGCATGCAATAACTTAAGAGATGTTACGAGATTTTTCCATCTCTTAAGGATCCATCAAAATATTTATATAGTAGAATACGTTACATATATAACATCTAGTCGGTAAAATAAATATATTTTTTAGCGTTAAGGCTTTACATTGATCCCCCTTAACGCGTTTTTAAGCATTGTCGTACAGTTTGTATATAAAACACCAGTAACCCGTCGATGGATAGAGATGCACCATGATACGACAACACTAAATATAAATCGTATGGGTCTCATATAGGAATAAAAGTATGACAAGACATGTGAGGCAATGCCCAAGGTAAGATACTACCAGTTTACCCTTCCCGACAATACAAGACACTCGAGTCAAAGGGAGGTTATCCCAAAATCGAGGTGCACCAATCGAAACCAACAACAAGAGTAATAATATGGATCAAGTCCAAGAAAATCAAAGAATAGATATCCGCTCAGGGTAGCTAGCCCACTTAGCCGGTATGGCTCTTGTTTTAGTCAATTAAAATTGGCACAAGTGCTAGGCTAATCCATCATCGTTCTCTTTGTTAAAATCCAGCAAACGTATGCCAAATCCAACCACTTCATTGTGGATCATCACTCCACGTATACAATGCTTAAAGTGATTTTGATATTGTAACAACCCGCATATTTATCGATTTTATATTTAAATGTTTTATTTAAATATCTTGTCGGTATGTCGGATTTCCTCTTGAGATGAAAAGTTATATTTTTATCTGGCATATCGGTACTCGCACAAAGCAATTATACAGATGGTCGCTCCTCAACAGCCTTATTCTCCGTGCTAGTCGACAGCATTCACAGTAGTGTTCTTGGCTAGCGTGGGTATAGAGGTGGGGCGTCACAGCTTGGTATCAGAGCCAAACTTCGAAACAATATGGAATATTATAACAAGGATCATCGTCCTAAGTCCATCTTAGGAGTTGTGCTTTAGGATTTTATTTGGGTCTTCGTACCGTTCTATCCTATTTTCTTTATGATTCCTTGTTTTATCTATCAAGAATTGCTTGATATTTATTTTGAGAATAACTTTTTCCTCTTCTTTCTTTCTTTCTTAAAGAAGAGAAATGGTTAGACCAGGCCGTTCCAGCGCCGGTCAATCTAGCGCTACTCCTCAGGATGGAGTATTCATGTCTGCTCAGCAGCTTCTAGATCTTGTTAAGAACGCTCAAGCAGCCGGACCCAATCCAGAGCCTACTCATCCTAGATCCGGTTTTGCACGCTTGTGCAGAGACTACACTGATTTGGGTGGAAGGCCATTCACGGGATCCGAGAGTGTTATAGAAATTCAAGCTTGGCTCAAATCATGCGATCGCATCTTTTCTCGCATGAACCTTATTGACCTTCATCGAGTCCAGGTAGCTTCTAGCATGCTACAAGAAAGAGCATTGGATTGGTATGAGCTTTTAATCTCTGAAATCGTTGAGGCGGATCTTACTTGGGAGCAATTCCGGGGAAGATTCGAATTGAAATTTGTGCCGGAGGCTGAAAAAGTAACCTTAGCCCGGCGTTTTATAGACCTTGTTCAAGGTCAATTCTCTGTGACAGATTATGTCGCATCTTTTGAATCTCTTTCTAAATACGGGGTTGAGTATATTAATACCCCGATGAAGAAAAATCAGAGGTTTGTCTATGGCTTGAATAAGAATCTTAAGAAGCCATTACTCCTGAAACTTGAGGTTTCATTTGATCAGCTTATTGATATCGCTCTTCGTCTTGAAGAGGCCGATAATGAAGGTGATGTTGAAGTTATGCGTGCCCAACAGAACTTCGACAATAGCTTGAAGAGGCCTATCAAATTCAAGGGCCCCGATTCTAATAAGAAAGGGAAGCAACAAACTCTGGTAGCAGATGTTCCTACCTCTAGTCGTGGACGATGCTACAATTGTGGTTCCACAGACCACCATGTAAGGGAGTGCCCGAAACCCCTCTTTTGCCGCTATTGCAAAGATTCGGGTCATCTTTTATCTTCGTGTCCTAAGCTTCCAAGCAAGTGAGAAGGAAAGTTGCAACTTTTGGTCAAGGTATTTTCATTCAATCCTCGATGGCATTGTTTTAATTCGTGAACTTTCTATTTGAGTTCTTTTTGATATGGGTTTCATCTCATTATTTTTATATCAACAGAACTTGTCAATTCTTTTTCTGCTTATTGACTTCATTGAGAATTGTGAATCCGGATGGTAGATCCGCAACACTCAATTTGCTTTTGTTTAGATGTCAAGATTGTTTTATGTGACTTTTCTTTCCGAGCCGATATTTTTGCTTTGGCTTCGGAATTGACCTTTCTGCAAGGATTGGCTTAATCATTGTGAAGCCATATCCTATTTTTTCGAGTGGATTATTCATCTTCGACATTTTCAATCTGTTAAGCAGATTTCTATTTTTCTTTGTGATTTTGATTCCATCTGGATGGCATCATTTTATTCCTTAAGCCCACTTATAAGGAAAGTGTTATTTCTCTCATTCATGTAGTTTGAGAAATTTTCCGGTATTTTTGAGTTTGTCTTAGGATTATCACCTAAGAAATCTTTTGTGTGGTGTTAAGGTCTTTTCAGTTTGACTTTACCACCGGTTTTCGTTTGCTACGAGTTGCGGAAATTAGCATTCCACTTTCCGCACTCGTTATGATTCCTTTGAATGAATTATTATGTCATTCAATTTGTCCAACTCATTTCATCCATTTTATAAATCGAATATTCTATGAATATTTCGATGAGACCATTCTTGTATTTATTGATTTTGGATGAAAATAGTAATTTAAAATTTTGCAAATCTTTTTCATAAGATTTATTTATAAGTAAAACTGGATTTTTGTTCTTGAAACGAACAAAGAATATTCTTAAAACTTTTTAAGAGATTAATTTATTCTATAAAAGATGATTTTGTGATTGTATTGCCCGTTGAGTGCTTTAAGAATTTTGGTCGATGCGCTTGATCAATGTTATCGATAGGAATTTCCTAAACGCTTTGATGTGACAATCAGACACGATATATTGACTTGTAAAAATGTAAAATTTTTGAAGAAAGATTATTACATAAAAGTAAAAATGTAATTTTGGAAGTTTTAACTTTTCGAGAAAGAGAATTATTTAAAAGAAGTCCTTTCTTTCTGATATTCTTATTCTTTCTTGTGATTCCTGAAGGGGAACCAAGACTTTGCTATTTGTACCGATACTAGTCGTATTGGTTTGGAATGCCATTCTCTTGCAAAGGAGGACGTGATATCGCTTGTGCTTCTAAATCATTATAGCTTATCGGGACTAGATATGCCACTCATGATCTAGTGTTCGTGGCTATTGTTTTTGCTTTTGGAATTTGACATCATCATCTTTGGGGAAGAAATTTGTTCTCTACCTCGATCATAAATCTTTGGAATAATTATTTTCTCATAAGGAACTTCATGTTGACTCGAGTTCCTGACATCTTATGATCTTGATATTCCTTTTTATTCCCGAAGGGGAAATCGTGTTGCCAATGCGCTTTGTCGTAGGCAACAAGTGGTTGATTCTTTGATGTTGTCTGAATGGAATTATTTCTATCAAGTTCATCGGACGTTTTGGTATATTTCGTTTTATTGAGCTTTATCTCATTCCTTTTAAGTACTTGCGTCCGATGTCCTTTTTTTGTGTTTGGTTCATTGGACGTACCGTTTTTGTACTGCGTCAGTGTTTCGAATTATTTGGGATTTGATTCATCAGATGTACCGTTTGTACTACATCGATGTCTTTTCATTTGATTCATCGGATGTACCATTGTACTACATCGATGTCTTTGCTTTTGATTCATCGGATGTACCGTTGTACTACATTGATGTCTTTGCTATTTGATTCATCGGATGTACCGTTGTACTACATCGATGTCTTTGCTATTTGATTCATCGGATGTACCATTTGTACTACATCGATGTCTTTGCTTTTGATTCATCGGATGTACCGTTGTACTACATCGATGTCTTTGCTATTTGAATTCATCGGTTGTACCGTTGTACTACATCGATGTCTTTTCTTTTGATTCATCGGATGTACCGTTTGTACTACATCGATGTCTTTGCGTTTGAATTCATCGGATGTACCGTTGTACTACATCGATGTCTTTTCTTTTGATTCATCGGATGTACCGTTTGTACTACATCGATGTCTTTGCTTTTTGGATACATTGGATGTACCGTTTGTACTACATCGATGTCTTTGCTTTTGATTCATCGGATGTACCGTTGTACTACATCGATGTCTTTGCTATTTGATTCATCGGATGTACCGTTGTACTACATCGATGTCTTTGCTATTTGATTCATCGGATGTACCGTTTGTACTACATCGATGTCTTTGCTTTTGATTCATCGGATGTACCGTTGTACTACATCGATGTCTTTGCTATTTGAATTCATCGGATGTACCGTTATACTACATCGATGTCTTTTCTTTTGATTCATCGGATGTGCCGTTTGTACTACATCGATGTCTTTGCGTTTGAATTCATCGGATGTACCGTTGTACTACATCGATGTCTTTTCTTTTGATTCATCGGATGTACCGTTTGTACTACATCGATGTCTTTGCTTTTTGGATACATTGGATGTACCGTTGTACTACATCGATGTCTTTTCATTTGATTCATCGGATGTACCGTTGTACTACATCGATGTCTTTGCTTTTGATTCATCGGATGTACCGTTGTACTACATCGATGTCTTTGCTATTTGAATTCATCGGATGTACCGTTGTACTACATCGATGTCTTTTCTTTTGATTCATCGGATGTACCGTTTGTACTACATCGATGTCTTTGCGTTTGAATTCATCGGATGTACCGTTGTACTACATCGATGTCTTTTCTTTTGATTCATCGGATGTACCGTTTGTACTACATCGATGTCTTTGCTTTTTGGATACATTGGATGTACCGTTTGTACTACATCGATGTCTTTGCTTTTGATTCATCGGATGTACCGTTGTACTACATCGATGTCTTTGCTATTTGATTCATCGGATGTACCGTTGTACTACATCGATGTCTTTGCTATTTGATTCATCGGATGTACCGTTTGTACTACATCGATGTCTTTGATTTTTGATTCATCGGATGTACCGTTTGTACTACATCGATGTCTTTGCTTTGGTTCATTGGGCGTACCATTTTTGTACTACGCTGATGTCCCAAATTATTTGAGTTTCTAGTTTCTCGGGCGTATCGTTTTTGTACTACGCCGTTGCACCGGCTCAATTTTCTGCTATTCTTGACGTTCCCCACGTCTTTTATCTACGGGAATGACTTAGGGATTCCGGTTTTTATTCTTGAGCCCGGTGTTATTGTGGAAATTGAAGTTTCACCAGATTTCTTGCTAACTCTTTCGTGCACTTTATGGTGAACTTCCTATTTCAAATTTTCTTTTGTGTTGATATGCTTCTATGGTTGTTACTTCTTATATTTCCTTCTTACTTATTGCGAGGACGCAATTTCTTTAAGGAGGGGAGTCTGTAACAACCCGCATATTTATCGATTTTATATTTAAATGGTTTATTTAAATATCTTATCGTTAGTCGGATTTTAGTCCGAAAAGCTACTTTTTGCATACGGTAGAATTAGGACTCGAGACCACCTCCATTGCGTTCAAAATGCCGCTTGCGACCTTTTTGAGTATAAGCTTCAATATGTTTGGAGAAAGTTGAATTTTGCTACTTTTTGCTTAGGGTTTTGGTTTGGGCTGAGCCAATTAACCACTTATGTATTCAGTCCCAATCCCCCTCTCCTCTTCATTACTTCATTCCAACTCCTCAAACTCAAGCTCCAACTGAAAATGGTGGAGAGGAAAAAGAATTAAAACTCCAAGCCCTAACTTCCTTAGCAAATCCATCTCCTTGCTCCAAACTCAAGAAGAACCCCTTGGTAAGCATCTCCTTCTTCTTCTCCAACTCTTTCTCCATTCAATTTCAGAAATTTCCTAAACCTAATTTTGGGAATGTTTCTCTTTTAAGCTTAGATTCAAACTTCTAGAGTTGGATTTGAAGAGTGGTTGATTCCCCTTTTGCTTTCAAGCTTCATCTTCATAAATTTTAGTGCAAAGGTGAGATTTTTATCTCACATCTATGACTATAATTATCTTTGTTTGTTAGGTATGAATTCCTAACACTTCTTCATGTGCATTTGTTCTTGTTTTGGATTGATTTTGTGAATACTCCAATTTTTGGGTTTTTAAGTCAAATTTGTGTAAAATCCTTTTATGGATGTTTGATCATGCTTTTGGTGATGCATCGAGGAGCATAGAGGGCCGGGTTGCCGATTGGAATAAACCCTTAGAGCCAATGTTCGTCCGATTGCATTTTGGAAGAGTTTGCTCTTCATTTGTATAAGGCTGAAAAACAGCCCAGGCATGATTCAGTCGACTGAAATCTCTGTTCAGTCGACTGAACCTGAAACCCAAGAGTTTCCAGGCATGATTCAGTCGACTGAAAAATTCTGCACAGTCGACTGAAACTGGAAACAGAAAGTTTCCTGAACCTGGAAAATTTCCAGGTACAGGGTCAGTCGACTGAAAATCTCTGTTCAGTCGACTGAACCTGCTGTTTGAGTCCAATTTGCCTTTTTGGATTGAACTTCCAATTTAAATCGATTCGTGATAATCCTATTTGTTGTTATCATCTATTATGACTCTGATGACTCTTTTTAAGGATTTTTGAATATCCATTTCGATGGATCCTTTATCGATTTCGTTGGATTTTATTCAGGTCTTCGTATGTGAATTTTTGTGATTGATTGTTCTTACAATCTTCTTCGTGATTTGTCACTTTAAAAATATAAAGGTTTTCTATACTAGTAGTAAATATCAAAACTCTTTCCTCAAACGATTTCAATACTATTTTAATACCAAATTCGTTTATAAAACCGTTTTCCAATCTATTAGTATATACAAACCTTTACCTCACTCGTATGAGAAATCTAATTAAACGACTTAGTAAAACGAGTGGTATGAAACGCTTGCGTTTACTTCGTCGGTTAATTCTTGGACTTGTTCGATTGAATCTCTTGTGACAATTTTCTAGTGGAGATCTACAATTTGTTCGTAAATATTTAAGTTAAGCTAGTGGTTATGGGACATGAAGCTAAGCTCATATTTACTAGCTTAGTGTAATCGACACTTCTCTTTGATCATGACGATCATTTTAGGTTTTAGACTAGCATCGTGCTATGTCTTTGTGATTTGGTTCATCGGACGTCCCGCTGTACGACGTCGTTGTTCCCTTTGATTGTGATTTGGTTCATCGGATGTCCCGCTGTACGACGTCGTTGATCCTTTCCTTGTGATTTCTGGATTTCTTGTGTAGTCTTCTGGAATTTGTGCGTCTTTGACTTTTGTGATTGACATTGATATTATCGTCAATATTTGTGGTTTGATGAACAAAATAAAGAGTATGACACTTCTTGGATTCTTGTGTAGATTTTTGTGATATTGATTAATCTCTTGTTGATTATCAGCTACTTATATATCACAGCTTGGCATTGTGATTATTATATGTTTATGTCATATCTCTTATTATATATCACTTCATCTGATATTTATAGCTAGACTGATCCGTTTATTATTTTCTTATTAAATAATACTCGGGTCAGACCGGGATGTTACAGGTGCTTCTGCTTGACTCCTTATCGGACTATCATCTGATCTTTTGGGTTAACTACTTAGATTAGTAGTTATTTTGTTGTTTACATTTGAGATATAGACTCCTTAATGTATACTTATTCTTTTGTGTAGTTCGTGTAACTATTCTTTTGTGATATTGTGGATCTTTTTAGACCACTACTCTGATGTACATTTTCTAGTGTAGTATTCATATCTATTTCCGCCTTTGTGATATGAATTGTCTGTGACTGATTTATGTTATGTTTATTCCTATATTTGTTTCCGAAGATATTATTGCCACTGTGTAGTAGCTTTGAGTTTGTGTCGGTATGTCGGATTTCCTCTTGAGATGAAAAGTTATATTTTTATCTGGCATATCGGTACTCGCACAAAGCAATTATACAAATGGTCGCTCCTCAACAGCCTTATTCTCCGTGCTAGTCGACAGCATTCACAGTAGTGTTCTTGGCTAGCGTGGGTATAGAGGTGGGGCGTCACAGATATTGACAGAGAGTATGCCAAAAAGGGGCTCCGGTATCTTTAACAACCGAACATTGTTTCACACACTGACTGGTTATTTTACATTTCGAAAACAGTTTGTACTTGATATCAAAATATCATATTCACTTTAAAAATCAAATCCATTTTGTAATCATCATATTTACTCAAAATATACATTTTCATTTCAAAATCATTTCCGCCTTAATATCCCGACTTCGCTTTCGAACTTGTTTCAAACTTCAACTTAGGTTATAACTTCATTTTAACCCAACTCGTATTTAAATCCAAGATTTAATATAAAACATTCCATCCTTTTGACCATGCTGAATAGAAAATAGTTTAATTAGTTTTAAAACAGTTAAATAGTTAAAATAGTTTACTAGAAAATAGTTTGAGTATTGAAAATGGATTATTTAGTAAAATAGTTTGGAAAATCAAAATAATTTGAATATTTTTAAAAAGATAGATTTTTAATAGTTTATACTAAAATAATTTATTTGAAAATAGTTTTAAAGTCAAACCGATTCAATTCCAAATTTCTCGATTCAAATTACTTTAAACTTCCATTTCGATTTAATTGATGCACGTTCGATTTTCAAAATATCGATTCAAAATATTTAAATCAAATTTACCTTCAATACCCAATTTAAAATCCAAAATTTTCAAATATAATTCAATTTTGAGCTTAATTTTATATCACTTTTACTTAGTAATATTCAAAGTTCTAATAAAAGTCCAATCCTTTAAATCAAATTAATTTTTGAAATTTAAATCATATTTTGATTATACCTTGAAAATCCCAGCTTTAATTTTTTAAAATATTTCGTTTACCAAATTTAAATTTCAACATTTCGAGCTCGAGTTTGAAAAATATTCGATTCCCATAAATATGATTTTATTTTCTTAAAAATCAAAATCAATTTAAATAATTTCAAATCAAGGTTTTTTTTAAAATCATTTAATTTAACCAATCTGGTGTTCGTATATAATTTTCTATTATATGGCCAAGTGAATCAATTATTTCAATTTAATTTTAGGGATGGATATATATTATTTTCATCCAAAATAAATGTCATAGTTATATATCATTTCAACCCATCACTTAATTTATTCAAAATAATTTGATTCACGGTTTTATATATTGTAAATAATATATAGGATGATAACATGATATATCAAAATAAATAAACATCCGAATCATCCAAAATATCAACCAATAACATCCGTCGCAATCAATCATCCAAACAGTCAATATAATTCACAACAACTTCATAGTTATTAATATCGGGTATTTAACTAGAAATTAAATTTCAATTCCAAATTTAGCTGTCAATTTTAAATTTTTAACAATTAATTCAAATGACAATTAAATTTATCAAACCACAATCAATAATTTTATATTACTTCATAATTTCGAATTTAACTGGCATAATTATATTTTAGTACGTTGTCAGCGTTATGAAACACTCATATTGTGTTTTCAATTTTAAATCAAATCGAATGACAGTCGATTTAATCTAAAATTTTAGTTAGCTCAAATCGTCTCCAAATCAGTTGTAGAATGCAGTGCTCGTGCCACGATTCCATCGCCAATTGTTTCATCCAATTTCGACCACGTATGAGAGAGTTATTTAATTTTTTAGCTCATCAATTAAATATAATTAAATTAAACCCTAATTATAGCTTTATTAAACCCATTTCAAATTACCCTCAAAACATTTTAGCCCGACCCGCTTCCCACCCTTATTCCCCATTCAATTCCTGTACACATGACACCATGGCTGTGCACGCTTCAATGACACGAAGCTCCACTGCCCCAACCCAAAATCCAACATCACCATCCAACTCCATGGCTCAAGTGCTTTGCGACCATCGCCTCACGTAACCCCTAAACTGGTAGGCTCTGGTGGACTTGGATTAGTTGTCATGGGAATGTGAGGTGTTATGTCAGTGAAATAAGAAGTGTTCGATGAAATTGCAAAGGTGTTTGATGAATTGAAGGGAAGAGGAAGATACAAATTATAGTGCACAGTTATGTCATGCACACAGGAAGATGTTACTCAGGATTTCTTGTAGTTCAAGCAAGTGAAATGGTTCAGGAATTGATTCAAGTATAAGAAGTTGATAGCAGAAATTTCACATGAATTCAAGAATGAGGATCAAGCAACAGAAATGTTGCAAAGGAATAAAAGCTAGTATTTCTTGAATCAGCAGTTTCACAAGCGTTTAAAAGAAAAGCTACTTTGAAGATCAAGATTTCCAGAACGTATATATTACTTATCAACTGAGGAATGGAAGACAGCAAACAAAATGGTGCAAATGTAATTTCAAGAATACAAGTATAGTTATCTTATTAAACTAAAGCTGAATCAAGATGAAAAAACAAGAATTGGCAGCTGCATTAAAAATGAACACTACGGATTGCAAGTATTTGACAATCCAAAGATGTATACTAACATCTGATACAGAAACGAGGAATGAAAATTAAGTGCAGAATTATGAACAAGGACTTTAATTTGAAAAGATACAAGGGCTGAAGCAATTACAAGAACAAGAACTGGAAAGTAAGTATGTGTAAAAAACTTAAATGAACCTATACTGAAATGAAGAGCAGTAATTCAACTACAAACAAAAAATAACAAACTGAAAATAACAAGAAGACATACCAACAGAGATTGAAGAGCAGTAAATAAAAGATCAAACTAGTTATACTAAGTACCAAAAATGCAAGAAACAAGCAGTCGAGTAACTTGAAGATGAAAATCAGTAGGCTACAGCACAATACAACACAAAAATGAATTTTTATTGCCTTCAAATTTCTTCCTCTCTTTTTCAATAACAGATACTCCACTGTATTTATACAATTTCACAACATAAAGGTCCAAACATATAAAGCCCAGCAACAGCCCATACAAACTTCCTATCTATTGCACAGTAGCATGCACGTATCTGCACTCACACATTCCAGAATCAATACATATATCTACTTCTTCACCTCTGCTAATACTATGCAGTTCAATCATGAAGTTTGCTCCCTTATTTTCTTCCCCCAAACTGCTTCTCCTTCTCTCCAATGGTGCTGCTAGCTTCTTTCATGACCATCCTGAGGAGAGCATGGTTGTTACATCTCCCCTCCCCTTCAAGAATGGACCTTGTCCCAAGGTCCAACGGAGGGAATTTGCGAGTTGTAGGCTAATAATCCTCCCATGTCGCATCTTCTATAGGCTTGTCTTTCCACTTCACCAATATTTGTACCACAGCATTATTGTCACGGGGAACTATCCTTCTGTCGAGTATAGTCTCTGGTTGATCTACAATTTCTTCAACGAAGCTTGGTGCACTGTCTTGCAATATTATACCATTTCCCAGCCGCTTCTTCAATTGAGACACATGAAATACTGGGTGTATCTTGGCTTCATCTGGTAACTGCAGCTTGTAGGCAACCTTCCCGATTCGTTCCAGTATCATATACGGTCCATAGTACTTTGGAGATAGCTTATGAGTCCTCTGAAGTCTTGCAGTAATTTGTTTATATGGTTGGAGTTTTAAATACACCCAGTCCCCTTGATTGAATTCCCTATCCGTTCTCCTATTATCAGCATACCTCTTCATTCTTCCTTGCGCAAGTTTGATGCTATCCTTCAAAAACTCTATGATGATGTCCCTGGAGTATAATACTTCCTCCACTTGCTCCACCTTGGCCGTGTTAGGTACGTAGGACAACAAGTTTGGGGGTCTACACCATATACTGCCTTGTAGGGAGTCGTGTTAGTAGAAGTCTTCCATGTAGTATTGTACCAATATTCTGCTATTGTCAGCCACTTCACCCACTCTTGTGGCTTGTGACAAATGAAACACCTCAAGTAACATTCCAGAATTTTATTTACCACTTCAGTTTGGCCATCACTTTGAGGGTGATAGGCCGTGCTCAACTTCAAAGTGCACCCCTGTAACTTGAACAACTCCTGCCAAAACTTGCTTGTAAAAATAGCATCCCTATCACTCACTATGGACCTAGGCAGGCCATGTAATTTGAAGACACCATCAAAGAAAATAGTGGCTACTTCTTTGGCTGTGAAGGGGTGACTCAATGGAAAAAAATGGGCATATTTACTCAACCTATCAACTACCACAAATATAACCGTGTACCTTGACTTTTTGGCAAACAAGTAATAAAATCCATGGATATATCAACCAATATTCTCTCTGGAATAGGCAAAGGTTGTAGAATCCCGGGAACAAGTATATTTTCCTCCTTATTCCTCTGACATTCATCACAAGTCTTGATAAAAGCTTCAACATCCTTTCTCATTTGCTTCCAATAAAAAACTTGTTTAATTTTTTTAAGGGTAGCCTTGATGCCAGAGTGTCCACCCAGAGGAGATGAGTGATGTTCCTTTATTAGTGGCAGAAGTAATTCCTGTATGTTATGATCTATCAACAATTTGCCTTTGTGAAATATGACTTCATCCACTATCTTATATTTAATATTAGGTGGGGTCTGACTCTGTAGCTTAAGCAACTATTGCTTGTACCAAGAGGAAGAATGCAAAGTTTTTTTAATCTCCTGAAACCAAGAAGCTTGTACTATGGTGACAGGCTGCAAGTATAGTTCACTGTTACTACCATGCTCCCCATCTACTTCATCTCGCCTAGACAAAGCATCTGCTACTACATTTTCCTTTCCACTACGGTACTCCACTATGTAATCAAAGCCATGTAACTTAGCTAGCCACTTGTGTTGCAATCCAGTGTGTAGCTTTTGTGTCAAAAGGTATTTGAGGCTATGATGATCTGTCTTAATTACAAGCTGTCTTCCTAGCAAATACTGACTCCATTTCTTTGTGGCTATGATAATAGCTAACAACTCTTTTTCATACGTAGATAAAGCTAAGTTCCTCCCATGCAAGGCTTTACTCAAATATGCAATAGGCCTATTCTCCTGAGACAATACGGCACCCACTCCATACCCACTAGCATAACATTCCAATATAAAGGGTAGGTTAAAATTAGGCATAGCTAGGATAGGGGGATTGATCAAACACTGCTTCAACTGTTCGAAGGACTGTTTTGAGGACTCATTCCAATTAAAAGAATCTTTCTTCAACATCTCTGTCATAGGTTTGGCTATGACCCCATAGTTTTTTATAAATTTTCTATAATATCCGCTGAGTCCTAAAAATCCTCTCAATGCTTTTAATGTTTGTGGTAGGGGCCATTCTAGTACTGCTTGAATCTTTGTAGGGTCAACAGCTAAACCTTTAGATGAAATCACATGCCCCAAGTAATCTAAAGTCTCCTTAGCAAAACTACATTTGGATAGCTTCACCACTAATTTATTCTCCTGCAAGACTTTGAATGTTTGTTCAAGATGCCGTAGATGGTCAACCCAAGTTTTGCTATATACTAATATATCATCAAAGAACACCAATATAAACTTTCTCAAATATGACTTAAAAATGTCATTCATCAAGGATTGAAATGTAGAAGGAGCGTTAACTAAACCAAATGGCATCACCAGAAACTCATAATGGCCATAATGTGTTCTGAAGGTTGTCTTGTGAATATCTGAATCATTCATGCGTATCTGATGATAGCCTGATCTCAAATCAAGCTTAGAAAACCAGTTAGAGCCTTGTAATTCGTCAAAAAGGTCGTCAATCAAAGGAATAGGGAATTTGTCTTTGAGAGTATGTGAATTCAAACTTCTGTAATCAATACATAGCCTCCAAGTGCCATCTTTCTTTTTAACCATCACAACTGGGGACGAGTAGGAACTAGTACTCGGCCTAATAAGTCCAGTATTCAACATTTCTTCAATAATTCTTTCCATCTCATTTTTCAAGTGATATGAATGTCTGTAGGGTTTCATACAAATAGGTTTGGTGTTAGGTTGCAGTGGAATTTTGTGGTCATGAGTTCTTTGAGGTGGGAAAGGAGGTTCATCAGTGGTGATCATAGGAAACTTTTGGAGGAGCTCAACAATGGCAAGGGAAAGATTGGAATCAGGTTTATGGGTAGGTGACATGTGAAGGCATAATAACATGGTGGTTTGGGCATGAGAACTTTCTTTATCCATTGTCTTTTTATCAATCATTCTTACTTCATCTGGTTTGATGCCTTGCCATATATACAACTTGTTATTATAATGAAACTTCACCTGCAAGTGTTCCAAATTCAAAGTAACTTTACCTAGACCTCTCATCCACTGTGCACCAAGGACTACTTGACAACCCTCTAAAGGTAGCAGAAGCAATTCAACCGGCATCTTGCATCCCTGGCATTTTAACAATACATCTTTACAAATTCCCGACCCATTTAATTTTTCCCCATTTGCTACTGTTACTTCATACACTTTGGATTCATCAATTTTCAGTTTGAGTTTTCTGGCCAGTTCTTCATTAATGAAGCTGTGAGTTGACCCCGAGTCAATTAAGATTTACACTGGTTTTTTATTAATGACTCCTTGAATCTTGATAGTAGATAATGCTGGAATGCCACACATGGCTTGGAGTGTTATGGAAAGTGTCTCTTCTACTGCAGATTCTTCTTCTGCCTCACCCAATTCTTGTATCACCTGGTCACTTGTTTCTTCATCTCTAAGGGTCATCACACCTTCTAGCACATACACTCTGGGAGTAGGGCATTTATGGTCTCTATGCCACTTCTGTTTACAACCATAACATAAACCTTGTTTCCTCATTTCAACAATTTCAACAGGGGTAAGGCCTTTGGTACGAGTTGAGTTTTCCACAGTGGCGGTGGTTTCTTTAGGGTTTGAGGTAGGTTGGTGACTTGCAAAAGGTTTAGTGGATGAAGTGGGGGCAACTTGGGTAGTTTTTGATAATGGTGGGTTGCTATTTTTGGTTCCTTTCTTTACTTGCATATACTTACATTCAAACATCTTGGCCAAAGCAACAGCTTCTCTGAAATCATGAGGTCTAGATGTCAATACGTCATATTGAATTTCTTCTTTTAATCCTCCAATGAATCGGTCTAGCAAAAATTTAGAGGGTAGTGTATCAATCACAGCCTGCAACTGCTCAAATCTACTCAGGTATGCTCTAACAGAAGTGTACTGTTTCAGCTTGGATAAAGTTTCATAGGGTCGCTCCATTTCCTCCGTATTAAATCTCACCAGAATCTCTTCTCTGAACGCTGGCCATAACTCATGATTCTCTATAGTATTGGTATACCAGTGATACCACTGTAAAGCTTCTTTTCTTAATGAAAATGAAGCAATTTCAACCCATTGGTTTTCATCACTATGATGAAAACGAAAGTACTGCTCTATCTGCCTTAACCAATCTGTAACAATTTCATCACCCGTGAAGATAGGAAAGTCCAATTTCATGGTAGGAATGGTCTGATGGTAGGCTGGGGAATAGTAAGGGTTGAGCTGTTCATGAATAGGATAGTTGGGGTAGTAGTTTCTTGGTTGAAATGGCGGTTCTTGCGGCCTTAGAGGGGTGTTCATTTGCATAGGATTGTTTCTTGGTGGATAAGTGGGGTAGTTTCTTGGTAGTGGTACATTCGGTCTATTAGGAGGAGCCATATTTCTAGGGTTTGAATTTTGCATCGGCGTATTAGGAGGAGGAACATTTTGATAATATGGGAATGAGGCTGTGGTTTGAGGAGGTGGAATTGAAGTGGATGCTTGATCCCGAGATTGCTGCCGCGCCAACACATTCAGGACATTTCCTAAACCCTCAATTCTTTGCATGAGACTGTTCATAAGAGCATCATTTTTATTGTTGTACTCATGTTGCCGTTGCCACTGATGATCAGAATCTTGATCTTGAATGATTTCTTGTACCGGGTTTTCCGAATTTCCAGGATCGAATTGTGGATTTGAGTTGAAACTCAACTCGGTGACAGGCTCTGATACCAAATTGGTAGGCTCTGGTGGACTTGGATTAGTTGTCATGGGAATGTGAGGTGTTATGTCAGTGAAATAAGAAGTGTTCGATGAAATTGCAAAGGTGTTTGATGAATTGACGGGAAGAGGAAGATACAAATTATAGTGCACAGTTATGTCATGCACACAGGAAGATGTTACTCAGGATTTCTTGTAGTTCAAGCAAGTGAAATGGTTCAGGAATTGATTCAAGTCTAAGAAGTTGATAGCAGAAATTTCACATGAATTCAAGAATGAGGATCAAGCAACAGAAATGTTGCAAAGGAATAAAAGCTAGTATTTCTTGAATCAGCAGTTTCATAAGCGTTTAAAAGAAAAGCTACTTTGAAGATCAAGATTTCCAGAACGTATATATTACTTATCAACTGAGGAATGGAAGTGTAACGACCCTGAATTTTGACCCTGTTTATTTTAATAAATATTTAATCTGATTTAATAAAATATGAACTAATTATTTTCAAATGAATATGATTTTGGGATAATTGTCAATTGTTTATATAAATTTGTATTTTAAAAGGGAATTTGATCTTGGAAATTTAAATAGAACCTTTTAATAATATTGACCTTATGTAACTAAATTAAAATACTGTACCTTGTTTACATTTGGAAATATATATATGGATGATAATGTTTAAAATTTAAAATCTAATTCTAACAAAATAAAATATAAATGTAAAATATAAATGTCAAACATAAATCAAATATGTGTATATAACTTAATTTAAAAAAGTAATAGTAAAGTACAAATGGAAATGAATACATATATAAGTGAGAAAATCATTTTGAATATGACTTGAACATTGATAGTTAGATATAACGTACTAATGTAAAATTTAAAATAAGAATTAATTAATTAAGATTTTATACAACATAACTCAATAAATTTGTAAACAATTGGAATAAGAATAAGTGATAAAAACACAAAGTAAAGTAAAATGAAATCAATATATATAATGTAAAACCAAACTCAAATTTGTGTGTATAAGCTATGAAAACTTTAAGTCAGCAAAACAAAATATTTTCAAAACAACAACTATGTGACAATTATTCAAGTTATAAGTAATGAAACAAATTATTTTCTAACCGAACCAAAGTCAAAATAAATCAGACCCAAATATATTCATTATTCAAACAAGAAATTAATAAAACATTTTTTTTACACAGTATCTTCACATATAACAAAAACATAAAGTATAAAATAATTAAACAAATGTTTTTAAAGCAAACCAAAAGTGTAAACACAAACCTGACACATGTGAGTATGCAATTTGAAAAAAATAAAAACAAGAAAAATATCTGGAAGTAATTAACTATATATATAAAGCACCTAACACATTGTCTTAATACAAGTACTTTCAGCTGCATGCTACTTACTGAGTACATAGCCTCACATAAACACATACAATATTTTCTCAGCACAACAGGATTATAATTATGTAAACAAATTAAACAACACATCAATTAATGCTCTTCTGTTCGAGCACATCTTTGTGTTCATTTATAACATACAAATCTTTATTTTGCAGTGATGAATCTGATCAACATAATCATATAGCAGAAGTTAAGTATATAAAGATAAATAATATAACAGGTTTGAATGTATTGTAACCTGCAAATGACTGTGGTAAAGCAAGTTAGTAAGATATTTTGTGTACTAATTGGTTTAAGGTAGACAATAGTACATTAGCATTTAATGTTGTATCCTATCAGCTTTAAAAAAAAAAAAAGAGAAGAAGAAGCTTGCCTGATAAAACAAAATTAAACAGTGTAAGATAACACCTACCTAGTTAAAACCTTTTCCATGCATACATAACTTCTTATATTATATATAGGTGTTCATCTTTTATATAGTTTAGTCAGTAGCATAAGTATACTGGAAAAAAAATATAAAGAGAAAGCATAAAGGAAGCAAAGGCAGGTTTAAGCTCATAAGCACAGATGGAACACAGGCTCTGTTCAACAGGTTGTTTTCTTGTGAGTAAACCTAAATATTTCAAGCTTTAGTTTAATTAAAAACAGTGAAATGTTTTGTGGGTTTCATGGAAATATAAGTGTTTATCTTAGTTTAAATCTGTGTTACATATATAGGTTGTTTTTGGAAAGTGAGTTTGTTGTTTAATTCTGCTAAGTAATTACAGGGTTGAAAACTGTTAAATCTTGTATTATCTTCATATGATCATAGGAGAGTTTTTAATTTTTCAAACAAAATTCTATGCTTGAGTTTAAGACATTAATTAAATTTTATTTAAAACATATTATGAAGCTATGCACAGTAAACTAACTTATTTTCAGGTAACAAAGATTATGTTGAAAAACTTCGTCTGTTACAAATTAGAAATTCAAGTTGATAACCTAGATCTTAATTGCAAAATAGGATTTTTAGAGCAGAAATAAGAATTTTTATTGTAGAATTGAAATGGCAGTTCATGGTTTCTCAAAATTTACATTTTTACCAATTATAAGTTATCAACCCAATGATAACTATTCAAATTTGTAGTTAAGCAAATATAAACATTGAGGACCACACAAAAATTATCAAATAATTTTTATATTAAGTAAATTAAGGGATTGAGATAAAAATAGGGTTTTTGATCGAAATTTCACATGCCTGTAAACGCGTTGAGTTCTTCGTCTATTTGAGATCGAGTTGTTCGAAACTCGGGGTGGTGGTTGTCTGGAGTGGTGACGTTGTGTGGGTGAAGTTTCAGCAACCCCGGCAGCGTGTTTGACTATGGCGAGGTGTTTTTGATATTGGGGTTGAGCTCTGCATCTCGTCCAACCTGTTGTTTTTCGTTTCGTTATTCCTGAATGCTATTGGATCTGGATTTTAGGGTGTACGAGTGATTTGTGGTGTGTCTGGGATGTGGAGGTTCGCCAGAGGCCTTGGGTGCCGCCGTGCACGTGCACAGCGTGGAGGAGGACGTCGAGCGTTGGTCAGTGTGATTCTTTGAGTCATGCACGAGAAAATAGGTTAGGGTCTTCGGGTTTGAGTGCGAGTTTTCTGGGTGGAACCTGATGCTTGTTGTCTTCTTATTTTTAAACTAAAAAAAAATATAAGAAGAAGAAGAAGGGGAGCGTACTGGAAGACCCGGGGAAAAGTGAGAATGACTCGAAGTAAGCACGATATTTCTTAGGGGGAGACTCGGGTTTCTTAATCGTCAGGAAGAAGTATATTAATAATAAGGTTTTGTGAATCTTGTTTTTACAGTAACCTGGAAGAATGTTTAATAGATTTAAATACCAGTTTTAAGTTGTTGGGTAAATAAGTAACAATGCATTTCACATTTAATTATTATTTTTAATAATTAAATTAAGTATGAAATGGATTAACATCAAAGTTTGTAGTCCATTCTATTTTCAAAATTTTAAAGAAGACTTTTAATGTTTAATCAAGTTGAGCAAATTAATGTCAATAAACTTTTTTTTAATATAAAATAAATAAATAGTTAATTGAGAATAATTACTTTACAAGTGTAATTAAGGATTAGGTAATGATTATGTGATTAATAAAGTGTAATTAACTACTTATGATAATAAATGAATGAATTAATAGTTAATTAATTAAGTAATTTAATTAAGAATAAATTAATAATTTACTAAGTAATTAGTACTAAATAAATGAATAATTAAGTTTTATTAAGATGTTAATTTATAATTAAAGAATAGTTAATTAAATATTTAAGGTTAAACAAATAGATTAAGTGGTTGAGTGATTAAGGAAAGGCTAATTAAGTATTCCAGTAATTAAGGAATTTATTACTTATTGTAATTAATGAAGTTTAATGAGAATTGCTTAAGTTAATTAATCAAGTTTAATTAATTTAAATAATTAATTGATGATGTGATAAGTAAAATTACTTGGAGAAGTAATTAATGATAATGACTGGATATAATTGAATAAGGATGATTTGATAATGGAAGTAATGTGAGTATAATTGCTTTGTGCAATTTAATCAAGGGATTGATTAAAGGAAATCGGTTGAGGAGTAATTAAGTGATGTGATAAGAGTAATTAAAGGTGATTGATTTCTGAATAATATTAATCAGGAGTGATTAATAAATATAGTTTAATTGAAGATTTAATTACTTAAGGTAATTAATTTAATACAAGATAATGAAATGAAATGTAATTAGCAATCATTAAATAATGAAATTAATAATGAAAGATTAAAGAATAATTAATTGGTGATATTAAGAAGTAAAGTAATGTATGTAATTGAAGGTTAATTTCTATATTTGGATAAGATAATTAGTTTGGAAGATAATTAAAGATGGTTACTTGAATTTAATGTTAATTAATTAAGTGTGATTAGGTGAAATGAATTCATTAATTGCTTGATAATTGGATAATAGTTATATAAGCAAGACTTATAATGGTTAAGTAATTAATTAAATTTACTTTAAATTAATTAGAGATGCAAGTAATTAATTTAATTCATTTTAAATTAATTATAGCTGATATGATTGTTCATATATGGATGAATGATATTGTTTACCTTGTATGGTGTGAGATTTCTAGTTTGAGATAAATGATGCAGTGCGAAATTTATGCTTGATTGTAGTATGATAATAATATGGATTATCTGTTGTGATGATAATATTGCCTATCTGTTTATGGTGATAGTGTTGATTATCTATTATGATACTGTGAATTATCTATCTGTGTGTATGTGGATAAATGGAATTGAATTGTTTATAAACTTTAAAACGACTTGGCCCTAAAAGACACGTTTTGGATTTCGATGAGACTGGGATCGGGTTTCCACATTTGGAACATCCGAAAACCACATCGATCCAAATTAATGTTAGGTCGTGAATCTGATGAGAAGACGAAGATTCAGAATGCAAGGGTTGTCGTCGTTGACTCTGAGGGTGATTCCAAAATGAGTGTAACGAGATAATGCCTTCGGATTCGTTCGAACCCGGAACGAACTTGTATGGATTGAATGCTTTCAACACATCGTCAGGCGGGCGGTGAGCATTCTAAGAATATTGTTCTATAAAGGTAATCGCAGCCTCAAGCCTCATCAACCGGGAATGGCTAAAACAGGGGAGATGCAGCAAGGTTAGGTGGGTCATGCCCAAGCAGGACAAGATATTTCCCCTGTCTAGATGTCCCTTTTTATTTCGGCTGTGTGGGCGGTTTGCTAGCTAGAACCGCGGGGTTTATTTTGTTCGGGACTGTTCAGTAAGGAATGGTTCCAGCCTTGTGTTGCAGGGGATGAAGGGAGTAATCCTCGGTACGGTGATCTAGGCCCCGTACTGTGACGGGCGGTACCCCAGTAGCCCTGCCATTGTATGGAATCCATTTTCCAATAAGTGCCCACGATTTTGATTGTATTACCCACTTTTGTGGCTAGTTGCTGGAATTTAATAATGTAACAATTTCGGCTATTTTCTATTTACTTGAAAACCCTAGACACTATTATAATATCACGGAATTTCCTATGAAATGTTTTGGTTAGCGTAAGGTAAAAACTTACCCGTATTTATTTGTGGGAAGTCTTACGTGATACCTTTATTTTCAAATATTTTTCAAGTTAAACAACCTTAAACTGTTTACTCATACCAGATCCATGTCTGACCCGGAGTTTATATTTTGTTTTTCATAAACTCTCGGGTACCCAAATTTTTACAGGTAGTCAAGGGATTCAGGTTTGCTTTGACAAATTCTGGAGGAGCAATGGAGCAGGAGGCTTCAGCGTTGTAGATATCTATCTAGTTCCGCTGTGTTAGTTAGAGTATGTTGTATTTTGTGATGTATGTAGTGACTGATGTATATAAAATTGTCAAGTGTAAAATATTGTATAACTCTGATATATGTAAAACTATGAGATTATTTAAGTGATATATTATATTTTGTTCCGTTCCGCTGTGAGATTCTGATGTTGTTGTTCTTTCTTCTTCTTTCTTTTCTATTTTCTCATCCTTTTCTTTCTTAATGATGATACGTCTTTCTGGTAGTAGAAAGGCGGGTCGTCACAGTTGGCATCAGAGCTGAAAGGTTAAGTGAGAACCTTGGCTCTGGTGGAGATTACTCATTAGAGATAGAGTCGGTAGTACTCTGGAATGAGTCTGAGCGTAATAATAGATATGAGTGCGTACTTGTTAGTGAATATTAAATGATTTTATATTATGTTGATTGAATTATTGAGTGGTATATGAACCTTCGTCAGTGTAGTCTGCACAACTGTACCGAAGGGGTTTCTAAACACTTGAATAGAACAATTCGACATGATATTGTTTTCAAAGGTGGGTGAATTAAATAATCTCATCCAAAATCTATTTTGATATATATATATATATATATATATAATTGTTTTTGTAATTATTATATATATAATTATAGTATTTGGATGATAGTGTTGATAGACAAATAGGATTATAAATTTTTTTACAATGGCTTGTGTAACCAAGGGAAGTATGAGATTGAATTTGGAGTTAAAGTTAAAGGTGAAGTTAAAAAAATGAATTTATTTTGGATTAAGTTGAAAGTTTAATTTAATTTTGGAATTTAACTAATGATAAAATAATAATGATGATGTAAATAAAATGAGGAAGTAAATAAAAAAATTTAGAGTGTGAATAAATTGGATTTGGAAATCTAATAGAAATAAAATTTTGGTTGAGATTAACTTAAGCTAAATAATTGGATTTCAATTTAAGAAATGAATTGAGAGATGGATGATTTTAAATAAAATTAAGTTCTTATTTAATCAAATCCAAGTGGGTTGGTAGATTAAAGTGAATAGTATGGTGCTTAATTAAATGGAAGTTAAGATAAACAAGTTGAATTGGAATAAATATGTTCCGATTACTTGTAAGGGAGATTGGCAACACACTGATTAAGAATATTTTGGCTGTAGTGGAGTGTTCAATCTCGAATTAAAATAAAACATGAATATATTCAACTTAAATTGGGTAAAATGTGAGATATGAATGTAAGCCTTACATAATAAGATTGTTTTGTATTTGGAAAATGAAATTGAAATCCAAACTTGAATTATAAAATAAAAATTAAACACAGATAAAATAATAAGATGATTTTTGAAGATAAAATCCAATTCAAGTATGGAAGGAATAAGTATGGCCTTGGAATTAATCTTAACAAAATGAATGGAAGTTGATCTTGTGAGTATCACATATATTGGAAATAAATTTAAGTGTGAAATTGAAACAAATAAATTAACCTAAGATTAAACTTTATAGAAGCGTAGCTTCGAGGTAAGTAAGAGTTTATTTAGTAAAAGCTTGAATAATTTAAGTTGAATGAAATCTTTATTCGAATAGGAATAGTTGGATAAGAAATTTAATTTGTATAAATAAACTCTGATGGTTTATCAAAAGAATTTAAAGGCTTGAAATAAAAAGTATGCTTGTTTGATACAGGTAAGATCTGGAGCTTAAAGTGAAAATGAATGTGATTAAGAGTAACTGAATGTAGTATAGAGAATAAATAAATTTGTGGCTCATAAAGTTTAAAATTTAAAAGTGGAATTATAAGCCAAAATAAAATTATTTTGTACTTAGGAAATGAAATAGATATCCAAACCAGAATTACAAACTAGAAATAAACTCAAGAACTATAATAAAGTGATTTTGTGATGAAATCAGATATTGAATTAGAAGTGGAAATAAACTAAGACGAAATAAATTAGTAAATTAAGCATGTAAATGAATTTAGGATTGGTCAAATAAAGTTGGATGGTGAATTAATGAATTTGATTGTAAATTTAAAAAGAATGGGAGGCTGAGACCTCAAGTTATGTATGAATATAAAATTCAACTTGGATTGGAGTTGTATCTTACAGAATTGAATTGCCAGAACGGATGTCTGGAATTCATAATGTATCCCATGCATCTCATCTTGGAATTTTGTTTAGGATCCATCATTAGTTGCAGAATTAGTAGTTCAGGGAGATTTGGAAGCCAGGCGGAGTTTGACTGTAGTCAGGAATCCTGTTCGGATTGTTGATCAGGATGAGAGGCAACTCGGGAGTTAGTAGTGAAGCTTGTCGAGTGCAGTGGAGAGAGAATCCCAGTGATTGCACCTAGGAGACTCTGGATAGTTCTAGGGAAGTTTATCCAGATTTATGTTTGGATTGTTGGTGTTGCTTGTTAGGATAAACTGTTTGATTGTTTGCTATAGTATGAATGATATGTATGTGTGAATGGTTGGTATAACAACTTTTAAATTATCTTTGTTTTAAATTTCGGGGACGAAATTCTTTTAAGGGGGAAGGAATGTAACGACCCTGAATTTTGACCCTGTTTATTTTAATAAATATTTAATCTGATTTAATAAAATATGAACTAATTATTTTCAAATGAATATGATTTTGAGATAATTGTCAATTGTTTATATAAATTTGTATTTTAAAAGGGAATTTGATCTTGGAAATTTAAATAGAACCTTTTAATAATATTGACCTTATGTAACTAAATTAAAATACTGTACCTTGTTTACATTTGGAAATATATATATGGATGATAATGTTTAAAATTTAAAATCTAATTCTAATAAAATAAAATATAAATGTAAAATATAAATGTCAAACATAAATCAAATATGTGTATATAACTTAATTTAAAAAAGTAATAGTAAAGTACAAATGGAAATGAATACAAATATAAGTGAGAAAATCATTTTGAATATGACTTGAACATTGATAGTTAGATATAACGTACTAATGTAAAATTTAAAATAAGAATTAATTAATTAAGATTTTATACAACATAACTTAATAAATTTGTAAACAAAGTTGGAATAAGAATAAGTGATAAAAACACAAAGTAAAGTAAAATGAAATCAATATATATAATGTAAAACCAAACTCAAATTTGTGTGTATAAGCTATGAAAACTTTAAGTCAGCAAAACAAAATATTTTCATAACAACAACTATATGACAATTATTCAAGTTATAAGTAATGAAACAAATTATTTTCTAACCGAACCAAAGTCAAAATAAATCAGACCAAAATATATTCATTATTCAAACAAGAAATTAATAAAACATTTTTTTTACACAGTATCTTCACATATAACAAAAACATAAAGTATAAAATAATTAAACAAATGTTTTTAAAGAAAACCAAAAGTGTAAACACAAACCTGACACATGTGAGTATGCAATTTGAAAAAAATAAAAACAAGACAAATATCTGGAAGTAATTAACTATATATATAAAGCACCTAACACATTGTCTTAATACAAGTACTTTCAGCTGCATGCTACCTACTGAGTACATAGCCTCACAAAAACACATACAATATTTTCTCAGCACAACAGGATTATAATTATGTAAACAAATTAAACAACACATCAATTAATGCTCTTCTGTTCGAGCACATCTTTGTGTTCATTTATAACATACAAATCTTTATTTTGCAGTGATGAATCTGATCAACATAATTATATAGCAGAAGTTAAGTATATAAAGATAAATAATATAACAGGTTTGATTGTATTGTAACCTGCAAATGACTGTGGTAAAGCAAGTTAGTAAGATATTTTGTGTACTAATAGGTTTAAGGTAGACAATAGTACATTAGCATTTAATGTTGTATCCTATCAGCTTTAAAAAAAAGAGTAGAAGAAGCTTGCCTGATAAAACAAAATTAGACAGTGTAAGATAACACCTACCTGGTTAAAACCTTTTCCATGCATACATAACTTCTTATATTATATATAGGTGTTCATCTTTTATATAGTTTAGTCAGTAGCATAAGTATACTGAAAAAAAAAATATAAAGAGAAAGCATAAAGGAAGCAAAGCCAGGTTTAAGCTCATAAGCACAGATGGAACACAGGCTCTGTTCAACAGGTTGTTTTCTGGTGAGTAAACCTAAATATTTCAAGCTTTAGTTTAATTAAAAACAGTGAAATGTTTTGTGGGTTTCATGGAAATATAAGTGTTTATCTTAGTTTAAATCTGTGTTACATATATAGGTTGTATTTGGAAAGTGAGTTTGTTGTTTAATTCTGCTAAGTAATTACAGGGTTGAAAAACTGTTAAATCTTGTATTATCTTCATATGATCATAGGAGAGTTTTTAATTTTTCAAACAAAATTCTATGCTTGAGTTTAAGACAGGAATTAAATTTTATTTAAAACATATTATGAAGCTATGCACAGTAAACTAACTTATTTTCAGGTAACAAAGATTACGTTGAAAAACTTCGTCTGTTACAAATTAGAAATTCAAGTTGATAACCTAGATCGTAATTGCAAAATAGGATTTTTAGAGCAGAAATAAGAATTTTTATTGTAGAATTGAAATGGCAGTTCATGGTTTCTCAAAATTTACATTTTTACCAATTATAAGTTATCAACCCAATGATAACTGTTCAAATTTGTAGTTAAGCAAATATAAACATTGAGGATCACACAAAATTATCAAATAATTTTTATATTAAGTAAATTAAGGGATTGAGATAAAAATAGGGTTTTTGATCGAAATTTCACATGCCTGTAAACGCGTTGAGTTCTTCGACTATTTGAGATCGAGTTGTTCGAAACTCGGGGTGGTGGTTGTCTGGAGTGGTGACGTTGTGTGGGTGAAGTTTCAGCAACCCCGGCGGCGTGTTTGACTGTGGCGAGGTGTTTTTGATATTGGGGTTGAGCTCTGCATCTCGTCCAACCTGTTGTTTTTCGTTTCGTTATTCCTGAACGCTATTGGATCTGGATTTTAGGGTGTACGAGTGATTTGTGCTGTGTCTGGGATGTGGAGGTTCGCCAGAGGCCTTGGGTGCCGTCGTGCACGTGCACAGCGTGGAGGAGGACGTCGAGTGTTGGTCAGTGTGATTCTTTGAGTCGTGCACGAGAAAATAGGTTAGGGGCTTCGGGTTTGAGTGCGAGTTTTCTGGGTGGAACCTGATGCTTGTTGTCTTCTTATTTTTAAGCTAAAAAAAATATAAGAAGAAGAAGAAGGGGAGCGTACTGGAAGACCCGGGAAAAGTGAGAACGACTCGAAGTAAGCACGGTATTTCTTAGGGGGAGACTCGGGTTTCTTAATCGTCAGGAAGAAGTATATTAATAATAAGGTTTTGTGAATCTTGTTTTTCGGTAACCTGGAAGAATGTTTAATAGATTTAAATACCAGTTTTAAGTTGTTGGGTAAGTAAGTAACAATGCATTTCACATTTAATTATTATTTTTAATAATTAAATTAAGTATGAAATGGATTAACATCAAAGTTTGTAGTCCATTCTATTTTCAAAATTTTAAAGAAGACTTTTAATGTTTAATCAAGTTGAGCAAATTAATGTCAATAAACTTTTTTTTAATATAAAATAAATAAATAGTTAATTGAGAATAATTACTTTACAAGTGTAACTAAGGATTAGGTAATGATTATGTGATTAATAAAGTGTAATTAACTACTTATGCTAATAAATGAATGAATTAATAGTTAATTAATTAAGTAATTTAATTAAGCATAAATTAATAATTTACTAAGTAATTAGTACTAAATAAATGAATAATTAAGTTTTATTAAGATGTTAATTTATAATTAAAGAATAGTTAATTAAATATTTAAGGTTAAACAAATTGATTAAGTGGTTGAGTGATTAAGGAAAGGCTAATTAAGTATTCCAGTAATTAAGGAATTTATTACTTATTGTAATTAATGAAGTTTAATGAGAATTGTTTAAGTTAATTAATCAAGTTTAATTAATTTAAATAATTAATTGATGATGTGAGAAGTAAAATTACTTGGAGAAGTAATTAATGATAATGACTGGATATAATTGAATAAGGATGATTTGATAATGGAAGTAATGTGAGTATAATTGCTTTGTGCAATTTAATCAAGGGATTGATTAAAGGAAATCGGTTGAGGAGTAATTAAGTGATGTGATAAGAGTAATTAAAGGTGATTGATTTCTGAATAATATTAATCAGGAGTGATTAATAAATATAGTTTAATTGAAGATTTAATTACTTAAGGTAATTAATTTAATACAAGATAATGAAATGAAATGTAATTAGCAATCATTAAATAATGAAATTAATAATGAAAGATTAAAGAATAATTAATTGGTGATATTAAGAAGTAAAGTAATGTATGTAATTGAAGGTTAATTTCTATATTTGGATAAGATAATTAGTTTGGAAGATAATTAAAGATGGTTACTTGAATTTAATTTTAATTAATTAAGTGTGATTAGGTGAAATGAATTCATTAATTGTTTGATAATTGGATAATAGTTATATAAGAAAGACTTATAATGGTTAAGTAATTAATTAAATTTACTTTAAATTAATTAGAGATGCAAGTAATTAATTTAATTCGTTTTAAATTAATCATAGTTGATATGATTGTTCATATGTGGATGAATAATATTGTTTACCTTGTATGGTGTGAGATTTCTAGTTTGAGATAAATGATGCAGTGTGAAATGTATGCTTGATTGTAGTATGATAATAATATGGATTATCTGTTGTGATGATAATATTGCCTATCTGTTTATGGTGATAGTGTTGATTATCTATTATGATACTGTGAATTATCTATCTGTGTGTATGTGGATAAATGGAATTGAATTGTTTATAAACTTTAAAACAACTTGGCCCTAAAAGATACGTTTTGGATTTCGATGAGACCGGGATCGGGTTTCCACATTTGGAACATCCGAAAACCACATCGATCCAAATTAACGTTAGGTCGTGAATCTGATGAGAAGACGAAGATTCAGAATGCAAGGGTTGTCGTCGTTGACTCTGAGGGTGATTCCAAAATGAGTGTAACGAGATAATGCCTTCGGATTCGTTCGAACCCGGAACGAACTTGTATGGATTGAATGCTTTCAACACATCGTCAGGCGGGCGCTGAGCATTCTAAGAATATTGTTCTATAAAGGTAATCGCAGCCTCAAGCCTCATTAACCGGGAATGGCTAAAACAGGGGAGATGCAGCAAGGTTAGGTGGGTCATGCCCAAGCAGGACAAGATATTTCCCCTGTCTAGATGTCCCTTTTTATTTCGGCTGTGTGGGCGGTTTGCTAGCTAGAACCACGAGGTTTATCTTGTTCGGGATTGTTCAGTAAGGAATGGTTCCGGCCTTGTGTTGCAGGGGATGAAGGGAGTAATCCTCGGTACGGTGATCTAGGCCCCGTACTGTGACGGGCGGTACCCCAGTAGCCCTGCCATTGTATGGAATCCATTTTCCAATAAGTGCCCACGATTTTGATTGTATTACCCACTTTTGTGGCTAGTAGCTGGAATTTAATAATGTAACAATTTCGGTTATTTTCTATTTACTTGAAAACCCTAGACATTATTATAATATCATGGAATTTCCTATGAAATGTTTTGGTTAGCGTAAGGTAAAAACTTACCCGTATTTATTTGTGGGAAGTCTTACGTGATACCTTTATTTTCAAATATTTTTCAAGTTAAACAACCTTAAACTGTTTACTCATACCAGACCCATGTCTGACCCGGAGTTTATATTTTGTTTTTCATAAACTCTCGGGTACCCAAATTTTTACGGGTAGTCAAGGGATTCAGGGTTGCTTTGACAAATTCTGGAGGAGCAATGGAGCAGGAGGCTTCACCGTTGTAGATATCTATCTAGTTCCACTGTGTTAGTTAGAGTATGTTGTGTTTTGTGATGTATGTAGTGACTGAAGATATAAAATTATCAAGTGTAAAATATTGTATAACTCTGATATATGTAAAACTATGAGATTATTTAAGTGATATATTATATTTTGTTCCATTCCGCTGTGAGATTCTGATGTTGTTGTTCTTTCTTCTTCTTTCTTTTCTATTTTCTCATCCTTTTCTTTCTTAATGATGATACGTCTTTCTGGTAGTAGAAAGGCGGGTCGTCACAGGAAGACAGCAAACAAAATGGTGCAAATGCAATTTCAAGAATACAAGTATAGCTATCTTATTAAACTAAAGCTGAATCAAGATGAAGAAACAAGAATTGGCAGCTGCATTAAAAATGAACACTACGGATTGCAAGTATTTGACAATTCAAAGATGTATACTAACATCTAATACAGAAACGAGGAATGAAAATTAAGTGCAGAATTATGAACAAGGACTTTAATTTGAAAAGATACAAGGGCTGAAGCAATTACAAGAACAAGAACTAGAAAGTAAGTATGCGTAAAAAACTTAAATGAACCTATACTGACAGTAATTCAACTACAAACAAAAAATAACAAACTGAAAATAACAAGAAGGCATACCAACAGAGATTGAAGAGCAGTAAATAAAAGATCAAACTAGTTATAATAAGTACCAAAAATGCAAGAAACAAGCAGTCGAGTAACTTGAAGATGAAAATCAGTAGGCTACAGCACAGTACAACACAAAAATGAATTTTTATTGCCTTCAAATTTCTTCCTCTCTTTTTCAATAACAGATACTCCACTGTATTTATACAATTTCACAACATAAAGGTCCAAACATATAAAGCCCAGCAACAGCCCATACAAACTTCCTATCTATTGCACAGTAGCATGCACGTATCTGCACTCACACATTCCAGAATCAATACATATATCTACTTCTTCACCTCTGCTAATACTATGCAGTTCAATCATGAAGTTTGCTCCCTTGTTTTCTTCCCCCAAACTGCTTCTCCTTCTCTCCAATGGTGCTGCTAGCTTCTTTCATGACCATCCTGAGGAGAGCATGGTTGTTACATAAACCCACACCTTGAATGCGACAATGCTATAACGCTCGCCCCCCGTTAGATCGCGACACCCAAGACCACTTAGTACGCCCAAACTTGGGCTGAGACCTACACTTCCATCACTAAGCTCGAATCCACTCTCCAAAATCCACATCAATGCCCAAAACTCTGCAAGTCCCTAACCCTAGCTAACCAACCATGCTCTGTCACAAAGTCGAGCTTCCCAAACAACTGTCGCACTTCACGAGAACCTCCCAGATCGAAGCTCTAGACAAAATTGGATTTTTAAAGTTTGTTTGGGGATTTTTAAACGAACATAATTTGAGAAATTAATTTATGAAGTTTTATGCTCATATTTCTTCTTTTGTTTTCGGCCTGGGGATGATTTTATATATGGAAGAACGTAGGTGTACGTGAACCAAGTAGGGTGGCTGGATAAAAAAAAATAGAGTGGTGATGGAACATTTCTATGGCTGATGTGAATGCAGGATCAAGTCCATATATATATTAATTAAATTTTCAAAATATCTCGATGTAATTTCTGGATCCCAATAGAGGCATGCTGCCATATGTTTGTGATGTTTATCCCTATTCCGAATGCAATGGGACAAGTCTCAAGTACCAATTTGATCGTATGGACAAGGTAGTTTTTTTGAACCAATTAAAAATATGAAATTTTCGATATTAATTTCGATGCGTTTATATTCCGTACGACCAAACGATAACTTTAAATGCTACGAAATTTGAAATCCACTAATAAGACCTATTACAGACCCAATGTAACTAGTTTCTTCGAAATTTGAGACTGTGCCCCCAAAAGGCTATTTTTACTCATTAATTTAAAACGAGCTATTTTAAAATTGAGTAAATCGCTGTTGAATCCAAATTTAAAATTTTTATTTACTTCATTCTTAATAATAAAGTTTGATAAGCCCTCAAATCATTTTTATCCATCTTAAAACCAAATATTAAATTATTTAAACGATTTTCAATTATTAAATTAAACAATTAAATTAACCAATAAATTATTATATTTAAAATTCAAGTTACTAAATCTATCAGATTTACTTTTTAGGATTTTGTTCAAGTTCACATCCAATAACTTACATTCAAAATCATTAACTTTTTTGTTTTGATGTTATTTGATAGTTAAATAACTGACTATCAATATTGGCCAATTTCGTTAATCATTTCGAAGGGACCGGGATCAGATAGCTTGATGATAGGTTCACGCATGATACGGGGTTCTCGCTTCTTGTTAGGTAGCAAACGGATGACTCTTACCCCTACATGTCCCTGAGTGGTTGGTTGGAGTCGAGAGGCTGGCCGTAAAAGTAAGTTCGATGTACCAGTGTAAGCTACGTCGGAGAGTGGCCGCTGTCGATGGTTGAAAAGCCTAGACCTTTACACTTGGTTTCGGAGCTGAAAGTTGAGCGAGAACCTTGGCTCTGGTGGGGATTACTCATTAGAGATAGAGTCAGTAGTACTCTAGAATGAGTTGAGTGTAATAATAGATATGAGGGTCTATTTGTTAGTGAATATAAATGGTTTTATATTGTGTTGACTTATCAGTTGAGTGGCATATAAATTCTGGTCGAGTAGTGGGACGCCGCTAATTTCATAGGAGTTTTTAAACACTTAAACGCGATAAACTGACACAATATGGTTTTGAAGCGGGTAAATGAAACAATTTCACCCAAATTATATCTTTATATAAGAGAAACAATTTTATAAAATTATTATGGTATATATGGAGTGTTTGTATAATAATATTATAATCAAAACATGATTATAAAACCTGGAATTGGTGTTATATATATATATATATATATATATATATAACCGAATGGAAATTTTATATGTATCAATTATACAGTTGAATTAATACTAAGACTTGATTAAAACCAGAGTTTGAAAAAAATTAAATCCCGGAGAGTTTTGGAAGTGTTTTCCAAAGTATTTGAAAATAAAAAATAGTACCTATTATTATTGTTTTGGAGATATTTTTGAATAGAAAAATGATTTTAAATGGATTTTGGAAAGTGATAATAGTACTGAACTCACTACAGTTGCTAGAAAATAATCCTGGTGATGACTGCGCAGCATCATCAGTATCCATTTTCGAGTTTTAAGTTGACTGATTGCTACTGAATTTGATTTGTTCGGATGGGTTGGCCAAACCAGTTTTGTTTTGGAAATTCCGAAGGGAATTTATTTTGGATAAAAACAAGGGTTGGTTTAAATTTTTTAAAAAAATGTGATTTGGAATATTGAGATTTCAAAATGATTTGAAATAAATACCGGGTATTTGAATTTTTAAATCCTTATCAAAATGTTTAGAAAATATCAAGGAATAAGTCGTGGACTTATAAAATTGAGAATGATCTTAAAGAAAAATATGGAAATTGAATTTTGAAATTAAAATTAAAATAAAAAAGGTTAAAATGGAATTTAACTTAAATTAAGTTGAAGGAATTAAATTTAAAAAATTTAATTGGTTGTGATTTGAATAGAATTAATGAAATAGTGAATTAACTTAGCAAAGTTAAAGGAAATCAATAAATGAGATGATTGGAATAAATAAAATGAAATAAGTAAAATGCAATGGAGTTAATTAAATATAAGTAAGGAAGAGGAAAATGTGAGTTTCAGGATGAAATTAAAACTTGTGTAAGTTAAAAAAAAAAAATTGGTAAAAGAAAATTGCATGGATGGAATCTAACTTAAGCTAAGTTAAATAAAAATTTGATTGAATTTGGATTGAATTGAAATAAAATTGAATTGAGTTATAAATGATTTTGAATGGAATAAATAAACTTCAATGGCTTATAAAAATTGAAATGAGTTGAATAAAAATATATTTAGGCTATAAATAAATGTATAGTCTCGAGATAACAATAAGATAGGAATATACTCGAGTATAGAATTGATGGAAATATGAAAAATAAGTTGTGTAACTTATAAAATTGAAAATTGGAACAGATAAGCCAAAATAAAAAGAGTTTGATATTTTGGAAATGAAATAATAACCTAAACTTGAATTATAAAATAAATTTGAATTCAAGTAAATTGGTTGAAATGATTTTTGAAATGAAAATCAGATATTAGATTATGAAGTAGAAGTGAAGTAGTTAAAAAATTAATTAGGTAACTGAATATAGAATAGATATTAATTGGGTTGAAAAAATTTGGATTGCAAGTTGAAAATGGAATTTGGAAATGAAACTTGAGTTATAAATAAAATTTAACTCAGACTATAAGTGAATTAAATATGGCCATGGATATTATTTTAATGATTGAGTTCGGAATCAAAATTGAAGTGGATTAGATGAATGAACTAATTAATTAATTAATTAGTAAATGGAATGAAAATTGATTGAATAAAAATCAAATCAGTAATTTGAATTGGAAATTGTTTACTAGAAAAATAACATAAGTTATGGAGTTGAAATAATTTGAAGTAAATAAATTAACTTAAGTAAATATTTTGAACAAAAGCTTGACACAGATAAATTTGTAAAATGGCCATTAAATAAAATAGCATGGAATGTTTCCGAGCTAAGTAAAATAGATTTGAAAGCAATGAAGGTGGATATGGATGGAATGTAAATAAATTGATTGAGAATAAGTTTAAAATGGAATAGAATTAAATATAAATTGAGTTGGAATCAATTTAAAATAGCTACAAACTAAAGCGGATATTTTATTAAGCAAATATCGCCGAATTTGCATAGAAAAATTGTCGTTGCCGTAAACGGAAGTAAATAAAATTCATGTGAATAAACGGCAAGCTAATAAATTAATTTTTAATCAATTTGGAATGAAGTGAGTTTGTTGGGTTTAAAAATAACTTGATGCAAGAAAATTTAGTTGTATATCATTCAGATTGAATGAAATGCTACATAAATCGATTGAAATAAATAATCGAATGATTGAAACCTTGTAATTGCTATAGAAAAACATGTTATAACATGTTTATATATGAATCTATGTGTTTATCCATTTAAATGAAAGAAATGTTACTACATTTCATGTTTTGGGTACTTATGTTTGAATTGAGTAAGTGCAGGTACCCAGAGGTTGTCGGGCTAGATTTGGGTTGCATAATTGCGCATGAAGTAAACTTGCTTGCTTAATAATGTTTAAAAATGCTAAAATAAGGTACGTTTTTGGATTAAATATCGCCAGAAGTATAAATATTGATATATATATATATATTGTTTTTGACCGTATGGGTCGATGTATATATATTTATCTTTCTTGTCATATTGAAAAAGGTCCTCCGCACAAGGGAGACTTTGTCAAAAAATTCAAAAATTTAGGATGTTAGAAAAATTTTGAATTTTTTTATTAAAGACGAATTTATTTCGAATTGTAATTGGAATAAGGTGTTTTGGAATTAGAATTGAAAACTAGTTGTTTGGACGAAACAAAGGATTAGAAAAGTGAATATTGAATTTTCACTGAGTGGGTTTTGTTAAAGTTAATGGGTTTGGAGCATTTTCTTGCCTTAGCAATTTCAGGGACGCGATTCTTTTAAGAGGGAAGGAATGTAACGACCTTGATTTTTCGATGTTTGATTTGAAATATTTTAATGATTTTAAATATTGAATTTGGATTATAGATTGACTTTGAATATGAAAATTTGGGTTTATTTATAAAATAAGTTCAGACTTTAAATATAGCAATTTATTGAATAATTTAATAATTGAAGTTCATAATTGAATATTGGTTAAATTATTGTATCTTGAGTTTTAAGCCCGATAAAAATAAATTTAAAGGCTTGTGAAATTTATATTATTAATAATGAAGATAATTAAGGTGAATTTAAAGGTGATCTGTTCAATCTTAAAAATAGCTTGTTTAAATTGACATTTAAAAATAGACTTCCGAGGCACAGTCTCGAATTCGACGAAACTAGTTCCGTCGGATCCGTAATAATGTATTATTATCGGATTTTGAATTTCGTGGCGTTTGGAATTATCATTCGTCGAACGGGATTGAAACGCATTGAAATTAGCATCAAAAATTCAATATAATAATTGGGTCCAAAAAGCTAACTTCTCTGTACGATCGAATTAGAACTCGATACCTTTTCCATTGCGTTCGGAATAGGGGTATAACATTATAAATGCCTAGCGGCATGCCTCGATAGGGGTTCGAGATTTTAAGTTACGAAAATGGAGATATTTCACAAATTTAAATTTATATATATGTATGTGTGTGTGTGTGTTTAGTCAAATAGGTCTTGGCCTCCACAACCTAGGATTGGGACCTTGCCCATCCTAACACGCATTCATATTCAACACGCGACCGCCCTTCTTCTCTGTTAAAAAGGTCACTAGCTTTTCATTTATCTTCAAATCAAAATTCACAGATCGGAAAAAAATGAAATCAAATCAAAGAAATCGCTGTGTCGAGCGCTTCCTTGGGGGGAGATGATCGATGGCAGTAAGGGGAAGCAAGCGCGCACGAATGTAGAGAAAGCGATTTGAGTCGCGCGAGAAGGGCGATGGGGAGGCTCACCGCTGTTTCTGTACGCGCGACGCATGTGCGTTGACGAGAAGGGAATTGCAGTCACTGCCAGTGAAGGTGGTGACTGTAATGGTGTGGTCAAAGGTGGAGGTGTAGGTAGTGAGGCTAAAGTTAAATATGATTCTGCAGTGTTTAGCTCTGATGAGAGCATTTTGATTCATGCCGATGAGAGATATGGACGTCGATTGTAGTCGGATTCAATCGCCACACCTCTTGTTAGTGCTACTGCTTATTAGTTCAAGGATTGCAAGCAACTGATCGATTTCAAGTAAGGCACCCAAGTTATGAGTACGGGCGATATGGAAATCTAACTACTGAAGTATTGGAGATCAAAATAAAGGAACTGGAGACAGCTGAATCTACAATGTTTGTATCATCTATCATGTATGCTGCTTGTTTAATTTTTTCAGCTCTAGTTCCTACTAGTGGGCATATTATTACAACTACTGATTGCTACAAAGGACTAGAATGTTCATTGAGAATGAGCTTCCATTGAAGGGCATATCGGTTCAAGTGAATAAAACAAGTCGAGATTGGAAGGGTTTGCGGATTAAATCAAAGGTGAGAAAAATTCTCACTCTTTCGGATTACTAAAATTTATTTTAAATAGATAAAATTGGATGCTGGATTGAATTTATAGATTTTAATTATCTATTGGAAGTTATATATATAGTATATGTATTAGTAGTTGGAGTGTTATTCCCCCAAGTTATAGCGGATGAGACCCTATGAGCCCCGCATAATAGCGGATGACCCTATATACTGCGATATCCTCCTCGAAGTGGGATTGGAATTTTTATATCTTACATTAACATATGTGGATGCAAGGAAATAGGTTGGAGGGATCCAACTGGATTCCTCAAATATATTGTTTATTTCTTTATGTATAGTGATATGTGATTTGTGTAGAATAATATATTATAGATTATTGTAGCGATTGGAATTATTGGATGCTAGTGTAGCACTGGTTTGGATTTTGATAAATTAAATACTATAAATATATTTTTAAAGTTTATGGAATTAAAGGAAATTTAATTTAAAAATATATTTTTTGGAATTGGAGTTATTTTAAAGAAACTAAATTAGAAAAGACTATATTTGAGTCTGGTTATACTTAACTATTGTGATTTAGTAAATGGAGATTTTTAAAAATGAATTATATAAAAGAATTTATAAATAATATTCTAGACATATAAAAATGAGTTAAAGTCAATATTTAAAATAGATTGGAAGTATAAAAGGAATTTATAAGAAATGAATGTATATAATGGGATTTTATAAATAAAATTTGTTCTATAAATAGGTAAAACCAAAGGATTATTAAATTGATAAATGATGCTTATTAATTAAGGAATTCAATATCAAATGATAATAGGAGATATAAATTCGTAAGGTAAATTTATATTAGAATTTGGAGAGAGAATTGAAAAAAATAGTAGGTTCTATTTTTGAAATGGGAATGGTTAGGAAAATCGACAATGAATCGACATGTTATGGAATCGAGAGAAGCTATAAATTAATTGTCTATTGAGATTTTAAAAAATAATATATTTTTCTTAAGAAGTTAAGTTCATTTTCAAAGGGAAAACTTTATTATTTAAACCATGAAATTTTCAAACTAGTTAGTTTGTAATACTTCGGAAAATGGATTTTCAAATATTTAATATTTATTGAAATAAAATTTTTAATTTTTATAATCAGCTTTGTAAATATATTTGCTTTATTTTAAAATGAGTTATCGATGGTTTATCAAAAAGTTTAATATTTTAAGTAATAACTTAAAAACATATTTAAAATAAAAATGAAAATAAGTTACTATCTTTAAAAATGCTCATTATATATATATATATATATATATATATATATATATAGTTTTGAAATTATTGAAAAATTATTTATAAAAATTCTCTTAAGATGTGTAGATAGGTTTTATTTAAAGGAGAAGATTTTATAAGAGAAATCTTATAGATGGAATTCTAGAGACCTAAGAACATTTTAAATGCTTAGATGCGATAACTTCGGGAAGAATGTGAATTCATTTAAAGAAGTTAAAAATTGGTTGGTTGGGAGTATAAATAAGTATAATCGGCTTGGAAATTGTAAGAAGAATTTAGTAAAAAAAAATTGGAGACTAATGAGATAAGTATGAAACATTTCCAAGTTGAAATTAAAATGATTTTGGAAATTATATGTATGAATATTTTCATAAGAATTGAAAGGAAAGTTGTGGAAATATTTTTAGTGGAAAATAATTTGGAATAGAAATATTTTCTAAGTGTTATAAAAATGGAAGGTAAAAATATTTTTGTAACAACCCAAAATTTTTAATAAGTATTTTAGTTCATTTAATTTAAAGCTTTGGTGTTTAATTATTTATAAATTGAATTTTGGAAATTTTTCCTTAATGATGTTGGAATTGGTTATAAATTATTTGTCCAATTATATTTAATATAAAAAATTTCTGGAATTTTAGATTTTGGGTCAAACTTTGACTTTAATTCAAAATTTTAAAATTTAAAATTTTAATTTCTAGTCTTTTACTTAAAACTGTATATATTTAAAACATCCATTCTGCATTTGTTTCATTTAATTTGGATGTATACTTTGTGAATTGGGTAATATACAATGTTGTAAAAAGCAATTAATTTATACGTTTTATTTTATATGTTTCTATATCCGTTTACTTATTTATTTTCGATGGTGTTTATATAAACGGTATGTTATTTATTGAATTGTTTCTTTGGCATATATTTTATTAAATAAGTAGGAAACAAATCAATTTAAGATATGTTACTTTGTTTTTAATTTTGGACATACGTTTCATTTTCATTTCCTGCCTTTATAATGCCCACCTTTTTGATTCCATACCATAGCCGTTCCAATTTGTAGCCGTGTATTCTAACCCAAGCCGCCTCCAAACATTATCCTTCACGTGAAAAAAAACATCTCATCTTCATTTGTCTGTAGAGGAAAAAAAAACAGAAGTCCATGGCTTCTTCCTTTCACTTTTTCTTTGATTTTTCTTGTGTTTTCTTCATGGAATACTCGGCCTCCATCCCAATTCCAACCACCACCTCCTCTTTCCCCTCCTCCATGACCGTCCACCCACCTCTCCTCACCGCCCCATGCCATGGCCGTGACCCAAAAACCTAGATCCACCACAACTGTTGACCAAAACCATCACAAACCTTCCACTTCCAGCACTTCTTCTTATTGCTCACCTTGGCCACAAATTCCTCCACCTTCACCAAGCTAAGCCACTTGATTATTTATTCCTTTTGTTTCACTTTAAATTCATTTTGGCTTCTGATTTGATAGAAATTTGTATTGAATTTGTTCTCATGGTTTAATCCATTTTGGTTTGTGGTAAATCACATATTAATAATTATTTTATTCATTTTGATTATAAGATCTAAATTTGGTTGTTACTTCATCCCAAATCTTATCGTGCCTTCTCGTGCCCTTCATTGTGTGTATATTTTTATTTTGAACCAATCTCTAGCGTCAAAAAGGTAAGTTATTCACACTTGACATTGCATACTTATATTTTTGTGAAATGATGGCAAGCGAGCCTGTATAAATTGTTATATTATTCATATATGCCTGAAATGTGATTTTATGAGGTTAAATCCTGGTTATATAATTATTTCACCATCTAATATTACATGTCATATTTAACTATTCGTTTTATTTATGCATCTCACATTGCAAGTTCTCTTATCACTATGGGTTGAAATGATACATACCCGAACGGACTTTAGAATAGGGAAAAATCATTATGGACTGAAATGATAGGACCGAGTGATTTTTATTGCATTTAATTTCCTTAGGATTGCGGGTTTGAAATGATAGAACCCGGGTTTTTCTTTTAAATTGCGGATTGAAATGATATATTATCTGTATCACTTGACCTAGGTTAGAAAATAATATACAGACCCGTGGTAATTTTTAAAGTATTATTTTGAGGTATTAAGAATTTTGAAATATTAAAATATGAAGTTTTAGCAAAAATTGGATTAAATGATTTAAATAAATTGTATAGTCATTTTCAATAAGCTAAGTGTATAAATAAAACAAATGGAAAAAGTGTATCTTAATTATGACTTAACTTGGAATTTGAAAGTTGGTTTAAATGGAAATTTAAGTTAGGTAAATAAATTGAACTTAAATTTTATTTAGAAGACGGGTATGTTAAATAAAATATTAAGTTACGGGTTGAAATAAAAGTTAAGAAATTTACAAAGTGTTGACTCAACAAATGAATTTTATTCTAAATTGGATATTTATTAATAAATTGTTATTTTATCAAATTCTGTAAGTTAAATAATATCCAAATAAAAATTTGTGAAAGGTGGAATAAGTTGGATAAGTTAAAATGAGGAAAGTGAATATATATTGTTTTAAAGGTATAACAGAAATCATAGCGGTTCAGAAATGCTGTGGAAAATATGAACTATGGCTGAAAATACACTAAAAAGACCTATAACAGCATTTCTGAAGTGTTGTAATTCTGGAAATTTGAACTCTGGCTGGAAATATACTAAAGACCTATAGCAGCATTTCTGAAATGCTATAAATTTTTGAACTGAACTATGTTTTGATCTATACTAAATATACGTACCGTAGCACTTTATAAATGTTGTAGTTGTTGCTGTTTTGAAATTTTGCAATGTTTGAAATGTTGAAATTGAACAAATGGACTTAGAAATTGCTGAAATTTTGGAATTTGAATAATTGGGTTGGAAGGATAACTACCTCATATAAATGGTTTAAATAAATTATTTTGATTTGGAATGCAAACCATTTTGGAAATTTATAACCACGGGTAATAATAACGTTGGTTGTTAAAGAGACCGGGATCGGATATGAGCATACTCTCTGTCGATACCGAAAACCACTTTGACAACCGTGTATGCGGTGGAGATTCCAGAATGAAGTAGGATGGTGGCGACGTTCTGTTAAGGTATGTACATGGACCCGACTCTCATGAGTTGGCATAAGGTGGCTAAAACAGGAGCGATTGATGGATTAAGAAGGTAGCACCTTTTATCGGACGCACTTCTTCGTATGTCATTCTATTACTTTGTGATTGTTTGGTGCGCACCTTTGATTTTAGGAGTGTTGTTCGAGGTGGGCGGTAGTAGCTGCTACGCGTTACCACCGGTCCGGATGCATAATTGGTATATCTGGCCTAGTATTGCATTGTTGTGCCGTGTCACCTACCCTAGCGCATCTTGTACGAGTTTGATTTGTGTTGTACCTATGGAGTATCCTCTGGTAGCCTCCCGATCAAGAGGTATTACGGTACTGTATAGACTACTGGCATTATTTATGTGTTAAGGGGAATATTGGGTCACTCCTTAACGCTATTTTAAAGTAAGTTTATTTTACTAATAGACATTATATTTATAGCGAAATATTACTACATAGTAAATAGTTTAACGGATCCTTAGAGGATGGACGGTCCCAAACATCCTTTAAGTTACTTGTACCTTCCATGCATTACAGTTCACTTGAGTTGGTTACACTGTATAAGTATGAATGTCCTGACTTGAGTGTTTGTGTTTATTTCTTACGCTCGGGTCAGCATGAGTGATACATCTTAGCTTGGATCTATCATCTACAAGCTAGAGATTTCTGGAGTTATCTACTTATCAAGTTGTTGTCTATTTCAGTTTTAGTATTTCCATTTCAGCTCATGTATTAGAGACATATGTATTTGGGGATTTCGTACTATATTTGTTTTCAGAACTGTATTTGATTTCAGACTATGTATTTTGGTTCCTATTTGAGTTCGAGTTTGTAGTGGCTTCATAAACCGCTATGGTTATTTCTATTTCCGCTGCGAGTTATTCTGATTCTATCTGTTTCTGTGATTGGTTTTATTCGCTCCAAATTATATTACAATCTACTGTTTTAAATTATTCAAGTCAAACATGTGTGGATTTATTATCAATTTGAATGGTCCAAAATAGTGGGTCGCTACATTTGGTATCAGAGCTTGGGTTTTAGGCAAACCTAAGCCTGAGGAGCAAAAACTCATTAGAGATAGGGTAGAAATACCCTAGAATGAGTAAATCAATTTTAGAATCCTTTCTTTGTGAGAGAACGTATTTTAAGGTATAAAATGATTTTTCAAATGCTATTTTTTAAGGATTTTTAAAAGGGTATTTTGATGTAAAAAAATCTTCTTGTTTTGCAAATTTTTCTAACTTCTTCCTTTTCTTATCCACCTTATTGGAAATTTCATTGTTCGGGATATTTAATTCCCGCCGATTCTTATCTGGTTTTATCTAATCTTTTCCTTGTTTCTCAAATTACCTCCGCCCTAAAATTCATTCTTAATTTCTCAAGATGGACCATAGGAATGCCAGAGGTAGGGGTCGTGAGGCTGCCCCAATTAGGTTCACTAAGCTTTGCAAAGAATACACCGAGCTTGGTGGCACCAAGTTCACAGGTCTGAGAGCATTATTGAAGCTTAGCAGTGGTTGAGAGACTTGGAGAGAATCTTCTCCGATCTTGAAATCACTAATGCCCAGCAGCGTCAATTGACAGGTTGGCAATTGAAAGGAGCAGCTTTGAATTGGTGGCAGTCTGTCACAGCTCTCACCGCTGAGGCTGACATTTCTTGGGAACAATTTAGGTATCCTCTTCGGTTGTACCAAACTTGGTTCAGTTTTCTACCTTTTGAAATCTGTCTTATATGTCTTATCGTGCTTTAGGGATTGCCTCATAGCCCACGTGCATGTTCCTTTCACCACTCTGATGGACATGGCCATTAGATATGAGAATCCTACGTCTAAGGATCCTCCAGCTGCTTAGTCTGCTCCATCTCAGTCTTCCTCTGGGAATCCCAAGAAGAGAAAGCCCCACTTTCACCATCGGCAGAGGAATCAGAACAGAGCTTCAGGGTTGGGATCATCTTCTTCATCCCAAGGACAGTTGATTGATCTATCCACCATTACTTGCCACAGATGTGATCATAAGGGACATTATGCTAACAATTGTCCTAATTTGGGTGCTGCTATTCCCCCAGCCCAGTTGACCAGGCGTGACCTCTGCCACCTTTGTCTGCAGCCTGGCCACTTCAAGAAGGATTGTCCTACTCATAAGAAGGGCAAGTCATAGGGTATCTTTGTTGTTACTTCTGTATCCTCCCCAGTTCCACCTCCTGCACCTGCTCCTGCTCCCAGTGATAACCAAGGTACACTTCAATGTACTTTTTCTCTGTTTTATTTTTCGGTTCGTATTTTGTTTGATACTGGAGCCTCTCATAGCTTTATCTCGGTCGAACATTATAATAAATTTGAGAATCTTCTTTCTCCCAAGTTTTCTTCTGTGCCTTTATGTGTTTCAAATTCTATTGGTGGTCCTATGAACCTTAGTAAGATTTGTAAAAATGTGAAACTCTTCCATAATAGTTATCGATTTTCTGGTGATTTCTATGTTTTGGGTTTTGATGCTTTCGATCTATTGCTTGGGGGTGATTGGTTGAATAGGCATGATGCCCATGTCTCTTGTAGTTATCGAACTATTTCCCTTGAGGATGATTTTGGTATTTCCTTGGTGATTCAATGTAGTTTGCCCCAGGATTTTGCTGGAAGTTTTATTTATTCTCTTGATGCTTCTCCTGGTGATATCCATTCGACTCCTGTAATCAAACTATTTTTCGACGTATTTGGCGAAGTCACTTCTTTACCTCCTAAGAGGGAAATTGATTTCTGTATTGATCTTATTTCTGGAGCTCGATCTGTAGTTCTTCCACCTAGAAGAATTGCACCCCATGAGAAGGTCGAATTAAGGAAGCAAACTGAGGACTTGTCCTCCAAGGGTCTAATCAGACCTAGCTACTCAGAGTGGGGGGCAGCAATGGTTTTTGTCACTAAGTCAGATGGTTCTTTAAGAATGTGTGTTGATTATAGGGAGCTGAACAAGCTCACTATGAAAAACAAATATCATATGCCTCGTATTAATGATATGTTTGATCAGCTCTATGGAGCTACTATTTTCTCTCAGCTTGATCTTGCTCAGGTTTCCACCAGCTTAGAGTTGCGGAGGAAAGCATTCCTAAGACTGCTTTTCATACTGAGAATGGCTTTTATGGATGGTTAGTCATGCCTTTTGGTTTGACTAATGCTCCTGCTTTCTTTGTTGATCTAATGAATCGTGTTTTTCGAGATGTTCTTAATAAATTTGTTCTAGTATTTGTTGATGATATTCTTGTATTCTCCAAGTCTGAAGAAGAGCATAAATCCCATTTGACATATGTTCTAGAGACTCCTAGAAATCATCGGTTGAAGGCTAAATTTTCGAAATGCCATTTCTGGAGAGATGAATTCCAATTCCTTGGACATATTGTTTCTAGTGACAGAGTTTCTATTGATCAAGTCAAGATCGTAGCGATCAATGTAAGTCTTGGCCTCCTTTCTTTTTCTGAATTTGGTCATTCTATCTTTATATGGTCCTCATTTTTTTCCTATTCTATTACAGAATTGGGAAACTCCTAGGACTCCAACTGGCATTCGTAGTTTTCTAGGCCTTGCCGGTTACTATCGGAGGTTCATTGAGAACTTTGCTCAGATTTCTGCACCTCTCACTGCTCTAACTCAAAAGAATGCTAAGTTTATATGGAATGATGAGTGTAAAGCTGCATTCAATGAGTTGAAGCGTAAGCTTACTTCCGCACCAGTACTTACAGTTCCGAATGGAAACAAGGGATTAACGGTATATACTTATGTTTGTCGTGAGGGTTTGGGAGCTGTTTTGATGCAAGATGGGAAGGTGATTGCTTATGCTAGTCGCCAGTTGAAGACCCATGAGGCCAACTATGCAGCTCATGATTTAGAATTGCTTGCGGTAGTCTTTGCTTTGAAGCTTTGGAGGCATCATCCTCTGGGTGTTAAGTTCGAGCTCTTCATCGATCATCGGTCTTTGAAATATATCTTCACCCAGAAGGATTTAAATCAAAGGCAAGTTCGATGGCTTGAGTTTATTTCTTCCTATGATCTGGACATCAACCATACCCCTGGGAAGGCTAATTTTGTAGCTGATGCTTTGAGTAGGAAGAAGGCTATGATGTGTCAGCTTGTTGTCTCTTCTTCTCCGCTTGTGAATCGTATCATGGCTAAGCAGGATGAGAATGTGATGCTTAGGAGTATGAAGGAGAATGTCCGTAGCAGAGTTGGTGGTAGTAGTTCGGATGGTAGTGGAGCTCAGATAGATGATAGAGGGATTTTGAGGATTAATAATAGGATTTATGTCCCGAATGTTGATGGTTTGAGGCAGGAGTTACTTCGGGAACATCATCGATCCAAACTTTCCAATCGTCTTAGTGTGGCGAAGATGTATCAGGATATGAAGAAGCTTTATTGTGGAGAGGTATGAAGCGTGATGTCTCTATCTTTGTGAGTAGGTATGCGACTTGTCAGCAAGTCAAGGCAGATCATCAGAAGGACCCCTGGTTTGTTGCAGCCCCTTGAGATTCCCAATTGGAAATGGGAACAAGTTTCCATGGATTTTATTGATGGATTGCCGATGTCTAAGAGGGGTAATGAGAGCATTTGGATTATTATGGATAGATTGATCAAGTCCGCCCATTTTATTCCGGTCAAATCTACCCATTCTGCTTCCAGTCTGGCTGAGATCTACATGAGGGAGATTGTTCGTCTCCATGGTATTCCTATTAGCATTGTTTGTGATCGAGACCCCAACTTTACCAGTCAGTTTTGGAAAACTTTCAGGAATCTTTAGGCAATCGTTTGAATCTGAGCACTGCTTACCATCCACAGACCGACGATCAAACGGAAAGAGTGAATCAGATTCTAGAGGAACTTCTTCGTGAATGTGTTTTGAATTATGAAGGATCTTGGGAAGATCATCTCCATCTTATTGAATTCACCTATAACAACGGTTATCAGGCTAGTATTGAGATGTCTCTGTTTACTGCTCTTTACAGAAGACCTTGTTGATCTCCATCCTGCTGGATTGAATCCGGTAATCATTTGGTTCTTGGTCCTGATATGATTTTGGAGGCTTCGGAGAAGGTTGAGGAGATTAAGAGGAAGATGAGGATTGCTTAGGATAGGCAGAAGAAATATGTTGATCGACGTAGGAGGAGTTTGGAATTTGCTGTTGGTGATTTGGTTTTCCTTAAGGTCTCTCCCTTAAGGAATGTGATTCGGTTTGGGCGTATAGGGAAGGTTGCTCCTAGTTTTGTTGGTCCTTTCCGTATCTTGGAAAGGATTGGTTCTCTTGCCTATCGTCTGGATTTGCTTGAGAAATTTTCTAAAGTACATAATGTATTCCATGTATCGCACCTTCGTCGATGTCTACATGATCCATCTCTTATTATCCATCCTTCTGCTCTTGATAGTATGGATATTGAGCCTAATCTGACTATCGAGAGAAAGCCACTTCGTACCATCAATCGAGGTACGAAGCAGCTAAGAATGAAATCTGTCAACCTGGTCAAGGTGCAGTGGAGCACTCATGAACGGAATTGTACCTGGGAGACGGAAGAGAGCATACGTGCTTCAAATCCGGAATTGTTTATTTCAGGTATTTTGCTTTGCTATCTTATCTTCCTTTGTTTTCCCTTCTTTCGTTCCTTTTCGAGGACGAAAAATTTTGAGTGGGAGAGAATGTAACAACCCAAAAGTTTTAATAAGTATTTTAATTCATTTTATTTGAAGCTTTGGTGTTTAATTATTTAAAAATTGAATTTTGGAAATTTTTCCTGAATGATGTTGGAATTGGTTATAAATTATTTGTCCAATTATATTTAATATAAACAGTTTCTGGAATTTTAGAATTGGGGCCAAACTTTGACTTTAATTGAAATTTTTAAAATTTTAATTTATAATCTTTCAATTAAAACTGTATATATTTAAAACATCCATTCTGCTTTTGTTTCATTAAATTTGGATATATACTTTGTGAATTGGATAATATAAAACGTTGTAAAAAGCAATTAATTTATACGTTTTATTTTATATGTTTCTATATCCGTTTTCTTATTTATTTTCTATGGTGTTTATATAAACGATATGTTATTTATTGAATTGTTTCTTTGGCATATATTTTATTAAATAGATAGGAAACAAATCAATTTAAGATATGTTATTTTGTTTTTAATTTTGGACATACTTTTCATTTTCATTTCCTGCCTTTATAATACCCACCTTTTTGATTCCATACCATAGCCGTTCCAATTGGTAGTCGTGTATTCTAACCCTAGTCGCCTCCAAGCGTTATCATTCACGTGAAAAAAGCATCTCATCTTCATTTGTCTGTAGAGGAAAAAACAGTAAGTCCATGGCTTCTTCCTTTCACTTTTTCTTTGATTTTTCTTGTGTTTTATTCATGGAACACTCGGCCTCCATCCCAATTCTGACCACCACCTCCTCTTTCCCCTCCTCCATGACCGGCCACCCACCTCTCCTCACCGCCCCATGCCATGGCCGTGACCCAAAAACCTAGATCCACCACAAATGTTGACCAAAACCATCACAAACCTTCCACTTCCACCACTTCTTCTTATTGCTCACCTCGGCCACAAATTCCTCCACCTCCACCGAGCCAAGCCACTTGATGATTTATTCCTTTTTGTTTCACTTTAAATTCGTTTTGGCTTCTGATTTGATAAAAAATTTGTATTGAATTTGTTCTCATTGTTTAATCCATTTTGTTTTGTGGTAAATCACATATTAATAATTATTTTATTCATTTTGATTACAAGATCTAAATTTGGTTGTTACTTTATCCCAAATCTTATCGTGCCTTCTCGTGCTCTTCGGTGTGTGGATATTTTATTTTGAATCAATCTCTAGCGTCAAAAAGGTGAGTTATTCACACTTGACATAGGTACTTATATTTTTGTGAAATGATGGCAAGTGAACCTATATAAATTGTTATATTATTCATATATGCCTGAAATGTGATTTTATGAGGTTAAATCATGGATATATAATTATTGCACCATCTAATATGGCATGTTATATTTAACCGCTCATTTTATTTCTGCATCTCACATTGCAAGTTTCCTTATCACTATGGGTTGAAATGATACATACCCCAACGGACTTTAGAATAAGGAAAAATCATTATGGGCTGAAATGATAGGCCCGAGTGATTTTTGTTGCATTTAAGTTCCTTGGGATTGTGGGTTTAAAATGATAGAACCCGGATTTTTCTTTTAAATTACGGACTGAAATGATATATTATCCGTATCACTTGACCTAGGTTAGAAAATAACATACGGACCCGTGGTTATTTTTAAAGTATTATTTTGAGGTATTAAGTATTTTGAAATATTAAAATATGAAGTTTTGGCAAAAAGTGGATTAAATGATTTATTAAATTGTATACTCATTTTCTATAAGTTAAGTGTATAAATAAAACAAATGGAAAAAGTGTATCTTAATTATGACTTAACTTGGAATTTGAAAGTTGATTTAAATGGAAATTTAAGTTAGGTTGTAACTACCCGAAATTTTGGGTCGCCAGATTTGAACATTTAATTCATTTTAAATGCCGAATATGGATTATAATTTGATTTTGAAATAAAAATATTTTGGTTAAATTAATAGGATTAGTTAAATTTCAAATACGGGAATTAAATTGAAATTTGGAAAATAATAGATTAATATTAGAATTGGAAATTGATGATGTTGGGTGTAAATAGATATAAAAATAGGTTCTAAAATTTATTTTAAGCCTATTTGGATTTGAATTATAATATTGGACCATTGGATGAAATTAGAAGTCGATAGATTAAATTTGGAATTTTATATTAATTTAGTAATGGAATTTAATAATATAATAATGCAAATAATCGGATTTTGATTTAAAACGAATTAGGATGATTTCTAATGTGATTTTAAATTCTATATGATTTATGATTAAGTTAGTAAAACTTTAGAAGTGAAATTTTAAATTATTTCGACGATTTTGAAAATCGCTCGATTTAATCGACAAGTTAAAATAGCCTTACGGGACACAGTCTTGGAATTCGACGAAACCAGTTTCATTGGATCTGTAATAGTTAGTTATTATCGGATTTCAATTTTCGTAGCAATCGAAGTTGTCGTTTTGACCGCGGCAGCTTAAACGCATAGAAAATATTTTAATCGATTTAATTTAAAATTGATCGTTTATTTCCGTAATTCGTGCGTACGACCAAATTAGCCTCCGAGACATGTTCCATTGTGTTCGAAACGTAGGTTTAGAAACGCTTGTCGGCACGTGTGATTTGGAGATCGTTAGAATAAGTTGCTTTATAATGGTTTCAATATTAAAATAATATAACTAAACGTTTATATATATATATTAAAATTTGGGCCGAAACCCTAACTTATTCCCAGCCGCCGCTTTTATCATTTTAATGGCTGATACATATCGACCTTCACCTTCAATTTGCGATCAATCCATCAAGCAATCGCAAAAACTTCCAACTGGAATGTCGTAGAGGGCGGAGAGAGCTTCAGATCCAATGGTGGATCTTGTTTGCAATCGTTGTTTGGAGGTGAAATTCTATTCTGTTCGTCGCGTGGTCGAGCACGTTTATCGAGGTGTTGTTGAGGCCGAGTGCTTTGGATTCGAGGGAGTGGGTAAGGTTTGGGTTGGCGCGCGTGAGGGCAGAGGCCGATCATCCCTAGACGATTGATTGGAGGTGCGGCATCAAACCCTAGGCGCGATGTTTGGGTTCGGCTGCACTGTGTTTTCGTGGGTAAGGAAGAAGTCATCGTGCGGCCTTCATTTTGGTTTCTAGATCTAGAGGCCTGGATGATATTTGGGTATAATAAAATTAAAATTTAAAGGAAATTGTTTTTAAATCTGTAATTGAACTTTAAAAATTCATATCTTGTGCATACTTGGTCAGATTTTGACGAAACTGGAAACGTCGGAATTGCAGAGACGCATACTACGCAGTGGTGCAATTCTGGATTCATTTTGAGCAAGTAAAAATTTAGGTTAAATCGAACGTCGTTCGATTTAATTTAAATTTGAACGCTCATCGAAAACCCAAGGTGAGTTTAACTCACTCGCATCTGGAATACTGGTTAACTTAAATAGTCAATATCTAAATGATTGCTTGATTGGTTGAATATGATAATTATTATCAAACTGAATTGATATATATATTGTTATGCTAACATGTGTGGATGCAGGGAAAACAGGTTAGAGGGATCCAACTGGATTCCTCACAAATAGAAATTTATTTATATTCTGTAATATATCACATATATTTTCTGTGATAAAATTGTTTTAGATCTTGTTATGCTATGCTCTGTTTACTACTGTTGTAGATAAATAAAGTGGGTTTAAAGGAAAATTAAAGAAATTCTTAAATAAAGAATTTAAAAGGAATTAAATTCATGTGAATGGTTGAAAATATGAAGTGTTTGAATTTGTGGTTTAAAAAGGGAATTGAGAATTGTTAAAAATTAATGGCGAGATTTATTTTAAAGAATGGGAAGTGTGCTTTCTCCTGGAAAGTTTATTTTGTTTTTAAGAAAGCTTTGAAATTATAAATTTGCAGTTTAAATATGTTTAGAATATTTTTAGAAAGAAATATTATTTTTAAAATGTTTTTAAGTAAAAGCAAATATTTGATTAAGTAATTTTGGTATTTAGTTATTTAAAAAAAAAGTAAAGTAGTATTAAGTTTTCAGAAGGAAATTATATTATAAATATTTGATTTAATAACCTTTTTTAAAGGTTAAATTTGACTTAAAGTACTTAGGAAACCCCTGTATATATTTCCTTAAGTATTATTTTCAATTAAATAATTTCTTGAAGCTTTATTTTAAACATTTTAAACGTATGTTTGAAAATGATTTCCAAGAAGTAGCAATGTGTTTAAAATTAAAGAGCTATTTTTAAAACATAGAAAGGAATTTACGGAATAAACGTAAAATTGAATTGGGATAAATCGTGTAAAATTTATAAAAAGAATTTTGGATTTTTCTAAAATGGAAGTGTATTTCCCTGAAAGCCAAGTACTCTCTTAAGTTGATTTTTGAAAATTTAGAAGCTTTGAAGTTATATTAAGGAATGGTTCCAGGAAAATCATTTAAGTGGTAAGAATTTTAAAAGTGGACATCTAGCGAATTATTTATAGAGGTAATTATTTTAATGGTAGTAGTATTATGTTTAAAAAAAAAATATTACTAACATTTTACTTTATAAATGGTTCTATTTTAAAGATAATCAATTAAAGTTTTATTTGAAATTGTATAAGGATTCATAACTTTATTTTTAAATCTAGTATGACTTAACTTATTTTAAAGATAATAGTTTATATTTTATAAAGCAGTTTTATTCGAAATATTTTTAAAGGTGTGTGTGTGTGTATATATATATATATATATATTAAATTAAGTATGTAAGTAGTGTTAATATAAATGTTTTAATGTATTTTAAAAAATAAAGTATTTAAATTATTTTAAACCTTAAATATTGGTACTTGGATGTTTCAGAGGAAGTAAAGATTTGGAAATCTATTCCATGAGAAGAATTAGATTTGAAAAGTGTTTCAAAGGAAATTTGAAATGGATTTATATCTTGTAAAGCTATTTTTGAGGAAAATAAATAATTGGGCAAATTATTCATTGTGTGATGGATGTTTATGAATGTTAATTTATAGTTAAATCACCGACTATCAATATTGGACAAACGCGTTGATCGTTTCGAAGAGACCGGAATCGGGATTAATTTCTCGAAAACCACTTCGATCCGGTTTGTACGTTTTCGTGGAAAAAACGAGTTCGGAGTCGAAGATGGAGCAGTGAAGTGCAAGGGCTAGTCGCTATTAATCCTGAGGATATTTCAAAAATGGATGTAGTAGGAGTAGTGTCTTCAGTTCCTTTCGAACTCGGGACGGACTTGTATAGACGAATGCTTTCAGAACATCGTCAGGTGGACGACGGGCATTCTAAGTGAAACATTCTAAAGGTAACGCTTAGCCTCAAGCCTCATCAACGGGGAATGACTGAAAATCAGGGGATATGCAGCAAGGCTTGGTGGGTAGCACCCATTTCCGGGTAAGGTCATTCCTGTCTAGATGTCCCTTTTATTTTGGTTTAGTGGTGTGGTTGCTGATCCCAACCGCGAGGTGATCTTACTCGGGACTATCCAGTAAGGGGTAGTCTGGGCCTTGTGTTGCAGGGGATCGGGCGTGGTCCTCGGTACACTGATCTAGACCAGGTACTGTGACAGGTGGTACCCCAGTGCCTAGTCATTAGTTGGAATCCATTCTCCCTACGAGCCTTTTACGAGTTTTGTTTGTATTACCCACTATGTGGCCAGTATCTGGAATTTAATCATGTAACAATTTCGGTTATTTTATAAGTATTTGTATATAGACACTATTATAATATCAGAGGATTTCTATAAAAAGTGTTTTAGCTATCGTAAGGTAAAAACCCGACATGTTTATTTGTGGCGTGGTCTTACGAAATGCTTTTGTTTTCAAAAGGATTTTTGAAACTTTAATAATCAATTTGGATGCATTATTATCAGCTGCTATTCCAGACTGACTCGGGTGTTATTTCATTATAATGCTCGGGTCAGACCGAGTATTATATGTTCAGGACATGATGCTTTGGAGCAGGAGAGGAGCTGGAGCCCGAGACGTATCATCTGTACTTGTATATACACACACACACACACACACACACACACACACACACACACACACACACACACATCCGCTGTCGTGATTGTTTGGAATTATCTGACTGGTAAATGCTGTTTGTATGAGATACTCTGATGATATGTTGTATGAAACTGATATAGTTTTCATTTTGTGTAAAGATCTGATATTATATATTATATTTTATTCCGCTGCGACTGTGAGATTCTGATACTATTTAGTTTCTTCTTCTTCTACCTCTTTTCTTTAACCCTAATGGTTCGTATTTCTATTCCACTTGAGTTAATTGATGTAGAATAGTGTTGACTCAAGAGATATGGATTTGCGAGCTGTTACATAGGTAAATAAATTGAAATTAAATTTTATTTAGAAGACGGGTATGTTAAATAAAATATTAACTTATGTGTTGAAATAAAAGTTAAGAAATTCACAAAGCGTTGACTCAACAAATGAATTTTATTCTAAATTGGATATTTATTAATAAATTGTTATTCTATTAAATTCTATAAGTTAAATAATATCCAAACAAAAATTTGTGAAAGGTGGAATAAGTTGGATAAGTTAAAATGAGGAAAGTGAATATATATTGTTTTAAAGGTATAACAGAAATCATAGCGGTTCAGAAATGCTGTAGAAAATACGAACTATGGTAGAAAATACACTAGAAAGACCTATAACAGCATTTTTGAAGTGTTGTAATTCTGGAAATTTGAACAATGGCTGGAAATACACTAAAAGACCTATAACAGCATTTCTGAAATGCTGTAAATTTCTGAATTGAACTATATTTTGATCTATACTAAATATACATACCGCAGCACTTTATAAATGCTGTAATTGTTGTTGTTTTGAAATTTTGCAATGTTTGAAATGTTGAAATTGAACGAATGGACTTAGAAATTGCTGAAATTTTGGAATTTGAATAATTGGGTTGGAAGGATAAATACTTCATATTTAAATGTTTAAATAAATTATTTTGATTTGGAATACAAACCATTTTTGAAATTTATAAATACGGGTAATAATAATGTTGGTTGTCAAAGAGACCGGGATCGGATATGGGCATACTCTCTGTCGATACCGAAAACTACTTTGACAACCGTGTACGCGGTGGAGATTCCAGAATGAAGTAGGATGGTGGCGACGTTCTGTTGAGGTATGTACGTGGACCCGACTCCCGTGAGTTGACATAAGGTGGCTAAAACAAGAGCGATTGACGAACTAAGAAGGTAGCACCTTTTATCGGACGCACTTCTTCGTGTGCCATTCTATTACTTTGTGATTGTTTGGTGCGCAACCTTTGATTTTAGGAGTGTTGTTCGAGGTGGGATGTAACGACCCGCAAATCCGCACCCCTTGAGTCAACACTATTCTACATCAACTCAAGTTGCACAGAATACGAACCATTTGTGTTAAAGAAGAAGAGGCAGAAGAAGAAAATAGAAAACAACATCAGAATCTTACCATCACAGTGGAATAAAATATAGTAGGTAATCATAAATCTTTACACCAAAAACAAATACTATATCTGTTTTATACATACATCATCATCAGAGTACATCATCAGAGTTTAGCAACATTAATAACACACAACCGGATACACAGCGGAATAATAATAGCAAGTAGGAAGTACGTATCGCCATCCAGCTCGTCTTCTGAGCTCCACAACACCTTTTCTGTATTCTATAATACTCGGTCTAACCCAAGCATTACAGTTAAATAACACCCGAGTCAGTCTGGAATACCAGCGTGAGAAATCACAATCGAATTGATTATTAAAGTTTCAAAATCCTTTGAGAAAAAAAACACGTCGTAAGACCACGCGACAAATAAACATATCGGGTTTTTACCTTACGATAGCTAAAACATTTCTTATTCAAATCCTCTGATATTATAATAGGGTCTATATACAAATACTTATTAAAATAGCCGAAATTGTTACATTATTAAATTCCAGCAACTAGCCACAAAGTGGGTAATACAAACAAAACTCGTACAAGGCTCGTAGGGAGAATGGATTTCCAACTAATGACTAGGCACTAGGGTACCGCCTGTCACAATACGTGGCCCAGATCACAGTACCGAGGATCACTCCCGACCCCCTGCAACACAAGACCGGGACTACCCCTTACTGGATAATCCCGAGTGAGATCACCCCACGGTTGGATCAGCAACCGCACCACTAAGCCGAAACAAAAAGGGACATCTAGACAGGGATAACCTCACCCTGAATGGGTGCTACCCACCTAGCCTTGCTGTATAACCCCTGATTTTCCGTCATTTCCGGCTGATGAGGCTTGAGGCTAAGCGTTACCTTTTCAGAATATATCCCTTAGAATGCCCATCGCCCACCTGACGATGTTCCGAAAGCATTCATCCATACAAGTCCGTCCCGGGTTCGAACGGAACCGAATGCATTATTCCTACTACATCCATTTTGGAAATATCCTCAGGATTAGTAGCGACTAGCCCTTGCACTTCACTGCTCCATCTTCGAATCCAAACTCGTTTTTCAACGAAAATGTACAAACCAGATTGAAGTGGTTTTCGGGAAATAAATCTCGATCCTGATCTCTTCGAAACGATCAGCGCATTTGGCCAATATTGATAGTCGGTTATTTAGCTATCAATTAATATTCACAAACAATCATCAACCAATAAATAATTTCCCAAATTATTTATTAATCCCAAAAATATCTTCAGTGGATATATTTCCACTTTTCAAACCCTTTCGAAAACAGTTTCAAACTATCTTCCTTTCTCGGAATAAATTCCAAGTATTTCTATTTCCACTGAAATCACCAAGCACAAAACTTTAGATTTTTAAAATAATTTAAAACGCTTTACTTTGAAATATACTTTAAAACATTTAAGTTAAAAACTACTTCAATAATTTATTAAAAATACATACTATATGAATATTTGAAAATAAGGTTACTTTATAAAATATAAAACTAGGTTTTCACTTTTTTTTAAACAAAATACTAAGTCACTTTTTTAAATAATTACTACGATAATGGATTTGAAAAATATTACTTTAGAATTTAGATATTTAGAAATAATAAATTCCTGAAACATGCTTTTTAAAACAACATTAAAACTTTTTATCTTATATTTGAAATTTTTTTACTTTGAACGTACTTGGCTATCCAGAGAAATATATTTCTCTTCACATTTTTCTTTAAGTTTCCAATTTCAAACACTTGAATCAATTTCCAAATTGATTTCCAATTTACTCCTTTTTATTCCAAAATCCATTATTTCAGATTTTATTCCTTAAATATGATTTAAAACATTTTTAACTGAAAATACCAATTTTAGATTTCTCAAATTACTTCTTTATCCCTTTTAAATAAATTTAAACTTTGAATTTTAAAATAATTCTTTATTCCTTTAAAATAATGTCACTTAATTTTAACAATTCATTAATTTCTGTTTATTCAGAATCTTTTTTTTCTTTTTTTCTTTTCATGCTCGAAGTTATTTATTAGTATTTTAATATCACTTCCATTTCCTTTCAATTCATTCTTAGTTTATTCAAATCTTCTATAATTATTTCGCTTACAAATTCACTTCTTTTATTATCTTTCCAAAATCCAGTTTACATATTTTTGGTAACTCATTATACCCAAATATATTCAATCAAACCATGGCATTCAATATTCCAATATAATTTATCATAGAATGTCAAATAATCACCACAGAGAATATTAAATAATTTAAATAAATGTTGAGGGATCCAGTTGGATCCCTCCCAACCAGTTTTCCCTGCATCCACAGATGTTAGCACAATAAAATATCAATTCCACTTCGAGGTGGAATATCGCGGTATATGGGATTTAAATAAAATATCATCCGCTATTATGCGGCGCATAGGGTCTCATCCGCTATATAATGCGGGAAATCAAACATTCCAAGATGTAGTATATACTATAATATAGCACATCAATGAATTCAAACATTCAACCAATTATTAAAATTTAGTCATTTAAATTAAAATTAAAATTCAACCGAGTGAGATTAACTCACCTTCGATTTTTCCATATTACAGCCGCCACCCTAATACCCAGAACAAAGTCGCGCGTGCATCCCTAACCCATCGCGAACCACCAACCCACAAGCGTGCGTCGCCCCCTCCCCTTGATCTCCTTCTGCCCTCGCGACTTCGAGTCACGAGGTCCTACCACCTAGCCCCGGTCACCAAATCTCTCGAATATCGATTCATTGGAAGCTTGAAGGGAATAAGGTGGTCTCGGCTTTGATTTGATTTGATTTGGTTTGAGGAAAAAGGGTGTTTTGATTTCAGAAGGGGCTCGACATTAGAGAAGATAAAAGAAGATTAAGCTGCCTCTTATTATTTATTTTTTCCGTTCATTTTCTTTCTACGATTTGAATTGAAGAAAGAGGGGATAGGAAAGCAAAAATTTTAAAGAGAAAGTGGGGAGACATGAATTGAAAGGTGAGGGGTGATGGATTGCGTGTTTGAATGGAGAAAAATGGCAAACCTGAGAAGGAGCAGCCATTGAACGGTCAACAATGTATATATATAATATTATTAAGATTTTAAATATCTCGTTTAAACCAAACAAATTCGAATCCCAATCGAGGCCTGCCGCTAGGTGTTTATAACGTTATACCCCTATTTCGAACGCAATGGAAAAGGTTCGAGTCCTAATTCAATCGTATAGAGAAGATAGCTTTTTGAACCCAGTTATTATATTAAATTTTCGATATAGATCTAAGCGCGTTTATTTACCGTACGATCACACGACTACCCTAAACGCTACGAAAATTGAAATTCGATAATAATATACTATTACGGATCCAATGGGACTCGTTTCGTCGAATTCCGAGACTGTGCCTCGAAAGGCTATTTTTAAATATCGGTTTAAACGATATAATTTCAAAACTTAACAAACACTTCCAAATTAAATTTTAACACTTTTACTATCTTCAGTTCTATCAATATACATTTTACAAGCCTTCAAATTATTTCTAACAGGCTTAAAACTCCAGATTCAACATTTTACCCAACTTTAAATTATTTAATTCAATAAATTCAATCGCCAAATTCAAACTGATATTTGAAATCCAAGTTAAACTATCTTGCAAATATTTAAAATTTATTAAATATTCCAATTTCAAACATCCAAAAATGCCGGTTCGTCACATTCCTCCTCCCTTAAAAGAATTTCGTCCCCGAAATTACTAGTTTAGAAAGAATGGTCCAATGCCCGTTTTCTTTTCCCAAAACTAACAATTCAACATTCTACCAAGTATCTTTTTTTAGAAGACTCATTATCATTCTTACTAACTTCCCAAACTCTCTCATAGTTTCCAAACAATACTATTTGCTCAATCATTCAAATTTCAATTTAAAACCAAATTTTGAATTATCAAAATTTTCTCAAAATTTTCTAACTCCCTAAATTTCTGAAAAATTTCGCCAGCGTCTCCTTTGCGCGGCTAGCTCGGTACAACTATAAAATGCTTCTACGGGCTCCCAGATTTCAAAAGAAAACAAAAGGCCAAGTGGCTAGATTAAAAACCCAATCGAATTTCATACAGAAATTTAAACACATATCTTTTTTGACGAGCAATTCAAATTTATCTTCTGAAATCAAAAATACAAATTTAGCTGTGACACCCCACCCTGAGACCCATATTAACAAAGAGAATTACATAGTAATTCTGTCTGCTAATGCGGAGAATAGGGTTGGTTAAAATTGAAAAAGTTATGCTTAAATTGGTTTAGAAGTCTAAATTCAACACTGTTGTAGCTTTAGTCTCGGGATAGTAACAAAAAAATGAAATTTTGATCAATTTAACTTCAGAATTTCAAAAATCTCAAAACATAAAATTTTTAGAGCAAATTCTCAGCTTTCCAAAACATCAAAGATTACTGAATTTGGATAAAAATTGAAAAAGTTATGCTTAATTTGGTTCAGAAGTCTAAATTCAATACTGTTGTAACTTTAGTCTCGGGATAGCAACAAAAAAATGCAATTTTGATCAATTTAACTTTAGAAGTTCAAAAATCTCATAACATTCCCACTTGCTTTTGAATACCTGTATATCCAATTTAACCATATCCAACTACAGATTCCAAAATCATTTTATACACTTCTTTACAAAATTTTCAATATTCATTCCATTTAAGCCCTACGATGTGCCTATATCATTCGTAAGCAATACCGAATCTGATCACTCGCTCGATCACACAATTTGACTTCCGAACTAGTATCGTCCACCCGACTTCCTAGTGCGGACTCGGATCTGGTTTCTTGATCAGAAACCGTCATTCTCCTTGCAGAGTCATAATTATGACAGAGAATTTCCAGAATCAATCAAAATCCATATCCAGGGTTCGCCGTCGAAAATCGAGTGAAAAATCCCAACTCAGACCGATATAACTATCTCGAAATTCTATACTCGAATCTAGATCAAATTGTTATGCGAATAAAATAAATATATGCACATCCTACGTATTTATATCCATTGATTATTAACTATATCAATTTTCTTTATTTCACATTATTTTAATTTTTATTCATTATCCACAATTATCACATTTCACAACTTTCAGTTTTAATCTTCATTCGGTTATTCACTTAGTATATTTCTCTATTCCAAAATTACTTAGCATATTTCCAATACCAAACTTACTTAAGAATTTCACCTTTCATTCCTTAAGTTCAATATAAATATTTTATACACCTCTTAAATTTATTTTCACTTCACTATTGGAGTTTATATCCATTTTATCCACTTTGCCTTTACAACTCCATTTGAATTCAATTTGTCTTCAAACTTTGAATATTGAATTTTATTCACCTTATCTCAAACCATATTTAATTAACCATTTCCTTTTATTAGTTCCACTTACTAATTTATTTAAAATCTCTAATAAAAGTTTATTTGCAAACTTTTTCTTCCTTTAGTTTCTTCAAACAATTTCTTCGATTTCACCTTACTTTACATACACAATTTAAAATTAGATTTCAATATTCAGTTTCACATCTATTTGCTTACCAATTTTAAATCTTTTGCCGTTAGTGAAAATTAAAAAAAAAATTAACTCCCAAAATTTTCGAAAATTTTTGGCAGGGTCTCCTTTGTACGGAGGAGCTTTTGCAATTTGACAAGAGATATAAATATATATACATCGACCCACACGGTCGAAAAAACAAAAACAGTTCATGTTTCCTATTTTTATTGCGTAGGCGTACCTTTATTTGGCACTTTTAAGCACGCGGCTTATTATTTTAGCAATTTGCGCGATCAAATCCAGCCAAACAGCTTCCCGGTACATGTACTTACTCAATTCAAACATATAAGTACTAAATATATGCAATTTATTAACATTTCACTTACTTTCAATAGCTAACACATAAATGTCATATCTAATGCACGTTATATAATTTCCATAAGCACATATAAGGTTCCGACACTTATCACAATTGCCTACAGCAGATTCTCAACCCATTCCATTCAGTTTAAGTGATTTACAACTTACTCGCTTATATTTAATTCATTCCAAACAAAACAAACTCATTTACAAACCGTATAGGTTGCATTCCATCCCGTTTCACATTGGTTTTGTTCAAAGCCATTTTGTTATACTCGACATCATCCCATGCTTGTATTAACTTCAAACTTAAGTTAATTTATTTCAGTTCACTACTATTTCATAACTTAAGTTCATTCTCGTTTTAATTTATTCATACTCGAATTGGATTTATTTTCATCTCAAATCATTTTTGTTTTAATCCAATTCCATACAACTTCAATTCATATTTAATTCACTTACAATTCTAAGTTGAATTTCTATTTATAACTCATACTTCATTTCCAAACTCCATTATCTATTCACATTTCAATTGTAAGTTAATGATTTCGAGTTCTATTTCCATATTTCATCAACTAATTTATTATCTAATTAGTTCTCCCTTGGTTTAAATTCAATACTTGATTTTTAATTTCAGAATCTCTTCATTAAATTTCCTAAGCGCAATTTATTTTATAATTCAAGTTTTTATTTTTCGTTTTATTTTCCAATTCATCAAAAATATTTATTTTGGGTTATCTATCCCACTTTCAAATTTTATAAGTCACTTATTATTTTACACAATTCCATTTATTCTAGGCTTGAATATATTCATCTTTTATTTTTAACTCAAGATTTACACTTATTTATAGCCCAAGTATAATTTATTCTAAGGATTTTTAATTCTTTTATAAGTTATTCTAAATTATTTATTCCAACTTATTTCTTATCCAACTTACTTCCATTTATTCAGGTAAGAATCTAATTCCATTCAATAACACCCATAACTCAATTGAATTTTACTCCAATTCAATTCTATTTAACTTAACCCCAGTTAAATCTTGTTACATATCATTCCTTTGAATTTTGTTAAGCAAGGACTTAATTCCATTTAATATCATTCCAATACCCAATTTCAGTTCATTTATTTACAATTATAAATTCATTTATTCATTCTCTAATTCATTTCCAACCAATAAATTTTATTTCCAAGCATTAATTATTTTTAGTCCATTTGAACTAATGCTGCACTTATTTTTATACAATTCTAAAACAAAACATCATCCAATATTCAGTTTCATTTCAGTTGCATGCCATATAAATCATTCAGTTACTTACTAATTTTAAATCTCAAAACTTGGTTTTATTTAGCCCAACTTGACTAATTTTTCCATTTCACATAATTTAACACAATTCAAATTTTAAATTCCAGTATTCGGTTTTCATTTTACTTACTTACAAATTTGAATTTTATTTCAACAAATTCCAAAGTTACGAGTTATCAAACTTTTTATATGTCATAAACATTCTTAGTTTAAATTCTAAAGTTTAAACAGTCTTTAACATTTCAAAATTCCCTTTGAAATCACCTATATCCAAAATACCTTGCATTTCTAAAATCAAATTTATCCTTTGCAAACAAACATTAATCCAAAACATCCAGGTAGCATCCCCCTTTTGGAAACTCAAAAATGAACACCGATGATGTCGCGATCATCATCGGAATTATTTTTCAGCGACCGTAAAGAGTTCAATGCTTTTATCTCTTTTAAAACCCTTCAAATATTTTAATTTCCAAATCTCTCCAGATTTCAAATCCGATTCAAAATATTTCTCACATATATATTATTTTTCCCAACCTTTGGGAATCATTTTCAAATTCAAAGGAACTTAAATTTTCAAATTTTCAAATTCCAAACCCTCTAAATTTATATCCACACATTACTTCAGAATTTTATATTATTTTAATTATTAATCATACTATAATTCACATTTAGTTTATATTTACAAATTTCATTTGTATACAAATTGGTTTCTTAGTTTTTAATTATGGTTTCAATATCTTATTCAATTATAATTCACATTTACAAATCCCATTTACTTTATTAATTTATTCCTTAATCTTTGGTTATTATTTCAATTTCTTATTCATTCTCATACAATGATAATAATTTAATATTATTATTCCTAACAACCAAACATCCATATATAACTATAACAATTTACATAAAAATCATTTCTTTTATATACAAAATTAATTTTGGGTAAAATTATTCCACTTACCCTATTTAAAACAATACTATGTCGGTTTATCTTGTTTAAGAGTTTAGAAATTCCTATCGATAATATGGCGTACCACGTATCGACCAGAATCCATAAACACTCATCCGATAAATCAACATAATATAAAACAATTTTATATTCACTAACAAATACGCGCTCATATCTATTAATACACTCAAACTCATTCTAGAGTACTATGGACTCTATTTAATGAGTAATTCTCACCAGAGCCAAGGTTATCACCAACCTAAGCTCTGATACCAAGTGTAACGACCCGCAAATCCGCATCCCTTGAGTCAACACCATCCTACATCAATCAACTCAAGTTGCACAGAATTACGAACCATTTGGGTTAAAGAAGAAGAGGTGGAGAAGAAAATAGAAAACAACATCAGAATCTTACCATCGCAGCGGAATAAAATATAGTAGGTAATCATAGATCTTTACACCAAAAACAAATACGATATCTGTTTTATACATACATCATCATCAGAGTACATCATCAGAGTTTAACAACATCAATAACATACAACTGGATACACAGCGGAATAATAATAGCATGTACGGAAGTACGTATCGCCATCCAGCTTGTCTCCTGAGCTCCACAACATCCTTTTATGTATCCTAATAATAGTTACTCATTGACAACCCTAGGGTCGTTGAGGACAGTCTTTTGGGCCTGCATATGGTAAACTGCTTACATCCAGAAGTGGAGTTATTTCGCAAGGAATACAAGTAGCGTGGCTCAAAGAAAGATAAGGGCAAGATATGGAAGAAGTTAAGTGCTCAGCATATAGGATATATGTGCAAATCAGTAGGTAATATGAAATGGAGGCCAGCTAAATGTGGGTAACCCCTAAACAATCCAACCCATCTTTAATCGTTGGGCTTGGGGGTAGATATAGCCACAGCGCAGATGCTATGTAGTAAGAGAAATTGAGCCCTTTGTGAGGAGATAGATGTGCCTGAAGGGACTTTGAAGTAGTAGCTTTTAATGCCAAAGTTATCAAGGAAGTATGCAACTTAATCTAGAGCACAAAGTACAGAAACAATAATTTTATAGGAGGAGTTGGCCTGACCCGAAGTGCTGGGTGCAACATCAAATGACATAACTAACTAAAAAGGATTGGAATACAATGAGAATCGGATAAGAGCACAGTTTAAAGGTCATAGAAAAACTCATCTTTTTTACGATCTACAATTATTTAAGTCAATTGTACATTTTACTTTGTAAAAGCAGTATGTGTTTTTGTGTAGAGAATCGTCAGATGCATTTGATCAAACACATGGTCCACAGTGTCGAACCAGGCGTTTGATCAAACACGTAGTGGATGACATCAAAAATGGGGTAAACCGCACGGGAATTTCCAATAACAAAAAAGGAGAGAGTGAAGACAAAAGCAATATATATATAAAGGAAGAAGTACTTACAGAGTTTCTTTGTTAAAAAATCGATAAATTGGAAGAGGTTGCAGGAAATTGATAATATATGAAGGAACAAGGCAAGTGTATGTAGAAAAGGTAACAGAACTCAACCGTTGAAACTAAAATGGTACTCAAATCTTTACTGTTAGAAAATAATGATGGCAAAGGGATTTCTTGGAATATGAAGTAAAAATCACGAAATATGAAATGATACGGAAATGAAAAGACCTGAGAAGCAATCATGGCACGACACGTGTTAGAAGAATTTGATGCATACGTTGTTAAGTAGACCACTAAAAAGATGGATGTAGAATTACACGTCTACCCCCAATATGCATCAACTCGGTCGGCAAGTGTTACACTCAACTTTTCCACTTAAAAAATAATTCAAAGATAGCAAACCGAAAAGGCGTTGTGAAATAGCTAGGCCATTAGAGAAGTTTAAGTTATGGGTCAACGAAGTCCTCAACGTGTGGATCAGTGCAATACAGAAAAAAGTGGGCATGAAGCTACATCAAACCGGAACTACACATGCTTCAAATACAACATTCAAGGCACCATGAACTTGGTACCATGCTATTACACATCCGAAGACTATGAGTTACCAACTAGCACTACCACATTAGATTGTGGACTGGGTTCACTATGAGTAGATATAGAAGCACTCTTAAAGAAACATTTCACCATGATTAGATATAAAAGCACTCCTAAGGAAATAGGCATACCCAATGGCCGAAATTGTGCCAATAACGTGTTGCATCATTATAGCAAAGGGTAATAAATCATTGTCGTCCATCAAGAGCGAATCAAAATACATCAATGAATAACCTTAACATTAGAGAGGTAGCAAGTATCCATTGACATCGTGCAATTTCAACATGCTAAAATCAAATTATCTTGCCTAAATCATATCATCAATCGGTAACGCAACAATAGTCAAACCTGTAACGTTCGCGATTTTTCGACGTTCGAAAACCGACATAAATACTTCTACTGTATCAACTGCCGAGCAATCGAATGCTGGAAAACCGAAATGTTATGGTTAAAGAAGAAGAAAAAGATAGAAGAAGAGAGAACAGAACAGAAAGAAACAACAGAACTATATCAGATTCTCACAATTGCAGCGGAACAACATATAATAAATAAATGAATAATCTTTAAACAAAAAAACTATATCAGTTAGTACATTACATTACATCACATTACATTACATTATCAGAGTTTACAACAACAAACAGCGGAAAATGAATACAACATATACTAATAATATACTACGCCATCTAGCTTGCCTCCAGATTTCTACAGCAACTCCCGAATTCCAGAATATCCTGATAACCTAACTCTAGACTGTCCGTGTTAAAATTGGTGGGCACCCAAAGTTTAGAAAGAAAAATAATAAACTTCAGGTCAGTCATGAGACCGGTGTGAGAACTTAAATAGTTTATCTTTAAAATCAACAGGAATATTTTAAAATAGATTCGCAATATTTTTTGAAAAATGAGACTACCATAAGGCCTCCCGTACACACACACAATGCAAACGCAGAATCGGAGGAGATTTCTTCTTATGATAGTCAAAAATGCTTGATACGCATTAAAAAGAAACATTTGATATTATTACTAGTGCATAGTGTAGAAAACATTTCGAAAGTAAAGATATAAATCTTAGCCAGCATAGGCATTCCGCGCTTATGCCTACTATAGCTACCATCTAAACAATGGTGACCACTATAAGTAAATGGTAGGTTCTTCAACTAAAACCGTACAAGATCGTATTGTTTCTTTGGATTTTCAACAAATGGTCAGGCCAATGAACTTCCCATTGCCACATGGGTACACCTCTGGAAAGACGACCCGAGAACCTAACCTAACATTACGGTTAGATCTCTGCCACCCCCGGTCGTAACCGACATTCACCGAGGATCCTCGATTCCAACAACCACAAAGTAATAAATTTGCAGCAACAACATAGATTAAGTATCTGGGCTCCATACCATGATACCACCTCTATCCAGAAGGAATGGCATACACTAAAAGGGCGTGTGACGACCCGTCTTTCTAACCCCAGAAAGACGTTTCATCATTAAGAAAGAAAGGGATAGAAATAGAAAATAATAGAAGAAAGAATAACAACATCAGAATCTCACAGCGGAATGGAACGAAATATAATACATCACATAACTGTTACATAGTTATACATACATCAGAGTCATACAATATCATATAACAGGACTGTCATATACATATGTGTCCATACATACATCCAAAATACAGCATACACTAACTACACAGCGGAACTACATATATAGATACATACGTCTGGTCTTCTTTCCAAAAGCTTCTCCAAAAAATCAACACTTCCAAAAACCTATCACTTGGCTACTCATAAAAATTTGAGTACCCAAGAGTTTATGAAAACACAAAATATAAACTCCGGGTCAGACATTAGTCTGGTGTGAGTAAACAGGTTAAAATTGCTTAACTTTGAAAATCGTTTGGAAATAAAGGTATCACGTAAGACTCCCCACAAATAAATACAGGTAAGTTTTTACCTTACGCTAACCAAAACATTTTATAGGAAATTCAGTGATATTATAATAGTGACTAGGGTTTTCAAGTAAATAGAAAATAGCCAAAATTGTTACATTCATTAAATTCCAGCTACTAGCTACGAAAGTGGGTAATACAAAACAAAACCGTAGGGTCTCGTAGGGAAAATGGGTTTCCAACAATGGCAGGGATACTGGGGTACCGCCCGTCACAGTACGGGGCCTAGATCACCGTACCGAGGATCACTCCCGACCCCCTACAACACAAGGCCGGAACCATTCCTTACTGAACAGTCCCGAACAAGATAACCCCGCAGTTGTGGCCAACAACTGCTTACACAGCCGAAATAAAAAGAGACATCTAGACAGGGGGAATATCTTGTCCTGCTTGGGCATGACCCACCTAACCTTGCTGCATCTCCCCTGTTTTAGTCATTTCCGGTTGATGAGGCTTGAGGCTGCGATTACCTTATTGAACATTATTCTTAGAATGCTCATCGTCCGCCTGACGATGTGCTGAAAGCATTCAATGCATACAAGTTCGTTCCGGGTTCAAACGAAACCGAAGGCATTATCTCGTTACACTCATTTTGGAATCACCCTCAGAGTTAACGATGATAACCCTTGCATTCTGAAACATCATCTCGATCACCAAATGATAAGTCAAGACCTATCGTTTAATTTGGATCGATGTGGTTTTCGGAGAATCAAAATTGATTCTTCCGATCCTGATCTCATCGAAATCCAAACGCCATTTTAAGGGACAAGTTGTCTATTTAACTTAACAATTCAATTAATATTAGAATTCACATAAGATGTATAACAGATAAATCATACACAGTTATCACAGATATCCATAATATATTATAACATATCACAGAAATATCATCAAACAGATATCAAAGTCAATCAAACAGAATTACCAATTCATACCAAAACAGTTTGGTTTTTCTTAACTAAATTATTTGCTTAAGAATAACTATTTTTATTCTGCTTAATTAATTACTGATTAATTAACTTATTAATGATCAATTAATTACTTAGTTAATCATTAATTATTAATTTATTAATCATCTAATCTTTAACTAATTATTTCATTAATTAACTTTTATTCTACTCAGTTAATTAATTGATTCTTAATTATAAATTTTTAACTAACTTATTAAAAATTAATTAGTTATTTAATTATCACAATTTACTTTAATTAATCAATTATATAATCTTTAATTAACCACTTAACTTAATTACCATTTATTAATTAATTTTTAAGTCATTAGCTAACATTCTTAAGACTTAAATTGATTTAACACATGATTAATTTTTAATTACAAAATTAATTTAAATTTCAAGTATAAATTAATTAACATTCTAATTGCTTTTTTAATCACCTATCTTTACAGATTTTCCTTAATAAACTTTTAAAATCAAATATTAACTAAACTAACTAATTGCTTAATTAACTTAGTTATAACAAAAACTTAAACAAAATTAATATGCACGTCCATTTGGTAATGCACCCGAGACAGCACCATCCTTCTACCCGAGACGGTCTCGAGTTTCCCCCGCGTCTCTCTCTTACTCCATCTTGTTCTTCTTTTTCCTGTAACTTTACTTCTTCCCTTTTTTTAGTTTAAGTTAAAGTTATAAATAACTGCAGAAGCCACTCACGTAAACTACCCGGAGGCAACCCAAGGAAAACTCGAAGCGACCTCCCAAGGACCTCGAGCAACACACACGCGATAACCAAAAACTCCACTATCACTGATCACCACCGTGCACATGCACGGTGGTTCTCTTCGCCTCCGTCGACTCACGTCAGCCCCCACAAACTCCACTTCTACCTCCCACTCGAATTCAAGAGCTAACTCGAATAAAAGACTACGGAATCGAAAAACACCCCTCTGGGTGAACTGAAACTCGAACGGCAAAAACGAAAACCCCTCTTCCTCCTAGAGCTGACCACCGTTTGAGTCGCGCTTCCTGCCACGTGTCGCCAACGTCACCCTCCTTCATCCCTCAAAAAAACTCCCAGCTCGGTCAAGCGACGGCGATACAAACGATAATTTACAGAACACAAAAAGAAAATGAACCGAAACCCTATATTCGATCCGTTCAAACAACTTACACAATGAATAATTTTTCTGGCATTTTTCCAGAGTTCGAAAATCACTAAGCTAACTTCTATATGAATTTCGACATCTAATTTTTGTTAAACCATTAGAGATTGATGAAGATACACTTTTGTCCCATATTCGAACTGCACCTTCATTACTTACTTAAAATCATAATTTTTATACTAAAAATCTTAACTTTGTGTATGAAATCAGAATATGTTATTGAATTTATAAATTTAAACATTCAAATTTTGATCCTTTGATTTCTTTACCTGTAACTTGAAATAAACAGTGTTATACCTTACTGTTATACTTCAAATACATTCCCAAGCTTTGTTTTACATTAAATAATCCGTATTACTTACATTTCTAGGTTTAAAATAAATTTAAATGGATAAGTATTAATATCCTTTACTCCTTTTGCTCAGAAGCTTGAAACAAATCAGGGACAGAGCTTCTAGTGCATAAAATAAATACAGGTCCATTTATTATCAATATATATAGCAACACAAACATCAGAAGCTAATAATCATGCTTAAAATTTAAGAAAAGTATGTTTACTCACCTGATATGAAATTAGACAGAGAGTTGTTTGAATGTTATAGAGTTTGTATTTCCAGACTGTTCTTGCTGTTCAATCCCTGCTGATGATTTGCTCTTGAAGATGATGTAGTTGATGTTTCTCTTTTTTTTTGTTTTTACAAACTCGGTATGAATGAGAATGAAATATAGGGTGGTATATATATAGGAGAAACACATAGGCTGATGAAATTTAGGCAAGATATTTTAATGTACTAGAAATATTTTTTTATGTTGAGCAGAGATTTGGTTTTTAAAAAAAATTGTAGGCTGATAAGATTGATTTGTGGCTTCATTAATTAATTTTGTCTGGTTGATATTATTACCCTATACTCAATAGATGTCCACGTTTGTTCATTGATGTAGCAACATACTTAGTTATAAAGTTTACCTTGTCTTACTTAAGAAGCTTGCTCATTTATATATGTTTGTTATTTTTAGTGCAGCCTGATTTTGATTTCTTTGTTTGTTGAGTACAACTATAAATATTACTTGTTAATTTCATATTACATTGCTAAGAGTTTATGCTTTTACTTGATTTATTATTTCAATTTTATATATATTCTCTCTGTATGTTGGCTAAGAATATTTAACTACATTTATAAGTTTACTTACATTTTACATTGATATATTTTGATTTGATAGTCTTTGATTTTATTTCAACGTTATAACCTATATATAACATTTGTCAATTGTAAACAAAGTGAAATATTTTAATTCAATTATATAAGATAAATACTATATAAGAGATTTATTTTAAATTTTCAAATCTAACAGTTCTTTCCAAAATACAATTTTATATAAACAAATGGCAATCATTCCAAAAGATTTATTTATTTTAGAATGATCGGTTCACATTTTATTTAATTGGATTAAATATTTATTAAGATAAATAGGGTCAAAATCCAGGGTCGTTGCATTCCTCCCCCTTAAAAGAATTTCGTCCCCGAAATTTAAAACAACAGTTAACTCAAAAGCTTTTATATTAACAATCCAAACATACATATCATTCATACAATAATACAACCAAACAGTCAACTCTAACAAACATCACTAGTTATCCGAACATAAATCCGGATAAGCATTCCTAAAACTATCGAGAGTTTCCCAGGTACAATCTCTAGGATTCTCACTCCATTGCACCTTGACGAGTTTCACCACTTTGTTCCTGAGTTGCTTCTCGTCTTGATCCACAATTCGAACTGGATTTCTGACCACAGTTAAATTGGGTTCTACTTCCAAATCGTCTTGAATTACTGGTTCTACAACCAGTGATGGATCATGAACAAATTTCCTCAAATGCGATACATGAAACATATTGTGAATCCCAGACATCCGCTCTGGCAATTCAATCCTGTAGGCTACAGCTCCAATTCTTTCCAATACTCGAAATGGTCCAATGTATCCCGGAGCAAGTTTTCCCGTTTTTCCGAATCTTATAACACCTTTAATTGAGGAAACCTTGACAAAAACCAAGTCCCGGATCTCAAATTCCAATGATCTTCGTCTTCGGTCAGCATATTTCTTCTGACGATCTTGAGCAGCTTTCATCCTTTTCTTGATAAGCTCAACCTTCGCAGAAGCTTCTCGAATAAGATCGGGTCCGAGCATAAGACGATCCTTCGATTCAATCCAACAAGATGTGGATCTACACGGTCTTCCGTATAAAGCTTCAAAAGGAGCCATCTTAATACTTGCTTGATAACTTTTATTATAAGAGAATTTTACTAGATGAAGATGGTCTTCCCACGATCCTCCAAAATCTAAAACACAATCCCGCAGCATATCCTCAAGAATACGATTAAGCCTCTCTGTCTGTCCGTCTGTTTGAGGATGATAGGCTGTACTCAATCTCAAATTTGTTCCCATTGCTGATTGCAGAGCTTCCCAAAATTTGCTAGTGAAAATAGGATCACGGTCACTTACTATGCTGACGGGAACACCATGCAATCTAACTATCTCCTTCAAGAAAATTTCCGCCAAAGAAAGTGCAGTACGGGTTGCCTTTACTGGTATAAAATGGGCACTCTTAGTTAAACGATCCACAATAACCCATATACCATCATTCCCTTTCCTAGTTCTAGGCAAACCATCAATAAAATCCATCGAAATCATCTCCCATTTCCAATTCGGAATTTCCAGAGGCTGCAATAACCCGGCAGATTTCTGTTGATCACCTTTAACTTGTTGGCAGATGGCACAACCGTTCACAAAAGCAGCTACATCTTCCTTCATGCCCTTCCACCAAAAGACTCTCCTCATATCTTTGTACATCTTCGAAATACCAGGATGAATATTCAATTTGGAACGATGACTTTCAGACAACACTTCCTGCCTCAACTCCTGATCATTCGGAACACATATTCTCCCGTTGATCCTTAATGTTCCTTGGCCATCAATTTCAAAACTAGGACACTGACCTTTCTTGACTCTTTTAATGATCCTCCTCAACTTCTTATCAGATTCTTGCTTACTTGAGATCCTTTCAATAAGAGATGGAACCACTTCCAGAAGAGATAGAACTGCATTTCTACTGAGAGCATCAGCTACGACATTCGCTTTTCTCGAAGTGTACGGAATATCCAAATCATAGGATGCAAGAAATTCAACCCACCGCTGCTGTCTCAGATTAAGATCTTTTTGAGAGAATAGATATTTCAACGGTTTGTGATCCGTGAACAATTCGAATTTCTCTCCCAAAAAATAATGTCTCCAAATTTTCAAAGCAAAAACAATGGCTAGCAGTTCAAGATCGTGCATAGCGTAGTTTTTCTCATGTGGCTTCAATTGCCGACTAGCATACGCAATTACCCTACCGTTCTGCATCAGAACTGCTCCCAAACCCACTATACAAGCATCAGTATAAACCTCGAATTTTCTTTTCCCATCTGGAATAGCAAGTACTGGTGCACTAGTCAACCTTATCTTTAATTCCTGAAAAGCATCTTCGCATTGGGGTGTCCATTTGAATTTTGCTCCTTTCCTAGTCAACTTAGTCAGATGTGAAGAAATCTTGGAATAATCCTTAATAAATTTCCTGTAGTAGCCAGCCAATCCTAGGAAACTGCGAACTTCCGTCGGTGTCTCTGGCTGTTTCCATTCCAGAATAGTTTCAACTTTCAGTGGGTCTACAGAAATGCCTTCACCAGAAACAATGTGTCCTAAAAATTTAACCTCCAATTTCTAGAAATGGCACTTCGAAAACCTCGCCTTCAACACATGCTTACTCAGAGTCTCTAATACAATCCTCAAATGCTCCCTATGCTCTTCTTCAGATTTGGAATAGACGAAGATATCATCAATGAATACCAGCACAAACTTATTCAACACATCCCTAAAGACTCGGTTCATGAGGTCAACGAAGTAGGCAGGAGCGTTGGTTAATCCGAATGGCATAACCAACCACTCATAGAAACAATTCGGTCCCCTAAATGCAGTCAAGGGAATACTGTCTTCAGCTACCCTCAACTGGTGGAAACCTGAAGCTAGATCCAATTAAGAAAAGATAGAAGCACCATGCAACTGGTCAAAAAGATCATCGATGCAAGGAAGAGGACATTTATTACGGATAGTCACTTTGTTCAATTCTCTATAATCCACACAGAACCTCAATGATCCATCCGATTTGGTCACAAAGACTGCCGCCGAACCCCAACAAGAAAAACTGGGTCTTATCAACCCCTTCTCTAAAAGATCCTGCGTCTTCTTAATCAACTCTTCTCTTTCCCTAGGAACCATTCTCCTACTGGGCTGAATCAATGGCATATCTCCTGGAATCAAATCAATACGGAATTCTATTTCTCGATGTGGTGGCAGACACTTAACTTCTTCAAATACATCAGGAAAATCTTGAACCACATCGATATCTTCAACTCTCTCTTCAGAAGTCTCAATTCCATGCAAAAGACTGCTCAAGTGAATTCCAGAATTATCACACGACACTCTGGCTATTCTACCCAGATCAGTTTCCAACGAAACTGTTCTTTCATCACAATTCAAAATGGCTTTATACTTATCCAGCCAATCCATTCCCAAAATAAGATCAAATCCCCTAAAATTCAACACATACGGGTCACAAGAAAAACTATGAGATAGATAAGAAATCTTCAAGTCCTTACAGATAGTGTCTAATTTGGTCACCCCTCCTATAGGATTAGATACCAAGATAGGACTGTCTACAGAACTAGGGGAAAGAGAGAACTTTTCAACAGAGTCCAAAGAAATAAAACTCAAGGAAGTTCCTGAATCAAACAAAACTTTAATATATTTTCCATCTAAAAGTAAAGTACCTTCTAATACTCCTTTGCCCATCAAAGAAGAAGATGGTCCAGCTTCCAAAGCAAATACTTTATTCTGAGGTGCCCTCTGCAGAAGTGGACAATTCTTGATCATGTGTCCTGGTTGATGACAATTAAAGCACAATGATTTCTGAACCATAGCTGATCCTGGGCCACTCTGATGCGGTTGCTGTTGCTGCTGCTGGAATCCTTTTCTAGGACACTTATTTGCCAAATGCCCTTCCTGTTGACAAATGTAGCACTTGCGGGGGTCCGTTGTTATTCCTAGGTTTCTTCTTATTCGGCTTCCTCCATTTAGGATCGAACTTTCGCTTATTCGAATTAATGAAATTCCCACCTGAAGCTGCAACTGGAGCCCCCGGCTTCTTACTCATCAAACTTTCATATCTCAATGCCATATCAATCAAATCAACAAAAGATCCTTTCAGAAGCACTGTCAATTTTCCATGGAATTCAGGCCTCAATCCTTGCACAAATTTCTCATTCTTTTTAAGAGGAGTATCGATGAGTCCTGGTCCATAACAAGAGAGTTCGTTGAATCTGGTTTAATACTCCGAAATAGACATGCTACCTTGCTTCAAATACAGAAAATCCTGATACAATTGGGTTCTCCCTGCCGTTGGCATAAACTTCTCTTCAAACAATTCCTTAAATCTGTCCCATGAAATGTCATCCTCAGAAATATTTGCAATTGTTGAATCCCACCATGCTGCTGCACCACCTTGCAGTTGCCACGATGCCATATGCCTCTTGTGCTCATCCGACAATTTCATGCTCTTAAAAATGCGCTCACAAGAGCGTAGCCAGTCTTGAACTTCAATTATTGACTCTGAACCTTTGAATGGTTGGCCTCCAAGATTTTTGAAATCTTTGCATAAAGCTGCAAAACTAACTTGAGACGGTACTGGATTGACAGCCTCACTAGCATTTTGACTCCGTCCATCATCTGTTGAAGTACTGGCCCTAACTCTACCTCTTCTTCCGGAACTCATGTCAGTCACCTGAACAGGTAACTCAACAAATTTAGATAGATATATATAATTATATGAAAATACAAATACGCACTCTCAAGATAAATATAATACAAGAGCCTAGGTACTCGCTCGACCTAGCGCTCCGATACCAACTGTGACGACCCGCCTTTCTAACCCCAGAAAGACGTTTCATCATTAAGAAAGAAAGGGATAGAAATAGAAAAGAATAGAAGAAAGAATAACAACATCAGAATCTCACAGTGGAATGGAACGAAATATAATACATCACATAACTGTTACATGGTTATACATACATCAGAGTCATACAATATCATATAACAGGACTGTCATATACATATGTGTCCATACATACATCCAAAATACAGCATACACTAACTACACAGCGGAACTACATATATAGATACATACGTCTGGTCTTCTTTCCAAAAGCTTCTCCAAAAAATTAACACTTCCAAAAACCTATCACTTGGCTACTCATAAAAATTTGAGTACCCAAGAGTTTATGAAAACACAAAATATAAACTCCGGGTCAGACATGGTCTGGTGTGAGTAAACAGGTTAAAATTGCTTAACTTTGAAAATCGTTTGGAAATAAAGGTATCACGTAAGACTCCCCACAAATAAATACGGTTAAGTTTTTACCTTACGCTAACCAAAACATTTTATAGGAACTTCAGTGATATTATAATAGTGTCTAGGGTTTTCAAGTAAATAGAAAATAGCCGAAATTGTTATATTCGTTAAATTCCAGCTACTAGCCACGAAAGTGGGTAATACAAAACAAAACCGTAGGGTCTCGTGGGGAAAATGGGTTTCCAACAATGGCAGGGATACTGGGGTACCGCCCGTCACAGTACGGGGCCTAGATCACCGTACCGAGGATCACTCCCGACCCCCTACAACACAAGGCCGGAACCATTCCTTACTGAACAGTCCCGAACAAGATAACCCCGCAGTTGTGGCCAACAACTGCTTACACAGCCGAAATAAAAAGGGACATCTAGACAGGGGGAATATCTTGTCCTGCTTGGCCATGACCCACCTAACCTTGCTGCATCTCCCCTGTTTTAGCCATTCCCGGTTGATGAGGCTTGAGGCTGCGATTACCTTATTGAACATTATTCTTAGAATGCTCATCGTCCGCCTGACGATGTGCTGAAAGCATTCAATGCATACAAGTTCGTTCCGGGTTCAAACGAAACCGAAGGCATTATCTCGTTACACTTATTTTGGAATCACCCTCAGAGTTAACGATGATAACCCTTGCATTCTGAAACATCGTCTCGATCACCAAATGATAAGTCAAGACCTATCGTTTAATTTGGATCGATGTGGTTTTCGGAGAATCAAAATTGATTCTTCCGATCCTGGTCTCATCGAAATCCAAACGCCATTTTAAGGGACAAGTTGTCTATTTAACTTAACAATTCAATTAATATTAGAATTCACATAAGAGGTATAACAGATAAATCATACACAGTTATCACAGATATCCATAATATATTATAACATATCACAGAAATATCATCAAACAGATATCAAAGTCAATCAAACAGAATTACCAATTCATACCAAAACAGTTTGGTTTTTCTTAACTAAATTATTTGCTTAAGAATAACTATTTTTATTCTGCTTAATTAATTACTGATTAATTAACTTATTAATGATCAATTAATTACTTAGTTAATCATTAATTATTAATTTATTAATCATCTAATCTTTAACTAATTATTTCATTAATTAACTTTTATTCTACTCAGTTAATTAATTGATTCTTAATTATAAATTTTTAACTAACTTATTAAAAATTAATTAGTTATTTAATTATCACAATTTACTTTAATTAATCAATTATATAATCTTTAATTAACCACTTAAGTTAATTACCATTTATTAATTAACTTTTAAGTCATTAGCTAACATTCTTAAGACTTAAATTGATTTAACACATGATTAATTTTTAATTACATAATTAATTTAAATTTCAAGTATAAATTAATTAACATTCTAATTGCTTTTTTAATCACCTATCTTTACAGATTTTCCTTAATAAACTTTTAAAATCAAATATTAACTAAACTAACTAATTGCTTAATTAACTTAGTTATAACAAACACTTAAACAAAATTAATATGCACGTCCATTTGGTAATGGACCCGAGACAGCACCATCCTTCTACTCGAGATGGTCTCGAGTTTCCCCCGCGTCTCTCTCTCTCACTCCATGTTGTTCTTCTTTTTCCTGTAACTTTTCTACTTCCCTTTTTTTTAGTTTAAGTTAAAGTTATAAATAACTGCAGAAGCCACTCACGTAAACGACCCGGAGGCAACCCAAGGAAAACTCGAAGCGACCTCCCAAGGACCTCGAGCAACACACACGCGATAACCATAAACTCCACTGGCATTGATCACCACCGTGCACGTGCACGGTGGTTCGCTTCGCCTCCGGCGACTCACGTCAGCCCCCACAAACTCCACTTCGACCTCCCACTCGAATTCAAGAGCTAACTCGAATCAAAGACTACGGAATCGAAAAATACCCCTCTGGGTGAACTGAAACTCGAACAGCAAAAACGAAAACCCCTTCCTCCTAGCGCCGACCACCGTTTGAGTCGCGCTTCCTGCCACGTGTCGCCAACGTCACCCTCCTTCATCCCTCAAAAACACTCCCAGCTCGGTCAAGCGACGGCGATACAAACGATAATTTACAGAACACAAAAAGAAAATGAACCGAAACCCTATATTCGATCCGTGCAAACAACTTACACAATGAATAATTTTTCTGGCATTTTTCCAGAGTTCGAAAATCACTAAGCTAACTTCGATATGAATTTAGACATCTAATTTTTGTTAAATCATCAGAGATTGATGAAGATACACTTTTGTCCCATATTCGAACTGCACCTTCATTGCTTACTTAAAAATCATAATTTTTATACTAAAAATCTTAACTTTGTGTATGAAACCAGAATATGTTATTGAATTTTCAAATTTAAACATTCAAATTTTGATCCTTTGATTTCTTTACCTGTAACTTGAAATAAATAGTGTTTATACCTTACTGTTATACTTCAAATACATTCCCAAGCTTTTTTTTACGTTAAACAACCTGTATTACTTACATTTCAAGGTTTAAAATAAATTTAAATGGATAAGTATTAATATCCTTTACTCCTTTTGCTCAGAAGCTTGAAACAAATCAGGGACAGAGCTTCCAGTGCATAAAATAAATACAGGTCCATTTATTATCAATATATATATAGCAACACAAACATCAGAAGCTAATAATCATAATTAAAATTTAAGAAAAGTATGTTTACTCACCTGATAGACAGAGAGTTGTTTGAATGTTATAGAGTTTGTATTTCCAGACTGTTCTTGCTATTCAATCCCTGCTGATGATTTGCTCTTGAAGATGATGTAGTTGATGTTTCTCTTCTTTTTGTTTTTATAAACTCAGTATGAACGAGAATGAAATATAGGGTGGTATATATATAGGAGAAAAACATACGGTGATGAAATTTAGGCAAGATATTTTAATGTACTAGAACTATTTTTTTATGTTGAGCAGAGATTTGGTTTTTAAAAAAAAATTGTAGGCTGATAAGATTGATTTGTGGCTTCATTAATTAATTTTGTCTGGTTGATATTATTACCCTATACTCAATAGATGTCCACGTTTGTTCATTGATGTAGCAACATACTTAGTTATAAAGTTTACCTTGTCTTACTTAAGAAGCTTGCTCATTTATATATGTTTGTTATTTTTAGTGCAGCCTGATTTTGATTTCTTTGTTTGTTGAGTACAACTATAAATATAACTTGTTAATTTCATATTACATTGCTAAGATTTTATGCTTTTACTTGATTTCTTATTTCAATTTTATATATATTCTTTTTGTATGTTGGCTAAGAATATTTAACTACATTTACAAGTTTACTTACATTTTACATTGATATATTTTGATTTGATAGTCTTTGATTTTATTTCAACATTATAACCTATATATAACATTTATCAATTGTAAACAAAGTGAAATATTTTAATTCAATTATATAAGATAAATACTATATAAGAGATTTATTTTAAATTTTCAAATCTAACAGTTCTTTCCAAAATATAATTTTATATAAACAAATGGCAATCATTCCAAAAGATTTTTTTTTAGAATGATCAGTTCACATTTTATTTAATTGGATTAAATATTTATTAAGATAAATAGGGTCAAAATTCAGGGTCGTTACGGGGCGCTACCCCCTAATAACCTTGCTGCATCCTTCCTGTTTTGACCATTTCCGGGGTGTGAGGTCCAACGAAGTCTCGTCCACAAAGCCACGCTTTATACAAAAGTTGTGCTTTGATCACATATGCTCAACAGCACTTCGTATGTCACATTACCAATTTGGGAATGTATCACTAGTAACCATCAACTACATAACCTATGAGCTCGTACGTCTCAGAGAAGGGTGTGAAGCTAAGAGAATAAATTCTCCGCCACCAACAGAAATATATTTGATAGAAACCAGCTTTACATCTCAAATTGTAGCGTCAGACACACATTCATACAAGTCCGTTCCGGGATCGAACGGAACCGAAGGCACTTCCAAAGAAGTCCTTGCAATCCGGATATTCACTAATCACGTCCGGACTTCCCGTCACTAAGGGTGATAAAACCTCTATATCGAAGATCGGCCGATGCAGAGTCATTCGACGGTAATCCTTCCGTTTTCAAAAATATATGGTCTTCGACACCGGTCTTCAAATGCAATCCATAACGACGTATCACATGTTCGGAATAGGTTATACGACCCAAAGGTCTTAACCTGGCTAACCCGAATAGTGAGCGCTTATTTTAAAAATAAGTGTGGCATTCAAATTCAAGCAAATCACAACAAATACCCATTTAAAGGTAAATATTGATAGTCGGTTATTTAACTATCAAGGCCAACAACCAAATATCCAGCACCACAACAATCACTAGGCCCTTTTTATTAATCTTCCATAAATTAATAACTTGCCCGATATTCACTTCAATTTATCGTTAAAAAGATATGTTCTCTAAACCATTTCAATTTCTTCATTGGAAAACATTTCCAAATACTTATTCATTTTCAATTTATCTTTTAAAAGATAAAAACCCAAAACATTTCACTTCATATTGGAAAACATTTCCATACTTATTTAACAATAAGTAATTCACAAATCCATTTATTTTCAATACTTAGAAAATATTCAATATACTTAAAACACGATTAAGTATATATTTTATTCTTTTAACGAAAACATTCTCCTAAACAAATTCATTTGAGTCAAAACGAATGTTGCGTAAAACCTCGTTACGACAACCCAAAATCCACTAGTATAGGGATTCAAAATTTAGATAGATATATAAATCCCAATACTATACAAAAACATTTCCTTTTGAAAATCATTTACTATAACAACAGTGTTATAGTCCATCTTTTCCTTATTTCTCGAAAACGTCTATTTCAACAATGAATGTTGAAATCTATGGTTTCGACACTTAATACATTTTAAAACAACTTTAAATCGTTTTAATTCCATTTAAAAGATCGCTCCCTAAACATTCCTTTAATATACTATTCACTGTTTAAAATCGTGAATATAAATCATTAACCAAATTCAACACTTTTACATATTCAATTTAAAAATTATACACTGTCCCAAAATCGTGAATATACTCCTTTAATAAGCTATAAAAATTAACTTATCAAATTCAATTGTTTTCGGATTTATAAACAATGTTTATAAATTCCATTTCTATTTATAAAGACTTCAACTTATAAAATCACTTTATTAACAAATTCTATTTATATCCCATTTAAATGCCACAATCCAATTTATAAGTTAATTACTTATAAATCTTTTATTTTACAAAAATCTATTCATTTTATAACTTCCTAATTTATAAATCTATAAATTTCATTTACTTATGAAATCCATTTATACTTCATTTTAACACTTATAAAAACTTGTTTTATGATTCCAATATTTTAATCTATAAATATCAGTTTTATAAATCTTTTATATAAACCGTTATAATAATTCATAAATCTCAATTTAAAACTATTTTATAAAATTCATTAACTCCATACTTCAAAAATAAATCACATTTTAACTATGTTTCTCAAAAATCATATTTTTTATAACATAAAAATTTAAAAACATTTACTTATTTAAAATGAACCAATTCCAAAAATTCAATAAAATGTATATTTTCAAAAATAACTTTAAAAATCCTTTTAAAATAAAAATCTTTACTTTAACATTTTTAAACTCCAAAAATAGGCCCAATGATGCAACAACACCAAATAATCAATCACTGCATCCAAACATCATATATCATCATATGATAATCAACAAATATCACAATATCTGTAATCAAATAAATACTGGTGAGGAATCCAGTTGGATCCCTCCAACCTGTTTCCCTGCATCCACAGACATTAGCAGAATACCAATTCCGTTCCAATACGGAATATCGCGGTATATGGGTTCATATAAAATATTATCCGTTATTATGCGGCGCAATAGGGTCTCATCCGCTATATAATGCGGGAAAATCAACTCCAAGTACATATATAATACAAATTCCAATCAAGTTGGAATTATCGCGGTATATGTTTTTAATAAATAACATCCACTTAATATACGGCGTATAGAGTCTATTTCTATACAACAGATAATAATTTATCATCCAATCAAACAATTAACAATTTTAATTCTAACTATTTAAAATTTAAATCGAAACAGATTCGATTGAGTGAGAAGTTCTCACCTTTCTTTCAATAACGGTTGCAGTGTTTTATTTCGAATAAAATTAAACGCGCGTTTAATTTTACTCGAAATTTTTCAGTAGCTCCACTCGACTCCAATCCAGTTCCATTGCGTAGTGCTCGTCAAAACGAAGCCAACGCAATTCGTTTCGTAATTTTTTGACTTTGTATCAAAAAGTTATGGCATTACAAAGTTATACGAATTAAATAAAATTAACTTTTACAATTTCTTTTTATTATTTTTTCCACCTTTAAATCTTGGTCGTTCAACCCCCTTAGCAACATCTATGCCACATGTCCCTTTCTTCCCCCAGGCAACAGAAATCGCGTACGAGACCCATGAAGCCGCCCAAAACCCTAATTCACGCGGCCAATACGACGAACGATTCGTCGATCAGGAACCTCCGTTGCGTAGCCCAACTCGAGAGCCATCATCAGCTGCAAATAGCTTGAAGCTCGGCCTTGTCTTAGCCTCGGAAAACGTGCGCGTTCGTGACACAATCGGCCACGATAACTCCCTCCATGTCGCTCCATATTCGATCATCTCCGTATAGATTCGAAGCTCTCATCGTCCTCTAGAAGTTTGTAGTTGAACGTTTCGTCTAATTATTCACGGATTGGAAGAGATTAAGAGGAGAAGATGGAATATTTTCGGCCATTAATAGAAAGGAGGCGGCGGCCTGAAGCTATTTAGGGTTGGTTTTCTTTTTTTTGTAAATTGTGAAAGTTGAGGTGCTTTTATAGAAAATTGGCGAAACACTATTCATCCAAAATTTTCCGAACTCCAAACGAAGCGTGTCGGCTGGCGTTTCTAGTGTTTGCCCCGTGTTCCGAACACAATGGAAATGTTTCGGAGGCTAATTCGATCATCTGTGCGGGTTGCGGAAATAAACGATCAAGTTTAAATTAAATCGATTTAAACTAATTTCTATGCGTTTTGGCTTGCCCCGGACAAACGGGAAATCAGATTGACACGAAATTTGAAACCTTACAATAATATAACATTAGGGATCTGATGAAACTAGTTTCGTCGAAATCCGAGACTGTTTGAAAAATGGCTATTTTAACTCGTCAATTAAATATTAAAATATTCAATTTTCACAGTTTGACTTTTAATTCGATTTTAAAAGTTCTATAACATCATTCTAACTCCAATATGATTATTAAAATTTTAAAAAATCAATTTTGGTCATATTAAACCCAATTTCCAATTATTTCTGTATTTTTAAATATTAAATTATCGATTTAATTGTCCAATTAAATCCAGATATTCGAAATAAATTTATTCGACTTGCAAATTTTACTTATTAATATTTAAAAAATCAATTAAATATAAGAATTTTAATTGACAGAAATTCTGGGTCTTTACAAAACCAATAAAGGACATATGGTATAATCCAATGGTAGTAATCTTGTACGAAGAATAGTGACAGCGATCAATGTGATCTCGTTTCATCTACGAAAGTAAAGGAGTAGAGCAAAGAAAGGGATCGAAGTTTTAGAAGATAGAGAATTATTACAAAAAAAATCTTCGTTAAATTTTGTGTGTGTACTCAAAACAATATAAAAAGATTGATTTGACCTATGGACGTAGGATTTCTTGACATCTGAACCACGTAAATCTTTTATGTCTTTTTTTGTATCATTCGATATATTTTTGTATTAGTTAACTCTTTTAAAATTAGATATAACCCTCTTAGGCATATTAACCAATAGTTAACCAGCTTTTTTAAGTAGTAGTTGCATCGTAGAATTAAATGCTTGTTAGTATGCCTAAGAGAATTATATCTAATTTTAAATAAGTGAACAAATACAGAAATTTATAAAATAGCATAAAGTTAAAAGACAAAAGATTTACATGGTTCACATGTTAAAAAATCCTACATTCACGGGTCAAATCAATGGCTTTTTTCTATTGTTTTGAATAAAAGCATAGACACTATTAAGATTTTGTTTACGATTTTTTTCTGTAATGTTTCTCTATCTTCTAAATGTTCGATCATTTTCTCTGTCGCCGTCTTTTCCATTTATAGATGAAATGACTTCACATGGATTGCTGAGACTATTCCATGTACATGACTACTACTGTGAATTCTACCACGTCGTTCATCGATTTGGCTTTATTGTGTGATATGGATTGATGACTTTATTTATGCGGGCTAGTTTTGTTTAAGCGGGATAGTTTTGTTCAGCGGGATAATTTGATTTTGGAATGTTGAAATTGTCACGGTACCATTGGATTATTGCCACCGGTCTAATGTTCATGTTGCTTGTTGATGTATTTTTATTTTCCCTTGATAGAGGAAGATGATTTACTGCCATGTGTTGTAATGATGGAGCAATTTTGTTAATGCAACTCGACCATTGGACATGCCTTGTTCTTCAAGAATGCTTCAATATCCTACTCATAGTGGGCCTGGGTAACGTGATCCAACGAGGTAGACCGCTAGCTAATAACTCGTAGTCTTCGGATGTGTGGTAGTATGGTGCTGAGTTCATGGTGTCCTGAATGCTATATCTAGAACGTGCTTGGTTCTGATTTGGTGCAGCTTCAGGCCCAGTTCTTTCTATCATACGTTGATCGCATGCGCTATGGACTTTGTTAACCATGACTTGCACTTCTTGAACAACGCAATTTTTTCACGACACTGTTTCACTTTGTCTTATTTGCGATTATTTTTTAAATGAAAAATGAGTGTAACAAGATGAAGGGTTCAAACCACAGATGATTCCAACTTAGAATGAAAAAGTTATGGAACGATCGTCGTTTTTTCTTGCTATACTGTTTTTATCGACCAACCTTTATCGATAGGAATGTCGTCATGGAGAAGCTTGCGAAATATTCAAAAAGTGAAGCAATAAAATGTGTTAGGAAATTCTACATGATAATAGAAGAGGAATGATTCAAACCACGAGTTATTCCAACTTTGAACGAAGGAGTATGGAATGATCGTCTTTTTCTGTGTACAGTGTTATCAATCAACCTCTATCAATATGAATACGACAATGAACAAGTACCTCAAATACTTGACGAATGAAAAGGAGAGCATTACAAGATGATGCAAGATGAGTGGTTCAAGTCTAGAGCAAATCCGACTTAAGACGAAAGAGTTATGAAGCGATTGTTTTTTTTCTTCGTAGTTTGTTCTGGTGGATTGTCATAGACTGATAAAGCATGCATTGGTACTGATTGATAATGCATGGATCAGTACCGATCGATAAGAACTCAACCATATAGGTTGAGTCGACTTAAAAAATGTTTAGTCCATTTCTGTGGATCTTGACAAGATATTTCCTAGGCGAATTTTGGGGATATTCTGAACAAATCAAGAGCCAAAAGGGCTTTCCTATATGCTTGTAAATACATAAAAACATCACCAAAAAGAGGATCGATTCTTCTTTGTCCAAACTCTACCAAAATTCTAGTTTTCCACTAAATTGCACCAAAAACCCAACTAGATGTGAAATCATTGTAGCTCTTTGTATTGTAATGGAACCGCAATAATAAAATATCAAAGTGGATGTGAATCGTAGACTTTTCAAACCATTATAAAAATTTGATGTTTTTTTATCATGCATCTATGATCTGATTTCTGAGCAATACGGTGTGGAATGTTTATGAGGTTGATATATCATTTTCTTATCTTGTTTTAGATCAATAATTCACCTTAAACTTGATTAGATGTCATATTCCTGTGATCTTCATTGTCCAAAAATAGGATTTTTGCTACATAATGCTTTGCACAGCCAAAAAAATGCAAGGCCAAACTCACATCCAGTGGCCTGTGTTCTTTCAGAAATGGACTCTTGAACGTTGGACATTTTTTGGAACAACAACGACGATGTATGTAAATTCATCAAACAATACTTCACTCTTATCTAAAAGACCTTATGATTATGCACAATTTCAAGTATCATAATCTCATTATAAATTTCATTTGTAATGAGTTAAGGATAAAGCTATTCCCAGAACTTGTCGTCTAACCAGTACATAAGCTATTACTTGGATTTTGACCTAATGAGTTTGTTTGATGTGTGTGTACATAATGTTGTCATTCAGTGTGATGCATGTACAAATGCAGACTTGAATAAAACATGAAAGATTCGTGAACGTATATCAATTCCAACATACATTCAAAGTAATTGACAAGAGATTTTTCTAAGTTTGAGTCTCGCGCCTCTCTTGACAAATTGGTGCACCAACACATGGCCATGGCTTTGAAAAAGAAACATCACATCCTCTTTATTGCAAGAAATAAATGAAATCGATAGAAACATATTTCAAACTAATAAACTTAGTAACATTTTTTCTTTTCGATTTGAGAATAAACATTAAAATTTGCTCATTATGGAATTCAAACTTCTACCTCTTATTTGTTATTTGCATGTGTATTTTTGAAATGTTACGATCAAACCAAAAATTATGTTTCTATTTCAAATATTAACAAAGATAAAACGTTGATTTTTATGGATCCCATTATGCTAATAATCCAAGCTTTGGTCGATAAATTCATTCTTCAAAAGCAAAGAAAATTTCTTCTGCATGCAAAGTTCTTGTTCCCAGTGCTAAATTCATATTCTACTCTGACAGCACTACTCAAGGTAAATTTAATCCCGGTTACTCAATATATTGCGGATTCCTATTAAACCAGAAACAGGGCAATCAATCAATTTATATTGAAAAATAGCAACATGAATCACGTCTACAACGATGACCAACACCTCTCACAATATTTTAGCCAAAAGCAACCACCAATACCCTGAGAACTATTTACATCATACAAGAAGCAACACCAATATAAATTTTCATAGAACACAAGCGATGGAACACTACCTTTTTGCTATTGCAGTCTTGCAAACCGGGCAAGCGTTTTTACGCAGAAGCCATTGCTTGATACAGTGGGCATGGTAGCTATGACCACATTCCAGCTTGCCCATATCATCATTTGCTTCATATTCCTCCTGCATCATGAAACCATATATTTAGGCATATGTTTACAACGTTTAGGTTTCGTATAGAAAAACCTAAATTATGGTTATGTAAAAGCCCACTTGACATATAACGCATTTGCATTCTTTTTGTGATGGCGAAGCACCCAAGTGTGCATGTTTTGGTTTCCTGAGATGGTGCAGGATCTCTTCTTCTCCAAGTCCAGTGCTAACATACCCGATCTTTTCGCTTAGCTCAAGCAGTTGCTGTTAATATGGTTAATGATAACAGGTTTAGACTTTTTGATAAAACATGAAAATAGTGGCTTAGATAACGATGAGTACCTCGTATGTCATGTTATCAACATCAAGACGCAATTCATTGTATTGGTCATGTACACCTAGTCCACCTAAAAACATTCCAGCTTGGAACATCATCATCTGCATTCAACAACAAAGATTAACATATTCACTGATCTTAATTATGGAATCAAAAAGTGGATATTGGTGTACAATGAAAATATGCTGTGGAATCTAGCAAACAAAATGCGATCCCTCAACTTATTCTTTAACCGAGGATAAAACTCCACCGTCAACAACATAATATGAGAGGGGCCAAGGAATCTAATTGTATTCCCACAACATGTTATTTTTTAGTCAAACTGTTGAAGGATACACACTTAAATAGTAAATATACACATATGCATATATACATACATACATCATATACATACACAAATACTAATTATGATGTTTCCAAAAGGAAAAGGCCAACTATTAAGAATTTCCATGAGTATCATGTGTAATGAGTATTGACCACTTAATGTAATGATCATGGACCACTTAATGTAATGATTATGGACCACTTATTCAAACTAAATCTAGATAACTGATGTTATACATATGAAAATGAAAAACAACTTGCTTTTTCCTTTATTTATTGATGGCAATTATTAACATGCCATACCAATCACTTTTTTCCTTTATTGTATTGGAAATTATATAAATAACCGTACATAAAATTTACAATCCGAGAATGTCATGCACAGAACCTCAAATTGAATTTTATGTTATAAAAATACTTCTAAACGTAATAACTAGCTCTATACACATACCTTGCTAAAGCAGAGAACTAATATGAAGTACGGACTGCTGAATTAATTTGTTAAGGGGGATTTAATCTTTTTTTCACCAGTGTTTTTTTTCTTCTTCACACTTATGTATAAAGATGATTCTAATTCCTCTGTTTTATTGATTTAAATAAAGTAAATAAAATGGATGATATTGTTTACATATTTTATCTATCAATTAAATGAGTCAGAATAATCAACACAACAAAAGGAGGTGAACAAAATTATACTTTGTTTGTGCTTAAATATATCATTAAAATATATAAAGCAAATGATGTCAACTTCCAACAGCTGACATTTCTTTAATCGTATTGGTCTTCTAAGCTTAAGTGCTTTCAAGTTTTCTAAGAAATAAGCATCATAATAAATTAAAAGTTAAGCAACCACCTGTAAAGTTGGTTTCATGCTGTCTTAGTTAATACATATCTTACCTGTCTAAATTTTACCTAACAAGATAACAATGTGTGATTAGAATATCTAAAATTCCTAATGAAGGGATACTGGGAAAATGGTATCTAAAATTAATAGTAGAACAACCTTGGTCAACAATTTAAGATGCCGTCGAATTTCAATCTTCCTTCCTGAAACTTGAGCATCTCAAATTCCAATCCCCATACCCAAAGGATGATCAAAACAGTTGATCACTAGTAAACAAACTAACCAAAAAAGTAAAGTCAAATTCTAACATACTCGGTTGTTATGTTAGTTAAACGGGTAAAGGCATCACTGAATTATTTCATCACGGAAGAGAAATTTTTCCAACAAATGATATCATGCCTGTATTAGAAATTGCATTGTGCTAAGTTTTTACAAATCATAATGACTAAATGTTAATTAACCGATGTAGCTACTTCATCTAAAAGTTCAGGCAATACGATTGCATTGTACATCAAGCTGTAATGTCAAAATAAGTGGATATAAGAATATCAGAAGAGAGTGAAATATGCAATCAAACATTAAATGGTACAACGTGGTTGCAAAAGATCTGTAAAGCATCCACGATGAGAGGGTCAACCCCAGTCGATAGATCCAGGCTTGATATCTATCAAGCCAGCTTTGGATCTTGGATATTAAGAGACTTAGCTAAACTTTAGAAATTAAACCAGGATAATTAATTGTTGAACATCACATAATGTCCAACAGCTAATATTTCCAATGAATAACAATCAGATCATCTAAGGATGCTCGTTAAATTAGATGAAGTGTGTTGGTCATAATTATTAAAAAAAAGTACAATTACAAAGACGTTGGAGCCTTCTTGATAAAGCTTGGCTTAAAGTATCTTAAAATGAAAAGAGTATAAAACAAACCAAAAAGAAAAGTGCTTAGAAAAATGCAATATCAAATCTCTACGATGAAAAGTACCACGTTAATGTCGTTACAGGCGGGTAAATAGAACTTGCTTCCACTGGATAAGTATTATAAGTTAAATCCAAGGCTTTATGGACTGTGGTACTACCCAACTGAAGTGTGAACTATGTTCATTAATTTGCTAATGTTTGTTTGTACAATGATTATTTTAAGCATTCTGGCCTTTCTAGGGATGCTTCCATTGAGGGTTACTTAGTTGGCCATATTACATGTAAGATAAAAACCATTCGTTGTATCCAACTATCTTGTTATCCATTTCAAACGTCTTTCGGAATTAGAGTCTGTTTGATTTCATTTTTTGTTTTGTGTTTTCTAACATTCATAACAAAATACGAAGATGACGGAAGAGAAATTTAAAAATTTAGGCATCAAAATATGAAGGGACGGCAGAGGATATAGAGGGACGTCGGAGAGGAGGGATTGGTTTTCATTCTTCTGCTATTTCTCAAAACACGAAAAATAAAATAAATTTGTTTTCTATTTCAAATATTAGCTTTATTTTTCAAATTAGTTGTTTCCCAAAAAAAACAAGCTTCGTATGCACAGTTTTTGAATGAAAACACAACTAAAAATGATAAACCAACCGGGGCCTTAGTAACTTTGGCAACAAGGGAATCAAAATCATGTGTAAATTTAGATGATTTCGAGTATTAAAACCAAATCTTATAGGTTATAGACAGAAATAGATGATTTAAGCCTGAACCAAACAAAATCATGTATAAACGTTTGAACAAAAGCAATCCTGCCAAACTCAAATAGGATGATTCAAGCCTGCTCGAGTTCAGCTCAATAAAATGCTCAGCTATCTTTCTCTGATTTTATACAAACATAATTAGGAATAAAATAATTATCCAACCCAGGTTTGTTAATTAGTTAGATGATTTTCATATTGTGCAAAACTTTCATGAGTGTCATTTGAACTCAAACCGCACCTACTTCCAAATAAGTCATCTTTTAACAAACAAGGCATGGACATTTATGCATGTGGTCTGATCCATCCTATTTGCATCTCTATTTAAACTGACGGTAAATCTCGGTGATCAAAAATAGGTAAAGGTGCCACAGTGAGCAGCATTAAATCCAATATCCGCATTTATGACATGTGAATCAAGAAGACTGACCAGACAAGATATAAATCTTACAAAGAAATGCCATACAAACAAAAAACACACAGGCAGATATCAGTGTAACAACCAAAACTAGGGTCGTAAAAATCAATACCTCTTCATAATCAGCTGGGGAGCGTCTATGTCCACTGCGTATAAATTGAAGTGGCCCAGAATGCAACCGACTAGAAACAATATGCGAGGCTTCAATACTTGATGGATACTCCAATAGTGAAGACAAAATCTCTTCGTTGCCGCTTTCAATGCGTCTTGCAATGCTTGTTCGCTGCTGAATTCAAAAAAAGTCCCTCAACATCAAAATAAACTCCACCGATCATTGTATGGAAATGATGAAGATAGACACGATCCACAAGAGTAACATTCCTAAATCAAAAAGATTAAGAAACTAATTAACCTCTCTTTGCGTTCTGTCTCTCCTATGCGCCGCCGCCGTCACCACACAATCAACGGCCGCATCTGCGCCAAACACGACCCCAGTAGGCGCGCACCAAACGTCGCTGACGTCAGCGACCTCGTCAATTGATGTCATCACGTGGTTGGTTCTCCCTTTCCGGCATTTAACCCTCCGTTTCTTAGGGTTCCTTGAAGCCTTCGTCTTGCCGTTCCAGTCAGCGGCCGATCTCACGGCCGCCGCTGCGTCAGGGGGAGCGACGACTTCGGAGGACGAAGTGGAACATACTAGACCTCGAAAAGGGAAGAGCTTGCCATTTTTGGAAGAAGTGTGGCGTGCAGGAGGAGGAGGAATGAGTGGGTTTAGGGAGTCGGATGTATCGGATTTGAGGTTGAGGAGGCGACGGATGCTTTGTCTCATCGGTAGGAGGTGTAGTAGTTGGGCTTCGTGTTCAGCCATTATTGTACATAAGATTCAACAGAGCAAAAGAGGAAAAAAGATGAGTGGTCAGAGGCAGGAGCAGTAATTAATGAGTGATAAAGAGGGAAAGGACAAATACTCTCTGTACTATCTCTTCATCTTATAATATTTAAATTCGCTAATTCTATTTAAACAAAAAAGTTGTTAAATTAGGGATCTGCAAGATTGAAAAAACCATTATACTCTTGATTTTTCTAAGTATTCCTATCTTATTATTAAACTTTCATTTTATGCCCTTTCTAAATGAAATAAAATTCTTAAAAAAATTCACTATAAAAGAATCTCGACAAAGTCGCAGAAAACCATAAAATATAAAGCCCCGTTTGGCATGTCGTTTTTAGTTTTGTATTTTCGTTCATACAAAAACGCGTACGTTGTATGTACTGTTGAAAAACAAACAATTTTGAAAAATAAAATTAACACGTAAAATAAAAACAAGTTTATTTTGTTTTTCGTGTTTCGAGAGATAAGAAAAGCATGGGGAACAATCCAACTCCTTTGCCGTCCGTTGGTTATCGCAACGGATAAGAATTATAGATTTTTCTCTTATTGCTTCATGTTTCTTAGTGCAAATTGAAAACACAAAATTCAAAATACAAAATGAAACCAAACGGGTCCTGTTTTGCCACATCTGCTGAATGTGAATTTTTAAATTTTAAAAATATCAAAACAGCATAAAAATCAAGTTTTATCTCTTCTAATTTCATTAGATTTGTATTACCATAATCGCAATCTATGGATTCAAGCATAGGATTTGAGAATTTACCTAAAATTAATTTTAGGGTTTGTTGGATGAGAGGAATGAAAGAATAAAAATATGATGAGAGATAAAAAGATGGGTGGAACTTGGTCCTTGAATGTTTTTTTTTTTTTAAACTTTAAAAGGGCCACCTTCAAGTAGAATTAGCAATTTAAATTCTAATGATAAAAGATTAAGCAAAAAATAGGAAATTTGAATGGACATCTCTGTTATCGGGGACTAAGGTTGTGTTCTTTAGTAGCGGAAATGGAGCGTCCGAGTGAGGCATTTGAGCGGGAAAGTTGGTTGAACGGGTAATGCGTTTAACGATGCGTATGGGGTATTTGAGCAGAGTGTTTGAAGGAAAGATGATGACAAGAACATAAATCAACGGCTATTGATGGTTACCCTTGGTGACGCGGCCTTCCGACGCATTCGACTCCGCCAACATGCCTCCCTCCAACGTTCACCAAACGGAGTTGGGGGACGGAGCTAACCACGTTTGGACGTCCGACGCATCAGACGCGCCACCAACGAAAACGGAGCAAAAAAAACACTGTGAATGGTACCTAATGCTACGTTCGCGGTTTTATTATTCCCCCTTACGTTCTTGATGCGTACGACGCATCCGGCGCATCAAGGACGGTGACGGGAAAATGCCCCCTTGTAAAGAAAGCAGAATTTTGGTCCGTTCGCATGTTTTAATAATGTTAATTAATAATTTTATATTTTTATAAATTTCTAAAATTAATAACTTATGCAAATGAGGTCCATTTGCGACGCGGCTTTTTGCGTTGCAATCATATCAAAGTACTCTACATTATAAAGTTGATTTGAACCGATTCTGACTAAATTTATAATTTTACAATTTATTTATTTATTTATTTTTGTAAATTATTGACACATATTATTTATTAAAAACAAATAATTAATTAATTATAAATATATTAAATTAAAATTCAAAATTTAAATACTTCTCTCAAATACCTCGTTCACAATGTCAAACGCATTCCTCATTCAACCAACATCCCCACTCAAATACCCCGCTCAAATTCTCCGCTCAAATGCCCCGTTACCGTTCATCGAGAACGCACCCTAAGGATACATTCAAAGAAGGACATGAATGGAGATTGTTTGAGGAATTTTGTTGCAAAAAGGGTATTTAGTTGTTTTGTAATGAATAATTATTATTTTTATTGTTTTGTTTTCTTTTAAGTATGTTTAAATAACATAGTTATGAATTTAAATTATTTGTAAATTATGGATAATAGAAAAATTGCAATAAAAAAAGGTAATTTAATTATTACTATTTCTTTCAGAAATCTAAATAGAAATAAAGTATTACATGTCTCTCTTAAATTTATCTACTAGATATATCAATAGTCATCTAAGATCCATGGGCATATCCATCAGAAAACCGATGGTTTTGCGGTCTGACTCTCAAGTAGTTAGAATGTACTTGATTTTCCATTCTTCAAATGGGTCTATTGTCGCATAGTCATACACCTAACAATAGTGTGTGCCATTTCTGTGTCATGCGTAAAAACGTCTCCGAGAAGCTAAATTAGTAGCAAAGCGATGTAGGTGTGAAGAAGCCTTGGAGGAGGAGGAGTGTGGAATACATGAAAATAAAAAAATTATCAAAAAATCACGAGGCATTAACAGTTAAAAATGCTTGAATTTTTAGATTGGAGGAGTGTAGAGGAGGTTGGGTGGAGAGGAATGTAGTGAATGATTGATTATATGGTGGTGTAAACGGTGCGACCTTTGGTAATAAGCCGTGACGTTCAACATGTCTAACGCCAACGGATCATTTTAATGGAACGAACGACGGATCGCCAACGTAACCGTAGCATTTTTTTCTTACGAATGTACCCTATGTTTTTTTCAAGGTGAAAGAAGAATGTGCTTTTATGTTGCGGAAAAATATATTGTTATTTATATAAGTATTTAGAATAAATGTTAGTAATTGATATTAAATTATAAATTACGTACAAAATGAAAAGAATTTTTTTTGTACAACACGAAAATACATTACATTTCATTAAAAAAAGAATCATTCGAATTCAACTATACTTCATATCTATTTCGATCTAAATTACTGGATAATTTATTTAACAATATCTAAATTCATTCTTCTTGTTCAACATAGAAGAGCAAACAGATAATTTCTTAGCTCGTGCGAAAATATTAGTACAAGCTTTCACTCCAAATAGTCGTCGAGGGGTATGTAACAGCCCGCTATTTTGGGCTATTCGCATCCGCACACGTCGGACTTGAATAATTCAAAATACCGAATTGTTAATTTAAAATTTGGCAAAAACTTAGATATACAGTAAATAAATAAGCACATAATCAAAGACACAGAGTAATAATATGCAGCGGAAGTAAAAGAAATAGTAGTTCATGAAGCTACTATATAAACATGTTAGATACATCAGAGTTTACAACAGAAGAGTAACACGATACAACAGGTACAAATAAGTATACATCACTGAAATCATCGAATACTAGAAGCAGAATAGATGGCTGGATCTTCAAGCAAAGCTCCAACTCAAAAGGTGAGTCTTGAATACTGGTACGCTCAGTCTGACCCGAGCGTGAAGCAAAACACAAAACACTCGAGTCAGGATTAATATTCTCATATCAATAAATCCAACTCAAGTGAAATAGCAATCGAAATACAAGTAACTCAAAGGATGTTGGAATCACAATCCTCTAAGGATCCATTAAACTATCTACTATGTAGTAGTGTACGCTAAATAGATAATGTCTATCAGTAATATAAAGTATCAAAATAGTGTTAAGGCGTTACCATTATCCCCCTTAACACATTTTTATATAAGCGTTATAGTCTATACAGCACTGTAAACTCCACCGTAAACAAGTGGGATATCAGGGAGTACTCCATAAGTATAACACAAAACAATTTCGTAGTGGTCGCGTATACGGGAATACAAGTATGACAAGGCACATGAGGCAATACCCAAGGTAGTGAAACTACCGTTCGCCTGATCCGGACTGGTGAAAACGCATCGCCGCAGCGATCGCAACACCGTGAAACAACACTCCTGAAAAGTACGAGGGTGCACCAATCAATAACAAGTAATGAGTAGTAGTTACGAAGAAGTGTGTTCGCTCCAGGTCGCTAACCCCATTTGGCCCGGCACGGCTCCTAATTTTAGTCATTTCCAATTTGACACAAGTGTCAAGGCTATCCATTATCGTTCTCTTTCTTTAGTCATCACGTACATCAATCCAACCACTTCATTCTGGATCATCACTCCACGTATAGTTATTAAAGTGGTTTTCGGTTTAGATAGAGAGTATATCCATAACTGATTCCGGTCTCTTTAATAACTTTCGTAATTATTACACCGATTGGTCGTTTAATAAATTTCAAAAACCAAATCAATTCAATTTTAATTCGTAAATCAATTTCCAAACTTACGTTTCAAAACTTCCACATAATCATTTCAAAGTCTCACAATTCAATTTCAATTTTTATTTAAACAATTCAAATATTGATTCAAGTTCGTATATAGGTTCCATTCCAAAATCATTTAAATTGGTTTAATATTCATTCAATCAATTTAAATTCATTTATCGATTTCATTCAATATTCGCTAAGTAATTTTATCCATCAAAACCACTTCTATTCAAATTCCAATTCTTTTAAATCGACTACTTAAGTTCAACTTTACTATCTCAAAACCTACAAATTAAATTAAATTAAATTCGTCGAATCAAATTCTTTAAAATTACAAGTCTTACGTTAATTTCAATAAATCACGTTTTATTTCTTGTTAAAGAAATTCAATTTCACTTATTCATTAGATTAGTTACAAATTTCCAAACTCAATTAATAAAGAACTAAATTTACATATTCAGGAAGTTCAATTTCACTTATTAATTTACTTAAATTTTCCAAAACTTTAATAAATAAAGGAACTCAATTTCATTTATTAACGAAGTTCAAATCTACTTATTCAAAAGTTCAATTTCACTTATCAACGAGTTCAATTTTTATTCAATTATCAAATAATTAAATCTTATTCAATTATTAAATAATTTCAATCTTAATTATTAATAATTCCAAAATTTTAAAATTACAACTTGATTATACATTCAAACATAATTATTAAATCATTTCCACTTAATTATGAATTCAAACTTAATTATCAAATCGTTTCACTTAATTATAAATTCAACTTAATAATTTCAAACTTAATTATAATTCCAACTTAATTATAATTCCAAATTTAATTATTAAATGATTTCAAACTTAATAATTTCAAAACTCAATTATTACTAATTCCAAATTATTTATTAATAATTCCAAATCTAATTATTAAATAATTAAATTTCAACAACGTTCTTCCATCAATTACTGCGTTAAAATTTGTTTCAGATTTCAATCTTTACATTTCTTCCAAAATTTCAAATATCAACTTCATTTCAAAACTTATTCTTTATTCAAATAAAATCTTTATTTCAAATTATTGACCAATCGGATTTAATTTAATTCTCTATCCTAGGCCAAATTCATTTGGGTATATATCATTTCAACCCGATTCCAATTTCAATTCAAGATCAAACATAATAAAGGAACTTGCAGTGTGATATCTGGGATGGTGTCAAAGTAAATAAACAAGCAATAACAACAATCAATAACAATCCAATAATTAATTCAAATAATCCCGAAATAATCGTATTAATTCGCATTATTGTTTGTGCGAATTAATATGACTATCTCTAGAATCTACACTATCATTTCATGTAGATTAAAGATTATTACATTACGGTTTCTCACCTGATGTCTATTATTAAGTTTCATACAACATCAATTTAAGCAACAAACATTTAAATGCTTCAAGGTGTATTTTACCAAATTTCTATGTGTCAATTTATTTAACATTAAAGGGGGTCATATTATTCAAATTTAACTAATCAAGTTCAACACATATGTCGATTCAAATTTTAACTATCCTACGTCAAATTCAATTTCGTAATATTTATCACTTTATACATTACAATTTAACATCCAATATAAACAACAAACAATCAATCAATTATCAGTCAAACAGAATATCATCGTGTAAATAACAGATAATGGTGTCAGGTGTCAAATGTGAACTGATACATAAATAACGGTGCAATAAATAACAACAGCATATTTCAATTGTCATTTCAATTGAAATCAAATTTAATAAATAAAAGAATATTAATCGTGAGTGATTGCTCGCCTTTCGAGGCTAGAGAGAATGGTCAACACGACAAGCTATGATGTGAATCACGATCTAGACTATCGACGGATTCAACAACAAATCTCAAAGCGAAGTAAGCTGAACATGGATTTGACGGACAAAGCTGGGAGATAAGGAATTAATGAAATAAATCAAAATCTGGATCGATGAAGACGGTTGATATAAGTGAACGCATATGCATAACTATACCCATAGCTATTTATACAAAATCAAAATTTAAATTTCAAACACATGTTAAATTATATATCAATATATTAAAAAAATCATTGTTTTAATTATAACACATGAATTAAACTCAAACATACGTACCATATATAATTTAAATAAAACACACATGTAGATACACTTGTTTCAAAACGCCCAACCTATTTATATGCTCTGTTAAAATTCATTCTGAACATATCTTTTTCCATACTGTTATATATACATACAACTTAAATGTATAAATATATATTAATACATATATGTGCATACCATATTATATAAGTGCAGACCATATTATATACAAATACTATAAATATATACAGGCAGACTTATACACTATTATATACAAATACTATGAACTTTATAAAACGCGGTTACACTTAATATATATATATATATATATATATATATATATATATATATAATCAACAGTGTATAAGTAATAAAATTTGTAAAACTTCCATATATATAATAATAGATGGATATATCTAAAACAAAATACATATACAGCAAAATCTTATGGATTCATATATATTGCAGGCGATGAATACTAATACCCAATATGTGAACCAAATATGTATATTAAAGTTTAAAGTTCTGCTAATAATTTAAAGATCAAATCATAAATTTTATATAATAAAACACACGTTATATATATACACTTACAATGCGTACTAAAGCTCATGTCAAAAAAAAAATCTTATATGCTATAAACTAATACATAGACTAAGACGGTGAACACTATGTTGAGTCACAAGTTTTATGAAGGTTTTGATTTCTGACAAATAAATAAAGGCGATCGACAAAACAAGGTCATTATGGCTATAAAGAGCTACATATGGTACTCTAGATTGTAGGTTGATTATTTGATATTATAATAGTGATAAACTTGTTAAAATCTATCCTCAAATAATCATGCATTTCAAGGAAATCAATATATATACGACTAAATTGTAGTTGCACGTTCAGTGTGCAACTTTATAGGGACCGGTCGACCGGTCATAATATATGTGGTCGACCGTTCCTGCATAATTTGCACACTGAACGTGCACACATGCACATAACGTATATATATTTGAATTCCTGTCTACTGGTCACTTTTTAACCCGTCGACCGTTTTTAAACAGAAAGCAATTTTTCCAAAAGACACTTCTTTTCTCCAAAGGTTGCATCTCTTACCTTTCATCAAAGATCATATCTCTTAATGGCAACTGCTCACAAAGAGTTACAACCATTCTTCTCTATATAAACTCATCTAAATCGTTGATTAAAATAACATGATTGCATATGCTTTTTACTCTAATCTCTGATCTTACTTTCTACATACTCCTGCATTCTAAAAGCTCTCAATTATTTTAATTGCTTATTGAATCATTGAAATTATTTCATATCTTTTGATTCAATAAGTAATATACTTTCCTTAATCTTCACAAAACATCATTCGTATATTTTGAGGATAAGATTATAGGAAATTTGTACAAGTGACAAAACTGTGTTATCAAGAACACATACCGTCGACAAACAATTATATTCATTGTTGTTGAAGTCCTCTGTGTTGTAAGAGGCAAGTGTTGAAGTCCTCGGTGTTGTAAGAGGCAAGTGTTGAAGTCCTCAGTGTATTAGAGGCGTGAAATCCCGTTAGTTTGCTCGGGTATTGTAAACATGTTCCTCCGGGTGAAGCGGGGTAGTTAATAGTGAAAATCCAGATAGAAGTCTGGGACTGGACGTAGGACGGTGCTCCGAACCAGTATAAAAATCTCTGGTGTGATTTTTCTATTTTTATTTTTACTTTGCTACTATCATCTATTTTCCGCATTTATATTATAGTCCATATTACACGATCCGTGTGTACTATATTAGCACATATAATCGTATACACACCGCACTTTCATTTGGTATCAGAGCACGGTCATCATATCACCGTAACACAGTTATTTGATATATTATAGTAATATGGCAAATAACGTAAGTACTAGCACTCAAAACACCACTTACACGGAGGGTCAATCGACACAAAGACCTCCATTTTTCAATGGTCTTAACTATAGTTATTGGGCAACACGTGTGTCATTCTTTATGCAATCAAATAGCTATGATGCTTGGAATGCCACTCAAAGAGAAATAGTGAATCCAACAACTGATTATTCAGAATGGACTGCAGCTGAGAAAACGGCAGCAGCCGTAAATGCAAGAGCAATAAATATGTTGTTCTGTGCATTAGACCAAAATGAATATAACCGTGTTAGTATCTGCACTACTGCATATCAAATTTGGCAAACACTAAAAATCACTCATGATGGTACTAACAAGGTTAAACAAGCCAAAATAGCCATGCTGAAAAGTCAATTTCAAAATTTCAAAATGAAACCAAATGAGACAATCAATGACATGTATTCACGGTTTCAAACTATTCACCATGCACTTATTGGCTTAGGACAAAAGTATTCTGATTTCGATGTTGTTTCAACAGTCCTACATTCTCTGACTAGTGAATGGGAAGGAAAAGTATTAGCAATTGAAGAAGCTAATGACCTTTCCGTCATGAAGCCAGATGAATTGATAGGAAATTTAATGTCCTATGAAGCAAATTTGCAGGCTAGAAAAGAACAGAAAGAAGAAAAGAAAAATGTAGCATTTCATGTTGAGAAAGATGAAAATGAATCAGATTCTGAAGACGATGATTTGGCATTCATTGCGAAAGGATTCAAAAAATTCCAAAAATATCGAAAAGCCAGTCGTTACAATAAAAGGAAACCTGGATCAAATAAACCATCTTCATCTTCTATAGAATGTTTCAACTGCCACAAAAAGGGACACATGCAGAAGGACTGTCCAGAACAAAAGAAGAAGTCAGAAAATGACAAATTCAAATATAAGAAGGACAAATCTAAGAAACGAGCCTTCTCAGTAACATGGGATGATTCAGAGTCATCTTTATCAGAAAGTGAAAGTGATTCAGAGAATGAACAAGCTAATGTTTGTTTTATGGCAACAGAAGATGAGGTACAAATTCCTACATTTGATGAATTACTTGATATTAATGCTGAATTGATAGTCAAATATAAAGACATAAAACGTCAATTAAAAGTAGTCAAAGCAGATTTAAGTAGAGCAGAGTTTGAACGAGATATGTTAAAAGATGAGAAGAAAATATTAGAAGAGGACCTTGAAAATATTCAAGAATCATCATCTAATGTTGACTCTCAAATATCTCTTTTGAGTCAAGAAATAGAAGCTCAAAAAGAGAAAAATAATGCTCTCACTACTGAAAATCATGAGCTTAAAGCAAAAGTCAAAATTCTAGACCTAGAAAAAGCTAGCTTACAAACAAAGTTTGATGACATTACTCAAAATGTTTCTAACTTTAACAAAGGTCGAGAAAATTTGACAAAAATCATTGAAAGTTCACAATCTATTTCAGACAAACAAGGATTGGGATATAACAAACAAGAAACCAAGAAACATCTTGGAAATAAAAGGAAGAAGAAAGTACAAAAAACTGAAGCTAAGAAAAATCTTAGTTTATTATATTCCAAACCAAAACCAGTTGTGAAATTTCAAAAGAAAAATGTCAAGACTATCAAAATATGAGATCCTAAAACAAATAACAATTTGATTAAGAACAAATACATTCAGCAATTCATGAATACTGTGCATTATAAAGGGGATACCGGACCCATATGGGTTTGGACTCCTAAGACCTAACTCTTAGGACCCTATAAAAAGTGAGTACCATGGACTTAATTCTATTTTTTGCAGGTCCCACTTAAGAAAAGAGGAAAGTGGATATTGGACAGTGGTTGCTCAAAGCACATGACGGGAGACAAGAACTTATTAACAAATATTACATACTCAGATGGTGGCTCCGCCACTTTTGGAGACAATTCAAAAGGCTATATCATCGGCAAAGGCGATGTGAGCAATTGCGGAACGTACATATATAAGAATTCAAAGAGAGAGATCACATACTCAGGGGGAGATTCAGATTTGCAGATATATATTGTCATCAATCAAAAAGGGGGAGAATGTTGAGTCACAAGTTTTATGAAGGTTTTGATTTCTGACAAATAAATAAAGGCGATCGACAAAACAAGGTCATTATGGCTATAAAGAGCTACATATGGTACTCTAGATTGTAGGTTGATTATTTGATATTATAATAGTGATAAACTTGTTAAAATCTATCCTCAAATAATCATGCATTTCAAGGAAATCAATATATATACGACTAAATTGTAGTTGCACGTTCAGTGTGCAACTTTATAGGGACCGGTCGACCGGTCATAATATATGTGGTCGACCGTTCCTGCATAATTTGCACACTGAACGTGCACACATGCACATAACGTATATATATTTGAATTCCTGTCTACTGGTCACTTTTTAACCCGTCGACCGTTTTTAAACAGAAAGCAATTTTTCCAAAAGACACTTCTTTTCTCCAAAGGTTGCATCTCTTACCTTTCATCAAAGATCATATCTCTTAATGGCAACTGCTCACAAAGAGTTACAACCATTCTTCTCTATATAAACTCATCTAAATCGTTGATTAAAATAACATGATTGCATATGCTTTTTACTCTAATCTCTGATCTTACTTTCTACATACTCCTGCATTCTAAAAGCTCTCAATTATTTAATTGCTTATTGAATCATTGAAATTATTTCATATCTTTTGATTCAATAAGTAATATACTTTCCTTAATCTTCACAAAACATCATTCGTATATTTTGAGGATAAGATTATAGGAAATTTGTACTACAAGTGACAAAACTGTGTTATCAAGAACACATACCGTCGACAAACAATTATATTCATTGTTGTTGAAGTCCTCTACGTTGTAAGAGGCAAGTGTTGAAGTCCTCGGTGTTGTAAGAGGCAAGTGTTAAAGTCCTCAGTGTATTAGAGGCGTGAAATCCCGTTAGTTTGCTCGGGTATTGTAAACATGTTCCTCCGGGTGAAGCGAGGTAGTTAATAGTGAAAATCCAGATAGAAGTCTGGGACTGGACGTAGGACGGTGCTCCGAACCAGTATAAAAATCTCTGGTGTGATTTTTCTATTTTTATTTTTACTTTGCTACTATCATCTATTTTCCGCATTTATATTATAGTCCATATTACACGATCCGTGTGTACTATATTAGCACATATAATCGTATACACACCGCACTTTCACACTATATAAAGTAACAGTATAAATATTAGAAGAGACTGACGTGTAACATATACCAACAGTGAAAAAATTTCACAAACATAACTTGAATGTTATAAATCAACCCATACTCATAACTTATGTGTTATAAACCAATATATTTGAATCGGTATATATATATATATATATATATATATATATATATATATATAAACACTTTATAACAAAATATAGATAACCCACAAAATATAAGCAGTACGCTTATATACTTTATAAACAAAAAATATATATAAAATCAGCAAACACCAATATATAAACTTACTGAATTGCAAACTATACTTGCAAACAAAACTTGTACATACCCATAAATGTAATACTCGAAAACACCAACACATATATAGTCTGCATAAGTTATCAAGCAACACACAGATTCCAGCACGTGTATATATTTATATATATATATATATACACAAATTTTGTAAACTAACTTAAAGTATAAATATCTGTATATAACAGAAAATATACGCATACCTCAAAGAGATAAATGCGAACTGACAAGGTCGAAGAGGAAGGAGGCATGGAACAGGTGGTAGCTCGGCTTACATGGGTTAGGTAGGTCGGCCGATGGAAGCTCAGACGGCTACGGAACTGATTGCTACGGGTGTTGCGGCCAGTGGAGGGTGGCGGTGCTTTAAGAGTGGTGTCGGGTTGTGCTTATCGGTGGTGGGTAAGGGTGGCTCGGTTTCATGTGGAAGGTGGTGATGTCTGAGGTGACGGGCGCGGTGACTGGAGGGTGCGCACGGTTGCTGGAGAGAGGAAGAGTTGGGAGGCCGAGGTGTGGTGTAAGAGAAGCGGTGGCAAGTTGAGTGGTTTGCTGAGAAGAGGAGAGACATGCGTGAGTTGAAGAAGAGAGGCAAAGGGAAAGTTGAACAGGTGGGAAGAGAAAGAGTACAGAGAAAAAGTTTTGTAGTACTTCAAATAAATATGAACCTACAAAAGAATAGACTCGGTTTTTTTCTTTTCTGATGCCCTTTGGTTCGCGATAGTAACGAAGAGACAAGTCATAAATTTTATACTCAATCCAGAAAATATGAAAGAACAGAGGTTGAAAACACAATTGAAGATCAAAAGGTTTTAAAACCGATACCGCTACACAATTTTTTTTTTCTGACTTCACGGCATACATGAGTTCAAAAAAAACAGAAATGGATATATCGCTGAGATCAGTACTACGAGAGGATCAAAACGGTATAAAGATATTTGTGGTACGATTAAATTTGAAAAATTCGAAATTTCTACTAGCGGAAAATGCATAAAAATCGCAGAAAAATAAGATCGACGGAGCCAAAGATGCCCGAATTTGGAAAAACGACAAACTGACAACTTGCTCAAAAGATGGTTTAGAATTTTTCTATGTAAAAATATTTTGGTTTTGAAAACGTTTAATTTTCATCGCTTTTTAACCGATTTACTTGAAGTAATTTTACGCAAGAAATAAACTTTCGTATTTTTGGACGAAAATTTACCGGTTGCTATGTTTAACTGGACGCATTCCAAATATAAAATTTATATTTCAAAATTTTATTGTTTTAATTTCGCAAAATTTCAATTAAAAACGTTACTAAAACCGGTTAAATTTACGGGTCGTTACAGGGTAACTAAATTCTGATACGATGTTCAATAGTTTGTTTGAACATGTTGGAATTCAGATCGCCGTCTCTCATAGTGGAAGATGTCCTTCGCCATGCCCGAAACACCGAAGCAACATTGAATGTCCATCATGAAGTAACGCCATTATGATTGGAACATAGCTCATTCGTTGTCCCATTAAGAACATCGATGTCAAAGTGAGTTGGAGGCATTGGAGGAATGTTGTAAATGTAATTGCCTTTCTTTATTCTATCATTGGACATCTTGTCCAACTATTTGAAATTAGGGAGCATAGGTTTTGAAGTGGCGATATCCTAAAGGATTCTATCTACCGTCGGTCTTCATCTCCTTAAACACAATCTTGCTCAATCAACCAAACACGCTCATTATTTTTAGTAGTTAGTTCCATTGTATCCGAATATGTTTTATATTGTAGCATCCCATATCTAAAGTTCCAAAACTAAGCGTCACAGTTGTTGCAGTCATCTATAATATTAGCTTCCGGCGACTAAATACGGCTATGTTAGTTGTATCAATAATATCAGAAGCACTTGAACATGAAACAAAACACATATTTCAAAACCACAAATTACTTCATTATATTTCCAAATAAAATTTGTTCTACCTTCACGTCACATAACCTAAATCGTTTTCCCAGGCATAAATTAAATATAGTTATTACAAATTACGCCGAGAACGGTATATGAAGATACCCCCTCGATTGATCAGAGTCATATGGTAATATTAGACCTAATACATCATAACACAGTGGAAAATCCATCAAAACATTAATAAAAGCAACAAATCCTAAGTAACTATTCGTTGCCTCCTTTATCCTTCGGTAGCTTATTCGTCAACTTTTTAAAACTTGAAAAGATCCTTAACCTCTCAACCTACTCAAATCAATTTTGAGCACTCAAGAGTTTAAGGGAAAAATATAAACTTCGAGTCAGACATAAAGCCTAGTACGAATAATACTATACATCCTGGTTTAATTATGTTAAGTGAGATCACGCCGCTTAGCGGAATGAGTTTCCTCTCACTAACATCCTTTTTAAAACGTATCTTTGCAAATCCTTTCATATAACCATATATTATGCTTCTGGATCCACAATGGTTAAACTCAACAAAATAAACATTATGTAAACAAACATAAATACCAGGATAATGAACTATTTGTTCAAACACAAAAGTTATGTTTGGATAATTTTTAATCTTTGGCTGACTCGGGTCTACTAGACAATATAATAAAAATTAATCGAACACCCGTTAGATTTTCATATTCTGGATTATCTATCCTTATCTATCTGTTTCCCATTAGGACGTTCTGTCCTAAATTATTAGTTAAATATCTCACTTCTAGACGGTCCGTCCCTAACTTAATCATCTCCCACAACCTATTTGTATACAACATATATCCCTTTTGGTGTGAACTCATAATTTTAGTCTACCCATGACCAAGCCCTACACACTGGAATTTTGGGCAATACTTAGTTGGGACTACTAGCTAATATATAGGGCGCGCCCTATAGTAGTCTCATCTGATTTTCTAATATTTGAATCATTTATACTTAAGGATCCCCTTCCATAATTTTTCATGAAAACACTTTCAAATGATTTAAACCTTTCAACCAAACTTAAAAATGTCACGGTCCATAATTTTCAACCTTCGTAAATCAAAATCAATACGTTCACTGTATTACGTGCCGAACAATCGAATGCCGTAAATACCAGATCGTTAGGGAAAAGAAGAAAGTGGTAGAAGAAGGAAACGAAAATAATAATACAGAATCTCACAATCGCAACGCAAACAATATATAATAGATAACAACTGATCTTTAAGAACTATAATTGTTTTATACATTACATTATCAAAGTAAAATATATCAATAACACAATACTGGACAGTTATAATAACTTATCCTTAAAAAATCTGAATACATAGCCTACAATACCCAGCGGAATACATATCATATACGTGAAATAGTCTCTGCCATCTAGCTCATCTCCTAAGCTCTATAGCATTCTATCCTGAATCTGTAATACTCAGTTTAACCCGAACATTATAATAAAATAACACGCGAGTTAGTTTGAAAAGCCAGCATGATAAAATACACTCAATTTGAATTATTAAAGTTTTCAAAATCCTTTGAAAATCAAAGGTATCTCTTAAGATCACGCCACAAATAAATACGATGGGTTTTTACCTTACGATAACCAAAACATTTCATATCAAATCCTATGATATTACAATAGTGTCTAAGTACAAATACTTATTCAAATAGCTGAAATGCTTGCATCTCACATTTCAGCATAGTTGGGCACAATCAAAACCGTACAATGCTTATTGGAGAATGAATTTCAACCGAATGACTAGGCACTGGGGTACCACCTGTCACAGTACACGTCTAGAACAGCGTACGGAGGACCACACCGGGATCCCCTACTACACAAGACCGGACTATTCTCGACCTGGATAGATCGAATATGCTATCACCCTGGGTGTTCCCTCCCTTTTCAAGCTCCTTCCACACGTAGTGATAATATCCGAGGTTATCTAGAAAAGTGATAGACATACCCTAGTTGGGTATTACCCACTTACCCTTACTACATCTCCCATGCTTTTCAGTCAATCTTGGTTGATAAGGCTAGAGGTTACGATTACCTCTATAAGGAATTTTTCACTTAGAATGCTCATTGTCCTTCAATGACGATTTTCTGATAGCATTCATCCATACAAGTCTGTTCCTGGTTCGAACGAAACCGAAGGCATTACTCCTACTATATTCATTTTGAAATCACCCTCAGGATTAGTGTGACGACCTGCCCTTCACGACCCTCAAAAATCGACATAAATATACCATTGTATAAAATGCCAAACGATCGAGTTCCGGAAAGACATATTGTTGAGGGAAAAGAAAAGAGGCAGAAGAAGAAGAAACTAAAAACAAAAAAAATCTCACAACGGACAGAACAATATATAATATAAATAGTTCTTTACACTAAAGAAAACAGTACTATACATATCTCACATCAGAGTACACAAATCGATAACAATCAGCCTGAGCAGTTATAACAACCTGCCCTTACAATTGCTGGCAATTTCAAAAAAAAACACTACAACGGAAATAAACAAGTACGTGTAATTATTCTTCGCCATCCAGCTTGTCTCCTAAGCTCTATAGCATCCTAACCTGGACCTGAAATACTCGATTTGACCCGAGCATTATAATAAAATAACTCTCGAGTCTGTCTGAAAAACCGGCTTGAAAAAACACATTCAATTTGAATTATTAAAGTTTCAAAATTCTTTGAAAAATCAAAGGTATCTCGTAAGACCACGCCTCAAATAAACACGATAGGTTTTTAACCTACGATAACCAAAAAATTTCATATCAAAATCCTCTGATGTTATAATAGTGTCTAAGTACAAATACTTATTCAAATAGCTGAAATGCTTACATATCACGTTCCAGCATAGTTGGGCACAATCAGAACTGTACGACGCTTATTGGAGAATGGATTCCAACTTAATGACTAGGCACTAGGGTATCACATGTCACAGTACATATCTAGAAACACTATACCAAGATCGAACCTATCGATCCATGCCAATACAAGACCGGACTATCCCTAACCTGGATAAACCGAATATGCTATCACTTCGGGTGTTCCCACCCTTTCCGAGCTCCTTTCACACGTAGTGATAATATCCGAGGTTATCTAGAAAGATGATAAACATGCCCTACTTTGGTGCTACCCACTTAGTCTTGTTGCATCTCCCCTGCTTTTTAGTCATTCCCGTTTGATGAGGCTAGAGGCTACGGTTACCTTTTTATAAATATTCACTTAGAATGCTCATTGTCCTTCAATGACAATGTACTGATAGCATTCACCAAACACGTCTGTTCCCAATCTGAATGGAACTGAAGACATTATTCATACAACATCCATTTTGGAATCACCCTCAGGATTAGTAGCGATTAGATCTTGCACTTCACTGCTCCATCTTCAACTCCATGCTTTTGTCTTCATTACGAAAATGTACTCGTTGGATCGAAGTGGTTTTCGAATCACAAATCCGATCTCGGTCTCTTCGAAACAACATTCGATATTCCCGGTAAACTCAACCTCGGTTCTTTAGGAAATAAACAGACGAAATAAGATCGGAGATCACCTCCTAACCGTTAGTGGACGAATTTCCTTATAAACGTCCTAGAAGAACAAAATGAGTTTATACGTACAGTATAGCACCTTGAACGGTAATTGTACCATATAATCTCCGTACTTCTTCTAGATATTTCCAAAGTTATATTTATGTCCAGATTTGATAGTCGGTTATAAAACAAACAATCAATTTAACCAAATACTTCAAGTTTGCCGAAATAAAGCAAGTCTTTATTTTAATTTAATTTAATAAATTAAATCTCTTAATCCAAAGTTTGTACTTATCTTACTGAATTCGGTATATTCACAAACTATCCCTTTTTAAAAAAAATATTTTAAAAACCCTTTAAAAAAATATAAATGTGGAAAGTACCACCATGGTATCAAACCATGGATCACTGCTCAATGGTTACGTCTTTATCTGAGAAGAATCCAAGAATTAGCTGCAAGCACTCATTGCCTTCAATTTATGCCACGCGAATATGCCGTTACTTCCTGAAAACTTTATTTAAAAATATCTCAAAAAAATAATTGTAAGTTTCTAAAATAAATTCCAAGTTTAATCTTGGCAAATATACTTAAATAAAAGCTATTATACAAAGTTTTATTAATATTTAATAATTTATCCTTTAAACCAAAATGCTGACTAGTTCTTAAATAATAATAAAACCCATTAAGATCATTATAAAGTAACTATTTAATAACTAAATGTGCTTTAAAACATTTGAAATAATTAAATAACTAGTTTCTAGAATATTTTTAACACTTTTTAAAACTTTCGTATTAATAATTAAAAGTCCTTCTTTTAAAACAACCTAAATTCTCGATTCAAATCCACTTCGTAAATCTAGAATTCTCACTTAAGTCCAGTATCACCAATTTATGCTCATTTCTAAATACCGTTTCTATCCTTCAAAAAATATTTAAAATCTCGATTTTTAAAACCTGTTGTATTCAAACAAGTACCACTTAAAACATTTATTGCCTAAAAACCTTTTTCGTATATTTTATTCCACAATCTGATTCACAATATTCCAACTTTAGTTAAGTATACATTTCAAACCATTTATTTTATCCCATTAATTAACCCAAAATACTTTATAAACATTTTACTACAAAAAACCCTTTTAAATTCCTTTCCAATTTAAAACATATGTTACCGGTATTTTAAGATACAAAAATCTAGGCCAAAACCTGCCACAACATCCAATCATTCCAAAATACATAATAACCTATCAAAAATTATTCCAACAGAACATATATCACTACATGTAAAATTAAATTCAACATTTTAAGGAATCCAGTTGGATCCTTTCAACCTGTTTCCCTACATCCACAAACGTTAGCATAACATAAAAATACAAATCCCACTTCGAGGGAGATATCGCGATATATAAGGTCATCCGCTATTATGCGGGGCGCATAGGGTCTCATCCACTATATATATGTGGGAATATCAATCACTCTAATATATATACACACACACACACTATTGTATATAATATCACATCCAACTGAAAAAAATTGCATCAATTTAGCCAATCAATCATTTATTAATTTTAACTATTTAAAATTAACACCGGCAGTCCAAACTAGAGTGAGATTAACTCACCTTTAGTTTTACGTTGCCAAACGTTCCAATTTTGAGTTAAATCGAGCATGTTTGTAACAACCCGTAAATTTTCAATAATTAAAATTGTTAATTTAATAGGATTTTTGAAATTTAATATTGAAGAAAATATAAAATTGTGAATTATTAATAAAAATAATAACTAGAACGAATTGCAATAGTATGAATGTAAGTGAATGGCTAATAACTTGAATGTAATTCCAATTAATTGAGATAGTGGAAATATTATAATTTGTTTATAAATGAAATATGAAAAAAACAAATGAAAGTATTGAATTAATTTATGAAATAATACAATGTTATGGTAATTAAATAAAATTAGTGTTATATATGGAATTATAACCTGTGTTGGTAAGTAATAAACTTATAAATGTAAGTAAAAGTAAATAGGCGACAATTAATATATGTTATTTATTTATTTAGTGTGTTAAATAAAATTGGAAATAAAAATTGCAATTAAAGGTAATTAAATAGTAGGTTAATTGAAATTAAGTTAAAATAGGAGAATATTAAGAAACAAGATTTAAAAACAATGTTAGTTCCATTCTTATTGTAATAAAGACTCGAATAACAAGGTTTAAAAATGTAATAAATGGATTTTAGAGTTTTAATTTATAATTTCTGAATTTAACGAAATTGAAAAATAACACTGAAATCGATGAGTTAATCAACTTTAAATTTGACATCTAAAATTGTTTAATTTATTGTAAATGACTAAGGAATCAAAAATGATAGAAATGGTAAATGATAAAATTTAAACTCAATAAGTGATTTAATTAATTAATTATTAATTTAATTTAATAGCTGGAAAATAACCATTTTGGCCACTGACTCGGATTTTGATGAAATCAATTTTATCGGATCCGTAACAGTGAATTGTTGTAGGATTTCAAGTTTCGTAGCGATCAGACTTGTCGTTTGATCGTACGGGCTCGAAACGCCTAGAAATCAATGAAATTGAAATAAATTGAAATCAATTTGAAATAACTTTATTTTAGCATAACTTCTTCATATGATGGAATTTGGACTTGAAACCCGTTTCATTGATTTTAAAATATTTTTTAAACATCTATTTTGATATATAGGTTGACCCAATTTCATTCCGGAGTCAGAACGGGCTTTTCGGGCCATTTATCGTTCTAATTTTCCAAACGAATCTAGCCCATTAGTTTCTATTTTGTTCTGCCTATATATATGTCGTTACAAGCTCTAGCAGCCTTTGTATTTCTCATTTCTTTACGTACAAAAATTTCTGTTGCTCCTCTTTCTCAATGGAAGACAAACCCTAAAATTCACAACCCAGTTTCAATTCAAAATTCAACTTCAAAATTTCAAACTCCTCCAACCCAAATAAATTATATACATTTTGTAGCTCTCGACGAGCGCATCTCAATTTTGCTGTCCATTTTTCAATCTAGGTTTTTGCATGGCCAAAATTCGAGGAATAAACCTCGGTCGTTCATCCATCACGATCAACTCGGCCCGATCGTCGAATCGATAGTGATGTTGTGTAGAGGGTCGCGCACGTACTTCATCACTGAAGATCACTTGGTGACTTAATGGTTGGACGTGGAGGATAATTTCGATTAGGTTTGTGAATTTGGGGGTGGCTACTGGGTGTTCGATCGTCGGCTGATGGCCGTGAATCGTGAGGGGCAGGCGATGCTTCGGGTGGCTCGGTGGAAGGCGCGACCGCGATTGGCCTGGGACGCGATGCGCGGGTTAGCGGTTCGGCGACGAAGTTCGGCAGCTTAGTTTCGTATGTGAGTAGGGTTACTGGAGGAGAAGGGAATTGATGAAGTGGCCGAGCATAAGAGAGAGGTGGTTTCTTTTTATTTTATTTTATTTTAAATTTAAATCGTCAGTGTTCTGATGATCATAACTTTTACATACGAGGTCCAATTCAGGCACGATTTTCTCTACTAGGATCGTATTGAAATTTCAGACATTTTGACGCTGGGTTGGACAAATTTGGAGACTGTTCAAATTTTGGGTTTAAAATCGGATTTAAATTCAAAAGGTGAGTGTTTTAACTCACTCACAACTTCTAAAATTTCTTATGTTTGTTAAATTGATTTATGATGTGATTAGGAATTTATTTATGACTATTTTGCGTAGTTTTAATCATCATCTCAGTTAAATTGAATTTATTTGAATTAAATTGCTATTTAATCTATTATTGCATATAAACTATCGGTTAAATAGTTAGTTAATTTATTTTTGAATATAAATTGCCAGTAAATGCCTGTTATTTATTATCTGTTATGTATTGATGTTAGCGATTGAATTGGATGATGACTGTGATAAATGTTTGATTATTGATAATGGATGTATGGATGTTGTATTTATATTGTTATAAACTGCCAGTTGTTATGGATTTTTATTTCATTCGGGATTGTGGTTTGAAATGATATATAACCGTATTTATATTTTAAATTATGGATTGAAATGATAAATATCCGTATCACTTGACCATATGATAGAAAATTATATGCAGACACCGTGGTCTATATATAAAAAATAATAATTTGATATGATTTCTACGATTTTGTAAAGAAATATATGGGTTATATAAATATTGATTTTAGATGTTATATAAATGCTATTTTATTATTGATTTTGGCTATGTATAAATTTGCTTTGAAATAAAAATAAGTTAAATAATAAAGTTTGTCTATTTTTATATAATATGGTTAAGTATCTGTTTAAATTACATTGTATATAGAGTTTATAATGACTTAAAAAAAATTAAGGTTGGAAGATAAATATGAAATTGATTTGAATTAATTTTTTTTAGAATTATACTCGAATAAATTTGATTTGAAATTTAAATAAAATTGAGATTTTAAGGGATATAATTTTTATAAATTGATTTTGGTTTAGAGTGATTTAAGTGAATATCAAGTTGATTTAAATGAATATATCAAGTTAAATAAATTGAAAGAATATCCAGTTATTTGAAGTTTAAAAGTTTTACTTAAATGAAATTGGATTTATTAAGCAAACATTTCAAAGCTAAATAATAGTAATTGAATTTGATATATATGGAATTATCAAAGAATTAGTTTTGAAATGGTGGAATATTTAAGCTTTGAAATATTTGTAAATTGAAATGGTTTATTTGGGGGTTCAAATCTGTATTTGGAATTGATTTGTGAAATTGAAGAAGCTATTTTATTATATAAAGTAAATTAATATTTAAGCCATTTAAGTGGTGTAGTTATGTTTCAAAGTTATGAGTTTCAAAGTATTATGATTTGAAAATGTTATACTTTAAGTGTTTTGATTTGGAAGTGTTATAACTTTGAAAGTGCTATGATTTTGGAAAAATGATATATTTGAAATAAAAATGATATTATACTGATTTAAGTTTTATAAAAATGATATCATATTGATTTGGTTTTTAAAACAGAAATTATATCATATTTATATGGTTTTGAAATGGATATTATATTCTGGTTTTGAAGTATAATTATTTTGAAATGACCGTGGTGTTATAATTACATTGGTTGTTAAAGAGACTGGGATCGGAAGTTGTCATACTCTCTGCCAACTCCGAAAACCACTTTAACAACTGTGTACGCGGTGGAGATTCCAGAATGAAGTAGGATGACGACGGCATTTCCTTTGAGGTAAATACATGGACCCGACTCCCGTGAGTTGGCATAAGGTGGCTAAAACAGGAGCAATTGACGGGCTAAGAAGGTAGCACCTTTTATCGGACACACTCCTTCGATACCATTCTATTACTTTGTGATTGATTTGGGGCCCTTTTGATTTTGGGGGTGTGGCTAGAGGTGGGCGGTAGTAGCTGCTACGCGTTACCACCTGTCCGGAAGCGTAATTTGGTATGTCTACCTTGGCATTGCCTAGTTGTGCAGTGTCACCTACCCTAGTGCGCCTTGTACGAGTTTGGTTTTCTCCTGTAGCCCGTGGAGTACTTAGAGTAGTCTCCCAACCTGGAGATGCGTTGATACTGGATGGATTACTGGGACTATTACATATTAAGGAGAATATTGGATCACTCCTTAACGCTATTTAAAAGTAAGTTTATTTTACTAATATACATTATTATAATAGCGGAATATTACTATATAGTAAATGGTTTAACGGATCCTTAGGAGATGTGAATCCCGAGCATCTCTTAAGTTGTTGCACTCATATTAGACGCTGGATAGGAGATGTCAAATCCCGTAAACATCTCCGACGCCGTTACACTCATATTTATTTCCGTTGATTTAACTTACATAAGATCTTTTAGCTCTAACTAGAGTGTTTTGTCTTTTCAATTCGCTCGGGTAAGACTGAGCATTTCAGGATTTGAAGACTTTATTTCTGGAGGACGAAGAGGAAGATTGTATTACTATTATTTATTATATTATTCCACTACATTCATGCTGTTCCGCTGCATTATTTATTGCACTCTGGTACGTGTAACTCTGATTCTGTGTTGTATAAGTATAATCAAATGTTTTGTAAAACAGCTTCATGAACTGTTATTTGATTATTATATTTTGTCATTCCGTTGTGAGATTCTATTTTGTTTTCTTAGCTTTCTTCCTTTTTCTTATTCACTCCAATAACAATTCTCCATTTTGTATGGTTTAAGTTTGATGTGTGTGGTTTATCATCGATTTAAAACTTATAAAAAGGTAGGACGTTACATCTGGTATCAGAGCTTTGGTTTGGCGATAAACCTTAGCTTTGTAGGGTCTGGCTCTTTATTAATAGGGTAGTAATACCCTATGATGAGTCGCTGAGCGTATATATATCAGAGAGCATATTTATTAGTGTTATAAAAGGTTTTTAATATTGTTTTAATTTGTTTCATTTTGTATTTGTAAATTCTGGTTGGTGCATAGGACGCTATGTCATCAATAGGGATTTCTAAACACTTAATAGGACAGACTGACACAATATTTGTTTTGAATATAGATGAATGAAATAATTTTTCCTATTATATTTTCTATATATATAATATTTTTTTTATAAATAATATATTTGGTTGCAATATATTGGTTGTCAGGTAATGAAATTTATAAATCATAGTTGAAATGAGATTGAAAATAGAATAAATGAAAATTGGGAATTTAGAACTTAAGTCCTGGGGTTTTGAAATTTTTTTTCGAATGATTTTGGAATATAATAATAATAATAATATTTAGAAGTATTTTCTGATATAAATATTTCAATATAATTTGAAAGAATTGTTTTAAAGAAATTTTGGAAGGAAATAAGTTCTGTACTCCCCTCTCTGTTGCCGGAAAATAATTTCAGTGATAAGTGCACGCATCACCGACATCCATTTTCGAGTTTCAAAGTAGAAAGGCTGTTGTAGTAGTAACTACACAATTATTTGATAGATAATTCTTGATTTTGAATTATTTGATAGATAATTCTTGATTTTGAATTTTATTATAATTTGAGGGATATATAAAGATATGGTTATATATATTATTTATAAATGATTTAAAATGGAACCCAATATTTAATTCTTAAGTTCCGCTAATTAATAGTTTCAATTAGTGTAGCGAAATGAAATTCAACTAATAATTGAAACCTCTAAATGAAATAAGAGATTTATTGCTAGGTTATACATGGGATTAAAATAAATTTGAAATTTGTAGCCTAGAAAACAAAGGATATTATTATTGAGCATTAAGTTTATTAAAAGAAATAAGATAAACTTGTATAATTTTCAATTACATTTTTAAAAAGAATATATATAACTTACCAAAGGATGTAAAAGTCAAAATGTCTAATAAGAAAATGTAATAGAATATTATACAAGTAAAACTTAAAATAATGAAAGCATTCAATGAAGTCCTTTATAAATAAGAAATTGATGTTATAGTGTTATAATCTTAAGTTATAATTGAAATGTTACTATAATTAAATATAATAGAAGGGTAAGTATTATAAATAAATGACTATAAACTTAAGTAAATAAATTGAAATGCTAAAAATTGAATGGAATGGGAATACTATTGATAAATAAATGTAAAAAATGAAATCAAGTAATGAATGAATAAATAAAAATGAATTTATGTAAGTATAAGTGCAGATAAGTGAAATAAACACTGAATCAATGGATGGAAATGAAAATTTGCAAGAAATAGATGTAAATTAAAAAGATAAATCATTATATGAATGAAAATGAAATCAAACAACAAATGTATGAAATGAAATTAAAAGAATGAACTTGATTTATTGTTCAAAATTGTTGTTTGTTTGGTTTATGGTTGGTTGGGCAAGGATAATTTAAATTTGTTTCGATGTATGAATAATCTATTTAGTTTCGTCTAAGACTGTTGAGTAAATGGTGCGCTTAGTAGTTTATTTTCCATTTCGTACAATATAAAGTTTTGAACCCGAACAACTATTTGTTTTGTTTGATATGAACAGATAATTGATTTGTGTTGATTTTATGTGATGGTTGTATGCTTTGTTGCAATTGATTGTTGTTATATTGATTTGTTTGTTAGTGATTGAAACAACTTAAATATTTTATTTTATATAATTATTAACTCTTTTTGGATTATATAATTGAAATACAGGTTATGGAAGCAATTGCTACTACTTTTGGTTTCATAAAATAAGCGTAAATTGTCCGTCAAATAGGTACGTTCTCGGATTACGGTCTTATAGCATTATTATAATTTTTTCCCCGTGATGGGATATATTATTTTGGAAATTATGTGTGATATTTTGTTATATTTGATATTATATTTTCTCCCGAGCCTCTCCGTACAAAGGAGACTGCCAAAAAATTTCGTAAATTTTGGACTTAGAAATTTTTTGAAAATGTTTTCCAAATTTTATTAATTTGAGCATAAAAGGATTTAATGGTTATAAATTGGTATATTTGATTTAAAATTGATTAACTTTGTAAATTTATTTGTTTATAAAGTTAATATTTTTGAATAAGATTTATTGTTTGCTCATTTCCTTCTTTTTCCTTTTCAGGGACGAAAAGTTTTGAGTGGGGGAGAGTGTAACGACCCGTAAATTTTCAATAATTAAAATTGTTAATTTAATAGGATTTTTGAAATTTAATATTGACGAAAATATAAAATTTTGAATTATTAATAAAAATACTAACTAGAACGAATTACAACAGTATGAATGTAAGTGAATGGCTAATAACTTGAATGGAATTCCAATTAATTAAGATAGTGGAAATATTATAATCTGTTTATAAATGAAATATAAGAAAAACAAATGTAAGTACTGAATTAATTTATGAAATAATACAGTGTTATGGTAATTAAATAAAATTACTATTATATATATGGAATTATAATCTGTGTTGGTAAGTAATAAACTTATAAATGTAAGTAAAAGTAAATAGGTGACAATTAATATATGTTATTTATTTAATTAGTGTGTTGAATAAAATTGGAAATCAAATTGCAATTAAAGGTAATTAAATAGTACGTTAATTGAAATTAAGTTAAAATGGGAGAATATTAAGAAACAAGATTTCAAAACAATGTTAGTTCCATTCTTATTGTAATAAAGACTCGAATAACAAGGTTTAAAAATTTAATAAATGGATATTGGAGTTTTAATTTATAATTTCTGAATTTAACGAAATTGGAAAATAACATTAAAATTGATGAGTTAATCGACATTAAATTTGACATCTAAAATTGTTTAAGTTATTGTAAATGATTAAGGAATCAAAAATGATAGAAATGGTAAATAATAAAATTTAAACTGAAAATGTGATTTAATTGATTATTAATTTAATTTAATAGCTGGAAAATAGCCATTTTGGCCACTGACTCGGATTTCGATGAAACTAGTTGATCAATATCGTATACAAATCAAAAGCACTCGGAAAATCATACATAGAGTTAGAAGTAGTCCAAAAAATCCTCAGAGTCCTTCGATGGAATTTTAAAGAAAAAGTTACTGCCATTCAATAATCAAAAGATTTAAAACAAATCAATGTTGAAGAACTCATCGAAAATCCCATAACTTATGAGCTAGAAATGAAATTAAATGAAGAACGCGAAGGAGGTGATATTCGAAAGAAATCAATAGCTCTTAAAGGAACAATAGAAAGTGATGATGATGATAGTGATGATGATGGAGCAGCTGAGCTGGTGCTATTAATAAAGAGATTTAAAAAGTGGAACCACAAATATGGAAATCCAGCTCTAAGTCAACAACTGAAAAGCAGAATAGTCAAAGCACTATACAACTCAGAAGAACAAGAGATCATTTGTCACAAGTGCAATAAACCCAGTCATATCAAGCCCAATTGTCTCTAGAATCGATTCAGCCTTGGAAAGGAACAGAAAAGAAGGAGTTTTACAACCACTTAGGATGAAACTGATGAAGATGATAAAAGCACAGGCAGTGAGAGCGAAAAAGCAGATCTGTGCCTTCGAGGTGATATAGCTGACAGTGATGATGATAAACCAAGCGAGGTATCAAAACTTACTCATTTAGAATTACTTATATATTTTCACAAAGTAAATGGCTGTTTCGAATAACTTAGGGAGAAGTACGCTAAATTGAATCATAAAGAGATACTTTGATAGATTTAAATAAACGGTTTGATCAATTAGTTAAAAAATATCAAACCAAAAGCCCTAAGTGTTACAAGTGTACATCATTTGAAGAAGAGATTAAAAAATCAGAAATTAAATCGCTTGAAAATGAAATCGTGATTTTGAAAGAAAGTGAAAATACTAGGAGAGAAAATTATATTAAATAGTGCACACAATTATTAAATGAAAATGAATCTCTCAAAATACAAGTCCAACAACTGTCAACTTTAGGAAAATTTTCAAAAGGTGAAAGATCGTTAAATATGCTATTAGGGAAACACACTATTAATACTGTTAGAAAAGGCTTAGGTGTAACCAATCAGAACGTGATATAAATGAAATTAATCAAGTCAATTCAAAGGGCATGATATGTGAAAAAACTAGACACAATCGAAATATCTGCAGGTATAGACCCAAACACGTGAACACCATTCCAATTTGGGTTCCAAAAGGTGAAAATATAAAATCCCTTAAAGTCAAACAAATCTGGGTGCCGAAATGAGCAAATATAAATATTTTTGGATCTACTCAAACATATTTTTCAAAATCATTTGCCACTAACAACCATGGACTTATAAAAATAAATAGGTCATAAAAATCTTTTCTTGTGTAGATGTGGTGGCAGGCTAAGGAACAACAACAGTGTAACCCGGATTCTGGCTATTCCAGGCACACGATGGGCGACAAATCAAAGTTTCTTAGCCTAGTATAAAGGTGGAAGAATCATAATGGGCAACAACGAAAAACTATTGTAAAGGAAAAATAGGTAGCCATATATTAATCTTGAATGATTTATTAACTGTGATAATCTGCACCATAATCTGAATTAAATTAGCCAGTTATGTGATAAAGAAATGAACGTTGATTTTGATTCTGACTTATTCAAAATTGTTGGTCAATCATCATTTTATGCCGAGAACACTACTCGTACCTCTAGAGTATCTGAACTAGTTCATATAGATTCGTTTGGACTAACAATATTTCAAGCTTAGATGATGAGAGATATTGTCTTGTATTGATTTTTGATTACTCTAGATACAAGTGGACATATTTGCTTATCTTACTACTTCTAAATCTGACACCATGTTCACCTTTTATAAATTTGCTCAATTCAAATTGAAAAGACTTTCATTTAAAAGCTGTTAAAAATGATTTTAAGGTATTTGTTGCAACTTCACTGTCTGGTCTATAACATCCAACTAATGATAATCTTGAGTCTAAGAAATTTAGAAGCAAATTACACTAGTAATCTAGTTGGTAGAAAAATTACTAGTAGAACGTGATTTATGTTGAGACATTCAGTAGTTGCATTGTTTTTCAAAGAAAATATCTGCATATTTTTCATTTCAACTAATTTTCAATTAGCAGACATTTTTCTTATAAAACTCCTTCTAGAAAATAGTTTTTGTTGATCTTGTTTCAGATTAGTTATTTTAGAAAATTTGAGTTTATAATTATTTTTGGATTTGATTTTAAATGACTACATTAACTAATCTGACTCCCTACTGATAATCGAAAAAGATAAATAGTGGTTGAAAAAGTGATGTGTGTTGATATCAATCATATATTATAACTTGAGACGGTATATTTAGTAAATTTCTTTAGAAATTTAAACAAGATTTATAGTAACTTTTGATGGGTAAAAATTCCACGACCATCTCTATTTCTATCATATTTTTAACGACCATCACTCATCAAAATCCGATATAGTATGTCAATATGTGGTATTTTAAACGATAATTTTTTTCATTTTATTATATTTTTAGCAATAAAAACATCTAAAGTATTCACTCTCATTTAAAAGTCCTCACGGTTATACATGGGTGAATTACTTGGAATTTTTGATTATGCGCTTTCATGCTCATTTAAAAGTCCTTACGGTTATGTTTGTATGGAACACATATCAAAATTGATTAATTAAATAAACAAGTTGATTCTGATCACACTTAAAAGTCCTCACGGTTATGCACGGTTAGAAGATACTTGAATTCATTTTAATTTTTTTTTTAAGAATACCACTAATCTCATTTAAAAGTCCTAACGGTTATGCTTGGTTAGTAGATATTCAAATTTGTGCTATGGATATACCACAAATAGACACAATTATATGGTTTTACATACCGACATTATCCCTATCATTCTAAAGTGGAATATGCACCTAAAAGAGTATTTATGATTTTGTTTGATTTTTTATTGAAATTTAATATTTATACTCGATTGAGTTTTAGTGTTGTATTAATATCTATCACTTTATCTCTATTTTTCTAACACTATTACTCTTTTACAAAAGGAGAAGAGAAAAGTTGAGATTTTGGCAACAAAGGTCAAATATTTTATTTTGTATTTTCTATTTGCATCAAGGTTCATTTGCATATTTTTATTTATTTTCATGCATATATGAAGGGGAAGCTTTGTATAGAGAGTGAGCATTCAAATAGGGGGAGTAACTTGAATGATCAAATACATTTAATAAGCTTAAAATCTTAAGTATATGTTTGTTATCATCAAAAGCGGGAGATTGTTGAATATGCTAGTATATGATTTTTGTTTGATGATAATAAACATATATATATATATATATATTCATTTAAATGTATTTGTTAACGTACTATTTTATTTTTCACATGATTAAACAAATATTTGCTGAATAAAATAAATAACATAGAATTTAAATTCAAACAGATATTTTATTCAAACGAATATTTTATTACAATTTTGAATAGTACAAATTTGAGCCCTCACTGTATACACACATTTTTCAATTACATTTCAATTTCAATTACATCACATTTTTCACTATACATACAGTTGCACCTCACTACATATCACTCGTTCACTCATATTTGCTCTTCAACTGTATTCCAATTTGTATCCGACGACTGAGTTATTTGCAAAATATACACTGATGTAGTAAAATTGAATTGAATTTTTTACAGTGTAAAATAAAATGTATTTTTTAAAATATTTAGTCATTTGGGTTGTTCGTCATCATATTCATTTTTGAATTCATCATACGCTAACAGCCTGTGATATGTACAGTGTATCAGTGTACATGCCACAAGGCCGTGCACACCGATATACACTTGACAAAACTGCAGGGACAGGTGAGCACAAGGTCAAACCCAACCAAAAGACAAGTTCAACTCAAGTGCAATAAAAATAAAGTCATGACATGAGCACAAGGTCAAACCCGAGTTATAAGCTGGATTCAGCACAGGTGCAATACAAGTGTAACATGTTCAATGAACTGGTCAGAGCAACCTATACCAGACTACAAAGAAACCAAGGCCAAGACTATATTCTAGCATACATGAAGATCATCAGGGATGCAACTCAACTCAAATCAGACTACAATTATAAAGAGCAACAAGCTCCATATAAAACCAGATACAAGGAACAGTCAGTATCAAGACAACAGTGGTGACACACACAACAACATGTAGTACACAAGCAAACAATGAACTGTACTTGTAACAATCAGACTACAATGCACCAGATGAAGCAAAGTCATGAATACAGTTCAAACTTCAAATGAATCAAAATCAAAATTCAGACTGGTCTCCAAAATGAATAGTCATAACGCAGACTCATGAAGTCTCAATCAAATGGTCGAGTACAAGTTCAAATAGTAAAATGCTTCTACCAGACTCATATAAGAATGAACAGATATGTATACAATGAAGCCAAACTACAAGTGAAACAACGACCAGAAATGAAGCAATGAACACAACAACAATGAAACCCATGCAAACAGGTGCAGTTACAACCAGTGATCAATGAAGACTTGATTGCAACGACCACAACAAAATTATACTTGAAGCAACTCATCACAAAACTTCAAACAAGTTCAGTAGCATGGCACAAAGGCACACAACAGTCTTGACCAAAACATAATGTACTTGTCAACAAAACAAAACAATGGATCATATACATGAACCGGATCAAAACAAAACAATAGAAAAACCCAACTTGTCAACAAGCTCCAAGCAGACTCAACTAGACACCAAACAAATGAACAAAACAACATATATACATATGTACTCAAGGCAACCAGACTATATGCAAGCAAAATCACAAGCATACATATAGTAAACACCATGTATACATATATAGTGACAATATGGTTGCAGTGAAGACAACAGCTCGAATGAGCAAGTGCAGACTCAAAAATCAACCAAGTACATAGGCACACAAATCACACATATATACATACGTGTATGTATGTATATACATGGAAAAAACTGAAGTGCACCATACCAGCAAGCACTCGGGTTGACAAGAGTTTTAAAGTCAACAAGTCAAAGCAGTTTGAACAAAGCAGTGTTCGCGTTTCAATAAAAATTCAACTTGTAGAAGAATACGATAAACAAGTCGGAGTCAAAACCAGAAAATAACGAAAATCGAAAGTGTCCAGATTATCATTTCAAGTAGTCGAAGTTAAACCTGAAATTCTTGGAGTAAGTTCAAAATCAAAGTCGTGGTGACCAAGTAAACACAAAATATACGAATTTGAACAAGTCAGTACAAATCACCAGCATTCGATCAAAAAACAGTGGCCGAGAGAAATTAATTGACGAATTAAAGTAAATATATTCGAATGAAAATAAAGGGAACCGATCCTTATTTAACCCAATCATCATCGGCATTTTCCAACCGTTCGAGTTCAATACAAAAATTCAGGGTATACTTTTAAATCAAAATCAAATCAGTAACTCGAATCAAAAGTCGAGCACAGTCGAAAATGAAAAGGCAATTCACGTCACGTACCAATTCAAAGCATTGATTCGAACTCGACTTATTGAAAGCGACCGCAAGCCAAATAGAAGAAGCATTAAAGCCAATTGTGGAACGACCAACAACTAATTAGAATCGGCGCTTCAAATTACAAACCCTAGATCGCAAAAAGAAACGGCACAGACTAAAAAGTTAAAGGCTGAAGAAAACACAAAGGGAGACATGTAGACAGGGTTTTGCCGAAGCTGGGTAAATCTGTGTTGTTCTATTTCTGCTTTTTATATTCTGCTATTATCTGTGTTGCTATTATTCTGCCATTATTAGTGCTACGATTATTTTATATACTTCCGCATTAAATTTTTTATAATTATTAGTATCACCCAATTCACCCCTCCTTTAGGGTGAAATCGATCCCACACATTCCATATCGTTACTTAAGTCCATATTCAGCTTCCCAACTTAAGTTCATACCCCATCTTATCCAACTCACATTCCAATCATTTTCAATTTGTTTACTCTTACATTAAATCCACTCCTTGCTATCAACTACTTAACCTTTTAACTTCGTTATACCTTCCCACTTTTCTAGCTTAATAAGTTATATAAACTTTGTTAGAACCTCAATTGTTGGATTTTAATGACAACAACTATACAATTATGTCAAAGAATCTCTAAACTAATTTGCAGGTACATGGGCATCAAAAAGAGATAATCAAATACATTCAAAATGAAGATACACAGTACAAAAGAATAAAAGAATGTATATGGAGATACAAGAAGTGATATATATGATAGAGACAAGACAAATGTGACAAACAAAGTATTATTAGTCATAGAGTGTCGTGTCTAGAGTTTATAAATGCAAAATCTTCTCCAAATGGTATACACACATATACGTTCATATTTTAAATGAAAAATCAAGTTTTCAAAAATTGCATGGAGAGGGACTCGAACCCGGGTCACTAGTTTAGAAGGCAAGTGCTCTAACCATTTGAGCTATGGTAATTTTTAGTTACATGTCAAATTCAGACGTCTGAATTGATCATTTAAGACGTCTGAATTGATCATTTCAGACGTCTGAATCTGCAATCAAAACTGAAATTTCATACAATATTCAGACGTCTGAATTGGAAATTTCAGACGTCTGAATCTGGTCAAAAACGACCTATTTCCTTTCTGGTTTGCATGTTATCAATTTCAGAAGTCTGAATTTTTCAATTCAGAAGTCTGAATATCTATAACGGCTATATTTTTCAAAGAGGCACTTTCATTCATGAAGAGATGCGTCCTTCAGTTCAATAGATATAACCATATCTCTTTATGATAACTCTTTACGAACAAATGCACTATTTATAATCTATATAAACATATTAGAATCATTTATTTAATTCACCGAATTGATCAAAAGCTTTCTATTTCTATACTACACTGATTCTAACATTTTGAGCATTCAAATTTCTGCATAATCATTCATTTACTTCCATATTCTTCACATACACACACATATATATCAAAAGGAGAAGATTATAGGTAGATTGTACTATCAAAAGACAAATTCGTGTTATTGAGAACACACTGTGTCATATACTTTCTGTATAAGTTGAAGTTCTGTTCAGCTATTCAGGCGAGTGAAGTCCTCTTCGGCTATTGAGGCGAAATCATGTTCTGCTGCTCAGGTCCCTTGTTCGGCTGTTTAAGGGTTGTTTTAAACCTGTTCCTCCGGGTTAAGTGAGGATTGTTGTTAGTGAAATTCCAGAAGGAGTCTGGGACTGGACGTAGAACAGGAAGTTCGAAGCAGTATAAAAATTCCTGGTGTGCTTGTTTTATTTTTTCTTATTTACTCTGCTACAGTAACTTTGTTTTATTTCCGCACTAGTATATTATAATTCCTTATAGCACGATCCGCACCACCACTTTCAAACTTATATGTTCACAATTTCTTTAATTTCCACTTAAGTTTGCCCACCTTGAATATTTATAACATATAGTTGTATAATCACTTCACCATTTACATTTATATTTAGTTTATTCCATTTTAAATCCACTCTCCATTTAAAATTCAATCTTGAACTTTTCATTCTTTTATCATAATGTTAAACCATTTTCATTTAGGTTTTTTTAATTCATAAGCTCAGAACTCTTTTTCTTCAAAATCTCATTTTACTTACTCAAGCTCATTTACATCTTATAATCCTAACTCTGGATTATCTATTTCACTTTATAACTTATGTTTGTTCATCCCATTCAATAATTATAAATTAAGTTATATAATTGTCCTACCCTTCATCTTAATATCCAATTCAACTCAAATCCAATTTCAATTTTATTTAACTTATTTTAAGTTAAATTCCAACATACCTTGTTTACTTTAGTTTACTCAAGTTAAATTTTAATTCTAGGATTAAAATTTACATTTTCCTTTATTATCTACATCAACATCAATTTATAAGTTCAGTAACTGATTCTCTTAACTTTACAAATCATTTAAATGGAAATCCCAGAATTCAATTACCCGATTTTATTTCAAAACATTTTGAAATCATGGATATACTATATCACTTTGGTATATGAAATCATACCCTAAAAATCTCAAAGCCACTTGGTTTTTTCCAAAAACAGTTCACTTTGGAACTTCTAAAACAATACTTGTTTATCAAACAGTCCAAAACAAATATTTATATCCAATCACCGCGGTAGCAATTCATCATTTAGAAACTCAAAAATGAATACCAATGATATGGCCATCACCACCAGGATTATTTTCCAACGAATGAAGTGAGTTCGGTGCTTTCTTACTTCCAAATTCATTTTAAAACAATTTCTATTCCAAAAATATTTCCAAAATACTATTACCATTATTCCTTTCAAACCACTTTGAAAAACGTTTTCAAACTTTCCAAGATTTAAAAATTCCCAAACATTTAGTCCAAACCCAATTTTTTAAACACTACCATAAAATTTCCAAGATTTAAATTCTGGTTTAAATCAAATTTTAGTTATGCTCCTTTGTATAAATCATACTTATAAATTTCTATTTGGTTATATATAAAACATTTCAAATTTTATAATCTTGTTTCTGATTATAACATTAACAACCATGCATTCCAAATATATATAATAATTTCAAAAAATTATTTCATTTATATCAAAATATAATTTTTGGTAAAATTATTTCATTTACCCACTTTAAAACAATACTATGTCGGTTTACCTTGTTTAAGAGTTTAGAAACCCATATCGATACGTTTGTACTTCTCATAATGACCATAATTCATAATCACTCAACCGATAAGTCAACATAATATAAAAATATTTCATATTCACTAACAATTACGCGAACATAGCTATTAATACACTCAAACTCATTATAGAGTACTACCGACTCTATCTCTAATGAGTAATCCTCACCAAAGACTAGGTATATCGCCAACCTAAGCTCTGATACCACATGTGACGACCCTCTCTTCACGACCCTCGAAAATCGACATAAATACGCCATTGTGTAACATGTAGAATGATCGAGTATCGGAAAGACATATTTTTGAGGGAAAAGAAAAGAGGTAGAAGAAACTAAAAACAAAACAGAATCTCACAGCGGACAAAACAATATATAATATCAATAGCTCTTTACACAAAACAAAACTGTAATATACATACCTCACATCAGAGTACACAAATCAGTAATTACCAGCCCGAGAAGTTATAACAACCCGCCCTTACAATTGCTGGCAATTTCGAACAAAACACTACAATAGAAATATATAAGTACGAGTAATATGTCTTCGCCATCCAGCTCGTTTCCTGAGCTCTATAGCATCCGAACCTGAAACCTGAAATAATCGATTTGATCTGAGCATTATAGTAAAATAACACCCGGGTCAGTCTAGAAAACCAACGTGAGAAAACACACTTAATTTGAATTATTAAAATTTCAAAATCCTTTAAAAAAATCAAAGGTATCTCGTAAGACCACGCCACAAATAAACATTACAGGTTTTTAACTTACGATAACCAAAATATTTCATATCAAAATCATCTGATGTTATAATAGTGCCTTAGTACAAATACTTATTCAAATAGCTAAAATGCTTGCATCTCACATTCCAGCATAGTTGGGCACAATCAAAACCATACGGTGCTTATTGGAGAATAGATTCCAACTGAATGACCAGGCACCGGGGTACCACCTGTCACAGTACATGTCTAGAAACACCGTACCGAGATCGAATCTATCGATCCCTGCCAATACAAGATCGGACTATCCCTGACCTGGATAGACCGAATATGCTATCACCTCGTGTGTTCCCACCCTTTCTGAGCTCCTTTCACACGTAGTGATAATATCCAAGTTTATCTAGAAAGGTGATAGACATACCCTACTTGGGTGCTACCCACTTAGCCTTACTGCATCTCCCCTGCTTTTCAGTCATTACCGGTTGATGAAGCTAGAGGCTACGATTACCTTTTTAAGAAATACTCACTTAGAATTCTCATTGTCCTCCAATGACAATGTACCGATAGCATTCATCCATACAAGTCTGTTCCCAGTCCGAACGGAACCACATGCACTATTCCTACGACATCCATTTTGGAGTCACCCTTAGGATTAGTAGCAATTAGCCCTCGCATTTCACTACTTCATCTTCGACTCCATGCTCTTATCTTCATCAAGAAAATGTATTCGTTGGATCGAAGTGATTTTCGGATCACAAATCCGATACCGGTCTCTTTGGAAAAACGTTCGATATTCTCGATAAATTCAACCCCCGTTCTTTAGGAAATAAACAAACGAAAATAAGACCGAAGATCACCTCTAACCATTAGTGGAAAAATTTCCTTATAAACGTCCAAGAAGAACGAAACGAGTTTATACATACAGTATATCATCTGGAATGGTAACTGTACCATATGATCCACGTACTTCTTTTAGATATTTCCAAAGTTATATTTATGTCCAGATTTGGTATAAAAAAACAATCAATTTAATCAAATACTTCAATTTTACCGAAAAACACCAAGTCTTTATTTAAATTAAATTTAATAAATAAATCTCTTTATCCAAAGTTTGTACTTATCTATTCGAATTCGGTATATTCAAAAAGTATCCCTGTTTTTAAAAAATATATTTTAAAAACCTTTTTAAAAATAAATAAATGTAAATGTGGAAAGTACCATTGCGGTATCAAACCATGGATCATAGCTCAATGGTTATGTCTCTATTTGAGAGAAATCCAAGACTTAGTTGCAGGCACTCACTGCCTCCGATTTACGCCATGTGTGTATACCATTACTTCCCGAATACTTTATTTAAAAATTATCTCAAAATAATACTTGTAAGTTTTTAAAATAAATTCCAAGTTTAATCTAGGCAAATATACTTAAATAAAAGCTATTATACAAAGTTATATTAATATTTAATAATTTACCCTTTAAAAAAATGTTGACTAGTTCTTAAATAAAAATAAAACCCTTTAAGATCATTATAAAGTAACTATTTAATAACTAAATATGCTTTAAAACATTAAAAATAATTAATAACTAGTTTCTGGAATATTTTGAACACTTTTTAAAACTTCCATATTAATAATTAAAAATCCTTCTTTTAAAACAACCCAATCTCGATTTAAATTCCACTTCGTAAATCTATAATTCTTACTTAAGTTTAGTATCACCAATTTATACTTATTTCCAAATACCGCTTCTACCCTTCCAAAAATATTTAAAATCTCGATTTTTAAAACCTATTGTATTCAAACAAGTACCACTTAAAACATTTATTGCTTAAAAACTCTTTTCATATACTTTTATTCCAAATTCCGATTCAAAATATTCCAACTTTAGTTAAGTACACATTTCAAACAATTTGTTTTATCCCATTAATTAACCAAAATACTTTATAAACATTTTACTTCAAAAAATCCCTTTTAAATTCCTTTCCAGTTTAAACTTATGTTACTGTTATTTTAAGATACAAAAATCTAGGTCAAAACCTGCCACAGCATCCAATCAATCTAAAATACACAGTAACCTATCATAAATTATTCCAACAGAACATACATCACTATATATGAAATTAAATTCAATATTTTTTTAGGAATCCAGTTGGATCCCTCCAACTTGTTTCCCTGCATCCACAAACATTAGCACAACATAAAAATACCAATCGCACTTTGAGGAGGATATCGCGATATATAGGGTCAACTGCTATTATGCGGGACACATAGGGTCTCATCCGCTATATATATGTATATATGTATATGTATATGCGGGAATATCAATCACGCCAATATATATATGCACTACTATATATAATATCACATCCAACTGATAAAAATTGCATCAATTCAACCAATCAAACATTTATTAAATTTAACTATTTAAAATTAACGCCGGCAGTCCAAAATTGAGCAAGATTAACTCACCTTGAGTTTTACGTTGCCAAACGTTCCAATTTTGAACTAAATCGAGCACGTTCGATTTAACCCAAAATTTTCTCTCGCTCCAAACGTCTCCAGGTCTGTTCCACAGTGTAATGCTCGTCGCTGCTATTCCGGCGCCGCTTGTTTCGTCCAATTCTGACCTCGTATGGAGAAGATATGCATTTTTATATGTTTTCAATATAAATTTATAAACAAATTTCTTATTATTATTATTATTATTATTATACACACAGCAGATCTGGCCTACCATTTAAATGAACATCCAAGCCACCACGAACGCCAAAAAACCCAACGCATCGTTCAATTTTTTGATCGCCACCCCGCCACTCGCGCCCTAGAACATGATCTAAGGCTACCACTTCAAAGTCCTTCGCGAGCTCTACGATAGGCCGTGACTTTAATAAGCTCGGCCTCCCCATGAACTCGAGATTCGAACCGAAACGTGCTACCTTTGAGAGAGATTCCTCGTCAGTCCATGGCTCTAAAAACAATCAAAGCCATTGGATAGGGAGATCTCGTCGAGCCTCACAAGATTGTAGTTGGAAGATTTTCGAATTGGTTAATGGATTGGGAGAAAAGGAAGGAAGAAGATGAGAGCTTTCTAGCCATTAGTTTCAACTGAAGGCGGCTGTGTTAGAAATGGCTAGGGTTACACTGTAGAACACGTATATATACACATATACACAATATTTTATATTATTTCAAATTTTATCGTGCATTTTCAAATGAACTCTAAACGAGGTATGCCGTTTGGCGTTTATAATGTTTTTCCCCTATCCCGAACTCAATGGCACATTTTTAGGGCCTAATTCGATCGTATGTGGAAGATAGCTTTTTGAATCGAATTAAAATATTAAATTTTCGATATTTATTTCAACGCTTCTCTATCCCGTACGACCAAATGCTAATGCCAAACACTACGAAATTTGAAATCCGATAATAATACACTATTATAGGTCTAACGGAACTGGTTTCGTCGAATTCCAAGGCTGTACCTCGAAAGGCTATTTCAACTCGTCGATTAAATCGAACGATTTTCTAAATTGTTGAAATCATTTAAAATTGCAATTTTAAATTTTACTACCTCAATTATAATTCAAATAAAATTTATACTATATCAGAAATCATTCTGATTTGTATTAAATCAAAATTCAATTATTTACATTATTCCCATATATTAACTTTCACTATTACATTAATATATAAATTTCAAAATTCTAATTTATCGACTTTTGATTTCATCCAAAGTCCAATATTATAATTCAAATTCAAATAGAATATAAATAAATTTTAGAAATTATTTTTACATACGTTTATTTTCAGATTCCCATATTATCCCAATTTTCAATTATTAATTTATATTTAACCAAATCCAATTTATTACTATACTTGGAATTTTAAACCCATCTCAGAAATTCTTCCATATTCAAATTCAATTTATAATTCAAATTCAACATTTAAAATAATTAAATGTTCAAAATTAACGACCGAAATTCCGAGTCGTTATAATTAGTAGCAATTAGCCCTTGCACTTCACCGCTCCATCTTCGACTCCATGCTCTTTTCTTCATTTCGAAAACGTATTCATTGGATCGAAACGGTTTTTGAATAACAAATCCGATCCCGGTCTCTTCGAAACAACGTTCGCTATTTCTAGTAAACTCAACACCGTTTCTTTAGGAGATAAACATACGAAAATAAGATCGGAGATCATCTCCTAATCGTTAGTGGATGGATTTCCTTATCATCGTCCTAGAAGAATGAAACGAGTCTATACGTACAGTATAGCACCTCGAAAGGTAACTGTACCGTATAATTCCCGTATTCTTCCAAATATTTCCAAAGTTATATCTGAGTCCAGATTTCGATAGTCGGTTGTTTAACTATCAAATAAAAAATCATTCAACCAAATACTTCATTTTCCATTGAAAACACCAAGTGTCATTTTTAATTTTATTTTATTAAATTAAATCGCTTTATCCAAAAGTATGTGCTTATCTTATCGAATTTAGTATATTCACAAAGTAACTTGTCCAAAAATATTTGAAAAACCTTTTAAAAAAAACAATAACATGGAAAGTACCATTGCGGTATCAAACCATGGATCATAGCTCAATGGTTTCGTCTCTCTCCCAGAGAAATTCATTCACGAATGAAGATGTGTCGAAGTGAAAGCCTCAGGGATTATTGAGCTTAAATCTGTGCACCTATCCATGCAAACGGGGTTAAAAGCAATAGATAGCCTGATTCCTATAGGCCGTGGTCAATGCGAACTTATAGTCGGGGACATACAAACTGGAAAAACAGCTATATATAGAAAGATCAAGCTCTGTGGTAGTGAGTCACCAAGAAATGGAGAATCAGATATGCAATAGGTACTGCTATCTTTCTCCTGAAGGCACTCACTGCCTCCGATTTACGCTACGTAAGTGTACCAATACTCTCCGAAAACTTTATTTAAACATTTTCCAAAATAATACTTATGAAATTTTTGTAATAATTATCCAAGTTAACTTTAGATAAAGCTACTTTTTAAATAAAAGCTATTATATAATATACTAATATTGAATAGTTTATCCGTTTTAAAATAATAGTACTGATTAATTCTTAAATAACAAGTCGACTTTCTATGAATTAACCTGATTAAATATCCAAATATACTTTAAACCATTTTTAAACAACTAAATAATTAATTTTCTAAAATGTTCTTCAAACACTTTTAAATTTACTAATTAATACTTCAAAATTCCCTTTTTAGATAACTTAAATTCTCAGAAAAATATATTTTTAACTTCCATATTGCCAGTCCAATATTAATAAATCCTTCTAAATTTAGTTCTAATTAATTTACATCCCAATTCCGTAAATCCCTTTTTTCACATTTTTAAAAATAAATCTATTATTTATTTTTAAACCGAATTACCCACCTCCTTATAAATCTTCATCGTGAATTTATAATTTCAAATTATCCACTGATAATTACTTCAATTTATTTATAAAACTTCGTTTATAAATTCCATGTTCTCATTTTCCTTCCATAACCATTTTAAATTTACTTAAGTCGATTTTAAATTGATTTTCTACATTAAATTCCATTTTATATTAATTCCTTACACCATCCAAATATATTCCAAAACCCAACTAATTTCAGATTCCACTTCCTTTTTATGATTTAAAATCTTATTTAAATCAGGAATATCAATTTCATCTTTTACTTTCAAATTTCCTTTTTGTTTTGTCCCAAAGTATTTTAAATCTCGATTTTTAAATCCTTTTTTTTACACTTAAACAAATCGCTTAAGTTTTATTATTAAAAACCCTTTTGTTTATATTATTCAAATCCTTATTTCAATATTTTAGGATCTCTATTTACAATATTATAGAATTATCAAATACAAATTTGAATCAACTATATATTTTGTTTTCAAAATTCATTTCTTTCAATTTATCCAAATCCCATTGTAGGTATTTTTACTTCAAACTTTCCTTTTTAATATCTTCCTAAAATTTTAGACATTTATCGTCGGTATTTTAAAATACCAAAATCTAACCAGTAAATCCTATAGCACCAAATAAATTCAAATCACGCTATAATCTGTCACATATTATCCAACATCACATATTACTGAATATGTAAATAAATTCAACATTTTTGTGGAATCCAGTTGGATTCCTCCAACCTGTTTCCCTACATCCACAGATGTTAGCACAATATAAAAATACTAATCCCAATTCAAGGGGGATATCACGGTATATAGGTTCATCCGCTATTATGCGAGGCGCACAGGGTCTCATCCGCTATATATATGCGGGAAAATCAATCACTCCGACACACACACACACACACGCACTACCATATATAATATAACATCCAGACTGATAATAATTATAAATTCAACCAATCAACCAATTATAAATTTTAACCATTTAAAATTAACCAGAAGTCCAAATTTGAGTGAGATTAACTCATTCATTTTCTGTCGCTTTCGCGTTCCGTTGTCATTCAATTCGGACGCGTTTGAAATTATCTAAAAATCCCAGAAGCTCCAGTTTCGTCCAAACCTTTTCCTATGCGTAGAGGGCGACAACACGATCCCAACGGATCTTGGATCGTCTGAAATGGACCTCTATGTGCAAGATACATATTTTTTTAATACAAGTTCATTGCTTTTTATATTAAAATACAAATTCATTTTTTTTAATAAAACCCATACCCACGGCAGCAAGACCCGACCCAACAAGCTTTCCCCCTCCCTTCCTTTCTTCTCCAATTGATTTATCCTATGCACGAGAACCCACCTCGACCTGAAACGTGCACGGCCACCATATTACGTGTGCACGCACCCCACAGAAATCGCGACCCGTATTTTCGCCTAGCCACTGTCGACGTCGCGGTCCCCTACCCAACGCCATACCTCACAGTGTAAATCGCGACGTCGCCAACCCCCTAGGCCGTACAGCCATGTCGCGCGCCCCCAAACGCAATCGCACGTCACCAAACTATGCCCGTCGATCCCCTTCCTACTTCAAACACCACAACTACCTTCAAATCGACCAACTCACCCTTAATCAACTCGAAACTCAAACCCTAGTTTCGGCCATCTAAGGAAAATAATGTTGCACCCACAAAAATGCGTACCAGACTGAAGCTCAAGCTAAAACTAAAATTGAGAAACTAGTTTTGGATTTTTTTTGTTGAGTATTTCATGAGTTACGATTTTATTTCAAAGCTTGGATTTTTTTTTTCTTTTTTCCCCTTTAGTGTGTATGTTCGGTCGCTATTTTAAAAGTTGGAGGGAAACGTGTATCACACGACAAGGAACAATGATTTGAGGAGAGGTGGAAAAGTTTTGATGTGAAAATATTTGTCAAATCAATTTTTTATATTATTATTTAAATTTGTAAACCGTCTCGAATCCGTAGCTTAAAATTTTGACCTCCTATCAAGACATGCTGTTAGGCGTTTATAATGTTATACCCTTATTCCGAATGCAATGGAAAAGGTTTCGAGTACTAATTCGATCGTATGGAGAAGATTGCTTTTTGGACCCAATTATTATATTGAATTTTCGATATAAATTTCGACGCGTTTACATATCGTACGACCAAATGATAACTCCACTGCGAAAATTTGAAATACGATAATAATACACTATTACAGATCCAATGGAACTGGTTTCATCGAATTCTGAGACTATGCCTCGGAAGGCTAAACGTCAATTTAAAAGATATATTTTTAAACTGAACAAATCACATTTAAATTCTATTTTAAAATTTTTATTGTCTTCAGTGTTGTTAATATAAATTTTATAAGCCTTTAAATTATTTTTATCAAGCTTAAAACTCCAGATTCAACAATTTACCGAAATTTTCAATTATTAAATTAAATAACTAATTTATCCCATAAATGGTTATATGAAATTCAAGTAAAAAATTAACATTTAAATATTTAAAATCAATTAAATATCCTTATTTCAAATATCAAAAATCCTGGGTCGTTACATTCCTCCTCCCTTATAAGAATTTCGTCCTCGAAATTGCTAGGTAAGAAGAATGGTCCTAAACCCGTTAACTATTTTTCCATAACCCATCAGTTTAAACAACTTCCCAAAAATAACTTTATTGAAACCACATTATCACTTACACTAATTTCTAATTTCATCCATAGCTTATAAATAATATTATCCCGTCAATCAATAAATTTATATTTTAAAACCAAATTTTAGATTATCAAAATTTTTTGAACTCCTTAAATTTTTGAAAAATTTCGCCTGCGTCTCCTTTGCCTGGCTAGATCTGGAAAACTACAAACAGCCTCTACGGCCCCAAATCATCAAAAATAAAATAAAAGCCAAGTTGCTCAATCATAAAAAACATTAAATTTCATACAACAATTTAAACAGATACCTTTTTGTCAGTAAATTTAATTTTACTTCTGAAATCGAAGACAATAATTTTGCTTTTGCTTTTAATTACCTGCACCTTACTTACCAATAGTATCCAATCATACCATTCAAGATCATTTAATTCATTCCTTTTCAAAAAATTCCAAATTTCCTATATTCATTTTACCAAAACCCATACAATGTACATATATCATTCGTACGCAGTATCAAATATGATCGCTCACTCGATCACACAATTTCACTTTCGAACTAGTATCGTTCACATGACTCTCAAGTGCAAACTCAGATTGGGTTTCCTTGATCAGAAACTGCCATTCTCCTTATATTGCCATATACTACAATAAAGAATTTTAGGACCAATCAAAAATCCATACCCTGTGTTCGCCGTCGAAAATTGAGTGAAAAATTCCAACTCGGATCGATATAACTATCTCGAATTTCTATGCTCGAATCTGGATCAAATCGTTATGCGAATAAAATAATATACGTACAACTTAAGTGTTCATTCCCAAGTGATTACTAGCTATATCCAATTCTTTCTATTCCCATTTACTTTCATTTCCATTCTCTTATTCACAATTATCTTTTACACAACTTTTACTAGATCTTCATTCAAATACCTACCCAGTATATTTCCCAATACCAATTTTACTTAAGAATTTCACCATCAATTTCTTAAGCTTACTATAAATATTTTATTTTACTTCTTATATTTATTTCCACCACATCACTTTGGGTTTTATCCACTTCTATTCAAATTAAAATTTCAAATTTCATTTGAATCCAATTTATCACCAAATCTTAAATATTGACTTTAATCACCCATATCCCATAACCTATTTAATTAACTTTAATTAGTTCCATCCACTAATTTATTTCAAATCTCAATCAAACTTTATTTCCAACATTTGTTTTATTTAGTCCAACTCAAACTAAATTTTCTATTCCACTTTATTTAACATAATTCAAATTAAACATCATTTCAATATTCAATTTCAATTCTATTTATTTACAAACCAAATTAATTTGTTCATTCACTAATTTATTTCCAACTTAATAAATTCTATCTCAATAACTATTCCATTTAGCCTGCTTAGGCTAAATTTTCCAAAATTCACTCTTATTTAACTTAATTTAAGTTAAATTCCATTCCAGTTCAAATTTTAAACTTTTATAAGTTTTCCAATTTATTTATATTCCATAAACATTTTAGATCAAATTCCAGAGTTTAGGCAATTACTTAAGTATTTCAAAATCATTTTTGAAATCAGATATACCCAAAATCCTTTGATATGTCAAATTATTCCCTTGAATTTCAAAACCAAATAAGTTTTATCAAACCAAACTTCAATTCGAACATTTAGGCAGCAATTCCTCCTTTTGAGACTTGAAAATGAACACCGATGATGTCGATCATCAGAATTATTTTCTAGCAACCGAAGTGAGTTCAGTGCTTTTATTCCTTTTAAGCATTTTTAAATATTTTCGAGTCAAAAATATTCCCCAAATAATATCACCATTATTTTCCAAGTTTGAAAAACACATTTTCAAAACCTAGGGGATTTAAATTCCTAAATTTCCACTTTTTAAATCCTCTTAAACCTATATTTTAAATGTCCCTCTCGAATTTCATTTCAAATTATAAATCACATTTATAAATTCATATTTACAAATTTTGTTTTTTTATATGAATTGTTTCTCTTAACTTTTGGTTATAATTTCAACTTTCAATTTAATTTCCACAACAACAACGATAATAGTTTAATATTATCATTTCCTAGCACCAAGCAAACCATTTATAACTATAATAATTTCTGAAAAATTATTCCTTTTATATATAAAAATAATTTGGGTAAAATTATTTCATTTACCTCATTTCAAAACAATACTATGTCGAATTGTTTTGTCCAAGTGTTTAGAGATCCCTATCAATAATGTTAATTATTATTATTGACCAGAATCCATAACTACTCGACAAATCAATCAACACAATATACATTAATTTTATATTCACTAACATATACATGCTCATATCTATTTATACACTCAACTCATTCTAGGGTGTTACTGAACCTATTTCTAATCAGTAGTTCCTACCAGAGCCAAGGTTCTCGCTTAACCTTCAGCTCTGACACCAAGTGTCACGGTCCAGAATTTTCGACCTTCCAAAATTGACATCAATACGTTCACTGTATTACATGCCGAACAATCGAATGCCAAAAATGCCAGATCTTTAGGGAAAAAAAAGAAAGAGGTAGAAGAAGGAAACGGAAATAACAACACAAAATCTCACAAACGCAGCGGAACAATATATAATAGATAACAATTGATCTTCATAAGAAAAGAACTATAACTGTTTTATACATTACATTATCAAAGTATAATACATCAATAATACAATAGTGGATAGTTATAATTATTTTTCCTCACAAAAGCTGAATATACAACCTACAATACCCAACGGAATATAAATCAGATATGTGAAATACGCCTTTGCCATCCAGCTCATCTCCTGAGCTCCATAGCATTCTATCCTAAATTTATAATACTCGGTCTAACCCTAGCATTATAGTAAAATAACACCCGAGTCAGTCTGGAAAACCGGCATGAGAAAATACACTTAATTTGAGTTATTAAAGTTTTCAAAATCCTTTGAAAATCAAAGGTATCTCATAAGACCACCCCACAAATAAACACGACGGTTTTACCTTATGATAACCAAAACATTTCATATCAATTCCTCTGATATTACAATAGTGTCTAAGTACAAATACTTATTCAAATAGCTGAAATGCTTGCATCTCAAGTTTCAGCATAGTTGGGCACAGTCAAAACTGTACAGTGCTTATTGGAGAATGGATTCTAACCGAATGACTAGGCATTGGGGTACCACCTGTCACAGTACACATCTAGAACATCATACTGAGGACCACGTCGGGATCTCCTGTTATATGAGACTAGACTATACTTGACCTGGATAGACCGAATATGCTATCACCTCGGGTGTTCCCACCTTTTCCGAGCTCCTTCCATACATAGTGATAATATCCGAGGTTATCTAGAAAGATGATAGGCATACCTTACTTGGGTGCTACCCACTTAGCCTTGCTGCATCTCCCTTGCTTTTCAGTCATTCCCAGTTGATGAGGCTAGAGGCTATGATTACCTTTATAAGGAAATTTTCACTTAGAATGCTCATTGTTCTCCGATGACAATGTTCTGATAGCATTCATCCATACAAGTCGGTTCCCGGTCCGAACGGAACCGAAGGCACTACTCCTACTACATCCATTTTAAAATCACCCTCAAGATTAGTAGCAATCAGCCTTTGCACTTCACTGCTCCATCTTCGACTCCATGCTCTTGTCTTCATTTCGAAAACGTACTTGTTGGATCGAAGTGGTTTTCGAATAACAAATCTGATCCCGGTCTATTCGAAAAAACGTTCGCTATTTTCGGTAAACTCAACCCCGGTTCTTTAGGAAATAAACAGAAGAAAATAAGATCGAAGATCACCTCCTAACCGTTAGTGAACGGATTTCCTTATCATCTTCGTAGAAGAACGAAATGAATCTATACATACAGTATAGCACCTCGAACAGTAATTGTACCATATAATTCCCGTATTCTTCCAGATATTTCTAAAGTTATATATTAGTCTAGATTTTGATAGTCGGTTATTTAACTATCAAATAAACAAAATTGGATTCAAATTGTGAATAAAGTTTAGAAATTTATTTTATTCTGTTTGGGTTGTAATAAGTGGAAAATGAGTTTTATTTTAGAAAAATACAATAATTATGTAATTATTGCCAATTCTTCTCTTTATGATTTTTAAGAGTTGTAATTGATTTTTTTAAAGCTGGTTTATTTTAATAAAAAAGATGGAAATTGCTTTGAAAAATATGTTTTGGCTTTAAATTAAGTTTGGAAATGGTTTGAAATATTTTTTAAGTGAGAAAATAAATTTTGTGGATTTTTAAAAGTTAACAACATGGTTTTATTCATTTATTTGTATAAATAATGCATTTTTGTATATTAGAGATTTTAATAATAAAAAAGTTAGAAATATAAATTAGTCTTTTTATTTGATAAAAAATGTTTTATTTTATATGTATATAAGTTTTCCTAATTTTCTTGTGGAAAACTTGTGACAAAATGAATTTTTGTTTTTGTGTATATGTGATTTATACACATATCTATACTGTATTATGATTACTGAGTTGTGTTTCAAGAGCACAGAGGCCTCCTCAGATTTTTGAACTAAAGGGTCGCATATCTTATTCCTTATATACTTCTCGTATCTCCTTCTCCAAATCAAACTAATCTGAATGTCTTTCTCATCCTTCCTGACACCTAACCCCATTTCAAAATGAATTTAATGGTGATCCTTCAACTGTTGCTTGTCCTCCAATGAAGACAACGACCATCGGCCATCGTTGATTCAAGCATCTTCAACTTGGGTCAAATTTAAAGTGCATGAATTCCCCAAAATTAAAGATAAATGCAAAACCACCAGAATTGCCGTACATCACAAAATCCAGTCTGCTGATGGCTCTGCCCTCTTTTTCTACCGGTGCCTGTCGACTTATTCTATCGGCTTGCAGGTGCACGTACTTAGTTCATCAGAGGGTTTAATTGACGCATGTTAGATCTTCTCATCTTGAAAGTGGCCGTTACTACTTATTTTTTTCGATAGGTTAAGATTAGCTAGGTCCCTTTTATCTCCATAATTTCTTCGATTAAGGTTGTCGATTTCTGTTACCATAACCACTTTTTTTTGCTTCGTTAGTTCTGCTATAAGTTGAAATTAGTGTATCAGGTGCTTGGGACTTTTAATCCATGATTTCGTTAACAAAGATGATTCTTTTACTGCATACATCAACCTACACTGAAAACATATTTCTTTTGTTTCACAGGTTTCGCAACACCTTTTACTTAGTACAAGTCAAAGAAAACAAATCCGGGCTACAGAAATATGCATTCAGTGACAAACAAACATCATTTGCAGGAATCCCTGACATTTAACATGCTTTCTTCCACTTTAATTGACCTTTTTGTAGATTTTCCCTGTTCTATAGACAGTATATGTGCTTTTCTCCAACTAAGTGTGCCTTTTATGTTTACTGCCCAACAATATTTGATCAGTAAAAGCAAAAAAATTACACTAGCATATTAATCAGAAAACATGCAATGTGTACCACTGTTTTGAGTTTTAGCATATCGTCTACCCGTTTTAAACTAGTTATCCTATTTTAAATTTTAGATGGTATTAAACTGCTGCTTATTTAAATCTAACCTCTATCGTTACTACGTATGCTCTTACCACTAATATTATATGGTAGACAAACACATTATAAATAAATGCATTCTCACTATGCTGCATATTTTATATGCTGCATATTCCCACTGCTTTACGCTTTATGGTAAACAAATACTATTCTATTTTATGCTATTGTATATGCTGTGTATGCCCACTATTAACTATATTCGTATGCAACAGTGGTATAGTTATAAATAGAAAAATTAGAAATAAATGTAATTTTTATTAATAAGGCATATATATAATGATGTTATACATGTACAACTAGCTGAAGGTATTACCATTCGTTAACAACATATGACGCCCTACCTCTATACTCACACTAGCCAAGGGCATTACGGAGTAATGCCATCGACTAGCATGAAGAATAAGGCGGTTGAGGAGCGAACATCTGTGTATTTCTTTGTGCGAGTACCGTTATGCCAGATATTATTACATGCATTTCATTTCAAGAGGAAATTTGACACATCAGATACCAACTCAAAGCTACTACACAGTGGCTAAGTGATCTTAGAAAACAAATATAAAATAAGCAGAACACAAATCAGTCACAGATATTCATATCACAAAGGTGGAAACAAATCTGAATATAACACATAGAAGTGTACATCAAAGTAGTGGTCATACAAGATCCACTACATCACAAAAGAATAGGTACAAGTGCTAGAAAAAGAATATGTATATATCAAGGAATCTCTATCTCGAATGTATAAACTAAGTTAAAATAGTTAGCCAAAAGTCAAATGACGGACCCTAATAAGAAGTCAAGCAGAAGCACCTGAAATACCTTGGTCTGACCCGAGTATTATTTAAGCAGAAAGTAATAAACAGATTAGTCTGGATATAAACATCATATAAAAATGAGATAGGATAAGAGATATGACAAAAATGTATGATAACAATAATGTCATACTGTGTAAAGTATACATTTAACAACAAACAAAATTCATACCATATTTCAAGAATCTCATACACCAAAAAGAATGCCATATTCTTTAGCATATTCATCAAACTACAAATATTGGTAAAACTTATCAATGTAAATCACAAAAATTGGTGAAAAACAAAGTTCTAGAAATCATCGATTAAAAATCCAAAAATCACAAAAAGGGAGGCCTATCACAAATGGAAGCATGAAAACTCACCAACACGTGTATCACAAACGGAACGCTATTCCGTAAACCGAACATCGACGCACCTAAAAAGATACGCCCCATGCATAGTCGAACATCAACGCACCTAAAAAGATGCGCCCCATGCATAAACGAACATCGATGCACCTAGAAAGATATACCCCATGCACAAACGAAGATCGACGCACCTAGAAAGATACGCCCCATGCAAAGTCGAACATCAATGCACCTAAAAAGATACGCCCCATGCACCAACTTCTCGAGCCGATTGCTCCACGAACGGTCCAAAGACCATAGGTCGCTACCCCATAAAAATGAGACGAATCTCTATAAAGTCGGGGTATAGTCACCCACGTGGACAAAGAGACATCGCATATTGCTAGTCTAAACCATAAAATGATCAGCATCGATCAATAAGAAGTGTAAATTACACTAAGACGGTAAATAAATGAGTTTAGCTTCATGTCCCATAACCACTGGCTTAACTTAAATATTTACAAACAAATTGTAGATTTCCACTTGAAAATTGTCACGAGATTTCAATCGAACAAGCCTAAAAATTAACCGGCGAAGTAAACGCAAGCGTTTCATACCACTTGTTTTGCTAAGTCATTTAATTAGATTTCTCATATGAATGAGGTAAAAGTTTGTATATACTAATAGATTGGAAAACGATTTTAAAAACAAGCTTTGTATTGAAAATAATGTTGAAATCATTTTTTTGTGAAAGAGTTTGTGTATTTACTACTTCTATAGAAACCTTTGTATTTTAAAGTGACAAATCACAGAAAACGATTGTAAAAACAATTGATCACCAACAATTCACATTCGAAGACATGAATCAAATCCAAAGAAATCGATACCAAATCCATCAAAAAGGATATTCCCAAAAATCCAGAAAAAGAAGTCATCAAAGTCGATAAAAGCGATAACAACTAATCAGATCAACAAAAATCGATAAACATTGGAAATTTACTCAAAAAATAGGCAAATGGGTAAAACTGCACAGTTTTAGACGTCTGAGGGTTGATCCAGACGTCTAGATTTGGGTTCTGGAAATAATTCAGAAAACCCCCAAACGTATGAAATTACAAAGCAGACGTCTGAACCCTAACCAGACGTCTGAACCAACAAATCAGACATCTGGAATTTGTCTCTGCCATTTTATCTTCTGCGTTCGTTACATAATTTCTCTAGGGACCATAACCAGACATCTGAAATTACCAACCATACATTTGGTTGGTTCAGCTTGGCAGAAGTTAGCCTAGGCCAATGATGGCCAAAACGATTTGGAAGTGATCGGACGAACGACGAAGACTAGGGATTTACGCCAAGCGATAACCCAGCCTTATAGGCTCTTCGATACACCCTATATAACATGTTCAATATCCAAGATAGGATCTTTAAAGATTTTGACCTCAAACACCAAAATTTGGAAAGTTCACCAAATCAATTCAAATCAAAAGAAAATGAACATGCACAGATTTTAGAAATTCATACCTAACAACAATGAAAGTTATAGACGTAGATATGAGTTCAAAAACTCATCTTTAAACCCCAAAAAAACGAATGAGAAGCTTTAAAATAAAGGAAAGATCAAACACACTTCACTTCAACCCAAGAAGCTTGAATCTAAGCTTATAAGAAAATATTTTCTAAGTTAGGGTTTAGAAATTTCTGAAAATTGAAGAGAGATTGAGTTGGAAAAGTTGAAGAGGATGCTTACTAAGCTTCTCTTTGATTTTGGAGCTTGAGTTTGAATTTCCTAGCAAAACTAGGGTTTAGGAATTTTGTTTTCTTTTCTCTTCCCCCATTTTTCTTTAGTTTAAGTGTTAGGAAAATAATAGAATGAATGAAGAGGAGAGGGGGTGGAGTTAGGGTAATATGTTGGGTTAATGGGCTGAAACCCAAACCCAAATAGAAAAATAGAAAAATTCAACTCAACTCCAAACATATCAATGCTTATACTCAAGAAGGTCGCAAATGCTATTTTGTACTCAATGGAAGTAGTCTCGAGTCCTAATTCGACAGTTTACAAAAAGTAGCATTTCAGACTTTAATCTGACTAACGATGCTATATTTAAATAAATCATTTAAATATACAATCGTAAAATATGTAGGTTGTTACACAACGATGCTTGGAATTTGATATTTAGAAGAGTTGGTAAGAGGGTAATGTTATATTCCCTCGTACTTTTGTACAACCAACTTAAAACAAACACAGCAAAGAGTAGTGCATACTCCTTTAGCTCACAATAGTTTGGAAGATGTTCTGTAGAACAAATATGTAAAAACATGTATGTTTCTGCCTAAATATGTCAGTATTAACTATTACTATTATATTGAGCACAAATAACTATGTTTGCTCTTTTGTTTTCTTCTAACAGTGTGAAAGCTTATTCTTATTTTTGTTTATTTACAAAGTTTGGTCAATTTTGTTTCGAGTTACTGCTGAATCCATTATTTCATATGCATCCAGGATTGGAAGGTTGAGACTGATTCTCGATGGTTGGATACTGTGAGTATATATCAGTATGCATTTGAAAATATATTTTACTAATAATTTTGATGTAGATGTTGCATTTGCACACATATGTAGTGCACCCAATATTTTTATCTGGCTATCAATGAACGTTTTGGACAACACATGTATTAATTTTGCAATACCACTGTGGGAGGTTTTGCATGGTTTGACGCTTTCACTTTGGACCTAAGTAGTGCACTTGATATATTTGCATCATCAATTAGTACGATTTCCTCTCATTTTCTTTATTCAACCAAATGCTCACTTCTAGAGTAACACGATCGTGACAGCTGGATGCATCACACGTTAACTATTGTAATTGCCTAATGCATTATAGTTTTACCAATTTTCCACTAAAAATTAATCTATAAAAATAAACTTAGCAATGACCAATCGATGCAATGATACCAGTTTTTCTCATTCAACCGATTTTGTTATCTTCCTTTAACTGGCGAGCTATAGGACTATTCACAATAGCAACAAAAAAGGAAAAGAAAATCATTACTTTGCTAATTTCTCCTGTAATTGAATCATTGACTTTTTAACTATCCAAACATAAACTATTACATAGCCTTTTGCTTTGCTAACTGTATTATAAGTCAGACGAGCGTGTAGTAACTCAGCTTATGGATGTTCTCCTTAATTTTCATATTCATTCCTTATTTTAACAGTGTCAGGTGCATACATCGTTGAAGTTCATATCTCTAGGATGTTTGGTAATTATGATACTAAACCTAACTTGTTATTCTACAACATTTAAAAAAATGTAGCTGAATTGGCGTATGTTAATGGGAATCATGCACGTGTTACAAATTATTCAAAATTCACCGAAGATACTTAAATCCGTTCTACAGTTTTTTCATTGGAAATAGATTCAAAAAGTCAAGTGGATTGTCCTTCAATGTATCTTTGTTTCATAGGAGTCCATGGGTTTTCTTATATTGCATCTTCTCTTATAACTGCTTGATTTTGGCATAAACCATTTTCTGTACAAAACCTAATACAAACTACATCCAACTCATGTGTTTTTGGTCAATAAACTTACACTATCATGTATATTATGGTCATTATATTTTCTTGGCATTTCTTCCTAATATCAGTTAGAGATTGAAGTTGAAATGAAATTGTTAGCTGTAGTGACATATATTATCTTAATAAAAACTTCTTTGTTTGGAGGTTACATGGATATGTATATTTGATAAATAGTAATATACACAACTCGGTAAATTTTTAGATTCAAATTAAAATTTCAATCTCTATCCTTGCTGGAAGGGTTGCATTACTCTATAAAGTTGTCATCAGTTTGTTTACATACTCAGACGATCAAAATCAAAACTATACACTCAAATTTCTAGAAAGCATTTGTAATTGTATACGTTTAATAAGTGTTTCCTCTCCAATATCTTTATTTTAATTTGTATACACCTTCTCCACTATTGCCATCTTTAAATGAAATAAGATATCGTAACTAAAAAACAATGCGCTGAAACCAACTTTTTTACCCATCACCATCATCAAATTTATTTATTTTTCACTAATTTTGGCATCCTTTCCCTTTCTATCATTTGCTTCTACTCATGCTTAATGGATTGATGTTTACATTAAATTTTTCATGGATTGAATGATAACTTCCTCCGAGCAAAGTAAATTAGTTTTACATTATATATTATTTTTTATCAGTTACCACCTATGTACTATTATAGATGTTGGTTCCATTTCCAGTGTTTCATATTTATAGTATGTTTCGTGTGGCAGATCGTCTTCTATTTTTGGTTTACTAAAATTGCATCGCTTCGACTTGATGGCACTGCCACTGATACAACAACATTACTGGAGAGAAAAGGAAAGAAAACATTGAAAGTGGGGTGGAAACTGTTGTAACTAAAGCTCTAAAAGTGGATCCAAAATAAACAATACTTCAACTTCCATGCAATGAAAATAGAAGCATGTAGCTCTATGTTTAAAATATTTATAATTATGATGTAGAAATTTCATTTTCTATGCTATGACGCAAATTCTCTAAAATGCAATGTAGAAATTTCATACCAAAATTTTACATTTGTAATACAAGAATTGTTTGACATTCTTTATGAAATAGTTAAAACTATCATGGTATGGGTTACTGATGAAACGGACAACTATCACGTTCCTTGGCTGCTTTTTCTTTCAAACTTATACAACCGACATGCAATTTTTTGAGTGGCTGTGTATTTCTACCATACTAACTGTGCATATAAAAAAATTTCTAGCTAGCTATACAATGCAAACAAATGGTTAATGAATGATAAGGTATTTATGCTAGATTTCAATAATAATTAGTACACGACCTAATGGCTAACATTCTTGACTGCAGAACTTAAAATAATTCGAACTATTTATACTTGGATGAAATATATTTAGGATGAGATATACTAATTGGTTCGGTATACATTGATATCACTTTAATGTGCTATTAACACAAGATATGACTGCCTTCTTTTAATTTCAGTAACTATAAAAATGTGTTTGACTGGCTAAAATAGTATTTTCATTTGAACATTAAATACTATCTTTATCAAACCGACCATTAAGGAGGTTTGCCTACATCCACTAGCCAATATAAAATAGTATTATTGCTTCGACAGTGGGTCTGCTGTGTTAACGGAAATATAAATTCTTCCAACTACATGTTCTCTTACCATGAGCTACATTTTACCTTTTTTACCCATTCAAGTGAAAGAAAACCTGTTATTTGATATAGGCTAGCTTACTTGTTTTTTTTAATTCAGTTGAACCAAGGTGATTCTATAGCTTGGTTGGTGGAAAGATTGTCAAATATGGCTATCAAATTATCATAATTTCAACGGTAAGCAAACTTAACCACTAATGTATCATGATTTATTACTGAAAGTCTAAGACTAGGTTATCCATTATTCACATAGGTACTTACAAGAAATAGCTATGGATAAAGAGTTTGCCAGTCATGCTTCTTACTCAACAGTTAGATGACTGACACACATACACACAAAGCTATAGCACGATAGTTTAGGGAGTAGAATAACATCATAAGTAGAAGTTATCGATCACTCTATGTCATTTTGAAAGGTGCAGCGCTAATATATAAAATCCATTCTAATGAGACAAATAGCACCCGTTCAATTCAAGTTCTGTAATGAATGATATGCCTTATAGAATTTAAAACTAACAGTTTAAATTTAAAAATTGAAATGAAATGTTTCTAACATAAACACATAGTGACAGTTCAACAAACAAGTAGAAGAAACATGAAAAAGTTGATTTTGTTTTTTTTATTGAATTATTTTTTAGATTCGCATACTGTGTTTTGTGTACTTAGATTGATTTGTATCTTGGTGTTAGCTTATTTCGAAAATATAATTAAAAGCAGTTTCCGTTAACAATATCAGATACATAAATCTGTTGAAAGGAACTAAAGTATAGTATATTTTATTTTCCACTTCGTTCACTGCTTCTTGAATGTTGAAATCATACTATTTCATTCCACGTCCATGTTTGCACGAGTTAACTCTAACTACATATTTCTAACAACCGTAGTATTCAGATTAGTATATCATCTATTTAGCATTATCCACGTGGTTCTGTAAGTTGTAGATTTGTTTTGTTTCTGACTAGGTAGATTAAAGGAAGATGAAGGTGAGTTGAATCCCATGAGCAGAGATCTTTAAATTTTCAGTGTTTTGATATTACTGAGTCTATTATGTATCGAACTATTTAGGATTTTTCTTATCCAAAAAGAACAACTTACATTGTTATTTCTTTTTGTTGGGTTGTTAAAGCATCCTTTACTACTACCACAATTACCGACTGTAACATAATTAAATTGCAGGAAAACAACAAATGAGATCAACTGTGTAGACAACTTACATCTAAGGTCAACGAAAAACATGAAAAATTATTTCACTTTGCTCACTTGGTTGCTTTCTGACATCAACATGTTCCTAAAAATAGAATTATAAGTATATTAATTTTTTGTTCTACTGTATCAACAACAAAATAAATCTTATTTTTTGCTGCTAAAGTCTACCTTTATTGTTACTTTTTGATCCATTAATGTTCGACAGTCTCTTAGTGATGTACGGCTGTATATAAATGTTTTCCAACTAAACTGTTTGAAGAAATACATTACTTTATGTATGATTTGCCTATTAACTATCGTGATACTGATTTATTAGTTCTCTCTGTTGTTTGTTAACACTTATCGTATATATCAACGGTATCATATACTGATTTTTCTATCTATGTTATAAAAGCATTTAACAAGAGAGGTTTACACAACCTGTTATATAACACATATTCTATGTTGCATTACAATAGGATTCTACTTAAAGAAATATATGTTATGTAGTGGAATCATTATTTTCTTATACACCTTTAATCCTATTTTATAGGACCCATGCTTATTTTACTGCTTTAGTATATGCTTTCATATTTTACTATTATTTTCTTATACGACTATATTTTTCCAACTCCCGTGTGCTAAGCACGGGTACACACTAGTTTTGTGTTGCTTAATAAACATTAGGCCGTTTTATTTTCTGTTTAGGTCCAAATGGCCCATTAGCCTTAGCCGTTAATGATAAAAGAAGAAAATGCTTTATCTGTATGTTCATATTCTAACCTTGCTTCTTCTTCCTCCCAAGCATCTACTAAAAAAAGAAAAGCTTCATTTTTCCTCAACCAAACTTTCAAATTTAAAGCTTTTTCTGATAAATTGCTGTTCTTTTCAAATTTAGAGAGAATTAGAAAGGTAATCTCACTCCAAACCTAACAATTTCATAAAATCCTAAATTGAGAAGTAGGTTTTCTAATTTACCGTGTCTTCTTTTTGCATGCAATATTTTTAAGTTTTGCGGGTTATTGGAAGCTCTTTTCTCCTCCAAGCTTCAATCTTTTGACTTAAATTCGAGGTTTGATCATCTTTAATAGCAGGTGAGTATCAACTCACAAAAGCTAGCTTTTATGATGCCAAAAATTGCAAGTTGAAATAAATTTTTTGCTATAATAATTTGTTTTTGAACTATTTTGATTTTCTTTGCAAACTGTTTTGAGTAGCATATTTGTGCAGTCATATCTCCCTATTCCAGCAATGAAATGCTCCCGAATTTTTTTGGATTGTAGAAAAAGTTTTTTAGATTAAACATATCAAATTTTAGGTTATTTTGACGTATGTAGCTTATAGAAATTGGCCGTCGGACTTTGATTCAGAGCATGTTTTTACCTAGATTTTAACAGTGAAAATGCTGCGCGGGTTCAACATTATGACATCATAAATTTCTCATACTTTGTCCAAATTGCGTGATTATTTTTCCAATTTAAAGTATAATCGTTGGCCTTTATGAATTCTAATTTCAAGTCATTTTTACCTATGTAACTTACAGAAATATGCTACCGAACTTTGACTCGGAGCATGTTTTTACCCAGATTTTGACAATGAAAACACTGCCTGGGTTCAAATTTGAGACATCATAAGTTTCTCATAGCTTGTTCAAATTTTGTGATTCTTTTTCCAGTTTCACTAATGAGTGTTAATCTTTAGGCATACCAAATTTCAGGTCATTTCGACCCACGTAGCTTATAGAAATATGTTGTCAAACTTTGATTCAGAACATGTTTTTGCCCTGATTTTTATAGTGAAAACATTGCTTGGGTTCAACTTTAAGACATTATAACTTTCTCATACTTTGTCAAATTGCTAGATTATTTTTTTAGTTTAATTTATGATTGTTGACCTTTATTCATGTTAAATTTCAGGTCATTCCGACCTATTTAGCCATTAGAAATATGCTATCAAACTTTGAATTGCAGCATGTTTTGCTCTAGCAGTTGATAGTGAAATCTAGCTGTGAGTTCAACTTTGAGAGATTACACCTCTCTCATTTCTTGTCCGATTATATCCGTTCTTTTTTAATTTAAATTAGAGTTGTTGAACTCTATGCTTGCAAAATTTCAATGCTATTAAACTTCTGTAACTAGTTGAAATTCGCCTAGACGTTGAACTCGAGATGGTTTTCTGGCCTGTACATTTTGTTTTTTTCAACTGTTGCAAACATGGCTCAAGTCCATGTTTGAGACACCATAAAATTTTCATTTCCAGTTTAAATTCATCGATTAACTTTTTGTTTGAAAGCCGAAGTTTTCTACTATGTGCACACCGATTTTTAGTTCAATCAATGGTCGTATGGCCACCTGTTTCATGTCCGAAACTTGAACCCGGAGAAGATTTCAGACCTCGGTATTGTGTTGCCGATGCATTTTTACGTTCGTTTTCCATCCGAATTTTGACTTTTAATTTTTTTTTTTTGTGATATTTCTGAAATGTTTTGAGGCCATGATGTCTATCAGTAGACTAGCAAAATTTTGGAGATTTTGAAATTCAAATTTTGGATTAAAATTGAATTTTTTTGAATTGAATTCCAATTTGAGTGATTTCTTAGGTTTTTATTCGTGTTCAAGCATGATTTTTTCCAAACCTTTTTGAAATAATTTTTAAAATAAATAAGCATTTTAAATTATTATATGATATTTTTGAGTATTTTCAAATGTAGAATCTATTTATTCTCGATAATAAGGGAATTTTGAAATATGGCTTTCAAAATTGGTATTAAAAGCTTGTTTTCTCAAGTAAATTATTTTATATATAAAGTACATGTTTTTGTACTATTCGAGTGAAGAGAAGGAAAATTAAACGATTTGGTAAAATATATGGTATGGAACACGTGCGTTTATCTTATCGGTTAATCCCAACTTGTCCGTTTGGTCGTTTTGACCTTCAGGTCGAGTTTACCGATGATATGAGATAAAGTTTTTACTGATTTAGGTGTAAAATTTACTAGCAGTTAGTAAATTGCGAGCGTGTGGTATGGGACCCCCATTAACACTGTTCGCGTTCCTATTTGAAAGTTTATAACACATTTGTTTAAGAGACGTATAAGTTAGTACTAGACTTTTGGGTCATTTGTCCTTCGGGATGTTTGTCTAAGAGATGTTTTTCATTGCGACATATTTGTCCTTATTTTGTCTAAGAGACGTATTTATTTGTCCTTCGGGACGTTTGTTTAAGAGACGTGGCGCCTTATTTTAAGAGAGCCGTACTTGGCAGGTTTCAGCCATATGCACGTGTTATATCTTTGAGATGATTTAATTGATATTTGTGATTTACCTAGTGTATTGCCCTTTTTTGGAATTGGTCCTTTGACCCTTCGATATATATCTGCGGTGATAACTTTTTGGAAATTTGAACTCTTGGGAGTTTTACTTTTGAGATTTGAATTGCCTACACTGGCGTTATATGAGATTTTCCTTTTGGCATTTACTTGAGATTTTATTCTCCTCTTTGGAGATATATTTGCCTTATGGTGTGTTTGAGATGAGATCTCTTTATGCATGTTTTGGGTTTGCCAAGATGGCTGGTTTAGGTTTTCCCCTAAACCATATTTGATGTTTTATGAATGCCAATGATATGTGGATCACTGCTTTTAGCGTTTTATGGGTATTTTTATCTCTTTTGAAATTACATGTTTATGTAGTGATACCATATTATCACTTAATGTAATCATACACTTTAATTGTCTCTTCTCACTTGAGAATATTATCACATTATCCTTATGCTCATATTATCTCTTATCCTTGTTAACCGATTTGCTTAGCTAGATTGACCAGTGTATTTTATAGTCGGGTTCGACCGAGGTGTTTTAGGTTAGGTACATTTGGACTTAGCCTGTTCTGCTTCCGCATGGACTCTATTCTACTAGCTCATTTTGTTATAGCTTTTTATATAGTCAATTTTGGTTTGCTACTCTGATATGTATATTCTTTTGACTCATTTGTATATTATGGTTGCTATACCACTTAACATGTATCATTTTGTATACTCTGTGATGTATCTGTATATGTATATGTGTGTGTGTGTGTGTGTGTGTGTGAGATGGTCAACTGTTTTGTGATGTGTTTTGCATTCAAGTTGTTGTATTTTGTTCTGATAGATCCCAAAGCCACTTATAGCTTTGCATTATGTATTTATTGGATATGTGGATCCACTTAAGAAAAAAAATTATGGCATTGTCGACGTATTCAATAGATATTCAAGACAAGGCTATAGATGGTCATATTCTCTACATTAGAAGATAGTATTACGCTGTAATACTCTTTGTTAATGTGGGTCTCGGGTTGGGGCGTCACAGCTTGGTATCAGAGCTGAGTTTAGAAAAAATATATGATAAAAACAGAACATAAGCATATACTACGATACATCTAAGTATAGTACAGGTGTACGAATCTTTTAATCATTGTATTCTATACCTTATCGTGTCATTTAGGATAGAAGCTTGGTATATGTCTAGGAATATACTTTATTCCGTAGTATTCCATAGTAGAATTTATAATATCTTATCATAGGAGTAATCCTAATTGCGATTGTTCTATCGAGTCCTCTTAGATACGGGTGCTTGACACTCATCCGTATCGGAAGAATTTGTTGATGCTTTTTGATGTTCTTATCTTGTGATTTCTTTAAGGATTGTGAATCCTATTGAGGGGATCCGCAACATTTGGTATGGTGTTCAAGGTTTTTGGGATTGTTCCTTATAGCCTATCTTTTCGTGTGAATTAGCATGCTATTTTTCTATATGGAGTTTGGAATGGTTTGAGATGGAGTGGCTTGCATATTATCAAGCTACATTCTGTGATTTGAAGGATCCTATATTTAGGTATCCTAATTTGGCTGATTTGTTTTTTCTTGTTCTTTCGAATGTTATTGATGATTCCTAAGTCTCTGTATTCGCTCTTGAGTTTCGAGATGTTGATGATATATCTCGAATTCCAGTCATTTTGACTTTGTTGATTTCTATTAGTCCATTCGGGTATGACACCTAATTGAGCAATTGAATATTGTATTGACTTTATTCCTGGTTCATAGCCTTTCGGTCATCCTTCCATGAAGATGTCCACCAGGAAAATGAGGTGATTCATTGAATTTATTTGATATTGTCGTTCTTGCCTTCTTTTGAGATATCCTCATTTGTTGATATACTTTGTAAAATTACTTCACTCGAAGTAATGATATGTTGTAATGTTCTTCTTCTCGTTCAAGAAGATATCTTAACCTTACTCTTATATCTCATTTCTCTCTTTTTAATCTATTGTATGGTGCTAGTGTCATTTCTCCGCTTGACCTTACACCAATTTTTCATGAGCTATGAGTCATGGAGGATAGCGTTACTCTTACCGCATTCCGCACTTGTTATGAGTCTTATGAGTGGTTCATTATACCGTTTAGAATTGTAAACACTCCGGTCTATTCCATCAATCTTGAGGATCGAGTATTTTAGGAATATCTCGATGAGCTCTATTTGTGTTCCTTGATTTTGAGAATAAGTAATAAATTGCATTTTCAAATTTTTCAAAAATTGAAGATATGTTTCTAAGAGAAAATGGATTTTGTTTTTGGGAAAAATAAAGAATATTTTGGGTATTATATATGAGGCATTTCTTTTTAAAAAAATGAATTTTTATGTTTGGTTGTCCATCTAGTGCTTTAAGAATTTGGGTCAATGCGTTTGGCCAACGTTATAAGTAGGAATTTCCTAAACGCTGTGATGAGACAGTCAGACACAGTAAATTGAGTTTTAATAAGAAAAGTTTGAAAATAATAAATATGGTGGAGTATTAATTTTTATTTTAAATGTTTAATGAAATCGTTAAACCATAATGAGTGTTGGATGAGTGGCGAGGCAGTTTTGATCATTTGATCTACTCTACAGCCAATTGATGGGGTCATTCACTATAAATCAATGGCGAGGAAATACCCTTATATTATTTAAAATTTAAGAAACTGAATATGGTAATTTAAGTAAGTAAACATGAATAATTCTAATTATGGGGATATCTTAATTAGAAGAAAATATCACTTGATGCTTTGATTAATAAAATGATGTGCTTAAGGTAAAAAATATTTTGATTTGAAAAGTTAAAATATTAATTGAATAGTTTAGTTTAAGTTATTAATGATGACTATAAAAAAACTTTGTTTTGACACTTAGTTATTTGAGTAATGGTAGAGAATAGATATAAAACTCTATCTTAAGAGAAAATAAAGAAATGTTAGTTTAGAACATGTAGTATAAATTTGTGAGCTAGTTTTTGTTTTAAACTTAAACGGTATTAAAACTTTTGGGTTTGAAATTGCAAAATTCTTTTGAAAACAAGTTTGAATTAATTATCAACTTTAATAAGTTTATGTTGATAATTAGATGTAAATTTAATTTTTGTGACAAATAGAAATGCGAATTTGGATTGTTTTGATAAATGAACAATTCATGTAGTATAATCATTTTAAGTTGTAAGTATAATTTTAAACTATATATATATATATATATCCCAAAAATTTATTTGGTAGATAATCAATAATTATCTCTTGATAATGAAAGAGATTAGTTATCTCTTCCAAAATGAGTTTTCGTAGTTAATTGTTTTGAAGCTAGATTTTGGAAAGTACTAAAAGTATTTCCACTTAATGAATTATTTTCTTGATGGTACATAAAGTTGATCATAATTTTGTATGTATTAGCTTTCTGGAGAAAAAGCAGATCATTTAGTAAAAGATAGAGCAAAAAGCTTGTTTGAAAATTTAGTTTGAGATTAAAATGGTTTGAGAAAATTTCAAGTTTCAAATTGATTTAAAAACTGAAACTTTGTTTGGAAAAGTGCCGTACTAAAACAGCGACAACTTGATATTTATAACTCCAAATGAGTTCAATCATTTTGTAAATGAAAGAGCTTTTAGTAAGCTATAAAGTTTCTTTTTACCACTTTAAAAGATTTTGCTTTTTGCTGAGTCTAAAATGGGTTTGAAAGTAGTTGGTCATTTCTGTCCTATTATGAAAATTTTCAAAATTTAAGCTTAAAGTAAATTTAGCAAAACATTCAAACCATAAATCTGATTTTGATGCTCTTTATATTGCTAGAAAGCTTAGACTTAGTGGAACAACTTTCATTTTATAAGTATTGTCAGGTTTTGAGTTTTGATGGGTCAAAATTTAAGATCTTTACAGCAGGATTTTCTTTTAAACAATTTGTTTTCTTAAGAGTTAAGTGCATTCTACCTATTTTGTGAATATAACTTGGTTGATGCTTTGTATGAAAATATATATTCAAAATGAAATATATTATGGTAGAATCTATGAGTAAAACATTTTACTCACTTTAAATAAAGAGTTTAGAGAATAAATTGGATTTTTGTAAGAAGTCTCGAATTTTTTTAGAACATTGAAGTTTGATGATTTGAATATAAAGAAATTGGGTTTTTGAAACCTTAAAAATATTTGTTTGTAAAATAAGAGTATAGAAATCCATTCTTTGAGTTTGTTTTTTCTTTGATCCATTATGTAACATCGTGCATTATGTGGTCATTTGAGTCTAGTGGCCTTTGAAGAATCCACCCCTCATCGAATTCTCTTATCTCTCTTGTTTTCAAACTTATGTTGTTGTGGTTCTTTCCATAATGACTCACAGAAAGTCAAGTCGATAATTATCTTATTGAGTGGAGTCTGGGATAAAAGTTAAGCTAAATCCCGACTCTATTCGAGAAATTTCCTAGAAGTTAATCTCACTTGATTGATCCTTTGGGTAGCATTCTATTGTGTTCTTGTTTCGAAGGTGAGAAGCCTTCGAAATCATGAGGTATTTCTCATACAAATTCTATAGTCCGCTAATCCCGACAAATAATTTTGGAAAATTATAGCATTTAACGAGGAATTTTATCTTGGTCTTCTATCAATTTGAGTTGAGGGGAAATTTTTTAAACTCGAGCTTGTCTATCTTTCTTTCGATTGATGAAATAAATGAGTTGAATATAAACTCTTCTCTAGAATTTACGAGGACGCAATTTTGTTAAGGAGAGAGTCTGTAGCAATCCTGGTTTGGAGATTATCTTTCAATAAGTGATTAAAAATTATATTGGAAATATTATATTGTTAATTTGGAATAAACAACGAAATTGGAATCATTGTGAAAATAAAGTTTATAACTTTATTTCATCATATTTGGGTTGATAATAAGTGGAAAATGAGTTTTATTTTAGAAAATTTCAATAATTATGTAATTATTGCAAATTCTTCTATTTATGATTTGTAAGAGATGTAATTAATTTTTTTTAAAGGCAATTTATTTTAATAAAAAGATGGGAATTGGTTTGAAAAATATTTTTTGGCTTTAAATTATGTTTGGAAATGGTTCAAAATATTTTTATAAGTGAGAAAATAAATTTTATGGATTTTTAGAAGTTAAAAACATGGTTTTATTCATTTAGTTGTGTAAATAGTGCATTTTTGTAAATTAGGATTTTAATAATAAAAATGCTTTAAAAATATAAATTAATCTTTTCATAAGATATGAAATTTTTTATTTTATATGTATATAAGTTTTCATAATCTTCTTATGTAAAACTTGTGAGAAAATGTAATTTTGTTTTTGTATATATGTGATTTATACACATATTTTAAGGTGTTTAATAAACATTAGGCCTTTTTATTTTCTATTTGGGTCAAAATGGCCCGTTAGCCTTAGCCAGTAATAAGAAAAGAAGGAAATGCTTTACCTATGCATTCATATCCTAGCCTTGCTTCTTCCTCCCAAGTATTTACAGTAAAAAGAAAAGCTTCATTTTCCTTAACTAGACTTTCAAATTCAAAGCTTTTTCGGATAAATTGCTGTTATTTTCAAATTTAGAGAGAATTAGAAAGGTAATATCACTCCAAACCTAACTATTTCATCAAAATCCTAAATTGAGAAGTAGGTTTTCTAATTTACCGTGTCTTCTTTTTTGCATGCAATATTTTTAAGTCTTACGGGTTATAGGAAGCTCTCTTGTCTCCTTCAAGCTTCAATCTTTTGACATAAATTCGAGGTTTGATCATCTATAATAGCAGATGAGTGTCAATTTCACAAAATCTAGCTCATATAATGCCAAAATCGCAAGTTGAAATAAAAAATTTGCTATAATAATTTGTTTTTGAACGTTTTGATTTTCTTTGCAAACTGTTTTGAGTAGCACCTTTGTTTAGTCATGTCTCTTTATTCCGGCAACTAAATGCTCCTGGATTTTTTTGGATCATAGACCATGTTTTATAGATCAACAAACTAAATTTCATGTCAGTTCTATAAATATGCTTCTGAACTTTGTTTCGGAACATGTTTTTACCCAGATATTTACAGTGAAAACACTACCTGGATTCAAATTTGAGACATCATAACTTTCTCATACTCCTTACAAATGCATTTTTTTCTTCAGTTTAAAGTATAATTGTTGGCCTTTGTGCATGTCATATTTTAGGCCATTCTGACCTTGCTAACTTACAGAAATATGCTACCGAACTTTGACTCGGAGCATATTTTTACCTAGATTTTTACAGTGAAAACACTGTTTGGGTTCAAATTTGAGACATCATAGCTTGTTCAAATTTCATGATTCTTTTTCCAGTTTCAATAACGAGTGTTAATCTTTATGCGTACCAAATTGTAGGTCATTTCGACCTATGTAGCTTATAGAAATATGCCGTCGAACTTTGATTCGGAGCATGTTTTTCCCATATTTTTACAATGAAAACACTACTTGTGTTCAACTTTGAGACATCATAACTTTCTCATACTTTATCCAAATTATGTGATTCTTGTTCCAGTTTAAATTATAATTATTGATCTTTAGGCATATCAAATTTCATGTCATTCTGACTTATTTAGCCTTTAGAAACATGCTGTCAAACTTTGAATTAGAGCATGTTTTGCTCCAGCCGTTGACAGTGAAATCTGGCTGTGAGTCCAACTTTGAGAGATTATATCTCTCATTTCTTGTCCGATTGTATCCGTTCTTTCTTAATTTAAATTAGAGCTGTTGAAATCTATGCTTGTAAAATTTCAAGGCTATTAAACCTCTGTAAATAATTGAAAATTTGCTTGGAATTTGAACCTGAGATGGTTTTCTGGTCTGTGCATTTTGTTTTTGAACTATGGAAAACATGGCCTGAGTCCATGTTTGATACAGCGTAACCTTTTCATTTCAGTCAAAATTCATCGATTCTTTTTTGTTTGAAAGCCGAAATTTTTTACTATGTGCAAATCAATTTTTAGTTCAATCAAAGGTCGTATGACCACTTGTTTTGTGTTTGAAATTTGAACCCAAAGAAGATTTCAGACCTGGGTATTGTTGCCGATGCATTTTTCTGTTCTTTTTTCGTCTAACTTTTGACTTGTAATTCATGTTTGTGATATTTCTGAAATGTTTTAAGGCCTTGATGTCTATTGGTAGACTAGACAAATTTTGGAAATTTTGAAATTCAAATTTTGGACTAAATTTGAATTTAATTTGAATTCAAATATCGATTTGAGTGATTTCTTGGGTTTTTATCCATTTTCGAGCGTGGATTTTCCCATATCTTTTTAAATAATTTTTAAAATAAATAGGCATTTTAAATTATTATTAGATGATATTTTAAAGGTATTTTCAAATATAGAACTATTTATTCTCGACAATAAGAGAATTTTCAAATACGGCTTTCAAAGTTGGTATTAAAAACTTGTTTTCTCAAGTACATTATTTTATATATAAAATACACGTTTTTGCACTATTCGACTGAATGAGAAGGAGAGTTAACGTTTTGATAAAACACGTGGTGTGAGACATGTGAGTTTATTGTATCGGTTGATTCCCGACTTGTCTGTTTGATCGTTTTGACCTTCGGGTTGAGTTTGTTGATGAAGTGAGGTAAACATTTTACTGATTTGGGTGTGAAATTTACTAGCGATTAGTAAACCGTTTAGTGCGAGAATGTGGTATAGGACACACGTTAACACATTCGGGTTTCTATCTGAAAGTTTATGAAACATTTGTCTAAGAGACGTATAAGCTAGTACTGGACCTTTGGGTCATTTGTCCTTCAGGATGTTTGTCTAAGAGACGTTCGTCATTGCGACATATTTGTCCTTCAAGATGTTTGTCTAAGAGACATATTTTTTTGTCCATGAGGATGTTTGTCCAAGAGATGTGGTGCCTTTTTTTGAGAGAGCAGCGCTTGGCAGGCTTCGGCCATATGCACATGCTATATCTTTGAGATGATATCATTGATATTTGTGATTTTCCTAGTGTATCGCCCTTTTCCAGTGTTAGCGAAAATTGGTCACTGACACCCAAAGAAGGATTTGTGTAGAGAGATGAATGAAGATAGAAAATTAAAATAGAGGAATATATGCAGAAGTAATTGCAAAAACTAGAACACCAGATTTATAGTGGTTTGGCATAATTGCCTACGTCCACTTTGAGTTTAATCTTTATTGCCTTTTCAAATAATTGAATACAGATACAATCCGTATTCCAACAACTTGGATACAAGTTCTAACTGAAAAAGAAAGAGTCTTGAAAATGCAGAGTCTCCCCAGTGTTCTCGTAAAAAGGTCCATTTTCACTGCGCCCCTGCCCTTCTATTTATAGGCGAAGATGGGCTGGACTTCCTTCGCGGGCCCAGGAACAAGGTACTTCGGCCTGTAGTAAGTGACTTCTATGCACCGAGCCAGGGATGCTAAACGGCAATTGCTAAGGGACCATGCCGAGTGACTTTGCCAAACGATGTTGCAAAGAAGGTTGCTGAACGTTAGTGGCCGTACGATAGATGCCGAGTGGCGATAGCTGAGATGTTTGCGCTTCTAAGGTTGGAAAAAATTTACACCGAGCGGTAATTGACCGAACGGTGAACTTTGGGTAGCTGAGTGAAGCAAGGTCATGCCGAGCGCCCCACTTCGCTCACCCTATTGAAGTTATGCCGAACGATAGATGTCGAGCGGCGTTAGTTGAAACATATAGACCGAACGACATATAGGGTAATATCCAGATCGAGCGACGAAGAATAATGCGCCTTCGAACGTTAACTTCCTCCTTTGGCCGAGCGATATACATCCCCTAAATTCCGGCTGTGCCATGTCCACAGGCCGAACCGTGTGCGTAGGCCGAACCATTCAAACTAACTTTTATAACCAGTATTTTGTAGCCGAGCCAAGCATCAGGGTAACATTTCCCCCCATAGTGTGTCATATGAAACAACTCGACACGCTTTGAATCATTAACCAATTCCTATTGTCAAAATTCAAACGTAAACAATGAAGGTCAACAAAATGGCTATCCTCCCTAGCATATTGGGGCCGTTCGACATACAGAAACTGAACCACACGGTCGGCTTATTTGAATTGGAACATGCATGCCTAAAACTCCTCTCTCAAGATATATTGACCGGGTCACCAGGAGATAGCCTGTTCACGTCCCCTCCACCATATATAAGTCCCAACCTCTCCTCCTTCTCCCTTTTTCTCACTTGTACCATATTTCTCCAAAGCCATCAGTTCATTCCTCTCCGAGCCTCACTCGCTGTTTTGCTTTCCTTCGAGCCTAAATTGCTCATCTCACGGTCCTAACTAATCTCAATCATGAACGAACCTCCAGCCCAACACTTCAAAGCTACCACATACTTCGAGCTTTTTTCCTAGGTATGAATTTATTTCCAAACCTGACGTTATATCAAGCTTCAGTGCTTATGTGGACAAAACCTCCATCTCCCCTCTTAAATTGTTGAAGGTAGAGAATAAATCTAGAGGAAGAGGGGAGATGGATTTGGAATAAAAAGCGGACTCCAGGTTAGGGCCTTAGGAGGTGGTTTGGAGCTGTTCCTTGTTGAAGAAGGACGAGGAGAAGAGAGGCTTGGAAATTCGAGAGTGAGCGTGAGCTGGTTAGAGCTCTGGGGAGTAGATCGGTGTCTTGGTCAAGTGGGTCGTCTTGTTGTTAGGGAGAGATATGAAGTTTGTAGGTCAATAGGTATGATTAGTTTTCGGAGTCAGGGACAGTGGCCCAGTGCCGTTCGATATCGAGGGAGAAAGTGTGGTTTAACCACTTTAGTGTAGTATTATGGCCTGGTCAGGGATCACGAGGTGGGCTCGGTATATCGGGCAAGTATGGCTCGGTATAGCCCTCACGGCCCATTCGGTGAAGAAAGAAATTGTTGGAGAGGAGAGTGAGTGGCTCGATGGTTCTGGTCTAGGTAGGTGGTGAGTAGTGAAGAAGAGAGAGACGGGATAGGCTCTGAGGACCGGCATCGAGCGGGGCATTATAATTTGGTATACATGCATTCGAATAGACAACTGGTCCTAAGTATAGGGATCGACATCGACATACTTACCTTACCTCAACTCGTAGAACAAAATGTTGCTGCTTATTTCCATACTTATTCATGTACCAATAAATTCATGACACAAATCTGAGTGCAAAAGCACACAGAACCGATCAAGACTAATAAATTCACGATTGAAACCATAATAAACGTGAACTTAAAACTTTGTAAAAAAAGCAACTTAAAGCTCGTCGTGCTACACTTTACTTTTCAGAACCCTAATTTATTTATATTCTTTACATGAACCATCACACTAGCTCACACACCACGCAGGGGGAAATCTTTGTCGTTATATCTAACATCGATTGTCTATCAAGTATAGTTCAAACATGTATTTATCCAAATTCAATGCTCATTGAAGATGTCTAGAAAATCGAGCTCTGCCACAGTCTCAGATAAACCTCAGCCAAGTTTTCAATAGGAAGTAGTGGAAACTTCGAATCCATCAACAACTGCTGCACATAATATTCCGAGTCCAACGAATGCGTCTGTTGACTTGGCTCATGATGTCATAGATGGAGCAATCATCCTAGATGATCCAGTTGATTCTCAAGCTTCGAGAATCAATGAAATTGCCCTTCGCCAATTATGCTCAATCCCTAGAATTCCTTTTGACGATGTACTGGTTCCATCGGGACAAGATTGTCCTCACGTGCCCCCGGCTGGATATACTACCTGCAACAAATTCATGCGTTGGGTTGGTAGCGTGCCACCATTCAACTCCTTCCTCTGCGATGTGTTGCAGTATATTGAGATCACCCCAACATAGTTACATCCCAACAGTCTTGCGTTCATATATGGCACGTGTATCCTTTTCATGAGCATTCTATTCAGGCTCCCCACTCCTGGTGACATCTGCTATATTTATCATTTCAAGAGACGATCTGACATCCCATCTTTCATATTCCTGGAGCGACATAACAAGCGCCAAATCTTGACGAAGGCGTGGAGCAAATTCGCCCAATACAAACAAGAATTGTTTTACGAGCGCCGTCCCACTGGCTTTGGGAGGAGATGGCTAGAAGGGAGTAAGTTTCCTTTCTAGAGAAATACTAGTACGCGGAAGAAAGTGCATCCTTTCTAAACCCTTTCTCAACTTTTATAGGTATCAGCCCACGTCCCGAAGGCTACGGGTATTCTAAGGCCGTCGATGCCATTCGAGCTATTCCCATAGAAGACTGGGACATCAGATCCATCATTTCCAATGAATCACTCTCAAAATTTGGGTTGTTAGCGGAAGATCACCGAATAAATCTTCCTCACAGCGTCACTACAACTGGATCTGTCTTGGACAAAGGCAAAGGGGCAAGCTGGGCCTTCGACACGTGATGCCCTCGACAAACACGAGGAGGGCGAGATTAGAGAAACTGAGGTATCAGAAGCACCGGGAGAGAATGTAAGTCCTAGTTTAGAACCAGTGGTTGAGGTACATGGCAGTGATGATACACCTCCCCCTTTGAAGGGAAAAAAGAATCTGGCTTACAAGCTGAGGAAAAAGACAGTAGGCGAAACCTCAAAGGTCACAATTACTCCAGTGGAGAAAGAGCTGTCTCCATAACACTAAGAGGGTTCATTGGAAGGCTTATCTGACCTTACTATTCCCGACGACTTGCTCAATTATAGCTTCAATGATCCAGAAGCCCTAAAACTCTATTTTCCCACGAGAGGCGAAGAAGGCGTTCAAGCCCATAATCAAGGAGAAAAAACTTCGATAAGTAAAACTAAAGAAACTGGTCCGTCGAGGGGGAACACTAGAACACACACAATAACACTTACCCTTCACCTTGCACCTAAACTTTAGCCATCTTGTTATTCCTGTTAACTTGTGTTCACTTAATTTTTGTGCAGGTGATATAGGATGTTTGCACCAAAATTGGTCACAAACCCCAAATACCGTGAAAGCACCAAAGTATGAATATAAATCAGCAATATCAATCACAGATCTAAGTAAACAGCTAGCAACAATTTAGAAACAATGGACAGAGACACAAGGTTTATAGTGGTTCGGCTATCTCCGGCCTACGTCCACTTCAAAGTTATATCTTTTATTGATTATCCTTGCTGGTTATACATGATTACAGCAGTAGCAATGAAGAATTTCGAGTATAATAGTTGTATTGAAGTGTAGAAATGAATCCGGCAGAGTCTGCGCGCTGAATGACCAAAAGATCCCCTTTCTGTAAGCTTCAGGAGGCTATTTATAGGCGTTGGAGGCTGGGATCGAGCTAAAATTTTGGGACACTTCTTATGGCACGTGAGTGGGCCCACGCGACAGACCCCACCAAGTTTCGACTCGATCTGCGATCGATACGAATCTATTTCATATCCATCAAAAAATGATCCAATCGAGATGAAACTTGGCGGGATTGTTCTTTACCTTGTATGCAAGTGGCTATGAAAATTTTGTTGCATTTGGATCAACGGTTTGGGAGATATGATTGATACGAATTGCATTTTCATGAGTGCCATTGCGTTCGTATCCACTGGTTCGAATCCATCCTGTTCGACTCGATCAGAAGCACGCGCTTGCTCATGACGTGGCGCGAGCTTCCTAGACCGATCCATCTTGTGCGCCGAGTTGAACGCTTCTTCCCTGGATTCGTGCACGTATCCACGCTTCACGCTTGTACGTGTCCATCACTTCTCTAGAATGTTTGTACTCAACTGTTTGCATCGCATGTTCTCTCATATGGATTGGTGGAGTGTATTTCGTATCGATCTATGAACCGATCGATATGAAATGGTGAATTTGATCGATACGAATGAAAGGCCAACAGATGGGTACGAAACTAAACTCAATGATGGATACGAACGAAGCCTTACCTGATGGATACGAGCGAGATTTTACCTGATGGAGTCGAACTGAGCTCCGGTGATCGATACGAGATCATGGACTCGAAATGTACCACCTGTCCCCATCCTGATCGATACGAAATGTATCAATTCGAACAAACCTCTGCATGCTTGCCTACCAATCTGGGTATGTTTCCATCGAGTCGAAATCCATCCAGCCTTCCTATCCGATCGATACGAAATCATTGAGTCGTGTCCATGTCGATCGATACGAACAATATCGATTCAAGGTCCACCACTATGCTCTGCCTTTGATTGATACGAACACTGTCGATTCGAAAGACCATCTTTCGATCGATACGAAATGCATCGATACGAAACATCCCCAGAGCACCAATGGATACGAACAGCATGTTCTTCCTACCTTGCATCGATCATATCTCCTTCATACTAACTCTGATTAACCTGAAATTTGAAGCACGACCTCTACTGGTCCTCATCATCATCTCCAATCGATTCCGTCCCAATCGGAGCCCGGCTAAATTTTGACGACATCCATTGCAGCCTTGTTTCCAATTGAACTCCAATCCTGATATCAATCATCCCTTGCCAATTTTGTTGATATTCCAGCTTTGACCAAAAAGTGGGATAATATTTTGCCCCCCAAAACATGCCTTGTGATAAGAAGGTGTGTTTTGAATAGTTCCAAATCCAATATCCGAAGTCCATAGCCATATCGTCAGAGTATATCATCCTTGACTGCTCAGAGTCGATGCCCAATTCCAAATCCAATAACCAAAGCCTTAGCCAATTCCATATCCGTCTGAACTCGATAACCGAGTTCTAATCCATCCTTATCCAATAGCCAATAATCGAATACAGGACCTCTCCGGGTCGATGTCCAAATCCATAACCTCTCCGGGCTCCTGCCAAGCGCAATCCACACCTGGCGATCGTGGTCCAGTATCCCTGGACGTTGAGCTAACCTCATCGGGTTCTTGCCGAGCGTAATCCACACTTGACGACCGTGGTCTAGTGTCCCTGGACGTTGAGCTAACATCATCGGGTTCTTGCCAAGCATAATCCACACTTGACGACTGTGGTCCAGTGTCCCTGGACGTTGAGCTAACCTCACTGGGTTCTTGCCAAGCATAATCCACACTTGACGACCATGGTCCAGTGTCCCTGGACGTTGTATAATGCCATGGCTTAAGTCCTAAGCCAAATCATGGTCTCTCCGGACCCTTGTTGAGCATAGTCCATAATCAATGACCTGAAACAATAATCGATAATATGTGGCCTAAGTCCTAGGCCGAATCTTGGTCACTCCAGACCCTTGCCGAGCATAGTCCATACTCAGCGACCTGAATAAGCCAATTCACCACATGCGTACGAAGAGACTTACCCCTTGCCAGGTATAATCCATACCTGACGACCATTTACTAAAAACTAGATAAAAATCCAATCCGAAATCCAAATCAAATCAGAAAATCAGAAATCCAAACCAACATCCAAAACAGAAAACAATCGTCCAAGCAAAAATCCAAATCAGAAAACAAGCAAAACCAGGAGTTCAATCCAAACTCCAAAACCAAACCAAAAAAGTAAGTGTCCAATCCAAAACACAAAACAGATTTCGCAAACCATAGCTTCGTGGTTTATCATCATTAATAGCATGCCTAAGGACTATCTCCGTCCCCATACATGTATAAATGATTTGGCTTGCCAATAGTTTGTTACTTATTTCAAACTATCCCGGTCAATTGATAATCAATAGACCATCATTCCTAGGCCTCACATCATCATGGTGTGAGGTAGGCGGTGGCTGCTCCTGCTCCATCGCTGTATTCCGAGTTCCGACATATTGCCGCAACTGTCCATTCCTTACATGCTCCTCGATTATATCCTTTAAATGCCTACAGCTGTTGGTGTCGTGCCCATCCAAATCATGAAAGAGGCAATGCCACCCTGATGCCCTCTCCCGCTCAGAAGGCTCTCTCCCAGCCGGCCTTCGGTAAGGAAGGCGATTCCGAGTTTCCATGTATATCCGCTCCAGTGTCTCGTTTAATCCTGTGTATGTGGAAAACTTTGGATCCTTCCATCGCTTTCTGGCTTTTCCTGGATCATCATCCAGCTTCCTCTTTCCTTTATCCTTATCCGAGCCTCCGTTGGATGGTCCTCCACACTCAGTCGCATTCACCCTCTATAACTTTAAATCCATACGAGCGTCTTCTTGCGGTAGGAATCTTTCGGCTTCATGGAAGAATTCCCCAAGATCCAGTGGTGGGTCTCGTATTAAAGATACCTTAAAATCCGAGTCCTCTCTGACTCACGATACCCTCGCCATCAAAACCATCGATGGATCCGGCCGATCCACCGAAGTAACCGCCGCATTGAATCGAGTTAGATAAGCTCTAAGCGATTCATCTGTCCTTTGCTTTACCGTCGTTAATGTCATTACGTACTTTGGTCTCTTGATATGAACCCGAAACTGTTCCAAAAACCTATCCATTAATTCCCTCCAAGTCCTTATAGATCCTTCCTCCAACTGCCTAAACCACATTACAGCTAAGTCCGTCAAGTATAAAGGGAAACATCGGGCCATCACTTCCGCCGATGCCCCCAGCACTTTCATATGTCTAGTGTATCTCATCAAGTGATCGGTAGGGTCAGTCTTGCCATCGTATACTTCCACGCTAGGTAGCTTGAACTTGAGTGGATTCTGAGCTATCTTGATTTTCTGAGTAAACGGATTCCTGTTCACTCCTTCCAAATCTTTATTGGTCAAACCTCCACGCATAGTTCTCCTAATAATATCAACTAACCCAGCATTGTCTGTCAAAGATTGCCCCCATGCCCCCGAGGGAACTCTGGTATATATTCTTCCTGCGGTTCACTGATGTTAGCAATCGCTCTAACCTGTTGAGCTCCATCCATAGGCCTTCTAGTATCAGATCCTGTGGGTCTGGTCCCAAGCCTTTGTTGATTTCCATCTAGTTCTGCATTCTGTCCACCATCGGGTTCCGCGACCCTAGTTGCTTGTCCTGCACTTGTAGCCGCCGTAGTTGGTCCAAGGTTCTGTGTTCCTATAGCTCTCATTTGATCAAAAAAGGTTTGCATCATGTCCTGCTGACTTTTCAACAATCTCTCTTGCAATGAATTTGCCATAGCTTCTATTTCATCCCTGGTTATGTAAATGGAAGCCTGTCCTTCTCCAGCTCCGGAGGATGCTTCTTAACTTCCTTCCTGTTGGCTTCTCTCAGCTCTTTGTCTCCTGCTTGTCTGACGAGTCATTGTCTTTTAAATCTAAACTCTTTACTCTTTTCAAATCAAAAATTCAATCCGAGCGGGTGCTAGTCCTTCTCAATGAAAGCACCAAAGTGTTTGCACCAAAATTGGTCACAAACCCCAAATACCGTGAAAGCACCAAAGTATGAATATAAATCAGCAATATCAATCATAGATCTAAGTAAAAAACTAGCAACAATTCAGAAACAATGGACAGAGACACAAGGTTTATAGTGGTTCGGCTTTCTCCGGCCTACGTCCACTTCAAAGTTATATCTTTTATTGATTATCCTTGCTGGTTACTGATGATTACAGCAGTAGCAATGAAGAATTTTGAGTATAATAGTTGTATTGAAGCGTAGAAATGAATCCGGCAGAGTCTGGACATTGAATGGCCAAAAGATCCCCTTTCTGTAAGCTTCAGGAGGCTATTTATAGGCGTTGGAGACTAAGATCGAGCTAAAATTTTGGGAGACTTCTTCTGGCACGTAAGTGGGCCCTCGCGACCGACCCCACCAAGTTTCGAATCGATCTGCAATCGATACGAATCCATTTCGTATCCATCAAAAAATGATCCAATCGAGATGAAACTTGGCAGGATTGTTCTTTACCTTGTATGCAAGTGGCTGTGAAAATTTCATTGCATTTGGATCAGCGGTTTGGGAGATATGATCGATATGAATTGCATTTTCGTGAGTGCCATTGCGTTTGTATCCACTGGTTCGAATCCATCCCGTTCGACTCGATCAGAAGCACACGCTTGCTAGTGACGTGGCGCGAGCTTCCTGGACCGATCCATCTTGTGCGCCGAGTTGAACGCTTCTTCCCTGGATTCGTGCACATATCCACGCTTTACGCTTGTACGTGTCCATCACTTTTGTAGAACGTTTGTACTCAACTTTTTGCATCGCATGTTCTCTCGTATCGGTTGCAGGAGTGTATTTCGTATCGATCTATGAACCGATCGATACTAAATGGTGAATTTGATCGATACGAATGAAAGGCCAACAGATGGGTACGAAACTAAACTCAATGATGGACAAGAACGAAGCCTTACCTCATGGATACGAGCGAGATTTTACCTGATGGAGTCGAACTGAGCTCCGGTGATCGATATGAGATCATGGACTCGAAATGTACCACCCGTCCCCATCTTGATCAATACGAAATGTATCGATCCGAACAAACCTCTGCATGCTTGCCTACCAATTTGGGTATGTTGCCATCGAGTCAAAATCCATCTAGCCTTCCTATCTGATCGATACGAAATCATTGAGTCGTGTCCATGCCGATCGATATGAACACTATCGATTCGAGGTCCACCACTATGCTCTGCCTTTGATCGATACGAACACTATCGAATCAAAACACCATCTTTCGATCGAGACGAAACATCCCCTGCGCACCAATGGATACGAACAACATTTTCTTCCTACCTTGCATCGATCATATCTCCTTCATACGAACTCCGATTAACCTGAAATTTGAAGTACAGCCTTTCGTAGTCCTCATCATCATCTCCAATCGATTCTGTCCCAATCGAAGCCCGGCCAAATTTTAACGACATCCATTGCAGCCTTGTTTCCAATTAAACTCCAATCCAGATATCCATCATCCCTTGGCAATTCTGTTGATGTTCCAGCTTTGACCAAAAAGTGGGATAACATTGGGCGCTCTCATGGATTCGACCACCTTCATAGGTCCTCTATTTTTCATCATTCTAGCCAGGATTTGGGCTCCGGCAAACGCCGAGATAAAGATGACGACAACGAATGGGACTATCACTCCCGGGATTCATCATCTCGAAGTAAGACTTACAATCAGTCTTCATACCTTCACGATCCTCCCACTCAACCAGAGCAAGGCATGGAGAAATCTAGTCATAAGGGGTCCAGGTCCGACACTCACCACGACCAACACTCTGGTTCATCTAACACCAGGTAATCCTGGGAACTTCACAAAAAACCCATAGTCTTTAGACCAACTTCTTATGCTCCCTCACATGATCCGTCTTTTAAGGAAAAGCTAGCTGAGCTTAAGGTCACATTCCCAAAAATATGTTTCGACGGTCTGAAGTTTCTTCTAGCGATTCATCACATTTCAGGGCATGTTAAACAGAGTGCCATTGCTTGCTACAATGATGTCTATGTTCAACATAACGCGTTCGTTCATTTGGCAGAAGAAGTTTCAGAAGTCTCTGTCGAACGCCAACATAAAATTGATCGTCTAAAACTCGAAGCTATCCATGAAAAAGACATTATCAAAGCCCAGGATAAAGAGTTTTCCTCATACAAGTCTCATCTTGAAACTGCTCAGAAAAGTGCTAAGGACACAGTTGAGGTAGTTAATTATCTGGAGGCCATACATAAGAAAGAGATCGATGAAGCGGTTCAACGCTGTGGCGTATTAGCTTTAGAGAAAGACTTCGTTCAACAGGAGAGAATGCGTTCGCTAAACGCTTCAAAGGGTTGGAAGAGCTACTTCTGAAAGAGGAGAAAGAAAAGACTGCTACTCAGGAGGAGTCGCAACGATACTACGACGAGATTTTTGCTACACGACTCTTGAAAATAAAGCTCGATGAAGACTCTCCAAGGTTGAGACGCTGAAAGATGAAGCTTGTAAAGAGGGCAAAATAATGACATTCACGGAGATTAAGTGCATGTTCAATCCACTCATAGTCGAGTACAATGCTCGAGTTCTCTTGAATCTCTGGCCGAAGCATGAGAGACTTTGATAATGATCAAAAAGGTTGAGCCGGGCACTGAAGAGGTTGACGAAGAAGCTTTGGTGAAGGAATTTCTTCGGGGGAATGAGCCTTCGGACTTGTCTACAGCGAAGTCTCCTTATAGCAAAGACTCCTGCTCATCGAAGGGAAAGAATGACATTGTCGAGCAGCACATTGGCTACGACCCAGAAGATCCTGACCTTGATATTCATGTTCTATCTCCCATTCCAAAGGATGAAACTCCCCGGATAGTTGAGAGTCAGCTAGAAATCGGTACATAACTTTTCTTCTTAAAGATCAAAGGGCCGTCATTTTCGACGAGTAGTTAATGTATTCTAACATTTATCGCTTATGATTTTGTGCAGGCCGTTCTGATCCTGAGTCAACTCCAAGGTGCGATGTCGCCATGGAGAAGGAGGAGATCACGGGAGAGTCAATTCAAATGGGAGAGACTCCCGGTCTTGATGCTCAAGTGATAGAGGCGCTTAATGAAGACAAATCTGAAAATCCATCGCCCATCGAAGAACACGATAAGATTGAAATCACGGGCACCTCCGGACACACTTCAAAATTGAGCATGAAGCAGCAATTTATGGAAGAGAAGAAGAAAGTTGAAATCAAGGTCAATCCCCAAGTAGTGGAATAGATGATCCTTTGAACAGACCTTTGAAAGTCATTCTTCCTAGTGGGTCCATGCCACTGGATGTTCATCTTCCTTCCTTGAACGTCACCTCCCTAGCAAGCAACGCGTCCAAGAGAAAACATGTGGGGGAGGAGTCGTCTGAGAAACTGAGGAAGGAGAAGAAGTCAAAGAAGTAGCTATCATGCCTCATTCAACGAGAAGAAGCTTAGACTATGTGATTATTTCTGTTTATTTCCATAGCCGATGTAAATAAACTTTTGACTCCGGTTAAGGAGGGATTGTAGTAAAACCTTGTTTTGGGTTTTGTGAATAAAACTTAGTTTCTTCGTTTTTCGATGACTTTTGTCTTTTAGCTTATTGTCTAACTTGTTGCCATAACTCAGAATTTGGTGAATAACACAAGCTCTAGTTCACCTCCATGTGACTTGGGTATAATTTTTTTGAGAATCGTAGATCCTCTATTCCTCGCTTTGGGCACTTAGAATACTTTTAGTATGCACTATGGGGACTTAAAGAATTTCGAGTCATGTATATTCTAGTCTGCACTCTGGGGACTCAGAGTAATCCAGTCTGCACTCTGGTGACTTGGAGGTTTTTAAGTCGTTTATACTTTATCCCGAACTTTGGGGACATAGAGTACTCCAGTCCGCACTCTGAGGACTTGGAGACTTTAAGTCATTTATACTCTGGCCGGAACTCTAGGGACTTCGAGATTTTAAGTTATTTATACTCTAATCCGCACTCTGGGGACTCAAAGTACTCCAGTCTGCATTCTAGGGACTTGGAGATTTTAAGTCGTTTATAATCTAGTCCGCATTCTGGGGACTCAGAGTACTCCAGTCCATACTCTGGAGACTTGGAGATTTTAAGTCGTTTATACTCTAGTCCACACTGTGGGGACTCAGAGTACTCCAGTCCGCACTCTGGGGACTTGGAGATTTTAAGTCGTTCATACTCTAGTCCATGCTCTGGGGACTTGGAGATTTTAAGTCGTTTATACTCTAGTCCACACTCTGGGGACTTGGAGATTTTAAGTCGTTTATACTCTAATTCGCACTTTGGGGATTTAGAGTACTCTAGTCCGCACTTTGGGGACTTGGAGATTTTAAGTTTTTGTGCGCGTTCATACGCCAGATAGAATAATGTAACTATAATTTTTGCCATTGAATTATCACACACGTAAACATCAGTAATTCATGGAAAATATGGCTTCAAGCTTTAATTAATGAAAACAAACTGAATTGTCTTATTACATGCCGAAAACTAAGAATCAACGAAATAAAAAAAATACTGAAAATAATTGCAACTAAAATGCAAAAGAAATAGACTAAGTATAATAACGTCGCAGATGCTCGTTGTTCCATGTTCGAGGGAGAGTCGCGCCATCAACGGTCGCTAGCTTGAAAGTTCCTACTCCAAGCTACCGTTCAATGACGTGTGGACCTTTCCATGTGGGATTCATATGCGATGGGACTGGAAAAACTCAACTTCTTCACTTTTTCATCAACGAAGTCCAGTGATTCCAGTAAGAGATCCCGATTCTTCTTGGGGTCATAATGAATTACTCGATGTGAAGGAACCTTAAGTTCCATGGGTATAACGGCTTCCATGACGTTTGCCAATGTGAATGGAATGTGGCCAGTCGCGGACTTGTGGGTGGTTCTGGAAGTCCAAAGTGCTATTGAAATTTCATCCACCCACTTTCCTCTAGCCTTTTCCAAACATTTTTTCAATATGGACTTGATTATTTTGTTCACGGCTCCTACTTGTCCATTGTCTTTTGGATGCGAAAAGGCTGCAAACCTTTTCTCGTTGACAAAATTGTTTAAACTCCCTACTTTCGAACTGAGTTCCGTTGTCCATAATAATAGATTGCGGGAGGCCAAAATGGCATATGATGTTTCATACAACGAAATTAATGACAATTTTGGTGATGATTGTACTTAAGGGCTCTGCGTCCGCCCACTTGGTAAAATAATCGACAGCAACTATTACATATTTTGCACCCCCTTTGGAGATAGATAAAGAACCGATTATATAGATTCTCCATATTGTAAACGGCCAGGGACTAACCATTTGTGTGAGCTCTGTTGGCGGAGCTTTCGAGATTTTTGCATACTTCGGACATTGGTCACATCTCCTTATGTATTCACAGCATCCCGATTTATAGTTGGCCAATAGTATGCATAGCGGAGGTTTTTTGCTAGTGTCTGCCCTCCTGTATGACCACCACATTCTCCTTCATGAACTTCCTTCAAAAGTCGATTTATCTCCTCGTGGGCAATGCACCAGTGTAAGAGGACCGAAAATCCCTTTCGATACATTATTCCGTCTTGCATTACATATCGTGTAGCTTTCCGAATGACTTGCCGTCTTTCGCTCTTTCTTTCAGGCAAGACTCCGTGTAGCATTATTGCTTGAATTGGGTTATCCATGACTCCTTCTCGATTTTTGTTTCTAACACAAAATCTACCTCCATCACATTTATACTCGAAGTAGTAAGGTTTCAATGGGAACCAATCCCATTTGCTGTGCATCGCAAGTACTTGCAAATTTGGCCAACGAATCGGCTTCTTTGTTTTATTCACACGGGACACGCGAAATATCATTATATTCAAGGTCTGCCAATAGTCCGTGGACCCAGGAAGGAGCAATTCTCTGCCCCTTCGCTTGGTAATCTCCCCGCACCTGGTACACCAAGGTGAGTCGCAAAAGATTTCAATCGATTTTACTCTAAGTTCTCTGATAAGTTTCAAGCCAGTAATTAATGCTTCATACTCAGCTTCGTTATTTGTAGCTGGGAAATTGAGCTTCAAAGCATTGACCGGTTTTCGGGAGTCACAAGAATTATACTAACCCTAGAACAATGGTTATTGGATGCCCCATCAGTGTATAGTTTCCATCGAATAGAGGGAATAACATCATCACTGTTTGGTTCATCTAATACAGTAAATTCAGCGATGAAGTCTGCTAGCGCTTGCCCTTGTATGGCCCTTCATGGTAGGTAGGTAATATCGAACTGACTCAACTCGATTTCCATTTTAACATCCTTCTAGTGGTTTCTGGTCGTTGGAGTGCCTGTCACAAGGGTTGATCGGTATAAAAAACATAGTACACCTGTAACAAACCGGATTTTTCAGCGTTGAATCTGGAATATTTAAATGGATTTAAATGTAGAAATTGAACTATAAATTCATCTGAATATGGAAAACTTGGATTTATCTATTCAGAACGTTGATACAACAATTTTTTGAATAATATAATTATTTGATTCAATAATTGAAGATTGAGCAAAATATTTAATCTTGAGTTTCGAGCTCGTTAAAAATATTTTAAAGACTTGTCAAATTTATATTGATAGTATCGAAGATAGTAAAAGTGTTAAAATTGAATTTAACAGTGATTTGTTAAGTTTTGAAATTATATCGTTTAGATTGATATTTAAAAATAGCCTCACGAGGCACAGTCTCGGATTACAATGAAACTGTTTCATTGGATCCGTAATATTGTATCGCTATCGAGTTTCAAATTTCGTAGTTTTCGGAGTTATCGTGTGATCGTACGAGATATAAACGCCGGGAAAATAATTAGTTGAATGAATTTTAATAGTCAATCCAAAAAATCTATCTTCTCCATTCGATCGAATTAGGACTCGAAATCTTTTCCATTGCGTTCGGAATAGAGGTATAACATTATAAACGCCTAGCGGCATGCCGTGATAGGAAGTCATGATTTTGAGTTGCGATTTCGAGGCGATTTAAATTTAAACTTGAATAATTTATACAAATGGGTTGGCTGGTCAATGTTGTTCACATCAGCTGTTTTTCTTTCACTTCGTCGCCACTGTAGCTAGTTTGTTCAAACACGCTTAAGTCTCATCTTGTCCCCCCATCTTTAATCTTTTGAACGCACACTTCTGATCTTCTTTAAAAAAATGGCTTTGTTCAGAAGCAAATGAACGAAAAGAAAATAAAGGCGTGCTTCTCACCTTCTACTACTAACCCTCTCGGCATTAAAAAAACATGAAATCATCATGGTCGAAACCTAGTTCAGCATAGTAATCGATTCAAAATAGGAAGCATCGCGTAGTCGAAGACGAAATAAGCTACTTGTGGCGTTTGAGCCATGATCTAATGGGCGATTCGCGAACCCTTTCTAAGATCACGGTGTCGTCGCGATTAACATGGTCGAAGGGAAGCATCTAGGAGTTTCGATCCCGCGTATGAAGACGGAGGCAGGGTCGCGGCGCAACGTGGTGATGTTAGAGGAGTTGTTCGGGATGGTAAAGGCAGGCGCGATCGATTTTGTGGAGGCTAGCGATATGTCGTGACGACGATAGGGGAAACTTGGGGAGCAGATAGGTATAGGTGCTTTTTATTCATTTATTAAGATTAATAAATATGTTTATTCTTATAGGGAGTGATATTTCGATTTATAAACTGTTCAAAATTTTTATTTTTACAGTAAGCCAGATATTTTTCTAAAAATTAATATATACATATATAAATGCAATTGTTTTTAAAAATTTATTTATGATCTTATTCAGAAAAAAAAGAATATTTTACAGTAGAACAAATTCTATTTAATATGTGTATTGGTTTGGAAGGAATTTTATTAGAAATTAATGTGTATAATTAGATAAATATGTATACATATGCATTTTAAAATCTACTAGTTAATTTTAAAATATGTAGATTAATTTGTTTAATTTACTTATTTAATTATTTTAGAAATTGTTAATGAAAAAAATAAGTTTAAATTAAAGTGTTAAATGCTAACAGATTGTTCGATTTTTAAATAATAATAAGCCGTATAATATTTATACAGGTCCAGAATCGAGAAGGAAATAGCTAGATAGGAAATGGACTACAAAACAATAAAGGTGAGTTAATCTCACTCATCTGGGTTATTTAAATTTAAATAATTGGTTGAATGATTGAATTGATTTGATGTGTTATATTATATATAGTAGTATATAGTATATATTGGAGTGATTGATTTCCCGCATTATATAGAGGATGAGACCCTACGCGCCACATTATAGCGGATGATACTATATTTAATCCCATATACCGCAGTATTCCATCTCGAAATGGAATTGGTATTTTATATTGTGCTAACATATGTGGATGCAGGGAAATAGATTGGAGGGATCCAACTGGATTCCTCAACATTTATTTAGATTATTTAATATTCTCTACTATGATTATTGGATATCCGGGTATGAATTATGTTGATAATTGGAAATGTTGGATGCTACAGGTTGATCGAATATATTTGGGTATACGGAGTTACCAAAAATATAAAAATGGATTTTTGAAAAGAAAATAAAGGAGTGGATTTTTAAGTAAATTAATTTAGAGTATCTGAATAAATCTAAGAATGAATTGGAACAGAATCAAAGTGATTTTAAATCTTAACTAATAAATTCCAAGTAGGGAAAGGGGATTTTGAATAAACAGAGAGAGAGAGAGAGAGTGAATTTTTAAACTTAAAGAGATATTATTGGAAGTAATAAAAGAATTTATTTTAAAATTCAAGGTTAGAATTTATTTGAAAGAATAAAGAAGAAAATTTGGAAAATATGAAATTGGTATTTCCAGTTAAAATATTTTAAATCATAATGGAGAAATAAAATCCGAAGTTAATGGATTTTGGAATAAATGGAGTAAGTAAGGAAATTTATTTAATGGTGAAGTAAATTGAAAATAAATTTTGAAATTGATTTAAGTGTTTGAAATTGGAAATATAAAGGAGAATGTAAGTATGAAATTTATAAACTGGCTTTATAAAAGTAAATTAATATATTAGTGGATATTTGGAAGAATAAATTCACGGTGGGAATTTATTAAAGGAATGGGAAAATTTGTTTAAAAATAAATGGTGATTTATTTTTAAAGGATGTGAAGAGAAGTATATTTCCCTGGATAGCCAAGTACGTTTTCGAAGTAAATTTTTAAATATAAGTTATGTTGTTTTAGAAAGCATGTTTAGAAAATTTATTATTTCTAAATGTTTAAATCGTAAAGTAGGTATTTTTCAAATCTATTATTGTAGTAATTATTTAAAGGTGACCTGGTATTTGTCTTTTTTAAAATAAATAAATAAAATAAAATTTTAGTTTTATATTTTAAGAAGCTTTATTTTAAATATTCTTAAAGTATATATTTTGAATAAGTATTAAATTAATTTTTAATTTAAATGTTTTAAAGGATATTTTATAATAAAGTGTTTTAAATTATTTTAAAAAAAATCTAAAGTTTTTATGCTTGGTGTTCTCAGTGGAAATAAATATTTGGAATTTTATTTCATGATAAAAGTGTGGTTTTGAAACTGTTTTCAAAAGGGTTAAAAATGGAAATATATCTCACGAAGATATTTTGAGGTTAATAAATAATTCAGGAGAAATTATTTATGATTGATGGATGTTTGTGAATGTTAATTGATAGGTAATAACCGACTATTAATATTGGACAATGCGCTGATCGTTTCGAAGAGACCGGGATCGGGATTTATTTCTCGAAGACCAATTCGATCCGGTTTGTACGTTTTCGTATGGAAAACAAGAGTTTGGGTTCGAAGATAGAGCAATGAAGTGCAAGGGCTAGTCGCTACTAATCCTGAGGATGATTCCAAAATGGATGTAGTAGGAGTAGTGCCTTCGGTTCCGTTTGAACCCGGGACGGACTTGTGTGGATGAATGCTTTCAGAACATCGTCAGGTAGGCGATGAGCATTCTAAGTAATATATTCTAAAAAGGTAACGCTTAGCCTCAAGCCTCATCAACCGAGAATGACTGAAAATCAGGGGTTATGCAGTAAGGCTAGGTGGGTAGCGCCCATTAGGGTGAGGTCATCCCTGTCTAGATGTCCCTTTTATTCGGCTTAGTGGTGCGGTGGATGATCCCAACCGTGGGGTGATCTACTCGGGTTTATCCAGTAAGGGGTGGACCCGGTCTTGTGCAGGGGGTCGGGAGTGATCCTAGGTATGCTGATCTAGATCAGGTACCGTGACAGGTGGTACCCCAGTGCCTAGTCATTAGTTGGAAATCCATTATCCCTACGCACCTGTACGGTTTTGATTGTACCCACTATTACTGGAACGTGAGATGCAAGCATTTCAGTTAGATTCTATTTTACTTTCTATAGACACTATTATAATATCAGAGGATTTAAAAAAATGTTTTAGCTATCGTAAGGTAAAAACCCGACATGTTTATGAAAGTGTACTATGGATCGTGTAATATGGATAAACAGTAATACAGAGTATAGATAGTAAATAACGCGAAATATAAAAGCAGTATAGTAAAATGACACCAGAGATTTTATACTGGTTCGGAGCACCGTCCTACGTCCAGTCCCAGACTCCTTCTGGAATTTTACTACAACAACCCTCACTTAACCCGGAGGAACAGGTTTATACAACCCTGAGCAGCAGAACAGGGAACTGAGCAGCAGAACAGGATTTCGCCTCAGCAGCCGAAGAGGACTTTCCCTTGCCTGAGCAGCAGAACAGGACTTTAACAAAATATGAAAGTAGTTTGACTAAGTGTGTTCTTGATAACACTGGTTTGTCAATTAAGATTACAAACTTCCTATAATCAATTGCTCAAGTATGTAAATAATATGTGAAGATTTGAGAAGGAAGAATATTGCTAAGAATCAAAGTATATAGAGTATAACTCAAAGATTCAAAGCAATGGAAAGTATGAGAGCACTTATAATAATCACAAGAGAGAATAGAGAGTTAGAATTAGAGATTGGTGTATTTTGAAGAAGAGAGAACTCCTATATACATTCATTAGAAAATTGCAACCCTTGGTGAAGAGTTTCAGCCAAGTGAAACAACTTTTGATGGTTTGCAACTCTTCGTGGAAGAAGATGTCTATTCAAAATTTTGCAGTTGAAGCCGGTTCAGTCGACTGAAAATATTGGTCAGTCGACTGGTATTTGAAATTTTAAAAACCATGTCTGTTTTAAAATTTAAAAGAGGTTACGACTGTGCATATGCACAGTCAGTCGACTGGCATAACCAGTCAGTCGACTGGCTGTGCATATTCTGCACAGTGAATTTCTTTTTTAAAGAAATATTGAAAACGTGAGGATTGATTTTAACATATAACTAAGACTCAACACAAATAATAGTTACTTTAATTAACACAAATAATAGTTTCTGAACTGATTTGTCATAATCAAAACAAGTGATTCAACATTCTCCCTCTTTTTGATTGATGACAACCTGTATATATTTTTTAAAAAAATATCTCCCCCTGAATGTATGATATCTTTTTCCTGCATCAAATATGTTAGTGCACATACTTTTCTCCCCCTTTGTCATCGACAAAAAGGAGACAAGATTGAGACATGATTTAATATATAAATGTGAAGAGAAGAAATATAGAAGCAAGACTATTTAGTACAAGTCTCAACATTTAAATAAGTGACAAGATTTAATACAAGATTCAAATATGTTCGAAATTAAAACAAAAGCTACAGATAGATAATGCATACTTATCTCCCCCTTTATCATAAAGCCTACTTATCAAGATATTAATTGAAATCTTCCTCTGGTGCAGGTTCTGTTCCAGGCCTAGAAGTTCCATGAGCACCATTACATGTGCCACTAGTATCACTACTAGTATTCTCTTCAGATGCTGACCATGTAAACCTTGGTGCTGGTCCTTTACCATGAGCTATTGAGGAGGCAGTTGTGGAAGTTAAACATGAGATTGCATCCCAAAGAATAGAGAAGAATCCTTTTACTTTGTCCAATTTTTTATCCACCTTCTTCAAGCGAGATCCTAATATTTGTTGATTCTTAGAAATAATTTCAATGGATTCTCGTAAACTAGCTGAAGTTGCAAGACGAATTTCTTCGTCTTCTTCGGGAAGAGAAGTACGTTCTCGAATAATTGGCCCACCTGATGAACGTTGACGTTGCTGTGGATGCCATTCTTCAAAGGAGGTAATAGTGGTGGAACAGATGGTAGTTTCATGAGACTTAAAGTGCGAATATTGATAATTCTAACGGAAGAAGTTTCGGATTCCGGTTGAGGAGTACCCACATTTAAAAGCAATCGCATTATATATTCTCCGAAATAAATCATTCTCATATTACCATTGTTGAAAGTGAGAAACTCGTCCAATATTCTTCGTAGCCAATTTACTTGAATTCCTCCCCAAAGTGCATACAGAGCTTTGAAGTTTTCTGGGTAGATAAGTTCATATGACCCAGTTCTTGGTAATATACTCCTCATGAGAGCTTTGTGAATTACTCTCGCTTTTGGTCGAAGTAGACTAGATTTCAATTCCGTCATGGTATCTCCCATGAACATATGGCTAGTTCGATCCCTTTGTCGAATATTGCATTCGACATCATCAAGTAAAATGCCATGATTAGGGGTTTGAAGAATGTATGCCATTCGGTCTAAAGAAAAAAATACTTGTTTTCCACATACTAAACTCCAAACACAATCATTCGTATTAGATGGACGTTGATGAGGTAGATTTAAATTGGCATAAAATAATTTTACCATAAGGTGGTTGATTTTGTGAGAATTTGCATTCAAATCGAGTAGAGACTCCAATCCAGATCTACGCATGAGTTCTTGTAATCCATAAGCCGCGAAGTCGCTGTAAACCATGAATGAACCCTCAAAAATCCTTGAATTTTTCATCTTGTGCCATCTTTGTACTGCCACATCATTGTATAACCATTGTGCGATTTGAGCGTCGGTAGGATCGATGGATGAGGAACCTTGTCTTTGACGTTTTGGAGGAGCCATTTGAATAACTTTTTATGAAGAAATTGAGTAAAATTAGGTTTCTACGGTTTGTGGGCGAAAAAATTTGGGTAAAAAACTGAAAGGAGTGAAGTAAAAAGAGAAGGAAGGAAAGTAAATAGGGGTTATATGTATAGCCAGTCAACTGGAATAATAAACCAGTCGACTGGTATATGTAAAATTTTAAGTAAAATGTCCAGTCAGTCGACTGAGTATAGTAGGTCAGTCGACTGAGTATAGTAGGTCAGTCGACTGAATGGTTTCCCGAGAGTTTGTGGAACCTGCAGTCAGTCGACTGACCTATCTTCTCAGTCGACTGACTGTAACTTAATCATGCAGTAGGGATTTGAAAATGAAAATTTATTTAAAAACAAATATAAATATGGAACACAAGAATTTTGAAAACAATATTACACAAGAATTGATGATTAATTAGTGACTTTTGGTGATGATTCTTGTGGTTCTACTTTTGTATTCTCAACATAGGGTTGTAAAGGCGACCAATAATTTTGGCGTTCCCATGAATTTGGAGATGCCTGAGGTTGAGATGGAGTTTGTTCCCATTTATTCCATCCAGAAGAGCTTGGTTGATGGGATAATGAAGGTTGAAAAACATCATGCTTAGCCGATTTGCCACAAAATTTAAGGGCGATTGATTCAATAAGACTAAGGCGATTTGAATTCATTCGCTGTTCATAGAACATTTTTCTTTGTAGATTAACTTGCTCCTTTTGATAATGGTGTATTTCATCAATTTTCTCTTTAGTTTTTGGTGAAAAGAACAAAGATCTTCTAGACTTCTTTGGCTTAGGTGAAAATCCAGTGTGATGTCTTCCCGGTTCATGAACAGGAGTAGGGGTTGGCAAAGAAGGTGTTGAACTGCTGGATGAGTTATAGCTACTAGGAGAAGATGGGGTAGCAAAGGAAATTTTTGAGTTTGATGAATTATAAGAGTTTGGAGAGTCCATTGTTGAGGATGTTGAATCTACAAAGCTTGTTTGAAATAAATTTTAATGTGAATAAGAAGAGTAAAGAGAGAGGTTTAAATAGTTGTAATGGAGCTTAGAAAGAATGGTTGTAAGCAATCATTTGTTAATAACCAGAGATCAAAATAGTGGTTTAAAATTAATCAAAAGAATAAATGGTTTAATACGAATGAAAACATGTGGTTCAGCAAAAAAATGCATAGCTCAGCTGGTAGTCCGTTGAACTGTCAGCTGGAAGTACCTAGTTCAAATCCCGGTGGCTATGCTTTTTTTTTTAAATATTATATTCAGAACAAAAAATTTGAGTGTGTACATATACAAATATACTTATATATATATAGACGTATATGAAAATATATATTTTGTTAAAAAATGTAAAATAAATACAGATAGTATGTATAAAATCCATAAATTTTTAAGAGAAATAATGCCAAGTTCTCGTCTTAAATTAATGAAAGTATTTTCGTTTAAAGGTTTTGTAAATATATCTGCCAATTGTCTATCAGAGGAAACAAATTCTAGATTCATCAAATCTTTTGCAATATTATCACGAAGAAAATGATGACGAATGTCAATGTGTTTTGTTCGTGAGTGATTAACAGGGTTTTTAGATAAATTAATAGCACTAGTGTTATCACAATAAATTGTTGATTTATTTAAATTAAAACCAAAATCTTGTAATGTTTGTTGCATGTAAATTACTTGAGCACATGCCAGAGCTGCAGAAATATATTCTGCTTCACAAGTCGATAATGAAACACAACTTTGTTTCTTACTAAACCCAGAGACAAGAGACCGTCCAATGAAGTGACAGGTCCCACTTGTACTTTTTCTATCTGTCCGGTTTCCTCCAAAATCAACATCACTATAAGATACTAATTCAAAAGGACATTCTTTTGGATAGAATAGTCCAAAGTCCTTGGTTTTGTTAAGATACCGTAGTATGCGTTTCACTGCACGTAAATGTGATTCTTTGGGGTCTGCTTGAAATCTTGCACATAAGCAGACACTCATCATTATATCAGGTCTACTAGCTGTTAAATATAGTAACGATCCAATCATACTTCGATATAATTTTTGATCAATACTTTTCCCATTTTCATCTTTATCAAGATGTATGGTTGTACTCATAGGAGTTGGTTTGGTAGAAGTATTTTCCATACCAAAGCGTTTAATTAGATTGTTACAATATTTTTCTTGATTAATAAAGATACCATTTTCTAGTTGTTTTATTTGTAAACCAAGAAAGTAATTTAACTCACCCATATGTGACATTTCAAATTCATTTGTCATTATTTTAGAAAATTCTTGACAAAGCTTTTCATTTGTAGAGCCAAAAATTATATCATCAACATATATTTGAATAATTAAAATATCAAGCTTATTTCTTTTAATAAAAAGAGTTTGATCAACCTTTCCAATTTCAAAACCAGAATTTATTAAATAGCTTTTAAGACGATCATACCAAGCACGGGGTGCTTGTTTTAAACCGTATAAGGCCTTTTTGAGTTTATAGACATGATCAGGAAATTTTTCGTGTATGAATAATGGAGGTTGTTCAACATACACATTTTCTCTTATAAAACCATTTAAAAAAGCACTTTTGACATCCATTTGATATAATTTAAAATTATGAAAACATGCAAATGCTAGTAAGATTCGTATTGCTTCTAGCCTTGCGACTGGAGCAAACGTTTCTTCATAGTCAATTCCTTCTTCCTGGTTATAGCCTTGAGCAACTAATCTAGCTTTATTTTTAGTAATATTTCCTTGTTCATCTACTTTTTTTTAAAAACTCATTTTGTACCAATAACTGATTGATCATTAGGCCGTGGAACTAAATCCCAAATGTCATTTCTTTCGAATTGGTTTAGTTCTTCTTGCATAGCGATTAACCAGTTTTCATCAGTAGATGCTTCTTTAATATTTTTGGGTTCAATATGAGAGAGAAAAGCTACATGACCCATTTGATTTAATTGACTTCTTGTTCTAACAGATGAATTTAGTTCTCCAATAACATTAATAGAAGGATAATCTCTTAATACTCTAGGTAGAGATCTTAATGCACTGTTATTGTCAGCAATGTTTTCATTAATTTCAAAAGTTGTAGTTTCTGTATTAGAGCCGTTTTCAGGAAAATCTTCATCATCTCTTATTATTTGAACTGGTTTAAAATTTTCATCAAATGATACATGAAGTGTTTCTTCGATAATATTTGTTCTTTTATTATAAATTCGATAAGCTTTGCTTCGATCAGAATATACTAGAAAGATTCCTTCATCGGATTTTGGATCAAATTTACCAAGCTGATTTCTTGTATTTAAAGTAAAACATTTTGAACCGAAAACTCTAAAATAGGAAATATTTGGTTTTCGTCCATTAAAAAGTTCATAAGAAGTATTCTTAGTTAGTGGTCGAATAGAAACACGATTCAAAACATAACAAGCTGTAGAGATTGCTTCAGCCCAAAAATGTTTTGGTAACGTACTTCCATTTAACAAGGTCCTTGCACATTCTTGTAAGGTTTTATTTTTACATTCTACAACCCTATTTTGTTGTGGAGTTCTAGGAAACGAAAAATTATGAAATATTCCTTTTCTCTTACAGAAATGTTCAAAAGCTTCGTTTTCGAATTCACCTCCATGATCACTTCTTATATTTTTGATTTTTAATCCTTTAAAATTTTGAATTCTTTTGACAAATGATTTGAAATTATCAAAAGTATCACTTTTATTTTTCATAAAAATAGTCCAAGTATATATAGAAAAATCATCAACAATTACAAATACATATTTACTGTGATTAATGGATTGTACTTGTGTTGGGCCAAATAAATCCATATACAGTAATTCAAGTGGTTGTAAGGTTGAAATAACCTTTTTTGATTTAAAAGATGATTTATTCAATTTTCCTAACTGACATGCATCACAAATATGATCTATTTTAAAATTCATTTTAGGTAGACCTTTTACTAAACCATTTTTAGAAAGCTTATTTATAGTTTGGAAGTTAATATGACAGAATCGTTTCTGCAATAACCAAGGATCATTTTCTTTAGCTATTAGACACATATCTGAATTATGATTTATTTTCATATTCAGAACATAAATATTTCTGTCTCTATTTCCTTCAAATATAAGATTTTGATTTTGATCAAAAATACTACATTTGTTTTCAGAAAAAGTGATTTTGAATCCTTTGTCACACAATTGGCTGATACTAAGTAAATTATGTTTTAAATTTTTGACAAGCAAAACATTTGATATAAGAGGTAAATTTGAGATACCATTGTTGCTCACAACGCCTTTACCGATGATATATCCTTTGGAGTTGTCTCCAGATGTGACAGAACCTCCATCTGAGTAAATAATATTTGATAGCATATCTTTGTCTCCAGTCATATGTTTTGAGCAACCACTGTCGAGTATCCATTTTCCTCTTTTCTTGAGTGGGACCTACAAAAAATAAACGATAATATTGGTACCCACTTTTTGATAGGGTCCTAAGAGTTAAATCTTAGGAAACCAAACCCAAGAGGGCTCAGTATCCCATTTAAAAATGTAATCCTTATTTTTATGAACAGTTTCAAGAAAAGTGTTTATATATTTCTTCCTAATTAAATTGTTATTTGTTTTAGGAACCCATATTTTTATACTTTTTGAGAAAGGATTTTTTGTGTGTATTTTAGTTGGATTAATATTTCTCCTAATTTTCTTTCTAGGTGGAGCAGTTGTTTTGTTAACATATCCTAATCCTTTCTTACTTGAGATAGATTGAGAGCTATCAATAATTTTTGATAAGGTTTCTCTTCCTTTATTAAAGTTTGAGACATTTCTAGTAATGCTTTCTAACTTAGTTTTAAGACTAGTATTATCCAATTGTATCAATTTTACTTTCGTTTTTAGTTCATGATTTTCAGAAACAAGAGCGTCATTCTTTTCTTTTTGAGTTTCAATTTCTTGACTCAAAAGAGTGAGTTGAGAATTTATATTAGAGAATGATTCTTGTAATTTTTCAAGTTCTTCCTCTAGTATTTTTTTCTCATCTTTAAGCATATCTCTCTCAAATTCTGCTTTGTTCTGAAGTTCACGAGACTCTTTATATTTTCTTTTGAGATTTTTCAAAGTATCAATTAGTTCTGAATTTATCTCAATCATATCTTCGAAAGTAAAATCACTAACCTTATTTTCTGTAGCCATGAAGCAGACATTAGATTGCTCGTTTTCACTGTCACTACTTTCTGATGAAGAAGTATCTGAGTCATCCCAAGTTACTGAGATTGCTTTCTTTTTATTGTCTTTTCTTCCCTTGGTATATTTTTTCTTTAACTCTGGGCATTCCTTTTGAATGTGACCTTTCTTATGACAATTATAACATTCTAGAACTAAAGATGATGGTTTGATTGGAAAATTTCTTTTTCCATTATTCTTGTTAGTTTTTCTGAATTTTAAGAATTTTTTGAAATTTTTAGCAATAAATGCTAAATCTTCTTCATCCGAATCTTCATCCTTTTCTTCTTTAGCATGGAAAGCTATGTTCTTTTTGTCTTGAGCTTGTACTCGTTTTGCCTGCAAATTTACTTCATAGGACATTAGATTTCCTATTAACTCTTCTGGTTTTATGGTAGAGAGGTCATTAGCTTCTTCAATAGCCAAGACTTTTCTTTCCCATTCATCCATTAAAGAGTTAAGGATTTTTGATACAATATCAAAATCAATGTATTTCTCTCCTAATCCTAATTGTGAATGATAAATATCTTGAAATCTAGAGTACATATCATTGATGGTTTCATCTTGTTTCATTCTAAAATTTTGAAATTGATTTTTAAGCATGGAGATTTTGCTTTGTTTGACTTTGTTGGTTCCTTCATGAGTAATTTTAAGTGTTCTCCATATTTCATAAGCAGTTTGACACATACTAACACGATTAAATTCATTTCTATCTAATGCACAGAATAGCATGTTCATAGCTTTAGCATTGGCAGTAGCATCCAGTTTTTGCGTGTTTGACCAAGTAGAATATTCTCCAGTAGGAAGAGTATATTCATTTTGAGTGATATTCCATGATTCAAAACTATTAGATTGCATGTAGATTCTCATACGAGTAGACCAATAATTATAATTCAAACCATTAAAGAATGGAGGTCGTGCAGTAGATTGACCTTCAAGAAAAGTAGTGTTAGTGACAGTGTTAGTGGATGTGCTGATGTTATTTTCCATATTTAACAAGATATCAGATAACTTTGTAACAGTTATATGATGCCTTGCTCTAATACCAAATGAAAGTGTACTATGGATCGTGTAATATGGATAAACAGTAATACAGAGTATAGATAGTAAATAACGCGAAATATAAAAGCAGTATAGTGAAATGACACCAGAGATTTTATACTGGTTCGGAGCACCATCCTACGTCCAGTCCCAGACTCCTTCTGGAATTTTACTACAACAACCCTCACTTAACCCGGAGGAACAGGTTTATACAACCCTGAGCAGCAGAACAGGGAACTGAGCAGCAGAACAGGATTTCGCCTCAGCAGCCGAAGAGGACTTTCCCTTACCTGAGCAGCAGAACAGGACTTTAACAAAATATGAAAGTAGTTTGACTAAGTGTGTTCTTGATAACACTGATTTGTCAATTAAGATTACAAACTTTCAGTAATCAATTCCTCAAGTATGTAAATAGTATGTGAAGATTTGAGATGGAAGAATATTGCTAAGAATCAAAGTATATAGAGTATAACTCAAAGATTCAAAGCAATGTAAAGTATGAGAGCACTTATAATAATCACAAGAGAGAATAGAGAGTTAGAATTAGAGATTGGTGTATTTTGAAGAAGAGAGAACTCCTATATATATTCATTAGAAAATTGCAATCCTTGGTGAAGAGTTTCAGCCAAGTGAAACAACTTTTGATGGTTTGCAACTCTTCGTGGAAGAAGATGTCTATTCAAAATTTTGCAGTTGAAGCCGGTTCAGTCGACTGAAAATATTGGCCAGTCGACTGGTATTTCAAATTTTAAAAACCATGTCTGTTTTAAAATTTAAAAGAGGTTAGACTATGCATATGCACAGTCAGTCGACTGGCATAACCAGTCAGTCGACTGGCTGTGTATATTCTGCACAGTGAATTTCTTTTTTAAAGAAATATTCTTTTTAAAGAAATATTGAAAACTTGAGGATTGATTTTAGCATATAACTAAGACTCAACACAAATAATAGTTACTTTAATCAACATAAATAATAGTTTCTGAATTGATTTGTCATAATCAAAACAAGTGATTCAACAGTTTATTTATGGCGTGGTCTTACGAGATGCTTTTATTTTCAAAGGATTTTGAAACTTTAATAATCAATTTGAGTGTGGTTTCCTCACGCTGGTATTCCAGACTGACTCGGGTGTTATTTAACTATAATGCTCGGCTCAGACCGAGTATTACAGAATACTGGAAAGGATGCTGTGGGGCTCAGCAGACGAGATGGATGGAGATACGTACTTCCGTACTTGATTATTGTTCCGCTGTGTATTCAGTTTTGAAGATAAGTTTATATGACTTTCCAGTTGTATGTTATTGATGTTGTTGAACTCTAATGATGTATTTTGATGATGTATATATATAAAATAGATATAGTTTTCTTTTGTGTAAAGATATGTTATTATCTATTATATTTTATTCCGCTGCGATGGTTAGATTCTGATGTTGTTTTCTACTTTCTTCTTCTACCTCTTCTTCTTTAACCTTTATGGTTCGGTTTTTCAAGCGTCGAAAAAAATCAAGTCGTGATATTTTGGTATCAGAGCTTAGGTTGGTGATAAACTTGGCTCTGGTGGGGATTACTAACTGAAAATAGAGTCCTAGTACTCTAGAATGAGTTTAAGTGTATTAATGGATATGAGCGCGTATTTGTTAGTGAATATAAATTGTTTTAATATTGTGTTGACTTATCGGTTGAGTGGAATATGAATTCTGATCGAGTAAGTTGGCCGCTATTTGAGTAGAGTTTATAAACACCTGACACGATAAATTGACACAGTATTGTTTTAAAGGTGGCGAATGAAATAATTTTACCCAAAATATATTTGATATAAAAGAAATATTTTCTTAAATTGTTATATAACTTGGATGTTTGGATAATAATGTTATAAACAAATAAGATTATAAAATTGAAATGACTTGTAATCGAAATGGGAAATTGTACGAGCAAAAATTATACAAATAATTTAGAGTTAAAGTTTGATGTAAGTCAAAATTTGAAAATTTCAAATCCCGAAAATTTTGGAAGTGTTTTTCGAAGTGTTTTCAAGACAAATAATAGCATTATTGTTTTAGAAGTATTTTTGAAAGGAAATTGTTTCAAATAAATTTTGGAAAGCGAAATAGCATTAAATTCACTTCAGTCGCTGGAAAATAATTTCGGTGATGACTGCAGCATCATCGATGTTCATTTTCGAGTTTCTAAGTGATGGATTGCTGCCAAATTAATTTGTTCAGAAGAACCAGTTTGTTTCTGAAATTTTAAAGGGAATTTGTTGGGGATAAAAACCAGGATTAGTTTTAAAATTTGAGAAGTGTGATTTTGGGATAATGGTGGTTGTAAAATGATTTGAACCAAAAGCCGGGTGTTTGAAATCCTAAATCCTTATTTGAATTGAAAATCCGGATGAGGTAAGCTATAAACTTGTAAAGTTGAGATGATTTTTAAATAAGGAAGGAAAATATGAGCTTTGAATGTTGGAATTAAAATTTAAAGTGAAAAGGTTAAATAAATTTAATTTGGAGAAATTAAATTGTGGAAAATTTAATGGATGATTGGAAGAAATAAATCAGTAAATCTTGAATGTGATTGGAATGGAAAAATAGAAATTAAATTTGGATTGGGAGATAAAATTTAACTGGATTGAAATTAATTGAATTAAACTAAAAATAAAATCCAGTTGTATTTGAATTAAGTTGAAATCGAATTGAAAATAAATAAATTGAGATGTAGATGACATTAAGTGAAAGTAAGTTGAATAAGAAATTAAACTGGAGTAAATAATTCCGATAGCTTATAAAAGAATTGAAAAACATTGAAATAAAAATATAATCCCTAGTTAAAATTAAAATGCGAATGTGATTGACTGTAAATGGATGGAGAAGTATGAATAATAATAAGTGAGCAGCTTACAAAAATGTATAACAGGAATAAACAAGTCGAAATAAAAGTATTGGAATTTTGGAAAATGAAAGAAAATCCAAACTGGAATTATGAAGAATTTTTTTTTATCTGTAATAGAATCGAATATTGATTTAAAAGTTGGAAGTAAGCTAATTAGCTAAATAAATTATTTGATAAAGTATTTTAATAAAATTTAACTCGGTTAAATAAAATGGATTGTAAGTTAATAATGAAGTTTGGAAATAAACTCGAATTATAAATAGAATTCGACTTGGATTGATAATGAATTAAAATAAGTGGAGATGTTGTAAAACTAAAATGGAATTGGATTATAATTGAAATGATTTGAGTTACAAATAAAATCCAATTCGAGTATAAATGAGTTAAATATGTGCTTGGATATTATTTTGATAAATTGAGAAGGTGAAATAAAATAAATGGATGGGCTAACTGAATTAAATGGAATTTGATCAGATGAGAATCAAATAGAAGTGAACATAAGTTTGAAGTTGGAATAAATTGAAGTAAATTAACTTAAGTTAAGAATAATGAGAGGCTTGACTTCGAATAAGAAGGGTAGACCATTAAATAAAAGCTTGGGCTGAATTAATTTGGGAATGGTTAGTAGTATACAAACATGGAATGTGTCGAGCTAAATAAAATGGTTGTGAATGAATTAAAATGGAATGGAATTAAATAAAATTGAGTTGGAATCAATTTAAATTGGTTATAAAACTTAAGTAATTATTTATTCACATGGATATCATCAAATTGCATAGAATGAATTGTCGTTTGATGTACACGAAGGTAATTAAAATTCTATGAGTTGAGAGAAGTTAAATAAATTGATTTTGAAATCAATTGAATTGAATGTGAGTTGTTTGGGTTAAAATGAATTGATGTAAGCAATTGAGTTATAAACCATTTAAATTGAATGAAGTTGTATATGAATTCGTTGCAAATAATTAAAATTAATGTCGGAACCCTATAAGTTGCTTATAAATATTAATTAACCTGCATTGCTTATAGAAACTCGTACGTTTACTAGTTAAATATGTAAAATGTTGTTAAGTTACATGACTTTGGCATTTACATATTTAAATTGAGTAAGTACAGGTACCAGGAAGCCGTTTGGCTGGATTTGATTGCGCAAAATGCTAAAATAATAAGTCGCTTGCTTAAAATGCTAAATAAAGGTACGCCTACGCAATAAAAATAGGAAATATGAACTGATTTTGTTTTTCCGACTGTGTGGGTCGATGTATATATATTTATATCTCTTGTCAAAATGCAAAAGCTCCTCCGTGCAGAGGAGACTCCGCCAAAATTTTGGGAGTTAGAAAATTTTTGAATTTTTTTTTTCATTAGCAATGAAACGATTTTGTATTGGAATTGAAATAAGGGATTTCAGAAATGGAAACTGAAACAAATTGTTTAGTTGGAACTAAAGAATTAGGACAGTGAATTTGGGATTTTTAATTTCAGAGGATAAATTGAAATTTGCTCGGCAAAGGTATGTATTTAAATTTCTGTATGAAATTTGGTGATTTTCTAGTCTAGCCACTTGGCTTTTGTTTTCTTTTGAAATCTGGGGGCCCGTAGAGGCATTTTGTAGTTGTACCGAGCTAGCCGCGCAAAGGAGACGTTGGCGATTTTTTTTTGGAAATTTAGAAAGTTAGAATTTTTTTGAGAAAGTTTTGATAATTCAAATTTAGATTTAAATTTAAATTTGAATAAGTGGAGTAAATAATGTTGTTGTAAACTATAGAAGGTTTTGGGAAGTTGGTTGAAGTAATAGTGGGTCTTTAATAATAGATATGTTATGGCAAGTTGATAAAACTATTTGGTTTTGGAAAATAGCAATGGTTATTGGATCATTCTTCGTAACTAGTAATTTCAGGGACGAATTTCTTTTAAGGGGAGAGGAATGTAATAACCTGGATTTTTCACCGTTGAATCTGGAATATTTAAATGGTTTTAAATATAGAAATTGAATTATAAATTCGTTTGAATATTAAAAACTTGGATTTATCTATTCAGAATGTAGATACGATTTGTTGAATGCTATAATTATACGATTCAATAATTGAAGATTGAGCAAAATATTTAATCTTGAGTTTCGAGCTTGTTATAAATATTTTAAAGACTTGTCAAATTTATATCGATAGTGCCGAAGATAGTAAAAGTGTTAAAATTGAATTTAACAGTGATTTGTTAAGTTTTTAAATTATATCGGTTTAAATTGATATTTAAAATAGCCTTCCGAGGCACAGTCATGGATTTCAAAGAAACCATTTTCATTGGATCCGTAATATTGTATTATTATCGGGTTTCAAATTTCGTAGTTTTCGGAGTTATCATGTGATCGTACGAGACATAAACGCCAAGAAAATAATTAATTGAATGAATTTTAATAGTCAATCCAAAAAAGATATCTTCTCCATACGATCGAATTAGGACTCGAAACCTTATCCATTGCGTTCAGAATAGAGGTATAACATTATAAACGCCTAGCGGCATGCCGTGATAGGAAGTCGAGATTTTGAATTGCGATTTCGAGGCGATTTAAATTTAAATTTGAATAATTTATACAAATGGGTTGACTGGTCCATGTGGTTCTCATCATCTGTTTTTCTTTCACTTCGTCGCCACCGTAGTTAGTTTGTTCAAACATGCTTAAGTCTCATCTTGTCCCCCAATCTTTAATCTTTTGAACGCACACATCATATCTTCTTTAAAAAAATGGCTTCGTTCAGAAGCAAATGAACGAAAAGAAAATAAAGGCGTGCTTCTCATCCTTCTGCTACTAACCCTCTCGGCATTAAAAAAACACGAAATCATCATGGCCGAAACCTAGTTCAACATAGCAATCGATTCGGAATAAGAAGCATCGCGTGGCCGAAGACGAAGCAAGCTACTTGTAGCCTTTGAGCCACGATCTAATGGGCGATTCGCGAACCCTTTCTAAGATCGCGGCGTCATCACGATTAACACGGTCGAAGGAAAGCATCTGCGAGCTTCGATCTCGCATATGAAGATGGAGGCAGGGTCGTGGCGCGACGTGGTGATGCTAGAGGAGTTGTTCGGGATGGTGAAGGCAGGCACGATCGATTTTGTGGAGGCTCGCGATATGTCGTGACGGCGACAGGGGGAAACTTTGTGAGCAGCTAGTTATAGGAGCTTTTTATTTATTTATTGAGATTAATAAATATGTTTATTCTTATAGGGAGTGATATTTCAATTTATAAACTGTTTAAATTTTTTATTTTTACAGTAAGCCAGATATTTTTCTAAAAATTAATATATATATATATATAAATGCAATTGTTTTTCAAAATTTATTTATGATCTTGTTTGAAAAAAAAGAATATTTTACAGTAGAAGAAATTCTGTTTAATATGTGTATAGGTTTGGAAGGAATTTTATTAGAAATTAATGTGTATAATTAGATAAATAAATATACATATGCATTTTAAAATCCGCTGGTTTAATTTTGAAATATGGAGATTAATTTGTTTAATTTACTTATTTAATTATTTTAGAAATTGTTAAAGAAAAAAATTAGTTTAAATTAAAGTGTTAAATGCTAATAGATTGTTCGATTTTTCAAATATTAATAAGCCATATAATATTTATACAAGGTCCAGAATCGAGAAGGAAATAGCCGGATAGGAAATGGACTGCAAAACAATAAAGGTGAGTTAATCTCACTCATCTAGGTTATTTAAATTTAAATGGTTAAATTTAAATAATTGGTTGAATGATTGAATTGATTTGATGTGCTATATTATATATAGTAGTATATAGTATATATTGGAGTGATTGATTTTCTGTATTATATAGCGGATGAGACCCTATGCGCCACATAATAGTGGATGATATTATAATTAATCCCATATACCGCGATATTCCACCTCGAAGTGGAATTGGTATTTTATATTGTGCTAACATCTGTGGATGCAGGAAAACAGGTTGGAGGGATCCAACTGGATTCCTCAACATTTATTTAGATTATTTAATATTCTCTGTTATGATTATTAGATATTCTGGGATGAATTATATTGATAATTGGAAATGTTTGATGCTGCAGGTTGATCAAATATATTTAGGTATACTGAGTTACCAAAAATATAAAAATGGATTTGAAATGAAAATAATGGAGTGGATTTTTAAGTAAAATAATTTTAGAGTATCTGAATAAATCAAAGAATGAATTGGAACAGAATCGATGTGATTTTAAATCTTAACTAATAAATTCCGAGTAGGGAAAGAGGATTTTGAATAAAAAGAGAGAGAGTGAATTTTTATACTAAAAGAAATATTATTGGAAGTGATAAAAGAATTTATTTTAAAATTCAAGGTTTGAATTTATTTGAAAGGATAAAGAAGAAAATTTGGGAAATATGAAATTTGCATTTCCAGTTAAAAGATTTTAAATCATAATGGAGAAATAAAATCTGAAGTTAATGGATTTTGGAATAAATAGAGTAAGGAAATTTATTTAATGGTGAAGTAAATTGGAAATCAATTTGGAAATTGATTTAAGTGTTTGAAATTGGAAATTTAAAGGAGAATGTAACTATGAAATTTATAAACTGGCTTTATAAAAGTAAATTAATACATTAGTGGATATTTGGAAGAATAAATTCACGGTGGGAATTTATTAAAGGAATGGGAAAATTTGTTTAAAAATAAATGGTGATTTATTTTTAAAGGATGTGAAGAGAAGTATGTTTCCCTGGATAGCCAAGTACGTTTTCAAAGTAAATTTTTAAATATAAGTTATGTTGTTTTAGAAAGCATGTTTAGAAAATTTATTATTTCTAAATGTTTAAATTGTAAAGTAGGTATTTTTCAAATCTATTATTGTAGTAATTATTTAAAGGTGACCTGGTATTTGTTTTTTTTAAAATAAATAATAAATAAAATAAAATTTTAGTTTTATATTTTAAGAAGCTTTATTTTAAATATTCTTAAAGTATATATTTTGAATAAGTATTAAATTAATTTTTAATTTAAATGTTTTAAAGGATGTTTTATAATAAAGCGTTTTAAATTATTTTAAAAAAAATCTAAAGTTTTTATGCTTGGTGTTCTCAGTGGAAATAAATATTTGGGAATTTATTCCATGAGAAAAGTGTGGTTTGGAAACTGTTTTCAAAAGGGTTGAAAATAGAAATATATCTTGCGAAGATATTTTGAGGTTAGTAAATAATTCAGGAGAAATTATTTATGATTGATGGATGTTTGTGAATGTTAATTGATATTAAATAATCGACTATCAATATTAGACAATGCGCTGATCATTTCGAAGAGACCAGGATCGGGATTTATTTCTTGAAATCCACTTCGATCCGATATGTACATTTTTGTGTGGAAAACAAGAGTTTGGATTCGAAGATGGAGCAATGAAGTGCAGGGCTAGTCGCTACTAATCCCGAGGATGATTCCAAAATGGTTGTAGTTGGAGTAGTGCCTTCGGTTCCGTTCGAACCCAGTACGGACTTGTATGGATGAATGCTTTCAGAACATCGTCAGGTGGACGATGAGCATTCTAAATGATATATTCTAAAAAGGCAACCCTTAGCCTCAAGCCTCATCAACCGGGAATGACTGAAAATCAGGGGTTATGCAGCTAGGCTAGGTGGATAGCGCCCATTAGGGTGAGGTCATCCCTGTTTAGATGTCCCTTTTATTCGGCTTAGTGGCGCGGTTGCTGATCCCAACCGTGGGGTGATCTTACTCGGGATTATCCAGTAAAGGGTAGTCCGGTCTTGTGTTGTAGGGGGTCGGGAGTGATCCTCGGTATGCTGATCTAGACCAGGTACCGTGAGAGGTGGTACCCCAGTGCCTAGTCATTAGTTGGAAATCCATTCTCCCTACGCGTCTGTACGGTTTTGATTGTGCCCAACTATTGCTGGAACGTGAGATGCAAGCATTTCAGCTAGATTCTATTTTACTTTCTATAGACATTATTATAATATCAGAGGATTTTAATAAAAAAGTGTTTTAGCTATCGTAAGGTGAAAACCTGACATAATTATTTGTGGCGTGGCCTTACGAGATGCTTTTGTTTTCAAATGATTTTGAAACTTTAATAATCAATTTGAGTGTGGTTTTCTCACATTGGTATTCCAGACTTACTCGGTTGTTATTTAACTATAATGCTCAGGTCAGACCGAGTGTTATAGAATACAGGAAAGGATGCTGTGGAGCTTAAGAGACGAGCTGGATGGCGATACGTACTTCCGTACTTGATTATTGTTCCACTGTGTATTCAGTTTTGAGGATAAGTTTATATGACTGTCCAGTTGTATGTTATTGATGTTGTTGAACTCTGATGATGTATTCTGATGATGTATATATATAAAACAGATATAGTTTTCTTTTGTGTAAAGATTTGTTATTATCTATTATATTTTACTCCGCTGTGATGGTTAGATTCTGATGTTGTTTTCTACTTTCTCCTACTACCTCTTCTCGTTTAACCCTCATGGTTCGGTTTTTCGGGCGTCGAAAAAATTGGGTCGTGACAACACCGGCTTTTGAACTTGGTCCTCCTCGTGAACCAAAGCCGTACTAATAGCATGTTGGGATACGGCCAAGTACACGTACAACACTTCATGGTCTACTGGCTTTGACAACACTGGGGGACTTTCCAAATGCCTTATCAGAGCTCGGAATGCGTCCTCACAGTTGGACGTCCATTCGAAATTTCTCTTTCCTTTCTTTATTACGTCGAAGAAGGGAATACACTTATCTGTTGCTCTGGATATGAGTCAACTCAGCGCGGCCACTTTTCCGTTCAGGATTTGTACTTGCTTTATAGTTCTGGGCACTTGTATGTCTCGAATAGCCTGAATCTTTTCTAGATTAGCTTCGATTCCCAAGCATTAACAGTGAAACCCAAAAAATTCCCTGATGCAATGCCAAATGAACACTTCAGAGAATTGAATTTCATTCCATAATATCTATCAAACATTTTCGCCGAGTCTCAAATGTGGTGGTTTGACTGTTGTGACTTCACGAGTATGTCATCCACATAGACTTCCATTGTTCTACCGATCTGGTCTTTAAACATCTATTCACTAGGCGCTGATAAGCTGCTCCCGCATTTTTCAATCTGAAGGGCATCGCCACGTAACAATACAACCCAACATCTGTGACAAATCTAGCGTGTTCTTGGTCAGGAATGTGCATCGCAATTTGATTATACCTCGAGTACGCATCCAGAAATGACAATAACTCGTGCCTTGCCGTTGAGTCGACAAGATGGTCAATTCTGGTTAAAGGGAAACTATCCTTAGGCCATGCTTTATTCAGATCAGAATAATAGACACAGGTTCTCCGTTTCCCATTTGCTTTTTTCATTAGCACGGGGTTAGACACCCATTCAAGGTTGAGAGCGTCGTGGACAAACCCATTGGCTTTGAGTTCGTCCACCTCCTCTTTGAGAGCAACGGACATCTCTGGGTCCATGCCTCTCATTTTTTGCTTTACCGGTACATACCTCGGGTCTATGTTCAACATATGACTCGTAATGTTGGGAGAAATCCCACACATATCAGAATGCGTCCAAGCGAAAACATCTAGATTCGCTCGAAGGAAATCAGTGAGATCCTCGGCCATCGAGGGGTTGAGTTATGATCCAATCTTAAGCACTCACGATGAGTGATCTCAGCTGATTGGAATGTCAATCGTCAGCTCAGCCGGTGCTGCTTTTGCCTCCCTGGGTTCCTCATCATCATCTCTCGGATCTTTGTCTCTATAGATCCGATCATGTTGCCCGAGCCAGGTCTCGGGCACTATTTATCAATTTTCAGTGCCTCAAGTGCGGACGGAGCTGTCCGCAACCTTTCCTTTCTCTCTTTGCTGGGACTCTCTCAGCTCAGCCACATAACACGCACGATCGATCGCCTAATCGCCATGCACAACACCAACTCCTTTGTCTGTCAGAAATTTTAAAGTCAAACTTCAAGGGGCCAAAGCTGCCCTAAACTCTGCCACGGCCGGTAAACCCAGAAACACATTGTACGGAGAATCGATATCCAAAACGATGAAAGGAAGGATTCGCACCCTCCTACGATCACCTTGCCCAAGTTCAACTGGTAATTCAACAAAACCCACTGCATCGGTTGCTTTACCATTAAAGCCGTGGATACGGGCTTTATATGGTTTTAAATTCTTTGTCTCCATCTTCATTTGGTCATATGATTTTTTGAAGATGATGTTAACATAACTTCCACAATCAATCAAAATTATTTTAACAAATGCTTGCCCGATTGTCGCGGAGATGACCATCAGGTTGACGTAGGAGCCTCCACCTAATCAACCTCTCTGCTCCTGAATACTATATCGTCTGTCATCGTTCGCTGCTTAGTCGAAGATCCATCCTTTGTATTTGAACAACTTTCAAAATCTGCATGCCTTAGTGAATTAGCATACCGCTCCATTTCTTGCCAATTCTGTTAGTCCCTGAGAAGTTGGTTTTGATGACAACAACCTTAGGAATTGTTATAAAATATAAATACTAATATTATAGTTTAGATATATATGTATATGCAGGATTTAACCATGCAGGTACCAAGAATGAAGACTGTACAGTATATAGATTCAAGACTGAAGATATCAAGATTGAAGACTCATGAGTATCAAGATTATCAAAAGTTCAACATTTCAATAATAAGTAATTTAATTAGGAATTTTGTTAAAACTCCTAGAAAAGCACTGACATCTTGAAATCCATTTTATTCGTGGAATGAAATCTACTTCGAGCCCGTTAAAGGGATGGAACCTTAAGTAGGATGAAACCTATGAAAAATCTAGTGTAACATTGTTTTGTATCCACTAACTTCTATTCAAATGTTTTACAAAATTATATCTTGTTTTCAAAATGATTTCAAATCTTCGTTTTAAAAGAATCAAAAACATCTATCCTGGTTTTAAAATACTTTTAGCCTCAAAATAATCTTTATTTTCAAAATCAAATTATCCTTGGTTTTAAACTATCTTTTAATTATAATATATTTAACCTTTAATATTTAAACTGAGATTTAAATATAAAATTATAGTAAAATTTTATATACATTATTCTCTATACTTATTTATGTATTTTAACTATAGTTAAGTATATTTATAAAGTTTAAAAATAGTTTTAATACAAGATAGAAGTTGTTTTCAAAGAAAAATAAATTACCAAAAATGACTAAGGCTTATCGACAACCCTAAGAGACCTTTGTCGACAAGGTGACAGTTTATTTCAAAAATTTGAATTTCAAAGGAAGTGCTATTCGTCATATCCTTTCACGAATGGATATGGCTGTTGTTCTACTATAAATAGGGGTTGTTTTAAACGAATTTACATTCGTATATTCTTTGATTTCATTCCTCTTCTTCTTTCACATTTCTTTATGTACATTTTTACCATTACTATGCTGAAATCACCATTGAATCTAACTAGATCATTTCTGGTTTGATTCTCTATCACTATCTAACCAAGATCCCACTGCTATTCAGAGTTATAGACTTCTTTTTAATTAATTGAGTGAGAAAAGGTGTGACTGCAACCTGTAAAAGCAATCAAGCGAGAAAAGGTGTGATTGTAGCCTGTAAAATCAATTGGGTGAACTTGTTGCCCGTAAAATCAAGTATCTCTATCCAAGGATTGTGAGTCTGGAGTGGTGTACCTCGTAGCCTTGAAATCGAGGGTGTAATTGTAAGAATTGATTTTGAAAGGAAATCCGTACTTGTATTGCGTGACTGGATGTAGGGTTACTCCGAACTAGTATAAAATCCAATGTGTTCTTTCCTTTATTACTTTTACTTTATATCTACATATGTGTTTGATTCTGTGATCATATCTGTGCCTGAATATTGCATACATTTGTGTTCAAATTAATATAAACTAAAAAAGAACTAGTAATTTCTCAAAACACTATTCACCCCCCTCTAGTGTTAATTCTAGCCTTAAGATCCGTAATCCGCATTTCTCACATTTGGTATCAGAGCAAGGTTTTCAAATTTTCATAATCCGAATTTTGAAATTTTTTCAAAATGGCTACCAACACTGGTACTGTTACTACTACCAACACTGGTTCTATTATCCCTGTTACTAGTTCATTTATAGAAGGTCAGTCAACTGTTAGACCACCACTTTTTAATGGTAGTAACTATGCATATTGGGCATGTAGGATGAAAATATTTTTACAATCTGTAGGACTAGACACTTGGAATATCGCACAAACTGAATATTTTGAACCCACAACTGGTTTTTCACAGTGGACTGCTGAACAAAAGACCGTTGCAGAAAACAACTCTAAAGCTATGAATATTTTATTTTGTTCACTTGATAGGAATGAATTTAATAGAGTGTCAGTTTGTAAGTCTACATATGAAATCGGAAAAACTTTGCAAATTACTCACGAAGGAACAAGCAAAGTTAAATAGACCAAAATTTCCATTCTCACAAATCGGTTTCAATTATTTAAAATGAATTATAACGAGTCTATTTCCGATATGTATAGTAGATTTCAGAATATTGTGCATTCTCTAATATCCTTGGGAAAGGAATTTTCGAAAGAAGATCAAGTCTAAAAAATCTTAAATTCTATTACTCAGAATGAGATCAAAAGACACTTGCGATCGAAGAGGCAAATGACATCAGTACCTTAAAGATAGAAGAATTAATTGCAAATCTAATGTCGTTTTAAGTCCCAATGATTGGGAGAAGAGAAAGCAAAGCATCTGAAAAGAAATCAATTGTATTCAATGCATTGACCGATGGATCAAACTCAAATAGTGATAATGATGAAGAGATAGCCTTTATGACCAAGAACTTTCGAAAATTCCTGAAATACAGAAAGCTGAATAATCTCAAGAGAAACAACTATAAGAACTCTGAAAATCAGAATGTAGTGCCAAACTATATCAAATGTTTCATCTGTGACGAACCAGGCCATACCAAAAGAGACTGTCCGCATCCAGATAGGCAAAGTCCTCCTATAAACAATGATTCCGCAAAGAAACAAAAACATGCATTTACTGCTACTCTATATGACTCAGACTCATCTTCAAGTGATGATGATCTGAAGACAGATAATTCAAATATGCGTTTCACGGCAGTTCACGACTCCGGCGAATTCAAAGAAACAGACTCAGAAAAAGGTACACGTTTACAATACATTGGTTGAAATTGCATGCTTAGGATTGGATGCTTGATTAATTGATTTTGAATTTGTGTGTTGTTTGAATTTTAAAATTTTTATTTTTATTTTTTTACTATTATTTTATTTTTATTTTTATTTTTTTAATAGTATCATAATATTTTATGGAATATGATGTAATTCTAGTAATATTCTAGATATATATTGACATTAAAAATAATATATATATATATATATATATATATATTAGAATACTTAAGAGAAATAAATCATGAAAATTCAGAGAGACCTGTCGATAAGGTCCCCACCACGTTGTCGACAAGGGTACAGAAATTTGAAATTCAAAATTTGAATTCAAATATTGAATTTCCCTCCATCTTTTCACTTCATTCAGGTCTCTGAAAAGCCACCTTTTGACCAGAGAACATGTTCTTTGAGAATCTATTTATTTACCATCTCTTATCACAACTTTTCACTTTCATTTTCAAATTCAAACTCTTATTTCAAAATATCAAGCTCTCTACTCTCTACTCTAATGGCTTCTTCAAGCAACCTTTACACAATGAGATTTTCTAGAAAGATAAAAGAGCAACTTTTCAATGACCCGGAGGCTATAAAAGCATATATCAACTATGCTAACTATGGGAAGTCCATCTCGGAAAGTTTGCTTTATTTTAAGATTTCTCTACTTATGAAATTGATTCTCTTGTTGCAAACAACCAAGTTATTTATCTTGTTGATGCTTCACAAAATGACTTTGTTTGTTATCCAAATCTTGTTAAAATTTTCTATGCAAATCTCAACCGTGGATTTTATAATGGAAATGATGATGAAATTTGGAGTAGTGTCAAAGACATTAGAATCATCTTAAATTGTGATCTTTGGGGTACCATTCTCAATTGCAAGAGCATGGGAATGTACCTTTCTAGTTTTAATATCGATGAAAATGATCGTGAGACATTTCATCATATTTTCGAAGGAAATGATAACTTTGAATTCATAAATCGAAACTTTCGACCAAAAGCTAGAATTGTTAATCTTCTTTTACAACATATTTTGACCCCAAGATCGGGGATTTTTAACAATCCAAATTCAAAAGTTTGCAAAGCACTTTTTTCTATTTTTGGAAATTATGATATTAATTGGGCACAAGTTATTTTAGATGAATTACGTCCTAAAAATCTTGAAATGGGTGAAAACACTTTGTATCATGGAATCAACCTCACTCGAATTTTTAATTAGTTTGGAGTAGATTTCAAAGGAGAAGAATTTGTTTCAAGAAAAGTTTTTAATCACTTAAACATTTCTTTTATGAAAATTCCATATGTTTTTCAACCATATGAAAGTCTTGCCGAAAAGTAAGAGTGTTTGGCTCATGAGGAGATGGGAAAGGAAGAGGAAGAAGAAGAAGGGGATGAAACGGAAATAGAAGAAGGCAAAGAAAGTGAAACATCCTTGGAAATTATTGACTATCCCTCTAATCCAACCAACAAAACCTTACTCAAAAATCAAAAGATCATTGTTGAGAATCAACGGACACTTAAACGATCCGTTAGTAAGAAATTGGATAAAAGTCATCCAAGATGAACAAGTTTTTCTCCAAAATTAGCAAGAAGCTTGGATTATCTTCATCTTCGTCATCCTCTAACTAATTCTACCTTTTCATGTCATGTTGTATTGGTTTTAGTTTTTTTTGATTTGAATGTTCGTGTAGTTCTTAATGTTTAATCATTATATCATTCTATTATGAAATGAAATTGAATTACTTTTCTGTTATCTAGTTTATCTTATTTCAAGAATAAATGTTAGTATATTATATAAATATATATATAATTATTCACAAAATCAAAGTGAGTCATCAAAATTAACTGATCCTTGTCGACAACCCCTCATAGACCATGTCGACAAGTACTGGTCAGAAATGGCTTTGCACTTTAAATTTGAAATTTGAATAACTACATCGTGTCTATTCATTTCAAACGAATTTTTACACCTATAAATACATATTTCTTCCAGAATTCATCACTCAGAATCATTTCTTATCTACTTTATCTATATTTCTTCTCATAAACTCAAATATGGCCAATCCAATTCATAGTATGACCGAGAATCTTGAAGAAACCTTTAACTCCTTCAAAAATGTTCTTTCTTTCATTCTTCGTAATCAGCGACACGAGTTGAGTCAAAAGCAGATGATCAAGGAGCAAGAAAAGATTTTGATACGATACGATGGATGATTTCTTCTCTGCACAAAAATGATAATGAAGCACATCCTTCTGTTTCTCTCACCAATGAAAATGAAGATTGGAATGCCATTAAAGCAGACCCTATATTTGAAGAAGAAGGATAGGTAGACGTTCCTCGTGATGTTTGATTTTATTTGGTTGCTTTGTTTGATTTGAATTGATTGCTTGGATTGATTTGATTTGATTTGGTCTAGTATGGATTGATAATTGGTGTGCAAAACATAATATGTATGAATACACATTAGTTTCTTTTCTCTCTTTCTAATCGTTATATGATCTTACATATGTTTTCTATGAAAATGTAAATATAACAATATATAATTAATAAATGATTTGTGTAACGATCCTGATTTTAAAAACGAATTTAAATTTATAATTTAATTTAATTTTAGATTGAATTATGGATTTGGTTGAATTTTTCAAATTTAATAAGATGTATTTACCTATTTGTTTTTGAAATTGGATTGAAACTCAAAGCGAATACATTGAATTGAATTATAAAAAAAAAGTTTTCAAAATAAAATATATGTATAAAATAAATACCTTAAAAAAAAAATTTGGTTATGTAAACTATAGAAATATGAAAGTAAAATAAATAAAACAAAGTAAAATAACAAACACAAACAAAATGTTAATAAAATTTATAACAACATATAAAATATAAATATGCATTCTTATTATAAGGTATATTTCAAGAAATCTATAGTAGTATAAAATAGAAATTTATTTATAACCAATTTTAACAAATTAATACAATACGAGAAGCAAAGTTAAAATTTAAAAACAACGATAACTAAAACAAAACGAAGGAAATAAACAAAACAAATACACAAGTATGGAAACTTACATAAGCAAAAGTACATACAAGAAGGAAAAAAAAGACCAAAAGTATGCCCTGCAACCAAAAGTATGCACTGCTACCAGGCAAGAGAATGTAGCCTATAAAAGAAAAAAAATTAATATAAACAAGAATAAACAAATGTATGCATAAAAGAAGTAATCTATGTGCAAAATAAATAAAATAAACAAAATGATCTATGTGCATATACATACATATACAAATGCAGTCGAGTAAAGTAACTTGCAGGCAAGTAGAAGGATAAACAAAGTACATAAAGTAAAAAGAAAATAAAAAAAAAAAGAAAGAAAGAAAGAGAGGATAGGTATGTAGCCTGTATAAGGTTGTAAACGATAAGGACATGCATTTAATACCCATCTTCTCTTTGCACAAACAAATCATCTCAGCCATACTGAAGTGAAACTATCAACCATACCTATTATATATATATATACTGTAAGCTTTCTTTTATATCTATTAACATCTTCATCTCAGTTTTTATCATTCGAAACTGAGTAGTCTCTAAAGTAAACTTCATTTTAAAACTTAAAACAAAATCTCAACTTCAACAAATATCAAAGCAAATCAAATTGAAGCAACTCAATAAAACTCATCAACCTGGAAGCCTCCAAACTGGGAAATCAAAGTTTCAAACTTGAAAACAAGTCTTCAAACCTGGAAATCAAGAAGCAGAGCAAGTCCAGATTTTCAAACAGCGAAGCAAGAAAAAAAATTGGTTTTCAACTTCAATCTGAAAGCTTTTAGGACTAAGGATGTTAAAGGTGAGCGAACCATCTAACCCTGATTTTAACTTCATGTTTTCTAAAGTGTGATACGAATTATGGTTGAATGATAGTGTGAACTTGCCTGCATGTTTGAATATATAGATCGAACTGTGCATGTTGAAACAGACATGAATGTCTGTTCTAAATGTTACAGGTTTTAGACCTGCTAAAGTAAGTAAATTATGGATGGAAATCTAAAACCTACCTCTTTGATTCAATTTTAGGCTTCACGATCTGTATGAAATGGGTTTGTATCATCAAGAACTAGGGGTTAGAAAATATTTCTGAGAAATTTTTATTTATTTATTTATTTATTTAGTATTACCTGGAAATTTAAAATAAACAGAGGAAAGAATCATGTATATATATGTTAAAACTTGATGATAGTAATACGTTGTTTTGATACTGTAATTCGAATTTTACTAAAAAGATATGATTTTTAAAAATCGAAAGGGAATTTTTAGTTCAATATATCAAGAGTAGTTCCATGTTGATCAAAAATTGAACTTTCATCAAGTTTTCGAAAATTACTCAATGTAAAATGCTGAAATTCTTATTGAAGCAAGTATGAAGGTCAGTGATCTTAGGAAAAATATTCATTTATTTTTCCATTGCATAGGAATTGAATACGAGGTGATTTTAGGGTTTAAGGGTTGGGTGTTATGGTTGGAAACGCGATCGAATTGGGCATTCATGAGTGAATCGGAGTAGACCAGACTTTGAGGAAAGAGGAGTGGGCGGGTGGCGCAGCCCCAGGCGAGGCGGCGGAGGTCCAGGTGGTCGGGGTGGTGCGAACGAAGCGTTGCCAGGTTTGACGTCGAAGCCTGTTCGAGTTTCCAGGCTTCGTGATTTTGGTTTTCCCAGGTCTTCAAAATTTTGTCTCGTTTGCGTTTTCGATCGTATGGTCGAACTGGGTGGATCGGAGGGCTTAGGTGGGACATCGGCGACATGCTGGAAGGATCGATGTTGATCGGAGATCGCCAGAATCACTGTGCACGTGCACGCTGCACTGTGTGACATTGAGGTGTTGGCTGTTAGAAAAATGAAGAAGGGAGAAGAGGCAGGTATTTGCGTGGGTAAGCACAGGGAATTGATGAGTTGTTTTCTGGAAAAAAATTTGTATTGAAGTTGCTTTTGAAAAGAAAAAAAAAACAAAAGACTCGGGTAAACTGGATTTTGCCTGGGATGATTTCAAGTACTAGGATTTCTTTTGAGTTATCAAATATAACAGTTTTTTTTTTTTTTGCAAGGCAAGTGGTTTTAAGTTTAATTAATGGCAGAGTGATTAAGAAATGTTAAGTAAAGTTGAAATTTGAAATGTAAGAACAAATAAAAGTGGTATTTTTACTTATAATTAAACGTTTAATAAATTTGTAATTAAGAAGGTAAATTAACTAATTAAAGTTAATTCAAAAATAAGAGTTACTGATTTAAAATTTAAATTGAGAAGTATTAACTAGTTGCTCAAGTTGTTAATTAAGTAATTAGTAAATAGATAAATGGGTACTTAAGTTTTAACTAATTGATAATTAAGGATATTAATTTAAAGACTAAATTTATTAATTTGAAAGATAATTAAGAAGTGATAAATTCAATGTTTTGGAAATAAATAAATTAATTAGTCAAAGAATTATTACTCAAGATTGTGGTTAATACTTAAGGAAAACAAATTTAAATTAATATAAGTCGATTAAACCAATGATACTATACCTTGATGGCTCCTGTTTGATTGACTTACGTATTATGATTAATCAAGGATAATTAACCAAATGGTAATTAATTAATGATTAATTAAAGGATAGTTTATTGAATGTTTTAAAATTAATTGATTATTAATTTACCATAACTAGCAAATTTATTCACACCTATGGATGCTTGGAATATATTGGATGTTAAACTGTTTGATATCCCTGATATATGATGGTTTATGATTATCCTGATCTGTGTTGTGATCTATGATGTAATTTATTGTCTGAGATATAGTTTATTATCTGTGATATATCTATCTGAGAATCTGTGTATCTAGATAAGCATTATTGGGATATACCGCTTATCGATATTGTTGTTTCTGTGATATATACTAGTTGAATGATGTTGCACTATTGTGTTAAACTCCTGGACCACACTTATATACACACCAATATGGATTTCACGAGGAAATCGGTTAAGTCACAGATTTTTAAATAAGTTTGAATTTGAATTTTTAATTCAAATATTTTTGGAAATAAATTAAGTTTTAATGTGGAAAAGCTTTTGAAAAGCTGTTCTAAGAATAAAAGTTATTTTTGAATAACTAATAAAGATTTGGAATTTAAATAATCGGATTTAGATTGAAATTCAAAAGAAATCTGAAATTGAATTCTATATTCAGTATTTATGATTTGAAAAGGATTTTTACAAGTTATACGGGTTTAAACCATTTTTAAGCGTTGATTTGGAAATTTGAATTAACTCCAAGATTTTTAACTTGTATAAATAGAATCGGGGTTTTTCCAAAATAAAACTATTGTTTTTAAGTGATAAAAAGCTTTCATATGAGTAATGAACTTCCAATTAATATTAAAGAGATTTCAAGTTTGAATCGAAAATGATTTTCCAAGTTATGAATGAATCTTCGGAAATAAGTTTTGAAAGCTATGAGATAAATCTTTGATTTAAAGATTTAAATGAGTTAATCCAATTGAAACGGAAATTGTTTTGAAATCCGTAAATGAATCTTGGTGAAACTGAGTGAACTTTGTGAAATAAATCTTTTTGTTTAAAAGATTTGAAATGATAATTGGTTTAAACCATTTGAAAGAAAGTTTTGAATTATTAAGTTGTGACTTAATTGAAATCCCATTATCCATTTGTTTTTGAAATATCGTGCTCACTATTCGGTTTAACCGGGAAAGGACCTTTGTGTCGTATAACCCATTCCGAGTATGTGATACGTCGTTGTGGATAGCATTTGAAGACCGGTGGTGAAGACCGGGTATTTGCAAGAATGATAGGATGACCTATCGATTGTCTCTGCACTGAGTTGCAACGGTATAGAGACTCCCTAAGTGATGGGAAATCCGATCAGGATTGTGAATATCCGGATTGCAAGGACTTCTTTGTAAGTGCCTTCGGTTCTGTTCGAACCCAGAACAGACTTGTATGGATTGTTATGTCTGACATTACAATTTGAGATATAAAGCAGATTTCTTTCAAACATATTTCTGTTGGTGGCGAAGAATTTATTCTTTAGCTTAACACCCTTCTCTGAGACGTACGAGCTCAGAGGTTATATAGTTGAAGTTATCAGCGATATATTCCCAATTTGGTAATGTGACATGCTGAGTGTTGCTGTAAATGATCATTGTGTTGATTATTGTGATAGGATCATTTATTTGATCGTCTATCTTAGTGATCATTGTGTTGATCATTTGTTGACCCAAAGCATGGCTTTTGTATAAAGTATGTTTTTGTGGACGAGACTTCGTCGAGCCTCACAACCCGGAGAATGGTCGAAACAGGAAAAGATGCGGCAAAGTTTTCAGGGATCGCGTCCCTAGGATATGTCCTTTTCTTCTGGATAGGGGTAGTATCATGGTATGGAGCCCAGATACTTACTCATGTGATACACTATATCTATTACTGTGTGGTGTTGTTGGTACCGAGCGCTCGGAAAAAGGTTGGTTACGACCGGGGATGGAATATCTGAGGTTGATACTCCCGGGCAGGGAGTGCACCGGCTTTGTGTTGGCAGAGATCCATTTGGGATGCTCAGGGATGTCCTTCCAGAGGCGTTCCATTTCGGGGTTTGGGAAGTTCCTTTGCCCGACCATTTGTTGGAAATCCATTCTTCAAATACGTACCTTGTACGGTTTTAATTGTATAACCTGCCATGGAATGTAGCGGTAACCTGCTATTGAACATGGTAGCTATAGTAGGCATACGATAATGGTCGTATGTTGGCTAAGATTTATATCTTTACTTTCGAAATGATTTATACTACACTATGCACTAGTAATAATACCAAATGTTTCTTTTTAATGCGTATCAAGCATCTTTGACTATCATAAGGAGAAATCTCCTCCGATTCTGCGTTTGCATTGTGTGTGTGTGCGGGAGGCCTTATGGTAGTCTCATTTCTAAAAAGCATTGCGAATTGATTTTAAAATATTTCATTGTTTGTTTTTAAAGATAAACTGTTTTTGTTGCTCACACCAGTCCCACGACTGATCCGGAGTTTATTGTTTCTTTCCTAAACTCTGGGTGCTCAAAATTTTTCTACACGAGCAGTCTAGAGTTGGGTTTTTCAGATAGTTAGGTTTAGTAGATTATTTGGAGCTAATTCAGCCTTTGGATACGGACTGCACTTGCTTATCTTTTGGGGGTTCTCGCTATTTTGGATTGATGCCTTGGAGTACTCTTTTGAAGACTATTTTAGAATTATTTGTTCCGCTGCTAGATGTTGTCTATTTTTCTTTTCCGCTGCTATTTTATTGTATAATATCTCTGATGTATATTGATATCTATTGGATTATCTGTTGTAACAGATATTGTATCAAAGCTGTATATCAATGTATTATTCTTTTATTCTGTTGTGTTATTTACTTAATTTTGTTATAAGCTCCGGCGAATCGGACTTGAACGGTCGAATCTATGGCATTCGAATACGATATGAAGTATGGATGTCGATTTTCGAGCGCGAAAAATCCAGTTCGTTACAATTTGTGTTCTTATATTTGAATTCTCACATTATCACTATTATAAGTATTATCATATATGGATTCTTAGTTAGGATAGTTAATTATTAAGGACTAAGTTTTAGTTTCAGAATTAAGTGTTGATTATTTATGATAACACTATCATTATAATCACATGTCATATAATATTAGATTAAGTGGGTGTTATATAGTTTGGAGTTAGTTTTTGTTGATGACAAAGGGGGAGAAGTATAAAATAGGATAGTTAGGCATAGATTAAGGGAGAGCTATTAGTTTTAGGGGGAGTTATTAGGATAAAAGTAATATTTTATAAACAAAGGTTGTCATCATTAAAAAGGAGGACATTGTTAGTCCTGAGAAGTTGGTTTTGATGACAAAAACCTTAGGAATTGTTATAAAATATAAATACTAACATTATAGTTTAGATATATATGTATATGCAGGATTTAACCATGCAGGTACCAAGAATGAAGACTGTACAGTATAGAGATTCAAGACTGAAGATATCAAGATTGAAGACTCATGAGTATCAAGATTATCAAGAGTTCAAGATTTCAATAATAAGTAATTTAATTTGAAATTTTGTTAAAACTCCTAGAAAAGCACCGACATCTAAAAATCCATTTTATTCGTGGAATGGAATCCACTTTGAGCCCGTTAAAGGGATGGAACTCTAAATAGGATGGAACTTACGAAAATCTAGCGGAACATTGTTTTGTATCCACTATCTTTTATTCAAATGTTTTACAAAATTATATCTTGTTTACAAAAATGATTTCAAAATCTTCCTTTTAAAAGAATCAAAAACATCTATCCTGGTTTTAAAATACTTTTAGCCTCAAAATAATCTTTATTTTCAAACTCAAATTATCCTTGGTTTTAAACTATCTTTTAATTATAATATATTCAACCTTTAATATTTATTCTGAGATTTAAATATAAAATTATAGTAAAATTATATATATTATTCTCTATACTTATTTATGTATTTTAACTATAGTTAAGTATATTTATAAAGTTTAAAAATAGTTTTAATACAAGATAGAAGTTATTTTCAAAGAAAAATAAATTATCAAAAATGACTAAGGCCCGTCGACAACCCCAAGGGACCCTTGTCGACAAGGTGACAGTTTATTTCAAAATTTTGAATTTCAAAGGAAGTGTCTATTTGTCACATCCTTTCACGAATGGACACGGCTGTTGTTCTACTATAAATAGGAGCTGTTTTAAATGAATTTACATTCATATATTCTCTGATTTCACTCCTCTTCTTCTTCCTCATTTCTTTATATATATTTTTACCATTACTCTGCCGAAATCACCCTTGAATCTTACTAGATAATTTCTGGTTTGATTCTCTATCACTATCTCAACAAGATCCCAGTGCTATTCAGAGTTATAGACTTCTTTGATTAATTGAGTGAGAAAAGCTGTGATTATAGCCTGTAAAATCAATCAAGCGAGAAAAGGTGTGATTATAGCCTGTAAAATCAATCAAGCGAGAAAAGGTGTGGTTGCAGCCTGAAAAATCAATTGGGTGAACTTATTGCCTGTAAAATCAAGTATCTCTACCTAGAGGATTGTGAATCTGGAGTGGTTTACCTCGTGGCCTTGAAATCAAGGGTGTAATTGTAAGAATTGATTTTGAAAGGAAATCCGTACTTGTGTTGCGGGACTGGATGTAGGGTTACTTCGAACTAGTATAAAGTCCGGTGTGTTCTTTCCTTTATTGCTTTTACTTTATATCTGCATCTGTGTTTGATTCTGTGATCATATCTGTGTCTAAATATTGCATACATTTTTTTTCAAATTAATATAAACTAAAAAAGAATTAGTAATTTCTTAAAACACTATTCACCTCCCTCTAGTGCTAATTCTAGCCTTAAGATCCGAAATCCGCATTTCTCACAAATTCTTGTCTGCAGGGTGAGGTCCACTGACTATCGTGTTTATGACTAGTCCATCTACAGTTCGAGCAGGTTCCTCTGGATGGCGTGGAGCTAGCCAGCGATCGGGGTTTGATGTTCCTTGTCTACCTTCCTACAGGTTATTGACAAACTCCTGCAACTTTTTCTGTCGAATCAGCTTTTCTATGGTATCGAGGGAGGGGGGTTTACACTCCTCAGTATTGTGCCCGTAAGTCTCATAGATGCGGAAATACTTCCCAATCCACTTTTATTCCTCCGTGGACTCTTTTGGGCATGGCTTTCGGTATTGAAAAGTATTACAAGTCAATAGGTAAATATTTTCCAGAGATGCATTCAGAGGAGTGTATTTGTTGTAAGTCGAAATCATTGGTTTTCATTTTCCTACTTCACTTTTCAATCTAGGTTTTCCTCCTGCAAACCCTTTAGATTGCCCTGACTTGTTCTGGACATTGACGTAGACCTTCCCCTAGTTATCACTGGATTGCTTTACAGAAATGTTGCTCTTTATAGTTTCCATGCCAGGCCCTGTTGCATTGTCTCGCCTCGTCTATCTAGCTTCCTCTCTCCTTATGTATTGATGAGCCTTGGAATAGAAATGTTCCAGTGTAGTTGGAGGCTTTCCTTCCAGCTAATCGCCAAACTCCGAATTCGGATCTACCCCTCGCATGACAACCATCAGAATGGTATGGTCATTTGGGTTGCTAACTTTAGTAGCCGCAACATGAAATCTATGTAAGTACTCCTCTAACGACTCCCTAGGAGCACGGATCACGCTGGACAAGGAGATTACATCCTTGGGATGAGTGCCATGAATCCTGAAATGTTCCACAAATTTCATCGCTAATTCATCTAAGTTAGAGATAAACCCGGTAGCAATTCCGGATAAAGTTAAGCATCTACATTTAGTTGCATCATTCGCACAAGCTGAATCCATCATCCATTCATATCTCATCACATGCTGTCATGGATCAGTCTTTGCTTCGTAGGCGGAAATAGTTGGCATGTTAAACTTCCTGGGGTACTCGGCAAGTAGAATAGTATCTGTGAATGGAGTATGACTCCTGGATATTCCCCAATCATCATTAGTCAAGCTTTGATTTTCTCTCATCAGCTGTCTGACATAGCCGATGGATCTGGGGTTTGTAAGGAAGACGGCATGTTGGAATCTATCCTACAGACCGTTCTGGTTGGTGTCTCCTCTGATGGCGGTCTACCAAATGTTCATCCTGGGGACCATGTTCATTAGGACTATATTGGGTCGGTCGTCCAGCTTCCACTCGTGATCCAGATCCAAAGTTTCCTGCTCCTACTTGGGTGTGATTCCCTTGATGTAAGTGAGGTGCTATGGCTCCAGGGAGGGAAGCTGGACCATCCCTGGTTGATCGATCAGTAACACCTGCTTATGTTGTTTTAGTTCTGCGACGTCTACACTTGGGAGGTTCATCGGAGAAGTCGAGCTGTCAAATGAGGAATAAGGAGCGAGGCTGCCTCCAGCATTCTGATGCTATTGTTGAGTAAGATGAGTCATGTGGTTGGCGTTAGCTTGAATCTTTGCGCTAAGTTGTCTCTAGCTCACCATGAGTTCCCTCATCAGGTCGTTGAACTCTATTCTAGTGTCAACTTCCATTTGGTTTTGGTGGCGACATTCCCTACGCCTGGATTAGCTTGTTGATTGCTGGGTCCAACTTGCTGGACACTAGCAGTTTCGTTGACGTCCGAGTTATGTGAGACCGATCTAGTACGAGGTCTTTCCATTGTAGAGTTATTGGTAAGAACTCTGAGTAGAATCAACGGACTTCCTGTAAATGACTTGGATCTCCTTCGGGGAATTTCTTCAATCCAGTAGCTACAAAGTAGATCCTAATAGCCTGAGAATGCGGTTCTCAATGAAAGCACCAAAATTGGTCACTAACACCCAAAGAAGGATTTTTGTAGAGAGATTAATGAAGATAGAAAATTAAAATAGAGGAATATATGTAGAAGTAATTGCAAAAACTAGAATATCATATTTATAGTGTTTCGGCATAATTGCCTACATCCACTTTGAGTTTAATCTTTATTGCTTTTTCAAATAATTGAATACAGATACAATCCGTATACCAACAACTTGAATACAAGTTCTAACTGAAAAAGAACGGGTCTTGAAAATGGCAGAGTCTCCCCAGTATTCTTGAAAAAAGGTCCCTTTTTACTGCGCCCCTGCCCTTTTATTTATAGGCGAAGATAGGCCGGACTTCCTTCACGGACCCAAGAACAAGGTACTTCGGCCCGTAGTAAGTGACTTCTACGCACCAAGCCAGGGATGCCGAACGGCAGTTGCCGAGTGACCTTGCCGAATGTCTTTGCCAAACAATGTTGCCAAAGAAGGTTGCCGAACGGTATTGGCCGAGCGATAGATGCCGAGCGGCGATAACTGAGATGTTTGCGTTTCTAGGGTTGGAATAATTTTACACCGAGCGGTAATTCACCGAACCGTGAACTTTGGGTAGTTGACTCCAAGCAAGGTCATGCCGAGTGCCTCACTTCGCTCGCCCTGTTGATGTCATGCCGAACGATAGAGGCTAAGCAGCGTTAGCTGAAAAATATAGACCGAATGACATATAGGGTAATATCTAGACCGAGTGACGAATGACAATGCGCCTTCGAACGATAACTTCCTCCTTTGGCCGAATAATATACATCCCCTAAATTCCGGCTGAGCCATGTCCACAGGCTGAAATGTGTGCGTAGGCCGAACCATTCAAACTAACTTCTATAACTAGTATTTTGTAGCCTAGCCAAGCATCTGGGTAGCATCTGGAATCGGTCCTTTGGACCATTCGATATATATTTTGGCGATTACCTTTTAGAAATTTGAACTGTTGGAAGTTCTATTTTTGAGATTTGAATTGCCTACACTGGTGTTATATGAGATTTACCTTAGGCATTTGCTTGAGATTTTATTCTCCTCTTTGGAGATATATTTGCCTTATTGCGTGTTTGAGATGGGATCTCTTTATGCATGTTTTGGGTTCGCCAAGATGGTGGGTTTAGGTTTTCCCCCAAAACCATGTTTTTTGTTTTATGAATGCTGATGACACGAGGATCACTGCTTTTAGTGTTTTATGGGTTATTTTATCTCTTTTGAGATTATATGTTTGTGTAGTGATACCATATTATCACTTGATGTAGTCATGCACGTTAATTGTCTCTTCTCACTTGAGAATATTATCACATTACCTTATGCTCATATTATCGCTTATCCTTGTTAACTGATTTTTTTTAGCTAGACTGACCTATGTATTTTATACTTGCGTCAGACCGAAGTGTTTTAGGTTAGGTACATTTGGACTTAGCCTATTCTGCTTTCGCATGGACTCTATTTTGCTAGCTCTTTTTGTTATAGCTTTTTGTGTAGTCCATTTTGATTTAATACTCTGATATGTATATTCTTTTGACTCGCTTGTATATTGTGGTTGTATACCACTTGACATATATCATTTTGTATACTCTGTGAAGTATCTGTATGTATGTATATATATATATATATATATATATATCTGTGTGTGTATGATGATCTACTGTTTTGTGATATGTTTTGCGTTCAAGTTGTTGTATTTTGTTCTGATAGATCCTATAGCCACCTATGACTTTGTATTAAGTATTTATTGGATATGTCGATCCACTTAAGAAAAAAATATATGGCATTGTCCACGTATGCAATAGATATTTAAGACAAGGCTATAGATGGTCGCTCCTATCTAGCCCTATTCTCTGTATTAGCAGATTGTATTACCCAGTAATACTCTTTGTTAATGTAGGTCTTGGTGTGGGGCGTCACATTGGTGGCCATCCCTCGATTTTAATTATGGGAGTGTGTTCTGAGGTGGGCAGTAGTAGCTGTTATACATCACCACCATTCCGGATCCACAATTGGTATATATACCCTCGCATTGCCTCGGTTTCCATGTTCACATACCTTATCACGCCTTCCATGAGTTTGTTTTTTGTCATACCTATAGATGGCTCCCTGATAGCCCACCTGCGAGTGGAGTTTACAATAACTATATAGACTACAACACTATATAAAATGTGTTAAAGGGGATATGGGTGATGCCTTAACGCTGTTTTAATACTTTACTTTACTGCAGACAAACTATAATAACGTATTGTACTACATATATTTTAACGGATCCTAAGGAGATGTAAACCCTGAACATCTCTTAAGTTATTGCACTCACGTAGACACTGGATAGCAGATGTCAACCCCGTAAACATCTCTGACGCCGTTACACTCATATTTATTTACTGTTGATTTAACTTACATAAGATCTTTCAGTTCTGACCAAGTGTTTTGTCTTTTCAATTCGCTCGGGTCAGCCTGAGCTTTTTAGTTTATCGAAGAATGCTTTCTAGAGGACGAAGACGAAGATTTTTTACCATTATTTTTTGGTATATTTATTCCATTACATTATGTTGTTCCACTCATTTATTTATTATTTATTCTTGTTGCATGTTACTCTGATCTGTATTATAATCAATGTTATTTGTAAACAGCTTCATGAACTGTTTATCTGATTATTATATTTTGTCATTCCGCTGTGAGCTTCTGCATTTATTTTCTTTCTTTCTCTTATTTTTCATATTTACTCCATAAATATCTGCCCTTTTGAATGGTTTGAGTCTGACGTGTTTGGTTTATCGTCGATTTAAACCGTCCAAAAAGGCAAGTTGTTACAGTTGGTATCAGTGCTTTGGTTTAGCGATAACCTTAGCTTTGTGGGGTCTGACTCATTAGAGAATAGGGTACTAATACCCTAGAATGGGTCGTTGAGTGTATATATATGTGAGAGCGTATTTGTTAGCGTTATCAATTGTTTTGTATCATGTTAATTTTCTCTATTTTGTATTTATAGATTCCGGTCGGTACGTAGGATGCCATGGCATCGATAGTAATTTCTAAGCACTTAATGGGACGGACAGACACAATATTGTTTTGAGATATAGGTAAATGAAATAATTTTTCCTATTATATATTTTATATATAAAAGAATAAATTTGTAAATGATATAATTGGATGTGATATAATTGGTTATTAGGAAGTGAATTTTTATAAATATTGATTGTAAAATAGGATTTACAAGTAAAGCAAAAATAAATTGGAATTTTAGAACTTAAGTTCTGCGATTTTGAAAATTTCTATCGAAAGATTTTGCAATATAATATTAATATTATTTGGAAGTATTTTCTGATATAAATATTTCAATATGATTTGAAAGAAATGTTTTAAAAAGAAATTTTTAAAGGAAATAAGTTCTGTACTCCCCTCTTTATTGCTGGAAAAAATTTCGGTGATGAATGCACGCATCATCGACGTTCATTTTCGAGTTTCAAAGTGGATAGACGGTTGTAGTAGTTTTACTACACCTTGTGTAACGCCCTGCCTTTTCGCACGATTTAAATCGACGATAAACCACACATGTTAGACTTAAACCATATAGAAGGACGGATTGTTATGGGGTAAATAAGAAAAAGTAGAGAAAGAAAAAAACAAAATAGAATCTTACAACGGAACGATAAAATATAATAATCAAATATACGGTTCATGAAGCTTTTTATAAACATTTGATTATATTTATACAATACATATCAGAGTTGCACATACCAACGAATAATAATCGATGCAGCGGAATACAGTGTGTAGTGGAACAATATAATATAATAATAATAATGAAATCTTCGTCTTCGTCCTCCAGAAATAAAGTCTTCGATCCTGAGATGCTTGGACGGACCCGAGCGAATTGAAAAGACAAATACTCGAGTCCGAACTAAAAGATCTTATGTAAGTTAAATCAACTGAAATAAATATGAGTGTAATGGCATCGGAGATGTTTACGGGGTTTGACATCTCCTATCCAGTGTCTAACGTGAGTGTAGTAACTTAAGAGATGCTCAGGATTCACATTTCCTAAGGATCCGTTAAACTGTTTACTATGTAGTAATATTTCGCTATCATAATAATGTCTATAGTAAAATAAACTTACTTTTAAACAGCATTAAGGAGTTACCCAATCTCCCCCTTAACACAGTAATAGTCCCAGTCGTCCATCCAATATCATAGTCCCTCCTGATCAGGAAGCCACCAAAGGATACCACACGGGCTACGGGAGAAAACCAAACTCGTACAAGGCGCGATAGGGTAGGAGACACGGCATAACTAGGCAATGCCAGGGTAGATATACCAATTACGCTTCCGAGTCGATGGTAAGGTGTAGCGCGCAGCTACCGCCCACCTCGAGCCACACCCCCAAATAAAAAAAATCAAAAGTGGCCGCCAAATCAATCCAAAGGTCAAAGTATAATATCGAAGGGATGTGTCTGATCAAAGGTGCTACCTCATTAACCTGTCGATCACTCCTATTTTAGCCACCTTATGCCAGCTCACGGGAGTTGGGTCCACGTATTTACCTCAAAGGAAACGCCGCCACCATCCTACTTCATTCTGGAATCTCCACCGTGTACACGGTTGTTAAAGTGGTTTTCGGAATTGGTAGAGAGTATGACAACTTCTGATCCCGGTCTCTTCAACAACCAAACGTTATTATAACACCGCGGTCTTATCAAAATAGTTTATACTTTTAAAACCAGAATATAATATCCATTTCAAATCCATATAAATACGATACCATTTCCTCTTTTTAAAAACCCAAATAAAATTTGATATCATTTTCAAATATATCCTTTTCTAAAGCTATAACATTTAAAAGTTATAATATTTCAAAACCAAAACTTGAAATATAGCCTTTCAAAACATAAAACTTTGAATTTCATAACTTTGAAACATACTACACTACTTAAATGGTTTAAATATTTAATTACTTTATATAGTAAAATAGCTTCTTCACTTTCACAATCAATTCCAATATGGATTTTAAATTCCCAAATAAACTAATAAATTTCCATATATTTCAAAGCTTAAATTATTCCACCATTTCAAAACTTATTCTTTGATAATTTCATATATATCAATTTCAACTTCTATTATTTAGATTTGAAATGTTTACTTAATAAATCAAATATCATTTTAGTAAAACCTTTAGACTTCAAATAACTGGATATTATTCCAATTACATTAACTTGATAATATTCATTTAGATCAATTTGATATTCATTTAAATCCTCTAAACGAAATTCAAGTTATAAAATCATACCTATTAAATCTCAATTTATTTACATTTCAAATCAATTTTTTCGAGGATAATTCTTAAGTACTTTAATTCAAATCAAATTCACATTATCTTCCAACCTTAATTTTATTTGAGTCATTATAAGTTCTATATACAATAAAATTTAAATAGATACTTAACCATATTATATAAAAGAAATCAAACTTTATTATTTAGCTTATTTTATTATTCAAAACAATTTATACACAGCTAAATCAATAATAAAATTGCATTTATATAACATCTAAAATCAATATCTGTATAGCCCATATACTTCTTTACAAAACCATAAAAATTATTTCAAAAATTATTTTATATATATGTGTGTGTGTGTGTGTGTGTGTGTGTGTGTGTGTGTGTGTATACCGCGGTGCCTGTATATAATTTTCTATCCTATGGTCAAGTGATACAAATATTTATCATTTCAATCCGCAATTAAAAATAAAAATGCGGTTGTATATCATTTCAAACCGCAATCCCGGATCAAAATAAATGCATAACAACTTGCAGATTATGATGATATAAATAAAACATCCATTCATCCATCATAAAATCATACATCCATCACAATCATCATACAAAACAAACAATCAATATCAATATATAACTGATAATATATAACAGGTAATTAACTGGCAGTTATATCAATAACAAATTAAATAACAATTTAATTTCAATAAATGCAATTAACTGAGATGATGATTAAAAATATACGAAATAGCCATAAATAAATGCATAATCACAACATAAATTAATTTACCAAACATAAGAAATTTTAGAAGTTGTGAGTGGGTTAAAACAATCACCTTTTGAATTTAAATTGAATTTAAATCCAGTTTAAACCCAAAAATCAAACAGCCTCAGAATTCATCCAAACCAGATCTAAAATGTCCGGAAGTTTATCACAATCCTAACAAAAGAAATCGTCCGTGAATTCGAGTTCGTACGCAAAAGTTATATCGATTTGAATGAATGAAATTTGAAATTAAAAATAAAAGAAACAAAATAAACACCAACTTACCCACAACTTTTTGCCATGTCATCAATCTCCTTCACGCAACAGAACTTACCCAACACGCGTACAGTAAAACCGCCTCTCGTTCGCATGAAACGCGCGGTCCATTCACAGCCGACTAGCGCGTCGCGACCCCCCTTCAACTCGCCGCCGACCAACGTGGCCTCCGCCCCTGCCTACTCGGTCCACGACGTCGATCTCGGCCAATCACTAATAGCAACCGCTACTAAGAAATGATGACCTAATCGAATTTTTTCCATCGATCAGACCGTTGATTCGCCAAATAAACTGCATGGATGAAGTCCCATCGATTCTCTCTTCAAAACCTAGAAAGGATTTCCCGATCAGACGAAGTTCATCGTCGAGCAATGAACGGCCGAAAATTGATTTGTGATTTCTAGAAAATCGATGATTCAAAAATAAAAACAACAGATTTGAGATGCGTACATCGAGAGCTTCGATATATAATTTTTCTGAATTCTTTTGAGGAGTTTGAAATTTGGCTTTGATCTTGAATTGCAGTTGGAACTAGTTGTTTGTCTGCCATTGAACTGAGAAGGTGAAAGAAATTGTACGCACAGACAAATGAGAATGAGGGACAAATATGGTTTATAACAGAGTATTTATAGCCAATGTTGAAAAAGAATAGATGGATCAGATTGGTATACGCGCTGAACGATGAATGACCCGAAAAGCCCGTTCTGACTCCGGAACGAAATTGGGTCAACCCATATATCAAAATAGATGTTTTAAAATATTTTAAACGCAATGGAAAAGATTTCAAGTCCAAATTGCATCGTATGAAGAAGTTATGCTAAAATCAATATTTTCAAATTGATTTTAATTGATTTCAATTTCAATAATTTGAAGGCGTTTCGAGTGCGAACGATCAAATGACCAGTCCGATTGCTACGAAACTTGAAATCCTACAATAATTCACCGTTACGGATCCGATGAAACTAGTTTTGCCGAAATCCGAGTCAGTGGCCAAAATGGCTATTTTTACACTAATTAAATATATTAAAATTAATTAATTAATTCAAATTTTCATTCTCAATTCTTAAAATAAATAATCTTATCATTTTTAAATTTCTTAAACAATTACAGAACTTAAACAAATTTAGATGTAAATCAAATTTGATTAATTCATCACTTTCCGTGTTTAATTTAGATTCCACTAAATTCAGAAATTATAAATTAAATTACCAGTAATTCCATTTAATTGACTTTTCATTATGTTATTCACTTCATTGCTATCAAATGGAAATATTTTAACATTGGATTCAGACTATTACATTAATATTCTTAAATTTCATCTAAATCTCAATTAACGCAATAATTAAATTTCACTTAATTACAATAAATCCAATTATTAATATAGTTCAAATCCAATAAATTGATAAATATTTATTCCCACTTTTATAATTCAGAAAATTTCCCAATTATGAATAAATTAACTTTTTTTCTAAATATTACCTTAATTAGTATTAACGTAATATTACATTAGACTTATGATAACTGATTTCCAATTTAAATTAACAAGCAACAAGAATAGGTAACATACAATAATCATTACGCTAAATTCTGGTCACATTAAAAAGCTTTTATTATTTACAAATGAATGTTACCATTTATTTTCATAGTACTAATTTCATCTAATATTCCATTTATTCGCTTATGTCATTTATAGTCAAGTATAACATATCTTCATTAATTGTCATTTCATTCAATCCATTAAGTATTAATCTTAATTAGCACTGGTTATATCTTGATGCATTCTTTTATTACATCATTTATTACTTTACAAAATAAAATAACATTTAAATTCATCAATGTAATACCAAATTTCATTTTAAATGCAATTGATTTCCAAATTAAAGTTTATACATATTTCAAACAACTATTATAATTACTCCCAGAACATTGGTTTTATTAAATGACCATTTATTATAATTTAATTTCCTTAATTAAATCCAATTCTTACATTTTGTTTTCATATATTCAATTTGTAGCTAAGTATACGTCTATATTAATTCCATTGATTTGCATTTCGTTCAATTTATTAATGGTTGCCTTAGTTAACATTACGTAATATTAGATTATATTTTTACAATCTTAACAAATTCATAAATTGTCAATTGTCAATTATATACATTAATTACTATTAAATGTTCTCAATAAATTTATCTACTTGGTTTCAAACTTTTTTATTCATTAATTACTGCCTTATAAATAAACTTTCGTTTCTAATCAATTTACGTTCACCTTTCCGTTATTATATTAATCATCATTAAAGTAACCTTTAATTACTTGTATGTTCATTCTTTCCAACTTATACACCATATTACACTATTTCACACATTAATTCAATAATTACATTTGCTTTCTCATATTCCACTTATAACCAAGTCATACAATTAAATTATTTTATTTTATTTACCTTTTATATCCCATTATAAATTAATGCACACATTAATTAAAATTTTAAATCAAATTAATCATTTCATCTTGGTAACATTCTTTTATTACAATAAGAATAAAATTAACATTTACATTGTTTCACTTATTGGAATTACATCCAAGTTATTAACAATTAATTTACATTTATACTGTTACATCCAAGTTATTAAAAATTAACTTACCAATCTTAATCAGGTTATTATTTCCATTAATAATTCACTAAATTTTTATTTCCTTCAACATTAAGTTACCAAAATCTTCTTAAATTTAGAAATTTAATTACCGAATTTTACGGGTCGTTACACCTTGTTTTGATAAACGAATCTTAATTTAATTCCTAAATATGATTTGATCTATAAATAATGAATATATATATATAAATTTAAAATGATTTGGAAATATAACCTGAAGTTTGTTCTTTAACCTTCTGACAATTAGTAGTTTTCAGTTAATGTAATAAAATGAAATCTAAACTATTTGAATGTTTGGAAGTTGCTAAGATGTGAAATAAGAAATTAGATGTTAGGAGATTAATGAAATATAAAGAAACCGAAGGTTGTCATTTATAAATTAAGAAGTGGAAATAAGAAATGTAACTATTGAACATTTTGTTAATAAAAATAAATATAAATATGATAACTTGTGTAACTTTCTATTGTATTCTAAAAAGACATATATATATATATAACTTATTGAAAATGTAAAAAGCTGTAATGTTGAATAGGATATGTAATAGAATACTGTGCAAGTAAACTTTAGTAAATGAAAGTGTTTTATGGAATTAATTTTATAAATAAGAATTCTGATATTATAAATTGTTATAAACTTAGGTTAATAGTTTGAAATGTTACTAAATTAAATGTAATAAAAGTGAATAATGTAAGAAAAACGGTTATAAGCTTAAGTTAACATTTAAGCTATCTATAATCAGATTGAATAGTATAGGTGAATAATATAAGTAATGGATCATAAACCTAAGTTAACGTTGAAGCCATTTATGATTAAAGTGAGTACTATATTACTTGAATGATTATAACTTCATAAAATGTTGAAATGATTTAGAAATGGATTTAATATTCAGTAATAGTATATATATAAAAGAAAATGAATGTGAAAGAAAGATATCTATAAATGGTGAATTATATTGCAAAGAAACTTACATAATAATGGATAATCCAATAATTGAAATAGAAATAACTTATTTAAGCAATGAGTTTAAAGTAATAAAATGAAAGAAAATTGTATTATATGAATAAATGAGAAATGAACTTTTGTAAGTAGTAACGAATGTAAATTTAAGGAAATAAGCATTATATGAATGAGAAAAATGAACGGTAAATGATATGAAAGGAAATTAATAAGAATACTTTTGAATAATAATTGAAATCATTGTTATTTTAAGTTATGGATTGATTAGGAAGTGATACTATAAATTGTATAGGATATATAAATAATCTATTAAGTTTTATCTAAGGCTGTTGGGTGTATGGTATACTTAGTAGTTTGTTTATTATTCTACATGATTTAAAGTTTCTAAACCTGAACAAACCATTTGTTTTGGTTGCCATGGATGGATGGTTGATTTCCTGAATTTTCATGTGATGACTGTATGGTTTTGTTTGTGAGTACTTGTTGATTGTGTTGTGTTGGTTTGCAGCTATCGACTGAAACAACTAAATCAATTTTCTTTTACACAATTATTAACTTCTTTGGATTATATAAGCGAAATACAAGTTATGGAAGCAATAGCTACTGCTTTTGGTTTCATAAATAAGCTTTGTTTGCCAGACAAATAGGTGAGTTTTCAGATTACAATTTTCTAGGGATATTATACTGTTTTCCCATGGTTTGGGATATATTATTTTGAAAAATGTTGTATATATTTTATTAATGGTATTATTATTTCTCCTGGACCTTTTCGTACAAAGGAGACTCTACTGAAATTTTCTGTGAATTTTGGACTTGGAAAATTTTATGAAATGCTTTCCAAACTTCTATTAACTTGAATATAAAAGGATTTAATTGTTTAGATATTAACATTATATTTAAATTGGTTAATTATGTAAATTAATTGTATATAAATTTAATATTTGAATAAGATATATATATATATATATATATATATATATATATTCCTTCTTTTCCCTTCTTTCACCTTTTCGAGAACAAAAAGTTTTAAGTGAGGGAGAGTGTAACGACCCGTTCTTTTCGATAACTAAAAATAGTTAATTTAGTAAGGTTTTGTAATTTACTATCGGAAGAAATAAAAATTTATGATTTGATAATAAGAATATAATTGGAATAAAATGTAATAGTATTAATTTAAGGTAATTGATAACAACTTTAAAGGAAAATTCCAATTAATTGAAATGATTGAAAAGTTATAATTGGTTATAGATTGTAAATTAATTGTAATAACACATATTAATTGATAATTGGATTAAAGGAGTAATTGATAATTAAAAGGTTATATTAATAAATGAAATAGTATGTAACTAATTATAATTAATAAAGGTAGTGTTGTGGTAGTAGTTATGACATATGTGTGTTGATAACAAACTTACAAATGTTATTAAATTAAGAAAAGACGACAATTGTTATTTGTTACCTATTTGTTTAATTGTTTAAATCAAATTAGAAATAAATTGCAATAAATGAAGTTAAATATAGCGTTAAAATGAATTAAGATGGTAGAACGAATGATTGAATATAAAGATTGAAATCAAGTTTGATCAAAATTATTGGAATTTAAATTATAATGATTGGATTTATGGCAATTAAATGTAATTAAATATTACGTTAATGGAAATTAAGATGATAACTGTAGATTATTAGTGTAATAAGATATAGAAAAATGTTAATTATAGCCACGAGATGATAATGATTGAATAACAAGATGAAAAGGCAAATAAATGGATTTATTAGAATTTAAAGTAATAATTACTATATTTATTTCAATTGAAATTAAACACTATAATTAATAAAATAATTGACATTGAATTGATATGAAAATTTGTTTTAAATTATTGTAAATGTCCAAGTAATCAAAAATGATGAAAATGGTTAGTTATTAAACTTGAAATTTAAAAAAAGTAATTTTTTTAATTTAAATTTATTTATTTAATTAATGTAAAAATAGCCATTTTGGTCACTATCTCGGATTTCGATGATACCAGTTTCATCGGATCCGTAATGGTGAATTATTGTATATTTCAAGTTTCGTAGTGATCGGACTTTCCGTTTGATCGCACGGACTCGAAACGCGTTGAAATCGGTATAATTAAATTTAATTGAAATCAATTTGAAATATGACGATTTTAAGATAACTTATACGATGGAATTAGGGCTCGCAACCTTTTCCATTGAGTTTAAATATATCGAAAACATCTATTTCAATATATGGGATGTCCCACTTTCGTTTTGGAAGCGAAACAGGTTTTTTTGGTCGCTATCTGCCGTTTGTACTAATTGGATACGTGTTTATCTTCTTATCGAGCTTTGTCAATATAAATAGTCTTGTTTCTCCAAACCCTAGCAGGCATTTTTCTTATTCTGTATGCACAACTCCATCTGTTTGTTCCTCCTTCTCAAATGGCAGAAACCCAAATTTCTAGATCCAATAGAAAATCAAAATCAAATCGAAAAATAAAGCTTCTAAATCTATATCATATTATATATCACTACTAAGCTTTCAACGAGCGTAATTCACTGGCATGATTCGTTTCTCAAATTGAATCGCCATTTTTCAAAAATCACCGAATTAATTTCGGAAGCCCATTTGAACTTTTGACGATCCAACGGTGGATCATCGTCCGGTCGACGATCGGGAGGCGGCGTTGAGAAGGTGGTGTCATGCAGGTCTCATCCATGGCGTTCGTTTTGGTCATAGGTGCATGGGTTCGTCAAAATTTGGCCGAGAAGGGCGCTGCCGCACGGCTATCTAGGAGGAGCCGGAGATGGCGACGCAGTGGGGGATGAGGCGTCTGATTAAGGCAAGCACCATGGTGGGGTTGATCGGGGCGTAACGGCTTGTGGTGGCATGGTGTTGATGAAGGTGTTGGTGGCTGGTTTGAGTAGGGTTTTGGTCAGGTTCGAACGCGATGGATTCCCAGGCAAGCGAGGTAACATGGTAGTTATCTATTGATTTATTGTTTTTTATATAAATCGTATACCTTCTAACATTAATATCTTTTGCGCACAAACTCGGATTTGGACGTGGCTTCTTCCGTTGAGATCGTATCGAAATTATGGATATTTTGGCACTAGTTTGGATGAATTCTGAATTGTTGAATTTTGGGCCATAATTTGAATTTTAAATTGATTTGAAATCAAATGTGAGTATTTTAACTCACTCACAATTACTAAACTATCTGATGTTTGTTAAATTAAATTTATGATGAGATTAGAAATTAATTGATTGATGCTTGGTATGTTTAAATTGTCATTCTAGTTAAATTTGACTTTTATTGCATTTAATCATGGTTTAATTTAATATTGAATTTAATTGTCAATTTAATACCTGTTAATGATAATCAGTTATCTATTGATGTTTATTGGTTGATTTGGATGATGATTATGACGGATGTTTGATTGTTGATATTGGACGACTAGATGTGTAACAACCCTGGTTTTGTGATTGCCTGTAAAGATAAATTATAACGATGGTTTTAATTTAAAATAGAGGAATAAAATAAATTTTTAGATGTAAAATTTGTTAAAATTGTTCTTTTTAAAATAAACAATGGGTTTTGGTGTAATAAAATGAAGAAAATAAAGTTTTGAAAACTTTAGTATGTTATTTTCGGATAATAATGAGCATTGAATGGTCTTAATTTGATAAAATGCAATTATTGCGGAAATAATGGTCAAATGGTAATTTTTGTTAATTTTAATGATGTGTCAAAAATTAAATATGGTTAATAATGTGAATAAAAATGTGTAATATTGATTAAAAAAAATTTATTTGAATGTAAAAATATTTTTATATGGTTTGTGATGTTTAATTAAATAAGAAAATATGATTTTTGGGGTTTAATTGATTTAATTATCATGTTGTCACATTTCTTTTTATAAGTTAAAAAGTGTCATTTCAATAATAAAAATGAAGGGTCAAATGATTGTGAAATCTATGTTTTATCATTTTGTTGAAAAGATCAGTTAACAAACTTATTTTTAGTGTACCCACATTAATTTTTAGGTGTCTTAACCTATGAGATAACGGTGTTTTAAAATGGAATAAAATGTGATTAAAGAATGGTTAATTTACAAATTGGTTTATTTAAATTTAGGGTTTTGGGCTTTAAGTTTATAGCAGTCGATTTAGACACTTAGTGAATTTGCTAAGTAGGAGATACAACTCCTTCTCCTGTACGTTTAGAAACTAACAAACAGAGACAAACTTCCCAATGCAACCCTAATTGAGAGCAAAGATTATGGTTTTAAAATCATATAAATTGAAATAAAATCCAGATAAACTTCTCAATCATATCCTCATCTTATTCTGAATTGTAGGTTTGATTGTTGAGGGAAATTTCATTTTTGTGTTTTAGGGTAAATTAAGTTTTAGGGTAAAAATTAAGGAAGGAGAAGAGCAATAGCAAGGCTATAAGGTTTCTAGCACCAAATCAAGGCCAAAGCTTTACTTGCTAAATCTACTAGTTTGCTGCCAATAAATCCTAAGGTGAGTTGAAAACTCACATTTCTAGCTTAGATTGAGATTTCAAGGAAAGAAATTTCAATTGTATTTGTTGCATATTCATTTGTGATTTGCTGTTAGTAAATTGCACATATCGTTTTCGTTTCAAATCGAAATTAGGATTTTTTTTTTATGTTTTGAAAAGTTTAAAAAGAGTGTGACAACTTTAATTCGAACACTTTCGAAAATACTGAGCATAGAGGATCGAAAAACATGATGTAAACCTGCTGCCCTGTCACTGTAAAACCGTAATTTTCTGTACGAAATGTCATTGGTAATTTAAGCATATCTTTCTCATTTGATGTCCAAATTTGACGATTCTTGATGTTTTGGAAAACATAGATTGTCTACTATAACTTTTGTGTTTTGATTTTTGTGAAATTTTGAAGTTTACATTCTCTAAAGTTCATTCTAGTCTCGCTGTCCCGGGACTAAAACGACAGCCGTAGTGAACTTCAGATCGGAAAATTGTTTTCATCATAACCTTTTCATTTCTTATCCATATTCGATAATTTTTTATGTTCTGGAAAGCTTAGAATATCCTCTATAACTTTCATTTTTCATGCTTTATCAAATTTTGAGTTGAATAGGGACGAACTGGCTAAACAAGCCGCTGGCCATTGTTTTTCCAGTGTATTCACTTCCTTCCATGAGTCCGACTTTGAGACGTCGCAGTTTCTTCGTCTCTTATCTGAACTCAGTGATTCTTATTACAGTTTAAAGTACAAATATTGAGACGTCGCAATGGAGAGGCAATGTTGATCTTGGTCAACTTTGCAGTCCTTGATAATGTCATTCGCTATAAATGTATGAGTTAGATGTTGTCGTATTATAAATTGATAATTGGAAAATTTGAATATGGTTTCATTTAAGTAAATTGTATTCATTATTGTTTATATTCATGTTTGTGAATGTTTACATACATGGAAAATTTAAAATGCTTAAGTAAGCTTTTGGGTAAAGTATTTTGGAAAATATTACCTTATGGAAATTCATTTAAATGACAAATAATTTTAATTAAGGAAATATCTTAATTGGATGAAACTATCATGTGATAGTGATTAATAAAACAAAGTATGCAAATTAAGAAAATGAATTGTTTAGGAAACTAAAATATTGATTAGAACGAGGTTTAGTAGAAAGAAAAAGGATAGTTATGAAGATTAGTTTAAACATTTAATCATTTGATTAATAACAAGTGAAAAAAAGTGTGCCTTTCGGATAATTTAAGAAAATGCTATTTGGTGCTTTGAATTAGCATTGAATTTAATAAGGAGAAAAACCGTTAGAGTAAGTTCGGTTATGAATTTAAATAGTGTTAAAACTTGTTAATTATGTATTTGTGAAGTTCAATTGAAAACAAGTTTGAATTAAGTATCAACCTTGGCTAGTTTTAAGTGATAATAAAATAATTGTTTAGCTTTGTGGATTAAGAGAAAATTGAATATAAAAGATTTCTTTATTATAAAATGCAAATTTTTTGTGAAAATCTAGAAATAATAATAAATAGAGCAACAAGATAAGATTTTTAATTGTGAGAGCAATTTTAAAAAAAATCGAATTCAATTAAAAAAAAATCGAATTCAATATGTAGTTCCAAAGTCTAGTTTGGATAAATAATTGTTTCATATTAATATAAGAAAGTAATTATCTTAATTAAAATATGAGTCTTCTTTTAAAAGACTTATTTGTGAATTGGGAAAAAGTTTTCTTTGTAAACCATTTTGAAAGTTTGTTGTATGTATTGTAACGACCCGCCTTTTTGGACAGTTTAAACCGACGATCAAATACACATGCCGATTCTAAACCATTCAAAAGGGCAGATGGTTATTGGGGTAAATAAGAAAAGAAAAGAAAGAGAAATAAAGGAAATGAAACAACACAGAATCTCGCAGCGGAACGATAAAATATAATGGTCAAATAAACAGTTCATGAAGCTGTCTACTATACTTTGACAATTATTTATACAACATTTATCAGAGTTATACATATACAACAGAACAAATAAAATAATGCAGCAGATAGCATAATGCAAGGGTAATAATAGTAATAGTATACCAAATCTTCGTCTTCATCCTCCAGAATAGATCTTCAAAAATCTGAAAAACTCAAGGCTGACCCGAGCGTAATTGAAGGACAAAACACTCGAGTCAGGACTAAAATATCCTTAAGAAAGTTAAATCAATCGTAAATAAATATGAGTGTAACGGCGTCAGAGATGTTTACGGGGTTTGACATCTCATATCCAGTGTCAACGTGCGTGCAGTAACTTAAGAGATGTTACGGGATTTTCCATCTCTCAAGGATCCGTTAAACTATCTACTATGTAGTAATATACGCTAAGTAGATAATGCCTATCAGTAATATAAAGTATCAAAATAGCGTTAAGGCGTTACCATAATCCCCCTTAACACATTTTATATTCCCAAAAGCATATACAAGGCCGTAGTTTCCCCAAAACCGGAAGTCACCAGAGGGCAATCCATATACTCAAGGTACAAATCAAAACGTAGTGGTCACGAATAGGATAATCAGTATGACAAGGTACATGAGGCGATACCAACTAGGATACTAGTAGTTGCGTGATCCGGACTGATGTTGGGCATAGCCAGCAGCCACCCCAACACCGTGAAACAACACTCCCAAATCAAGGGGTGCACCCAAATCGCATCACAAATGTAATAGATATGGTATCGAAGAAGCGTGTCCACTAGAGGTGGCGAACCTCAATGGCCCGGCGCGGCTCCTGTTTTAGTGTAACAACCCGATACTCGCGTCAATTAATAATTGACATTAAAACGTTTGATATCCTCGCTAATTGCGATTTGAATTTAAATTTGAATTTTTGGGCTTTGAATTTTCGGCCCAAGTTTTCATTTTTGTTGGCCGTGATAATTATCTAAACCCAAAACCCATTTTCCCCTTTCTATTTTCCATTTTTCGATTCAGTAACCCTAAAAATGAAAAGCACTCGAACGAATAAATGGCGGCATCTCAATTTCGTTCGTCTTCATCGCTCAAAATTTGGGGCTTCTGGGAATCGAAGGCGCCAACTCGTTCGAAGCTTCCTCTTTGCTCAGGGCTGCATCAACGTGCTTGTGATCGTTCAATCTTCGGCAACTAGGGTTTCGTGGAACGGCGATTTCGTGGTTCCGGCTTCTTCGATTTGGCAAAGGTGAGTACTTTATAGTACTCACATCTAATTAGACTCAGTTCAACTTCGTTTGCTTTTCTGTTTTCGTGGTCTTCAGCTTTGATTTGGTATTTGTTCGTTGTTGATACTTATATGTCTTGAGTTCGTTTTGGGGCTGTTGATATTTGATATGGTTTGACTGGTTCGACTCTTTGTTCGAAATGATTTCAACTAGCGTGAGCATTTTTCTGCTTTGTTCGACTCATGTCTTCTGTTTGATGTGGTTGTTGGTCTGTAGCTCCATGTTATGATGTTCACCTCTCTTGTGTCATTGGTATTCATGACAATTGCATTGCATATGTCTTAACTATGCACTGTCTATTGTCCATTCAAGTCTGCATAATATTGTAGTTGCATAACCTGATCGTTCAAGTTGTAGTTTGCACTGTCCAATTTGTAGCTTGAGCATTGAGCATATTGAAGCCTTAGTCATTGCATTTGAGGTCAGTAGCATTCGTGCATCATTGTTATCTAGGTTTGCATCTGACATTTCATTTCTTGACCTGTTGCACTTGTGTACTTCTGTACTTGACATTGTCGAACTCAGTGGTGTAACTGGATTTGTGATCTGGTTCATGTATGGCCTCCATTGCATATATAATCTCGAGCCTTGTAGCATTGCTTGCATCACTGATTCATTTGAAGTCGTAACCTAGGACATTGGTCCCATGTCCGCTCTTTTGAGTTGCAATTCATGTCTTTAGTTCACTGTACTTCCATCACTCACTTACCATCAGTTGCATTTTTGCCAAACTATGGCTTGACTGCTTGGTTCATGTACTTGATCATGTTGCTGTATATTGTCTTACTTGAACCTGTTTCACCACTTATATGCTGCAACTATATTTTGTCACCATTACATGTGTTTATGCACTTGAACTACTTCTAGACTTCAGTTTGCTGCCTTCTTGAATTTGCAGTGCCGTTGTACCTGTTTGCATACCTGTTTGCATACTTGTTGTCACTGCACTGCCTAGTGTTGCCATTGCATACTTCACCATTTCATGTTGTCACTGCACAGTTGTTGCCACTGCATACTTCACCATTTTATGTTGTCATTGCCTTGGATTCGCGAAGTGTGTGTACATTGCTACGAGCACTTATGTCCATGCTTGCATTTGACCTTGTGGTGGCTGCAATTCAATTGCAGTCTGCTCTTTGTTTGTGTGTGTGGTGCCACACTCCCTGGTGCTCTCACCCTCCGTATTTTGTACCTTAACCACTTCAACTGAGCTGTCGTGGCAGTCTGCTGCTTCCTGAATGTTGCAGTGTCGCTTTACTCACTTGGTGGCATTTTGTTTGCTCACCATCTTCACTGTGCAGTCTTGCCCCTGCTGCATTCGTTTGATTGTTGTATTTGGGTTTTCGGCTGCAGTTTGTTGTCTTCTTCTCTTGACTATTTTGGCATTGTTTTGGGCTTCTGTGATACTTTGTCGAATTCTTTGGCATTTAGTTGCCTGGTCTTACCATTTGTGCAGTTTACTATTTGCACTTGCTCATTTGAGTTATACTACTTTCCTTTGCACCTCTGATTCATTTTTCCATATGCAGTTTGTTATGTACATTCACTGGGTACATCATCACTGTTGTGGCGCGGCAGTGCACGCAAGCGTGAACTGCAGCCACACGGTATTCATTGGGTACGTCATCACTGTAGTGGCAAGGCAGTGCACACAAGCGTGAACTGCAGCCACATGGTATTGGTTTTATTGTTATTTCTTTTTCTTTTGATTTATGGATCTATATCGTATTCCATATGTTGTAGTGGCGTGGCAGTACACGCTTGCGTATACTGCAGCCCTACTCGAGTTGATGTTTTTAATTGATGTTCCAATTGTTTGAATTTGGTTCGCGTTATAGTTACCGTTATCCGATTTCTTTATTTAAGAATCGGATAGGTAAATTATTTTGACTATCGTCTATTCATTATTTAATTATTATTGCTCCTGTGCACTAATAACTGAGTTTGAATTAGACTGACCCGAGTATTATTTTCTTTTGAATTTAATACTCGGGTCAGACCGAGTATTTACAGGTTGTAGATTTTTAGCTTCGGGATTGCTGCTTGAGCTATGAAGTTCTTTCATATCTTTTGGAGTAGTCGTCATGTACAGTAGTCGATGTGATTGTATATGAAGATATGTATTCATGTATATTATATTGAAAATGTACTTGTATGTATAACTTCCTGAGTCGACTGTTGTAATTGTATCATACGTACCGTATCAAATGTATTGTAACTGCCATCAGTTATTATATATATGAGAATTTTCTGTTTAATCTGTGTTCCGCATTTATTTATATTCTTTTGTATTATCGTGGATCTTGTTAGACCACTTCTCTGATAAACACTTTTAAGTGTGGTATATTCATATCTATTTCCGCCGTTGTGATATGAATTGTCTGTGACTGATTTATGTTATGCTTATTTCTATATTCGTTTCCGAAGATTATATATATAGCCACCGCGTGATAGCTTTGAGTTTGCATCGGTATGTCGGATTTCCTCCTTAAATGAAATGCATGCTATACTATCTGACATATCGGTGCTCGCGCAAAGAAATTACACGGATGGTCGCTCCTCAACAGCCTTATTCTCCGCGCTAGTCGACAGCATTACACCGTAGTGTTCTTGGCTAGAGTGGGTATAGAGGTGGGGCGTCACAGCTTGGTATCAGAGCCAAACTTCGGAACAATATGGAATATTATAACAAGGATCATCGTCCTAAGTCTATTTTAGGAGTCGTGCTTTAGGATTTAATTCGGGTCTTCGTACCGTTCTATCCTATTCTCTTTATGATTCCTTGTTTTATCAATCAAGTTTGATTGGAATTCATTTTTGTGAATATCGTTTTCTTCTTCCTTCTTTCTTTTCTTAAAGAAGAAGAATTGGTTGAATCTGGCAGTCTTAGTGCTATTCAATCCAGTAGTCGATCTCTGGATGGCATATTCATATCTGCCCAACAACTTTTGGATCCTGTAAAGAATCAAAAGTTTATCTGTGCTTAGTTGAGATAGAGTCGCTGACTTGATCGACTTTTGCCCTGCTATTTTCTGTCTCGAGTACCTTGCTCGTTTTGCTTTGATTTTTCCAATTGTTAATCGATTCTTCTTTTCCGTTTAGTTATTATCATCTTTGTCGACTTTGATAACTTCTATTTCTGGAATTTTTGGGTATTCCAACTTTGACGGATTTGGAATCGAATTCTTTGGATTTTATTCACGTCTTCGAATGTGAATTTTAGTGAATTGATTTGATTTCTTAATTTAATCAATTCTTGAATATTTTCCCGATTTGTTGCTATTATTTATTAGCAACTTTGGTGATGTTTTCTTCGGGATTTTTGTGAACATACTTTTTGAAGGTTCAATATTGATTCTTTCGGATTCTATTCACATCTTTGCATGTGAATTCTTGTGAATTGATTTGGTTTCCAAATTTTAATCGATTTCATTCGATTCTATTCACGACTTCGAACGTGAATTCTTGTGATTGATTGTTTCTACAATTATTTTTGTGATTTGTCACTTTAAAAATATAAAGGTTTCAATACTAGTAGTAAATATCAAAACTCTTTATCAAAATGTTTTCAACTCTATTTTCAATACAAAACTCTTTTTCTCAAACCGTTTTCCAATCTACTAGTATATACAAACCTTTATTTCACTCGTATGAGAAATTTAATTAAACGACTTAGTAAAACAAGTGGTATGAAACGCTTGCGTTTACTTCGTCGGTTAATTTTTGGACTTGTTCGATTGAACCTCTTGTGACAATTTCATTAGTGAAGATTTACAGTTTGTTCGTAAATATTTAAGTTAAGCTAGTGGCTATGGGACATGAAGCTAAACTTTTATATTCACCAACTTAGTGTAATTGACACTTCTCGTTGATCATGACGATCATTCTTATGATTTAGACTAGCAATTGTGCGATGTCGCTTTTGGTTAGGCTAGACACCATTTGTGTGATTTCGTTCACACATACCTTTTCGGTTAGCCTAGACACCATTTGTGTGATTTCGTTTCGCACATATCTCTTTGTCGGCGTGGATAGCTTAGGCCTCGTCGGTGTGATTTTGACTCACACATATCTCTTTGTCGGCGTGGATAGCTTAGGCCTCGTCGGTGTGATTTTGACTCACACATATCTCTTTGTCGGCGTGGATAGCTTAGGCCTCGTCGGTGTGATTTTGACTCACACATATCTCTTTGTCGGCGTGGATAGCTTAGGCCTCGTCGGTGTGATTTTGACTCACACATATCTCTTTGTCGGCGTGGATAGCTTAGGCCTTGTCGGTGTGATTTTGACTCACACGTATCTCTTTGTCGGCGTGGATAGCTTAGGCCTCGTCGGTGTGATTTTGACTCACACATATCTCTTTGTCGGCGTGGATAGCTTAGGCCTCGTCGGTGTGATTTTGACTCACACACATCTCTTTGTCGGCGTGGATAGCTTAGGCCTCGTCGGTGTGATTTTGACTCACACATATCTCTTTGTCGGCGTGGATAGCTTAGGCCTCGTCGGTGTGATTTTGACTCACACACATCTCTTTGTCGGCGTGGATAGCTTAGGCCTCGTCGGTGTGATTTTGACTCACACACATCTCTTTGTCGGCGTGGGTAGCTTAGGCCTCATCGGTGTGATTTCGTCTCACACATATCTCTTGGGCTTTGAGGATTGTCTAGACACCATTTGTGTGATTTCGTTCACGCATACCTTTTCTGTTAGACTAGGCCTCATCAGTGTGATTTCGTCTCACGCATATCTCTTGGGCTTTGAGGATTGTCTAGACACCATCTGTGTGATTCCGACTCACACATGTGGGGTAGCGCCCCACGGTCTTCGGACCATTCGTGTGTCAAAATTAATGGCTTGCAACCATGAGATAGCGTCTCGTTATGCATTGCACGTGTTGGTGAGTTTTTCATGCTCGCATGTAGGTGAGTTTTCGTGCTCCCGTTCTCGTTATGCGTTGCACGTGTTGATGATTTTTCATGCTCGCGGGTAGGTGAGATTCCGTGCTCCCGTTCTCGCTTTGCGTTGCACGTGTTGATGATTTTTCATGCTCGCGTGTAGGTGAGATTCCGTGCTCCCGTCCTCGCTTTGCGTTGCCCGTGTTGGTGACTTTCATGCTCACGTGTAGGTGAGATTCCGTGCTCCCGTTCTCGCTTTGCGTTACATGTGTTGATGAATTTTCATGCTCGCGTGTTGGTGAGTTTCCATACTCTCCTTGGAGTTTTCATACTCCGGTTCGAGTTTTCATACTCGCGTTCGAGTTTTCATACTCCGGTTCGAGTTTTCATACTCACGTTCGAGTTCTCATACTCTTAGCTTGTGTTTTCTGGATTTCTTGTGAGGATTTCTAGAATTTGTGCTTCACCAATTTTCGTGATTTCTATTGATAAGTTTTATCAATTCTTGTGCATTGGTGAATTCGTGTGTTATTGACTTGTTATGAATACAAGTTTAGGGTATGATACCCCTTTCTATCTTTGAGAAGATTCTTGTGACCTTTTTGATGAACGAAAATTCATTGGTATTATATTTTGATGCCAATTATTTCGATGAAATTTTGACGTATGTCGAAGTTGCTACTGACATTGCTATTTTAATCACGTGTTTTAAAAATTGTTTCAAAATAAATAAATAAAAAAAAAAAAAAAAAGTTTTCAAAATTTTTACAGCTTACGCTTTCAAAAGAATGAGGAAGCGATTTAAACATTTCAGCAAAATCGAGAACTATGACCCCTTTCTTTTACTGATTCGTTTAATTCCGGACTTGTCCGTTTGAGATTGAAAATTGTGAATTTCTTATATGGAATTAAAAGATGATTTTGTGCTTGTATTGCCCATTGAGTGCTTTAAGAATTCTGGTCGATGCGCTTGATCAACGTTATCGATAGGAATCTCCTAGACGCTTTGATGAGACAATCAGACACAATAAATTAAATTATAAAATGTAAATTTTTCTGAAAAGATAATTACATAAAGTAAATTGTAAATTTCGAAAGCTTTAAGCTTTTCGGGTAAGAATATTATTTAAAACAACTCTTTTTCTATACTTCTATTCTTGTGATTCCAGAGGGAACCAAGACTTTATCGTTTGTACCAATGCTAATCGTATTGGTTTGCATGCCATTCTCTTGCATAAGAGAACGTGCTGTCTCTTGTGTTTCTAAATCATTTATGCCTATTTGAGACTAGATATGCCACTTATGATCTAGTGCTCGTGGCTATTGATTTCGCTCTTAAAATTTTGGCATCATTATTTTTGGGTGAGAAATTTGTTCTCTACCCGGATCATGAATCTTGGGAATATTTATTTTCTCACAAAGAACTTAATTTACGTCAACCACGTTGACTCGAGTTCCTTACATCTTATGATCTTGATATTCTTTACCACTCCCGGATGGGAAATCGTGTTACCGATGCACTTGTCGTTGGCAACAAGTGGTTGTTTCTTTGATGATGTCCGAATGGAATCATCTTTTTACCAAGTTCATCAGACATTTCGATGTACTTTGTTTTATTGAGCTTCGTCTCATTCCTTTTATGGACTTGCGTCTGATGTTCTTTTATGTTGATCGGTTCATTGGACGTACCGTTTTTGTACTACGTCGGCGTTCCGAATTTATGAAGCTTTAATTCATCTGGCGTATCGTTATTGTATTACGCTGTTGTTCCAAATTATTCGTGTTTCACCTATGAAGGGTGTTGTATGTTTCAGTCGATCGGGAAAGTTAGTGCCTCGATATATTGTGCCATTTCCTATCACTGAACGTATTGGTTCCATGGCTTATCGCCTCTTATTACCGGCTCAATTTTCTATTATTTATGACGTTTTCATGCGTCTTCCTACTACGTAAATGCCGTAGGAATTCCGATTTTTATTCTTGAGCCCGGTATTGTTAAAGAAATTGAAGCTTCACCAGATTTGACTTTGAGCAACATTCTATTCACATCATTGCTTCGGGGGTTGAGCGCCTTCGAAATAAAGATGTTTCTCTTGTGAAGTTCTGTGGTTCTCAAATCCTAGGGATTTCACTTAGGAATCCGGAGAATCCATCGAGCAAGCACGTTCAGGCTTACTCTTTCATGCTCTTTATGGTGAGCTACTTACTTCAAATTTCTTCATCTTGTGTTGCTGTGTTTTGGGGTTGTTACCTTTTGCCCATTTATTCCTTAAAGATTGCGAGGACGCAATTTCTTTAAGGAGGGGAGTCTGTAACAACCCGATACTCGCGTCAATTAATAATTGACATTAAAACGTTTGATATCCTCGCTAATTGCGATTTGAATTTAAATTTGAATTTTTGGGCTTTGAATTTTCGGCCCAAGTTTTCATTTTTGTTGGCCGTGATAATTATCTAAACCCAAAACCCATTTTCCCCTTTCTATTTTCCATTTTTCGATTCAGTAACCCTAAAAATGAAAAGCACTCGAACGAATAAATGGCGGCATCTCAATTTCGTTCGTCTTCATCGCTCAAAATTTGGGGCTTCTGGGAATCGAAGGCGCCAACTCGTTCGAAGCTTTCTCTTTGCTCAGGGCTGCATCAACGTGCTTGTGATCGTTCAATCTTCGGCAACTAGGGTTTCGTGGAACGGCGATTTCGTGGTTCCGGCTTCTTCGATTTGGCAAAGGTGAGTACTTTATAGTACTCACATCTAATTAGACTCAGTTCAACTTCGTTTGCTTTTCTGTTTTCGTGGTCTTCAGCTTTGATTTGGTATTTGTTCGTTGTTGATACTTATATGTCTTGAGTTCGTTTTGGGGCTGTTGATATTTGATATGGTTTGACTGGTTCGACTCTTTGTTCGAAATGATTTCAACTAGCGTGAGCATTTTTCGGCTTTGTTCGACTCATGTCTTCTGTTTGATGTGGTTGTTGGTCTGTAGCTCCATGTTATGATGTTCACCTCTCTTGTGTCATTGGTATTCATGACAATTGCATTGCATATGTCTTAACTATGCACTGTCTATTGTCCATTCAAGTCTGCATAATATTGTAGTTGCATAACCTGATCGTTCAAGTTGTAGTTTGCACTGTCCAATTTGTAGCTTGAGCATTGAGCATATTGAAGCCTTAGTCATTGCATTTGAGGTCAGTAGCATTCGTGCATCATTGTTATCTAGGTTTGCATCTGACATTTCATTTCTTGACCTGTTGCACTTGTGTACTTCTGTACTTGACATTGTCGAACTCAGTGGTGTAACTGGATTTGTGATCTGGTTCATGTATGGCCTCCATTGCATATATAATCTCGAGCCTTGTAGCATTGCTTGCATCACTGATTCATTTGAAGTCGTAACCTAGGACATTGGTCCCATGTCCGCTCTTTTGAGTTGCAATTCATGTCTTTAGTTCACTGTACTTCCATCACTCACTTACCATCAGTTGCATTTTTGCCAAACTATGGCTTGACTGCTTGGTTCATGTACTTGATCATGTTGCTGTATATTGTCTTACTTGAACCTGTTTCACCACTTATATGCTGCAACTATATTTTGTCACCATTACATGTGTTTATGCACTTGAACTACTTCTAGACTTCAGTTTGCTGCCTTCTTGAATTTGCAGTGCCGTTGTACCTGTTTGCATACCTGTTTGCATACTTGTTGTCACTGCACTGCCTAGTGTTGCCATTGCATACTTCACCATTTCATGTTGTCACTGCACAGTTGTTGCCACTGCATACTTCACCATTTTATGTTGTCATTGCCTTGGATTCGCGAAGTGTGTGTACATTGCTACGAGCACTTATGTCCATGCTTGCATTTGACCTTGTGGTGGCTGCAATTCAATTGCAGTCTGCTCTTTGTTTGTGTGTGTGGTGCCACACTCCCTGGTGCTCTCACCCTCCGTATTTTGTACCTTAACCACTTCAACTGAGCTGTCGTGGCAGTCTGCTGCTTCCTGAATGTTGCAGTGTCGCTTTACTCACTTGGTGGCATTTTGTTTGCTCACCATCTTCACTGTGCAGTCTTGCCCCTGCTGCATTCGTTTGATTGTTGTATTTGGGTTTTCGGCTGCAGTTTGTTGTCTTCTTCTCTTGACTATTTTGGCATTGTTTTGGGCTTCTGTGATACTTTGTCGAATTCTTTGGCATTTAGTTGCCTGGTCTTACCATTTGTGCAGTTTACTATTTGCACTTGCTCATTTGAGTTATACTACTTTCCTTTGCACCTCTGATTCATTTTTCCATATGCAGTTTGTTATGTACATTCACTGGGTACATCATCACTGTTGTGGCGCGGCAGTGCACGCAAGCGTGAACTGCAGCCACACGGTATTCATTGGGTACGTCATCACTGTAGTGGCAAGGCAGTGCACGCAAGCGTGAACTGCAGCCACACGGTATTGGTTTTATTGTTATTTCTTTTTCTTTTGATTTATGGATCTATATCGTATTCCATATGTTGTAGTGGCGTGGCAGTACACGCTTGCGTATACTGCAGCCCTACTCGAGTTGATGTTTTTAATTGATGTTCCAATTGTTTGAATTTGGTTCGCGTTATAGTTACCGTTATCCGATTTCTTTATTTAAGAATCGGATAGGTAAATTATTTTGACTATCGTCTATTCATTATTTAATTATTATTGCTCCTGTGCACTAATAACTGAGTTTGAATTAGACTGACCCGAGTATTATTTTCTTTTGAATTTAATACTCGGGTCAGACCGAGTATTTACAGGTTGTAGATTTTTAGCTTCGGGATTGCTGCTTGAGCTATGAAGTTCTTTCATATCTTTTGGAGTAGTCGTCATGTACAGTAGTCGATGTGATTGTATATGAAGATATGTATTCATGTATATTATATTGAAAATGTACTTGTATGTATAACTTCCTGAGTCGACTGTTGTAATTGTATCATACGTACCGTATCAAATGTATTGTAACTGCCATCAGTTATTATATATATGAGAATTTTCTGTTTAATCTGTGTTCCGCATTTATTTATATTCTTTTGTATTATCGTGGATCTTGTTAGACCACTTCTCTGATAAACACTTTTAAGTGTGGTATATTCATATCTATTTCCGCCGTTGTGATATGAATTATCTGTGACTGATTTATGTTATGCTTATTTCTATATTCGTTTCCGAAGATTATATATATAGCCACCGCGTGATAGCTTTGAGTTTGCATCGGTATGTCGGATTTCCTCCTTAAATGAAATGCATGCTATACTATCTGACATATCGGTGCTCGCGCAAAGAAATTACACGGATGGTCGCTCCTCAACAGCCTTATTCTCCGCGCTAGTCGACAACATTACACCGTAGTGTTCTTGGCTAGAGTGGGTATAGAGGTGGGGCGTCACATTTAGTCATGTCAGGGGTCATCCAATATCGTTCTCTTTCTTCAGTCAACGCGTTCACCAAACCATCCACTTCATTCTGGATCAACACTTCGCGTATAATAGTTATTAAAGTGGTTTTCGGTATCGACAGAGAGTATGTCCATATCCGATCCCGGTCTCTTTAATAACTACGTATTATTACACCTTTGGCTCATTTATATTCAAATCGATTCATAATTGGTATCAAAATATCATATTCGTTTCGAAAATCAAATCCATTTCAATTTTAATCGTATCTATCAAATGTAAGATTCCGTCTCAAAAATCATTTCCGCATCAATATCTCATTTCGATCTCAAAATCAATTCGAATTTCAATTTAGGTTGCAACTTCATTTAACTCAATTCGTATTTAAATTCAAGATTTAAATATAAACATTTCACCTTATTGATCAGCTTAGAAGTTTGGAAAAATAGTTTTGAGTAGTTCAAAAGTAGGTTTAAATAATTAAAATAGTTAAAATACTTAAAATCTTAAAATGGATTTAAAATAGATAAATTTAGTTTAAAATAATTTAAATTGGGTTAAGTAGATTTAAAAATAGATTAAAATAGTTTAAGTATTCAAAATGGTTTATATAACCGAGTAATTTGGAAACAAAATCAAACAGCTTCAAAACCAATCCATTTCAATTATAACTTCCCAATTCAAATCAATTTCAATTTCCATTCTACCGATTCAATTTCGATTTCAATTCAAATCAATGTCAAATTTGACTTCAAATTAATTCAATTTTACATTCACCTTCCATTTATTCAATTTCAATTTATATCGAATTTTAGCATGATTTTCAAAATATCCATTTATAACACTTAACAAAATTTTCCATCAATATTCAAGTTTAAATCCAAATTTCAAATATGATTCAATTCCAAGCTCAATTTCAAAATATCATTTTTATATTACTTTTACTTAGTAGTATTCAAAGCTCGAATTAAGGTTCAATATTTAAAACAAATCAAATTTCGTAATTCGATCATATCCCGATTTTAAAATTCCAAAGTCTCCACTTAAATTTATTCAACAATTTCCTTTAACCAAATTTTTTTATTTCAACATTCCAACCTCAATTTCCGATAAATTCGATTTCCATAAATTTATTTCTATTTATAACTTTTAAATCAAACATTTAAATAAATTTCAAATCGACGATTTTAAAGTTTTTAATTTAGCCAATTCGGTGTCCGTATATAATTTTCTATCCTATGGCCAAGTAGTTATTTATTTCAATTAAATGTCAGGGATGAATATATATAACTTAAACCAATCACAGTGTCATATGTATGCATAATAGTATATGTAAGCAAACAAACATCCAAACATTTAAATATCAACCAATAACATCCATCAAAATACATCATCTAATAGACAATACAATTTATGGCAGCTTCATAGTTACCAATGTCAGGTAATTTAATCGCAATTCAATTTCAATTTCAATTTAACTGTCAATTAAATTTTTCAACGGTTAATTCAAATAACAAGCTATATGACAATTAAATTTATATCAAACAACGACAAATAAAATTCATATCACTTCATAATGTCAATTTAACTAGCATAAAGATATTTAGTACGGTGTGAGCGTTATAAAACACTCACCTTGATTTCAATGTAGTTCCAGCGTTTTATTTCGAATAAAATTAAACGAGCGTTTAATTTTACCCAAAATTTCACTAGCTCCAAACGAATCCAATACAATTCCACAGCGTAGTGCTCGTCAATATGAACCGAATGCACTTTGTTTCGTCCTAAACGGACCTCGTATGAAAGAGATATCGCAGTTTAAAGTTTATACAATTTCTAATACAACCATTTACAAATTTCTTTTAAAATTTTATAACCTAAGCAACCAGAGCCGTTGGATCTGCCCGCATACATCAAGACCGTGACTATCTTCTTCTCCAATACGTGAAAAAAATCACGTACGTGATAACCCAATGCCGCCACAAAACCCTACTGAACGCAACCAACGCGCTAGCTTCCACCACGATCTGACGACGCCGCAACGTGCGCCACACCCAGAGCTACTCACGGCCAAACTGCGGCCAAGCTCGGTGGCCCCACCTGCGCGCAAAACAAGGCCAAATGGCCACGGTTCCAGTCCAATTTGTCGTCGATCCATGAAGTTATATCTGATCATAGCCGTCCACTTTAAAGATCTCTTCACTCTCTTTCATTTTGCAGTTGGAAGATTTTTAAATGAAGCGTGGATTGAAAGAAAAACGAGGAGGAAGGAGGCACGTTATCAGCCATTGAAATAACAAGAGGCGGCCGACCATGAGAAACCCTTGGCTATTTTCTTTTTTCTTTTTTTTTGTGATAAAAGTTGTCTATTTATAAAAAATATCGAACACTATTCATCCGGGTTTTTCGAACTCCGATTTACACGCGGTGACCGGTGATTCTAGGGTTTATCCCGCGTTCCGGACACAATGGAACAGGTTTCGGAAGCTAATTCGATCGTATGTGAGAGTTATGGAAATAAACGACCGATTTTAAATTAAACCGATTAACTAAATTTCTATGCGTTTTGGCTTGCCCCGGACAAACGGTAAATCCGACTGACACGAAATTTGAAATCTTATAATAATATCACATTACGGATCCGATGAAACTGGTTTCGTCGAAATCCGAGACCGTTTGAAAAATGACTATTTTAACTCGCCAAATTAATATTAAAACAATTTCAACGCGTTTCGAGCTGCCACAGTCAAACGACAACTCCGACTGCTATGAAAATTGAAATCCGATAATAACTAACTATTACGGACCCAATGGAACTAGTTTCGTCCAGTTCTAAGACTGTTCAAAATTTGGCTATTTTCCGGTCGATAATTAAATATTAAAATATTCAATTTTCACAAATTTACTTTTAATTTGACTTTAAAAGTTCTATAACATCATTCTAACTTTAATATGATAAAATAAATTTTACCAATCATTTTTAATCATATTAAACCCGTTATCCAATTATCCAATAAATTCCAATTTTAAAATCTTATTAACTCTATTATAATCCCAATATAACTAACATTCACTTGGAAACCAATTTGAATCATATTAAATCAAATTTAAATCATTCACTTTATTTTCATATATTAAATTTCAATATCAAATTAATCATATCAATTTCAGAATTTAATTATTCAAACATTCGTAATATTAAATTTAAATAATTGTGATTATTCTTAAATCACTATCTTTTGAAATATTCAAAACGAACTTAAAAATTTAACTTTTGAAATGAATTAAAATTATAGAACAACCATTTCCATTATACGGTTATTCAATTCCCATTATTTATTTATTCAATAAATTCCAAATATTAAATTTAAACAATTTCTCTTATCCAATAATTCATTATCTTTTGAAATATTGAAATTGAACTTATAAGATTCAACTTTTAAAACCAATTCACAATTTAGAACACTATTTTCATCTTACAGTTATTCAAGTATTCAATAAGTTTTAAATATTTAATTTAAATAATTTACCTTTTCAATGTTCAATATTTGATTTTAAATAGATTTTACTTATCGATCAATTACTCTATTGTACCCAATGACTTCAACATTTATTATCCTATTCAACTTTTGATTTCAAAAGCATTCTCTAAGAAGTTTTATTTTTCATTACTTGGATAATTATTGTTGCAATTCATTCCAATTATTATTAACCAACCGAATTTACAAATTTTTTTCTAACACTAAATCACGAAATCTTATTAAATTAACTATTTTAATTATCGAAATTTTACGGGTCGTTACATGTATTGTAATGTAATTCTAGATATCTTAGCTTTCCAAAGAAAAGGATCACATAATAAATGTCTTGGAGAAAAGATATTTGATCTAAAATTATGTAGTTTGAATTTGATAATGGTTTGAAAATTTTGATAATAAAAGGTCTTGTATCGGAAAATTTTGATTAAAAAGTGCTGTTTTAAAACAGCGATAACTTATGATTTACAAATCCAAATGAGCCCATTCTTTTTGCAAAAGAGAGTGCTTTCAGTAAGATAGAAATCATCTTTGTATCATTTTTGAAAATTTTGTAGTTAATTATTAAAAAATGAGTTTGAAAACTGAGGGACATCTCTGTCCTCTTTTATAATAACTAAGTTTAAAGCTAAAAGTAAATTGGGCATAACTTTAAAAACGTAAATCCGATTTTGATGATTTTTATATCACTGGAAATCTTGGATTGAGTAGAATAACTTTTATATTATGAATATTTTCAGATTATGAGCTTTACTATGTCAAAAGCCTGAGTCTTTATAGAAGGCCCGAATTTGAAAATTTTGAAGTTTTGAGTTGTTGTCTTATTTAAACTATGATTTTAATACTTCATATGTTTATAAGTTCATGCTAATATGTTTCAATAAGTTAAGTGCAAGTTCAAGAGGATATTTGAATGATTAATTAGCAAAATAGTTAGTATGAAAGCAAGCATGCTCGCATTTTCAACGCTAAAAATGAAAGGTATGAATTGCTAAGTGTTTGTGTTAAGATTTATGTGTGTGTGTGTGTATAGTTCCGACCTTATGGTTGATGTATATCTATAATTCATATTTATGAAATTGTAAAGGGCACTCCATGCAAAAGAGACTCCGCCGATTTTTCTCGAAAAATTAAACACTTAGGAAAAAAAATTGAGAAATTTAATTAGTGAATATTTAAAGCCATCGATGAAGTGTCTAATAAGTGTCCTTTTAAATCATAAAGTAAAATAGTTTAAAATTTGATAAATATAATGGGAAAAAGAATATTACTTATTGTAGTATATTTATTTTTTGGAATTAGAGTATGGAACAACTCTAATTTAATTTACTTTAAATTTAAATTAAAGACGATTGAATTGAAAATATAAGTAAGTGACTTAAAAAAAAAATTCAAACTTGAGTTTTCTGTATAAAAGAAAATTGATTTGAGTGAAAACTCTTATAACAAATTTTTGAGAAAATTTCTTGTAATCCATTCTTGTGTGTCTTGCCTTAGTGCGATTCTTGTGATGACTTGCACTCATGCAGTCATGTGTTATGATGGTAGCTTGAAATGCCACCTATCTTTTGTTGAATCCTCTTTTGATGATTGTGCTTATTTGTGTTACTCCTTTAAAGGAGCTAAGTGCATATCAGTATATTCGAAAAGTTGGCTCCTAGTTATATAGGACCACCTACTATTACTGAACGCCTAGGTTCGATTGCTTTCATGCATCATTTTCTGTTCAGTTTTAGGTATTAACGATTTGTTCCTCGTAACCCAATTTCGTTATATCTTCGAGATTTAATCTCGATTGTTAATTCTCTTGTGTTGCATGATCACCAGTCTCACCGACTTGTGTATTGTGTCGAATTCTACTCGTATAGTTGTTTCGAAGATTAAACACCTTCGAAATAAGAATGTTCCTCTTTTGAAAATTTAATAGTCTACAAATCCCTATGATTGTACTTAGGAAACCAGAAAATTTATCGAGTAATCTTATCCTGGCTTTCTATCTTCCAATGTTGAGGGTGAGAATTCTAAATCAAGCTTGTCTATTTTTCCTTTGCTAAGATGGAATAAATTATGTTGAATACAGCTCTTCTCTAGGAAATTGCGAGGACGCAATTTTTATCAGGAGGGGAGTCTGTAACAACCCTGGTTTTATGATTACCTGTAAAGATAAATTATAACGATGGTTTTAATTTAAAATGGAGGAATAAAATAAACTTTAGATGTAAAATTTGTTAAAATTGTTCTTTTTAAAATAAACAATGGGTTTTGGTGTAATAAAATGGAGAAAATAAAGTTTTGAAAACTTTAGTATGTTATTTTGGGATAATGAGCATTGAATGGTTTTAATTTGACAAAATTCAATTATTGCGGAAATAATGGTCAAATGGTAATTTTTATTAATTTTAATGATGTGTTAAAAATTAAATATGGTTAATAATGTGAATAAAAATATGCAATATTGATTAAAAAATATTTGGATGTAAAAATATTTTTATATGGTTTGTGATGTTTAATTAAATAAGAAAATATGAATTTTGGGGTTTAATTGATTTAATTATCATGTTGTCATATTTCTTTTTATAAGTTAAAAAGTGTCATTTTCAATAATAAAAATGAAGGATCGAATGATTGTGAAATCTATGTTTTATCATTTTATTGAAAAGATTAGTTAACAAACTTTTTTTTAGTGCACTCACATTAATTTTTAGGTGTCTTAACCTTTGAGATAACGGTGTTTTAAAATGGTATAAAATGTGATTAGAGAATGGTTAATTTACAAATTGGTTTATTTAAATTGAGGGTTTTGGGCTTTAAGTTTATAGCAGTCCACTTAGACACTTTGTTAATTTTCTAAGTAGGAGATACAACTCCTTCTCCTGTACGTTTAGAATCTAACAAACAGAGACAAACTTCCCAATGCAACCCTAGTTGAGAGCAAAGATTATGATTTTAAAATCAAATAAATTGATATAAAATCCAGGTGAACTTCTCAAGCATATCCTCATCTTATTCTGAATTTGTAGGTTTGATTGTTGAGGGAAATTTCATTTTTGTGTTTTAGGGTAAATTAAGTGTTAGGGTAAAAATTGAGGAAGGAGAAGAGCAATAGCAAGGCTATAAGGTTTCCAGCACCAAATCAAGGCCAAAGCTCCTTACTTTACTTGCTAAATGTACTAGTTTGCTGCCAATAAATCCTAAAGTGAGTTGAAAACTCACATTTCTAGCTTAGATTGAGGTTTCAAGGAAAGAAATTTCAATTGTATTTGTTGCATATTCATTTGCGATTTGCTGTTAGTAAATTGCACATATCTTTTTCGTTTCAAATCGAAATTAGGATTTTATTGATGTTCTGAAAAGCTTAAAAAGAGTGTGACAACTTTAATTCAAACACTTTCGAAAATACTGAGCATAGAGGATCGAAAAACATGATGTAAACCTGCTGCCCTGTCACTATAAAACCGTAATTTTTTTGTGCGAAATGTCATTGGTAATTTAAGCATATCTTTTCATTTGATGTCCAAATTTGACGACTCTTGATGCTTTGGAAAGCATAGATTGTCTACTATAACTTTTGTGTTTTGAGTTTTGTGAAATTTTGAAGTTTACATGGTCTAAAGTTCATTCTAGTCTCGTTTTACCGAGACTAAAACGACAGCCGTAGTGAATTTTAGATCTGAAAATTGTTTTCATCATAACCTTTTCATTTCTTATCCGAATTCGATAATTTCTTATGTTTTGGAAAGCTTAGAATATCCTCTAGAACTTTCATGTTTCGTGCTTTATTAAATTTTGATCTGAATAGGGGCGAACTGGCTAAACAAGCCGCTGGCCTTTGTTTTTCCCATGTATTCACTTCCTTCCATGAGTCCGACTTTGAGACGTTGCAGTTTCTTCATCTCTTATCGGAACTCAGTGATTCTTATTGCAGTTTAAAGTCCAAATGTTGAACTTTATTTCTACAAATTTTTAGGCCATTTCAACCATGTTAACTTGTATATATCTTTTGTTGAACTTGCACTCATAGCTTGTTTTTATCGGAATTTTATAAGTTTAAACTTCAGATATTTTTCTGTATTTCTTGATGTTTCTTTCTGGATTTCGTACACGGGTTTTATAAATGAGTTTTGAAATGTTTTTCAAGTAAATTGGTTTCCGGAATAATTATTATATATTAGTTTCAAGTATAAAATTTTAGTATCTCTATAATAAGATAGATTGCAAAAGCGGTTTATAAAGTGGTTTTAAATTGTTTTAAAAGTTCGTTTTCTCCAACTTATTATTTCTGTACAAAATTACATGTTTTTGCACTGTCGAGCGAATGAGAAGGAGAGTTAAACGATTGGGTAAACTGCGTAGTATGGGATACATGCGTTTATCCTTTCGCTTAATTCCTAACTTGTCCGTTTGATCGTTTTGGCCTACGGGTCTAGTTTACCTATGATATGAGGTTAACCTTTTACTGCTTTGAGTGTGAAATTTACTAGCGGTTAGTAAACCGTTTAGTGCGAATGGGTGGTATGGAACACAAGTTAACACTTTTCGGGTTCCTTTCCGGGAGTCTGTGACACATTTGCCTGTTGGTGCGCCAGTACTGGACCTTCGGGTCATTTACCATTGCTGCATATTTGTCTTCGAACATTTTCCATTACGGCGTATTTTTCTTCGGACGTTTGCCATTGCGGTGTATTTTTCTTCGGACGTTTGCCATGCGGCGTATTTGTCTTTTGACATTTGTCTTTGGTGAAACAGTACTCGGCAAAAATAGCACGTGCAAAACCATTTTGAGATGATTTTACCCTTGTGTGTCGTCATTTTGGAATCGGTCCTTTGAACTGTTTGGTGGCAATTACTTTGGGATTTTTGGACTCTTGGGAGTTCTTTTAAGATTTTCATTGCCTGCACTGGCGTGTTGAGATTTGCCTTTTGGCGTATGTATATTGAGATTGCCTATTGGTGCTAATTATGGGATTTGCCTTTTGGAGCTGTATGAGATTTTATCTCTTTGTTGACATTTGCCTTATGGCTTATGTCGAGATGACTTTTGCTTATGTTTTCCTTAGAGTTGCCGATATGGAGGGTTTGGGAATTACTCTTTTAGGAGTTTACATTATACTATTTTCTAAGCTATTCTTATTTGATTTATTATTGCCGATGATATGAGGCATGCTACATTTTGGCGATTCATGAGATTTTTCGTCTCCTTTGTGTTTTATGCTTATTGAAGCAATAGTGCTCTATCACCTAGTGTAACCATATATGTCATACATGATGCGTATCCTCCATATGTCTATGGTTAGCTTTCTTTTTGTTTCTTCTTATTTAAGAAGAATATCATTATGCTCTTATGCTCTATTATTCTGCTATCACCATTTATTGATTTGTTTAGCTAGACTGACCCATGTATTTTATACTCGGATCAGACCGAGGTGTTTCAGGTTAGGTACATTTGGACTTAGCCTATTCTGCTTCTGCTTGGACTATTCTGCTAGCTCTTTTTGTTATAGTTTTTGTGTGTAGTACTTTTTGGTTTGATACTCTGATATGTATATTCTTTTGACCCATGATTAGGTTGTGGTCGTCATACCACTTTGATATATCATTTTGGATTGTACTAGTGATTGTATCTGTACTTATGCATATGTATACATTTCTGTTGTTCTATGATGTTATTTACATTTGAGTTGTTATGTTCTGTTCTGATAGATCCGTTATCCATTGTAGTTTTGTATTAAATATTTATTGGATATGTAGATCCACTTGAGAAGAAAAAAAATAGACAGCACCTATCGACATATTCAGCAGATAGTTAAGACAAGGGTTGTGACGCCCCACCTCTATACCCACGCTAGCCAAGAACACTACGAAGTAATGCTGTCAACTAGCACGGAGAATAAGGCTGTTGAGGAGCGACCCTCCGTGTAATTGCTTTGCGCAAGCATCGATATGTCAGATAGTATAACATGCAATTCTTTAACAAGAGGAAATCCGACATGCCGACACAAACTCAAAGATATCACACGGTGGCTATAATATCTTCGGAAACAAATATAGAAATAAACATAACATAAATCAGTCACAGGCAATTCATATCACAAAGGCGGAAATAGATATGAATATTACACTAGGAAGTGTACATCAGAGTAGTGGTCTAAAAAGATCCACAATATCACATAAGAATAGTTACATGAACTACAAAAAAGAATAAGTATACATTATGGAGTCTACATCTCAAATGTATACAACAAAATAAACTACTAATCTAAGTAGTTAACCAAAAGTCAGAGGAATCAATCCCCCGAGAGAGATCAAGCAGAAGCACCTGTAACATCTCGGTCTGACCCGAGTATTATTTAATAAGAAAATAATAAACGGATCAGTCTAACTATAAATATCAGATGAAACGATATAGAATAAGAGATATGACTAAACACATAATAATCACAATGCCAAGCTGTGATATATAAGCAGTTGAAAATCATCAAGGGATTATTCAATGTCACAAAATCTACACAAGAATCAAAGGAAATGTCATACTCCATATTTCGTTCATCAAACCACAAATATTGACGATTATATCAAAGTCAATCACAAAAGTCAATGACACACAAATTCACCTATACACAAGAATTGATAAATCATATCAATAGAAATCACAAAAATAGGTGAAGCACAAAATTCTAGAAATCATCTCAAGAAATCCAGTCAATGACGCACAAATTCACCTATACACAAGAATTGATAAATCATAGTAATAGAAATCACAAAAATAGGTGAAGAAGAAAATTCCAGAATTCGTCACACGAAATCCAGAAATCACACAAAATAAGGGGGGGAGGCCTATCACATGAACGGGAGCATGAAAACTCACCAACAGCTGTAACACATGAACGAGAAGCTATCTCATGATAGCTAGCCATTAATTTGACACACGAATGGTCCGAAGACCGTGGGTTGCTACCCCACCAAATTGAGTCGAAACTCCACAAAACGGGGTTTAGTCTCCCTCGTAGACAAAGAGACAACGCATATCGCTAGTCTAAATCACAAAGATGATCGTCATGATCAACGAGAAGTGTCGATTACAGTAAGCTAGTAAATATATGAGCTTAGCATCATGTCCCATAACCACTAGCTTAACTTAAATATTTACGAACAAATTGTAGATCTCCACTAGAAAATTGTCACAAGAGTTTCAATCGAACAAGTCCAAGAATTAACCAACATAGTGAACGCAAGCGTTTCATACCACTTGTTTTACTAAGTCGTTTAATTAGATTTCTCATACGAGCGAGGTAAAGGTTTGTATATACTAATAGATTGGGAAAACGGTTTTATAAACGAATTTGGTATTAAAATAGTATTGAAATCGTTTGAGGAAAGAGTTTTGATATTTACTACTAGTATAGAAAACCTTTATATTTTTAAAGTGACAAAACACAAAGAACATTGTAGGAACAATCAATCACTAAAATTCACATTCGACAACGTGAATAAAATCCAAAGAAATCGATATAAAATCCATCGAAGTGGATATATCTAAAATTCCCAAAGAAAAGGTCATCTAAGTCGATAATAAATGACAACAACAAAAGGGAGATAACACGAATCGATTAAAGTTGGATATTCAAACGGATTAGCAAAATAGGCTAATCTGGCAATTAACAGCAGGTCGGTCGACCGGACTCCCTGAGTCGGTCGACCGAGCCTTAAACAGAGGAGTGCTTATGCACTCGGCAGCAGGTCGGTCGGCCGACTCAGGGAGCTCGGTTGACCGGACCTGTTGCCAGCCTCTTCCCAGCCCATAGTAATGAGCTCCAACCTCGTCCAAATTTCATTCTCTCGAGCAACGGCGCTAAGGGTTTATGCCAATCGACTACCCGGCTCTATATGCTCCTCGATGCATCACCAAAAACATGTTCAAACATCAAAGTTAGGATTTTTAACGAATTGAACTCAAAACACTAAAAATTGGAATATACACCAATTCAATCCAATCCAAAAGCAAACACACACGAATAAGTGTTAGGAATTCATACCTAACATTCAAAGATAATTCATAGACTTAGATGTGAGATTAAAAATCTCACCTTTTCACAAAATCGAGCAAGAAGAAGCTTGAAAGCAAATGGAGAATCAACCTCTCTTCAACACAACCCAATTGAGCTTGAATCTAAGCTCAAAACAAGAACATTCCTAAAATTAGGTTTAGGAATTTCTGAAATTGGTAAGAGAATGAGTTGGAGAAGAGGAAGGGAATGCTTACCAATGGGTTCTCTTGAATTTGGAGCAAGGAAATTAAATTTGCAAGAAGAACTAGGGTTTTGGAGTTTTAATTTCCAATCTCACCCACCATTAATGACTTAGAACTGAAAAGAGAAGAGAATGAGGGTGAGTGGGGAAGAGTGGCTCAGATTTGAGCATAATTTAACATAGGGCTGAGCCCAAAACCAAACCCAAAGTGAAAAGTAGCAAAAATCAACTTTCTCCAAACATATCGAAGCTTATACTCAAAAAGGTCGCAAACGGCATTTTAAACTCAATGGGAGTGGTCCCGAGTCCTAATTCGACCGTATGCAAAAAGTAGTTTTTCGGACTAAAATCCGACTAACGATGAAATATTTAAATAAAATATTTAAATATAAAATCGATAAATATGCGGGTTGTTACAGACTCCCCTCCTTAAAGAAATTGCGTCCTCGCAATATTTTAAGAGGAAGATATATAGTAACAACCATAAAAGCATATTCAACACAAAAGAAGTTTGAAATAAGAAGTTCACCTCAGAGAGCACGAGAAAGTAAGTCCGGATGTGTTCGCTCGATGTACTCTCTAGATTCCCAAGAACAATCCTTAGGATTTGAAGACCATTGAGCTTTAACAAGCGTAACATCTTTATTTCGAAGTCGTTTGACCTCCGAAGCAATGATACGAATAGGATGTTGCTCATAAGTTAAATTAGGCGAAACTTCAATCTCTTCCACAACACCGGGCTCAAGAATAGAATCGGAATCCCGAAGACATTTCCGAAGTTGAGAAACGTGAAACACGTCATGGATAGCAGAAAATTGAGCCGGCAACAAAAGGCGATAAGCCATGGAACCAATACGTTTAGTGATAGGAAATGGCCCAATATATCGAGGCGCTAACTTTCCCGATCGACTGAAACGCACAACACCTTTCATAGGTGAAACACGAATGAACACAAGATCTCCCACAGAAAATTCTAACTTCCTTCTCCGGTTATCGGCATAGGATTTTTGTCTACTCTGGGCTTCTTTCATCCTATGACGAATAAGATCAATCTTTTCTATGGAATCACGAATAAAATCTGGACCTAAAACCAGCCTCTCACCGGCCTCAAGCCAACAAGAAGGAGATCGGCATGGCCTTCCATAGAGTGCCTCGAAAGGTGCCATACCAATACTAGATTGGAAGCTATTATTATAGGAAAATTCAACGAGTGAAATATGATCTTCCCAACTTCCACCAAAATCAAGCACACAAGAACGAAGAAGATCTTAAAGAGTTTGATTCACACGCTCGGTTTGTCCATCGGACTGGGGATGATAAGTGGTGCTAAAATTAAGCTTCGTTCCCAAAGCCTTTTGAAGACTCTTCCAAAATCCACTAGTAAACAATGGATCACGATCACTAACAATAGAAGTAGGAACACCATGTAATTTAACAATCTCTTTGATAAAGAGCTTGGCCAAAAGAGGAACGGTTCGGTTAGACCGGACGGGAATAAAATGGGCGGATTTAGTAAGTCTTTCAACAATCACCCATAAGCTATCATGACCCGAACGAGAACGGGGAAGGCCATCTATAAAATCCATGGAAATGCTGTCCCACTTCCAAATTGGAATTTCTAAAGGTTGCAATAACCCACCGGGCCTTTGATGTTCGGCCTTAACGAGTTGGCAAGTCATGCAACGCTTAACGAAGTTAGCGATGTCAAGTTTCATTCCCTCCTAATAATAAAGTCGCTTCATATCCGCGTACATTTTACTATTTCCGGGATGAATGGTAAATTTAGAACGATGTGAATCTTCTAAAATATCTTTACGAAGATCACCAATATTTGGCACGACAAGCCTACCAAATTTCCGAATGCCGCCACGAGAATCGATATCAAAGTCTTTCAAACCTTCAATATCAATTTTATCCCTAATATTTTGGCCAAGAAGAGCCAAGTCGGGATCTAGCCCTTGAGCTTCAAGAATGCGGTCTAAAAGAGAAGGATGAGCCTCAAGGCTACATAACACAAGTGATGAACACAAATCGGATACGCGGTCTCGAATCTCACAAGTGGATAAGATCTCGAGATCATTCCATTCGGATATCATCATAGAAACAACAGCTTGTTGTTTACGGCTAAGAGCATCGGCGACACGATTACCCTTACCGGGAGTATAAAGAATATCAAGATCATAAGGTGCAAGAAATTCGAGCCAACGCTGTTGACGCAAATTAAGTTCCTTTTGAGAAAGTAAATATTTCAATGACTTATGATCGGTATAAAGAACAAATTTCTCTCCTAAAAGATAATGACGCCAAATCCGGAGAGCAAAAACAATAGCCCCGAGTTCTAAATCATGAGTGGCATATCTAGTCTCAGCTGGCTTCAATTGCCTAGAAGCGTAAGCAATAACACGTCCTTTTTGCATAAGAACGGCACCCAAACCAACGCGACTAGCATCGGTATAAACAACGAAATCTTGATTCCCCTCGGGAATAACAAGAATAGGAGCATCAGAAAGGAGTTCTTTCAATTTCTGAAAAGAAGCTTCACATTTGTCCGACCAAATGTATTTAATACCTTTCTTCGTTAAGCTAGTGAGAGGCACGACAATCTTAGAAAAATCTTTGATAAAACGGCGGTAATAACCTGCCAATCCAAGAAAACTACGAACCTCCGTCACACTCTCCGGTCTCTTCCAATCTTGAATCGCTTCAATCTTTGAAGGATCCATGGAAATTTCGGATTCGGAAATAATGCGACCGAGAAACTTCACACGAGATTGCCAAAAGTGGCATTTAGAAAATTTTGCCTTTAATTGATTACTCCTAAGAGTTTTCAACACAATCCGAAGATGTTTTTCATGCTCCTCCTCGGTTTTAGAATACACAAGAATATCATCGATAAAGATGAGAACAAACCGGTCGAGGAAGTCTTTGAAAACTTTATTCATAAGGTCAACGAAATACGCCGGAGCATTCGTCAAACCAAATGGCATGACAAGCCATTCATAAGATCCATAATGAGTATGGAACGATGTCAAAGGAATACTATCCTCTGCAATACGAAGCTGATGAAATCCAGTAGCTAAGTCTAATTGTGAAAAGACTCTAGCACCACTAAGTTGATCGAATAGATCATCAATCCGAGGTAAAGGATATTTATTTTTGATAGTAAGATCATTAAGCTTGCGGTAGTCAACGCAAAGCCTAAGTGTACCATCGGATTTCTTCACGAAAATAGCCGAAGCTCCCCAAGGCGAGGAACTAGAGCGAATAAATTGCTTCGTCTCCAATTCAGATAATTGTTTACGCATCTCCTCGTTTTCTTTATTGGACATACGATACGGAGGGCGAGTGATAGGTTGAGCTCCAGGAATGAGATTAATTCTGAACTCAATTGCTCGCTTAGGTGGTAATCCTAAAACGGGCTCAAATATGTCGGAAAATTCACAAACGACGTGAATAAGAGAAATAATATCACCCTCGTCATCATCATCGTCATCACGAAGATTTAAAGAATACAAAGATGCAACCAAGCTAGAATCTGAATCTTTAAGATTAATAGAAATCTGCTTAACAGATTGAGGATGTCGAAGATGAATAGTCCGCTCAGGACATAGGATATGGGCATCATAACGGTTAAGCCAATCCATTCCCAAAATCATTCCAAAGCCTAAATAACGCATGACATGCAAGTCGGCAAGGAAAGAAAAATCACACAAAATAATCTCGACATCTTTACACAATAAACTGATTGTTGCGGATCCACCAACCGGATTCGCAATTCTCAAAGAAGTCATTAAACACAAAACATCCAAGGAAAAAGTATCAACAAGCTCTTCTGATATAAAAGAATGGGACGCACCCGTATGAAAAAGAACTCGAATAGGATGATTACGAAATAAAATAATTCCATCCAGAATAGAATGAGAAATACCTTGGCCACGAGATGTGTTGCCAGGGGCTTGAGAAACATTAAACTTTCCCTCCCTCCTAGTTTGAAGTTTGGGACACACATGCATAAAATGGTCCGGGCCTTTACAATAGCGACAAGTACGAGGCTTTGAACACTTGTTCGCAAAATGGTCTCTGGATCCACAGTTATAGCATTTCCCTTCAGTAGAGGAAAAGGTCTTTGCAACAGGAGTTGCTTGCCTCCCTTTCTTATTGGGATAAGGACCTTTGAATTTGCTTGGCCTCTTCTTGTTGTTGAAGTTTGGTTTGGAACCCACCACTTCAACATCATTCTCCCTATCCGCCTCTTCAAGACGAAGAGCGATATCAACGAGTTGGTCGAAAGAAACTTCTAATTTTAGAAGTAATGGCTTCTTGAGACTTTTGTTTAAGCCATAGACGAATCTCTGGTTCTTCTTTAAAGGGGTGTTGATGTATTCAACCCCATATTTGGAAAGCGACTCGAAGGAGGCGACGTAATCAGTCACGGAGGACTCACCTTGAACATGGTCTATAAATCGTCGAGCCAATTTCACTTTCTCTGCTTCCGGTACAAATTTCAACTCGAAGCGTTCTCGGAATTTCTCCCAGGTGAGATCCGCTTCATTAGTTTAAGAAATAAGAAGCTCGTACCAGTCCAATGCTCTTTCTCGGAGCATACTTGAGCCACCTGAACTCGGTGAAGGTCAATAAGATTCATGCGAGAAAAGATTCGATCGCATGACCTTAGCCAAGCCTGTACTTCAATAACAGTTTCGGAACCTTTGAATAGCTCCCCACCCAAATAAGTGTAATCGCTACACAAGCGTGCAAATCCCGACTTTGGGTGAGTAGGTTCCGGGTTAGCTCCAGCTGCTTGAGCATTCGTCACTAAATCAAGAAGCTGTTGAGCAGTCATAAAAACTCCATCCTGGGGCGGAGTGCTAGATGGCATGGCTCTGGGGCTACCTGGTCTAGACATTTCTCTTCCTTTAGAAAGAAAGAAGAAGAAGAAAAAGGTTATTCACCCAATTGAATATCAAGCAATCTTGATAGATAAAACAAGGAATCATAAGGAAAATAGGATGAATCGGTACGAAGACTCGAATTAAATCCTAAAGCACGACTCCTAAGATGGACTTAGGACGATGATCCTTGTTATAATACTCTATACTGTTCCGAAGTTTGGCTCTGATACTAAGCTGTGACGCCCCACCTCTATACCCACGCTAGCCAAGAACACTACGAAGTAATGTTGTCAACTAGCACGGAGAATAAGGCTGTTGAGGAGCGACCCTCCGTGTAATTGCTTTGTGCAAGCATCGATATGTCAGATAGTATAACATGCAATTCTTTAACAAGAGGAAATCCGACATGCCGACACAAACTCAAAGATATCACACGGTGGCTATAATATCTTCGGAAACAAATATAGAAATAAACATAACATAAATCAGTCACAGACAATTCATATCACAAAGGCGAAAATAGATATGAATATTACACTAGGAAGTGTACATCAGAGCAGTGGTCTAAAAAGATCCACAATATCACAAAAGAATAGTTACATGAACTACACAAAAGAATAAGTATACATTATGGAGTCTACATCTCAAATGTATACAACAAAATAAACTACTAATCTAAGTAGTTAACCAAAAGTCAGAGGAATCAATCCCGAGAGAGAGATCAAGCAGAAGCACCTGTAACATCTCGGTCTGACCCGAGTATTATTTAATAAGAAAATAATAAACGGATCAGTCTAACTATAAATATCAGATGAAACGATATAGAATAAGAGATATGACTAAACACATAATAATCACAATGCCAAGCTGTGATATATAAGCAGTTGAAAATCATCAAGGGATTATTCAATGTCACAAAATCTACACAAGAATCAAAGGAAATGTCATACTCCATATTTCGTTCATCAAACCACAAATATTGACGATTATATCAAAGTCAATCACAAAAGTCAATGACACACAAATTCACCTATACACAAGAATTGATAAATCATATCAATAGAAATCACAAAAATAGGTGAAGCACAAAATTCTAGAAATCATCTCAAGAAATCCAGTCAATGACACACAAATTCACCTATACGCAAGAATTGATAAATCATATCAACAGAAATCACAAAAATAGGTGAAGAAGAAAATTCCAGAATTCGACACACGAAATCCAGAAATCACACAAAATAAGGGGGGAGGCCTATCACATGAACGGGAGCATGAAAACTCACCAACAGCTGTAACACATGAACGAGAAGCTATCTCATGGTAGCTAGCCATTAATTTGACACACGAATGGTCCGAAGACCTGACACACGAATGGTCCGAAGACCGTGGGTTGCTACCCCACCAAATTGAGTCGAAACTCCACAAAACGGGGTTTAGTCTCCCTCGTAGACAAAGAGACATCGCACATCGCTAGTCTAAATCACAAAGATGATCGTCATGATCAACGAGAAGTGTCGATTACAATAAGCTAGTAAATATATGAGCTTAGCATCATGTCCCATAACCACTAGCTTAACTTAAATATTTACGAACAAATTGTAGATCTCCACTAGAAAATTGTCACAAGAGTTTCCATCGAACAAGTCCAAGAATTAACCAACAAAGTGAACGCAAGCGTTTCATACCACTTGTTTTGCTAAGTCGTTTAATTAGATTTCTCATACGAGCGAGGTAAAGGTTTGTATATACTAATAGATTGGGAAAACGGTTTTATAAACGAATTTGGTATTAAAATAGTATTGAAATCGTTTGAGGAAAGAGTTTTGATATTTACTACTAGTATAGAAAACCTTTATATTTTTAAAGTGACAAAACACAAAGAAGATTGTAGGAACAATCAATCACTAAAATTCACATTCGAAAACGTGAATAAAATCCAAAGAAATCGATATAAAATCCATCGAAGTGGATATATCTAAAATTCCCAAAGAAAAGGTCATCTAAGTCGATAATAAATGACAACAACAAAAGGGAGACAACACGAATCGATTAAAGTTGGATATTCAAACGGATTAGCAAAATAGGCTAATCTGGCAATTAACAGCAGGTCGGTCGACCGGACTCCCTGAGTCGGTCGACCGGGCCTTAAACAGAGGAGTGCTTATGCACTCGGCAACAGGTCGGTCGGCCGACTCAGGGAGCTCGGTCGACCGGACCTGTTGCCAGCCTCTTCCCAGCCCATAGTAATGAGCTCCAACCTCGTCCAAATTTCATTCTTTCGAGCAACGGCGCTAAGGGTTTATGCCAATCGACTACCCGGCTCTATATGCTCCTCGATGCATCACCAAAAACATGTTCAAACATCAAAGTTAGGATTTTTAACGAATTGAACTCAAAACACTAAAAATTGGAATATACACCAATTCAATCCAATCCAAAAGCAAATACACACGAATAAGTGTTAGGAATTCATACCTAACATTCGAAGATAATTCATAGACTTAGATGTGAGATTAAAAATCTCACCTTTTCACAAAATCGAGCAAGAAGAAGCTTGAAAGCAAATGGAGAATCAACCTCTCTTCAACACAACCCAATTGAGCTTGAATCTAAGCTCAAAACAAGAACATTCCCAAAATTAGGTTTAGGAATTTCTAAAATTGGTAAGAGAATGAGTTGGAGAAGAGGAAGGGAATGCTTACCAATGGGTTCTCTTGAATTTGGAGCAAGGAAATTGAATTTGCAAGAAGAACTAGGGTTTTGGAGTTTTAATTTCCAATCTCACCCACCATTAATGACTTAGAACTGAAAAGAGAAGAGAATGAGGGTGAGTGGGGAAGAGTGGCTCAGATTTGAGCATATGTTAACATAGGGCTGAGCCCAAAACCAAACCCAAAGTGAAAAGTAGCAAAAATCAACTTTCTCCAAACATATCGAAGCTTATACTCAAAAAGGTCGCAAACGGCATTTTAAACTCAATGGGAGTGGTCCCGAGTCCTAATTCGACCGTATGCAAAAAGTAGCTTTTCGGACTAAAATCCGACTAACGATGAAATATTTAAATAAAATATTCAAATATAAAATCGATAAATATGCGGGTTGTTACAAGGGTATAGATGGTCGCTCCTATCCAACTCTATTCTCCGCATTAGTAGACGATATTACATCGTAATACTTTTTGTTAATATGGGTCTCAGAGTGGGGCGTCACGGCTTGGTATCAGAGCTGAGCTCAGAACAAAATATGATAAACACAGAACAGAAATACATATTACAGTACATTCAAGTATAATACAAGTGATAACATAATTTTCCACTATCGTATTCCTCAATCGTGCCTTTAGTTTTTTCGTTTTCTTTGAATGGATAATAAGTTTGAAAACATTATATGGGTTTTAAATATCATTATTTTTTAAAAAAATAGTAAAAATTAGACCTCAGATGGCTTAGATTAAATTATGTGTTTTGAACCTTAGTGATTAGAGTTGTGCAGTGGAAATGGCGTGACCGTTTTCGCTGGTCACATTTAATGCTTTGTTTTTAGTAAATGCTTATTTGGTTGATAATTGCATGAATGTGTGTTAGCATAGTAATTGTTGAAATAATATTGAGTAGGTGATGTAATTGAGAGTTAGAAACCTACTCAATGCAAATGATAAGAACTGGCGGTGTCTTCAAGTTGTAGCTACCGCAAGAAGTATTAGAAGGATTAAATTTTGAAAATGATATTTAATCCATAAGTGGTATCTATCCAAAAGTTAAAATGAAATAAAAATTTAATGTTTAGTAATTTCATGGATGCAATTTAAAGAAGTAAAATTACTAAAAGAATTTTTGGGAAAGAAAGCATCCATGTGAATGGAAAATCTTTCTAACAAGAGATATACTTATATGTATAACTTGATTGTTTTATGAATTGATTGTACGGTTGTATAATTAGAAAATGTTTTATGTTTTGAAAATAAACATTGTTACAACCAAGTTTAAGATTCCTTAAGAAATCAAAACAGGTTTTATAATTTCTTGTGTCAATTGGCTAATAAGTATTTTAAGAATTCTGGTCGATGCGCTGATCAGCGTTATCGATAGGGATTCCTAAATGCTTACGAGACGATGTGATACATGCTTTTGAAATAACAATAAATAATATTTACTAGTATGGATGTTGAATGCAAAAATATATAGATATTGCAAAGATTTTGAAAATTTTAAATTTCCATTTGAGATAAGTATTTTATACATACTTATGGATTTATAAAAATAATGTGACATAGAGGGCAATGAAGAGGCAATGTTGATCTTGGTCAACTTTGCAGTCCTTGATAATGTCTTTCACTATAAATGTATTAGTTAGATGTTATCATTTTATAAATTAATAATTGGAAAATTTGAATATGGCTTCATTTAAATAAATTGTATTCATTATTGGTTATATTCATGTTTGTGAAAGTTTACATACATAGAAAATTTAAAATGCTTAAGTAAGCTTTTGGGTAAAGTATTTTGGAAAATATTACCTTATGGAAATTCATTTAAATGGCAAATAATTTCAATTAAGGAAATATCTAAATTGGATGAAACTATCATGTGATAGTGATTAATAAAACAAAGTATGCAAATTAAGAAAATGAATTGTTTAGGAAACTAAAATATTGATTAGAATGAGGTTTAGTAGAAAGTAAAATGATAGTTATGAAGATTAGTTTAAACATTTAATCATTTGATTAATAACAAGTGAAAAAAAGTGTGCCTTTTGGATAATTTAAGAAAATGCTATTTTGGTGATTTAATAAGGAGCAAAACCATTAGAGTAAGTTTGGTTATGAATTTAAATAGTGTTAAAACTTGTTAACTATGTATTTGTGAAGTTCAATTGAAAACAAGTTTGAATTAAGTATCAACCTTGGCTAGTTTTAAGTGATAATAAAATAATTGTTTAGCTTTGTGGATTAAGAGAAAATTGAATACAAAAGATTTCTTTATTATAAAATGCAATTTTTTTGTGAAAAGCTAGAAATAATAATAAATAGAGCAACAAGATAAGATTTTTAATTGTGAAAGCAATTTAAAAAAAAAATCAAAATCAATATGTAGTTCCAAAGTCTAGTTTGGATAGATAATTGTTTCATATTAATATAAGAAAGTAATTATCCTAATTAAAATATGAGTCTTCTTTTAAAAGACTTATTTGTTAATTGGGAAAATGTTTTCTTTGTAAACCATTTTGAAAGTTTGTTGTATATATTGTAGTGTAATTCTAGATGTCTTGTGTAACATCCCGGAATTTTTAACACGGGATTTGTGAACATTTAATGCATTTTAAATGTTTACTATGGGTGTAAGATTTTGAATTAATTCTAAAATAAAAGAATTGGGTTAAATTTAAAATAACAAGTTATAATTTCTAATGAGGAAATTCAATTAGAAATTGAATAATAATAATTAAGTATTGGACTGAGAGAATTTGGGAAATTGGATGTGAGTGGGTATAAAATGATGTCTAAATGTATTTTTAAGTTCAATTGGTCATAAATGATACTATTGGATTTTTTGGATAAATTTAAAAGTTAATAAGTTATTAACTGAAATTTATATTAATTTAGAAATGAATTTAATATTATTAAAATGCAATTTAATCAGATTTTAGTCCGGATTGAGTCAGAATGATTCTTAATGTGATTGTAAATTTTATATGAATTATTGTTAAGATATTAAAATTTTTAAAAGTGAAAATTTAAGCGTTTTCGTCAATTTCGGAAATCGCTCGATTTAATAGACGAGTTAAAATAGCCTTTCGGGGCACAGTCTCCGAATTCACCGAAACCGGTTCTATTGGATCCGTAATAGTTCGTTATTATCGGATTTCAATTTTCGTAGCAATCGGAGTTGTCGTTTGACCCCGGCAGCTCGAAACGCATCGAAATTGATTTAACCGATTTAATTTTAAATTGATCGTTTAATTCCGTAACTCGCGCATACGATCAAATTAGCTTACGAAACCTATTCCATTGTGTCCGGAACGCGGAAAAACCTTAGAATCGCCTGTCGGAACGTGAGTATTGGAGTCCGTTTGCATAAGTTGTTAAACTGAGAATTTTATTAATTAAATAATATTAAATTATATTATATACACACAAATATCTTTGCAAACCCTAGATATTTCGTTCAGCCGCCGCTTACTTTCGTTCATGGCCGAAAATCACCCAACTTTGCCTCTAATTTGCAATCAATCCACTCATTATTTGCCAAAACTTTCAACGGGAAAGTCGACGAGCTCGACGAGATCTACGTTTTGAACGGGTGTGATGGGTTTTAGCGAGGTGAATCGACGGTGACCGGAGCTTGAACGCGGGCCGTTTGTTTGCCACTTCAAACGCCTAGGGGCTGCCGAGCGTGGCCGCGTCCTGGCCGTGGGGGCGTGTCGACGTGCTCTTCGTAGTAGGGGTACTGGATCTTGTTTTCGACGAAGGTAGGAGGCGCGGCATCAAACCCTAGAACGTGAGAATGGGTTCTTGCGGTTTCTTCAAGCCTGCGCGTGAAGATGAAAGGAGCGGCCCTGGTTCTTCGAACGTGGGGAACGGTCTTGATTTCCTGGTAGATATTTAAAAAAAAAAAAAAAAAAAATGTGTTGTTTAAAATTGAATCAAAACTTTAAAAATTAATATCTTCTGCATACGTTATCGGAATTTGACGAAACAGGAAACGCTGGAATCGCAGAGATGCATACTACGCAGTGGTGTAGATCCAGATTCATTCCGGGCAAGTAGAAATTTGAGTTAAATCGAACGTCGTTCGGTTTAATTTAAATTTCGAACGCTCGCCGAAACTCAAGGTGAGTTAATCTCACTCACATCTGGAATGTTAGCTGATTTAAGTAGTTAATATTTAAATATCTGTGTGATTGGTTGCATATTATTGTTATTATCAGTCTGGATTGATATTTATATATGTGATGTGCTAATATTTGTGGATGCAGGGAAAACAGGTTGGAGGGATCCAACTGGATTCCTCACAATGTAGTAACTATTTTTATAGTTGGTGATGATGCATGTTTATATATTGTGATTGATAAATTTGGAATTAAATTGTATTGTGATATTGTGGTGTAAATTACAAACCCAGAATGTTAATTATAAAGAAATTTGGAGTTTAAGTATAAAGAAATTAAATTGGGTTATCAAAAGAAATTAAGAAATTAATAAATAAGAAATTTTAAAGAATTTAAAAACTAGAATCTGTTTGTATGGAAAATTGAAATAAAATTGTATCGGAATATTGCTGGATAAATTATAAATCCATAATTTAATTATGAATGGATAAATTGAATTTTAGAAAATAAAAGATACTGTTAGATAATGAATTTTAAAGAATTAAAATTTGAAATTTATTTAGAATGGAAATTGAAAATTTGTAAAATCTGGAATGATAAACAAAGAGAAATGTTATCAATTGATAAATGTGAAAGTAAATTTATGTTATTAAACCATAAAACTAAATTGAAATAAATCGACAGAAATCGTGAGAAGAATTTCTGTGATGTTTAAGTGGAAATGAGATTCCTTGGGATAACCAAGTTCGAGTTTAAATTGATTTTATAAAAAAAAAAGTTTTAAAAATTCAAACTTGTTTAAAAGTGTGTTTGGAAATTATTATTTTAAAGTACTTATTAATAATTAGCATTAGTAAATTTTATAAATACCTTGATAATTATTTTTACAGATGGATTTGTTTAAAAGACTAGTTTTGGACTTAAGTCATTTGAAATGAGTATTTATCTTATTAAAACCACTACTTTTAAATTTTAGTTTATTAAAAACCTTATTTAAAATCAAAGTTTATATCTTAATAAATGGTTTTACTGTACATATTTTGAAATTATATTTTGAGTAAGTAACTAGAAGTGAATTTACGTATTTTAAAGTATATTTCAATATAAAATGTTTTTACTGTTTTCAAACTAAGTTGTTTTGAACTTGGTTATTTCCAATGGAAATATATGGTAAAGGATTTACCTTGTAAAGGAAGAGTTTTGAGAAATTGTTTTCAAATGAGTTTTGAAACTTTGGAAATATATATTGTAAAGATATTTGGGTAAATAAATAATATGGGAATTATTTATGGTGTGATGGATGTTTATGGATGTTTATGAATATAAATTGATAGTTAAATCACCGACTATCAATATTGGACAATGCGTTGATCGTTTCGAAGAGACCGGGATCGAGATTTATTTCTCGTAAACCACTTCGATCCGATTTCTACGTTTTCGTGCGAAAAACGTGTTTGGAGTCGAAGATGGAGCAGTGAAGTGCAAGGGCTAGTCGCTACTAATCCTGAGGATATTTCCAAAATGGATGTAGTAGGAGTAGTGCCTTCGGTTCCGTTCGAACCCGGGACGGACTTGCATGGACGAATGCTTGCGAAACATCGTCAGGTGGACGATGAGCATTCTAAGTGAAAACGTTCTAAAGGTAACGCTTAGCCTCAAGCCTCATCAACCGGGAATGACTGAAAATCAGGGGATATGTAGCAAGGTTAGGTGGGTCATGCCCAAGCAGGACAAGATATTTCCCCTGTCTAGATGTCCCTTATATATATTTCGGCATAGTGGGTGGTTGGTCGCGCCAACCACTGGGTTTATCTTGTTCGAGACTGTTCAGTAAGGAATGGTTCCGGCCTTGTGTTGCAGGAGATGAAGGGAGTAGTCCTCGGTACGGTAATCTAGGCCCCGTACTGTGACAGGTGGTACCCCAGTGCCTAGTCATTGTTGGAAATCCATTCTCCCTACGAGCCTTGTACGAGTTTTGTTTGTATTACCCACTTTTGTGGCTTGTAGCTGGAATTTAATAGATGTAACAATTTCATCTATTTTATAAGTATTTGTAAATAGACCCTATTATAATATCAGAGGATTTCTATAAAAAGTGTTTTAGCTATCGTAAGGTAAGAACCCGACATGTTTATTTGTGGCGTGGTCTTACGAGATGCTTTTGTTTTCAAAGGATTTTTGAAACTTTAATAATCAATTTGGATGCATAATTATTATCAGCTGGTATTCCAGACTGACTCGGGTGTTATTTCATTATATTGCTCGGGTCAGACCGAGTATTATTTGTTCAGGTCAGGATGCCTTGGAGCAGGAGAGGAGTTGGAGTCCGAGACGTATTATATGTACCTATATATATATATATATATATATATATCCGCTGCTATGATTGTATGGTATGTCTGATTGGTATTGATTATTGTATGAGATACACTGATGATATGATGTATAAAACAGTGATAGATTTCATTTTGTGTAAAGTTCTATAGTTACTATTATATTTTATTCCGCTGCGACTGTGAGATTCTGATATTGTTTAGTTTCTTCTTCTTCTATCTCTTCTTCTTTAACCCTAATGGTTCGTATTTCTGTGCCACTTGAGTCAATTTGTATAGAATAGTGTTGATTAAAGGGGTACAGATTTGCGGGCTGTCACATTTGGTATCAGAGCTTAGGTTGGCGACAACCTAGGCTTTGGTGGGGAAATTACTCATTAAATAGAGTCAATAGTACTCTATAATGAGCTGAGCGTATTTATAAATATGAGAGCGTACTTGTTAGTGAATATAAAATTTGTTTTTATACTGTGTTGACTTATCGGTTGAGTGTTTATGAATTCTGGTCGGTGCGGGAAGTACAACCGCATCGATAGGGGTTTCTAAACTCTTAAACAAGATAAACCGACATGGTATTGATTTTAAAGTGGGTAAATGAAATAATTTTACCCAAAATTATATTTTGATATAAAGAGAATAATTTTTTGAAATTATTATATATGTTTGATTGTTGGGTGTGGATATCTTAATCAAATAAGAATCTAAAGATAATCTTAAATTTGAAATGATATATATAAGAAAATAAGGAATTTAGAATAGTAAAATTGAAATGGTTATAACCAAATAAATTCTGTGAGTATAAATTATACAAAAGAGAATAACTAATTTAAACTAAACCAGAATTTGAATCCCGAAAGATTGAAAAGGATTTTAAATGCAATAAAAATAAAAGGGTTTGGAAATTTGAAATCTTGGAAAAGTTTGAAATGTTTGTTAAGGTGTTTGAAAGGCAATGATGGAATATTGTTTTGGGTAATATGTTTGAATGGAAACTGTTTTGAAATGAATGTGAGAAAGTAGGAAAGCATTGAACTTACTTCAGTCGCTGGAAAATAATCCTGATGATGCTGGCCACATCATTAGAATTCATTTTCGAGTTTCTAAAGTGATGGATTCCTTCCCTAGTACTGGGTTATGGTGTTGTTTGGATTTGTTGGGTATACTAGTTGTTTTGGAAATTTCAAAGGAGGAAATTTGATTTGATTGATATACTAAATAAGTATATATTTAATATGTTTCAAAATGGTTTTGAAATGAAACCGGGCAATTGAATTCTAGTAAATTATATTTAAATGATGTGTAAAATTAAAATGAACTAACTATTAAACTTATTAAGTGAAATTGATATTAGTAAGAATGAAGAAATGAAAATTTTAATCTTGGAATTAAAAATTTAACTTGAGTAATTGGAAGTGAATAAAATATATTGAAGTAAGTAGAAAATTTGAATATAACTTGGATAAGTAAAATAAATTGGACTTAAAATAAAGTTGATTTGAATTAAATTAAAAAGTTAAGATGGCTTTGAAATTGTGGGTCATTGTGTAATGGATTATACCCACAAGCTATTAAGTGTTATGCTTATAGTTGAAATTGTGAATCTAAAATTTGCGAATTTAAAATGGAGCAAAGAATTAGATTGAAGAAAATTTGTAACCTTAAGAATTCAAGGATACACATATATATATATATAAGTGGGAATTGTGATTATATGATGTAGATGGATTAAAATGAGCAATATAAGCTTTTAAGTAAATAAGTTGGTGAACTTATAAAATAGAAATGGAATTATAATCACAAATGGGAAATAATTAAATGGTATGGTGAATATAAACTTAATCTCAATGAAATGTAAATTGAGATCAGGCAAAGTGAGGTATAAATGAAGTGAATGAACTTCAGATAGTAAATCAGTTTTGAACTTGTATATGGAGAATTTAAATTGAGAATTTGAAATTAAATTAAATCTAAATGAATTAGAATTAAATTGAATTGGATATAAATGTGAAATGTAAATTGCTTATAATTGCATAAAGAAATACATATTCTTAAGTTATTAAGGGTTATAATTTAAGCTTATGATTATAAAATGGAAATGAACTTAAATAAGAAATCTAAACTTTTGAATGAAAGTGAAATTGAAAATCATTAATGGAAAGAGTTGAATGGTGTGGAAAATTCAAAGCTGACCATAAGTGAAATGTAAAGTGTAATGAAGCAGGTGAGAATATAAAGGTGAATGTTCTTAAGTTGGCAAATAAGTCTTGAATTTATGAAGGGGAAAAATGAAATGAATTCAAGATAGCTAAATGAACTTAGTTAAAACTTGAATCTAACTTTAAAAAAAAAAATTGAATTAGAATAAATCTAATTTTTGTTAAAAGGATATTGTATGAATAAAAGTTTGACTCAACTAAATTCAAAGGGATTATTTGAGAATGAATTTAGCATAAGTTGAATTAAATAAAGAGAAGCTTGAAGATGAATTTAATATAAGCTAAATTAAATGAAAATAATACTGGAATGGATACAATTTTGGAAGCTTGTTAATAATAATTGAAGGGTGAAATAGAACTTCGTTCTAGTTTAGAGCATTTGAAAATGGTCATATTATAAATGAATCCAGAGTGAATTGGGGAGTGAACTAAAACCTAATATGGATTAGGGTAGAGGCTAAAATGAATTTCAATTAAATGGAATGTGTATGGTAATGAATAGAATTTTGATAGTTGGTCAAAATCAGAAAATAAGTAGAAATCCAGTTGTGGCATGGGATTTAATTTTTGGAAATAAATATTGAAAATGTGAATAAAACGATGGAATTAGATTAAAATGGTGATAGTTTGAATTGTAAATAAATTCCAACGAGTGAAATAATTTAAAGTGGTCTCTTTGTTAATAAAATAAATCTAACATGGATTGGATGAGAATCAAATAAAAATAAGGTAAAATTGATATTAGAAGATAATGAATATATTGTGAAGAAAGCTTAAGTAAAATAAATAATTGTAATTAAGCTTTATAAGGTAGTCTTGAATAAATTTGTTTAGATGCTGAAAGGGACTTGCAAGTGAAATGGTTTTGAATTAAATATTGTGATATGGATATAAGAGTTGGAAATAAAATAATAAAAATTAACTTAAGATGAATAATAAATTTGAAAGGTGAGAATAAGGATTAATTTAATAATTGAAATGGAATAGGCATGCTTGGATTATGAACCATGCAGGATTGAATAAAATTAATATAAATCTAAGTTGAGATTAATTTGAAATGGTTATAAGCTTAAGTGGTGATTATTTTTCTTGAATGGCATAAAACAAATTTACATGTATTCGGAATTGAGTTGTTTAACAAGCAATTGAAATTGATTTTTTAATAAATTGATATGGATTGGAATCTAATTCAAAGAATTTGTATATGGATGCAAGTGAATTGGTTTCAAGTTGCAAATGGAATTGATTTTTGAATCAATTGGAATGAATTGACATTTTGATAAGTGATGTTTGCATATGAATGGAAATGAATTTTGAAAGAAATGCAAATGCTTCAAATTTGAAATAAGAATTTGGTTTGTGGATCAACTTGATATTGAAATGATATAGAAAGATGTTAATGAAGCACATGTTAACCATATGTTAAATAACAATGAATTAGTTGAAATAAATATGGATTGTATATATAGTGGACTTGGGTATAAATTATTCAAGTGAAATAAAAATGAAGTTGGACTTGAATAGGTAATTTGAAAGGTGATTTAAATCTTTAAATTGGTAGTAAATATGGCTAATATGGTTAAATGATGAAGTTTGCTTGGTTTGACTATGCAATGGATATGTTTGGCTTATACTTATATAGGAAATGTTGTAAAATGTTTATATCTTTGAAAACTGATGTGTTTGTTGAGTAAGTACAGGTATAGAAGACGTTCAACAGAGTTGGAGCGTGTATATGCGTAATATTAGCCGCTCGCTATTATAATTTGCTAAAAAGGTACGCCTATGCAAATATAATTGGGAAATGATATATATTGTATGATACATTTTGGTTTTCGACCGTGTGGGTCGATGTATATATATTTATTTGTATCGCGAACGCTCCTCCGTACAGGGGAGACACTGCCAAAATTTTTCGGAAATTTTGGGAGTTAGAAATTTTTTTTGGTTTTGGGAAAAGTTAAGTAACTTGGGAAGTTATTTTGAAATAACGTTGAAACAAAAGCTTTAGAATATAAATAAAGCAAGTGAGTTTGGATTTGACCTAAAGAGTTTTGGAAAGTGTATATAAGTTGTAATTAGAGAAGTTTAGGTTAAGTTAATGAGTGTAGGGACATTCTTTCGACCTAGCAAATTTCGAGGACGAAATTTTTATAAGGGGGGAGGAATGTAACATCCCGGAATTTTTAACACGGGATTTGTGAACATTTAATGCATTTTAAATGTTTACTATGGGTGTAAGATTTTGAATTAATTCTAAAATAAAAAGAATTGGGTTAAATTTAAAATAACAAGTTATAGTTTCTAATGAGGAAATTCAATTAGAAATTGAATAATAATAATTAAGTATTGGACTGAGAGAATTTGGGAAATTGGATGTGAATGGGTATAAAATGATGTCTAAATGTATTTTTAAGTTCAATTGGTCATAAATGATACTATTGGATTTTTTGGATAAATTTAAAAGTTAATAAGTTATTAACTGAAATTTTATATAATTTAGAAATGAATTTAATATTATTAAAATGCAATTTAATTAGATTTTAGTCCGGATTGGGTCAGAATGATTCTTAATGTGATTGTAAATTTTATATGAATTATTGTTAAGATATTAAAAATTTTAAAAGTGAAAATTTAAGCGTTTTCATCAATTTCGGAAATCGCTCGATTTAATAGACGAGTTAAAATAGCCTTTCGGGGCACAGTCTCGGAATTCAACGAAACCAGTTCTATTCGATCTGTAATAGTTCGTTATTATGGGATTTCAATTTTCGTAGCAATCGAAGTTGTCGTTTGACCCCGGCAGCTCGAAACGCATCGAAATCGATTTAACCGATTTAATTTTAAATTGATCGTTTAATTCCGTAACTCGCGCATACGATCAAATTAGCTTACGAAACCTATTCCATTGTGTCTGGAATGCTGAAAAACCCTAGAATCGCCTGTCGGAACATGAGTATTGGAGTCCGTTTGCATAAGTTGTTAAATTGAGAATTTTATTAATTAAATAATATTAAATTATATTATATACACACAAATATCTTTGCAAACCCTAGATATTTCGTTCAGCCGCCGCTTACTTTCGTTCATGGCCGAAAATCACCCAACTTTGCCTCCAATTTGCAATCAATCCACTCGTTATTTGCCAAAACTTTCAACGGGAAAGTCGACGAGCTCGACGAGATCTACGTTCTGAACGGGTGTGATGGGTTTTAGCGAGGTGATCGACGGTGACCGGAGCTTGAACGCGGGTCGTTCGTTTGCCATTTCGAACGCCTAGGGGCTGCCGAGCGTGGCCGCGTCCTGGCCGTGGGGGCGTGTCGACGTGCTCTTCGTAGTGGGGGTACTGGATCTTGTTTTCGACAAAGGTAGGAGGCGCGGCATCAAACCCTAGAACGTGAGAATGGGTTCTTGCGGTTTCTTGAAGCCTGCGCGTGAAGATGAAAGGAGCGGCCCTGGTTCTTCGAACATGAGGAACGGTCTTGATTTCCTGGTAGAATTTTTTTTTTTTTAAAAAAAAAATTGTTGTTTAAAATTGAATCAAAACTTTAAAAATTAATATCTTCTGCATACGTTATCGGAATTTGACGAAACAGGAAACGCTGGAATCGCAGAGATGCATACTACGCAGTGGTGTAGATCCGGATTCATTCCGGGCAAGCAGAAATTTGAGTTAAATCGAACGTCGTTCGGTTTAATTTAAATTTCGAACGCTCGCCGAAACTCAAGGTGAGTTAATCTCACTCACATCTGGAATGTTAGCTGATTTAAGTAGTTAATATTTAAATATCTGTGTGATTGGTTGCATATTATTGTTATTATCAGTCTGGATTGATATTTATATATGTGATGTGCTAATATTTGTGGATGCAGGGAAAACAGGTTGGAGGGATCCAACTGGATTCCTCACAATGTAGTAACTATTTTTATAGTTGATGATGATGCCTGTTTATATATTGTGATTGATAAATTTGGAATTAAATTGTATTATGATATTGTGGTGTAAATAACAAACCCAGAATGTTAATTATAAAGAAATTTGGAGTTTAAGTATAAAGAAATTATATTGGGTTATCAAAAGAAATTAAGAAATTAATAAATAAGAAATTTTAAAGAATTTAAAAACTAGAATCTGTTTGGATGGAAAATTGAAATAAAATTGTATCGGAATATTGCTGGATAAATTATAAATCCATAATATAATTATAAATGGATAAATTGAATTTTAGAAAATAAAAGATACTGTTAGATAATGAATTTTAAAGAATTAAAATTTGAAATTTATTTAGAATGGAAATTGAAAATTTGTAAAATATGGAATGATAAACAAAGAGAAATGTTATCAATTGATAAATGTGAAAGTAAATTTATGTTATTAAACCATAAAACTAAATTGAAATAAATCGACAGAAATCGTGAGAAGGATTTCTGTGATGTTTAAGTGGAAATGAGATTCCTTGGGATAACCAAGTTCGAGTTTAAACTGATTTTATAAAAAAAAAGTTTTAAAAATTCAAACTTGTTTAAAAGTGTGTTTGGAAATTATTATTTTAAAATACTTATTAATAATTAGCATTAGTAAATTTTATAAATACCTTGATAATTATTTTTACAGATGGATTTGTTTAAAAGACTAGTTTTGGACTTAAGTCATTTGAAATGAGTATTTATCTTATTAAAAACACTACTTTTAAATTTTAGTTTATTAAAAACCTTATTTAAAATCAAAGTTTATATCTTAATAAATGGTTTTACTGTACATATTTTGAAATTATATTTTGAGTAAGTAACTAGAAGTGAATTTACGTATTTTAAAGTATATTTCAATATAAAATGTTTTTACTGTTTTCAAACTATGTTATTTTGAACTTGGTTATTTCCAATGGAAATATATGGTAAAGGATTTACCTTGTAAAGGAAGAGTTTTGGGAAATTATTTTCAAATGAGTTTTGAAACTTTGGAAATATATATTGTAAAGATATTTGGGTAAATAAATAATATGGGAATTATTTATGGTGTGATGGATGTTTATGGATGTTTATGAATATAAATTTATAGCTAAATCACCGACTATCAATATTGGACAATGCATTGATCGTTTTGAAGAGACCGGGATCGAGATTTATTTCTCGAAAACCACTTCGATCCAATTTGTACGTTTTCGTACGAAAAACGTGTTTGGAGTCGAAGATGGAGCAGTGAAGTGCAAGGGCTAGTTGCTACTAATCCTGAGAATATTTCCAAAGTGGATGTAGTAGGAGTAGTGCCTTCGGTTCCGTTCGAACCCGGGACGGACTTGCATGGACGAATGCTTGCGAAACATCGTCAGGTGGACGATGGGCATTCTAAGTGAAAACGTTCTAAAGGTAACGCTTAGCCTCAAGCCTCATCAACCGGGAATGACTGAAAATCAGGGGATATGCAGCAAGGTTAGGTGGGTCATGCCCAAGCAGGACAAGATATTTCCCCTGTCTAGATGTCCCTTATATATATTTCGGCTTAGTGGGTGGTTGGTCGCGCCAACCACGGGGTTTATCTTGTTCGGGACTGTTCAGTAAGGAATGGTTCCGGCCTTGCGTTGCAGGAGATGAAGGGAGTAGTCCTCGGTACGGTGATCTAGGCCCCGTACTGTGACAGATGGTACCCCAGTGCCTAGTCATTGTTGGAAATCCATTCTCTCTACGAGCCTTGTACGAGTTTTGTTTGTATTACTCACTTTTGTGGCTAGTAGCTGGAATTTAATAGATGTAACAATTTCAACTATTTTATAAGTATTTGTAAATAGACCCTATTGTAATATCAGAGGATTTCTATAAAAAGTGTTTTAGCTATCGTAAGGTAAAAACCCGACATGTTTATTTGTGGCGTGGTCTTACGAGATGCTTTTGTTTTCAAAGGATTTTTGAAACTTTAATAATCAATTTGGATGCATAATTATTATCAGCTGGTATTCCAGACTGACTCGGGTGTTATTTCATTATAATGCTTGGGTCAGACCGAGTATTATTTGTTCAGGTCAGGATGCCTTGGAGCAGGAGAGGAGCTGGAGTCCGAGACGTATTATATGTACCTATATATATATATCCGCTGCTATGATTGTATGGTATGTCTGATTGGTATTGATTATTGTATGAGATACTCTGATGATATGATGTATAAAACAGTGATATATTTCATTTTGTGTAAAGTTCTATAGTTACTATTATATTTTATTCCGCTGCGACTGTGAGATTCTGATATTGTTAGTTTCTTCTTCTTCTTCTATCTCTTCTTCTTTAACCCTAATGGTTCGTATTTCTGTGCCACTTGAGTCAATTTGTATAGAATAGTGTTGATTAAAGGGGTACGGATTTGCGGGCTGTCACATCTTGGCTTTACGGAGAAAAGGATCACGTAATAAATGTCTTAGAGAAAAGATTTTTGATCTAAAATTATGTAGTTTGAATTTGATAACGGTTTGAAAATTTTGACAATAAAAGGTCTCGTGTCGGAAAATTTTGATTAAAAAGTGCTGTTTTAAAACAGTGATAACTTATGATTTATAAATCCAAATGAGTCCATTCTTTTTGCAAAAGAGAGTGCTTTCAGTAAGATAGAAATTATCTTTGTATCATTTTCGAAACTTTTGCAGTTTAGTTATTCAAAAATGAGTTTGAAAACTGAGGGACGTCTCTGTCCTCTTTTATAATTTCTGAGTTTAAAGCTAAAAGTAAATTGGGAATAACTTTCAAAATGTAAATCCGATTTTGATGATCTTTATATCGCTGGAAAGAATGGACTGAGTAGAATAACTTTTATTTTATAAATATTTTCAGATTATGAGTTTTACTATGTCAAAAGCCTGAGTCTTTCTAGCAGGCCTGAATTTGAAAATTTTGAAGTTTTGAGTTGTTGTCTTATTTAAACTATGATTTTAATACTTCACATATTTATAAGTGCATGCTAATATATTTCAATAAGTTAAGTGCAGGTTCAAGAGGATATTTGAGTGATTAATTAGCAAATTATTAAGTATAAAAGCAAGCATGCTCGCATTTTCACCGCTAAAAATGAAAGGTATGAATTGTTAAGTGTTTATGTGTTAAGAATTATATGTGTGTGTGTGTGTATTGTGTTCCGACCTTGTGATTGATGTATATCTATAATTCATATTTATGAAATTGCAAAGGGCTATCCATGCAAAGGAGACACCGTCGAATTTTTTCGAAAAATTAAACACTTAGGAAAAAAAATTGAGAAATTTAATTAGTGAATATTTAAAGCCATCGAGGAAGAGTCTAATAAGTGTCCTTTTAAATCATAAAGTAAAATGGTTTAAAATTTGATAAATACAATGGGAAAAAGAATATTACTTATTGTAGTATATTTATTTTTTGGAATTAGAGTATGGAACAACTCTAATTTAATTTACTTTAAATTTAAAGTAAAGACGATTGAATTGAAAATTTAAGTAAGAGACTTAAAAAAAAAAAAATCAAATTTGAGTTTTGTGTATAAAAGAAAATTGATTTGAGTGAAAACTCTTATAACAAATTTTTGAGAAAATTTCTTGTAATCCATTCTTGTGTGTCTTAGTGCGATTCTTGTGATGACTTGCATTCATGCAGTCATGTGTTATGATGGTAGCTTGAAATGCCACCTATTTTTTGTTGAATCATCTTTTGATGATTGTGCTTATTTGTGTTACTCCTTTAAAGGAGCTAAGTACGTTTCAGTATATTCGAAAAGTTGGCTCCTAGTTATATAGGACCATCTACTATTACTGAACGCCTAGGTTCGATTGCTTTCATGCATCATTTTCTGTTCAGTTTTAGGTATTAATGATATGTTCCTGGTAACCCAATTTCGTTATATCTTCGAGATTTAATCTCAATTGTTAATTCTCTTGTCGTGCATGATCACAAGTCTCACCGACTTGTGTATTGTGTCGAATTCTACTCGTGTAGTTGTTTCGAAGATAAAACACCTTCGAAATAAGAATGTTCCTCTTTTGAAAATTTAATAGTCTACAAATCCCTATGATTGTACTTAGGAAACCAGAAAATTTATCGAGTAATCTTATCCTGACTTTCTATCTTCCAGTGTTGAGGGTGAGAATTCTAAATCAAGCTTGTCTATTTTTCCTTTGCTAAGATGGAATAAATTATGTTGAATACAGTTCTTCTTAAGGAAATTGCGAGGACGCAGTTTTTATAAGGAGGGGAGTCTGTAACAATTCTGGTTTTGTGATTACCTGTAAAGATAAATTATAACGATGGTTTTAATTTAAAATGGAGAAACAAAATAAATTTTTAGATGTAAAATTTGTTAAAATTGTTCTTTTAAAAATAAACAATGGGTTTTGGTATAATAAAATGAAGAAAATAAAGTTTTGAAAACTTTAGTATGTTATTTTGGGATAATAATAAGCACTGAATGGTTCTAATTTGATAAATTGCAATTATTGCGGAAATAATGGTCAAATGGTAATTTTTGTTAATTTTAAATAATGATGTGTTAAAAATTAAATATGGTTAATAATGTGAATAAAAATGTGTAATATTGATTAAAAAAAAGTATTTGGATGTAAAAATATTTTTATATGGTTTGTCATGTTTAATTAAATAAGAAAATATGATTTTTGGGGTTAATTGATTTAATTATCATGTTGTCACATTTCTTTCTATAAGTTAAAAAGTGTCTTTTTCAATAATAAAAATAAGGGTCAAATGATTGTGAAATCTATGTTTTGTCATTTTGTTGAAAAGATTAGTTAATAAACTTATTTTTAGTGTACCCATATTAATTTTTAGGTGTCTTAACGTATGAGATAACGGTGTTTAAAAATGGTATAAAATATGATTAAAGAATGGTTAATTTACAAATTGGTTTATTTAAATTTAGGGTTTTGGGCTTTAAGTTTATAGTAGTCCATTTAGACACTTAGTGAATTTGCTAAGTAGGAGATACAACTCCTTCTCCTGTACGTTCAGAAACTAACAAACAGAGACAAACTTCCCAATGCAACCCTAGTTGAGAGCAAAGATTATGGTTTTAAAATCAAATAAATTGAAATAAAACCCAGATAAACTTCTCAATCATATCCTCATCTTATTTTGAATTTGTAGGTTTGATTGTTGAGAGAAATTTCATTTTTGTGTTTTAGGGTAAATTAAGTTTTACGGTAAAAATTGAGGAAGGAGAAGAGCAATAGTGCTCTATTACCTAGTGTAACCATATATGTCATACATGATGCGTATCCTCCATATGTGTATGGTTAGCTTTCTTTTTGTTTCTTCTTATTTAAGAAGAATATCATTATGCTCTTATGCTCTATTATTCTGCTATCACCATTTACTGATTTGTTTAGCTAGACTGACCCATGTATTTTATACTCGGATCAGACCGAGGTGTTTCAGGTTAGGTACATTTGGACTTAGCCTATTCTGCTTCTGCTTGGACTATTCTACTAGCCCTTTTTGTTATAGTTTTTGTGTGTAGTCCTTTTTGGTTTGCTACTCTGATATGTATATTCTTTTGACCCATGATTAGGTTGTGGTCGTCATACCACTTTGATATATCATTTTGGATTGTACTAGTGATTGTATCTGTACTTATGCATATGTATACATTTCTGCTGTTCTATGATGTTATTTACATTTGAGTTGTTATGTTTTGTTCTGATAGATCCGTTATCCATTACAGTTTTGTATTAAATATTTATTGGATATGTCGATCCACTTGAGAAGAAAAATAAAATAGACAGCACTTATCGACGTATTCAGTAGATAGTTAAGACAAGGGTATAGATGGTCGCTCCTATCCAGCTCTATTCTCCGCATTAGCAGACGGTATTACATCGTAATACTCTTTGTTAATATGGGTCTCGGAGTGGGGCGTCACATGATGTTATATTTTTATATTGTTATAACACTGCAAGTTCCCAATGGGTTAAAATAATACATACCCGAACGATCAATAGATTAGGGAAAAATCATTATGGGTTAAAATGATAGTCTCTAGCTATTTTAAGATTTTTATTTAATTCAGGATTGCAGTTTGAAATGATATATGACCATAAAATTTTAAATTGCGGATTGAAATGATAAATATTCGTATCAGTTGACCATAGGGTAGAAAATTATATACGGACACCAGATTGATTAAATCAAATGATTTTTAATTCTTTAAATTTTAAATCCAATTAACTAGCATTTTGAAATAGAAATTTATTTGTATAAGCTAAATTATTTTCGATAATCCAAGTGTTAATGCTGGAATTGGAATTGATTTAATGAATTGTTCAAAGGATATAAATTGGAATTTCAAGGTTGAAGTGTCAAATATAAATAAATTTATCGGAATTGAGTTATTAAAATGTTTGGATATAACTTTGAAATCTATTTTAAACTATTTTAATAAATTAACTTTTTCAATCAATTCAAAACTATTTTAATTTATTTTGATCTATTATAATCTATTTAACCCAATTTAATCTATTTTACCTATTTTAAACTAATTAAATTTATTTAATCTATTTAAAATCTATTTAAGATAATTTAAATCCATTTAGTCTATTTTAAGTCTATATAAATAATTTTCAATCTAATTAAATCAAATTTAAATCTATTTTTACTAATTAAACTATTTTAATCTATTTTAAACATTAAAACCATTAAAACTATTTGTGACTACCTAAACTATTTTCTAAAATTTCAGATTGTGTAAAGTTGAAGTATTTATATCTAAATCCTTGATGATGATACAATCTAAGTTGGAATTTGGAATTGATACTTTTTTGTGAAATGACACACTTGAGTAAATATGATTTTGAAGGTGAATATGATTTCGAAAGTGGATGTGATTTTGAGAGTGAATATGATTAGAATACGATAGGTTTTGAGAAAATGATATTTTGATATCAATTGTGAATCGACTTTTTGAAATGTAAAAGAACCATCCGGTGTGAAATAAGCATTTGGTTGTTAAAGAGACCGGGATCGAATATTGTCATACTCTCTGTTAATACTGAAAACCACTTTAACAACTGTGTACATGGTGGAGATTTCAGAAATGAAGTAGCATGGTTTGGCAAATGATTCTGTATGAGGTATTTACGTGACCTGACTCCCATGAGCCAGCTTAGATGTGAGTAAAACAGGAGCCATGCAGGGCCAAGTGAGGTCGCACCTCCTATCGGACATATTTATTCGATACCATATTATGACTTTGTGATTGATTTGGTGGCCACCACTTGATTTTTATTATGGGAGTGTGTTTCAAGGTGGTCGGTAGTAGCTGCTATGCGTTACAACCGGTCCGGATCTGCAACTGGTATATCTACCCTTGCATTGCCTCGAATGTCATGTTCACATGCCCTATCGCACCTTATATAAGTTTGTTTTTAGAGTGCTCCCTGATAGCCCACCAGCTGGAAGAGTTTACAATATCTATATAGATTACGTCATTATATAAAATGTGTTAAGGGACATATGGGTGACGCCATAACGCTATTTTAATACTTTACTTTACTGTAGACATATTATAATAGTGTGTTGTACTACATAGTAGATAGTTTAACGGATCCTTACGAGATGTAAATCCCAAACATCTCTTAAGTTATTGCACTCACGTGGACACTAGATAGGAGATGTCAAACCCCATAAAGATATCCGATGCCGTTACACTCATATTTATTTATTATTGATTTAACTTACATAAGATCTTTTAGTTATGACTTGAGTTTTTTGTCTTATCAGTTATCGAAGACTGCTTTCTGGAAGACGAAGATGAAGATTTTTTACCATTATTATTTAGTACATTTATTCCATTACATTTTTTGACTATGGACATTTATTTATTATTTTTTCTTATTTCATGTAACTCTGATCTGCTTTATAAAAGTATAATCAATGTTATTTGTAAACAGCTTCATGATCTGTTTATTTGATTATTATATTTTGTCATTCCGCTGTGAGATTTTGTATTTTTTTTCTTTCTTTCTCGGCTTTTTCTTATTTAGAAGATAATAATCTGCCCTTCTGAATGGTTTGAGTCTAGCGGGTTTATCGTCGATTTAAACTGTCTAAAAGGCAGGTCGTTGCATAAAATAGTTTTGTATAAAATAGTTTGCAAAATAGTTTGCATATAAAATAGAATAAAATTGTTTTGAGTAGTAGAAAATAAAAGAAAAATAGTTTATAAAATAGAATAAAATAGTTCTGAATAAGAGAAAATAAAAGAAAAATTGTTGTGTAAAATGGTTTAAATTAATAGTGGTTTTGCATAAAAAATTCCAATTTAAATTATAAAGGATATCCATCCCAACAAATTTCAATTTTAGTGTCAAAATATATTAATTATATTAGAACATAAGATATACATATGTCATCATCATGCAAAATCACATTCGATCGCTCGCTCGATCACACAAGTTCGCTTTCGAACTAGTATTGTTCATTCGATTTCCCTAATGTGGACTTCGATAAGGTTTCCTGATTAGAAACCATCATTCTCCTTGCATAGCCATATACTATGATAGAGAATTTTAGAATCAAACCAAAAATTCATATCAAATATTCGTCATCAAGAATCAAATGAAAGATCCTAACTCGAAACGGTGTAATTCACCTCAAACTCGTGCACTGAAATCCGGATCAAATTAATTATGCGAATAAACTATATATGTACAACTTACTCATTTATTCCAACTTGTTTCATCACAATTACATTTTCAATTTAAATTCATTATAAATCTCATTTATTAACACAAATATCACTTTCTACTTAAATATTTGTTTCACGGAATTTCATAATTTAATATATAACATTAGTATATTCATTCTTATAACATTGCTTATATTTCTCTTCATTTTAGATTACGTTCATTTTCACATATAATATTTCTCATTTAATACTACATTTATTTGTGAATCATTTCATAGGAAATTCTCTTAAGTTTATAGCCAATTTGTAAAAGCTTAACTTATTATATAAAGCATTATTCGAGTTTAAAGTTATCACAACTTTAATTATAACTATTTATTGCAACATACATTTATTTCATAAACAATTTACAAGTCATGACTTTATTTATAATCATTCATTTTTATTCATATTTGCTTACCTAGTTAGTATTCAAGTTTACTTCCCAAATTTATTTATGCCACATTTCATAAATGTTAATTAAGTTTATAAACATTATTTTTCAATCTAATCTCATTTACAGCATTTCCTTCATCACAATTTCGATTTAAACATGCCAAGGCTTAAATTTGATTTTTGTGCAATCCAGAACGCCGTTTTCTGGATCCACCGATTCGCAGCGAGCTTGTGTCATGGTTACACAGATTCAGTCCAAAAATCTGATGGTCTGAGATCCCCAAACTCCACTGTAAATAGGTCCCTAGGCCCAGCTATTTTCTCACAATCAATTTTCTCCCAATTGGATTCATTGCCTGAGGCTAGACCCTGAATAGAAAATATTTCTAGGGAGAAGATCTTCTTAATAAAAATATTAGACACCTTAGAAGGGGATCCAAGAAGGCCATGGAGCAGAGTTAAGACCATGGAGCAAAGCTAAGGACGATAAGTGAGTGGATTTAAATTATATATCTTTTACGTTTATGATATATTATCGTTAGATTCCCGTTAAATATTTTAATTCATCATTTCTTTTAGTACTTCTTCCGTAAATTAGTTATGTTGAAATTGTAAATTCTATAAGGAAGCTTATATTTAATTACTATTTATATGGAAAAGAAAGATCAGAATCCAACTAAATATGGAGAATATTAGGCTTAACAGTTATAGAGAAAGGCATAAGCCTAAAAGTTAGAAATTTACAGTAAATCATGATAAAACGGGAGAAACAAATGAAAAGGAGAAATTTTAATAACTTGATTTGGAAGTCAGTGATAGATTAGTTGGTTGGTTTAGAAAAGAGAATATATTTTCATAGTTTAATATTGTAAGAATAACGATAAACGTAATTGCAAGAATAAATGGAAGAAAAAGAGAATTGGTATAAAATAGAGACATTTCTATATTTTGCATTATCCAATAATTAAAGAGACAATAAAAGAAATATCTGCAAATACGAGTTATTGTTTATAGCATTATTTAGTATATAATATGGAAATGGATTTTTAGCATAGATTTTGTAATCAACCAAATAGAATAGAACTGCTTCCTAGAATAAAAGAGAATAAAGTGAAGAGTTAAAGAAATTAAAGAAGAAATCAAGTTAATTATTTGACAAACTAGAAATAATAAACATAATTATGCCTAGATCTGTATTTACTGCGTAGATAGTAAAATAAAAGTAAAGCGGTTATTATGATAAATAATTTGTGATAATTGGACATAGTCCCAAGCTAAGATGTCATATAATATAAGAGAACTAAAAAGAATATAGTATCATAATAAAAGAGGGCAGACTGAATAGAAGAGAGGCACTTGTAATTACACTTATAACATGTAAGTTATAAAAGAAAGAAAAGAATATAGAAGTAACAATTGCAAGTATAATTATAACATAAGTTACTATTAGAGATAACATAAAAGGCATATTTTAAAACTTACACTAAGTTAATAAGCAAACATAGAAGAAAGGCCCCTACCAACAGCGTTCTCTTTCAGTCAGGAACTATTGGTCTCACAATAGTTAGGCGAGGCTGGGAAACACTTATGCCGATTAGGGTAAATAAGTAGCCAAGTGCATAAGAAAAACACATAATAAAAGATTAGACATAGGGTCTAATAAAATGGTTAAATGTGTTTGGAGCAGTCCAAAGGATGAAGATCCTAATGAAGAAGTTCATCATAAATTTTTAGCATAGAAATAGCACGTCCAACTTAGTTAATTTGGGCTAAAAGGAAGTGCGAGACTTCAACGGGACGTGAGGGTACTCTAAGATTGCCCTCTGGGGTAGGCCTAACGAAGCTGCACCTCCGAAGGAAGGTCTATAGGTGTTCCATCAAGAGAGTATGCCTTGACTGCTTTTGCATTGCAGGCCTAACAAAGCGTACCATTGTAGGCCATTAAAAGGTTGATGAATGGTGTAGGATATTCGTATGACACCGCACTCTTACTTGCGAGCAGTTTTTAGTGGGCATGACTCAATAGGATAGTCACATGCAGAGATCATGCCATCATTAATCAAGTACGAGTTCGAAAGAGACTAGAGTTTAACCAACAGGCCAATGATTATTTCACTATCGAGACATTGGATGGGGGGGCATATCCAATTGGATGTTTAGATTGTTTGTGGTAGGCACAACCATTTAGCTCTTTAGAGATCTTTCAATTAGCTGAGAAGTGGCTTCGTGGGGCGATAGCCACAATGTGAAAAGAGACAGACCAAGTAGAATATCTGTATCGTTGGCCTAACGAAGCTGTCCTTTACAGATATATAAAATCCTCGACCAAGTTCCGTACAAGGTAGACCTTGTTAGCGTGATTCGGGAAGTAGATAGAACGATCACGTATAGCTCTCAAGGTACGCACTAGGTGGTACATTATGGGTATCCAAGCATTAGTATAGGCTAGTGCGGACGTAGTTTTACGTTTTCATAGTAGACGACAGAACATCTGTGTTGTAGGTCTTACGAAGAAGTTCTTTACAAATGTGGTTATGGAATGTTCTAGGAGCAAGACGATGGAGTCCTTTCAAGGAGGATACAGAAGGTACTATAGGTAGCACCTAGGACCGATGCGGTCATTGGGCATGTAGCTACATATATATTTGTTATTAGGTTTTAATCTACTGGGGAGTGGATGGGTACGATTCATGCACAAAGGTGAGAGTCTTGTAAACTCAATAAACCTAACATAACAGAAAATGAAAATAAAATGGTATATGTAGAATTAAGCGTAGAAGTGTATAATTTTTCCATTCACTGGAACTTTAGTTCTGACCCCCTCCTCATACATCCCGCAGGTTAGGTAGATGACAGAGATTTTCCAGCTTTTAGACACTTGTTTAGAAAGTGTTATTATCTTGGTGAGTATTTACTTATCATTATATTTTAGTTAGTTCCGCTATGAGATATTTACTTGAGCTTTGATATATTTGCCTTTGCCTATTTGCAGGATACTAGATACCAAACTCGGGCTTCAGTGGGCTTGGGTTTTAGCATTTTTGCGAATAATCTGGACCCACCGGAATTCGGGTTGTTACATGATTATTATTATTTTCACCCTTAGACATTACCATAATATCATTGGATTTTTTGATATAGATGTTTTGGTTATCGTAAGGTAAAAACCCATCTGAGTTTATGTGCGGCATGATCTTACAAGATTCCTTTTATTTTAAAGAATTTTACAAGCTATAATAAATAAAATTCCTTGTGATTTGAGTTTCTCATGCTGGTTTTACCAGACTGACCCGAGCATTGTTTTCTATAACGTTTGGGTCAGACCGAGCATATTATAGATTTAGTTGGAGGCTTTGGAGTTACAGGAGACGAGTTGGAAGCTGTGACGACCCGGAATTTTGGACAATTTAAATTGAGATGTGTAATTGACTTTAATATTTAAAAGTTAGTTTGTAACTTAAAATTTCAAATTTGGAAATTTAATTATTGGATTTATTTATTGGAAATTGGGTAAAATGTTGAATCTAGAATTTTAAGCCTGTTAAAAATAATTTGAAGGCTTGTAAATTTTATATTGATAGTACTGAAGATAATTAAAGTACTAAAATTGAATTTGGGAATGTTGTGTTAAGTTTTGAAAATATATGGTTTGGATTTAAAATGAAGATTTAAAATTTAAGTAAAGTTTTTTTTTAAAAAATTCTAAGTTAAATCTGGAATCAAAATTTAAATTTGTATTCCAGTTTGAAATGAAAGAAAATTTAAAGTAAATTGTTTTTAAATGCCTTGTTAATGATAATTTGATCATAAATAAGAAAAATGTTTTTATCTTTAAATAAATGAAGTTTTAATGATTTGTAATTCATTAAATTATTAAGTTAATTAAAAAGGATAATTTATTTATTTAATTAATCATAGTTAAGCACTTAAATAATTGAGTAATTAGAATTAATTAATTGGTTAACAAGAATTAATTAATTTGGATTAAGAGATGATTAATTAAAGTTTAATTTCCTAGAGAGTGGTTAAAGGATTGTTATTAGTTAATGAAGGATCATTAACTATGGATTATCAAATGATTAATTAGATTAATTAATTAAAGATAATCAATTTACGGAATTGTTTAAGTGTAATTACTTAATAAAAGTAATTAAGGGATTAATTACTCAATGTAGTTAATTAAATAATGTGACTGATCAAGTTAATTAATTCGTTTAATTAAGATAATCACATAATGGTTTGTTAAAGTATGATTACTGAATGTAATTGGAAAGAACAATTACTGAGTAAATTAATCAATGGATATTTACTGAATGTTAATTTAATTGGAATGGTAATTTTAATAGAAATGATTTAGGATTAATTACCTTGTGTAATTAATAAGAAGGGTAATTACTTAGTGGAAGTAATTAATAATTAATTACTTAGTGTAATTAATTTAACAATTGATTAATAATTGATGATAATTAAGTAATGTAATTAATTAAGGGTAATTAATTACTAATGTGATTAGTTAAGGCTGATTAATGAATAATTAATTTAAGATTTATTATTAAATATAATTAATAGTTAATTGAAGAAGTAATTAAGGATCATTAATTAATGTAATAAATAAGAGTAATTAAAGGTTAATTACTGTAAATGGTTAAGGATAGTTAATTTGTGAAATTAATTGAAGGATAATTACTCTATGTGATTGAAGATAATTAATCAAGGTGATTAACTAAGATGGATATTTGAAGAATGATTGATTAATTAAAATGTTGTAATTAATTAATGGTTGATTAAGCAAAGTTAGGTGATTTATTCTTAAGTAATTGATTTAATTTAATTAAATTAAATTAATTAAATAAGGATTAACAATGATTTCTTGTGAATGATTGTTTGAGTAAAATATCTGAATTGGATGATATCTATTGGGTGATATGCTGTGTTATTCTGTGATATGAAATGTTTTGTGATATGAAATGTTAGGATGGACATTTATAACGTGGTTATTAATGACGATGAATTTCTGTTTAAAAAGTGACATCTTGTATTTAAAGTCGAATTGTGGTCCACTTAAATAACTCAGGCTAAGATGGTATTAAATTCGAAGAGACTGGAGTCGGGTATTAGTAAATACCCGAAACCACGTCGATTCTTTTTAAATTGATATGTGAAATCAATAGGCTCGTATGGAATGATTTAAGTGAATTGGATCATTTAATGTAAGTTTGGTGCTTAGAGATTTGATGTGTGAAATAGTGATGTCTATAACAAATTGCGAATTTGAAATTTTGACACGAGTTACCCCGGGTTCAAATAAGTTTTATGCTTTGGTATTTCATCTTAGATGAGTTTACTCACGCTAGTTTCCAGCCTGACCCGGGTGTTACTTTGATGTAATGCCCGGGTCGTACCGAGTATTACAAATTTTCAGGTAGGGACGTTCTGGAGCTCAGAAGGGGAGCTGGATGGCAAGAACGTGTGGAGTGTTTTCGCTGTATTATATTGTTGTATATCTGAGACATGATGATTGTGTATATCCAGTGTCTGTATATATGTGTAACTCCGGTATATTTTAAATGTATTTGACAGATACAGAATTCTTTTGTAAACTGTTATTATTTGATATTATATTTTCATCCGCTGCGAATGTGAGAATCTTTATGGTATTTCTTCTTCTTCTATCTCTTTCTTCTTTCCCTAACTATCTGGAGTTTTCGGGATCGAAATTCCGGGTCGTTACAGAAGCCCAGAGGCGTATTCATGTATGTGGTTATTTTCCACTGCATTCATTGTTGTATGTATCAAAAATTGTGAGGACATGTTGTTATAACTATTCGGGCTGAAATAGGTTAGTACACTCTGATTGTTGTCTATATATACATATATTAAAGTTTTTTTTGTGTAAAGATTTGTTATATATTATAGATCATTCGTTCTGCTATGAGATTTTGTGTTATTTTTCTTCTTGTCTTCTTATTTCTTTTCCCCTAACTATCCTTGATTCCGTTCATTTTGAGTGGGTCGGTGCGGTTTACTGGTTATTTAAATTGTACGGAAAAGTAGGTCGTCACAGAAATACAACATAGTCATCTAGAGTAGTATTTTTTCCTTTTCAAGTGGATTTCCTTAGTGACCTTGCACCTTGATATTGTTGGGTTTGTTTTTTTGAAACATTAACCTTGACTTGAAGATAATTTTTTTGACATTGTTTTATTATGGTTTCTAATTTACTTCTTATTAATGAAAGGAAACAAATCATATACATTTTCCAAAGATGTAACTGTAGTTGAAACAAAAATAATGATTCTCTTTAAAGACAATGATCCATACTTTATTTATTTCCCCAAACACAACATCCTCAAAAGTTGTTGCATTTTCTGTCTTAAATTTATTCCTTAGTGTGGGTATATAAAATTGTAGCTCTTAAGTCGCTAAGAATATCAATAAAGTATTTTCTATCTTTAGTGCCTCAATCTAGAATTATTTAGTAAGATGGAATAAATAATTAAATTAATCACTGTATCCAAATTTAACAGTAGTTATAGGAGTTATCTATCATAAATTTTAAGATATTCAATTCCAATAATGTATGAATTTATTGATAGATTAATCTTATTATTTCTGAAGGAATAATAATAAACAAATTTGTTTATATCAAAATTAGAAACGAAAATCTGTCAAAGTGATAGAAAAATATCAAATAAATCCAAATAATATGCATACCATTTTAGATATGACATATGTGATATCTAGTAAAAAAAAATTCATACATTTATCGATTACATAAAGCGACAACAATAAATATGTCTCTATGTTATTTCTTTTCTTCTAGACCTTTAGCAACTTATTTATCCTTATTTATACATTTGTTTACAATGTACGTTAAATTGGTACTTTCTACTTTATCATGCTTTAATCCTTCTTCTTCTTACCACAATGCGAAATGAGCTCAATAAGAGTAATTTTATACTTAATTTTTTTAATAATAATCTTAAGATTATTATACTATGAATATAGAGAGTATTAAAAAATAGCTTAAGTGCCTTTAACAGTTGAAGCAACATTTTCCCATATATTATTCATTTACGTTTCCTTTACTTTGAATTTATGGAATCAAGTAACATTGTGCTTGTACCCCTTATCATTTTTGGAAAAATGCTTTTAATTTTATAACGAACTCCTCAAAATTGATTATCCCTACGTATATAGAACCCATGAAAGCTTTTGACATATTTTACCTTATGATCATTTTACTCTTATTGTTTGAATTATCCCACCCCCAATGTTATTCATAACAATATAAGAACATTCAAATGTAATAAGGTGGTTGTGACCCTTCTAATCGCAAGAGTTAGATCCATGAAATCAAGAACAAGTAGCATGTTCTCTTACTAATCCTTAAAGTTGGTCTGAAACAAGATGAGCATAATATTAAAATTAGGAGATACTTAGTTGAAAATTGGAAAAAAAGTAAAGATTAACCATATATGCTCATACCCAAATACCAGCCATAGTAAATTCAAATAATCGATGTAACGACCGACCTTTCTGACCATAGAAAGTCGGCACCAAATACATCTACGATTTTCCAATGCCAAACATCTAATCGTTGAAAGGAAGATTTTTGGGGTATAATAAAAAGAACAAACAAGGGAAATAAAATCTCGCACTAAAAACGAAAACATATAATATAATAAAGACGGTATAAACTGTCATTTCAAGATACAAGGTACATCAAAGTTAAAGACAAACTTCATCAGTACAACAAGGTATATCCAAGGGCTCCACAAACTAATGCCAGCATGGAAAATACCCTACCCAAGCATTGTGATAAAATAACCCCCGGGTCAGTCTGGAAAACTAGCACGAGAAAGCACAAGTAAAATGGTAAACATATAATAATTCCGTGAGACCGTGCTACTGAACATAGAATGAGTTACCTCACGAGAACAAAGTCCATACATAAAAGAATGGATAAACAACAGAAACAAATCCAAACATAAAGGATGGATACAAGTAAGGAAAAATCCTATACTTGAAGAGTGTGAAAAATCCAAACTCAAAGAATAGAAAAATATAATTAAACATAGAGAAGGGCATAAGGCACTTCTAGATGCAATTGACAAAAAATCAACTCTAAAGTTTGAATCAAAACAAGGAGAATGAATTTATCCAACACGTCTAAGAAGGTGCGTCCCCCACACGGAAAGTATACCTCTTGACAAAATAAACTTTAGATCCCATGCCAAACACACATCACTCTTAAAAACTTCCAAGCTGGACCCCGCTTCAAACAAGCTTCCAAATATTTCACATCACCGCAAGCATGCTACCAACAAATCTCTAGATAGATGTGGACATCCTACTGGGTGCAACCCAACTGGCTTGGCTCCCACTCACTCTTTGGTTTTAGTTATCCACATTGTTGGATGCCAATGATCAAAATAGGCGACAAATCATCTTAGACTGACGAAATACAACAAGGAATATCAAAATCGATAGTCGATGAATCAACTATCGAAAACAAACTAATACGACTTTGGGGAAAACAATGAAGTCGGACAAGTTAGGGCAGTGTTGCTTCCTACCTTAACTCGTTAACATTCTTAACTCTAAGAATAGAAAAAGTTTATATGCCCCAAATGAGCAAGAAATTCATCTTGGATCGACGAAACACAAAGAAGACGGTAGAATTGGTAGTCATCGAATCAACTATCGTAGATAACAAAATGATATTACTTGTGAAATTAATGAATCAAACATCTAAATCTTTTGACTCACACTTGTGCTCAAATTTTCAAATCACAAGTATTCGTAAAATATTTGAAAACATTCTTTATTTTAAAGAGCAATCATATTTCTACGTTTATTAAAAAGAAGGGCCAAAACAATTGTCCTTTAAACATTGTTTACTATAAACCAAAACAATTTAAATTTAGCTTTATTTTTAAATATTACCTTTTAAAAGATTTTCTCATTTATAAACTATTATTTATAACTTTAAAATGACATTAATTATCTCGAAGAATAAATCAAATTTATAATCATTTATAACTTTGAAATAACAATAATTATCCTGAAGAAAAATAAATTATATTTGTAACCTTTCTATAAATCAAAAGAAACATTGATTGTCCCAAAAGAAAATAAATCAAATTTATAATCTTTTTATAAATTAAAAACTACATTAGTTACGCTGAAAGATAATTAATCAAACTTATAATCATTTATAAATTTTGAAACAACATTAATTATCCCAAAAGATAATAAATCAAATTTATAATTTCTTTTATAAACTTTAATCAATACTTAACCGTTATTTTCAAAATTCTGAAAATATTTGAAAATATAGTTTTAACAACTTTTAAAGTGCAAAAACGTGACTAAACATTTATTTTATAAAAATACAAGCATAAATCCAACACATTTTATGAGCCAAATTTATATAAAATCATCTCATCTTATAATAATTCTCCATTGTTATAGTAAACTTTTCTCAAATACTTATCCTCTAAATGTCTTATTTGCCCATTTAGATTACTAAACAACTTTTATTGAAAGTTTTACTATAAACTCAACAATATTGAAAAATTACTTTTAACTTTAACATTTTCTCTGAACACCATTTAGTCAAACTGTGAAACTTAATTCACAAGGGGTTCGTTACAATACACTCACAATTTTCAAAAAAATAAATCCCAATAAACTGATCGAGCATAAATTAACAATCGATAAATAATAGTTAATGCTCCTAAACCAGCCAAGCATGACAAATCAAACAATAATGATAATAAATATTATCATTTTAAAACAAACAAACATAACATAAATATAACGACCTGACTATTCAATCCTCGAAAGTCGACCCAAAATACATCCATGGTATTCGTATGCCAAGCACCCAAGTATCAAAAAGACAGAAAGTTAAGGAAAATAAAAGGATAGAATAGAACAAGAAAGAGAGAACACAACGAAAAAAATCTCACAGTGGAACGATAATATATAATATCAAACGAACAGTACAAAGGATTACACTGGATACAGAAATTTCAAAGTTATGAAATCTTAATACTATCATCAACCTAGCCAGTTATAATTGCATGTCCTCACAATGCTGATATATATAATACAAAAATGTGACGATAATAAGAATACTACAGAAGGTAATCATCCAGCTCTTCTCCATAATCTCCAAAGCATCCGTAGCTAAATTTGAAAACATGCATAGGGCAGACCTGAGCATTATAAGAAAATAACACTCAGATCTGCAGTCTGGTCAACTAGCATGAAAAACTCAAGAAATACGAGACAAGCAACATTAACCATTGAGGCCTTACAGATTATTGTAATGGTTTTCTCCTCAAATGAAACCAACCATTCATTAAGTTAACGTATAGTGATATGATAGACCATGTTTAGAGTGTAGTACATAAATCATATCGAATAACTGATGTGTGAACGCCACAACGATAATAGGTATACAATCAAACTGCTAAGGCACGTTCGCATACGGATTTTTTTCTACGGAGATCTCCTCGGTCTAGCCTCATTCTAACCCTACGAAAAGAATTAGAAACTATCTTCCGAGTATCATATATCTCTGGAGAGGATATACTTTAAGGTAAACATAACTGGGCCACCCTCGGTGTGTGGTACATGTCATATCAACTCCCGCTAGCAACAATCGATAATCATCTCTAGATAAGAAGTTGATATACCCTTGATGTCAGCTTAACCCCTCTGGCCATGCCCCTTCTCTATTTTCTATCATTTTCCCAAAGTCGAGGTTACGTTCGACATCTCTCATATAAGTCTTCATCACTCGAACAGAACACGAACCCCAAATGGATTCCACAATCTCAGATAGATCATGAATCACTACATGGATAAGTGTTAAAATGAAGTTATAATTGAATCTTATAAGTGAGTAAGATTTATAATTTATGAAGTTATATAAAAAGGAATGAATTTGTAAATAAAGGGATTTATAAGTAAATTAATTTAAACTGGATTTTGGCATGCAAATGAGATAAAATGGAATTGGTTGATGATGGAATTTTGTATATTAAAGTTTTTATAAAATAGAAATGTGAATTATAAACATTGTTTTATAAATCCAAAATCAATTCAATTTGATATGTTAACTATAGAAGTTATTAAAGGAACTAGATTCACGATTTTGGACCGTGGATAATCCTTTAGTAAATATGTAGAAGCAATGAATTTGGTAAGAGAATTATATTCATGATTTTGGACAGTGAATAGTTCATTAAATTAAATGAGTGTTTTGGGATTGTTCACTGTCCAAAATCATGAATAGGTATTTTTATACATATTATTATATGGTAAATTTAAATAATGATCAGGTATACCAAATATATATTATTATATGGTAAATTATATAATAATAATGATTATATATATATATATATTATTATATATAAACCCCATTTAATTTGCTTTCCTATCCAATATATATATATATATATATATATATATATATTTATATTTAAATAATGATTAGGTATACAAAGATCATTAGTATATTGACCCAAATAAGTATGTTTAAGAGAATGTTTCCTTAAAGAATAAAATTTGTACTTAATCATGATTTAAGTACATGCAACATTTTCTAAATTTGAAAAAAAGAGAATTTTGAATTACTTATTATTAAATAAGTATATGGAAATGTTTTCCAATGTTGAAATATTGAAATGGTTTTGAGATTATATCTTTTTAAAGATAATTTGAAGTGAACATTTGGAAAGTGATTTAATTAATAGAAGATTAATTAAAAGGGCCTAGTGATTGCTTATGGTGCTAGATATTTGTTGTTGCTTTGATAGTTCAATAGCCGACCGTCAAATTTTTCCATTTTATTTCCTCGACTTGATGTGGGAATTATTTAGTCGTACACTTAGTATGCAGCTATCTATGTAGCTTGTTTATCATTTGTGTTGAGGATGTTGATTGATGTAGTGAAGAGTATTACTCCAATCTATCGAGCTTCCTTCTTGGCCGAGCAAGTTGAAAGTTGGAGACGTGATAAGTCTATGAGACTTAGTTTCTGTGTAAGTTTGAGAAACGCTTTTGCGTTTTTGGTGCGAAGAGACCGGGATCGGTTTATCCAAAAACCACTTCGGACCAACGTATATGCATTCGATTGTGTAGGCTGTGATAATACTGATATTTAGGATTTTCGTAGTGAAGGACTGCTTATTGATCGTTTGGGGTTAAAATCCCAATATACATCCAGTAGCAATAGTCTCTTCGTTATGAAATAGCCATTGCAAGGGCTATCACTACTAATCCTAGGGATTTTTCGATAGGATGTGGTAGGAAAGTACCTTCAATTTGTCCTATTCCTGGACAACTTGTATGGATGTTTGTCTGACATTGCATTTCTAAACATTACGTACATTGGTTTTTTCAAACGTACATCAGTGGTGGCAGGGAAGACAACTTCTTTTAGCTTAACAACCTCCTTGAGACATACGTTCTCAAAGGTTGTATTTTTATAGAAGGCAATTAGTAGTCAACGGAAATGGCAATCTGGCATTCAAATTGATATGATATGTGAAAGGTAATAGTTACCTTAGGCCTCATCAATCAGAAATAACCGAAACAAGGTTAGATGTAGCAGGGCTAAGTGGGTCATTCCCAATTAGGATATGATCATCCTCTTCTAGATATATTTCTTCCGCTATGACATTCGGGATGTAAATTAATGTGGTTTGTATGCTATGGAGGCCCTTGAAAAAGGTCGGTAACGATTGGGGGATGACATATTCGATACGACCTAGTTACAGAGGTAGGTCGGTCTTGTGTTGGTAGAGGGCAGATGTTTTGTGCCTCGGGACATCCATCTAAAGATGTACCCAACGAATGGTAGTCCCTTCACCTGGTCATTTGTATAGAAATCCAAACTCCATTACGAGCTTGTGCTTTTGTTTGTATTGGCATAATGAATAGCCCTGAAATGCTATACCGGTAACCATTTTGGCTGTGATTAATATTATTTGTATACTAGACACTAGTATAATTTAAGATGATTTGATATGAAATGTTTTGGTTATCATAAGGTAAAAAAAACATATCCGTGTTTATGCATGGGCATGTCTTACGAGATAATTTTGTTTTGAAAAGGAAAGTTTGGTAATGTAATAAATTAAGTTGAGTGTGTTTTCTCATGCTGGTTTGCCAGACTGATTCGGGCGTTCTTCCCTTTCAACGCTCGGGTTAGACCGAATATATTTACAGGTTCAAATTTTGATGCAGACCAGAGAGACGAAGTCATAGGTCGGCTCCGACCTAACTTGTTTTTAAGTCGAGTACGACCTAAGAAATCACAGGATGAAGAATTCCGACCTAACGAGCTCCGACTTAAGGAAGGTGAAGGCAGCATGAGTCGTTCACGACTTAGGAGGGTAGATTTGTATCGCCACCGACCTAACTGGCCATGTGAGAAGGAGCAGCGACCTACTGAAAGTCGGTCACGAGTTAACATAACTCTAGGTCGTATGGAAAAGGCTTCGGAGTTAGATCGTTGGAAAATTTTAAGTCGATACCGATCTAACGAAAACACTCTAAGTCGTTCGCGACTTAACAAGACAAATGGCAACGATTTACAGAAACCAAAGCACATTTTAGGTCGGACCCGACCTAAGGAGAAAGAGCTACGAGTTAATGAAGCAGCTTTAGGTTGTCTCCGACTCAGCGAAGGAGGTCTAGGTCGGCAACGACCTAAGGAGGAAGATATAGACCGACCCAATGAGATACCGCTACTGGAGATGAGTCGCTTGGAATTTGAGTCGCTAACGACCTAACTTAGGTCGTAGGTCGCCAGGAAGATAAGGCACCAATGCTGGGTTTGTTAAGTCGTTTGTAATATTGGGTCTTAGGTCGTATACGATCTAACTGTTGTAAACGTGTATGTATGTAATGTGTTAGGTCGCGTACGACCTATGATGAGTCGTATTATGGTCATATATATATGAGTCGGTCACGTTGAGTCGTATGTTGTATGTTAGGTCGTACTTGGTTAAGTCGGCCATGTTTGAGTCGGTCACTTTGTGCTATGTTGTAATGGGTTTAGGTCGCCACTGTAATAAGTCGGCAACGACCTAGGATGAGTCGTAGGTCGGCAACGACTTAGGAATTGGATTGTAACTCCTATAAATACGTGTGTGTTGTAAATTTTGAGGAGGTTGATTTTTGAATAAAATTCTCTTTTGTTAGCTTTGTGCTTTCATACAAATTGGTAGTTGAGTGTGATCTCCTATCTCCTCTTTCGGTTAATCGAGTGCGCTCGATTCAACGATCGTAGAAGCCGATTCACGGTATCTAGTGCGCTAGATCAACGTACGAAGAATCGTAGATCTTCTTTCTCGGTATCGTGCGCGATCAACGAGACGAAGATAGCTAGAATCCGGTATCTTTAGATCAACGGATTTGGGCCTTGCAGTATTCTCAACTCACCGATTGCTACATTCCATCGATTGAAGTTTGTTTCGATTTATCCGCTGCACCAGTTTGGTATCAGAGCCATACTTAGCCAATCATAGCTAAGTTGATTCTTGGAGCCAAGTATTTGAAGTTGAAGTTTGAAGTTGGAGTTCTTTGTGTTCTTATTGAAGTTGCAACAAGAGGGAGAACTTTCGATCCATTCTATTTTGAAAGTGTTTGAAATCGAAGTTAGGCCGTGTATACTTGTGAAGTAGCCGAGCCTAGTGAAGGGTCTTGAAGTTTAAGCCGTGACTTGTTATTTGTGAATTGTTGAATTTGTGAAGTTTTCCGATCATGCCACCAAGGAGAGCTAATCGTCATCAAAACGTTGAAGCTTTGTATCGTAGAGAAGAAGCCGAGCTTATGGAACAACGTATTAATGAGAAGTTTGATGAAGGCATTGGAAAATTGGAGAAATTGATGAATGATTTGAATCAAAGGAGGTGATCACCAAACTCGAACCATGGAGGAAACCGAGTTTCGCCATCGGTTACAGAAGCGAGGAGGGTATCACCACATTCTTGTAGAGATAGAAGAGAAACATCAATTTCATCACGAAGAGATCATCATGACTATGCACATGAAGAGAGAAGAAGTCGACGTGAATTTGACAACGAAGCATATAGAGATGAAGAGAGACATAGTCAAAGAAGCATGCATGATCGAAGGGATGATAATGGTCGAGATCGATGTAGGCGTACTTTTGATTTTGTTGAAGAGGGTGATGGAGCTAGTATTCATTATCGAGATCGGGACGAAGTTCGAAATTCTTACCGTAATATTGAAGATGATCGACGATGGGAATCGGGTATGAAGATAGAAATTCCAGAATTTAAAGGAGGAATGGTAGCAGAAGAATTTCTCGATTGGATTTCTAATGTTGAAGAGATCTTTGATTTCAAAGAGGTTCCTGAACAAAGGAGAGTGAAGTTGGTTGCTACTAGGTTGAGGGGGAGAGCTTTGGCGTGGTGGCAGCAAACTAAACTTACAAGGGAGAGAATGGGGAAGTCAAAGATAGAATCGTGGGATAAGATGAAGAAGTTGATGAGATCTACTTTCTTACCTTACAATTATCAGTCACTTATGTACCAAAGGTTGCAGAATCTGAGGCAAGGGACGAAGTCTGTTAGTGATTATGCTGATGAATTTTACCAACTCATTGCCAGAAATGATATTATGGAAACGGAAGAACAGCTAACTGCTAGATTCATTGGGGGATTGAGAATGCAGATCCAGGATATGGTTAATATGTTCGATCCTAGATCAGTTGCAGAGGCACATCAGAAAGCGTTAGCTTGGGAGAAGCAAGGAAGGCGTGGAGGTGGTGTGTTTACTAATTCCAATAATCAAGCGAAGGATGTTAGTGGAAGTTCTAGTGTTCCTAAACCTGTTACAAAACCAGTGGTGAAGGAGGCTGAGAAGGCGAAGGTTAGCAGTGGGTTCAAATGTTATAACTGTCAGGAGTTGGGTCAAAAAGCAACGAATGTCCGAAGCCGAAGAAGAGAACCATGGTTGCAGAAGTTGAGGAGGATGATGGTGAGGAGGCAGAATGTTCAAATGCACCTTATGTTGAGGAGGAAGAAGAATTGTTTGGAGATGAAGGTTGTAATCTTATGTTGAGGAGGTCATGTCTCACACCAAAGCAAGAGGAGGATTGTAGTTGGTTGAGAAGCAATATTTTTCAGTCGACATGCACTATTCTGGGAAAAGTTTGCAAGTTCGTTATTGATGCTGGAAGTTGCGATAATATTATTTCTACAGAAGCAGTAAAGAAGTTGAACTTGAAGACTGAGAAACATCATAAACCGTACAAGCTAGCATGGTTAAGGAAGGGTGGTGAAGTGAAGGTGTGTCGAAGGGCTTGTGTTAATTTTTCTATTGGGAAGAAGTACAAAGATGAAATTTGGTGTGATGTAGTGGATATGGATGTTTGTCATCTGTTGTTGGGCATACCATGGCAGTTCGATAGAGCAGTTCAACATGATGGTCGTGCCAATAGTTACAGTTTCATGTTCGAGGGTACAAATCACTTTGGTTCCCAAGAAACAACAACAGAAGGAGAGCAAGCTAGAGGAGATCGAGGAATTGAAAACTCTGTTGACTTTGAAAGAGTTTGTCAAGGAAGTTGAAGAAGAACCTGAAATTTTTTTGTTGATTGGGAGAGAGAGTAATGAAGAAGTTGAAATTCCAGAAGAAGCAAAGCCAATTTTGAAAGAATTTGAAGATGTCTTTCCAGAGGAGTTGCCTAAGGAGTTACCGCCACTTAGAGACATTCAACATCAGATTGATCTTGTTCCGGGAGCAGTGCTACCACATCGACCACATTACCGAATGAGTCCGAAGGAACATGAGGAGTTACGAAGGCAGGTGGAAGAGTTGTTGGAACAGGGACGTGTTCAGGAAAGCTTGAGTCCTTGTGCAGTGCCAGCATTGTTGGTGCCAAAGAAGGATGGAACATGGAGAATGTGCACAGATAGTAGAGCTTTGAACAAGATTACTGTTCGTTATAGATTTCCTATGCCAAGGTTGGATGACTTGCTGGATCAATTGAGTGGGGCAACTATATTTTCGAAGATTGACTTGAAGAGTGGTTATCATCAAATTCGGATTAGACCTGGAGACGAATGGAAGACAGCTTTCAAGACAAGGGAGGGGTTATACGAATGGTTGGTTATGCCATTTGGTTTGTCGAATGCACCTAGTACATTCATGCGGGTGATGAATCAAATCTTTAGACCATTCATTGGGAAGTTCGTCGTGGTTTATTTCGATGATATTCTGATATATAGCAGGAGTATGGAAGAGCTTGTTCTACATTTGAGGGAAGTGTTGATTATTCTCCGTGAAGAACAATTTTATGCTGCTACGAAGAAATGTGTGTTTATGACAAAAAGTGTCTTATTCCTGGGTTATGTTGTTTCAGGAGAAGGTATTCAAATTGATCAAAGTAAAGTAGAGGCAGTCAGGAATTGGCCACAGCCAAAGATAATTACGGAAGTGAGAAGTTTTCATGGGCTAGCATCATTCTACCGAAGATTCATTCCACACTTCAGTAGCGTGATGGCTCCAGTTACTGATTGCATGAAGGGTAAACAGTTTTCGTGGACAGAAGAAGCCGGGATTGCTTTTGAACGAATCAAAGAACTGTTGACGACAGCGCCAATTCTTGTTTTACCTGATTTTCAGTTGTTGTTTGAGCTACACACTGATGCATCAAAGGTTGGGATTGGAGGAGTGTTGAGTCAGCAGGGGAGACCTATTGCATATTTCAGTGAAATGTTGTCAGGGGCAAAGATGAGATACAGTACATATGACGTTGAATTTTATGCTGTTGTACAAGCTGTTAAGCATTGGAGACACTATCTATTTCAGAAAGAATTTGTTCTGTACACTGATCATGAGGCATTGAAGCATTTACAGGGGCAGGATAAAATTTCAGCGAGACATGCATCGTGGATTGCTTATTTGCAACAATTCACTTTTGTTGTTAAACACAAATCTGGGGTGACGAACCGTGTGGCTGATGCTTTAAGTAGGAGGAGTCATTTGTTGACAACATTGAAGGTTGAAGTGACGGGGTTCGAATTACTGCCAGAGATGATTGAAGAAGATCCTTACTTTGTGAAATATGTTGAGAAAGTGAAGGAAGGGAGTACTGATGAATTTATGATGATTGATGGATTTTTGTTTAAAGGAAATCGGTTATGTATTCCTGAGAGCAGTTTGAGAATGAAAATTATCAAGGAGTTGCATGAAGAAGGCCATGTGGGTAGAGATCGTACATTGCAATTGGTTTCTCAATCTTATTTTTGGCCGTCGATGAGAAAAGAAGTTGAAAGATTTGTGGAGAGATGCCATATTTGCCAGGTTTCAAAGGGAACAGCGACGAATGCAGGGTTGTATATGCCATTACCTGTACCATCTAAGCCATGGGTTGATATCAGCATGGATTTCGTTTTGGGTTTGCCTAGAACTCAAAGGGGAAATGATTCGATATTTGTTGTAGTGGACAGATTTTCGAAGATGGCACATTTTATTGCCTGCAAGAAGACAGCGGATGCAGTTCGAGTGGCACAATTATTCTTTAAGGAGGTGTATCGATTGCATGGTTTACCAGAATCTATTGTTTCTGATCGGGATACTCGTTTTCTGAGTCACTTTTGGTTAAGTTTGTGGAAGATGGTGGGAACAAAGCTGAAGTTTAGTAGCGCTTATCATCCGCAAACTGATGGACAGACAGAAGTTGTTAACAGGTCATTGGGGAATTTGTTGCGATGTCTTGTACAGGATAATTTGAGAAGTTGGGATATGAAGTTATGCCAAGCAGAGTTTGCTCATAATCATTCCATGAATCGTAGTACGGGTTACAGTCCGTTTCAGATTGTATATTCAAATTTACCCAGGGGACCGTTGGATTTGGCAGCAGTACCACAATCGAAGGGGACGGTTAAACGAGCTGCTGATTTTGTTGATGAGTTGACTGAATGTCATAAAATCGTTCAGGAACGATTGAAGAAATCGAATGAGAAGTATAAGAAGTCTGCAGATTTGAAGCGACGAAATGTTGAATTTAACAAAGGCGATTTGGTTTATGCAGTGTTGACAAAAGACCGTTTTCCGGTAGGAACATACAATAAATTGAAAGCACGGAAAATTGGTCCAGTTGAAGTTTTGAAGAAAATCAACGAGAATGCTTATCGATTAAAGTTACCGGATGATGTTTATACTTCTGATGCTTTTAACGTCAAACATCTAATTCCATATCATGGAGGAGAAATTGTTGTGAAAGGAGATGGTGAAAATTCGAGGTCGAATTTCTGTCAACCCGGAGAGGATGATGCAGACCAGAGAGACGAAGTCATAGGTCGGCTTCGACCTAACTTGTTTTTAAGTCGAGTACGACCTAAGAAATCACAGGATGAAGAATTCCGACCTAACGAGCTCCGACTTAAGGAAGGTGAAGGCAGCATGAGTCGTTCACGACTTAGGAGGGTAGATTTGTATCGCCACCGACCTAAATGGCCATGTGAGAAGGAGCAGCGACCTACTGAAAGTCGGTCACGAGTTAACATAACTCTAGGTCATATGGAAAAGGCTTCGGAGTTAGATCGTTGGAAAATTTTAAGTCGATACCGATCTAATGAAAACACTCTAAGTCGTTCGCGACTTAACAAGACAAATGGTAACGATTTACAGAAACCAAAGCACATTTTAGGTCGGACCCGACCTAAGGAGAAAGAGCTACGAGTTAATGAAGCAGCTTTAGGTTGTCTCCGACTCAGCGAAGGAGGTCTAGGTCGGCAACGACCTAAGGAGGAAGATATAGACCGACCCAATGAGATACCGCTACTGGAGATGAGTCGCTTGGAATTTGAGTCGCTAACGACCTAACTTAGGTCGTAGGTCGCCAGGAAGATAAGGCACCAATGCTGGGTTTGTTAAGTCGTTTGTAATATTGGGTCTTAGGTCGTATACGATCTAACTGTTGTAAACGTGTATGTATGTAATGTGTTAGGTCGCGTACGACCTATGATGAGTCGTATTATGGTCATATATATATGAGTCGGTCACGTTGAGTCGTATGTTGTATGTTAGGTCGTACTTGGTTAAGTCGGCCATGTTTGAGTCGGTCACTTTGTGCTATGTTGTAATGGGTTTAGGTCGCCACTGTAATAAGTCGGCAACGACCTAGGATGAGTCGTAGGTCGGCAACGACTTAGGAATTGGATTGTAACTCCTATAAATACGTGTGTGTTGTAAATTTTGAGGAGGTTGATTTTTGAATAAAATTCTCTTTTGTTAGCTTTGTGCTTTCATACAAATTGGTAGTTGAGTGTGGTCTCCTATCTCCTCTTTCGGTTAATCGAGTGCGCTCGATTCAACGATCGTAGAAGCCGATTCACGGTATCTAGTGCGCTAGATCAACGTATGAAGAATCGTAGATCTTCTTTCTCGGTATCGTGCGCGATCAACGAGACGAAGATAGCTAGAATCCGGTATCTTTAGATCAACGGATTTGGGCCTTGCAGTATTCTCAACACACCGATTGCTACATTCCATCGATTGAAGTTTGTTTCGATTTATCCGCTGCACCAAATTTGGTGCTTTTGGAGGTTCATCAGGAAAGCTGGAGATGTTCATTTTCGTATACACATGTCAGTTTTTCTTTATCCGCTTTGTGCATTGTTGCTGTTTATATTATCAACAATTGTGAGGACATGTTATTATAACTGTCCAAGCTGATGATTAATGATTGATTGTTGAACTCTAATTGATGTATGTATGTATAGTTTCTGTTTTGTAAATATCATTGATATGATATTATATGTTATTCCGCTATGATATGAGATTCTGTATTGTTCTATTTTGTTTTCTCTTCTCTCTCTTCTCTTCTCTTCTTCTCTTTTCTCTTTTTTCTCATGACTTTCCGTCAGTCTGTGCTTTTTGGGTCGGACATGTGTGGTTTATTATCGATTCAATGGTTACGGATTTGTGTATCGTCACATATACTCCTTTACAGGGGTTCTTATTGGTATGAAATCGCAAAGTCTTTCGATAAATTCTTAAGTCAATACTAGGTCAAGTTCGATAGTTGACTAATTAATTATCGAGTCAAAACAATTGCTTGTACAAATCAATATTCATACGCTTAATTTGTTATCGACATTCCAACTTTACTATTCCTCATCCAAGAGTGAAGACAGGTAAGTTAGAGCATTGGTTGCATCAAAGCCTTGCCTAGACACTTCATTCTTGAATCTCACAAATAGATGTCTACCTCGTCAGTTTTAATGTTAAGTACAATACTAACGATTTCCATAAACAAGTAAGAAATCAGCACGATCATATTTTCAACATTTTGTAACTTACTTTTCCTACTTCAAGAGAGAAACCGATGGGTTAGAGCTCTACTGCTTCATCCTTACTCGAACATCAATCTTAACTCTCACAAATAGATAAGCCTTCATCAGCTTTTAGTGTTAAGCATGGTTAATCACTTTTCAAACAATTAATCAAACAATTAACAGTTTGGCCACTAAGCAATTCTAAACCCTTTCTAAACCTTCTATTTATACTTCTAAAACTCTTTTTAAAATGATATGATGTATAGTAATTTGTTTACCAATACATGATATGTAAATAAACAAGTTAAAAGATATTTTATTCCATAAGATATAAAATAGTCAACATGTTTTGTAAAACCTACAAATGTTTTAAAATTCTTTTAAAATACTTTATAATACATATAATCGGTTTTAAATATTTTCTCAAAATATTACTTGAAAATAATAACTTTACAATTTCCTTAAAAAATTGGAAAAACAAGTTTATATTATAATATCCTCTTTTTATAAAATTCAAAACTAGTTCTTATAAATTCATAAATATCTCAAACCACTTTTGAAATATTCTAATATGAGTTAGTATGCATTTATAAAAAGAATGAAACAAAATACTTAACTTAATATCTTTTTGAACCTTTAAAATCCAAAAATCAATTCTAAACGGGGCAGTTTTGCACAAGTGAAGTTTTGGTCATTTCAAGATGTGACTTAACCTGTTACTATCCAAGCTTTTAATAAAAATACATAAACATATAAAACATTATAAATATGGTGAGAAACCCCTAAGGAACTCTTTATAAAGTTCCAGACAAATCATCGTTAGACAATCCAAACTGCATCTACAGTGACTATCGCTCTAAGTGCACTTTCAAACCCGAGTCCAATCTAAACCAAAGTCCATCTATAACCTATGTCCTTTATTCCAAGGTCTTGTCACATGTCATACAAGTCTATTCACATGGATCACATATGCGTCTTGTTTTCAAAACAAGAATCAAATTAATGTCTTAACAATGTCAATAATAGTTCAAACAAATATGCACAATCAACACAACATACATACATTATATTTTCCTTTCAAAGAGGTGTGTTAACTCACCTTTAACCAAATAAACAACCCAGTCCAAGCATCCAAGTCAAACCTCCACCTTGCAACCATCTTTCCCTCCTTATTCTCCTTACTTTCCACTTTCTTTTGCCCTCCTAAACTCCATATTTCTCATGGCATATTCGTATGGGAAGAGGTTAGCTCCACTTTCTCACAATCTGACTAAGTAGAAGGTATTGTAATATGCCCAAATCTTCACTCTAAGTTTGAGATGATTTGGACAAGATTTTCAATTATTTCCTTTAGAACATAGGAGGGGAAGAAGAAGAAGAAGCCATTGATTTAAGCTTGTATTTGCTTTATGAATTAGTAATTTATTCCTAAAGGCCATTGATTTAAGCTTGTATTTTCTTTGTGAATTAGTGATTTATTTCTAAAGGTACACCCATCTTTATATAGGATCAAAATGGTGCTCTTTAAGCTTGCTCTAACCCCCCAAACCCTCCCCCTTCACCATGCCACGGAAGCTCACTTCCTTAAGAAATACCCTTATACCCTTACTTTACTAAATATCTCGTATCCGCTAGAACACTCTAAAACCTTTTAAGCTTTATGAAGAGGGGTATGTGATAATTAGTTGCTAATATGTCCATTTGATCATTAGATAAGTGCATAAGAGTTTGAACAACTTATATCGATGGAAAAACTTTTTACCGATTGTCGATCACAATAATTATATTTATTCGAAGAATATGTTTTTGTAAACAATTTTCAAAAACAAGTTTCTTACCATTATTTATTAATAAAATTATGTTTATCAAGCTTATAAAATTATATTTATAACACTTATTTATATTTTAAATATTATGATATTCGAAGACGAATTGTTCGAATTTTTGGGTTCCTATATTCTCCCCCACTTAAACATTTTGTCCTCGAAATTCAAACAAGAATGATAATCAAAGGAGATAGAAGAAACAAGATATATATATATATATATATATATAACATGCTGCTGAAACTATGCACAAACCAAACTGCAAATCAAATTGCATACTAAGCGACTCCCCTTAACCGGTGAGTACATCGCAAAAGATGTACAATACTAAGGTAAGAATCAAGTGAAAAATCCTTGTTCGAACCAGTATAAACCACCTCAAAAACATATACTTGAGTACTGAATCAAGAACAATTATGCAAATAATTCTACGTATAACTTATTTATGTATCGTATTGGCTTCTTAGCTACACCAATTCCTTTTTAATCATATTCGTTCATCCAAATAGTATGTCCTTCAATAGTAAATCATTTATGCATCATTTCATAAATCATAACGTCAAATTTATACACTTTTTATAACTTAAGTTCATACTCGTATAACACTCCACTGCATCCTAAGTGCATATACCAAAACATAAAATTTGTAACAAGTATGATTAACAAATTTTAAAACTTGTTTTAACTTTTGTCTTTTCAATTCAAGTGTTATATAAACTAAAATATATATTTTCACAAACACTTAACTGCAAGTTCAATAACAACTCAGAAGTTCCTGACCATCCAAATTCGTCGAAAATTCCATTTCATTTTAACAAATGAAAACTATCAAACAACATATCATAGCATGATGCACATACCATACTGTCCTAATGCTTAGGCTACATGTGTCCATGACATAATTTAATAGTAGAACTTTAGAACTAAGTACCATTTTTCATTTCAAATCATTTTGAAATACTATATACATATAACTTTTGTATATCGAATATTACCTTTTGAATTCAAATCAAAATCTGTTTTACCAAAACAACTTTGTAGCATCCCTCATTTAGAAACCTAAAAATGAACGTTGATAATGCTGAAGTTATCATCAAAAATATTTTTAAGTGACTTAAGTGAGTTCAGTACCACCGAACCATATTTTTGGTATTTAACCAAAATCACCAAAGTGGTATTAAATACTTCGTATAATAATACTAAGTATCATGATCTCGATTTCCTAAATCAATTTATCAAATATTTTCTTTCGGATAATGTTATTATTATTTCTCCAAAATCTTGAAAACATTTTCAAAGATACCGATATCTAAGTTCTCGCATTCTCTATTTAAATCATTTTCCTTTATTATATTCTATAAACTATACTTATATAAAATCTCCTTCTTATATAAATATTTTCACAAATATTTATTTTTAAAATATTCTATCTTTCCTTCTGATTATAGTAAACATCTTTTACTAAATTTTAACTTCTAACCCAATATTATCGTCGAACGCCTTATAGTCAAACCGTGAAACTTTATTTACAAGGTGTTCGTTTCAATGTACCCATAATTACTGTCTATCAAGACCATGATGTAGAAAGATAACACTGCTCATAAACTGGTTGAGCACTAATTAACAGCAAACAATTGTCCATGTTCCTAACATGCCAAGCATGACTAAACAATCATGGTTACTGGATATTAAACTATGAGAAACACTTATATCAAACCAAACACGAATAGGTAAACCATAAATAGATAGTTTACCTTCAAGAATCTACTTTCCCTTTGCTGCTGCAGAAGTAAGAGGTGTCGAAGAAATAACAATGACCTTAGGCTGCTCCCCTACCTTGAGCATGGACAATCTCTAACAAAATGGCCAGGCTAGTGGCAACCGTAACAACCTTTCGGTGCAAACTGTACCTCAAGCTTCAGAACCTTTTCGATTGGTGCTCCTACCATGCGTCCTCCCCCTCCCTATCTACACTTAATAGAAAAGTGGCCTTTCTTTCGACAATTGTAGCAATCAATGGGGGCCTATTCTTTGATGGTAGAAGCTTGCGCTTTTTATCCTTGATTGGTGCTGATATAGACGACTTCGGAGCCAAACCCTTGAAATCGAAAATTGTACTTATAATATCCTTAAATGCTCCCTGGATATGATCCATCATATCCTTACATACTATGATGCACAAACTAATTTAAGCCTGGACTTCGATGATAGTTTTTGTGTCGTCGAACCTCTTTTGCCCAATATCTCAAACTCATGCCATATCGTAGCAAAGTGTTTCCATGGTCGAACCTACATCATCCCTTCTACTACATCATTCTCGGCATTAGAAGCTCTAGTAACTGTAGTTCTTACTACCTAATAAAAAAACATCTTTAGGAGACTAAAGGATAGAGTTATTTCAAAGAAAGGATTCTAAGAAAGAGATATTCCTAAAGAATAATTTAAAAGTCTAGTTTTTCAAAGTACAAATACGCTCTCATATGTATAATACACTCAAATCATTCTAGAGTGTCACTTACCCTATCTCTAGTGACCCATACCCAACCAAAGCTAAGGTATTTTATTATTCTTAAGCTCTGACAACGGTTGTAACGACCCGGCTTTTCGACCTTTGAATGTCGACACAAAAGACATCCACGGTATTCATGTATTGAGGATCCAAGTGCTGGAAGATAGAAAGTTAGGGTAAAATAAAAAATAGAATAGACAGGAATGTGAGAACACAACATCAGAATCACACAACGGAACAATAATATATAATACCAAAGGAATAGTACAAAGGATCGCTATGAATACAGAAATTTCAAAGTTCGAAAACTAAGTACTACCATCTGCCTGGATAGCTATAACTGGTTTTCCTTACCATGCTAATAATATAATACCAAAATGTAGCGGAAATAAGAATACTATGGAAGTAATCATCCAACTCTTCTCCATAAGCTCTAAGGCATCTGTAGCTAAATCTAGAAATATTCAAAGGGCTGGCCCGAGCATTATAAAAATATAACACCCGAATCATTCTAGTAAACCAGCGTAAGAAACTCAAGAAATGTTAGACAAGTAACAGTAATCAATAAGACCGTATGGATTATCGTAATGTTTTTCACTACGAATGAAACCAATCATTTATTAAGTTTAACATATAGTGATACGATAGATAATGTCTAAAGTGTAGCACATAAATCATATCAAATAGCTGCAGTGTGAATGCCATAATAATAATAGGTATATAATCAATACCGCTAAGGTGTGTTTGCATGGATTTTTTCCATGGAGATCTCCTCGGTCTGGCCGTATTTTAACTACATGACAAGGAACGAAAACTACCTTCCGAGAATCGCATATCTCTAGATAGAATATACTCTAAGGTAAACATAACTGGACCACCCTCAGTGTGTGGTCCGAGTCGTATCAATTCCCACTAGCAACAATTGCTAAGCATCTCTAGATATGGAGTTAATATACCATTGAGGTCAGCTTAATCCCCCGGGTCATGCCCCTTCTCTATTTTCTGTCATTTTCCCAATGTCGAGGCTACGTTCACCATCTCTCACATGCGTCCTCATCATGCGAACATAACATGAAATCCAAAATGGATTCCATTATTCGAATAGATCACGAATCACTACATTGAATTGTGCATCTTCAATAGATCTTGAACCTTCACAAATGTTCCCCGCATAAGTCCTTTGATGAATGCTAATGTTGTCCTTTCGCTTGAAATACTCTTTAAGATAGACAATCACCCACGATAGCATCGTTCAAAATGTTAATGCTTACCTTTCCCTTGGACTTAAACTTAGGATAGACAATTCAACTCGATTACATTTCACTTCACACCTGCTTCTAGAATATAGATCGCATATATGGTTTTGAAGTGATTATGGATTTGAGCCATCGCATATAAGTACACTCTTCCCACTTACTGGGCTACCTAAAAACAATCAATGAATTCCCGGCCAAATCAATATTGGTTCTCTCAGAAGTAAGAAAAAGCTAAAGACGTCTCATGCTAATACTCCTCCTTGAGGGTTCTTTTTCGAATGAAATCAAAAGTCTTTTGTTAACTTCTTAAGTCAATTTGGGTCAAGTTCGATAGTCGACTAATCGATTATCCAGTCAAAACAGTTGCTTATACAAATCAATATTCGTACACATAACTCTTTTTTGACATTCCAACTTATTAATTCCTCGTCCATGAGTGAAGCCAGATAAGTTAGAGCACTGATTGTATCAAAACCATGCCTAGACACTTCATGCTTGAATTTCAAAAATAGATATGTCTACCATGTCGGTTGTTGGTGTAAATTATAGTATTATTGATTTACATAAACATGAAATCGACATGATTGAAATTTTTGACATTTTCTGTAACAACCCTGTATTTTGTGATTATTTTAACTGTATATTTTAATTATTTTAGTTGAATTTTTGATTTAACTTTATTTTATTTATTTAATTTAGATAATTTTTTATTTCAAATATAAACTTTGATTTTTATGTGAATTAGAATTCTAAACATGATTAAATAGAATATTTTATAAAAAAGTGAATTTTGGTCAATATGGTCAAACTTTGACTTTTAAATTTGAAATTTGAAATTTGAAATTTTGAATTTTATCTTTGATTATGAAAGTAAATAAAATTTTAAGAACACTGCTTTTCGTTTCGTTGAAATCTGATTTATAATGTGAAAGCTATGCCTTTTTAACTATTGTATGAAATTTGTTGTATTTAACAAAATTGTTTATTTTAAACTGTACAAATAACATTTATTTGGTCATGTAATGTTCTAATTTATGTTTATATGGTTTAAATAACATGTTATGTATATATTTTGGTTTTAAAACATTTTTGAAAGTGTATTTAACATTTTCCAGTGTCGGTTGTATTTTTTTTTTACAATTTCTAATTTCCAGCTTCAATTAATTAAAGGAATTCTTTATTTTTTTTATTTTTTCAAGATCTTATTTTATTCTCATTCCCACTTTATTTTGTTCCTCATTTTTTAAGACATTTTATTTGTTTTGAAGTGAAATAGAAATTTTCTAGAGCCAATGGTATTTTATTTGTAATTTTCATGTCCTGTTTCCAGTTTTTAAACAATTTCTTTAATTATTTTTCTATTTTCTCTAAATTTAATTATTTATTTCACTTTGAATATGTTTAAAAAATTATTTTTTATTTCAAAATTTTTCTTTAGGATATTTTAAAATGAAGTAGATATTTTTTCAAAGCCAGTGATGTTTTTAATTGTAATTTTCGAACCCTGTTTTGAATTTTTAAGCAATTTCTTTTATTCTTTTTCTATTTTCTTTAAATCTTATTATTTACTTCCATTTTATTTCACTTTGTTTCGGTTTTTAAAAGTATTTTCTGAATTTTATTTCATTTTAACTGAATTAAGAAAAAAGAAATATGAAGAGTTTTAAAAGCTTCTGAAACTTAAGTCTTTTCACCTCCTAAAGTCCTTTCATTTGCACAACTCCTCATTACTCCTCATTGGCAGTGTGTTATCTTTTGTCTAGCCATGTATTCCTTCTCATTTCTCACGCAAAAATTCACCTTCTCATTTCTTATTCACGCCTAGCACACATTTGGTAATGGCCCCATCTTCTTTTTCCTCCTTTTCTTCTATTTTCCTATATTTTTGCCTTGTTTTCACATGATGTTTGATCGGCCTCCACTCCATAGCCACGGTCACCACCTCCTACACCTCTTCCTTGTCTTCATCACCAGCCGCTTCTCCGGTCTTGACTAAGGCCGAGCCCATCATGGTGCCAAAACTCCAAAAAAATGCAACAATGTCCTTGAACCATGCTAGTTTGACCACCTTTGCCTCATCTCCTTCGACCACGGCCACCACTATAGCCGCCACCACTTCACTGACCTGACCACCACACACCCCTCCAACCATTGACAAGTCATGGTGCACCCCAGGCCCAGCTCACTCACCCATGGTTGAACCACTTTGTTGAAAAAAATCCACTGTATTGCATAACCCCTTTACATTCCTATGTGGTAACCTCCTCCATTACTTCCAGCCTTTATGTCATGCAACCTTGTGTCCAACCCAAGCCAAATCATGGTCAAACCCGAGCCAAATGCACCCCTAGGCTGTGCAAAACATACGTACAAAGCAAGGCAAAAGAATTTGCATTCATATCTCTTTTTATTCCAAAGTTATTTCATTTCAAAATGGTATTGTATTTATAAATTGTTTTGATTTTGTTTTGGGTTGTAACATAAGAGTTGTAGCATTGGATCTCGCTCTCCACTCAAATCCATAGTCTTGTCATTTCACTCTTAATTCCGTTGTGTCAATTGTATTGCAATCACCAGCATTTAGAGGTGAGTAAATCTCACATGACATTTTATACTTATGCAATTGTGAAGCGACAACATTTGAATGTGTAGAATTATACATGATGTTATAACTGTCTGTGATGATTTATATATGATGTTAAACCTATTAATTTACATGTCATCTCATCTGTTACTGTTATATATCGTTAAACTATTCATTTATATTTTTTTACACTGCAAGTTCCCTGTAGATTAGAAATCACTATGGGTTGAAATGATACATACCCGAACGGACTCTAGAATAGGGAAAAACCGTTATAAGCTGAAATGATAGGCCTGAACAGTTTTTAATTATTTATTTTGACTTGGGACTGCGGGTTTGAAATGATAGAACCCGGATTTTTCTTTTTAAATTGCGGATTGAAATGATATATATCCGTATCACTTGACCTAGGTTAGAAAACTATATACAGGCCCGTGGTTATTTTATAAAGTATTTTGAATATTTTTAAAAGTGTAAAATTATGAAAATTTGATTTAAAATAGATTTTATATGTTAAATAAATAAATTTTGATTTTTCTAGAAGTTAAAAATGTAATTTAAATGAAGGGTAAAAGTGAATTTTTGAAATATAACTTAAGTTTAGAAATTTGGAATTTTGGTTTTAAAATGGTATTTAAGTTATATAAATAAAGTGGAAATTTAATTACATTTGGAAAATGGTAAATATGATAATTTGATTTAAATTTGAATTTAAATGATTTAATAAAGTATTATTGACTTTTCTGTGAATTAAAATGGTTAAATAAATGAATGCTTAAAAGTGAAATTTTAGAATATAACTTGACTTGAAAATGTGAAATTTGGATTTTAATTAAAGATTTGAGTTAATTAAATAAATTAGAAATTTATTTAAATTTGTGAAATGGTAAATTAAAGTTCAAATGTTAAGTTTATTTGTTGAAAAGTGAAGAAAAGGAAACTATACACTTGAATTTGTTAAGTGAAATTGTTGAAAAAATTGGATTTTTCTGTAAAGTTTACTTTATAAAATCATAAGTTGGAAGTGTATTTTTAATGAACATTTTTTTAATGTTAAAAATATGTTTTTTATAATGTTTAAAGGGTTTAAATTTAAGTTTACTATTTGCTGGAAATACACTAAAATTTGGAAAATACTTTTAATAGCATTCGGAAATGCTATGGTTTCTGTAAATGAACTAAAAACCTAATAAAAAAGGCTATTACAGCAGTTCTGAAATGCTGTAGTTGATAAAGTAAACAAAAAGGCTAAAAACTTAACAAGGGCCTATTACAGCAGTTCTATAAATGCTGTAGTGGTCTGCTGTCTTTGCTGAAATTAATAAAAACCTTTAATTTGAAACCTGAGCATTTACAGCATTTGTGGAAATGCTGTCTTTACTATTTTAAACTAAAATTTCAACTAAAATGAGATTTAACAGTAGTTTTTAAATGCTGTCTTTGCTGAATTAAAATGTTTTCGAGTATAACTTATAACAGTTTTTCCTTAATGTCGCGTAAGGCTGAAATTTTCAATGTTTATGGTTTTTGTCTTAGTAAATGAGCTCAGAATGGTTTGAAACCTTAAAATTTGAATACTTGATTTGAAAGAATAATAACTTCGCATTTTAAATAGTTTAAATGAATTAATTTAAATGGAATATAAGCTATTTAAAAGGTGATTTGAAATGATAATAAATGAATGATATCTTTGAATTTAAAAGGTATTTAAAGTTGAATATTTGGATTTGCATTCAAATGATGATTTGATAATAATGATTTAAAAATGAAGTTTTGAAAGATATGATGTTTTGATATTAAATGATTTGAAATGAAGTTCTGAAGGATATGATATTTTAATATTAAAATGATTTGAAAATGAAGTTCTGGAAAATATGATATTTTGATATTAAAATGATTTAAAAATGAAGTTCTAAAAGATATGATATTTTGATATTAAAATGATTTGAAATGAAGTTCTGAAGGATATGATATTTTAATGCATTAAAATGATTTGAAAGGAAGTTTTGAATGGATATGATAATTTAATATATTGAAATGGCTAGAAATGACTTGATATTTATTATGATAAATATTTGAATTTGAAAGATATGGTATGTTGATATATTGAAATGGTTTGGAAATGATTTAATCTTCATTTTGGTAAAGATTTGGATTGAAATGGTATTTTATTTTGAAGTATAAATTATTATTTTTAAGTTATAACCACGGGTTATAATAACGATTGGATGGCAAAGAGATCGGGATCGGATATGGGCATACTCTCTGTCGATACCGAAAACCACTTTGACAACCGTATACGCGGTGGAGATTCCAGAATGAAGTAGGATGCTGGCGACGTTCTTGAGGTATATTACGTGGACTCAACTCCTGTGAGTTGGCATAAGGTGGCAGAAACAGGAGCGGTCTCGGGCCAAAAGGGGTAGCTTTTTTGGTCGGACGCATTTCTTCGATACCATTCTATTGCTTTTGTGATTGTTTCGACTCCCCTCCGATTTTGGAAATGTGTTCCGAGGTGGGCGTATGTGGCTGTTGTGTTACCACCAGTCCGGGTATCGTAATTGGTATATCTACCCTGGCATTGCCTTGTGTGCCGTGTCACCTACCATATCGAGCATTTACTACTAGTTTCTATTTGTGTCGTACCTATGGAGTATCTTCTCATAGTCTTCCGATCAGGAGATATGCAGGTACTGTATACACTATTGACATTATTTGTGTTAAGGTGAATATCGGGTCACTCCTTAACGCTATTTTAAAGTAAGTTTATTTTACTGTAGACATTATTACAATAGCGCAATATACTACATAGTAAATAGTTTAACGGATCCTTAGAGGATGGGCAGTCTCAAGCATCCTTTAAGTTACTTGTACCTTTACTACAGTTCACTTGAGATGGTTTACATTGTATAAGTATGTATGTCTTGACTCGAGTGTTTGTATTTTATTTACGCTCGGGTCAGCCAGTATTCACAGATTTGGATTTCCACTTTCTGGAGACTGGAATCGCTGGAGATTTCTACTTGTCTAGTTTTATCTTTTTCAGTCTGTTGTTCCTTTTCAGCTCTTGTATTGGTAGACTTCTTTGTATTGAGACTTCTGTTGTACTCTATTTCTTCTGTTTTATCTTATGTAACTCTGATATATTTATATAGCAGCATTGTGAACTACTATTTCTTTTACCTCTGATGCACTATTATTACTCTGTCTGTGATCGGTGATTATTTATTTACTGTATATTTTGAGATTTGCCAAATTTTATGTACAATGCGGTATTTTGAGAAATTCAAGTCCGACATGTGCAGATGCGAATGATTAAAAATATCGGGTGTTACAGTTGTTATCAGAGCTTTGGCTTTGAGGCAAAACTTAGAATATAAGGTAAATTATTTGCAGAATCACTTTCATTCAAGTTTAAATCTTTCCTCTTTGATTTGAATTTCCTTTGAATTTTGGAACGTTCCCTACGGTTCCAAAATCCATTTGTGTCCCTCACTATTCATCTTCTTTTGATTCTGGAGTATCCCATAACTCCGCTTCGAATGATCTTTTAGTGAGTCGGCGGTCTCGCCAATTTCGAATTGAATTGTAAAAGGGGAAACTCCTTTTCAATTAGCTTCGATTCACCAGGGATTTATATCTATCTTTGTTTAGATGATAATATCTTTTGTTATTCCAAACTCTATCTCTTGAGATCGAATGTAGATTTACCCGAGAAAAATCCATATTGATCTTATTCTTTAAGTCACGGTTGACCCTGTTAAGGTTGCCCGTGATATATATAAGCTTATCCATCTCCCTATTTTGCTAATTAATCATCTTGTCTTTTGTTTCCAATCTATTTCCAAACATTTTGAATTGTACTTGTAAATCTACGTTTTGTTTTATATATTGTGTTGTTTGAGTTATTGATGTTGATTTGGGTTTTCGATCGATTCGTCTGATCAACGCTATCGATAAGATTTCTAAAATACTTTGACAAAACAAATTGACATAATATTATTTTAAAATTTGGTTAATGAAATAAATTTCGATATATAAGTAAATTTATGGAACTTAATAAATTGATTTAAATTGATTATTTGAAATGATAATACTTGATTTATCATTTATTGTTCTATAATTGAATTTATATATAGTTGTTTATAAATTAATTTGGGAACCGAAATGAATTTAAAACAAGAAATTTGAGAACTTAATTTCCGATGGTTTCAAACCTTGATTTTAAGTTTTAAAGTATATTATTTAAAGTAATTTCGAATAAGTATGTTTCCAAAGAATTTTAAAGTATAAAAATCAGTGCTCTTCTCTTTATCGCTGGGAAATAATTTCGGTGATGACCGCGACATCATCGACATTCATTTTCGAGTTTCGATGTGAAGAGACCGTTCTGTAGTCTTGCTACAACTTTGTTTTGGGAAATCAAATTGCTTTGAATTTCTAAAATATGACTTGATTTATAATATATATAGATATACGATTTAAATTTGATTTGATAAATTATGTACATACATTTATTTATCTCTACATGGTTTGAAGAAATCAGAAATTTAATTCTTAAATTTTATTTTAAAGATCAATTTCAGTTATAAAAAGAAAATCAAAATTTTGGATGAATATTCAAGCATGAAATGATTTAATTGAAAAGTTTTATTTAAAATATGACTTGATTTACCTTAATTTCAGAAGTTAACAATGTAATTGGATAATATACAATATAAAAAGATTTTATAAATAAAATTTGAGTGGTTGTAATAAATGTTATACACTTAAATTTTAGTTATAAAATGATTAACAGAGGTAAATATAATAAAGGGTAATTGAATAACCTACAATAAAATAATGTTAAAAGAACTAAGAATAAAATAAAGCAGTTATAATAAGTGTAAGTATATTTAACATAAGTGATAAATATATTGAGAGGAATAAATTTAATTTTAATTAGTAATAAAGAAGAAGTAAATTTATTAAGTACATTATGAGTATAATAAATGATTATTTTTCAAACCCATGGCTTTAAAAATGGTTAATTTAAGATGATTGGATAATAAGATAATGAAATTTGAGATAGTTAAGATTTATTTAACTTGTGTAAAAATTTATTTTCTATTTAAGTTGAAATTTCCATGGTTTCAAACTTATTTCCTTATTTTGTTTTTCAAACTATCTTTTGGTTGTCTTTATTATCCCTATCTTGCTACATATTGGTATAGGCATATTTCTATAATCTTTCTGTTTAGAAATCTTTCTATAATCTTTGATAATCTTTGGTACTCATTTCGAATCCACCTTTTCGTGCTTGTGTTCTTGATTCTGGAGGATCTTGGAAAGATCATCTTCACCATGTTAAACTTACCTATAACAACAGTCATCATGTATAATCTCAATCTTCTTGTCACCTTGTCTTAATCATATTTCATTTCTATCTTTTCTGTGCTTTCCCATACCTCATTCCTTTTCGAGGACGAAAAGTTTTGAGTGGGAGAGAGTGTAATAACCCTGTATTTTGTGATTATTTTAACTGTATATTTTAATTATTTTAATTGAATTTTTGATTTAACTTTATTTTATTTATTTAATTTAGATAATTTTGTTATTTCAAATATAAACTATGATTTTGATGTGAATTAGAATTCCAAACATGATTAATTAGAATATTTTACAAAAAGTGAATTTTGGTCAGTATGGTCAAAATTTGACTTTTAAATTTAAAATTTGAAGGTTTGAAATTTTGAATTTTATCTTTTATTATGAAAGTAAATAAAATTTTAAGAACACCGCTTTTCGTTTCGTTGAAATTTGATTTATAATGTGAAAGTTATTTCTTTTAACTATTGCGTGAAATTTGCCGTATTTAACAAAATTGTTTATTTTAAATTATATAAATAATATTTATTTGGTCATGTAATGTTCTAGTTATTGTTTATATGGGTAAAATAACATGTTATGTATATATTTTGGTTTTAAAACAGTTTTGAAAGTGTATTTAACATTTTCCAGTGTCAGTTGTATTTTTTTTACAATTTCTAATTTCCAACTTCAATAAATTTAAGGAATTATTTATACTTTTATTTTATTTTCTCAAGATCTTATTTTATTCTCATTTCCACTTTACTTTGTTCCTCATTTATTTCATTTATTTGACATTTTATTTGTTTTGATGTGAAATAGAAATTTTCTAGAGCCAATGGTATTTTATTTGTAATTTTCATGTCCTATTTTCAATTTTTAAACAATTTCTTTAATTATTTTCCTATTTTCTATAAATTTAATTATTTATTTCACTTTGAAATATGTTTAAAAAATTATTATTTTGTTTCAAAATTTTGCTTTAGTATATTTTAAAATGAAGTAGATATTTTTCCCAAGCCAGTGATGTTTTAATTGTAATTTTTGAACCCTGTTTTGAATTTTTAAGCAATTTCTTTTATTCTTTTTCTATTTTCTTTAAATCCTGTTATTTATTTCCATTTTATTTCACCTTGTTTCGGTTTTTAAAAGTATTTGCTGAATTTTATTTTGTTTTAATTAAATTAAGAAAAAAGAAATATGAAGAGTTTTAAAAGCTTTTGAAACTTAAGTCTTTTCACCTCCTAAAGTCCTTTCATTTGCCACAACTCCTTGTTATTCCTCATTGGCCGTGTACTATCTTTTGTCTAGCCGTGTATTCCTTCTCATTTCTCATGCAAAAATTCACCTTCTCATTTTTTATTCACGGCTAGCACAAATTTGGTAATGGCTCCATCTTCTTTTTCCTCGTTTTCTTCTATTTTCCTATATTTTTGCCTTGTTTTCACATGATGTTTGATCGGCCTACACTCCATAGCCATGGCCACCACCTCCTACACCTCTTCCCTATCATCATCTCCAGCTACCCCTCTGATCTTGACCAAGGCCGAGCTGACCATGGTGCCAAAACTCCAAACAAAATGCAACAATGTCCTTGAACCATGCTAGTTTGACCACCTTTGCCTCATCTCCTTCAACCACCACCACGGACACCACCATAGACGCCACCACTTCACTGACATGACCACCACACACCCCTCTAGCCACTGACCAGTCATGGTACACCCTAGGCCGAGCTCACTCACCCATGGCCGAATCACTTTGTTGAACAAAAACTCCACTATATTGCATAACCCCTTTACATTCCTATGTGGTAACCTCCTCCATTACTTCTAGCCTTTATGCCGTGCAACCTTGTGTCCAACCCGAGCCAAACCATGATCAAACCCAGCCAAATGCATCCCTAGGCCGTGCATAACATATGTAGAAAGCAGGGCAAAAGACTTTGCATTCATATCTCTTTTTATTCCAAAGTTATTTCATTTCAAAATGGTATTTATTTATAAATTGTTTTGATTTTTTTTAGGTTGTAGCACAAGAGTTGTAGCATTGGATCTCGCTATCCACTCAAATTTGTAGTCTAGTCATTTTGCTCTTGATTTCGTTGTGTCAGTTGTATTGCAATCTCCAGCATTTAGAGGTGAGTAAATCTCACACGACATTTCAGACCTATGCAATTATGAAACGACAGCATTTGAATGTGTAGAATTATACATGATGTTATAACTGCCTATGATGATTTATATATGATGTTAAACCTATTAATTTACATGTCATCTCATCTATTACTGTTATATATCGTTAAACTGTTCATTTATATATGTTCACACTGCAAGTTCCTTGTAGATTAGAAATCACTATGGGTTGAAATGATACATACCCGAACGAACTCTAGAATAGGGAAAAATCGTTATAAGCTGAAATGATAGGTCTGAACGGTTTTTAATTATTTATTTTGACTTGGGACTATGGGTTTGAAATGATAGAACCTGGATTTTTCTTTTTAAATTACGGATTGAAATGATATATATCCGTATTACTTGACCTAGGTTAGAAAACTATATACATGCCCGTGGTTATTTTATAAAGTATTTTGAATATTTAAAATATTTAAATATTTTTAAAAGTGTAAAATTATGAAAATTTGATTTAAAATAGATTTTATATGTTTAAATAAAGAAATTTTGATTTTTCTAGAAGTTAAAAATGTAATTTAAAAGAATGGTAAAAGTGAATTTTTGAAATATAACTTAAGTTTAGAAATTTGGAATTTTGGTTTTAAAATGATATTTAAGTTATATATAAAGTGGAAATTTAATTATATTTGGAAAATGGTAAATATGATAAGTTGATTTAAATTTGAATTTAAATGATTTAATAAAGTATTATTGATTTTTCTATGAATTAAAATGGTCAAATAAATAAATGCTTAAAAGTGAAAATTTAAAATATAACTTGACTTGAAAATTTGAAATTTGGGTTTTAATTAAAGATTTGAATTAATTTAATAAATTGAAAATTTAGTTAAATTTGTGAAGTGGTAAACTAAAATTTAAGTGTTAAGTTTATTTGTTGAAAAGTGAAGAAAAGGAAATTATATACTTGAATTTATTAAGTGAAATTATTAAATATTTTGGATATTTCTGTAAAGGTTACTTTATAAAATCATAAGTCGGAAGAGTATTTTTAATGAACAATTTTTTAATGTTTAAAATATGATTTTTATAATGTTTAAAGGGTTTAAATTGAAGTTTATTATCTGCTGAAAATACACTAAAACCTAGAAAATACTTTTAATAGCATTCAGAAATGCTATGGTTTCTGTAAATAAACTAAAAACCTAATAAAAAGGCTATTACCGCAGTTCTGAAATGTTGTAGTTGCTTAAGTAAACAAAAAGGCTAAAAACTTAACAAAGGCCTATTACAGCAGTTCTATAAATGCTATAGTGGTCTGCTAAATGTTGTCTTTGCTGAATTAAAATGTTTTCAAGTATAACTTATAACTGTTTTTCCTAAATGCTGCGTGAGGCTGAAATTTTCAATGTTTATGCTTTTTGACTTAGTAAATGAGCTCAGAATGGTTTGAAACCTTGAAAGTTGAATACTTGATTTGAAAGAATAATGACTTCACAATTTAAATAGTTTAAATGAATTAATTTAACTGGAATATAGACTATTTAAAAGGTGATTTGAAATGATAATAAATGAATGATATCTTTGAATTTAAAAGGTATTTAAAGTTGAACATTTGGATTTGCATTCAAATGATGATTTGATAATAATGATTTAAAAATGAAGTTTTGAAAGATATGATATTTTGATATTAAAATGATTTGAAATGAAGTTCTGAAGGATATGATATTTTAATATTAAAATGATTTGAAAATGAAGTTCTGGAAGATATGATACTTTGATATTAAAATGATTTGAAAATGAAGTTTTGAACGATATGGTATTTTGATATTAAAATGATTTGAAATGAAGTTATAAAGGATATGATATTTTAATGTATTAAAATGATTTGAAAGGAAGTTTTGAAAGGATATGATAATTCAATATATTGAAATGGTTAGAAATGGCTTGATATTTATTATGATAAATATTTGAATTTGAAAGATATGGTATGTTGATATATTGAAATGGTTTGGAAATGATTTAATCTTCATTTTGATAAAGATTTGGATTGAAATGTTATTTTATTTTGAAGTATAAATTATTATTTTTAAGTTATAACCACGGGTTATAATAACGATTGGTTGGCAAAGAGACCGGGATCGGATATGGGCATACTCTCTGTCGATACCGAAAACCACTTTGACAACCGTGTACGCGGTGGAGATTCCACATTGAAGTAGGATGGCGGCGACGTTCTTGAGGTATATTACGTGGACCCAACTTCCGTGAGTTGGCATAAGGTGGCAGAAACAGGAGTGGTCTCGGGCCAAAAGGGGTAGCTCCTCTAGTCAGACGCATTTCTTCTATACCATTCTATTGCTTTTGTGATTGTTTGGACGCCCCTCCGATTTTGGGAATGTGTTTCGAGGTGGGCCTATGTGGCTACTACGTTACCACCAGCCCGGGTATCGTAATTGGTATATCTACCCTGGCATTGCCTTGTGTTCCTTGTCACCTACCATATCGAGCCTTTACTACAAGTTTCTATTTGTGTCGTACCTATGGAGTATCTTCTTATAGTCTCCTGATCAGGAGATATGCAGGTGTTGTATAGATTATTGGCATTATTCGTGTTAAGGGGAATATTGGATCACTCCTTCACGCTATTTTAAAGTAAGTTTATTTTACTGTAGACATTATTATAATAGCGCAATATACCACATAGTAAATAGTTTAACGAATCCTTAGAGGATGGGCGGTACCAAGCATCCTTTAAGTTATTTGAACCTTTACTACAGTTCACTTGAGTTGGTTTACATTATATAAGTATGTATGTCTTGACTCGAGTGTTTGTATTTTTATTTACGCTCGGGTCAGCCTGAGTATTCACAGATTTGGATTTCCACTTTTTGGAGATTGGAATCGCTGGAGATTATCTACTTGTCTAGTTTTATCTTTTTCAGTCTGTTGTTCCTTATCAGCTCTTGTATTAGTAGACTTTTTTGTATTGAGAATTCTATTTCTTCTGTTGTATCTTATGTAACTCTTATATATTTAAATAGTAGCTTCATGAACTACTATTTCTTTTACTTCCGCTGCACTATTATTACTCTATGTCTGTGATCTATGATTATTTATTTACTATATATTCTAAGATTTGCAAATTTTATTTACAACGCGGTATTTTGAGCAATTCAAGTCCGACATGTGCAGATGAAAATGGTTGAAAATACCGGGTGTTGCATTTTCTGACTTACTATTCCTTGGTCAAGTGGGAAGCTGGTAGGTTAGAGCTCTGTTGCTCCATCCCTACTCAAACATCAATCTTAACTCTGACAAGTAGATAAGCCATATTTCATTGGATTTTAGTGTTAAGCATAGTTAATTACTTCTCAAACAAGTATTCAAACAATTGACCATTTGACCATTAAGCAGTTCTAACCCCTTTTTAATCCATTTTTTATACTTTTAATACCCTTTTTAAAATGATATATATGTATAGTAGTTTGTTTACCAGAAGTTTATATGTAAATAAACAAGTCAAAAGAAATTTTATTCCATAAGATATTAGATAGTTAAAATATTTTTTAAACTATATATACACTTAAAAATGCTTTCAAAATGCTTATAATAGGTGTTAAAAATTTCTCAAGACATCAACAGCTTTACAACTTCTTTAAAAACTTGCAAAAACATGTTCTTATTATAAAATCCACTTCATTAGAAATTCACAACTAATTCCTAAAAATTCATAAATATATCTCAATCCACTTTTGAAATACTCTAATATGAGTTAGTAAACACTTGTAAAATGAATAAAATATAATACTTAACTTTCTTTTCAAACCTATAAAGTCTATAAATCAAGTCTAAAAGGGGCAGTTTTGCATAAATAAAGTTTTGGCCATTTTCAAGGTGTTACTTAACTTTTTACTATCCAAGCTTTTAATAGTAATACACATGCATATAAAAAATTATAAATATGGTGAGAAGACCCTAAGGGTCTCTCTATAAAGTTCCATAAAAATCGTCGAATAATAGACAATTCCAAACTGCATCTATATCTATTATCGCTATAAGTGCACTTTCAAATTTGAGTCCTATCTAAACCGAAGTCTATTTAAACCTATGTGCTTTGTTCCAAGGTCTTATTATAAATCATACAAGTCCATTCAAATTCCATTCATATAGATCACATATGCATCTTGTTTTCAAAATAAGAAATAAGCCAATGTTTTTAATAATGTCAACAATAATTCAAACAACATATATCCAATCAACACAACATATATATGTTATATATTCCATTCAAAAAGGTGTGCTAACTCACCTTGAACTCAAAAAAAACTAAGTCCAAGCACCCAAGTCAAACCTCCAATTTGCAACCAATTTTCCATCCTCCTTCTTCTAGCTTTCTACTTCCTTTTGCCCTCCCAAACTCCATATTGCTCATGGCCTATCCATATGGGAAGAGATGAGCACCACAGTTTCACAACCTAACTAGGTAGAAGGTGTTGTAATGTCTCCGCTCCAAGTTTGAGATGATTTGGATAAGATTTTCAATTATTTCCTTTAGAACATAAGAGAGGAGGAAGAAGAAGCCATTGATTTAAGCTTGTATTTGCTTTGTGAATTAGTGATTTATTCCTAAAGGTATGTCACTCCTTATATAGGATCAAAATGGTGCTCTTTAAGCTTGCCCTCACCTTCCCTCCCTCCATGCCATCAAATCCTTACCTCACATCACTTCTTCTTTACATTATCATTTCCTTAAGCAAATACCCTTATATCCTTACTTTACCAAATATTCTTTATCCACTAGAACTTTCTAGAACATTTAAGAACCTTCCAAGATTTATGAAGAGGAGTGTGTGTCAGTTAGTTGCTAATGTGTTCATTTGATCATTGGACAAGTGCGCAAGAGTTCGAACAATTTTTATCAATCGAAAAACTGTTCACCAATAAACCAATTTTTGGTCACATTATCGATTTTTCTTCGAAGAATATATTTTTTAAACAATTTTCAAAAAAATGTTTCTTATCATTTTTCATTAATTAAATGATGTCTAACAAGGTTATAAAATCATATTTTTAACACTTAATTTTGTTTCAAAATGTTATGATATTCGAAGATGAAGTGTTTAAGTTTCTGGGTCGCAATAATAAATAACTATATCAATTCGAAAGTTATTTCCTTTATATATGTAAACTATATAACCCTGGTTAAAATATTTCATTTATCAAATTGTCGAAAGTCAATATCATGTACATTTGCCTTGTTCGTGAGTTTAGTAATCTCTATCAACACCATGGCGTCCTATGTCTCGACCAGATTGCATCAACAACTCAATAGACCAAATTTACATATTACGAAAATAACAAATACGCTATCGTATATATAATACTCTCAACCCATTCTCGGTAGTCACATACTCTGTCTCTAATGAGCCATACCCTACCATAGCCAAGGTTCTTGCTTAACTTTCAAATCCGATACCAAATGTAATGACCCTCCTTTTCGACGATCGAAAGTCGGCACCAAACACATCCACGGTATTCCATTACCGAACATCCAGTAATCAAAAAGGCATATTTTTAGACTGAAATGAAACGAACAATTAGGGGAAAACAAAATCTCACAGTGGAAATAACAACATTTAATATAATAAAGATGGTATAAACTGTCACTCTAAGATACAAGGTACATCAGAGTTAAAAACAAACCTCATCCGCTGGATGGTTATAAATTCCTGACATTACTATTTCTAATAGGTATACAATATAATATTACAGAAAATAAAACACTATAGTAGGTTGGTATCTGTCTCTTCACAAGCAGCTCCACGATACCAATGCCAGCCTGGAAAATACTCGGTCTGGCCCAAGCATTATAATAAAATAACACCTAGGTTAGTCTATCAAACCAGCGTGAGAAAACTCAAGTGATACGGTGAATAAATAATAATTCTGTAAGACCACGCTACTAAACATGGAATAGATTTTTAGCTCATAAGAACATCCATACATAAGAGAATGGACAAACAATAGAAACAAATTAAACATAAAGGATGGACACAAGTAAGGACAAATCCCATACTTAAAGAGTGTACAAAATCCAAACTTAAAGAATGGAAAAAAATAATTAAACACAGAGAAGCGCATAGGGCACTTCTCGATGCAATTACCAAAAATCAACTTTAAGGTTCGAATTAAAACAAGAAGAATGAATTTATCCTACATGACTAGGAGGGTGCGTCCCTCTACACCGAAAGTATATCTTTAGGTAAAATACACTTGAGAGCCCATGCCAAACACACCAAACTCTAAGGAACTTCCAAGATGGGTCCCACTTCACACGAGCATCTGAATATTTCAAATCACTTCATGCATGCTACCAACAAATCTCTAGATTGATGGATTATACCCTAATGGGTGCGACCCAATTGGCTTGGTACCCACTAGCACTTTGGTTTTAGTTTTCAATGGTTTTGGATGCCAATGCTCCAAATGAGCGACAAATTATTTTAGGTTAACAATGCATAATAAAGGATGTAAAAAATGATAGTCAATGAATCAACTTTCGAAAACAAACTAATACTACTCCGGGGAAAACAATAAAGTCGGACAAGTTAGGGCTGTGTTGCTTCCTATCTTGACTCATCAACATTCTTAACTTTAAGAATGACAAGAGTTTATATGCTCTAAACGACCAATAAATTTGTCTTGAATCAAGGAAACACAAAGAAGATAGCTAAATCGATAGTCATCGAATCAACTATCGGAGGTCACAAAACGATATTACTTGTAGAAATTAATGAATTAAATATTCAAAACATTTGACTCACACTTGTGCTCGATTTTTCACATCATAAATATTTATTAGATATTTAAAAACACTCTTAAAAATATTCTTTTAAAGAGAAAATTATATTTCTAAGTGTATTAAAATGAATGGACAAAATCGATTGTCATTAAACATTGTTTACTATAAACCCAAAACATTTTACACTTATCTTTATTTTCAAACATTCCCTTTAAAAGATTTTCTCATTTATAAACTATCTTTTATAACTTTAAAACAACATTAATTATCCTGAAGGATAAATCAAATTTATAATCTTTTACAACTTCAGAACAACATTAATTATCTTAAAGGAAGATAAACTAAATTAATAATCTTTTTATAAATTGAAAACAACATTAGTTATTCCAAAAGAAAATAAATCAAATTTATAATCTTTTTATACACTGAAATCAATGTTAATTATCCCGAAAGAAAATTAATCAAATTTATATTCATTTATAAATTTTGAAACAATATTTGTCCCGAAAGATAACTAATCAAATTAATAACTTTATTTGTAAATTGTATTCAATACTTAACCTTTATTTTCAAAATTCTCAAAATATTTGAAAATATAGTTTAAACAACTTTCAATATGCAAAAACGCGACTGAACATTTATTTTATAAAAACACAAGCACAAATACATAAAAGGGTTTCATGAGGCAATATTTCATAAGTGACGGTATAGTAAAAACCGCTATAATGACATTTACACAATTTAAACAGTATGACACAAATATTTCATGAAACATCGGTATAAGCAATCTAAGAATATAAATAAATCAATATTTATGAGAAACGCTATAGGGACTATCTAATAAGGGCGCCTATAAATCTCATATATGTACACACACACACACACACACACACACACACACACTTCGAAGTGTCCCATAGTGACCTATTCGCTACGGAAACTCTCCGACTTCTTTTGTCCCCTACAACACAATGGTTGTTTATGCCATCCGCTATCAAGTGGGAATTCAAATCCAAACAGGCGACCAAATAATAATAACAAGCATATTATTATCAGCAATTAGCAATCAGTGGCTAGCATATCATTTATTAATTAATCCATATATTAATTAACTTAAAAAATAACCATTTTACCTTGCAAGCATAAAACAGTAATTTATTCTACTTGATAGTTGTCTAAAATAATCTATTCAATTTAAATATGGTAGAGCAGTGTTTTACTCTGCTAAATACATATCTCAAATGAAGTATAACTAATTTAACTACAATAAACATAATTAAATTAAATCATTATAATTTTATTATTGATTTATACTTCGTTAAAACTATCAACTACCATCCAAGAATTCAACAATAATCTATATAAACACAGATACCATATATTTATTTAGAGGTGAGTAAACTTACAAAAATTCGAGTTAATGCTTCCCCGTTCCAGTTCGGTTTAAAATTGAATGACATTCGATTTTAATCAAATATTCCACTAGCTCTAAATTCGACGAATCCAACTCAATTGAGTACATAACGCTCTCATGAGTGCAACACAAAAGATCGCCTCCTAATCCGACCTCGTATGGAAGGGTTGTTCAATTTATAACATTTCGAATTAATTAAAAAATTATTTACATAATCACTTTAATTAACATATAATTACCCACCCTTAATTACTTTCCTCTCCAACCCAAATTCATGCATCCCTGTACACAACTATTACCCAACCCATCCATAGCCGAGACTTCCTCCTTTGATTTCTCAAGCCACACATCATGAAACCAACCAAAACTACTTGCAAACAACTTCTCTTCGAAAAAGCTCTGCCACTGGCCCGACGAGACCAATCTCGACCTACCAGAGATGAACGTACCTGGCCTCTGCCAACCCTATACCAAACCATCGCTACCTTCATTATATATTCGCACTTCACCAAAGTCTGGTTGCCAACTCTTGTTCGCACCATGAATTCAAATCCCTCTTCATATCGAGCTAATGTCGCTTTACTCCATCACTACGCCTAACCCTAAGTCAATTGTCTATTTGTTGATTATCACCAGACTCCAATGCACATGACGAAACCTATATAGAATTGAAGATCTCATCAATATGAGGTCAAAGAAACTTGTTTTATGATTTTTCATTAAGTATAATGTTTGGTTTTGATTTTTGAAAGCTTGTGGCAATTTTCTCCCTACCATGTTTGAAAAATAAAAGGAGAAAAAGGGAAAATGAAAAGGAAGAAGGGAAAGGAGAAACGAATTTTTCCTAATTTATAAACTAAAAGTAAATTCCTTACTTCGAGAATGAGTGAAACAAATTTCTCAAGCTAATCAAAATCTACAAGCCAACATCACATCTTAGTTGACTAATTTAAAAAAATTATTTGATTTTTATTTTTTTGAAAAGAAGGTTTTGTTATATTCTGCTACATAATATCTCGCGTGTGAACCGCGAATGACAAAAATAAAAATACGATCATCCATCAAAATGTGGCACGATCACAAATCAACAATAAAATACACATATTATTTCATTATGTGAATATCAAAAATACCATCGTTTGCCATAAAATACGCCAAATGATAATTTTGATATTTTACAAATTAAAAATTAAGGAAAAATCAAATAAATTCATTTAAAATGACGTCACTAAAAATCAAGTCGTTTTATTAACAATTGATTTCCTTGTAATTTATTCGAACTATTTATTATTGTAAATAAATTTACGAAATGGTTTCACCATTATTATTTATTAATTAAAATGGGTTAAATAAGGTTATTAAATCAATTTAATTAATATTTAATTCACAACTCAATATTATTCCATATATTTGAATATAATATATTTATATTTTTATACTTATTTTAATATTTAAAAATAATTAAATATTCAAAATTAAATTGATTAAATTTTAGAATGTTACAATTAGTAACTCTCTTCTCAAGATATGTAGTACAATATTAATATCTAGTCTTTGGAAGAAATATTAAATGTAAGTAGTACTCCTGTAGTAATGATCAAAGACCGACAATAAATTCAAGTCAAGTAATAACCTTCCTTTGGGGCGACTAGTTATTCATTTGTAAAATCTTATAATTGCCACATATTTATCAATGCACATGTGTAAGTGATTCGATTAAGCATTAGTCATACTTTGGGCTGGCTAAAAATCGTATGAATAAATACACATAGATATTAAATATTTTCATGAACAACTAAAATAAGAGATATCACTTTGAAGACATGTTATTTCAGTTAACACTTAAAATGTAAGATAGTTACAATTAGTTTGCAAAGAGGAAAAAAGAATTGAACTTTAAATATTTCATTGTACATAAACGTCTACATGTGCAGATATCCTAGTATCACTTTATTACAATTCTAGACAACCCATGGATTTCTAAACCATGTAAAAAAATAACCATACTTTATGCTTATAGGGTAAAACTCACATAATTATGCCAATACACATTTAATTCTTTAACAGAAAGGAAAACCTAATGCGAAATTGTGAGATCCAAAAGAAATATTCAATCAAACGAACAAGTCCCGTAATTCCACCAGCACTAAAATAAATACAAATATAGCAAATTCTTGTGAACAAAGAATAGAATTGCATTAGATCTTATTAATGCAAGTACATTACGTACTACAAAGGTCATCACATATGCAATATTAGGTGGTATATGTATAGACTTAAAGTTATATGCCATGTATTAAAGAAATGAACCACACAAATATAAACATAAAGCAAAATAATATAACTAATATGTAGTACCTTTGAACTGTAATTAAAATTTCTTCGTCTCCCAGTATATTTTTTCCCCGTTTAATTTAGTTGATATATTTTGATTAATAGATAATACAACAAAATAGGCACAGGGAAGAAGTTGCAAAAAAATTTTAGTCTTAGGGGCAACAAGTTTTTTTTTGGGTCTCAAGGACACTTTTTAGTGTGAACAGAAAATGATACTTGCAACTATCATTCTGGGATTTACACTAAAAAGTGTCTTTCTCCCTGAATCTAAATTTTTCTCCAACTTTTTCTCTAAGCTTAAAAACCTTAGATAATATAGCAAATTTTCTATTGTAAAAATTAAATTTAAAGCTCATAAAATATTTTAAGATCCGAACAAAAGAATAGCAAAGGGTCCTGAATTCAGATAAATCAACCTCCTTCTCTTTCCTTTTTTTAATTAAAAATCCAAATGTCCATATACTACACCACGCAGACCTCTTCAATTAAGGCAAAAGTACAATGTCAAAATCCTAAACTAAATGGAAATAATATACCATGAAGTAGAAGTATATGAATCAAATATTTAATTCATGCTTGTTTAGTATTTCAAGACAGTCCAAATCGAAAACTGTTAACAATGTTATATGTGGCCAATGTGGCCTTTAAACAGATATTGTATAGTTATATGTTAAGAAAACTATTGAAATAAATTTATGAATAGTCAACTAGGGCAGCACCAAGTATGGGTTGGGTCAGGTTGGACCAAACGCTTCACCCAACTCGTATATGTATGGGTTAAAGATCGTTCAACCTGTGCTCGACCCTATATGAGATTGGATATGGGTTGGATCAAGTATGAGTTAGGTCGGTTTGGTAGGGTTGTGTTGAGTTGTATAAACCTAATAAAAAAATAAGAATTTAAAGAAAAAAATAAAATATTCACCTTAAAATAGAAAAGTTTAGTCAGCATAATGCATTAAATATAACTAATCCACTACAACACATATTTTATTAGAATTTCATTATAAAAGGTATCACATAGATGATATAATTGATTTACTACATATTAGAGTTAGAGTTTCATTCTAAAATATAGTAAGTTGGTCTAGAATGCTCCTCAAAATCTCTTAATCAATTATATGTGTTTTGATCGCTCTATTTTGTAATAATTCTGATTTTATTCAGTACCTTAATTTAAATTAAATGAAGTTATTAACTGGAGATTTAAATCAGAAATTGGATTTCTCATTTATTCTAATTGGAGAATTAGAACTCAAGTGTTTTGTTAAATAATAATTTAAGTAATTGATTTTTTAATACGTAATAAATAAATTCTTTAAAATGATAATTCAAAATTTAGTTCTTATTGTTTAATTAATGTATGAAGTAAATATTTTTGGTGTTTTAAGTAATTAACAATTTTAAGAAGAATTAGAGAATTTGTGTATATCATTTATTTTGGTTATATAGGATGATTTTAAAAGTTATACATTCCTTTTTAAGTTAAGTAGAAGTTATTAGCTGTTAAATAATTAAGAAGCTATGTTTTTATATATTAAGTTTGATCTCAAGTTTTAAAACTAGTAGTAATTATTTCATGAAGCATTTTAGTGTAAAGAATAAGAGAATTAAAATATTTTAATTAGAATTGGGTTGTGAATTTTTTCTAATAGGCCTAGACCCATTTATCTATTTGAGTAATAAGAAAGCTTCTTATTTTTTCTAAGTATCGTACGTACTTCCATTCCTCAACTCCTCTCTTTACTATAAACCAAAACAGAAGTCAAGAAATCAAAAAGAGACCTTCATCCCTCTTTCTAACCCTAAATCAATTATTCATTTCTCAATTTCTTTATAAAATTATTTAGTAATCTTAGAAAGGAGATAAATTTGGGTAATGGAATCTAAACTCTATCTTCTCTTATTAGAGATTTTATTTCAATTACAATGATCAAACTAGTTTCTCTTTGTTTTGATTAATTGTCAATTCTAGGTTTTTTTTGTTAAAACAAAAGTTGCTACTATTGATTCACTATCAAGTTGGGAAGGAAAATGTGAGTAAAAAATCACAACTATCTCTAATTATTGATGTTGTGTAGGATTGGTTATGCGATTTCATGTTCGATGGTTGAGTGTAACGACCCGGTATTTCGAAACATTCGCATCCGCACATGTCGGACTTGAATTACTCAAAACAACAGATTGTTAATTTATATTTGGCAAAACTTAGCATGTACAGTAAATAAATCAATCACAAACACAAAGTATTACAACAACAAGCAGCGGAATAGATAAATAATAGTTCATGAAGCTACTGTGAAACATCAGAGTCTGAAACAAAATACAACAGAATTTTAAATACAAATGAATCTCTAATACACAAGCAACTGACAAGTCAGAACATAAAGGACTAGAATAATTGAATAACTCGAAGCTGGATAGATATAGATCTTCAAACAAAGCTCAAATCTCCAAAGGTGAGTCTCAAATACTGTGTCACTCATTCTGCCCGAGCATAAAGCAAAACACAAAATGCTCGAGTTAGGGTTAACAATCTTATATAGTAAATTCAACTCAAGTGAAATTTCAACTGAAATACAAGTAACTTAAAGGATGTTTGCGATTTCCATCCTCTAAGTATCCATGGAACAATCTACTATGTAGTAGTATACGCTATTATAATATGTTTATAGTAAACTAAACTATTAAAGTAGCTTTAAGGCATTACCCATAACCCCTTTAATACATTTTATAATTCCCGCAGTCTATACAATGCCGTAAGCTCCACTAAACCTGTGGTTTACCCAGAGGACACTACATAGGCACGGTACAAAACAAACTCGAAGAAGGCGCGATAGGGCATGTGATAAGGCACGCGAGGCAATGCTTGGGTAGATATACCGTTTGCGGATCCAGACTGATGGCGACGCATAACAGCTACTACCACCCACCTTATGACACACTCCCAAATCAAAGGTGCACCTAATCAAATCACAAAGTAGTAGAATGGTATCGAAGAAATGTGTCCGATAGGAGGAATGACCTCATTTGGCCCGGCATGGCTGCTGTTTTAGCCACATTAAGATGACATACGGGAGTCAGGGCTACGTTAATACCTTATACAGAATCGTCACCAAACCATCCTACTTCGTTCTATAAACTCTACACAGTTGTTAAACAAGGTTTTCGATGTTGGCAGAGAGTGTGATAATATTCGGACCTGGTCTCTTTAACAGCCAACTGCTTATTTCACACTATGTGTAACGACCCGCAAATCCGTACCCCTTGAGTCAACACTATTCTACCACAATCAACTCAAGTTGCACAGAAATACGAACCATTTGGGGCAAAGAAGAAGAGGTGGAAGAAGATGGTAGAAAACAACATCAGAATCTAACCATCGCAACGGAATAAAATATAATAGATAATAATGATCTTTACTCAAAATCAAATATATCTGTTTATATATTACATCATCAGAGTACATCAATCACAGCTCAACATCAATATCATACAAATGGATACACAACAACTCAACACAACAGAATATATATATATATATAAAAACAAATACGGGAGTACGTATTGCCATCCAACTCGTCTCCTGAGCTCCACAGCATTTCTTGTATCCTATAATACTCGGTCTGACCCGAGCATTACAGTTAAATAATACCCGAGTCAGTCTGGAATACCAGCGTGAGAAAATCACACCCAATTGATTATTAAAGTTTCAAAAATGTCCTTTGAAAACAAAAGCATCGCGTAAGACCACGCCACAAATAAACATGTCGGATTTTTACCTTACGATAGCTAAAACATTTTTATCAAAATCCTTTGATATTATAATAGTGTCTGTAGAAAGTAAAATAGAATCTAGCTGAAATGCTTGCATCTCATGTTTCAGAAATAGTTGGGCACAATCAAAACCGTACGGGCGCGTAGGGAAAATGGATTCCAACTAATGGCTAGGCACCGGGGTACCACCTGTCACAGTACCTGGTCTAGATCAGCGTACCGAGGAGCCACCCTAACTCCCCTGCAACACAAGACCGGAACCATCCCTTACTGGATAGTCCCGAGCAAAATCACCCCGCGGTTGGGATCAGCAACCGCCCACTAAGCCGAAATAAAAGGGACATCTAAACAGGGATGACCTCACCCTCCAGTGGGGGCTACCCACGAAGCCTTGCTGCATAACCCCTGATTTTCAGCCATTCCCATTTGATGAGGCTTGAGGCTAAGCGTTACCTTTTTAGAATATATCACTTAGAATGCCCATCGTCCGCCTGACGATGTTTCGCAAGCATTCATCCATACAAGTCCGTCCCGGGTTCGAACGGAATCGAAGGCACTATTCCTACTACATCCTTTTTGGAAATATCCTCAGGATTAGTAGCGACTAGCCCTTGCACTTCACTGCTCCATCTTCGAATCCAAAATCGTTTTCCACGAAACGTACAAACCGGATTGAAGTGGTTTTCTAGAAATAAATCTCGATCCCGGTCTCTTCGAAACGATCAACGCATTTGGCCAATATTGATAATCGGTTATTTAACTATCAAGTAATATTCACAAACAACCATCCAACAATATTCCAAATTATTTATTAACCTCAAAAATATCTTTACAAGATATATTTTCACTTTCAAACCCCTTTTGAAAACAGTTTCCAAAACTATCTTCCTTTTCTGAATAAATTTCCCAAATATTTTCTATTTCTTCTGAAATCACCAAGCACAAAACTTCATATTTTTAAAATATTTTAAAATGCTTACTTTGAAAAATACTTTAAAATATTTAAGTTAAAACTACTTCAATAATTTGTTAAAAATACATGCTATATGAATTTTTGAAATAATGTTACTTTATAAATATAAAACTAGGTTTTCACCTTTTTCAAACAAAATACTAAGTCACCTTTGAATAATTATTACAATAATAGATTTGAAAAAATATTTACTTTAGAATTTTTAACATTCAAAAATAATAAATTTTCTAAAACATGCTTTTTAAAACAACATTAACTTTCATCTTATATTTAAAAATTTACTTAAAACGTACTTGGCTATCCAGAGAAATATATTTCTCTTCACAACCTTTAAAAATAAATCACTATTTATTTTTAAACCATTTTTCTCATTCCTTTAATAAATTCCCACCTTGAATTTATTCTTTCCAAATATCCAGTTTCAAACACTTAAATCAATTTCCAAATTGATTTCCAATTTACTTCATTTATTCAAAAATCCTTTAATTTCAGATTTTATTCCTTAATTATGATTTAGAATACTTTTAATTGAAATACCAATTTAGATTTCTCAATTTACTTCTTATTCCTTTAAATAGATTTAAACTTTAAATTTTAGATAATTCTTAATTCCTTTAATTGATATCATTTGAGTTTACAATTCATTTATTTCTATTTTATTCAAAAAAAATTTTTTTCCATGCTCTGAATTATTTATTAGTATTTTAATATCACTTCCATTACTTTTTAATTCATTTATAATTTATTTGCTATAATTATTTTACTTCAAACTCCATTCTTTATTTGTCTTTCCAAATTCCAAATTTATATATTTTTGGTAACTCGTTATATCCAAATAAACTCAATCAATCCATAACATGCAATATTCCAAATATCAATAATATTCATCATAGAATACCAAATATTCATAATAGCAGATATTAAACAATAAATGTTGAGGGGTCCAGTTGGATCCCTCCAACCTGTTTTCCCTGCATTCACAGACGTTAGCACAATAATATGCCAATTCCAGAATATACCATACTATAGCACATCAATCAATTTCAACCATTCAATCAATTTTTAAATTTATCAATTTAAATTTTAAATTTAACTGAGTGAGATTAACTCACATTTGCATTTGTTTTGCAGTCCATCCCTGAACAGCTTGTTTTCTTTTCAGATTTCAAACCTTGAATAAATATTAGATGATTTTATTGATATTTGAATTAATTGAACAATTAATTGTCGTTCTATAATTTAATTAACTAGGAATTTTATTTAAACCAATTTTCCTTTAATAAATTATTTTTCTGTTTCACCTATACATTTTTAAATTACTTTCTAGAAAAAAACTGTCTAACAGATAAAATTCTTTACTGTAACATTTTTTTTAACATATATTTACTAAACCCTTATGAAAATAAAATCTCTTCTAACATATATATACTATAAATAGAAATGGTTGTATACCTTAAATAAAATTTTCCAAACTAGACAAATTAATTTTAAAAAAAAATTAGAAAATACCTCGTCGTCTTAACCTCATGATTCTGACAACCCTTAGACCCCCATCACCAGAACGACCCCGAGAACAAGACCTCGCGTGCTTCCCAATCGACGACAGAATGATCCAAATCACGAACCCAAGCAAAACTAGATCGGCGAAATCATCGAGTTCACTAGGTCGCACTCATGCTCGTCGCGAACCACCCCAGTCCCACTGCCCAGAAGAATTAGATAACCGAAACCCTAAAGTCGAACATTGCAAACCATTCCATAAGTATTGGACTGCGCCAGTGAACATGTCAAGCATGCAAAGAAGGGACTTTTAGGAGGAAGAAGATGAAGATGGAATCAGTGAGATGATGCTGGCACCACATGAGATCGTGGATAGGGCGAGAAGGGGAAAAGAATCAATGGTTGCTTCCTCGGTCTTCGAAGCGCCAGCCATTTTTTTTTCAGATTTCGATTTAAAAGTATAGAAAGGGGAAAAACTGGGTTTCATTTCTCTTATTATTATTATTTTTAATTGATTTGATTCGGTTGTACAAGAAGAAGGGGAACGCGATGATTATGTTTTCTGACAATCTCGTGATGTTTATAAAAAAGGGAGCACGATGGAAAGGGAGTTGGCGTGAATCAGAAGGACAATAGTGTTTTGAAATGAGTGGGAAAGAAAAGTGTTGAAGTGAAATATTTCAGCGAAGGTTTGACTAAACTATGTAAATATATATATATATATATATATATATATATATATATATATATATATATATATATATATATATATCAATGCGTTTGAATATCGTATGCTCACACAACAACCCAAAACGCTACGAAATTTGAAATCCGACAATAATACAATATTATGGATCCAATGAAACAGGTTTTGTCGAATTCCGAGACTGTGCCCCGGAAAGCTATTTTATATTCAATTTAAACAATAAAATTTTAGAACTGAACAAACCATATTTAAATTTGATTTCAACACTTTCATTCTCTTCAGTAGTATCAATATAAATTTTACAAGCCTTCAAATTATTTTTAACAGACTTAAAATCCCAGATTTCATATTTTACTCAATTTTAAATTATTTAATTCAATAATTTAATTAACAATTAATAGTGATATTTGAATTCAAGTTAAAATTATTCCATTGAATATTTAAGTCAATTAAATATTCTAATTTTAAAAGCTTAAAAAATTCCGGGTCGTCACATTCCTCCCCTGTTAAAAGAATTTCGTCCCCGAAATTATTAATTAGGAAGAATGATCCAGTATCCGTTTACTTATTCCCAACACCAAACAACTTAACTTTCTATCAACTATCTTCTTATAAAAGAATCATTATTATTCTTATTAACTTCCCAAACTTTTCCAGTTTCCAAACAACTCTAGTTATACAATCATTCAAATTTATATTCAATCCAAATTTAAATTATCAAAAATTTTCTAACTCTCTAAATTTCCAAAAAAATTCGCCAGCGTATCCTTTGCGCGGCTAACTCGGTACAACTACAAAATGGCTCTACGGCCTCCCTACTTAACTTTCTATCAACTATCTTCCGAAAAATTTAGTGTGAGATTAAGCCAAGTGGCTAGATCCAAAAACCCAATCAAATTCCATACGGAAAATTAAACACATACCTTTTTGTTGAGCAATTCTAATTTATTATCTGAAATCAAAACCAATTTTCTTTTCCCTTTTTCATACCTGCATATCCTGTTTAGCAATAATATATAATCACAACATTCAAAAAAATTTATTGACTTCTTTTTACACATTTCCAATATTTGTTTTACTTAAGCCCGTACGATGTACCTATATCATTTGTACGCAATACCAAATCCGACCGCTCACTCGATCACACAATTTCACTTCCGAACTAGCATCGTCCATCCGACTTCCTAGTGTGGACTCAGATTTGGTTTCTTGATTAGAAACCGTCATTCTCCTTTCATAGCCACCAACTATGATAGAGAATTTATAGAATCAATCAGAACTCCTTATCCAGGTTTGCCGTTGAAAATCGAGTGAAAAATTCCAACTCGGATCGGTAAAATTACCTCAAAATTCTATACTCGAATTCTGGATCAAATAGCTATGCGAATAAATAATATACGTACATCCTACGTATTTGACCCAATTGATTATCAACTATATCAATTTCCTTTTTATTCACATTTATTTTGATTGTTATTCCCTTATTCACAGTTCCCACAGTCACAAATATCAGTTTCAACCTTAATTCAATTATTCACTTAGCATACTTTCAATACCAAATTTACTTAAGAATTCATTATCCTCTTCTTAAGTTCAATATAAATATTTTACATTCTTCTTACATTTATTTTCACTTTACCATTGAAGTTTATATTCATTACCATTCACTTTGCCCTTACAATTCCATTTAAATTCAATTTGACTTCCACTTTGAATATCGAATTAGTTTCACTTACTAATTAATTTAAATCTCACACTAAATGTTTATTTGCAAACTTTACTTTCTTCTAGTTCCTTTGAACAATTCTACAGCTCATCTTACTTTTCTTATACAATATAAATTAAATTTCAACATTCAGATATAATTCTATTTGCTTAACAAACTTTAATTCATTTGTTGTTAGTGAAAATTTTCAGAAGATTCAAAAAAAAAATTCTAGCTCCCAAAATTTTAGAAAATTTTTGGCAGAGTCTCCTTTGTACGGAGGAACTTTTGCAATTTTACAAGAGATATAAATATATATACATCGACCCACACGGTCGGAAAACAGAAAAACAGTTCATATTTCCTATTTGTATTGCGTACGCGTACCTTATTTAGCATTTTTAAGCAAGCAGCTATTTATTTAAGCAATTAGCACAGTTAAAACCAGTCAAACGGATTCCAAAAACCTGTACTTACTCAATTTAAACATGTCAATGTCAAAAATACAAAGTTTATTAACATTTCACTTTATTATAAATAACTAAAACATGCATTCTATAAACAGTGCATATTATAAACTTCCATAAGCACATATGAAATATTTCGACACTTATTTTGAATGCTTCCAAACAATATTCAAACCATCCCGTTCAATTTACATGATTTCACAACTCTCTTACTTAACTTAAATTCATTTTAAGTCCAAGCAAACTCATTTAAAATGAATTAATCCCAAAAGCAATCTAACTCCCATTTTATTCGAAGTCAAGTCTCATTAATATAACTTAAGTTAATTAACTCAATTACTAATTTCATTTACCAAACAAGTTTTATTTAAAATCATTTCATAAAACTCGACACAACTATTTCATAATTTTTACTTAAATCAAGCTTTTATTCAAATATTACTTAAGTTATTTTATTTTCCTTCAACATATTTCAACTGCAAAACTCAAGTTATATTTTGTTTTTATAAGCACTTCCCAATTTAAATCCTAAATTTAATTTTCAATTATCAACCAATTTCATCTACTAACTAATTTAAATTAGTTTATTCAGTCAACCATTTTGAATTTCATAATTTCAAATATATTCAATTCACCAACAATCCAAGCTAAACTCATTTACACTCCATTGTTTACATTCAATTTATTCTTCATCCAAGCAAACCCATATTTATTACAATTGATTCAAGAACCAATTTTATTGGCTTCAGTTAATCCATAGAATTTATATAATCTTGTTTACGTCAAGCGACAATTATTATTCTTATGCAAATTCAGTGATATTTACTTAAAAGAATATTCATTCCAGTTTATAACTATTTTAAATTAATACCAATTCAATCTATACTTAATTTGATTTCATTTTAACTGATTCCGTTCAATTTATTTTGTATTCTATATTCATTTGCAATCATTTCAATTTTATTTTTATTCACTAGAATTTTATTTACGACTCAAACCATCACTATGTCAACTCTATTTTGTTTAATTTGAGTTCATTGCCAGCTCCATTCATTTAAATTAAATTAATATATTTCATTGAATCAATATGAATTCCAATTCACATTCAATAATTTATTTCTGAATTCCTCTCATCTTATAACGAGGCCATTTCCAATTTATCTCTACTTAGATTTTTATTTGCAATATAAATCATTTTTATGTTAATTCAATTCCATTCAACTTCAACTCAAATTTAATTCACTTATAATTTCAAGTTGAATTTCTATTAATAACTTAAGCTTTACTTTCAAATTCTATCATTTATTCACAACTCAAATTTTTATTAACCAATTCGAGTTCCATTTCCATTTCCATATCTAATTTATTACCAATTAGTTTATTCAAATTTTATACCCAATATTTGATTTTCATCTCAAAAATCACGTTAACTATTTTACCGGGGTTCAATCTATTTTATAATTTAAGTTTTGGATTTTATTCATTTCCCGAAATACAAAACAATTTCATTTTGACTTATTTATTCCACATCTAACTTTTTATAAGTCATGCATTTATTTATATTCAGGTTTCATCTATTTACAATCAATCCCATTCACATTTTACTTTTTAACTTGGAATTATACCTTTTGTTTAGCCAATATATTTTTATTATTCCATAAACATTTAAACAAAATTCCAGAGTTAAACAATTTTCCAAAATTTCAATATCACCTTAGAATTCAACTATATCCAAAATCCTTTTGCACATTCAATTATCCCTTTGAATTTCAAAACCAAGCCCAGTTCGCAAACAATTCCAATTTTAAACAATTTGGTAGCAATTTCTCTTCTAGAAACTCGAAAATGAACTTCGATGATGCTGCAGTCATCACCGAAATTCTTTTCCAGTGATCGAAAGAGAACTAGATGCTTTTATCTCTTTAAAATCCCTTTCAAATATTTTTAAACTCCAAATCTCTCCATATTCAATTCCAATTCAAAATACTTCCGAAATAATATCACTATTATTTCTCCAAAACTTTTGAAAACCATTTCCAAATCCAAAGGAATTTAAACCCTTTTCCAAAATTCCAGATTTGAAATCCATCTAATTTATATTCCAACATTATCTGGGATTTTATTTCCAATGTTAAATCACTTTCATAGTTCATATTTACAAATTCTCTAGAGGTTTATTTCAATTTATAAATTACAATTATAATCTATATTTCAAATTTCATTTGTTATATAAATTTATTCTTCAACTTTGGTTATAAGTTTTCAGTTCTTTATTCAATTTCTACATAATAGTATTAATAATTTAATATTATTATTACTTAACAATCAAGCATCCAAATACTATAATACTTTACAAAAATTATATTCTTTTTATATATTAAAATAATTTGGGTAAAATTATTTCATTTAGCTTATTTTAAAACAATACTGTGTCGAATTGTTCTACTCTAGTGTTTAGAGATCCCTATCAATAACGTTAATTACTCATATTGACCAGAATCCATAAACTACTCAATAAACCAATCGACACAATATAAAACCATTTTATATTCACTAACAAATATGCGCTCATATCTATTAATATACTCAAACTCATTCTAGAGTACTATTGACTCTATTTCAATGAGTAATTCCCACCAGAGCTAAGGTTATCACCAACCAAGCTCTAATACCAAGTGTAACGACCCGCAAATCCGTACCCCTTGAGTCAACACTATTCTACAACAATTAACTCAAGTTGCATAGAAATATGAACCATTTGGGTTAAAGAAGAAGAGGTAGAAGAAGATGATAGAAAACAACATCAAAATCTAACCATCGCAATGGAATAAAATATAATAGATAATAATGATCTTTACTCAAAATCAAATATAACTGTTTATATATTACATCATCAGAGTACATCAATCACAACTCAACACCAATATCATACAAATGGATACACAACAACTCAACACAGCGGAATATATATATATATATATATATATATATATAAACAAAAATACGGGAGTACGTATTGTCATCCAACTCGTCTCCTGAGCTCCACAGCATTTCCTGTATCCTATAATACTCGGTCTGACCCGAGCATTACAGTTAAATAATACCCGAGTCAGTCTGGAATACCAGCCTGAGAAAATCACACCCAATTGATTATTAAAGTTTCAAAAATGTCCTTTGAAAACAAAAGCATCGCGTAAGACCATGCCACAAATAAACATGTCGGATTTTTACCTTACGATAGCTAAAACATTTTTATCAAAATCCTCTGATATTATAATAGTGTCTATAGAAAGTAAAATAGAATCTAGCTGAAATGCTTGCATCTCATGTTTCAGCAATAGTTGGGCACAATCAAAACCGTACGGGCGCGTAGGGAAAATGGATTCCAACTAATGGCTAGGCACCGGGGTACCACCTGTCACAGTACCTGGTCTAGATCAGCGTACCGAGGAGCCACCCTAACTCCCCTGCAACACAAGACCGGAACCATCCCTTACTGGACAGTCCCGAGCAAGATCACCCCGCGGTTGGGATCAGCAACCGCCCACTAAGCCGAAATAAAAGGGACATCTAAACAGGGATGACCTCACCCTCCAGTAGGGGCTACCCACGAAGCCTTGCTGCATAACCCCTGATTTTCAGCCATTCTCATTTGATGAGGCTTGAGGCTAAGCGTTACCTTTTTAGAATATATCACTTAGAATGCCCATCGTCCGCCTGACGATGTTTCGCAAGCAGTCATCCATACAAGTCCATCCCGGGTTCGAACGGAATCGAAGGCACTATTCCTACTACATCCATTTTGGAAATATCCTCAGGATTAGTAGCGACTAGCCCTTGCACTTCACTGCTCCATCTTCGAATCCGAAATCGTTTTCCACGAAATGTACAAACCGGATTGAAGTGGTTTTCTAGAAATAAATCTCGATCCCGGTCTCTTCGAAACGATCAACGCATTTGGCCAATATTGATAGTCGGTTATTTAACTATCAATTAATATTCACAAACAACCATCCAACAATAAATAATTTTCCAAATTATTTATCAACCTCAAAAATATCTTTACAAGATATATTTTCACTTTTAAACCCCTTTTGAAAACAGTTTCCAAAACTATCTTCCTTTTCTGAATAAATTTCCCAAATATTTTCTATTTCTTCTGAAATCACCAAGCACAAAACTTTATATTTTTAAAATAATTTAAAATGCTTACTTTGAAAAATACTTTAAAATATTTAAGTTAAAACTACTTCAATAATTTGTTAAAAATACATGCTATATGAATATTTGAAAATAATGTTACTTTATAAATATAAAACTAGGTTTTCACCTTTTTCAAACAAAATACTAAGTCACCTTTGAATAATTATTACAATAATAGATTTGAAAAAATATTTACTTTAGAATCTTTAACATTCAAAAATAATAAATTTTCTAAAACATGCTTTTTAAAACAACATTAACTTTCATCTTATATTTAAAAATTTACTTAAAATGTACTTGGCTATCTAGAGAAATATACTTCTCTTCACAACCTTTAAAAATAAATCACTATTTATTTTTAAACCATTTTTCTCATTCCTTTAATAAATTCCCACATTGAATTTATTCTTTCTAAATATCCAGTTTCAAACACTTAAATCAATTTCCAAATTGATTTCCAATTTACTTAATTTATTAAAAAATCCTTTAATTTCAGATTTTATTACTTAATTATGATTTAGAATACTTTTAATTGAAATACCAATTTAGATTTCTCAATTTACTTCTTATTCCTTTAAATAGATTTAAACTTTAAATTTTAGATAATTCTTAATTCCTTTAATTGATATCATTTGAGTTTACAATTCATTTATTTCTATTTTATTTAAAATTCTTTTTTTTTTCCATACTCGGAATTATTTATTAGTATTTAAATATCACTTCCATTACTTTTTAATTCATTTATAATTTATTTGCTATAATTATTTTACTTCAAACTCCATTCTTTATTTGTCTTTCCAAATTCCAAATTTATATATTTTTGGTAACTCGTTATATCCAAATAAACTCAATCAATCCATAACATGCAATATTCCAAATATCAATAATATTCATCACTGAATACCAAATATTCATAACAGCGGATATTAAACAATAAATGTTGAGGGGTCCAGTTGGATCCCTCCAACCTGTTTTCCCTGCATTCACAGACGTTAGCACAATAATATGCCAATTCCAGAATATACCATACTATAGCACATCAATCAATTTCAACCATTCAATCAATTCTTAAATTTATCAATTTAAATTTGAAATTTAACTAAGTGAGATTAACTCACCTTTGCATTTGTTTTGCAGTCCACCCTGAACAGCTTGTTTTCTTTTCAGATTTCAAACCTTGAATAAATATTAGATGATTTCATTGATATTTGAATTAATTGAACAATTAATTGCCATTCTATAATTTAGTTAACTAGGAATTTTATTTAAACCAATTTTCCTTTAATAAATTATTTTTCTGTTTCACCTATACATTTTTAAATAACTTTCTGGAAAAAAACTGTCTAACAGATAAAATTCTTTACTGTGACATTTTTTTTAACATATATTTACTAAACCCTTATGAAAATAAAATCTCTTCTAACATATATATACTATAAACAGAAATGGTTGTATACCTTAAATAAAATTTTCCAAGCTAGACAAATTAATTTAAAAAAAAATCAGAAAATACCTCGTCCTCTTAACCTCACGGTTCTGACAACCCTTAGGCCCCACCACCAGAACGACCCCGAGAACAAGACCTCGCGTGCTTCCCAATCGACGACAGAATGATCCAAATCACGTACCCAAGCAAAACTAGATTGACGCAATCATCGAGTTCACTAGGTCGCACTCACGCTCGTCGCGAACCACCCCAGTCCCACTGGCCAGAAGAATCAGATAAACCGAAACCCTAAAGTCGAACATTGCAAACCATTCCAGAAGTATTCGTCTGCGCCAGTGAACGTGTCGAGCATGCAAAGAAGGGACTTTGAGGAGGAAGAAGATGAAGATGGAATCGGTGAGATGATGCTGGCACCACATGAGATCGTGGATAGGGCGAGAAGGGGAAAAGAATCAATGGCTGCTTCCTCGGTCTTCGAAGCGCCGACCTTTTTTTTAGCTTTCGATTTAAAAGTATAGAAAGGGGAAAAACTGGTTTTCGTTTCTCTTATTATTATTATTTTTAATTGATTTGATTCGGCTGTACAAGAAGAAGGGGAACGCGATGATTATGTTTTTTGACAATCTCGTGATGTTTATAAAAAAGGGAGCACAATGGAAAGGGAGTCGGCGTGAACTAGAAGGATAATAGTGTTTTGAAATGAGTGGGAAAGAAAAGTGCTGAAGTGAAATATTTCAGTTGAGGTTTGACTAAATTATGTAAATATATATATATCAATGCATTTGATATCGTATGCTCACACAGCAACCCCAAACGCTACGAAATTCGAAATCCGATAATAATACAATATTACGGATCTAATGAAACAGGTTTTGTCGAATTCCGAGACTGTGCCCCGGAAAGCTATTTTTAAATTCAATTTAAACAATAAAATTTTAAAACTTAACAAACCATTTTTAAATTTGATTTCGATACTTCCATTCTCTTCAGTAGTATCAATATAAATTTTACAAGCCTTTAAATTATTTTTAGCAGGCTTAAAATCCCAGATTTCATATTTTACTCAATTTTAAATTATTTAATTCAATAATTTAATTAACAATTAATAGTGATATTTGAATTCAAGTTAAAATTATTCCATTGAATACTTAAGTCAATTAAATATTCTAATTTTAAAAGATTAAAAAAATTCGGGTCGTCACACCATGGTCATTTCATTTCAAATAGTCATTCTTCAAAATCAAAATATCATATTCGTTTCAAAACCATATCAATTCAATATCATTATTCACTTTAAATAATATTTATTTCCAAAACCATAACACTTTCAAATTTATGACACTTCTGAAGTCATAATACTTTTGAAATCATAGCACTTTGAAATCATGACATTTTGAAATCATAACACTTTTGAAATCATAACACTTTCCACCTAAACAGTTTAGATGTTGAAAATAGTATATATATTAAAATAGTTATAAATTAAAATACTTTATTAGTTTCCTCCAGTTTCACAAATCGATTCAAATCAACTTAAATTTTAAAATTCAATTTAAATCAATTCCAGTTTAACCATTTCAATTTAAAGGTCAAAGATTCAATTCAATTTCTCAATAAACCATTTCAATTTATATCGAATTCAATTCCAGCTTTGAACTATCACTTCAATTTCATTAAGATTCAAAGTTTAAATATTCAAACATTTCAATATAAGTTTCATTTTGATTTCAACATTTAACTTTAAATTTTATTTTAAGTTGGAAAATATTCACATAATCATTTTAATAATAATCAAATAAAATCTCAATTTATAAATTTAAATCAGTATTAAATATTCTGTCTCACTTATATTTGAAATTGAGAATATTCATTTAATCCCTTTTTATCAAATCAAGTTATCAATCATATCTTTCAAAATTACAAAATCAATTGGTTTAAATCAATTCTTGTTTAAATTCGATTGTTAACCAATTTAAATTCCAAGTCAACATTAATTTATCTTCACAACATTATTATTAAAGTTATAAAATAAATCAATTTTTAAAATATTAGTATAGATTTAAAAAAATACTGAAACATATTATATACTAATTAAATTAAATTTTATTAAATTAAATCTTATTATTAAATTTACTTTTATTAAATATTATTTTATATTTTTAAATGATAAATTTATAAGTAAAATATTATAATTTATGTTTTCTAAAACTAACTTATAAATTAAAATTTTCAAAACATATTATTTTAAAAATCTAAATTTTATACATATATAAAAATAGCATATATAAATACATACATATTATATTTTTAAAAATCAATATTCTTTAAAACCCGCATATTTCCGTTCGAAAGTTTAGAAATCGTTTTTCAAAGTATAGACCAACGATGTCCGTGTAAAATTTTCTATCTTATGGTCAAGTGATACGGATATTTATCATTTCAATCCGCAATCTAAATATCTACAGGTATATATCATTTTAACCCTCAATCCCAAAAATTCAAAATCAATGAAAATCGCTTGGTTTTATCATTTCAACCCATAACGATTTTCCCCAATTCTAGAATATCACTCGGATATGTATCATTTCAACCCGTAGGGAATTCTAAACTAATAGGGAACTTGTAGAGTGAGAAAAAATATGACAATAATATAGCAGATCAAGATAAAGCATATATCATCAGTGATAAATTTGAATGTAATATACATACAACATGATATGGTGTAATATGTCACCGCTGAACCGATACAAATAATGGCATATCACATACAGCAAACATATAATTAACAATTCAAGTTTATCAGCATATTTCAACTGTTATTTCAATGTGAATTAAATTTATTAAATATAAAAATGTTAATCGTGAGTGATTGCTCACCGTTCGAGACTAGAAAGAATAGATCAGCACACCGATAAGCGACAAATCAAAGCTGCTAACTTTTGCGATCAATTCTGAACAGCGGCGAAACCAAAAGCAAAGCACGATGAGCTAGATTCGATGGAAATCAAATATATGTTATATTTTAAAGTTCAATATTCAATTTAAAAAACACGTTTCAAATAAATCCATATGTATAAGTTTCAAAATCAATACCAAATTTAAAACACATGGCAAATTAAAATCTTTTTATGAATAATTCAAAATCACTATTTCTTAAACACATCGAATCAAAATATCTATATATATTTTATATTTCAAAATCTTTATACATTTTAAAACCAATTATCAATCTATATATAGTATTTTAGAAATCAAATATCTATATACATAATATATAATGAAGCACATATATAGCAAATATATATATGAGCATACAACATACAATATATACACCCTTCTCTTACTTTATATCTAAGAAAAGAACGATAGGAGACAGCTTTAAAAATACAATATATATACAATATAATTTCTCGTTACTGTATACATATAATACGAAACAGCTAATGGCTATTATAATCAAAACTCTAGAAGGAGAATAAATATAAAACAAAATAGCAAACTCGTATGTACATATGCATAAACCAATCGTATAAACTTCATTTTACAAACTCATAGAATAAAAGAATTAGAACTTTATAATCTATATATATTAAAATTTTAAAACTCTATGTATATTTTAAAATAAACTGTCACTATATATAAATTATATAATAAACACGTGGATAAACGGTAAAACTTCACGGCTAGTATAAGAAAGGGTTTGGAGGAGTGGAGTAAGATGGAGACTTGTCGGGTGGTAGGCAGGTCGAGCTATGGGTTCAATAACTGGTTCGATGAGGGAAGGTGGACTACGATCAACTATGTGGCAGTGGTAAGCAAATTGAGGGTGGGCAGGATGTGGAAATGAAGAGCCGTGGGCGTGAGGTTGGAAGGTGTAGCAGTTTCGATCGAAGGAAAGCTTGGAAGCAATCGCAGTAGATGGAGGATGAAGGGAGAGGGTCTGGTGACTGGGTGGTCCAAGGAAGCAGATGTTAGGTCGAGTGGGTGGTAGGTCGTCAGCGTGGTGGATGGGTGGATCAGCATGTGATAGATTTTGATGGGTTTCGTTTGGTTAACTAGCAGGAGGCGAGCAAGGAGGGACACGACATGATGGTGTTGCTTGAAGGCGACGGTTGGAGACTGAGCTGTCGCGTGTGGAGGGGAGGAAGTGGTTATAGGTGGAGATGTTGTGGAGTAGGTATTTGCGTGAGGGTGAAGTGGGAGCTCGGTTGGTCAGGTAGAGTTAGGCAGCCTTCCTGCTGACGTGGGTTATGCCCTGTGACGACCAGCCTTTCATTCCATAGAAAGACGCCTCATCATTAGGAAAGAAATTGGTAGAAAAAGAACAGACAGAAAGAAAGAACAACAATCATCAGAATCTCACCGCGGAAACGGAAAAAATATAATATTTCACATAGACATTACATAGTCATTATACATCAGAGTTACACAGTTACACAACATCATCAGAGTTACACAGTTACACAACATCATCGGAGTTACACAGTTACACAACAGACAAAAGACTTTAACACGACGGAAATAGATATATATAGCTACGCCAAGACTACTGCTCCAAGCTTTCCAAAATTCGTCAAGCCAAACCTGATCACTTGGCTACTCATAAAAATTTGAGTACCAATAGTTTAAGAAAAACATAAATAAACTCTGGGTCGGATATAGGTATGGTGTCTCGTAAGACTCTCTGCAAATAAACGCGGACAAGTTTTTCCCTTACGATAACCAAAATATTTGACAGGAAATCCAGTTATATTAAAATAGTGTCTAGGGTTTCCAATATAAAATATAGAAATAGCTGGAATGCTTACATCTCACGTTCCAACATAGTTGGGCACAATCAAAATCGAACAGGAACTTATTGGACATTGGATTCCATACAATGGCAGGGCTATTGGGGTACCGCCCGTCACAGTACGTGGCGTAGATCACCCTACCGAGGATCCACCATGATCCCCCGCAACACAAAGCTGGAGCTACACCTTACTAGATAGTTCGAATAAGACAACCCCGCGGTTGTGGCCAAACAACCACCCACACAGCCGAATAAAAGGGACCTCTAGACAGAGGAAAATCTTATCCTACTTGGGTGCTACCCACTTAGCCTTGCGTGCACCTCTCCTGTTTTAGCCCTTCCCGGTTGATGAGGCTTGAGGCTACGATTACCTTTTTAGAACACATATCTTGGAATGCTCATCGTCCTCCATTGGTGATGGTCTGATAGCATTCATCCATACAAGTTTATTTCGGGCTCGAACGAAACCGAAGACACTATCTCGTTACACTCATTTTGGAATAACTCTCAAAATTAACGAAATAGCCCTTGGACTCTGAAACTTAATCTCGATCTTCACTTGAGATTTCACGACCTATCGTTTGACTTGGATCGATGAGGTTTTCGGATAATCAAATTTGATATCTGATCCTGGTCTCATCGAAATCCAAACGACGTCTTAAAGGTCAAGTTGTTTAAGGTTCAAACAATTTAATTCAGTTCAAAACATTGAATTCAGACAGCATTCATCACAGATAAATAAGACACGTTTATCACAAATATATCCAAAGTATATCACATCACAGAATATCACACATTATCATACTATAAATATCAATCAATCCAGACATTCTATACAATCAATCATCCATAAGCAAGACTTATTAATCCACACTATAATTAAGTTAATTAACTCAAATTTAATTAATCACTTAATAATTAATCACTTAACCCTGCTTAATCAACCATCAATTAATTACAAACCATTTTAATTAATTTATCATTCTTTAATTACTTACAAATTAATTAATGTTTAATTACTTATTAATTATCCTTTAATTATTAATTAACTAATCATTAATCAATAATTAATTAACCCTAATTATTAATTAATAAATCCTTAATTATTAATTTATCAACCCTTAATTACAAATTAATTAATCTCTAATTAATTAATTAATCCTCAATTACAAATTAATTAATCTCTAATTACTTAATTAATTAATTCTTAATTACAAAATAATTAATCTCTAATTACTTAATTGATTAATTCTTAATTACAAATTAATTAATCAATTAACTTATAACCCATAATTATTAATTAATTAATCCTTAATCATTAATTAATTAATTTTTAATCATTAATTAATATAATTACTCTTTAATTGCTTTATTAATTTAATTAATCTTTAATTATCCAAGGTCTTAATTAACCTTAAGATAAACTATTATTCTTTATTAATTACTTAATTATCATAAACATATAAATTTTAAAACATTTTATATTTTAATCAACTATTTAATTACATTTCTAAATTAAGTTCTAAAATAAATTAAGAATTTAACTTAACAAATTCAAGTTAAACAAATCATATAACTTTCTTAAATCAATTGTTTAAAAACATTTATTATATAAAATAATTTAGTTAATAAATAGTTTAAATTTGATTTTTTAAAATATTAAAACTTGCTTTTATAAAACTTTAAAACTGCTAAAATATTTACTTCGGTTTCAACCCAGCTCTTACACGAGTCCCGCCCCGAGAATTCTTGTTTTTTAAAACTTGGTTTTATTTAAAGTTAAACCTGTAAACAAGTATAACACTCACGAACCTCTACCCGAGTCCATACTCGAGTTTTCCCCCCACTTACTCGAGTGATTCCTCGAGTCCACCTTCTTTCCCAAGCCACTAACACAGTGCCAACCCATGCATGTGCACCGCCTGAATTCGCCACTCCGACCATCGCAGATACCTCCAACATATCGACGACCATCCCCATCATAGATCCCGACCACCCAGACTTCATCACGAACCCGAAATCAAAATCGAGATATTTGATCGAACTGGAACAGGAAACATCGACCAAGAATCCTCCTCGCCCCGACGACTCCGACCACCAACATCCCCGAATCTCTATCCAAAGGTTCGCTAACACATCACGCTTCTTTTCCTCATGACCGATCGTCTCCGATGCTCCAGAGACGATGCGGCAACCCAAAATTCAAGCCTCGGCCAAACCCAAGTTTAAACCCTAACCTGACGCCGTGCTGCCACCTTGGTGGTTTAAAAATCCACCTTTCATTTTTCCTTAGCTCGACTACACCCTGGCTACCTCAAGTAGCGAACTCGAGACCTGACCACCCTCCAATCACCAACAAAGCCCAAAAATTCCTTTTCTAATCAACCCCAAGCTCATTCGAATTACTCACTTAAAAATCGAGATCTTACTTTTAAAATTAACGATTTTTGATGGAGATTAAGATTATATAAATGAATCAAAGAATTCTGATGATTGAATTTCAACATGTTTTAAGTTTCCACTATCCTTCTTGATTTTCTAGATAATATATAGACAAATCATACTTGAAACTATTTTTAAATTTAAGATCTTTCTATTTTAAACAATTTTTGTTTGAACAGCAAGGTCTAAAAGAATTCAGAGGTTGAGATCTTGTTTTTTGAAAGGTTTTTAAACCAGTAAAAATAAGAACAGAGCAAGTTTCCTTATTCTCAGACATGCACGGTTATATCACCTATATATATACATTCAATCTCATCTATTCAACCATTCAAAGCATAGTCATACCATAACATTCAATGATTTTCACATGCAACAAGTTTTTAATAGATTTTAAGTTTCAAGTTGTTAGACTTACCAGCAAAGATGAACAGAGAGGTTTTGAAATAGTATCAAACTTTGGAAAAAACTGGGATGCTTTTGATCTTGAACTGGAAATCACTTGATCCTTTGAAAATTTGTTAACTGGAAACTTTGTTGTTGAGATGATCTAAGCTTTAAAAACTGAGACGATCTTGTCTTGATTTAGTTGAATATGCTTGATCTGCTTTGGTGATTCAGGTTGTAAGAGTTGTTGCTTGTGATTAGATTACTATTTGAATTAATTTTCTGGTTTGAGTTTGTTTATAGACTTTGGTTTTCTAGAGTTTAAAAATGAAGATAGAAAAGAATTGAGAAGAGAAGAGTATAAGTATATTTATAGCTTAATTTATGATTTAAAAAAAATAAAAGAAAATAAAATAAATTGTGACACTTGTTTAATTAGCTTCCATTTGTCATTTGCATATGTTAATCATCTTACATTTGTTAAACTACATACTATTAACATAACACTTGTATTATGCATATGTAAATATATTTTTAAATGTTTTTATAAATCTTTTATATTTAATTTTCTATTTAGTAAATACGTTTCTTAATTATATTAATAAAATATGTTAAAGAAAATAATATAAAACTAATTATATACTAATAAAATCATAAATATTTTATTTTTAAATCTAATTTATTTTAAGATATTTATCTTATTGAATTTCAAATTCTATTCAATTTAAAATCAACTCACATAAATACATATATATACAACACATAATTTATTGTTTTGAAAAGAATAATAATTCTATTCACAACCTACTTATATATATAAACAACCCATTATTTTTTTTTAAATAATAATTTTGCCAATTTTAAATAATTTAAAAAAAGAAGATTATCATATATTAATTGCTTGAAATTTCCGGGATATCACATGCCCGAGGAGGGGTTTGGGTGACGCTGGCGAAGGAGGGTGATGGGCGGTGAAAATTGGAAAGTCGAGTTGCAAAAATCGTGGGAAGCATGGAAAATAGGAAGCATGGGTTTCACAGCAAATATTAATGAAATAGTTTCAAGATGCAAGGACAGAGGAGAAGCAAATACGAAAGAGGCAACGAACAGTTTCAAGATGAGCAAGGTCCAACTATACATGCATGCAAAAATACGCTTATTACTATCATCATCATCATCATCATCATTATTATTATTTTGGAAACAAAGGGATAAGCAAGATAGGCTACAAGGCATGCAGTTGAACATATGATATACAAATGCTTTATTATCTTGTTGTAATATATATTTATAAAAGGTTGCTAAATTTCTCACGGTCGTCAATTGAAACGATATATGGACCCAAAAGACTCAAATACGGAACCAATACGGCTAATCGTTTCGTTCGCGTACCGGATACCGAAATGTACGAATGAATATACCGCGGAGATCAGCACGACAAGATGAACAAAATGGTATGCAGATATCAGCGACACTATCATCCTATTAAATGTGAATTTCCGCTGCCATGGCTGGTGCTAATTCATCAAAAATAAGACAAACGGAGCTACAGCAGTCCAAATTTGACGAAACGAAAAGTGACGTCTCACTCAGAAAATGATTTACATTTTTACTGTATAAAAATACTTGAATTTCAAAGATACTTTATTTTCATCTAGTTTCAACTGATTTAATATTGAAATTGAAGATTACAGAACAGAACTAACTTTCATGTTTTCTAATAAAATTATACCAGATGCTATGTTAAATAGACGCATACCAAATATCAAATTTTCATTGCTAAATTTAATTATTTAAATTTTCATAAAAATTCAGTTAATTGCGTTATCTAAACCGTTAAAATTTACGGGTGGTTACACTCTCCCCCACTCAAAACTTTTCGTCCCCGAAAAAGAACGAGATAGGAGAATAGATGCAAGAGAAAATAAAGATAGATTTGGAATACAAAATAAAATAGTTAATTCAAAACTATGTAAAATTCCTTTTATTTTTAAATTTATTCAACAAATTTGATTTCAATCCAGATTTATTCAATCAATAATTATTCATTGTATTCCCATTTGAATGATTTCAATTCAATTTATTTCATTCAATTGATTTGCTTTAGATTTTTATCAACCTTTGTTACAAGAATTTCTTTCAAAACAAAATTTCTTTTATTTAACACATTCTTTTACTATTCAACTTATTGCAACATGGAATAAGTGTATAAACAATTATTATAACCACTCAATCTTCTATCTATAAATTCCCCTAAAAATATTTCACTTTTAAACATCTTATTACTTATATTTATATTGTATATTATTCAGTTGCATTCAAACCCTTTCTAGGTAAGTTTTATTAATGTTTGGAATGTAATCGAATACTATACAAATTTTCTTTTATTGACAACAATCCTATTAAGCAAAATTTTAGTTTGAACGTTTTTATTATTTCAATTTCTCTTGTATAAACTTCAATTTCATTTACATAAACACTTTAACTTTTTGAATGGTTCAGGTAAGTTATATATATTATTGAAGGCAATTGAGTATTATACAAATAAAAAAAATTCATAGCTCAACTGTTTCAAGTTGTTACAAATTTCATTTCTTATTTTTAACACTTAAGTTGTTCAAAAAATTTGCTTCATTTCCATATTGGAAAACCATTATTTAACAAAACACTTTTGGGTTAAATTTTCGGTTTCACTTCAATCCATTTTGAAAGATATATATATATGTATGTATGTATGTATGTATGTATGTATGTATGTATGTATGTATGTACGTTTTATAAGTCAAATGAAACTCAAGAAATTTAAATCAAATCCATTTTCCCAAAACAAAAGTGTAGCGAAGCTACTAAGTGTTCTCTACACTCTGAGACTCGAAAATGAGTGTTCGATGATGCTGCAGTCATCACAAAATTATTTTCCAGCGACAAAATAGGAGAGTACTTATTTAAGATTCTTTGAAAATTATTTTCATTCAAAATACTGTCAAATAATATATCTTTCTAAACTTTGATACCCAAATTTGATAAGAGCCAGAAATTTAATTCTCAAATCTTAAATTTTGATTTCGATTTCATTTAAAAATCAATTTAAATTTCCAACTTCTTAAAAGATACAATCAATAGTTAATGGTTTAGAAATGTTGATAAAACAATAAATGATAATCTAGTATTATCATTGCTAACAACCAATTCATTTAACTATCTATTTTCAGAAAATTATACTTTTATATATAAAATATAATCATACACAAAATTATTTCATTTACCAAATTTTTAAAACAATATTGTAACAGTTTGCTCTGCTCAAGTGTGTTAGAATTCCTATCGATTACGTTGGCCAAACGAATCGATCGAAACCCAAATTCAAACTTAACAAATCAAACAACACAATATAAAATATTTTTATAACAATTACGAATACATTCCTTTACAGGATGATTCAAGAATGAATCTTAGAACAAGGATAGAGATCCAGATTTAGAGGACCCTAATCGAAGAGAATTCTAACCAAGAAGATAAGTTTGAAATAAGATAGATAGATTACAAAAGAGAAAAGATGGGTAGACTTATATAAATCGCGGGCAACCTTAACCGGTCAACCGACACTTAGAGAAGGCGAGAATATCATCAACGAGAACCAGGACAACAAGTCAAACTCTAGGGATAAGATCGATGCAGAATTCAGTTTACCACTTGAAGTGAAGTGACTTTACCACGACATCAGGATAATCCCTAGCTATAGGGGTGGAGTCAAGATCATTAAGCTGAACATTAGATGAAAAGGTAGAACTGCCTACTAAATCCAAAGACGTTCGGCATTCAACAAGAAGAGGATTACTCGGGTCGTCTACTAGAGAAACGAGTCGGCTTTTCAAAAATAACAGCCTCATAACCGAGGACTAGAAATCTCCGGTGAATCGACGTCTGTTTTAAAGAAGTTTCACCCCTTTATAAATCATATATAGGTTTGCAGGACCACCGATGGAATAGTCATACAAAGGATGAAGTTGATAGTTGAGGTTGCGGCTATGGGATGCTCCGGTATCAAAAGAACGCGAACCAGAAAAGACAAGAATGGATTTTAGAACAAAAGCGAAAGTTTCAAAATTCAAAAGAAATCCTAAGCAAAGAGAATCCTAACGAAGGAATTCAAGCTCGAACGAATATGATTCTATGGTTAAACTTTTAGTCCATATGCTAAGTTTTTCCTAAACCAAAACCCTGATACCAACTGTAACGACCTAGTATTTCAAACCATTCGCATCCGCACGTGTCAGACTTGAATTGCTCAAAACAACAGATTGTTAAATTATATTTGGCAAAACTTAGCATATACAGTAAATAAATCAATCACAGAATCATAAAACATAGAGTATTACGAAAATAAGCAGTGGGATAGGTAAATAGAAGTTCAAGAAGCTACTATGAAACATCAGATTCTGAAACAAAATACAACAGAATTTCAAATACAAATGAATCTCTAATACATAAGCAACTGACAAGTCCGAACATAAATGACTAGGGTAACTGGAAGCTGGATAGATATGAATCTTAAACAAAGCTCAAATCTCCAAATGTGAGTCTCAAATGCTGTGCTATTCGGTTTTACTCGAGCATAAAGCAAAACATAAAACACTCGAGTCAGGGATTAACATTCTTATATAGTATATTCAACTCAAGTGAAATGTCAAATGAAATACAAGTAACTTAAAGGATGTTTGGTATTTCCATCCTCTAAGGATTCGTGGAACTATCTACTATATAGTAATGTACGCTATTGTAATATGTTTATAGTAAAGTAAACTATTAAAGTAGCGTTAAGGCGTTACCTGTAATGACCTGCATTTTTGGGCAGTTTAAATCGACGATAAACCACACACGCCAGACTCATACCATTCAAAGGGGCGATTGTTGTTAGGTAAGTAAGAAAAAGAATAGAAAGAAAATAAAACAAATACAGAATCTCACAGTGGAATGACAAAATATAATAATCAAATAACAGGTCATGAAGCTGTTACAAATAAATTTGATTATACTTGTACAATACAGAATCAGAGTTACATAGAACAGAAATAAATAAAGAAATGCAGCGGAACAACATGATGCGGCGGAGTATAATAAATAGTACTAGTACAAATCTTTATCTTCGTCCTCCAGAAATAAGGATCTTCAACCCTGAAATGCTCAGGCTGAACAAAGCGAATTGAAAAGAAAAGGCACTACAGTCAGAATAAAAAGATCTTATGTAAGTTAAATCAACGGTAAATACATGTGTGACGGCGTCAGAGATGTTTACGGGGTTTGACATCTCCTATCTAGTGCATAACGTGAGTGCAGTTCTTAAGAGATGTTCGAGATTCACATCTCCTAAGATCCGTTAAACTATCTACTATGTTGTACAATACAGTATTATAATATGTCCACAGTAAAGTAAAAGTATTAAAATAGCTTCAAGGCGTTACCCATATCCCCCTTAACACATATTATATATTTCCATAGTCTATACAGTACCGTATGCTCCGTCGTAAACAGGAGTTTTACATAAAGGGCACCCCATTGGTATGGTACAAAACAAACTCATAGAAGGCGCGCTAGGGCATGTGAACACGACACTCGATGCAATGCCAGGGTAGATATAACAATTGCATATCTGGACTGGTGGTAACGCATAGTAGCTACTACCTCCCACCTCAGAACACACTCCCAAATCAAAATCAAGGGCGGCCATCAAATTAATCATAAAGCAAATGAAATGGTATCAAAGAAATGTGTCCAATAGGAGGAATGACATCACTTGGTTCAGCGTGGCTCCTGTTTTAGTCACATCTAAGATGACTCACGGGAGTCAAGGTCACGTCATACCTTATACAGAAATCGTTTGCTAACCCGTCATACTTCATTTCTGGAATCTCCACCATGTACACAGTTGTTAAACTGGTTTCGGTATTGGCAAGGAGCATGAAAATATCTGATCTCCGTCTCTTTAACAACCAAACGCTTATTTCATACCGAATGGTTCTTTTACATTTCAAAAGTCAATTCACAATTTATATCAAAATATCATATTCTCAAAAGCATATCACTTTCGAAAACATATTCACGTTGAATCCATATTCACCTTTGGAATAATATCGTTTCTAATTAGGTTAAATCCTCACTTCAAAATCATCATATTCAATTAATCATAACATTTAAATCCTAACTTGGTTATACATCATTTAACCGCAGTTGCTTTTAAACCAATGAGTTTGAATATAAACACTTCCCTCTACTTAGTCTGAAAATTTAGAAAATAGTTTAAATAGTTAAATAGTTATAATTAGTTAAAATACTCAAAACTAGTTAGTTTTAGATTAAAGATACTATTAAATTGATTTAAGATAGTTAAATAGATTTAAAATAGATTAAGTATAATTAAAATAGATTAAATAGCTTTAAATAGATTAATTATATTTAAAATAAGTTAAAACGGGTTAATTAGTTTTAATATAAATTAAATGGTTTAAAATAGATTTGATGATTTAATACATTTAATATAGGTTAACTATTTTAATAATTAGAAAATCTTAATAATTAAAGTCTTTAAAATAATATATTTTAAAAACAGTTTATATTAAAAATGTGAATTTTGTAATTAATATCGATTTACTATTTATTTCATTTCAACATAATGGAACCACTTCAATTTCTTAATCAACAAAATCCAATTTCAGTTCTCCGTTCACATTCTAAATAAAATTTTATATCGATTTTAATTCATGTTTGAATTATCCATTTAAGCTACTACGAGTCCAATATATATCAAAGTTATATTTCACAATTTTAATGACTCAATTCCGATAAATTCCATTTATACTTCAAAATCCAACTTAAAATTTCAATTTAATGTTCTTTAACCAATTCCTTTAAATCAATTCCAGTTCCAACATAAACTCGAATTTCGATAATAATTCAATTTATTTGACTCAAATTTTATTTCAAAATATCATTTAACTAAATTCAAAATTAAGGCTTTTAAAATCGTTAAATTTAACCAATCCGATGTCCGAATATAATTCTCTAACTTAGGGTCAAGTGATACAGATATTTATCATTTCAATCTGTAATTTAAAATTTTACGGTTATATATCATTTCAAACTGCAATCCCGAATATAATAAAGTCCATAAAATCGCTCGAGTCTATCAATGCAACCCATAACGATTTTCCCTAATCTATAGATCATTCGAGTGTGTATCATTTCAACTCATAGGGAACTTGCAATATTATAACAATATTAAATACAACATTCAGTCATCCGATATCAACAATCAAACATACATCACAATCATCATTCAAATCAACCAATAAACATCAATAGATAGCTGATAATTTATACGGGTGTTAAATTGACAATTTAAAAATTCAATATTTAATTAAACGATGATCAAATGAAATAAAAGCCAAATTTGATAAAAACGACAATTTGAACGTACCAAACATCAATAAATAAATTTCTAATAACATTATAGATTTAATTTAACTAACATAAGATATTTAGTAATTGTGAGTGGGTTAAAACACTCGCCTTCGATTTTAAATCGAATAAAAATCCAATTTAGGCCCAAAATTAAAATAGTCTCTGAATTCAACCAATCCAGCATCATAAGGTCCAAAATTTAAATACGATCCTAGCGGAACAAACCATGCATGAATTGGACCTCATATGTAAAAGTTATGTACGTTAGAAGATTTGAATTGAAATTTAAATAATAATAAAAAAGACACGTCACCGTATCCATGCGTATAAAGCCTAGCGGCATCAGAAACATAACGATCGAGCACATGCAAAACACGGCCGCCACCTTTCACGTCCAACCTCACAGCCACCATGCGCCAATACCCCAATCGAACATCACCATCGAACCACCCTCGGCCTGCCGCACCTTCGCCCTAAGCGCCGCCACTTGCGATGGCTCAGCCTCGCCCAACACGGACCACCGCCGCTCATAATAAACCCAAATCATGGCGATTGGAGGCCACTTGATGACGAACGAATGGTACCGATGCGACCTGCTCAACTTCACCTTCCCAACGCCAACACCCGATCGTCGATCGGCTGGAAATCCACCGTTGGATCGTCCAAAATCCAATGTGAATGGCTAGAATTGATTCACAAATTATGGAAAAACGGTGGATCGAATTTAAAACCGAATTGCACCAGTGAATTACGCTCTTCGAGAGCTTTGAATTGATATATAATTTGATAATGTTTTTGAAAGTTTGGTTCTTGGAATTGAATTTGAAATTGAATTTGCGATTTGGGAGTTTGGGTTCTATTTGTCTACCATTGGAAAGAGGAGATGAGAAAGAAATATATGTATGGGCCATAGAAAATAAAAAGGTTGCTAGGATTTATAACGGGCAATTTATAGGTAAAGTTGAAAACAGAAAGAATGGACCAGATCGATTTGGATTGAATGATAAACGACAAGAAAAGCCCGTTTCGTTCCCGAAACGAAAATGGGTCATCCCATATATCAAAATAGATGTTTTCAATATTTTTAAATTCAGTGGAAAAGGTTTCAAATCCAAATTCCATCCTATGGAGAAGTTAACTTAAAATCAGCTTATTTCAAATTGATTTTAATTGAATTTAATTAAATTGATTTCTACACATTTCGAGTCCGTACGATCAAACGACGGGTCTAATCGCTACAAAACTTGAAACCCTACAATAATTTACCGTTACGAATCCGATGAGACTAGTTTCGTCGAAATCTGAGACAGTGGCCAAAATGACTATTTTCACTTTAATTAAATAAATTAATATTAAATTAATTAAATCATTTTTTAATTTGTATTTATAAACCAACAAATTTCATCATTTTTGATTACTTAGACATTTGTAATAACTTGAAGTAAATTTACATATCAAATTCAGTGTCTAATATTTCACTAATTACAACGTTCAATTTCAATTATAATTAGATCCAATTAATAAAAATTAAATTCCAATAAATTGTATTAATTTGATTTCAGTCTTTTTATTCTAACTATTATTGCTTTAATAACATAGTTAATATTTGTTGATATCTTATTTCACTAATATGCTATATTTTCCATCTTTTATTTGAACTAACTACTATATTTCCATTATGTTGAATTTTTGTCACTTATACACATTAATTATAATTTAATATCCTAATTCATTCATTTATCTTGGTTTCATTCTTTTATTTAATCAATTATTACCTTATGAATAAAATTTATATTTCTATTCATTCTATTACATTCACATTCTGAAGTTATTGCCTTAGCTCACATCAATGTAACATTTATTTACATTTATTTGTAACTGACTAATTAAACTGGTAACAAATAACAACTGTAACCATTTCTACATTTAGTAACATATGTAAGTTCATTATTTACCACAATTGTTATAACAACTTATACAACACAAATTCTATCCAATCACCATTTATTACACATTATCTTATTGATAAATCAACATTTAAATTATCAATTACCCTTTAATCAAATTATAAATTAACACACATTATTAACATTAATTTACAATCTACAACCAATTTTAACTTTTTAATCATTTAACTTAATTGGAATTACATTCAAGGAAATTATAAATTACCTTAAATTAATACTATTTCACTTTATTTCAGTTATATAATTTTATTATGTCACAAATTTTCATTTCTTCCAATATTAAATCTCAAAACCTTATTAAATTTATAATTTATACTTACCAAAAATTTACGGGTTGTTACATTATCCATATCCCAGTTAACACATTTTATATATTCCCATAGTCTATACAATGACGTAAGCTCCATTAAACCGGTGTTTTACCCAGAGGACACCACATAGGTACGGTACAAAAAAAACTCGTAGAAGGTGCGGTAAGGCATGTGACAAGGCACGTGTTACCCGGCACCTTGGGCCGGCTACAAAACAACAGGTGAAGATATTATTATTAGCACTAGACAAGATTCTGACCAAGAAGATCCTGGAGGTATAAGGGTTTGATGCAATCGACATGTTTCGGCATCCCTGGCACGGTGCAGACTTGAGGTGTTAGCAAGTTGTCAAGCCTAAGGCAAAGCAAGAGCGTTTGGCCTGCCTGGCCCGGTGCACAGAAGTCACCTACTATGGGCCGATGTACCTTTTTCCTAAGCCCATGAGGAAAGCCCAACCCATCTCCGTCTATAAATAGAAGGGCAGGGGCACAGTGAAAGGGACATTTTTCCGGGAACACTGGGGAGACTCTTTCATTTTCTATACTCTCCTCTTTTTAATTCAAACTTGTATTCAAGTAATTGATTTACGGATTGTATCTATATTCAAGTAATTGAGAAATCAATAAAGATTAAACTCAAAGTGGATGTAGGCAATTACGCCGAACCACTATAAATCTGGTGTTTTCGTTTTTGTTGTTCTTTTGGCATTGTATTACACTATTCTTCTGTTCTAATTTACTCTCTTCATTAATCTCTTTACATAACTCTACTCAAGAGTGTTAGTGACCAATTTTGGTGCTAACATTTTGGTGCTTTTACGGAGAATTGAATTCTCGGCTTGATTGGATCTCATCGTCTACTAATGGATTTCCATATTCACGAGATAGATTAAGTTGTCTACTAGAAAACTTCCTATTCTACTCAGATTTGAAAGAAATCTAAAGGAAGCTGATAGCCGTAGATTGATTCACTAATGTACGCAAGATTTGGTGATTGGATGTTGAAGTTTACACTCAAGTTGAATGAAGGCCGACCCTCCTCTGAAGGCAATTCGGCTGATCGCCTAGAAAAGGCGTATGCTGATCGCCCCAGAAAAGGCATATGCCGACTGCTTTAGAAAAAGTCTATGCCGACCGCTTTAAGGAAGGCATGCGCCGATCGCTCCAGTAAAGGTCTATGCCGACCGCTGCAGAAAAGGTGTATGCCGATCCGCCATGGCGGAGCCACTCTTGGCCGACCTACCTTGGCCGAGCCACTCTTGGCCGATCCGCCTTGGCCGAGCCACTTTGGCCGATCCACCTTGGCCAAGCCACTTTGGCCGATCGACCTTGGCCGACCTACCTTGGCCGAGCCACTCTTGGCCGATCCGCCTTGGCCGAGCCACTTTGGCCGATCCACCTTGGCCGAGCCACTTTGGCCGATCGACCTTGGCCGACCTACCTTGGCCGATCCACCTTCGTCGATCCACCTTGGCCGAACAACCTTGGTCGATCCACCTTGGCCGATCCACCTTGGCCGACCCACCTTGACCGAACAACCTTGGCCGATCCACCTTGGTCGATCCACCTTGACCGAGCCACTTTGGCCGATCCATCTTGGCCGACCTACCTTAGCCGACCAACCTTGGCCGATCCACCTTGGCCGATCCACCTTGGTCGAACAACCTTGGCCGATCCACCTTGGCCGACCCACCTTGACCGAACAACCTTGGCCAATCAGGCCGATCCACCTTGGCCGACCTACCTTGGCCGATCCACCTTGGCCGATCCACCTTGACCGAGCCACTCTTGGCCGATCCATATTGGCCGACCCACCTTGACCGATCCACTTTGGCCGATCCACCTTAGCCGAAAAATCTTGTATGTCGAGCAACTTTGTCATACCGATCGAAACTTAAGTTACACCGGTCTCTTATACGACCCCTATTTTTTTAAAAAAAATATATTTTCGGGTACCACCCAAATTTTCAAAAAAGAGGCATTCAACTTAATAAATTCAACATAATAAAGAAACATTCTATCTACTTCCCTTACATCCCCTAATCAACTAGGGCATAGAGGATCTAGCGACAGCTTCTGAACGGCATCAAGGGAACGGACAAACAACCGCAACTCAAACGATACTCTCAAAGGGATATCATACTAATCACCCTTGAGCAGAATCGACCTCCATATATATTTTGGTAGCCAGTTAGCTGGAGAGCCTCCTACGACTATGGATCGTCTCTAAGACAAAAAATGAATCTAAACCAAAGTGTAGAGGAACAGAACAGACTAAGAAAAATAACAATGAATGCCCGTTGGCTTAGGATGCAGATCCCAGTAGCCAAAACAAGACCTAAAAATTCGGCTCATATGCTTTTTGAATGATTCAATTGACAACTCTACTTGAAGACTCACGACTCGGTGTGGTATTGGAAACCAACTTTGAGAGAGTACACCAAATCTAAAGAAAATCAGGGGAATGTTGTGTATTCCCAAATGCTCACTGATCCTAACACGGGCAATTACAAACACCTCTGAGGCGTGATCGAAAAGCCGATCTGGAAAGGAAAGCTTCAATAGTATGTACAAGTCCTGCAGAATGGCGTGCAGCGAACATCCGATGCCTATTAATAAAGGGATTTGATTATCAATTGGACTGCTGACGGCCGACATCCCTTTGAAAGGAGCCAGGGGCAAAAGTGACCAGGTACTCAGATTTGGTTGCCAACCAATCTACGCAGACCATGACCGGATGTGTGGAGTTACATCTAGACGAGCATAATTCAATCACTCATCATCAACCATATGCCTTTGATTTGGGGCTATGGACAAGATATTGAAAAGCTCATCACGATCAGAGCCCAATACAAAGTGAACACGACTGACCTCACATTCATCGACCTCCACATTTGACTTGGAGACCTAAGCGAGGCTTGGAATGAGGATGGCCCGATCATCCACTCAAATCGAGTCACGGAACAAAGTTCGACAAATTACAGATGCCCCTCTTGAAGCTCAGTGACGTCGGGATCTATCTAGAGTGGACGTTATTTGATCATCTACACATCAAGTCCTACCATGAACACAAAAGATTGTCTGAAAGCCCGACTTGGAGTAGTTGTGATGGACTACCTACTCGTCAACCATCGCTCTCAATAATCCATTATCCTATTTTCTAGAAGGAGATACGAAGCAAATTGTGTGAGATTTCACTATCTAACACAGCATGGATGTGATCCAATCTTCTGTCATATACCTCCTTCCTTGACTTGATTGGAAGAGCTATAATCACCAAGCGAACGGGAGTCGATCGTCCATTTTTCAAGTTTCGTCCCTCATGCTGGGGGCAGAATCCCATCCCATGAGTAAACGTGGTTCGATTGTTCTTTCGAAAACATTAGCCTCGATACGGTAGATGAAATATAAATTAAAGGGTGGAAATACGACTACTCTCAATACAAACCTCCAAGTCCCCAGAGTGCGGACTCGAGTATAAACGACTTGAACGTCCAAGTCCCCAAAGCACGGACTGGAGTACTCTAAGTCCCCAGAGGGTGGACTCGAGTACAAACGACTTGAACCTCCAAGCCCCCAGAGCGCGGACTGGAGTACTCAAAGTCTCCAGAGTGCGGACTCGAGTATAAATGACTTGAACATCCAAGTCCCCAGAGCACGGACTGGAGTACTCTAAGTTCCCAGAGTGCGGACTCGAGTATAAACGACTTGAACCTCCAAGCCCCCAGAGCGCGGACTGGAGTACTCTAAGTCCCTAGAGTGCGGACTCGAGTATAAATGACTTGAACCTCTAAGTCCCTAGAGCACAGACTGGAGTACTCTAAGTCCGTAGAGTGCGGACTAGAGTATAAACGACTTGAACCTCCAAGTCCCCAGAGCGCGGATTGGAGTACTCTAAGTCCCAGAGTGCGGACTAGAGTATAAACGACTTGAACCTCCAAGTCCCCAGAGCGCGGACTGGAGTACTCTAAGTCCCAGAGTGCGGACTCGAGTATAAACGACTTGAACCTCCAAGTCCCCAGAGCGCGGACTGGAGTACTCTAAGCCCCCAGAGTGCGGCCTCGAGTATAAACGACTTGAACCTCCAAGCCTCCAGAGTGCGGACTGGAGTACTCTAAGTCCCCAAAGTGCGGACTCGAGTATAAACGACTTGAGCCTCCAAGTCCCCAGAGCGCGGACTGGAGTACTCTAAGCCCCATAGCGCGGACTCGAGTATAAACGACTTAAACCTCCAAGTCCCCAGAGTGCGGACTGGAGTACTCTAAGTCGCCAGAGTGCAGACTCGAGTATAAATGACTACAACCTCCTAGTCCCCAGAGCGCGGACTGGAGTACTCTAAGTCCCCAGACTGCGGACTCGAGTATAAACGACTTGAAACTCCAAGTCCCCAGAGCGTGGAATGGAGTACTCTAAGTCCCCAGAGTGCGGACTCGAGTATAAATGATTTGAACCTCAGAATCTCCAGAGCGCGGACTGGAGTACTCTAAGTCCCTAGAGTGCGGACTCGAATATAAACGACTTGAACCACAAAGTCTCCAAAGCGCGGACTGGAGTACTCTAAGTCCCCAGAGTGCGGACTCGAGTATAAACGACTTGAACCTCCAAGTCCCCAGAGCGTGGACTGGAGTACTCTAAGTCCCCAGAGTACAGACTCGAGTATAAATGACTTGAACCTCCAAGTCCCCAGAGCGCGGACTGGTGTACTCTAAGTCCCCAGAGTGCGAACTCGAGTATAAAGGACTTGAACCTTCAAGTTCCCAGAGCGCAGACTGGAGTACTCTAAGTCCCTAGAGTGCGGACTCGAGTATAAACGATTTGAACCTCCAAGTCCCCAGAGCGCGGACTGGAGTACTCTAAGTCCCAAGAGTGTGGACCCGAGTATAAACGACGTAAACTTCCAAGTCCCAAGAGTGCGGACTGGAGTACTCTAAGTCCCCAGAGTGCGGACTCGAGTATAAAAGACTTAAACCTACAAGTCCCCAGAGCGCGGATTGGAGTACTCTAAGTCCCTAGAGTGCAGACTCGAGTATAAATGACATAAACCTCCAAGTCCCCAGAGTGCAGACTGGAGTACGCTAAGTCCCCTGAGTTCTGACTAGAGTATAAATGATAAAAACCTCTATGTCCCCTAAAGTGGACTAGAGTACTCTAAGTCCCCTGAGTACGGACTAGAGTATAAACGTCTCAAAAACTTCTACGTCCCCAGAGTGCGGACTATAGTGCTCCTAGTCCCCTGAGTGCGGACTAGAGTATAAACAACGTAAGGACCTCTACGTCCCCAGAGTGCGGACTAAAGTGCTCTAAGTCCTCTGAGTGCGGACTAAAGTATAAATGGCTTAAAAAACCTCTACGTCCCCAGAGTGCGAACTATGGTACTCTCAGTCCCCAGAGCATAAACTAGATTATAGACAACTTGAGAAAAATCTCTAAATCCCAAAAGCGGACTAGATTACTCTAAGTTCCTAGAGTGCAGACTGGAGTATAAACGAGTTGACGAAAATCTCTACGTCTCGAACTGTGGACTAAAGCATAAACCGTTGACAAATCTCTAGGTCCCCGGAGCGTGGACCGAAGCATGAACACAAAATGGGCGTGAGTCAACCAGGGGGAGAATAACACTACGTCACCAGAATGCAGAGTGGTGTATGAACATCGATAAATAAACGAGTGGATTCCGAACATTCTCTCTTCCGCAAACTTCGACCTGGAATAGACAGGAGGATTATTAACCCACTGAGGATGGAGTTCGACCATCCAACTAGTGGCCTGGCCATATCAATGCTGGGAGCAGGGGTACAAATCACTAAAAAGCCGAATACGACAGCTTACTATAGCTCTAGCATGGCATTCTTTATTACTTGAGGCAACGACTGCAGGGAGGCCTCAATACAGAACCAATCGAAATGGCATCCAAAGCTACGAGCAACCGACTATATCATACCTCAGATCGAGGGTCAATACCGATCCGCATCAAGCACATACGAATGTGACTTCAAGCACATACGAATGTGACTTCAAGCACATACGAATGTGACTCGGATGTTTCTTGAAAAATTATGACCTCCAGAGTGTGGAAAGGATGGTAAACCATGAATACTTGGTCAAAAATTCTCCAGCACCCTCATTTGATTCGTGAGGAGTATAAAACTGGATGAGCATAACCCGACTGCATTTGTAGCCAACTTTACCCCGAGATCTGATTACAGAGCATGAACCAAAGTGGACGTGGATGACCGTCCACTGTCCAAATTACGCCCTGAAACTGACGTGGCATCGAAGTTTTCCTCTTGAAATGAAAAACCACGATAAAATCCAAGATAGACGAGACCTAGTCTCCCATCGACTGACATGATCCCACGATTCAATGGGAAAGAGAGTAAAGCTAAAGTGGGCATGGCTGGCCTTCCTACTTATCGGTATATGCCCCAGACCTGGGGGCATGAGCGAGAAGCAAGATGAATGTGAACTGGCTATTCACCGATCACCTTTATCTCTTTGGAGTTTAGGTGATAATATAAACATAGCTAGGACGAGACTCAACCGTCGACGCAGTACGTTTATCAACCCGAGACTGGGAGCAGATGCATGGTCATCCAAAGACTGGCTACGAAGCTCAATATTGAAGCTTATATTTAATGTATACAACTACTCAAGGCTACGACTGAAAGAATGCCTAGGGATATAATCATTAGATCGATACCTAAGCTAGTGGGCAACTAACCGTCACTCCAAACTAAGGCATGCGGGTCATGAATGTTGCTCGAATATGGAAGATGGAACCCCTGCAAAACAACAACGCATGATGACAGACAATATAGTGTTTAGGAGTCGAGATGCATACTAGATGGACAGCTCCATCCGCATCCAAAACACTGACAATTGACAAGTAGTGCCCGTGCCCTGGCTCGGGCAGCATTCTCAGATCTATAGAGACATAGATCCGAGAGATGATGATGGGGGACCTAGGGAAACGAATGCAGCACCGGCTGACCGGACGATTGACATACCAGTCAGCCAGCATGACCCGCCACAAGTCCTTAAGATTGGATCGCAACTCGACCCGTCATTGACCGAAGATCTTATTGATTTCCTCCAAGCGAACCTAGACGTTTTCGCTTGGACATATTCTGATATGTGCGGGATTTCTCCCGCTATTGCCAGTCATATGTTGAACATAGACCCTAAATATGTCCCTGTAAAATAAAAAAGGAGAGGCATGGACTCGGAGAGGTCTGCTGCTGTCAAAGAGGAGGTGGACAAACTTAAAGCCAATGGGTTCGTCCGTGACGCCCTCTATCCTGAATGGGTATCTAACCCAGTGCTAGTGAAGAAAGCAAATGGAAAGTGGAGAACTTGTGTTGATTACTCCGATCTGAATAAAGCATGCCCAAAGGATAGTTTCCCTTTACCTAGAATCGACCAGCTCGTCGACTCAACTGTCGGACACGAATTATTGTCATTCATGGATGCGTATTTAGGATACAATCAGATCCCGATGCATATTCCAGACCAAGAGCACACCAGTTTTGTCACGAATATGGGGCTATATTGCTATGTAGTAATTCCCTTTGGATTGAAAAATGCGTGAGCAACTTATCAGGTGAATCGAATGTTTAAAGACTAGATCGGTAAGTCGATGGAAGTCTATGTGGATAACATGCTCGTGAAGTCATGGCAGTCAAACGACCACATTCGAGACTTAGCATAAATGTTTGATATACTCAGACTTTATGGCATGAAGATCAACCCCTTGAAGTGCTATTTTGGTGTGGCTTCAGGAAAGTTCTTGGGTTTCATTGTGAATGCGCGGGGAATCGAAGCTAACCTAGAGAAGATTCAAGCTATCTGAGACATACAAGTGTCCAAAACTATGAAGCTAGTACAAAGATTGAATGGAAAGGTGGTTGCGCTGAGTTGATTCATATCCCGAGCTACAGACAATTGTATTCCTTTCTTCGATGTGATAAAGAAAGGAAAGAGGAATGTCGAGTGGACATCCGATTATGAGGAAGCATCCCTAGATCTGGTAAGGCATTTGGGAAGTCCCCTAGTGCAATCGAAACCAATAGACCACGAAATGTTGTATGTGTACTTGGAAGTATCCCAGCATGCTAGCAGTACGGCCTTGGTCCGCGAAGAGGACCGAGTTCAAAAGCTAATTTACTATGTTAGTAAATGTATGACGGGGGCAGAAAGAAATTAGCTCAAGATCGAGAAATTAGCCTATTGCTTGGTGATTGCATAATGCAAGCTTCGTCCATATTTTCAGGCACACTCAATCAGTGTTTACACTAATCAACCCTTGCGACAGGTACTCCAACGACCGGAAACTTTTGGAAGGATGTTAAAATGGAATATCGAGTTGAGTCACTCCGATATTGCCTACCTGCCACGAAGGGCCATACAGGGGCAAACACTTGCAGACTTCATTGTTGAATTCACTGTGTCAGATGACTCAAACGGCCGCAATGTCATACCTCCCATTCGATGGAAGATGAATACCGATGGGGCATCTAACGACCGTTGTTCGGGGGCTGGCATAGTTCTTGTGACTACTGAAAACCGATCGGTTTGTTTTGCTTTGAAGCTTGAATTTCCAGCAACAAATAACAGAGCCAAGTATGAAACATTGATTTCCGGCTTAAGACTCATCAAAGAACTGGGAGTAAGATTGGTTGAAATCTTTTGCGACTCGCAACTGGGGAGACTACCAAGCAAGGGGGCAGAGACTTGCCCCGTATTTGGTCCGAGTTTAGGAGCTGCTAGCGAATCTCGAGTATTATGATATTTCACATGTCCCACATGAGCAAAACAGAGTAGCCGATTCATTGGCAAAATTTGCAAGCACTGGCGATGCGCAGCAGATGGGATTGTTTCCCGTTGAAACCTTACATACTTCGAGTATAAATATGATGGAGGTAGATTTCGTGTTAGAAACCGAAATCGAAAAGGAATCATGGATGACCCCATTTAAGCAATACTTACTACATGGGGTCTTACCCGAAAGAAGGAGCAAAAGACGACAAGTCATTCGTAAGGCTTCACGATATGTAATGGAGAGCGGAATAATGTATCGAAGGGGATTCTCAACCCCCTTACTCCGGTGCATAGCCCATGATGAGATAAAACGAGTCCTGAAGGAAGTCTATGAAGAAGAATGCGGCGATAGCATCAGGGGAAAAACCACGATAAAGAAAATACTCTGCTACAAGTATTACCGGCAAACTATCAATCCAGATGCGGTTGATCATGCTAGACAATGCGACGAGTGCAAGATGTTCGCAAAAAATCCAAGAACCCCGCCGATGGAAATTACTCAAATGGCTAATCTATAGTCGTTTGCCACTTTGGGGCATTGAAATCATCTTCTTGCCGATCCTAAAGGTGGTGCAGAATACACCATCATAGCATTTGTTTACTTCACCAAATAGGCAGAAAAATAACCTTAAGCCACAACCAAAAAATAAAATCAACCTCACTGCCCGTAACGTCATCTGTCCTTATGAACTTCTATGATCTATTATTATTGCAAATGGACAGGTTGAAGATGTGAACAAAATCATAAAGCCTATTCTGAAGAGAAGTTTGGAAAAGGCTAGAGGCAAGTGGGTGGATGAACTCCCAACAACACTATGGGCTTATAGAACTACCCATGGGTCCGTGACTGGCCGTACTCCATTCACCCTTGCTTACTGCTTTGAGAAAATACAAACAAGGAATCGCAATTGAATTGCAATTAAACTAGATGGAATTGGCGATGACTTACGAGCATATAAAACGCATCCAACAACCAATGGCAAGAACATGTACCCGAACATGCATGTGTACATCCAAAAAAAGTTTGACTTCTTGAAATCAACAGGGAATTGAATTCTCACTTAAGGTTACTAAAAAAAGACTGGATCAAATAGCCGAAGCTTATTGGCCCTGTAGAGCCGGATATGGATGGCCACTGACGAACTACAACCCTGGATTTATAATATTAAGAATCGACCAAGCGTCATGACGAACAAAGAATGTTATGAAACCTTGAGAGGATAAAATTGAAGAATAATGACTATTCAAGAAACATGATGGATTTCTTTCTGTAAACAAGGAATACTCGCTGATTCAAAGCATGTCATGTTGCTTCACACGACACACTTTGGGGGGCAAGTGTTACCCGGCACCTTGGACCGGCTACAAAACGATAGGTGAAGATATTATTATTAGCACTAGACAAGATTCTGACCAAGAAGATCCTGGAGATATAAGGGTTTGATGCAATCGACATGTTTCGGCATCCCAGGCACGGTGCAGACTGGAGGTATTAGCAAGTTGTCAAGCCTAAGGCAAAGCAAGAGCGTTTGGCCTGCCTAGCCCTGTGCACAGAAGTCACCTACTATGGGCCGAGGTACCTTTTTCCTAAGCCCATGAGGGAAGTCCAACCAATCTCCATCTATAAATAGAAGGGCATGGGCACAGTGGAAGGGACCTTTTTCCAGGAACACTGTGGAGACTCTGCCATTTTATATACTCTCTTCTTTTTAATTCAAACTTGTATTCAAGTAATTGGTTTACGGATTGTATCTGTATTCAAGTAATTGAGAAAGCAATAAAAATTAAACTCAAAGTGGATGTAGGCAATTATGCCGAACCACTATAAATCTGGTGTTTTCGTTTTTGTTATTCTTTTGGTATTGAATTACACTATTCTTCTGTTCTAATTTACTCTCTTCATTAATCTCTTTACATAACTCTACTCAAGGGTGTTAGTAACCAATTTTGGTGCTAATAGCACGTGAGGCAATGCATAGTACATATACGGTTTGCGGATCCGGACTGGTGGTAACGCATAGCACCTACTACCGCCCACCTCGTGACACACTCCCAAATTAAAGATGCAACCAATTTAATCACAAAGTAATAGAATGGTATTGAAGAAATGTGTCCGATAGGAGGAATGACCTCACTTGGCCCGGCATTGCACTGTTTTAGCCACGTCAAGCTGACTCAGAATCATTGCCAAACCATCCTATTTTGTTTTCGAATCTTCATTACGTGCACAGTTGTTAAAGTGGTTTTCAGTATATGCAGAGAGTATGAAATATCCGATCCCAGTCTCTTTAACAACCAACCGATTATTTCACACCGTAGTCATTTCATTTCAAATAGTCATTCTTTAAAATCAAAATATCATATTCATTTCAAAATCATATCAATTCAATATCATTATTCACTTTAAATAATATTTATTTCCAAAAACCATAACACTTTCAAATTTATAACACTTTCGAAATCATAACACTTTGAAACCATAACACTTTGAAATCATAACACTTTTGAAATCATAACGCTTTCCACCTAAACAGACTAGATGTTGAAAACAGTATATATATTAAAATAGTTATAAATTAAAATACTTTATTAGTTTCCTCCAATTTCACAAATCGATTCAGATCAACTTAAGTTCTAAAGTTCAATTTAAATCAATTCCAGTTTAACCATTTCAATTTAAAGGTCAAAGATTCAATTTGAATTCTCAATAAACTACTTCAATTTATATCGATTTAAAATCCAGGTTTGAACTATCACTTCAATTTCAATAAGATTCAAAATTTAAATATTCAAACATTTCAATTAAGTTTCATTTAGATTTCAACATTTAACTCTAAATTTTATTCAAGTTGGAAAATATTCACTTAATCACTTTAATAACAATCAAATAATATCTCAATTTATAAATTTAAATCAACATTAAATACTCTGTCTCACTTTTATTTAAATTGAGAATATTCATTTAATCTTTTTTTATCAAATCAAGTTATCAATCATATCTTTCAAAATTACAAAATCAATAAGTTCAAACCAATCCTTGTTTAAATTCGATTGTTAACCAATTTAAATTCCAAGTCTGCATTAATTTATCTTCCGAACCTTATTATTAAAGTTATAAAATAAATAAATTTTTAAAATATTAGTATAGATTTAGAAAAATACCGAAACATATTATATACTAATTAAATTAAATTTTATTAAATTAAATCTTATTATTAGATTTGTTTTTATTAAATTTTATTTTATATTTTTAAATGATAAATTTATAAGTAAAATCTTAAAATTTATGTTTTCCAAAACTATCTTATAAATTAAAATTTCTAAAACATATTATTTTAAAAATCTAAATTTTATACATATATAAAAATAACATATATATATACACACATTATATTTTTAGAAATTAATATTTATTAAAACCCATATATTTCCTTTCAAAACTTTGGAAAGCATTTTTCAAAATATAGACCAACGGTGTCCGTATATAATTTTCTGTCCTATGGTCAAGTGATACGGATATTTATCATTTTAATCTGCAATTTAAATATCTATGGGTATATATCATCTCAATCCGCAATCCCGAAAATTCAAAATCAATAATAATCGCTTAGGTTTATCATTTCAACCCGTAACGATTTTCACCTATTCAGGAATATCGTTCGGGTATGTATCATTTCAACGCATGGGGAATTCTAAACTAAAAAGGAACTTGCAGAGTGAGTACAAATACGACAATAATATAATAGATCAACAACTTGCATATATCATTAGTGATAAATTTAAATATAATATATATCAACAAGATATGGTGTCATATGTCATAGGTGACATTTACAAATATTGGCATATCATATATAACAAATATATAATTAATAGTTCAAGTTTAACAACATATTTCAATTGTCATTTCAATGTGAATTAAATTTATTAAATATAAGGATGTTAATCATGAGTGATTGTTTACCTTTCGATGCTAGAAAGAATAGATCAGCACATGGATAAGCAACAAATCAAAGCAGCTAACTGCTACGATCAATTCTAGACAGCGGTGAAACCAAAAGCAAAGCATGATGAGCTGAATTCGATGGAAATCAAATATATATTATATTTCAAAATTCAATATTCAATTTAAAAGCACATTTCAAAATAAATCCATATATATAAGTTTTAAAATCAATACTAAATTCAAAACACATGTCAAATTAAAATCTTTTTATGAATAATTCAAAATCACTATTTCTTAAACATACCGAATCAAAATATCTACGTGTATTTTATATTTCAAAATCTATATACATTTTAAAATCAATTATCTATCTATACATAGTATTTTAAAAATCAAATATCTATATACATAATATATAATGAAGCACATATATAGGCAAACATATTTTCTAGCAAATATATACATCAACATACAACATACTATATATACACACCCTTCTCTTTATATCTAAGAAAAGAACAATAGGAAAAAACTTTAAATACAATATATATTCAATATTATTTCTCTTTGTTGTATACACATAATACAAAATAGCTAATAGCTATTATAATCAAAACTGTAGAAAGAGAATAAATATAAAACAAAATAGCAAACTCATATATACATGTACATAAACCAACCATATAAACTACATTTTACAAACCCATAGAATAAAAGAATTAGAACTTTATAATCTATATATATTAAAAATTTAAAACTTTATGTATATTTTGAAATAAACTATCACTATATATATATATATTATAACAAACACGTAGATAAACGGTAAAACTGCTTGGCTAGTATAAGAAATGGTTCGGAGGAGTGGAGCAAGGTGGAGACTTGTCAGGTGGTAGGCGGGCCGAGCTATGGGTTCGGCAACTGGTTGTAAGAGGGAAGGTAGACTACGATCGACTATGTGGTAGTGGCAGGCTAATTGAGGATGGGAAAGATGCAGAAATGAAGAGCTGTGGGCATGAGGTTGGAGGGTGGAGTAGTTTCGGTCGGAGGAAAGCTTGATGGCAGTCACAGTAGATGGAGGATGAAGGAAGAACAGGGTTTCGGGTCTGGTGACTTGGTGATCCAAGGAGGTGGATTTCAGGTTGAGTGGAGGATGGGTCATCACCGTGGTGGATGGGCGGATCTGCAGATGATGGATTTTGATGGGTTTCGGTGGGTTAACTAGCAGAAGGTGAGCAAGGAGGGACAAGGCGTGATGGTGTTGCTTGAAGGCAAGGGTTGGAGACTGAGTTGTCGCGTGAGGAGGGGAGGAAGTGGTTATAGGTGGAGATGTCGTGGAGAGGGTTTTTGCACGAGGATGAAGTGGGAGGCTCGGTTGGTCAGGTGGAGATACGCAGCCCTGCTGCTGACGTAGGGTATGCTGGGGAAGGGGCTTGGGTGACGTTGGTGAGGAGGGTGATGGGCGGTGGAAAATTGAAAAGTCGAGATGCAAGAATCGGTGGGAAGCATGGGAAAAAAGAAGGCATGGGTTTCACAGCAAATATAAATGAAACGGTTTCAAGATGCAAGGACAAAGGAGAAGAGTAAGGTCCAATTATACATCATGCAACAAATACGTTTTTTTTTTATTATTATTATTTTGGAAACGGAGGGACGAGCAAGACAGGCTATGAGGCATGCAGCTGAACAGGTTGATGAACATATGACATACGAATGCTTTATTACCTTGTTGTATTATATATTTATAAATGATGAATAAAAACCAGGAAGAGAAATAAGCTGAGAAAAATGTACCACAATAAATATAAAGCAATGCAAAAAGTGAAGGTGAAGCGACAATTCTGAGAATATTAAATGGCTGCGTCAATTGAAACGACATACGGACCCAAAAGACTCAAACGAGGAACTAATAAGGCTAATTGTTTCGTTGGTTTCGACGCGTACCGGACATCAAAATTCAAGAATGAATATAATACGGAGATTAGCACGACGAGATGAACAGAATGTTATACATGCATCAACGTTACAATCGTCCTATTAAAAGACGATTTTCGCTACCAAAGCTGCTGCTAATTCATCGAAAATAAGATAAACGGAGCTATAGTAGTCCAAATTTGACGAAACAAAAAGTGATGTCTCACTCAGAAAATGATTTACATTTTTACTATATAAAAATATTCAGATTTCAAAAGATATTTTATTTTGATCTAGTTTCAACTGATTTTATATTGAAATGGATGATTTCACAATAGAACTAACTTTCATATTTTTCAATAAATTTTTACCAGATGTTATGTTAAAATAGACGCATACCAAATATCAAATTTTCATTTTTAAATTTAATTGTTTAAATTTTCAAAAAATTCAGTTAATTACGTTATCTAAACCGTTAAAATTTACGGGTCGTTACATTAGGTGATTATTGATGGTTGTTTGATTGCTTGAAGTTTGTTGATTTGAAATACATGGCTATTAAATTACATTTCTTAAATAGACTCTATGAGTAATTTGGGTATATCTTCTTCAATTTTGATCAAATATTGATACTTCTTAAAGTTCTAGAAAGCTTAAACTTTATTCTACAACTTTGGTGTTTTGAGTATTGCTAAATTTGCCGTTTAAATGGTCGAAAGTGCATTTTATCTTTGCTATCCTAAGAATGAAAAACAGGCTTAAGCAACAAAAATATGAAAAGTTCTTCAACCATATATATTGATTGGTAAATTCGTGTTTGATAAATCCTTTTGCAATTGAAAGATAGTTTCATAAAGAATAACTTCTATTTTGATCATTTTTCTTGATTTTGAAATTTTCTTGGTCGAATTCAAGTTTTAAATAGAACTGTAATCTCTGTCCTCTCTGGTGAAATTCTGAGATGAGGCGTCAACTTGTTTTTGTCATAGCTATAGATCCATTAATCGATTTTAGTAGACTTGTGCCTATTCAAAAGCTATCACACCAAGGAATTTTTTCTATAAGTTTGGTCAAATTATGAGAGTAGTTGTAACGACCCAGAATTTCTGTCATTTGAAATTCGTATATTTTGATTGATTTTAAATATTAACAAGTAAATTTTGTAAGTCGAATAAATTATATTTCGAATATCTAGATTTAATTGGATAATTAAATCGAAATTTAATATTTGAAATTACAGAAATAATTGAAAATTGGGTTTAATGTGATTAAAATTGATTTGTAATGTTGTATTAAATCATATTGGAGTTAGAATGATGTTATAGAACTTTTAAAATTAGATTAAAAGTTAAGTTGCAGAAATTGAATAATTTAATATTTAATTGACGAGTAAAAATAGTCATTTTTTCAAACAGTCTCGGATTCCGATGAAACTAGTTTCATCGGATCCGTAATGTTAAGCTATTGTAAGATTTTAAATTTCGTGTCAATCGGATTTACGGTTTGTCCGGAGCAAGCTAAAACGCACTGAAATCGGTTTAAGTGAATTTTAAATTTAAATAGTCGATTTGAAAACCTATCTTTCAAATATGATCGAATTGGCTCCTGATATATATTCCGTTGCGTTCGGAGTAGGGGTAAAACATTATAAACGCCAGGCGGCATGCTTCCTTTGGAGTTCGGAAAAAATTCGGGTGAATAGTGTCGCGAGAATTTTCTATAAAAGGCCTCAAAGTTTTATATTTTCATTAAAACCCTGGCTAGGGTTACAGCGGCCGCCACTATTTTCATCAATGGCCGAAATGTTCACTTCTTTCTCCCTTAATCTCTTCCAATCCGTAAATCAATACGAGAAACCTTCAACACGAGAATTGTAGAGCATGGCGAGCTCTATAAATCCAACGGTCAGTTTTCGTCATCGTCGTCGATTGGAGGCGAAAAGGGGCCGCGTGCGTTCGTTCTTTGGACATGATTTCCAGGACGAAGGAGAGGCCGAGCTTGTCGTGCTCAAGGGAGGTGGTGTATCGGGCGTAGGCGCTTCGAATGGCGTCGCTCGATCTAGTTCCGGTCGTCGTATGGTGGTGCGGCATCGAAGGACGTGGCCGCATGGATGGGTTTCATTGCGTGCGACATCTATTGGAAACAAACATATGGGGAAGAAAAGACGTTCGGCCCAGATTCTTCATAGCAAAATGAACGGCCTGGATTAAAAGTAGGGTTAAAATTTAAAAGAAAATAGTAAATTTATTTATAAATTCGTTCAAACTTTAAAAGCTATAACTTGTTCATACGAGGTCGGAATTTGGCGAAACGACTTGCATTGGATTCGTATTTGCGAATACTACGTGATGTAGCTGGATTGGAGTTGATTGGAGATAGTGTGAATTTTGGGTAAAATTAAATGCGTGTTTAATTTTATTCGAAATAAAACGCTGAAACCGTTATTAGAAGCAAGGTGAGAACTTCTCACTCAATCGAATTTGTTTCGATTTATATTTTAAATGGTTAGATTTAAAATTTCTTGATTGTGTGATTGAATGATAAATTGCTATCTGTTGTATTGAAATAGACTCTATACGCGGCATATTAAGTGGAGGTTATTATATTAAACACATATACCGCGATATTCCATCTCGAAGTGGAATTGGTATTATATATGTACTTAGAGTTGATTTCCCGTATTATATAGCAGATGAGACCCTATTGCGTTGCATAATAGCGGATAATATTTTTATATAATCATATATACCGCGATATTCCGTTTCGAAACGGGATTGGTATTGTGCTAACTTATGCGGATGCAGGGAAACTGATTGGAGGGATCCAACTGGATTCCTCAACAGTATTGATTTATTTACAGATATTTGCGATACATTCTGTTATCATATTGATATATGATGTTTGGATGCCGTGGTTGATGTATTGGTGCTGTTGCAGCATTGCGCCTATTTTTGGAGTTTTAAAAAGTTAAAGTAACAATTTCAAATTTAAAAGGATTTTCAAGTGATTTTTGAAAGTATACATTTTATTGAATTTTGGAATTGATGTAGGATCTAGATTAACCCTAGAGGGGGGGGGTGAATAGGGTTATAGCAAATTTTCTCGATTTAAACACTGAAACAAACTGCAGAAATAAATATACTGAAAAGTAAATCACACGCAAAATTTACCCAGCTTCGGCAACTCCTGCCTACTGCTGCATTCCCAGATTTGTATTAGAATTAAACAGTCTTCCCGCTTGCAAACACTCTAACAGACTCGCAAACCCTGCTCCCGCTTACAAACACTCTAATAGACTCGCACCCCCTGCTCCCGCCTATAGAGTTTTGCAAACTCGCAAACCCTTGCTCCCGCATATAGAGTTTTGCAAACTCGCACACCCTGCTCACTGAACTAATTCTAACTAGACAATCTGACACTACCTACAACCTAGGTGGTGATTTACCAAGACTTGATTCGTAAAGAACAAAAAAAAACAACAAAACCCCCTTTAAAAAATAAACCCAAAATAAAATAAACTAAAGCCTTTTATAATAAAACAAGGCCGGCTCTCATGTTTTCTTTCACCCGATCCGCTTTTATTTTCTTTGAGAAAATGATGGCGGCTTGTTCGATCTGAATTAGGGCTTTTGTTCCCTTGCGAAAATTTGGGGTTTCTCAGTATTCGATTCCTCTGATTTGTATTGTTCGTTGCTCGCGGCCTCTCTGATGATCGATTCTTTGGTTGCTTCGCTCGTTCTCTGATGATCGATTCTGATTGCTTTACTTGCGCTTCGTTCGCAGCTGCTCCTTTGATCGAGTTGATAGATTATGGTATGTATTCTCTTTCGTTGCTGGTTTAATTTTTTGCTTGAACTCGATGCCTATGATGAATTTTGGTGTTTGGTATTTATATGAATTACGAGACCCTTGAATTTGTTCGTGTTCATTTACGCGACTTCATCACTTTCCTAATTTTTGCTTTCCTGATATATTTATTCAACTTGATACTCATGGCTTCAACTTGAGAACGTGCGATCTTTACTTGATTGATACGGCAAAAACTTTCCTCTTCTATTTGTTTTGACTTTTTCAAAGATTGTACACACTTGATTTTTTTTAACCTGGTTAACACCTGCTTTGACATGGCTTCGGCCATCTTTGTGTTCATTCCTGTTGCATTGTCGTTGTTCATCTTGTAGTCTTCGTCTCTGGCCATCTTCTCTGGTCTCCACTTGAACATTGCATTGTTGTTATTCTCTGATGCACTTGCTCATTTCAGTTTTCACAGTTGCTTCATTCATTTTGCTTACTTATTTGAGTTTGCACTTGCACTTGATATTGTAGTCTCTGGCCTTCTTGTTCTACCTGAACTAGCCTATTTGTGATCTTTGAGGAACTGTGTTGATATGCATGTCACTGTTGCATTCGCTATGCAGTTGCTATGCCTTGTGTTCTTCACTATTGCATAATTGATTCTGTTGCTCGGCCCTTGACTTTGTTTGTTGCATTTGTATCACTGCAAAACTGAATGTCACTGTCTTTGTGGTCTGCACTTGTTGTTCACTGTGTCTTGTTCACCATGTTGCATTATTCATTTGTTGTCGTTCCCTATACTTGTAGTTGTATCACTTCGAGTTGCATACTTCTTGCAGTCTTCATTTTTTTTTGTTATGTTGGTGGCAATCTTGTTCTGCACTGTTTCTTTGTTTGGTCTATGTAGTTGTAACTGGACATGTTGTTGTACATGTCTGCTTTGTATCACTGATGCATTTGGACTTGATGTACTTTACTTGAGTCTGGTCATTGTTAGCACTGGTCTGCATACTTGTGGTCTTGGTTGTTGCAGTATTCGTTCGTGCATTTGTCTGCACTGTGCATTGAACACTTTGTCATCTATAGTTGTATTCACTTCATGTTTGCATACATGTTGTGGTCTGAACATTTGGGTTTGTTGTTACATTCATATTGTCACACTGAACTATTTACTGACTTGATTCTCTGTTGTAACTGGACCTGGTTATTGCTTGTGTGATCTTGAGTTTCTGATTGGTGCATTACATATGAACTTGGTTCATTAGTTTGCTTCATTTTGACCTGATCATTTGTATACATTGGTGGCATTTCTTTGGTTGGTTTAACCTGTACTTGCTTCACTTGAACTTCTGTGACTTATGGTTGTCACTGTGTTATTTGAGTAGCTGGACTTAGTGTTCTAGTGCATTGCCACACTGTACTACTCTGGTCTTTGCATCCCTTCATGTTGATTTTTGAAATTTTACTTGTGTTGAATCCAGTTTCAAAACTCGGGTTTGACCTTGTGCTCATGTCGTAATTTTAAATATATTGCACGTGAGTTGAACCCGGCTTTTCATTTGGGTTTGACCTGTGCTCACCTGTCCCTGTAGCATTATCAAGTGTATATCGATGTGCACGGCCTTGTGGCATGTACAGTGATACACTGTGCATGTCACATTGTTCGTGTGTGATGAATTCAAATGTGAATGATGACGAACAACCCAAATAACTGAGGCAAATCAAATTTTCAAAAATCATATTTCATTTTAATTTGCAAAAATATTTCTTTTTCAATTTTACTGCGTTAGTGAATATTTTTGCAGATTGCTCAGATGTTGGATTCAAACTGGACCAAAGTTGAAGATAAACTACGAGTGTGAGTGATATGTAGTGAGGAAATTATGTAAACATAATTGTGATGTAATCAAAATTGTATATTTATTGTGAGAGCTTGAATTTGTACTATTTAAGATTGTAATAAATATTTGTTTGAATAAAATTTCTGTTTGAATTCAAATTCCATTCAAATTCTGTGTAATTTATTTTATTCAACAAATATTTATTTAATCTATGAAAAATAAAATAGTACATTAACAAATACATTTAAATGAATATATATATATATATATATGTTTATTATCATCAAACAAAAATCATATACTCGCATATTCCACAATTGATTCATTTTAAATAAATAAACATTATAATTTTTATGTTATAAAAATTATGATTTTTGTGAAATATAACCGAAGTATGATTTTTGAAATAAGTAGTTGATTAATTTGTAAAATGGTTTAAATTGGGATTTTTGAATTATTATAAACGGTTTATATAAAAGATTTATAAAATTGATATTTATAAATTAAAATATTGGAATTATAAAATGAGTTTTTATAAGTGTTAAAATGAAGTATAAATGGATTTCATAAGTGAATGAAATTTATAGATTTATAAATTATGAATGTAACGACCCGGCTTCCAAATACCAGGAAGTCGCATCGTTAAGAAGAAAGAAAGGGATAGAAAAGAGAAAGAAAGAAGAGAAAAAAGAAAACAACACAAGAATCTCAACAGCGGAACGAATAAATTATATTAATAACATAAGTATAACATAGTATACACCAAATATCAGAGTTACACAGACATATACAACACATACTAGATAGTTATAAATACATGTCTAGTTATTACAACTCAATACATATCAGAAACACTCAGAGATACCAACACAGCGGAAAACTATATAACTATACGCGGAAGCCTCCTACTCCATTTGCTCCTCCACAATACGTCAAGCTAACTTGAATCCTAACCTGAATTCTCTTGACTACTCATAAAAATTTGAGTACCCAAGAGTTAAAGAAAACAGAAATAACTCTGGGTCAGACATGGGTCTGGTGTGAGTAACATGTTAAAGTTGCTTAACTTTGAAAAACCTTTTGAAAGAAAAGTATCACGTAAGACTTCCCACACATAAACATGGAAAAGCTTTTACCTTACGCTAACCAAAACATTTGATAGGAAATCCGATGATATTATAATAGGGTCTAGGGTTTTCAAGTAAATAAGAAATAGCCAAAATTGTTACATTTATTAAATTCCAGCTACTAGCCACAAAAGTGGGTAATACAATCAAAGCCGTTGGCACTTATTGGATTTTGGATTCCATACAATGGCAAGGCTACCGGGGTACCGCCCGTCACAGTACGTGGCCTAGATCACCGTACCGAGGATTACTCCCAATCCCCTGCAACACAAAGCCGGACCCGTTCCTTACTGAACAGTTCCAAATAAGACAACCTCGACGATTGTCATGATCAACCGTCCACACAGCCGAAATATAAAGGGACCTCTAGACAGGGGTAAATCCTACTCTCCAGTAGGTGCGACCCACAAAGCTTTGCTGCACCTTCCTTGTTTTAGCCATTCCCGGTTGATGAGGCTTGAGGCTACGATTACCTTTATAGGACACATCACTTAGAATGCTCATCGTCCACCTGATGATGTTCTGAAAGCATTCAATCCATACAAGTTCGTTCCGGGTTCGAACGAAACCGAAGGCATTATCTTGTTACACTCATTTTGGAATCACCCTCAAAGTTAACGACAATAACTCTTGCACTCTGAATCACCATCTCGAATCTATAAGTACTATTCCGTCAAACTCATTACGGAATCACCCACAAAGTTATACTGACGTATAGCCCTTACACCTCGAGTCTTCACTCGCTCCACTTGTATTAACGACCTAACGTTTAATTGGAATCGATGTGGTTTTCGGATGTCCAAATATGGAAACCTGATCCCGGTCTCATCGAAATCCAAAGCGTGTCTTTTAGGTCCAAGTTGTTTTTAGTTTAAAACAATTCAATTCATTATCTAAATATACATAGATAGATAATTCACAACACAACATATAATCAACTTTATCATTATCAACAGATAATTCATATCATAATCAGATAATCCATATTATCATCCAAAAGCAACCAATGTATCCATATCACATACACTACTCATCTCATAACTGAGATTACAACCATACCAGGCAACCAATACCATCCATCAAACATAAGCAATGATCTAATGATCACACTTCCTATAATGAATTAAATTACTTACTCAATCTCTAATTAATTTAAAATGAATTAAATTAATTACTTCATCATCAAAATTCTGCTTAACTTAACCATCCATTGATTTCAAATCAATTTATAAATCACCATCTCAATATTTCAATTAATATTGATTAACTATCTCTAATTACAATAAGTAATTAGCTTATAAATTAATCACACAAGTTAATTACTTAAACCCTTAGCAAATAATTAACTTGTAATTACTAAATTAATTGATTAACTAAAATTAATCACATTAATTATTTATTCATTATTAGTTATACCTTAATTAATCAATTTCTAATTACATCATTAACTAATTAATTAATGATTCTAATTACATTTAATAAATTATAAATTAATTACATAAGTAATTAATCTGAAATTAATCCACATATATATTAATCATCCATGATTAATAACCATTCAGTAATTAACTACTTTAATTACTCACCCCATAATTAATTATTCTTAATTAATTATCTAAATTAATCCCCTTGATTAATTTCAAAGTAATTTAAAACCAATTACTTCGATATCAAATATCTTTAATTACATCCTGTAAATATTAATTAATTACTTCCTTAAGTAATTCCAAATTCATAAATTACATAAAGTAATTATTCAAACAATCAACAACTGTTTAAATTAATTTAACTTAATTAATCTAAACTAATCACATTAATTAAATTAATTACACTAAGTAATTAATTCTTTAATTACCTTCATTAAGTAATTAACAATTGATTATTATTAATTAATTAATCTAATTAATTATCAAAAATTAATCATATTAATTAATTGTTAAATAATCTTAAGTTAATGATCCTCATTAATATTTCTTAATTACTCAATTAAGAATTAACTTAAATTAATCATTATTAATTATCAATTAATTAATATTTAATTATCATTTAATTAATCTTTAATTATTAATTAATTAAGTGTTAATTAAAACCTTAATTATCATTAATCACTTGATTAAATAAATCTTAATCATAAATTAAAATTTAATTAATCATCCTTAATTATAGATTAATTAAACTTAATTAATTAATCTCAATTTAAATTAATTAACTTAAAAATTGTTAATTACTTAATTAATCATCCACATTATTAATTAATTAAATAATTAATTTTCATCTTCATTACCTTAATAATTAAATGAACCCAATCATTAATTTTATTTATCTTTAGATAAACATTTCTTATTTAATTATACATTTACTTTAAATTCTATTTATCTTTATTTAACTTAAGACTCAAATTTATCTTAAACAATACAAAACTTAATCTTATATGTTAAAACATCTACCTTATCAATAAGTTAAAAAAATTTAAATTTCAATTCAATTTAAATTCAAATCAATTTAAAAATTACTTTAAAATTTCAAAATTGAAATACAACTTCCAAACTCATTTTTGTTTTAACTCTTTAAAATTCTTCCTACAATCTACAATCTTAATTCAAATGCAAATCGGTTTAATCATTTAAAAACAATTTAAATTTAAACCTTTATTTTAAAACTGAAGTTTAAATTTTATTCCAGATTTGAAAACTCAGATTTGAATTCACTTTGAATTTCTAATCTAAATATTTATCCTTCCAATTCAAATGCAAATCACATATGCATTTTCACTTGTGGGTTTGAAAACCAAATTTAAATTTAAAACCATGAATGATTTCAAATCTCAGAAAATCAAATTTGAATTCACATTCAAATTTCAGATAAAAACTCAGTTTAAATCTCCACCTGCAAATTTAAACTTTACCTTTACATTTAAAAACAGAAAACTGTTCTCTGTTTTTATTTAAAAAAAACAAACTTTGAAATTTTTGAATTTAAATTATTTCAAAGAAACCAGAATTCAAACTTATTTGAATTCATATTTGAATTCAGTTTTAAAATCCTAAGTTAAACTTTAGTTTGCATTTATTTCAAATCTTATAAAACTGGAAACAAGTTTTCTTGTTCTCTTTTTTTTTATATTTTTTTCAAACACTGCATTTAAATTATTCCAAAATAAGAATTCAATCTATTTGAATTCATCTTTAGATTCAAATTTAATCCTAAGTTAAATTTAAGTTTCCATTTTAAATTTTAACTTTTAAAAACTTCAAAACTACAACAGTTTCCAGATTATGCTAAGACCAAATAAAATTCTCAAAAATTCAAAACCTAAGATTTAAACTAACTGAATTCATGTTTAAAACTAGTTTAAATCTTAAACTTGGTTCAGATTCAAGTTTACTTTTAAAACTTTTACTTCTATTTAAAAAAAACTGTAAACAGTTTTATGTTTTATCTATCTAAACCTGAAACATAAGTAACTCGGGGCAATCCCACCATTACTTCGAGTTTAAAGCCTCCCTGCTTCGAGTTTCCCCTCAAAAATCCCGAGACTATCCCGAGACAAAAACTCTGCAACCAACAAACATCACAACCTACACAACTCCTCTGTGCACCACTTAACCCATCTCAGGCCACCTCTGACCATCTTCTCTGGCCATCCCCCAACGACCAGTGACTACACTTCAACTTAAGATCCCCCAGATTCTCCACAATTTCAACTTGAATTTGAATTCAAGTTAAAGTCAAAACCTGAAACACTTAGACCACAACCAAACAAACCGAAAACAGCATTTCCATCCACTGCCTAACCTGTCAACATCCAATACTCCTCTTCCCGACCATCATCAACATCCATACTCCGGCGATAGCTTCATCACTACACCATCTACCATTACCCACAATATCTTTGAACTCGAATCACTGTGGAGTCCACAATCGACCCAAAAACAGTAACCCAAATAAACTAGGGTTCATAACAGAAATGCCAGATTTCAATCCCAAACTTGAATTGTAAATTAATTCAGTAATTTTCCTATGATCAATGATAGATAAACTATTACTAGAAACAAATTCAACTAGTTCAATTTTCAAGGATCCACTGATCTTAACCAAAATGTAAAATACAGTTAATTTGGAACTGCATTTTATTTTTAACACTGTAAATTTTAATTTTAGTTTTAAAATTCTTGAATTCACTTAATGATTCTATTAGTAAACCTGAAACATTAATTCATGATACCTTCATTTTCCAATTTTTACAGAATTTAGTTGTGTTTTATGTTTTCAGACAACACAGAAACTAAACAACTTATAAAAGCCTTTAAAAATTTATTTTATCATGTAATAAACAAATTCCATTCAAATGCTAATCCATAATAGCAACCAGATCAAGAAAGAAAAATCTATTTATCAAATTTGAACTTAAACTATAACAATCAGAACCTTGAAATCAAACATGCATTGCATTTTATATATACACAGACAGTTAAAAAAAACATATACAAAAACTTAACTTAGCAGAAAAACAAACATACAATCCTACTTAATTTATTTTAAATTAAGTGTTACTCACCTGTATATGCCAAAATGCAGAGCACTGATTCAATTTGCAGGTTCCAGATTTGAAAATTCATGCATGCAGGCCTTCAGTTCTAATGCTAAGAAATGCAGACCCCTTTCTTGCTTTTAATCTTTGTTTGTAAATGATGCTTCCAGATTTTGAAGATTCATGAATGCAGCCTTAGTTTTATGAACAGGTTTGATTGTTTGAAAATGGAATGCATGTTAAAGTCTGTTGCATGCAGGCTTTTAGAAGAGGGAAATGCAGATTTGTATATTGAAAAAGAGGAGTTTGAATGCAAGTGTTTACTTAATTGAAAAATGTAAGTGTTTGCATGATTATGAAGAGGGTTTCAGATTTCTTTGTTTTTATAATGAAAAATGAGAAAGAGTAGAGAAATGAGTAAATACATGTTTATATAACAATGTTTGATTTAAATTAAAATTAAAGGAAAAAAAAACTAAAATTTGACACTTGGTAAAAAGAGTGGATACTTGTTAATTTTCTCACATAAATTTTTAACACATGTTAACTTAAACCTTAAAGTACCAACACATGTAAATTAAGCTTGCATATGTCTTTGTAATTGTTTTTGTTATTAAATTTAAGATTAATGAATGTTTAAACTTAGTTAATTATTTTTAAAGAACAAGACAAAGTATTATGAAAACAATATACAAATTACTATTTGAAAAAAGAAACTTTTAATCAATTTAAAATAAATTTACACAAGAGTTTGTAACTTATTGAATACATGCTTCATATATTACATTTTAAACTTCATATTAATTTTAGAAATCAAAATTACCAATTAATAATCTATAAAGAATAACACAAATATTTTATAACTTATTTTTAATATACAAACTTAAATTAAAATGAATTTTTAAGCCAATAAAACATTTACTCACATATTTAAAATCATTTAGTATTTTATTAAATATTTTTGAAAAGCTTAAATTAAAAACAAATCAAAATTTCCATTTTTAAAACATTAAAATTATGCTATACTAATTTAATTAAGAACAACTTATCTATTTAAATATATAAATACATATACATTATTAAATAGAAAACAATTTATTAACTTATTAAAAATAATTTCACAAATTAAATATATCAATATCAAATTTATTAACAAAAATTATCAATTCAATTCAAATTTAAACACAGATTATCAAATTTATATTGTCCAAAATTCCGGGATATTACAATCCTTCCCCCTTAAAAGAATTTCGTCCCCGAAATTTAAAACAAAAGTAATTTAATAATCTATTTACATATTTTATTTTAAACCATAGCATATGCTAATCATATGCCCACAACCAAAGCAACCAATTCACACAATCAGAACAAATCTAATTATCCAAAAGAGTTTTGGATAAAACCTTCACGAGTTTCCCCGGTATATATATATCAGGATACTTGCTCTATAAAATACAAACAATCAATACTATCAAGCTATAGAGCTCCTAACAACAATTCTATACAGAGTATCAGACTACAAACGAGTCTGACTCAACAAACAAACCAACCTAAACTACTGGTTCTACAACCAGAAATATCAAACACGTACTCCCTCAGAGATATGTCAAACACACTGAATTCTAGTTATTCAAACCGGCAATTCAACTCTAGAAATCAAAACACTGATCTTACCAAATACAGAAGAAACCAAAACACTACGGATCTAGCTTCCCCAAACTTATAGCTCCTTGGATCAGAGAAAAACTTAACTCAAATCAAATCTCCGATTCCAGAATCCAAATTTCTCTGCCTCATATCCATAAAAATCCTTCGGACGATCCTGGGCTACCAACATCCTCCTTGATCAGCTTAACTCTTGCTGATTCCAAAAGAAACAGACTGGATTAAAAACAATCCAATGATCTCCTCAAGATCACTCAAAGACCAAGAACACAAACCCCACTTCTCAACAACAGAAGATAGAACAAATTTCTTCTTATCCAGAAAAGACAAAACAGAAACATCCCCAAACTGCTTCCACTGCACAACTCTGATCCGAAACAGAAGAAAATGCTGAAGAAGAGCACAAGCACAGACTAGACAACCCAGCACAGAAATATGGTTCCATAGATCCATAAGAAAACTCAGATGTTCCTCCTAAACTGAGTTGCTTCACCAACTTCTATCTCAAGGAACCATCCATCAACTAACTGAACCACCAGTTCCAATCCTGGAAAGAAAACTCGATCTCCAGATGCAGACAAACTCTGACTTCCTGGAAGAAATCCGGACAATCTCCAACAAACACAAGAGAACATACTATCGCAAGTCACTTTTGCGATCAACTCAGCCTAAATCCAAAGAAACTGCTCTCTCTTAACCGAACATAACAGCTTATGCTGGCCTAGCCAACTTTCCAGAGAAACGGATCCACTCTGCTGCTTCTGAACTCCACTTCAGAAAAACTACTTAGCCAGAAGACTCCCTACCAATTCAGAATACACAACTAAACTCAGCCACAACAACGAGCAGACTCACCTCTTATTCTTGTTCCAAAGATAACATCTTCGGGAATATCCATAGTCACTGCATCTCATCACACAGCTACTACTTCCTAAGGTATCAAGATACCATCACTTGCTTGCTTCTGTCCTACCGACAGATCCAAACTCAATTCTGCACTTCAAAGATAACTCCGAACCTTAACAGGTTTCCTTCAGAGATCGATGAACTCTTCATCACAACAGAACTCACTCGAGACGGTATTAGGTCTACAGTCTCGACATATACACTTCCAGCCTCATACATCAAACTCCAACCAATGGTAGTCGTGTTACACATACTTCTACCTCATCTACCTTTATAACTCATATTGGAAAAACCCGAACAGGTAATCCAACAAATAGGTAGAACCAATTATATATATATATAATAAAAATACAAATACGCTCTCTTAAGATAGACACCACTACAGAGCCTAGGTATTCACTCAACCTAATGCTCCGATTCCACGATGTAACGACCCGGCTTCCAAATACCAGGAAGTCACATCGTTAAGAAGAAAGAAAGGGATAGAAAAGAGAAAGAAAGAAGAGAAAAAAGAAAACAACACAAGAATCTCAACAGCGGAACGAATAAATTATATTAATAACATAAGTATAACATAGTATACACCAAATATCAGAGTTACACAGACATATACAACACATACTAGACAGTTATAAATACCGGTCTAGTTATTACAACTCAATACATATCAGAAACACTCAGAGATACCAACACAGCGGAAAACTATATAACTATACGCGGAAGCCTCCTGCTCCATTTGCTCCTCCACAATACGTCAAGCTAACTTGAATCCTAACCTGAATTCTCTTGACTACTCATAAAAATTTGAGTACCCAAGAGTTAAAGAAAATAGAAATAACTCTGGGTCAGACATGGGTCTGGTGTGAGTAACAGGTTAAAGTTGCTTAACTTTGAAAAACCTTTTGAAAGAAAAGTATCACGTAAGACTTCCCACACATAAACATGGAAGAGTTTTTACCTTAAGCTAACCAAAACATTTGATAGGAAATCCGATGATATTATAATAGGGTCTAGGGTTTTCAAGTAAATAAGAAATAGCCGAAATTATTACATTTATTAAATTCCAGCTACTAGCCACAAAAGTGGGTAATACAATCAAAACCGTTGGCACTTATTGGATTTTGGATTCCATACAATGGCAAAGCTACCGGGGTACCGCCCGTCACAGTACGTGGCCTAGATCACCATACCGAGGATTACTCCCAATCCCCTGCAACACAAAGCCGGACCCGTTCCATACTGAACAGTTCCAAATAAGACAACCCCGACGATTGTCATGATCAACCGTCCACACAGCCGAAATATAAAGGGACCTCTAGACAGGGGTAAATCCTACTCTCCAGTGGGTGCGACCCACGAAGCTTTGCTGCATCTCCCCTGTTTTAGCCATTCCCGGTTGATGAGGCTTGAGGCTACGATTACCTTTATAGGACACATCACTTAGAATGCTCATCGTCCACCTGACGATGTTCTAAAAGCATTCAATCCATACAAGTTCGTTGCGAGTTCGAACGAAACCAAAGGCATTATCTCGTTACACTCATTTTGGAATCCCCCTCAGAGTTAACGACAATAACTCTTGCACTTTGAATCACCATCTCGAATCTATAAGTACTATTCCGTCAAACTCATTACGGAATCACCCACAGAGTTATACTGACGTATAGCCCTTACACCTCGAGTCTTCACTCACTCCACTTGTATTAACGACCTAACGTTTAATTGGAATCGATGTGGTTTTCGGATGTCCAAATATGGAAACCCGATCCCGGTCTCATCGAAATCCAAAGCGTGTCTTTTAGGTCCAAGTTGTTTTTAGTTTAAAACAATTCAATTCATTATCTAGATATACACAGATAGATAATTCACAACACAACAGATAATCAACTTTATCATTATCAACAGATAATTCATATCATAATCAGATAATCCATATTATCATCCAAAAGCAACCAATGTATCCATATCACATACAGTACTCATCTCATAACTGAGATTACAACCATACCAGGAAACCAATACCATCCATCAAACATAAGCAATGATCTAATGATCACACTTCCTATAATGAATTAAATTACTTACTCAATCTCTAATTAATTTAAAATGAATTAAATTAATTACTTCATCATCAAAATTCTGCTTAACTTAACCATCCATTGATTTCAAATCAATTTATAAATCACCATCTCAATATTTCAATTAATATTGATTAACTATCTCTAATTACAATAAGTAATTAGCTTATAAATTAATCACACAAGTTAATTACTTAAACCCTTAGCAAATAATTAACTTGTAATTACTAAATTAATTGATTAACTAAAATTAATCACATTAATTATTTATTCATTATTAGTTATACCTTAATTAATCAATTTCTAATTACATCATTAACTAATTAATTAATGATTCTAATTACATTTAATAAATTATAAATTAATTACATAAGTAATTAATCTGAAATTAATCCACATATATATTAATCATCCATGATTAATAACCATTCAGTAATTAACTACTTTAATTACACACCCCATAATTAATTATTCTTAATTAATTATCTAAATTAATCCCCTTGATTAATTTCAAAGTAATTTAAAACCAGTTACTTGGATATCAAATATCTTTAATTACATCCTGTAATTATTAATTAATTACTTCCTTAAGTAATTCCAAATTCATAAATTACATAAAGTAATTATTCAAACAATCAACAACTGTTTAAATTAATTTAACTTAATTAATCTAAACTAATCACATTAATTAAATTAATTACACTAAGTAATTAATTCTTTAATTACCTTCATTAAGTAATTAACAATTGATTATTATTAATTAATTAATCTAATTAATTATCAAAAATTAATCATATTAATTAATTGTTAAATAATCTTAAGTTAATGATCCCCATTAATATTTCTTAATTACTCAATTAAGAATTAACTTAAATTAATCATTATTAATTATCAATTAATTAATATTTAATTAATCTTTAATTATTAATTAATTAAGTGTTAATTAAAACCTTAATTATCATTAATCACCTGATTAAATAAATCTTAATCATAAATTAAAATTTAACTAATCATCCTTAATTATAGATTAATTAAACTTAATTAATTAATCTCAATTTAAATTAATTAACTTAAAAATTATTAATTACTTAATTAATCATCCACATTATTAATTAATTAAATAATTAATTTTCATCTTAATTACCTTAATAATTAAATGAACCCAATCATTTAATTTTATTTATCTTTAGATAAACATTTCTTATTTAATTATACATTTACTTTAAATTCTATTTATCTTTATTTTAACTTAAGACTCAAATTTATCTTAAACAATACAAAACTTAATCTTATATGTTAAAACATCTACCTTATCAATAAGTTAAAACAATTTAAATTTCAATTCAATTTAAATTCAAATCAATTTAAAAATTACTTTAAAATTTCAAAATTGAAATACAACTTCCAAACTTATTTTTGTTTTAACTCTTTAAAATTCTTCCTACAATCTACAATCTTAATTCAAATGCAAATCAGTTTAATCATCTAAAAACAATTTAAATTTAAACCTTTATTTTAAAACTGAAGTTTAAATTTTATTCCAGATTCGAAAATTCAGATTTGAATTCACTTTGAATTTCTAATCTAAATATTTATCCTTCCAATTCAAATGCAAATCACATATGCATTTTCACTTGTGGGTTTGAAAACCAAATTAAATTTAAAAACATGAATGATTTCAAATCTCAGAAAATCAAATTTGAATTCACATTCAAATTTCAGATAAAAACTCAGTTTAAATCTCCACCTGCAAATTTAAACTTTACCTTTACATTTAAAAACAGAAAATTGTTCTCTGTTTTTATTTAAAAAAACAAACTTTGAAATTTTTGAATTTAAATTATTTCAAAGAAACCAGAATTCAAACTTATTTGAATTCATATTTGAATTCAGTTTTAAAATCCTAAGTTAAACTTTAGTTTGCATTTATTTCAAATCTTATAAAACTAGAAACAAGTTTTCCTGTTCTCTTTTTTTATATTTTTTTCAAACACTGCATTTAAATTATTCCAAAATAAGAATTCAATCTATTTGAATTCATCTTTAGATTCAAATTTAATCCTAAGTTAAATTTAAGTTTCCATTTTAAATTTTAACTTTTACAAACTTTAAAACTGCAACAGTTTCCAGATTATGCTAAGACCAAATAAAATTTTCAAAAATTCAAAACCTAAGATTTAAACTAACTGAATTCATGTTCAATCTATTGGAACTGCATTTTATTTTTAACACTGTAAATTTTAATTTTAGTTTTAAAATTCTTGAATTCACTTAATGATTCTATTAGTAAACCTGAAACATTAATTCATGATACCTTCATTTTCCAATTTTTACAGAATTTAGTTGTGTTTTATGTTTTCAGACAACACAGAAACTAAACAACTTATAAAAGCCTTTAAAAATTTATTTTATCATGTAATAAACAAATTCCATTCAAATGCTAATCCATAATAGCAACCAGATCAAGAAAGAAAAATCTATTTATCAAATTTGAACTTAAACTATAACAATCAGAACCTTGAAATCAAACATGCATTGCATTTTATATATACACAGACAGTTAAAAAAAACATATACAAAAACTTAACTTAGCAGAAAAACAAACATACAATCCTACTTAATTTATTTTAAATTAAGTGTTACTCACCTGTATATGCCAAAATGCAGAGCACTGATTCAATTTGCAGGTTCCAGATTTGAAAATTCATGCATGCAGGCCTTCAGTTCTAATGCTAAGAAATGCAGACCCCTTTCTTGCTTTTAATCTTTGTTTGTAAATGATGCTTCCAGATTTTGAAGATTCATGAATGCAGCCTTAGTTTTATGAACAGGTTTGATTGTTTGAAAATGGAATGCATGTTAAAGTCTGTTGCATGCAGGCTTTTAGAAGAGGGAAATGCAGATTTGTATATTGAAAAAGAGGAGTTTGAATGCAAGTGTTTACTTAATTGAAAAATGTAAGTGTTTGCATGATTATGAAGAGGGTTTCAGATTTCTTTGTTTTTATAATGAAAAATGAGAAAGAGTAGAGAAATGAGTAAATACATGTTTATATAACAATGTTTGATTTAAATTAAAATTAAAGGAAAAAAAAACTAAAATTTGACACTTGGTAAAAAGAATGGATACTTGTTAATTTTCTCACATAAATTTTTAACACATGTTAACTTAAACCTTAAAGTACCAACACATGTAAATTAAGCTTGCATATGTCTTTGTAATTGTTTTTGTTATTAAATTTAAGATTAATGAATGTTTAAACTTAGTTAATTATTTTTAAAGAACAAGACAAAGTATTATGAAAACAATATACAAATTACTATTTGAAAAAAAGAAACTTTTAATCAATTTAAAATAAATTTACACAAGAGTTTGTAACTTATTGAATACATGCTTCATATATTACATTTTAAATTTCATATTAATTTTAGAAATCAAAATTACCAATTAATAATTTATAAAGAATAACACAAATATTTTATAACTTATTTTTAATATACAAACTTAAATTAAAATGAATTTTTAAGCCAATAAAACATTTACTCACATATTTAAAATCATTTAGTATTTTATTAAATATTAAAGAAAAGCTTAAATTAAAACAAATCAAAATTTCCATTTTTAAAACATTAAAATTATGCTATACTAATTTAATTAAGAACAACTTATCTATTTAAAATATATAAATACATATACATTATTAAATAGAAAACAATTTATTAACTTATTAAAAATAATTTCACAAATTAAATATATCAATATCAAATTTATTAACAAAAATAATCAATTCAATTCAAATTTAAACACAGATTGTCAAATTTATATTGTCCAAAATTCCAGGATATTACAATGAAGTTATAAAATGAATAGATTTTGTAAAATAAAAGATTTATAAGTAATTAACTTATAAACTGGATTTTGGCATTTAAATGAGATATAAATCGAATTTGTTAATTAAGGGATCTTATAAGTTGAAGTTTTTATAATATATATCTGTGTGTGTGTGTGTGTGTGTGTGTGTGTGTGTGTGTGTGAATTTATAAATGTTGTTTTATAAATCCAAAACCAATTGAATTTGATAAGTAAATATGAAAGCTTATTAAAAGAGATTTATACACGATTTTGGACGGTGAATAATATATTAAAGAAATGTTTTAGGAGGTGATCTTTTAAATAGAATTAAAATGATTTGAAGTTGTTTTAAAATGTGTTAAGGATCAAAACCATAGATTTCAACATTCATTGTTGAAATAGACGTTTTCGAGAAATAAGGAAAAGATGGACTATAACACTGTTGTTATAGTAAATGATTTTCGAAAGGAAATGTTTTTTTATAGTATTGGGATTTATATATCTATCGTATTTTCGAATCCCTATGCTATTGATTTTGGGCTGTTGTAACGATGTTTTACGCAACATTCATTTTGACCCAAATAAATGTGTTTAAAGAGAACGTTTTCCTTAAAAGAATAAAATATATACTTAATCGTGCTTTAAGTATATTGAATGTTTTCTACGTATTGAAAATAAATAGATTTGTGAATTACTTATTGTTAAATAAGTATTTGGAAATGTTTTCCAATGTAGAAATTGAAATTGGTTTTCAAGTGGTTGAAGTGTGAAAATATATCTTACGAAGATATTTTGAAAATAAATAATTGTAATAATTATTTAAATCTGGAAATTGTAGTGAATGTTGATTGATAGTTAAATAACCGACTATCAATATTTGCCTTTGAATGGCGTTTGAATTTCGATGCGACTAGGGGTCGGATTCCAAGTAGATATCCGTAAACCACATTGAATCTTTGTGATTGTGATGGATCTTTTATTTAAAAGATCAAAGTGAAAATTGTTGTGATTTGTTGAAATCTGAATGAACACTTATTTTTAAAAATAAACGCTCGTTATTCGATTTAGCCGGGAGAGGACCTTTGGGTCATAAATCTCATTCCGAATAGTGATTCGTCGTAATGGATAGCATTTGAAGATCGGTATTGAAGACCGGGTATTTACGAAAATGATAAGATGGCCTATCGATTGTCTCTACACCGATAACTATGGTATGGAGATTTACTTTGTGATGGAAAATCCGATCGTGATTGTGAATACCCGGATTGCTAGGGCTTCCTTGGAAGTGCCTTCGGTTCTGTCCGAACCCAGAACAGACTTGTATGGGTTGTATGTCTGACATTACATTTTAAGATGTAAAGCAGATTGCTTCCAAATACATTTCTGTTGGTGGCGGAGAATTTATTCTCTTAGCTTAACACCCTTCTCTAAGATGTACGAGCTCAGAGGTTATGTAGTTGAAAGTTATCGGTGATATACTCCCAATATGGTAGTGTGGCATGCTGAGTGCTGCTGATCATTTGTTGATCAAAGCATGGCTTTTGTGAAAAGCGTAGCTTTGTGGACGAGATTTCATCTAACCTCACAACCCAGTTATAGTCGAAACATGAATCGTGGCAGCAGGTTATTTCAGGATATTGCCCTTTGAGGGTATGTCATTTCCTTCTGGATTATAAGTGGTATCATGGTATGGAACCCAGATACTTACTTCTTGGTTGCTGCAAACTTATTACTTTGTGGTTGTTGGTTGAAAGGATCCTCGGATAAAGGTCGCAAACGACTGGGGGATGGCATGCTTGTGTCAGTTGTTACCTAGATACAGAGGTAACCCAGCCTTGTGTAGCAGAGATCCGGTTAGGATCCGGGGACGTCCTTCCAGAGGCGTTCCATTTTTCTTGGGAAGTTCCTTTGCCCGACTACTTATTGGAAATCCATTCATCCAATACGAGCCTTGTACGGTTTCAGTTGTAGAACCTGCCATTTACTTATGGTGGCGCCCCACTGTTTAGATGGTAGCTATAGTAGGCATAGATACTGGTCGTATGTTGGCTAAGATTTATATTATACTTTTGAAATGTTTTTTGCACTTGGCACTTATAGTAATAATATCAATGAAATTTGCGTATCTAGCATGTTTGACTATCATAAGAAGAAATCTCCTCCAATTTTGCAATTGCATTGTGTGTGTGGCGGGCGATCTTATGGTAGTTACATTTTCTAAAAGCATTGCGGATCTATTTTAAATTATTTCTTTGTTTTTTTAAGATAAACTATTTTAAGTTCTCACACCAGTCCCATGACTGACCTGGAGTTTATTGTTCCCTTCCTAGACTCTGGGTGCCCTCCAATTTCCACACAGGCAGCCTAGAGTCAGGTTATCAGGTTATTCTGGAAATTCAGGAGTTGCTGTAGAGATCTGGAGGCAAGGTGGATGGCATGGCGTATCTACTAGTATATAGTATTTCTTTTCCGCTGTTTGTTGTTGTAAACTCTGATAATGTAATGTAATGTAATGTAATAACTGATACAGTTCTTTGATTTAAAGATTATTCATTTATCTATTATAAGTTGTTCCGCTGCGATTGTGAGATTCTGATATTGTTTCTGTTGCTTCTTCTTTCTTTCTTCTTCTACCTCTTCTTCTTTAACCCTAACAGTTGGGGGTTTTCCGACCTTCGATTTCTCGACAGTTGATACAGTGGACGTATTAATGTCGATTTTCGGGAGTCGAAATCGCAAACTTTACATTTGGTATCAGAGCATTTGGTTAAGCGACAACCTTGGCTCTATTGGGAATTACTCATTAGAGATAGAGTCAGTAGTACTCTAGAATGAGTGTGAGTGTAATAATGGATATGAGCGCATATTTGTTAGTGAATATAAAAATGTTTTATATTGTGTTTGCTTATCCGTTGAGCTGTTTGTGAATTCTGGTCGGTATGTAGGACGCCATATTATCGATAGGTGTTTCTATACTCTTAAACGAGATAAACTGACATAGTATCATTTTAAATTGGGTAAATGAAATAATTTTACCTTGATTATATTTTATATATAAAGGAATAATTTTTTCAGAAATTATTAAAGTATGTATAAATTGATTGTTTGGTTATTGAAAATGTAGGAATATATATAAGTTAATTAAAAGAATAAATTATATAAGCGAATGAATTATTGAATATGGAATCATAATTAATATGATTTACAATTGTGAAATAATATTATATATAAGAAGTGAAACTATATGAATATATTTGTAAATAAGAGTTGTAAATAAAAAGGAAATTGAACTATGAATTGAAAATGTTGAATCCTATTTATTTTGGAAATTACTTCCCAAAATTAAAAGTTAAATAGTGAAATTATATAAGAAAATGATTTATAAATGTGATTTATGAATAAAAGGAAATTTTTTGAAGAATTTAAAGCACTGAATTCACTACTGATTGCTGGAAAATAATAAGGGTGATGACTGCAGCATCATCAGTATCATTTTTGAGTTTCTGTTTGATAGATTTGCTACCATAGTAAATTGGAAATTGAAGTTTTGTTGTGATAAACAAATTTGAAAATTTAAAATCCAAGTTTTAATTGTTGAATATAAGTGAAACGAGTTTTGAACTTATAATATGAGATAATAATTTAGCTTTGGTAAAGTTAAAGGATTTGGGTTAGCATAGTAAACATATGATTTGAAATTTAACTAAAGGAAAGTTAAATAGATTGATTTGGATTAGATAAGCTAACGAAATGGAAATTAAACTGAAGTGATTGTATAAAATAACTTTGAAGTTTAAATAAGTTGTATAACTTGTAAAGTGAGTAAATGTAAGTGAAACCAAACGATAAAATGGCTAAACAATTCTGTTAAGCAAAACGAGATATGAATTTTAATAAGTGATGAAATTTGACTTTGGTAAAAGTTAAATAGAATTGGAATCTGAATTGGATTCATAAGGGGAAATTTAAGTTAAGTTAAACAAATGATGTTTGAAATGGAATATAACTTTAGTAATGTTGAATGAAGTTGATTTTGGTATCGAAGTAAAATAATAAAGTGAATTAGATGGATGTGAACTTGAGTTATATAAATGAAATTCAACCTTATTTGTTAAATGAATTAACAATTGAATAAACTAATGAATTGAATATTAATCAATCGAATGTAAAAGAATTGATATAAAATAATGGATGTAAGTGTTAATTCAAAGAAAAAACTAGTAAATTGGAAAATTGAATAATTGAAAGGAAGTCAATTTAATATCAACCAATTGGGAATTAAAAGTGTTAAACCAAATTGAATGTGAATTTAATAATTTGGTTATGTTGGTTATGATTTGGTTGTTATATGATTGTTAGTTGATTGTATATAATTCATTAAGTGTTAATGAAATTGAATTGATATATGGAAAGCTATGTAATTGAATTTGAATTGAAAGTGAACTAATGTGAATTGGTTGTAAGCAATTAAAATTTGTATCGAAACCTTATAAAATGCTTATGGGAATTATTTTGATTGCATTGCTTATGAAAACAATGTGTTTTCTATTGAAAATTAGTGAAATGTAAATGAATTTCCTATATATGTCACTTACATGTTTAAATTGAATAGGTACCGGGGTTGTCGTTGGCTGGATTTGGTCACGCTAAAATGCTAATAAATAACTGCTTTGCTTAAAAATGCTAAAAAGGTACGCATACGCAGTAAAAATAGGAAATATGAACTGTTTTTTTGTTTTCCAACCGTGTGGGTCGATGTATATATATTTATATCTATTGTGATATTGCAAAAAGCTCCTGCGTATAAAGTAGACTCTGCCAAAATTTTCCGTAAATTTTGGGAGTTAGAAAAATTATGAAAATTTTTGGAAAATTTTTTGTTAACGAAAAGTCAATTTCTAAATTGACATGAAAATGTAGGAATTGAACTAGAAAAGTGTAACCATCGGATTTTAGAAAAGTGTAACCATCGGATTTTAGAAACATTAAGAAGTTAAAATGAATCTGAAATCAAGTTGGAACGGTTTATTTTTGAAAAAAAAAGTTAATGGATTCTGTAACTTTTTCTTACTTGGCAATTTCGAGAACGAAATTCTTTTAAGGGGGGAAGTTTGTAATGACCCAGAATTTCTGTCATTTGAAATTCATATATTTAATTGATTTTAAATATTAACAAGTAATATTTGTAAGTCGAATAAATTTTATTTCGAATATCTAGATTTAATTGGATAATTAAATCGATAATTTAATATTTGAAATTACAGAAATAATTGAAAATTGGGATTAAAGTGATTAAAATTTATTTGTAAAGTTGTATTAAATCATATTGGAGTTAGAATGATGTTATAGAACTTTTAAAATTGGATTAAAGTTAATTTGCAGAAATTGAATATTTTTATATTTAATTGACGAGTAAAAATAGTCATTTTTCAAACAGTCTCAGATTTCGATGAAACTAGTTTCATCGGATCCATAATGTTAAATTATTGCAAGATTTCAAATTTCGTGTCAATCGGATTTACGGTTTGTCCAGGGCAAGCTAAAATGCACTGAAATCGGTTTAAGTGAATTTTAAATTTAAATAGTCGATTTGAAAACCTATCTTTCAAATATGATCGAATTGGCTCTCGATATATATTCCATTGCGTTCGGAATAGGGGTAAAACATTGTAAATGCCAGACGGCACGCTTTGTTTGGAGTTCGGAAAAAATTCGGGTGAATAGTGTCGCGAGAATTTCTATAAAAGGCCTCAAAGTTTTATATTTTCATTAAAACCCTGGCTAGGGTTACAGCGGCCGCCTCTATTTTCATCAATGGCCGAAATGTTCACTTCTTTCTCCTATAATCTCTTCCAATTCGTAAATCAATACGAGAAACCTTCAACACGAGCCTTGTAGAGCTTGGTGAGCTCTATAAATCCGACGGTCGGTTTTCGTTGTCGTCGTCGATTGGAGGCGAAACGGGGCCGCGTGCGTTCGTTCTTTGGACATGATTTCCAGGACGAAGGAGAGGCCGAGCTTGCCATGCTCAACGGAGGTGGTGTATCGGGCGTAGGCGCTTCGAATGGCGTCGCTCGATCTAGTTCCGGTCGTCGTATGGTGGTGCGGCATCCAAGGACGTGGCCGCGTGGATGGGTTTCATCGTGTGCGACATCTCCTGGAAACAAACATATGGGGAAGAAAAGACGTTCGGCCCAGATTCTTCATAGCAAAATGAACGGCCTGGATTAAAAGTAGGGTTAAAATTTTAAAAGAAAATAGTAAATTTATTTATAAATTCGTTCAAACTTTAAAAAGCTGTAACTTGTTCATACGAGGTCGGAATTTGACGAAACGACTTGCGTTGGATTCGTATTCGCGAATACTACACGTTGGAGCTGGATTGGAGTTGATTGGAGCTAGTGTGAATTTTGGGTAAAATTAAACGCGCGTTTAATTTTATTCGAAATAAAACGCTGAAACCGTTATTAGAAGCAAGGTGAGAACTTCTCACTCAATCGAATTTGTTTTGATTTAAATTTTAAATAGTTAGATTTAAAATTGCTTGATTGTGTGATTAAATGATAAATTGCTATATGTTGTATTGAAATAGACCCTATATGCAGCATATTAAGCGGAGGTTATTATATTAAACACATATACCGCGATATTCCATCTCGAAGTGGAATTGGTATTATATATGTAGTTGGAGTTGATTTCCCGCATTATACAGTGGATGAGACACTATTGCGCCGCATAATGGCGGATAATATTTTTATATAATCCTATATACCATGATATTCCGTTTTGAAAAGGGATTGGTATTGTGCTAATATCTGTGGATGCAGGGAAACGGGTTGGAGGGATCCAACTGGATTCCTCAACAGTATTGATTTATTTACAGATATTTACGATATATTCTGTTATCAAATTGATATATGATGTTTGGATGCCGTGGTTGATGTATTGGTGTTGCTGCAGCATTGGGCCTATTTTTCGAGTTTTAAAAATGTTAAAGTAACGATTTCGAATTTGAATGGATTTTCAAGTGATTTTTGAAAGAATACATTTTATTGAATTTTGAAATTGATTCATTTTAAATAAATAAACGTTATAATTTTTATGTTATAAAAATTATGATTTTTGTGAAATATAACCGAAATGTGATTTTTGAAATAAGTAGTTGATTAATTTGTAAAATGGTTTAAATTGGGATTTTTGAATTATTATAAACTGTTTATATAAAAGATTTATAAAATTGATATTTATAAATTAAAATATTGGAATTATAAAACGAGTTTTTATAAGTGTTAAAATGAAGCATAAATGGATTTCATAAGTGAATGAAATTTATAGATTTATAAATTGTGAAGTTATAAAATGAATAGATTTTGTAAAATAAAAGATTTATAAGTAATTAACTTATAAACTGGATTTTGGCATTTAAATGAGATATAAATAGAATTTGTTAATTAAGGGATCTTATAAGTTGAAGTTTTTATAAAATATATGTGTGTGTGTGTGAATTTATAAACGTTGTTTTATAAATCCAAAACCAATTGAATTTGATAAGTAAATATGAAAGCTTATTAAAGGAGATTTATACACGATTTTGGACGGTGAATAATATATTAAAGAAATGTTTTAGGAGGTGATCTTTTAAATAGAATTAAAATGATTTGAAGTTGTTTTAAAATGTGTTAAGGATCAAAACCATAGTATTGTTAAATAAGTATTTGGATAGACGTTTTCGAGAAATAAGGAAAAGATGGACTATAACACTGTTGTTACCATAGTATTGTTAAATAAGTATTTGAAATAGACGTTTTCGAGAAATAAGGAAAAGATGGACTATAACAATATTGTTATAGTAAATGATTTTCGAAAGGAAATGTTTTTTTATAGTATTGAGATTTATATATCTATCGTATTTTCGAATCCCTATGCTATTGATTTTGGGTTGTTGTAACGATGTTTTACGCAACATTCCTTTTGACCCAAATAAATGTGTTTAAAGAGAATTAATTGTTGTTAAATAAGTATTTGGAAATGTTCTCCAATGTAGAAATTGAAATTGGTTTTCAAGTGGTTGAAGTGTGAAAATATATCTTGCGAAGATATTTTGAAAATAAATAATTGTGAAAATTATTTAAATCTGGAAATTGTAGTGAATGTTGATTGATAGTTAAATAACCGACTAACAATATTTTTCTTTGAATGGCGTTTGAATTTCGATGCGACCAGGGGTCGAATTCCAAGTGGATATCCCATCGAATCTTTGTGATTGTGATGGATCTTTTATTTAAACGATCAAAGTGAAAATTGTAGTGATTTGTTGAAATATGGATGAACACTTATTTTTAAAAATAAGCGCTCATTATTCGGTTTAGCCGGGAGAGGACCTTTGGATCATAAATCCAATTCCGATTAGTGATTCGTCGTAATGGATAGCATTTGAAGACTGGTGTTGAAGATCGGCTATTTGCGAGAATGATAGGATGGCCTATCGATTGTCTCTGCACCGATAGCTACGGTATGGAAATTTCCTTTGTGATGGGAAATCCGACCGGGATTGTGAATACTCGGATTGCAAGGGCTTCCTTGAAAGTGCCTTTGGTTCTGTTCGAACCCAGAACAGACTTGTATGGGTTGTATGTCTGACATTACATTTTGAGATATAAAGCAGATTGCTTACAAATACATTTCTGTTGGAGGCGAAGAATTTATTCTCTTAGCTTAACACCCTTCTCTAAGACGCACGAGCTCAGATGTTATGTAGTGGAAAGTCATCGGTGATATACTCCAAATTTGGTGGTGTAGCATGCTGAGTGCTGCTGATCATTTGTTGATCAAAGCGTGGCTTTTGTGAAAAGCGTAGCTTTGTGGACGAGATTTCGTCGAACCTCACAACCCGGTTATGGTCGAAACAGGAATCGTGGCAGCAAAGTTATTTAAGGATAGCACCCTTTGAGGGTATGTCATTTCCTTCTGGATTATAAGTGGTATCATAGTATGGAGCACAGATACTTACTTCGTGGTTGCTGCAAACTTATTACTTTGTGGTTGTTGGTTGAGAGGATCCTCGGATAAAGGTCGCAAACGACCAGGGGATGGCATGCTCGTGTCAGTTGTTACCTCGATACAGAGGTAACCTGGCCTTGTGTAGCAGAGATCCGGTTAGGATCCAGGGACGTCCTTCCAGAGGCGTTCCATTTTACTTGGGAAGTTCCTTTGCCCGACCATTTGTTGGAAATCCATTCATCCAATAGAGCCTTGTACGATTTCATTTGTAGAACCTGCCATTTACTTATGGTAGCGCCCCACTGTTTAGATGGTAGCTATAGTAGGCATGCAATACTGGTCGTATGTTGGCTAAGATTTATATTATACTTTCGAAATATTTTCTGCACTTGGCACTTATAGTAATAATATCAAAGAAAGTTGCGTATCAGGCATGTTTGACTATCATAAGAAGAAATCACCTCCAATTCTGCGACTGCATTGTGTGTGTGGCGGGAGGTCATATGGTAGTTACATTTTCTAAAAGCATTGCGGATCTATTTCAAATTATTTCTTTGTTTGTTTTTTAAGATAAACTGTTTTATGTTCTCACACCAGTCCCATGACTGACCTGGAGTTTATTGTTCCCTTCCTAAACTCTGGGTGCCCTCCAATTTCTATACTGGCAGCCTAGAGTCAGGTTATCAGGTTATTCTGGAAATTCAGGAGTTGATGTAGAGATCTGGAGGCAAGCTGGATGGCATGGCGTATCTACTAGTATATAGTATTTCTTTTCCGCTGTTTGTTGTTGTAAACTCTGATAATGTAATATAATGTGATGTAATGTAATAACTGATACAGTTCTTTTGATTTAAAGATTATTCATTTATCTATTATAAGTTTTTCCGCTGCGATTGTGAGATTCTAATAATGTTTCTGTTGCTTCTTCTTTCTTTCTTCTTCTACCTCTTCTGCTTTAAACCTAACGGTTGGTTGTTTTGGCCTTCGATTTCTTGGCAGTTGATACAGTGGACGTATTAATGTCGATTTTCGAGTGTCGAAATCGCAAACTTTACAGTAGTTAATTGAAAATCACTGATTTGTGAAGGTGACCTGAGTACTGTAAACTTTAAATTTAGAAATATTAGGTGCTTGCATTTCCTTCTCCGTTCTTGTGTCTTGCATTATGATGCCTTGTGTTATTTTGTTTTGTTACCTTATCGTTAGCCTTGCAATTTTGTGCTAGTGCTCTAGCAATGCCAGGTCTTGTTGCTTGGGTTATCTAGCTTTATTGCCTTATTCATTATCTTTTTGCTTGATGTTGGCTTAGCTTGTTTGTACTATCTTTAAAGTGCAATTGTAATGAAATTTTTATTTAGTTTAGAGAAGTCTGAATCTTATATTGGAGACTCTAGTTCAAATAAATAAAGACTATATGTTGTTTTGTCAATTACACTATTAAAGTACACCATTTGTTAAATTATTTTCAATAGAAATTATTTGGAAATCTATTGTTTTAGAACTAAATTGCACATATTTCAGCTTTATGAAGTGTTCCTTCAAAGAGTTTAAAAATGAGTAATAGTTAATTATAAAACCTTTTTTTAGTTTTCTATTGAAGTATATAATTTTGAAAAATGTTTTAAAGGCAAAAGATAAATTATGGCATTATTTTATAAAAGCTATTATGAAAGTAACAATTTCAGTTTTAAATGATTTTAGTTATAAAAGAAGTTTAAATGATTTTGAAAGAGTTTAAAATCTTTTGTAAATAAGAAGAGTATTTAATTGAGAAGTTTAAAAGTAATTATCTATGAAATAATTTAGAAACTAATTCTTATATGGTAAAGTTGAATTATTTGCTTTCAAACTATAAACCGGGCTTATATTGTGATTTGCCTTTGACTAATTAAACACCATTTGGAATTTCTTTGACAACTTTTAGTACAATTGCTTTTGAGCAATTAATATTTTCACTTATGTTTTAGTGAATTTCTTGCTTTTTTATGCAACAAAGAATTTAAATAAACAATCAAACTAGTATAAGACTTTTCATACAATTCTTTTGTTTATTTCCATAATTTGTTGAATAGGATTTGTAATGGAAATTACTAGTTTTTAGTAAATATTAGAATTTACTTTCTGGTATGGGATAGTTAGCTAAATTCTTATGATTACTTGAGTGATAGTAATTGACACTTAGAGTTGTATTATCTCAGGTTGTGCGAATTTGTTTTTAGGCCATTAGATCCCTGAGAGAAGATGACTCATTTTTCATCGACCTATGAGTTGATATGTTTTATAATTGGGTAGACAAACCTATATTGTTATGGATAGATTTGTGATGGTGTGTTATCTATATTATTCTGGATAGATAGTTACATGCATCGTGGTCTATATTGTTCTGGGTAGAGTTCAACTTTTTGGTTATTAGGCAGTCTCGACATTATCTATATTGTTCTGGATATATAAATTCACTTAATCTATATTGTTATGGATATATTTTATGTAAGAGATAATATTTATATTGTTCTGAATAGATATTTCTACATTGTTCTGGGTAGCTCCTACATAAATATGCAAGTCTATATTGTTCTGAATAGAATTTTATGTCGTACTATATCGAACTAAGGAGGACTGCCATTTTATTTCATTAATGAAATGTTTCTTCGGAGATTTATGGTTTGATATATCAATATCATTTTGGGCTCTAAAGAATTTTAAGTGCTGTCACTATATTTTAGATAATAGTCTACTATAACTTGAGATTAATTTATGAAATGGTGAATTTGTTTGTTATGCCTTATTATTATTAAGTTGAATTTGACAAATGTATGTTGCTTGGGTATGTTTATTCGATATGACTTATTTTGTTATGGTTAAGTCGTATATTTTGTTAACACTCATATATATTGTTTTAACATACCTATTGGATATGACTTATTTTGATATGGTTAAGTCATATATTCTTGTTATCACTATCTCACATTTTGATATTTAGAGATAGTCTGACCCGAGTGTTATTTGATGCTCAGGTCAGGCCGAGACTTTTCAGGGTAAATGTTGACCTTTGGATGATTGGGCTAGCTGGGAGGTATATCTTTGGACCTTTAGCTTATCTCATTTTAGCCGTTTGGAATTTGTATATTTGTGATGTATAGTTGAGATTATAGAATTGTCATATATACATTATTTAAGCCTAGTATTCCATTTTGTAAACTCATAATTGTATCATTTATGAGATTTATTCTTCCGCTATTATCTGTGTAACTCTGATATATGTTTCTTATTTTATATTATTATGAATATTTTTAAATTGGTGTGTTTATTACTTTGTATTAATACTGTACACGTCAAATTTCAGTTCTGATATTAAGAAAAATGTAAATGACATGTCAATGTTAGTATAAAGATATATTCACAATTCAATCGCCCTTAACAAACCGTATTCTTCGGATTAGCATACGACATTACTTTTAATGTTCCTTCCTAAGTTGGGTATAGCGGTTGGGTCGTTACATAATTTTATTTAGACTAAGATTGAATACTATTTTTTTAGTATATTTATTCTAGAATAAATATACTTTAATTTAGATTTTAGTTGTTCTAATTTTACATGGACTAATATTCAATGAGTTTTTTTGTTAGGTTGGGTTGAACAAAATATCGCACACTACCCGTACATAGTATAGGTTACAAACTGTAACTCATATCTGATCCGAACTAGGTTGGGTTGGGTAAGGTTTATGTGGGTTGGGTCGGATTAGTGGGTTTGGACGAGTGAAGTATGGGTCGTGTGCACCCTATAGTCAACTTAACCCAGCAAATGATACAAATTTTTGGATCATACAGGATCTTAATTAACGATTTCAAATATATTTTCTCCTAATCATATCAAAAGGCCTATAAATTTAAACTCATGAATCCTCTAAAAAAACTCTTTTTTTCTAATATAATCTTTAAATCTGCAATTTTGTATTTTATCAAATTACAAAATTAGAATTTCTTAATCAATTCAATAATGGATGGCATTGATACCACTTATTAGTATTTCAATATACTTAGAAAACCCTAAATTTGAATATATAACACATATTGATTTAATTAAAAAGAATTCAGGGGAAGATAAATAAATCAATGGAAGAATACCTGAATTGTAGTTGATTTGAAGAGAAGAAGAATTTGATTTGGTCTTCCAAATTAATGCAGATCCTATATCTAAAATTAGTTCTTCGTAGAAGGTGTTAGAGGGTTGCCAGAGCTTGTGTAATTTGAGGACCATTATTAACCCGCTTTTTAGCAAATTTGATTTCAGGTGGGCTTGGAAAATTCAAACGAGGGTGAAACAACTTGAAAATAAGCAAGCATTCTTAGATAGGGTAAAGAAACATCTCATGAAAAATTCAACCGAAAATAAATTAACCATGCATGTCGGTACTGACATGATCATGTCGTCAAAGACATTTTTGGCTTAGTAATTCCTACTCAAATTTTATAGGAGTCATTTTCTACCTATTCCATGCATGCTCAAGGAATTTGGATGAAAAATACACTAAGAAGAGAGGTCAACATCGACCTCTCAAGTAGCTACCGAATATAGGAGTCATTTTCTACCTATTCCATGGTGCCTTGTCTCGTCTTGTCCATCGAGCTTCTTCCCTCCATATGAACCGATGAGCTTTGGAATAGAATCGTTCCAACATAGCTGGGGGCTTTCCCGCCAACCAATCCCGAAACTCCGAGTCTGGATCTATGACTTGCATTACCGCCATCAAAATTGCATGGTCATTAGGATTGCTAACTTAAGTGGCGGCAACATGAAACCTCTGTAAGTATACTTTCAAAGACTCTCCCAGAGCCTGGATTATGCTTCATAAGGACATCATGTCCTTTGGACGAGTAGCATGTATCCTGAATTGTTCAACAAATTTCATCGCTGACTCGTCAAAGCTGGATGTAGATCGCGGAGAAAGCCGAGTAAACCACATAGTGGCGATTCCGGACAGAGTGATTGAGAAGCACCTACACTTAGTCACGTCATTTCCCCTTTCCGAATCCATCATCCATTCGTACCTCATCACGTGTTGCCTAGGGTCAGTCTTCCCTTCGTAGGCTGGATAGTCGACATATTGAATTTCTTGGGGTAAGCAGCCTGTAGGATAATATCTGTGAAGGGAGTATGACTCCTGGACACCCCCCAATCTTCGTTGGTCTGGCCTTGGTTCTCTCCCATCAACTTCCTGACCATGGCTGATAAATCTAGAGTTTGTATGGAGGGTGTGAGGTTTGGTTCCGCTCCATGGGACTGTGTGGGTTGATGTCCCGCCTGCTGACGGTCGGCTAAACGTGCGTCCTAAAGGCCAACTTGATTTGGGTCTTGATGAGCCGGGCATCCGGTCTCTTCACATGCATGATCCCTGGCGAATCGATCAGTGGCACCAGTCTGTGCAGCTTCTGTCTTGTGACGTCTACGCCTAGGAGGTTCATCAGTTGAGGTCGAGCTATCAGATGAAGAATAAGGAGCAGGGCTACTTCTAGCATTCTGATGCTGCTGCTGGGCAAGCTGAGCCATGAAATTAGTGTTGGCTTGGATCTTCTCAGCTTGTTGCCTTCTACTTTCTCTATGTTCTCTTATCAAGTCGTTGAACTCTATTCGGGAAACGACCTTCGCTTGGTTCTGGGTGGAGGTTCCGGCGCCTTGAATTGCTTGTTGATTGTTAGGTCCTATCTGTTGTACACAAGCAGTATCATTGACATCTGCGTTATGAGAGGCCAATCTAGTACGTGGTCTTCACATGGTAGAGTTGTCGGTTGTAACTCTGAGTAGAATCAATAGATTTCTTACGAATGATTTGGATCTCCTTCGGGGGATTTTTCAATCCAGCAGCTACAAAGTAGATCCTATCATCCGGAGAATTCGACTCTCAGTGAAAGCACCAAAATTTCAGCACTAGAATTGGTCACTAACACCCTTAAGAGATATTGTGTAGAGATATTAATGAAAAGTTAAATAGAGAACAGTACGTAAATTTAAATGCAGAAAAAATGAACATCGGTTTATAGTGGTTCGGCGTAATTGCCTACGTCCACTTTGAGGTAGATCTTTATTGCTTTTCTTGATAATCAATTGCAGATACAATCCGTATATCAATTACTTAAACACAATTGATAAGCACAAAAGATAATTCTTGAATGACTCTTGAATGCAACAGAGTCTCCTCGATGTTCTCGAAAAAAGGTCCCTTTCACTTTTTCCCCTGCCTCTTTATTTATAGACGAAGATGGGTTGGACTTCCCTGGTGGGCCTGGTAGCTAAATATCTCGGCCCAAGAAGAGTGAGTTCTATGTGTCAATCCATAGATGCCGAACGACAAAATGCCGAACGAAGTGATGTGTTGAGTGGAGAGTGCAGGCCGAGCAATAATCAAAGCCGGTCGAGATTGGATGAATGCTGAACACTTCTGGATGCCGATCGATCTCGAATGCCAAACAAGGCATGAATGCCGAACACCTCAAAATGCCGAAGGATCTCAAATGCCGATCTATAGATTTATGCCGAACGAGGTTAAGTGCCAAACAAGGCCTGGATGCCGAGCAGTATGGTATGCTGAACGACTCTGCCATGCCGAACGTCCATAGACGCTGAACGTCCATAGATGCCGAACGACACTTAATGTCGAACGATATGCAATACCGAACGGCTCTCAATGCCGAACGCTCTAAAATGCCGAACGTCTCTGGAAGCCGATCGAACTTGAATGTCGAACGAATCATTTGTGCCGAACGAACCTGGAAGCCGACCAAGTTGTTGTGTCGAACGCTCGGGATGCCGAACAGTATGCAAATGCCGAGTGCCTAGTTGCCTGGTCAAATCTCCAGGTAACAGTTAATATAAATGTATATAAATATCATTAAAATATAATTTTGGTTTGAAATTCAAAAAAATAAATATCTTATAAATAAATTTGGATTTGAAAACTCTATAATTTAAAACTAATATAAATTTGTTTTGGAATATATGTGTATATATATATATATATATTTGGAAGTTATGTTTTAAAAATTAAATATGAATAAATTTTCAAAAGCTAGTTTGGTTAATTCTATATTTTAAAACTTCTATACATATAAGATATAGATGTATGTGTTTATTTATAAATGTGAAATTAAAATTTTAAGATCATTTTCTTTAAAAAAGTTATAAAAATATATATATATGAAGAAATGCATAAAAATATATTTAAACATAAACCTATGTACATACTAAAATTAAATAAAGGGTTTAAACACAAAATGTTATATTTGAACATTTGTAAGTTTGAGACTACATGCAATTAGAAGTGTAAACCATTAAAATTGTATTTAAAACATTCGTAATCAAATAGCTTGCATAAAGACAAGTGTCATTTTATTTCTTTTATTTTCAAAATTAAAAAACAAAAGGAAATTCGACTATATATACATATTTAATTTCCTACCTTCATTCTTTCTTCATATTTCATTTTCAAAAGGTTAAAGCTAGCAAAGAAAATAAGATCAAAAGAAAAAAAACCTCTTTCAAAATTCAAAAGCTTGAAAATCAAAACTAAAAAGCAAATAGCTTCAAGTTCAACTTGAAGCATCTCAACCTGGAGCAGTAAAATTTAAATTCGAAGAGCAGATTCAACTCAAAGACAAATCAAGTAGCATCTCTAAATCAATCAGTGCAAATCAAAGTTCAGCAATAACGAATTCAACAAAATGAAGATCAAAAGATTCCAGATCAAATTTCCAGATCATTTCCAATTTTCAAAACCTGAAAGTTCAAGTTCAAAATCCTGAAGCTAAAATAAAAAATCGTCTGAGTTGAATCAAGCAACAAATCAATGTTCAGATTCATGTAAATCATTTCCAGTTCGAAATCAAAAAACAGTTCCAGGAAAACTTATTCTCTGCCTTTCTCTGTTCTTCACTGACAGTTGAGCAAACTTACTTATACTTTGATGTTGTGTTAAATACTTGATGTATGATATAAGAATTGCTTGATTTGTTGTTAAAAAAAATATGCCTACATGCTGGTATATAGATGTGAATATGTGTGTGCGTACAGGCAAACATGCCTTTGTTTATACATGATAGGTTTGATTAACCTTTTCAAAAATTCATACCACCTAAAGGAATCAATATTAGGTTTTGATTTTTAAATAAAATTTGCCTGTACTTGTCAAATTCAAATTATAAAAATAGTCTCAAGCATTTATATTAAGCAATTATTTTTAAATAAGATATCATAGTGACAAACAACATTGAGTCAGAAAGTCGAATAATTTAATTTCAAGTTCTGATTATATTAACTAATTTAAACTGAAAAATGTTGATTTTTGATAATAAAATTTAGATTTTTAAGATTTGGGTTGACGAGATTTTTCGAGATGATCAGACTTGGCATTTTCGTCAATATCCAGCGATTAACGAGGAGGTTGGTGTCGTGTTGAATCATGGTGACAGTTGGAAGGTTGGTAATCATTAGAAAAATGATCGTTGAATTTCTCGAACGCCATGGTGGCTGAACGAGGACGAACTAGGGCTTTATACCCAGATTTGGTCGACGAGGTTTGAGGGGGTAGTTCGTCATTAACGTGGCACCGGAAGGGGCGGGACCAGGGGGAAAAGGAGCGTGGAACTTCGGCGAGGCTATGGTCGAGTTAGCGACAATTCTGGTGGCCGGAGGCGGTTACACGAGGCAGATTTTGGTGACCAGGTCGAGTTCCAGGAAATGTTGTTCTTTTCGATTTCGATTCAGAGGATTGTCAAGGGTTCTGGGTAGTTGTTTGGGGTGAGGTGATTATCGAGGACTTGATGGTGGTCGCGGCGTTGATCAGAGATGATCGGAATAGTGATGCAGGTGCACACTGCACTTTTGTATCTGGCATTGCTGTAGTTTTAGAGAAGATGAGGTTATCTCGGGTTGGATCTCGGGATGAATTCATGTGTGACTCGAAGCAAAAGAGGGAGGGTGAAACTCGAAGTAAGGCTCGGGTATTTGAGTGTTTGGCTCAAGAATTTCGATGTTTGGCTCGAGTTTCTCGATCTTGATTATATAACAAGTTTAAAAATTTAAATAAGTTTAAATAATTTCCTAATCATTTTTTTAAAATAAAACTTTTTTATTTAAGTTAGAAATTAGTTAAAATGTTTTTAAATGAACTAAGTTTAAAAGAGTTTTCAAATTATAAATAAATAAATATATATAACCTTTGTTTTTGAAAGTTTATTTTAAATAAACTTAATATTGTGATTAAGTAAATGATTAAAGGATGAAGTGTTTTAATCCTTAATTTAACTTAAAGGTTTAAGTTAAGTGGTTAATAATAATTAATTACAAGATTTTTTTAACAAGGTATAAATGATAGTTAAAGTAGTTAATTAAGAGAAAATGTTTTATCTTTTAAAAGCTTAAGCAATTAATGATTTATTAATGAAATTACTTAAAGATTAATTTTTGAGGAATAATTAATTAATGAAAAGTATTAAATGATTAATTACTTAAAAGGAATTAATTTATGTGATTCATTAATTAATGCGGTTAAATTAAATGTTATTTAAATAATTAAAGGTTAACTAATTAATTAGTAACCATAATTAATTAATGTAATTAATTAAAGGATTGATTTAGTAATGTAAGTAATTAAAGGTTATTTGTTCAATATGATTACTTAAAGGTTAATTACTTTAATGTAATTAAAGGACGATTAATTTATGTAATTAATTTAAGGTTAATTAAGAAATACTTACTTTATGTTATTACATTTAAGGATAATTAATTAATTAAGAATAATTAATATAAGTAATTAAGAGCAGTTAATTACTTAAAGATAATTACTTAGTGAAAGTAATTAAGAATAATTAATTAATGATTGATTAATCAAGTGATTAAAGAATAATTAAATTAAAGGATAATTAATTTATGTGATTCATTAATTAAGGTAATTAATTTTAGGATAATTAATTAATTAAAGGAAGTGATTAAGGGATGACTTGTTAATTATGGGTTAATTATTTAATATAATTAATTCATGATAATTAATTAAAGGATAATTACATAATTAAAGGTTAATTATTTAATGATTAAAGGTTGATTAATTTATTTTTGTAGGTTAATTAATAAATGATTAAAGGATATTTAATAAAAATGGTTTGTAATTAATTAATGTTAATTAACCAAGATTAGTAAATTATTTATAAGTAATTAATCTGATTTAAATTAGTCAGATGACTAATTGATCTTACTTATGGATGTTTGGATTGTGTGAATTGTTTGATATCCCTGATGTGTGATGCTTTATGATATGAATTATTTTTATTTGAGCTATGATGAATGTAATTTATTTATCTGTGATGTTATATTATTTATCTATGTATCTGTGAATGAAGATAAGCATTATAGAAATATACTACTTATCGATATTGCTGTGCTTGGATTTGTGATGATTGATGATATGGTATTATTGTGTGTAAAACCCCTGGACCACACCACACACACACACACACAAAAATATGGATTTCACGGAAAATCGATTAAGTCACAGATATTTTGAATGTAATATTATTCTATTCAAAATATTTTTAAAAGATGAATTTTGAATCCAAATGGTTTTGGAAATGGAATTGGATTGAATATGAAAAGCTTTTGAAAAGGAAGTTTTGAAATTTGAAATTTAGTCTGAATATAATTATCCTATTTAAGCTTTGAAATTATCTTGGAAAATATGGTTTTGAAAGGGTTATACAAGTTACATAATGTATATGTATAGATTTTAAACCATTTTGAGGTGTATTAATAAATTATTTTGGAATTTGAATTTAATTCAAATAGAACATGCCGATGATACGACAGTTCACTGATTTTTTGGTTTATACCTTTAAAGGCTATAACTTGTGTATATTTCATTGGATTTTTCCGAAACAAAAAGCATTTGTTTTAAAATGAAAAGGGCTCTCATATAACGAAAGATTTCCAGTTTTTGTTGAAAGGATTTCAAACTATGTGATTTGGATTGTAAATAGTTTTGAAAGCTATGAATGAATCTTTGTGAAAGATGGTGAACTTTATTTCAAATTGAAAATGATCTTAAAAAGGTGAATCTTTTATTTAAAAGATTAAAATGGTAATTTGTCTAAACTATTTGAAGAAAAGGTTTTAGGCTAAAAGTGTGACTTAACTAAGATCCCATATATCCATATGTTTTTAAAATTTGCGCTCATTATTCGGTTTAGCTGGGAAAGGAATAATGATACAACGAAATGGATAGCATCTGAAGACCGGTGGTAAAGACCGGGTATTTTCGAGAACAAAAGGATTACCCGTCGAATGTCTTTGCACTGAGTCGCGCCAGTATAGAGATCTCCACATGCGATGGGGAGTCCGATCGGGATTGTGAATACCCGGATTGCAAGGGCTTCAAAGAAGTGCCTTTGGTTCTGTTCGAACTTAGAACAGACTTGTATGGATGTATGTCTGACATTACACTTTGAGATGTAAAGCTGGTTTCTATCAATTACATTTCTTTTTGGTGGCAGAAAATTTATTCTCTTAGCTTAACACCCTTCATCGAGACGTACGAGCTTAGAGGTTATGTAGTTGATGGATAATAGTGATACATTCCCAATTTGGTAATGTGGCATGCTGAGTGCTGCTGATCATTTGTTGATCAAAGCATGACTTTTGTGAAAAGCATAGCTTTATGGACGAGACCTTATCAAGAACTCACAACCCGAAAATGGTCAAAACAGGAATGATGCGCAAGGTTATGAGGATCGCGTCCTTTAGGGTATGTCCTTTCATTCTGGGTAAAAGTGGTATCATGGTATGGAGCCCAGATACTTAACTTATGTGGTTGCTGTAAATTTATTACTTTGTGGTTGTTTGTGTAGAGGTACCTTGGATAAAGGTCGATGACGACCGAGGGATGGCGTACTCATGTAGTAGTTACATAGTTACAGAGGTAACCCGGCCATGTGTTGGTAGAGAGCTGGTTAAGTTCTCAGGACATCCCTCCAGAAGTGTACCCATGTGGTATAGGAAGTTCCTTTGCTTGATCATTTGTTGGAAATCCAAAGAAACAATACGCGCCATGTGCGGTTTTAGTTGTATAACTTGCCATGGAATGTGGCGGTAAACTTCTATTGAACATGGTAGCTATAGTAGGTATGCCATAATGGTGGTATGCTGGCTAAGATTAATATTATACTTTCGAAATGTTTTCTGCACTATGCACTAATAATAATATCAAAAGGTTTTGCGTATAAAGCATGTTTGACTATCATAAGGAGAAATCTCTTCAATTGTGCGCTTGCATTGTGTGTGTGGACGGAGACCTTATGGTGGTTTCATTTTCCATAAAGCATTGCGGATTTCTTTCTATTTTCTTTTGTTATTTTTTGTTCAAAATAAACTGTTTTCATTTACTCACACCAGTCCCATGAACGACCTGAAGTTTATTGTTCCCTTTCTAAACTCTGGGTGCCCACAATTTTCCACACGGGCAGCCTAGAGTGATATTTTCAGATGATCAACTAGTAGATATAAATTCTGTAGCCTTCAGCTTTCCATTTTGAATTCTTTGGAGTCTTTGGATTTTGGTAATCGCATTCATGACCGACCTTGCTAAATAAAGCATTATGGGGGTTCGAGCTTGAAGCTTATGGCTTTGGCAATTAGAGATGCAGTTATTGTGTTCTTTTAGAAGACCATTTGGTGCTATATTTCCACTGCTATTATTCCGCTGTTGTATCTTGTTCTGATATGTTGACATTCATTTGTATCAGTTGTTATATCCATTGTATATCAATAAAATCATTCATTTCTGTTTCTGCTGTGTTGTTATACTTAATGTGTTATAAGCTCTAGCGAACCGGATTCGACGTTTGAATCTGCGGCGTTCAACTACGAGTGATGTATTTGGGTGTCGATTTTCGAAGGTCGAGTCAGGGTCGTTACACAAACATTCCAGATATATAATAAATTTTATAAAATTATTTCTTTTATATCAAAATATATTTTGGTTAATATTATTTCAATTACGCGCTTCAAAACAATACTATGAATTGTTCTATTCAAGTATTTAGAAACCCTTATCGGTAAGTTGTATGGACTGTTCCGACCAGAGTTCATAAGCCACTCCATAAATCAGTCAACACAATATAAAACCATTTTTATATTCAGTTACAAATATGCGCTCATGTCTATTAATATGCTCAAACCCATTCTAGAGTACTACTAACTCTATCTCTAATCAGTAGTCCCCACAAGAGGCAAGGTTCTCGCTTAACCTTCAGCTCTGATACCATAATGTCACGATCGGGATTTTCGACCTCTGAAATCGACACCAATACGTCCACTGTATAAAATATCGTGTAATCAAATGCCGAAAATACCAGATCGTTAGGGAAAGGAAGAAAAAGGGGTAGAAGAAGGAAACAACACAACATAGAATCCCACAATCGCAGCGGAACAAAATATAATATATAATAACAGATTTTAAATGCAAGATCTGTACTGTTAATATACATGCCATATCAAACTACAACAATTCAATTCATCGAATTTGGACAGTTTAATAATTTGGCCTTACACAACGGAATAATAATCAAATACAGAAGTACACCTTGCCATCCAGCTCGTTCCCTGAGTTTCTTAGCATCCTATCCTGAATCTGTAATACTCGATCTGATCCGAGCATTATTATAGAATAACACCCAAGTCGGTCTAGAAAACCAGCGTGATAAAATACACTCAATTTGAATTATTAACTTTTCAAAATCCTTTGAAAATCAAAGGTATCTCGTATGACCGCATCATAAATAACACAATGGGTTTTTACCTTACGATAACCAAAACATTTTTTCAAATCCATCTGAAATTATAATAGTGTCTATAGAAAGCAAATAGAATACTGTTGAAATGCTTGCATCTCACGTTCCAGCATAGTTGGGCATAATCAAAACCGTACTGCACTTATTGGAGAATGGGTTTCATACAATGGCAGGGCTACTGGGGTACCGCCAGTCACAGTACACCTCTAGAAAAATGTATCGAGGACCACTCCCGATCCCCTGCCACACAAGACCGGAACTATCCTTTATTGGATAGCCCGAATAAGATCACCGTGCGGTTGGGATCAAAAACCGCCCACACAGCCAAAAAAGGGGACTCTAGACAGGGGTGACCTTATCCTAAGTAAGAGCTACCCACTTAGCCTTTCTACACCTCCCCTATTTTAGCCATTCCCGATTGATGAGGCTTGAGGCTGCGATTACCTTTTTAGAACACATTCACTTAGAACGCTCATCGCCCTCCAATGATGATCGTCTAATAGCATTCGTCCATACAAGTCCGTTCTGGGTCCGAACGGAACCGAAGGCACTATTCCTACTACATCCATTTTAGAATCACCCTCAGGATTAGTAGCATTTGCCCCTTGCATTTCATTGCTCCATCTTTGACTCTATGCTCTTTTTTCACATCAAAAACGTACTCGTTGGATCGAAGGGGTTTTCGGATAACTTATCCAATCTCGGTCTCTTCGAAACAACATTCGAAATTAGCTAATATTGATAGTCGGTTATTTAACTATCAAATTAACATCCATAAGCAATCATTTGACCTTAATATAATCTTTCTCAAAATATTTATTTTCAAAATATCTTTAAAGACGTGTCAATTTATTTCAACATTTGAAAACAATTTTCCAGATACCCAAATCTATAACAATAAACTTCCAACATCTCAACACGTAGAATTATTTCCAAATGTCTATTTTCTATACTTAGGAAAATGTTACCAGTCTTATTTCCCAAATTCTTTCAATATTAACTCCCTAGGAGATTATATTTTGTAACTTAATCCAAAATCCCCGAAAATCACAATTGATTTCCTCTCCTTAAAATCATATCCTTTTATAAGTCCTTTTTCGAATCTCGAGAGAATTCATAAAATAATTTTTCTTCAATTACTTTAAATAAATAAATAAATATATATATATATAATAAGTATTTAAAAGATTAATAATTTATTTTTAAAAACATGTTCAGCCAATTATTTAAAATATCGAAAACACTTTTATAACATAAATAACTCATTTTTAGTTAAATAAATAATCTTCAAAGCTGATTTTAAAAAATTAGAATTTACTAAAATAAATACTTCATATTTCAAATCTACTTACCCAGTATTTAAATCTTAACTAGTTTAAAATTCCAGTCTTAACAATAAAATTTCCTCTTAAAACAAGTTCACTTCTAAAAATTAAAATATATTTCTAAAATCTCAATAACCAATTTTTATTTATAACTTCCTCTCGATTTCACAACACATCGACTCATTATCGATTTCCTAACCATTATTTTCATCAAAAATAGAATCTACTATTTTTCCCAACCCTGTTACCATATTCCAATATAAATCCTCCATATGAATTTATATTCCAATTATCACCTTATATCGAATTTCTTTAATTACAAATAACGTTATCAATTCTATAACCTTTTTGATTTGACTTGTTTATAAAAACAAATCTTATTTATGAAAATCCATTATATTATTTTATTTCTTATAAATTCCATTAATACTTCTAAACTATTTTCAATATTGATTTTGAATCCTTTTCATATATTTCTAGAATATCATTTATAAATTCCCTAATATAATTTATTTAAAAAGGTACATTTATTTATCCGAAATAGTTAAGTATAGCCAAAACAATTATATTCTTTCCAAATTCAATTTCCTTAAAATAACTCCAACTCTAATATACATATATTATTATCAAATTCTCTTCAATTTCATAAATTTTAAAATATATTTATAGTTATAAAATTGATCAAAATTCAGGCCATTGCAACAATAACATCCAATAATCCAATCCTTACAATAATCTATAGTAGATTATTCTACACAACTCATATATCACTATATACGAGAAATAAACAATATATTTGAGGATTCCAGTTGGATCCCTCCAACCGGTTTCCCTGCATCCACAGATGTTAATACAACATATAAAATACCAATCCCGCTTCGAGGGGGTTATCGCGGTATATAGGGTCATCCGCTATTATGCGGAACGCATAGTGTCTCATCCGCTATAATGTGCGTGAAATCACTCCAAATACTAATAAATACAACACTATATATATTATATAATCATTCAACCAACAATTTAAAATTTATCACCCAATTAGCATCCAATAAATTTTAAATTCAACATTTAAACTTTAAATATGGTATTCCAAAAATGAGTGAGAAATTCTCACCTTTGCTTTTTATTTTGCAGACCATTTCCATCCCGACTTGCTTCTTCACGATTTTTCGACCTCTCATAACATTATACAGTTTATTAACATTTGAATTAACTTAAAAATTAATTATCATTTAATAAATTTAATTAACTAACTTTTAAATAATGATTAAACTAACCTATTTTATTTTTCCTCGTATAAAGAAGCTATTTAATTTTATTACCCATCTCAATTAGAAATTTTAAATTAAATAAAAAATTATAAAATTAAATTCTGTTACAGCAAATATACCTCGAACAGATCTCATGCGACAATGTTCGTTCGAACCCATGACCCTCGTCCCCTTTTCGACCATTGTGACCTGCCCTAAGTCGCCATTGCGATTCCCACACCTACACCTTCCCCTGTCGTATAGTCACTTCCACGCGAGACCACATCACCTCAAACTGTGGGAGCCAATCGAACACTGAGCCCCTATGCTACTCGATGTTGCGACCAACCGCCGCCTGCCACTGACACAGATCGCCAATACTAACAGTCACACGCTTCCTCATTTCCACCAAACCCTTCATCCACTCAAGTGAAACACCCCCGTGCACTACCGAAGCCCTAAACCTCCTCGCAAACTAGTTACGAGCTCGTGATTTGTTTCGTCTGCCATTTTTTTTCGATTTCGATTTCCATGCATGAGGCAGTGAAAGGAGAGAGGGAGGAGTACCAGAATAGATTTTTATGGTTACTGATTTGCGATGGGCTTCCATGATTTTATTTCTTTCTTTGTAGATTTTTTGATTTTGAGTTGGTAACTTAATAAGCTGAGAGGAAGGGAGGCTCATACTTGATTGAGATGAATAGGACTAGGACGTGATTTAAAGTTATAGGTTAGCGTATTGCAGAAGGTATGTTGATTTTTTTTTTTTGATTTAATTTTCCTTTTATTTTATTTTCTTGAAGTCTCAAATTTTCTACTGCAAAATTTCAAACTCCTATTGAGGCGTGATGCTAGGCATTCATAATGTTATGCCCCTATTCCGAATGCTCTAGAAAAAGTTTCGAGTCCTAATTCGATCGTATGGAGAGGATAGCTTTTTAGACTCGATTATTATATGTGATTTCTATATAAATTTCAACGCGTTTATAGATCATATTACCAAACAATAACTCCAAAAGCTACGAAATTTGAAATCTGATAATAATACACTATTACGGATCCAATGGAACTGGTTCCATGGAATTCTGTGATTGTGCCTCGAAAGGCTATTTTTAAATGTCAATTTGAATGAACTATTTTTGAAATTGAGAAGATCGCTTCCAAATTCAATTTTAAAACTTTTATTATATTCATTATTATTAATATAAATTTTACAAACCTTTAAATTATTTTTTTATTGAGGTTAAAACTCAAGATACAATAATTTACCCAATATTCAATTATTAAATTCAATAATTAAATTATCCAATAAATCGCTATATTTAAATTCTGAATATATTTTATAAATGAAAACCCAAATTTACATATCCAAAATCAATCTATAATTCAAATTAAAACTTTGAAACCATTTAAATATCCCAAATCAAATGGTGAAAAATCCAGGTCCTTACAATTTTTGTATTTTTTCTTTCAAATTTCAAACTCTAGTTCTATCTTGGATTGAACTACAGTTTGCATTTCAAAAAATTATTAACTTAGTAACAAAGTGAAGATAGTGTTGGTAGGCATAGGATCGATGCATTCACTTTAGCATGGAGTGTGAGTTTACATATATAGTAAACGTTCGAATGTATAATTCTAGTAATAACTTTGGAGGTAGCGGTAGGCATTAACAAGTTTGTAGCTTCAACTTAGACCCAACTATAGTCGTTCAATGGATGTCATACCATGATTTAACTATAATCAAAGCGAGCTATCTACATTGTGGCTCCATGGTATTCCCAAATCGAGGGATTTGCGTAATATTATCAATTTGAGATTCTCTATTTGACATTAGGTATATTAAAATACAAAACACTCACGAGTGAATCATTCCATGGTTGTCAAATAATTATCAGTACTTAACCCCTTGATGCCCTTACCGGTTATGAGAAATACGCTGCCTAACATTTGAAGAACGTTAAACATTCTAGTCTTATTAGATGTATTGTAACATCCAGCCTTTTTGTACATTTCAAATCGACGATAAACCACACACGTCAGACTCAAACCATACAAAAGGATGAATTATTATGGGGTGAATAAGAAAAAGCAGAGAAAGAAAAAAACAAAACAGAATCTTGTAGCGGAACGATAAAGTATAATAATCAAATAAACAGTTGATGAAGCTGTTTTACAAAATATTCGATTATACTTATACAATACATATAAGAGTTACACATACAGGAGAATAATAAATAATGCAGCAGAACAGTATGAATGTAGTGGAATAATATAATAAATAATAGTAATACAATCTCTGTCTTCATCCACCATAAGCAAAGTCTTCAAATCCTGAAATGCTCAGGCTGATCCAAGCGAATTGAAAAGACAAATCACTCGAATCAGAACTAAAAGATCTTATGTAAGTTAATCAATGATAATAATATGAGTGGAATGGCGTCAGAGATGTTTATGGGATTTTGACATCTCCTATCCAGTGTGAGTGTAGTAACTTAAGAGATGCTCGGGACTCACATCTCCTAAGGATCCGTTAAACTATTTACTATGTAGTAATATTTCGCTATTATAATAGTGTCTAATAGTAAAATAAACATACTTTTAAATAGCGTTAAGGGGTTGCCCATATATCCCTTAACACGTAATAGTGACAACAGTCTATACAGTACCGTAATACCTTGTAACAAACGGAAATTTTCGACTTTCGAAAATTCAACATCGATACTCACTTTATCGACTGTCGAGAAATCGAAGGCCAAAAACCGAAATGTTATGGGTTTAAGAAAGAAGAAAAGAAAAAAAGAAAGAGGTAGAAGAGAGAAAATAGAGAGAAAATAAAACAGAAAATAGAACATAGAACGGAACAGAACAGAAAATAGAACAACATCAGAATCTCACAATTCGCAGCGGAACAACATATAATAGATAAATGAATAATCTTTAAACAAAGAACTATATCAGTTATTACATTACATTACATCATATCATCAGAGTGTACAATAACAACAACAACAACGGAAAAAGAAATACTATACTAGTATTACGCCATGCCATCATCTTGCCTCCAGCAACTCCTGAATTCCAGAATATCCTGATAAACCTAACTCTTGACTGCCCGTGTGGAAATTGGTGGGCACCCAGAGTTTAGGAAGGAAAACAATAAACTCCAAGTCAGTCATGTGACTGGTGCGAGAACTCAAAACAGTTTATTTATCTTTAAAATCAAAATAGAGGAATATTTTAAAGTCAATTCGCAATGCTTTTAAAAATGTGACTACCATAAGGCCTCCCGCACACACACACATGCAAACGCAGAATCGGAGGAGATTTCTCCTTATGATAGTCAAAGATGCTTGATACGCATTAAAAAGAACATTTGATATTATTACTAGTGCATAGTGTAGAGAAAATTCATTTCGAAAATAAAGATATAAATCTTAGCCAGCATAGACATTTCGCACTTATGCCTACTATAGCTACCATGTTCAATAGCGGGTTACCGCCATATTCCATGACAGGTTATACAACTAAAACCGTACAAGTTTCGTATTTGAAGAATGGATTTTCCAACAAATGGTCAGGCCAAGGAACTTCCCATTGCCACATGGAAACGCCTCTGGAAGGACGCCCCGAGAACCACCATTCTCCGCTAAACAAAGCCGGGAATCCCTTTTCCCAAGGAATATTACAAACCCTCAGATATGCCACTCCCGGTCCTTTGGAACCTTTCACCGAGCGCTCGTCACCATCATCACACAATCATAAAGTGTTTTCAACATGAGTAAATATCTGGGCTCCATACCATGATACTACCCTTTTCCAGAAGGAATGGCTATACCCTAGGGAAGCGATCCCTGAAAACCTTGCCGCACAATTCCTGTTTCGACCATTACCGGTTTGTGAGGCTCGACGAAGTCACGTCCACAAAAACACACTTTATACAAAAGCCATGCTTTGGGTCAACAAATGATCATAGAAATGATCACCAAGATAGACGATCAAATAAATAATCCTATCACAAATAATCAACACAATGATCATTTCACAGCAACACTCAGTACGTCACATTACCAAAATTGGGAGTATATCGCTGATAACCTTCAACTATATAACCTCTGAGCTCGTACGTCTCAGAGAAGGGTGTTAAGCTAAGAGAATAAATTCTCCGCCACCAACAGAAATATATTTGAAAGAAATCGGCTTTACATCTCAATTTGTAATGTCAGACACACAATCCATACAAGTCTGTTCCGGGTTCGAACAGAACCGAAGGCACTTACAAAGAAGTCCTTGCAATCCGAATAATCTCTAATCACGTTCGGATTTCCCATCACATATGGAGATCTCAATACCGGGGATCAGCCAGTGTAGAGACAATCAACAAGAAACCCTTTCGCTTTCGAAAATATCCGGTCTTCAACACCGATCTTCGAATGCAATTCATAACGAAGTATCACGTATTCGGAATGGGTTATACGACCCCAAGGTCCTTTCCCGGTTAACCCGAATAGTGAGCGCTTATTTAAAAAAAAATAAGTGTGACATTCAATTTCAAACAATTCACAACAAATACCTATTTAAAGGTAAATATTGATAGTCGGTTATTGAACTATCAATAGATATGCCAACATCACCAGATTCCAAATAATTTTCCAAATTATTTATTTTCCAAAAATATCTTTATAAGATATACATTCTCCATTCTTTAAAAATAAATCAATATTTATTTTTAAACTCATTTTCCAAATTTCATTTATAAATTCCATATTGAATTTACATTCCAAAATATTTATGAATATACGATTTCCATTCAATTTCTAATATTCATTTTCAATTTATCTTCAAAAAGATAAATTCCAAATATTCCCTTAATATTGGAAAAGCATTTCTATACTTATTAAAAATAAGTAATTCACAGATCCTTTTATTTTCTATACTTAGAAAATATTTAATATACCCTAATCGAAATTAAGTATATATTTCATTCTTTAAGGAAATCATTCACTTAAACATATTTATTTGGGCCAAAACGAATGTTGCGTAAAACATCGTTACGACAACCCAAAATCACTAGTATAGGGATTCGAAATTAAAATAGATATATAAATCCCAATACTATACAAAACATTTCCTTTCGGAAATCATTTATTATAACAACAGTGTTATAGTCTATCATTTCCTTTTATTTCTCGAAAACGTCTATTTCAACAATGAATGTTGAAATCTATGGTTTCGAATCTCAATACATTTTAAAACATCTTTAGATCGTTTTAATTCTATTTAAAACATCACATCCAAAATAATTTCTTTAACATAATATTCACTATTCAAAAATGTGAATATACTTGTTAATAAATTTCATCACTTCTATTCATTTTATTTTAAAGAATTATTCACTATTCACAACGTGAATATAACTCTCTTAACAAGTTACAACTATTTACTTATCAAAGTAAGTCGTTTCGAATTTATAAAACAACGTTTATAAATTCTATTCTATTTATTTTATATCAACTCCTTTTATAAATTCCTTTATTAACCTATCTCAATTCATATCACAATGATATACTAAAATTTCATATTATAAGTTAAATACTTATAATTTATTTGCTTACAAAATCGTTCCTTTAAACTTCATAAATTTTATAAATCTTATAACTTATAAGATTCTTTTATTTATCCAAAATCTATTCTTTTAAATAACTTTACAAATTTTATAAACCTACTGTTTATAAAATTCCATTTATAACTTCACCGTTATAATTCTGTAACTCCAATTTATGAAATTCATTTATAATTCATTATAATACTTATAAAAGCTCGTTTTATAATTCCAATATTTTTTTTTAATTTATAAATATCAATTTATAAATCTTTTAATATAAAACAATTTATATTACTATTTTAAAACGTCTTTAAACTCTTTTAAAATTTCATCATTTGATTTATAAAATAATCAAATTTCATAAATTCTATAGATTTCATTCCTTTATGAAATCCATTTACAAATCATTCTATCACTTATAAAAGCTCGTTTTATAATTCAAGACATTCTAAATTTATAAATATCAATTTATAAATCTTTTAATATAAATCAATTTATATTATTACTTTAAACATCTTTAAACTCTTTTATAATTTCATCATTCTGATTTATAAAATAAAAATTTTATAAATCCTATTTTTAAACTTCTTATAATAAATTCAGAAATCCCAGTTCAAACTATTTTATAAAATCACTAATTTTCAAAAATCAACTTTTAACTGTATTTCTCAAAAATCATAATTTTTATAATATTAAATTATAACGTTTATTTATTTAAGTTGAATCAATTCCAAAAATATTTTATAAACGTATATTTCCAAAAATCACTTTAGAAATCAAAATCGTTATTTTTAAACTTCAAAAAAAATTGGATCTGATGATGCAACACATCAATAGTCAATCATGACTTTCAAACATCATATATCATCCATGATAACAATCAAACATCATAATATATGAAATCAAATAAATATTTGTGAGGAATCCAGTTGGATCCCTCCAACCTGTTTCCCTGCATACACAGACATTAGCACAATACCCATTCCACTTCGAGGTGGAATATCGCGGTATATGGGATTTTATAAATATTATCCGCTTACTAACGGCGCAATAGGGTCTCATCCGCTATACAAATGCGGGAAATCAATCAACTGCAATATATACATATGCCAATATATATATATTGCTATATATAATACATAATACCAATTCCACTTCGAGGTGGAATATCGCGGTATATGTGTGTAATAAATAACCTCCGCTTACTAACGGCGTATAGGGTCTATTCAAATCCAATATATATATCAATCATCATTCAATCATTCAATCAACACAGTCAAGCAAATTTTAAATCTAACTATTTAAAATTTAAATAAACAATAAAATTCCTTTTGAGTGAGAAGTTCTCACCTTAGCTTTTATTAGCAATCCTTTTCCTTCTTGACTCGATTTTCTTGATTTATACCTTGTATAAATATTATACACAATTTATTAATATTCGAATCAATCGAATAAATTAAATTTCATTTGATAAGTGTAAATTTCCCAGGGGTTTTATTTTGAACAAATTTTCCTTTTAATAAATTTAATTTTCCAATTATTAAATTTTAAACCAATTTTCTCCTTAAAAATATTTAGAAATCAAAATAATTCCCTAAGTTAACTAAACAATTCAATTTTAACCAACGATACACTTTTAAATTAATGATATCAAAGAATTAATTTTAAACTAATACCTTTTTGGTTTTTAAACCAATACGTTTAACTTTTTTTTTATATTTGAAACTAAATTCCCTTTAAATAAATCTTTCACTTAATAAATTGAATTTCCATTTGATAAATATTCTTAACAAACTATTAAATTTCTTTTAATGGTTGAATTAACAAAGGTTCAATAAAAACTGAATTTCTTTTTAACTATAATTAAATTTATCGAACTAATGATTAAATTCTTCTTTTTATTTTAATAAATTTGATTAACTAAAAATTATATTTTAAACTAAAATTTTATTCTTAATATAATAATTTGAACTAATATTTTTCTTTTAACAACTAATTCTTCAATTTATTAATATTCGAATATAAAACCAAGCAATTAAATTTTATTTCTTAATTTTAGCTGTAAATTAGATTTAAACCAATTTTTCTTCTTTAAATAAATTTATCGAACTAAAAATTTATTTTTACTTTAAATTAATATCTTTAAATCGATTGCTTTTAATAAATTTGTTTAACTCAAAATTTAAATTTAAAAACTAATCTTCCTTTTACCATCTCTAAAACAATTAATTTAAACAAGTTTTCTTCTTATGAAATATTTTCAGTGACTTGTAAGATAATCTGTGTAGATTTAAAAATCTATATTTTGGCATATATCTAAATTTAAATTAAAACAACTGTTAATAAAATAAAATAAAATAAAAATTCTGTTTATTGTATAAATTATTTACTTATGTATATGCATATAAAATTTTACTATTCATATTCTTCTATCCTACTGCAATCCTTACCTCTGTAAAATGGAAACAGAAATTCCCTTTTCTGTTATAAATTTTCTAACCTATATATAGATTGGTACATATAAATATTAAATGATAAAATAGGATTATCCAAAACTTTTTGCCTTACCGTAGTGAATCCCAGCCTCGCACTCGAACCATTTCTGCACCCTAGATCCACGCGACGCCGCAGCCCCATCATCGTGACCCCGACCCCTCGAATCGCGCCGCCACGCCGCGATGCCTCACCACGACAGCGCCGCCCTCTCCATGCTAATTGCTCGCGAAACCCCCATCGCCTTGAATCGCTGTGCCCTAGCTCGCGTGCGCGAGTGTGCCGCAACCACCAACCATCGCGATGCCCTCCCCTTCTCCATCGATCGCCCTTGAATCACACGCCGCAGTCCCCAAATTCGCGAGCCTCCGCCTCGCGCACCTCACCCTAACGTCACTCGCCATGCCCTAGCCTCGAAGCCGCGTGCTTCGTGAATTTCCCCCCTTGTCGCGCGCGGCCATTATTAATCTGTTCATTCTCTTTTTTTTTTTTGAATCAGTTAGGGGCTTCGGCCATTAAATCAAATTAATTTTTTCTGAAAAATTTTGAACGAAACAGAATTAAAGAAGGGAAGGTATTTAAAACGAACTGAAGCATGCTCGGCACGATTTATTTTTCGTGATCTCAGGCGCGATACAAGGCGTAAGAAAGGGAAGACAACGTGTGTTATGTTGACCAATTTAAAATTTTTAAATTCAAGTTTAAATCAAATTAAATTTCAACGCGTTTGCGTGTCGTGTGCTCACATATCAACTCAGAAAAATACGAAATTTGAAATCCGAGAATAATTCAATATTCCGGACCCAATGGAACTGGTTTCGTCGAATTCCGAGACTGTGCCTCGGACGGCTATTTTTAAATATTGATTCAAACGATTTAATTTCAAAACTAAACAATTTACTTTCAATTTCAATTCTGAAGCTTCTATTATCTTCAATATTATCAATATGAATTTTACAAGCCTTTGAAATATTTTTCTTCAACTTAAAATTGAAGATTCAAATTTTTATTCAACTTTCAATAGATTAAATTCTATAATTTAATCGCTAAATTCATTCTGATAATTTGAAATTCAATTCAAACCATCATTCAAATATTTAAAATTAATAAAATATTCTCAAATTAAATTATTAAAATTTCTGGGTCGTTACATACCTCCTGATTGGTAGGCTAGTAGAGGACGCTCCATAGGTACGACACAAATCAAACTCGTACAGGCGCGCTAGGGTAGGTGACACGACACAACTAGGCAATGCCAGGATAGATATACCAATTGCTATCCGGGCTGGTGGTAACGCGTAATAGCTACTACCACCCACCTCGAGCCACACCCCCAAATCAAAAATTCAAAAGTGGCCACCGAATCAATCCAAAAGTCAGAGTATAATATCGAAGGGATGTGTACGATAAGAGGGGCTACCTCCTTGGCCCGAGAATCGCTCCTATTTTAGCCGCTTTATGCCAACTCATAGGAGTCAGGTCCACGTATATACCTTAATAGAACGTCGCCACCATCCTACTTCATTCTAGAATCTCCACCGTGTACACGGTTGTTAAAGTGGTTTTCAGAGTTGGCAGAGAGTATGACAACTTCCGATCCCAGTCTCTTTAACAACTAAACGTTATTATAACACCACGGTCATTTCAAAATAATTATATTTTTAAAACCAGAATTTAATATCAATTTCAAACCCATATAAATATGATATCATTTCCATTTTAAAACCCAAATCAATATGATATCATTTTTATAAACCCAAATCAATATAATATCATTTATTTCAAATATATCCTCCTTTCCAGAATCATAGCACTTTCAAATTTATAATATTTCGAAACCAATCGCCTGAAATATAACCTTTCAAAACATAATACTTCGAATTTCATAGCTTATAAACCATAACTTTCAAAACTTAAATGGTTTGGATATTCAAATAATATGTAAAATAAAATAGTTTGAATTTAAGATTTCTTTATAAAGTAAAATAATTTCCTCTGCTTCACAGTTTTATTCACTTTAAATTAAATCTCAATTCATAACTTTCAACTCACTTTCTGTTTCAATAAACCATTTCAATTTCAATATATTTCAAACTTTGAGTATTAAACAATTTCAAAACTAAGGTTAGTAATCACGATTCAACAATTCAATGTTCTATTACTTAGTTTTGAAATATTTGCATAATAAATCCATTATCATTTAAATAAAACTCAAATTACAAATAACTAAATATTTCCTTTAATTTATTTATAGTTAAAATATTCGTTTAATTCATCTTGAACAAAAAATCCAGTTATAAAATCATACCTTTTAAATTTTCAAATTTAAAAAATTTTATATCAACTTATTGAGTTTAATTCTTAAATAAGCTCGGTTTCAAATAAATCTCCAATTTACCTTCTAACCTTAATTTATTTAAATCATTATAACCTCTATATTAAAGTATGATTTAAATACTTAACCATATTTTATTTTAATAAAATCAAACTCCATTATTAAACTTATTTTTATTAAACAAATTACATAGCTTAAATACAAGAATTTAACAATATATGAAATAATATTTATATAATATCAAAAATCAATATTTATTAAACCGTATATTTCTATCCAAAACCATAGAAATCATTTTCAAATTATTATATATCTAGACCCATGATGTGTGTGTATAATTTTCTATCCTATGGTCAAGTGATACGGATATTTATCATTTCAATCCGTAATTTAAAATAAAAATACGGTTATATATCATTTCAAACCGCAATCTCGAATGAAATAAAATGCATAACAACTTGCAGTTTAAAACAATATAAAATACAACATCCATTCATAAATTATCAATCATGAACCATTTATCACAATCATCATCCAATTCAATCAATAACATTAATATAAAATCAGAAAATAACTAACAGGCATTTACTGGCAGTTTATATTAAATAATAAATTAAATAACAATTTAAATCAATGAATTCAATTTAAATGGGAGGATGATTTAAAATATGCCAAATAGTCATAATTAAATTTCTAATCACATCATAAATTAATTTAACAAACACAAGAAATTTTAGAAGTTGTGACTGAGTTAAAAAACTCACCTTTCGAATTTAAATCGAATTTAATCTAGTTTAAACCCAAAAACTGAACAGTCTCAAAATTCGTCCAAACTAGCGTCAAAATATCCGAAATTTCAATACGAACCTAGCGGCGAAAACCATGCACGAAATGGACCTCGTATGCGAAAGTTATATTGATTAGAACGTGTTGAAATTAAATTTAAAAAAAAAGAAGGTTACCACTCATGCACGAACACGTCAGCCACACGCACATCGTTCAACACGCACGCGAGCTCTAGCAGGAAAGAAATCAGAACCCTTGCCACCGACGCCTAGGCAATTTTAGCCTCGTCCATGCTCATTTCCAGCCCGATCAGGCACCACTGCCATCTTTCCCTACCTCCGCCACCCCCACGGTGAGCTCATCGTCCACTTCGGCGGCGCCGCGCGTCCCCAAGTCGAGGACGAATATCGGCCACTAAATCTCGATTTATGGCGAATCCAGACCGAGTTACGATGAGCGATCACTGTCCTATGCTCTGCTCAACACTACCTCTGCAATGGCACTGCCCGATCGCCGATTGGCTACAGATCCGTCATTGGATCGACCAGAATCCAATATGAACGACCAGAATTGATTCGCGAATTCTGGGCAAACGGTGAACCGATTTGAAAAACGAATCACACCAGAAGATTACGCTCTTCGAGAGCTTTCCGTTGATATAAAATTTGATATTATTTGGAGAGTTTGAATTTTTGACTTTGAATTTGATATTGAAATTGGACTTTGGGATTTAGAGTTCAGTCTGCCATTGAAATGAGAAGGTAAGAAGGAATTGTACGTATGGATCAATGACAATAAGGAACAATTAGGATTTATAACGAGGTATATATAGGCAAGGCTGAAAATAGAACAGATGGACCAGATTTGATTTGGAAAATTAAACGATATATGGCCCAAAAGCCCGTTTCGACTCCGGAACGAAATTCGGTCAACCTATATATCAAAATAGATGTTTTTAAATATTTTAAACGCGATGGAATAGGTTTCAAGTCCAAATTCCATCGTATGAAGAAGTTATGCCAAAATCAAGCTATTTCAAATTGATTTCAATTGATTTCAATTAAATTGATTTCAACGCTTTCAAGTCCGTACGATCAAACGACAAGTCCGATCGTTACGAAACTTGAAATCCTACAATAATTCACCGTTACAGATCCGACGAATCTGATTTCGTCGAAATCCGATTCAGTGGCTAAAATGGCTATTTTCCAATTAATTAAATAAATTAATTAAATCAAATTTTCAATTTCAATTCGATAATTGAAAATTTTCAGCATTTTTGATTTCCTAGTCACTTACAATGATCTAAACAAATTTAAAATGTCAATGTATAGTTGAGTAATTTATCAATTTCAGTGTTAGCCTTAATTCATTAAATTCAGCAATTATAAATATAATTCCCAATAATCCCATTTAATTAAATAAATTAATGATTATTCCATTCGTTATTATCTAATAGATGGATTTAACATTGGATTCAAAACTATTACATTAATATTCTCACATTCCATATTAATTTCAAATAACGTAATATTTAAATATTTTAATTTCATTTAATTGCAATTATCCAATTATTATTGTTCAAATCCAATAAATTAGTCAAACATGAATTTCAATTGTTTTCATTCAATCAATTGCCATATTATGGATAGAGTTTACATTGGTTACATCTTGGTGAATTAACAATCTTCAATAACAAATCAAACCTACACTAACTGCATAAATTAAGTCAATTAATGGCAATTGATTTCACTTTAAATTTTATATTCCATTTATTTGCAATAAATTCAATTATTAAATTTAAATTCCAATAAATTTATAAATCTTGAATTTCCATTCCTTTTATTCAACCTATTGTCATATTCCGAATAAAGTAAATGTTATTTCCCATTATTTACTAAATTCACATTAACAAAATATTTAATTTAGATCTATTGTAATTTTTACCACATTTAAATTAACCAAGTGTAACAATTTACACTATTACGTTATTGGGATTCCACTCCAATTGTCAAAATTTAATTTTAATTATCATCGCTACATTTCATTTCTAACATTCGCTTCACTTAATATTATAAAGTTTTTATTTATTTCTAAATTTAATTACAAAGATCTAATTAAATTAACCAATTTATTTATCAAAATTTACGGGTCGTTACACTCTCCCCCACTCAAAACTTTTCGTCCCCGAAAAGGAAAAAGAAGGGAAAAGAAGAATTAAGAAATCAATATATCTTACTTAAAATATTAAATTTATAAACAAATAAATTTACAAAATTAATTAATTTAGATAAAATATATCAATTTATAACCATTAAATCTTTTTATACACAAATTAATAAAGTTTGGAAAACATTTCCAAAAAATTTCTAAGTCCAAAATTTACGGAAAATTTCGGCAGAGTCTCCTTTGTACGGAGAGGCTTGGGAGAAAATATAATATCAAAAATAACAACATACAGCATGTATTTTCCAAAATGATATATATCCCAACCCGGAAAAAATAATATAATAACGCTATAAACCGTAATCTAAGAACGTACCTATTAGTAGGGCAATTTACGCTTAATTATGAAACCAAAAGCAGTAGCCGTTGCTTGCATAACCTGTATTTCACTTATATAATCTAAAAGGAGTTAATAATTATTTTAAATGAAGTATTTAAAGTTGTTTCAATCACTAACAAATAAATCAATATGAACAACTATCATTCGCAACCAATGGCATACACATCATCTACAAATCAACCATTCAAGCAAGACAAAACAATAGCTGTTCGGGTTCAAAAACTTTAAATCGTACAGAATGGAGAGTAAACTATTAAGTGCATCATTTACTCAACGGTCTTAGATGAGACTAAATAGATTATTCATACATCCAAACAATTTAAAGTATCATTACCCAAACAACCATAAACCAAAACAAACAACAAATCCAAATAATAAATTAAGTTAATTCTTATTAATTTCATTTCATACTATTTGTTGTTTGATTTCTTTTCTTTCATATAATGATTTATCTTTTTAATTTACATTTATTTCTTGCAAATTTTCATTTCCATCCATTGATTCAGTGTTTATTTCACTTATTTGCACTTATACATACAAAATTTCATTTTTATTTATTCATATCATATAAATTTTCTTTTCATTGCATTATATTCATTCATTTCTCAGTTTCATTTATTTTCATTCATTTATTACTTAATTTCTTTTATTCATTTATTTATAATACTTACCTTTCCATTTATTTAGTTAGTAGCCTTTCAATTTTACTTAAGTTTATTACAACTACAACATCAAATTCTTATCTACAAAAGAAATTCATTGAACGCTTTCATTCATAAGTTTACTTGTACAATTTCCATTACATTTTCTTATTAAACATTACAACTTTTAACATTTGATAAGTTATATATATATATATATATATATATATATGCTTTTAAGGATGTAATTGAAAGTTATACGAGTTTTTCTCATTTCTTTTAATAAATTTAATGTTCAATAATCATATCATTTGTTTATAGGTTACTAATTTCAACTTCTGGAAATTTCATTTATATCCTAGCATTTAATCTCCTGTTTTAATTAGAGGCTCCAATTATTAATTAGTTACAACCCATTTCACTACAATGATTGAAACTATTAATTAATGGGAACTTAAGAACTAAATACCGGGTTAAGTTTCAAATCATTTTAAAAATAATAGATAAAGGTATATACTTACAATTTATATATCCAATTATCTTTAAAACAATTTAAAATTTATATTTATTTATCAAAATAAATATGCAGTAAAACTACTACAGTGGCCTTCCCACTTCGAAACCCGAAAAAGAATGTCACTAATGCGTGCACTCATCATCGAAATTATTTTCCAGCGATAGATAGGGGAGTATAGAACTTATTTCTTTCCAAAGTTTCTTTAAAAAATTTCTTCCAAATTACACTGAAATACTTATATCAAAAAATACTTCCAAATAATATTATTATTATATTCCAAAATCATTTGAAAGAAATTTCCAAAACCCCAGAACTTAAGTTCTAAGTTTTCAATTTTCATTTATTTTATTTTAAATCTTATTTCCAACCAATATTTATAAATTTCACTTCCTAACAACCAAATATACATCATTTATAAAAAATATATTTTATATATAGAAAATATAATAGGCAAAATTATTTCATCCACCTTTATTCAAAACAAATATTGTGTCGGTATGTCCTATTAAGTGTTTAGAAATCCTTATTGATGTCATAGTATCCTATGCACCAACTAGAATTTATAAATACAAAACGGAACAAATTAACACAATATCAGAACCTTTTATAACACTAACAAATATGCTCTCTCATATATATACACTCAGCGACTCCTCATAGGGCATTACTACCCCTATTAGTAAAGTGTCAGACCCCACAAAGCTAAGGTTTTCACTAAACCAAAGCTCTGATACCAGATGTAACATCTAGCCTTTTTGTACTTTTCAAATCGACGATAAACCACAAACGTCAGACTCAAACCATACAAAAGGACGAATTGTTATGGGTGAATAAGAAAAGGCAGAGAAAGAAAAAAACAAAACATAATCTTGCAGCGGAACAATAAAATATAATAATCAAATAAACAGTTCATGAAGCCGTTTTACAAAATATTCGATTATACTTATACAATACATATCAGAGTTACACATGGCAGAGAATAATAAATAATGCAGAGGAAAAGTATGAATGTAGTGGAATAATATAATAAATAATAGTAATACAATCTCCGTCTTCGTCCTCCATAAGCAAAGTCTTCAAATCCTGAAATGCTCAGGCTAACCCGAGTGAATTGAAAAGACAAAACACTCGAGTCAGAACTAAAAGATCTTATGTAAGTTAATCAATGATAAACAATATGAGTGGAACGGCGTCAGAGATGTTTACGGGATTTGACATCTCCTATCCAGTGTGAGTGTAGTAACTTAAGATATGCTCAGGATTCGCATCTCCTAAGGATCCGTTAAACTATTTACTATGTAGTAATATTTCGCTATTATAATAGTGTCTAATAGTAAAATAAACATACATTTAAATAGCGTTAAGGGGTTACCCATTTAGCCCTTAACATGTAATAGTGCCAATAGTTTATACAGTACAGTAATACCTCCTGATCGGGAGGCTACCAGAGGATACTCCATAGGTTCGACACAAATCAAACTTGTACAAGGCACGCTAGGGTAGGTGACACAACACAACTAGGCAATGCCAGTGTAGATATATCAATTGCTATCGGGCTGGTGGTAACGCGTAGCAGCTACTACCGCCCATATCGAGTCACACCCCCAAATCAAAAAATCAAAAGTGGCCACCGAATCAATCCAAAAGTCAGAGTATAATATCGAAGGGATGTGTCCGATAAGAGGGGCTGCCTCCTTGGCCCGAGAATCGCTCCTGTTTTAGCCACTTTATACGAACTCACGGGAATCGGGTACACGTATATACCTTAATAGAACGTCGCCACCGTCCTATTTCATTCTGGAATCTCCACCGCGTACAGGGTTGTTAAAGTGGTTTTCGAAGTTGGCGGAGAGTATGACAACTTCCGATCCCGGTCTCTATAACAACTAAACGTTATTATAACACCGCGGTCATTTCAAAATAATTATATTTCTAAAACCAGAATTTAATATCCATTTCAAACCCATATAAATAAGATATCATTTATGTTTTAAAACCCAAATCAATATAATATCATTTATTTCAAATATATCCTCCTTCCCAAAATCATAGCACTTTCAATTTTATAATATTTCGAAACAAAACGCTTGAAATATAACCTTTCAAAACATAATACTTCGAATTTCATAGATTCTAAACCATAACTTCCAAATCTTAAATGGTTTGGATATTCAATCAGTATGTAAAATAAAATAGTTTGAATTTAAGATTTCTTTATAAAGTAAAATAATTTTCTCGACTTCACAGTTTTATTTACTTTAAATTAAATCTCAATTCATAATTTTCAACTCACTTTCAGTTTCAATAAACCATTTCAATTTCAATATATTTCAAACTTTGAGTATTAAACAATTTCAAAACTAAGGTTGGTAATCACGATTCAATAATTCAGTGTTCTATTATTTAGTTTTGAAATATTTGGGTAATAAATCCATTATCATTTAAATAAAAGTCAAATTACGAATAACTAAATATTTTCTTCAATTTATTTATACTTGAAATATTCGCTTAATTCATCTTGAACAAAAAAATCCAGTTATAAAATCATACCTTTTAAAATTTCAAATTTAATAAACTTTACATCAACTTATGGGGTTTAATTCTTAAATAAGCTCAGTTTCAAATAAATCTCCAATTTACCTTCCAAATAAATCATTATAACCTCTATATTAAAGTATGATTTAAATACTTAACCATATTTTATTTTAATAAAATCAAACTCCATTATTAAACTTATTTTTATTAAACAAATTTATACATAACTTAAATACAAGAATTTAACTATATATGAAATAATATTTATATAATATCAAAAATCAATATTTATTTAACTGTATATTTCTATCCAAAACCATAGAAATCATTTTCAAAGTATTTATATATCTAGACCGACGGTGTTTGTATATAATTTTTTATCCTATGGTCAAGTGATACGGATATTTATCATTTCAATCCATAATTTAGAATAAAAATACGGTTATATATCATTTCAAACCGCAATCCCGAATGAAATAAAATGCATAACAACTTGCAGTTTATAATAATATAAAATACAACATCCATTCATCAATTATCAATCATCAACCATTTATCACAATCATCATCCAATTCAATCAGTAACATTAATATATAATCAGAAAATAAATAACAGACATTTACTCGCAGTTTATATTCAATAATAAATTAAATAACAATTTAATTCAATGAATTCAATTTAACTGGGAGGATGATTTAAAATATGCCAAACAGTCATAAATAAATTCTAATGACATCATAATCAATTTAACAAACACAAGAAATTTTAGAAGTTGTGAGTGGGTTAAAACACTCACCTTTCGAATTTAAATCGAATTTAAATCCAATTTAAACCCAAAATTTGAACAGTCTTAGAATTCATCCAAACCAGGGCCAAAATGTCCGGAATTTCAATATGAACCTAGCGGAGAAAACCGTGCATGAAACGGACCTCGTATGCGAAAGTTATATTGATTAGAACGTGTTGAAATTAAATTTAAAAAAAAGAAGGTTACAACTCACCACAAACACGTCAGCCACATGCACATCGTTCAACACGCACGCGAGCTCCAACAAGAAAGAAATCAGAACCCTAGCCATCGACGCCTAGGCAATTTTAGCCTCGTCCACGCTCATCTCTAGCCCGGTCAGGCATCACCGCCATCTTCCCCTGCCTCCGCCGCCTCCACGGCGAACTCGCCGTCCACTCCGACGCCGCCACGTGTCCCAAGGTCGTGGACGAATATCGACCACTAAATCTTGATTTCTGGTGAATCCAGACCGAGTTACAACGAGCAATCACTACCCTATGCTCTGCTCCACACTACCTCTGCAACGACACTGCCCGATCGCCGATTGGCTACAGATCTGCCGTTGGATCGACTAGAATCCAATATGAACGACCAGAATTGATTCGTGAATTCTGGGCAAACGGTGAACCGATTTGAAAAATGAATCATACCAGAAGACTACGATCTTCGAGAGCTTTCCGTTGATATAAAATTTGATATTATTTGGAGAGTTTGAACTTTTGACTTTGAATTTGATATTGAAATTGGACTTTGGGATCTAGGGTTCAGTCTTCCATTGAAATGAGAAGGTGAGAAGGAATCGTACGTACAGACCAACGATAATGAGGAACAATTAGAGTTTATAACGAGGTATATAAAGGCAAGGCTAAAAATAGAATAGATGGACCAGATTTGATTTGGAAAATTAAACGATATATGCCCCAAAAGCCCGTTTCGATTCCGGAACGAAATTGGGTCAATCCATATATCAAAATATATGTTTTTAAATAGTTTAAACGCGATGGAACATGTTTCAAGTCCAAATTCCATCGTATGAAGAAGTTATGCCAAAATCAAGCTATTTCAAATTGATTTCAATTGATTTCAATTAAATTGATTTTAAGGCGTTTCGAGTCCGTACGATCAAACGACAAGTCCGATCGTTACGAAACTTGGAAATCCTACAATAATTCACCGTTATGGATCGGATGAAAGTGATTTCGTCGAAATTCGAGTCGGTGGCCAAAATGGCTATTTTCCTGTGAATTAAATAAATTAATAATTAATTAAATTAAAATTTCAATTTCAATTCGATAATTGAAAAATTTTATCATTTTTGATTTCTTAATCACTTACAAATATCTAAACAAATTTAAATGTCAATGTATAGTTGATTAATTTATCAATTTCAATGTTAGCCTTAATTCATTAAATTCAGGAATTATGAATATAATTCCCAATAATCCCATTTAATTAAATAAATTAACGATTATTCCATTCGTTATTGTCAAATAGTTGGATTTAACATTGGATTCAAAATTGTTGCATTAATGTTCTCACATTCCATCTTAATTTCAAATAACGTAATATTTAGATATTTTAAATAATTGCAATTAATCCATTTATTATAGTTCAAATCCAATAAATTAATCAAACATGAATTTCAATTGTTTTCATTCAATCAATTGCCATATTATGGATAGAGTTTACATGGTTACTTCTTGTTGAATTAACAATCTTCAGTGACAAATCAAACCTACCCTACCTGCACAAATTAAGTCAATTAACGGCAATTGATTTCACATTAAATTTTAAATTCCATTTATTTGCATTAAATTCAATTATTAAATTTAAATTCCAATAAATTAATAAATCTTGAATTTTCATTCCTTTTACTGAACCAATTGTCATATTATGAATAAAGTAAATGTTATTTCCCATTATTCAGTAAATTTACATTAACAAAATATTTAATTTAGATCTATTGCAATTTTTACCACATATAAATTAACAGGCTAAATAAATAGGTAACCTAAAATATTTGTTACCATTTATTTTCAATCACGCTTATGAATTATTATCCCCAAACAATTGTTACAATTGTTTACATCACGAAAATTTCATTCAATCATCATTGACATACTATTTAATTATACTTGTTGAAATTTATTTCCAATTTTCTAAATACAATCAATTATAATCATACCATTGTTTCAATTAAATTGGGATTGCACTAAATTAGTTATTTATCAACTGGCATTAATATTTCTACCTTAATTTACATTCAGTTACTATTAATCAATATGTTATTGCATTGCTTAATTCAACACTTACCTTTATTTACTCATTTCAAATTTATAACCAAGTGTAACAATTTACACTATTACATTTTTGGGATTTTACTCCAATTGTCAAAATTTAATTTTAATTACTATTGCTACATTTCATTTCTACATTTGCTTCATTTTATATTATAAAGTTTTTATTTCTTTCTAAATTTAATTACAAAGATCTAATTAAATTAACCAATTTATTTATCAAAATTTACGGGTCGTTACATGTATTGATATCCCATCTCGAAACATCTTAACTAAGAATAATTAAAATAATATGTTATTTTCAATGTGTTAAATTTCTCATGATTAAAACACTATAATTACTACCAAATAACATATCTTTTAAGGATTTTTTATTAATTACTTTAGATTAATTGCTTAATTAATTATACATAATATTAAATTATATATTAGAAAGAAAATGCCTTTTATTTTTGAACAAGCTTGGCTATTGGGTTAGATATATGTAAAAAATTATATAATTACTCCAAGATAATTCCTCTAAATATATCGGTTTAAAATGTTCTCAAGTATTTAAAAAATATTGAAGAACTGTTTACAGAAACAACGAACTCCTTATAAAGGAGTGCTCAGACTCAAACTGCATAAGTGATATCGAGTATAATATGTAAATATTAAATTGATGTTCTAACCTTAGTTAAGGTGCTTGAAGTTGGAAATGTTCCAAACAAAAAGATTATGGCTAATTCAACCAAAAGGCTAAATACACTGCCTTGAATAGCATCGCAATAAAAGCGGTATATAAATATAAATGCACTAATTTAAAATTGGGTTAGTTGGTGATTCCAAATGTTAAAAATAACATGTAATTATTATATGATAACAATGTCATGATACAGCTCATGAAAAAACCAAGAGCCCACTAAAGATCGAGAAACATACTCCGAAAAGTATCATATGATGAAGGCAGTTTATCAGAATCAAAGAGAGTTGATTGATTAAGTTGATACAAATGATAAATAGCAGATCCATTCACGAAAGGACTAGCTCTATAATGACCAGGAATTTTCAATGTTTTGAATGCGAATATTTAATTTATTTAAATATTTAAATTTAATAAAAAATGAGAAAATAAATTTTTGGATAAAACAACTTGATTTTAATGATGTATTCTTAAATAAATTTAAAAGACTGTTCCATAATTTTTAATTTGAAAAATATTTAAATTATCATTTAACGTATTTTTTGGCAAACATTGGTATCTTTTGAAATTTCACAAAATAATATAACCGGTATATTTTATTATTGTTTTGTGATCATATCACATTGTTATGTGCAATTGTATGTTTTTTTATTGTTCGTGGTTCGTACACGAACATGATATTTTGTAGCCACAAAAATTTCTTCTCAAAACGGTTTTAAATCAAATCGAAAACAAGATTTTCCAACATACCATTAATGTTAATTTGATTTTGATGAGATGGATGTCTTGAATTTTAGCCAATGGTTTTGATTAAGTGTGAAGTGAAGCAACTGGTTTTGTTTATAAGTATGCACACATATTGCTTTACCTCATTTCTTTCACTTCTCTTCCCTTCTTCCTTCTCTTTCTTTTCTTTCTTCCCTTGTAATAAGAAAATAAATGCCATTTTATCCTTTCAAAAGTCATTATCTCTCAAACCAATTGAAATTAGCAAAAAATTCCAACTATAAAGTTGTTTGTTTAGGTCCCTAGTATTTTCAAAAAAAGCCACTCGTCGTTTTATCGAGTATGGTGGCGGGGATCGTCCGATAATAGTGATTTTCAATTAATGGGTTTTGTCGATGAACATGAAATGAAGTTCAGAGAGTTGAGTTGTGTTTGTGGCAGCAAGACATGGTTTTTGTTGTTAGTCATAGGATTTTTAGTGGCTGGAGTTTGCCGTGGTTGATCGATGAATATTTTCCATTCATCTTGCTTTTTTCGACGATCTAATGGTCGAAGGGAGCAACGGTGAGTGTAGGGGGAGCATAGAGACTTGGTGGAGGCATGGGTGGTGATATGAGGTAGTGTGGTGGTCGGAGGAGGCGTGGTAGGCTCAAAGTAGGGCTTTAACCTGTTTTTTTGTTGGGTTCGGAAATGGTGATTTAGGCGATGATTAGGAGGTTCGATTTTGATATGGCAATGGTGGAGGCACAAAGGTCGATAGACAGTTGAATGATGGTGAAGTCGGTGTTCACTGGTGGCCGAGGTGGTGGAAGGAGATGGTTGAACGTGGCAGTTTCTTTTGCCTGGGCATGCGATTTTAATTTGGGAAGTGAAGGGAAGCATACTGTTGAGTGGATCGAGTTGGGGTTGGAGAGTGAAAGCGGGTTTGGGTCATGTGATTGTGGGTTGGGTTTCTGATTTGGCTGAGAAATATATTTTAATTTATTTGTCTTAATTTATATAAATTAAGTTTGTTAAATTTGAAATGTCATATTGCACTCATTTTAAATCCGTCCAACTAGCGAATTTTTATGTTAGACTCATATTGATGAGTAGAAAATTATGGTATAATTTGTTGGTAGTTTTATTGAAGTATAAATTTATGATAGTGATTGAATTTAATTACTTTTTTAAAATAATAACGTAATTAAAATAACTATACTTCGTTTGTGACATCTGTTTAGAAGAATAAAACTTTGTTCTTCTATAATTAAATTGAATAGATTATTTTTGACAACTATTGAGCAGAATAAATCTCCATTTTGTGCTTGTAAAGTAAAATGATCATATTTGAAGTTAATTGATGTATAGATAATTATTTAAAAAATTATGTGTTAACTATCGATTGTTAATTGTTGAACGTCAAAAGGTTGATAGTCTGACCGTATTGGGTGTGAGATTGATATATGTTAAGAGTTGAACCCTTTTACTAATAAACGTAATAGTAGCATTGGTTAAGTGCAATAGTAGCTCTAGGCCTCATTTTAGTATTTTGAAGCACTATAGTTTGTTATTTTTGATTTGAAAAGGACGGTCCTTGCACGTGGTATTAGAGCTTAGGTTGAGCGAACACCTAGGCCTTGGTCGGGTAAACTCATTAGAGATAAAGTAAGTGACACCATAGAATGATTTGAGTGTATTATATATAAGCACACGTATTTATTAGTGCCATACAAATACTTTATATTGTGTCGATTTGTCAGTTGAATGATTTATGAATTCCAGCCAACGCGCCTGATCAGTGTTGTCAAAATGGGTTTCAAAACATTTAAACAAGGCAAACCAGCACAATATTGTTTTAAAATTGATAAACAGAATAATTTTACCTAGGATTATATATAAGAATAATTTAAATATATATATATATATATATATATATATATATATTTATGATATGTTTGTTTATTAGAAAAGGATAATATTCGATTATTATCATTTATTTTTTGATTAGTTGTGCTCAACCAGTTTATGAGAAGTTTTATCATATCACTGCGTAGGTGGAGTAGATAGTAAATATGGGAACATTGAAACGAACACCATGTGAATTAAGTCACGGTTTGACTATAGGGCGTTCGATGACAATGCTGGGTTAAATTTAATTTTAATAAGAATTATTTATTTTAGTCTAAACCAAGATGTTCGTTTGTGAAATAATTTTGTATAAGAAACTGAAATAATAGAAGTACAGTTTATAAATATGGTTTATAAATAAAAATGATTTAAGACTAAGAATTTAAGAACTTAAATCTAGGTATTCTAAAAATTGTTTTTAAAGTTTTAAGGAAAATAGTAATAGTATTATTTGAAAGCATTTGTAATGACCTGTAAATTTCAATAATTAAAAGTAGTTAATTTAATAAGGTTTTTGAGATTTAATGTTGGAAGAAATAAAAATCTGTGATTTAGTAATGAAAATATAACCGGAATAAAATGTAATAGTATTAATTTAAGGTAATTGATGAATGCTTTAAATGTAATGCCAATTAATTGAAGTTCTTAGAAAGTTATAATTTGTTATAGATTGTAAATTTATTGTAATAATGTGTATTAATGGATAATTGGATTAAAGAGTAACTGATAATTTAAATGTTGGATTAATTAATGAAACAATAAGTAATATAGTGAAATTGAATAAAATGAGTGTTGTGTAAATAACTATCACATTTATGTGTAGATAACAAATATACAAAAGTGATTAAATATAGAAATGGTGACAATTGTTATTTGTTACCAATTTATTTAAACCAATTGCAATTGAATGTAATTAAATGTTACATAATGTGAGTTAAGATGATAACTGTAAAAGGTGAATACAATAAAGTGTACAGAAATGTTGACTATATCATTAGGAAATAATTGATTTAATGAAGAGAGTGAAACTAAGATAAATTAATTTATTGGTACTTTAAATTATAATTAATGTGAAAATCGACAAAAATTCAATATAACTGAAAAATTGTATTAATAAATAAAGGATGGTAATTGTGGAATACTATAAATCAAGTATAATCAATTTATTGGAATTTAATTTATAATTAGTTGGATTTAGTTACAATTGAAATTGAACACTGAAATTAGTGTAATATTTAACACCGGATTGATATGTAATTTTTTTAAATTATCGTAATTGTTTAAGTAATCAAAAATGAGAAAAATCGGTTAATTATAAGATTTGAAATTGAAAAGTAATTTAATCAATTTAATAACTATTTATTTAATTAATGTGAAAATAGCCATTTTGGCCACTATCTCGAATTTTGACAAAACCATTTCCATTAGATCCATAATGGTGAATTTTTGTAAGGTTTCAAGTTTTGTAGCGATCAGACTTGTCGTTTGATCGTATAGACGTGCAACGCGTATAAATCGGTTTAATTAAATTCAACTGAAATCAATTTAAATAAGCTGATTTTAAAAGCTAACCTCTTCATACGATGGAATTAGAGTTTGAAATCTATTCAAATTGAGTTTAAAAATATCGAAAACATCTATTTTGATATATGGGATGACCCACTTTCGTTCCGAAAGCTAAATGGGCTTTTCGGGTCGTTATTGCCAATTCGAACCGATTCGATATGTTATTCTTTCTCATCAGGCTTTGTTAATATAAATAGTCTTTTTTTCCAAACCTTAGTAGTCATTTTCTTATTCTGTAAGTACAATTCTATTTGACTACCTCCTTCTTCTAATGGCAGAAGGAAACTCTATATACAAACCCAAAATGCAATTTCAAATTCGATTTCAAAATTAGAACTCCTCAGACTATACTGAATTGTATACTGTTTCGAAGCACTCAACGAGCGCAACCCAAATCTGTAATTCATTTTTCAATCGGGTTCATCCTTTGTCCAGAAATCTAAGATGAACCTCGACCGTCCATTCCTAGGGTTTTCGATTCAACGGAAGATCGTCGTCCGATCGACGATCGGAAGGCGCCGTTGGGAAAAGGAGGACAGCAGCTCCTTGTGACGACCTGGAATTTTCGAGCATTTAAAATTGGAATATTTAATTGATTTTAAATATTCAATAGAATAATTTTAATGTGAATTACGAATATCACAATTTATTTGATAATTAAATTATTGGATTAAATAAGTGAAGTTGGTAAATCGTTGAATCTAGAGTTTTAAGCCTGTTAAAATAATTAGAAGACTTATAAAATTTATATTGATAATATTGAAGGTAATAGAAGTTTTAAAATTAAATTTAATAGTTATTTATTCAGCTTTGAAATTTCATCGTTTAAATTGAATTTAAAAGTAGCCTTCCGAGGTGTAGTCTCGAAATTCGACAAAACTGGTTCCATTGGATCCATAATATTATATTATTAGCGGATTTCAAGTTTTGTAGCATTTGGAGAGGTTGTGTGAGCGTATGGCATATAAACGCGCTGAAATTTATATCGAAATTCAATATTATAACTGAGCCCAAAAGCTATCTTCTCCATACGATCGAATTAGAACTCGAAACCTTTTCCATTGTGTTCGAAACAGGTGTATAACATTATAGATGCCTAGCGGCACTCCTCGATAGGGTTCGAAATTTTAGACTGCATAAATAGAGACAATTTGGTTTCAATTTATATATAAATTTAAATGCATTAGTCAACTGCAAGGATTCTTTCCCAGCCTGCTTTCCTTCAACGTCACACCTTTTTGTCTCCTCTTCAGAACACTGTCGCCTTCTTCTTTCATTCTAATGTCTTTTCTTGCTCCCCTTCCCACCTCAAGCACGCTACCTCCTGTTATAGAGCGTACGTTTCTTCTTTTTAAAACATTAGCCGAGTCATTCCTTTTAATTTCAAAATCAGTTGCTTAAGAAATCAAGGCCGAACGAAATCATTTACAAAAGAAAATCTCGAGCCATCTTCTTCTAATGTCCAGTTCGAATGAGAATCAATATAAATCGGCAGCGACGAAACAAATTTTTCCCCCTCCTTTATCCCTGTTCGATTCGATCGATAGGCCAATCTACATCGACGAATTCAAATCAAGTCCCCAAGCCCACGTTTTCACTTCTATTCGAAATCGATCAAAGGAAGGTCTGCAATGTTTTCGTCGTTCGAAAACAAATTCCTCTTCATTGCAAATTAATATCAGTCAAAAAAAGAAAAAGAAAAAAAATGAGAATGTATACATACAGATCAGAAGAGAAGTATGTTGAAGTAGAATATAAAACAATATATTTATCTTTACTTAAGGATTTATAGAAATGTATGTAAACTGTAAAACAGAAAATAGTATATATATATATATAGATATAATTTTGAAGGTAGAAATTTAAATGGCAATATAGATTATTTTATGAGTATATGCATGGGTAGTTTTAAAAGAAAAATGAAATAGATAAATATATATATATAGATATTTTAATTCCCAAGTTATTTTAAAATAAATTATTAAGGTGATTTATTTGTAAGTTAATCTATTTAATTATTTTTGTAACTTAAATTGTATTTGTCCAGAAAATTAGTTTAAATAAAATAATTGGTTAACTAAATTTATTTAATGGTAATTTACCCTTCGAGTAGTTCAAATATTAATAAAACATCTAATGTTTATTCAAGGTCTGAAATTGTGGAATAAAATCGAGAATTAAGTGGATTGCAAATTTAAGGGGCAAAGGTGAGTTAATCTCACTAAGCTGAAAATAATAATTTAAATTTAATAGTTAAATTTAAATGATTGATTGGATGATTGAATTGTTTAATGTGCTATAGTATGGTAATTTTGGAATTGGCATATTATATTGTGCTAACATCTGTGGATGCAGGGAAAACAGGTTGGAGGGATCCAACTGGATCCCTCAACATTTATTATTTAATATTCTCTGTTGTGATTACTTGATACTCAATGTTGAATATATTGGAATATTGAATGAAATGATTTGATTGGATATATGTTGGGTATAATGAATTACCAAAAAATAATAATTGGATTTTGGAAAGAAAATAAAGGAAGTAAATTGGTAAACGAAATAATCTTAGAGAATTTAATAAATCCAGAATGAATTGAGAAAGAAATGGAAGTACGTTAAATACTAATAAATAAATTCGAATATGAAAAGAAAAGAATTTGAATAAACAATAATTAATGAATTGTAAAATTAGGTGATATTAATTTAAAGGAATAAAGAATTATTTTAAAACTTAAAGTTTTAAATTTAATTAAAGGAATAAGAAGTAAATTGTGAAATCTAAATTGGTATTTAAATTAAAAGTATTTAAATCATAATTAAGGAATAAAATCTGAAATTAAAGGATTTTTGAATAAATGAAGTAAATTGGAAATCAATTTGGAATTGATTTAAGGGTTGAGATTGGATATTTGGAAGAATAAATTCAGGTGGGAATTTATTAAAGGAATGAGAAAATTTGTTTAAAAATAAATAGTGATTTATTTTTAAAGGTTATGAAGAGAAGTATATTTCTCTGGATAGCCAAGTACGTTTAAGTAAATTTTTAAATATAAGATAAAAGTTTAAGGTTGTTTTAAAAAGCATATTTTAGAAAATTTATTATTTCTAAATGTTTAAAATTCTTAAGTAAATATTTTTTTTAAATCTATTATTGTAATAATTATTTAAAGCTAACTTAGTATTTTGTTTTTAAAAGTGAAAACTAGTTTTATATTTATAAAGTAAACATTATTTTCAGATATTCATATAGTATGTATTTTTAACAAATTTTTGTAATAGTTTTTAACTTAAAGGTTTTAAAGTATATTTCAATAAAGTGTTTTTAAATTATTTTAAAAATCTAAAGTTTTGTGCTTGGTGATTCCAGTGGAAACAGAAATACTTGGAATTTATTCTGAGAAAGGCAGATAGTTTTGAAAACTGTTTTCAAGGAGTTTGAAAAGAGAAATTATATCTTGTGAAGATGTTTTTGAGATAAATAAATAATTTGAAAAATTATTTATTGTGTGATGGATGTTGTGAACATTAATTGATAGTTAAATCACCGACTATCAATATTGGACAAATGCGTTGATCGTTTCGAAGAGATCGGGATCGAGATTTATTTCTCGAAAACCACTTCGATCTGGTTTGTACGTTTCGGGAAAACGATTTTGGATTCGAAGATGGAGCAGTAAAGTGCAAGGGCTAATCGCTACTAATCCTGAGGATATTTCCAAATGGATGTAGTAGGAATAGTGCCTTCGGTTCCGTTCGGACCCGGGACGGACTTGTGTGGATGAATGCTTGCGAAACATCGTCAGGTGGACGATGGACATTCTAAGGGGTATGTTCTATAAAGGTAACACTTAGCCTCAAGCCTCATCAAATGGGAATGACTGAAAATCAGGGGTTATGCAGCAAGGCTACGTGGGTAGCACCCAAGCAGGGTAAGGTCATCCCTGTCTAGATGTCCCTTTTTATTTCGGCTTAGTGGACGGTTGCTGATCCCAATCGCGAGGTGATCTCACTCGGGATTATCCAATAAGGGGTAGTCCCGGTCTTGTGTTGCAGGGAAGCGGGCGTACTCCTCGGTATGGTGATCTAGGCTCCGTATTGTGACAGGTGGTACCCCAATGCCTAGTCATTAGTTGGATATCCATTCTCCCTACGAGCCTTGTACGAGTTTTGTTTGTATTACCCACTCTGTGGCTAGTAGCTGGAATTTAATTATGTAACAATTTAGGCTATTTTATAAGTATTTGTATATAGATCCTATTATAATATCAGAGGATTCTATAAAAAAAATTTAGCTATCGTAAGGTAAAAACCCGACATGTTTATTTGTGGCGTGGTCTTACAAGATGCTTTTGTTTTCAAAGGATTTTTGAAACTTTAATAATCAATTGGGTGTGATTTTCTCATGCTGGTATTCCAGACTGACTCGGGTGTTATTTAACTATAATGCTCAGGTCAGACCGAGTATTATAGGATACATGATAGGATGCTGTGGAGCTCAGGAGACAAGCAGGATGACGATACGTACTTATGTACTTGTTTATATATGAATATTCCGTTGTGTTGAGTTGTTGTGTATCCATTGTATGATATTGATGTTGAGCTGTGATTGATGTACGATGATGATGTAATATATAAGCAGAGATATTTGATTTTCAAGTAAAGATTGTTTATTATCTATTATATTTTATTCCGCTGCGATAGTTAGATTCTGTTGTTGTTTTCCATTTTCTTCTTCTACCTCTTCTTCTTTAACCCAAATGGTTCGTATTTCTGTGCAACTTGAGTTGATTGATGTAGAATAGGGTTGACTCAAGGGGTGCGGATTTGCGGGTCGTTTCACTCCTGTTCATGGCCTTCATTTGTGCTTGTGTGGTCGAGAGTCGTCATGGTTTGGAGTGAAGCTAGCAGCAGCGGTTGCGTTTGGGAAGGGCGGAGGTGACCGAACGGCTATGGTAGGTGCGGCAAGGGATGAGAAGGCCTTCGGCGATGTCAGTTATGGTCGTAAAACTATAGGGTGGTCGGTGTTTTGATTTATAGGTGGCGCCTGTTAACCCTAGGAGGCGTACGTGATCGTGAGGAAGGAGGCATGCAACATGTGTGCTAACATGTGGAAGGTGACGAGTCAACCTTATTTTTTTTATTATATATCGTTTAACTTCTAATGATAGTAATTTTTAGATACGAAGTCGGTTTTGGGTGCGGTTTGTTCTGCTGGGATCGTATCAAACTTTCGGACATCATGGAACTCGTTTGGACGAATTCTGAGAGTATTTAATTTTGGGCCTTATTTTGAATTTTAAGTCGATTTGAAATCAAAGGTGAATGTTTTAACCCACTCATATTACTAAACTATCTTATGTTAGTTAAATTAAATTTAAGATGTGATTAGAAATTAATTGATCGATGTTTGGTATGTTTAAATTGTCATTCTAGTTAAATTTGACTTTTATTGCATTTGATCATCGTTTAATTCAATATTGAATTTAATTGTCGATTTAATACCTGTTAATGATAATCAGTAATCTATTGATGTTTATTGGTTGAATTGGATGATGATTGATTATGATGGATGTTTGATTGTTGATATTGGATGACTGGATGTTATATTTTATATTGTTAAACACTGCAAGTTCTCTATGGGTTGAAATGATACATACTCGAACGATCTATAGATTAGGAAAAAATCGTTATGGGTTGAAATGACAGACCCGAGCGATTTTATGGATTTTACTTAATTCAGGATTACCGGTTGAAATGATATATGCCCATAAAATTTTAAATTGCGGATTGAAATGATAAATGTCTGTATCACGTGACCATAGGGTAGAAAATTATATGCGGACACCGGATTGATTAAATTAAATGGTTTTAATTCCTTAAATTTTGAATTTAGTCAACTGGCATTTTGAAATAGACATTGATTTGTATAAACTGAATTATTTTCAATAATCCAAGCGTTAATGATGAAATTGGAATTGATTTAGTGAATTGTCAAAGGATTTAAATTCGAAGTTCAAAGTTGGAATTTGGAATTGATACCTTTTTGTTAAGTGACATGTTAGAGTAAATATGGTTTTTAAAGTGAATATGATTTTGGAAGTGAATATTCGAAAATGATATGGTTTTGAGAATATGATATTTTGATATCAATTGTGAATTGACTTTTAAAATGTAAAAGAACCATCCGGTGTGAAATAAGCATTTGGGTGTTAAAGAGACCGGGATTGGATATTTCATACTCTCTTCCAATACCGAAAACCATTTTAACAACTGTGTACGTGGTGGAGATTCCAGAAATGAAGTAGGTGGTTTGGCGAACGATTCTGTATGAGGTATTTACGTGACCTTGACTCCCGTGAGTCAGCTTAGATGTGACTAAAACAGGAGCCACACCGGGCCAAGTGAGATCGCGCCTCCTGTCGGACACATTTCTTCGATACCATATTATGACTTTGTGATGGTTTGGTGGCCACCCCTCGATTTTGATTATGGGAGTGTGTTTCGAAATGGTCGATAGTAGCTGCTATGCAATACCACTAGTTCGGATCCGCAGTTGGTATATCTACCCTGGCATTGCCTCGAGTGTTGTGTTCGCATGCCTTATCACGCCTTCTACAAGTTTGTTTTGTGTCATACCTATGGAGTGCTCTCTGATAGCCCACCTATGGGAGGAGTTTATAGTATTTGTGTAGACTATGGCATTATATAAAATGTGTTAAGGGGGATATGTGTAACGCCTTAAAGCTATCTTAATACTTTACTGTAGACACTATTATAATAGCGTATTATACTATGTATGTAGATAGTTTAACGGATCCTTAGGAGATGGGAATCCCAAACATCTTTTAAGTTATTGCACTCAGGTTCACACTGGATAGGAGATGTCAAACCCCACAGACAACTCCGACCAGTTGCACTCATATTTATTTACTGATGCTTTAACTTGTATAAGATCTTTTAGTTCTGACTCGAGTGCTTTGTCTTCTCAATTCGCTCGGGTCAGTTTGAGCTTTTCAGTTTATCGAAGACTGCTTTTTGGAAGATGTAAACGAAGATTTTGTACTATTACTATGTATTATATTTATTCCACTACATCATGTTGTTCTGCTACATTTATTTATTATTTATTCTTGTTGTATGTGACTCTGGTCTGTATTATAAAAGTATAATCAATGTTATTTGTAAACAGCTTCATGAACTGTTTATTTGGTTGTTATATTTTATCATTCCACTACGAGATTCTGTATTTGTTCTTTCTTTTTTGGCCTTTTCTTATTTACCATATAACAATCTACCCTTTTGAATGGTTTGAATCTGATGTGTGTGGTTTATCGTTGATTTTAAACCGTCCGAAAAGGCAGGTCATTACAGTTGGTATCAGAACTCTGGTTTAGCGATAACCTTAGCTTTGTGGGATCTGACTCATTAGAGAATAGGGTAGTAATACCCTGGAATAAGTCGCTGAGTGTATATATATCAGGGGATGCATTTATTAGTGATATAAAAGGTTTTTGTGTTGTGCTAATTTGTTCTGTTCCGTATTTATAAATTCTGGTCGGTACATAGAACGCTATGGCATCGATAAGGATTTCTAAACAATTAATAGGGAAATCTGACACAATATTGGTTTTGAAATACAGGTAAATGAAATAATTTTACCTGGCATGTATTTGTATATAAAAGAATAATTTTATAAATGATATAGTTGGTTGTAATATTTTCGTTTGTTAGGTAGTGAAATTTATAAATATAGGTTGAAAGATGGGATTGTAAATAATATAATTATAAATTGGAAATTTTAGAACTTAAATTCCAGGATTTTGATAATTTCTTTCAAGAAGGGTTTGGAATAGAATATATTATTTAGAAATATTTTCTGATATGAATATTTCACTATGATTTGAAAGAAATACTTAAAGGAATTTAGAAGGAAATAAGTTCTGTACTCCCCTCTCTGTCATTGGAAAATAACTTTGGTGATGAGTATACACATCATCGACGTTCATTGTCGAGTTTCAAAGTTGGAAGACTATTGTAGTAGTTTACTACACATTTGTTTTGATAAATAAATCTTAATTTTAATTTTCAAATATGATTTGATATATATAAAAGATATGATTATATATATATATTATTTTAAAATAATTGAAATGAAACCTGGTTGTTTAGTTCCTAGGTTTCTGTAAATTAGAAATTGAAATTATTGTAATGAATGGAATCTTGACTATATTAATAATTGAAAACTTCTAAAATGAAAATTAGAAATTTAATGTTAAAATGATTAATGAAATAGATAAGAAATTGAAAATTTGTAAACTGTGAATAAAAAGGAAATGAAATAAGAAATGGCAACTACTGAACATTTTGTTAACTAAATACATAACGGAAACTTGGGTAGTACTCAATTGCATTCTAAACGACATATATATAACTTACCAAATTATTAAAAGTTGAAATGTTAATAAGAATATGTAATAGAATATTATACAGGTAAAACTTGGAGAAAAAAAATGAAAGTGTTCAATGGAATTTCTTCTATGAATAAGAACTCTAATGTTATACATTGCTATAAACTAAACTTAATAGTTTGAAATGCTACTAATTAAATGTAATAAAAGTGAATAATGTATGAAAAATGATTATAAGCTTAAGTTAAAATTTAAGCTATCTATAATCAGATTGAATGGTAAAGATGAATACTATAAGTAATAATTATAAACTTAAGCTAATGTTTAAGTCATTTATAATTAAAGTGAGTAAATATATTAATTGAATGATTATAACTTTAGAAAACATTGAAATGATTCAGAAATGGATTTAATATTCAATAATCTTATATATATGAAAGAATGAATGTGAGAAACAAATAATCTATTAATGGTGAATTAAATTGTAAAGAGACTTACATAATAATGGATAATCTAAATAATTGGAGTGAAATAACTCATGCAAGAAATTGGATGTAAAGTAGTGAAAAAAAGGTATTGTATAAACGAATGGAAAATGAATTTTGTAATTGATAAAGGTATAGTAATTAAACAAACATTGAATGAACAAATGAAAATAAATAGTAAAAATGTGAAAAAGAATGAATAATAAGAATAAAACAAAAATATTATTTGAAATTATTGTTTGTTTGACTTATGGGTTGGTTGGGAAAGAATACTTCTATTGTGTATAATGTATAAATGATCTATTGAGTTCTATCTAAGAGTGTTGAGTGTATGGTATACTAAATAGTTTATTTATCATTTTATACGATTAAAAGTTTCTAAACCCAAATAGACCCTTTGCTTTGATTGCTGTAGATGGATGGTTGATTGCTTTGATTTCATGTGATGATATTATGGTTTTGTTGCTTATGACTATTGTATGTGTGTTGATTTGATTGTGACTAATTGAAACAACTTAAATATTTCTCTTTGGTATAATTCTAACACTTTTGGAGTATATAAATGAAATACAGGTTTATGGAAGTAATAGCTACTGCTTTTGATTTCATAAAATAAAGCGTTGTTTGCCCGACAAATAGGTACATTTTTGGATTATGGTTTTATAGCGATATTATATTGTTTTCCCGTGGTTTGGGATATTTTATTTTGAAAAATATGTGATATGTTGTTATTATTGATATTATTATTTCTCCCACACCTCTCGGTACAAAGGAGACTTTGCCGAAATTTTTCGTGAATTTTGGACTTAGAAAACATTTGCTAAATGTTATCCAAAATTTTATTAACTTGAAAATAAAAGGACTTAATTGTTATGAATTGAAATTTTATTTAAATTATTTAATTGAGTAAATTAATTGTTATAAATTTAATATTTTGAATAAGATATATTAATTTCTTGATTACTTCTTTCCCTTTTTGAGGACGAAAAGTTTTGAGTTGGGGAGTGTGTAAGGACCCGTAATTTTCGATAATTAAAATAGGTAATTTAATAAGGTTTTTGAGATTTAATGTTGGAAGAAATAATTGACTTAATAATGAAATTATAACTGGAATGAAATGTGATAGTGTTAATTTAAGGTAATTGATGAATGCTTTATAACTCCAACTAATTAAAATGGTTAAAATGCTATAATTGGTTATAGATTGTAAATTTAGTGTAATAATGTGTATTAATTGATAATTGGATTAAAGAGTAATTGATAATTAAATTTTGGATTAATTAATGAAATAGTAAGTAATAAAGTGAAACCAAAAAAAACTGGTGTTGTGTAAATAACTATAACATTTGTGTGTAGATAACAAACATACAAACGTGATTAAGTATAGAAATGGTGACGATTGTTATTTTTTACCAATTTATTTAAATCAATTTCAATTGAATGTAATTAAATGTTACGTAATGTGAGTTAAGACGATAACTAAAAAAGGTGAATACAATCAAGTGTAAAGAAATCAATTATATTCATTAGGCAATAATTGATAATAAAGAGAGTGAAACCAGGATAAATTAATTTACTGGGACTAAATTATAATTAATGTGAAAATAGGCCAAAATTTAACACAATTGAAAAACTGAGTTAATAAATAAAGAATGGTAATTGTGGAAAACTAACGTAATAAGATTTAACACAATGTAAAATATGCATTGAGTAATGAATAATGAAATAAAAATGACTGAAATCTTGTATAATCAATTTATTGGAATTTAATTTATAATTAATTAGATTTAATTATATTTGAAATTGAATAGTGAAATTAGTGTAATATTTAATATTGGATTGATATGTAAATTTGTTTTAAACTATTGTAATTGTCGAAGTAATCAAAAATGAAAAAAATCGGTTAATTATAAGATTTGAAATTAAAAAGTGATTTAATCAATTTAATAACTATTTACTTAATTAACATGAAATAGCCATTTTGGCAACTGTCTCAGATTTTAACGAAACCAGTTTCATCGGATCCATAACGGTGAATTTTTGTAAGGTTTCAAGTTTTGTAGCGATCGGACTAGTCGTTCGATCGTACCTGTAACTACCTGCCTTTTTGGGCGTTTTAAGCAGACACACGTGTTAGACTCAAACCATTCAAAAGGGCAGATTGTTATGGGTTAAATAAGAAAAAGAGAGAAATAAAACAAATACAAAACATAATAATCAAATAATAGCTTATGAAGTTGTTTACAAATAAATTGGATTGTACTAATATAATACAAAATCAGAGTTATAGACAACAAAAATAAATAAATAAATGCAGCGGAACAATATGATGTAGTATAATAAATAATAATAGTATAAAATCTTCGTCTTCATCCTCCAGAAAGCAGTCTTCGATAAACTGAAAAGCTCAGGCTGACCCGAGCGAATTGAAAAGACAAAACACTTGAGTCGGAACTAAAAGATCTTATGTAAGTTAAATCAATAGTAAAATATGAGTGTAACGGCGTCAGGGATGTTTACTGGGTTTAACACCTCTTATCCAGCGTCAATGTGAGTGCAATAACTTACGAGATGTTCGGCATTCCCATCTCCTAAGGATCCGTTAACTATCTACTATGTAGTACAATATGCTATTATAATATGTCTATAGTAAAGCAAACTATTAAAATAGCGTTAAGGCTTAACCCATATCCCCCTTAATACATTTTTATATATTCCCATGGTGTATATAATATCGTAATTCCTCCATAAATTGGAGGGCTATCAGGGGGCACTCCATAGGCATGGTACAAAACAAACTCGTAGAAGGCGCGCTAGGGCATGTGAACATGACACTCGAGGCAATGCCAGGATAGATATACCAATTGTACTCCCGGACTAGTGGTAATGCATAGCAGCTACTACCGCCCACCTCAGAACACTCTCCCAAAAACAAATCAGGGGTGGCCACCAAATCAAATCACAATGTCAAAATATAGTATCGAATAAATGTGCCCGATCGGAGAAATGACCTCACTTGGCCCAGTATAGCTCCTCTTTTAGTCACACCAAGCTGACTCACGGGAGTCAGAGTTACATAAATACCTCATACAGAATCGTTCGCCAAACCTTTCTACTTCATTTCTAGAATCTCCAAGTATGACAATATTCGATCCCGACCTCTTTAACAACCAAACGCTTATGTCACACCGGATGGTTCTTTTACATTTCAAAAATCAGTTCACAATTGATATCAAAATATCATATTCTCAAAACATTTGCGAAATCATATCACATTTGAAATCATATCACTTTCAAAAATCATATTTACTCCCAAAGTCCTATTCATTTTCAAATTTATCGATAAGACAGGTTAATTAAATCCTTTTTCCAAATCATCATATTTACTCAAATATTTTATTTTTCAAAAGGTATCGGTTCCAAATTTCAACTTAGGTCGTATCACCATCAAGAATTTAGATATAAATACATCAACTTTACACAGCCTAGAAAATAGTTAGGTAATTATAAATAATTTATATAGTAAAAAAATAGTTTACATAGATTTAAAATAGTTTAAATAGTAAAATAGTTTAAAAAGATTAAAATTTGATTTAGTTAGTTTTTTAAGATGATATATATAGATTTAAATTATATTAAATAGATTTAAAATAGATTAAATAAATTTAAATTGTATTAAATATATTTAAAATAGATTAAATAAATTTATTTAGTTTTAAAATTGGTAAAATAGATTAAATTGGATTAAATAGGTTATAATAAATTAATATAAATTAAAATAGTTTAAATTGATTAAAATAGTTGATTTAATGAAAATAGTGTGAATTAGTTTAAAATAGATTTCAAAATTATATTCAAACATTTCAATAACTCAATTCCGATAAATTCATTTATATTTCACACTTCAACTTTGAAATCCCAATTTAAATCTTTTGAACAATTCGTTAAATCAATTCCAATTTCAACACTTACACTTGGATTTTCGAAAATAATTCAGTTTATATAAATTAATTTCTATTTCAAAATACCAGTTAACTGAATTCAAAATTTAAAGATTTATAAATCATTTAATTTAACCAACCGGTGTCCATATATAATTTTCAACCTTAAGGGTCAAGTGATACAGATATTTATCATTTCAATCTACTATTTACAATTCTAGGGTTATATATCATTTCAAACCGCAAATCCCGAATTAAATAAAAATCCATAAAATCGCTAGAGCCTATCATTTCAACCCATAACGATTGTTCCTTAATATATAGATCATTCGGGTATCATTTCAACCTATAGTGAACTTGCGGTTATAATAATATAAAATACAACATCTAGTCATCCAATATCGTCCATCAAATATCCATCATAATCATCATCCAAATCAATCAATAAACATCAGTAGATAGCTGATCATCAATACAGGTACTTAATTGACAATTTGTATTCAATATTAAACTAAATGATAATGAAATGCAATAAAAGTCAAATTTAATCAGAATGACAATTTAACATACTAAACAGCAATCAATAAATTTCTAATCACAGTATAAATTTAATTTAACTAACATAAATAATATAGTAGTTGTGAGTGGGTCAAAACACTCACCTTGGATGTTAAATCGATTTGAAATCCAAAATAGGGCTCAAAATTTAACAGTCTCAGAATTCGTCCAAACTAGCGTCAAAATGTCTGAAATTTTGATTCGATCCCAACGAAGCAAACCTCATGTGAAACAGGCCTCATATGTAAATGTTATGATGATTAAAAGTTTGGGAAATTAAAAGTTAAATTAAAATAAAACAAATAAAATACCTTCACTTACATGTCAACTATGCTCGAAACAGAAAACCTAACTATAATGCACATAACCCGCACGCCATCAGGTTACAGCCGCTCTATTCACGATCGAACGCCGACTACCACACAGGCCATGGCCAGCAAATCCTCACCCAACGAAGGCCTTCACTCGCCTAAGCCCATTGACCTTCGTCCTAAGCACCACCGCCAAGGTCACTAAGTACAGCCGCCATAGACTTTGCAACCCTAATCAAATTTATAGCCTGATCCAACCATCGATTTGACATACGAATTTCACCGATGAACTACGCAGAACACTCTCCACAACCTAGTACAATCTAATCGACAATCCGACCCCTTTGATCATCTTCCAAACGAACGGCCGAGAATGATTTGAACAATACCGACCAAAACAGAAACCGATTTCAAAAGCGAACTACAAATTTGTGTTCTTCTTGTTGAGAGCTTCAAATTGATATATAATATGATATAGTTTGAGGAGTTTTAATTTTCCGATTGAAATTTGATTTGAAATTGAATTGGGAATTGGCTTGGTTTGTCTGCCATTGGAAGGGGAGAAGCAGATAGAATTGTACGTATAGACAAATGGAATAAGAAATAGGTAGGGTTTATAATAAGCTATAAATAGGTAAATTAGAATTAGAAATGAATGGGCTAGATTGATTTGAGAGTTGAACGATAAACGACCCGAAAAGCATAAACGACCCGAAAAGCCTGTTTCGTTCCTGAAAAGGAAATGGTTCATCCCATATATCAAAATAGATGTTTTCGATAGTTCTAAACTCAAAGGAACAGGTTTCAAGTCCTAATTCCATCATATGAAGAAGTTGGCTTAAAATCAGCTTATTTTAATTGATTTCAATTGAATTGAATTAAATTGATTTCTATGCGTTTCGAGTCCGTACGATTGAACGACAGGTCTGATCGCTGTGAAACGTGAAATCCTATAATAATTCACCACTACGGATCCGATGAAATTGGTTTCGTCAAAATTCGAGACAATGGCCAAAATGACTAATTTTACAATAATTAAATAAATAAAAACTAAATTAGTTAATCACTTTTTATTCCAAATTTTATAATTTACAAATTTCTATCACTTTAGAATATGTAGTATTTTATAATCACTTATAACTAATTTCTATATCAATTCAATATTTGATATTGTACAAATTACAGTATTTGATTTCAATCAATAGATTCAGTAATTATAAATTAATTTGCAATAAGTCCATTTGTTTGACTTTTCAATCTTGTTATTCAATCAATTATTACCCTAAGGATATAATTAACATTAGTTTATCTCTTACTATATTAATATTTTACAATTTCATCTTAATTTCCATTAACATAGTATTTAATTACATTCAATTGCAATAAATCCATTTATTATAGCTTAAATTCCAATAAATTGATCAAACTTGATTTAAGTTCTTTTTATTCAATCAATTATCATATTATGCACAAAATTTACATTGGTTACATCTTATTGAATTAATATTCTACAATTATCAATTTAATCTACATTAACTACACCAATTAAGTGAATTAATTATAGTTGATTTCCAATTTAATTTAACAGGTTAAACAAATAGGCAACATATAATAATTGTCACTAATTACCTTTAGTCACAATTTATAAGTTTATTATCCATAGCAAGTGTTATAATTACTACTACAACACTAATTTTATTCAATTACAATTTATTTTACGTTATTTCATAAATTAATCAATATTTAAATTGTCAATTACTCTTTAAATCCAATTATCAACTAATACATACATTACTATAATTTATTGACAATCTATATCAGTTATAACTCTTTAATTCTTTTAATTAATTGGAGTTACATTTAAATCAATTATCAGTTACCTTAAATTTATACTATTTCATTTTACTCCGGTTATATTCTTATTATTGAATCAAAAAAATTCATTTCTTCTAACATTTCATCACAAACATTATTAAATTAACAATCTTTTTCCATTATCAAAATTTTTGGGTTGTTACAGTACGGACTCGAAACGCGTAGAAATCAATTCAATTAAATTCAATTGAAATCAATTTAAATGAGCTGATTTTAAATGCTAATCTCTTCATACGATGGAATTAGGACTTGAAACTTTTTCATTGAGTTTAAAGTATCGAAAACATCTATTTCGATATAGGGGATGACCCACTTTCGTTTCGGAAGCGAAACGGGCTTTTCGGGTCGTTATCGCCAATTCGATATGTTATTGTTTCTTATCAGACTTTGTTAATATAAATAATCTTATTTCCTAAACCATAACTGTCATTTTCTTATTTTGTACGTACAATTCTAGCTGACTACCTCCTTCTTCTAACGGCAGAAACAAACTCCAAATACAAACCCAAAATGCAATTTCAAATTCAATTTCAAAATTAAGACTCCTCAAACTATATCAAATTATATGCAGTTTCGAAGCTCTCGACGAGTGTAACCTAGATCTGCAATTTGTTTTCCAATTGGGTTCATCGTTTGTCCAAAAATCAAAGATAAACGTCGGTCGTCCATTCCTAGGGTTTTCGATCCAACAGTGGATTATCGTCCGTCGAAGATCGGAAAGCACCATTGGGAAGAGGAGGGAGAGCAGCTCATGTTCATGGTCTTTGTCTTGATCGTGTGGTCGAGAGTCGCCGTGATTTGGAGTTGAAGCTAGCACCGCCGGTTGCATTTGGGAAGGGCGGAGGTGGCCTAACAACCATGGTAGGTGCGGCCAGGAATGAGGAGGCCTTCGGAGATGTCAGATGCGGTCGTAAAGCTATAGGGTGGTCGACGTTTTGATTTGTAGGTGGCGGCCGTTAACCCCAGGAGGCGTACATGATCGTGAGGAAGGGGGCGTGCCACATATATGCTGACGTGTGGAAGGTGACGATCAACTTTAATTATCAATTTAATTTTTTTTATTATATATCGTTTAACTTCTAATGATAGTAACTTTTACATACAAACTCGGTTTTGGGCGTGGTTTGTTCCGTTGGGATTATATCAAAATTCCAGACATTAAGGAAATACTTGGACGAATTCTGAAACTGTCGAATTTTGGGCCTTATTTTGGATTTCAAATCGATTTGAAATCAAAGGCGAATTTTTTAACCCACTACAATTACTAAACTATCTCATGTTAGTTAAAATTAAATTTATGATGTGATTAAAAATTAATCGATCAATGTTTAGCGTGTTTAAATTGTCACTCTAACTAAATTTGACTTTTATTGCATTTAATCATCATTTAATTCAATGTTGAGTTTAATTGTCGACTTAATACCTGTATAATAAGTAATTTATTGATGTTTATTGGTTGATTTGGATGATGATTGTGATGGATGTTTGATTGTTGATATTGGATGACTCGATGTTATATTTTATATTGTTAGAACACTGCAAGTTCCCTATGGGTTGAAATGATACATACCCGAACGATATTTAGATTAGGGAAAATCATTATGGGTTGAAAAGATAGACTCGAGCAATTTTATAGACTTTATTTAATTCGGGATTGCAGGTTGAAATGATATATACCCATAAAATTTTAAATTGCGGATTGAAATGATAAATATCTGTATCACGTGACCATAGAGTAGAAAATTATTTGTAGACACCTAATTGGTTAAATTAAATGGTTTTTAATTCTTTAAATTTTGAATTCAGTTAACTGGCATTTTGATATAGAAATTGATTTATATAAATAGAATTATTTTCGATAATTCAACCGTTAATGTTGAAATTAGAATTGATTTAATGAATTGTTCAAAGGATTTAAATTGGAAGTTCAAAGTTGAAGTGTCAAATATAAATGAATTTATTGGAATTGAGTTATTGAAAATGTTTGTAACTTTGAAGTCTATTTTAAACCAATATAAACTATTTTAATTAATTTAACTATTTCAATCAATTTTAAATATTTTATTTTATTTTAATCTATTATAACTTATTTAATCCAATTTAATCTATTTACGTATTTTGAACTAATTAAATTTATTTAATCTATTTAATATAGTTTAAATCTATTTAATCCATTTTAAATTTATTTAATCTATTGAAAATGTACTTAATACAATTTACATCTATCTAATCTATATTTAATCTATTTAAATCATTTTTAATCTAATTAAATCTATTTAGTCTTTATTTAATCTACTTTAATTTAATTTATACGCAGCAAAATTATGAATTTTCCACAGTTTTATATCTACCATCAAATTAACATAACAGACAAACAATAATACATCATCTATTGCATATCCACTACAAAAACCAAGTACAAATAAAACCAAGTAATACAACATTCATTAAAACTAAAGCATACATAACTCAATTAAACAAGTCTGATACAGATCCATTACAGTACAGTTGCACTACCCAGTTTACTAGACCCCTTTTCAAATTGGATTTACGGACTGCAAATAGTCTACTTGATGTCGAAGCTGTCTTTTTTCCTTTTTCAAACGTCTCACTTCGGCTTGCATCTCTAGCGCATACTCCATTCCCCTAGGGGTCAACGGACGATCTAGCCATTTGAAGAAATTACAGCACTCAACACCTTTCGGGTTAACTATATGATCAAGGTAACCGGCACATCCGTAAAACCGACGTCCAGCATTTGTTTGAGTCTTGCATACAACTACCTCACAAACATCTACACGGTGGCAAAGTGGACGTTTATCTTATCTCACTCGTCCTTCGCCGTAATTTGTTTTCCCGGTCTTTGATTCGGTTTGCCTAAGCAGATTTGATTATCCAAAGCAGATTGAACAACACCATTAGCCAGCGGAACTATCTCAAATTGAGCTTCAAGAACTGTTTCAAACTGAGTTTCAGGAACAAATTCATTTTCAGCTTCCATCCGTTTAACAGATTGCACCAATACTTCATCTGGAATCTCCCAATTATCCGTATAAATTAGTGGTAATGTCAGTGTGGGTGAAGGGATTGTCGTAGCTTTGATTTAATCGAATAATGAAAAACAAATTTACAAAATTTGTGATAATATTATGCAAATCGACTAAAAATTGGATTTGGAGATGTTGGGTTCCGCCATGAAGAAGATGTGGGAGGTTGGAAAATATTTTTGTGGAATAGGGTGTAGGGTTGCTGCCGTCTCTGTTTTAGCAGCAACAATCTGTGCAGGCGCAACTCATAGTTGCGCCTGCTCGACACTGTAGCAGACGCAACTATGAGTTGCGCCTGCTTATCGTATTGGTTATGCGCATCTAGCAGTTGCGCAACTTAAAAAAATCAAAATCTCATACGCGCAACTTTTAGTTGCGCTTTCTAAAAAAATTCAAAATCCAAGAGGCGCCACTCTTAGTTGCGCATTCTAAAAAAACTCAAAACCCATGAGCACAACTAAGAGTTGCGCATTGTCGTGACAGTTAGAAAAAAAGTGACTGAAATACTGACTGGACAGAAACTAGCCCTGCTTGGTAATAAGTTTCAAAACCAACAATCATCGCGAAATTGATTCGAAAATTAAACCATTTTGAAAATTTGTCCTTTCCAAAACATCCGAAAATTTGGACTCAACCATCCCTTTCTGAACCACTCCACATAAAATTAGTTTTCCGTTTTGTCTTGTCCTGGAGGAAAAAATATCGGTAAGCAATGCTCTCTTCTTGGCTGCTAAATGCTCTCCAAAGGGTACGCCCCTTTCTCCTATGTTATCATCATTATTTTCGTTTTATCGTCTCTTTATCACTACAACATATAGTTTGTTACTCTCTTATTTTCGGAAGAAAGGTAGTCACTCAAAATCGTAAATAGGTGTGGAGAAAATTAGCAATTATTTGTAATGAGGTTTTGGTTTTCAGTTTGATTAAGTGATTGGCTTAAACTTCTAGTTGAGTAGCTAGGTATGTTGCTTTATCATCAACTAATCAATGAAATAGTACAACTTGGCGTTCTTTGATTGCTATGTGATACCCACCTATTTAGTCTTGGCAAACCAATTCGTTCAAAAAGATTACGATAGTCCATGTTGTTTAATTTACGACAGTATTAAAAGATTACCCTTAAGTAACAAGTGACAACTATGCGTGGATAAAGATGGTTATCGTATATGATACATATTTCAAATTCAGCAAAATGCCCAGATTTTTTTTTTCTTTCATTTTTTCTTTTTTCTTTTGGAAAAAATATGTTAATTTGGTATTGTTTGAGCTTCTCTTTAATGTTAACGTCTGTTTAACATGCTTCCAGATTTTGAATGCTTGTTTAACGAGCTTCCAAAATATATAGGCTTGTTAAACCGGCATAGGCGCTTAGACTTCGTATATTCATAACTGCGCATCCGTTAAACATGCATCTAAATCATTATATTAAAATGAATGCGTAGATTGGATTATGATTGGTCTCACATCTCAAGATTTCATATATATATATATATATATATATATATATATATATATATATATATATATATATATGGAAAGTCTATTTAGACACAAAATATAGACACAATTGGTGACACAAAGAATCTCCACCATTGGATTGCCTCCTGAATTTCACCTTCCCCATAAAGACAAAATTCCAATGGTCCGGATCTTTTGTATCACCATTTTGTGTTTAATTTTGTGTTCATATAGCCACCCCTATATACATACATACATATATATATATATGAGATTGGTAGTATGTAAGTAACAACAAGGGATACATTTTGTAAGATCGAGTGTTCCCATGAACATGTATGTGCTCTAGGGGAAACATGCGCCTACAGTACTACGATTTGCACACTTGCAAGGACTAAGGAGTATTATACCATCATTACTTATGATGTCTTCACAATTTTTTGCAATTTGTGCCCGTCTCAAGATCTTCTTCATAAAATTTCGGCTAATTTGGATAACCCTAATATATTCAAGATATTTTTCAAATCCGCGGTTGAAATTGATGCTTGTGGTTGATATCGGCTTAACATTTTAACCATGCTAGAAGTTTCAAATTGTCTCATTGTTTACGAACATGATGCTCGTACTCTAGATTGAACATGCTTAAAGTTTCATTTGATTTGAATTGTGCAACAATTGAAATAAAAGTTGTAGAAAGAGGTGTAACAAAAGAGGGATATAGCGGATATATACGAGTGTGTATGCAGTCTGCATGTGTGCATAAAGAACAGCGACTTTTTTATTTACCTGAAAATAAACACAAGTGTGCTACAAAGATAGAGATACAAAGGTCAAGCCACTGCGGAAAAAAAAAAAGAGGAGTTCCACACTTAATAATCCTGAGTCTTCATTTTGGTATCATGCAGCCACATATATCATATATTTTATGAGTTTTCTAAAGCAGTTGTGCATAAAACAGAGAACCGTAAAGAGGAAGATGTCAATAAAGATGTTTGCTTGTCAAGGGCAATTTCCAACTATGTTAATCAGCTCCTAACTAAATCTCTAGTAGCGGATTCACACTGCATGTTAATGAACATTAATTTTCATTGTGGCTTTAAAATGATACATCACAGTGACTAAAGATAATTTTTTCAGATAATCTTATTAAGGCACTTATGTTTCTTTCCAAATTTTGGAATTATTAATCAGGTACATAAAATACAATAAAGAAACAAAAAGGTAAAATAATTACAATAAGAAACAAAAAATAACTTAGCAAATGGGTTATTGATTTATGTTTTGTAACATTAATATGTTTATTTTGCATCAGCTAGAGGAGGAATCCCAATTAATGTACATTATGTTAACCTCTGTTAATTTCCTCATTTGTGGGATACACATGCATATTCCCTGAATTATATAGAAGCATAATCCAAATAAAACCCTATACAGAAAATATCAAAATGAAACATAATCATTTACTAAATCAAAATAGAATCTTACTTTCTGTAAATGGTCTTATTGTCATTGTGGCGTGAATATCCAGTAATTATGAGTAAAATACATACACTGTAGGAAGAAAATATTTGGAAAAAACTTATTAGTATCAAAGAGAAACATACTAAAGAATCTAAGTAAGGTCAAACTGACAGACAAATATTGTATTTATCAATATGACATGCATCCATGTCATCTGTAATTTCACAGCCAAACCGTAGAATGTGAAAGTTGATATATTATTTGCATACAACAAATGCTTCTTCTGTGTTATCTAGTTATAAAAATTAATAAACATCGTCTTTCAAGGACGACTTTTGAACTTATGTTCTACCATCAAAGTTCAAAATTCAAATACATAAGAAAATTCAGCAAACAATCGTTAAGTTTGAGGCTAACTATTTTGTAATTACAACTCTACACTACATAATGTATTTGCCAACTTAACTTATCATGATGTAGTAAACTAGATTAAGTAGGTAGTTTTATTCCCTCCTCGGATCATGCAAATTGCGACCCTTTGTAATTATAATTAGACTTTTTTTTAAAGAGACTCGGAAATTGTATATGATTAAAAGTAAACATGTTACTATAAATTTGCATGATGGCATATTAAAACAGCTAACTGCAGTTGATTAATTTTGCAACCTCAGCTACTGTTCTAGGGCTGTGCTACCATACCCTGGAAGTTTAGTAAATGTAAGTTAATATGCAAGAAAATGCATGTGCCATTTACATAACTGAATGAGTGGAATACTGGGAAAATGGTTAAGTGAAATGGGAGTTTTCTTACTACATAAATAAGTAATTGCATGTAGTAGTTGAAAATAAAAGAGACAACCCTGTTTTTGATAGCCATATCAAAATATACATTGACTTAAAGCTATGCTAAATTTGTATAGTTGCAATGCCCTTTCTATGAGCTTCAATAACTATACTAATCACATGATTAGCAACAGCTATCTTATTTTTTGTGAAACATCATATGAATCAATTGAAACTTTCTGTGCATTTTTCTACAAATGGTACAAACAATCAGAAAAAAGAAATTCCAATCAAACAATAAATAGTTAGTAATAAGCTTAAATGCTAATAATCAAACCATTCATTCCTAAAACATTAAACATATGGCCATAAGTAAACATGCTTACTGTAGTATCTCTTTAAAATGTAAAAACAAACATATTAAACAGAAATTAGACTATGACCACATACTGAATTGTCAACCAAACAATATGTCAGCAGTTAGCATACCTCATTATCATGATTTTACGTGATTCAACTCTAGCAAGATCAGATGCAGGATCTATTTCTACTCCAAGAAAAGCTAAGTGCAGGAGCTGATGGCTCCTCTGTAATGGCATTACTTATTAACTTTAATTTACTTTATTAACTTTCTATCATTACTAAAGTAAAATACTCCAGTTTGGCAGTAAAAAAAAGAAGCAATTAGCGTCATTTTGGCACATGAAATAATGAAATATGTTACTACATCAGTTAGCATTGCATCAAACATAAATCAAATTTATGTTGTCAGAAGCACCACGGGGAGCCTCCGAATGTCATTAAGACGACACTTCACAATTTTGACGCTTTTTTTTTCTTTTACCTTGGCGCTTCATTCAACCCATTGTCCAAGGCATCGTCTGAGCGGTAAACTTTTCTTGAGGCACTAAGAAAATATACGTTTTTGGACTTTATTTTTACTTGACTGAATTAAATACAATTACGAACTTTGTTTACTTATCAAAAGTACAAAACTTTTCATTTTATAATAAAATTTACAATTTTAATTCATTCTTTCTATATTTCATTTCAAATTATATGGACAATAAATAAATAACTATTCTTCTTCATGACTCAAAAATGGTAAAGTAAAAAATATTACCTTTTAATTTCTCATTTGTTTGAAACCTGATTTTAATAATTTCTTCATTTTTCCATCTTATTTTCATTTACTTTTGAAATTCTATTTGTGTATCTTTTAAATTCTATTTTCAAATATTTTCAGAATATAACCTAAAGTAAAAATCAATAAATAAAAAATTAAAATTTTGGTATACATAATTTTTATTTTGAAGTCTTCAAGATCATTTTCTATGCAAATATTTAATTATATTCAAAAAATTTATTGTTCGTAAGTTTTGTTACGTGGGTAAACTATAAATGCGCTGATTTAATTTGAAATCTATAGACAAACAAAATTTCAACATACCTACATATGCATATATAAAAGCCCGTGCGTGCCTGCGTCAATAGTAGTAAACTAATAGACATCGACGATCTAATCAAAACCTATTATGTTTCATACATTATGTAGTTATTATTTTCAGGTTATTCAGTGCTAAATTTATCTGTATCAATTTATGTGGCGAGCACCTAATTTCGTTCTGGCTCTACCTAGACTGCGTTTGGACTTTAAGGCTATTTTTAGTGCCTAGCATTCTGCTCCGCTGGCCTTGATCTACATATAATTAAATTAGATAATATTAGGTTCCATCAGTTACTATAGTTTGTACTTTCTTGAAAGATTGTTCTTTTCCATTTGAATTGTGGATGCAAAGGTAAGTAACATCAAATAGACGATCTATGAACAATAAACAAGTTATGAAAACAATACATCCATTCCTCTTGTACTTCTTCAGTTATCAAGATGAAATCCTCTCTTTTTAAACTCATCGTCGTCGAAGCTCTCATTTCCAAAACCCATTCTCCTTCGCTTCTTGGTCATCAGTTAATTATTGGAGCTTGACTCGAAATTTAATCGAATGGAGTTTGATGTATAATCGATCAAAGCTAATATTACATTTTTGTTAGAAATATAAGAGGAATAAATTGAAGTTAATTGATGAATTTGGGAGATAAAGTTATCTTTTAAAGTGCAGTAGAAGAATGATCGTTCAGGAAGGTGGAAGAAAAAGAAAAATAGAAGAGGTGCTTGTTCATGGGAAATGAGAACGTAACTTTTGGTAACCTGACAAGGTGGTGGATTAGGAGAGAAAGACTAAACTGTACAACAACAACCCTTTTCAACTATAATCTGTATAAGATTATTTATACAAGTTCGAAAAAGATTTCACTTTGACCATGTTGACCAAGATTTTTCTTCATAATACATACGTACATACATGTATCTATGTGTATGTGCGTGTACACATGCGTGCACACACATAAATACATGTATTCATGTATTAAATATGGTTGGATTGTTTATCCACCTTGTGACATAATGTAACTAAACACACTCGAGAGAAAATCTAACGTAGCTAATGTTGTGTTTCGACGCGCTTCATTGTTCTGTAATGACATCACCTTAATGAAGCTTCCGATGTGTCAACATCTCGATTGAACATCCTTTTTATCGTCTTTCAGAACGAGCACATACATGGTCATGACAACACTTGCTTGTACAAAAGAAATTCCCAATGTTATGTACCCTCAGTCTCACATATATATCATGTTATGCATCATATTTCTTGCAATGTAGAACTTTATTGTTTAGTCCATGCACTCACAATGCGAGCTACACCTAACAATTCTCCACCTTGACGAGCACTTCCTCTAAACTTCGTTTAGAGCATACCGAAGAAGTTCTGTAGTTGGGTTATGCTTCCTTTTCTCACTTCTTTACGCAGTTGACGAGGCTGTGTTACCAAATTTTCATCTTAAGATGAGTACTTTCCACTCAAACCGTCTTGGAGCATCAATTCTCAATGCAGCGAGGCAGGCTGTGTATATAGTAGTGGAGGCAATGTGATGTGGGACCTACCTTTTATCCCACGCACTATAAAATGCGAACCACACCTAACAATTCTCCACCTTGACGAGCGTTTTCTCTAACATTCATTTGGAGCATACTGAAGAAGTTCTGCTGTGATATCATGCTGCTTTTTTCTTACTTCTTACGCAGTTGGACAAGGCTTGGAATACTAATCCGTTATGTGAAATTTCAATTAATTTGTGCTAACTTAAAAAATGCACCGGAATACTAAAGCTTGAAAGCAACCAAAAAGATCTAGTTTGTCGATTAATTATCAATCATCAATTCAATGAAAAATAATCACCAAACAAAGAAAAAACAGAAGAGCAGAAAACATAAAGATTTAATGTGGTTCGGCCAAATTGTTTACCAGTACGGACCCAACAATTGTTCTTTCACTGAAGAAAGAGTGTACAAGAGAGAGATTACAAAATTATAGATAGTAGAATGCAGAGTCTAACATATAATTATAAATTGAATAATTAATTTCTCTAAAGACTTATCTACGCTCAAAATCCCTAAATTGTTTTGGCTGCAGAAATTAGGATTTATCAAAGAAGATAATTGAGAATGCTCTCTCTCACACACGAACATGAAGATGCACTTTATTCATTTAAATAGACTTAACAAAAGAGTTACGTGGAGATTAAGAAAATTAATTGTCCAATTATCTTGAAATCCTTTCAATATCATAGATTTGATTCCTATGAAATGGATAATGTTGATCTTGATTTCATAATTTTCCTTGCTTGAATCAATCTCCATCAACAATCTTTTCTTTTTTCATATAACAAATCATTTGACTAATTAATTGATTAGCTAATTAATTGATTAGCTAATTAATTAGTTTTCTTTCTCCAAAAGCAATCATATATAATTTTCTCTTTTTCTTTCCACACATAACCTAATTGATTGATAAGATCGATTAGCTAAATTCATTACTGCTTTGGTAAATATTTGAATCATCCAAATTTAGCACTCCACCTTGATTCAAATATAACAATCTTTCTTCATCACCACATCTCAATAAATTGTTGGATCTACACCGTCGAGCTCATTATGAACTATTTTGGGATTTATTGCCCAAACGGAGCTTCCAAATCATTTCCGAGTATAAGAAAGATAGTATGCATATCAACAAACAAAATGCGTACGAGAAAATATCGAAATTCTTCAACAAATCAAATGTTGGATACAAATGTAGATACTAAGCTTCGAGAGGTCAATAGAGATTTAACAGCGTGCTTCATCTTCTCCATTTCAAATTGGGTGAGAACATACTCAGCATTATCTACTCCAATTTCCTCCATAAGAATTTTGCTAGACTTTCTTAAGTTAACACCAGCAGATTCATCAACAAGCTCCATAACATTTAAAACATAAGATGAAGAATCATCACTGTAGATATGCTTACAAATAGGGCCAACTGAACTAAAAGGCCTTTTCTGCAACTAAGCTCCATCTAGAGTCTGAACCTCTACGATCTTCTCATCAATTATGGTATTATCGCAAATACCAATATCTCTCTGAATATGAAAACAATTTGATGAATCCAAATGTGGTTGACAATTTTCTGTCCTGTCAATGTCATCACTTGATAAAGGCTCCACCTCCAATAAAGACCTCTTATCAAATATCGTATGCCTGCTAGTCACAATTCTCTTACTTGTTTTACACCACAACCTATATTTCGTCACTCCTTCTTTATAGCCTAACAAAATGTGTTTGTTTTCCCTAGACTTTAACTTATCACGTGTCTTATCATCTAAATAAGCTGAACAACCAAACACTTTAAGGAGTGAATAATAAATACGCTCTCTTTTCATATCTCTTCTACGATCTTCATATCTATGACAATAAAATGTATATGGTTGATGAAAAATACTTCCATATATATCATTTCTGTCTAAAATCCCTTTTCTAAACCAGCATCCGTTCTCAAGCTTATAGCTCTCTTCCGTAGTATCTGATACATGTTCTCCGCCACTCTATAACAATGTGACTCAGCAGAAAGAGAAAAATCTTTAACTACATGCTTGGACGCACAATAGTTAGTGAAACTTACGATATAAATTCGCTACTATTTTCAACACTGAGAACGTTCAAACGCTTTCTTGACTGCTTCTCTAACAAGGTCTTCCACTTACAAAACCGAGCAAATGTTTTATCTTGGCATTTAAGAAATAGACTCAAACCTTATGTAAGAAATCATCCACAAATAAGACGAAGTATCCGGCTTCACCAAAAGATGCAACTGGGATGGGTCCCCATACATAAGATTGAACATACTCTAGAAACTCTGTAGCTCTAGGTTTCGCAACATCAAACGTGACATGCTTCTTCTTTCCAAAAGAAAAATCTCCACAAAAGTTAGGCTTCGACTTATAAACACCATCAATCAAACATTGCTTCTTTAATACTTCAAGACTCCCTTCATCGACATGATCTAAACGAAGATGTCATAAATGAATAGAATCTAGAACACTAGAACCAGTATAAACTATCGATTCTCTGGACTCTCTTTATGAAGCACATAAATATCATTAACTCGCATCTCTTTCATCACTGCTAAGAAACCCTTCGCAACTCTCAAATTCTCTCCATCTATTATTATCCTCATACCAAGTCTACTCAAAGCTCCAACTGACAACATACTTTTACGTAATATGAAAACATGTCTAACATCCGTGATAGTTCTATGAACATCATCATGCATCATAAACCCCACACTTCCAACGTCCACAACATGATAAGATGTATCATTCTCAAGGTTTTAAATCTCGAATTTCGGTCATGTTTGTCTCGGAATTTTCACATAAGCTGTCTCGTATCGGAGGAGATCTTGAACGAGATGATTTTCTCTTGGGCGTACATCTCGGATTGACATATTAGATCTTAAAGTACATATCGAGAATATCTTGGAGTAACTTATGTGTCTAAAATTGATATTTTAATGATGTATTTAGCAACTATAATTTAAAAAAAAGGTGGAACCCAGTGCACGAGGCTCCCGCACGATAGCGGGCTTTGCAAAGGTCGATAATGTATGCAGTCTTTCTCTTGCATTGTAAAGATGTTGTTTATGAACTCGAATCTAGACGTTCAGATCATCAGGCAGATGACTTAACCGTTGCGCCAAAGCTCCACATCTGGCTATAATTTTCAAATTAAAAACAAAAATGGTAACATACTTGATCAAGGTTATCAAAATGAGATTTAAATTGTAAATCATAAAGTTTAAAATTTAAATCGAAACGGGATTTAAATCGTAAATAGTAGATTTAAAAGTTCCATGTTTTAAGGTTCGTATACACTTTAAAATTGATTTTGATGTCTAAACTTTCATATTTAAACCTAAAACTCAATTTTTTTTTTCATTTGTTCGGTTTTGATTTTGTTTAAACAACATAGAATTGAAATTGTAGACCAAAATAAGTATATTGGATCCATCAATATGTATTGAATGAATTTTCTCTACTGCAGTTTTAACCGAATTTGAATCGGAATGTAAATGAATCGTAAAGGGAAAGATTCGATTTGAAACGGGATTTAAATCGTATGATTTTAAGATTTTTGACAACGATGCTTGATTTGCATAGAAAAAGAGCTATAATTAATGTTTTGGAGAAGAGTGACAACTTGATCACTTAATTTATTTGGTAATGATTGAATAATATCTTCTTATAAAAAACACTTTTGTGGTGACTCGTTAAGATAAAAAGTTAAAACAATATGCTCAAAGTGTTAGTAAGTTAGTAATTGAACTAAATAGTTTCTTTTATATTTATATGAATAAGAAACTATTATATAAAAGAAAAAAAATATAATTTCGAATAAGATTTCGAATTCAGATTTTGGTCCATATCTTAGATAAGATTTAAATATTTCGGACAAGATGAGTATCGAAGGAGTTATGAATCTCGATTTGTCTAAGTGTGAAAATGATATCTCGGAGGAGATCTCAAACGAGATATAGGAGATTTAAAACCATGATCATTCTCCATATGAACTGCTCCGTCATCAATCTTCCTATAACCGACAAAACAGTTCATATCTGGCATCATATGACAAGAGACTTCAGAATCAATCATCCAACTTGTACTCTACAAAGGTGAATTACTGGTCGAAAATAATAATGTATCACTATCACTTTTATCTCCATCCGATTTTACTGTTGCCGAAACTGTAGCTTTCTCCTTATTCTATTTTCTTTCTAAGAGCTGGACAATCCCGTATAAAATGCCATTTCTTCTTACAATAATAGCAAATACCCCTTTTAGGACCAATGAAGTGAGACCTATGCATATCTCTTCTCCCTCTAAGGTGTAACAGGCTTTTATCTCTACCACTAAATGAATCAAGTTGTTGTTGAAGAACACCGTCATTAGTCTTTACCTTCATTATCTCAACAACTCTTTGTCTAGCAAACTTGGTGATGCCATAATTTTCTGTATCAATACTAGAAGAATTTGTCATTGACAACTAATCTAAAATAAGACAGCTAGCTTCAATACCAATCTGTTATGAGAAATTTCAATTAATTTGCAATAACTTCAAAACTGCAATGGAATACTAAGGCTTGAAAGCAACCATAAAGATCTAGCTTGTCGATTAATTATCCACCGTCAATTCAGTGAAAAATAATCACCAAATAAAGAAAAACAGAAGAATAAAAATACAAAGATTTAACGTGGTTCGGCCAAATTGTCTACATCCATAGATCCAATAACTATTCTTTATTTCACTGGAAAAAAGAGAGTACAAGAGAGATTACAAAATTATAGGTAGCAGAGTGGAGCAACCAGCCTATATTTACAAATTGAATAATCAATTTGTCCAAAGATTTGTTTGCGCTCAAAACTCCTCAATTTGATTTGGCTGCAGAAATTAGAGTTTATTGAAGAAGAAGATAATTAAGGATGCTTTCTCTCACACACAAACATGAAGACGAACGTTCTTCATTTAAATAGACTTAATGAAGGAGTTATTTGAGATTAAGAAAATTAATTATCCATTTATTTTGAAAACTTTCAAATATCCATGATTTAATTTCTATGCAAATAGATAATTGTGATCTTTGTTTTCATAATTTTTCTTGCTTGAATCAATCTCCATCAGTAATCTTTTCTTTCTTCATTTAACAATTCCATTGACTAATTAATTGATTAGCTAATTAATTAGTTTCATTTCTCCAAAAACAATCACATATAATTTTCCTTCTTTTCTTTCCACATATAACCTAATTGATTGATAAGATCAATTAGCTAAATTCTTTACTTCTTTGGATTTGAATCATCCAAATTTAACAATTAACATGTGTGACTTTATCCTGTAAGGTCTGAATGTGGTTCTTTTTGTACTAGATTGATATTTGGTATTATGCCATATTTCAAATCATCGAAGCCCAACATAACCCATTTTATTGAATCCTAATAAATAAACACAGATATTTTTAATTTTAGAATAACTATTCATCGCTTCATTTTTCTTTCTCTTTGAGGATGGTATGCTACATTCATTATAGAACACATGGTTAAAGAGTCTTATTCGACTTCAAACTAACTAGTGAATTTTTTTATCACCCATTCCTGTTCTAAGCAATCTAATAACATTATTAACAGTTGCTTACATTTATTATAATGTGGTACATGAACTACCAGTGTAGTAGCGCCTTTGATCAAGGTAAACTGACCATAAAATCCATGGGATGCCAATCTAAGCTTTATGTACAATGAGTATACGTATCTCACAGTTTCTCCTTTATGGTGTTTACATATTTTACATCCACTAAATATAAATATTGTATCCTTATCCATTTTTTCCAAAAGAGGAAACAAGATTTTCTATTAGTTTTGTGGAAAAATCCAAGTGACCAACACTTGGTGGAGCATGCAACTCTCATAAACATTTTGTGTTATGAAACAGAGACTCGAAGGGATGCGAGTGTGAGATCATATTTAAGGAAGAAACCAATAGTATATTCATTATTACCTTGTCACAATTCCTAAGATTGATGGTTTCATAACTATTTCAACATCATCTATAGAGTATGGGGCCGGAAAATAATCTGCAAGTTGACAGAAGATACATCCCTAACTATAGCATATAATTAACCCAAAAGGCGTCGCTAATACTTTATAATGGACAAAATGTATTACAAAGCCGCTTTATCTTCCTAATGTACACAAATTTTACGGTTTCCCAACGTCAAATCAAATTTGATCGACAACCTGTGTATCTGAAATTTATTCACTTTCTTGTGTTAAACTGTTAATGGAATGTAATGGTCATGTTTTCACTTGGGAGCTAGAATATTGTAACGACCTGGAATTTCGAACACTTCATATTTAAATATCTGAATTATTTAAATATTTGAATCTTGGACTAAATGTTATTAAAATAATTTAATAAGCTTTTAACCTCCTTTTAAATCATAATTAATAATAAGAAACTTTTTTTGAAATTTGTTTACAAAATATTCTTCGAATAAAAATTGATAATGTAACCGAAAATTTGTTTAACGGTAAACAAATTTTTGATCGGTATAAGTTGGTCAAATACTTATGCACTTAACTAATGATCAAATGAACACATTAGCAGCTAATTAATACATACATCTCTTCATTAAGCTTGGAACATTCTAGAATGTTCTAATGGATAAGAGATATTATCATGGTGAGGGTATAATGGTAAATAGCATAAATGAGAAGTGGCATAAAGTTATCATGTAAGGAGGCTCCTTTGCGATCTTCCATGAGAGGTAGAGGTGGTAGTAACTCCTTGCACAAGCCAATATAAGTAAGGACACACCCTTAAGAAATAATCACAAAATTTACAAAACTTGAGTTCCAAAAATCAATGTCTTCTATTCTTCTTTCTCTCTTATGTTTTAAAATGAAGAATTGCAAATCAACTTCAATACTTCAAACTTTGCCACAAGACTTAGTATAATATTAGAAAATCTTCCATCATGCCAAAAGTTGAAGAAGAAAAGCCAAACTCTCACACTAAAGAGAGGCCGTGAGCTATATGGGGGAAAATGGAGAAAATTAAGCAAGTGCAAGGCAAGGAAGAGGAGAAAGGAGGTGGTTGCAAAGATGGAGGTTTGACAAGGGGGCTTAGACTTGGTTGTTTGAGAGGTTAAATGTGAGTTAAAACTTCATTTTGAATTAAAATATAACACATGTATATGCTAGTATTTGATAATGTTTATGTTGACTGAATTATTTTTAATTTATGTTTAAACATTAGTTTGAATTCTTAATTTAAAAGTAAGTGACATGTGATCCATGTATATGGGCTTGAACAAACTTGAAACGGACTTGAATGGACTTGAATGATGTAACGACCCAGAATTTTTGATTCTGAAAATTCCAGATAGTTAGAGAAGAATAAAAGAGATAGAAGAAGAAGAAGAAACAGAAACACCAAAACACAGATTCTCACATTCGTAGCGGATCAAAAATAATATCAAAAAAACCGTATCTGTTATTTTACACACATTTACATCAGAGTTACTACACTATCACAAAACACTGGACAGATAAAAATCAACATGTCTCAGATAAACTACAATATCACAGCAGATAATACTTCATACGTTCCTGCCATCCAGCTTGCTTCCTGAGTTCTTGAACGTCCTTAGCTGAAAATCTGTAATACTCGATCTGACCCGAGCATTACATCAAAGTAACACACGGGTCAGGCTGGAAACCAGCGTGAGTAAACCCAACTAATATGAAATACTCAGTAAAACTTATTTAAAACCTGGGTAATTCATTCAATACGACAAGTTCACAACTTGCTATAGACGACGCTTATTTCACAAATCAATCCCTAAGCACCCTTACTCAACTTTAAATGGTCCAGTCATTTAAATTATTCCATTTCAGCCTATAGCTTTCACATATCAATCTATAAAGAATTATTTTAGGTTACAAATCGAAGTGGGTTCGGTTATTTACTGATACCTGCCCCGGTCTCTTTGAATTCAATACCATCTTAACCCAAATTATTCAAGTGAAATTCAATTCAACTTTAAATACAAGATGTCACTTTATACATGGCAATTCGACATCGATGGATAACCATAATATCACTGTTCACCCAAGCATATCATATCACACAATATTTCATATCAGAGATATCAGCCAATTCAAGGCATTTAACATCATTTAACCATTTATATGCAAGATTTATCACTTTCGAAATTAATTTAATTTATCCCAAATTAAATTAATTACTAATCTTTAATCTCTTAGATTATCCAAACATTAATTGATTACAAACCAACTAATTAATCGTCTTTTAATTATCCTCTTAATTAGTCACCCTTGTCTAATTATTCTTTAATTTCAATAAGTAATTAACCCTTAATTAATTACACAATTTAATTAACCTTCACCCATTCACGTTAAACACATTGATTCTTAATTAATTACTCAAATTAATTACCCACTTACATTGATTAATTATCCATAAATTAATCACACATATTAATTTATTCACCCTTAATAAATTTTCTTAATTAATTAGTTAATTATTTAATCAACCCTTTAATTAATTACACCCAGTAATTAATCCTTAATTACTTCCCTTAAGTAATTTACCTTTAATCACTTTTATCGAGTAATTATCCTAATTATCCCATTGGTTAATTTTCCTCAATTAATTAACCTTAATCATTAATTAATTTAACCTTTAATTTTTGATTAAATTAATTAACCCTCAACAGATTAATCCTTAATCGTCTAAGGTTTTAATTAACCTTAAAATAAACCATTTATCTTTATTTAATTTTCTTTAATTATCCTAATCATATTTGAAATATTTATCTTTAAAATTGACTTACTTAATTGAATAATTATTTTAAGTTTAAAATAACTTAAGCATTTAACAATCTTAAGTTAACAAATCATATATCTTCTTAAATCAAATAGTTTTGAATTATTTAACATATTACAGTTTAAACCAAATTTATTTTAATCTTTAAAACCCGTTTATTTTAAACTTAAAAACTGTTTTAAATTTAACTTCAGGTCGAACCCAAAATATACTCGAGCCTAAACTCCAAAATCCGAGACAAAACCGAACCCTTACCAAAACCAAAATTCAAACACTACATCGATCATAACCGAGAACGACCCGAGCAATTTCTCCATCTTCCCCGAAACATTCCCGAGCCTACAAATCTTCCTCAAACCACTGATACGCGCAAACCCAACGTTCACGTGCACAATTCGTCGGCAATGTTCGACCACCCAAAACCATCGTTGGCAAGTCGCCTCCGACCTCTACACGCCATCTGATCACCCAGACTTCCCATTTGATCAAGAAATCGAAATCGAGTTCAAATGAATCCATCGACCCTACCTGTCACAAAATTGGTTACCAGAAAACCAACCCGTGACATCACCTCTGACCACTTGACGACACGCCGTCTCGCCTGAAGCTTCACCGATCCCCTATCTTCCTTCTGCCCCCAACCGGTCAACCCCGATGCCACGACAGCGATGCAGCCATCAAATAAAAGTCACGACCAAAACAAGGGCAAAAACCCTACCACGACGATCTGCCGCCGCCACGGTGAACGAAAAATTCACCTAATATTTTTGCCGAGCCTGACAACCCCTTCGGTACCTCCAGCCGTGATCCATACCACCCAGATCACCACGATTGTCAAGAAAAGTTGAAAACACAGTCCACGGCCATCTCACGATTCCTTACGATTTACTACCCTAAAATCAAGATTTTACTTTTAAAAATCTTAGTTTTCGATAATGAATCGAATTATACATTTGACACATCAAATTGTTAAAGTTGAGATATTGATGTGTATTTGAATCCTAGTGTTCCTCTTCTCCTATATGAAAACCACCATCAGATTCTTACCTTATACATTTTTAAACCAATGATCTTGCTATATCAACAAATTTTGTCATATACCGAAGACTAAAGAGAATCAGGGAAAATAGAATTTGGATCTTGATCAAATTTTTTCCTTTTGAACCTATACAATATGAACAGGCCAAACATCATGCACACCCAATCAATCATATTGATATACATACAATTCATTTTTAAACAATCATTTATCATTTATCATGCTTCACTTCAAGTTCACAGCATTCAACAAGATTTTTAAACAGGTTAGAAATTTTGTTTACTCACCTGTTTTTTGGAAACAGAGAACAACCCACAATTATCCCTTGAACCAAACTATTTTGATTTGATCTTCAGATTTGAAATAATTGAAAGATTATTGTTTTCTTTGATTTGGTTTTGTAGTTGATATTTTTGAGATGATCAGGCCTATGCTTTGCTCTGAAAATGATGATCTAAATCTGAGGCTTTGATTTGAATTCTTTTTGAACAGGTTGATGATGAGATTAAAACAGATTATGATCTGGTTTATATTTTATTTTATCTTTTTTTTAGAATTTGAACCGATTAAAGAGAATGAGAGATAGGTATGAAAATGTTTATATTATCTTTTATTAATTATTTTGAAAAATAAAAAGATATAAAAGACACTTGTACAATCTTATTAACACTTGTCATTAACTACTCTTAATTTATTTACACATGTTATTAAAAAGATTCAAGAGCTAACACATGTAAATTTGCATGCATTAATTAATTTTAAAATGTTTATAAAGCTTTTGTATTTATTTACTAGTTAATAAATACTTTTCTAAATATATATATATATATATATATATATATATATATAAAATTCTTTTAAAGTAAATAAAATAAAAACCAATTATTTTCAAAATAAAATGATATATAATATATTTGAATCAAACTATATTTAAGATATACTTCTTTTAAATTTTCAAATTTGAATTCAAATTCAAGTCCAATCAAATTTAAAAATCAATTCAAAAATACATATATATTTTAAATAAACCCAAATTCGATTTGTAATTAATAATTCTACTTAAAAATTTATTTATCTATATTTAAAACAACCCATTATCATTGTTGTTTGAAAATAACAATTTTGTCAAATATAAATAATTTATAAAGAAGATTATCACATTTATTTGTCCACTCTATAACCCAGTATTTTAATAGTTAATTCAGATAATTATCCAATTATTTGATGCCCAAAAATTCGGGATATCACATTCTTCCCCTCTTTAAATCTTTTCGTCCCCGAAAAAGAACGAAGCTGGAACTTATTAAATACTTGATATCAGATAAATTCTTCTTTGAACATTTTTAAACTATAAACTCCCTTTTTATCAAAAAATTTTAAAACTTTTTTAAAATTTACATATTATTACAAAAATAGTTTTATAAAAAAAATACTTTTTATAACTCGATGTCTCAACCAGTCCATCATTATTCTTACAGAGATTCGATCATACGTTGATCAGACGTAGGACTGAAAATCTATAAGTACTTAGCAGACTCATTTTCAACACCCAATGAAAATACTTGGAAAATAATTTTATTGAAAACATAGAAAACATTTTTGAAAATAAAGGAAATATCTTTGGTGAGAATACTCTGCAAGTCATCACCTCCATCCATGGTCGCAGTTACGTCCTGTGTTACGTTGCCATCATAGCAAAAGTCCATGTAACTGTAGGCACTCCGCACCATCGATTACGCCATGGAACCCGCCACAGATCACAGTTACACCCTGGGTTACGTTGCCACCACAGCAAAGGTCCATGTAACTGTAGGCACTCCGCGTCCCTCGATTACGCCATGGAATCAGCCACAGATCGCAGTTACATCTTGGGTCACGTTGCCATCACAACAAAAGTCCATGTAACTGTAGGCATCGGCGCTCTCGATTTTCGCTGCCAAAAATGAATCTTCTCCACTCCCGCATAGGTCGTAGACTACATCAGTCAAGTCCCAATGTAGCCTTAGGCTCTCACGGCCTCTCGACTTTCGCTATGTCTTCATAGGTTGCAGTCTACCGATGTAAAATCAAACACAGACCGTTGATTCTTAGCAGCATACAAGACTTTCGTTATATTACAATAGGTCGCAGTCTATCGATGTAAAATCAAACGTAGACTGTTGGCTCTCAGCGGCACACACGACTTTCGCTATGGTCTGCAGTAGATCGTAGTTATATCGAGCTACATTGTCGTCACAACATAACCCAATGTCTCTGTAGGCATCAGTGCCCTCGACTTTCGCTACCCACTACATATAATCCTCAGGAACTAGTTTGTCCGGACTTCTCACGGGATCAACTTTAGAACCCCTTTAGGGTTCAAGGCAGTACCAACCCTGTGGTACTCCTAAGAAGTTCATTTTAAGGGAGCGTCTTTTTCTCCAGAGCCACTTTCAAAACACTGTACTATACACATATAGTATCTTCCAAATCTTACACCAAGTATGAGTCTCAAATAAATTTCCTTTCTCAAAATCGATTATCCCAAAATCGTTAATTCTCAAACTAGGCTTTTCAAATTTTCAAAATTGATTTTTCCCCAAAAATCAAAAGCCTTTCCAAAATCCATAGGTTTCAAAAACCTTTTCTCCAAAATCATTCTCATAAGATCCTTTATATTTATATATATAACTTGAAAAATCTTTGGATCACTTCATACTTGTATAAATTCTCTCTTTATACTTCAAATACTTTCAAAAACCCTTTTCTTCTGGCTATAGATTCAACAAGAGGAGATTTATCTTATATAACAAAGATATATAACTTTATTTATTGCAAATCAAATATTCAAATTTGATTACTCTTATAAAGTTATTAACCATATTACTTACTTATATAAAGTAAATTTCTACTATAGAAATATCCAATTTCCACTTTATTTCATCATATATTTCACAAAATATACCTTTCATTTCAAGAACCATTTATTTATCAAATATACCATTCCATTTCAAAAAAATCATCTTCCAGTTCTTATCCAAAATCTTCAATATCAATCTCATTCAAACCCGTACGATGTACACATATCATCCGTACGCAGTATCAATCTGATCGCTCACTCGATCGCACAAATTTCTCTTCCGAACTAGTATCGTCCACCCGACTTCCTAGTGCGGACTCAGATCTGGTTCCTTCATCAGAAACCGTTATTCTCCTTGCATAGCCATAACTATGATAGAGAATATCCAGAACCAATCAACAATTCATATCCAGGTTCGCCGTCGAAAATCGAGTGAAAAAAATCTTATCTCGGATCGATATACTATCTCGAAATTCTGTGCTTGAATCTGGATCAAATCACTATGCGAATAGAATAATATACGTACATCCTACGTATTTATCACCATTGATTATTAGCTAGATCAATTTCTCCTTTCTGTTCACATTCGCTTTAATTTCTATCTACTTATTCACAATTGTTCCAATTCCATTTGGATTATCAATTTAATCCTTATCTCAATTGGTAATTAATCATAAACAGTTGCACTCTGACATGCTTAAATTTAGAAAATAATTTAAAAGTTAAAAATATATAAGCAGTTGAAAAATAATTATTAGTTTGTAAAATAGATATAAAATAGTTAATTAATTGTAAAATAGTTGGAAAGTAGTTAAATAGTTATAAAATAGTTAGATAATTGCAAAATAGTTGTAAAATAGTAATTAGTTATAAAGTAGTTGGAAAAATAGTAATTAGTTTATAAAACAGTTGTAAAATAGTTAAATAGTTCCAAAAGTAGTTGTAAAATAAGAATAAGATAGTTTTGGATTTTAAAAAGGAAAGTTGTATAGTAAATAGTTAGGAAAATAGATTTAAAACAGTTTATATCTAAATAATTTATTTCAAATTGTACAGAGCCAAACTGTTCAATTTCCAATCTCCATTCCTATCAATTCAATTTAAATTTCCACTTTCATTTAAATTGACTCAATTCCAATTTGAATAACTTCAGTTTCCCTTGAACTTGATTTATCCCCAATTCAAGTTGAATTAACCTCAATTTCTTTCCAAATTCAAATCAAATTCCATTTGATTTTAAACCTATTCAACTTTAATTACAATTCCAAATTATTCAGATCAATTTGGACTAATTTCAAATTGAATCCACTTCAATTTCAAATCATTTCAATTTCTGTTTAAATTAATCCCAATTCCCATTTGAATTTGAACTCATTCAACTTCAATTTCATTTCAAATTAATCCAATTCAAAATTTCCATTTGAATTTTATTCTTATCCATCTTCAATTCTAATTAATTCAAACTAAATTCAATTTGAATTAAATTTCAACTTTAAACCATCTCGAATTATATAAATTCGAGTTAAATTTTAAATGTTGATTTAACCCCTTAAATCAAATTAACCTTTATTTTTAAATCAACAATAAAAATCTTTAAACAATTTAATTTTGAGTCCAAATCTCAAAATTCCATTTTAAATTATCTTTATTTAACTTATCTCAAAGTTCAAATAAGAGTTCAAAACAAATTTATCTTTAAAATTTAATTTATCACCCAATTTTATCTTCCAGTTTTGAAACCAGTTCTTAAACAATTTTAATTTACAAATTCAATTCTTAACATTCAAATCTTCAGTTTAAAGTAATTCCAAATCCTTAATTTCAAATTAAAGTTTAATTTCCATTTTATCTCAATAATAGATATATTATCATACTTCATTTCTTCATTTATTTAAACAAATCCAATTCACAGTTTAAAGATTATTAATAACAGTATGATGATATCATCCAAATTATACTTAAAACATCCATCCATTTCCAATTTTGAGATCTCAAACCCATTTTGAGATCACACAAACTCTCAATTCAAATCAACCATTTAACTTCCCAAGTTAAATCTCAATTTCATCTTGCAATATCCAAATCAGGTTGTTCATTCAAACTTATTTAACTTCTTCCAAGTTAAATTCAATTTAATCCCATTAATCCCACTCAAAATTTGAATTTACTATTTCAAATTTCAAATTTCTATCACTTAAAAGTTCAAAAACTTATTTTACTTTGGGTTTTTACTTCACACTTCAGGGAAAATCAAAACTCATCACTTTAGAGTTTATTTCAAATCATCTTAGATATTATGTATATCCACACATATATACATATTTACTTCTTGGCCCACCAAGCCAAATTTTAAAATTTAAACCACCTTTGGTTTTAATTCAAAATAAATTTCTTTTAAAGCTTTCAAACAACTTCTTATTTTAAAATAAGACTATATTCAAAATAGTCTGAATAATATTATTTATTATTTCTTTATCACTTTGAAACAAATTTTCAAATTTCTGGACCTAGATTTAAAACTTCACAACTTAAATCACCTTCAGTTCCAATTTATAAGTCATACTTACCTAAATGTTTTACTTCCTTAAAACATTATATTTTACTTACTCATTAGCACACATATCATTATTAAATCAATCATTTATGATAATAACCAAGATTATCATATCCGAATACCCATTTCACTGTTATCTTATTTTGAAATCATTTCTACAAATTCAGGATTTTAATTTCATTTTGGATCCATTTCAAACTTATCTTCATTTAATTTCAATTTGGTTGTATTACTATTACCACTTAATTCTCATTATTTAATTTTCAAATAATACAACAACCAATTACCTTAATATATAATGGTTAGAAGAATCATTGCTTTATATATAAACTTATATAAAAATCATTTACTTTTAGAACCATTATATAAGAAAATAACAAGTACGCTCTCTTATATATATTACACTCAACTCATTCTAGGGTACTATTGACCCTATCTTTAATGAGTGCACCCACCAGGGCAAAGGTTCTCGCTTAACCTTCAGCACTGATACCAAAATTGTAACGATCCGGAATTTTCGATTCTGAAAATTCCAGATAGTTAGAGAAAAGAAGAAAATAGAAGAAGAAGAAGAAACAGAAACACCAAAATACAGATTCTCACATTCGCAGCGGATCAAAATATAATATCAAATAATAATAGTTATACAAAAGTAAACTGTATCTGTTATTTTACATACATTTACATCAGAGTTACTACACTATCACAAAACATTGGACAGATAAAAATAAACATGTCTCAGATAAACTACAATATCACAGCGGATAATACTCCATACGTTCCTGCCATCCAGCTTGCCTCCTGAGCTCTTGAACGTTCTTATTTGGAAATCTGTAATACTCGGTCTGACCCGAGCATTACATCAAAGTAATATCCGGGTCAGGCTGGAAACCAGCGTGAGTAAACCCAACTAATATGAAATACTCAGTAAAACTTATTTAAAACCCGAGTAATTCATTCAACACTACAAGTTCACAACTTGCTATAGACGATGCTTATTTCATAAATCAATCTCTAAATACCCTTACTCAACTTTAAATGGTCCAGTCATTTAAATTATTCCATTTCAGCCTATAACTTTCACATATCAATCTATAAAGAATCATTTTAAGTTACAAATCCAAGTGGGTTCGGTTATTTACTGATACCCGCCCCCGGTCTCTTTGAATTCAATACCATCTTAACCCAAATTATTCAAGTGAAATTCAATTCAACTTTAAATACAAGATGTCACTTTATACATGGCAACATCGATAGATAACCATAATATCACTGTTCACCCAAACATATCATATCACACAACATTTCATATCAGAGATATCAACCAATTCAAGGCATTCAACATCATTCAATCATTTATATGCAAGATTTATCACTTTCAAAATTAATTTAATTTACCCCAAATTAAATTAATTACTAATCTTTAATCACTTAGATTACCCAAACATTAATTGATTACAAACCAATTAATTAATCATCTTTTAATTATCCTCTTAAGTAGTCACCCTTGTCTAATTATTCTTTAATTTCAATAAGTAATTAACCCTTAATTAATTACACGATTTAATTAACCTTCACCTATGCACGTTAAACACATTGATCCTTAACTAATTACTCAAATTAATTACCCTTAAATCACTTACATTGATTAATTATCCATAAATTAATCACACATATTAATTTATTCACCCTTAATAAATTTTCCTAATTAATTAATTAATCAGTCAATTAATTAATCAACCCTTTAATTAATTACACCTAGTAGTTAATCCTTAATTACTTCCCTTAAGTAATTTACCTTTAATCACTTTTATCGACTAATTATCCTAATTATCCCATTGGTTAATTTTCCTCAATTAATTAACCTTAATCATTAATTAATTTAACCTTTAATTTTTAATTAAATTAATTAACCCTCAACAGATTAATCCTTAATCATCCAAGGTTTTAATTAACCTTAAAATAAACCATTTATCTTTATTTAATTTTCTTTAATTACCTAATCATATTTAAAACATTTATGTTTAAAATTAACTTAATTAAGTTATTTAATTTAAGTTTAAAATAACTTAAGCATTTAACAATCTTAAGTTAACAAATCATATATCTTCTTAAATCAAATAGTTTTAAATTATTTAACATATTACAGTTTAAACCAAATGTATTTTAATCGTTAAAACTCGTTTATTTTAAACTTTAAAACTGTTTTAAATTAACTTCGGGTCGAACCCGAAATATAATCGAGCCTAAACTCCAAAATCCCGAGACAAAACCAAACCCTTCCCAAAACCAAAATTCAAACACTACATCGATCATAACCGAGAACGACCCGAGCAATTTCTCCATCTCCCCCAAAACATTCCCGAGCCTACAAATCTTCCTCAAACCACTGATACGCGCAAACCCAACGTTCACGTGCACAGTTCGTCGGCAACGTTCGACCACCCAAAACCACCGTTGGCAAGTCGCCTCCGACCTCTACACGCCATTTGACCACCCAGACTTCCCATTTGATCAAGAAATCGAAATCGAGTTCGAATGAACCCATTGACCCTACCTGTAACAAAATCGGTTACCAGAAAACCAACCCGTGACATCACCTATGACCACCTGACGACACACCGTCTCGCCTGAAGCTTCACCGATCCCCTATCTTCCTTCTCCCCCCAACCGGTCAACGCCGATGCCACGATGGCGATGCAGCCATCATATAAAAGTCACGACCAAAACAAGGGCAAAAACCCTACCACGACGATCTGCCGCCGCCATGGTGAACGAAAAATTCACCTAATATTTTTTCCGAGCCTGACAACCCCTCCGGTACCTCCAGCAGTGATCCATATCACCCAGATCACCTCGATCGTCAGGAAAAGTCGAAAACACAGTCCACGGTCATCTCACGATTCCTTACGATTTACTACCCTAAAAATCAAGATTTTACTTTTAAAAATCTTAGTTTTCGATAATGAATCGAATTATACATTTGAAACATCAAATTGTTAAAGTTGAGATTTTGATGTGTATTTGAATCCAACTGTTCTTCTTCTCCTATATGAAAACCACCATCAGATTCTTGCCTTATACATTTTTAAACTAATGATCTTGCTGTATCAATAAATTTTGTCATATACCGAAGACTAAAGAGAATCAGGGAAAATAGAATTTGAATCTTGATCTTTTTTTTCCTTTTGAACCTGTACAAAATGAACAGGCCAAACATCATGCACACCCAATCAATCATATAGATATACATATAATTCATTTTTAAACAATCATATAATCATTTATCATGCTTCACTTCAAGTTCACAGCATGCAACGAAATTTTTAAACAGGTTAGCAATTTTGTTTACTCACCTGTTTTCTGGAAACAGAGAACAACTCACAATTTTTCCCTGGAACCAAACTATTTTGATTTGATCTTCAAGTTTGAAACAATTGAAAGATTATTGTTTTCTTTGATTTGGTTTTGTAGTTGATATTTTTGAGATGATCAGGCCTATGCTTTGCTCTGAAAATGATGATCTAAATCTGAGGCTTTGATTTGAATTCTTTTTGAACAGGTTGATGGTGAGATTGAAACAGATTATGATCTGGTTTATATTTTTTTTCTTTTTTCTTCTTCAGAATTTGAACTTATTAAAGAGAATGAGAGATAGGTATGAAAATGTTTATATTATCTTTTATTAATTATTTTGAAAAATAAAAAGATATAAAAGACACTTGTACAATCTTATTAACACTTGTCATTAACTACTCTTAATTTATTTACACATGTTATTAAGGAGATTCAAGAGCTAACACATGTAAATTTGCATGCATTAATTAATTTTAAAATGTTTATAAAGCTTTTGTATTTATTTACTAATTAATAAATACTTTTCTATATATATATATATATATATATATATAATTCTTTTAAAGAAAATAAAATAAAAACCAATTATTTTCAAAATAAAATGATATATAATATATTTAAATCAAACTATATTTAAGATATACTTCTTTTAAATTTTCAAATTTGAATTCAAATTCAAGTCCAATCAAATTTAAAAATCTATTCAAAAATGCATATATATTTTAAATAAACCTAAATTCAATTTGTAATTAATAATTCTACTTAAAAATTTATTTATCTATATTTAAAACAACCCATTATCATTGTTGTTTGTAAATAACAATTTTGTCAAATATAAATAATTTATAAAGGAGATTATCACATTTATTTGTCCAATTTACAACCCAGTATTTTAATAATTAATTCAGATAATTATCCAATTATCTGATGTCCAAAAATCCGGGTTATCACAAATGACTTGTGACAAGACCTTGAACAAAACGTATAGGCTATAGCTGGACTTTGGTTTAGATAGGACTGAATTTGAAGATGCATCTATAGCGATAGTCGCTATAGATGCAGTTGTAAATTGCCTTATTTTTGACAATTGCTATGGACTTTATAGAGAGATCCTTAGGGGTTACTCGTCATTTTTATGATGTTTTATATGTATGTTTGTTGCGATTAAAAGCTTGGACGGTAAAAAGTTAAGTAACATCTCGATAAGTGGTCAAAACATCACGGATGCAAAACTACCCCATTTAGCCTTGATTTTGGACTTTAAAAGGGTTGAAAAAATATTTAAATTTAAGTATATTGTTTTATGATTTTTACTAGTGTTTACTAACTATTATTAGAGTCTTTTAAATGTGTTTTGAGATATTTATGAATTTTCAAAAATTAGTTGCGAATTTTTAAAGAAGAGATATTTTGTTGAAAATGTGTCGTTTTCAAGTTTTAAGAAAAATTATAAAATTATTATTTTCCAGTAATATTTTGAATAAATATTTTAAAACCTATTATAAGTATTTTTAAGTATTTCAAAAGTATACACAATTATTTTCGAAAAGGGGTTAGGAATTGCTTAGTGGCTAAATGGTTAGTTTTTTGATTACTTGTTTGAAAAGTAATTAACTATGCTTAACACTAAGAGCGGACGAAGTAAGGTTTATCTATATGTGAGAGTTAAGATTGATGTCGAGTAGGGACGTAGCATTAGAGCTCTAACTTATCGGACTTCTCTCTTGATCGAGGAATACTAAGTCGACATGTTGATTTCTTATTGTTTATGGAAATCATTAATACTATACTTAACACTAGAAGACGACAAGTAGACTTATCTATTTATGATATTCAAGAATGAAGTGTCTAGATAAGACTTGATGCAACTAGTGCTCAAACCTACCTGGCTTCACTCTTAGACGAGGAAGAGTTAAGTTGGAATGTCGGAAACGAGTTAAGCGTGCAGATCGTGGTTTGTATAAATAATTGTTTTAACTAGATAATCGATTAGCCAATTATCGAACTTCATCTAGCATTGACTTAGGAAGTTATCAAAGGCTTCATGATTTTATACCAATAAGAACTCTCGAGGAGGAGTATTGGTACGAAACGTGGAGGAGTATTGGTACGAAACGTCTCTAGTTTTCATTTACTTTTGAAAGAACCGAAATTGAGTTACCGCAAATTCATCAAATTAGTTTTGAAGAGACCGGGATCGGTAAGTGTTTTACTTATCGAATACTACTTCAAAACTAGTATACGAATTCTATGCTTAAAAGCTGATGAAATACTATAGAGTTGAACTATCAATTCTAAGGTTAAGTCTAAGGGAGAGGTCGACGTTAACATTTCAAACGTTGTTATCGTATGAGACTGTCTATCTTGAAGAGTATTCCAAGTGAGATGACAGCGCTAACATTCGTTGGAGGACTTATGCGGGAAACCTATGTGGAGGTTCAAGATCTGTTCAAGATGCTCAAATCCATATAGTGAATCGTGATCTGTTCGAGATGTGAGAATCCATTTGGGTATTCGTGTTTTGTTCGAGTGATGAAGACTCATGTGAAAGATGTCAAATGTAACCTCGACATCAGAATTAACTGAAAACAGAGTAGAATGCACAATTTGGAGTTAGCGACCCATATTAGGGTGTTGTCAACACCATTTCTAGAGATACTTATCGATTGTTGGCTGACGAAAGTTGATGATATTTGGTTCACGTTGTTCATATTTATGTTCGGACACTGGGCCGCTTCTGTTTATCTAAATGTATATTTTATCTAGAGATATACGTCACTCTGAGGTACTTTACGAACCTTATGCAGGGGATTGGATCCGGCTCCACCAGAGAGATCTCCATACGAAAATTCATTATGCGAACGAACCTTGGCGGTTTTGATTGTACCTCAAATATGTTGTAGTGTGATCAATATAAGCACGATAGCTATTTGATATGATTTATATTCTATACCCTAGACATTATCTATCATATCACTATATTAAACTTAATGAATGGTTGGTTTCAATTGAGAAAAAAATCGTTATGGAAATCCATATGGTCTCAATGGTTACTATTACATGTCATTCATATTTCTAGAGTTTCTCACATCGGTTTACCAGACTGAACTGTATGTTATTTTCTTATAATGCTTGGGTCAGCCCCGTGTATATTTTCAGATTTACCGGGGAGACGCTTTGAAGCTTATGAAGATTAGCTGAATGATTTCCTATCGTAGTATTCATTTTCTCTGCATTATTATGGTATTATCAGCATTTGTGAGGATAGTTTATTATAACTGTCCATGCTGATTATTTTAACTCTGAAAACTTTGTAACTTAGAGTGACAATATATACTGTCTTTTGATATTATATGTTATTGTTCCGTTGTGTGATTCTGATATTATATTTTTTTAGTTCTATTTCTTTTTATTTTTATTTTATTCTAACAATTCATCTTTCTGGCACTTGGGTGTTCGACATATAAAAACCGTGGATGTATTTCTATTGACATTTGGGGTAGAAAAGGCGAAACGTTACACTTGGTATCAAAGCTGAAGGTGAGAACCTTGGCTATGGTTATGTATGACTCATTAGAGACAGGGTAAACGACACCCTAGAATGAGTCAAGTGGATTATACATCTGAGAACGTATTTGTTAGTACTATATGTAGGATCTAGATTAACCCTAGAGGGGGGGGGGGGGTGAATAGGGTTATAGCAAATTTTCTCGATTTAAACACAGAAATAAACTACAGAAATAAATATGCAGTAAAGTAAATCACACACAAAATTTACCCAGCTTCGGCAACCCCTGCCTACTGCTGCATTCACAGATTTCTATTAGAATTAAACAGTATCACGCTTACAAACACTCTACTAGACTCGCAGACATTTGCTCCCGCTCACAAACACTCTACTAGACTCGCACACCCTGCTCGCAAACATTTGCTCCCGCTCACAAACACTCTACTAGACTCGCACACCCTGCTCCGCCTATAGAGTTTCGCTTACTCGCAAACTTTGCTTCCCGCCTATAGAGCTTCGTTTACTCGCAAACTCTGCTCCCGCCTACAATAGAATTTTGCAAACTCGCACACCCTGCTCACTGAACTAATTCTAACTAGACAATCTGACACTACCTAAACCCTAGGTGGTGATTTACAAAGTTTTGATTCGGAAAATAAAAACGATAATTAAAAGACAATAGAAAATAACCCTTAACCCTAGTTAACAAAATAATAAAGCCTAATTTAAAAAAAACTTAAACCCTCTTTTATAACACTATAACAAGGCCGACCCCTTTATCTTTCAACCGATCCACTATCTTCCCTTATTTGACCCGGTCCACTTTTGCTTGTAAAAATGTCGGCCTTGCTCTTGTTTCTTTGTTCGATGAATTAGGCCTTCGTTCCCTTGTGGCAATTAGGGCTCTTCAATTTAAGCCGCCGCTCTTGATTGCTGGTTGGTTGCCTTGTCGATCACTTGCTTGGAGTCGCGCTCGGCTGCTTCTCTGATGGTTGACTATCGCTCGTTTGCAGTTGCTTGATCGAGTTCGTTGTTTGTGAATTCGGTATGTACTGTTTCCTTTTGCTTTTCTAAGTTGATACTCGAACTCGATGCTTTATGTCGATGATGATTTGGGGCTTTTATATGCGTTCGTATTCCTTGAATTACGTTCGTTTGAATTCGTCAATTTACTTGCTCTGGCCGCTTGATTTCACTTTGATGATTGAGATTGTATTGACTTGTTCATAAACGTATATACTTCGATTGCTTGACATTCACGGTTTTGAATTTCAACTCCTTGGTCATCACGTTGTTGACTATGGCTTTGACTTGTTCGGCTTCTTGATTGCTACTGCTTCGGCCTTGACTTGTTCATCTTGAAATTGTTTGCGTCTGCATTGAATTCGAACCTAGACTTGTTTATTGCTTTCCTGTATATGCATTCACTTCATGTTTGCATTGTTGACTTGATTACTGAGCTGGTGCCATCTGGTACTTGTTTGCATTGTTGGTTGCATTGTTCATCTCGACTTGTTCGACATACTGACTTGATTCAATTGTGGACTGGATTTTGTTTTCTTTGCTCAGACTTTTAGTCACATACAGCCATGAATATAAATGCTTTTGACTATGGTATGTTCGACCTGTCGATTTGTCTGCATTGCTTAATGGTGTCACTGTGTTTGACATGGTCTTTGTAGTACATGCTAGTGATACATTTTGGAGTTGGTTCATGTTGTATTGAGCTTTGACCCTTTGTTGTTCATCTGCATTGTTGCCTTGTTGACTGCATCACCATACTCTCTGTTTTGATTTGCACTTCTGTAGTGATATGATATTACTGCAATGTGAACTGTTGTGATGGTTCCATTGTTGTATTTCTGACCTGTTGCATACATGAACTGTTTTGTTCTTTGTGCTTCGACTCTGCCATTTTTTATGTTCACTGGCCTGTACATTTGCATTGTATATATTCTTGAATTTGGATTTGAACTGCTTCATGTACTTGATATTGTGACAAGTGGTCTTGTGGTTGGTCACTGGTCTTGCTTGATGGTCATGTGCCACTGCATCACCACTGTTACACTGCCTCTGTGGTCTTCACTGTGTTCATGCACATTTTTTTTTTACTTCAGTTTTCACAGTTGCATTTGCCTCGAGTACATGTAATCTTGGCTCTGCTTCATTGTTGTTGCTTCACCACTGAACATTTGTCACTTCACTGTTGCACTTTTGTGCTTTGAGTCAGTTTCATTGTTGCTGTACTGATCCTATGTTCATGTTTATATTGAACTGCCTCCTGTACTTGTATTCTGGTTCATCATGCATGTTCTTTGTTCTTTGTATCTATAGTTTGCATTACTGGTGCACATTATATCATGGTGTACATGTTGCCTTGTACTTGATTTTCTTGTTGAGACCTCTGGTATGCTGCATATTGTCACTGTATTGGTTCGAGTCAGTTTGCATGGTCACTTATGCAGTTTGAAGCTTGCCACTGACTTTGGTTCTTCGCTTGCATCGTTGTAGTTGCATTTATGTCACGTAGTTGCATACTTTGACTTCACTGAGTCATTTGGAATTGGTCTGTTGTGATTTGTCGAAGCTTTGAACTGTTTGCAACTTGACACTGTTGTACACTTGCTCTTGTTGGCTGCGCACACGAGTTGGCAAGGCAGTGCACACGTGTATGAATGTACACGTGTGTATTGCAGCCACTTATGGCTACCTGTCCCTGTAATATCTATGTGCACTACTTTGTGATGAAATCAAGTGTGAATGATGACGAACAACCCAAATAACTGAGGCAAATCATATTTTCAAAAATCGTATTTCATTTTATATTGCGAAAATATTTCTTTTTCAATTTTACTGCGTTAGTGAATATTTTTGCAGATTTCTCAGATGCTGGATTTAAACTGGAATGCAGTTGAAGACAAAATACGAGTGTGAGTGATATGTAGTGAGGTTATCAATGTAAAAATATTTGTGATGTAATCGTGATGTAATCAGAAATGTATATGTATAGTGAGAGCATGAATTTGTACTATTCAAGATTGTAATAAATATTTGTTTGAATAAAATTTCTGTTTGAATTCAAAATCTGTGTAACTTGTTCTGTTTGAATTCAAATTCAAATTCTGTGTAATTTATTTTATTCAACAAATATTTATTTAATCTATGAAAAACAAAATAGTACATTACCAAATACATTTAAATGAATATATATGTTTATTATCATCAAACAAAAACATATAAGCGCATATTCAACAATCTCCCCCTTTTGATGATAACAAACATATATTTAAGATTTTGTACATGTGTTAAATGTATTTGATCAATGATATACTTTAATTTTCCCATATACTTTAATTGCTCCCCCTATTTAAATGCTTCCTCTCTACATGATGCTCCCCCTACATATATGCATACAAATAGAAATATATTCAAATGAGCCTAGATGCATATTGAAAATTATTTTACCTTTGCTTGATTCTATTTGACAAAATCTTAACTTTTCTCTCCCCCTTTTGTTATCAGCAAAAGAATAACAGTGTTATAAAAATAGGGATGAAATGATAGACATGAATCAAACATTTAACTCAATTAAATATAAATATCAAATTTCAATAAAACTCAAACAAAAATCATAATTACCCTTGTCAAGCGCATATTCCACTTTCAGAAGTGATGGAGATAAAATCATCAAAAATCATACAATTCTGTCTATTTGTGGTATATTTATTTCAGGAAATTTGAATATCTACTAACCATGCATAACCGTTAGGACTTTTAAATGAGATTAGTAGTATTCACAATTTTTATTTAAAAAATAAAATCAAGTATCTTCTAATCACGCATGACCGTGAGGACTTTTAAATGGGATTAGAATCAACTTGTCTATTTGAATCAATTAATTTGATATGCGTTCCATACATGCATAACCGTGAGACTTTTAAATGAGCATGGAAGCACATAATCAAAAATCCAAGTAATTCACCCATGCATAACCGTGAGGACTTTTAAATGAGAGTGAATACTTTGGATATTTATTTTTATTGCTAAATATAATAAGTTGAAGCACAAATAATTTCCTTCACAGATTTAAAGATATTGAAGAACAAATGATTTCCTTTGTAAACTACCACAAATTTACATACTAAATATGATCTTGATGAGTGATGGTCGATAGAAAGATGATAGAAATAGAAATGGTCATGGAATTTTTACCCAACAGAAAGTTTTTATAACTCTTGTTATGAAATTCTAAAGAAATTTTCTAATTATACTTTCTCGAGTTATAATATATGATAAATATCGACACTCATCACTTTTTCAATCACTATTCATCTTTTCGATAATCAAAGGGAGTCGGATTAGTCAAAATAGTCATTTAAAATCAAATTCAAAAAATTATAAAATCAATTTTTCAAAAATGATTAAGCTGTAAATATGGTCAAACATGATTTTCTCGAGGGGGTTTTATAAGAAAATTTTCTGCTATTTGAAAATTATTTCAAATGAAAAAATATGCAGATATTTTCTTTGAAGAAAAACGATGCAGCAAATGAATGTTTCAAAAAAAAAATCACGTTACACTAATAATTTTTCTATCAACTATATTACCAGTGTAATCTGCATCTGAATTTAAATTTCACTCAATATTCACTTGTTGAATCAAACCATGAAATGTGCACCAAAAATTTCAAACTTAACATCATTCTTTTGAATTTGAATTTAAGCCGTGTTAACACTCAAACAAATATCATGATGTTAATTTCAGAAACCATAGGATAAACAATTATATTCATGAATAATCAATAGTCAATCATCATCATAATTATTTCAAAAACAATTTCTTGAAGTTTCAACAATTTCATAAAGTTTCAACAATTTCAAAAAATCCTTTTTAACAGCTTTCACATGAAATTTGAAATCGTGCAAATTTACAAGTAGTGACCAAAATATATCTACATGTAGCATGAGTAATCAAATACCATCATTTGACCGAACAAATTTATATGGATTGGTTCAAAGTTGAAAATCTGATTGGTCATCAATTAAGCACAAATCAATGTCATAAATAAGAACAAGTCAAAAAATCATATCAATTAAGTTCGAATCAGTCAACCATCATAATTACTCCAAGTAATTTTATTTAAAAATGGTTAGTCTATATTTTGAAAAATCATAGCATCAAAATCATCATCTTTAGTTTATCTCAATATTGGCTGATTTTAATTTAGAGTATGGTGTAGATAATCACATTTAAAAACAATTACCTGTTTTACCTTTACGATAATTTTTCGTGATTGCCCATTGTGATTCTGTCACCTTTATACTAGGCTAAGGAACTTTGCTTTGTCGCCCTTTTGTGTTTCTGGAACAGCCGAAATCCAGAGAACACTGTTGTTGTTCCTTAGCCTGCCACCACACCTACACGATAAAAGATTTATGTGACCTATTTGTTTTTATAGGTCCATTGTTGTTAGTGGCAGAATATGAAAAATATGTTTTTGGAGACCCAAAACTATTTATATATGTTCCTTTTGGCACCCAAATTTGTTTGACTTTTAAAGATTTTATATTTGTGCCTTTTGGAACCCAAATTGGTATAGTTTTCACGTGTTTGGGTCTATACCAACAATTATTTCGATTATGTCCAAATTCTCTACAAAACGAGCTCATTAAATTGACTTGATTAAATTTTGTGTTCCTATGACTATGATTTTCAACATGATTTCCAATTATTTCAGATCGAGCAAAAACACTTTTACTTTTTGCATTATCATCATTTTGTGATTTCCCAAAGCCTAGTCCTTTTCTATTGTTAGTAAAAATTTGATTTCCTAATAGCATGTTGAAAGACTTTTCGCCTCTTGAAAAGTTATTCAAGGATTTCTCAAGATTTTGGACTTTGGTTTTTAATGTTGAGTTTTCAGTGACAAGTGAGGTGCATCGATTAATAAAATCCTTTCTCCTAGTGTCTATGGTTTCCTTAAGATTCAAGTTTTCATTTTCAAGACTTTCAAAGTTATTCCTCAGTTTTGATAATTCTGAATCTAAAATCTTACATTTTTTACATTCTAGGTTTTGAATATTTTCAAGTTCAGTTTTTAACCTAAAATTTTCACGAGCAAATTCTCTCCTATCAGATTTCAGTTTTTCAATTTTAGATTCAAGAGTATCCACTACCTTAGTAAGATCAGAACACATAAAAACAAGTTCTTTATAAGAAAACTCACCTGCCTCACTAGATTCGTCGGAGCTTGCTTCTGAATTTGATTTTGCTATAAGACACAAGTTAGCCTCCTCCGAGCTGCTATCCGAAACTTCCTCTCCTTCTTCATCATCCCAAGTTGCTGCAAAAGCCTTCTTTTTCTTTTTCTTTCCTTTGTTGTCTTTGAGAAGTGGGCATTTTGGTTTGATGTGGCCAGGCTTGTTACAGTTATAACACGTCAGTTCATTATCGGAATTTTCGGAATCTTTTGACTTATTACAACTTATTTTCTTCTTGCGTGGCTTGAATCTCGACCATTTTCTAAGATTATTGACAGCCATTGCAAGCTCTTCAATTGGATCTTCTTCATCTTTATCGCTTTCTTCTTTGCTCTTTAAGGCAATCGTCTTCTTCTTTGGTTCGGAGTTGTTGCGTTCTTCCTTTGCTTTTAACTCAAGCTCATATGTCATCAAGTTGCCAATCAACTCCTCCATGCTTAGTTTACTCAAATCTTTCGATTCTTGAATTGCTGTGACTTTTGCCTCAAAGTTCTTTGGTAAGACTCGTAGTATCTTCCGCACAAGCTCTACCTCATTGAATACCTTCCCAAGTGCTCTAGCGTTGTACACCAAAGTTGAAAAGCGTCCAAACATGTCCTTTATGCTCTCGCCTTTGTCCATCACAAAGTTCTCGTATTCATTGCTGAATAGGGCTAGACGAGACTCCTTGACTTGAGAAGTTCCTTCGTGTGTCACCTCCAAAGTGTGCCAAATTTCCTGTGCTGTTGTACAATGAGAAATTTTATTAAATTCATTTTTATCAAGAGCACATATCAAAGCATTCATGGCTTTAGCATTTGTCGTTTTCAATCTCTTATCGTTAGCATCCCACCTATCCTTAGGTTTAGGAATCTCAGTATCACCAACGATTATAGTGGGAGGTTTATATCCAGTTTCAATAATATCCCAAACATCATAATCAACGAAACTAAGATAAATACTCATCCTAACTTTCCAATAAGCATAATCGTTCCCGTTAAACATGGGTGGCCTAGCAATAGATTGCCCCTCAGAAAAAGCATTATTTTGTAGACTCATGACTCTAGAGTTAAATAAAAAAATATACCGGGCTCTGATACCACTTGTAGGATCTAGATTAACCCTAGAGGGGAGGGGGGTGAATAGGGTTATAGCAAATTTTCTCGATTTAAACACAGAAATAAACTACAGAAATAAATATGCAGTAAAGTAAATCACACACAAAATTTACCCAGCTTCGGCAACCCCTGCCTACTGCTGCATTCACAGATTTCTATTAGAATTAAACAGTATCACGCTTACAAACACTCTACTAGACTCGCAGACATTTGCTCCCGCTCACAAACACTCTACTAGACTCGCACACCCTGCTCGCAAACATTTGCTCCCGCTCACAAACACTCTACTAGACTCGCACACCCTGCTCCGCCTATAGAGTTTCGCTTACTCGCAAACTTTGCTTCCCGCCTATAGAGCTTCGTTTACTCGCAAACTCTGCTCCCGCCTACAATAGAATTTTGCAAACTCGCACACCCTGCTCACTGAACTAATTCTAACTAGACAATCTGACACTACCTAAACCCTAGGTGGTGATTTACAAAGTTTTGATTCGGAAAATAAAAACGATAATTAAAAGACAATAGAAAATAACCCTTAACCCTAGTTAACAAAATAATAAAGCATAATTTAAAAAAAACTTAAACCCTCTTTTATAATACTATAACAAGGCCGGCCCCTTTATCTTCAACCGATGCACTATCTTCCCTTATTTGACCCGGTCCACTTTTGCTTGTAAAAATGTCGGCCTTGCTCTTGTTTCTTTGTTCGATGAATTAGGGCTTCGTTCCCTTGTGGCAATTAGGGCTCTTCAATTTAAGCCTCCGCTCTTGATTGCTGGTTGGTTGCCTTGTCGATCACTTGCTTGGAGTCGCGCTCGGCTGCTTCTCTGATGGTTGACTATCGCTCGTTTGCAGTTGTTTGATCGAGTTCGTTGTTTGTGAATTCGGTATGTACTGTTTCCTTTTGCTTTTCTAAGTTGATACTCGAACTCGATGCTTTATGTCGATGATGATTTGGGGCTTTTATATGCGTTCGTATTCCTTGAATTACGTTCATTTGAATTCGTCAATTTACTTGCTCTGGCCGCTTGATTTCACTTTGATGATTGAGATTGTATTGACTTGTTCATAAACGTATATACTTCGATTGCTTGACATTCACGGTTTTGAATTTCAACTCCTTGGTCATCACGTTGTTGACTATGGCTTTGACTTGTTCGGCTTCTTGATTGCTACTGCTTCGGCCTTGACTTTTTCATCTTGAAATTGTTTGCGTCTGCATTGAATTCGAACCTAGACTTGTTTATTGCTTTCCTGTATATGCATTCACTTCATGTTTGCATTGTTGACTTGATTACTGAGCTGGTGCCATCTGGTACTTGTTTGCATTGTTGGTTGCATTGTTCATCTCGACTTGTTCGACATACTGACTTGATTCAATTGTGGACTGGATTTTGTTTTCTTTGCTCAGACTTTTAGTCACATACAGCCATGAATATAAATGCTTTTGACTATGGTATGTTCGACCTGTCGATTTGTCTGCATTGCTTAATGGTGTCACTGTGTTTGACATGGTCTTTGTAGTACATGCTAGTGATACATTTTGGAGTTGGTTCATGTTGTATTGAGCTTTGACCCTTTGTTGTTCATCTGCATTGTTGCCTTGTTGACTGCATCACCATACTCTCTGTTTTGATTTGCACTTCTGTAGTGATATGATATTACTGCAATGTGAACTGTTGTGATGGTTCCATTGTTGTATTTCTGACCTGTTGCATACATGAACTGTTTTGTTCTTTGTGCTTCGACTCTGCCATTTTTTATGTTCACTGGCCTGTACATTTGCATTGTATATATTCTTGAATTTGGATTTGAACTGCTTCATGTACTTGATATTGTGACAAGTGGTCTTGTGGTTGGTCACTGGTCTTGCTTGATGGTCATGCGCCACTGCATCACCACTGTTACACTGCCTCTGTGGTCTTCACTGTGTTCATGCACATTTTTTTTACTTCAGTTTTCACAGTTGCATTTGCCTCGAGTACATGTAATCTTGGCTCTGCTTCATTGTTGTTGCTTCACCACTGAACATTTGTCACTTCACTGTTGCACTTTTGTGCTTTGAGTCAGTTTCATTGTTGCTGTACTGATCCTATGTTCATGTTTATATTGAACTGCCTCCTGTACTTGTATTCTGGTTCATCATGCATGTTCTTTGTTCTTTGTATCTATAGTTTGCATTACTGGTGCACATTATATCATGGTGTACATGTTGCCTTGTACTTGATTTTCTTGTTGAGACCTCTGGTATGCTGCATATTGTCACTGTATTGGTTCGAGTCAGTTTGCATGGTCACTTATGCAGTTTGAAGCTTGCCACTGACTTTGGTTCTTCGCTTGCATCGTTGTAGTTGCATTTATGTCACGTAGTTGCATACTTTGACTTCACTGAGTCATTTGGAATTGGTCTGTTGTGATTTGTCGAAGCTTTGAACTGTTTGCAACTTGACACTGTTGTACACTTGCTCTTGTTGGCTGCGCACACGAGTTGGCGAGGCAGTGCACACGTGTATGAATGTACACGTGTGTATTGCAGCCACTTATGGCTACCTGTCCCTGTAATATCTATGTGCACTACTTTGTGATGAAATCAAGTGTGAATGATGACGAACAACCCAAATAACTGAGGCAAATCATATTTTCAAAAATCGTATTTCATTTTATATTGCGAAAATATTTCTTTTTCAATTTTACTGCGTTAGTGAATATTTTTGCAGATTTCTCAGATGCTGGATTTAAACTGGAATGCAGTTGAAGACAAAATACGAGTGTGAGTGATATGTAGTGAGGTTATCAATGTAAAAATATTTGTGATGTAATCGTGATGTAATCAGAAATGTATATGTATAGTGAGAGCATGAATTTGTACTATTCAAGATTGTAATAAATATTTGTTTGAATAAAATTTCTGTTTGAATTCAAAATCTGTGTAACTTGTTCTGTTTGAATTCAAATTCAAATTCTGTGTAATTTATTTTATTCAACAAATATTTATTTAATCTATGAAAAACAAAATAGTACATTACCAAATACATTTAAATGAATATATATGTTTATTATCATCAAACAAAAACATATAAGCGCATATTCAACACTATAGAAATGTTTTATATTGTATTTATTGGTCTGTTGAGTGGTTTATGAATTCTGGTCGGTAAATAGGACGCCATGATATCGATATGGATTTTTAAACATTTGAATAAAGTAAACCAACACAATATTATTTTCAAATTTGTAAATGAGATAATTTTATCTAGGATTATATTTTATATAAAAATATATAATTTACACAAAATTGATATAGTTATTTATGAGATGTTTGTTAGGAAATTGTAATATTCAATGATTATCATTTATTGTTTGATTAGATATGCTTGGCCAGTTTATGAGCATTTACTATTGTTTGTTGATTTATAAGAAATTTACCTTTTTATAATAAGGGTTGGATAGATAGTAAATTTATGAGAACATTAAAAACGAACACCTTGTGAATTAAGTTTAACGGTTTGACTATATGACGTTCGATGATAATGTTGGGTTAAAATTGAATTTTAATAAGAGTTGTTATTTATAATCTAAACAAAGATATACATTTTTGAAATGATTTAGATTTATATAAACATGGTTTATAAACGAAAAGGATTTGAATAGAGAAATTGTGGACTTAAATCTCAGTATCTTTGAAAATATTTTTCAAGATTTTGACGAAAATAATAATAGTATTATTTGAATGTAAATATTTAGGAGGTTGATTTAAGAAATTGAGATCATAATGCTTAGTATTATCATACGAAGTATTTGATAGCACTTTGAAATAATTTTGGTTGAGTACCAAGAGTATGCTTTAGATGCACTGAACTTACTCCTGTCGTTTGAAAATAATTTTGATGACGACTTCAACATCATCGACATTCATTTTCGGGTTTCTAAGTGTGGGATGCTATAAAGTTGTTTTTGGTAAAACAGATTTTAATCCCAAAGTATGAGTTGAGATCATTATATGTTTTCGAGGTGTTTACACCGGTTCGAACGAGGATTTTTCACTTGATTCTTTACGGCGAACATTTGATACGGTTTCGTAGTACGATCCTGATATTTTCTATAATGGTATATGGTTGTACAAGGAGAACGAAGGTTTCTAACCAAGGAATCAAATCAGAGTCTGCACTAGAGAGGTCAAGTGATTCATACAAATTAGGAAGTGAAATTTATACGATCGAGCAAGCGATCAGATCGGATATTGCGTACGGATGGTCAATGTGCATCGTACGGGCTTGAGTATATTTGTATACTATGTTTGTTAGCTTGGGGAGAGTTTAAGGAATGACCATTCGATTTGTTCTATGGTGGCATGAATAATCGTTTAAGTAATAACTTAAGGCTGTTGAGCAGCAGATACACTAAATTCATTGATTATCATCCTTGTACAATGAGAGAGTTTGGGCTTGAGCAAACTATGGATTTTGCTTGCTAGTGATTGTGATACTGTTAAGTATCAATGCATGATTGTTTCTTTAGTTTCTCGTGTTGGAATTTCAAGGACGAAATATTCTAAGTGGGGGAAAAAGTAACGATGTGGAATTTCGGATATTTCGTATTTAAATATCTGAATTATTTAAATATTTGAATCTTGGATTAAATGTTATTAAAATAATTTAATTGTTTTTTAACCTCCTTTTAAATCATAACTAATGATAAGAAACTTGGTTTTGAAATTTGTTTACAAAAAAAATATTTTTGGAGAAAAATCGACAATCTGATCAAAATCAGTTTATCAGTAAACGGCTTTTCCATCGATATAAGTTGTTCAGACACTTGTGCACTTAAATAATGATCATATGAACACATTAGCAACTAATTAATATATGCATCTCTTCATTAAGCTTGGAACATTCTAGAATATTCTAATGGATAAGAGATATTACCATGTTGAGCGTATAATGGTAAATAGCATAAAGGAAAAATGACGTAAAGTTATTATATGAGAAGGAGGCTCCTTTGTGACATTCCATGAAAGGTAGAAGACGGTAGTAACCTCTCACAGACATATATAAGCAAGGAAATACCCTTAGGAAATAATCATAAAATTTACAAAGCTTGTGTTCTAAAAATCCATGGCTTCTCTTCTTCTTTCTCTCTTATGTTATAAAATGAAAGAGTTGTAGTCAACTTCAAATCATTTCAAACTTTGCCATAAGGCTTAGTATAATGTCAAAAAACCTTCCACCATGCCAAAATTTAAGATGCAAAGCCAAACTCCTATATCAAGGAGAGGCCGTGAGCTATATGGGAAAAATGGAGGAAATTAAGCAAGTGCAAGACAAGGAGGAGGAGAAATGAGGTGGTTGCAAAGATAGAGGTTTGACTTGGGTGCTTGGACTTGGTTGTTTGAGAGGTTGAATGTGATTTAACACCTCACTTTGAATGAAAATATAACACACACACACATGTTAGTATTTGATTGTGTTTATGTTGATTTAATTGTTGCTAACTTATGTTAAAACATTAGTTTGAATTCTTACTTTAAAAGTAAGTGACATGAGTGATTTATGTATATGGACTTGAACAAACTTGGAATGTACTTGAATGAACTTGTGACAGGACCTTGAGCACATCATTATGTTATAGATAGACTTTGGTTTAGATCGGACTTGGATTTGAAAGTGCAGTTATAACAATAGTCGCTATAGACGCAGTTGTAAATTGTCTTGTTTTTGGCAATTGCTATGGAATTTTGTAGGGAGATCCTTGGAGGTTTTCGTCATATTTACAATTTTTTATATGTATGTTTGTTGCTATTAAAAACTTGGATAGTAAAAAGTTAAGCAACATCTCGAAAAGTGGCCAAAACATCACTGGTGCAAAACTGCTTTAGCCTTAATTTTGGACTTTAAAAGAGTTGAAAGATACTCAAATTTAAGTATTTTGTTTCATTCTTTTTGCAAGTGTTTACTAATTATTATTAGAGTATTTTAAAAATGGTTTGAGATATTTATGAACTTTTAAGAATTAGTTGTGAATTTTTAAATAAGAGATATTTTATTGAATACAGTCATTTTCATGTTTTAAGGAAAATTGTAAAGTTGTTGTTACAGGGTTGGCGCAGTTGGTTGATGGTCCGGACTGCGTGATCAAAGGTCACGAGTTCGAGCCCTGAAACTGACAACCCTGTAACAAGTACCCGAAGTATGTGTTTGGCAGACACATACTTCCCTAGAGTTTACAAGCGAAGCTTGATTCTCTAGGTAATTCAAAAAAAAATGTTTTAAAATCTATTATAGGTATTTTCAAGTATTTTAAAAGTATATACAAATGTTTTCGAAAAGGAATTAAAAATTACTTGTTTGAAAAGTAATTAACTATATTTAACACTAAAAGCGGACGAAGTAAGACCTATATATTTGTCAGAGTTAAGATTGATGTCGAGTAGGGATGGAGTAATAGAGCTTTAACCTACCAGACTTTTCACTTGATCAAGGAATAGTAAGTCGGAAAATGTCGAAAACGTGTTAATCGTGTTGATTTCTTATTGTTTATGAAAATCATTAATGTTACACTTAACATTAAAAGCCGACGAGTTAGACTTATCAATTTGTGAGATTTAAGAATGAAGTATTTATGCGAGGCTTGATGCAACCAGTGCTCAAGCTTATCCGCCTTCACTCTTGGACGAGGAATAATTGAGTTGGAATATCGAAAATGAGTTAAGCATACGAATCATAATTTGTATAAACAATTGTTTTGACTAAATAATCGATCGATCGATTATCAAACTTGATCTAATATTGACTTAGGAAGTTATCGAAAAGCTTCGCAATTTTCTACCAATAAGAATCTCCGGAGAGGAGTATTGGTATGAAACGTCTCTAGCTTTCGTTAATTTTGAAAGAATCGGAATTGAGTTTATCGAAAATTCATCGAATTAGTTTTGTAGAGACCGAGATCGTTAAGCGTTTTGCTTATCGAATACCATTTCAAAACTAGTTTATGAGTTCTATATTTTGGAAGTGGCTGTGAAGTGAAATGTTATAGAGTTGAACTGTCTATCCTAAGATTAAGTCCAAGTGAGATGTCAGATTTAACATTTCAAACGATACTATCATATGAGACTGTCTATATTGAGGAGTATTACATAAGGGAGGACGGTGCTAGCATTCGTCAGAAGACTTATGTGGAAAATCTATATGGAGGTTCGAGATCTATTCAAGATGCTCAGATCCATGTAGTTATCTGTAATTTGTTCGAGATGTGAGAATCCATTTGAGGATTCGTGTTTTGTTCGAGTAATGAAGACTCGTGTGAAAGATGCCGGACATAACATTGACATTGGAAATAACTAAAAACAGAGTAGGATGCACAACTTGAGGTTATCGACCCATGCAAGGGTGTTGTCAACTCCATTTCTAGAGATACTTATCGATTGTCGGCCGACGGGAGTTAATGATATTTGGTTCACGTTGTTCATGTTTATGTTCGAACATTAGGTCGCCTTGTGTTTATCTAAGAGTATATTTTATCTAGAGATATATGTCGTTTGGAGGTAAATTATGATTCTTGTGCAGGGGATTGGATCTGGCTCCATCGAAGAGATCTCCATGGAAAAATTCATTATGCGAACGAACCTTTGTAGTTTTGATTGTACCCTACATATGTTATGGTGTGGTGAATGTAAGTACCATAGCTATTTCATATGGTTTATATTTTATACCCTAGATTATCTATCATATCATTATATTAAATTTAATGAATGGTTAGTTTCACTTGAGGAAAAAACCGTTACGAGAATCTGTATGGTCTCAATAGTTACTGTTACATGTCACTCATATTTTTGGAGTTTCTTACGCTAGTTTACCAGATTGATCCGTGTGTTATTTTCTTATAATGCTCGGGTCAGCTCCGTGTATATTTTCATATTTAGCGGTGAACGTTTTGGAGTTTATGTAGATGAGCTGGATGATTTCCTACCGTAGTATTTACTTCCACTGCATTACTATGGTATTATCATCATTTGTGATGACAGGTCATTATAATTGTCCAGGTTGATTATTGTAACCTCGAAAAACTTTGTATCTTAGAATGACAGTTTATACCGTCTTTTGATGTTGTATGTTATCGTTCCATTGTGAGATTCGGATATTGTGTTCTTTTCTTTCCGATTCTAATTCTTTTTCTTTTTATTTTAGCATAATAATTCGTTCTTTCAGCACTTGGGTGCTCGGCACATGAATATCGTGGATGTATTGATGTCGACATTTGATGGTCGAAAAGGCAAACCGTTACAACCGTTAAGCTCGTATAAAAAAGTGAAATTTGATAATACACGAATTACTCTTGTAGTAACATCACATTGTTTTACCTTCAAGGTCATGCAATTAAAGAATTGAAATATGTCATCCAAAGTTTATAACCACTCAACTCCCAGAACAACTTCAGTCGTCAATGGCAGCAAAAGTTAAAATAAAACAATTAGTTGTAGTTTCTTTGTCTGCATTATCAGATTTGCTTTAAAGCAGTTCCCTTGGCATATATAAGTTCTTCCATCTGCTGCTTTTTCTTAAGCCTTTTGCATTGCTCGGAAATAATGAATGAACAAGTTTCACATCTTTTGAGCCATAGAAGTGACTGGCAGCTGCTTTTTCTTAAGCCTCTTGCATTGCTCAGAAATAACAAATAAACAAGTTTCACATCTTTTGAGTCATAGCAGTGACCGGCAGCTGGTTAAGAAATCCATTAATTCTTATAGTTTCCACCGAACTGGTGATATTACCATTATTTTCATAATTTCAAGAGGAAGAAGAAAAATGTACTGTATTCAACAAGAAAGAGTTAAATTAGTACTAAATGCTGGATCATTTCTTGTGGAAAATATGAATAATGATGCATGCTTTGTGACCACAATTTGTCCTACTACTTTTTACAGGACAATATGAGGGAGATTCAACTAGGATCACACACAGTACAATCACATGGAATAAAACTTGCGAAAACACACAAACATGATTGGTTTATCCTCATCTTTCTTGCAGTTCTCATGATAATCTTAAATATGATTCATCCTTTTCACGCTTTATTAGTAAGGATATGATGACTGATCTGAGATATCCTCTGAAAAGCAACACTGTTCCAGCGTGGGCTGTTCCGGTATATTATGTATTTCTAACATATTATTTTCATTTAAAAATATCTTTGATTTATATTTTAGTTATAAACTTTCCTATTCAGATAATTTCAGTGTTATTGCCTGTAGTGGTTAATTGATTCGGCTTTGGTGTAAGAGGTCACAAGTTCGAAACTTGCTTTCGAACGTTTATTGACATGGGATATGTTGTCCCAATGATTTGTTGTATATAAAGTACCGTTTCCAAAAAAAAAAAAAACATATATCACAAATTTTCATTCTAGGCATGTGAAAAAAAATTATTTTCAAGTTCAGGCCCTGTTTCAAACTTATTATGAAAATAGGCTTGGATTTCACCATTTAGCCAATTTGCACTTCCGTATTCTGAAAATATGTGCAAGAACAAAATTTTGATTTGTACTTGCGCATTTTTAAAATTTGCACATGCACATTTTCAGAATGCGCATGAATAAAAATCCGGTATAGGCAAAAAAAGACATATTTTCATAATAAGTTTAGAATGGAGTTTAAATTTGAAATAAGCTTTTTTCAGAGGCGTAGGATGAAAATTTGTCCTATATGCATACATGTACGTGTGTGTATACAATTTCCTTCCATTTTGATAATGTTTTCTTGCTAGCTCACTGCTGCTGTTACAAATTTGAACTAGGCATTCTATTTTCTGTGCTAGTTACTGGTGTCATTACTGATGCAATCAAGGATGCAGTTGGACGACCTCGTCCCAATTTTTTCTGGCGTTGTTTTCCTCAAGGAAAGGAGGTTCATCTTTCAGTCCTTCATAGTTTGAGTTTTACATAATTTCACAGCTTCACTTTTATTTCACTTCATCATGTCAATGTCGATATTCTTGTTTTTCCCTTTTAGGTGTATCATCGGATAACTGGAGATGTTATATGTAACGGAGCTAAAAGTGTCATAAAAGAAGGTTACAAGAGTTTTCCAAGCGGACACACTTCATGTGAGCAATATTGGCAAAATATAATCACTAGACATTGAACTTTGAAACCCATTAATAATATAAAGCAAAAGGGAAAAATATCATGTTTGTTACTTGTTGTGCATAACCTGTCATACGTATATACATGACTATAACTGGGTGTGTACTTAACAATTACCTTATTTTCCATGACTGTCTGCAAGTACCTCGCAGCAAATTACCTCCTGTTTGTTTTGTGATAAATGTTGGTCACTTTTCCATAATAGGTAATGTCTTTTTTGCAGTGTCATTTGCGGGTCTTGTTTTTCTTGCATTATATTTATCTGGGAAAGTTAAAGTCTTTGATCGTCGAGGTCATGCAGCAAAACTTTGCATAGTTTTTCTTCCGTTACTTGTTGCAAGCCTAATTGGGATTTCTCGAGTTGATGATTATTGGCATCATTGGCAAGATGTTTTTGCTGGTGCACTTTTAGGTTTACATTCTATTATAGTCTAACCTTTATCCTGTAAATTTGACTATATTTTTGTTTTTTCTCAACCATGAAGTCTTCAATAAAACAATGCAGGTAGCATCGTGGCAACATTTTGCTATCGTCAATTCTTCCCCAATCCTTACGACGATGATGGTAATTTTACACACGTACAGCTACGATAGTCATATTTACTCTTATCATTTAAGTTCTAGTTTCTCAAGATATTATTTAGCATGCTCATCTTCCTATTTTGACTAGATGAAAGTGCATCATTTCTTGTAATTATAGTAACAAGTCAGGAAATGCATAAAATACAACAGCTCAAATAATTTGTCATCATTTTTCATGTCTTGGTATGCTCCGCTACATCTCATGACTAATATCTCTTTTTTCCTATTTCTATGTTCTGACATGTCCAACTGCATCTCATGACTAGTTCAGTATATTATTAATGAAAGTTTGAGTTGTAGTTGAGCATAAAAAAAATGGAGACACAAAACTCATATAATCTGTTCCCATTTCCATGTTCTTCTACTATAATTTTTTGCACTTTCAAAATTTAAAGTTATTTTATCTTATTATCAGTATATTGAGATATACCCGACAATATATGGGCAGAAAAAGTGGACAGGAGATTTAAGCTCAAAACACCAGCTCAAATCAGTTTTTTATTTCATTTCACAACCCAAACTTCAGGTATATTCACAGTGATATGTACAAATCGGATTTATTGAAGTATGGAGGAACAAAAGGTAAATAGAAATCATGTGAATATCGATTCACTTATCAAGTATAAGATAGGTTCCCTTCTCAAGTCTTTAGAGTTGAAATTGTCCAATAACCTGTAGTAAAATAAGGTTGAAATTTGAAATCAGAAGCCAGTTGCACAACTGAATCAAGTGTTCTTTTATTTAAGAGAATGAAATGTGACTATGCTAACTTAATACTGCAATCAAATAATGTAGTTCTTTTTTGTGGGAGTTGTCTGTGCAAGCTTAAAAGGTTTGTAACCATCTTCATCCTAGAAGATGTAAAAGCCCTGTTGAGCTAAATGGCCATTTTTACCAAAAATAAATAAACAAAATTCCTTGTACTACTGGCACTAATGCAATCTATGCTTCCTTTTATTTTCTAAAACCTATTTGCACTTTATTTTATCCTATATGAAACTTCCTAGCTTCTGTATAATTCCCAACTTCCAGCTCAGCTAAGCTAAGCATGTTTAATATTATGCAAATATAAATAAGGATGACGCTGGTAATACATTTTTATGTAAAATCCCATTGCAGTTCTTAGAGGTAAAAGATTTTCACATGTCACATCTCTTATCCTTTGACAAGTTCAATAACTTTTGCTCGAGTATGTAGAAATATGAACATTAGATAGGTTGCACGACTTAAATTTGCATACCACATATCACATATGAATGAGGCTTACGCTATTTCATTCTCTTGTAGGTTGGGGGCCTTATGCTTATTTCCAAATGTTGGAGGAGTCACGATCTGCTACAAATCATCGGTTTGAAGTAAACAGTACGGTGTTTGATGAATCACAACCAGAGATTATGTAGCAAGCCGAGCACCAAACTGTATATATTCTTCGATGTGTAGTTATTGAACTATCATCAGATATTCTTGCAGATTCTTAGATCGTTCTTCCATCTACTGTGCATACGAATTTCGTATGTTTCCAAATCTTCAGTTTTCCTTCATTTCTAGTTGTGTTGATTGGATAAGTTTTTTTTAGTGAATTTCATTAGATTTGAAGTCTTTTTCTTCTTCAATTTTGCTATGTTAATGAGTTCGATGTTGGTTTTTTTTAGCTCGTTGTTATTTTTGTTTGTTTAATGGTTGTTATAACATGTCGAATTGAATTTGTTTGTTTTTGTTGTAGCTATAATTGGTGATTAATTATGTTGTAATTTTATAGTTGAAGTATGCTATTGGTATTGTATTACATAAAAACAATAGGATATGTCAATGAATTTTTATGCAGACTGTTATTTGTCTAGACATATATTTACCTATGTTGAATTGATTATGTTTGTTTGCTATCGTTGTAATTGATTACCTTGTTTATGTTGTTATTTTTATAGTTCTCGTATGTTGTTGGTATTGAATGACATAAAAAAACATGAACTGTCAATGAAGTCATGCAGACCATTATTGGTATGTGGCAAATATCTGACAAATATTTGTCATGCTAGTTTTTTTTGGTTGTAGAAGTTTATTTTTAATATTATATGTATTTTTGCAGGTTCGATCCTATTGACGTTCTTGTCGTTTTTTTGTTGGGTACTGCTACTTATAATAGGTGGTTTGGTTTGAGTCATTGTGCGTTGAGATTGAGAAATGATATCTATAAACACGAGCGAGTGGTCCGTACTACGCACATGGGCATTGTTATACTCTATAAAGTTTAATCAGAACACGTGAAAGATGATGTTAAAGCAAAAGTGTGACCGTATCGTTCGTATGCATATTGATGCACAGTGTACAACATATACATATGTCAGCATGGACATTGCATGCAGTTAAAGCGGTAGGGCAACTGAGCATGACAAACAAAAATAGTAGTTCAAAGCTGGAGTTGCGATTCAAAGAAACTGAACATATATATGGTGGACGAAAGCAAAATAATTCAATCATCATACGTTATGACGTACAGTCTTGAAAAAAATTTCAAAATAAGGTAGCAGAAAAGAAAAAGAAGACGTTAAAAACATACAGAAAATTAGCAGCTACAGACATAAAAATGTAAATGTAGCACAAACATGAAATCATAAACGGCTAGAAATTACCATGTTTAACTTAAACTTGTATTCAAACATAACGGTAGGTTACCATCAAAATTATTTTCTTCATTAGTGTTAGCATATACATTGTAAAGATCCGTAAATCCGTACTCCTTTAATAGACACTAATCTCCATTCATTAATTCAAGATGAACGAAAATACGAACCCTTAGGGGTTTAAGAAAAAGAAAAAGACAGAAGAAGAGATAAGAAGGTGGAAAACAGAGAGAAAAGAAAGATAGAAGATAGAACAGAAAGAAAACAGAAAAATAGAAATTTTTTTCAAATAGAAGAAAAAGAGAATAGAGAACATAGAACGGAATAGAAAAACAACAGAACAATATCAGAATCTCACAATTCGCAGCGGAACAACATATAATAAATAATGAATAATCTTTAAACAAAGAACTATATCAGTTATTACATTACATCACATTTCATTACATCATATCATCAGAGTGTACAACAACAACAAACAGTGCAGCGGAAAGGAAATACTATATAAGTAATACGCCATGCCATCTAGCTTGCCTCCAGCAACTCCTGAATATCCAGAATATACTGATAAACTTAACTCTTAACTGCCCGTGTGGAAATTGGTGGGCACCCAGAGTTTAGGAAGGAAAACAATAAACTCCGAGTCAGTCATGAGACTGGTGTGAGAACTCAAAACAGTTTATTTAACTTTAAAATCAAAAATAGAGGAATATTTTTATTTCAATTCGCAATGCTTTTAAAAATGAGACTACCATAAGGCCTCCCGCACACACACACATGCAAACGCAGAATCGGAGGAGATTTCTCCTTATGATAGTCAAAGATGCTTGATACGCATTTAAAATAATATTTGATATTATTACTAGTGTATAGTGTAGAAAAATTCATTTCGAAAGTAGAATATAAATCTTAGCCAACATACGACCATTATCGTATGCCTACTATAGCTAACTATGTTCAATAGCAGGTTACCGCCACATTCCATAGCAGGTTATACAACTAAAACCGTACAAGTCACGTATTGTTTCTTTGGATTTCCAACGAATGATTAGGCCAACGAACTTCCCATTGCCACATGAGAATGCCTCTGGATGGACATCCCCGAGAACCAAACCGGATCTCTACCAACACAAGGCCGGGTTACCCCTAACTGAGTAACAACTGACCGAATATGCCATTCCCCGGTCCTTTGGGACCTTTTCACCGAGCGCTCGCAATCAATTCACACAATCATAACAAAGTGTTTTCAACATGAGTAAGTATCTGGGCTCCATACCATGATACCACCCTTTTCCAGAAGGAAATGGACACATCCTAAAGGGCGCTACCCCTCATAATCTTGCTGCTTCTTTCCTGTTTTGACCATTCACGGGGTGTGAGGCTCGACGAAGTCATGTCCACAAAAACATACTTTATACAAAAGCCATGCTTTGGGTCAACAAATGATCATAGAAATGATCACAAAGATAGACGATCAAATAAATGGTCCTATCACAAATAATCAACACAATGATCATTTACAGCATCACTCAGCATGTCACATTACCAAATTGGGATTATATCGCTGATAACCTTCAACTACATAACCTCTGGGCTCGTACGTCTCAGAGAAGGGTGTTAAGCTAAAAGAATAAATTCTTCGCCACCAACAGAAATATATTTGAAAGAAATCGGCTTTATATCTCAACTTGTAATGTCAGACATACAATCCATACAAGTCTGTTCCGGGCTCGAACAAAACCGAAGGCACTTCTTACGAAGCCCTTGTAATCCGGGTATTCACAATCCCGATCGAATTTCCCATCACTTAGGAGATCTCTATACCAGGAGTTACCCAGTGCAGAAACAATCGATAGGTCATCCTATCGCTTTCGCAAATACTCGGTCTTCAACACCGATCTTCAAATGCAATTCACAACGACGTATCACATATTCGGAATGGGTTATACGACCCCATGGTCCTTTCCCGGTTAACCCGAATAGTGAGCGCTTATTCAAAAATAAGTGTGACATTCAAATTCAAACAAATCACATCAAATACCCATTCAGAGGGAAATATTGATAGTCGGCTATTGAACTATCAATGGATATGCACACATCACCAGTTTCAAAATAATTTTCCAACTTATTTATTTTTCAAAATATCTTTACAAGATATAAAATTTCACACTTCAAAAATAAATCAACATTTATTTTTAAACAAATTCCACTTTCTTTTATAAATTCCTTAGTGAATTTATAATCCAAAATATCTATGAATATTCGATTTCAATTATTCATTTCAATTTATCTTCAAAAAGATAAATTCTTAAGATATTCACTTTATATTGGAAAACATTCACATACTCATTTATTCATAAGTAATTCACAGATTTTATTTATTTTCAACCTTGGAAAATATTCAATATACTTAAATCAAAATTAAGTATATATTTCATTCTTTAAGGAAATCATTCTCTTAAACATATTTATTTGGGCCAAAACGAATGTTGCGTAAAACATCGTCACGACGTCCCAAAATCACTAGTATAAGGATTCGAAATTAAAATAGATATATAAATCCCAATACTATCCAAAACATTTCCTTTCGGAAATCATTTACTATAACAACAGTGTTATAGTCCACCATTTCCTTTTATTTCTCGAAAACATCCATTTCAACAATAAATGTTGAAATCTAGGGTTTTGAATCTCAACACATTTTAAACATCGTTAGATCGTTTTAATTCAATTTAAAACATCACGTTCAAAACAATTCTTTAACATATTATTCACTATTCAAAAACGTGAATATACTACGTTAACAAATTTCATCCTTTTATTCATTTTATTTCAAAGGATCATTCACGGTCAAAAATATGAATATAACTCCATTAATAGGTTTCAACAATTAACTTATCAAAATAAGCCGTTTGCAAATTTATAAAACAACGTTTATAAATTCCTTAGTGAATTTATTTTATAACAACTCCTTTTATAAATTTCCTTTATTAACCTATTCGATTTATAACTCAATTATAAAACTAAAGGTTCATATTATAAGTTAAATACTTATAATTTATTCGTTCACAAAAATCGTTCCTTTAAACTTCATAATTATAAATCTTATAACTTATAAGATTGTTTATTTATCCAAAATTCATTCTTTCAATAACTTTATAAATTTTATAAACCTACTGTTTATAAAATTTCATTTATAACTTCACTGTTTAAAATTCTATAAATCCCATTCAATTATGAAATTCATTTTCACTTCATTCAAACACTTATAAAAACTCGTTTTATAATGTCCATATTTCAATTTATAAATATCCATTTATAAATCTCTTAATATAAATCAATTTATATTATTCTTTTAAAACGTCTTTAATCTCCTTTATTATTTCACCATTTTGATTCATAAAATAATTAAATTTCATAAATCCTATATTTAAACCTTTCACAATAAATTCTAAAATCCCGATTAAACTATTTTATAAAATCGTTAGCATCATATTCTCAAAAATCAGTTTTTAACTATTTTTCTCAAAAATCATAATTTTAACAACATTAAAAAAAATTATGACGTTTATTTATTTAAAATAGATCAAATTCCAAACATAAAGTATATTTTCAAAAATCACTTTATAAATCATTTTAAAATTCCAAAACTTGGTCCAATGATGCTACATATCAAATAGTCAATCACGACAACAACGATATCATATATCGATATGATAATCCATCAAATATCAAAATATCTGAAATCTAATAAATACTGTTGAGGAATCCAGTTGGATCCCTCCAACCTGTTTTCCTGCATCCACAAACATTAGCACAATACCAATTCCGCTCCAGTACGGAATTATCGCGGTATATGTTCTTATTAAATATTATCCGCTTAATAACGGCGCAATAGGGTCTCATCCGCTAAACAAATAAATGCGGGAAATCAATAACTCCAATATATACATATGCCAATATATATATATTGCTATTATATATAATACCAATTTCACTGTTTATGAAATATTCGCGGTATATGTTTTTATTAAATAACATCCGCTTACTAACGGCGTATAATGTCTATTTTAACAATCAATATATAACAATCATCATTCAAACATGCATTCAAATATTTTAAATCTAACTATTTAAAATAAAATCGAAACTGATTCGATTGAGTGAGAAGTTCTCACCTTGATTTTAAATTCCGTTTTAGCGATTTATTTCGAATATAATTAAACGGACGTTTAATTTTACCCAAAATTCTCACTAACTCCAAACGACTCCAAACTAACTCCATCGCGTAGTGCTCGTCCATATGATTCCAACGCAACTGGTTTCGCGCGTTTTCGACCTCGTATGAAAAAGTTATGAATATTTGAAGTTACACGAGTTTTAATATATAAATTACAACTTAAATTAAATTTTATAAACCCACATCCATTTCAGGCCGTTAGATCCTTCATCATGCAATCACCACCGCACCTTTCTTTCTTCCTCTCCCCTTCATTCACGTACAGGCCGCACACCCAAACCCATTATCAAATATTAGGGTTTAATTTTGCAACACCCATACTCAACTAAACTTCATCAAATTACTGCCATGTCGAAGCCCTTCGCGAGAGCTACCTCCACTACCAACCACCTGAAGTTCGGCCACCTCGTGATGCGCGCGCACGTCCATGAACAGCCCACGCACGCACCCCCCTAGCTCCCCCTACGCGACACCATATTCGATCATAGCCGTTCACATCGAAGCTCTCATCGCCCTCTTCAATACTCTAGTTGAAAGTTTAGCCTAATTGTCGACGGATTTGGAGATTTGGAGGGAGGAAGTTGAGAGTTTTCTGGCCGTTCATGGCTAATGGAGGCGGCTGTGCATTGCTAGGGTTTAGTTTTCTTTTTTTTTATTTTATTTTTTTTTAGAAATTTAGGTCTATTTATAGAGAAATTTTCGAACACTATTCATCCGGAAATTCCGAACTCCGATTTACGCGCCGTAACCAGCGTTTCTAGGGTTTACCCCGCGTTCCGGACACAATGGAATAGGTTTCGAAAGCTAATTCGGACATCTGTGCGAGTTATGGCTATAAACGCTCAATTTGAATTAAACCGATTTAAACGATTTTTCTAGGCGTTTTAATTTGTAACGGACAAACGGTAAATCCAATTGACTTGAAATTTGAAAATATGCAATAATATCACATTACGGATCCGATGAAACTGGTTTCGTCGAAATCCGAGACTTTTTGAAAAATGGCTATTTTAACCCGCCAAATTAAAATTAAAAATAAATCGATGCGTTTCGAGCTGCCACGATCAAACGATAACTCCGATTGACACGAAATTTGAAATCCGGTAATAACTAACTATTACGGATCCAATGAAACTGGTTTCGTTCAATTCTGAGACTGTTCAAAAATTGACTATTTTTACTAGTCGATTTAAATATTAAAATATTCAATTTTCACAAATTAACTTTTAATTCGATTTTTAAAAGTTCTAAAATATCGTTCTAACTTCAATATGATAAAATAAAATTTTACAAATCATTTTCAATCATATTTAACTCAATTTTCAATTATTTCCATAATTTAACATATTAAATTATCGATTTAATTATCCAATTAAATCCAATAAATCGAAATAAAATTTATTTGACTTATAAATTCACTTATTGATATTTAAAATAAATTAAATATTAAAATTTTAATAAATTAAAATTCTGGGTCGTTACATACATTCGTAGTGATAGAAAATTAAAATATAATATTAAAAAAAAACAAAATGGAAAAATTACCTCAATTATAGAAGAATGTAGAACTATAGACAAAAGTGATTTTATGTTTGAACTTTTGTAATTGTTTGATATGATAGTATAAACTTCATAAAATAATCACTTGTTGTATTACACGTGGGTTTAACTGAAATGTGAAGTACAATAAATGATCAGTGCTATCAATAAATCCTAAAAATTTGTTTATTTATTTAAGTGAATCATAGAGCTTAATTAAAATATTTATTAAAAAACAAACATGTTACCCACCTCTTAACACTTATTTAATTAAGCATTCAGCCTTTGTTCTTATTCGCTCCAAACAAAAGCAGCCTTAGTCTAAGGCCAAAAGGAATAGATTGTCTGTGGTTTAACGTGCCTCAAAAATCCTAATCAACTATAGACTTCCAGGGAGCTAAACTATTGTGGTGGGTAGATTTCTAATAAAGAGAGTATGTCTTTGAATTGCAATCATGTCGGTAAGCTATTTATGACCTTATAGTTAGGTCTGCTGCTCTTTCAAAAATCATCAGGAGCGCCATAGTATTACAATAAAAGAAGCTTTTTTCACAGCCATTTCATTAAATTGCAGTAAATATTGAAGTTATTTGGCAAATTCTTACGTATCACAGGTGTTTGTGAAAGGAAGTGTCAACTCCGCTATCCATAGTTGCATGTAGTAGAAGGGCCTTCTGTTAAAAAGTGGAATGTTTAATAAATCAACCAACAGTATAATTTTAGATATAGTTGAATGGTTAGTTGAACACGAAGTAGTCCTGGTTTAGAGATATGTAAGTTAACGGTGAAACTGACATAATTTGGAATTGCCCTTTGAATTGTAAGAAAAAATAATAATAATGTGCTTTGCATACATGGAATGGAAGACAGTGATGGTACGGGACAGACCTCCACGAACCCGATTGCGATCTTTAGATGAGAATAATATATCAGCAAATGAGGCACTTAGTCATAGATGTTGACAGTTAAAGGACAACGTTAATGCATGAACGGCCTAAATACATCTGTAATATCAGTGTTTAATATCTACAAACAATTTCGTGCTGTTGACAACTTGTTCTACAAACAATCTACAACGCTGGAAATAGTAATATTTATTTAAAAAAACTATAGACCAGTAATGTATCATGCTTCTGTTTATAAAGTCAACAAAGATATTGCAAAAATAGTAAGCGTATTAATCACGTAGAGTGGACGGAGAGTACATGGACGAAGGCAGAACATAAAAAAATTAGTTATAAAGGACAAAAGAGCATAATAATGCAATGACATTGAGTAAGCAGTAGGGTTGACTGAACTTAGTAACCTTATTTTCCTTGCAATAACATATGAACAACTATTGGATCCATGTAGAAAACCAGTAAAAGGGTGTAGATCTAATTACCAATCGACGACAGTTGTCATCGTGCATATCGAAATCATTCTCCCTGTCATCGATAACGTTTGGGTTTGTGGACAGAAATAAAGAACAGTTGCTATCCAAATTAAAAAATCTAGGTACAGTCAACCAACGTTAAGGCGTAGGTAGTGGATAAAAAATGTATGGTTATTCATAGCCAAAATAGTTGTGCATAAAAAATTTGATAAATTTAAATGACAACTTTGGATTTTGATGGATAGGAAAATTTGTATAAATTAGGAAACATTGTTCATGGAAGATAGGTCGTGGCCCATACTTCGCACATGGGCTGATGGTTGTATTTAATTGTAGTGTTTTAGTACTTTGATGTATTTGTTTTGTCATTTCTGAGTGATGTGTAAGTGGTTTTTGTGTATTCAGAGGAGCAAGTAGCTGCGATTTTCGGAATTTGTTTGTAACATGTAATGTGATTGTGCATGGCATAGTAACATACAATAAAGTGTTAGGAATTGTTTGGTGTTTGTTTATGTATTGACAATTCATGTGCTGCATGGGTATGTAAGTTATCAATGTTAAAGTTTACAAGTACATCACATATGTAAGCGACACTATTAATTCAACTTTGGAGCACTTACATACACGTAAACATTTTGTATAGTAGAAATGATATTACATGCGCATGAAAATAGGAATATTAAGGTTCCATTTGCTTAGCTGTGTCCATTTGAAAATAAAAAAAACCTAACCAATGAACGCACGAAAAATTCAACAATGGAAATTTAATATTACATCTACACCGAAGATTTTAATAGAAAATTTTGAAAAGTAAAAATTACCTCCAATCGATGATATTGACATTCTCGCTCAGCTATAGTTTGAAGAGGAATTGAACAGTTGAAAGTTAGGCCTTCATTTTGACCACTTTTCAGTAATTGAGTTGAGTAAGTTCGAATACCGTAACTAATGAATGCACAAAATGTAAAGCACCAGGCTAGTGCACTGATTTTTTGGGGAGCTTATCATAAAGTGTTACTACGAGGATAGCATAAAATTGTATGAAACCAAAATGGCTCCATGTCTTAAAAAATACGAGCGAGAACCTGTATTAAATAGATCAATGAACATAAACATACATCAAGTTACATGACATTCAACTTTCACTGACCATTCTGTTTGTTTAAAATATAATGAATGTGCAAAAATAATGCATGAACAGGAAGTAAACGGATTTCTTATAACATGGAAAGGGAAGGACCCTTTAGATAGTTAACCACATCATGATGAAGCTTAGTATAAAACTGGATTTTATACCAGTATTAGTTAATGTAAACTTTCGCTTACGAAAAATGATAAAAAGATGTAATGAAAGAAATTGAATTAGGAACATACAAATTGTATATTTAAACATTTTATTTTGCACAACTTTGCACTGCAGACACCGACTAACATCAATGAAAATAAATTATACTATACACATTTATCAATTAAAAATAAGAATAAGAATAAAATCTACTTACATGAAAGGTCCATGCCTTTAGACTTTTATGGTCAAACAAACTGAATAGAAAGTAGATGTTTCTCATTCAAGCTCATGTATGTAAAATAAACTACCTAAATGTCCTATTTTCATTTATTAAGATTAGTTTGCATAATCGTTGAATCTTCTTGTATACAAACTTACAAAATTCATCATCAAACAGCATTTTGCAGTCCAAGTAAGCATGTGACTTCGTGAACGTACGAAGGTAATAATATCATACATGGCAGATTTTTAAAACTGTTACTATGATGGGAAAACGAAACAGTGCTGATATAAATAGAAAATGGAAGTATTTTAGTATGGAAGACCGGACAACGGAAGAAAAATTGGATAGAATACTCAGTTCGTCAACAACGATAGAACAAAAGATAGACATAGCGGACTAAGCCATAAATTTGTGCCTAGTATTTGCCACAGGTTTCCACTTAAGAGGTCGATAGTTGTGATCGATCAGCAGATCTGATTGTGCTTTACTTCTTACAGTATGGTTGATGCCACTGAATAGGGGAAATAATTTGTTCGACGAAGAAATGATTATCTTCGAAGCAATGATAAAAATGGTTTTGGGGAAAAACTTTTAGTGATTGGGGAAAAAAATATAAGATGCAGTAGGGTCGTTGAGAAGGCAAAAAGAAAACTGTATTGCACGAAGCCGAGGTTATGGGTAAAAAGTTGAGGAACTGGAAACTGTATTGCACGTAGCAGTTTGGGGGAAGTTAAAATAAACACGGAAGTGAACAGGGATGGGTTATTTTGAAATGAGGAAAAGGTATAGTAGTCCATGCCAGCATGTGGAACTTCCTACATTAACATAAAGCAACAGATAAGACTGAACTGACACATGGTTCTATTGAATTAGTTTATGAAAGAGATGAAAAGAAATAGAAACTAATTCTGATTTGCATATTGTTGTTTTTTGTTCATAGCCATGATGATTTTCTACTTGTATCCATTATATCTAAGTAGTGTAAAAGTAATTCGCTGATGTTGGTTCTTATAGGTCTTCATATGTTGGCCATCTACTTCTTCAATGGTTTGTTCTTCGGTTGATTCTAGTTATACTTTGAAATGGTTGTTAAAAAATGATTCTAGCAATCCAGTATTTAATGGTATTTGTCAAAGATTTGTGGGTAGTATTGAGCTGCTCCGATTGTATCTTATGATATATTTTATTAAAATGGATATATAGTTAATGTTGTTAAAAATGATAGGGAGCAAGTTATAGTTGTTTATTCATGGGAAGGTCATACTTTTCGTATTCATGTTTCTCGTAAGTCTAACCTACCAGGTTTTTTTTGTTAAAACTATGCAATATAATCATTCATGTAGAGCTGGTATTGTAGATGTTAACCATCCACCTATTTCTAGCATATTAGTTAAGAAGGTGGTTGGTGCTTTTATTTGTTCAAATCCTCTAATGAAAACAAAGGATGTTGTTTATTTATTTCAGATCGAGTACAATATAGTGTTAAATTACTATTTTGCTTATATAGGAAAATGATTAGCTTTGGAAGAAATCCACGTGAATGATTTGCTTTTGTATCAGCATTTGAAATATATTTGTGAAGCTGTTGCTTTTTGTAACCCTGGTAGTATATTGAACTTCAAGGCGATTCTATTAGTCACAAATTTGAGAGGGTTTCCACTGGGTTTGAAACATGCAATTATGGATTTGATCATTGTCGTTCTTTTATTTTCTTGATGAGACTTTTATGAATGTTAGACGACAAGGTTGTATTATGTCTGCTGTTGTAAGGAATGGTAACCAATATATGATGTAGTTCTGAAAATTATAATATAATTATTTAGTATTTCATTTAGTCAATGTTCGTCGATGGAAATTCTATCGGTTTAGAAAACTGTCGAACGAATTTTGAAATAAAAATAACCGCAAGCGCATGGTGTACGAATGTAGCACGTGACGAATACGGGTCGATCCATAGGGAATGATGATTTTAAAATTCTATTCAATCAAATTATACCAAAGTCGAGAGTGTGTTTAAGCTAGAAAATGAGAATATGAACTAACTAACAAAAAGAAAAGAAATGCAAATATGAAAGTTAAATGAAAATTTAGAGAATAAATCCACTCTCTAGATCATGTAGTTCAACACATGAAATCATGATCTCTCTTTAATGGTCATTAGTGTTTTAATTGATGTGTTTATCATAAGTATGACATATTTGAGCTATTAATTAGCCAACATAAGTCATCAAACTAAACACACCCCTTAAAATACTTACTAACTTTCATGAAAATTGACAAAGAAAATGAGAATGAAATCTATTTTAAGTATGGCCTATTAACTATTGGTTAGAAACATAGACCATCAAATTTTAATTTCAAATCACTTTCTTATGCCATAATCATATTTTGATGAAGATGCACTTGTGTTAGTGATTATTTAAGCATAGCCTATTTGGTGTCAACAATATAGGCTATCAAATTCAAAACAAAAACAACAACCAAACCAATTCTATCAATGCCATTAAGCACAAAAAGAGAGCATGAATTAACAAAATGTTGAAGCTACATTAATTAGAGAGCTTCATTACCCCTAAATTGAAGGGGTTTAGCCTCTCATATTTGTCATCATATGAACAAGTGTAGCAACAACACGAAAGCAAAAAATAAAGAAAAATGAAAGAAAATGAAAAGAAAACTATTCTACTTGCATAAAAGTAAATCTACACTATTAGCATGAAAGGAAATGAACATGTAAGTAAAATGAAACACTAATTAACATTGCATAAAAAGAAAAGAAAAATACATAAATTAAAAATGGCTAAGTAGCCATGAAAAGAGAAAGAGAGCTTTCTTTTTTTTTGATCTAAACTAAACTAAAGAGAAGGGGGCCTAAGAGAGACTAAAAGAGGAGATGATTACATGAAACATATGGGTATTTATACATGTATGAAACCCTAATTCATATTTTTGGATAATGCCCAAAATGCCCTTTAGGAAGTGTGGAGGCCAAGTAATCATTAACATGTGTTAATACCCTCATTAAGTGTACATGAAACCATTAACTCCAAAAGCATGTGCTTTAGCCTTTAATTTGTACATTAAGGTAGGTGGGTAGGTGGGGTCCTCCATGATCTTTACTTTGAATTATTTCCACTTCATTCCTTTATATTCTTTGTGTACGCATATTTCTTCATGAAACCACTCCTATTTGAGACCAAATTCCTACAAAAATATATAAAAAATTTCAATTAATTTTTCTCAAAGAAATATATGCACACAAATGACCTTTTTGCCCCTATATGAAGATGGATATGTGATAATTTGGAATTAATATGAATTTTGGTTAAAACAAGTTAAAATACCCAATGTGATCATTTATTTAATTTAAATAGAATAAATATGGTGGTAAAAATATGCACATTTACGTGCACATCAAGTACCCCCACACTTATCTTTTTATTCGTCCTCGAATAAACTAAAACTAAGATCAATCCGTTTTCGTAGGAAGCACGATTGCATTGAGCATATGCAACAAGCCGTTAAACCTCTGGGTGTCCCCAGTAGGACGAGTGTTGTCTCGTGAGGGTTTTCAGCGGATACTACCCACAAAATCCAAATGCAGGATGAAAATATTTACAGAATTCAAGATTTACTTACAAAGAGATGGATGCTAGTTTTTTTTAAAAAATATTTACAAATGAAGGATTTATTTTTAAATTGACAGAAATAAGTTAAATATAGGTTTTGGTTATTATCTTGAAATTTAAGTCATTTACTCATCAAAATTTCCAATAAAAATCAAGTTATCATAACAAATAGACTATAGTTTAACTCGTTGTTTCGGTCGATAACAAAATGTAATTATAAAATGAGTCCTTATTTGATTATCAAAGTTTATCAAAGTGGTATTTTCATTTCTTTTCAATAACAAATCATATCAAATAAGTAAAAATAATGCTAGGATTTCAATTGCTTGCTCTCTCATTATTTGCAAGAAAAATTACACACCTAGCTCAGGTAAACTGAGGCCAGATATACCACCCATGCACTGCCTTTCGGGCTTATGTGAGGGGATACAGAGCATGGCGAGTGCACACACTTTCGTGCATACACCTATCGACCGTAGGTGGTTTTTTATTAAGTCTTTTTTTACATGTGTTCCATACAACATAACCGTGAGGACTTTTAAATGAGTATGAAAGCACATAATCAAAAATTCCAAGTAATCACCCATGCATAACCGTGAGGACTTTTAAATGAGAGTGAATACTTGGATGTTATTATTTTTTATTTTTTTATTTTTTTGAGTGGGAGTTTTGCAAAATCATCTTAGCACCATTTAACTTAGGAGACAAAAAAATGTTATATCCTTTACTTTAAATCAACCACCTTTTAAAACAAAGATTTTCAATTAGGATGTACTTCATAATTAACAGTATGAATCTTCCTATATACTAGTTAAACCATTATTATTTTAATAAAACTTCATTTTTATTTTTGTTAAGACCAATAAATTTTCAAAAACTTCAATTTAATAAACAAAAGCCATATATTTATCTTATAGTGTTTCTTTTAAAAATAAATCAAAAGAAAATTTGTTTTTGGGATTTTTTTTTAATTTTTTTTTTGTGATTTTAAAGCAAAATAAACCATGAAAAAAAAATGAAGACGAGTCTCCCCCCCATACTTGATTTTGACTGTGTCCCCACAGTCAACCCAAGTGGAAGGAGAAAATATAAAAACCTAACCTTTATTTAAATAAAAAAATGAAAACATGATTATTTACAAGTCATCAGAAAGTATGCCGTTAAAGAGTAAATGAACCGGTCTTCCAAGAACCGATTCATTTGTCTCACCAAGTATGTAAGACACAGTTCAAGCGCAAAAAACCAAACCGTAAAAGATTTTGAAGTTGAACATTGATTGGAAAAACGAATGCTTTTTTTATTGAAAATTATACGAGTTGTTTTGTTTTCGATGATTTTTGGGGTCGATAAAACAATTGATTGAAGTTCTAGTTTATTTTTACCAATTTGAAATTCAAGCTTATTATTGAAAACATTTTCAGAGTTATTGATTTCGAAATCAAAATGGTGATTTTCATCTTCCCCGTCGGAATTTGACAACTCGTCGTCCAAAAGTCCAAAAAATTCGTGTTCATTAAATTTGTCTTCCTTTGTTGGATTATCAACAACTTTATTACATAAATCAAGTTCAAAATTCAAAGTTGTTGTATTCAAATTTTCAGAAAAAGGAAGATCGAAATTTAAATCGATTTTCGCACCCTCAATAGAATTGAAATCCAACTCAATTACCAAATTTTCAACAACTTCGTTAAGATCATCATTTTCCATTTCAAAATTTGTTATTTGAAAATCGTCGATTTGGGTAAAAGATGGATTATTGCTTGACTTGTCACACGTTGGGATTTGATTTTGTTGTTCACGTTGTTTCATATAAGTTTTAAACAAAAAATCCGTATGATCATCGTAAATTTCATTCATTTGTTCAACAAAATCCAATTTATAGTTATTAAATTGAGAATTTTCGATTTGGATTTGTTGAGAACAAAAATTTTCACTCGTAACATGGCTAAGATTATTCCCATTGCCAAATTCATTTGAAAAGTTGTTTCCATTTTCATGTTGAGTTTGAAATTCATTTTGGAGTTCGAAATTAAATTGGCATGGGTTATAATTGTAATCGTTTGAATTTTGAATTGAATTCAAATTTTGAAATCCTTGACTCGAGTTATTACACAAATAAGAATTACATAAATCATTTATCTCTTGATTTTGTCGTGTAGAAAGTTCGAGTAAAGATGAAATCATTTCAATGCTATTTTCAAGAGTCGAAGGTTGGTCATCGTTTTGAAAAATTTTGTTGTTCGAAATTTGAATTATTTACACAATAGTTGTTGTTAAAATATCCATACGAATTTGGAGTGAACTCATATGGATTATATTGATTTTCACAACTAAAATCAAGTGAGTAAGAAAAAGGAAACTCGGACATTTTCAAGATTTGTTTTTTTTGGTATTTTTTATAAAGAAAAATATTTACAAGTAGAATTTATTTTTCAAAATGGAAATTGATTTTTGTTTTGTTTTTGAATTTTCAATTTTTTTTTGGCTTTTGAAAAGTTTTTATAATTTTTTTTTTTGGATTTTTGTTTTTCTAATTTTTCTGGATTTTTGAAATTTCAAAGGAAATGGATTTAAAAATTTCAAAGAAAAAGAAAAGGAATATTTAAAAAAAATTTAGTTTTGGATTTTGAATTTTTTTTTAAACATGCATGAACAAATGCAACTAAATGAATGCAAGGGTTAATTACAAATGATTTATCCTAAGTTAAACCAAAATTGTATATTCACAAATTTTCTTAGATAAGCAAGATAGTTGTCAGCCAGGTAACGGGCAGGATTTATCGGTGCACCACGAATCACCGTAGCAATGCAGCCGAAGGTTTAAGTACCTTCAGAGGAACAACCACTATAATATTTACGAATCACCGTAATATTTATAAATGATTATTACTCTGCCGTAGCCTAGACACCAAGAAATTAAATTGTTCAAAAAAGACAAATTGTCAATATACAATTAAGTGTAATCGATGTCTAACTGTTATTATTAATCAAAATCTAAGATGAAATGCAGAACAGAAACTAAACGTGTATTAACAATGCAACTACGAATGAATTTTTTTATTTTTTAAAATGCAAATGCAAGCAACCAACAATTCAATTCAAATAAAACTAGAAATGAAAGCAGAATTTTTTAGCAAGCAGAGCAATTTATTTTGGCTAGCTAAGGAAGCAATTTTCAGCAAGCTATTCTTCCTTTATTTTCTTCTTTGGCAACCTGAAAATTAAAAACTAAGATATATACAATTTTTTTTTGAAAGGAAACTTAAAAGTAGGGTTTTACTTAATTTATTTTTTTTTTGAATTTTGGAATTTATATTTGAAAATTTTCAAAAGAAAAGGAAAAAATAACTAAGTTAAGCAATATTTATTTTAATAAGTTTATCGAAGAAGAAATTAAAATAAGTGAACAACCAAAGAAATGAAAACCTTTGTTTTTTTTTTATTTGAAACAGTTGATATTTGTTTGTTTTTTTTAAACACAAATGAAAACAACCAACACAAATGAAAACTCTTTTTTTTTTGAAAGATAGAAAACTAACTTGAACTAAATAATTAAAAAGAAACCAAATGAAATTGTTCAACTTCCTCAATACTACAGCCCGACCCACGAAAATAAAACTAAATGAAATTATTTAACCTCTTCGATCTAAGATAACGAAATAAAACAAATGAACACCCAATTTCTCAAATCGATTTAATTTCACAAATCGAGAGCTCCTTTTTTGTTGTAGAAGTCTGTTCGAAATTCGTTTTCGACGGTGAAGGCTGTTCGAATTGAAGGCGACGTTGTGGGTGGTTGGAGGTGGATCGAATGAGGCGATCGATTAGGCTGTAGGGATTTAGGTGATGCGATTCTCGAGTTGCATGATGGAATTGTGGTGATGTCTGCTTGTAGTCGAGTACGATTGGAGCCGGCTGTTGATTGAAGGCAGTTGATTCGGTGGAGATTTTCGTAAATGGCTGTGGAGGATTGCGAATGGGATGTTGTGGAATTTCGGTGGTCAAGTGCAGGTGTGTTGGTTGTCAGTTGGAGGGAGATGGCAAACAGGTCAGTGACTTGGTGGTGAAGGTTATGGTTGTGGAGATGGTTGTCAGCGATGTGTGATTTGGTGATGTAGGGATGTGTTGTTTGCTTGGTTGAATGTCAGTGGATGTTTTATGGAGGATTGCTGTGATGTTTTGTGGTTAATGGCTGTATGTTGATGTAGGAAGGCAGAGGTGTGGCAGGAGATTGATGTGCTTTGTGGCAATCGTTGAGGTGGAGCCGACTGTGCTCGTAGTTGGATGAACTGTGTTGAAACTGGAGAGGAACTGTGTTAATGAATCAATGAAGTGGTTATGAACTAGGCTGTTGGGAGGATGTTTGATGACAGTATGACAGAGGGAGGAGCAGTTGGTTAATGAAGTGGAAATATGCAGGAAGTTTTGGGGTATGGGAAATTTGAGCAAGCAGTAGATGTTGCTGTGAGTTGGGCGGAGGCGATGTCGCGTGCTGTAGGAGGTGGATATGAGTGATGTAGGTGATGGTGAGACGGGTTGTTGTAGCAGTTTTGTTCTCTGGTGGATGAGGATTGACAATTTTAAGGAGTATGAAGGGTTGTGAAATGTAGGAATGTGACAGAGTGAAATGAAGGAATGTGAAAGTAATGATGATGGATCAAAAGTGTTGCAATAGCAGTCTGTTGTAGGAGGAGTTATATGCAGGAATGATGTAGGGTGATGAGGAGTATGTCAGAGATGTAGATGGGTTTTGAAATATGCAGTGGAGGAAGTGGTCAAGTGATGTAGTGATATGGGTCTGTGGAACAGGGTGAAGCGGTGAATTGTATAGGAAGTGGTATTAGAAGTGAAAGTATTGCGGTGACTTTTGCTGAAGGAATTGAAGTGTGGTTAATGTGAAGAGATGCAGTGGTTCTTGGATGATGTATGGCAGGAATGTTGGTGAATTGATTGAGAGGAAGTTGATGGTAGTTTGTTCCGGCGACTGTGGCGAGATTGTCGGTTTTTGGATATAGGCAGTAAGTGATTGTTGCAGAGGTCAGAAGCTTGCAAGAGGTACGCGACTGTTGTATGAAGTGAAGTTTGGGGTCAGTGAATGTGTTCGGTTAATTCAAGCTAACAGGAAGTAACGAAGTTGCTGGGCAGTTGTGGTTGGCAGTGCTATGGTGAGATGGTGACAGTGTGCTGGAGGAGTTTTAATCGAAGAGGTTGCTGAATAGTTGGAGAAGGGGATGTTTCGGTGAAGTGGTGAAAATATGAGGTGGTGACTGTTAAGATGTGAATGTGTGGTTCGAGGAATTTTATGATGAGTAGCACTGGTGCTTTGTGGTGAGGAGTCTCTGCAGCTTGCAATGTTGTAGGCAGTTTGACTGGCAATGGGAATGTGGATGTTGTAGTTTTGGAGAAGGAAGGAGAAGGTGGTGATATGTTGTCTTGGTATAGTAGAGGAGTGAAATGGTTTGAGTTGAAGTGAGGAACAGAGGCTTGTATGAAGGTGTGCAGGGAAAAGAATGCACAGTGAACAGTTAATAGTGTGTATTTTTTTTAATGTAAATGTAAAAAGGAAAAGGAAATTGTAAAAAGAAAATGTAGATGCCAAATTGTAAAAGAAAATAAAATGTTTTTGTTTTGAAATTGTGAATGTTCTTTTTTTTAATAATAGAAGAGCAAATGAAAATGCAAAACAACAAGAAGACAAACAAATGCACACAAACACTAAACAAACACACAATATTTTTTTTAACACAACACACACAAAACAAACACACACACTAAAATCAAACACAAATAATTCGAAGAATAGAAATTAAAAATCAAAGTAACTCCCCGGCAACGGCGCCAAAAACTTGTTCGTCGACGGAAATTCTATCGGTTTAGAAAACCGTCGAACGAATTTAGAAATAAAAATAACCGCAAGCGCACGGTGTACGAATGTAGCACATGGCGAATATGGGTCGATCCACAGGGAATTGATGATTTTAAAATTCTATTCAATCAAATTATACCAAAGTCGAGAGTGTGTTTAAGCTAGAAAATGAGAATATGAACTAACTAACAAAAAGAAAAGAAATGCAAATATGAAAGTTAAATGAAAATTTAGAGAATAAATCCACTCTCTAGATCATGTAGTTCAACACATGAAATCATGATCTCTCTTTAATGGTCATTAGTGTTTTAATTGATGTGTTTATCATAAGTATGACATATTTGAGCTATTGATTAGCCAACATAAGTCATCAAACTACAACACACCCCTTAAAATACTTACTAACTTTCATGAAAATTGACAAAGAAAATGAGAATGAAATCTATTTTAAGTATGGCCTATTAACTATTGGTTAGAAACAGACCATCAAATTTTAATTTCAAATCACTTTCTTATGCCATAATCATATTTTGATGAAGAGGCATTTGTGTTAGTGATTGTTTAAGCATAGCCTATTTGGTGTCAACAATATAGGCTATCAAATTCAAAACAAAAACAACAATTAAACCAATTCTATCAATGCCATTAAGCACAAAAAGAGAGCATGAATTAGCAAAATGTTGAAGCTATATTAATTAGAGAGCTTCATTACCCCTAAATTGAAGGGGTTTAGCCTTTCATATTTGTCATCATATGAACAAGTGTAGCAACAACATGAAAGCAAAAAAGAAAGAAAAATGAAAGCAAATGAAAAGAAAACTATTCTACTTGCATAAAAGTAAATCTACGCTATTAGCATGAAAGGAAATGAACATGTAAGTAAAATGAAACACTAATTAACATTGCATAAAAAGAAAAGAAAAATACATAAATTAAAAATGGCTAAGTAGCCATGAAAAGAGAAAGAGAGCTTTCTTTTATTTTTGATCTAAACTAAACTAAAGAGAAGGGGTCCTAAGAGAGACTAAAAGAGGAGATGATTACATGAAACATATGGGTATTTATACATGTATGAAACCCTAATTCATATTTTTGGAGAATGTCCAAAATGCCCTTTAGGAAGTGTGGAGGCCAAGTAATCATTAACACGTGTTAATACCCCATTAAGTGTACATGAAACCATTAACTCCAAAAGCATGTGCTTTAGCCTTTAATTTGTACATTAAGGTAGGTGGGTAGTGGGGTCCTCCATGATCTTCACTTTGAATTATTTCCACTTCATTCCTTTATATTCTTTGTGCATGCATATTTCTTCATGAAACCACTCCTATTTGAGACCAAATTCCTACAAAAATATATAAAAAATTTCAATTAATTTTTCTCAAAGAAATATATGCACACAAATGACCTTTTTGCCCCTATATGAAGATGGATATGTGATAATTTGGAATTAATATGAATTTTGGTTAAAACAAGTTAAAATACCCAATATGATCATTTATTTTATTTAAATAGAATAAACATGGTGGTAAAAATATGCACATTTACGTGCACATCAGTCAAGTTATTACATGTCAAATATTTGCCATATTTTATGGCAAATATTTTACATAGTTGTGTTGTTTTAGTTTATTTATTTTGTTTGTTTATTTTGTTATTTTATTTGGCAAAATAGTGTTATAAATGTTATTTTATTTACTTGGCAAACCTTTTTGGTATGTTTTAAACTCTTTGTTATATTGGATGATTCAAGTTGTAAAATATTTTAATGTCAAATATTTGCCATATTCTTATGACAAATATCTGACATACCTATGATATTGCACTTTATTCGTTCTGTTTGTTTTTTATTATTTTATACTTTAAAATAATATTTTAAATGTTATTCTATTTACCTCGTCTGAAGAACAATTTGAAGGGGTTCTTAATAAAAAGTTGTCCTAAAACTAAAACGAAATAGATTATTTCTTTTTTTATCGATTTTCTACTACTGCTTCAATAGACGTATTCAATCAAGCTTTGTTTTTGTTCAAAAGTGATTGTGGGGTTGAAGTAGAAAATTTCTTGTATGGTTTGCCTTCTGAAAAGTTTGCTAATTTTTTTTTGTAGGAAATCGATATGGAAAAATGGGTTCTAATTGTTCGGAAAGTTTTAATTGATGGATTTCAGAGGAAACAGATGTCTTATCGATATAAGTTAAGTAAAATTTCTAATAGTTAATTGTGCTCTTAGATGGAAAAGCGATTAAGGGATTTATACCTTGAAGGAATTCAATGGATAATTACTAGATCTAATGTTGATGTTTATGAAGGTCAATCAGCTCAATCTTATCGTGTAGATTTGAGTGTTTGACGATGTAGTTGTAACTTATAGCGCATTAATGGGTTTCCATGTGCTCATGTTATTAGATGCATTCTTGGATTTTATTTGGATATTTATTCTTACATTAAGGACTATTTCAATGCATCTTTTTTTCCAGGCAGCTTATTCTCATTTGATTCATCCACTTCTTAATTTCCAAATGGAAGATGTTTTACCTGAAGATGTTAAAGTCCATCCTCCTAAGAGAAGACGTGGTGCAGGAAGGTCTCCTTCTTCGAAACGGATTAAGATAGCTGGAGGTGAATAAGTACAAACGTTGTAGTTCGTATAAGAAATTAGGTCATACCAAAAGATCTTGTTTGTAATTAAGAAATCAAGTGTAATTTTTATACATTATTGGTTGTATCTTGTGGAGACTATTAATGTAATTTTATGTGTTGTTTTATTGAATTAAATGGTATTTTTATTATTTTATTTATTTATTTGCTTAACACTACCTTTTTGTTTGTTTGGTTAATAACATTCTAGCAATTATCAGTTTTCCAAATATTTGTCGGGTAATATCTATCAAGCAAATATTTTCCAGTGATATATTTACTAATTTGTATTTTCTTGTTATACATCTGTCATGCATATATATGTTTTTTCTTGATAATATATTTATTTTTTGAAATTAAGCTTGGTTTCTATACGTACTCGACTAGGTTGGGCATTTGATTAGCTTTTGCATCCATATGTACTTGATTAGTTTAGGTATCCAATTAATTTTTGCATGGATACATACCTGATTACGTTGGGCATCCGGTTTGCTTTTATTTTCATACTGTAACGAATGGGCCTTTCTTACTATCAAAGACAACTCTTAATACATCCTAGGTATTCATGTACCGATCATTTATTTGTCCGAAAGATAGGTCATTAGGGGTAAAAAAAGAAAGATAGAATAGAAGAAACTAAACAACACATAATCTCACAACACAATGGAACAATATATATTAATCAACATAATATATTACAAAGTCATTTCAAAATGCTATATCAGAGTCATACCAATACAAATTCTACCCTATGACAGTTATAACAGTCTGTCCTTACCTATAGATATAATATACATATAATACAATGGAAGACAACGTAATAACTAGCTATCAATGCAGCCACCTGATCCAAGCTCCTCCAAGATGAATCCGCGGACAACCTGAACTACTTAGCTATCTATTCAAATTTGAGCACCCAAGAGTTTAGGAAAAGTAAAAAATAAACTCCGAGTCGGACATTGATCTGGTATGAGTAAAGAATAAGTCTTTAACTTTATAAAAACCCTTAAATCAAAGGCATCTCGTTAGAACATGTTGCACATAAACACGGACATCTTTTTACTTTATGATAACCAAAACATTTGTATATAAAATTCAGTGATATTATAATAATGTCTATGGGTCAAAGTAAAATAAATATAGCCAAAATGCTTAAATCTTATATTTCAACATAGTTGGATACATCTAAAACCGTATAGGCACGTATTGGAGAATGGATTTCATACTATGACAAGGTAATGAACTACATTCCGATGGTACATCTCTAGATAAAATGCACCTGGGTATGACAAGAACATTTTTTTGCCCCTACCACATAGGACTCGCCTACCACTTGGCTAGTAGTACCGAATATGACCACCCCACTTTGGGCCTCGAAGCATACATGAGTAGATAGTAATCGGTCTAGAATTGGGATGAACATACCCTGATGGGAGCGACCCACATGGCCCTGCTGCATGCCTGATTTTTGTCATATCCCGGTTGATGAGGCTTGAGGCTATGTTTTACCTTTCATATAGCACTTCCAACTTTGAATGCTAACACTGCCCTACAGGCAACAATGCAATTCCAGCATTCATCCACACAAGTTGCCCAGGAGATGGATAAACCGAAGGCACTACTTATACTACATTCATTTTAGAACCACCCTCGAGATTAGTAGCAAGCAGCCCTTGCATTTTAAAGAGCTTCGTCTTCAATTCCATCATCTTCAATATGTCTTCACTTCGAAACACTTGAGTTGGATCGAATGATTTTCGAATAACACATCCGATTCTGGTCTCTTCGAAAGAACATTCGATAGTTTCCGATAAACTCAACCTCGGTTCTTTAGGAAATAAGCGGTCAAAGATAGGAGCGAAGATCACCTGCTAACCGTTAGTGGATGAATTTCCTTAACATTTGTCCTAGGAGAATGTAAAGAGATTTATACGCACAGTACATAATCATCAGAGATGACTGTGCCATATAACTCATGTGTTTGTCCTAGATATTTTCAAAGTTACATTTTGGGTCCATATTTGATAGTTGGTTATTTAACTATCAAATAAACAAACAACAACCAATTCCATTTAAGATTTATTTATCCATAGCAACCACTAAGCCTCAAAATAGATCTTTATTTAATAAACCTCTTTTCAAAACATTTATTTAAAACATTTATATACTTATCTCACTGACATAAGTATATTCACAAAACATTTGCAACTAATTTCTTACTTCCAAATCATCTTAAAAAGGATCAAACAAATGTTGTTTAAATTGGAGGTAAGGACAACCACAACACTATCGCCTCGGTGTTAAGTGTGGAATGGATGTTCCGTACTACCATTTTTAAAAGGTCGGTTTAGAGAAACCCAAATCTCAAATTATTTGTATACTTCTTTCGATAAATCCTTTTTAAATCAAATCTATTTCATTCATGAAATCTCTTTTACTTGAAATCCAAATCCATTTCAGAATACTTTCTAAACTTCCAAATTCATTTATAAAACCCTTCTATAGATATTCAAAATCAATTATATAAATTGCTTTTATAGATATCCAACTTTTCATATAAATTTCTTATAAATATCCGAACTTTTTTATAAACTCCCTTTATGAATATCCAAATCATTTTCTAAAAATTCTTTTATAAATACCCCAAAATCATTTATAAAACTTCTTTACATACCTTTCTTATTTAAACAACTTCCTAAATAACCTTAATCAAATTAGCTTCCTTTAATAAGTAATCCATTTTATAATTCTCCCTTATTTCTGAAATCTTCTTTCCTTAAAACCTTAATCCATTTTCCCAAAGCACTTTATAAATTTCCAAATCCCTTTATAAAATTCTTTACAAAAACTTCTTTTTACAACATGGAAAACCATTCCCATTAGTTAAAAATATCATTAGTAAAACCATTTATCAAACCATTCTTAAATATTTTGTTCAAAATGCAATAACTTTGAAACCATTTCAAAAAAATGAAATATTTATCCTTTCAAAATCGAACGGAGGCTTAATGACCACAATGGTGCTTTTAATTTGGTTTTAGTTATCCAGCCTAACATGGTATCACATAACAATAGGTATATATGGGATCAACATATAATCATCAATCAACTTAACTAAACGTCCAAGTTAATTGTAATAGCAGAATTGTATTTTATTCTGCTAATAGACGTCATTTAGTTTTCCTATTCATATGGGGTTACTTAAGAGTAAGTGACGTAGAAATCCCTTGATTTAAAACAAATTTGAAAAGAAAACAGTTTAAAACAAAACCGATTATTTAAACTCAAAGCGATTTTAAAATAAATTAAAACCCTTGTAAATAAGAATCAAATCCTTTCTAAATAGTAATTAAATTCTAATTAAAGGTAATTGAACCTTAATTAAAACATAATTAACTTTAATTAAGGATTAATTAAATAAAACCCCTTTTTAAAATAACAATTAATTAATAATCATCTTAAATAAATAAAAAATTAATAATCAATTAATCTTTAGTTAATAATTAACTTTGATTAAGTAACAAATCATGATCAACTTAATTAATTAACGCTTAAGTTTGAAAACCATTATTAACAAATGATTAAGTATTAATTACCTTAATTAATTAATTAATCATTAAACAAATAAATAATTCAATAGTTACTTCTTAATTACTTAATTGAAGTTAAAAATCATTTCCTAAAAAGATTCCCAATGAAAATAAGTTTAGATTAGAAAAATAATTAGACTTGCCGAACTGTGCGTGTAGCGACTATCGCTATACGGACCCACAATTTTCAAAAAATTGAAATTTTCTTTCTAATTTTTAAAAATTCTCTTTTAAACTCCTATCCTCTTAAAACATGGAAATAAAATTTCGGAAACCAAATCAAAGTTTTAAACTTGATTTTTTTTTCAATTTGAACCAATATCAAACTTTGGACAAAAAACGGATTTCTATGCCGCTTTTGGTTAGCGAATCACTAGCTTCGTGTCATGAACCCCCACACAAAAAATGCATAATTCAATCACAATGCTACATCATAACATCATAGCATAGTCATAGGCAAGAATATTACTTCACAAATACTAACTAATTTTTCTAATATTCAAGGTATAATCTTTATCGCTTACTCAAACTTCGGCATAAACAATCAACTCCAAATCAACATATATGCATCCATACATAAAATAAAACATTACTATGTACTGAAGCAAAATTTTAACTTATAAATTTTAAAATTTTAAAAAGTTAGTAATTTGAGTTTTTAAAAACGTGAATTTTACTCACCAAACATGTTTAAATCGAACCAAACTTCGCTAGGACCTAGCTAGAATGCTTTAACTTCAAAACATTGTGCATTGGCAGGTTTAGTGAGCAAAATAGGCTCGGCTCAAGTTATGTTTGGCTCAACGATACATGTCTTGGGTGGTTGTGTGCTTGCTTTGTGAAGAAAGAGGTTTGGAAATGAATGGAAGGTGTTTAGTTATATTTTGAAATATTTTTGCTAACTTTTTCTCTTAGGATTTGAAGATGGAAACCATAAAAAGACATGAAGATAAAAAGAGGATTTTGACATGAGAATGTAAATAAAAACAAAGAAGAGGAGGTAGGAATTAAGTGGGATATATATAAACTTAGGAATTTTATTAAAATACATAAAGTGATAAAAATTAAATATACACACATGCATGCACCCCATACCTCCCCATTACCTTACTTGTACATATTACCCCCTTCCATGCCTTGAATTATGCTAGATCTTTAATGTGTGTGTACTGAAGATATTGAGATGTTTTTTGTATATATAAGTGTGTTTATATTTATATATATGCCTTTTATAACATAATTTGTCGCGTCCATGCTTAGATATAAATACACACACACACACACACACACACACATATATATATAAGTTAATACAAATAAGGATGCTTAATTAATAGTAGTACTGACATATATAAATGTATGCATGTTGCACAAGTGTGCACAACGTTCCCAATGACTTTCGAGTGTCGAAAAGTTGAAATTTTGAAAAATGTTCTTTGCTACATTTTCTATTTTTATTTGAACTATCTATATTGGTAAACAAATTTTGAAAACTATTTTATCATCATTATTAAATAATTAAAAAATATGTTTATTTGCTAATAGTTAAATCTATTTATTGATTATATAAAATATATTTAAATAGCCTATTACAAAGTGGCAAAATCCTAGGCTGTTACACATACGTACCTGATTAGGTTGGGCATTCGATTAGCTTTTGCATCTATATGTACCTGGTTAGGGTTGACACTCTGTTATCTTTTGTATTCGGTGGTGGTAAAATAATATCAGATTAGTTTTTATATGTACCGATTAGGTTGGACATTCGGCTGTCTTCTGCATCCATATGTACTCGATTAGGTTAGGCATCCAGTTAGCTTTTGCATCGATACATACCCAATTTGGTTGGGCATCTAGTTGTCTTATACATCCATATGTACCCAACTAGGTTGGACATTCGGTGGTAAGCCAAGTTAACAAACATGTCCCAAATACAAATTGATTTCCATATGTACCCGATTAGGTTGTGCATTCGGTTAGCTTTTGCATCCATACATACCTGATTATGTTGGGCATTTGGTTAGCTTTTATATTCAATGGTAAGTTCGGTTAATCAATATATCTTGGTTGCAGATTGGTTTCATATGTATCTGATTAGGTTAGACATTCAGTTAGCTTTTACATCTATACATATCTAATTAGGTTGGACATTTGATTAACTTTTGCATCCATATATACCCGATTATGTTGGGCATCCGGCTGTCTTTTGTATTCGATGGTAAGCTCGTTAACCAACATATCTCGGCTATATATTGGTTTTCATATATACCCGTTTAGGTTGGGCATCCAATTAACTTTTATATCCATATATACTCAATTAGGTTGGGCATCTGATTAGATTTTACATCCATATGTACTCGATTAGGTTGGGCATTCGATTATATTGGGCATTCAGTTAGCTTTTGCATTCGTTTGTACCCAATTAGGTTTGACATTCAGTTAGCTTTTACATTCGGTGGTAAGCTTGGTTAACCAATATATCTTGGTTATAAATTAGTTTCCATATGTACTCGATTAGGTTGGGCATTCGATTAGCTTAAGCCCGATTAGGTTGGTCATTCGGTTAGCTTTTATATTCGACAGTAAGCTCGGTTAATCAATATGGTTCAATTATAGATTGGTTTCCATATGTACGTGATTAGGTTAGGCATTCGGTTAGCTTTTGCATCTATATATACTCAAGTAGGTTGGGCATTCGTGTAACGATCCGGAATTTCCGATACTTCATATTTAAATATCTAAATCATTTAAATATTTGAATATTGGAAATGTGATTAAATTGATTTAATAACTTTGTTAACACCCTTTTAAATAATAAGTAATGAAGGATTTTTTTTAAATGAAAAAGTAAACATTTCAAAGTAATATAGATAACGTGATCGAAAATCATTTTATCGATAAACAGTCTCAAAACGCTACAGCCTCAAAATGCATGAAATTATCATCTTGGAGTACTATCTTAGATTTTGATGAAACTAATGCTGTTGAAACCGGAGTAATAAGGACATGTACGCTGGTGAGTTTCATTGCGATTAAATGTACTGTGTGGTCGCGCAAGCTCAAAAACGGATTGCGATTAATTTGTGAAAACTAAATATAATATTTATTATTTTATATAAACACATCAGCCTCCTCATTTTATTGTTTTCCTCCTCGTTTCTCTTCTTTTCCTCTATGAATAGTTCAAAACACAGCCGCCTTCTTCAAGTAGAAGTTCGAGAGTTATGAGTGAAGAAAATCGACGACATTGGATCAGTTGGGCTCATATGGAGGAGGGCTTCGAATTGGAATGGTCATTATTGGGTCCAATAGAGCTTGGTCGTGTGAGATATTTGAAGCTGCTGGCTAAGGTTGGGTCATGGAGGAGCGTGAGGCCACGATTGACAGAACGGAGAGTACCATTGTGAAATTATTTCAAATGGAGTAGTTTGGCGTTTTTCAAAGGAGCTCGTGTGGGTTAAGGAAATTCACGACATTGTGAAGTCAAGGAGGAGGCATGTGTGTCGTGATTTAACAGGGGAGGCCGAAGGTCAAAGTGAAGGCACGATTGGACTTGGCACACAAAGAAAAGTTGATTGACATTGGTTGGAGAAGCTTTGGTGCTCCAAGGAAAAACACAACATTTCGTGTGGCGTTAGTAGGCTTCTGGTCGGAAATTATGGGGGCAATTGAGCCTTGAAATGCCATATTCATTGATGTGAGATCGTGAAGTGAAAAACAATGGAAGTGGTCGTGCGTCGATTTATTGACAATTGAGTGAGTTTGGGAAGAAAGAAGGTGCTGCTTTGTGGGTTTGTACATTAACAAGGGTGTGTGTATCACTATGCATGATTTAGGGAAGATTGGAAAATAAGGTATAATAAGGTAGTTAGTGATTCAATTAAGTAAATTAATTAAAAAAATTAACTTATTTGTAATAAAATCCATACCTCTTGCAAACGATGTCCAATCGAGACGCTGTCTTTGCCGTTGCACTCGTATTGAAATTATTTACGTCTTAGTTTGGCTTGGGCTTGGATGAGTTTACTCACCATTGAATTGTATATGTTGTGCATATAATGTTTGTTGCGTTAAATATAAGTAAAATAGATAACAATGTAAGCTATTACTTTTGGACCCTTCCTTGCTTTGGAAAGTAAGTGACAACATTATATGCAATATAATCTCTTTTATAACCCTAAAATATTAATGTGGCCATGCCTTGTTGTTTACACGTTTGATAGTGTTATTTGAAAAGTTGAAATGTGTTGTAAATGTTTGAAGCGAAATAGTCGCTATAAACGCACTTTGAAATGCCTTGTATTTAACATATGTTGAACTGGTTAAAATGTAAATATTTTTTTTATAATATAATTTGGTTGTTCTCTAGACACATTTTAGTATGTTTGACATAAAGGAATTATTTTGGAAAGTTGTAGAAATATTAGAACGAAGTTGTGATAGTTAGAAATGATAAGGTCTCTATGGATGCATTTTGAAAATGCCTTGTGTTCGGCGATTTTTAAAACCAACTTTGAAAGACATCCTAGGGGCTTCTTTGATTTTTAACCAGTACTATAGGTGTACTTATTAATGGTAAAATATAAAAATTTAAATATACTTTTCAATAATTACTTATGAATTTTTAAAGTAAAAAGTTTTTAATTATAAAACATGCTTTTAATTGTTTTTAGTAAATTATAAACTAGTTATTTTTAAGTTATATTTTATGTAGATATTTAAAACCTATTTATAAGTATTTTTAAAGTGTGCTTACATATATATATATATATATATATTTGGAAAAGTTAAGTTAAATATTTTATAAAGGTATAAAAGAAGTTTTGGATTATAACCCTTAAGTTATAATGAATGGTATTATAGAGTTATTAAAAGTATATTACCTTGTTTCATAAAAGAAAACATACTAAGATCTTCAAAAAGACACTTTAAAGATAATAACAAGAATGGAATGATTTTGGGTTTGTTGTGACAATGTGTTAAAACATTTTTCTTTAACCTTTTTTATTATACTTATGAATATAATTAGATCTTTGAAATGAATCTTTTAGAGATAATTATAAGAGCAGTGGTTTGGGTTCATTGTGACAATGTTTAAGTAACATTTGTCTTAAACTCTTTAAATAAATTTATGGATGTAGTTAAACCATTTAAAAGGATATTTTAAAGGAGATAATAAGGGGTTTAAAGTAAGTAAATCTCATTAATGATTTATGAATATACTTATACCGTTGAGATAAGCATATGAATACTTTTTAAATTGTTGAAAAGAGAATGAATAGTGAAATATTGGAATACAACTATATAACTTTTATAAAGAAGAATTAAATATATATACAAGTATAAAAAGGAAGTGCCTAAAGGCTTCATGGTTTCATATGATTTAAGAATCCCCAGGGAAGAGCAGTGGCATGAAAAGTCTCTAGCTTTAAGAAATTACTTTTGAAAGAAGTGCAATTAATAGATGAAGTTTTATTAATTAATAAAGAAAGTTTTAATTAATAAAGGAGTATTAACTAATAAGGAATTTCTAATTAATTAAGAGTTTAATTAATTACGAATTTTGATTAATGAAAGAAGCTTATTAGATAAAAGAGTTTTACTAATAAAAGGGGTTTAATTAATAAATGTTTGATTAAATAAAAGGGGATTGAATTTCATTTATGCGGCATAATCATGCTTTATATGACTTAATCATATTTTATGTGGCCTAATCGTTCTTTGTGTAGCTTAATCATGCTTTGTGTGTTTGCGTGTTTATGGAAAGTATTTAATCGTGTACTTAGCATCAAAAGCTACTGAAGTAGGCTTATTCTATTTGTGAGAGTTAAGGATGATGTTCGAGTAGGGTGCAGACGTAATAGTAGTCTAAACTATCGGCATCACTCTTGACCTAGGGATATTATGGGTCGAAAAGGTCGAAAACGAGATAAGTATACGAGACTTGGTCTCCATATATGATTGTTCTCATTGTTGTTAGATTTGACCAAAATGACTTAAGGAATAACTAGAAGAAACACGAGGGTTATATGGTGCAGTTATCGACGGTGAAGCTATATGGTACATATAAACTCATCTTTCTCTTCTAGGACAAATGACAAAGAAATTCATCCGAATAGTGGATGATCTCCACCCTTATGTATTGTATGTTTATTCCTGAAAGAATCAAGGTGGAGTTAACTAGAAATCTATTGATTAGTTTTGGAGCGCTCGGTAATTGAGGGAGTGTACTTATATGAGATGACTGAAATCTATAACCACTTCAAAACCATATACGCGATCTTGTTCTGCAAGCTGTTGTAAAGCGAAAAGTTACAGAGTTGCATTGTCTATTATAAGGTTTAGTCCAAATGAGATGTCAATGTTAACAAATCGAATGATGCTATCATTTGTGACTATCTATCATGAGGAGTTTTCCAAGAGAGCGGACATCGTTTGCATTCATCGAAGGACTTATGCTGGAATCTACATCTTAGCAGTCGTCGAAGGACTTATGCTGGAATCTATGTGGAGATTCATGATCTGTTCGGTACGTTGGAATCTATGTGAAGATTCGTGTTCTATTCAAAATGGTCAAATCCATGTAGAGATTTGCGATCTGTTCTAGATATTGGAATCCATTTAGGGATTCGCGGACTGTTTGAGATGTTGGAATCTATGTATGGTTTCAAGATCTATTCAAGTCGAGGCTTGCATGCTAAGATGCTGAACGTGACTTCATGTAATGACCTGTCTTCTTGACTCTCAGAAATCGACACTATTACATCCACGTTATTCACGTGCCATAAGTCCAAGTGCTGGAGAGTAGGATTATCATGGATGTAAAAGAAAAATAAAGATAAAAGACGACACAATAACAAAATCTCACATCGTATTCAACATTTAATTATACATAAGTGATTAGCAGAGTTAAGTACAAATCCAGCTGGGATAGTTATAGCTGCCTATCCTTACATATGCTGGGACATACTAAATACATAACATAGTGGAATATAGGTAGGTATCTACATAGGGTTCTTCAGCTTCATAGTTCCAAAAAGACTTCTCCAAAATGCTCCCCAACATGCTCAAAAATGCTACTAAAGTATCTTGACTACACGGTTGGCCGAAAAATAGAGCACCTAGAGTTTAAAGGGAAAAACAAACTCCGGCTCAGTCATGGGACTGGTGTGAGAATTCAAAGTACGATGTTTTGAAAATAAAAGGGTATCTCTTAAGACCACACTGTAGATAAACACGAAACGGGTTTTTACCTTATGATAACCAAAACTCTTTATTACATAAAATTAAGGGATGTTATATTTAATGACATTTATGAAAAACATTTCCAAATAAACTTATTAATCTTAGCTGAAATTGTTACATTAATTAAATTCTAGCATACTAGACAAAAAATGGGTTCTACAATCAAACTTGTAAGGCACTTATTGGAGAGTGGATTTCCACACAAATGATCAGGTGAAGGGACTACCTTCTGATGGGTACACCTCTAGATGGATGTCCCGAGACCAACACCAAAGATCCTCTGCCAATACAAGACCGGCCTATCTCTGTAAGTAGATAGTGCCGAATATATCAACCCCCTGTCGTTACCTACCTTTATCCAGGATGTATCTTAGGTACTTTCCATAATGATTAGATACCCGAACGTCATAGTGGGTATAAATCTATCTAGAAAGGGATGATCTTACCCTAATGGTTGCAAAATACATAGTCTTGTCGCATCTTACCCCGTTTTGGTCATTTCTCGGTTGATCAGGCTTGAGGTAGCGAATACCTTTTCCACATAGCACATCTTCTTTCACTTTGAATGCCATATTGTCATTCCACATTCACACGACTGATTTCTACAAACGTATAACTTCCTCAGCTTGAATGTCTTGGGAAAGGGTGTTAAGCTAAGAGAAGGTGTCCTCTTCGCCACTGACTGATATATATTATATAAAGATCACTCAATGTGATTTAGAATGCAAGGTCGGACATTCTTCTATACAAGTTCATTTTGGGACTGAACAAAACCGAAGGTACTTTCCTACAACATCCTATTTTGGGAATCACCCCTAAGATCAGTAACGAATAGTCCTTACATTGGATGTTTCATAACGAAGTAACCATCCCTACTATATGTATAATATATTAGGAGTTTATCTCCAAATGATCAACAAGCAGTTCTTCACTATGAAAATCCTAATATCAATGTCTTCAATATATTTTACTTTGAAACGTAAATTGTGTTAGGAACTGAGTTGATGATGTTTTGATGACAACAACCTTATATAGTTATTATACTTGACTTTATAAAATATATACTAACATTTCCATATAGATATATATGTGTGTGTGTGTGTGTGTGTGTGTGTGTGTCTGTGTGTGTGTGTGTAGGAAGTATATGCAGGTATCATCGAAGACTGATTAGTATAAAGACTCAAGCATCAAGATGAAGATTAAAGATTCAAGATTCAAGACTCTAGAGAATCAAGATTTCAAGATAAGTGTCTAGTATTTTGTTAAAACTTCATAATAGCACTCTCATCTTTCTTCCAATTTTCTTTTGGGATGGAACTCAATTTCTATCGAAACCAGTGGCTTACAAACCCACGACAAGTAGCTTACAAACCTACGACAAGTGGCTTACAAACCCACGAAAATCAAAATCATTTAAACTACTTTGTATAAGTTCTCGAGTCCTATGAAGGAGCTCTGTAGGAAGGTTCTTGCAATTTCAGTTTGAATAGATTTTTCAAAATGTTTTTAAATCTGTTTTCAAAATGTTTTAGCTTTCAAAATCATGTTTTCAAAAATATTTTCAAACTTTGTTTTAGCCTTGAAATGTTCCTCTATTCCGATTTTAAAAACTTCTATTTTTAAAACATCAAAACTTATTCTGATTTTAAATATTACTTATATAATTGATGGTCTATATCAATTATATATATATATATATTTAAAATAATGTTTTATATTCATTCTCTATCTCAAAATATTGTTTAAACACTTTACTTTGCTTCAGAGAAGTTTCAACTTGTTTTAAATTCAATTGTCTTTACAAAACAACATTTCTATAATTTTGAACCGAGGGATGTCGACATAAGGGGGTACCCCATGTCGACATGGTGACAGTTGGATTCAAAATTCAATTTTCAAAAGAAGTGTCCATTCGTTCAAAAACCTTTCACCAATGGTTATGACTGTTGTGCATCTATATAAAGGCTTCCAAAACGAATTTTTTTAACAACTGCTTTCTTATTTTCTTCACTCTTTCTTCTCCACCATTCCATATCCATAAAACTTCATATTTTCAAGATCGTGCCATCATTCTGCCAAATTCTCAATAGGAAATCATTTAGATACTCTCTCTATTTGATTCTGCATCATTCTACTAAAGATCAAAGTGCTATTCAGAGTTATAGGATTAATTTGTATTCAAAAAAGTCCATAGAGTCTATCTATTCAAAAGGATTGTTATTAAGAAGTATTAGGGTGATCTTGTGTCCCGTAAATCAAGAGAGTTTACCCCAGACTCGGAGATAGGAGGGTTCCTCAAGGCCTTAGAAATTGAGGGTTGTAATTTGGATATTGGCTTATAAAAATTTGTACAAGGATATTGCCTTGGTGCAGGACTGAATGTAGGAGGATTCCGAACCAGTATAAAATCCGGTGTGTTCTTTCCTTTTACTTGCTTTACTTTACTATTTGCATTTGTTATATGTTCTGTGATCATTCTGTGTTAGAATTCTGTTTAGATTTGTGTTGAAAGTTTTAATTTAGTCATATAGTTCATATATTCTTTAAAACACTATTCAACCCCCCTCTAGTGTTATTTCTGCCTTAAGATCCTTAATCTGCATCCCCAACAATTGGTATCAGAGCATTGGTTTTCATAATCTGAAACTTGAAAAATATGAAAATGGCATTTTTGGAAAATTGTGTTAAAACTGTTTTGAATCTATGCATTTCATCAAAGTTTCATAAGTCTGCATATAGTTATTTTGAAAAATCAAGTTATCTACCGAATTGGTGTGTTATGCAGGGACAGACATGTTATATGGCTTTTGACGAATCAACACCCAATGGACGAACTGTGCAAATTGAGAAAGATAAATGGATACTTGATAGTGGCTGTTCGAGGCACATGACTGGAAATCCGGAGATACTCAAGGACATTACTTATCAAGATGGTGGATTAGTCAATTTTGGTGACAACTTAAAGGATATGTGGTTGGCGTCGGCAATGTCGGTAACTCTAAAACTTTACTTATTTCTGATGTTTTATTAGTTAGGAACTTAAAATATAATCTGCTTATTATAAGTCAACTTTGCGATAAAGGTTTTTAAATTAAATTTCGAAAAGATAAATGTCACATTGAAGATGATAAGTCTAATATAGTTTTTGAAGGTATTAGGAAGAAAAATATTTATATCCTTAGTATGAAAATTTCAAATGATAATCTATGTCTTTTGGCTAATACAAGTGACCCTTGGATTTGGCATAAAAGATTTGGCCATTTGAATTTCAAATTATTATCTAGGATATCAAAACTTGACTTAGTTAGAGGTCTACCCAAGTTAAACTTTAAAGTAGATAGTATTTGAGATTCTTGTCAATTAAGAAAACTTAAGAAAAGTTCATTTAAATTAAAAGATGCTATTTCTACCTCTAGTCCTCTAGAATTACTTCATTTAGGTTTATTTGGTCCATCTCAAGTTCAATCAATTAACCATAGTAAATATTTTTTTGTTATAGTAGATGATTATTCAAGATATACTTGGACAATCTTTTTAAAACATAAAAGTGATGCTTTTGAAATATTTAAAAACTTTTCTTAAAGAATTCAAAAACAACATTCTTTCAAAATTAAAACTATTCAAAGTGATCACGGTGGTGAATTTGAAAATGAAAATTTTAAGAATTTCTGTACTCAAAAGGGAATTACTCACAACTTTTCATTTCCAAGAACTCCACAACAAAACGGAGTAGTAGAACGTAAGAATAGGACGATTCAAGAGTGTGCTCGTACATTGCTTTCTGATAGTAATTTACCTAAATATTTTTGGGCTGAAGCAGTTGCTACAGCATGTTATATATTAAATAGAATTTTAATTAGACCATTAACAAATAAAACTCCATATGAATTACTTTATAATAAGAAACCTATAGTAGATTATTTTAAAGTCTTTGGGAGTAAATGTTTTATACTTAATACAAAAGATAATTTAGACAAATTTGAACCAAAAGATGATAAAGGATTCTTTATTGGTTATTCTAATAGAAGCAAAGCATTTAGAGTTTTTAATTTAAAAACAATACTATTGAAGAGACTATGCATGTATCTTTTGATGAAAATCTTAAAGATATTGTACAAATAGATGATGAAGAAGATTTTATAAATTTAAATCAATCTAATGAAACTATTAGTGAAATAAATCAACCTAATAAGAGATTTAAAATATCAAAAGATCATCCTATAGAAAATGTTTTAGGAAATATTGAATCTGTAGTAAGAACTAGAAATCAATTAAGTAGTATGAGTAATGCAGCCTTTATATCAACAATTGAACCTAAAAATCCAAAGGAAGCATCGTCTGATGATTCATGGATTCTTGCTATGCAAGAAGAATTGAATCAATTTACCAGAAATGATGTATGGGAACTTATTCCTAAACCTGAGGATAAAAGTATAATTGGAACTAAATGGATTTATAAAAATAAAATGAATTAACTCGGTGAGGTCGTAAGAAATAAAGCTCGTTTAGTCGCGCAAGGTTATTGTCAGGAAGAAGGAATTGACTATGATGAAACCTTTGCTCCCGTAGCAAGATTAGAAGCTATAAGAATTCTACTTGCTTTCGCTAATTATAATAATTTCAAATTATATCAAATGGATGTTAAAAGTGCTTTTCTAAATGGTTCTGTAAAAGAAGATGTTTATATTGAACAACCTCCACTTTTTGAAGATAATAAATTTCCAAACCATGTATACAAGTTAAAGAAAGCTCTATATGGTCTAAAGCAAGCTCCTAGAGCCTGGTATGAAAGACTAAGTGTAACATCCCGGATTTTTAAGCCATTGAATTTGAACATTTAATTCGTTTTAAATGTTAATGTGGATTCTTAATTGATTTTGTAATGGGTGAATTCGGGTTCAATCAATGAAATAAGCTATAATTTTTAATTATAGCAATTCCGGTTGAATTTGAACAATGGAAAAATATAATTAAATATTCGGGATTTAGATAAAAGGGTAAATTTGGATGTAAATAGTGATAAGAATGGTTTTAAAAATTTATTTTGAGTTATTTGAGTGTAAATAGCGTGGTGGGAATTTTAGATGAATTTTAAAGTTAATAAATTAATATTTGGGATTTTATAGTCATTGAATAATAGAATTTAATATTATTAAAATGCAGTTTAATCAGATTTTGGCCCGGAATGAGCCAGAATGATTTTTATTGTGTTTATAAATTTTATATGATTTATTGTTAAGTTAATAAAAATTTTAAAAATGAAATTTTAAGCGGTTTTGACAATTATGAAAATCGCTCGACTTAATAGACGAGTTAAAATAGCCTTCCGGAGCACAGTCTCGGAATTCGATGAAACCAGTTCCATTGGATCCATAATAGTTAGCTATTATCGGATTTAAATTTTCGTAGCAATCGGAGTTGTCGTTTGACCGTGGCAGCGCGAAACGCATAGAAATCGATTTAACCGATTTAATTTTTAATTGATCATTTAATTCCGTAACTCACACATATGACCGAATCATCCTACAGCCGAAACGCGGAAAAACCCTAGAATCGCCTGTCGAAACGCGTAGTTTGGAGGTCGTTTGCATAAATTGTTAAATTGAGAATTTTATTAATTAAAATAATATTAAAACAATAATATATATATATATATACGTTTACTCTTAAACCCTAGTATCTCAGGGCCGCCGCCTCTATAGTCGTTCATGGCCGAAAATTAGTCGTCTTCTCCCTCAAATCTCCCTCAATCCTTGCATCTATACGAGAAACTCCCAACTAGGAAGTTGTAGATCACCTCGATCTCTTATCATCCAACGGTCAAGATCTGGTTTGGATTGACGTGGTGATGCTGAGGGACTCGCGTTCGCCGTACGTTTGCAATCGTGTTCCATCGAGATGGAAGTGTCGAGCTCGCGTTTGCGTATGGTGTAGGTAGAGGCCGAGTCGAGCTACGTAGTGGTGGTCTTGGATCAATCTATCGGCGAGAGTGGAGGAGGCGATCTCGAACCCTAGTTCGCGAGTTGATGGGTTCGACTTTCTGTACCGGCTCGGGTAAAGGAAGAAGACGCATGGATGGCCTCGATTTCTCACTGCTTGATCTACGGCTGTTATTGTTTGGGTAATAGTAATTCGAATAACAAGAAATTGTTATAAAATTTAAATTCAAATCTTTAAATTTGAATAACTTTATCATACAATATCAGATTCGAACGAAATTCGCGGCGCCGGGATCGCAGAAAAGAATACTACGAGATGGTGCAGTCCGGGAATCATTCCGGGCAAGTAGAAATTTGAGTTAAATCGAACGTCGTTCGGTTTAATTTAAATTTCAAACGCTCGCCAAAACTCAAAGTGAGTTATTCTCACTCACATTTGGATGCTAATTAATTTAAATAGTTAATATTTATATGTCTGTGTGATTGGTTGAATATAGATGTTGTATCAGTCTTAAAAGATATTTATATATGTGATGTGCTAATATTTGTGGATGCAGGGAAAAACAGGTTGGAGGGAACCAACTGGATTCCTCACGATATAGTGATTATTTTTATAATTGATATTGTAATTTGTTTGTATGTTGTGATTGATAAATCTGAAAATAAATTGTACTGTGGAATTGTTGAAATAAATATAAACCCAGAAATTATAAATGGATTTAATTGGGATTTAAGAAATAAAAGAAATGGTTATATAACGAATTTAAAGGAATAAAATTTGGATTTGGTTCGGATGAAGAATGAAATTTGTAGATGGGAATTTTAAAGAAAGCGGTAAAATTATTAGTTGAAAAATGCAAAGTATGGATTTGGGTGAGAAGTTCTATAAGAGGATATAAAGTGTTAAAATAATGATGGGTTATTTTGATAATGAATAAAGTTTACCAGAAATTTAAAACATGTTTTCAACGAAGCTTCTAAATATAAATTAATAATTATAAATGTAAATCAATATTTTTGAAATGCATTTTCACCCTTGGAATTTAGTTAAGAAATCCATAAGTATTATTTTCCAGCAATAAATTCTCAAATGTTTTATTTAAAAATGTTTAAAACCTATACTTTGAAAATGGAATTTCCAGGAATGGAAATAGGTGTTTAAAATCCAAAGGAGTTTATTTTAAGCTTGGAAATAATTTACGATAACTAACGTAAATTTGGATTAGTATAGATCGGGCGGGATCTATATGGAAGATTATTTGGGTTGTTTCAACGGAAATGTTTCCCTCGGAAAAACTGAGTTCGTGGTTTAAATCTGGGTTGAAAAGTTAAGTTTAAATTTGTTTTAAGGATGCGTTTTTAAGAAATTCTTATTTAAAGCTAAGTTATAAGTTTAGCTATAATACAATGATTTAAGTTATTTGAAACATAGCACTAAACCTTTGAAAGCACTATTTTTAAATTTAGTTAACAAAACTCCTATTTAATAAATAGTTTTATTTTACATATTTGAAATTATATTTTTGAGTAATAACTAGAAGTAAATTTATATATTTGAAGTATATTTCAGAATAAAGTGTTTTAACAGTTTTAAATCTAAATTGTTTTGAACTTGGTTATTCCTAATGGGAATAAATAATAAAGGATTTACCTTGTAAAGGAAGAGACTTTGGGAAATTGTTTTCAAATGGGTTTTGGAAATTTGAAAATATATCTTTAAAGATATTTGAGGCAAATAAATAATGTGTGAAATTATTTATTTGTTTATGGATGCTTGTGCATGTTAATTGATAGTTAAATCACCGACTCTAAATATTGGACAAATGCGTTGATCGTTTCGAAGAGACCGGGATCGAGATTAATTTCTTGAAAACCACCTCGATCCGGTTTGTACGTTTCATGAAAATGATTTTGGATTCGAAGATGGAGCAGTGAAGTGCAAGGTCTAGTCGCTACTAATCCTGAGGATATTTCCAAAATGGATGTAGTAGGAGTAGTGCCTTCGGTTCCGTTCGAACCCGGGACGGACTTGTATGGATGAATGCTTGCGAAACATCATCAGGTGGACGATGGACATTCTAAGTGAAACGTTCTAAAAGGTAACGCTTAGGCTCAAGCCTCATTAAATGGGAATGACTGAAAATCAGGGGATATGCAGCAAGGCTTCGTGGGTAGCCCCCACTGGAGAGTAAGGTCATCCCTGTCTAGATGTCCCTTTTTATTTCGGCTTAGTGGTGCGGTTGTTGATCCCAACCGTGGGGTGATCTTATTCGGAACTGTCCAAGTAAGGGATGGGTCCGGCCTTGTGTTGCAGGGGATAGGGAGTGGTCCTCGGTACGGTGATCTAGGCCCCGTACTGTGACAGGTGGTACCCCAGTGCCTAGTCATTGTTGGAAATCCATTCTCCCTACGAGCCTTGTACGAGATTTGTTTGTATTACCCACTTTTGTGGCTAGTAGCTGGAATTTAATCATGTAACAATTTCGGCTATTTTATAAGTATTTGTATATAGACCCTATTATAATATCAGAGGATTTCTATAAAAGTGTTTTAGCTATCGTAAGGTAAAAACCCGACATGTTTATTTGTGGCGTGGTCTTACGAGATGCTTTTGTTTTCAAAAGGATTTTTGAAACTTTAATAATCAACTTGGATGCATTATTATCAGCTGGTATTCCAGACTGACTCGGGTGTTATTTCATTATAATGCTCGGATCAGACCGAGTATTATATGTTCAGGACAGGATACTTTGGAGCAGGAGAGGAGCTGGAGTCCGAGACGTATTATCCGTACCTATATATATATATATATATATATATATATTCCGCTGCTATGATTGCATGGTATGTCTGATTGGTAATTTGATGTATGAGATACTCTGATGATGTGATGTATAAAACTGGTATAGATTTCATTTTGTGTAAAGACCTATTATTTACTATTATATTTTATTCTGCTGCGACTGTGAGATTATGATATCGTATAGTTTCTTCTTCTTCTATCTCTTCTTCTTTAACCCTAATGGTTCGTATTTCCGTATCTCTTGAGTTAACAGAGGTAAAATAGTGTCGACTCAAGGGGTACGAATTTGTGGGTCGTTACACTAAGATCTTATTTACTTCAATCTGGTTTTGAAATTGGTAAAGTAGATACAACACTTTTTATTAAAAGAAATAATCAAGATATTCAACTGGTTCAAATATATGTAGATGATATAATCTTTGGATCAACTAATAACATAATGAATAAAGAATTTTCAGATATAATGACTAAAGAATTTGAAATGAGTCACATGGGAGATTTAAGTTTCTTCTTAGGGCTTCAAATTAAACAACTAGAAAATGGAATCATCATAAGTCAAGAAAAATATGCTAAAGACTTAATTAATAAATTTGGTTTAAGAACCTCTAGTGGGAAACCAACTCCAATGTCAACAAATGTAGGTTTAAGTAAAGAAGAAAAATCAAAAGATATTGATCAAACTTTATATAGGGGAATGATTGGTTCGCTACTCTATATAACAGCGAGTCGTCCTGATATTATGCATAGTGTTTGTCTTTGTGCAAGATACCAATCACAACCTAAAGAAACTCACTTAAAAGCTGTTAAAAGAATTTTTAGATATGTAAAATACACTTTAGATTATGGTTTATTTTATTCTAAAAATAATACTTTTGATTTAATATCATATTGTGATGCTGATTATGCTGGTTGTAAATCAGACCGAAAGAGTACAAGTGGAACTTGTCACTTTCTAGGACATTCACTGGTTTCCTGGTTCAGCAAGAAACAAAATACTGTTTCCTTGTCAACAACTGAAGCAGAGTATCTATCTGCTGCTCTGGCCTGTTCACAAGTCATATATATGCAACAAACTTTAAAAGATTTTGGAATTAACATAAGTAAATCACCAATATATTATGATAATACTAGTGCAATAAATCTATCTAAAAATCCAACTCATCATGCTAGAACTAAACATATTGATATAAGACATCATTTTCTTAGAGATAATATAACTAAAGAAATAATAACTCTAGATTATATTAATATTGAAAAACAAATTGCTGATATATTAACTAAACCATTAACCGAACAGAATTTTACTAAATTTAGAAGAGAATTAGGTATTTTTTCAAAATATGAAATATAAAATAATATAATATAGTAATCCATAAAAATTCAAAATAAACATTACATTTTTTTTATGAACATGTCGACATGCCCCATCTCATGATGTCGACATACCCAACAAAAATTTGAAAATTGAATTTCCCTCCAAAGTTAGTTATTTGGTTATTTATCTATTCATTTCGTTTTCTCTCCTCTTTCTTCACTATATTCTCTGTAAATAACTTCTGAAACAATAAAATAATGGCCTCCTCTTCTACTAACGAACCCACTTCACCCACATCTCCTCATTCTGGTCCATTTCAACGAACTACGCATGCTCGAGTGATCAAATTGCAAGAGAAGATGAAAGATATCCTTCAATTGATGACTGAAATTCAAGTAAGTCAACTTAGGATGGCTAGAGAACAACAAAGGCAAGGGAATATTATTAGGAATGTACAAAAATTCCTTATGGATAAACGTACAAATCCTATTAATATTGAAGACTCCTCACAAGCCATGGAATCCGAGGAAGAAGAACCTATGGAAGAACCACAAGAAGACCAAGAGGAAGATCAACCTTTACCTCAACCCGAAGTCCCCATGAATACGGACGAGAGCGTTATTTGCATTGGTGAGATCCTTGTTGACACTAATGGAAACATAATTGAACAACGTGGAAACTTTTGTCTCTACTACCCCAATTGTTCGATTCATAAGTCTCCTATAGTTAAGGATCACCATTAAAGCGTACTTTCATTTTATTCTTTGTTTTAAATTGTTTTGTTTGTTCGTGTTTATGTATGTTCTTATATATGTTGTAATAACTAAAATGTGTTCACTTATACTCATTGTTTCATGCTTGTTCTATACATATTATTTGTTCATACTAATCATTCTTGAACTCTTAAGTAGTTAATAGTTTTTGTTGATGACAAAGGGGGAGAAAGTTATAAAAAAATATATGTGCTTGGTGTAAGGGGGAGTCATGGAAAGTTGTAGTTTTAAGAAGAAATCATGGAGTAAAGGGGAGTTATGGTATGGTAAGAATATTTTATAAATAAAGGTTGTCATCATCAAAACGGGGGAGATTGTTAGGAACTGAGTTGATGATGTTTTGATGACAACAACCTTATACAGTTATTATACTTGACTTTATAAAATATATACTAACATTTCCATATATATATATATATATGTAGGAAGTATATGCAGGTATCATCGAAGACTGATCAGTATAAAGACTCAAGCATCAAGACGAAGATTAAAGATTCAAGATTCAAGACTCTAGAGAATCAAGATTTCAAGATCTCAAGATAAGTGTCTAGTATTTTGTTAAAACTTCATAATAGCACTCTCATCTTTCTTCCAATTTTCTTTTGGGATGGAACCCAATTTCTATCGAAACCACTGGCTTACAAACCCACGACAAGTAGCTTACAAACCTACGACAAATGGCTTACAAACCCACAAAAATCAAAATCATTTAAACTACTTTGTACAAGTTCTCGAGTCCTATGGAGGAGCTTTGTAGGAAGGTTCTTGCAATTTCAGTTTGAATAGATTTTTCAAAATGTTTTTAAATCTGTTTTCAAAATGTTTTAGCTTTCAAAATCATGTTTTCAAAAATATTTTCAAACTTTGTTTTAGCCTTGAAATGTTCCTCTATTCCGATTTTAAAAACTTCTATTTTTAAAACATCAAAACTTATTCTGATTTTAAATATTAATTATATAATTGAAGGTCTATATCAATTATATATATATATATTTAAAATAATGTTTTATATTCATTCTCTGTCTCAAAATATTGTTTAAACACTTTACTTTGCTTCAGAGAAGTTTCAACTTGTTTTAAATTCAATTGTCTTTACAAAACAACATTTCTATAATTTTGAACTGAGGGATGTCGACATAAGGGGATACCCCATGTCGACATGGTGACAGTTGGAATCAGAATTCAATTTTCAATGTTCTGTGATCATTCTGTGTTAGAATTATGTTTAGATTTGTGTTGAAAGTTTTAATTTAGTCATATAGTTCATATATTCTTTAAAACACTATTCACCCCCCCTCTAGTGTTATTTCTGCCTTAAGATCCTTAATCCGCATCCCCAACAAATTGGTTCGAAGTAATTTTCGGATAGGAATCACCCAAATCCGACCCCGATTCCTTCGAAATGCAATCATCGATTGTTTTTCGATTCATTCATTTTTCTTTATAAAAAATTATCTTTAAGAGTTATATATCTTTATAATCTTCTTCTTCGAATATGGAATCATTTAAACCTCTCTTTTGAAGATTTTTCAAATCATTTTTGTAACAACCCGATATTTTGCATCAATTATAATCGACAATTTAAACGATTAATATTGACACAAATTTCCATTTGAAGTTTTTTTTTTTAAATTTGAATTAAAATTATTTTATAAATTGTTAAAAGAAATTGTGGGCTTTGAAAATATAATAGTAGCCCTTGTTTTTATTTGGGCCGTGATAATCTCCTTAGCTATTAACCCGTTCCTTTACCATTTTTCATTTATTCGTTCATAAACCTAAATAAAATCGAACGAAGAAAATGGAGGCGGTCTCGCTCGTCCTCTTCTCCAAATTAGGGCTTGGAATTGTGGTGGCCGACGTTACTCGATCGTTGCTCGTCTCTTGTGGTGCTCGTGTTGCTCTCTTCGACATTCGGCTGCTCTTTCAATTCGTCGACAAGGTGAGTGAATTCTCACATCTAATTCGAATCAGTTGAATTCGGTTGCTTATTCTGATTTCTTTGTCTCGTCTTTGAATTGATTTTACCGATTGACTGATTTTGATTATGACTTGACTTGTTCGATTTTGGCCATTTTGATGTTTATCTCCGTAGCTTTATCAACTTGCTTTCTGTTTGATTTCAACCTTCATGTTAAGACTTGCTACTGTTGATTCCATTTGACTTCGGTTATACCTTACTTTGATTTTTGCCAAGACTGCTACTTGAATTCTCTGGCATGTTTTACCTTGCCTGTACTCTGTGCACTGTGCCTCGTTTGGATCATCTCGTAGTCAGATTCATAGTGTTTGCATTTGTCAAATTGTGCATCACCTTTGTATACTTACTTCGGCCATTATTTCTGACCTGTAGTGTTGCTGTGTCTGTATGTATATCAGGTTACATGCCATTCACTGTAGCTTCGACTCAGATTTACATTGCATATCCACTTGAGTACATATGTATCTGTTATGTGCAATGATATTGAACTTTTCACTGTATGTTAAAATGTGATATTCTCAATTTCACGTAAGTTATTCAGCTTATATTTTCATATCATCAATACTTGCTGTCCCCTGTTGCATTATAATTGCATATGTAGTTGTTGATGCTCCTGTGCAATGGCCTGAGTCATTTGTAACTGCTGTTACATGTTGTTAGGCCTAGTTGACTTCGACTTTGTTTATGATACTTGCACTGTTTCACTGGTGTATGCATTTACTGTTTTGAATCTTGCTCTTGTATACCATCACTTGTCTCTGCCTAATTCAATTTGCACATGGGTTTGGAGTTGTAGCCATTCATGCAAAAATTCAGTTGCCTTCTTCTGGTTCATTTCATTTTGGAACCATTGCTTTGTGACCCTTGCATATGTGCTGCTTTGTCCAGTTTTATGCATTCTGACTGTTGTTCTATGGTTCACCTTGCGTCTTTGAGTATTCTTGCATCATGTTGAATTTGGTGTAGTTGTGTGAACATGCTGTTGCTACACACATACTTGTTCCACTTGTAGCCTTTGTGCTTTGTACTGTGTTACACTTGAATGTGAAGCCTTGTTTCACTAATTCAGGCTGGTACTGTTTCAGTGATAGGTTGTTTTATCATGTTCACTTGGTGTCTTTTGCAATATCGTTTACCTTTCCAAACAGTTCTGGTTGTCTTGCTACATGTGGTGTTCAATTTAATTGAGCTTGCATTTGTATCATACTGTCTCTTGTGCCATTTACTTGGTGCTGTTCCATGTTGCACCCCAGTTTCATTTTATTCATGTGCAACCAGTAGTGTACGTCCATTGTGTACATTTGGGTTCGCACTTATGTCGTCCAAACTTGACCTCTGCAGTTTTTGATTGCTGTTGGTATTCAATGGGTACATCATCACTGTAGTGGCACGGCAGTGCACGCAAGCGTGAACTGCAGCCACACGGTATTCAATGGGTACATCATCACTGTAGTGGCAAGGCAGTGCACGCAAGCGTGAACTGCAGCCACACGGTATGGTTTTATGATATCTATCTTGTTTTGATTAATTGATCTTTTGCATATTCCATATGCTGTAGTGGCGAGGCAGTGCATGCGTGCGTTTACTGCAGCCCTACTCGACTTAATATTTTAATTGATATTTAAATGTTTTGAACTGTTTTGTTTATTTCAATTCAATATTCTGAATTGCATTCTGACTTGGTTTAATTACCGTCGTCTATTCATTATTTTATTATTATTGCTTCTGTGCACTAATAACTGAGTTTGAATTAGACTGACCCGAGTATTATTTTCTTTTGAATTTAATACTCGGGTCAGACCGAGTATTTCAGGTTGTAGATATTCTGCTTTGGGTTGCTGCTAGAGCTATGAAGTTCTTTCATATCTTTTGGAGTAGTCGTCGTCATTTGTAGTGGTCTGTAAAATTGTATAGGAAGATATGTGTTCATGTATATTAAATACGTTAATGTACTTGTATATATAACTTCCTTAGTCGACTGTTGTAGTTGTATCATATGTACCATGTGAATGTATTGTAACTGACATCAGTTATTATATATATATATATATATATATATATATATATATATATGAGACTTTTTGTTTCATCTGTGTTCCGCATTTATATTATCTGTGTTATTATTTTATATTTTTGTCCTAGACTATTATAGCCACTGTGTAGTAGCTTTGAGTTTGCATTGGCATGTCGGATTTCCTCCTGAAATGAAATGCACGCTTTTACTATCTAGCATATCGGTGCTCGCACAAAGCAATTACACGGATGGTCGCTCCTCAACAGCCTTATTCTCCATGCCAGTTGACAGCACTACACCGTAGTGTTCTTGGCTAGCGTGGGTATAGAGGTGGGGCGTCACAGCTTGGTATCGAAGCCTGGGGTTTAGAACAAATATAAAACATAACTTAGTGTAATTGACACTTCTCGTTGATCATGACGATCATCTTTACGGTTAGACTAGGCCTCATCGGTGTGATTTCGTCTCACACATATCTCTTGGGCTTTGAGGATTGTCTAGACACCATTTGTGTGATTTCGTTCACACATACCTTTTCGGTTAGACTAGGCCTCATCGGTGTGATTTCGTCTCACACATATCTCTTGGGCTTTGAGGATTGTCTAGACACCATTGGGGTGATTTCATTCACACCTACTTTTCTTTTGATTGTGAGGTTAGTTTTGACCTCAATCTGTGTGATTTCGACTCACACATGTGGGGTAGCGCCCCACGGTCTTCGGACCATTCGTGTGTCAAAATTAATGGCTTGCAACCATGAGATAGCGTCTCGCTTTGCGTTGCACGTGTTGATGATTTTTCATGCTCGCGTGTAGGTAAGATTCCGTGCTCCCGTTCTCGCTTTGCGTTGCACGTGTTGATGATTTTTCATGCTCGCGTGTAGGTGAGATTCCGTGCTCCCGTTCTCGCTTTGCGTTGCACGTGTTGATGATTTTTCATGCTCGCGTGTAGGTGAGATTCCGTGCTCCCGTTCTCGCTTTGCGTTGCACGTGTTGATGATTTTTCATGCTCGCGTGTAGGTGAGATTCCGTGCTCCCGTTCTCGCTTTGCGTTGCACGTGTTGGTGATTTTCATGCTCACGTGTAGGTGAGATTCCGTGCTCCCGTTCTCGCTTTGCATTGCACGTGTTGGTGAGTTTTCATGCTCGCATGTAGGTGAGTTTTCGTGCTCCCGTTCTCGTTATGCGTTGCACGTGCTGATGAATTTTCATGCTCGCATGTAGGTGAGTTTTCGTGCTCCCGTTCTCGCTTTGCGTTACATGTGCTGATGAGTTTTCATGCTCGCGTGTAGGTGAGTTTTCGTGCTCCCGTTCTCGTTATGCGTTACATGTGTTGATGAATTTTCATGCTCGCTGTAGGTGAGTTTTCATACTCTCCTTCGAGTTTTCATACTTCGTTTGAGTTTTCATACTCTACTTCGAGTTTTCATACTCCGTTCGAATTTTCATACTCTGTTCGAGTTTTCATACTCCGTTTGAGTTTTCATACTCTGTTCGAGTTTTCATACTCCGTTTGAGTTTTCATACTCTCCTTCGAATTTTCATACTCTCCTTCGAATTTTCATACTCCGTTCGATTTTTCATACTCTGTTCGAGTTTTCATACTCCGTTTGAGTTTTCATACTATGTTCGATTTTTCATACTCCGTTTGAGTTTTCATACCCTCCTTCGAATTTTCATACTCCGTTCGAGTTTTCATACTCTACTTCGAGTTTTCATGCTCCGTTCGAGTTTTCGTACTCTCATTCGAGTTTTCATACTCCCGTTCGAGTTTTCATATCTTATCTTGTGATTTCTGGATTTCTTGTGTAGATTTCTAAAATTTGTGCTTCACCAATTTTCGTGATTTCTATTGATAAGTTTTATCAATTCTTGTGCATTGGTGAATTCGTGTGTCATTGACTTGTTATGAGTACAAGTTTAGGGTATGATATCCCTTTCTATCTTTGAGAAGATTCTTGTGACACTTTTGATGAATGAAAATCCACTTATCGAAGTTGCTACTGATATCGCTGTTTTAATCACGTGTTTTAAAAATTGTTTCAAAATAAAAATCGTTTTCAAAATTTTTATAGTTTACGCTTTCAAAAGAATGAGGAAGCGATTTAAACGTTTCAGCAAAATCGAGGACTATGACCCCTTTCTTTTACTGATTCGTTTAATTCCGGACTTGTCCGTTTGAGGGTGAAAATTTGTAAATTCCTTTTATAAAATTAAGAGAATATTTTGTGATTGTATTGCCCATTGAGTGCTTTAAGAATTCTGGTCGATGCGCTTGATCAACGTTATCGATAGGAATCTCCTAGACGCTTTGATGAGACAATCAGACACAATAAATTGAATTTTAAAATGTAAATTTTTCTGAAAAGATAATTACATAAAGTAAATTGTAAATTTCGAAAGTTTTAGCTTTTCCGAAAAGAATATTATTTAAAACAACTCTTTTCCGACACTTCTATTCTGGTGATTCCCGTGGGAACCAAGACTCTATCGTTTGTACCAATGCTAATCGTGTTAGTTTGCATGCCATTCTCTTGCATAAGAGAACGTGCTGTCTCTTGTGTTTCTAAATCATAAATGCCTATTGAGACTAGATATGCCACGCTTGATCTAGTGCTCGTGGCTATTGATTTCGCTCTTAAAAATTTTGGCATCATTATTTTGGGTGAGAAATTTGTTCTCTACCCTGATCATGAATCTTGGGAATATTTATTTTCTCATAAGGAACATGATTTGCGTCAATCACGTTGACTCGAGCTCCATACATCTTATGATCTTGATATTATTTACCACTCCCGGATGGGAAATCGTGTTGCCGATGCACTTGTCGTAGGCAAACAAGTGGTTGTTCTTTGATGATGTCCGAATGGAATCATCTTTTCACCAGGTTCATCAGACGTTTCGATGTACCTCGTTTTATTGAGCTTCGTCTCATTCCTTTTAGGGACTTACGTCTGATGTTCTTTTATGTTGATCGGTTCATTGGACGTACCGTTTTTGTACTACGTCGGCGTTCCGAATTAATGAAGCTTTGATTCATCTGGCGTATCGTTATTGTACTACGCTGTTGTTCCAAATTAATCGTGTTTCACCTATGAAGGGTGTTGTGCGTTTCAGTCGGTCGGGAAAGTTAGTGCCTCGATATATTGGGCCATTTCCTATCACTGAAAGTATTGGTTTCTTGGCTTATCGCCTCTTATTACCGGCTCAATTTTCTGTTATTCATGACGTGTTTCATGCGTCTTTCTTTTACGGAAATGCCTTAGGGATTCCGATTTTTATTCTTGAGCCCGGTATTATTGAAGAAATTGAAGTTTCACCAGATTTGACTTTGAGCAACATTCTATTCACATCAATGCTTCGGGGATTCAGCACCCTCGAAATAAAGATGTTTTTCTCGTGAAAGTTTAATGGTTCTCAAATCCTATGGATTTCACTTTGGAATCCAGAGAATTCATCGAGCAAACACGTTCTGGCTTTCTCTTTCATGCTCTATATGGTGAACTTCTTATTTTCAAATTTCGTCATTTTATGATGACATGCTTTGATGGTTGTTACCTTTTGTCCAATTAATCCTTAAGATTGCGAGGACGTAATTTCTTTAAGGAGATGAATCTGTAACAACCCGATATTTTGCATCAATTATAATCGACAATTTAAACGATTAATATTGACACAAATTTCCATTTGAAGTTTTTTTTTAAATTTGAATTAAAATTATTTTATAAATTGTTAAAAGAAATTGTGGGCTTTGAAAATATAATAGTAGCCCTTGTTTTTATTTGGGCCATGATAATCTCCTTAGCTATTAACCCGTTCCTTTTCCATTTTTCATTTATTCGTTCGTAAACCTAAATAAAATCGAACGAAGAAAATGGAGGCGGTCTCGCTCGTCCTCTTCTCCAAATTAGGGCTTGGAATTGTGGTGGCCGACGTTACTCGATCGTTGCTCGTCTCTTGTGGTGCTCGCGTTGCTCGCTTCGACATTCGGCTGCTCCTTCAATTCGTCGACAAGGTGAGTGAATTCTCACATCTAATTCGAATCAGTTGAATTCGGTTGCTTATTCTGATTTCTTTGTCTCGTCTTTGACTTGATTTTACCGATTGACTGATTTTGATTATGGCTTGACTTGTTCGATTTTGGCCATTTTGATGTTTATCTCCATAGCTTTATCGACTTGCTTTCTGTTTGATTTCAACCTTCATGTTAAGACTTGCTACTGTTGATTCCATTTGACTTCGGTTATACCTTACTTTGATTTTTGCCAAGACTGCTACTTGAATTCTCTGGCATGTTTTACCTTGCCTGTACTCTGTGCACTGTGCCTCGTTTTGATCATCTCGTAGTCAGATTCATAGTGTTTGCATTTGTCAAATTGTGCATCACCTTTGTATACTTACTTCGGCCATTATTTCTGACCTGTAGTGTTGCTGTGTCTGTATGTATATCAGATTACATGCCATTCACTGTAGCTTCGACTCAGATTTACATTGCATATCCACTTGAGTACATATGTATCTGTTATGTGCAATGATATTTAACTTTTCACTATATGTTAAAATGTGATATTCTCAATTTCACGTAAGTTATTCAGCTTATATTTTCATACCATCAATACTTGCTGTCCCCTGTTGCATTATAATTGCATATGTAGTTGTTGATGCTCCTGTGCAATGGCCTGAGTCATTTGTAACTGCTGTTACATGTTGTTAGGCCTAGTTGACTTCGACTTTGTTTATGATACTTGCACTGTTTCACTGGTGTATGCATTTACTGTTTTGAATCTTGCTCTTGTATACCATCACTTGTCTCTGCCTAATTCAATTTGCACATGGGTTTGGAGTTGTAGCCATTCATGCAAAAATTCAGTTGCCTTCTTCTGGTTCATTTCATTTTGGAACCATTGCTTTGTGACCCTTGCATATGTGCTTCTTTGTCCAGTTTTATGCATTCTGACTATTGTTCTATGGTTCACCTTGCGTCTTTGAGTATTCTTGCATCATGTTGAATTTGGTGTAGTTGTGTGAACATGCTGTTGCTACACACATACTTGTTCCACTTGTAGCCTTTGTGCTTTGTACTGTGTTACACTTGAATGTGAAGCCTTGTTTCACTAATTCAGGCTGGTACTGTTTCAGTGATAGGTTGTTTTATCATGTTCACTTGGTGTCTTTTGCAATATCGTTTACCTTTCCAAACAGTTCTGGTTGTCTTGTTACATGTGGTGTTCAATTTAATTGAGCTTGCATTTGTATCATACTGTCTCTTGTGCCATTTACTTGGTGCTGTTCCATGTTGCACCCCAGTTTCATTTTATTCATGTGCAACCAGTAGTGTACGTCCATTGTGTACATTTGGGTTCGCATTTATGTCGTCCAAACTTGACCTCTGCAGTTTTTGATTGCTGTCGGTATTCAATGGGTACATCATCACTGTAGTGGCACGACAGTGCACGCAAGCGTGAACTGCAGCCACACGGTATTCAATGGGTACATCATCACTGTAGTGGCAAGGCAGTGCATGCAAGCGTGAACTGCAGCCACACGGTATGGTTTTATGATATCTATCTTGTTTTGATTAATTGATCTTTTGCATATTCCATATGCTGTAGTGGCGAGGCAGTGCATGCGTGCGTCTACTGCAGCCCTACTCGACTTAATATTTTAATTGATATTTAAATGTTTTGAACTGTTTTGTTTATTTCAATTCAATATTCTGAATTGCATTCTGATTTGGTTTAATTACCGTCGTCTATTCATTATTTTATTATTATTGCTTCTGTGCACTAATAACTGAGTTTGAATTAGACTGACCCGAGTATTATTTTCTTTTGAATTTAATACTCGGGTCAGACCGAGTATTTCAGGTTGTAGATATTCTTCTTTGGGTTGCTGCTAGAGCTATGAAGTTCTTTCATATCTTTTGGAGTAGTCGTCGTCATTTGTAGTAGTCTGTAAAATTGTATAGGAAGATATGTGTTCATGTATATTAAATACGTTAATGTACTTGTATATGTAACTTCCTTAGTCGACTGTTGTAGTTGTATCATATGTACCATGTGAATGTATTGTAACTGACATCAGTTATTATATATATATATATATGAGACTTTTTGTTTCATCTGTGTTCCGCATTTATATTATCTGTGTTATTATTTTATATTTTTGTCCTAGACTATTATAGCCACTGTGTAGTAGCTTTGAGTTTGCATCGGCATGTCGGATTTCCTCCTGAAATGAAATGCACGCTTTTACTATCTAGCATATCGGTGCTCGCACAAAGCAATTACACGGATGGTCGCTCCTCAACAGCCTTATTCTCCGTGCCAGTTGACAGCACTACACCGTAGTGTTCTTGGCTAGCGTGGGTATAGAGGTGGGGCGTCACAATTTTTAATGAGTATCTTTTGAGAAAATAGGACTATGGAAATCACTCTACTTTTATTTACTATCAAATTTTGTATTCAGCAAGTGCTATGGGCAGAATAACGGTGAGATCACCTTTTAAATTCCATGAATAGGATGAATTCCCTCTTTGGATTTTAATAATGAGTATAAGAAGATTACTTCTATAAAATCTAAGTTGAGCATTTGCTTTTCCTTCGATCTGTTCCACACCTCGCAAAAAAGAGAAAACTGTGGCCAGGTACGTTCAGGACACTAGTTACTCCATCCTTAACTTTAGTTACACACCTTATTTTCACTTTTAGATCTCACAAGCGGGACAAATGTACTAGTTGTTTCCACATACTCATTTTCCCTTTTTAAATCACTTAATTATTTGTTTAACCACCTTTGAAATAATTTTTAATTATTCATTTCTCTTTTAAAATACTTTATTATTTACTTAAAAACATTTACAAAGGATTTGAGAAAGAATTGTTAAGTTTCAATCTTAATTTCAAAAGTTATAGAAAAACGTTGCGGAAAGGTGTTACAAAAAGTGCTTTAAAAGCTATGTTCTTCAAAACGACTTTTATATCATTTAGAAATCCATATTTTCAACTTAAATCACTTTTAAAATATTTCAAAAGATTTTTAGAATTTATTCCATATTTTTAAATACTTTAAAATATCGATTTTAAACTTTGGTCGCTATACTGCAAAAGCATGATTTTTCAGAGAAATTGTTTTGGATATATTTTAAAATATACTTAATGAAATTTTGATTTTATTTCTTTGAAAGATATGGATGTAATGGTCAGGAAAATTATTTTCTCAAAGAATTCCAAGATAAATTCCACTCTGTATATTTATTTAAACTTTTTGGCACGAAATCACGAACTACCGTTTCACGACGCGCCTAGTTCTGACACGTTTCATGTTTTTCATTCAAACTTTGCTAAAACAACTTTATATGTTTATGAAACATTTCTAATCCATTTTTAATCATTTTAATAGTACTAAATGATTCCATATCACTTTTCAATTTATTTTGGAAAGTGTTTTCCATGTGAATCAATATCGTATATATGATGATTTGTTTCAATATTTTCATGCAATAAATAACATATAGAAATCAATATCATAACCAAACATCCGAACAAACATATCAAAAAATCAAAACCAAATATAAACATATAAATTAGGGGTTCTCACCATAATTGCAAATGATCTAACATTAACACGTTCCTAACTTGCTAGTGACTGTCGAATGCTCACAAATGCTTGCTTTGAAGTCTTCGAAGTGGCTTGGCTTGCTCGTGGAAGGCCTAGGGTGGTTCGAACATGCTTGTTATAGGTTGAGGAGCTTGGGCTTGGTGGTGGTGGTGTGGACCGTGACTTAAAGAGGGGAGAGAGGGAGCTTGAGTGGGTTTTTAGTGGAGTTTTGATGATTATTTCTCTTTATTTTATTTTTTGGAATATTTTGGCATTATTTAATTATGGAAAGAAGCAATTAGAGAGAGGAAGAAAAGTTTTGTAATGATCCCGAATTTTTACTGAGATTAAATTGCTAGTTAATTTAATTTTTGAATAAAAATTATGAAATTAATTGGTAATGAATATAAGATTCTGAATTAATTGAGAATTAACCTGGATATTTGAAAATAAATATGTATATAAAATAATTTTCTAACGATGTCTAAAGTTAAATTCTACATTTTATAATATAAATTATGTGTGTTATTTTATCAAAATGTAATTAAGTTTTAAAAACGATTTCTTTATAAGTTAAATAAATATAAATATATAGAAATACAGAATGTAAAAGAAATAGATTACAAATATATATATGATAAATTATGAAATACTAAGTAACACATTAGTTAAAATATTAACAACATATTAAAAATAGAAATTTATTTATATTATAAGACAAAGAAAAAGGAAAAAGATAAAATAATAAATAATAAATTATAATAAAACATAAGTACTAAAAAAAAACAAAGGAAGACACTAAATATATTCAAGCATGAACAAGCTAATAAAGTATAAATATGAAATAAGGATTTATAAGTATCTATGAACAAAGAAAAGATAAATATGAAAAAATGTATATAAAAAGGCTTGTATAAGAAGACATAACAAAAGAAGAAGAAAAAAACAAAGTTAATTAATACCATAATATCTTAGCACACAAAGTATATCTATCAGCCGAAATCATGTTGGCTAAAGTAAGAAAAGAAAAAAAAATCTTTAGTCAACTGATCTTATATTTGTACAAATCAAAATACTGTCACCCTATTGTACAAAATATAATCACCCTGTAAATTCTGTTTTATATATCAAGCTTCTCATCTTAATTCGATCATCTAAGAATTTGAGTGACTTCTGGAGTAAGCCTCAGTTCAAACTTAAACAATAATTCAGTTTAAACAACAATCCAACAATAAAAACAAGAAGATTGAAGAAATGATTTCAGCAAGCAAATTCAAAGCCCGTGTCAACATGAAGAGGGCTCTGTTCTTTCTTCTGGAAATACTATGAGTAACATCATATCTTTTTTATTTAAAGTTTGAACCTGTTGCATGTATATATATATGTGTGTGAATAGTATGTTAGGATATACATATGAAAATTCTCTGAGTATTTGAAAGATGGATGTTTTTTGTACAGGCTGTGTTTATGATTGTCCTCTATTTGGGATTTAAACACCAGATTTTTGATTCAAAAATCATTCCGTCTTGATATACTTGCTGTTTTAGTTTAGAGTTAAGACAAAAAAAATTGTTTGTTATAGCATAAACTAAAGATTAAAAATTTATTTGAGTTTAAACAACTTAGTATTCTTTCTGGAAAACAAGATAATCTGAGCAAATTCTAAATAAGTCAAAATTCAAACTTCATGATTTACGAATTTAGGTGTATAAATGGAATTCTTATACTTTAATATGATTTTTAAAGCATGAATTATAATTTTTAGATAGAGGGAGAAAGAGCAGTCGAGTTTGTTTGAATTTCATTATTTTGGTGATCTCTGGTGATCTATTGGGTCGTAGTGGTTGGGACGTTTAGTGGTGATGGAGGGACGAATGAGGGTTCGGGGAAAAATATGGTGATGGGGTGAAGTTGGTCGTGGTGGCGGCGGCGAACGTTTGTAGTTTGTAAACCAAATTTTCGTCGAGGCTTGGTATTTTGTTTCGTCCATCGTCGACAGGCGATCGAGTGTGGCGAGGGTTTGGGGGATGGTAGAGGAGAGGTAGTCGAAGCAGTAGCCGGAGGTGGTGGTACCGCGGTGATCGGAATTTGAAGTACGACAAAGTTCCAGGTTGGGGTTTTGGGGTGCAGTCTGGTTTCCAGGTTTTAGATTAGTTAACTCGAATTTTATTTCGAGTGGTTGTGAAGTTTCTGATGATCGTGATCGTTTTTGGTGGTGGTTATTGATGTGTGAAGGCTGTCGAAGGTGGCTGGAGTTGGCCAGAGCCACGGTGCATATGCACCGTGCATTTGATTTTCTGATGATTTTTTTGGGTTTGGGTAGGAATTATTCTCGGGATTTACTTGAGTTATTCGAGTGTCTACTTGAAGTAAAATAGGTTGTGACTCAAAGCAATTTCGGGTTTGCTCGAGTATTGGTCTAGTGACAGGTTTTTGGTGACCTGACTGTAAATTTGAATTTAAAAGCAATTTTGAACTGAAATTAAAGTTGTGATGATAAATTTAAACAAGTTTAAATCTAGTATGAAGTATAATTTCAAAATCACTTTGAATCTTTAAAGTTTTAAAATATTTGAAAAGGGTTTCATTTTTTTTAAAACCTGACAGTTTTTCTTGATTTTAAATTTTAATTTAAAATCTGTAACATAATTTAAACTGGGTTTAAATTTAAAAATTAAGTTCAGTTTTCAAATAAACTTTTGAATCTTGAAGTTTTAAAATGAATTTGGATTTTTCATAAAGAATTTAAAATCAAAGTTAAAGGCAAGTTTTAAACCAAAAGATTTAAATCAAATGTTTAAAATTAGTGGATTCAAATTCATTTGAATCCAGATCTGGGAATTTAAAATTAGTTTTAAATTTGAACGTTTTAAACAAGTTTAAATCAAATAGCTTTTTAAAGTAATTTGTTTTCAAATAAATATTTGAATTGGATTTTGATAAAGTTCTTTTATAAAAAGGATTTGAATGAAAAGTTAAACAATTTGTTTTAACTTGAATTTGTAAGTTAAAACGCAATGTATTTTTAAAGCCTAAATTTTAAATAAAAATTTAAGCAATATAATTAGGACTTTTCTTATATTGGTTTATAAGTTGATATTTAAATTTGGTTAATGTTTTAAATATATAATCATTTTGAATCTTAAATTCAAAATGAATTTTGAGTCTAAATTTAGAAGTGTAATGTTTTAAATACACATTAATATTAATGAAGTCATTAATAAAGAAATGGATTACCTTAGATATAATTAAGGTAATCAAGTGATTTAACTAATAAGATAATTAAGGAATAATTTATTTAATTTATAAATTAATGATTTAGATTAATTTACAATTAGAGATTAATTAAAAGTATTTAAGAAATGTTATTAGTTAATGAAGATAATTAACTAAGGATTATTAATTAGATTAATTAATTTAGATAATCAATTACAAATTGTTTAAATGTAATTACTTAACGAAAGTACTTAAGGATTAATTACTTATTGTAATTAATTTTGGATATTTTGATTAATTAAAGTTAATTAATTTAGTTTAATTAATTTAAGAAAATCATTTGGTAATTGGTAATTAATGATTAATTGTTATGAGATGATTACTTTATGGTAAGTAATTAAAGGTTTGATGTCCTAAATTATTAATTAAGGGGTTAATTAATTATGTAATTGGTTCAAAGGTTAATTTAATTAATATGATTAATTAAGAATAATTTAATTAATTAAGGTAATTGATTAATTAATTTATAGCAAATGATTTATAATTAATAAATCAAGATTGAATAATTAATTCATAAATAATTAATTTAATTAGAAATAAATTGAATTAATTAGGATTAAACAATTAATTAATCCTGTTTATATATGATTATTGAATACTTGACCTTACTTATGAATGATTGTATTGTATGAGATGCCTTGAATTGATTGTCTTATCTGATCTGTGATATTTTGTTCTGTGGATTGAGCTGTCTGTAATTTATTCATTTATTTGTGATACATTTGTTTATTATTATCTGTGACACTGTGAATGAATGATAAGCGTTATAGTTTATACCGCTTATCAACTATATTTCTGTGTTTTGATTTGTGACGATGATGTTGTTGCACTATTGTGTTAAAGCCCTAGACCACACCATACACACACAAATATGGATTTCACGAGGAAATCGACTAAGTAACAGATTTTTGAAATGATCTTTTAATAGACAATTTGAATTCAAAATGGTTTTGAAATGGAATCGGGTTAAATGTGAAAAGCTTTTGAAATGAAATTTCAAGAAAAATTTATTTTTGAATTACTTGGTAAGGTTTTGAAATTTAAATAATTTGATTTAAATTTGAATTCAAAACTTGAAATTGAATTCTATGATTTGGAACTAAGGATTAAAAATGTTATACTAGTTATATATGGGTTAAACCGTTTCAAATGTATTGATTTGGGAATTTGAATTTAATTCAAAGGCTTTAACTCGTGCAAATATAATTGGATTCTTCCGAAACGAAAACTGTTATTTTCAAATAAATAAAGCTTTCACATAAGAAATGGACTTCTAATTTGTGTTAAAAGGATTCCAAAATTGAAATGAAAATGATTTCCAAGTTATGGAAATGGTTTGAAAGCTATAAGTTAAACCTTTGATTTAAAAATTTAATGAGTCAATCAAATTGAATGGAAATTGTTTTGGAAATCTATGAATGGATCTTTGTGAAACTGGATGAATTTTGCAGAATAAATCTTTTGCTTAAAGATTTGAGATGGTAATTCGTTTGAACCATTTGAAGAAAGGTTTTGGCTTTCTTTGAAGTTGTGACTTAACTGAAATCTCATATCCATATGTTTTTAAATATTGAGCTCATTATTCGGTTTAGCCGAGAGAGGACTTTGTGTCATATAACCCATTCCGAATAGTGATACGTCGTTATGGATTGCATTTGAAGACCGGTGGTGAAGACCGGGTATTTGTGAGAACGATAGGGTAACCTATCGATTGTCTCCGCACCGGCTGATCCTCGGTATAGAGATTCCCTAAGTGATGGGAAGTCCAATCGGGATTGTGGATACCCGGATTGCAAGGGCTTCTTTGGAAGTGCCTTCGGTTCTGTTTGAACCCGAAACAGACTTGTATGGTTGTATGTCTGACACTACACTTTGAGATATAAAGCAGATTCTTTCAAAGACATATCTGTTGGTGGCGGGGAATTTATTCTCTTAGCTTAACTCCCTTCTTTGAGACGTACGAGCTCAGAGGTTATGTAGTTGAAGGTTATCAGCGATATACTCCCAATTTGGTAGTGTGACATGCTGAGTGCGGCTATGTGTTGATGATCACTGGTTGATCATTTGTGATCAGAGCATGGCTTTTGTATAAAGCGTAGCTTTGTGGATGAGACTGCATCAAGACCTCACAACTCGAAAATGGTCGAAGCAGGAAAGATGCGGCAAGGTTATGAGGGTCGCGCCCTTTAGGGTGTGTCATTCCCTTCTAGTAAAGGGTGGTATCATGGTATGAAGCCCAGATATTTACCTATGTGGTCGGCTTCAATCTCATTTCTGTATGGTTGTTGCTTTGTGGTTTAGAGGCGCCTCGGATAAAGGTCCCAAAGGACCGGGGGTGGCATGCTCGAGAAGTAGTTATCTAGTTACAGAGGTAACCCTACCTTGTGTTGGCAGAGAGCTGGTTAAGTTCTCGGGACGTCCCGCCAGAGGCGTACCCATAGATAGTGGAAAGTTCCTTAGCCTGACCATTTGTTGGAAATCCATTCATCCAATACGTGCCTTGTACGGTTTTAGTTGTAGAACCTGACATCTACTTATGGTGGTGCCCCATTGTTTAGATGGTAGCTATAGTAGACATACGATAATGGTCGTATGCTGGCTAAGATTAATATTATACTTTCAAAATGATTTTCTGCACTATGCACTAATAATAATATTGAAAAGAAATTTTCTCGTATCAAGCATGTTTGACTATCATAAGGAGAAATCTCCTCTAATTCTGCGTTTGCATGGTGTGTGCGGTGGGAGGCCTTATGGTAGTTTCATTTTCAAAAAGCATTGCGAATTTGTTATAAATTCTCTTGTTGTTTGTTTTAAAGACCAACTGTTTTTGTTACTCATACCAGTCCCATGACTGACTTGGAGTTTATTGTTGCTTTCCTAAACTCTGGGTGCCCACAATTTTCCACACGGGCAGTCTAGAGGTGTTTTTTTTCCAGATAGTCAGGTTTAGTAGATTATCCAGAGTTGGTCCAGTCTTTGGATCACGACTGACCTTGCTTCTCGTTGTGCATCGTGATTTGGAGTTCGAGCTGTTTCTGGATTGGTGCCTTGGAGATGGGGATATTGTTCCGCTGTTGGTATTATCATTATCTTTCCGCTGTGTCTTGTATCTCTGATAGTATTGGTGTCTATTGTATCATATTATATCAGATATTGTATCTGTCATTGTATCAATGCTATATATATATTGATATTCTTTTCTTTCGTTGTGCGATACTTAATGGTGTTATAAGCTCCGGCGAACCAGATTCGACGTTTGAATCTGCGGCATTTCAATATGAGTGTCGTATTCGGTGCCGTTTTTCGAAGGTCGAGTCAGGGCCGTTACATCTGGTATCAGAGCTGAAGGTTGAAACTTTAGCTCATGAGTATAACACATTAAGTAGCTCATTAGATATAGGGTGAAGTAAACCCTATAATGAGTATATCCCTATGATATCCGTTCGTATGCCTTAGTAAATTCTCTTACTATCTATTGATAGGGAGCATGAGCGCAAGAAGAGGACGAGATAGGGGACAGGGAGGTACCACTACAAATGGTCAATACCCTGCAAAAGTGGGAAGAATCTTTCTCTTCTCAATATCCTTTGATTCGATTCCAAATTCTTTTGATTTGCTTCGTGGCCGCTGCAAGAAGGAGCTTTGGTATGATAGTGGCCTTACGAATCATTGTAGAAAATCCTTACTTTGTATCTTCATCGGTTTCTTATCAGCTTTTCGATCTAAACTTTAATGAATTGGAATCGAAAATTTTACATATATTGGAAATTTTAAATTGAGTTAAATTGATTAATAGAATATAAAGTTAAATTTAAATTGAATCGATAAAACGATTTCGTTTAAAACTTAATTTGAAATTCTATGGTAATTTCTTGTGTAAGTCAAAGTCCGAAAAGGGACAAGTTGATATATACTTTAGGATGTTCCGACCTAAATTGGAATCCATACCTAATGTTTGAGAAAATTGTAGGAGATGGTATCCATCTATCAATCTCTGCTTTTCAGCATCTCTTTTCAATTCTTCCATGGTTCCTGGTAGATCCAGGAAGAAGATTTGACATATTTGCATGGGACATAAACTCCAAATAGGCCAGAATTGTTTGTTTGGATGAATTGGTTGCTTTGATTGCTATGGTTAATAGGTATACTTCAGTTCTAAACTAAAAGTTTTGAAATTGTATCCATATATCTGTCTATTTTGGGTCTAGATATATTCTACGAATGGTTAGTTATTCCTTCGAACTAACCAGTGCCCCAGCATATTCGTAGATCTGATGACTCGAGTATTCTGTGTAGTATTGAATGAGTTTGTTCTCATATCTATTGTTGATATTCCGATTTGGTGAGCCAAATACAGAATAGATATCCAGTTTGATCTGGAAAACTATTTCTCTATCTTTATGTACCTATCTTTGTTGTTTTCGTGCCTGCAAATTTCGGGGACGAAATTTCTTAAGGGAGAGAATCTGTAACGATTTCGAATTTTTACTGAGATTAAATTGCTAGTTAATTCAATTTTTGAATAAAAATTGTGAAATTAATTGGTAATTAATATAAGATTCTGAATTAATTGAGAATTAACCTGGATATTTGAAAATAAATATGTATAAAAAATAATTTTCTAACGATGTTTAAAGTTAAATTCTACATTTTATAATATAAAATATGTGTGTTATTTTATCAAAATATAATTAAGTTTTAAAAACGATTTCTTTATAAGTTAATAAATATAAATATATAGGAATACAGGATGTAAAGAAATAGAATACAAATATATATATGATAAATTATGAAATACTAAGTAACACATTAGTTAAAATATTAACAACATATTAAAAATAGAAATTTATTTATATTATAAGACGAATAAAAAGGAAAAAGATAAAATAATAAATAATAAATTATAATAAAACATAAGTACTAAAAAAAAACAAAGGAAGACACTAAATATATTCAAGCATGAACAAGCTAATAAAGTATAAATATGAAATAAGGATTTATAAGTATCTATGAACAAAGAAAGATAAATATGCAAAAATGTATATAAAAAGGCTTGTATAAGAAGACATAACAAAAGAAGAAGAAAAAAACAAAGTTAATTAATACCAAAATATCTTATCACACAAAGTATATCTATCAGCCGAAATCATGTTGGCTAAAGTAAGAAAAGAAAAAAAAAATTTAGTCAACTGATCTTATATTTGTACAAATCAAAATACTGTCACCCTATTGTACAAAAATATAATCACCCTGTAACTTCTGTTTTATATATCAAGCTTCTCATCTTAATTCGATCATCTAAGAATTTGAGTGACTTCTGGAGTAAGCCTCAGTTCAAACTTAAACAATAATTCAATTTAAACAACAATCCAACAATACAAACAAGAAGATTGAAGAAATGATTTCAGCAAGCAAATTCAAAGCCTGTGTCAACATGAAGAGGGCTCTGTTCTTTCTCCTGGAAATACTGTGAGTAACATCATGTCTTTTTTATTTAAAGTTTGAACCTGTTGCATGTATATATATTATATATATATATATATATATATATATATGAATAGTATGTTAGGATATATATATGAAAATTCTCTGAGTATTTGAAAGATGGATGTTTTTTGTACAGGCTGTGTTTATGATTGTCCTCTTTCTGGGATTTAAACACCAGATTTTTGATTCAAAAATCATTCCGTCTTGATATACTTGCTATTTGAGTTTAAAGTTAAGACAAAAAAAATTGTTTGTTATAGCAGAAACTAAAGATTAAAAATTTATTTGAGTTTAAACAACTTAGTATTCTTTCTGGAAAACAAGATGATCTGAGCAAATTCTAAATAAGTCAAAATTCAAACTTCATGATTTACAAATTCAGGTGTATAAATGGAATTCTTATACTTTAATATGATTTTTAAAGCATGAATTATAATTTTTAGATAGAGGGGGAAAGAGCAGTCGAGTTTGTTTGAATTTCATTATTTTGGTGATCTCTGGTGATCTATTGGGTCGTAGTGGTTGGGACGTTTAGTGGTGATGGAGGGACGAACGAGGGTTCGGGGAAAAATATGGTGATGGGGTGAAGTTGGTCGTGGTGGCGGCGGCGAACGTTTGTAGTTCGTAAACCTAATTTTCGTCGAGGCTTGGTATTTTGTTTCGTCCATCGTCGACAGGTGATCGAGTGTGGCGAGGGTTTGGGGGATGGTAGAGGAGAGGTAGCCGAAGATGGTGGTACTCCGGTGGTCGGAATTTGAAGTACGGCAAAGTTCCAGGTTTTGGGTTTTGGGTTGCAGTCTGGTTTCCAGGTTTTAGATTAGTTAACTCGAATTCGATTTCGAGTGGCTGTGAAGTTTCTGATGATCGTGATCGTTTCTGGTGGTGGTCATTGATGTGTAAAGGCTATCGAAGGTGGCTGGAGTTGGCCAGAGCCACGGTGCATATGCACCGTCATTTGATTTTCTGATGATTTTTTTGGGTTTGGGTAGGAATTGTTCTTGGGATTTACTCGAGTGTCTAGTCGAAGTAAAATAGGTTGTGAATTGAAGCAATTTTGGGTTTGCTCGAGTATTGGTCCGGTGACAGGTTTTTGATGACCTGACTGTGAATTTGAATTTAAAAGCAAATTTAAACTGAAATTAAAGTTGTGATGATGGATTTAAACAAGTTTAAATCCAGTAAGAAGTATAATTTCAAAATGACTTTGAATCTTTAAAGTTTTAAAATATTTGAAAAGGGTTTCAGTTTTTTTTTAAAAAACTTAACAGTTTTTTTTAAAAACTTAACAGTTTTTTCTAGATTTTAAATTTTAATTTAAAATCTGTAACGTAATTTATACTGGGTTTAAATTTAAAAGTCAAGTTTAGTTTTTAAATAAACTTTTGAATCTTGAAGTTTTAAAATGAATTTGGATTTTTCATAAAGAGTTTAAAATCAAAGTTAAAGGCAAGTTTTAAATCAAAAGATTTAAATCAAATATTTAAAATTAGTAGATTCAAATTCATTTTGAATCCAGATCTGGGAATTTAAAATCAGTTTTAAATTTAAATGTTTTAAACAAGTTTAAATCAAATAGCGTTTTAAAGTAATTTGTTTTCAAATAAATATTTGAATTGGATTTTGATAAAGTTCTTTTATAAAAAGGATATGAATGAAAAGTTAAACAATTTGTTTTAACTTGAATTTGTAAGTTAAAACGCAATGTATTTTTAAAGCTTAAATTTTAAATAAAAATTTAAGTAATATAGTTAGGACTTTTCTTATATAGGTTTATAAGTTGAAATTTAACTTTGGTTAATCTTTTAAATATATAATCATTTTGAATCTTAAATTCAAAATGAAATTTGGATCTAAATTTATAAGTGTAAATTTTTAAGTACACTTTAATATTAATGAAGTCATTAATAAAGAAATGGATTACCTTAGATATAATTAAGGTAATTAAGTGATTTAACTAATAGGATAATTAAGTAATAATTTATTTAATTTATAAATTAATGATTTATATTAATTTATAATTAGAGATTAACTAAAAGCATTTAAGAAATGTTATTAGTTAGTGAAGATAATTAACTAAGGATTATTAATTAGATTAATTAATTTAGATAATCAATTACAAATTGTTTAAATGTAATTACTTAACGAAAGTAATTAAGGATTAATTACTTATTGTAATTAATTTTGGATATTTTGATTAATTAAAGTTAATTAATTTAGTTTAATTAATTTAAGAAAATCATTTGATAATTGGTAATTAATGATTAATTATTATGAGATGATTACTTTATGGTAAGTAATTAAAGGTTTGATGTCCTAAATTATTAATTAAGGGGTTAATTAATTATGTAATTGGTTCAAAGGTTAATTTAATTAATATGATTAATTAAGAATAATTTAATTGACTAAGGTAATTGATTAATTAATTTATAGCAAATGATTTATAATTAATAAATCAAGATTGAATAATTAATTCATAAATAATTAATTTAATTGGAAATAAATTGAATTAATTAGGATTAAACAATTAATTAATCCTGTTTATATATGATTATTGAATACTTGACCTTACTTATGAATGATTGTATTGTATGAGATGCCTTGAATTGATTGTCCTATCTAATCTGTGATATTTTGTTCTGTGGATTGATCTGTGTGTAATTTATTCATTTATTTGTGATACATTTGTTTATTATTATCTGTGACTCTGTGAATGAATGATAAGCGTTATAGTTTATACCGCTTATCAACTATATTTCTGTGTTTTGATTTGTGACGATGATGTTGTTGCACTATTGTGTTAAACCCCTAGACCACACCATACACACACAAATATGGATTTCACGAGGAAATCGACTAAGTCACAGATTTTTGAAATGATCTTTTAATAGACAATTTGAATTCAAAATGGTTTTGAAATGGAATCGGGTTAAATGTGAAAAGCTTTTGAAATGAAATTTCAAGAAAAATTTATTTTTGAATTACTTGGTAAGGTTTTGAAATTTAAATAATTTGATTTAAATTTGAATTCAAAACTTGAAATTGAATTCTATGATTTGAAACTAAGGATTAAAAATGTCATACTAGTTATATATGGGTTAAACCATTTCAACTGTATTGATTTGGGAATTTGAATTTAATTCAAAGGCTTTAACTCGTGCAAATATAATTGGATTCTTCCGAAACGGAAACTGTTGTTTTCAAATAAATAAAGCTTTCACATAAGAAATGGACTTCTAATTTGTGTTAAAAGGATTTCAAAATTGAAATGAAAATGATTTCCAAGTTATGGAAATGGTTTGAAAGCTATAAGTTAAATCTTTGATTTAAAAATTTAATGAGTCAATCAAATTGAATGGAAATTGTTTTGGAAATCTATGAATGGATCTTTGTGAAACTGGATGAATTTTGCAGAATAAATCTTTTTCTTAAAGATTTGAGATGGTAATTCGTTTGAACCATTTGAAGAAAGGTTTTGGCTTTCTTTGAAGTTGTGACTTAACTGAAATCTCATATCCATATGTTTTTAAATATTGAGCTCATTATTCGGTTTAGCCGAGAGAGGACTTTGTGTCATATAACCCATTCCGAATAGTGATACGTCGTTATGGATTGCATTTGAAGACCGGTGGTGAAGACCGGGTATTTGTGAGAACGATAGGGTAACCTATCGATTGTCTCTGCACCGGCTGATCCTCGGTATAGAGATTCCTTAAGTGATGGGAAGTCCAATCGGGATTGTGGATACCCGGATTGCAAGGGCTTCTTTGGAAGTGCCTTCGGTTCTGTTTGAACACAGAACAGACTTGTATGGTTGTATGTCTGACACTACACTTTGAGATATAAAGCAGATTCTTTCAAAGACATATCTGTTGGTGGCGGGGAATTTATTCTCTTAGCTTAACACCCTTCTTTGAGACGTACGAGCTCAGAGGTTATGTAGTTGAAGGTTATCAGCGATATACTCCCAATTTGGTAGTGTGACATGCTGAGTGCGGCTATGTGTTGATGATCACTGGTTGATCATTTGTGATCAGAGCATGGCTTTTGTATAAAGCGTAGCTTTGTGGATGAGACTGCATCAAGACCTCACAACTCGAAAATGGTCGAAGCAGGAAAGATGCGGCAAGGTTATGAGGGTCGCGCCCTTTAGGGTGTGTCATTCCCTTCTAGTAAAGGGTGGTATCATGGTATGAAGCCCAGATATTTACCTATGTGGTCGGCTTCAATCTCATTTCTGTATGGTTGTTGCTTTGTGGTTTAGAGGCGCCTCGGATAAAGGTCCCAAAGGACCGGGGGTGGCATGCTCGAGAAGTAGTTATCTAGTTACAGAGGTAACCCTACCTTGTGTTGGCAGAGAGCTGGTTAAGTTCTCAGGACGTCCCGCCAGAGGCGTACCCATATACAGTGGAAAGTTCCTTAGCCCGACCATTTGTTGGAAATCCATTCATCCAATACGTTCCTTGTACGGTTTTAGTTGTAGAACCTGACATCTACTTATGGTGGTGCCCCATTGTTTAGATGGTAGCTATAGTAGACATACGATAATGGTCGTATGCTGGCTAAGATTAATATTATACTTTCGAAATGATTTCTGCACTATGCACTAATAATAATATTGAAAAGAAATTTTCTCGTATCAAGCATGTTTGACTATCATAAGGAGAAATCTCCTCTAATTCTGCGTTTGCATGGTGTGTGCGGTAGGAGGCCTTATGGTATTTTCATTTTCAAAAAGCATTGCAATTTCTTATAAATTCTCTTGTTGTTTGTTTTAAAGACCAACTGTTTTTGTTACTCATACCAGTCCCATGACTGACTCGGAGTTTATTGTTGCTTTCCTAAACTCTGGGTGCCCACAATTTTCCACACGGGCAGTATAGAGGTGTTTTTTTCCAGATAGTCAGGTTTAGTAGATTATCCAGAGTTGGTCCAGTCTTTGGATCACGACTGACCTTGCTTCTCGTTGTGCATCGTGATTTGGAGTTCGAGCTGTTTCTGGATTGGTGCCTTGGAGATGGGGATATTGTTCCGCTGTTGGTATTATCATTATCTTTCCGCTGTGTCTTGTATCTCTGATAGTATTGGTATCTATTGTATCATATTATATCAGATATTGTATCTGTCATTGTATCAATGCTGTATATATATTGATATTCTTTTCTTTCGTTGTGCGATACTTAATGGTGTTATAAGCTCCGGCGAACCAGATTCGACGTTTGAATCTGCGGCATTTCAATATGAGTGTCGTATTCGGTGCCGTTTTTCGAAGGTCGAGTCAGGGCCGTTACATCTGGTATCAGAGCTGAAGGTTGAAACTTTAGCTCATGAGTATAACACATTAAGTAGCTCATTAGATATAGGGTGAAGTAAATCCTATAATGAGTATATCCCTAAGATATCCGTTCGTATGCCTTTGTAAATTCTCTTACTATCTATTGATAGGGAGCATGAGCGCAAGAAGAGGACGAGATAGGGGACAGGTAGGTACCACTATAAATGGTCAATACCCGGCAAAAGTGGAAAGAATCTTTCTCTTCTCAATATCCTTTGATTCGATTCCAAATTCTTTTGATTTGCTTCGTGGCCGCTGCAAGAAGGAGCTTTGGTATGATGGTGGCCTTACGAATCATTGTAGAAAATCCTTACTTTGTATCTTCATCGGTTTCTTATCAGCTTTTCGATCTAAACTTTAATGAATTGGAATCGAAAATTTTACATATATTGGAAATTTTAAATTGAGTTAAATTGATTAATAGAATATAAAGTTAAATTTAAATTGAATCGATAAAACGATTTCGTTTAAAACTTAATTTGAAATTCTATGGTGATTTCTTGTGTAAGTCAAAGTCCGAAGAGGGACAAGTTGATATATACTTTAGGATGTTCCGACCTAAATTGGAATCCATACCTAATGTTTGAGAAAATTGTAGGAGATGGTATCCATCTATCAATCTCTGCTTTTCAGCATCTCTTTTCAATTCTTCCATGGTTCCTGGTAGATCCAGGAAGAAGATTTGACATATTTGCATGGGACATAAACTCCAAATAGGCCAGAATTGTTTGTTTGGATGAATTAGTTGCTTTGATTGCTATGGTTAATAGGTATACTTCAGTTCTAAACTAAAAGTTTTGAAATTGTATCCATATATCTGTCTATTTTGGGTCTAGATATATTCTACGAATGGTTAGTTATTCCTTCGAACTAACCAGTGCCCCGGCATATTCGTAGATCTGATGACTCGAGTATTCTGTGTAGTATTGAATGAGTTTGTTCTCATATCTATTGTTGATATTCTGATTTGGTGAGCCAAATACAGAATAGATATCCAGTTTGATCTGGAAAACTATTTCTCTATCTTTATGTACCTATCTTTGTTGTTTTCGTGCCTGCAAATTTCGGGGACGAAATTTCTTAAGGGAGGGAATCTGTAACGATTTCGAATTTTTACTGAGATTAAATTCATTTTGAATCCAGATCTGGGAATTTAAAATCAGTTTTAAATTTGAATGTTTTAAACAAGTTTAAATCAAATAGCTTTTTAAAGTAATTTGTTTTCAAATAAATATTTGAATTGGATTTTGATAAAGTTCTTTTATAAAAAGGATATGATGAAAAGTTAAACAATTTGTTTTAACTTGAATTTGTAAGTTAAAACGCAATGTATTTTTAAAGCTTAAATTTTAAATAAAAATTTAAGTAATATAGTTAGGACTTTTCTTATATAGGTTTATAAGTTGATATTTAACTTTGGTTAATCTTTTAAATTTATAATCATTTTGAATCTTAAATTCAAAATGAAATTTGAATCTAAATTTATAAGTGTAATTTTTTAAGTACACTTTAATATTAATGAAGTCATTAATAAAGAAATGGATTACCTTAGATATAATTAAGGTAATTAAGTGATTTAACTAATAGGATAATTAAGGAATAATTTATTTAATTTATAAATTAATGATTTATATTAATTTATAATTAGAGATTAACTAAAAGCATTTAAGAAATGTTATTAGTTAGTGAAGATAATTAACTAAGGATTATTAATTAGATTAATTAATTTAGATAATCAATTACAAATTGTTTAAATGTAATTACTTAACGAAAGTAATTAAGGATTAATTACTTATTGTAATTAATTTTGGATATTTTGATTAATTAAAGTTAATTAATTTAGATTAATTAATTTAAGAAAATCATTTGATAATTGGTAATTAGTGATTAATTGTTATGAGATGATTACTTTATGGTAAGTAATTAAAGGTTTGATGTCCTAAATTATTAATTAAGGGGTTAATTAATTATGTAATTGGTTCAAAGGTTAATTTAATTAATATGATTAATTAAGAATAATTTAATTAACTAAGGTAATTGATTAATTAATTTATAGCAAATGATTTATAATTAATAAATCAAGATTGAATAATTAATTCATAAATAATTAATTTAATTGGAAATAAATTGAATTAATTAGGATTAAACAATTAATTAATCCTGTTTATATATGATTATTGAATACTTGACCTTACTTATGAATGATTGTATTGTATGAGATGCCTTGAATTGATTGTCCTATCTGATCTGTGATATTTTGTTCTGTGGATTGAGCTGTGTGTAATTTATTCATTTATTTGTGATACATTTGTTTATTATTATCTGTGACTCTGTGAATGAATGATAAGCGTTATAGTTTATACCGCTTATCAACTATATTTCTGTGTTTTGATTTGTGATGATGATGTTGTTGCACTATTGTGTTAAGCCCCTGGACCACACCATACACACACAAATATGGATTTCACAAGGAAATCAACTAAGTCACAGATTTTTGAAATGATCTTTTAATAGACAATTTGAATTCAAAATGGTTTTGAAATGGAATCGGGTTAACTGTGAAAATCTTTTGAAACGAAATTTCAACAAAAATTTATTTTGGAATAACTTGGTAAGGATTTGAAATTTAAATAATTTGATTTAAATTTGAATTCAAAACTTGAAATTGAATTCTATGATTTGAAACTAAGGATTAAAAATGTTATAGTAGTTTATTTGGGTTAAACCATTTCAAATGTATTGATTTGGGAATTTGAATTTAATTCAAAGGCTTTAAATCGTGCAAATATAATTGGATTCTTCCGAAACGAAAACTGTTGTTTTCAAATAAATAAAGCTTTCACAAAAGAAATGGACTTCCAATTTTTTATAGAAGGATTTCAAGTTTGAAATGAAAATGATTTCCAAGTTATGAAATGGTTTGAAAGCTATAAGTTAAATCTTTGATTTAAAAATTTAATGAATCAATCAAATTGAAATGGAAATTGTTTTGGAAATCTATGAATGGATCTTTGTGAATCTGGGTGAATTTTGTGCAATAAATCTTTTGCTTAAAGATTTGAGATGGTAATTTGTTTAAACCATTTGAAGAAAGGTTTTGGATTTCTTTGAATTTGTGAACTGAAATCTCATATCCATATGTTTTTAAATATTACGCTCATTATTCGGTTTAGCCGGGAGAGGACTTTGTGTCATATAACCCATTCCGAATAGTGAGTCGTTATGAATTGCGTTTGATGACCGGTGGTGAAGACCGGGTATTTGTGAGAACGATAGGGTAACCTATCGATTGTCTCTGCACTGGGTGATCCCCGGTATAGAGATTCCCTAAGTGATGGGAAGACCGATCGGGATTGTGGATACCCGGATTGCAAGGGCTTCTTCGAAAGTGCCTTCGTTTCTGTTCGAACCCGGAACAGACTTGTATGGTTGTATGTCTGACACTACACTTTGAGATATAAAGCAGATTCTTTCAAATACATATCTGTTGGTGGCGGAGAATTTATTCTCTTAGCTTAACACCCTTCTCTGAGATGTACGAGCACAGAGGTTATGTAGTTGAAGGTTATCAGCGATATACTCCCAATTTGGTAGTGTGGCGTGCTAAGTGCTGCTGTGTGTTGATGATCACTGGTTGATCATTTGTGATCAGAGCATGGTTGTAACAACCCGGGATTTGCATTACCAATTAATAAATAAAAGTTAGGATTCTTTATTTATTTTAATGAAGCATAAAAGGATTTGGAATAACAAAATTTATTTGAAAAATGCTATTTTAATTAAATGGGAAATATGGGATTTTAAAATGAGGATAAAATATTATTTTTGGAAAGCTAAATATTTTAGGAGAGATTGTAAAACGGGTTTGGATAAGAAAAAAAAAAGAGTTTTGTAAACATATATGAACACTTAGACTAATTTTTGGAAACATGTAAATAACTCTCTTCTTATTGGGTTACTAAACTTAGCCCAATAACCCACCCTAAACCTCCTCTATAAATTGTCTCAAACTCTCCTAACCTCATTCATTCATCCCTAATCAAAACCCTAATCATTTCCTAAAGCTTTCTTAACTAAAATGGCCTCTATCTTCATCTCCTTCTAGTTTTAGCTTATGCAAGTCATTCTATGCAAAGGTAATGCAAATACCCACCTCAAATCCGTTTTTATATCTTTCTAATTTCTGAAATTTATTTGGTAACACATGTTTTATGTGTTTTTTTGATCTTATAGCCTCCTAATCATCTTTTGCTAACTTGGGTTGATGCTATAATGGTCTTTGTTGCTTTCTAGAGAGGTATATTGTTAAAAACCTCTTCTAATATGTGTTTAATCATCTTTTGATTTCGGTAATCATTTAGTAACACATGTTTTATTATGTAACATGTGAATCATAGCTCTTTGATCATCTTTGCTTTCATTTTGGGGTGTGCACATAAGGTGCTTGTGATATTGCTTCCTAAGGTAATGCTAAGCTTTGGCCCTTTACTCCCTTTAATATAGTGTAGTAATCATTATATGGTAGTTAGTGATTGATATTGGTGAAATTTGATGCCAAAAATTTGAAAAAAAACACCCCAAAAACAGCATTTTCAGCTGGCTGGAATGCTTCAGCCTGAAAACAGGCTGAAATAGTGGTCTAAGTGCACCAGGGCAGGCCTGGGTTGCACCCAGGCTGCTGCCCGGGCGCAGCAGGCTAGCCCGGTTGGGCTAGCCGGTAGCAGGCCAGCCCTTAGTCGGCTGGCGCGAATTTCCAGCGCGCGGGCGCATGGCCCGCGCGACGTGGTGGCAGACGCGGGCCGAAGCCCGCGTCCCCACTCCCCAGCCCATGCGGGCTGGGGGCTTGCCGGCCCACTCCCCAGCCCATGCGGGCTGAGGGCTTGCCGTCCCCACTCACCAGCCCATGCGGACTGGGGCTTGCCGGCCCACTCCCCAGCCCATGCGGGCTGGGGGCTTGCCGTCCCCACTCCCCAGCCCATGCGGGCTGGGGGATTGCTTCCCACTTCTCCCCGGCCCATGCGGGCAGGGGGCTTGCCACCGCTCCCCAGCCCATGCGGGCTGGGGCTTGCTGGTTCTCCCCAGCCCATGCGGGCTGGGGTTTGACCGAACCAGCTGCACCGCATGGTGCAGCCTAGTTCACAGAAACGGGTTGCACCATGCGGTGCAGCCGACTTCTATGTAATGGGCTGCACCCATTGGGTGAAGCCGGGTTCCGACCCATCGGTTGCACCATTTTGGTGCAACCGAGTCCGGATTGCACCATTTTGGTGCAACCGCTTCAAGTTGATTGTTTCTGCAACGAACCTTTGGGCTTCAATTGCTAATCAGAAATTGTCGAATTTTGGTTCACAACCATTCGGAATATTTTCCAACACGAATATTGGTGTTCAGTGATTTTCTGATTTATCGATTTCTCTGAGATTTGGCACTAGATTTCATACACGGGTTTTATGAACTATTTTAAAAGGATTTTTCACTCCTAAATGGCTTTCGAAATTATTATATAATGTTATTTTTAATTATTAAACTATTTACTCCATAATAGGAGAGTTTTCAAAAGCCGTTTTAAAGTGATTTCAAAATCAATTATAAATCCGTTTCGCACCATTATTTTCTATAATAAAAATCTCACACTCACTTTTTAGCACGTCGAGCAAAGTGGAAAGGTACTTAAACGGTTAGGAAATCTCCGGCCTATGGAACTGTGTGTATTTTCTTTCCGGTTAATCCCCGACCTATTCGATTGATCGTTTTGACCTTTGGGTCTTGTTTACCGATGATACGAGGTGGACTTTTTATTTTTTGGAGTGTGAGCTTGCTATTGGATAGTAAACCGTTTAGTATGAACGTGGGGTATAGGACTCATTGTTAACACTTTACGGGTTCCTCTCCAAGAAGTTTGTGACACATTAGCCTACGGGCGGCCAGTACTGGACCTCTGGGTCACCACGCCTCTGGGAAACCGTCTTTGGACACCTTCTCTATGGAGAAGTTTTTCGGCATGTGCCTATGGGCCTTTATCCTTTTGGGAAGGATCTCACCGTCTCGCGTGTTCCGCATCTGTGCGAGTGATCGATCACAACTCTACAGTACTTGGCAATAACGACTCTGGTCGGTGCACGTGCTATACTTGTATTATCTGATGATTTTTATATCCATTCGAGTACCTCCCTTCGGTGTTGGTTCTATGGAACCATACGATGTAAGTGCGATTACCTTGTGGATTCACAGTGTCTCTGGACACTGCTTTTCAGTATTCGATTTCATTGACTTTTCAGTATGTCCCTATTGCTCTTTGGAGCATCGATCTTTGCTTGGGCATTAATTACAGACTCTGGTCACCCTTGGGATTATTGCCTATGGGCAACATTATATAGCTTTGGCTACGTCGATAATATGAGGCGATTTTATTTATTTAATACTTTGGTGTTGATATTCTCTTTGGAGATTTTTACTGTTTATTGATGATTGGGGATCGTCATTATATTCATGTAGTCCATAATACTTTTCTCTTTGGAGAAGTACTGTTCTATTTATGTACCGCATTATTATGTTTATCTCAGTTTATTAACTGATTGTTTAGCTAGCCTGACCCGAGTGTTTTTCGCTCGGGTCAGACCGAGTTGTTTCAGGTTAGGCCTCTGGACTTAGCTTTCTGTGCTTCCGCTTGGAAATTATCTGCAATGCTGATAGATAGCTCTTTATATTTGTCCACTATTTTGATACTCTGATTATTCAGTCTCTTATTTAAATATTTTTGACTCACATGTGTGAGCGGTGGGTTTGTATCCACTTTCTTTACATTTGGACTTGTATTGACGATATGATGTACTTATGCTCTGTGACTGTTCTGTGATGGATATGTTGTCATTTAGTATTATGTTTGTTCTGAATCTATTTTTAGCCATTGTAGTTTCGTTATAAATATCTATTGGATATGTCGAACCACTTGAGAAAAGAAAACCACCTATTCGACGTATTCAGTATTTAGTTATAGTTTGATTACATATGGTCGCTTCCATTATACACTATTCTCCGTTCTAGTAGACGGTATTACTCCGTAATACTCTTTACTATAGTGGGTCTCGGAGTGGGGCGTTATAGTTTGGTATCGGAGCGAGGTTAAAAGCTAAGTATAATAAACACAGAACAGTAACACTTAGTACAATACATCTTAGTATGATTCAAATATTACAATGCCCTTTCCTCATGACATGGGATAGATAAGTCCAGCAACCCTCACCCAGAGGGCGTATACATGACCACGGACCAGATCATGGAGCTGGTTCGTAACTCTCAGTCGCACTCTCAGTCTCCTGCACCAGTTTCTGATGCACCGTGCAAGTCTGCTTTTGCGCGTCTATGCAGCGACTTTATTCATCTCGGAAGGAAGCCGTTCAATGGCTCCGAGACTGTTCTTAAGGTCCAGGCTTGAATCAGGGTTTGCGAGCGTAATTTCACTCGCATGACCCTTCCTGACCATGACAGAGTTCTTATTGCTTCTAGCCATCTTGAGGGCCGTGCCTTGGATTGGTACGAGCTCCTTATTTCTAAGACCGATGAGGCCACTCTCACTTGGGATCAGTTCCGAGAGCGCTTCTTGCTCAAGTTTGTCCCCGAGTCCGAGAAGATAGCCCTTGCACGCCGCTTGATTGACCTTAAGCAAGGGAAGACCTCTGTTGCTGACTCATCATCTTTCGAGGCCCCGTCCAAGTATGGCCTCGAGTTCATTAGCTCTCCTTATAAGAAGAATCTCAAGTTTGTAGAAGGCCTGAAGAAATATTTGAAGAAACAGCTTATGCTCCAGCTTAAGCTCCCTTTTGATGAGCTAGTTGACGCAGCGCTTCACCTTGAAGCGGTGGAGCGTGAGAGAGACAGCGATGGGGATGGTGAGGGTTCCAAAAACCCCAATCAGAAGCGGGGTCCATTTCAGAAGACCAAGCCTTGGAACAAGAAGAAGAAGACTGGCAGTTCTACTTTTCAGACTCAGCCTCAGACTCGTCCTCAGTCCCAGACTCCTGCTCAGCCTAGTAGGACACGTCCCCCGAAGAAAAGCTTCAACTGCGGTTCTCCAGATCACTTTATTCGAGAGTGTCTCAAACCTCTCTATTGCACCTTCTGCAAGAAGGAGGGACACAGGATCTCCACTTGTCCTACTGCACCTCTTAGATCTGGCAAGCTTAATGTTGCCAAGGCTCCTACATCTTCAGCTCAGCCTCGAGGTACGCATCCTTCCGTTCTCGAAGGTTCTATTTTATTTCATGGTAGATCTTGTAGAGTTCTCTTTGATACGGGTGCCTCTCACTCGTTCGTATCAAAAGAAATAGTTGATACTTTATCTTGGGATGTTACTTGTTTGGTTTCTTCACTAAGGATTGTGAATCCCATCGGGGGATCCACGACCCTTAGCTTGCTTTGTGAGGATATAGATATTGATCTTTGTGCATTTTCTTTCCGTGCGAATCTGCACGTCATGGAGTATTTGGGATTTGACATGATTCTTGGCATGGATTGGCTCGCTCAGTATGACGCCAAAATCATTTGTTCGGAGCGGATATTATTTCTGCATCATTCTGACTTGTCCGCTCCATTAGCTATTGCTCTTCAGGATGTTGGGATTTCTGTTATTACTTTATTTGCACTTGATTCACGAGATGAGGATGTGGACATATCTCGTATTCCTGTTGTTTTGGATTTCCCCGATATATTCGAGCCAGTATCAGGCCTGCCGCCAAAGCGGGCCATTGAGTTCCGCATCGATCTCATTCCAGGCTCCCACCCAGTTGGGCGTCCTCCGACGAGATGTCTACTAAAGAGAATGAGGAACTCTGGAAGCAGTTAGTAGAGCTTGAGGCGAAGCAATTCATTCAGTCCAGTTCTTCGCCATGGGGTGCTGCTGTGGTCTTCGTTAAGAAGCCCGATGGCTCTCTTAGGCTTTGCATTGACTATCGCAAGCTTAATGAGTTGACCATCAGAAATAGTTATCCATTGCCATGTATAGACAACATGTTTGATCAGTTGAGCGGTGCGAAGGTTTTTTCACAGCTCGACTTTGCCACCGGATTTCATCAACTCCGAGTTGCGGACGATAGCATTCCTCTTACCGCTTTCCGCACTCGTTATGGTTCTTTTGAGTGGTTGGTCATGCCATTCGGCTTAACGAATGCACCGGCTTTCTTCGTCGATCTTATGAATTGAGTATTCAGGGAATACATCGATAGATTCGTTCTGGTTTTCATCGACGATATTCCTATTTATTCTAGATCCGAGGCAGAGCATGCTCATCATCTGCGGATCGTCTTGGATACTCTTCGTCAGCATCATCTTAGGGCCAAACTCTCCAAGTGCCATTTCTGGGAGAGCAAGGTCAAGTTCTTGGGTCATATTGTATCATCTAAGGGTATTTATGTCGATCCTGCCAAGATCGAAGCTATTCAGAATTGGAAGCAGCCCGAGAATGTTCATGATATTCGCAGCTTCCTTGGTCTGGCAGGTTATTACCGTCGGTTTATCAAGGATTTCTCTCGAGTTGCACTTCCCCTTACGACGCTGACTCGTAAGGGTGTTCACTTTATTTGGTCTGATAAGTGTGAAGCTTCTTTTCAGCGATTGAAGGAACTTCTCACTCATGCTCCTATCCTTGTGGTTCCTAAGAGTAACCAGGATCTTGTTTTTTACACCGACGCTTGTGGTAGCGGCCTCAGTGCTGTGCTTATGCAGAAGGATCGGGTAGTTGCTTATGCTTCTAGGCAGCTACATCCGAATAAGGTTTGCTATCCGACTCATGATCTTGAGTTGGCAGCTATCGTCTTTGCCTTGAAGACGTGGCGTCACTTTCTATTAGGCGAACGCTTCACTCTTTACACCGATCATAAGTCTCTGAAGTATCTTTTTAGCCAGAGAGATCTCAACATGAGGCAGCAGCGATGGCTTGAGTTTCTCGCCTCATATGATTTAGATATTTAGTATACCCCTGGCAAGGGGAATCGTGTTGCAGATGCGCTCATTCGCAAACACTCGGCAGTTGTTTCTATGATGATTGCCGAGTGGAATGTTCTTGAGACTCTATCTTTATGTGATATTAGAGATCGAGCTCCATCTTCTGATGCTCCTATCTTATTATCCAGCTTGGAAGCTCGTCCCATCTTGTTGGATCGCATTGCCTATGCTCAGCGGCAGGATCCAGACCTATTGCATTTCATTCATCTTCTCGAGTCAGGATCCAGTGATGAGACATTGCTGGACTATTCTATTGATTTTCATCAGTGTCTTCGGAGGAAGAACCGTATTGTTGTGCCATCCGATTCATCTCTTAGGCGTGACATTCTAGACGAGTGTCATCGCACTAAGTACACTATTCATCCCGGGTCGAGTAAGATGTATGCCAACATGTGTCGCCTATTTTATTGGGAAGGCATGAAGAGTTATGTTGCAAGTTATGTAAGCCGTTGCATGACTTTTCAACAGATCAAAGCCGAGCATCAGCGTCCATTTGGTCTTCTGCAGCCGCTAGAGATCCCATTATGGAAATGGGATTAGATATCCATGGATTTTATTGACGGTCTGCCTCTATCGAGGTCAGGCCATACTTCTATTTAGGTCATCGTCGATCTCTTGACCAAATCAGCTCATTTCATTCCTATTAAGTCCACTCAGACTGCTCCTCAGCTTGCCAAGCTATATGTGAAGGAAGTCGTTCGACTTCATGGCATTCCTAGCTCTATCGTCTGTGATCGAGACACTATCTTTACTAGTCACTTCTGGAAGTGCCTATAATCAGCTTTGGGCTCAAAGCTGAATCTCTCGACTGCTTATCATCCTCGGACCGACGGTCAGACGGAGAGGGTGAATCGGGTTTTAGAGGATCTTTTGCGTTGTTGTATTCTGGATTTCGGAGGTAGTTGGGAGGATCACTTACCGCTTGTAGAGTTCTCCTACAACAACAGCTTTCAGTCTAGTATTGGTATGGCACCTTTTGAGGCTCTCTACGGAAGGCCATGTCGCTCTCCTGCTTGTTGGTTAGAATCTGGCGAGAAGCTTATTCTTTGCCCAGATTCAGTTCGGGAAACTTCTGAGAAGATCGTTCTTATCCGTCAGAGAATGAAAGAGGCACAGGACCGCTAGAAATCCTACGCGGACTACCGTAGGAAGCCTCTTGAGTTCTCCATTGGTGATTTTGTCTTCATTCGGATTTCCCCTATGAAGGTGGTTGTGCGTTTCAGCTCTACAGGGAAAGTGGCTCCTTGCTATGTTGGACCATTTCCTATCACGGAACGCATCGGCCCCGTTGCTTATCGTGTGGCTCTACCTGCTCATTTTTTCGGAATGCATGATGTGTTCCATGTTTCTCAGCTTCGCAAGTGTGTTCATGATCCTGATTCTATCATGAGCCGCATGTCGTGCCTGATTTAGAGATCTTACCTGATTTATCTTTGGAGCAGCAACCTCTTCGTGTGCTTGATTCGGAGGTTAGACGCCTTCGCAACAAAGAGGTTCCACTCGTGAAGATTCAATGGTCACCGAATCCTAAGGACTGCACTTGGGAAACCAGAGAATCTATCGAGCGCTCTTATCTTGGCTTTCTCCCATCTTCTTCTGCTGGTAAGAATTCTCTATTTTATCTCTATCACTTCTTTTGTGGATTTGACGTTATAGACGACAGCTATCTTGAGGAATTGCGGGGACGCAATTTTCTTAAGGCGGGAGTCTGTAACAACCCGGGATTTGCATTACCAATTAATAAATAAAAGTTAGGATTCTTTATTTATTTTAATGAAGCATAAAAGGATTTGGAATAACAAAATTTATTTGAAAAAGGCTATTTTAATCAAATGGGAAATATGGGATTTTAAAATGAGGATAAAATGTTATTTTTGGAAAGCTAAATATTTTAGGAGAGATTTTAAAACGGGTTTGGATAAGAAAAAAAATGAGTTTTATAAACATATATGAACACTTAGACTAATTTTTGGAAACATGTAAATAACTCTCTTCTTATTGGGTTACTAAACTTAGCCCAATAACCCACCCTAAACCTCCTCTATAAATTATCTCAAACTCTCCTAACCTTATTCATTCATCCCTAATCAAAACCCTAATCATTTTCTATTTTTTTTATAAATAAAATGGCCTCTATCTTCATCTCCTTCTAGTTTTAGCTTATGCAAGTCATTCTATGCAAAGGTAATGCAAATACCCACCTCAAATCCGTTTTTATATCTTTCTAGTTTCTGAAATTTATTTGGTAACACATGTTTTATGTGTTTTTTGATCTTATAGCCTCCTAATCATCTTTTGCTAACTTGGGTTGATGCTATAATGGACTTTGTTGCTTTCTAGAGAGGTATATTGATAAAAACCTCTTCTAATATGTGTTTAATCATCTTTTAATTTCGGTAATCATTTAGTAACACATGTTTTATTATGTAACACGTGAATCATAGCTCTTTGATCATCTTTGCTTTCATTTTGGGGTGTGCACATAAGGTGCTTGTGATATTGCTTCCTAAGATAATGCTAAGCTTTGGCCCTTTGTTCCCTTTAATATAGTGTAGAAATCATTATATGGTAGTTAGTGATCGATATTGGTGAAATTTGATGCAAAAACTTTAAAAAAACACCTCAAAATCACCAAAAATAGCATTTTCAGCTGGCTGGAATGCTTCAGCCTGAAAACAGGCTAAAACAGTGGTCTGAGTGCACCAGGGCAGGCCTGGGTTGCACCCAGGTTGCTGCTCGGGCGCAGCAGGCTAGCCCGGTTGGGCTAGCCGCTAGCAGGCCAGCCCTTAGTGGGCTGGCGCGAACTTCCGGCGCGCGGGCGCATGGCCCGCGCGACGCGGGTGGCAGACGCGGGCCGAAGCCCGCGTCCCCACTCCCCAGCCCATGCGGGCTGGGGGCTTGCCAGCCCACTCCCCAGCCCATGCGGGCTGGGGGATTGCCGTCCCCACTCCCCAGCCCATGCGGGCTGGGGGCTTGCCACCTCTCCCCAGCCCATGCGGGATGGGGCTTGCTGGTTCTCCCCAGCCCATGCGGGCTGGGGTTTGACCGAACCAGCTGCACCGCATGGTGCAGCCTGGTTCACAGAAACGGGCTGCACCATGCGGTGCAGCCGGCTTCTATGTAATGGGCTGCACCCATTGGGTGCAGCCGGGTTCCGACCCACCGGTTGCACCATTTTGGTGCAACCGAGTCCGGGTTGCACCATTTTGGTGCAACCGTTTCAAATTGATTATTTCTGCAACGAACCTTTGGGCTTCAATTGCTAATCAGAAATTGTCGAATTTTGGTTCACAACCATTCGGAATATTTTCCAACACGAATATTGGTTTTCAGTGATTTTCTAATTTATCGATTTCTTTGAGATTTGGCACTAGATTTCGTACACGAGTTTTATGAACTATTTTAAAAGGATTTTTCACTCCTAAATGGCTTTCGAAATTATTATATAATGTTATTTTTAATTATTAAACTATTTACTCCATAATAGGAGAGTTTTCAAAAGCCATTTTAAAGTGATTTCAAAATCAATTATAAATCCGTTTCGCACCATTATTTTCTATAATAAAAATCTCACACTCACTTTTTAGCACGTCGAGCAAAATGGAAAGGTGCTTAAACGGTTAGGAAATCTCCGGCCTATGGAACTGTGTGTATTTTCTTTCCGGTTAATCCCCGACCTATTCGATTGATCGTTTTGACCTTTGGGTCTTGTTTACCGATGATACGAGGTGGACTTTTTATTGTTTCGAGTGTGAGCTTGCTATTGGAAAGTAAACCGTTTAGTGCGAACGTGGGGTATGAGACTCATTTTTAACACTTTACGGGTTCCTCTCCAAGAAGTTTGTGACACATTAGCCTACTGGCGGCCAGTACTGGACCTCTGGGTCACCACGCCTCTGGGCAACCGTCTCTGGACACCTGCTCTATGGAGCAGTTTTTCGGCATGTGCCTCTGGGCCTTTATCCTTCTGGGAAGGATCTCGCCGTCTTGCGCGTTCCGCATCTGTGCGAGTGATCGATTACAACTCTACAGTACTTGGCAATAACGACTCTGTTCGGTGCACGTGCTATACTTGTATTATCTGATGATTTTTATATCCATTCGAGTATCGCCCTTCGGTGTTGGTTCTATGGAACCATACGATGTAAGTGTGATTACCTTGTGGATTCACAGTGTCTCTGGACACTGCTTTTCAGTATTTGATTTCATTGACTTTTCAGTATGTCCCTATTGCTCTTTGGAGCATCGATCTTTGCTTGGGCATTGATTACAGACTCTGGTCACCCTTGGGATTATTGCCTATGGGCAACATTATATAGCTTTGGCTACGTTGATGATATGAGGCGATTTTATTTATTTAATACTTTGGTGTTGATATTCTCTTTGGATATTTTTACTGTTTATTGATGATTGGGGATCGTCATTATATTCATGTAGTCCATAATACTTTTCTCTTTGGAGAAGTACTGTTCTATTTATATACCGCATTATTACGTTTATCTCAGTTTATTAACTGATTGTTTAGCTAGCCTGACCCGAGTGTTTTTCGCTCGGGTCAGACCGAGTTGTTTCAGGTTAGGCCTCTGGACTTAGCTTTCTGTGCTTCCGCTTGGACATTATCTGCTATGCTGATAGATAGCTCTTTATATTTGTCCACTATTTTGATACTCTGATTATTCAGTCTCTTGTGTTTATATTTTTGACTCACATGTGTGAGCGGTGGGTTTGTATCCACTTTCTTTACATTGGACTTGTATTGACGATATGATATACTTATGCTCTGTGACTATTCTGTGATGGATATGTTATCATTTAGTGTTATGTTTGTTCTGATTCTATTTTTAGCCATTGTAGTTTCGTTATAAATATCTATTGGATATGTCGAACCACTTGAGAAAAGAAAACCACCTATTTGACGTATTCAGTAGTTAGTTATAGCTTGATTACATATGGTCGCTTCCATTATACTCTATTCTCCGTTCTAGTAGACGGTATTACTCCGTAATACTCTTTACTAGAGTGGGTCTCGGAGTGGGGCGTTACAATGGCTTTTGTATAAAGCGTAGCTTTGTGAAACGAGACTGCATCAAGACCTCACAACCTAGAAATGGTCGAAACAGGGAAGATGCGACAAGGTTATGAGGGTCATGCCCTTTAGGGTGTGTCATTCCCTTCTGGTAAAGGGTAGTATCATGGTATGGAGCCTAGATATTTACCTATGTGGTGGGATTCAATCTCAATTCTGTGTGGTTGTTGCTTTGTGGTTTAGAGGCACCTCAGATAAAGGTCCCAAAGGACCGGGGGGTGGCATGCTCGCGAAGTAGTTACCTAGTTACAAAGGTAACCCGGCCTTATGTTGGCAGAGAGCTGGTTAAGTTCTCGGGACGTCCTGCCAAAGGCGTACCCATGGACAGTGGGAAGTTCCTTAGCCCGACCATTTGTTGGAAATCCATTCATCCAATACGTGCTTTGTACGGTTTTAGTTGTAGAACCTGCCATCTGCTTGTGGTGGCGCCCTACTGTTTAGATGGTAGCTATAGTAGGCATACGATAATGGTCGTATGCTGGCTAAGATTAATATTATACTTTCGAAATGATTTTCTACACTATGCACTAATAATAATATTGAAAAGAAATTTTCTCGTATCAAGCATGTTTGACTATCATAAGGAGAAATCTCCTCTAATTCTGCGTTTGCATGGTGTGTGTGGTGGGATGCCTTATGGTAGTTTCATTTTCAAAAAGCATTGCGAATTTCTTATAAATTCTCTTGTTGTTTGTTTTAAAGACCAACTGTTTTTGTTACTCATACCAGTCCCATGACTGACTCGGAGTTTATTGTTCCTTTTCTAAACTCTGGGTGCCCATAATTTTCCACACGGGCAGTCTAGAGTTGTTTTTTTCAGATAGTCAGGTTTAGTAGATTATCTAGAGTTGGTCCAGTCTTTGGATTACGACTGGCCTTGCTTCTCATTGTGCATCGTGATTTGGAGTTCGAGCTGTTTCTGGATTGGTGCCTTGGAGATGGGGATACTGTTCCGCTGTTCGTGTTATCATTATCTTTCCGTTGTGTCTTGTATCTCTGATAGTATTGGTATCCATTGTATCATTCTGTTGTATCATATTATATTACATATTGTATCTGTCATTGTATCAATGCTATATATATTGATATTCTTTTCTTCCGCTGTGCGATACTTAATGGTGTTATAAGCTCCGGCGAACTAGATTCGACGTTTGAATCTGCGGCATTTGAATATGAGTGTTGTATTCAGTGTCGATTTTCGAAGGTCGAGTCAGGGCCGTTACAAATTTGGAAAATGAAGAAGAAAGGTGTGAAGAAATGAGAGAAAGTGGGTGTGTATTTATGGAAAAAACTTTGGATTAAAATATTATAATTGCAAAAGACCAAAATACCTTTTTTTTAATTTTTAAAGTAATCTTCCTTTTCAAAACTTAACATCATGTTTCGCATCACAACTTTAAGCCACTTTTACTTAATAAGTAAGTGAAAAGTATATTGATTTTGTTTACTTTTGAAATGACAAGTTTTGTCTTTATTATTTTACTTTGCCTAATTATATTCTAGAATTTCCAAACTGTGTTTTAACAGAAGTAAACCTACTTAGCAACTTAACTAATAATTGCTACATTTATATAAGTGTACTTGAATATTAAAACAAAGGTGCAACAATGTTGCGACAACTTTAAACCGATAAAACGTTGACTTTTGACAAAATGTTCTACGGTCATATTTTGACGTTTTAGTTAAACTATTTATTTATGTAAATCAAATTAAAAAATAAATTTGTGAAATGTTATTTAAAAATATAAATACTCATAAATAAATTAAAATAATTTAATAAACCATTTAAACTTACTTTTCTGAAATTAGGATTTTGTCACTTTTGTAGATATAAGCAAATGTTACTATTTTTATGTATTTTTCTATTTCCAAATCATATCTAATGTTGTTTAAATCATCAAATTTTTTATATTTTATGTTTAAAATCACTTTAAATGTTATATTTTGAAGTGGTTAAATTTTGGATCGTTGCATTCTCTCCTACTTAAAATAAATTTCATCCTCGAAAGTAGATAAGAAGAAAATAGCTCAAAAGGAAGTATATATTCAGTAAGATGGAATATATACAATAAGTGACTACACCACAGATGGTGAGTACACTAAATCGATAGATAAGATCTATACATCAATCATAAAATGGGGATATGCTTTCTTCATCCTTTCCTCTGTTTCCCATGTGCAATCCTCTACATCTCCACTCCATTGAACTTTTACCAAACGTACAAACTTCCTCCTTAATAGTTTCTCATCTTGATCCACGATTCGCATGTGCTTTCTAATAACTGCAAAGTTGGGTTCTATCTCCATATCTTCTTGAGCAGCTGTTTCTATGATTTGTTCTGGATCGTATACATGCTTCTGTAAATGAGACATGTAAAAATCATTGTGTATACCAGACAATCTTTCAAGCAATTGTACTCGATAAGCTAATGGGTCGATTCATTCGAGGATGGAAAAAGGTCCAATATATCGAGGTGGTAACTTCCATGCTCTTCCAAATCTTACTACTCCTCTCATTGGAGAGACTTTCAAAAAGACTGAATCTCCAACTGAAAATTCTAGATTTCCACACCTTCGATCTGAATAACTCTTCTACAATTTTGGGCTTCTTTTATCTTCTTTCTAATCATATCAACTTTTTCTATATCATATCTGGGACAAGTACTAATCAATCTTCGGTTTCTATCCAACAACCCAGTGCTTTACACGGACGGCCATACAAAGCTTCATATGGGCCGTACCGATACTAGCTTGATAGCTGTTGTTGTAAGAGAATTATACTAAATGCAAATGATTTTCGCACGAGCCTCAAAAGTCTAGAATACATGCTCTCAAAATATCTTCCGAAACACGATTTACTCTTTCCATCTGTCCATTAGTTTGTGGGGATCTGTGGTGCTTATACTCATCTTTGTTCCCAAAGCTGTTTGTAATACTTTCCAAAACTGACTAGTGAAGATCAGATCTTGATCACTTACTATACTGCTAGGAATTCTGTGCAATTAGACAATCTCCTTTATATATATATATATATATCCACAAGGCTTGCATCAGTTCTTTTTAGCTTTACTGGAATAAAGTGTGCACTCTTGGTTAATCGATCTCCGGTAACCCAAATGCCTTCACTTCCTTTTCTTGTTCGAGGTAAGCCATCAATGAAATCCAAGGATATTCGATCCCACTTCCAAGCTGGAATCTCAAAAGTTTGAAGTAATCCTGTAGTCTTTTGCTGGTCGCTCTTGACTTTTTAGCAATTTTCACAACGACTGACATAGATAGCTATGTCCCTCTTTATGCTTGTCCACCCAAATGTTCGTTTCATGTCCTTGTACATATTATGAATTCCCAAATGAATGCTAAGTTTGGCTGTGTGGCATTCAGCTAGTACTTCTTGCTTAAGATTTCCAACATCTAGAATACAAGTTCTTCCATTTAACCATAATATTCCATGGTTATCTATTTTAAAGCTTGAATTACCTCCTCAGTGTATATCTTTAATCATCTTTATTAGGAATTGATCTTCTTTTTGCTTGCTAGCTATTTTCTCCCGAAGAGTTCAGTTACTACCAAAAAAAATAACAGCTAGCTTCCTACTTAATGCATCAGATGCTACACTGGCTTTCCCAGATGTATATATAATATCTAGGTCGTATGATGCAAGAAAATCTAGCCAGCGTTGCTGTCTCATGTTTAAGTCCTTCTGGGTGAAAAGGTACTTCAAAGATTTATGGCTGTGAAAAGTTCGAATTTTTCACCTATTTTAAAGATGGAATATTATTCACTAAGGTTAATTCAAAGTATTATTTAAAATAAATATAAAGATTTCTTACCCAGTAAATAATGCCTCCATATTTTTAGAGAAAACACAACGGATAATAATTCTAAGTCGTGAGTAGCGTAATTCTTCTCATGCGTCTTCAACTGTCTACTTACGTAAGTTATCACCTTCTCATCTTGCATTAAAACTGCACCAAATCCTTCTCCACAAGTATCTGTATGAATAGTCAATCCAATATTTCCATTTATAATTGCTAAAAGTGGAGCGGTTGTCAACCTCTTTTTTAGTTCTTGGAATGCTTCTTCACATTTAGGAGTCCAGATAAATTTAGCATCCTTCATTGTCAACTTCATTAGGTGATAGGCAATCTTAGAGAGGTCTCAAACGAATCTTCTGTAATATCCTGCCAAACCTAAGAAGCTACGAATCTCTTTAGGAGTTTGTGGCTGCTTCAAATCTTGAATAGCCACAATCTTTCCTGGATCTACTGAAATTCCATCCTTAGATCTTATATGTCCAAGGAATCTTACCTTCTTCTCCCAAAAATGGCACTTTGAGAATTTTTCTTTAAGCACAATATTCCTCAATATCTCCAAGACAGCTTCTAGAGGCCTTGTGTGTTCTTCTTCTATCTTTGAGTAGATAAGGATATCATCGATAAAGACTAACACGACTTTGTTTGGCACATTTCTAAACACTTTATTCATAATGTCAAAAAAATAAGTGGGTGCATTAGTCAGCCCAAAAGGCATAACCAACCACTCATAGAAAGTATTCGGACCTTTGAATGTAGTTAGATGGATGCAATCTTCTACGATCCTTAACTGATGGAATCCTGTATCTAGGTCCATTTTAGAGAAAAATTAAGATCCATGTAATTGATCAAACAAGTCATCTATTCGGGGTAGAAGATACTTGTTCTTGATTGTTTGCTTGTACAAATCTCGATAATCTACGCACAATCTCAAAGATCCATCGGACTTAGCTACAAAAACTACTGCTGATCCCCAACTTGAACGGCTGGGTCTTATCAATTCTTTCTTTAATAGCTCTTGGGTTTGATCATTCAGCTCATCCCTTTCTTTCGGAACCATCCTTCTATCTCGTTGTTTAATTGGCATCTCACAAGGAACTAAGTCGATACGAAATTCGATTTCTCGATGTGGGGGCAAACTTTTACCTCTTAAAAGACAACTGGAAACTCTTTAACAATGGGTATGGTTTTTAACCCTGCCTTGGATGTATCTAAAGCACAAAGAAAACTATCCCTTCTTGGACTAGGACCTTCACAAGATATTTCTATGATTTTCCCAAAGACGGTCCATAAAGATAACGTTCTTTTTTCACAATCGAGCACAACTTTATACTTAGCTAACCAATCCATACGATGTAAAATTTCGAATCCAACCTAAGACAAAATGATCAAAAGGAAAGTGATGGGGTGGATAGGAAATCGGGACTTTTTCCCAGTACATACAAAGAATAGTGGAACCTCCTATAGGATTTGTCATGCAGATAGGGTCATCAACAATTTTTGGTTTAAGTTCTTATTCTTTTATGGTTTCTTTAGAAATAAAACAATGAAAAGCTCCTGTATCAAATAATAATCTAACTAAAATATCTTTCATAAATATATTACCTTCCAACACTCCTTTGCCCTTCATATCTTGGGAGGTTGAAGGCTCATCCTTGATAGCATACACTTTGGCTTGTCTCCTTTCTTCATCAGGGGACAATCCTTTATCATGTGTCCTAGTTGATGACAATTATAGCGATTTCTCGATGTTGTCCCTTGTTTTTTGTTTTTTTACAATGAGTTGATAAGTTTCCCTTCTCTTGGCAATTATAACATATGATATCCTTAAAGCGGTTATCCTGAGATCTTCCTTCAGTTTTTCCCTGCCATGGCTTCTTGCTATTGAACTTCCTCTCCTTTCGGTTATTGTTTTTGCTTTCTTGTACTACATGTGGATCTATCTTATCCAAAACTTCATATCTTTATCCCATATCTGCTAAGACTTTAAAGGGTACTTTCACATGCCCAATCATTCTTCCATGGTATTGCTTCTTCATTCCCAAGATAAACTTTTCATTCTTCTTAGGGGGCGTATCTATCAACATGGCCCAAATAAGATAATTCGTTAATTTTTTTAGCATACTCCTTAAACGAAATCTCCTCCTTCTGCTTAAAATCCATAAAATTTCGATAAAGATGGGATTTTCCTGCTTCCGACACATACTGCTCCTCCAGAACTTCTTTGAATCATTCCCATGAGAAATTATCTTCTGACTCATTCTGAGTAATAGATTCCCACCAAACTAGAGCTCCATCTTGTAGTTGCCAAGAAGCTAAGAATCTCTTCTGCTCATCTCCAATATTTAGTCCTTTGAAAATTCTTTCACAAGAACAGATCCAAGCTTGTACTTCAATGATGGTTCCTGTCCTTTGAAAGGTTTACCACCAAGGCTGGTATAGTTCTTGCATAAAGTTACAAAGTTGACTTGGGGCTGTACTGGAACTACTACTTCCTTGACTACTGTTGCTGTAGGAGTTTGACCATTTGTGGTATTATTTCCTCCCCTAGCCCATCCTCTTCTTCCACTCATTTCGTACTATCTGTGGGTAGTAAGAAGAATCTTTAGGTTATATAAACAAGATATCATAGGGAATGTTATAAATTTTGGATATATTAATTCAAGTTAAAGTTTTAATTATGCGCTCTCTCAGACTAAACTCATTTTAGGATATTTCTAACCCTATCTCTAATGATTCATACCCCAACAAAGCCTAGTTTCTCACTTAACCTTCAGCTCTGATAACAAATGTAATGTCCCACGTCCTCGACTCTTAGAAATCGACACTAATACATCCTCAATATTTACATGCCCTAAGTCCAAGTGCCGGAGAGGGAGGATTGTCAGGGGTGTAAAAGAAAAATAAAGATAGAAGACGACACAATAGCAGAATCTCACATCGTATTCAGCATTTAATTATACGTAAGTGATTATCTGAGTTAAGTTCAAATCCAGGTGGGGTAGTAATAGCCGCCTATCCTTACATATGCTGGTCCATACTAAATACATAACACAACGGAATATAGGTAGGTATCTATATAGGGTTCTTCAGCTTCATAGCTCCAAAAAGACTTCTCCAAAATGCTCCCCAACATGCTCCAAAATGCTCCCCAACATGCTCCAAAATGCTCCTAAAGTATCCTGACTACATGGCAGCTCGAAAAATAGGGCACCAAGAATTTAAAGGGAAAAATAAACTCCAGGTCAATCATGGGACTGGTGTGAGAACTCAAAGTACGATGTTTTGAAAATAAAAGGGTATCTCATAAGATCACGCCACACATAAACACGAAACAGGTTTTTATCATATGATAACCAAAACTCTTTATTACGTAAAATTAAGGGATATTATTTTTAATGACATTTATGAAAAACATTTCCAAATAAACTTATTAATCTTAGCCTAAATTGTTACACTGATTAAATTCTAGCATACTAGCAACAAAGTGGGTTCTACAATCAAACTTGTAAAGGCATTTATTGGAGAGTGGATTTTCGTATAAATGACCAGGTTAAGGGACAACCTTCTGATGGGTACATCTCTAGATGGATGTCCTGAGGACCTACACTAAGGATCATCTACCAACACAAGATCGGCCTATCTTTGTAACTAGATAGTACCAAATATATCATCCCTCGGTCATTACCAACCTTCATCCGAGATGTCTCTTAGGTACTTTCCATATGATTAGATACCCGAATGTCATAGCGGGTAAAAATCTATCTAAAAGGGATAATCGTACCCTAATGGTTGCAAACTACATAGTCTTACCGTATCTAACCCTGTTTCGATCATTTCCTGGTTGATTAGGCTTGAGGTAGCTAATACCTTTTCCACATAGCACATCTTCTTTCGTTTGAATGCCACATTGCCATTTCATATTCACATGACTGATTTCTACAAACGTATAACTTCCTGAGCTTGAATGTTTGGGGAAAGTGTGTTAGGCTAAGAGAAGGTGTCCTCACCACCACCGACTAATATACATTATATAAAGATCACTCAATGTGATTTAGAATGCAAGGTCAGACATTCTTCCATACAAGTTCATTTTGGGACTGAACGAAACTAAAGGTACTTTCCTACAACATCCTATTTTGGGAATTACCCCTAGGATCAGTAGCGAATAGTCCTTGCATTGGATGTTTCATAACCAAGAAACCATCGCTACTATATGTATATTAGGAATTTATCACCAAATGATCAATAAGCAGTTCTTCACTATGAAAATCCTAATATCAATGTCTTCAACATATTTTACTTCGAAATGTAAGTTGGTTCGAAGTGATTTCTAAATAGGAATCACCCAAATCCGACTCTGATTCCTTCGAAATCCAATCATCGATAAAAATGATGTAATTAGATAATTGTTTTTCGATTTATTCATTTTTATTTATCAAAAATTATCTTCAAGAGATATATATATCTTTAAAATCTTCTTCTTTGAATATGGAATCATTTAAACATCTCTTTTGAATATTCCTTACATCATTTTTAAGAGTATCTTTTGAGAAAATAGGATTATATAAATCATTCTACTTTTATTTACTATCAACTTCCATATTCAACGAGTGCTATGGGAGAAATAACAGTGAGATCACCTTTTAAATTCCACGAAGAGGATGAATTCCCTCTTCGGATTTTAATAATGAGTATAAGAAGATTATTTTATAAAATCCAAGTTAAGCATCAGGGCTTTCCCTTCGATCTGTTCCACCCCTCGCCTAAAAGAGAAAACCGAGGCCAGGTATGTTCAAGGTACTGGTTGCTCCATCCCTAACCTTAGTTACATACCTTCTTTTCACTTTTAGACCTCACAGGTAGGACAAATGCAGTAGTCATTTCTGCATACTCATTTTCCCTTTTTAAATAACTTAATTATTTGTTTTACCACCATTGAAATAATTTTGAATTGTCCAAATCTTTTTAAAAATACTTTATTATTTACTTAAAAACATTTACAAAGGATTTGGGAAAGAATTGTTAACTTTCAACCTTTATTTCAAAAGTTATAGAAAAGCGTTGCGAAAAGGTATTGTAAAAAGTGCTAAAAAAAGTGCTTTAAAAGCTTTATTCTTCGAAATGACTTTTATATCAATCAGAAAACCATCTTTTCAACTTAAATCACTTTTAAAATATTTTAATAGATTTTTATAATTTATTTCATATTTTTAAGCACTTTAAAATATCGATTTTAAGCTTTGGTCACTTAACTGCAAAAACATGATTTTTCTGGAAAATTGTTTTGGACATATTTTAAAATCTACTTAATGAAATTTTGATTTTCTTTCTTTGTTTGAAAGATATGGATGTAATAGTTAGGAAATTTTTTTTCTCAAAGAATTCCAAGCTAAATTCCGCTCTGTATATTTTTTTTAAACTTTTTGGCACGAAATCGCGAACTACCATTGCGCGACGCGCCTAGTTTTGACATATTTCATGTTTTTCATTCAAACTTTGTTAAAACAAGTTTATATGTTTATGAAACATTTCTAAAACATGTTTAATCATTTTAAAAGGTATTAAATGATTCCATATAACTTTTCAATTTATTTTGGAAAATGTTTTCCGTGTGAATTAATGTCGTGTATAACATGACTTTTGTTTCAATATTTTCATGCAATAAATAACATATAGAAATCAATATCATAACCAAACATCCAAACAAACATATCACAAAATCAAAACCAAATATATACATATAAATTAGGGGTTCTCACCATAATTGCAAATGATCTAACATTAACACGATCCTAACTTGCTAATGACTGTCGAATGCTCACAAAAGCTTACTTTAAAGTCTTTGAAGTGGCTTGGTTTGCTCGTGGAAGACCTAGGGTGGTTCGGTCATGCTTGTTATGGGTGGTGGAGCTCGAGGTTGGTGGTGGTGGTGTGGGCCGTGACTTAAAGAGGGGGAGAGAGGGAGTTTGATTGGGTTTTTGGTGGAGTTTTGATGATTATTTCTCTTTGTTTTATCTTTTTGGAATATATTGGCATTATTTAATTATGGAAAGAAGCTATTAGAGAGTGGAAGAAAATTTTGAAAAATAAAGAAGAAAGGTGTGAAGAAATGAGAGAAAGTGGATGTGTATTTATAGAAAAAACTTTGAATTAAAATATTATATTTGCAAAAGACCAAAATTCCATTTTTTATTTTTAAAGTAATCTTACTTTTCAACACTTAACATCATGTTTCACATCACAACTTTATGTCACTTTTACTTAAGAAGTAAGTAAAGAATATAATGATTTTGTTTACTTTTGAAATGACATGTTTGTCCTTATTATTTTACTTTTCCTAATTATATTCTGGAATTTTCAAATTGTGTTTTAACAAAAGTAAACCTACTTAGCAACATAATTAATACTTGCTACATTTATATAAGTGTACAGAATATTAAAACAAAGGTGCAACAATGTTGTGACAACTTTAAATCGATAAAACATTGTTTTTGACAAAATGTTCTACGGTCAAATTTTGACGTTTTAGTTAAAATATTTATTTATGTAAATCAAATTTAAAAATAAATTTGTACAATGCTATTTAAAAATACAAATACTCATAAATAAATTAAAATAATTTAATAAACCATGTAAACTTACTTTTCTGAAATCGGGATTTTGTCACTTTTGTCGATATAATCAAACATTACTAATTTTTATGTATTTTTCTATTTCCAAATCCTATCTAATATTGTTTAAATCATAAAAACTTTTATATTTTATGTTTAAAATCACTTTAAATGTTATATTTTGAAGTGGTTAAATTTTGGATCTTTGCATTCTCCCCTACTTAAAATAAATTTCATCCTCGAAATTAGATATGAAGAAAATAGCTCAAAAGGAAATATATATTCATTAGATGGAATATATACAATAAGTGACTACACTACCGACGGTGAGTACACTTAACTGCAAACGCGTGATTTTTCTGGGAAATTGTTTTGGACATATTTTAAAATCTACTTAATGAAAATTTGATTTTCTTTCTTTGTTCGAAAGATATGGATATAATAGTTTGGAAAATTCGTATCTCCAAGAATTTCAAGCTAAATTCCACTCCGTATACTTATTTACTTTTTGGTACGAAATCACGAACTACGATTGCGCGATGCGCCTAGTTTTGACATATTTCATGTTTTTTATTCAAACTTTGCTAAAAAAGTTTTTATACGTTTATTAAATATTTTTAAACCATTTGTAGTTATTTTAAAAGGTATTAAATGAACCCATTTCACTTTTCAATTTATTTTGGAAAGTGTTTTCCGTGTGAATCAATGTCGTGTATATCGTGACTTGTTTCAATATTTTCATGCAATAAACAACATATGGAAATCAATATCATAATCAAACATCCAAACAAACATATCATAACATCATAACCAAATATATACATATAAATTAGGAATTCTCACCTTAGTTGCAAATGAACTAACTTTAACACGTTTCTAACTTGCTAACGACCGTTGTATGCTCGCTAACACTCACTTTAATGTCTGCGAAGTGGCTTGGCTTGCTCGTGGAAGTCCTAGAGGAGTTCAGCCATGCTTGTTATGGGTGGAGGAGCTTGGGTTTGGTGGTGGTGGTGTGGGCCGTGACTTAAAGAGAGGGAGAGAGGAAGTTTGAGTGGGTTTTTGGTGGAGTTTATTGATTATTTCTCTTTGTTTTATTTTTGGAATATTTTGGCATTGTTTATTGTGGAAAGAAGCCATTAGAGAGTTGAAGAAAAGCTTGGAAAATAAAGAAGAAATGTACGAAGAAATGAGAGAAAGTAGGTGTGTATTTATAGAAAAGAATTTGGATTACAATATTATATTTGCAAAAGACCAAAATACCATTTTTCTCATTTTTAAAGTAATCTTACTTTTCAACACTTAACATCATGTTTCACATCACAACTTTAAGCCAGTTTTACTTAAGAAGTAAGTAAAGAATATATTGATTTGTTTACTTTTGAAATGACATGTTTTATCTTTAGTAGTTTACCTTTTCTAATTATATTCTAGAACTTCCTAATTGTTTTTTAACAAAGTAAACCTAATTAGAAACTTAACTAACACTTACTACGTTTATATAAGTGTACATGAATATATAAACAAAGGTGCAACAATGTTGCGACAACTTTAAATCGGCAAAACGTTGATTTTTGACAAAATGTTCCACGGACATATTTTAACGTTTTAGTTAAACTATTTACTTATGTAAATCAAATTTAAAAATAAATTTGTATAATATTATTTAAAAATATAAATACTCATAAATAAATTAAAATAATTTAATAAACTATTTTAACTTACTTTTCTGAAATCGGGATTTTGTTACTTTTGTCGATATAAGCAAATGTTACTATTTTTATGTAATTTTCTATTTCCAAATCCTATTTAATATTGTTTGAATCATACAAGATTTTATATTTTATAATTAAAATCACTTTAAATTTTATATTTTGAAGTAGTTAAATTTTGAGTCGTTACACTTCATCATCGATAATGATAGAAACTGGAGGTAGGATGCATAACAAAGGGGTTTAGCTGACCTATAGGATGCAGGCAACACCATCTAGTGTTGCTTATGCAAGTGTGAAGCATTCAGAGCCACACGTTTGGGTATGGACCAACTATGTATTTTCTATGGTACATTCCCTAGAGCCCTACGTTGCTTGGAAGGATATCTCTAATCCTTGTGTAGGAGGATCGTTCTTGCTATATCGAAGGCACCTTCATGGAAAACCTACACAATATACGAGTGCACCTTAGCGGTTACTGATTGTATACGCATAATTGTTATGGTTTATACAGGGCATAACTACTTTCTGATTTATATTCTACACTGCAGATATTATTTATTATATTGCCTTGAGTACTTCTTAGGTGGTGGTTCTTTTGAGGGGATAAGTGTTATAGCATTCCTTGCGATCTCAAAAATACCGTTATATGTTGTACACATATTTCTTGAGTTTCTTACACCAGACTTAGGTCCAACACGTGGTTTTTGTTTTTCTTCAATTCCTCGTGTGCTCTTTCGAGTAGTTTGAGAAATGCATGTTTTAGATGGATGTTCATTGGAGCTCGAGGAGGCGGGCTGGATGTTTCACATACTATAGTGTTCTTATTTCTGCTGATTACTATTATGCATATATCAGCATCTGTGAGGACATGTTTAAACTTTCTAGACTGACGATATATTTAGAATTATACTCTAAAATGCTTTGTATCTTAGAGTGAAAGTTTTGTACTGTCTTTTTGTAACAACCTTATATTTTGTAATTATTTTACTGTATATTTTAATTATTTTAATGTAAAATTTTGGTTTTGAAAACATATTTTTACTTATTTGAATGATAAAAATTTATTTTTTAAATATAAAACCTTGATTTTATATGAGTTATAATTCCAAACTGTGTAAGTTAAATATTTGCTTGAAATGTTGATTTTGGTCAAAACAGTCAAACTGTGACTTTTAACTTAAAATTTAAAAGTTTGAAATTTAAATTTTTTTCTTTTATTATGAAAGTACATAAAATTTTAAGAACACCACTTTTCGTTTCGTTGAAATTGGATGTAAATTGTGAAAGTTATACCCTTTACAATATTGTGCATATATAGGGTTATTTAACAATGACTATTTTAAATTGAATAAATTACTTCTTCTTTATTATATTTTATTTTAACATGTAATAATATGTTTTATTATGTGTATTTTGACTTTCAAATATTTTTAAATGATAATAGAATTTTTCCAAAATTTACTGTATTTATTTCCTATTTTTAAAGGCTGTTTTATAATTTTCTGCTATTTTCTTCATATAAATTTTACTTAATTAATTTTTTTATATTATTTTATGAATGCATTTTATTTTATTTGTTATAAATATTTTTACAAGTCCATGAAGATTTTCTAAGTTCATTTGAAATTATTTCTAATTTTTAAAGCCTAGTCTGCAATTTTAAGCCATTTTCTTTATTTAATTATATATAATTAAAATTTATCGATTTATTTTATACATTCACTTTTATTGCTGTGTTTTACTTTATTTTATTCATTTTACATGAATTTAAATTTAAGAAATTTTTTCCAAAGTGTATTGAAGTTATTTCTAATTCCTAAATCTAGTTTTCATTTTTTGTGCCATTTTTCTTATTTTAATCATATCTAATTAATAATTAATTATTAATATTTTGTTTATCTGTTATATTTTCGAATTGTAACTGAAATTTATAAGTGTTTTCAGTTATTTAAGATGTATATGAATATATATAGGAAGTTTAAAAGGTTTGAAAGCAAAGAAACGTAAAACTGTTTTAACGTTTCTTCTTCCGTTTCTTTTCCAATTAATAGATTTAATTTTCTTTGACCGTTCCTTTCTTTAGTGTAGCTGTGCATTTCTTACCTCATTTTCACGTGAAAACATTCCTCTCCACTTCATTTTTCACGGCAAGAAAGGTTTGGTAATGGCTCCTCTTTTCCTCTTCTTTTTGCTCTTCTTTTTCCATTGTTTTCTTATATTTTGCCTTGTTTTCTCATGTGTATTACTTGGCCTCACCTGCATAGCCACGGCCACCACCTCCTACACCTCTTCCCTGCCATCATCACCAGCTACCCCTCTGGTCTTGACCAAGGCCGAGCCTACCATGGTGCCAAAATTCCAAAAAAAAAATGCAACAATGCCCTTGAACAATGCTGGTTTGACCACCTTTGCCTCATCTCCTTCAACCACCACCTTAACCACCACCATAGCCACCTCCACCACCTCTGACCTGACCTCCACCCTCTGCCACATCACCCACTACCCTCTGGAAATTAGACCATGACCAAGCCGTGCCCATCCATTGAAGCTAGCACCACAAAACTCCTTAAAACATTGCCTAGACCACACATATCATCACCTACCCTCCATATCTTGCTTTGGCCACCCCTTAGACACCACCACCAGCCACTCCACCACCTTTGGCCACTGCTCCAGCTACTGTCCAGACCTGTACAAGCATGGCCAAGCCACCACATGCCCATGGCCGAGCCAAGAATGTCACAAAAACTCAACTTATTTAACCTTGACCCTATATATGCCTTATGTTGCATCATTACACCTTCATCTCCACTTGTTGCCTTGCCTATATGATGTTAAACCTGACCTATATGATGTCATACCTAAGCCAAAGCATCATCATAGCCAAGCATAAGTGTCCCTTAGGCCAAGCATTGAAGTGGTTGAAGCAAGGTCCAATCTATCTTGTTCATTTTGCTTTGTATTTCAAAATTGTCTCAATGTTATTTTATGTTGAATGTTTATATATTGTCTTGTTTGTTTTGTTTTGGGTTGTTGATACAAAATCATATCTTGGCTATCTTTCAACTCAAATCAAAGGTCGTGCAATTGTGCTTGTCGTGCCTTTGGAGTCGTGCTTGTATGTTGTTTTGGTCTCTAGCTTTGAAAAAGGTGAGTCTTTCTCACTCTGACATTTATACTTATGAAAAGTGAATTGATGACAAGTGTTTAGTAATAATAAATGTTTATGCAAGTTAATGATGATCATATGATATGCTATGCCATGTTATTACCATATTATTACCATGTTAAAACTGTTAATTTTCACCTGACATCTGATGTGTGACTGTATATTGTGATATTGACCTTGTTTATATTATTTCTGCATATGATCACACTGCAAGTTCCCTGTTAGAAAAAAATGTTATGAGCTGAAATGATAGGCCTAAATGGTTTTAAAATTTTCATTTTGACTTGGGATTGCGGGTTTGAAATGATAAAACCCGGATTTTCTTTGTAAATTACGGGTTGAAATGATATATTACCCGTATCACTTTACCTAGCGTAGAAAATTTTATACAGGCCCGTAGTTAAAATATGCTTTTCTAAAAATTTTAAAATATTTTAGAAATTTAATTATTATAATATTTTGATTTGAAATTTAATAAAAATAAGATTATTGTAAATATTATTGATTTTTTGAATAATTGTAAGTGAAATGAATTAATGAAAAAGTTAGAAATTTTGAACGTGAGTTATTTTGGAAATTTTGAATTAACTATAATTGGAAACTTAATCGAATATGAAATTATGATAAGTTTATGATAATTTGAATTTAAATGAATTTAAAGTGATTTTTATATCATATTAATGATTTTAATAAAGGTGAAATGTGAAATGAATGAATATTGTAAGTTGAAATTTTGAAATATAACTAAAACTGGAAATTTATGAAATTGACGTAAAGGTGAACTTTTAGTTAAGTAAATAAAAATAAAACTAACTTATATTTTAGAATTTGAACTTAAGTGTTGAGTTGAAATTTAACGTAATGGATTTTAAAAATTCAACATTGCATTTTAATAAGTGAATTATTATTAAATCTTGATTTTTGAATGGAAATTTAACTTTATAAAATCATGAACTTGAGGAAAATTAAATGATGTTATAAATGTGAAAATGTATGATTTTATAAGTTAAAAATGTTTTTAATAAAAATATAATTGGTTGAGAAATTTTATTGAATATTTGAAGTTAATTGACTGCATTTTTTGAAATGCTATTAATCACAATGTAAACGATATTACAGCAATTGTAAATACTGTAGTTGATGATAATGAACTAAAAAGCTAAGTTGAATTAAAAGCTATTATAGAAATCTTTGTAAGTGCTATAATTTTTGAATTTAACTAAGTTATTCGAATTTAAGTAAACCTATTATAACATTTTAAAATGCTGTCTTTTGTTAAATTGAACTGTTTTGAATGTAACTTTCCGTATAAGTTTTCTAAATGATGCGAAAAGTGAATTTTCACTGTTTTGATAAACTTAAGTGAATAAATGAACTTTGGAAGTTGAAATTTTTGGAAATTTAATAATTTAATTATTAATCATAATAACTTCATTGAAATGAAAAAAAAAGAATTTTTGGAATATAAACTGTTTTAAAATATGAATTGGAATGGTATTTTAGGTTGAATAAAATGAATAATGATTTGAAATGAATGAAGTTTTGAAAAGATACGATATTTTGTTATATTAAAATGATTTGAAAATGAAGTTTTGAAAGGATATGATATTTTGATATATTAAAATGATTTGAAACGAAGTTTTGAAAGATATGATATTTTTGACATTAAATGATTTGAAAAACGGAGTTTCAAAGATAGGACATTTTGATATTAACATGATTTAAAAAGAAGTTTTGAAAGATATGATATTTTGGAACTGAAAGGTAGTGTTGAAAGGGTATGAAAATTTAATATATTGAAATGGTTAGAAATGACTTGATATTTAATTTGATAAATATTTGAATTGAAAGATATTTTACGATGATATATTGAAATGGTTTTGGAAATGATTTAATCTTTATTTTGATAAAGATTTGGATTGAAAAGGATATTGACACAGCGGATAAATCGAAACAAACTTCAGTTGATGGAATGTAGCAATCGGTGAGTTGAGAATACTGCAAGGCCCAAATCCGTTGATCCAAAGATACCGGATTCTAGCTATCTTCGTCTCGTTGATCGCGCACAATGCCGGGAAAGAAGATCTACGATTCTTCGCACGTTGATCTAGCGCACTAGATACCGTGAATCGGCTTCTACGATCGTTGAATCGAGCGCACTCGATTAACCGAAAGAGGAGATAGGAGATCACACTCAACTACCAATTTGTATGAAAGCACAAAGCTGACAAAAGAGAATTTTATTCCAATATCAACAACCTTACAAATAACACCATCGGCCTATTTATAGGCGTTACAATCCCAACATTACATCACACTAAGGTCGCATTCGGCCTTACATACAACACATCACACGACCTAAACAGCGGCCGACTTACCATAGGTCGTTAACGACCTAAAATACAAGGTACAACACACACTGGTACGCGATTTATGGTAATTGCGACCTAACACATGCAAGAGAACGACCTAGAAACATATTATAGTGCGACCTAACAACAGAACGACCTAAAAAAATGCTGCGACCTAACAACAGAACGACCTAAAAAAATGCGGCTCTTCCAATTAGCAGGCGGTATAAGGTCGTTAACGACCTTACTTCAACCAGGCATTCTTCACGCGACCTATGAGTTAGGTCGTTCGCGACCTAAAAAATGCGGCAACAGGAATTCACACGACCTACCTTCCTTCACGCGACCTATCTCCTCGCGACCTATCTTCTCGCGACCTAACTTCAGCTCACTTTCATCATAAGGTCGCTGGAGCGACTTACTAGACGTGTTAGGTCGTTCGCGACCTATATTTACTTCCTTTTGCGTTATCTCGTTAGGTCATTCCTCGCGACTTTTCTTAGGTCGTGAACTTCCTCATTCAGCATACCCACTAGGTCGTAGGCGACCTAAAATGTTTCTCTTAGGTCGTAGCCGATCTAAACTTCCTTCAATAGGTCGTGACCGACCTAAAACCAAGTCTTCCTCCATACGACCTAAAGAACCCGAACGACTTAGGCTCCTGTTAGGTCTCTGCTCTTTTCCACACGACCTGTTAGGTCGTTGCTTCTTCCCTCGTGTGCTGTTAGGTCGTGGCCAACCTTCATTAGGTCGTGAACGACCTATAACTTGAGAATTTTCAGAGTTTTCAGATTGCAATGCATCATCCTCTCCGGGTTGACAGAAATTCGACCTCGAATTCTCAACATCTTCTTCCACAACAATTTCATTTCCTCGATACGGAATTAAATGTTTGACATTGAAAACATCAGAAGTATGAACATCGTCTGGCAAATTCAATTGATAAGCATTCTCATTGGTTTTCTTCAAAATTTCAATTGGACCAATTTTCCGCGCCTTTAATTTATTATACGTTCCAACCGGAAAACGATCTTTTGTCAACACTGCATAAACCAAATCACCTTCGTTAAATTCAACACTTCGTCGCTTCAAATCTGCAGATCGTTTATACTTCTCATTTGCCTTTTTCAATCGCTCCTGAACGATTTTATGCCATTCAGTCAATCCATCAACAAAATCTACAGCCCGTTTAATCGTCCCCTTTGGTTGTGGTACTGCCGCCAAATCCAACGGTCCCTTAGGCAAATTTGAATATACAATCTGAAATGGGCTATAACCTGTGCTTCTATTAACCGCATGATTATGAGCAAACTCTGTTTGGCATAACTTCATGTCCCAACTCTTCAGATTATCTTTCACCAAACATCGTAATAAATTTCCCAACGATCTGTTAACTACTTCTGTCTGTCCATCTGTCTGCGGATGATAAGCGCTGCTAAAGTTTAACTTCGTTCCCACCATCTTCCACAAACTAAGCCAAAAATGACTCAAAAATCTGGTATCCCTGTCTGAAACGATAGAATCCGGCAACCCATGTAAGCGATAGACTTCCTTAAAGAACAATTGTGCAACCCGAACAGCATCCACCGTCTTCTTACAAGCAATAAAATGTGTCATTTTAGAAAATCTATCCACCACAACAAAGATGGAATCATTTCCCCTCTGAGTCCTCGACAAACCCAACACAAAGTCCATACTCACATCAACCCATGGTTTAGCCGGTACAGGCAACGACATATACAACCCAGCATTGGTCGCGGTTCCTTTCGAAACTTGGCAAATATGACATCGCTCCACAAACCTTCCCACTTCTTTCCTCATCGACGGCCAAAAGTAAGAATGTGAAATCAATTGCAAAGTACGATCACGGCCCACATTCCCTTCCTCGTGTAACTCCTTGATAATTTTCAATCTCAAACTACAATCTGGAATACATAATTGATTCCCCTTGAACAAGAATCCATCAACCATCACAAATTCATCGGTATTTCCTTCCTTGACTTTCTCTACACATTTCACAAAGTAAGGATCTTCTTCAATCAGCTCTGGCAACATTTCAAACCCTGTCACCTCAACCTTCAATGTCGTTAATAAATGACTCCTCCTGCTTAATCATCTGCTACACGATTCGTCACCCCTGACTTATGTTTCACGACAAAAGTAAACTGTTGTAAATAAGCAATCCATGATGCATGTCTCGCTGAAATCTTGTCTTGCCCCTGTAAATGCTTCAATGCCTCATGATCAGTGTACATAACAAATTCTTTCTGAAATAGATAGTGCCTCCAGTGCTTAACAGCTTGTACCACAACATAGAATTCAACGTCATATGTACTGTATCTCATCTTTGCTCCTGATAACTTTTCACTGAAATAAGCAACTGGCTTCCCATTCTGACTCAGAACTCCTCCAATACCGACCTTCGATGCATCAGTATGCAATTCAAACAATAACTGAAAATTCGGTAAAACAAGAATTGGTGCAGACGTCAACAATTCCTTGATCTTCTCAAAAGCAACCCCCGCTTCCTCTGACCATACAAACTGTTTCCCCTTCATGCAATCAGTAACTGGAGCCATCACGCTACTGAAGTGCGGAATGAATCTTCGGTAGAATGATGCTAGCCCATGAAAACTTCTCACCTCTGTAATCGTCCTCGGCTGTGGCCAATTCCTGACTCCTTCCACTTTATTCTGGTCAACTTGAATTCCTGCTTCCGAAACAATATACCCTAGAAATAAAACACTTCTTGCCATGAACACACATTTCTTCGTAGCAGCATAAAATTGTTCCTCGCGAAGAATAATCAACACTTCCCTCAAATGTAGAACATGCTCCTCCATACTCCTGCTATATATCAGAATATCATCGAAATAAACTACCACGAACTTCCCAATGAATGGTCTAAAGATTTGATTCATCACCCGCATGAATGTACTAGGTGCATTTGATAAACCAAATGGCATAACCAACCATTCGTATAACCCCTCTCTCGTCTTGAACGCTGTCTTCCATTCGTCTCCAGGTCTAATCCGAATCTGGTGGTAACCACTCTTCAAATCAATCTTCGAAAAGATAGTTGCCCCACTCAACTGATCCAGCAAGTCATCCAACCTCGGCATTGGAAATCTATATCTCACGGTAATCTTATTCAATGCTCGACTGTCAGTGCACATCCTCCATGTCCCGTCCTTTTTGGGTACCAATAAAGCTGGCACAGCACATGGACTCAGACTCTCCTGCACACGTCCCTCTTCAAGCAACTCTTCCACCTGCCTTCTCAACTCTTCATGTTCCTTCGGACTCATTCGATAATGTGGTCTATGCGGTAATACTGCTCCCGGAACAAGATCGATTTGATGTTGAATGTCTCTCAGTGGCGGTAACTCCTTTGGCAACTCTTCTGGAAATACATCTTCAAACTCTTTCAAAACTGGCTTTGCTTCTTCGGCAATTTCAACTTCTTCACTGCTTTCACGTCCAATCAACAAGTATACTTCAGGCTCCTCTTCAACCGCCTTAACAAACTCCTTCAAAGTCAACAGAGTTTTCAATTCCTCAATCTCCTCCAGCTTGCTCTCCTTCTGTTGTTGCTTCTTGGGAACCAAAGTGATTTTAGTACCTTCGAACATGAAACATAGCTATTGGCCCGACCATCGTGTTGTACTGCTCGATCAAACTGCCATGGCCTGCCCAACAACAGATGACACACATCCATGTCCACTACATCGCACCAGATTTCATCTTTGTATTTCTTCCCAATAGAAAATTTCACGCAAGCTCTTCTCCCCACTTTCACTTCACCACCCTTCCTTAACCAAGCTAACTTGTATGGTTTAGGATGCTTCTCGGTTTTCAACTCCAATTTCCTCACTGCCTCTGTAGAGATAATATTATCGCAACTCCCAGCATCAATAACGAACTTACAAACTCTCCCAAGAATAGTGCAAGTAGATTGAAATATGTTATTCCTCAACCAACTGTCTTCCTCATCTTGCTTCGGTGTCAAACAAGACCTCCTCATCATCAAGTTATACCCTTCATCTCCGGACAACTCTTCTTCCTCCTCAACATAAGGTAAGTTAGAACATTCAGCTTCTTCCTCCTCATCTTCAATTTCAGCTATCATTGCTCTCTTCTTCGGCTTCGGACACTCATTGCTTTTATGACCCATCTCCTGGCAATTGTAACATTTGAACCCACTGCTAACCTTCACCTTCTCACCCTCCTTCATAACTGGTTTGGAAACAGCTTTAGGAACATTAGAACTTCCTCCGACACCCTTCGCTTGATTGTTGGACTTAGTAAACACACCACCTCCACGCCTTCCCTGCTTCTCCCAAGCTAACGCCTTTTGATGTGCTTCCGCCATAGATCTTGGATCAAACATATTAACCATATCCTGGATCTGCATTCTCAGCCCTCCAACAAACCTAGCAGTCAGCTGTTCTTCCGTTTCCATTATATCATTTCTGGCAATGAGTTGGTAAAATTCATCTGCATAGTCATTAACTAATTTCTTCCCCTGCCTTAAATTCTGCAATCTCTGGTACATAAGTGATTGATAGTTGTATGGTAAGAAAGTAGATCTCATCAATTTCTTCATCTTCTCCCAAGATTCTATCTTTGACTTCCCCATTCGTTCACGAGTAAGTTTAGTTTGCTGCCATCACGCCAAAGCTCTCCCCCTCAGCCTTGTAGCAACTAACTTCACCCTTCGATTCTCCGGAACCTCCTTGAAATCAAAGATTTCCTCTACATTAGATAACCAGTCTAAAAATTCTTCAGCAACCATCCCACCTTTAAATTCCGGAATCTCCATCTTCATTCCCGCTTCCCAACGTCGATCATCATCCATAACCCGATACTGACGTTGTCCTTGATCTTGATCTCGAAAATGAACACTCACTCTATCACCATCAAAATCCTCATCAAAGTCTGATGCACATCGTTGTCTTTCACGCCCTCCAACATCTCTACCACCACCACTTCTACATCCAACATCCCTTCTATCATGATCATCAACATTCCTCCTACTTCGATTGTCAACACTTCGATGATCTTGGCTCTCTCTCCTCTCCCGATCTGAATGTTGTGAAACTCTACTTCCTCCACGGATGGATTCAGGTGAATTTCTTCTTCGACTTTGATTCATATCGATCATCAACTTCTCCAACCTACCAATGCCTTCATCAATCTTCTCATGCATACGTTGTTCCATTTGATCGGCTTCTTCTCGTCGATACAAAGCTTCAACGTTTTGATGTCGGTTAGCTCTTCTAGGCGGCATGATTGAACAACAAAATCTTCAAGTCACGGCTTCACAAGCTTCCACACAACTTCACAAGGCTCGGCCTTAAACTTCTCTTGACTCGGCCTATACCACTACACAACTTAGCTCGGCTCAAGCTCAAGTACTTCAACACAAATCAAATTCAAACAAATCTCCACTCTAGATCCAAAATGGAATGGATCAGAATCTTCAAACTCGTTGCAACTTCAAGATGAACACGATAAACTCCAAATACTTGGCTCCAAGAATCAACTTAGCTATGATTGGCTAAGTATGGCTCTGATACCAAAACTGACGCAGCGGATAAATCGAAATAAACTTCAATTGATGGAATGTAGCAATCGGTGAGTTGAGAATACTGCAAGGCCCAAATCCGTTGATCCAAAGATACCGGATTCTAGCTATCTTCGTCTCGTTGATCGCGCACAATGCCGAGAAAGAAGATCTACGATTCTTCGCACGTTGATCTAGCGCACTAGATACCGTGAATCAGCTTCTACGATCGTTGAATCGAGCGCACTCGATTAACCGAAAGAGGAGATAGGAGATCACACTCAACTACCAATTTGTATGAAAGCACAAAGCTAACAAAAGAGAATTTTATTCTAATATCAACAACCTTACAAATAACACCATCGGCCTATTTATAGGCGTTACAATCCCAACATTACATCACACTTAGGTCGCATTCGACCTTACATACAACACATTACACGACCTAAACAGCGGCCGACTTACCATAGGTCGTTAACGACCTAAAATACAAGGTACAACACACACTGGTACGCGATTTATAGTAATTGCGACCTAACACATGCAAGAGAACGACCTAGAAACATATTATAGTGCGACCTAACAACAGAACGACCTAAAAAAATGCGGCTCTTCCAATTAGCAGGCGGTATAAGGTCGTTAACGACCTTACTTCAACCAGGCATTCTTCACGCGACCTATGAGTTAGGTCGTTCGCGACCTAAAAAATGCGGCAACAGGAATTCACGCGACCTACCTTCCTTCACGCGACCTATCTCCTCGCGACCTATCTTCTCGCGACCTAACTTCAGCTCACTTTCATCATAAGGTCGCTGGAGCGACTTACTGGACGTGTTAGGTCGTTCGCGACCTATATTTACTTCCTTTTGCGTTATCTCGTTAGGTCGTTCCTCGCGACTTTTCTTAGGTCGTGAACTTCCTCCTTCAGCATACCCACTAGGTCGTAGGCGACCTAAAATGTTTCTCTTAGGTCGTAGCCGATCTAAACTTCCTTCAATAGGTCGTGACCGACCTAAAACCAAGTCTTCCTCCATACGACCTAAAGAACCCGAACGACTTAGGCTCCTGTTAGGTCTCTGTTCTTTTCCACACGACCTGTTAGGTCGTTGCTTCTTCCCTCGTGTGCTGTTAGGTCGTGGCCGACCTTCATTAGGTCGTGAACGACCTATAACTTGAGAATTTTCAGAGTTTTCAGATTGCACTGCATGAGATATTTTATTTTGAAGTATAAAATATTTTTAAAGTTATAACTACGGGTTATAATAACGATGGGTTGTTAAAGAGACCGGGATCGGATATTGTCTTATAGCCGGCCAATACCGAAAACCACTTTAACAACTGTGTACGCGGTGGAGATTCTAGAATGAAGTAGGATGGTGGCGACGTTCTCGAGGTATATATTACGTGGACCCAACTCCCGTGAGTTGGCATATATGACTAAAACAGGAGCTAGTTTCGGGCTACACAAAGGGTCGCACCCTTTCATCGAGCATGCTCCATCGGAAACCATTCTATTACTGTTGTGATTCGATTCGGTGGCGCCACTTTGATTCGGGGGTATTGTTCGAGGTGGGCGGAAGCTGCTGGCTTGCCGTCCCCACCGGTCCGGGAGTGCAAACGGTGTATCCACCCTGGTATTGCCTCGCATGCCGTGTCATATCCTTATATCGAGCCCACTACGATTTTGGTTTTAAAGATCCGACCGCGTTAACGTTCACCATCCCCTTAACGCTATTTTCTATATGATTATACTTTACTGATTAGGCACTACCGTATATAGCATATATTACTACATAGTAAATAGTTTAACGGATCCTTAGAGGTTGGGCGGTCCCAAGCATCCTTTAAGTTACTGATGCATTTTGTTACTGTTCACTTGAGTTGATTTACAGTTTATAAGTATTTATGTCCTGACTCGAGGGTTTTGTATTTTGCTTTATGCTCGAGTCAGATTGATTGAGTTAGCATTCAAGATTCACCTTCGGAATTGGAGCTTTCCTTGAAGATCCAGCCATCTATTTTGTTTCAGTATCTAGTGTTTCAGTGATGTATCTGATTTGTACCTGATGTATCTTGTTAATCTTCGGTTGTATCTTATTTAACCCTGATGTATCTTATATTTTATATAGTAGCTTCATGAACTACTATCTCTTTTTCTTCCGCTGCATTATTATTACTCTATGTCTGTGATTTTATTTACTGTATATTCTGAGATTTTCCAAATTTTTATTTACAACGCGGTATTTTGAGCAATTCAATTTCGGCATGAGTGTCTACCCATACACTTATAATGGATGCGAATGGTTGAAAATATCGGGTCGTTACACTTTTGACACTATATGTTATTATTTCACCATGAGATTCTGATATTGTGTTCCTTCTTTTTTGTTCTGTTTCTTTTTTATTTAACTATATGTCTTTTTGGCACTTGAGTGCTCGACACGTGAATACCGTTGATGTATTAGTGTCGACATTCGAGGGTCAAAAAGGCTGGTCATTACAATTCGGTTAACTTTGCATCCATATGTACTCGATTTTGGTTGGGCATTTTGTTAACTTTTTTATTCGATGGTAAGCTCGATTAGTTGATATACCTTGGTTACAGATTGGTTTTCATATGTACCCGATTAGGTTGGCATCTAGTTAGCTTTTGCAGCCATATGCACTCGATTAGATTGGACATCTAGTTAACTTTTGCATCCATATGAACCAGATTTGGTTGGGCATCCGGTTAGCTTTTGCATTCGTATCTACCTGAATGTGTTAGACATCCAGTTATCTTTTGCATCCATATGTACCCATTTAAGTTGAACATTCAATTAGCTTTTGTATTTTATGATAATCTTGGATAACCGGTATATCTCGATTAGAGTTTGGTTTCCATATGTTTCCGATTAGGTTGGGCATTCAATTAGTTTTTCATCCATGCATACCCAGTTGTGTTTAGCATCTGATTAACCTTTATATTTGATGGTAAGATTAGTTAATTAATATTTTGGTCACATATTACTTTCTATATTTACCTAATTAGGTTGGGCATTCAATTATCTTTTGAATCCATATGTACCCAACTAGGTTGGGCATCCAGTTAGCTTTTGCATCCTTAAGTACTCGATTAGGTTGGGCATCTAGTTAGCTTTCGCATCCATATACACTCGACTCAGTTGGACATCCTGCTAGCTTTTGCATCCATTCATACCTGATTCAGTTAGGCATTTGGTTAGCATTCACATCCATATGTACCTGATTAGATGGTTATCTGGTTAGTTTTTGCATCATGCGTACCCGATTAGGTTGGGCATTTAGTCAGCTCTTGCATTTGTTGGTAGCTCGGTTAAACATATTTGTTAGTTACAAATTAGTTTCAATATGTACCCGGTTTGGTTTGGTTTTCAGTTATTTTTGCATCCATACGTACCCGATTAGGTAGGGCATCCGATTAGCTTTTGCATCCATATATACTCGATCGGTTGGGCATTCAGTTAAATTTTGCATTTGGTGGTAAGCTTTGTTAACCAATATATCTCGGTTATAAATTAGTTTTCATATGTACTCGATTATGTTGGGCACTCGGTTAGCTTTTGAATACATATGCTCTGCATTAGGTTAGGCATGTGGTTAGTTTCTGCATCCATATGTACACAATTATGTTGGGCATTCAGTTAACTTTTGCATCTGTATGTACCCAATTAGGTTAGGCATCAGGTTGGCATTTGCATTCATATATACCTAATTAGGTTGGACATTCAATTATCTTTTGGCGATAACCTCTGTTAATCAATATATCTTGGTTACAGATTGGTTTCCATATGTACCTAATTAGGTTAGGCGTTTGGTTATCTTTTATATTCATATATACTCGATTAAGTTGGGTATCCGATTAGGTTTTGCATATATATGTACTTGATTAGGTTGGGTATTCAGTTAGCTTTTGCATTCGTTGGTAAGCTCGGTTAATTAATATGTTGATTACAGATTGGTTTCCATATGTACCCGATTAGGTTGTTCATTTGATTTTCATTTGCATCCATATGTACCCAATTAGGTTGGGCATTCAGCTAGCTTTTGCATCTTTATTTACCCGATAAGATTGTGCATTCAATTAGCTTATCCATCAATATAGATTCAATTAGATTATGTATCGAATTAGCGTTTGCGCCTCATATGCTCTCAATTAGATTGTGCATTTGGTTAACTATTGTTCTAACTTGGTTATAGGCTGGTTTCTTAGATATTTCATTAGAGTATGTAGTCGATTATGTTATGGTATTGGCTATCGGCTTGGTAACCATATTATAATATCAAATTTTACTACTTTTAATACTTGTGAAATATTTGTGTGGCAAATATTTTCCATACATATATTTGATAGATATTTGAGTTTAATATTGAAATTATACAATGTTGTACTATATAATAACAATGGCATTTCCTTTTAATATACAGCATTATACTTTAATATAAAATACTATATATTACATCGTGTTAAAGTATCCAGCATTTAGCATCCAACATAATTGAGTTAAACATCCAAATTTATACAATTTTATACTACACAACAACCACATTTTCTTTATTATAGAACATTACAGTTCATACATGAAGTACTTTACACAAATTTTGATAAAAGTTTCTTACATTCGTCCTAAAGTGTTTTTTAAATATTCAATATACACATGTAACATTCAATATCCAACGTCCAATATCAGTCCCCCAGCTTTTAATTACATTTAATAAAGTTGGACAAATTGTAACCATTTAAGTGAAATTGTCTATAGTTATACAATCTTTAACACATTTGACAGTTTCAGGTTTTGATTTCTATCCATGATTTTTGTCTTTGACGTTATCATATAGGACGTGAATTCTTAGTTTTTGCATTTCTTTACCTTTATATAATTCTATCTTTCCTTCTATCTATATATACATCGTAGTACAAATATTGCACAATCATTTCTACATCGGTTAAATTTTTTTTTTTTAATGCTATTAACTTTACTTTTATAAATTATAACTTTATACTTACAAATAGTATTTTGCTATAGATAATTCACAAAGTTGACTGTTTGTTTTGTAGTGCTGTTGATTGTTTCCCATTTTTTGCATAAATTGGCTTTAGAACATTCATAATTTTGTCTCTTAGCAAATAATAATCAAGTCAATCAAGTCAATAAATATTTGCTACTAGGAAAATATTTTCCACCAATGATTATTACTATATTTAAAACTTACCATTGTTTTTTCTTACTATTTGTGTAGGCAATTCAATTTTTCCTTTTTGGCCTTTAGAAATCTTATTGTTTCTAGGTTTTATCAATTGCATTAAACTCCAACGGTGTATAATGATTTTTATTATGTAGCGGTATTGATATTTTTGCACAATTCATTGCTTCTTTTTCTATCACTTTGACTACCAAATCTTCATATATTGTTTTATAGTATGGAATTATTAATAACTGTGTTTACAGTTTAAATAACTTTCAAAATTTTAAGTGATATTATTTGCAGTGCTAAGTATTTCATACTGCTGTGTAGGAGTTTAAGTATATGATATCTTTATGATTTGACTTGAGTATTATTTCTAAGAATTAGTCTACAACCTGCACAAAAATTAGATTTTATGACAAGCATCATTGTCGCATTGGTTAAGTGATTCGGGTTTGGTGCGAGAGGTCACAAGTTTGAAACTTACATAGCGTGAGTCGAATATTTATTGACATGTGATATGTTGTCATAGTAACATGTTGTATATAAAGTACCATTTCAAAAAAAAAAAATTAGTTTTTTATTTTCAGTTAGTAATATTATATTGAATAATATACGGTTGAATTGATGAAACTGTTAAATAACATGTCAGAAATATGCACTCCTCTTATTTCAGCATCTTTATCCGAGTTATAGTATGCAGCTTTCCTATTTCAATAATATGTAAAGTATATAAGTATGTATTATGGTAAGTAAGTTAGAATATAATATATGAATATTATGGTTTATGTCTGAAATTGATACTTTAGTATGTGAATATTATCTAGGTGAATATTTGTCTGGTTAGTATTTGCCAGGCTTTCATACATTTATGTGTGTTTGTTTTTATATTTGCATTTTATGTTTTATTAAATAACTTTCATATTTTCATTTGCTTCATAAAAAGCTTTAGCTCATCAGTCTATTCTTTAGCGAGTCATTTTCTTGCAAGCTTGCTTTTTCCAACCAATATTTTTGTGTTTTTTTTAATTTCTAACCTACGTGATCAGATTCTATGCTTTTGTCCGATGCCATTTGAAGTTAAGGAGCTTTTTCATCTTTTTTATTAATGTTGCTTTTATTTGATTTCTTTTGGTATTGTCTTTTATTCTGAGTGTGATACTGGAAATATAGATCTTTTATTTTTCTCTTTTTGGTTCTTTTGTTTACTTTTTTTAAGAGTGAAGAAGGAGAAACTTTTGTTTGTTTTATTTTCAATTTTTCCTCTTCATTTTCGAGCTTAATTTTGTAATCTGTAGTCACTTTTTATTGAATGTTTTCTAATTCTTGGGTTAATTTTTCGCTGTTGTCTTGACTCTCGCATAAGGTGTTATTAAATAGAATGTTGGCCAGTCAATACCCGATTTGCCTTTTTTTAACCATCTGTTATAATCGTATATTTAGTATATGTGAAATATTTGACATATGTTTTTATTTATATAAAAAATGTTTTTTCGTATAAAACATGATTTTTGTTTTAAATATATTCTTTTCTTTTTTATACTATTTTTTCTTGATGTCCTTCTACAATCAAAGCTTCTTAGTGTGCTATGTTCGTTTTATCTTATTGTTTTTGAATTTCTGCAATAATTGTACCATTAATCTTTGGTTATTGTTTGATATAAGAATATATTTTTCTAGCTACTTACCCTTTTGTTTCAAAGTGTCTTCTTCTTTCTGCTCTGAAGCTTCACGAGTTTTAGTTTTTTTGCATCTGCTGTTTGTTGTAATAACTAATTATTTATAATGAATATATTTTGTGAAAATAACTAATTTTGAATAAAATATTTTATGTCAAATTTTCTTTAGCAAATATTTGTATCAAAAATATATAATGTAAAAGTTTTATGGATTTGGATATTATACATTTGAACATGATGACGTTATTTTGTTCTTTATCTTTTCTTTCTCACTACACTAAAAAGGGCCTTATGTAACGTCCGCCAAAAGTTTTCATAGAATTTCGTTAAACGCTTTATATGACATGCTACTAAAAGTCCGAAACTTTCTGTAGCATTGTCATAAAGGCTACCAAAAATTTACATATTGCGGCCTTCCACAAATGCTATGAGAAGTTCTATTCTATAGCGTTTATCAACTGCTCCCAAAGAAAACCATTTTTAGTGGCGTTTATAACATCATTCCTTCTTTGTTTTTTGAAGCGCTTTCTAATTGCCTCATATATGTTTGTAGCATTTGGGCTTTACTACCGTATTTTTTTTGATGTGTCTATGATAATATATTTTTTGTGACATTTCTTTTACGCTACCATACATTTTTTTGAAGTGTTTACTAAAAACATTGATTATGTTGTAGGAAGTTTTACATTGTACTATTCTCTGTTTGTTTCGTTTAATTTCTACTACGATAATCATCATATGCAAACAATTGAAATACACATTAATCACATAATCAAATACAATATCTATAAGCATTTCAATACAAAAGTTTTTCAACAAGATGACCAAACTCATATAAAATCTATAACCATTTATTAGTAAGTTTACTTATCAAGTACTGACAAAATGTTATAATATATATGATGATTAAATTCAAGTTCAATTGCTCTACTACCCATAATTCTTTGTTATAACTGGTCTTTTCTTGGAAAAAGCTTAAGTACCGGTAGATAGGTTAAATAATCAACAATGAGAAGTATACAATAGCAGTACCACAACTCTATAATTATGTGAAGGCATAAACTAGTTCATAACTCTGTAAACTAATTAACTATAGACGAATACTACAACTAACTTTGTGCATGCAGAAATTCCAAATTTCAAAACCGCAACTCCATAAACATTTGACATAATACAAATGTATCTTGATGGCAATGTAATAGAGTTCTAGATGATCATAAACGAAAAACCATAATAAATAGGTGTATTGGCTACCGAAGTTTTCATTTTGACTTTATACTGCTACTTGTTATGTTTTGAAGAATTTTTATTAACTTATTTAACTTTTATAAAACTTAGTCAAATTTTAAAAAACTTAGTTAACTTGTTTGAGTTTTATAAGCTTAGTTAATGTTTGATCATTGTCGTTGTCGCCGTCGTCATCATTATTAGTTAATTTTTATCAAACTTAGTTTATTATTATTTTTATAAACCTTTTAATTCTTAGAAAACTTAGTTAACTTAGTTAAATTTTATAATACTTAGTTAATTTTTATAACTATTTAGTTTTTAAAAAACTTAGTTAAATTTATAAAACTTTGTTAATTTTTATAAAACTTAGTCAATTTTTATAAAACTTAGTTAATTTTTATAAAATTTAGTTAACTATTTTAATTTTTTAGAAACTTAGTTAATTTATTATTATTTTTATTTTTATTGTTATTATAATCACTACAACAAAAATACCCTATTACAGCGTCCTTTTACAATGGACATTGGTTGCCCGTTGTAATAGAAGGCTATTACAACGGTCCATTCAGGCCCATTGTAAAAGATGTCATATACGACGCCCTTTATACAACGGACATTGGTTGCCCATTTTAATAGAAGGCTATTACAACGGTTCATTCAGGCCCGTTGTAATAGATGCCAACTTTACAACGGCCACAAAATGCCGGTTGTAAGATATGCCAATTTTACAGCGCTCATAACGCCCATTTTAATAGGTGTCAATTTTACAACGGGCTAAAAACATCCGTTGTAATAGGTGCCAATTTTACAACGGTCATAAAACGTCTGTTTTAACTGATGCCAATTTTATAGCGATCATAAAATGCCCGTTGTAGTAAATGTCAATTGCCAATTTTCGACAAACAATAATTAATAATTATAATGCTTTCTTAAAATTAATATTTATTATTTAGTAATATTTAATAATTAATCATTATTAATATTATATTAATCATATGTTACTAATTACTAATTATAGTATTATATTACTAATCATTAACAATATTATATTATCTATTAATATTTAATAATTAATCATTAATAATATTATATTAATCATTTATAACTCATAATAATTAATGATTATTAATAAATAATCACTAATTACTAATTATTCACTACAAAAAAAATACCATATTACTATTTATTATTTATAATCAATATTTATTTTTTATATTATAAAAATACCATACTACAATTAATGATTACTAATAAATAATTTATAATTACTAATTATTATTTATAATCAATATTTAATTTTTATATTGATAATTTATTATAGTTAATTATTAATAATTAGTAAATTATAGCTAATATTTATGACTTATAATTAATAAATATTATTAGTACTTAGTCACACGACTCTAGCTCGTCTCCTAGTCACACGACTATAAATTACAAAGTTTAAAAGAGAAAAATACAACTTTAAAAAACAAATTAAACACAAAACCCTAATATATAAAATTAAGCCCAACTTATAATATAAAAGAGCCGGACCAACTAAAAATTATTTCCTTGTTAATTTTTATATTATCTTCGGCCTGATTCCGTATAGAAAAATGGCAGCTTTGCTCTTCGTTCGTTCCTATTCAGTAAATTAGGGTTTTGTGGCGCCGCTTCAATTTGTCGATGATGCTTCGAATATTTTCCTCTGTCTGTGATTGCCTGTGGCTACCTCAATTGGGTCGAGTTCGATTGTCATAAACGATATGCGAATTTTTCCTTTTTTCGATATTGATTTTGTTCGACCTTTGATTCGAGTTACTGAATTGATTCTTCTCTGTTGCTCTTCGACTCGAATGTTTTTGCTGCCAGTGATGATTATGGGTTTTATAGGATTTGAATTCCTATATTTTCATTCATTTGAATTTTGTTGAATTCGTCGATTATTTTGTTTTGGCTATTGATCTTCGTTTGAATGCTTGAGATGATTACTGACTTGTTCAATTCATATATATTTTCGTTTCTTGGTTGACACGGCTTGATTTCAACTTGGTACTGTAAATAAACTTCGGCCACTTCGATTTGAGACTAGGAGTAACGTAGGTAGGGTGATGATTTGGGTTGTGTTGTTGATTCAATGGTTGTATCTAATCAAGTTATAGTCATAGAATGTGTGGAAGGTTGGTGCTAAATCAAAGATCTCATCATTGTAGATTGACATTTTTCTTTATCGTTATTATATTTTTCATGGTGTCTTGCACATCTCTGTTTTAGAGTCTGCTTTGGGATGACATCTTTTTAACCCCTTAAGGGAATTGTATTTTGTCATTTTGACCGGTTGTAAATGTGTTTGGATGTTTAAGTTGAAATACTAGTTAAATTTAGATGTACGAATTGCAAGATGAAGAAAGAAGTATTTTTTGCTTCTCAATTTAAAACTTATATGTCAAAATTTCATGTTGTTAACAAATCGATCAAGTTAAATAAGTAACATATAAGTTATTTCTTTTATTTTGAATTGATGCTAAATTGCTCTTAAAATATGTTTGGTAACTGCTTATTAGTACTAGTCATGATTTCAATTATAATTTCAATGTTTGAGAACTTCTTCTTATAAGAAGTCTGCTAAAGTGGCTAGTAATTTAAAAACTGAATATGAAGCAATTTCAATATCAATTTTGTTTAATTAAAAGTCAAAATACATCCAAACAGTTGTGCATATAACCTGTCATTTAAAATTACTTAGAACTTTACTATTCAGACTCATCTTGAGGAGTTTCAAAATAATAAGTTGATAGCTGCTCTCTTTATCTTATTCTCATGTAATAAGCAACTAAAATCAGAAAATATGGTTGTTTTATGTCAGTCTAACCTTTGATTTGCTCTATTCATATCAATGCTTTTTTGTTGATGTCTAAATTGAATTCTTAATATAGTCTTTTTAGATGGAGATGAAGGAATTAGGAAATGGATGCAAATATTCATTTTAGGAGGGTAAATAGTTGAGCTGCTCAACTTGAGCATTTGAGATTGGTTGACTGGTATTCTAATTTATAATCTGCAATTGTTGTTTTCTGGTTATTTTATTATTTGTTGGTGTGGCATTTGAGATACTTGTATGTATATACATGGTGTATCTACATCAGGTAACTTTATTTGTAACTTTGTACGTTATTTGATATTAATCAGATGTTTCCTTCCGATGTAAAATACTTAAATTGTTAGTCAATTTTGATGTCCATAAAATTTTCAGAGTATGCGCAGGACTGAAAACAAGTTAGGGTATTAAATAAAATTTATCTTGTGCTTCCTTTTTTCTTCCTTAGTTATTGTCTTCCGCTTTGCATTAAAAGCATCATCCTTAATTTGAGCTTGGAATTTTGTATGCATAATTGTTTCATTCAAAATATTTAATAGAATAATGCATCGTTAGACTTGAATTTCTAGGGAGCGTTAATTATGGGAATGCATGGTTTTATGAAAGGGAATATAAGTCATACAATATTTATATGTTGCATGAGATGTTGCAGTAATAGAAATCATGTAATAATTAGATGTAACAATAATGGAAGTTGTTGAACCTTATTGCAGCAGTGGATAGAGGAAGGTGGATAGTTGAAGTGTGGTTTATTTTACAAATAAATTTATGGAAGTGGCAGTTGCATAAGTATAGTTGTGAATTCAAAAAAATGTATGGAAGTGGCAGTTCACTGTCAGTGTTTGGAAGTATGGTGTGCAAGTTAGAAGTAGGAAAGGTAGTCTGAAGATGATGACAGTATGGTGTGTTTGGTGTGTATGAGGTGCAAGTTGTAGTGTTCACTTAAGTGAACAGTAGTGTTGGGTGGTTTTACAGTTGATTGAAACTGACAGGTAAGTTGATGGTTGAGCGATTGGTAAGATGATGAAGGAGATGGTGAAGTTACACTCAAGCAGTTCTGTAAATGACAGCGGTGGTCGGACGTCTTGATGTATGGAACATGAAGGTAGTATGATTGAAGTTTGTGGAATGGCTGTGGATGGAGACTATGTTGTTATGAGGCATATGCAATTGCTACTGGTGTTTTTCACCAATCCATATAGACGAAAGAAGAAAGAGAGATTATATGGATAAAAGCAAGAAGAAAAACAAAAGGAAAAGAGAAAGACAGCGTGAAAAGAGAAAGCGACAATCAAAGAAAGATGAGTTCGTTGACAAAAGCTTTATTCTTATGTGTTAATGCTTTATGTATTTGGTTGTTATAAAATTAGTTGTCATGTGTGTATTAGAACTATATCGATGTAAACTTATCTAACTTTTTGCAATGTATTGGAATTTTATGACTCCAGCTTTTAGTCCTTTCGTATGTGATTTTGGTTGTTACATGATAATATTTATTACTCGTTAAATTGCTCATTATTGGTATGGATGTACTGCATGGATGCTGCTATAATTTTTTTTAAAATTTGCATTTATTTTGCAACGGTCAGAAACCGTTGCAAAATCATGTATTACAACGGACATTGCCCGTTGTGAAATCCATATTACAACGGGCATTGCCCGTTGTAAATTATGGTCGACCTATTACAACGTGGCCTAATACAACAAGCGCATGCCCGTTGTAAAATCCATATTACAACGGGCATTGCCCGTTGTAAAATGGCTGTTTTGTTGCAGTGAATCTTAGTTAAGTTTTGTCAAACTTATTTTATTATTATTATTATAAACTTGTTAATTTAAAAAAAACTAAGTTAATTTTTATAAAATTTAATTATTTTTTATGAATCTTAGATAACTTGTTCAATATTTATAGACATAATTAATTTATTTTCAATATTATTATTATAAATTAAGTTAACCACATTAAAATTTTATAATACTTAGTTAATTTTTATAATCTTAGTTATTTTCTATAAAACTTAGTTAATTTTTATAATATTTAGATAATTTTTAGATTTTTATAAACTTTGTTAAATTATTATTCTTATTAACTTAGTTAATTTTCATTGAACTATAGTTTATTATTATTATAAACTTGTCAATTTATATAAAACTTAGTTAAATTTTTGTAATATTTAGTTAATTTTTATAAACTTTTTATTTTGAATAATTTCATAAACTTATTTATTTTTTATAAAATTTAGTTAATTTTTATAAAACGTAGTTAACTTTTTTAACTTTTATAAACTTAGCTAATTTTTTTTTTGAACTGGTACTTTATATACAACAAATCATTGGGACAACATATCCCATGTCAAATAAATGTTCGAAAGCAAGTTTCGAACTTGTGACATCCTGCACCGAAGCCGAATCAATTAATCACTTGGACAAAGGTGCTTGTCTAACTAATTTATTATTACTACTACCATAACTACAGTCATTTTTATTAAAATTAATTATTATTATTAATTTTATTATTATTGCAAAATTATTAACTTTTAAAAAGACTTAGTTAAATTTTTACAATACTTAGTTAATTTTTGTACACTTTTTAACTTTTTATCAAACTTATTCAATATTTATAAACCTTAGTTACATGTTTAATTTTTATAAACATAGTTAGTTTTTTAATTATTATAAACTCAATTAGTTTCATCAAACTTAATTAACTAATATTATTATTTTATTATTACAAACTTGTTTATTTATAAAACAATAAGGTAATGTAATTAATCTTTATTAAACTTAGTTAAAATATTTAATTTTGATAAATTCAATTTATTATTATTATTATTATTATTATTATTATTATCAATTTTGTTAATTTTTATCAACTAGTTTATGGTTATTATTATCACCGTCATCATCATTATTATGAACTTGTTAGTTTTTTAAAAAATTAACTTAATTTTTGAATTTGAACTAAGTCACCTAATCGTGGTTGTAAAAAATAAATATTGGGAACCTTGGAAATAATCATTGAATAACTATTATTCAAAATATGTGAAAATATTAAGGGTGCCTTTATAATATATCATGATAAATGGACATCACATACATGAACATGTAGAATGATTTTGAAAAGGCGGAGTTTATGTTTTAAATAACTACGCAATCTAAATCTCTCATAAACTAAAACTAACTTTAATTTTGAATGATGCACGCACTATAGGTTCTACTAATCAATCATGTAATGTCCCGTATTTTCAACTATTTTAAATTACTAAATTTGACATGATTATAGAATATAATGTTTAGGAATAAAAATTTAATTATTTATTAATGTAGTTTATTGAATATGAACTTGAATAATTTTTTTGAAATAACCAATTTCGAATATTTAGACAATAATCAATATTTAAATGAAATTTTATATATTGAATGTGTTTATAGTCAATAGCTAGGATTGAATAACAAATATTGAATTATTTAGATGAAAATAAAATAATTGTTGATAACAATATTCATTTGAAATTTAATGATTTATTAATGTAATTTATTTGATAATTGAATTGTTTAAAATTTAACATTAGAAATTATTTAAATAACTGAATCCTGAATTTAATATGAATGAAATTGATGTCGACGGTTGATTTAAATTATATTTAAATAATAATGAAAATTGTTAACTTGTATAATTGAATTTAAAGTGATTAAGTTGATTTTAAAATTTTCTTGTTTTAACTAACTTGTGAAAATAGTCTTTTTGGGCAATGTCTCTGATTTCGACGAAATCAGTTTCATCGTATCCGTAATAGTGAGTTATCATAGGATTTCAAGTTTCGTAGTGACCAGACTTATCGTTTGACCGTGGAAGCATGAAACGTGTAGAAATCAATTAAATAAATTTAATTGAAATAATATGATTTTGAAAATTCTACCTTCTGAATATTATGGAATTTCTCTCGAAACTAGTTTCATTGTGTTCAAAATGGGGGCATAACATATTAGAACACTAGGCGACACACTTTGTTCGGAGTTAGGAAATTTATGTAGGAATAGAGTTAGACATATATATATATATATATATATATATATATAATAGAACATCGTTATCTTCTATCACACAAACAAAACCCTAACCATTTTCACATAGCTGCTCTCATTCATATTAGTGGCCGAAAATTCATCACCTTCCCTCCTTATTTTCTATCAATCCACTCATCAAAATTAAATGCCATCAAAAGGAAAAGTGTAGAGCACCACGAGCTCTATGCAAATGGATGGTTGGATCATTGTGAGGTAGCCGATTTCGTCTCACGTTCGACTGCATGTTTTAGGTTTTTTGAGTGCATTGATTCGCTTGTGCGATTGGAGAGGTTGAGTGCAGGCGGAGGTGGGGCACTGACGGCCCAAGATGGCGGTGCAGCGGTTTAGGGCTGAGGCGAACAATTCGATCGTTCATGTGTATAAAAAAAAGAAATAAATCGCGAGTTGCTTGGGGAAGAAGAGACACGCGAGCGCATATCTGGAAGCAGCAAGCAGAGAGGGTAAGTTTGGATTATTGTTGTAAAAATTGTTATAACGACCCGCCATTTCGTACCATTCAAATCGACAATAATCCACACATGTCGGACTTGAATGATGCGAAATAACAGATTGTAAATAAATTTGGAGAAAATGAAATCGAATACACAGAATCACAGACATAGAACAATCAGAATAACTCGCAGCGGAATATGAAATAACATAGTAGTTCATGAAGCTACTATAACAGAGTTTCAAAACAAATACATAATATCAGTCTGTAAACAACATAATAGAAATCCCAAATACATAAGTTCACTAATACATGAGATAAACTAGAACAGCTGAAATAGAAATAAATATAAATGTAGATAGGCAGAAACTCCAGCAAAGACCAGCTTCAGAAAGAGAATCCAATGCTGTGAATATTCAGGATGACCCGAGCGTAAAGTAAAGCATAAAACACTCGAGTCAGGACAATATATACTTATATAATGTAAACCAACTAAAGTGAACTGTAATAAAGATACAAGTAACTTAAAGGATGCTTGGGACCGCCCAACCTCTAAGGATCCGTCAAACTATTTACTATATAGTAATATTGCGCTATTATAATAATGTCTACAGTAAAATAAACATACTTTAAAATAGCGTTCCGGGCTACCCATATCACCCTTCACACATAGTAGTCCACGTAGTCCATCCAGTTTCAGCATATCTCCAGATCGGGAGACTACCCTAAATAGTCCGTGGGCTACGGGAGAAAAACAAACTCGTAGTAAAGGCTCGGTATGGTAGGTGACACGGCACACAAGGCAATGCTGGGGTAGATATACCAATTACGCGCACGGGCTGGTGGTAACGCAGCAGCCATATATGCCCACCTCGAACAACACTCCAAAATCAGAGGGTGCACCCAATCGATCACAATAGTAATAAATGCTATCGAAGAAGTGTGTCCGGCCAGAGGTGCTACCTCCTTTGGCCCGAGATCGCTCCTGTTTTAGCCACCTTAAGCTAACTCACGGGAGTTAGGTCCACGTAATGTACCATAGGGACGTCATCACCATCCTACTTCATTCAGTAATCTCCACCGCGTACACAGTTGTTAAAGTGGTTTTGGGTATCGACAGAGAGTTTTTCCATATCTGATCCCAGTCTCTTTAACAACCAGTCGTTATTATAACCCATGGTTATAAGTTTAAAAATGGCATTTACATCAAAACTCAAATATCATTTCAAATTCAAATTAATTTCAAATCCATTCCAAAATAATTAAAATATCGTATCATTTCAAAACCACATTCATTTTATTCAAATTTAAAATACCATTTCAACTCACATTTTAAAAAAGTTTATATTTCAAATCGAATTACTTCATTTGAATAATTAAAAATGAACTTATTACATTTAATAATTAAATTATTAAATTTCTAAATTTTAAACTTTTTCTAAATTCATTTATTCACTTAAATTTATCAAAACAGTGAAAATTCATCTTTCGCAGCACTTAGAAAATGCTACGGAAAGTTATGTTTAAAACAGTTTAATTTAACAAAAGACAGCATTCAAAATGCGGTAATAGGGTTACTTTAGTTTCAAATAAAACTTAGTTAAATTTAGTAGTTACGGCACTTACTAAAGTGCTATAATAACCCTTTATTAAAATTTAGCCATTTGGTTCATTTATATCAACTACAGCATTTACAAATGCTGTAATATCATTTACGTTACAGATAATAGCATTCCTCAATTGCTGTTGATTAACTTTCAAATATCCAATATAATTTCATAAACCATTAAATTTTATTTATATCATTTTAAACTTATAAAATCATACATTCTCACATTTATAACCATCATTTAATTTTTCTTAAATTCATGATTTTATAAAGTTAGATTTCCATTCAAAAATCAATATTTGATAATAATTCACTTATTAAATTCCAAAATTCAATTTCAATTCATATAATTAAATTTTTAACTTAACTCTTAAGTTTAAATTTTCAAATATAACTTAATTTCATTTTATTTACTTAACTTAAAAATTCAGTTTAAAACCAAATTCACAAATTTCCAATTTATGTTATATTTCAAAAATTGAACTCAGTATTCATTCGTTTAACATTTTAAATTTATTCAAAAATCATTAATATATCATAAAATCATTTAAAATTCATTTGAATTCAAAATATCCTAAATTTATCATAATTTCCAACTTAAATTTAGATTCCAATTATTACCAAATTATAATTTCCAAAATAACTTACATTTCAGATTTCTAACTTTACCATTAATTTATTTCACTCATAAATTTTCAGAAAATCAATAATACTTTACAAAAATCATTTTTAATTAAATTTAAATCAAAATATTATAATATTTACATTTCTAAAATATTTTAAAATTTTATAAAAACATATTTTTAACCACGGGTCTGTATATCATTTTCTAGCCTGGGTAAAGTGATACGGGTAATATACCATTTCAACCCGTAATTTACAAACAAAACCTAGGTTTTATCATTTCAAACCCACAGTCCCAAGTAAATGAAATAATTTGAAAATCGTTCAGGCCTATCATTTCAGCCCATAACGATTTTCCCTTATTCTAAAGTCTGTTCGGGTATGTATCATTTCAACCCATAGTGATTCTTATCTAAAGGGAACTTGCAGTGTGATAAACTGATACAACTAACAGAACAGCATAATATAATAGTAACATATGATATAATAGGTGTTTAAGCATGGGTGAACATCATATGATCATAATATAGCAGAAATAATATGGTGATGCATTTTACAGATTCAAATGAAATCAGTTTACAAGTCATATAAGTATAAAACTGTCTGGTGAGAATAACTTACCAGTATAAGCTGGAGACAACAAACGAATGCACAACTGAGATCCATAAAAGAACGATAGCATGACAAAGACTCGAGTGGGAGAGCCAAAGATTAATTTCCGTGAATATAATTCAAACAAAACAATATAACTAACATAAGTTTTCAACCCAAAATACAATGCTATAAATGATTGCATAAACAAAGCAAAAATCTTTGCACTTGCTTTCAACATTCCCTAGGCTCGGCCATGGTTTGAATACATGGCTAAGGCATGGTTTTTGATCTGGTTTGGGTCCAATGGGGGGTCGGCCTACATGGGTTTGATGATGGTGCAAACATAGGTGATATGAAACAACAAGCTAAGGCAACACAAGGCAACACAACGTAGGATTCATGCAACGTATAGGCTCGGCCAAAGCAACCACGGGCATGGCCAGGTTCAGGTGGGGTCAGGGGATGATGTGTCAGTGGTGTCATGTCAGGTTGGGGCTGGAGATGGTGGTGCGAGTGGCGACTAAGGTGGAGTTTGTGGTGGTGGCAACTAAGGTGATCGGCTATGGTTGTTCAAGTGAGGTTTGGTTGCATTTTCATATGGATCTTCAACACAGGGACCACGGCATGGGTTGTGGTTGGACTAGAGGTGGTGGAGACTAGTTGTGGTAATGGTGGAGGCGGCCAAGGTGCTGGTGGTGGCAGGGGCCGAGCCTAGAAGTGAAGAAAGCAAGAGCAAAAATCATGAAAACAAGTAAAAAAATAATAAAAAAGAACTAAGATTTTACCAAACTTTTGCAAAGAATAATGGCCGAATTTTTTTCTGAGTTGAGAGGAAAATATTCACATGAATGTGAAATGGAGGAGTTGGCTGTAAGAAATGAGTTAAGGCAGAAAAAGTTGAAAAGATGTTGGTTGAAATGTGAAAAGACAAGAAGACAAAAGGCCTTAAGCAAATAAAAAGTCACAAACTCTTCAAATTTCCACCATATTCTTTTGGAATTTTAAATATCTAAAAAACAAAATTCGGGTAGAAACATGAAAATTTAGTAAATAAACAAAAATAAATAAATAAATATTAATTATATATAATTAAATTAAGCAAAATGGCAAAAATTGTAAACTAGTCTTGAAAGTTTGAGAATAAATGAAACGAACTTTGGAAAATTTTCTATATACTTGAAAAATATTTATAAATAAAGATAAGAACACAAAATAAAAATGCATTCACAAAAATAAGTAGATAAATTTTAATTAAATATAATTTAAATAAAGAAAATAGCTGAAGAATGGAAACTAGGCTTTAGAAATAGAAAATAAATGCAATAAATCTTGGAAAAATTTATTATCACTTTAAAAATATTTATAAATGAAATATTACAATAAAAACGAATTTAAAATAATGTCAAACAAAAATAAAGTCAAATTTAAATTATATTCAAAAATCTAGGGTTGTTATACTCTCCCCCACTCAAATCTTTTCGTCCTCGAAAAGAACGGGCAAGGAAAATAAGGAGAAACAAGATTGAAAACAAAATAGTACCTAAAACATAATTCTGGATTCGAAGCACGAATGCTCTCCTCCGTTTCCCAGGTACAATCTCGATCGTCGGTACTCCACTGTACTTTGACCAGATTAACAGATTTCCTTCTGAGCTGCTTCGTACCTCTGTCGACAATACGAAGTGGCTTCCTCTCAACAGCTAGATTAGGCTCAATATCCAAACTATTAAGAGCAGAAGGCTGGACAATAAGAGATGGATCATGAAGATGTCGACGAAGATGCGAGACATGGAATACATCATGCACTCTAGAAAGCTTCTCGAGCAAATCCAGGCGATAAGCCAAAGAACTAACTCTTTCCACAATGCGGAAAGGACCAATGAACCTAGGAGAAAGCTTCCCTCTACGACCAAAGCAAATGACATTCCTCAAGGGAGAAACCTTAAGGAACACCTGATCACCAACCGCAAATTCCAAATTCTGCCTACGCCTATCTGCATATTTCTTCTGCCTATACTGAGTGGCTCTCAACCTCTTCTTAATCTCCTCAACTTTCTCAGAACCTTCCAAAATCACATTAGGACCAAGGACCAAATGATTACCGACAATCCAGCAAGATAGGGATCTACAAGGTCATCCGTATAGAGCAGCGAGCAGAGACATTTTAAGACTGGCCTGAATGCAAATATGGAATGAGATAGATAAAAAAAATAAGAATAGACTGAAAAACAAAAGATAAGATTATACCCGATAGTTATTATTGTAGGTGAATTCGGCAAGATGGAGATAATCTTCCCAAGATCCTCCATAATCAAGCATACAAGCCCGAAGAAGATCCTTGAGAATCTAATTCACTCTTTCCGTTTGACCGTCGGTCTGTGGATGGTAAGCTGTGCTCAGATTCAAACGAGTACCCAAAGATTCCTGAAAAGCTTTCTAAAACTGACTGGTAAAGATAGGTCATGATCATAAAAAATACTGAGAGGAACACCATGGAGACGAACGATCTCTCTCATGTAGATCTCAGATAAACTAGAAGCAGAAGAGTAGACTTGACCGGAATAAAATGAGCGAACTTGGTCAGTCTATCAACAATAACCTAGGTACTCTCATTACCCCTCCGAGTCCTCGGTAAACCATCGATGAAATCCATGGAAACCCGTTCCCACTTCCAATTGGGAATCTCAAGGGGCTGCAACAAACCAGGGGTCTTCTGGTGATCGGTTTTGACTTCATGACAAGTCCCACACCGACTAACAAAGATAGAGATATCCTTCTTCATCCCCTTCCACCAATAAAGCCTCTTCATATCCTCATACATCTTTGACACACAAGGATGAATAGAAAGCCCGGATCGGTGATTCTCCTGAAGCAACTCTTGCCTCAAACCATTAACATTTGGGACACAAATCCTGCCATTAATCCTCAAAATCCCTCTATCATCAATCTGAACTCCACTACTACCACAAACCCTGCTACGAACACTCTCCTTCATCAATCTATGCATCTCATCCTCATCCTGCTTAGCTGTAATACGATCTAGAAGAGGAGAAGAAGAAACAATAAGCTGACACAACAAAGCCTTCTTCCGACTCAGAGCATCGACCACAACATTAACTTTACCGGGGTATAGCTAATATCAAGGTCGTAAGAAGCCAAGAAATCAAGCCAACGAACTTGCCACCGATTCAAATCCTTCTGGGAAAAGATATATCTCAAAGACTGATGATCGGTGAAAAGCTCAAACTTGGTTCCAAGAAGATGATGCCTCCAAAGTTTCAAAGCAAAGACAACGGCAAGTAACTCTAAATCATGAGCAGCATAATTTGCCTCATGGGTTTTCAACTAACGGTTGGCATAGGCAATGAACTTACCATCCTGCATGAGAACATCACCCAAACCCTCACGACTAGCATCAGTATATAACGTAAATCCATCACTTCCGTTCGGAATGGTAAGAACTGGTGCAGAAGTTAGCTTGCTCTTTAACTCATTGAATGCACCTTTACACTGATCACTCCAGATAAACTTGGCATTCTTACGAATCAAAGCTATGAGAGGTGCAACAATCCATGAAAAATTCTCAATGAATCTCCGATAGTAACCGGCAAGGCCTAGAAAACTACGAATATCAGATGGAGTCTTTGGAGTTTCCCAATCCTGAAAAGAATAGGGAGAAAATAAGGACAACAGGAAAGATATAATTGTTAAATGATAAAGAAAAGAGAAGAAAGAAAGACTTACATTTATCACAGCGATCTTGACTGGATCAAAAGAAATCCATTATTAGAAACAATATGCCCGAGATATCGGACTTCATCCTTCCAAAAATGGCATTTAAAAAATTTAGCCTTCAACTGATGATTTTTGAGAGTCTATAGAACATGTTTCAAATGCGAATCATGCTCTTCCTTGGTCTTAGAGAAGACAAGGATATCATCAACAAAGACTAGCACAAATTTATAAAGCACATCACAAAAACACGATTCATCAAATTAACAAAGAAAGCAGGAGCATTAGTCAAACCGAAGGGCATGACTAACCATTCTCAGTGTGGAAAGCAGTCTTGGGAATGCTATCCTCAACAACCCTGAGCTGATGAAAACCAGTGGCAAGATCAAGCCGAGAGAAAACTGTAGCACCATAAAGCTGATCAAACATGTCATTGATACAAAGCATTGGATATCTGTTTTTCATAGTGAGTTTTTTAAGCTCCCTATGATGAACACAAGTCCGAAGAGAACCATTTGACTTGGTGACAAAAACCACCGCGGCTCCCCATTCAGAAAAACTAGGCCTAATCAGACCCTTGGAAGACAAGTCTTCAATTTGCTTTCCCAACTCAACCTTCTCGCGGGGTGCCATTCTTCTAGGAGGAAGAACAACAGGTCGAGCACCAGGAATAAGATCAATCCGAAAATCAATTTCCCACTTCGGAGGTAAAGAAGTGACTTCGCCAAATACATAGGGATATAATCTAACCACAGGAGTCGAATCAAGATCACTGGGAGAAGAATCCAGAGAATAAATAAAGTTGCCAGCAAAATCCTAAGGCATGCGACACTGAATAATCAAGGAACTCCCTTGATCATCAACAAGATGAACTGTTCGAGCTTTACAAGAGATATGAGCATCATGATTCACTAATCAATCCTGACCAAGCAATAAGTCAAAAGCGTCGAGCCCAGAACATAAAAATCACCATAAAAGCGATGATCAGAATGGAGAAGTTTCACTTGCTTACAAATCCGATTAAGGTTAGCGGGACCCCCAATAGGATTTGAAAAACATAACAGAACAGAAGCATACTCAGGAGATAGGAGATGCTCAAACTTATCACACAAATCAACAAAGATAAAACTGTGTGAAGCTCCAGTACCGAACAACACACGAACAGGATGATGGAATAAAATAAATGAACCCTGGAGAGTACCTTGGTCATCACTAGGAGCAGGAGCTGGTGGAGGAACATGAGATGATGCAGAAGTGACAGCAAATATACCAAAAGGCATACCCCTCTGCTGGTTAGGGCAGTCCTTCTTAAAATGACCAGGCTGGAGACAGATATGGCAAAGATCACGCCTAGCCAACTGAGCACGTGGAGGAACAGCAACACCAGCTAATGTAGGACAACTATTGGCATAGTGTCCCTTCTGATCACACCTAAATTAAGTGATGGAGGAGAGGTCAACTGGTTGCCTCTGAGCAGGAGCAGATGATGAAGATCCCAAACCAGAACGCTTCTGCCAATTCTTCTTCTACTGCTTGAAATTAAGCTTACGCTTCTTGGAATTAGCAGAGGAAGAATGAGCACCAGAAACAACATGACCTTTGGATGTGGGGTTCTCGTAGCAAATAGCCATATCCATAAGCTGGGTGAAAGAACCATGAACATGAGAAATGAGGCGACTATAATACTCTAGCCGAGCACCAGCAATAAATTTCTCATTCTTCTTGAGAGGAGTATCAATCAGGCTAGGACCGAACTTGGAAAGTTCGTTGAACTTCCTCTCATACTCAGCAAAAGACATGCTACCCTGCTTAAGATCTATATACTCATGATAAAGCTGAGATTTCACGGCTTCTGGCATCCATTTTGCCACAAAAGCCTCCCTGGAAAAGAGATACAGAAAGCAAGCTTAAGATAGATTCAAAAGAAAAGGAAAAATAGGAACAAAATTCAAGATAACACAAAGGATACCTAAACTGCTCCCAAGTGATATCAGCCTCGACGGTGTTAGCCGTAACGGACTCCCACCAATCTAAAACAGAATCACGCAATTGCCAAGCTGCTAACTGACGCTTCTGGGCATCAGTAATATCAAAACTAGTAAATATCCTCTCAAGACTCCGCAACCACTGCTGAGCCTCAATGATGTTCTCTGAACCGGTGAATGGGGTTCCACCAAGTTGAGAGGATTCCTTACATAGAATAGTGAATCGAATAGGAGCAACAGGTTGAAGAGCTGGGGCAATACCACGACCCCTACCTCAGGATTTCCTTGATTCATCCTGAAAAATATCAAGAATGAATTTAGGACAAGATAAAGACAAGCCAAAGATAAATTAAGATAAGACAAGAGAATTCACTTGGATGAAGATCTTAAAGAAAGAAAAATCTAACAAGGTAGATACGAAAGAAAGGAAGTAAGTTAGAAACATTTGAAAATCCTTTAAAACAAGAAAATTTTTACATATCAAAATAATCTTTGAAAATCTTTTGAAAACATTTTGAAAAATCATTTTATACTTCGAAAATACGTCTCTCACAAAGATATGATTCTGAGATTGATTTCACTCATTCAAGGGTAGAAATACCCTATCTCTAATGAGTTTTTGCTCCGCGGAGGCAATGGTTTGCCAAAAACCAAAGCTCTGATACCAACTATAACGACCCGCCATTCCGTACCATTCAACTCGACAGTAATCCACACATGTTGGACTTGAATGATGTGAAATAACAGATTGTAAATAAATTTGGAGCAAATGAAATCGAATACATAGAATCACAGACACAGAACAATCAGAATAACTTGAAGTGGAATATAAAATAACATAGTAGTTCATGAAGCTACTATAACATAGTCTCAAAACAAATAGATAATATCAGTCTGAAAAAAACTTAATAGAAATGCCAAATACATAGAAGTTCACTAATATATGAGATAAACTAGAAAAGATGAAACAGAAATATATATAAATGTAGATTGGCAGAAACTCCAGCAAAGACCAGCTCCAGAAAGAGAATCCAAAGCTGTGAATACTCAGGCTGACCCGAGCGTAAAGCATAACATAAAGCACTCGAGTTGGACAATATACACTTATATAATGTAAACCAACTCAAGTGAATTATAATAAAGATACAAGTAACTTAAAGGATGCCTGGGACCGCCCATCCTCTAAGGATCCGTCAAACTATTTACTATATAGTAATATTGCGCTAATGTTTACAGTAAAATAAACATACTTTAAAATAGCATTCCGGGCTACCCATATCACCCTACATACATAATAGTCGCAATAGTCCATCCAGTATCAGTATATCTCCAGATCGAGAGACTACCCTAAATATTCCATGGGCTACGGGAGAAAAACAAACTCGTAGTAAAGGCTCGGTATGGTAGATGACACGGCACACAAGGCAAAGCCAAGGTAGATATACCAATTATGCACACGGGCTGGTGGTAACGCAGCAGCCACATACGCCCACCCCGAACAACACTCCAAAATCAAGGGGTGTGCCCAATCGATCACAACAGTAATAGAATGGTATCGAAGAAGTGTGTCTGGCCAGAGGTGCTACCTCCTTTGACCCGAGATCACTTCAGTTTTAGCCACCTTAAGCTAACTCACGGGAGTCAGGTCCACGTAATGTAGCTCAGGAACGTCGTCACCATCCTATTTCATTCTGAAATCTCCACCGTGTACACAGTTGTTTAAGTGGTTTTCGGTATCGACGGAGAGTATGTCCATATCCGATCCCGGTCTCTTTAACAACCAGTCGTAATTATAACTCGCAGTTATAAATTTAAAAATTGCATTTATATCAAAAATCAAATATCATTTCAACAATTCAAATTCATTTCAAATCCATTCCAAAATAATTAAAATATCATATCATTTCAAAACCACATTCATTTTATTCAAATTCAAAATACCATTTCAACTCACATTTTAAAATAGTTTATATTTTAAATCGAATCACTTCATTTGAATCATTAAACATGAAGTTATTACATTTAATAATTAAATTATTAAATTTCCAAAATTTAAACTTTTTCTAAATTCATTTATTCACTTAAGTTTATCTAAACAGTGAAAATTCATCTTTCGTAGCACTTAGAAAATGCTAGTGAAAATTATGTTTAAAACAGTTTATTAAACAAAAGACAACATTTAAAATGCGGTAATATGGTTACTTTAGCTCCAAATAAAACTTAGTTAAATTTAGCAATTACAGCACTTACAAAGTGCTACAATAACCCTTTATTAAAATTTAGCCATTTGGTTCATTTATATCAACTACAGCATTTACAAATGCTGTAATATCATTTACGTTACAGATAATAGCATTCCTCAATTGCTGTTGATTAACTTTCAAATATCCAATATAATTTCATAAACCATTAAATTTTACTTATATCATTTTAAACTTATAAAATAATACATTTTCACATTTATAACCATCATTTAATTTTCCTTAAATTCATGATTTTATAAAGTTAAATTTCCATTCAAAAATCAATATTTAATAATAATTCACTTATTAAATTCCAACATTCAATTTCAATTCATATACTTAAATTTTTGACTTAACTCTTAAGTTTAAATTTTCAAATATAACTTAATTTCATTTTATTTACTTAACTTAAAAATTCACTTTTAAACCAAATTCACAAATTTCCAATTTAAGTTATATTTCAAATATTCAACTCAGTATTCATTCATTTAACATTTTAACTTTATTCAAAAATCATTAATATATTATAAAACCATTTTAAATTCATTTAAATTCAAAATATCCTAAATTTATCATAATTTCCAACTTAAATTTAGATTCCAATTATCACCTAATTATAATTCCAGAATAAATTACATTTCAGATTTTCTAACTTTACCATTAATTTATTTCATTTATAAATTTTCAGAAAATCAATAATACTTTACAAAAATCATTTTTAATTAAATTTAAATCAAATATTATAATATTTACATTTCTAAAATATTTTAAAAATTTAGAAAAACATAATTTTAACCATGGGTTTGTATTTCATTATCTAGCCTAGGTAAAGTGATACGGGTAATATATCATTTCAATCCGTAATTTTCAAAGAAAAACCAGGTTTTATCATTTCAAACCCACAGTCCCAAGTAAATGAAATAATCTAAATATCATTCAGGCCTATTATTACAGCCCATAACGATTTTCCCTTATTCTAAAGTCCGTCCGGGTATGTATCATTTCAACTCATAGTGATTCTAATCTAAAGAGAACTTACAGAGTGATAAACTGATATAAATAACAGAACAGCATAATATAACAGTAACATATGATATAATAGGTGTTTAAGCATGGATGAACATCGTATGATCATAATATAGCAGATATAATATGGTGATGCATTTTACAGATTCAAATGAAATCAGTTTACAAGTCATATAAGTATAAAACTGTCTGGTGAGAATAACTCACCGGTATAAGCTAGAGACAACAAACGAATGCACAACTGAGATCCAAAAAAGCACGATAGAACGACAAAGAATCGAGTGGGAGAGCCAAAGATTAATTTCCTTGAATACAATTCAAACATAATAATATAACTAACATAAGTTTTCAACCCAAAACACAATGCTATAAATGATTGCATAAACAAAGAAAAAATCTTTGCACTTGCTTTCAACCTTCCCTAGGCTCGGCTATAGGTTAGAATACGTGGCTAAGGGATGGTTTTTGATCTCGTTTGGGTCCAAGTGGGGTCGGCCTACATGGGTTTGATGATGGTGCAAACATAGGTGATATGAAACAACAAGCTAAGGCAACACAACCTAGGATTCATGCAACATATAGGCTCGGCCAAAGCAACCATGGGGACAGCCAGGTTTAGGTGGGGTCAGGGAATGATGTGCCAGTGGTGTCAGGTCAGGTAGGGGATGGAGATGGTGGTGCAAGTGGCGGCCAAGGTGGAGTTTGTGGTGGTGGCAACTAAGGTGATTGGCTATGGTTGTTCAAGTGAGGTTTGGTTGCATTTTCATGTGGATCTTCAACACAGGGACCACGGTTGGCTTGTGGTTGGATTGGAAGTGGTGGAGACTGGTTATGGTGATGGTGGAGGCTGCCAAGGTGCTGGTGGTGGCAGGGGCCGAGCCTAGAAGTGAAGAAAGTAAGAGAAAAAATCGTGAAAACAAGTAAAAAAACAATGGAAAAGAACTAAGATTTCACCAAACTTTTGCAAAGAATAATGGCCGAATTTTTTTTTGAGTTGAGAGGAAAATATTCATGTGAAAGTGAAAGTGAAATGGAGGAGTGGGCTATAAGAAATGAGTTAGGGAAGCAAAAGTTGAAAAGATGTTGGTTGAAATGTGAAAAGACAAGAAGACGGAAGGCCTTAAGCAAATAAAAAGTCACAAACTCTTCAAATTTCCACCATATTCTTTTGAAATTTTAAATATCTGAAAAGTATATATAAATTCAGAATAAAACACGAAAATTTAGTAAATAAACAAAAATAAATAAATAAATATTAATTATATATAATTAAATTAAGAAAAATGGCATAAATTGTAAACTAGTCTTGAAAATTTGAAAATAAATGAAATGAACTTTGGAAAAATTTCTATGTACTTGAAAAATATTTATAAATAAAGATAAGAACACAAAATAAAAATGCATTCACAAATAAATAAATGAATTTTAATTAAATATAATTTAAATAAAGAAAATAGTAGAAAAATGGAAACTAGCCTTTAAAAATAGAAAATAAATGCATTAAATTTTGGAAATTTTTTATTATCACTTTACAAATATTTATAAATGAAATCTTACAATAAAAACAAATTTAAAATAATTTCAAAACCAAAATAAAGTCAAATTTAAATTATATTCAAAAATCCAAGGTTGTTACAATTGTAATTAAGCTAATTTTAATTTAATGATCGATATGCTAATTGAATCGTAACTTTCTCGTACGAGGTCAGATTCGAGTGAAACAAGTCGTGTTGCGACCGTATCGATAAAGGCTACGGCATGGAATGGGATAGGAATTTATTTAAAGCTAAAATATTTTCAATT